>OZ014435.1:10000000-14800000 GCA_963966015.1 Aphidecta obliterata | reverse complement strand
ACGGTGAAACTTATAAGATGTAGAGCAAACGCTTTTTAAGATTCCTATAAGATTATATTCATTACTTTTTTTGTAACTAGAAGAGTTTTTGAGATATCTGCAGCCGAATGTCGTTTCATTCAACGAGTCCAAATTTTTCAGATATACATACTTCTAATGTTTGAAATAAAACCCCTGCCTACCGACACTTGCTGTATGATGTTCATATGTCGAGAAATTTTGCTTTTCGAGCAATTGTCTTCGTTCCAGTAGTTATCCCATCATAATTCAGCCAGTATCAAATGATAGATAGAGAAATTGTCCAATCAGTGAATGGACTCCTTTGAGTTCCTTGGCATCACCGAATTCATGAAGTTCTGCGATATTAATTTCGACAATGCTATCCGCTGGAATTATAATTTATAATTCAATGGATTGGCAATTTTGGTTTTTGTTCATCGATGTGGATCGGTGAGGAAAACAGAATCGAAGATGGAAGTGAGAATGCGCTTTGTTCTTCCTTTTTCGTCGAAAACCGAGGTGATCACCATATTTTGAGTTGATACTGTCGTGAGCGAATTGTGAAACCTGTAAATCCGAAATCATCGGCTCGATTATTTTGTTTTTTTGTCATTAGGATCGATTTTTTCTCTGGGATTTGGAACCACGGAGATAAATCTTCGTTCCCCTGGGATCTGAAACCAGAGACAACCTTTCCACTGAAACTGAAATCAAAATGATCATATTCCTGTTCCACTGGGACGAAACAGAGCCCCTTTTGGGACCTTACACCAGGTATACTCCGTTATAGAATTATTGACATCTCGGTTGGCTGTGAAAAATCGAATTTAAGTTGGTAATAGACTATTCAGTTGTTGAATTCAGGTTGGTATAGGAATAACACTAACATTACCCATAGAAGTCTTGCTTTGATGATTTTATCGAAGATATTGGTGAATATGTAATTATAAAAATTTGCTCTGAATTTGAGTATTTTTTGTCTTATATGCTATTAAAATGGCTGGAATTGACCAGGATACATCGCGCCTAACAAGAGAACGCCAGGGAGTTTGTCGATGTTACTTCGAGTTTTTTAAAGATTTCGCATATATTTCCGCTAGTGTTTCAGGTAAACTGTTATTCACCGACTCAAAGTGTATTCTGATTGATCAATATCTCTTAAATTTTCAGATTTCACCAAGCCCTGTCCGTAGAATATTAGCATGTTATTATAGCCTGGAATTAGCAGTGGAAGAAAACCTGTGCGATACGATTATTCCTTCAAAGAGACATTGAATGACTTTGTTTTTGCTAGAATTAAAAACAATGAATATATAAGTTTAGATATCCTTTTCGAACTGGCCAAAGAGCACCTAGATTTCAATTGATCGAAGTCAACATTATATGATATCATAAAAAAATGGGATACAAACATAAAAAAGTTGATCGCAGGAAAATTCTTACTGATAAACAGAAAAATATAATAAAAGTAGTACGATATTGTGATAAATACCGAGAATATGGAACAAAACTTTAAATTCATTTATCTAGATGAAATTTGGATATTCAAATTTGTCAGTGGACACTAGAAAATAATCCAAAAGGTATGCCGAGTATATTCAAGGGTAAAGGCAGAAGGTGCACTATTTTAAATGCTGGAACAATTCATGGATTTTAACCTGGATGTGATCCGATTCTTGACAGTGGTATTAATGATAAGGATTATTATGAATGGTGAATTATTTCATAAATGGGTTATTGAAATATTGAAACCTTCCCTGCAAAAGGATGCCCATCAATAGGATTATGTCAGCTTATTCAATAAACACATCCAAATCACTACACTACGTGGAAACAAAGTTTTCAATGATATTTTTATCTTTGCTCTTGTATCATTCATAGATATTTTAAGTTTATTTATTATACTTATACTGAATGGTACCCTATTCACATTCCCTCTGCTAATACACTGCTATATTGTTCCCAATTCATAAGTATACTGAATAATTGTAAAATTGCTCATCAATTATAATATTTTCAATAATTCATGGACAGTTTTAATGAATGAAAATAAAAATTGACTTCCTTGAAGTATTCAACACCGAGCAATAAATAATTCACAAATTGGTTCATATATTGATAGTTCGGTAGAAATTTCATGTCAAAATTCTTCATGTACTACATAGATTCTTAATTTTTGTTTCTCTATTATTTCTTAATACATTATAACGTTTTTTCCAATCCATTCTTTTGGCCCTGTGCTTGCGAAGTATTCAAAATTTTTTTTCTGTTGCACCACTAGCTACCTGCTAGAATTCCATTGATTATCCTTCTTGAATTCTGACATAAAATGGTACCCTTATACCAATAAATATTGCATGGTCCTGAGTGAAAATAAATATTTATTTGAATGATCTTCAATTTTCCATGGTTGACTTTTATATAAACGATAAGTTCAGATAATTTCATATGAAAGCATTCCATGATATTTTTGCGCTTTCAAACCTGAATTCCAATTTTTAAACTCAAACAATATATTCCGGCTTAATTATTCGATAAAATTCCGATAAATCGTATACTCAACACTTTTCTAGGTTATATTTATGTTTTATTTCTATGATGAAATAAATAAAGCCTCGACTGGACGTTCATGGCCTGCTTCGATGTAAATAATTCTTAAATGGACTATACAGTGCTATTTGCTGTGTGCCTTGGGCGTCTTAGAGAACTTTCATTGGATACGATTATAACGGATGTTTTCAAAGGTGGGGCTTTTTTTCGACAGGTGCTAGAACTAATCGAAAGAAGTCAAAAATCCAAAAGTCCTTCATATAAAATATTCACCAGGGTCGAGTATATCGAAATCAAAGTCACCCGTGAATCTGAGAAATTTTCAGTCCAGATCTGACGTATTGAGATCTGAATGTGTTTATTAAATGCGTTCAATTTACGGGAAATCATCTGACAGATGTTTTTTTTTTACTTTTCCGAATTTCGTAATGTGATTTCAAATAGGTGGATAGGACGTGGTGGGTCGATTTCTTGGCTTGCACGTTTCCCGGACCTAAACCTCTGTGATTTCTTCTTTTGGGGTCATTTCAAAACATAAGTGTACACTAACGTTGAAATGAACAGTGTTGAAGAACTAAAACAACGCATTGAGAATGCTTGTCTGTGACATTATTCCTAAGCAAACTGATGTGATAGTTGCTGCATGTAATAATTCGTTATTACGCCGAGCAAGACTTCGTGCACATCAAACTAATGGTGACCATTTCGAACAATTCTTGTGAACAATTTTGATCAATTTTATTGGTGAGTTTGTGAACTTCCTAATTTTTATTATAAGATCCTTTCAATCAGTAATTCTTCCTTTCCTTAGTTTGAACTTTAAGAATTATACTTTTCAGGAAAAATCTCCTAATAAGAGTTGAAAAAGAATTTACTTGCTGGAATGCATATGGCACCGTGATTCATGGCGATCTCCTAACAGAGCGATAACACGATCCAGAGTCGTCTTAAAATCTTGATGTTCAAGATTTTTCGCAATTATTCCAAATTGAATATTTTATATGATCAACTTCTGGCGGAATGAGCTCTTTTGATGAGTTCTAGCACCTGTCAAAAAAAGCCTCACCTCAAAAAACAACTTGTAATCAGAGATAAGCTAGAGTTTGTATCTAAATTATTTGAATATCTGATTAAGCTAGAGTTTGAACATAAATTATTGCAGGAAGTGATTAAGCTAGTGTTTGTACCCTTAACCCATTATCTCCCACGGAATTTTTTTCTTATTTTCATGATATTTTCGATATATTCGATGCAATCTTGGTACAAGAGTATTGGGAAAAATATGAAAAAAAATGTTTCGTGTCAAATTAAAGAAAAAAACTGGTGTACTCGAATGGGTACACTGGGAGAATCCGGGATAAAAACGTGAAATCAAATTATTTTTTACAAAATGTTTAAAAACAGCATTTTTCAATTATTAGAATGAAATTGCATAAAACAGTCACGCTCAATGCACAGGGTAACTCCACACTTCTGGAAATCCATCGCGCATCTCAGTTGCTTTTCAATTTTTTTCAGAAAATGACCCTGGCCATCTTGTGTAATACTTTTTCGGAATTGAAGAAATCTTATTTTTTGATGATGTCGCTTTCTTATATGACATTAAATAGTGTCGAGCCACATCTCTCAAAAACACAAGTAAATCTGTCTTTTTATCATGAGTGAGTAGATATACTTTCCATGACTTTACCACTGAAACGTTGATGGAATATGTGAAAAGAGGCCACCAACATTTCTCTCCTCGAATGAAGATCAGATAGTTATTTACTGTCAACCCCACCCATAATGTGAATTATATTTTTGAAACAATCGTGGTTGAGGCACGTCAGTTCTTCGTTTTTCTGCTGAGGACCAACGTTTCACTTTTCCCAAGGGCTCTATGGTATCATAATTGGTCAACATAGTAACAATTTCGTTCACTGTTTCTCCCAAAGTTCTAAAACATTTTCCGTGAAAAAATTCCGAAGCAATCAGCTCAAAATCATCAATATTATCGAATTCGATCTGAAATGAAATTTAAATTTTTATATACCTATTCTCCCACTGTACCCAAACGAGTACATCAAAGTTTTTTCCGTTCTCTCGAAAGTGAATAGATAAAGATTTTTGAAATAAATATTTATAACTTGAATACATACCTGACAATAGGAAAAATAGGGCCAAATGGAAATTTTCACAGTAAATAAATGAAATTAACACTTCTAAAAAGAGCAACGAGTTGCGACGCGTTTTGAAAGAAAGTACACTCAATAATTTAGTATTCTGTCGTATCTTTAGAAAAACCTCGGAATTACAGGCTCCAGGTTCATCGTATAACACAAGAAGGTTCTCGAAACTTTGAAAAATTGCAACAGGTTACACTAGCAGAGTGAAATTTGAAGTGTACTCAAATGAGTACGGTGGGAGAGAATGGGTAAACGATTGCAAGTTTTGACTAAGCTATTTGACTTTCAATTGAGCTAGAGTCTATACTTCCGGGAAGTTTTTCTCAGTGAGTCACAAGATATTTTCAAGATACTGATGAAACTTTTTGTTGTGTAGGCCCAAGGGCATTATATTTTGTTTAAATTGCTTCTGTGTTTCCCTGCCAGGAAGGAGCTTATGAAGATTTCCGTATTAAACTTTCGTGACACTGGCGCATGTGAGGCATCTTGAAAAGGTGTTTCACTGCCGACGAACAGAAAGGGGTGGATAAACACTTACTTCCGTTTCAATGGCACCAGAACGTGGAGCCTCTTGAATTCTTCAGAGTTACCCTCGTGCCTCGTTTGAATTCCGGTTTATCCACCTAATTCCTAAAATGAACAGTACCCTTTGATGAAACAAAATTGAATTGAAACTCACTGTGAAGGAAATTCTCTTCAACTTCTTTTCGAATGGGTATGGCAAAAAAGCAGAAGGTTGAGGGCAGAGTAATTTTTTTTCAAAAAACGTTCCGTGAATTTGTCAATTTCGACTAGGGATATCTCAAAAACTATTCGACTTAGAAAAAAAATTAATGCAATTCGAAAATTGCAACGATACATCGTTTATGGGATACATATGGGTGAAAAACTGAAAATTTGACCTTTGCGGAAATGAAATGTAGATAACTCCGTAGCACCTTCGGCCATAAACGGACACTTCTTATCGCATTCATGATATGAGAGTGATCGTACGACGTGCGGGCACATAAATAAAATTGAAACACGTCCCAAGTCACGCTGAGCGAATTAAAATTCATGTGCATGAGTGGCTAGCTAGAATTCTTGCGTCCCCCAAGTATGGTCGTGTTCGATATCGCTCTTCGTGCCTCTCGAAGTCTGGTGCGTCCGAAAAAAGATAACGTTTTTGTATCGATCTCCGATGAATGAAATGGAATAGATGCGATTGGGTATTTTCGATATACCTAAGTATTGTTATGGTTCGTTCAAGATAATAATATCAAATTTTGTAATCTCCGAAATCCACTTACAATATTCAAAGACTCGTTTTAATTATATATTCAATTTTGCCCGAGACCTATACCTTAAAGAGGGGTTCTAAGTTGAACAATCAAAATAAATGTTTTACAAAATTATATAATCAACAATCTCATTCTGAAAAAACAACCCCAACTATCAAAAAACACTGAAACAAATAGGTATAACTCTAAAATAACGATCAATAGGTGAGTGCACTCACTATGTTCAACTATCTCCAATTTCAATTCTCCTTTTATAACCAGCACGCCGTTTTGATATCTCCTTCACTCGTCAAATCAATTCAATCAATTCAAGCAATTCAATCTCCTCTTGACAAAGTTCCGAATACTATTAACTATACATTTTTTCTCTGAAACCAATTTTTCTGCAAAATTTCCGAAAGATCAATTTCGACTCTGACGTTTCTCTCCCAATTGTCAACTCGCCTCCTTACACGAGGGCTATATCATTTCGTCACGATGTCTGTATTTTTCGAATTTTGAGCCAAAAATGGCCTCAAACAACTATGTTCGACTCACTGATGACGAATCTGTCGAAAAATTCGAGTCTGTCCGTCCGGCCGTCCCACCGTATACACGATAACTTTCGAACGGAATGTCCTAGAAACTTGAAATTTTTAGGGTAAGTTCGAATCTCAAATACCGCGGTTGAGTTCATTATTGGGCGGAGTTCGCCCAGGGGTTCCGTAAATATGGCCGCTCTAAATTTTGTTTTCCTGATTAGTTCGAAACTACAAATTCGATCGAGGTGAAATTTTGCACTCAGATGGAAAATTACGTGTTCAAGCTACATATGAAATTTTGTCCAGCTCACATGACCAGAACCATAGAAACCATAGAAAATTATAGCTTTGTAATGGAAAGGCCTAGGGACTTGAAATTGTCAGGATAGGTGTGGATCTCGAATGTGGTGGTCGGGTTCATAAATGAGAGAAATTAGACTAGGGGTTCCGTAAATATGGTCGTTTGAAATTCAGTTTTCTTGATCATTTCAAAACTACGGATTCGATCGTGACGAAATTTTGTACTTCGATGGAGAATGATCTATACAAGCTACATTTTTCCCATACCGCATGACTAGAACCATAGAAACCATAGAAAATTATAACTTTCGAACGGAAAGGCCTAGGGACTTGAAATTTTCAGGATAGGTTCGGATCGCGAATTCCGCGGTCACGGTCATCAATGAGCAAAATTAGACTAGGGGTTCCGTAAATATAGCCGTTCAAACAATTTTTTTCCTGTTAATTTCGAATCTACTCATTGGATTGGAATGAAATCTCGCACGTAGATGAAGAATAATGTATTCAAACTACGTGGGAAATTTTGTCCAGATCGCATAACCGAGACCATAGATACCGTAAAAAATTCTAGCGAATTATCGAAAAAAAAAATGTCACCTATAGCACTGACTTGAAGTCTGGATTTTTACCTTAGTTTGAAATTTTCTTTGACAGCTGTCGAAATCTTTTCAATTGGTTTCTAGAACTGGAGAATGCGAATCTACTTACAAGGTGGTTAAACGAGCGCTCAAAAGCTCCTGACTTCACGGCAGTGCTTTTCGTAATTTTTTCTTCCCAAAGTATTTCGGATCGCATTTCCTTGGTATTCCAACATTCTTGATACATTATTTCCACTTCTTCATTTCATATATGGACATCATAAACATAACTAAACTAAACTTAACTATTTAAAATTAAAAATTTCAACCAATTCATATTCTTCTTTTCAAATAATATGAACCCTCTTTGAAAATAAAATAATACAATAATATATAAATTGATCGAATTTACTGAATTGACTAAGAGATGTTTGAAAGTTCTTGAATTTTTGATGATATATTTGAATTTATTTTATTTTAAATTCTTAGAACGTTGAAAAATATTACCATGTTTCAATTTCCATAAAAATTCCCCTAATTAAATATTTAATAATTTTTTTTTCTCAAAAAAGAAATTTCTCTACATAATATCCATTGTTTGTTTCTTAATCTCTATTCTTCTATTTCCTCTTATTCTTCATTTTCAAATATTTATCCCTACTTTTCTTCTACATTCTTTTTGTCTTTTATAATCGGAGTCTTCTTCGGCGCAAGTTTATGACCTCTTTTAACAAATTTTTGTTTTTTATTATTCGTCTTATACGCTCGTTTTAGCTTCTGGGATTCATTATCACTTTCATCAAGTATTCGGGTAATCACATCTTCTTCGCTGTCATCAGACTTTGCGTTTGACACTTCTTTGTCTTAACTTAGTAACTGGACAGTCTTTATCAAATGGCTGAAATTTTTCATTTTTCTCTTTAGGCTGATATAGCATTTTATGAATCACTTTTTTTTCAAGTTTGGGTATATCCTTGATTTTTTTATAACACTTTGCAGAGTCTATTGTATAGTTGAATCCATCAAATTTATTAATTTATTTTTGTATTAGCTCAATTTTGCCTAGATTCTTGTATTTAAACTTGATATACCCCTTCTTGTATCTGGATATAGAATTATTTATTCCAATATTTCCAACACAATATTCCTCTATTTTTATTTCACAACTATTCTCTTTAAATTCTTTCTTGTCATCATTAGATTTAAAAGCATTTTTGCCTTCTTTCTTAGATGATGGGTCTCGTAATTTCTGCATATTAATTTCATTCAATTTTATATTTTCTTCTGAATTTTCTATCATTACTGTAAGTTCTTCATCTTTTTTCAAAATCAATCATTTCTTCCTCAATATTTTTCCAAGTCTGTTTTTCCTTATATCAATTCCATCTCTAAATTCCTTCAATTGCCTTGAATTTTCTTCTATTCTAATCACCAATCTTTCTGAAATTTCTTCCATTTTTTCAAATTTTTTATTCATGTCCAGTATGAATGTAATACGGATCCAGCCTGAAGCCCTCAACTTTTCCCCCTCCGCCTAGTACAAAGGGGGTCTGAAAGGGATGTTTCTCCCGTTTTCCTCTTATATTGAGCGCTCGTACTACTTACACGAGGGCTATATCATTTCGTCACGATGTCTGTATTTTTCAAATTTTGAGCCGAAAATGGTCTCAATCGACTATGTTCGACTCACTGATGACGAATCCGTCAAAAAATTCGAGTCTGTCCGTCCGGCCGTCAGCACGATAACTCTCGAACGGATCAACCTAGAAACTTGAAATTTTCAGTGTAGGTTCAGATCCCAAATGCCTCGGTCAAGTTTGTTAATGGGCAGAATTCCACCAGGGGTTCCGTAAATATGGCCGTTCAAAATTTTGTACTCCTGATTACTTCGAAACTACAGATTCGATCGAGATGAAACTTTGCACTCAAATGGAGAATGAGGTGTTTAAGCTACATGTGAAATTTTGTCCAGATCGCATGACCAGAACCATAGAAACCATAGAAAATTGTAACTTTCGAACGGAAAGGCCTAGGAACTTGAAATTCTCAGGGTGGGTTTGGATCTAAAATATCGCGGTCATGTTCATCAATGAGCAAAATTAGACTAGGGGTTCAGTAAATATGGCCGTTCAAAATATTTTTTTGCTGATAGTTCCGAGAATACTGAGCGGATTGGGATGAAATTCTGCACCTTGCTGAGTAATAATGTATTCAAACTACGTGCAAAATTTTGTCCAGATCGCACCACCAAGACCATAGATACCGTAGAAAATTCTAGCGAATTATCGAAAAAAAATTGATCAGCTGAAGCACTGACATGAATTCTGGAGTTTCGCCCAAGTTTCAGAATTTTTTTGACAGCTGTCGAAAATTCCTTCAATTGATTTCTGAAACTGGAAAATGCGAATCTACCTACAAGATGCATGTACGAGCGCTCAAAAGCTCCTGCCTTCACGGCAGTGCTTTTCGTAATTTTTTTTTAATACGTTGGATATGAAATTTGTAGCTTTCTACATTCTGCGCCGGATAAGATTAACTGCAGAAATGTTTTCGTTACTGAGCTGGTCAAAAACTGTGCCAATTTTGGACGTCGCAGCAAGATCTTTGCCAATGTTTTATGATAATATCGTCTTTAGTACTCCAGAAATGTTAGAAGTGGCCGATATATCGAAATTAATCATTTTAAACCAACAAATACCCTTAATCTAATGCAGTTTCGTTCCAAAATCGAGTAACTACAGCCTGAAAGTTTCCATGAAATCGGCCTGATATCAATAGAACAAACTAGCCTACAGTTACTTAATTAGCTATATCTGATTCTTTTAGTACTTAAAGGTGTCTGTTTTTGTGTCAACAATCGATTAGAATGAAATGAAATTGGCATATATGTGAAAAGGAATTCAAGTAAATAATTGTAACATAAACAAACCATTCTCATTATTAGCCATAAACATAAATCTCTCCATATCTTACGTGTAATGATTACACTTACAGTTTTATGATCAGCAGTATATTACGTTGGAACTTCATTCATAGACTTACACAGGTTCACGCCATATTACTTATTTCTTTTCAATTTTAGTTGACTCTTCGTCTTTGAATTTTCCATTAATCAAAAAACATTTATTGCAATACAGGGTGTTTTTTGAGGAAAGGGGTTTTTTTTGACAGGTGCTAGAACTTGTCAACAGAGATCATATTGCCGGAATTCGATCATATAGAAAGTTCACTTTGAAAAAAATGCGAAAAATCATGAGCATCAATATCTTAATACAACTCTGGATCGTTTTAGCTCTCTCGCAAATAAATAAAGTGATGAATTTATCGCGAATTTGTATGTTATCTTTAAACTTCCATTAGAAGATTTTTCCTGGACGGTATAATTCTTAGACTTCAAACTAAGGAAAGGAAAAATTACTGATTGAAAAGGCCCAATAAAAAAAATAGGAAGTTCACAAACTCACCGACAAAATTGATCCAAATTGTTCGAAATCGTCACCATTCGTTCGAGATGCACAAAGTCTTGCCTGGCGTAATAACGAATTATTACATGCAGCAACTATCACATCAGTTTGCTCACGAATAATGTCACAACCATTTTCAATGCGTTGTTTCAGTTCTTCAACGGTGTTCACTTGGACACTAAAGTTTTCAAATAACCCCAAGAGAAGAAATCACAGGGATCGAGATCCGGGGAGCGTGCAGGCTGAGAAATCGACCCACCCCCAGGATTTTTGGAATTTTGACTTATTGATGAGTTCAAGGATCTGCCGAAAAAAAGCCTTACCTTTCAAAACACCCTGTATATCTTAAACGATGAAATTATATTAAAATTCCCAACAAAACCATCGAAAATAGGAATAAACAAGACTTTCACGTGAAGTATCAATTTTGGATAATTTTGTAATTCATTGGCAGTTAGATATGTCATCACAAACTGACGTTGTCAAAGGCAAATCTGTAACGAACTTATGCTAGAGGTCCGAGGACACTGCCTTGTGGAACTCCTGCATTTATCAGGAAAAAGTTGGATTCTTTCACATAGGTAGAAATATTCATCTGAAAAGTGCCACTCGACCTCCATAATTCACTATCGAAATGTTTCAGAGTCTCACCCTGTACAAGTATTCCGCACGAAAATGTCATGGTTGCTTCAGTCGGCCATTAAAAGTACGCCACTATAGGTCAGAATTGAGCCGTCAAAAGGATCTCAACCCCCCACATCCGATGATATTTGAAACAGGTGCCCGTATGTGAACTATAAATTAAAAAAAAAAATAACGTCCGACACATCCAACATCCAAAAATATCCAATTCCCGCTGCCTTTCGATGCAACATATTTCAATCTAAATGTCAGTCGGAACCCTCCGTAATAGCTTTGGGACATGGGGCGATGATGGTTGGCGGTCCCGAGGGTTGAAATTTAAAGGTGGAGGGGTCGATCCGAGACGGGGTTGTAAAATGTAGCTCATTAGTTGGCTGCGCTCTTTCTTCTGAAGTCATGAATAAATTTGAGGATGATGAGATTAGGAATATTCTATTAGGGTTGGGGCCGTAAGATTAAGCATGATTTAAACTAACAGACAGAGTTCGAACCATTTGAACAGATTAATTCTTAAGATCGATGATAGTTGATTCAGTAAAATAATTTTCAAGCCGGTTTTGTTTGATTCGTTGTATTTTATAAGGAATTAAAAGAGAATTAGTAAACATGAACACTGATAGTGATTATTTGTTACCTTGCACGCCTCCTGAACTAGTAGAAGTCGCGAACGCGGCTTCACTTAATTTACTTCCGGCGAAATCCAGAGAGAACTATGAACTTGCGTACCTATGCTTCATGGATTTTTGCAGAAATAACAACAGTGTATCCTTTTCTGAGAATGTACTTTGTTTCATTTTATTGTAATAATCCATTTGTAACATTACCGCACGCTACAGCAAAGCGGTAAGAATATTACCGCACGGTTATTTTCTAATTGCTTAGCAACTGCCACTATTCTGGCATTGTGAGCTTTGCGCATAGAAAACAGGTCAAAATAGTGTCACTTTTCCCACAATCGGAGAAAAATTATTTCGCAAACCTTAAAATTTCATTTTAAACGGAACACCCTGTATTATTTTTTTCCTAATTCGTCGAGCTCTTCCTTATGATTTCAAATATATACCTATAATTTATTGAGGTTATCTTTGTCAGTTTTCGAGAAATGTGGATGTTTTCGTCCCAATCTAAGGCAGCTGTAGAAAGCCACACAACAAAGAAGAAGCCACACAACAAAGAAGAAGATGAAATATGTGTATTGGCACAATCATTCTCTGGCCTCCAAACATTCCCGACTTGACCCCATTGGGTACTTTCTTATGGGGATATTTAAAATCTGGTTATATGGACCGTTATCAAAATATTGAAGATATTCAAATAAGAATGAAGGAAGGAATTGATAACCACAACCAACAACCAGTAATAGGAGAGCCCTTGAAAAGTCAATAAAAAGATATTAACTATGTGTGAGTAAACGGGTGCCATTTGAACACTCAATTTGATTTTTTGTTGATAAATCAATGAAACAAATACCAGTTGTTCTATTATCCACGGCTACTTTGATGTGAAAAAAATCGCAGAAGTGTCACGTGGCGTTCTAAAGCTGCCTTAGATACAGACGAAAATCTATTTTTTCGAAAACTCACGAAGATAACCTCAATGAAGTTTCTATATTTGAGATCAGAAGGAAGAACTCTACTGATAAGGAAGATGAAATAGAGGGTGTTCCACTTAAAAAATACTAGTTTACATAATTTTTAGGTAAACGATGGTTTTTTGCATTTTTTAGTACTGACTTCTGAATGCCCTATTGAGTAAAAAAAAAAATATAAACAATCACCCTGTACCCTGTACTGGTTCATCTATCCGCATGGGACGGTTTAACCTCAAAATTCAGGATCAAACATTCTTCTAATAGAACTAGCCGATACTTGATGGAAATCCATAATCAAATAACTTACAATAGAGCAACCGATATGATTTCCACTACATTGGGTTAAATTCCATGACACGTGTTTCGATGTCAAAGCTTCATCTTCAGGTGGATAAGATATAACTAAATTAATTCTCTAAACTCTAAAGCTACCTACTAATACAAACTAATCTTATCACTAGGTGGGGATAATGGTCAATTCTATGCGCAACTCCTTCTGTGGGATGAATATTTAATGATATCTTTCTTAAGCTTCCAAGGATGAAATTATGCTTATCTTACCGCCATTAAGTGAAAATATCTGTTGACGTCAGTTATTTTTTTCTTTACTTCAAAAAAGATTCAATAATGGGGAATGGCTCTCCAAAAGGTTCAAGGTTCTACTTTCATTTTCCGTATGCAGAATTTTGAAGTCTTCTTTAAAAGCATGATTATCAATTTTCAAATGATCCGTGTATGCCAAATGTTCTCTACTTTTATTGAAACAATTCTTATGTTCTCGTATTCTTGTTTTGAAAATTTTACCTGTTTGTCCTATGTAAAAACATGAGCAATTTCCCAAATCTCCGCAAGTTAATTTATACACCACATTTATTCAATTTATCCGTTTTATGTTCATTGTTAATGTATCATCACATTTATTCAATTTATCCGTTTTATGTTCATCGTTTTCGATATATCTGCCAAATTGTTCGTGGTCTTATATGCAACTGAAATATACTTTGTTTTTGAAGAATGAGATATTCTTTCCGAAATTTTTCCCTAATTAATTGAAACTTTATAATTCCGTTCTTTTTGAGCGCTCGTACTACTTACACGAGGGCTATATCATTTCGTCACGATGTCTATATTTTTCGAATTTTGAGCCAAAAATGGTCTCAATCGACTATGTTCGACTCACTGATGACGAATCCGTCAGAAAATTCGAGTCTGTCCGTCCGGCCGTAAGCACGATAACTCTCGAACGGAACAATCTAGAGACTTGAAATTCTTAGTGTAGGTTCTGATCTCAAATGCCTCGGTTGACTTCGTTAATGGGCCAAATTCCACTAGGGGTTCCGTAAATATGGCCGTTCAAAGTTTTGTTCTCCTGATTACTTGGAAACTACAGATTTATCGAGATGAAATTTTGCACTCAAATGGAGAATGAGGTGTTCAAGCTACATGCAAAATTTTGTCCAGATCGCATGACCAGAACCATAGAAACCCTAGAAAATCATAACTTTCGAACGGAATAAGTCCGTTCAAAATATTTTGTTCCTGATAATTTCGAAACTACTGGTTGGATTGGAATGAAATTTCACACCTAGCTGAAGAATAATGTATTCAAACTAAGTACGTGCGGAATTTTGTCCAAATCGCATCACCAAGACCATAGATACCATAGAAAGTTCTAGCGAATTATCGAAAAAAAATTGATCAGTTGAAGCACTGACATGAAGTCTGGAGTTTCGCCTAAGTTTGAGAATATTTTTGACAGCTGTCGAAAATCCCTTCAATTGATTTCTAAAACTGGAAAATGCGAATCTACCTACAAGGTGCATGTACGAGCGCTCAAAAGCTCCTGACTTCACGGCAGTGCTTTTCGTAATTTTATTCAAGTTGCGTTGGGTATACTTCCTTCAAAGTGTTCTTAAATTTTTTTTCGATATAACATTCTGTCTATAAATTCAGTATCGAATCTGTTATTGAAAGCCATTATCGACTTATTGCTGAACATTTATGAAGGTTTGGCATTGTTGGAACAATTCTTAAAATGAATTGATATATGGTTTAGGTTGAGTTTGGACAGTGATGAAAATATTCTTAAAGTGAACTGATATTTAGGTTAGGTTAGGTAAGGTTAGGTAAATTACCTAATCTAACCTAAAACCTAAATATCTATTAAGACATTGTTGAAATAATTCTCTGAATGAATTAATGAATTAATATTCAGGTTAGGTTGAGTTAGGACAGTGTTGACACAATTCTCAAAATGAAATGATATTTAGGTAAGGCTAGGTTGGGTAAGGTTAGGACAGTCTCCCATATAATAAAGCGTCCATAGCAAAAATTCTTGAAAAAGTCGAGATCGTGGTGCCGTTTTGAGAATATACGACCGCGTAGCGGTCGGCTTTTCGATAGTATGCGACGCGTCGCCTATTTCGACCACGAAATATATGAAAATAACGTTTGAGAAAGTTTAAAAACAGGCGGAAACCCATAAATGTTCTGCTCCAGATGAAGAAATGGTCGACATCGTATTGATTTGATAAGTAACTACTATTATGGAAATCAAAAATGATCATATTTCTTAACGTTTCAAAAAATTAAAATGAAAAATAAGTTCAAATAATATCACCGGAAAGTCAAGAACCTTCAAAAATTTTTTGTCAATTCAGTAAATTCGATCAATTTATAAATCATTGTAATATACTATTTTCAAAGAGGGTTCAGATTATTCAAAAATGAGAAAAATGTGAATTTGTTCAAATGATTCATTGTAAATAGTTTAGCTTAGTTAGTTATCTTTAGGTTATAGAAAAAATGTATCAAGAATGTTTCCTAGGAAACGAGACTTTAAAATAATAGGGATGGAAAAAGCAGGCGAAACGTCAAAGTAGAAGGATCGAGAATTTTAAAAAATTGGCAGAAATATTGATTTTGTAAGAAGAAAGCTATAATGAATGGTAATTGGAAGTTGGTCAAGAGTGGATTTTCGTAGATTGAGTTGTTGGAATTAATTTGGCAAGTTAAGGAGAGAAGGGGAAATTGGAAACGGCGTGCTGTTTGGAAGAAGAAAAATTGAATATTCCATATAGTGAGTGCACTCGACAATCGAACATTATTATAGAGTTTAGAAATATTAGTTATGGGTTCTTTTGATAGTTGGGGTTGTTTTCTAGAATAAGATTATTGATTAAATGTTGTTGTAAAAAAAATTGTTTGTTCGTTCACCTTCAGGACCCTCCTTGAAAAAGAGTCACGGGAAAAATAAAAATTTAAACAAAAATTCTTTGGATATTGTTAGTGGTTTTCGTAAATTTCAAAATTTAATATAAATATATCTGGAACGAACCATAACACTTCTTACTCATTTTGTTGGAGTTGAAAAATTTCAAATTGAATCAATAATAACAAGCAAACTCAAAAGCACCGAACGAACTCAAATTCAGGCAGCATGAAGAAAGATCAATCATGTAGATCACAAGCTTTGTTCACTATGAACCTATCCAATGAACGATTTGTCAATGTCGAGTGCAACTGAAAAATGTAAAATAGCGTGTTACACCTTATGTATTTTTCACTTGTTCTTGAGTTAAGACCATAGATAAAAATAGGTAAACATCATCTGGAAAAGGTAGCAGGCTAAACACAAAGCATCGCGATTAATCATCCCGTCCACAGTATTCCAGATTCATCCATAATTTTATGGAATGTGATTAAACGAGCGTACCTACTTATAGTTGTCAGGTGCTTTTTTAACCAATAAAATTGCTAATTACTGATTAGCCACTCAATTCCGAAGTAAAAGTTCAACATCAAGCAACAATAAGCAAACAAACACTTGAGTTACCGAGTTTTCCCGCCAACCACTTTATAGCATTTAAAAACCTTTAAAGTGTCATATCCAAGTAAGTAAAGAAGTAATGATTTCCTCCAGAATGCGACTTTAAACAGGTGTCGGCGTCTGCAATCGATAAATTAGAGGTAACTAATGAATCCAAAAATACCCTCTCCACTCCATTCATATATCAACCCAAATGTCAAGCTGAAACCCCATAAATATTCAGCGATAATGGCCGAAGAGCACGGTCGAAATCGGAAAGAGATGAACCGACACGCCAACGCGAAGGACGAAGAGAGAAGGAAAATGCTGGGCGCATGCTTCGCAAAGCTCTCAGCATTTGCTCCGTGGAGTTATCTAGGCGGCGGATACACCATAGATTCGTAATGTCTCCGACAGGACGGACGCAGGCGCATAAGAGTTGACTTGTAAAGTTCTAACAGCAGGCGTAACCACTCTGCTAAAGCGATGCCATGAATCCGAAACTAGAATAACAAGTGTCGAGTGTGTGATAATAGTTGAACGGTAATAGTGAGAATAAAATTTTTATTAAACTTTTTATGGATCCTATTTTTGCCGTTGTTGTTACAATATAGACCTGTGGGTACGTCATTAACACGTAAGTAAAGGTGTTGGATGTTTTTAGTTTCTAATCGGTATTGGTGGTCGATCAATGATTCCAGATTACAAAACGGCTGTATTAGCTCTTTTTTCGAACAATAAGATTTTTTTGTGTCTTACTGGAGGATGATCCAATTTGGTATCTTTGAAATGAGTATTGATATTTCAGAAAAAATCATGGAACTTCACAAGTTATATTGAACTGGTAAACCGCCAAATAACAAAAAAAATAGCTCAGGCACATCGAGCAACTCAATTTTGCCGAAATGAAAGACGCCATTCAGAATTAAAACTAAGCGACGGCTCCTGTTAAACTCGAGGATTTTCTATTGTTGAAGCCTGAAATAACTCAATATTGTCGATCTTGTTTATTCTCAATTTAGCTGAAAACAACTGGTGAAATGATGAAGTTTCTTCCAAGTGATAAGAGTAGTGCAGAATCACCGATGAAATTTCTATATGCATTAACTTTTTTTTGGCAGCTGTCAAGCTCCGAATTTATTCACATTATGTTAGTTAAATCGGTTTTTATAGTAGAACTAAATATTCTTTGAATCTAAGTCAACATATTTCGACGTTTTGTTGAAAACGCCACTATTGTTATGAAAAGAAATAAGGTACAATATGTGTTCATTTGAAAGAATATGATACTTATATGTAGGTATTTAACTTATTGGTTCTTTTATTTGATGGTTGAAATAAGTATTGAAAACAATCAACATAGGTACGTAATACAAAATTTCAACCAAATACCTCATTCTTTTGACCTCACCGGCAGAGAGGTAATTTTTCTCACTAATTTCACCACGTTAAGTTTCATAAAAATCAACATGCGATGTTGCTGTTATATCATCAATTCTCCCTTACAGTTACATTGAGTTATTTTTTTCCTTTGAAAAACAATACCTAATAGTTCCAGTGTTCTAGATTCTTATCTACCAGCATTTGGTATTTTTCGAAGGAATCAAATTTAACCCTGAAATTTTGAGTTTATTAAGGGTAACTTGTTTTTATATGTCGATACTTAATGTTTTCGCCACTAAACTCTTGGTACATTTTTTTTTCGAAAATAACTCAAGGTTTCTTATTCCATATTTGTTGTGGAAAATTTGTAACGTTTTCACGATTAATCTGTTTTGAGTTTCATTCAATTAATGCTGGCGTCCCCCAGGGTTCATTTAGCGCCCCAAAAGGTATTATTTCTATTCGTGAATTGTCTTCAAACCTTGAAATTAATAATTCCTGGTCAATCTATTTGTTTAATATTTGCATAGAAGTTGTGATAAACATCAACACTTAAATTTGAATTTTTTTTCTGTTCAGTTAATGTTCACATCCGAAATAAGTGTACAATATCGTTCTATTCTTTTCGTTTGTATCGGACGTATTTCTTCAGTAACCGACTCTTCATTTTGTTGTTTTTTCAGGTTTCTCTCGGTGTAGCATGTTATTTTGTCTTTTTTTAATTGTGTTCAGATATCTTAACCCTTACAATATATTAATAGTAATAATAATAGAAAAATCCCATATTCAGCTCTACACGTACACAAACTAGAACCATCCAGGGTGTTCGAAAAAAATCCTCGAGCAATTCCTACAGTTTTCATCGAAAATATTGAACCAAACTGATTCGACTCCTTTCCTGATTGTATTCTACAAACGTGCTTCCTACGGAACCTCCGTTCTCGCCTCGATCATATCGTGTAGTACCTAGTAGTTAAATTAATACGATTCATAATTCGCGAATTTACGAGGGCGACTTGAAACTAACCTCGACCGTTAACTTTAAACATTATAACATTGTAAACGAGGCATTAAATTATCACATTGTAGAGCCAGCGCACTCCACCACCTCTTGGCACGTTCCGACAATATTGCCGGGTGGTGCGAAGAAGAAATGGCGGAATTTTACAGCCCTCAGTTAATGCAGAACGTTCGCGAAGTTGGGGGTAGATATGTGTTATCATGAACAAAATATGAGGAGTGAGCGGTTTCGCCATCGCGTTTTTTAAGGTCTTCTGTGTCAGAGAAGTATTTTTTTCCGAATAAAAAACTAAAATCTCAATGAATGAAGAGAGACATCAATTGCCTCGAGGCTACTGGACTGACAATATTGGCATTCGAAATTATTGCTCCTTTATAGGCGGTCTCTGCATATTCCTGGACACACCCTTCCTCTGCCAAAAATCACACCTATAGCTGAAAATCCAATTTTCTAATCTATACTGAATCAATTCTGAACCAGTTCCAGTTGGTATACGGCTAGGAATTTGTCTGAACTGAACAGAAAAGCAAAGTTTGAAGGCAAACAGTTCATAATTACTAGTTATCGATTGGCGTTCGAGTTCGCGTTCGGTTCAAGATTGGTTTTGACTAGGTTTTTGTACTCCTCGGATGGCTGCAATAGGAGTTTTTTGGATGGAATATCTCAAAGAATGTAGTAAAATATAATGGCCTACTTATTCAATAAATTGAATACCTACCTACCTACCTACATTCGTTTTCAAAAGATTTTAATTCACAAATTATTTTAGAAATATTGTTTCGATGTTTCATTTTAACTTTGTTATATCTTCATATTTGTTTTTCAATTTATTGTTCGGCGAAAACTAGGAAAAAATGTAGGTCTATATCTTGCCATAAAATTGTTATAAAATCTGTCATGAAATAATTGAACGTGTAGGAATCTACATATGTGAATACTGCAAAAATGAATCGGCAAATTCGGTCGAACAAGTTCATATTTTTTGAAATAAACTCGTAATTGGACCGCTAGGGACGAAAATTCTATAAAATAAATCGAGACAAGCACTGACGAAAAATCAGGAGCTCTTGCGCGCTTGTCTTTGTGTACCGAACCGCCCTTGGTGTTCATCAGTATGAAAAATATTGTCATTTTGTTTTTATAATCTTCGGAAGATGGAATCACCGAATTATATTGAATAAAAAAGGAAAAGTCAATTTTATATTCACATGGAACAGCTAAGAATCTGAATTTCTTGACTTTTCGATGAACATTATTTGAAGAATTATGAAAAGTACGGCCGTGAAGTCAGGAGCGCTCGTTCACCCAGCTTGTAGGTAGATTCGCATTTTCAAGCTTTAGAAACCAATTGAAAAAATTTTGACAACTGTCAAAAAAATTTAAAACTAAGGCGAAAATCCAAACTTCACGTCATTGCTTTAGGTGACAAATTTTTTTTTCGATAATTCGCTAGAATTTTCTACGGTATCTATGGTCTTGGTGATGCGATCTGGACGGAATTTCCCACGTAGTTTCAATGCATTATTCTTCATCTACTCGCGAAAATTCATTCCAATTCAATAGGTAGTTTCGAAATGATCAGGAAAAACATATTTTGAACGGCCATATCTACAGAACCCCTAGTCTAATTTTGCTCATTGATGAACATGACCACGAAATTCGTGATCGGAACCTATCCTGAAAATTTCAAGTCCCTAGGCCTTTCCGTTCGGAAGTTATAATTTTCTATGGTTTCTATGGTTCTGGTCATGCGATCTGGAGAAAATGTAGCTTGAATATATCAGTTTCCATTGAAGTACAAAATTTCATCACGATCAAATCCGTTGTTTCGATATTATCGAGAAATTTAAATTTCAAACGACCGTATTTACGGAACCCCTAGTCTGATTTTCCCCATTTATGAACCTGACCACGACATTCGAGATCCACACCTATCCTGAAAATTTCAAGTCCCTGGGCCTTTCCATTACAAAGTTATAATTTTCTATGGTTTCTATGGTTCTGGTCATGCGATCTGGACAAAATTTTGCATGTATCTTGAACACGTCATTCTCCATCTGAGTGCAAAATTTCACATCAATCGAATTTTTAGTTCCGAAGTAATCAGGAGAACACAATTTCAAACGGCCATATTCACGGGACCCCTGGTGGAATTCAGCCCATTAAAAAACTCAACCGAGGCATTCGGGAACTGAACCCACACTGAAAATTTCAAGTCTCTAGGTTGTTCCGTTCGATAGTTATCGTGCTTACGGCCGGACGGACAGACTCGAATTTTCCGACGGATTCGTCATCAGTGAGTCGAACTTTATCGATTGAGACCATTTTCGGCTCAAAATTCGAAAAATACAGACATCGTGACGATAGGATATAGCCCTCGTGTAGGTAGTACGAGCGCTCAAAAATTATTTGGGTGTTTATACCGTAGTAAACTCTCAGTTAGGGCTCAATTCGATATGTTTACATCTTTTTTTTTCTTTTTCTATTCTTTTGAATTATAGGTATAATTTTGAACCATATGTATTTTCCCACACACGAATCAAATTTCAAAAGAGATACCCATAATAACTCAAATAAATCGATACAAAAATTAATAGTCATTGGAAACAAAAAATACAAACTTCAAATGGACAAATACTTATGATTTATTCAAGATCTCATTGATCATGTAAAAAACTTTGGATTGGAGTTATATTTCCTAATATTGACATTTCTGTCATGGAAGCAGTATGTCCAACTTAAGATAGATAACTATTCGTGAGACGTAGATCGTCGTTGAATCTGTGAAAAAAAAAGCACCTCCGTGAAGTCAGGAGCTATTGAGTGCTCGTTCATCCAGTTGATAGTTGGATTCGCATTTTCCAGTTTTAGAAACCAATTGAAGAAATTTTCAACAGCTGTCAAAAAAAATTTCAAACTAAGGCGAAACTGACTTCACGTCAGTGCTTTAGGACCAATTTTTTTTTCGATAACTCGCTATAATTTTCAACATTATCTATGGCTGGGTAATGCGATCTGGACAAAATTTCGCACGTAGTTTGAATACATTATTCTTCATTCCAATCCAATCAGTTATTTTGAAATTATCAGGAAAACAAATTGAACGGCCATAATTACGGAACCCCTGCTCGAATTTTGTTCGATAAAAAACTTAACCGCGGCATTCGAGATATCTGGGGAATAATTTTTTACCTCATTGAGTACTTTCCACGCCATGTCTCTGCGAAACGGCCTGCTACTTTCGGACCACCTTTGGCAGTGCAACTCTTCTCATTATCTTTATTTGACACGCTTCCAAGTCGCCGGAAAGAAATATCGGCGTAATTAAATGTGATTTTTAAGAGCCACTGATACAATTATGGAATTAATTGGCATAAAAAATAAAATCGTAAACTTTATTTACCATATAATTTTTCGATTAAAATGTAAATCGTTTTTTAGTATACGGGCGCAACAAAACTGTTTTATTTTTTTCGTCGCCGTAAATGGGTTTTTATTAATAATCCTATTTTTTCGCTCGGCTTCCACGTATGTCGTTTGGCAGACGGGCGATATCTTTGTGTCTGGTTTGAGCAATGTCGTTGTTGTTTGTACACGCGTCTTCAGAAAATCTATATCTCTGGGTGAGATAAGAATTGGAAGGGTTCTATTAGATTCAGAAGAGGTGAAGGAGCCAACGTACGATTATTATGTCTACAACAGGAAAAGACACCTTATACCAACCTAAAAGCGAGTCAACTTTTGCCTCGACTACCAACCGTATCTTAGCCAACGAAGCGCTTGTTGGTCCTTCGTTGGTCCAGTGTGAACGGGCCTTAATATGCACTTTCTCGACTGTTTCGCAAGGTGCCTGCATTTAATTGATAGCTGTTGGAAAAATGGAGAGTGTTCATTGCCGAAGCGGTACGTTACTGGGGCTCATGGCCTAACTGATGGTGGTGCTTTATATGTAGGCCGATGTTCGCATCAAAACTTCTTCTATCATAAAATTCTGAAATTTTCTTTTCCTCCACTTCCAAAATTTCTATCGCAGTTGAGTTCCATTCAGGTAGTTTCCTGGTTTTGATCTAACTAGAAAAATTTAGTAGCATCCTATTGACCTCTTGGTAAATACATAGTTTGTAATGCGAACACGCGGGATCGCATACTAATCCTACCTATTTTTGGCCAGCGCAATGATCGATCTAGTAGAAACCACAGAATTATCCCAGTCGAATTAATGAAAATCGTCAGGAAGTCGTAAGGAATTCAAACAAAATGGTCAGGGCCGTATCTAGGTACTATTGCGCCTGTGGCAATATATTAGACCCCCCCCCCCATTTGCGTAGATTTTTTTTCATCCATCATATTTTCTTATAGTATTTTTTTTTTCATAATGCTAGTTATATATTTCCGTAAGAGTTTCAGAATAATACACATTTTGATGGAAAATTTTTTTCATTAAAAACATTGAAATACACATTTCAAATAAAATGCATAAAAATAAAACCAATTCTGAAAAAACAAAATGAAATATTCATATTTATGTAATGAATACGAACATTTATCTTTAAAAATATAAATTTTTCATTTTAAAATTCAAAAATACATACTGCAAACGTAAAATAAAAATTTTTTGGTAAGTCACCTAGAAAACATCAATCGATAATCACAATCTCTGCAAAAAAAACAGCAAACTTAGCATACAAATACTATTTTATAACCATATGAAACACGTACCAATAGTTTCGTACAGGGTCCGATGTTACAATATTCAAGAAGTCTATACGTTAAGTATAAAAAAATCAGAATAATCTTTGCCAGATGAGATTGAAGATTCAATGAAAACTATGAAAAGTAACACTAAAATTTGAGTTTTATTAGATTTCAAAAAAAGACGCTCTGAGAAGTGAGAACTCAAGTTTGAAAATCCATATTTTCCGCAATGAACCGAACATATCTCTTCTTGAATTGAAAGGAACAATATTATTATGTTGAACTACGAATAATTGAATATATCCGATGCCAGAATAATGTAATAAAAAATTACAAATACTTAGTACAACTCACCTTCAATAGCACAATTTATAATGCTCGAATCCAAAATCACAATGGCACAAAGAAGTCAGAATATAAAGAAACTCAAAACTTATAACACTTCAAATCTGGATACACACTAAACGAACATTGAAATTTAAATTTTTTGCTCTTCCCTTCACAATTGAAAGAAATCAATATTAATGTAGAATAGAATAAGATTCCCCAATTTTTCTCCCACTTCTTGAGCTCAAAACTCTGATAGGTGAATTTTTGGCGATACAAATCGTTTTTAAAATAACACAGATGTGGCCTCAAAATCTAAACAAATCGATCATTATGAACCATCATCATCAAAGAAGCCGCCCTTGAAAACAAGCTGGATGCGATAAGGGATGATGTAGTGTAAGCAGCTCATAAAAGGGCTGTGCTTGGAATCGCATGACGATATTGCCGATTGTAATATTTATGATCAGAGTGCGGCATCTTTGAAAATTTTTTATAACAATTGGACCATATTTCTCGTATTTCTGACCTAATTGCATTCTCATTCTGTTTTTTGAATGTCAATGTTTCGAAATGTTGTGATCGAATTACTTACTTACGTAACCGTGTTGTCATCTTTAGAATTAATTTTTTCTGCTTGGCGCTTCTATTTTTTTATTTTTGATATTTTTTGGCGCCCCTTCGGACCTTGCGCCCGTGGTAAGTGCCACTCTAGCCCCGCCCTAGATACGGCCCTGAAAATGGTTGCGAACCCAAAGAACAAGAATTTATTGGTTCTGTTGGGGACGGTTTCCCAACTTCATGTGTTAACTAAACATGTAGACATGTGGCAACAGAAGGGAACGGGACTATCTCGTCAAGTCTGTAATCCCAGTGGAATTTGTCCGGATTCCTGTCTACAGGCAGGAAGGAACTACCTGACTACTACTACCCCAAAAAAGGAACACAATTCTTTTAACTCCTATGGGGAGCTTCCACACCGAGTCATTACGTTGAGCTGGTAAATATCGTTCTAACCAAGTATCCAGAATCCGTAATATTAATGAACTATCTACCAATTTGAACATCTGACATCAAGGGAGTAGTAAAAACTCATAACACGTGGTAACTAAATATTCATCAACACAGCGGATAGACAACAAAGAATGATCTCACAGTAACGTTTCAATATAAGGGAAGAGTAAAGGCGATAACTATGATATTCTACTTGGAATATTGAAAACCCTTTCTTTCGTTGACTTTCTGAACTCTCGCCTCTACGACTAACATTTCGGCTTTTTCAACAATGGCGATCCATTTCATTATCAACGTGAAGACTTAATAACGTTCTTAAATTCTTACATTCTTACCCCAACAGTTAACCGCTTTCTACCGTTCATCATAACATTTTCCTAAACCTTCGAAAACTCGCCCATCGGAAAATAAAAATGACGGAGTACAGAATATTTTTTTGTGTTCTTCTGGTCAATACATACACTTAAAGTCTACTTACTAATCTGAAATC
Organism: Aphidecta obliterata; assembly: GCA_963966015.1. NCBI lineage: Eukaryota > Metazoa > Arthropoda > Insecta > Coleoptera > Coccinellidae > Aphidecta > Aphidecta obliterata. Next base: position 14,774,171 of record OZ014435.1, on the reverse strand, counting down.
GGTATTATAGAAAACTTCCTCATTCGCTAGATGATAATCTAGGACCGAACTATTACAAGTGGCCCTAAATATGGATTTGAGGATGGCTTCGAAGTCATTCATCCAGTTCCAGTGGCTTTGTGGAAATTCGTCGCAAAATATTGGAATATTAATTGATTACTTCTCCTTTCTGCGCTTCTAGGTAGAAACCCTAGCTCAATAAAATCTAGGTTTAATCTGAGGGTGTAATCTCATCTCTGTATATGTAGTTCTCTTCAAAGTACGATGCCCAAGGCGCAGAGCCTTTGGTGGAAGGTCCCAAAAAAATTAAATACATAAACTGAGACATAATCAATCTAATTGTACAATAATTCATCATTGAAATCTGGTTGGGATGGCAAGGAAAAATCACGAAAGGCACTGCCGTGAAGTCAGGAGCGTTTGAGGGTTCGTACATGCACCTTGTAGGTAGATTCGCATTTTCCAGTTTTAGAAATCAATTGAAGGAATTTCGACAGCTGTCAAATTCTGAATTCTGAAACTAAGCGAAACTCCAGACTTCATGTCAGTGCTTCAGCTGATCAATTTTTTTTCGATAATTCGCTAGAATTTTCTACGGTATCTATGGTCTTGGTGATGCGATCTGGACAAAATTTTGCACGTAGTTTGAATACATTATTCCTCAGCTAGGTGCATAATTTCATTCCAATCCGATCAGTAGGTTCGAAACTATCAGGAAAAAAATATTTTGAAAGGCCATATTTACGGAACCCCTAGTCGTGAACGCGATATTCGCGATCCGAACCCACCCTGAAAATTTCAAGTTCCTAGGCCTTTCCGTTCAAAAGTGACAATTTTCTATGGTTTCTATGGTTCTGGTCAAAATAAAAAAATAAATACAAAATTTTATCTCGATCGAATCCGTAGTTTCGGAATTATCGAGAAGACAGAATTTCAAACGACCGTATTTACGGAACCCCTAGTATAATTCTGCTCATTGATAAAAGAGAACGCGACATTTCAGATCCACACCTATCCTGAAAATTTCAAGCCCCTAGGCCTTTCCGTTCGAAAGTTATGATTTTCTATGGTTTCTATGGTTCTGGTCATGTGATCTGGTGAAATGAAGCTTGAATATATCATTCTCTTTTAGTATACGAAATTTCGTCACGATCGAATCTGTAGTTTTGAAGTTATCAAGAAAACTAAATTTCGAACGACCATATTTACGGAACCCCTAGAATAATTTTGCTCATAGATGAACGTGATCACGACATTCGAGATCCACACCTATCCTGAAAATTTCAAGTCCCTAGGCATTTCCGTTCAAAAGTTACAATTTTCTATGGTTCCTATGGTTCTGGTGACGCGATCTGGACAAAATTTCACATGTTGCTCGAACATCTCATTTTCCATTCGAGTGCAAAATTTCATCTCGATCAAATCTGTAGTTTTCAAGTAATCAGGGAAACAAAACTTTGAACGGCCATATTCATGGAACCCCTCGTGGAATTTGACCCATTAACAAACTTAAGCGAGGCATTCGGGAACTGAAGAGAATAACGAAGCGCATTTCTTATTCCTTCTGCAATTCCGGTATTCCCACCTTCCCAAATCGATGCGTCAAACCATTGAATCTTATTCCGGCGGTTAAAATTGTCAGATTAATATCGCAGAATTTCATGAATACGGCCAAGGAACTAGATCTTTCGATAGCCAAAAAATTCAGGTATGGATATTGCCAAGAATTCGTAGAGGTAACAATTCACTTTTTCAACTTAAATACCCTTTCTTCAGATTCAAGTGTTCCTGCATAGGTGTAGGTAACTCCATATACCTATATAACACTAGTGGACAGTTTAATTGTGATTCAAATGAGCTTTGTGCAAGGCTTTGCTTCGTCTTCGTCTTCGTTCAGCTGTGACGACGGTTCTAATGCAAATATATAATTTAACTTAGATCTGAAAAAATCCATGTATAGCTGCTAATTAGCCAATTATCGTTACGTAACGCGTTGTAAATTATTCCTAACCACTGCGCCTATTATATCGACTAAACATCAGTTTTTTTCAACCTGGTAGGCAACCTGCGAGGAATACCTTGATAATCCAGTAATAAATGCTTATCCAGTGACCTGCGAATCCATAGATTAACCAACTTATCAATTAGCGAGTTAATTGAGTGGTAATGAAACTGCATCGGTGGCAGTAAAATGTTCGGGTGCATTGTTCCATGCGTCGCCATGTTATGAAATTGCATTATGAAACACGATTTAAATTCATGAGTAGGTCCACGTTTAACAACCTGTTCAGATTTATTCGATGAGCGCATCGGCGGGGTTCCGTCCGTAGTAACAATCCACATTGTCTCGGAGGTTAGGACGCCTCTGCACGGAAGGACTGGCGGCAAATCGTTCTATAGAAAAAACAGATTCGACCATGAGAGGCATCGTTCTGGATGGCATCTTATAAAACAAAAAATTTAACGCTACTAAAATCAATCATGGTTGAAACACTTTTTTTTTGACAGCTGCTAGAACTCATCAAAATTCCAAAAATCCTTTATATAAAATATTTACCAGGGCCGAGTATTTCGAAAAAAGTTACCCGCGAATCTGAGATATTCCTAGCCCGAATCGGATTTAGGTACGTATTGAGGTTTAAATGTGGTTATTAAATGCGTTCAGTTTACGGGAAATCATTTGACAGAACGAATGATTTTTGTGACCTTAGGTGAAGAGGACGTGGTAAGCGATTTCTTGGCCAGAACGCTCCTCGGATATCAGCCCCTGTGATTTTTCTTTTGGGGTCATTTGAAAGCATTTGCGAATAGTGTTGAAGAAGTAAAACAACGCGTTCAAAATGCTTGTGACATTATTCGTGAGCAAACTGATGTTATAGTTGCTGCATGTAATAATTCGTTATTAAGCCGAGCAGAACTTTGTGCACATTAAACGAATGGTGACCATTTCCAAGAATTTCTGTAAACAATTTGGATCAATTTTATCGGTGAGTTTGTGAACTTCCCATTTTTTTCTGGACTTTTTCAATCCGTAATTTTTCCTCCACTTAGTTTGAACTTTAAGAATTATACCGTTCAGGAAGAATCTCCCGATAAAAGTTGAAAGAGAATATATAAATTTGCGATAAAATCCACCAGACAAAGCTGAATCTTCTAAATATCTCATAGGTATTTCGGTGGAATATATTTGTATTTGTTGGAAAATGTTTTTGTGGGTTTGTAACTGTGGTGTTTTACTCTTTTAACTAATAAAATATCAATATTATTTCATTTTTTGATACACTCAATGTAAAATTAATTAACCAAGACCGACAACTAAATCATAAAGTATCTACTCAAGTTCACTCTGTGTCCAAAGATAGAAACGTCAATGTCAAATAAGGAGATGCAGCCAATTGAAAAAGATGAAATAGCACATGGTTGAAAACGGGGTGTTTATTCAATCTTCTCTCGATCTTGAGACCATGTTTGAATACATTTTTCTTCAGATATGTGCAAAATTCCATTTCGATCCAATCAGTAGTTTCGAAATTATCAGGAAAAAATTTAGAAAAGCACTGTCGTGAAGTCAGGAGCTTTTGAGCGCCCGTTCATTCACCTTGTAGGTAGATTCGCATTCTCCAGTTTTAGGAACCAATTGGAAAGATTTTGACAGCTGTCAAAGAAAATTTCAAACTGAGGCGAAAATCCAGACTTCAAGTCAGTTCTTTAGGTTACCAATTTTTTTTCGATAATTCGCTAGAATTTTCTATGGTATCTATGGTCTTGGTAATACGATCTGGACAAAATTTCTCACGTAGTTTGAATACATTATTCTTCATCTATGTGCGAAATTCCAATCGAAGAAGTGGTTTCGAAATTATCAGGAAAAAAATAGTTAGAACGGCTATATTTACGGAACCCCTAGACTTGTTTCGCTCATTGATGAACGTAACCGCGAAATTCGCGATCCGAACCTATTCTGAAAATTTCAAGTCCCTAGGTCTTTCCGTTCGAAAGTTATGATTTTCTATGTTTTCTATGATTCTGATCATGCGATCTGAAAGAAATGTAGCTCGAATATATCATTCTCAATTTAAATACAAAATTTCGTCACGATTTTTCCGGAACCCCTGGTCCAATTTTACTCATTGAAGAACGTAACCGCGAAATTCGCGATCCGAACCTATCCTGGAAATTTCAAGTCCCTAGGCCTTTCCGTTCGAAAGTTATGATTTTCTATGGTTCTGATCGTGCGATCTGGAAAAAAGGTAGCTCGAATATATTATTCTCAATTTAAATACAAAATTTCGTCACGATCAAATCCATAGTTTTGAAATTATCAAGGAAACTGAATTTCAAACTGCCATATTTACGGAACCCCTAGTCTCTAGGCCTTTCCGAAGTTATAATTTTCTATGGTCTCTATGGTTCTGGTCATTCGAGCTGGACAAAATTACACATGTAGCTCGAACACCTTATTCTCCATTTGAGTGCAGTATTTCATCACGATCGAATGTGTGATTTCAAATTAATCAGGAGAACAAAATTTTGAACTTCCATATTTACGGAACCCCTGGTGGAATTCTGCCCATTAATTGAAAAATACAGATATCGTGACAAAATGATATAACCATCGTGTAAGTAATACGAGGGCTCAAAAAACCAACACCATCATTAATAAATAAAAAATTTATATATCGAACAAATGATTAGATCAACAACTTAATAATGGCTTAAAACATTGCACAAAAAAGTCAGATAAACTCTATATAAAAACAAATTTGTTCTCCCATTGAACTTCGCACAAAAAAACATAATAATATTGAAAATAATAATGTTTATTTCATGAATCAATATCATACAACTCAAAAATTCATCTTATAGAAAAAAAAATAATACTGACAGAAAATCGTGACACCAACGAAACAAACAGATAACAAATCTTGTCAAGTCTTGATCACATTTCAACAAATTTTAAACAGATCGCAGATTAAAAGTGCTGCACGTATAAACTAATTAGGGCTACTGACTTGATAAAATAATAAAATTTAGGTGTTTTTGAGCGCTCGTACTACTTACACGAGGGCTATATCATTTCGTCACGATGTCTGTATTTTTCGAATTTTGAGCCGAAAATGGTCTCAATCGACTATGTTCGACTCAATGATGACGAATCCGTCGGAAAATTCGAGTCTGTCCGTCCGTCCGTAAACACGATAACTCTCGAACGGATCAACCTAGAGACTTGAAATTTTCAGTGTAGGTTCAGATCCCAAATGCCTCGGTTGAGTTCGGTAATGGGCCAAATTCCACCAGGGGTTCCGTAAATATGGCCGTTCAAAGTTTTGTTCCCCTGATTACTTGAAAACTACAGATTTGATTGAGATGAAATTTTGCACTCGAATGGAGAATGAAGTGTTCAAGCTACATGTGAAATTTTGTCCAGATCGCATGACCAGAACCATAGAAACCATAGAAAATTGTAACTTTTGAACGGAAACGCCTAGGGACTTGAAATTTTCAGGATAGGTGTGGATCTCAAATGTCGTGATCACGTTCATCTATGAGCAAAATTATACTAGGGGTTCCGTAAATATGGTCGTTTGAAATTTAGTTTTCTTGATAATTCCAAAACTACAGATTCGATCGTGACGAAATTTTGTATACTAATGGAGAATGATATATTCAAGCTACATTTCTCCAGATCACATGACCAGAATCATAGGAACCATAGAAAATCATAACTTTCGAACGGAAGGGCCTATTGACTCAGGATCCAACTTTTGATTTTTCTCTTGAAAGCAGTCATGGTACCAGGCATTTTTAAAACTTGTGGAACAACATTGTACACTTGTGGCACTAATAATATAAACTAAAATACCAAAAAAAATTCGGTGCATTCCTAGTTTTGAACCTAAATTGGTCTTAGACGGGTCTAAGTGCTACTCCAAGAACAAGAACCAGCTTCAGATAGAGGAAATTCTTCCTTCTCTCCATCCCATGTGGTTTTAGTCCATAAAACCTCATTAGGTATAATCCCAGCCGATTTGTTCCAGTTAAATCTATGCACCCACGTTCATGGGCATCATGAACGATTGAACGCAGATAAAGTCGGCACTAAATTATTTTTAACTATTATTCTACAATACAGCGTTTTCCCCGCGAATTCTACAAGAGAACATTCCTCACCCATAAATTATTAACACGCAATAAACCGGCAATATCACTAATTTATGACGGACATAACAATAACGAGTCTGAAATTGTTACTTATTGATCTTCCTCGGCCCACCTGAGCGTACGGCATGTCTTGGACGGTAGGCCGACGACGGTGGCAGCGTAATATACATATCTAGGCATTTTTATAGATGCCATTCCGCGTTTTTATTTGTTTGCCGGTTTATTCGAGCTAATTATACCGCCTATTAACTATTTACATACTGTGAAAGTGAGAGCACTAAAAACTGACCTACGGCTGCAACGCGGGATCGGCTTTTTCTTATATGCCGTAATGATGTTTGCCGCGTTGGTTAGCAGCCATTTTAAAACAGAGCGAGATATCGGTTTGTGTGTTTGCCCACCTAGATTATTATGGTCATCATTGTTAAATCTGTTTGGGATTGCCATTACGGGAATTAGAACCATTGCAGTATCTATTTAGCCAATCGTGTTGATTTTACGGCTTCATAACATAAAGCACAAACTTCAGCTATCAATGCAGGCCTGACTGATCAAAAAATTTTTTGCGACAAGCATAGAATCTCTTCAATCTAAACTCGGCGTTTTCTGCGTCTTCTCTGGCTCTGTTATGACACATTCTGCTTCAAATGCACTTTCTGTGTCTAAAATGCAACAAATCACACTATTAAGCTACTCAGCTCTATGGGCAAAACAATTACTAACACATGCATTGATTAAGTAGGTACTTCTATGCCGATTAAGGTAGTAGTTCAGAAAGAACTGTTGGCAGGTGTTATTTTAACATCGACGTGCGTTTCTGAGAATTTCTTCTTCTTCCCTTCCGTGGCTTTATCTCATTCACGAACGCCATAAAATGTTCACCTTGAAATTCGTTTACAATAATTAGACTTTAATAGAAAAACTCATTTGCTCTGTGCAAGATTTCCCCCACCGACCCCGCTTCCAGACCAACATTAATGGCAATCGCCGGTAGGCGGAGTGACAATCGTCAAGTCCCGCCAATTTTATAATGGTTCGCGTGACGTCATCGGGAGCGAACCAATAGCTTCGCCGTGCGCTCCTCCCCTCCCCCACGTACTGTAGCAGTATTCCGTTTACCGTTAGATGGAGGTGCATTGGGTGGAAAGCCATGAAGCGTTTTACGACCGCAGTATATTTTCTAAATGTCATTGGCATCCAGCTGTAAATTCCCTTCAAGAATGGGATCTTGGTAAGCGCCACTTAAAACTTCCTGTAATTGCCGGTAGGGTTGAAATCGCTGCGGAACACTAATAAACACTAAAGCAGAACGGTGTTATTTACTTGGACGAGCAGCTAGTGGCAGGAAGAGAATATTCAGCCGAATTGGAAACGGCAAACCATCCAGTATCATGCATTCACTACCCAACAATATCTCTGCAAGCTTCTTCAAAACCAACATATCAAAAAATAATAATCAAAGAAAGACTCATTTATTAGTTAAATCAATAAATTCGCGCAACTAATATTAGGGTGGTAATACTAAAGTGTTCTATAATAATCGGATTCATCCAGCGATTCATAGATGTCGCGTCCAGCTGCGCGCAGCCCCTGGTAGATCCCTTCTATATGGAGTGGGGTAGTTTCTAGGGATGCGTGCAGAGGGCGCAACCAACTCCAGAATATAGGATTCTCTCAGCTGTGAGAAGGTTACTTTATAGAATTGGAAGGAATCTACTCTGGGTTGTTTTCGTATTTCCGCATTTAACTCACAGATGACCTCATGTCATCGGATTTTTTTTTCGATATCAATGGGGATCGATAGGAATCATTTTTATGTTACCGAATTTTATATACTTTTTATTTATGCGATATTCCCTGCAATATGTAGAGGAAATCAAGTTGATGAGGAAATAATCATGATTTGTTTAATATTGGCAGCGTTTTGGTTTATTATTTCCGAAATAAACATTGGGAAATTTTTACAGTTCACGTTTTGAACACTGTAGAATATAATAAAATTCTAGAAGAGCACTGACTTGAAGTCGGAAGCTTTGGCGCGGTTGTTTCTGTGAACTAAACTGGTCAGTGTCAAAAATAATGTCATTTTATCAAACTTCAAGATATGGAATCACAGATTTATGATTAAATTCCTCAACACCAGATCAGGCAATCTCAATTCTCTTTTTGAGTTCATCTATGAGCAAAATTATACTAGGGGTTCCGTAAATATGGTCGTTTGAAATTTTGTTTCCTCGATAATTTCGAAACCACGGATTCGATCGAGATAAAATTTTGTATTTTAATCGAGAATGATATATTAAAGCAATATTTTGTCCAGATCGCATGACCAGAACCATAGAAACCATAGAAAATTGTAACTTTCGAACGGAAAGGCCTAGAAACTTGAAATTTTCAGGGTAGCTTTGGATCGCGAATGTCGAGGTCACGTTCATCAATGAGAAAAATTAGATTAGGGGTTCCGTAAATATGGCGGTTCAAAATATTTTTTTTCTGATAGTTTCGAAACTACTGATTGAATTGAAATGAAATTTTGCACCTAGCTGAGGAATAATGTATTCAAACTACGTGCGAAATTGTCCAGATCGCATCACCAAGACCATAGATATCGTAGAAAATTCTAGCGAATTATCGAAAAAAAATTGGTCAGCTGGAGCACTGACATGAAGTCTGGAGTTTCGCCTAAGTTTCAGGATTGTTTTGACAGCTGTCTAAAATTCCTTCAATTGATTTCTAAAACTGGAAAATGCGAATCTACCTACAAGGTGGATGTACAAGCGCTCAAAAGCTCCTGACTTCACGGCAGTGCTTTTCGTAATTTTTCCATAACCGGTTCTATCGATGCCATATTATATTTGGACACAACATTTTAGCACGTTGTTATTCGGCATTCGGCATGGATCCTCCCAGATCGAGAATCCGATCCACTAATCATCCGAAAAATCATTGTTAATAATTATACAACAAAGATTGATGGAATTCGAGAATACATAGGTATGATGTTGCCCAAATCGAACAATTCTCACCGCAATAGTTCATGAGTTATGAAATTTTGAATATCTCATTTTGGATGATGAGTACCTAGTAATTTATTTCATTGGTGAAGATATTTCGAATAGTTATTTAATTCAATGAATTCTCCATTGATAAATCATAATACCTCAATTATTTCCGTCATCTCAAATACAAAAATCGTCGAAAATTCATTCCAAAAATACCTTTTATTTTTCAGTTTGGAGCTAACCCTCAAGACTTCCAGACTCATATTATGTAAGTTGAATGTTTCTTTCAATCCATATTCTGTTCTTCCTCGATTCTTTCCTATCGACAAAGAACATTGTTTACCCAAAAGGATTTTATGGTGCCATTAAAATCTCAAACATACCTACAGCCTCTTCATCCCCTATGAGACCTTCGATCTGAACCCCTTCCAAATCGTCCCTTATTCAAATTTTTTTGTGCGTTCGCTCTCACTTTCGTAGAAATTCGTTGGTGAAACCGGCCGACTGCCTCGTTCAAGGTTTTCAGGTTATATGGAAATGACCAGAAATGCATATTCATTGTATGCTAAGGGGACAAAAAATCGGGTGAGATAACGAAACGATACGTCTGGCCTTGTCGAAGGACGGATGGATTTATGTATCGGGGTAGAAAAAAAAAAGCGAAAGTTATGTGACATTGGATAGTTCGAGCTCTTTATTCTGTTATTGCAGGAATTGTTTTGGCATGTTTTAAAGTTTTATCATTGCATGGTTTGAGCAATAATCGTGAAATCAATCAAATTCTGCAATATGCGGTTTTCTGTGTCTTAATCAGGAAAAATTGGGACGTTGGAAAATTCGTTGAAAATAATGATATTTTAATTTATAACGACATCGTTTCCTCAGGTTAACCAACCAGTGTTCTAAAATTTAGTCGAATACCTTTGACATCATCAAGAACAGATGTCGAAGTATCAATTATTTTTTCTAGGATAAATTTGAATTAAGTTATCATTCATTTTCTGATGACCCACCAAACCGTTACAAGGGGCAGTCCAAGCCCATCGTTAAAAAAAATTCAAGGCTATAAAAAATTATAACATGAAGCATTTCCTCGCATTATGAATATTCATTAGAAAACCGTGTAGAATTGGTGCTTATAGAGATTTATGAAAATGTTGTAAATCAATTTTGAGTTATTTGTCGACGATTGAAAACGGTTAAGTTGGTTTGACACGGTTTGAGGTGGAACAATATCGGTGTTGTATGGTTTAATTTATGAACTTCTTTGGCACCAACAGTTCACTAACGGTGAACTGTCCTGAAAAATGTTAGAACTCAATGAAGCAATTTTTTGTTAGCAGCATCACCAAGTCACCAATCAATTGAAAAAATGGAGTAAGGCTGAATTTGGTTGTTTCCATTCAATGTTTTGATTATTCCCAGAACTTTACAAACACTTTTGTAATACTATCAGATTAATATGAAATACATATATCGGAAACACCAACTAGACACATTCTATCGACGTCTACATTGTTTTTGAGCGCTCGTACCTACTACTTACACGAGGGCTATATCTTTTCGTCACGATGTCTGTATTTATCGAATTTTGAGCTGAAAATGTGCCGTAAGCACGATAACTTACGAACATAGAGACTTTAAATTTTCAGTGTGGGTTCAGTTCCCGAATGCCTCGGTTGAGTTCGTTAATGGGCCAAATTCCACCAGGGGTTCCGTAAATATGGCCGTTCAAAATTTTGTTCTCCTTATTACTTGGAAACTACCGATTTGATCGAGATGAAATTTTGCACTCAAATGGAGAATGAGGTTTTCAAGCTACATGTGAAATGTCCCGATCACATGACCAGAATCATAGAAACCATAGAAAATTGTAACTTTTGAACGGAAACGCCTAGGGACTTGAAATTTTCAGGATAGGTGTGGATCTCGAATGTCGTGAACACGTTAATCTATGAGCAAAATTATACTAGGGGTTCCGTAAATATGGTCCTTTGAAATTTACTTTTCTTGATAATTTCAAAACTACAGATTCGATCGTGACGAAATTTTTTATACTAATGGAGAATGATATATTCAAGCTACATTTCTCCAGATCGCATGACCAGAACCATGGAAATCATAGAAAATCATAACTTTCGAACGGAAAGGCCTAGGGACTTGAAATTTTCAGGGTAGGTGTGGATTTGGAATGTCGCGTTCAAGTTTATCAATCAGCAGAATTATACTAGGGGTTCCGTAAATACGGTCGTTTGAAACTTTGTTTTCTCGATAATTTCGAAACTACGGATTCGATCGAGATAAAATTTTGTATTCTGATCGAGAATGATGTAATGAAGCAACATTTTGTCCAGATGTCATGACCATAACCATAGAAACCATAGAAAATTATAACTTCCCAAGGGAATTTTGTTCAGATCGCATCACCAAGACCATAGATACTGTAGAAAAGTCTAGCGAATTATTGAAAAAAAAATTGGTCATCTAAAGCACTGACGTGGAGTCTGGATTTTCGCATTAGTTTGAATTTTTTTTGACAGCTGTCAAAATCTTTCCAATTGGTTTCTAAAACTGGAAAATGCGAATCTACCTACAAGGTGCATGTACGAGCGCTCAAAAGCTCCTGCCTTCACGGCAGTGCTCTTCTCATTTTTTTCCTTATTCATATCATCCGATTAGAAACGCTTCGAAAATAATACCAAAAAAGAATTTTCTTTGAAGATGGCGTGACAGTTTTATACGACTGATTAAGTTTCTGATGGAATGATTTCGTACTCGAAATGATGCAAAATTGTCTACGGCCCTGCCATCCCCGTCGAAGGGAGGCTCCCTCTCGCCCCCATCGCCGAAATTGATACACAAGGGTCAGTAATGGCCGGAATAAAACGGGGATGTTTACATCCGATCCCGCATCACGTGTCCAACCCTTTCAATTTCCACGGACATCGGAGATAACGTATCGTTAAAACGTATTAAAATCGAATAGATTATAAATTTCGGACCGACGCCGGGTTAATCAAACAACGCGGCCGTAAAAGCGATATTCGAAAAAGGGTTATGTTTATATGAGGGGGGGGGGGACGTTGAGGATATGTGGGGCCCGTTTGATTTGATTCAATGGTCCAATTGAAGCTACCAATGGACGAAATTGAATGGTTGGTGGGTATATCAGGTTCATTTGCCTGGGAAAACATTGAGCATGTGATGAATGAAATTATCCCATCCCATCTTATGTCCTATAAGTTCTGTTCAAAAATCAATTCGAATCTACTCGAAGATATAATCTTTTCGAAAGTCAGAAAAAAACACCTACTACTGATAAGAAAGTTGGAGTGTCTGTTTTTAACATGGTAATAATAAATGACTCTTTCTGAATTAATGTTTCCATACAGGCTGTTTACAAAGGTAAGGCTTTTTTACTGACAGGAGCTACTAAGACTCATGAAAATAAGTCAAAGTTCCAAGAAACCTTCATCAGGGCCGTGTATTTTGAAATCAAAGTTACCCGCGAATCTGAGAAATTCCCAGCACGGATCTGATTTAGGTACGTATTGGGGTTCAAATGTGTTCAGCTTACGGGAAATCATCTGTATGATTTTTGGTGGATAGGATGTGGTGGATCAATTTCTTGGCCTGCACGCTCCCCGGATCTCAACCGCTGTGATTTCTTCCTTTGGGGTCATTTGAAATTATTAGTGTACAGTAACGGTCAGGAGAATATTGTTGAAGCACTAAAACAACGCATTGAAAATGATTGTTACATTATTCGTGAGCAAACTGATGTGATAGTTGCTGCATATAATAATTCGTTATATTTATAATAAATTTTTTTGGACCTGAAAAATTTCAATTTGTCGAATTCGGGGGCCGAAGCGAAGACACATACTATCGGCCCTTGGCTTTTGTTTGCGGAACTTTGGCGGTGTAAAAATAACTCTTCGAGCTATAGCTCATCCTACACCTACCCATAGGTGTTAGATTTGATTTTATTCTATTTGATAGAAAGTTTTTTTGCTTTCTGATCGTATCATTTAAATTTTTTTTGAGTTGTATAGTTGATATGTTACCAAGATTAACCCCCAAAATTGAAATCATGTTTTTTGGAGAGAATCCCGCAATTTATGAACTATATATATTGAACTACAAAATGGTTAATTTATCTAATGAAAAGTCATTGAGCTCAACCAAAGAAAATGAAATTTCTTGATGATATCATAAATACTGATTGAAAACGAAATCGAATTATACTTAGTCGAACTGATGTTAGTCATCTTTTACATTTCAGATGTTAAGTGTCCATTAATATCCCATTGACGTTTTATTTGATGTATTGAAATAAACGGTTCATTGTTGAGCTTGAGCGATAAAATACTCTATTTAAAATCTCATAATGTGAATTCTGTAAACGTGAGAAGATATGAATGCAATTGAAGAAATTTCAAATTGCGAGAAATCTACGCTACATTTTTTAAAATGAAAAATTTCAAAAAGTACTGCGATGATGTCGAGAGCTTTTGAGCGCTCGGTTACCCACCTGGTATGTACATTCGCATTTTCCAGTTTTAGAAGCCAATTGAAGAAATTTTTGACAGCTGTCAAAAAAATGACAGCAGTTCCTTGTCAATTATGCCGAATCAGCTGTTACAGAAATACATATAAGTAAGGATTTTTGAGCGCTCGTACTACTTTCACGAGGGCTATATCATTTCGTCACGATGTCTGTATTTTTCGAATTTTGAGCCGAAAATGGTCTCAATCGACTATGTTCGACTCACTGATGACGAATCCGTCGGAAAATTCGAGTCTGTCCGTCCGTCCGGCCGTAAGCACGATAACTCTCGAACGGAACAACCTAGAGACTTGAAATTTTCAGTGTGGGTTCAGTTCCCGAATGCCTCGGTTGGGTTCGTTAATGGGCCAAATTCCACTAGGGGTTCCGTAAATATGGCCGTTCAAAGTTTTGTTTCCCTGATCACTTGAAAACTAAAGATTTGATCGAGATGAAATTTTGCACTTAAATGCAAAATGAGGTGTTCAAGCTACATGTTAAATTTTGTTCAGATCGCATGACCAGAACCATAGAAACCATAAAAATCTGTAACTTCTGAACTGAAACGCCTAGGGACTTGAAATATTCAGGATAGGTGTTGATCTCGAATGTCGTGAACACGTTTATCTATGAGCAACATTATTTTAGGAGTTCCGTAAATATGGTCTATTGAAATTCAGTTTTCTCGATAATTTCAAAACTGCAGATTCGATCGTGACGAAATTTTGTATACTAATGGAGAAATATATATTCAAGCTACATTTCTCCAGATCACATGACCAAAACCATAGAAATCATAGAAAATTGTAACTTTTGAACGGAAAGGCCTAGGAACTTGAAATTTTCAGGGTTGGTTTGGATCGCGAATATCACGTTCACGTTTATCAATGAGCAGAATTATACTAGGGGTTCCGTAAATACGTTCGTTTGAAATTTTTTTTTCTTGATAATTTTGAAACTAAGTAATGATCGGATTGGAATGAAATTATGCTAGCTGCGGAATAATGTATTCAAACTACGTGCAAAATTTTGTCCAGATCGCATCACCAAGACCATAGAAACCGTAGAAAATTCTAGCGAATTATCTAAAAAAAATTAATCAGCTGAAGCACTGACATGAAGTCTGGAGTTTCGCCTAAGTTTCAGAATTTTTTTGACAGCTGTCGAAAATTCCTTCAATTGATTTCTAAAACTGAAAAATACGAATCTACCTACAAGGTGCATGTACGAGCGCTCAAAAGCTCCTGCCTTCACGGCAGTGCTTTTCGTAATTTTTTGCTCAAAATTCAAAAAATACAGACATCGTGACGAAATGATATAGCCCTCGTGTAAGTAGAACGACCGCTCAAAAAGAGGTGTTGAGTGTTCGAAGAATTAGAACTAACAACCTGATTGTAAATTATGTTCAGAGTATTTCCAAATATTCACAGGAATGTTCGTCTCTGAAGTGCACTGAATGTTTATACGAAATAAAAAAATTTTTCTTGGTGAATAAGATGGAACACCCGGTACAAACATTCTCCCAAATATCCCTCTATATTGTTTTCACCTCGAGAAACCGTCTTCCATCATCCGATTCCTGTTTACACAGAAGTCCGCATTTCCTTCCAACCCACCGGTACGTGACGGCCCTGGACCGCTTTTCCCCCCCGTTCTCCAAGAGCCCCGCCACACCGCCATGCTGGCATCATATGTACGCTGCCGTCCCTATGGGGGCATATCTATTTTTGAACAAAGCCGTGTAGCACTCGGTGCCGGAGGATTAATGGGACCGGATTTAATTACCTCGCCAGGGCCTTAATGACGGCCTGCACTGGAGGCACGTCCCGGTTCTCATGGCTCGAGGAGGGCGGCGGGAGAGGTGTTTTCGTTGATCCCGTGGATCCAGAAATTTCGAACTCCCCGCCGACGGGGGGATTAGGCGGGCGACGTTAAGGAACGGCTGAACGCTGGGACAACTATGTCGTTGTTGGAGGAGATAGGGAGTAAGTAGATTAAGGTTGGATTAGAAGGGTTTTTGGTGACTGGAATAGGGGGAAGGGAGATAGTGAGCTAACATTAATGCATATATGTATAGTCCATTTAAGAATTATTGACATCGAAGCAGGCCATGAACGTCCAGTCGAGGCTTTATTTCTGGTTACAAAAAGTTACTAAATTTCATCATAGAAATAAAACATAAATATAACCCAGAAAGTGTTGAGTATACGAATTATCGAATAATCAAGCCGGAATATTTCGATTGCAGTTTCTACATGGGAGTTCAGGTTTGAAAGGGCAAAAATATCGTGGAATGCTTTCATATGGAATTATCTCATATAAAAGTCAACCATGGAAAATTGAAGGTCATTCAAATAAATATTTATTTTCACTCAGGACCATGCAATATTTATTGGTATTGGAAATCTTGCAAAATTCTAACCATATAACTATAAGAGTACCATTTTATGTCAGGATTCAAGAAGGATAATTAATGGAATTCTAGCAGGTAGCTAGTGGTGCAACAGAAAAAAATTTTTGGATACTTCGCAAGCACAGGCCCAAAAGAATGGATTGGAAAAAACGTTATAGTGTATTAAGAAATAAGAGAGAAAAAAAAATTAAGAATCTATGTAGTACATGAAGAATTTTGACATGAAATTTGTACCGAACTATCAATATATGAACCAATTTGTGAATTATTTATTGCTCGGTGTTGAATACTTCAAAAAAGTCAATTTTATTCTCATTCATTGAAACTGTCCATGAATTATTGCAAATATTATAATTGATGAACAATTTTACAATTATTCGGTATACTTTTGAATTGGGAACAATATAGCATGTGTATTAGCAGAGGGAATGTGAACAGGGTACTATACAGTATAAGTATAATAAATTAACTTAAAATATCTATGAATGATACAAGAGCAAAGATAAAAATATCATTGAAAACTTTGTGTCCTCGTAGTGTAGTGATTTGGATGTGTTTATTGAATAAGCTGACATAATCCTATTGATGGGCATCCTTTTGCAGGGAAGGTTTCAATATTTCAATAACCCAATTATGAAATAATTCACCATTCATACTAATCCTTATCATTAATACTAATGTCAAGAATCGGATCACATCCAGGTAAAAATCCATCAATTGTTCCAGCATTCAAAATAGTGCACCTTCTGCCTTTACCCTTGAATATACTCGGCATACCTTTTGGATTATTTTCTAGTGACCACTGACAAATTTGAATACCGTTTTTGAATATCCAAATTTCATCTAGATAAATGAATTTTACGTTTTGTTCCATGTATTCTCGGTATTTATCACAATATCGTACTATTTTTATTATATTTTTCTCTTTATCAGTGAGAATTTTCCTTCGATCAACTTTTTTGTATTTGTATCCAATTTTTTCTATGATATAATATGATGTTGACTTCGATCAATTGAAATCTAGGTGCTCTTTGGCCAGTTCGAAAAGGATATCTAAACTGATATATTCATTGTTTTTAATTCTAGCAAAAACAAAGTCATTCAATGTCTCTTTGAAGGAATAATCGTATCGCACAGGTTTTCTTCCTCTGCTAATTCCAGGCTATAATAACATGCTAATATTCTACGGACAGGGCTTGGTGAAATCTGAAAATTTAAGAAACATTGATCAATCAGAATACACTTTGAGTCGGTGAATAACAGTTTGCCTGAAACACTAGCGGAAATATATGCCAAATCTTTGAAAAACTCGAAGTAACACCGACAAACTGCCTGGCGTTCTTTGTTAGGCGCGATGTATCCTGGTCAATTCCAGCCATTTTAATAGCATAAGACAAAAAATACTCAAATTCAGAGCAAATTTTTATAATTACATATTCACCAATATCTTCGATAAAATCATCAAAGCAAGATTTCTATGGGTAATGTTAGTGTTATTCCTATACCAACCTGAATTCAGCAACCCAAAATATCACTGAATAGTCTATTACCAACTTAAATTCGATTTTTCACAGCCAACCCAGATGTCAATAATTCTTAAACGGAGTATAGTTTTGTGTAGGTACATTTTTTCCTCGAACAAAAAAGCTATAGGTTGATCGCTAACGACGTCAACAATGTCGCATAGGAATTCAACGGCGTCAGAACTCGAGTCTCGATTCATACGAGTCGAAACTAATGTCCTGAAATTTTTACGACCTCTGTCGTCGTCGTCGTCGCCACGACTCGATGCAGAACGAGAAATTTTACCCTCGCGGTGTCGATTATCTCGGGTATGTCGCTGCGCTTTCCTGCGAACCGCATCTCATTGGAGGTTCCTCATGCGTGTCCCGATTTACACGAGGGAATCACCAGGAAGCAGTGACTATCCAACTGAATCTTTACGTATATCCTCTTCGAAGGTATCTAGGTGAGTAACTCATCCTGACAAAACAATGAATGCGTACGAGAATAACACGTGAGACAACCTAAGTTTAAAAATAATTTCTCTCTCCCCATTCATCATTGATTTATTGGTCATAAATATCGAGATCTCCTCTCCCTACAGACACGAGACGACCGAGTTTTCGTTGTCTTTGTGCAGTTGGAGGAACAAGAAAGATAATATTCGAAATAAAATAGAATAATTATCTCTAATTCGAGCTTTCGGTAAATTGCACAGATTAAAGGGAACGAAAGAGAAGATGTGTGTCTCCAACATAATATAGACAACTCTCAACATCGAACCCTGAACAATCCACGAATTGACTGTGAAAAATAGTTGTAACTGACAGATATTTGTTGGAGGCTGTCTCTTCAACTTTGATATCACTTGGATTTTTGATGATCTCTATCAGTCCTCATATCATAGAGCTATATGCATCTGGATACTCTTGAGCGCTCTGTGAAGATCTCATTCTTGCTAATGGCGTGGAATATAGAGAGAAGTTGCTTCTTCTTTCTGAACAACTCCACTGCTAGGCCTGTGGTGCTATAGTTATAGTTAAAGTTAGGTAAGGGGGTTACATTGCACTGCGACCTCAAGATCTTTTCTGCCCCCATCAGAGCTGTTTTCGCAAATGCGCTACCTACAGCTCGCCTCCAGCTACAAAGCTCCAATGAACTCCAGTATCTGAGAGGGCTTCAAGGAGGTTAAATCCTCGTTCCTCCTGTAATTCTCTTGTCGAAGACTTTCTTTGCGCTGGTTTGCAATGGCAAGGCATTCTGTAAGCAGGTGAACCGGAGTTTCCACCTCTTCCCCACACAATATACATTCGTCAGTTTCTGTTAAGCCCGTTCTCATCATATTCTAAGGCGACAATGTCCTGTGAGGAAGGGAGTGAAGAGGCGTCACTCATTCTTACTGAGATCCAAATAGTTCTTGGATCTTGCATTTTCCGAAGGAACTTGTAGGAGTGATCCATACCTGGAAGATTCCTCCAGAATGCTTCTCTTTTAGTCTCTTCCTTCTCCAGAAACTCTTTCTTATAGGTCCATTTGCCTTTTCCAGAATGGGCGTTTGTGCTCCCTTTCTGGCAAGTGTATTGGCCTCTTCGTTTCCTTTGATTCCTGGGTGACCCCAAACCCAGACTTAAGAGACATTTTTGATCTTGCCTTCGTCATTAAGTTTCCTCTGACACTCCCATATCAGCTTTGAGTCGATGATACAGAAGTTCAGTGCTTTGATCTCCCTCCAGACACGAGTCGACCGAGTTTTCGTTGTCCTTGTGCAGTTGAAAGAACAAGGAAGATAATATACGAAATAGAAGAAAACAATCACATGTAATTCGCGATGTAGGTAAATTTCAGAGATCAATGGAAAGAAATGAAAAAATGTGTG
Organism: Aphidecta obliterata; assembly: GCA_963966015.1. Lineage (NCBI taxonomy): Eukaryota > Metazoa > Arthropoda > Insecta > Coleoptera > Coccinellidae > Aphidecta > Aphidecta obliterata. Next base: position 14,754,666 of record OZ014435.1, on the reverse strand, counting down.
TCTCCAACATAATAGAAACTATTTAAAACGTTCCCTGAGTAATCAACGAATTACTCGTGAGTGGTGATATAAATTTGTTGGGGGTTGTCTCCTCAACTTTTATATTACTTGCATTAGCTTTGTCTTTTTGATAAGGTCTATCTGGATACTCTTGGGATCCCTGTGAAAATCTCATTTTTGCTAATAACCGTAGACATGTAATAAGGTTTATCTGATTTAGTTTCGAAAAGTCATATTTTACATGACGTTTGTGAATTATTGTGAGACGTCGGATTTTTCAAAACTGTCACTCGAGACAAGTGAAATAGAGTTGTGTAATATTCATTACGCAACTAGTTGTGTAAAATGAAAATATTGAGAACAGGATTATTTCATTTTGATATAAGAATTAATATAATACCTCCGAAAATGAATAATTTTTGTCATCAACTTCTTTTATGAAAGTTTCGAATTGCTCCCTACTGAACACTTTTGATTTTTTCGCATGATAACGCACTGACTGCCTTTTCAATAATGCAATCAAGGTGGTGTATGTTTGGATATCAACATCTTTCTTAACTTTTAGTCCTCTCTTCAACATGGAATATGTCTTCCACATCGTCGATGCTTTCATAGCTTTTATAGTTTCGAAATATGCCAATATGACTTTTTCAGTTATAACTGTAACCTTCTTCGTTTGGCACCATTCTTCAAACTTTTGGTATGCTACGTCATATCTAACATTGAATTTTTGTAGTATTATTTCATTGAATGCCTTATTTGCCGATTCTTCTATATCAGATGGTATTTCGTCAACAACTACTCATTTTTGGCATACGTCGCTTCGCTCGTTTTGGCAAATATTATACTCATGGAACAATATCGGTATTTTCATAATAAATTACGTAAATAATTATAATCTACTCCTATTGAATTATATATTCATTATTCAACTACTTTTGAGCAATTAATAATATCTGTATAGAAACAACGTGAGTTATAATAACTCACTGCTATAACTCCCTGGCTCTGTGCTTCTGAACAAGCCGATTGGCCGAATGGGAACAGTCCACTATTGGTATTGAGGGGAGGTCACTTGAATAATTTTGACGTTTTCTAAAATTAAGTTGATACCTGATTATTATTGTAAATGTTTTGCTGAAAAAGATGAATTCAGATAGTGAAGATGAATTATTATGTACACCTTCATAAATGAGACAATCAGCCAATGTAACCATACATAATTTATTGCCCGAAAAATCCCAAAACAAATATAAAGGTGTATACAACAATTTTCAGGATTTATGTAGGAGTGGGAATATTGAGTCATCCTTTACAGAAAATGTTCTTTTGGCATATTTTAGTGAACTTAGCACTTAATATAAAGCATCGCTCCATGGACTTTCTACTCCATGCTAAGAAGAACATAAATAATGCATTGTTATAGGTAACCATTGAGATTTGCGAATAAAGTTCTTTCTCTGTACTTGAATTGAATTTATTATTATAGTCGTAAGTAAAGTATAGTATTCAACTTGCGGTAATGGTCATAACTCACTTGATGAATTACAGCACTCGCCTTCGGCTCGTGCTGCAAACTTCATCTGCGTGAGTTATATGACCTATATTACCGCAAGTTGAATAATATACTATTTTCGGCTGGACTCTTCACTGAGGTTCTCCCAGCAGCTAAGAACCTGGTCTTTCTACCCATTTCCCAAGGTTTGATTAACTTTTTCTTCTATAGATACCTCATGAAGGAGCGGGGACATAAAAGCCTTCGACGATCCTAGTTTGTTTAGTTGATCGGCTTTTGCATTTCTCTTATGCTCTATTTGTCTTAGGAACCATGCTAGCCTTGTCTGGACATTAACGCTAGTCAATCTTTGTGACCATTCCGAAGAAAATAAGAATAAACCTACTTGTCCTATGTCATTTATTGAGCGCTCGTACAACTTACACGAGGGCTATATCATTTCGTCACGATGTCTGTATTTTTCGAATTTTGAGCCGAAAATGGTCTCTATCGACTATGTTCGACTCACTGATGACGAATCCGTCGGAAAATTCGAGTCTGTCCGTCCGTCCGGCCGTCCGTCCGTCCGTCCGTCCGGCCGTCCGTCCGTAAGCACGATAACTCTCGAACGGATCAACCTAGAGACTTGAAATTTTCAGTGTAGGTTCAGATCCCAAATGCCTCGGTTAAGTTCGTTAATGGGCCAAATTCCACCAGGGGTTCCGTAAATATGGCCGTTCAAAGTTTTGTTTCCCTGATTACTTGAAAACTACAGATTTGATCGAGATGAAATTTTGCACTCGAATGGAAAATGAGGTGTTCAAGCTACATGTGGATTTTTGTCCAGATCGCATGACCAGAACCATAGAAACCATAGAAAATTGTAACTTGTGAACGGAAACGCCTAGGGACTTGAAATTTTCAGGATAGGTGTGGACCTTGAATGTCGTGATCACGTTCATCTATGAGCAACATTATACAAGGGGTTCCGTAAATACGGTCGTTTGAAATTTTGTTTTCTCGATAAATTCGAAACTACGGATTCGATCGAGATGAAATTTTGTATTTTATTCGAGAATGATATATTGAAGCAATATTTTGTCCAGATCGCATGACCAGAACCATAGAAACCATAGAAAATTCTAACTTTTGAACGGAAAGGCCTAGGAACTTGAAATTTTCAGGGTGGGTTTGGATCGCAAATTTCACGGTCACGTTCATCAATGAGCAAAATTAGACTAGGGGTTCCGTAAATATGGCCGTTCAAAATATTTTTTTCCTGATAGTTTCGAAACTACTGATCGGATTGGAATGAAATTATGCACCTAGCTCAGGAATAATGTATTCAAACTACGTGCAAAATTTTGTCCATATCGCATCACCAAGACCATAGATACCGTGGAAAATTCTAGCGAATTATCGGAAAAAAATTGATCAGCTGAAGCACCGACATGAAGTCTGGAGTTTTGCCTAAGTTTCAGAATTTTTTTGACAGCAGTCAAAAATTCCTTCAATTGATTTCTGAAACTGGAAAATGCAAATCTACCTACAAGGTGCATGTACGAGCGCTCAAAAGCTCCTGCCTTCACGGCAGTGCTTTTCGTAATTTTTTATTGGTGTGTTGCAGCTACTTCACTGGTATGATTCAATAGGCTTACCAACTCATAATTCTTTCCTTTTGTCCGTCTTCCCCCATATAGCTGAGGATTTATTCCTTCCAATGTTCTTTATTTTCTGTAAAATTAACTTTTATTGGGTATAATAGACATTCATGAAAAGGATCAGCCTCTAGGACTTCCTCCTCCTTTCAGTCATTCCTCCAATACACCTTGTTATGGTGTCTAAAAAGACTATTTCAATCTCGACTTGCTCGAAGCTCCTCCTTCAGCTCTTGGTTATAGGTCCTTGCAACAATGTGTAGGTACCAGAACTAGCTTCTCCTGGACTAATATGCGTAGTGGTGGTACATGTCTTCTATTGCAGATGTTGGAGTTATTAAGATTATCTTCCAATCTCTGGTTTATCATGGGCAGGTTCGCCAAAAAATTAATATATTTCGAATGAATGTTCATCGAACGGATTAAAAAAGTTTTCGACCCATTGAGTCGAGGCTGTCGAAGAAAGCATAATAAATCAACTAGAAGGACAATTACCTTGTGTACAAGATGCATTCAGGTTTATTCAATTTGTTACTATAACAACAAAAGGTCATTATATACATTTTATAGCCGAAGTGTATGTATGTTTTATGGCCCCGGTGGACGAGAGTTGCAAAATCGCCTTCTTCGTCTCGTTTTGTTTCGAGTTGAATTCGTGTTCCGGGTTTTGGAGCATATAGAAGAGGGGTTTGCTCATATTTTTTTCATCATATTACTTCATTCAGCAATAACACTAGTGATTACGAACATTGGATTTTGGACGTTTATGTGAATTATAACTTGAATTAGTCCAGTTCGCCACAGATTTTCAAGAATTTGGTTGCTTACTGGCTCCAGAAGAGGTTCCATAAGTAGGTAAGGATGCTCTTCAAGGGTGGTTTCATATTTGATAGCTTCATTCCGAATAGTTTCTTGTAGGTTGGGATTTTCAGATCCTCATAGAACGTTTGGATAGTTTTATGTATCTAATAGCCTTGGTGATTCATGTGGATATTATTCATACTTTTCAGCTATCTAAATCTAGCCCTTTTTTGAGCGCTCGTACTACTTACACGAGGGCTATATCATTTCGTCACGATGTCTGTATTTTTCGAATTTTGAGTCGAAAATGGTCTCAATCGACTATGTTCGACTCACTGATGACGAATCCGTCGGAAAATTCGAGTCTGTCCGTCCGGCTGTCCGTAAGCACGATAACTCTCGAACGGTACAACCTAGAGACTTGAAATTTCAAGTGTGGGTTCAGTTTCCGAATGCCTCGGTTGAGTTCGTTAATGGGCCAAATTCCACCAGGGGTTCCGTAAATATGGCCGTTCAAAGTTTTGTTCCTCTGATTACTTGAAAACTACAGATTTGATCGAGATGAAATTTTGCACTAAAATGGAGAATGAGGTGTTCAAGCTATATATGATTTTTGATATTTTGTCCAGATCGCATGACCATAACGTCCATAACCATAGAAACCATAGAAAATTGTAACTTTCGAACGGAAACACCTAATGACTTGAAATTTTCAGGATGGGTGTGGATCTCGAATGTCGTGATCACGTTCAACTATGAGCGAAATTATACTAGGGGTTCCGTAAATATGGTCGTTTGAAATTTTGTTTTCTCGATAATTTCGAAACTACGGATCCGATCGAGATGAAATTTTGTATTTTTATCGAGAATGATATATTAAAACAACATTTTGTCCAGATCGCATGACCAGAACCATAGAAACCATAGAAACTTTTGAACGAAGAGGCCTAGGAACTCGAAATATTTAGGGTGGGTTTGGATCGCGAATTTCACGGTCACGTTCATCAATGAGCAAAATTAGACTAGGGGTTCCGTAAATATGGCCGTTCAAAATATTCTGTTCCTGATTGTTTCGAAACTACTGATTGGATTGGAATGAAATTTCGCGCATAGATGAAGAATAATGTATTCAAACTACGTGTGAAATTTTGTCGAGATCGCATCACCAAGACCATAGATACCGTAGAAAATTCTAGCGAATTATCGAAAAAAAAATTGGTCAGCTGAAGCACTGACATGAAGTCTGGTGTTTCGCCTAAGTTTGAGAATTTTTTTGACAGCTGCCGAAAATTCCTTCAATTGATTTCTAAAACTGGAAAATGCGAATCTACCTACAAGGTGGATGTACGAGCGCTCAAAAGCTCCTGACTTCACGGCAGTGCTTTTCGTAATTTTTTTTTGAATTGGATTAGTTGATAAAAACACAATAAATCCAAAAGTTGTTCATATGGCCTATATAATTCACAAAATTAACTATTATTTAAGTTAGCTTGTTAGGAGAGTGTCAAAAATATTTCACTAAATAAATTCATGAACTCGCACTATTGCTCGAACCACTCGATAGTTAATAGTAAAAGAGAGCGGATTAGCGAGTGGGACTGTGTTTATTACCATAACCAACTCCACCTGGCCATTATGAATAATATCTAGATAAAGTGATTAATTTACCATATTCATACTTCATTTAGTCAATTTACGTATCTAATGTTCAGTAAATATGTATAATTGCTATTCAATCACATTGTCTGTAAACTTTTTATACTGAATCGATCATCGTTAACTCTTTCTTATTAACCAGTTCAGATTTCTTGTCGTGGTTTTTACTTTTCGATAATCTGCTTTTCCCATGTTAGTTCAATATGAAGATTTAGTCCTAGATATTTCACAGCTTGGGATTGGGCCGTTTGGGGTATTTGTACATCTGTACATATTCTATCAAGAGCAAATCTGACGTGTGAAAAACGTGAAGTAGGAATTCGAGGATACTGCCTTCTGGTACTCCTTCAAGGTTGGAATAAGAGTTTAATTTTCTCCATCGATAATCAAAATTTCATAACCCATGAACTATATCAACAGATACATATTTCGATGTTCGATTATCTTCTATAGAGTATTGAAGTTTTTTTCCTTCTCTGCTGAAGATTGAAACTCGTAAACACGAAAAATTGACTTTTATCGATTCGAACGAATTGAGCGGTCAATTCCAATCCAAAATTATTCGAGGGGATACCGCGATCGGACGCTGTAAAAACCAGACAAGCGCACGAGAAACGGTAGGGATTTTTTTTATTGAGACTAATAAAGAATCGAAAAAATTGTCAGTTTAACGATCGCACCGACCAGTCGAAAAAACATCGCGAAGCGATTTCTCCGGATTAAAAACCCACTAATGGCGGTTTTCGGAAAATTTATACGACATACGTTCAGATAGTACCTAATTATTCGGTCCTTAATTGGGGGATTTCGTGGACCGATTTTCTCGGCGAGGGGAGAGATTACCATATAATCTACCTGGCCGAACTTTTGTGAAGCGGTATTGGTGGGCTGTAATTGAGCGGTCAAGCTCGAGGAAGGTTATTCTTTTGTGCGGCTGCGAGGACGAGTCACCTTGTGATCACAAGCGGTACTGAAGATGGTTCGAAAATAATTCCAATGGCTCGTGATTTATAATGTGAGAACCAGTTCATCGATATCTGGATTGGTACTTTTGAATTTTTCGATTATTTCTTCCATAGTTGGTGAATTTGAAATAATATTTTTGCCACATGTTAAACGAAGGGACTCTTATTGCATTGAATGCAATTTTTTGTCAACTAATGTATTTTTTTGATTTTCAAATAATAGTATTTAACGAGCTGTAATGTAGCTGTATTACTCACGCAGATGAAGTTTGCAGCACGAGCCGAAGGCGAGTGCTATAATTCATCAAGTGAGTTATGACCATTAACGCAAGTTTAATACTATACTTTATCTACGACTATAACAATAAATACTAAGATACAAGTACAGAGGAAGAACTTTAAATCTTAATAGTTACCTATAACAATGCATTATTTATGTTGATTGTGCTTCTTAGCATGGAGTGGAAAGTTCATAGGGTCAATGCTTGATATTAAGTGCTAAGTTCACCAAAATATGCCAAAAGAACATTCTCTGTAAACGATGACTCAATCTTCTTACTCCTTCACCAATCTTGGAAATTGTTGTATAAACCATACACCTTTATATTTGTTTTGGTATTTTTGGGGCAATAAATTCTGTATGGTAACATTAGCCGATTGTCTTACTTCTGAAGGTGTTCATAATAATTCATCTTCACTATCTGAATTCATCTTTTTCAGCAAAACATTCACAATAATAATTAGGTATCAACTCAATTTGGGAAAACTACAAAATTATTCAAGTGACCTCCCCTCAATACCAATTATGGACTGTTCCCTTTCGGCCAATCGGCTTGTTCAAGAGCACAGAGACAGTTAGTTATGGTAGTGAGTTATTATAACTCACGGTGTTTGTTCGTAGATACTATTAATTGAATTGCTCAAAAGTAATTGAATAATGAATATATAACTCGTTAGGAGTAGATAAAGAGGTTTTATTTTTCATTCTATAAATACGTTTCAGGAAAGAACCCATATTTTGGGAACTGTAAATATCGACCATGAAATATCAAATATTAATATCGTACTTGTTGTTTTCATTTCACGAGGGAAAATTTACCAATTTCCTGGTACGGATGTAAAGTGCTCCACGTTCTAAGACGGAATAGTGACATCGTTCAAACCTGCCATTAAGCCACGGAGTGGTGTTCAATCAACGCAGTCATAAAGTCTGAAACGAAGTGTCTACTTGAGTGAATCGTCGCACATTTCGAAACAATAAAGCTCTATTAAATATTAGTTATAGTTATAATGGTATAATCGTAAAACCAACGCATATAGTTATCTTTCCTTCCTGCTTGGTAGATAACAGGTTGTGCTCTGCGAATCTTTGATTCAATACTGATTATACACTGAAAAATGATATGATCTGCTATGAAAATATTATTTTCAAAAATTCATTCGAATTTCAATGTTATAGCATGACTTCTGGCCCTATATATGAACGAAATTTGAAAGATGTAGTAAAATTTCAGAAAATAATTTAGGTGAGTCACTCATCAACACATGCAACCCCCTTAACTTTGAAAATTCCTGATTAAAATCACATTATCCAATAATTCGGAAAATTTCTGAGAACCGCTGGAAATTCGATGTACACCCTAAGTATAATTTTTCAATTCCAGTTCCTCCCCCGAATTTTCTTCGAAATTATCTCATGCAGATGGAAAAAAATAGCTATTAATGCTTTCGATCTTCAGTCTCCATTTTCTCTCAGGGAGAAAATGGGAATTCGCCAGAATGAGAAAAAAACTCCTCCCTAGGGTCATTTACTCCTCGAATCCTCTTTCTGCCCGACTTTGTAATTAACTTTTATTCAATGTCTGCATTGAATTAGCCCCGAAGACGGGGAATATAAATTTCAGGAACGCTTTGTCAAAATTCTCGTTTATTTCCCTCGGGACTGCGGAGGAAATGACATGAAAACTTGTTTATAAGGTTCATGAATAATAGGGCGGGAAGAAAATGTACGTCGCAGTAGAATGCGACCCTCGTTCCGGAGGCTTTCCTTAGAAATTCATAGGTTTTTCATGAAATTTACGGCTCTGGCGAAGAGGCGAGTAACCCGCCCCCTGCATTTTTCACGAGGGAGAAGAAAAGGGTTCGGGAGGTGGAAATGGTCGGCTGCGTTCCATGGGAAATTTCATCCAGTTATTTTTTGTCGAAAGTGTCCTCTGAGATATTAAGTATTTGGAAGTTTTGGTCTAGAACGTTTATTACATATCTATATATTATATTATATATTTATATTTTCCATCAAAATATCAAGAAACAGAATGAAATTCATTAAAATCGGTTCGAACATTTCGTTTTTGAAATAACAACAAAGAGATTCCGCCTTGGGCTAAAAGTGAATTTATACTCCGGAATAACATAACTATTAAAACATAAACAGAAATGAACGTAGGTAGTTGCCTGTTGCCATTTATACAGTGGAATAACATAGAAAAAACCATAAGCAATGAAGTTCGTCAGCATGCTTTTATGCTGGTTATTCTCTGAATAAAATTTCAAAAGTTCAACGTTATGTCATTTCATGTTATTATCAAGATATGTTTTTCGCATGTTATGTTATTCCCATGTTATATTAAACTCATGATAGGTAATTATCCTAATATGTTATTCTCGTGTTATGTTGTTCTCTTGTTATGTTATTATTTTGCTCATATTTTATTATTCCACTGTATAAATTCACCTCGATAAGTGGACGACACTATATTCCTGTTTAATGGAGGTTTGAAGGAAATCTGTTAGGTTAGCTGTGGTTGTTCCCGCAAATTGGGCGGTTTGGGCAAAAAACAAGTCGATTATAACGTATGAATTTTCGACATTTCCAATACGAGTTTTGACTAAAATTGGTTATATTTCTTAAATTTTTGAGCGCTCGTACTACTTACACGAGGGCTATATCATTTCGTCACGATGTCTGTATTTTTCGAATTTTGAGCCGAAAATGGTCTCAAACGACTATGTTCGACTCACTGATGACGAATCCGTCGAGAAATTCGAGTCTGTCCGTCCGTCCGGCCGTCCGTAAACACGATAACTCTCGAACGGAATGTCCTAGAAACTTGAAATTTTCAGGGTAGGTTCGAATCTCGAATGCTGCGGTGGAGTTTGTTATTGGGCAAAATTCGCCGAGGGGTTCCGTAAATATGGCCGCTCGAAATTTTGTTTTCCTGATTACTTCGAAACTACAAATTCGATCAAGGTGAAATTTTGTACTCTAATGGAAAATGAAGTGTTTAAGCTACATGCAAAATTTTGTTCAGCTCGCATCACCAGAACTATAGAAACCATAGAAAATTGTAACTTTTGAACGGAAACGCCTAGGGACTTGAAATTTTCAGGGTGGGTTCGAATCTCGATTGTCGTGATCACTTTCATCTATGAGAAAAATTATACTAGGGGTTCCGTAAATATGGTAGTTTGAATTTTAGTTTTTTTGATAATTTCCATACTACAGATTCGATCGTGACGAATTTTTGTATATTAATGGAGAATGGTATATTCAAGCTACATTTCTCTAGATCGCATGACCAGAACCATAGAAACCATAAAAAATTGTAACTTTCGAACGGAAAGGCCTAGGGACTTGAAATTTTCAGGATAGGTGTAGATCTGAAATGTGGCGTTCTCGTTCATCAATGAGCAGAATTATACTAGGGGTTCCATAAATACGGTCGTTTGAAATTTTGTTTTCTCGATAATTTCGAAACTACGGATTCGATCGAGATAAAATTTTGTATTTTAAACGAGAATGATATATTGAAGCAACATTTTGACCAGATCGCATGACCAGAACCATATGAACCATAGAAAATTATTACTTCCGAAGGGAAAGGCCTAGGAACTTGAAATTTTAGGGGTGGGTTTGGATCGCAAATTTCACGGTCACGTTCATCATTGAGCAAAATTAGACTTGGGGTTCCGTAAATATGACCGTTCAAAATATTCTGTTTCTGATAATTTCGAAACTTCCGATTTGATTGGAATGAAATTTTGCACCTCGATGAGGAATAATGTATTCAAACTACGTGCGAAATTTTGTCCAGATCGCATCACCAAGACCATAGATAACGTAGAAAATTCTAGCGAATTATCGAAAAAAAATTGGTCAGCTGAAGCACAGACAAAGTCTGGAGTTTCGTCTGAGTTTGAGAATTTTTTTGGCAACTGTCGAAAATTCCTTCAATTGATTTCTAAAATTGGAAAATGCGAATCTACCTCCAAGATGGATGTACGAGCGCTCAAAAGCTCCTTACTTCACGGCAGTGCTTTTCGTAATTTTTTAATTTCATTCACACTGTATTATTATAACAACACAACGGGAACATTTTGATATTCTGAGCATAATTCAGTTGAGCGTAGAAATATTTTCTTCGAATGGGTTTCGAAAAATTTCTTCCTTAGTGATTAATGACATTTTGTTTACTAATTTTTGAATTTCAAAGTGGTCAAATCTGTAGATATCCGTTGATTATAGTTCAGAAAAAGGCCTTTGAAATCAGCTGAGGAGTTATGCAATGAAAATAAGAGATATTTATCTTCTTTGAAGTACTTTTTTCGCCATGAAAACATTTCTCAAAAATATTATAAATTTATGGAAAAGAATTGAAGATCATTGAGCGCAAAATATGAAAATTCATAATTTTGACAACTGAAACAATTTCCAATATTTCTCTCAGAATAATATGGAATATTCTTGAAGAAGAGTGTTATGATTAATTTCATCGCAAAAAAATTTTTCGAAGAAGGATGTGGGTAACTCTCATTTCAAATTGAACTTAGTTTGATTCAAAGTCATTTATTATTCTTGAAAAGAAACCATAGGTTTCGCCCATTTACTTTTAGAGCGCTTGTTATCCCAGATATGACATCCAGATGAAATACAGCCATTCCCCAACTTCTTGATGTCCCGATAGCATCCTCACATCTTCACGCTTATCTCGAGTATCAATTTTCCCCATCTCGAAGCCAATGGCCGACCCCGAACCTGCTTTATATCCCCTTGACATGTGAACCGAAAAATTCGTGGACATCAATCAGCGTCACTCTCAAAGATGGTGGTTCTGTTTTTCGAAAACTGTCATCCGAAATTGAAGTGGATGAAATACGTCGCCTTCCAAACGCCGCCTCAACAATTTGTTAATCTTTTGTTTGGGGCACCGTGCGAAAAAACTGTGAAAAAGAGATGTCAGAAAGAAGAACATGGTCGTGAAAAATGGGGGGTTGGCAGGTCAGGCGACCACCCAGTGGGCGAGAGGTTGGCATGGGGTGTTTTGGCGATGGTGTGATGAGAATCTTTCGGATATTCATTGGTTATAAGGTTCGTTACTTGATCCCCAATTTTATTACTTAATATCAGGTACCTCTATCTGGGTCAGATGGATATAATGAATGAGAGGGCTTTTCGGTTGAAAAAAAAGTTGACAGGGCTATTTTTTGCGATTTTGAAATAAAAGTATATTATTCAACGAGCGATAATGTAGGTCATAACTCACGGAGATGAAGTTTGCAGCGCGAGCCGAAGGCGAGTGCTATTCTTTATCTACGATACTAAGATGCAAGTACAGAGAAAGAACTTTATTTACAAATCTTAATAGTTACCTATAACAATGCATTAGTTATGTTGATTGTGCTTCTTAGTATGGAGTAGAAAGACCATGGGGGCGATGCTTTATATTAAGTGCTAAGTTCACTAGAATATGCCAGAAGAACATTCTTTGTGAACGATGACTTAATATTCTTACTGCTACACCAATCTTATTTCTGAAGGTGTACATAATAATTCATCTTCACTATCTGAATTCATCTTTTTCAGCAAAACATTAACAATAATAATTAGGTATCAACTCAATTTGAGAAAACGTCAAAATTATTCGAATGACCTCTCTCAATACCAATAATGGACTGTTCCCTTTCGGCCAATCGGCTTGTTCAGAAGCACAGAGACAGGGAGTTATAGTAGTGAGTTAGTATCTCACGGTGTTTGTTTACAGATACAATTAATTGCTCAAAAGTAGTTTAATAATGAATATATAATTCAATAGTCAATGGAGTACACGAAAAATGTTATCGTATCCTCACAGCCACCCACCCAAAAACTTCAAATTTGTCAAATATTCTTTCTCTGAGTATAGGTACAACAAACAATAAGTAATTGAAATAAGCAGATTCTTTTCTGGAGTACTCAACCTCAAAAATGAAATGCAATATACTTATTTTGTACTTGAAACGACCACATAATCTATTTTGGTATTGCAGTTTATGTGTGCAATATTTATTAAGAGAACAAATCTTATCTTACGTTTTTTGTGCAATGTTTTAAGCCATAATCAAGTGGTGGATCTTATCATTGGTTTGCTAGATTAATTATATATTAAGTAACAATGGTGTTTGCTTTTTTCATATACCTACCGTCTTTCTAATAAGTATACAGGGTGTTTTCAAAGGTGAGGTTAACTTTTTGACTATATGTATTCACTAGGGCCGAGTATATGTCGAAATCAAAGTTACACGCGAATCTGAGAAATTTCCAGTCCGGATCTGACGGTACGTATTTAGATCTAAATATGTTTATTAACTGCGTTCAGTTTACGTGAAATCATCGTATGATTTTTGTGACTTTTCCGAATTGCGTAATGTGTTTCCAAATAGGAGGATAGGACGTGGTGGGTCGATTTCTTGGCCTGTTCGCTCCCTGGATCTCAACCCCTGTGATTTCTGGGGTCATTTGAAAACATTAGTGTACAGTAGCGGTGAGGTGAATAGTGTTGAAGAACTAAAACAACACTCGGGAGCAAACTGATGTAATAATTCGTCATTGAGCCAGGCAAGACTCTGTGCACATCAAATGAATGGTGACAATTTCCTTAGTCTGAACTTTAAGAATTATACCGTTCAGGAAAAGTCTCCTGATAAAAGTTGAAAGAGAATATACAGATTTGCGATCAAATGCAGCACATTATTCACTTGCTGGAATGCATATGGCACTGTGTTTCATAGCAGATCTTCTAAAAGAGAGATAACACGATCCAGAGTCGTAATGGGATCTTGAAGGCCAAGATTTTTTGCACTTTTTTTAAATTGAATATTTTATATGATCAACTTCCGGCCAAATGATTTATCTTGATTAGTTCTAGCACCTGTCAAAAAAAAATCCTCACCTTAAAAAACACCCTGTATCCAGCCGAATCACAAAGAAGACGCTTCGGTTTGGAATAAATTGAAATAGATATTTAATCAACTAGTTTATTAATGACAGCGATTAATGGTCGAAATATTTTAACGCGTGAGACCATTAATCGCTGAATTAATAAACGAGTTGATTTTTCCGTCGACCTCATCAGGAATTGAATATAAATTCTGGATCGAAACCAATTTTAATTTTGCATGATATACAAATTTGACGTAATACAAATTTCTATGTTCATTTCGATATATTAATATTTATGCTTCCTATAGAACAATTCGAAAAATTCATAGAGGGAATATTGGACATGTTGTGACATTCTGAATAGTTTACATTTATTTTATTTCCTATAATGTCCGATAAGGAACGTGTGGATGAAGTGGAGGTTGAAGCATTATTTACTTTGGAAGGATTATGACATAACATTTTTTCTGCAGTTTCTATTTTATTCTGAATGGAGTTTTCAATATACCCTTCTGCAACAGAAGTTGATTTCCAACCACCAAGTCTTTTGATGGCTGAAAAATCTGCAGCACTGTCAGAAAGAAAAGACGCAGAAGAACGCCAAAAACAGTGACCTGTATACAAATGTGGTTGCTCTAAATTAAGAAAGTTTGCAATCATTGACGGTAATTTAGAGAATGTATTAATTCCAACTGGTTGTTACGAGCATTTATAGTTCTTATAAAAAACGAAAAATCTTTCATGTGGAGTGTGAGCTGGCCTCAAGGATATATATCTCTTTATTATGTTTAAAAGTGTATGCTCATCATTATTTACCACGGTGAATATCCTGTTCGAATGTGTTTTCGATGAATTCACTGTCACCAAAAATTTCGATCCCATATCTTGTACATCCTTTTTCTGCAACCTTAACAATTCATCTTTTCTCAATGCACCCGCTACTCCGAATATCAAAGCGACCTACAAATCAAACAATGATAGTTATTTCACTATAACAAGATAATGAGAATAAGTCGGAATAACGATTCAATTGAGATTTATTTTTACCTTCGACATCAAGAAAACACTATCAGGAGCATTCGCTATGAACTCTCTCACATGTTCTTTTTCGAGAACTTTTGATTTTTTTGGGATATATCCCTCTCTTTTCCGTTCAATAAACATCACCAGTTTGTGGTATCTGCTTATATCAGTATAATCTTTCACATTTAGTGTTGATTTCAGAATCGAATATTTTGGCCATACACTTGCTAGATGCCCCTTTTCTGCAATACCCGTAAAGTATGCCAACAAAACCGTTTCCGTAAAGTTCCGAACCTTCTTGTCCTCGCACCAAGATCTGATTTCAGCATAGGTTTTCTCATATAAATGGCGGCTCTTTTCAGGAAGCAGACTCAAAGTTGCTGCTTCAGCAGTTTTTGTCACATCTGGCGGTGTCAAAGGGATATTTTCTGCGTTATTCATTATGTAGTAGCGTAACGGATAAAATCAGATTCTGATCGAAAGCGAATAAATAAATTTGACAGCTCGATCGTGCTCCGACATAGATGCATCTATGCTCCGACTGAATATTTTATAATATAATGGAATTGGAATATGTAATGTCCATAGAGGATAACTTTCCGAATATTCATCATTGCATTCGATAGACCTACAAGGAAATCTTCATTCTTATCTTAAGCACAGTAAATGGCTCTATTGGAATTATGTTATCACAACTCTCACGATCGAAACGTTCGAACCTATTCCTTTGTCCAATTCCACGTACCAAATCCGGAAAAAGCAAGGGTGGAAATAACCATTGTAACATAATACCTTAAATTTCGTATTGTGTACAGCAATAAAATTAAACTTATCCAATAAAACCCCTTAATGCGAAAAGCAAGCAAGTTTTAAAGTACGTGCATCGCTACGACCGGGCGCAGCGTCGGCAGTAAACGTCTGGAAGAGATCCCGATAAAATTGGAGGAGACGAAGACGGATTCCAGGCTGCGAGATTGGGAAGTGATCTCGTTTAGTTTTTCGGGGGGGTTAAAACTCGAATTTATGGCCCGGATTAAAATCCTACCGATAGGGAGGTAAATCTTGTTTGTATCGCGAGATTACGGTTTACATATATCTGCCTAGGATCGTAAAAATTTCGGATTTTCCCACGTCGACGACTTTAAGAGGACATTTCAATTGGTTGACTTTCGGGATGGTTGGGGGAACGTTCAGATTTTCGCGAAATATTCTAGATCCCAGTATTCCTATTTTTTTTGGAGCATCAACGGAAACTGTCAAGCTTAACGTTATAATCTTCCAGATGCTTGTAAACTTCCCCTGATAATCGCGTTAGGGGGGCGTACACCATGCCTAGATTTTGGCACATGGCTATCATTTATGGACTCGACCGGGAAGTTCCACCCCTCCGTCGTTCCGTCATAATTGCTCAATAAACCTAATCCGTAAGGGAGCATCGTTTAATTACTGTTTCCATTAAAATAACTCCTCGGGCGGAAATTAAATTTAAACTCCTGATACATGTTACGGACCGCAACACAGTCTGAACGAGGCCTTATGGAACGGACGGAATTCCTAATTAACATTTCTCGTCGGAAATGAACTCGATGGTGTGCAGGGATGAAGTCTGCAGAGCGACCCAGTAGAGAGATTTCGATGGAACAGCCTAAGATACCCCGATGAAATTTCTTGATGAAAAAGAATCCCAATTTCAATGAAAACACATTCATTCAACGTGAAATGAAAAAAATCGAAAAGCACTGCCGTGAAGGCAAGAGCTTTCGAGCGCTCGTTCATCCACCTTGTGGTTAGATTCGCATTTTCCAGTTTTATAAACCAATTGAAGACATTTTTGATAGATGTCGAAAAAAATTTCAAACTGAGCCGAAACTCAAGACTTCATATCAGTGCTTTAGGTGACCAATTCTTTTTTCATTAGAATTTTCTACGGTATCTATGGTTTTCGTAATGCGATCTGGACAATCGTACGTAGTTTGAATATATTATTATTCATCTATGTGCACAATTTCATTCTAATCCAATCAGTAGTTTCGAAATAAACTGGAAAAAATATTTTGAACGGCAATATTTACGGAACCCCTAGTCTAATTCTGCTTATTGATAAACGTGACCGTGACATTCGAAATCCACACCTATCCTGGAAATTTCGAGTCCCTAGGCCTTTCTGATTGAAAGTTATAATTTTTCATGGTTTTTATGATTCTGGTCATGCGATCTGGACAAAACTTTGCATGTGCTTGAACACGTCATTCTCCATCTGGGTGCAAAATTTGAAAGAAAGGTTATATTTTTGTTCAAAAAATAATGGACAAAATGGATATTGGAAGAAGGAAAAATTACTCCATTTATCGTGAAACGGACGATTTCATGCATTGAATATTGAATATTGGAAAATTCATACAGTTGAGATGTTGGGACTTTTTCACTACACTTGAATCGATCGAATCAGGCAAATCGGAGATATTGGAAGTCGAAAAAAAAGTTACTCCATTTCTCGTCAAACGGACGACTTCATGCATAAGGTGAATATTGAAAAATTCGTTCAGTTGAGATGTTTCAACTTTTTCCCTACACTTGAATCGATTGAATCAGCCAAATCGGAGATATTGAAAGAAGGAAAAGTAACTCCATTTATTGTGAAACGGACGATTTCATGCATTGAATATTGAATATTGAATATTGGAAAATTCATACAGTTGAGATGTTGCGACTTTTTCACTGCACTCGAATCGATCGAATCAGGCAAATCGGAGATATTGGAAGTTGAAAAAAAAGTTACTCCATTTCTCGTCAAACGGACGACTTCATGCATAAGGGGAATATTGAAAAATTCGTTCAGTTGACATTTTTCAACTTTTTCCCTACACTCGAATCGATCGAATCAGGCAAATCGGAGATATTGGAAGTTGAAAAAAAAGTTACTCCATTTCTCGTCAAACGGACGACTTCATGCATAAGGTGAATATTGAAAAATTCGTTCAGTTGACATTTTTCAACTTTTTCCCTACATTCGAATCGATTGAATCAGGCAAATCGGAGATATTGGAAGTTGAAAAAAAAGTTACTCCATTTCTCGTCAAACGGACGACTTCATGCATAAGGTGAATATTGAAAAATTCGTTCAGTTGAGATGTTCCAACTTTTTCCCTACACTTGAATCGATCGAATCAGCCAAATCGGAGATATTGAAAGAAGGAAAAGTAACTCCATTTATTGTGAAACGGACGATTTCATGCATTGAATATTGAATATTGGAAAATTCATACAGTTGAGATGTTGCGACTTTTTCACTGCACTCGAATCGATCGAATCAGCCAATTAGGAGATATTGGAAGAAGGAAAAATTACTCCATTTATCGTGAAACGGACCGTATCATGCATTGAATATTGAATATTGGAAAATTCATACAGTTGAGATGTTGCGACTTTTTCACTACACTTGAATCGATCGAATCAGGCAAATCGGAGATATTGGAAGTCGAAAAAAAAGTTACTCCATTTCTCGTCAAACGGACGACTTCATGCATAAGGTGAATATTGAAAAATTCGTTCAGTTGAGATGTTCCAACTTTTTCCTCACACTCGAATCGATCGAATCAGCCAATTATGAGATATTGGAAGAAGGAAAAATTACTCTATTTATCGTGAAACGGACCGTTTCATGCATTGAATATTGAATATTGGAAAATTCATACAGTTGAGATGTTGCGACTTTTTCACTACACTTGAATCGATCGAATCAGGCAAATCGGAGATATTGGAAGTCGAAAAAAAAGTTACTCCATTTCTCGTCAAACGGGCGACTTCATGTATAAGATGAATATTGAAAAATTCGTTCAGTTGAGATGTTTCAACTTTTTCCCTACACTTGAATCGATCGAATCAGCCAAATCGGAGATATTGAAAGAAGGAAAAGTAACTCCATTTATTGTGAAACGGACGATTTCATGCATTGAACATTGAATATTGAATATTGAATATTGGAAAATTCATACAGTTGAGATGTTGCGACTTTTTCACTGCACTCGAATCGATCGAATCAGCCAATTAGGAGATATTGGGAGAAGGAAAAATTACTCCATTTATCGTGAAACGGACCGTTTCATGCATTGAATATTGAATATTGGAAAATTCATACAGTTGAGATGTTGCGACTTTTTCACTACACTTGAATCGATCGAATCAGGCAAATCGGAGATATTGGAAGTCGAAAAAAAAGTTACTCCATTTCTCGTCAAACGGACGACTTCATGCATAAGGTGAATATTGAAAAATTCGTTCAGTTGAGATGTTTCAACTTTTTCCCTACACTTGAAACGATCGAACCAGCCAAATTGGAGATATTGGCAGTGAAGGAAAAGTTACTCCAATTATCGTGAAACGGACGATTTCATGCATTGAATATTGGAAAATTCATACAGTTGAGATGTTGCGATTTTTTTATTACACTTGAATCGATCGAATTAGGAAATCGGAGATATTAGAAGTTGAAAAAAAAGTTTCTCCATTTCTCAATGTGACAAATAATAATGTCATCTTATTTTGATGAACTTTTTTTTGAATATGCATTCACAGAATTATCATCAAATTTGTCAACACGAGATCAGAAAAACTCAATTTTTTTTTCACGTGGATCTTTTAACGAATAGTTCCTGAGATACTGAAGTTTTTATGAAGATTTCTCTCATTCTTCTAGTCATACGATCCTCACGAAATTTCACAAGAGCCACCGTTTCGTTGATTTAGTTTAGAACTACTACGGGTTCTTCATCTGCGCGTCCAACCTAATGGTTTAAGACAATTCTCGGCTAAAAAATTCAAAAATTAAGGACATTTGGGCAAAATGATAACGCTCTTGATCATAGAAACAAAAAAAGTAATAATCAAAACTGTAGCCTTCAAATCGTGACACGTTTTCTCCTCAGTGGTTTAAATACTTTTATGCATTCAAAAATCTCCCCCGCGACTCTCTTCTGTGACAAATGTTTGGCATTTGCAGTCTATGTCAATACAATACCAAAATCAAAAATAGCTGAAAATGGTATGAAACATTCTATTGAAAGTACCTATTCCTATTGGGATCGATGAAGAAATTCCCAAAAGAAAATTACTGAATACAGTAATTATCAGAGCGAATTACGTCACATCCCTGTAAACATTGAACTTCTAGATTTTGTGGTTTAGCTATTTTGATTGATTGATTGATGATGTAGCTTAGTTTAATAATCATAATGTGTGGAAAGGTAGCTTTTTGGTATAGGTACTTGCGAAAAGTTTTGAATGAATAATTAATAAGTTCCTAAAGTGAGACCAAATGACGTTTGTTAGTATCTATAAGTACATGTAGTCTGTGGTTCATAAAATGAAAATTTGAATGAGTTTACGCAAGTTACCTCCTTCATAGCAGAACATATCTCTTCTCTCATTCATGGTAACCGTGCTCTCCATCGTGTTCAACGCGAATTACCTACGTCTGTAACAGTCACTTAACTTTATCGCATCGTTCCATGGAGTATGATCTCACGTTTATGACTTGGACGAAGTATATCTCTTTTTTGATGTGAATTTAATGCAAAGCAGCTACTGGTTATGTGAGAAACTCAAATTTCACACTGGCTGAGCTTGGGAAGCAAGCGAAATCCGAATATTAGATGTGATTTATTCAATTTTTTCATACAAACAGTGAAGATATGTATGAACATCCTTCTTATCATTTCGTTCATCAGTTCTGGATGGGTCGAAACTAAACGAAGTGAGGATCAACAACAAGAATTATAACTTCGCTTATATCTTATATTCCCCCTCACAACGAGTCGGCACTCTGGTAACTTGGGAAACAACGGCAGTATATCAGCCGACATATCTCTAACACTACCCCATAAACATAACTAACTTAATTTAGAGCAAGGCTTTAGGGTAAGCTCAGAGCTAACCGAAATCTCCCTTCTCTCATCACAGTTTCCTTGAGATACATCTCCATCTTCGACAAGGGGTTGAAGGAGATTTTTAGTAGGGAGGAAATTTCACGCTTAAGTTATTATATCTGCAACGTTCTTGGGGGTACATAAAATGAACATTTCAACTCTTTACCAATTATAGGGGTGAATGCTTCTACTTGCTGTCGATGAATATTTGAAGGGTGTTGGGCATCAATGGCGCACTGCCAATTACCTCATCAAAGTCAACTTCTCAATTTTATAGTTAGTATATAAATATTCCATAAAATATTCCAACTCATTCTCAAAAGGATTAATTTCTGGATTTTCAAAAACAAATCTTTCAAAGGTGAGGTAGAACTCATCAAAATCAGTCAAAATTCCTAAAAAACCTCCATATAAAATATTCACCAGGCCAATTTCAAAATCAAAGTTACCCGCGAATCTGAGAAATTTCCTGATTTAGCTACGTATTGAGGTTTAAATGTGGTTATTAATTGCGTTCAGTTTACGGGAAATCATCTGACAGAGCGTATGATTTTTGTGGTGGTGGATAGGACGTGGTGGGTCGATTTTTTGGCCAGCACGCTCCCCGGATCTCAACCCCTGTGATTTCTTCTTTTTGGGTCATTTGGAAACATTAGTGTACAGTAATAGTGGGGTGAATAGCGTTGAAGAACTAAAACAACGCATTGAAAATGCTTGTGACATTATTCGTGAGCAAGCTGATGTGATAGTTGCTGCATGTAATAATTCGTTATTACGCTGAGTGAGACTTTGTGCACATAAAACGAATGTTGACCATTTCGAACAATTACTGCAAACAATTTGGATCAATTTTATCGGTGAGTTTATGAACTTCCTAATTTTTTTATAGGCCTTTTTGAGCGCTCGTACTACTTACACGAGGGCTATATCATTTCGTTACGATGTCTGTATTTTTCGAATTTTGAGCCGAAAATGGTCTCAAACGATAGAGTTCAACTCACTGATGACGAATCCGTCGGAAAATTTGAGTCTGTCCGTCCGGCCGTAAGCACGATAATTCTCGAACGGAACAACCTAAAGACTTGAAATTTTCAGTGTATGTTCAGATCCCAGATGCCTCGGTTAAGTTCGTTAATGGGCAGAATTCCACGAGGGGTTCCGTAAATATGGCTGTTCAAAGTTTTGTTCCCCTGATTACTTGAAACTACAGATTTGATCGAGATGAAATTTTGCACTCGAATGGAGAATGAGAACCATAGAAACCATAGAAAATTGTAACTTTCGAACGGAAACGCCTAGGGACTTGAAATTTTCAGGATAGGTGTGGATATCGAATGTCGTGATTATGTTCATCTATGAGCAGAATTATACTAGGGGTTCCGTAAATATGGTCGTTTGAAATTTAGTTTTCTCGATAATTTCCAAACTACGGATTCGATCGAGATGAAATCCTGTATTTTAATCGAGAATGATATATTGAAGCAATATTCTGTCCAGATCGCATAACCAGAACCATAGAAACCATAGAAAATAGTAACTTTTGGCCGTTCAAAATATTTTTTTCCTGATAATATCGAAACTACTGATTTGATTGTAATGAAATTTTGCACCTAGCTGAGGAATAATGTATTCAAACTACGTGCGAAATTTTGTCCAGATCGCATCACCAAGACCATAGATACCGTAGAAAATTCTAGCGAATTATCGAAAAAAAATTTGTCAGCTGAAGCACTGACATGAAGTCTGGAGTTTTGCCTAAGTTTCAGAATTTTTTTGACAGCTGTCAAGAATTCCTTCAATTGATTTCTGAAACTGGAAAATGCGAATCTACCTACAAGGAAAATGTTCGAGCGCTCAAAAGCTCCTGACTTCACGGCAGTGCTTTTCTAAATTTTTCAATCAGTAATTTCTCCTCTCCTCCTTTGAAATTTAAGAATTATACCGTTCAGGAAAAATCTTCTAATAAAAATTGAAAGTGAATATACAAATTTGCGACAAAATCCAGCACTTTTTACTTGCTGAAATGCATATGGCACCGTAATTCGTGGGAGATCTCCTAACAGAGCAATAACACTATCCAATGTCGTATTAAGATGATGATGCCCAAGATTTTTTTGGACTTTTTTCGAATTTAATATTTTATACGATCAACTTCGACGAAATGATCCCTTTCGATGAGTTCTAGATGCTGTCAAGGAAAGCCCTGTATATAAAACCAGATTGATCCGAATTTCATAACTCCTGAAGTATTAGACCCATTGCTATGCCGAAATGGAAAAATCACGGTTCCGCAGAATGAAAATAAAACACTCGTTATAGGAAGAACCGTCATGTAGGATGTGCCTTGCACACCCCTAGATATTAAACCGCATCCTCCTCCTGCCGAATGGGTCACGTTACCCCATCCACGTCCGCGATAAGACCCGGGACATTTTCAGTTGATGAGTTTCACGCAATAATGACTAAAACGTTCAAAGATCAACCCTCTGATGGTCGTTTTCCCTGGAAAGCAATCAACTAAGGGGTGATGTCATAAAGTAGGAACCCCATCACTCCGCCGGTGAGGGATGCAGCGGTGTCAGGGGGCAGGCTGATGGCCTGGAATTTTCTCTCGTGTGGTTGAAGATATGGCGCTAATCTCGAAAGATAGTGGGGAATATTGTTTCGGGGAATTTTGGAACTTGAACGGTTTTATGTTGGTACGCTTTGCGCTCGGTGCCAAAGGCAATACAAAATTTTGTTCTGATGGGGAGTTCAAGGGGTGTCGTTCCCGAATTGCGTCGTATAACCAGATATGCACAATTATATTATCACGATGATATTTTCATTCTTTGCTTTCCTATTATTCATTACACCTTCAAATATTTCAATTGGATACACACGTGTAGACTGAACCCTGCAGTAACTATTTGTCTAAATAAATGTAAACTTCAGGTCACATGACCCTTGGATTCGACATGCGAAGGGGAACTTAAACACTTTACCTCTACCCCATCCCTATAAAGCACGCATCCCGATAAGCCAAGGGCGTCCTTCCGTTCTCTCATACATTTTTTATAATAATTTTATTTCGTCAACAAAGTAGACCCCTGCCTGGAAGAAGGACAAATTTCATTATGAAGTTCCCTTATTTATGTCGAGGACGCACAGTAGCTCTCCTGATCTTGTCCCCGATATCGGACTAAGGGTCTATTTTGATTCTCTTATCTGCGAATGGTTTTTACTGCCCGAAATTTATGACGTAATCCATCTCGCTCGACCAGTTTGTCGTCCGTTCGCCATGATGTGATAAGTAACAGGCATTCTGTTGACAATATGAGCACTCAGAAGATATAGGTAAGTTGAGGAAGGAGTCATAACAATCCACGAAAATTTTGTGTTTTATAGGGCAGGTTTTCGGTAGTGAATGAGAGTTTGTAACGGAGGGGGCTCGAAAATGGCTGGAAAGAAATAATATCGGGCAATCTGAAGAAAACGTGTCTATAAATTTCTTTTATCTACTCTTATTGAAATATACATTCATTATTCAACTACTTTTGAGCAATTAATAGTAACTGTAAACAAACACCGTGAGTTATAATAACTCACTACTATAACTCCCTGTCTCTGTGCTTCTGAACAAGCCTATTGGCCGAAAGGGAACAGTCCATTGTGGGTACTGAGAGGAGGTTACTCGAATAATTTTGACGTTTTCTCAAATTAAGTTGATACATGATTACATATTATTATGAATGTTCTGCCGAAAAAGATGAATTCAGGTAGTGAAGATGAATTATTATGTAAAACTTAAGAAATACGACAAATAACCAATGTTACCATACAGAATTAATTGCCCGAAAAATCCCAAAACAAATATAAAGGTGTATAAAACAATTTTCAAGATTGGTGTAGCATTAAGAATATTAAGGCATCGTTTACAGAGAATGTTCTTTTGGCATATTTTAGTGAACTAAATATAAAGCATCGCCCCATGGACTTTCTACTCCATGCTAAGAAGCACAATCAACCTAAATAATGCATTGTTATATAGGTAACTATTAAGATTTGTAAATAAAGTTCTTTCTCTGCTTCTCTTCTTGTGGTAATGGTCATAACTCACTTGATGAATTACAACACTCGCCTTCGGCTCGTGCTGCAAACTTCATCTGCGTGAGATATGACCCACATTACCACTCGTTGGATAATAAATATACTATTTAATGAATACATAGTAGGTATGTGTTTTAAATTTTTATGAAGTTTTTGAGCGCTCGTACTACTCACACGAGGGCTATATCATTTCGTCACGATGTCTGTATTTTTCGAATTTTGAGCTGAAAATGTGCCGTAAGCACGATTACTTTCGAACGGAACAACCTACAGACTTGAAATTTTCAGTGTGGGTTCAGTTCCCGAATGCCTCGGTTGAGTTCGTTAATGGGCCAAATTCCACAAGGGGTTCCGTGAATATGGCCGTTCAAAGTTTTGTTCTCCTGATTACTTGGAAACAACAGATTTGATCGAGATGAAATTTTGCACTCAAATGGAGAATGAGGTGTTCAAGCTACATATAAAATTTTGTCCAGATCGCATGACCAGAACCATAGAAATCATAGAGAATTGTAACTTTTGAACGGAAACGCCTAGGGACTTGAAATTCTCAGGATAGTTGTGGATCTCGAATGTCTTGGTCACTTTCATCTATGAAGAAAATTATACCAGGGGTTCCGTAAATATGGTCATTTGAAATTTAGTTTTCTCGATAATTTCAAAACTACAGATTCGATCGTGACGAAATTTTGTATACTAATAGAGAATGATATTCAAGCTACATTTCTCCAGATCGCATGACCTGAACCATAGAAAATCATAATTTTCGAACGGAAAGGCCTAGGGATTTGAAATTTTTAGGATAGGTATGGATTTTAAATGTCGCGTTCACGTTCATCAATGAGCAGAATTATACTAGGGTTTCCGTAAATACGGTAATTCGAAATTTTGTTTTTTCGATAATTTCGAAACTACGGATTCGATCGAGATAAAATTTTGTATTTTAATCGAGAATGATATGTTGAAGCACCATTTTGTCCAGATCGCATGACCAGAACCATAGAAACCATAGAAAATTATAACTTTCGAATGGAGAGGCCTAGGAATTTGAAATTTTCAGGGTAGGTTTGGATCGCAAATGTCGCGGTCACGTTTATGAATGAGCAAAATTGGACTAGGGGTTCCGTAAATATGGCCGTTCGAACTATTTTTTTTCTGATAATTCCGAAACTACTTATTGGATTGGAATAAAATTTCGCACATAGATGAGGAATACTGTATTCAAACGTGGGAAATTTTGACCAGATCGCGTTACCAAGACCATAGATACCGTAGAAAATTCTAGCGAATTATCGAAAAAAAAATTGGTCACCTAAAGCAGTGAAGTCTGGATTTTCGCCTTAGTTTGAAATTTTCTTTCACAGCTGTCAAAATCTTTCCAATTGGTTTCTAAAACTGGAGAATTCGAATCTCCCTACAATGTGGATGAACGAGCGCTCAAAAGCTCCTGACTTCACGGCAGTGCTTTTCGTAATTTTTTTTTTATTGAAATGTCAACACTTATGGAAATATCAAATCGGAAATAGAAGTTTTGGTCATTCTACATTATTTCGCTTACTTTTTTGTCGACGCAATTCTACCACTTTATACTTTTTTCGTGATTCGTGATTTCTTTCAGTTATGTTCAATATTCAATATCTGAAATGGTGAAAATAGACCCACATTGAGCTATCCCACCCATTTCGCCAAAATCGATATATGAGTTTATCGAATCTTTATGAATCATTGCTAAAAATCAGGAAAATAACAATAAAATCTATTTCGAGAGAATCGTTCAAATTTTTTTTCTCGAAATCGGTAGCAGATATGACGAAACTACAAGAGACCGTAAAGTTTAGACTAACAACATAGCTGCTTTTTACAGAGGAAAACAGGGGACAGTGTTCCAGAAAAAATATCACCCTGTAGATTTGCTATCGAAATCTGCATATAACATGATGTGAACTAGCAATTGTAATATCTATGCCAAATTTCAATTGAATATCTTGTAAAGCGTAGATACTATGAGAAAAGAACTTTAAAAATTTAAACTTTAACACCCTGTATCTCGAAAACAAAATGTTTGCGATCCCATGTTTATGGGACTTTTTTCCCTTAAAATCACTTAAGGAATCTCCCCTCTTCGTTTGTACCTTCAATTGAGGAACACCCTGTATACTTTGGTTCCAAAAATAAATCACATAATTTACACATACATATCGCACCCTTAGTAAGGGTCTAAAGATCCTAGATCTTTAAACGCGTATTCCCAACAAACTACTTTTCGTTTTGTGCCTTTATATTAACTAAGGGTGCGATATTTAGGCATTTGGTCCATCAAGATTGAGAGTAACATATTGAGTATAATTTGGAAGCTAGCTGATTCTCTAATATAATAATAGGTAGGGGCACACATAAAAACTAGCTCTATAAACAACGCATAATTTACACATAGTTCAGGCTTTTGTTGAAATTGAGTCATAAATGAAAAAGACATTAAGAATTGAGCCAGCTTGTAGACAATATAGCACAATTCTCAGAAAAAAAAATTCAAACGCACAATAAACTGGCTTCACATATAAATAACACGTAATTCACACATAATTGAGGCACTTGTTTTGTCGAAATTGAGTCATAAATGATAAAGGGAGTAGTCATCAAGAATTGTGCCAGCTTGCTTGACAAAATAGCACAATTCTTGACAAATGAAAAAAGGTGGGCGCACAAAATCAGGCTTCACATATAAGTAACACAAAATTCAGGCGTTTGTTTCGTAGAAAAAGAGTCATAAATGAAAGAGGCATTAAGAATTATGCCATCTTGCTGACAAGATAGCACAATTCTCAACAAAGAAAAAATGTATTCGCACACAAAACTGGCTTCACATATAAATAACACGTAATTTACACATAAATCAGGTGTTTGTTCCGTCGAAATTGATTCATAAATGAAATAGTCATTATGAATTGGGCCAGATTGCTCGAAAAAATATAGCACAATTCTTGACAAATAAAAAAAGGTATGCGCAAAAAAAATTGGGGTTATATATAAATAATTACAAATTATAATAATTGTGCCAGCTAGATATCAAAAACTGGCATCACACAAAAATAACATAAAATTCAGTCATGTTATTCTGCTATAATATTTAATTCACTCTCGTTATCAGGGCTAATTTGCCAAATTCGTGGAAACTAATTTCGCTTCGTGATGAATATTGGGAACTCAAAACAACAGTTGCGGAAGGTTAAAATATAAAACAAAGTCGAAAATAGATAGTTATTAACATAGAAAACATTGTTCTCCCTGAAAAGGAATAACGTACGCCGGATAATGATTAATGAAGACGAAATTTTTCATTCAGACGATCCGATAAATCTCGTTAATTCAACAGTGACAATCGCAGCCACTTCGGTCCAGCAAGGGCGTCGACTTTCCGTAGCAACGGCGCCAATCCTATTATTTAAACACGGTACAATGATACAAAATCGGAGAGCAGCCCCAC
Organism: Aphidecta obliterata; assembly: GCA_963966015.1. Classification (NCBI taxonomy): domain Eukaryota; kingdom Metazoa; phylum Arthropoda; class Insecta; order Coleoptera; family Coccinellidae; genus Aphidecta; species Aphidecta obliterata. The sequence continues at coordinate 14,726,373 of OZ014435.1, read as the reverse complement.
GATTTATTTAATGTCGACAATAAAACCGAGGTTATTAATGAATTAAAAGGTTCAACCGTAAAATGGCGTTTTCCCCGCGACAGTCTCTGTTTGTTTGTACTATTCTCGGTCCAGAGATTCCCGTCGTAAATCAGAAAGTCCCAGATTTTCTCGGGTAAGTGACAGTGGCTTTTCGTCGTCTCGAATCTATATTGTCTTCAAATTAACAACTGTTGTCGACGGTAAAAGTTATTTTCTTTGTGGACGATGACTCAAAGTTGATGAAATTCAAGTACTTGGTACGTGTTATTCGAAGGCAATATGGACTTCACAAGACTGCCTATATTTCCATCACATTGGAAAAAATTGTTTGAAACTTTGAGTTTTGTGAGTGAGTGGCACAAAAAGTACTTCTGTATTTTTTCCATTGTTCCTGCCTGGTTTTATTCGTTTAGGTACAACCTGATAAAGCATTTTAATCTAATTTTATCGCTTGACGTGTTCAATCATGACATGTTTTTTATTCCGATTGGCACTCACCCATACAAGGAAGAATGAACGAAAAACACTCATTCTCGTCGATAGAATAATAGAACAGATAAGAGCGATAACAGAAAAAGTTGTCGATTGTTTACTGGAAAAGAATCGAAAAGCGACCCGCCTATATTTCCAACAATGATTTCCCTTATCGCAATGAGTGGAAGGTCGTAAAATGCTTCAAAAGCGTGGGCGGCACAAGGAATATAGAGCGTTTTTTAAGACGCATTTCGAGATCGGTTTATTGGCCGAACAAAGGCGTAAAATGCATATCGTACTACTTTCTTTCAACGTTGGTATGTCGTTGATAGAGGAACAAGTCCTTGTTTTGGGAAACGAATGAGTTTTTTTATAGTGGTAACAAGGGGCGCTAGAAAATATATATGGAAATGAGTTTCTGGGATAATTCTTGGATCGCTATGGAAGCCGAAGGAGTTCTATACATATATATTTTCGTTACTCTTGGATTTGTACTGTTTGGTGTTTATACATTCCTCAGTTACTTCTTCACTTGAAGTCCCATAAAATTGTTATATAAATATTATAGCATTATTTTCAATGGCACATTTTTTTTTCAAGTCTGATGGAACAAATGACATAATAATGTGCCAATTATATGGGCCTATTTTATTCGAAATTGGATTATTAATACAGAAATCATGTTTATCTACTCCTATTGAATAATATAGTCATTATTCAACTACTTTTGAGCAATTAATAGTATCTGTAAACAAACATCGTGAGTTTTAATAACTCACTACTATAACTCCCTGTCTCTGTGCTTCTAAACAAGCCGATTGGCCGAAAGGGAACAGTCCATTATTGGTATTAAGGGGGGTCACTTGAATAATTTTGACGTTTTCCCAAATTAAGTTGATACCTAATTGATATTGTGAATGTTTTGCTGAAAAAGATGAATTCAGATAGTGAAGATGAAGTATTATGTACACCTCCAGAAATTAGTCAATCAGCCAATGTTACCACACAGAATGTATTGCCCGAAAAATCCCAAAACAAATATAAAGGTGTATACAACAATTTTCAAGATTGGTGTGGCTGTAAGAATGTTGAGTCATCGTTTACAGAAAATGTTCTTTTGGAATATTTCAGTGAACTTAGCACTAAATATAAAGCATCGGTCCTATGGACTTTCTACTCCATGCTAAGAAGCACAATCAACATAAATGATGCATTGTTATAGGTAGGTTACTATTAAGATTTATAAATAAAGTTTTTTCTCTGTACTTGTATCTTAGTATTTATTGTTATAGTCGTAGATAAAGTATAGTATTCAACTCGCAGTATTGGTTATAACTCACTTGATGAATTACAGCAATCGCCTTCGGCTTGTGCTCCAAACTTCATCTGCGTGAGTTTTGATTTTGATGAAACAAACTCTAGAATTATGTATAATTCATATATCCAGCCAGTTTCTTCATGTGCCTGTGAATTTTCTTAAAAAAGAATGGTGCCAGCTCGACAGGCAAGCGAGCACAATTCTTGAACAACACTTTAATTTACCACACAATTTCGATTAAACAAAAGCCTGGATTATGTGAAGTGTGCAATTTATGTGCCAACTCAGATTTTCTTCTTGCTCCAAACTAATTGTTTTCATTGCGGATTGTTCAAGCCAGCATTTTTCTTGATGACTCTTTCATTTTTATTTGAATGCTGATGAAAATGCCAGAATGATGTGAAATTTATGTGCCAAGCAATTTCTTTTCTGCATCCTCTAATGTATTAGTTGAATTATTGCAAGCTTGTCGGACAAGCTAACATAATTTCTGATAACTCATTTATTCATCACTGAATTCTGATTGAAATAACGTCATAATTATTTGTCAATTATGAGCCTGTCGCATGAATTTATATCTGTTGCATCAGCTCTGCTGACTTTCGATTACTCTATTTCTCACCACTGAAATTTGAATAAACAAACTCTTGAATTATGTGTAATTTATGTGTCCAGCCAGTTTTTTTTATGTGACTGTAAATTTTCTCTGAGGAGAATTGTGCCAGCTAGGCAAGCCAGCACAATTTCTAACTAACACTCAAATTTATCACTAAATTTCGAGCCTGAACAGAGGGAGAATTATGTGTAGATTATAGGTATGTGTAATTTATGTGCCTACTCAATTTTTTCTTGTGCCAACCTATTATTTTCTTATTGCGGATTGTGCTAGCTTCCGAGCCAGGCATAATTTTTAATGACTCTTTTATTTTTTCTTAATTTTGATGAAAATGTCAGAATGATATGTGTAATTTATGTGCCAATGCAATTATTTTCGTGCACCTTCTAATATATTAATGCGATTATTGCACGCTTGTCGGACAAGCTGATACAATTTATGATAGCTCTTTTATCCATCATTGAATTTTGATTAAGCAAACGTCATAATTATGTGCCAATTTAAAGCCTGTTGCTAGAATTTGAAATATAATTGTCAATATAGGAATCAGCTTTGCTGAATACAATTTCGATTAATCTATTTCTTATCACTTAATTTCGATCGAACAAACGATAGAATTATGTGTTATTTATGTGTCCAGACAGTTTTTTAAGTGCCTGTAAATTTTCTCTAAGGAAAATTGTGCCAGCTAAGCTGGTGAGTACAATTCCCAACAAAAACTTCAATTTATTGCTAAAATTGAACAGAGCCAGAATTATATGTAGGTTATAAGTACAAATGTGTAATTTATGTGCCAACTCAATTTTTTCGTGTGCCAATCTAGTTTGCGAAGCCAGGCATTTATCTTAATGACTATTTTATTTTTTCTCAATTTTGATGAAAATGCCAGAATGATGTGTAATTTATGTGCCAATGCATTTTTTTTCGTGCACGTTCTAATATTAGTGAGATTATTGCAAGCTTGTCGAACAAGCTAACACATTTTCTGATAACTCTTTTACTTATCACTGAATTCTGATTAATCGAACGCCATAATTATGTGTCAATTATGAGCCTGTGGCTCGAATTTGAAATATAATTCGAAATGCAGGAATCATCTTTGCTGAGTCCAATTCCGATTTCTCTATTCTTCATCACTGAATTTTGATTAAACAAACTCCAGAATTATGTGTAATTTATGTGTCCAGCAAGTTTTTTTAAGTGCCTGTAAATTTTCTCTACGTAGAATTGTGCCAGCTAGGCGAGCGAGCCCAATTCCCAAAAAACACTTGAAAAGTATGTCCATATCATTAAATATCGTTTAAACAAAGCCATAATTATGTGTAGATTTTAGGTATGAGTATTTTATGTGCCATTTCAATTTTTCGTGTGCCAACCTATTATTTTCTTATTGCGGATGGTGCATTATTCTCAATTTCGTCGAAGATGCCAGAATTATTTTGAGTAGTTTATGAGCCAATTCATGTTTTTTCGTACACCTTCTGATGCATTAGTAAGATTATTGCTTTCATGTCGGACAAGCTATCCAAATTTATGGTAACTGTTCTATTTATCACTGATTACATACGCCATAATTATGTGTTAATTATGAGCCTTTTGTTCCAATTCGAAATATAATTCTAAATACATAAATCAGCTTTGCTGTGTTCAATTTCAATAACTCTTTTTCTCAACACTCAATTTTGATGTAACAAACTTCGGAATTATTTCTCATGCCATTACTTATTATGTGCCTTTCAATTTCAATTAGAGAATTGTGCCAGCTCGTCATGCAAGCGAACACGATTTTTCAATAACTCTCTTATTTATCACTAAATTTCATCTGAAAAAAAAGTCTGGATTATGTGTAGATTATAGGTATGTGTAATTTATGTGCCAACTCAGTTTTCGTGGACCAGCCTATTATATTTATACTGGATCGTGCTATATAGATGAGTTTTCCTGAGTGCTCAGATCATTTCACGATATTGGGGTTGCTTTTGCAATGTTGCTACTGATAGCTGGGATTGAATACATAAAAGTACTTAGATGATATCGTTAAAAGATTCACGGTTTGGAGGCTACAGTTTTGTATTTCCCGAGTTTTGGTGCAAATGATTCAACTACTCAGTAAGAATTCATTTAACATTCGTCTTGTTCCACTACTTGCTTTGTGTATTGTCCCCCAAAATCTGATAGTTATTCACCAATCATTGTTAATTTGGAAGCCATTCCTTTTGTTGGAATAAAAATACATACATCTAAGGTCGAAATCTATACCTTGCGACAATTCAATCATCATCTAAGTCTGCGGTCGTTGCCACCTATATAAAGGGATCGCTTCTCCGCGAAAAATAAGATGTCGCTTTATTCAACGTCGTTAGTGATCTTTTTTATTTTCTGGTATAAATCGCTCCTTTTTGCCGTTGGCTTCCACTGGGGAACCATTTCAATTCGCGTCTGTCGAGTCCTCACGGGATACCAACCGTACCTGGAAGTATCTAATTAAGCGGATATCGTCGTGTGCGGTTGGTTATTTGAGGAATTTAATTAAGAATAACGACTGCTTTTACGGGTACGAGATACCGGTCTTTATCGACTTTTTTGGGCGATAAGCCTTGGCCACCATATTTCTCGAATAATTATGGTGGCAACGATAGCATAAGCCATGAATTTTTTTTTCGAATCTGGTGAAAATTACAGTTTCCAGTATCCGGAAAAGGCGGAGTAAAATTCATTTTACGTTGAAATATACCCGAATTTAACCATCGATTGGCTCAAGGCATAGGATGGTTTAACCCAAGAAGAAGGGATTGAACTTGCATATAGTCCATTTAAGAATTATTGACATCGAAGCAGGCCATGAACGTCCAGTCGAGGCTTTATTTCTGGTTACAAAGAAGTTACTGTTTTCATCATAGAAATAAAACATCAAACATGAATATAACCTAGAAAAGTGTTCAGTATACGAATTATCGAATAATTATTAATTAAGCTGGAATATTCAGACTGCAGTTTAAAAATGGGAATTCAGGTTCAACGTTATATATATTAAGAAATGGAACCCCCAAATAGAAAACTTGAACAGGAAACTCACCACCATAATCTACACCCTCAATGGTATGGAATACCATATACAACAAGATACATTGAAGCTCCTATACACAGCCAATTTTCAGTCAACCCTTTCATATGGCATTGTTTACTGGGGAAACAGTACATCACTAAACAAAATATATAAAACACAGAAGCAAGCAATCCGAGCTATGTATAGAATAAAATACAGAGATACTTGTAGAGGTGTTCTCAAAAGGAATAAAATCCTGATGTCAACAGCAATATATGTGCTAAAGTATGTTATATTCCTACAAAGCCACAGTAAATTATTTGAACCGTTTCTGAACAACAACCCAACTAGGAAATTTGATCCTTATATACACCCGAGGCAACAATTGACACTAGCACAGAATAATGCAAAATACATGTGCATGAAGATCTACAATGCGTTACCCAAACAGTTACATTCGATAAGAAATGTTGATATATTGAAAAAAGACTTAGTTAAATTTTTGCTGAATATTGAACCATACAACTTGCTAGAATATTTGAAATCTGGTAAAGCTAAACCTTACATCTACTTTGTAACCAGTAACCATTGTAATTATTTGACTTATTACTTATTATTATTGTAATACAATAACTGTATGAACTAAACATATATTATTATTAATAAAAAAGAACAAAAATTAAGAATCTATGTAGTACATGAAATTTGTACTGTAACTATCAATATATGAACCAGTTTGTGAATTATTAAGTGCTCAGTGTTGAATACTTTAAGAAAGTCAATTTTTATTTTCATTTATTGAAACTGTCCATGAATTATGGAAAAAATTATGATTGATGAGCAATTTTACAATTATTCAGTATACTTTTGAATTGTGAACAATATAGCATGTGTTCAATGGCAGTATTAGCAGAGGAAATGTGAACAGGGTACCATACAGTATAATAAATAAACTTAAAATATCTATGAATAATACAAAAGCGAAGATGAGAATCTCATTGAAAATTTTGTTTCCACGTATAAGTGTAGGGATTTGGATGTGTTTATTGAATAAGCTGACATAACCCTATTGATTGGCATCCTTTTGCAGGGAAGGTTTCAATTTTTCAATAACCCATTTATGAAATAATTCACCATTCATAGTAATCCTTATTATTAATACCACTGTCAAGAATCAGATCACATCCTGGTAAAAATCCATCCATTGTTCCAGCATTCAAAATAGAGCACCTTCTGCATTTACCCTTGAGTATACTAGGCATACCTTTTGGATTATTTTTTAGTGTCCACTGACGAATTTGAATACCGTTTTCGAATATCCAAGTTTCATCTAGATAAATGAATTTTACGTTTTGTTCCATGTATTCTTGGTATTTATCACAATATCGTAGTATTTTTTTATTATATTTTTCTGTTTATCAATAAGAATTTTCCTTCGATCAACTTTTTTGTATTTGTATCCAATTTTTGTTATTATATAATATAATGTTGACTTTGATCGATTGAAATCTAGGTGCTCTTTGGCCCGTTCGAAAAGGATTGTTTTTAATTCTAGCAAAAACAAAGTCATTCAATGTCTCTTTGAAGGAATAATCGAATCGCACAGGTTTTCTCCCACTGCTAATTCCAGGCTGTAATAACATGCTAATATTCTACGGAGAGTGCTTGATGAAATCTGAAAATTTAAGAGACATTGATCAATCAGAATCCACTTTGAGTAGGTGAATAACAGTTTACCTGAAACACTAGCGAAACTTGATTAATGCTAGCGGAAATAAATGCCAAATCTTTGAAAAACTCGAAGTAACACCGACAAACTGCCTGGCGTTCTCTTGTTAGGCGCGATGTATCCTGGTGAATTCCAGCCATTTTAATAGCATAAGACAAAAAATACTCAAATTCGGAGCAAATTTTTATAATTACATATTCACCAATATCTTCGATAAAATCATCAAAGCAAGATTTCTATGGGTAATGTTAGTGTTATTCCTATACCAACCTGAATTCAGCAACCCAAAATATTACTGAATAGTCTATTACCAACTCAAATTCGATTTTTCACAGTCTACCGAGATGTCAATAATTCTTAAACGGAGTATAGATTAATTTATCCATCTTCTATGAAACTGTCAAAATTTCACAGTTTTCAATTTAAAAGCGTCGTCTAACCTATAATTTTATGGTGGAACTCATTGGTTTTTGTTCGAAAGAGTTTTTTCTGGTAGATATTAAGTAGTATTATTTTAGGCACCTAGTAGAATGAATTCTCAACAGTTATGTTATACTTTGATTTATATCTATCCGGTTCCTATATTAATGAGGAACCATGCAACATTAAAAGACTTCCTACTATTTCATTTTTGTAGGAACACTAATAAGGAAAAAAATTCAAAACCACCATGAATTCAGTTTACTCTGTGACCAATGAACGAATTGTCAATGTCAAACGCGGAGATGTTGCCAACTGAAACCCACAAAATAACCAATACTCTATGAACCGAGGTTGACTTATTTTTCACCCGATCTTGAGACTATACATTAATATTAAACCATGGATCGAATCTGATTTCAGATTTTGTGTTTGAACATATATCTTTTCTGGGTTGGTATCACTAGACATGGCCTTCACATTCATGTTCAAGACCTCAACCTCTTGAAATCTCCATTCGTTATTTTCGCTAGAACTAATCTCATAAGATGCTATCTAGCGGAGACAAATAAGAATACTATTGGCTATTGACCATGACCTTTCTAGACGATGTAGTACTCAAATGAAATGATAATTTCGACTTATCTCAAGTCAACGACAAAGATCAGGTACCACAATGTGACATCATGTACGAAAAATCTTCGTTTCCTCAAATAAACCCTAGCCCAACTGGAACAAGACGCCGAATATTCCCTCAAGAAACCCGCGATATTTATAAACTTTCAACCTCCGCGAGCTCCTCCGACTTTTTAAACCAGTTCTACCAACCGACCGAACAGCGGTCGCCTCGTTTGGCATTGGACGAAGACGGGCCCGCTTACTGCCAAGACTGATCCCCGTAGTCCGTCCTCGTCCCGAAACGAGCGAACTCGATCTTCCGTCTTTTGCTTTCGCCGCCGCGGTGGCCATGTTCTAGCGCATAGACGACCGTGCAACGCGCTAGCCTGTAGTCCTCAAATAATGTAACCTATACAACGTATGGTCGAAATGTCTCGCTAAGTCGGTTCACTCGCCGTACCGCCGTTAATTTGCCGACCCCCATGGTACCCGGCGATAAAATGTACTCTTTGTGAGGACGTTTCGAAGAATCGATCGAGAAGAGGAAAAAAGTGCGAGGACCCGTGCGACAGGCCGATTCAGATATAGGGGTGAAGTGACAGGACGATCCAAGTAAGTTCATTATTGTCGATTTTGACGGTTGCGCATGTCAGGGTTAGGTCTTGCAGATTAGTGGTTTATCGATGGCTTTGATGCGGAGGAGTGTTGTTCTTTTATGGGTTCAAGAATATTTATCGGGTCGTTTCGTGTAGATTTAAGGGGTTGTTTTTTGTTGCTCGCGCTTCAGCGCGTTAGTTTATCGAAGGATTTCCTCCCTAGTGGTTCTCAATTATCACAAGTCTCATCATGACAATATCTACTTCGCTTTTTTCATTCTGTGCCATTTATGTTTCATAATATTTTGTTAACTGTTTTCCAAAAAAATATTTTAACTCAATCATTTTATTTCAAAGTCTAGTACGGGCGTTTGACTTTCTTATTCCTATCTTATTTCAAAATTTCATAACTCATAAGGAAAAGAGCTTCGCTGTTCAGTTTTTTCGATGGAGGAACATCATACCAATGTACACTTTTCTCAACCTTCATGCATAATTTATTGCAATTTCCTCTTATAATTTTCGAGAAGGGTGAAGGTAGCTATTAAATTATATATTATATTATCATCACCAGATTGGTCTTATTTGTCAAGAAAAAATTCCAATTTTGGATAAATATTCATTGCAATGCACACCAGAAACATTTACCGTCCAGATTTCAAAATACGGCGCTAAAAGTTGAAGGAGCTTTTGAGCGCTCGTTCATCCACCTTGTATAGTCCATTTAAGAATTATTGACATCGAAGCAGGCCATGAACGTCCAGTAGAGGCTTTATTTCTGGTTACAAAAAAGTAACTAAATTTCATCATAGAAATAAAACATAAATATAACCTAGAAAAGTGTTGAGTATACGAATTATCGGAATTATCGAATAATTATTCCGGAATATTTCGATTGCAGTTTAAACATGAGAATTCAGGTTTGAAAGCGCAAAAATATCGTGGAATGCTTTCATATCATATCACTTATCGTTCATATGAAAGTCAACCATGGAAAATTGAAGATCATTCAAATAAATATTTATTTTCACTCAGGACCATGCAATATTTATTGGTATTGGAAATTTTGCAACATTTTAACCATATAACTATAAGAGTACCATTTTATGTCAGGATTCAAGGAGGATAATTAATGGAATTCTAGCAGGTAGCTAGTTGTGCAACAGAAAATTTTTTTTGGATACTTCGCAAGCACAAGGCCAAAAGAATGGATTGAAAAAAACGTTATAATGTATTGAGAAATAAGAGAGAAACAAAAATTAAGAATCTATGTAGTACATGAAGAATTTTGACATGAAATTTGTACCGAACTATCAATATATGAACCAATTTGTGAATTATTTATTGCTCGGTGTTGAATACTTTAAGGAAGTCAATTTTTATTTTCATTCATTGAAACTGTCCATGAAATATTGAAAATATTATAATTGATGAGCAATTTTACAATTATTCAGTATACTTCTGAATTGGGAACAATATAGCACGTGTATTAGCAGGCGGAATGTGAACAGGATACCATACAGTATAAGTTTAATGAATAAACTTAAAATATCTATGAATGATACAAGAGCAAAGATAAAAATATCATTGAAAACTTTGTTTCCACGTAGTGTAGTGATTTGGATGTGTTTATTGAATAAGCTGACATAATCCTATTGATGGGCATCCTTTTGCAGGGAAGGTTTCAATTTTTCAATAACCCATTTATGAAATAATTCACCATTCATAGTAATCCTTATCATTAATACCACCGTAAAGAATCGGATCACATCCAGCCATCAATTGTTCCAGCATTCAAAATAGTGCACCTTCTGACTTTATCCTTGAATATACTCGGCATACCTTTTGGATTATTTTCTAGTGTCCACTGACGAATTTGAATACCGTTTTCGAATATCCAAATTTCATCTAATAATAAATAATAATAAATGAATTTTACGTTTTGTTCCATGTATTCTCGGTATTTATCACAATGTCGTACTATTTTTATTATATTTTTCTGTTTATCAGTAAGAATATTCCTTCAATCAATTTTTTTGTATTTGTATCTAATTTTTTTTATGATATAATATAATGTTGACTTCGATCAATTGAAATCTAGGTGCTCTTTGGCCAGTACGAAAAGGATATCTAAACTGATATATTCATTGTTTTTAATTCTAGCAAAAACAAAGTTATTCAATGTCTCTTTGAAGGAATAATCGTATCCCACAGGTTTTCTTCCACTGCTAATTCCAGGGTGTAATAACAATAATAACATGCGTATATTCTACGGACAGGGCATGGTGAAATCTGAAAATTTAAGAGACATTGATCAATCAGAATACACTTTGAGTCGGTGAATAACAGTTTACCTGAAACACTAGCGGAAATATATGCCAAATCTTTGAAAAACTCGAAGTAACACCGACAAACTGCCTGGCGTTATCTTGTTAGGCGCGATGTAGCCTGGTCAATTCCAGCTATTTCAATAGCATAAGACAAAAAATACTCAGTTTCAGGGCAAATTTTTATAATTACATATTCACCAATATCTTCGATAAAATCATCAAAGCAAGATTTCTATGGGTAATGTTAGTGTTATTCCTATACCAACCTGAATTCAGCAACCCAAAATATTACTGAATAGTCTATTACCAACTTCGCATTTTCCAGTTTCAGAAACCAATTGAAGAAATTTTCGACAGCTGTCAAAAAAATTACAGCAGCTCTTTGTCAATTATGCCGAATCAGCTGTTACAGAAATATAAAGATTTTTCATTCAATAATTGGAATTTAAAATGGTTCTGGTTATGCGATCTGGAAAAAATGTAACCTGATCATACCTCCATCATTATAATACAAAATTTCGTCACGATAGAATCCTTAGTTTTGAAGTTATCAAGAAAACTAAATTTCAAACAATCATATTGATGGAACCCCTGATCGAATTCCGAGATTTGAACCAACCCTGAAAATGTCAAGTTTCTAGGTCTTTCCTTTCGTGTATACGGCCGGCCGGACGGACAGACTCGAATTTTTCGACTGAGTCATCAGTGAGTCTAACTTTGTCGATTGATACCATTTTCAGCTCAAAATTTTAAAAAGCAAACACCATTGTTACTGAATATATAATTAATCTGTCAAACAAATGATAAGTTAAACAACTTAATAATGATCTAAAACATTGCACAAAAAACGTGAGATAAACTCGATACAAAAACAAATCTGATCGCAAAATCAAAAATTAAAACGAAACAACAATCTATTATGAAAGTAGTAGGGGCAGGGGCAAACCAATTTTTTTCCTTTTTCCTTGATGGAAAGTGAAAGTGAACCATGCCAGTTCAGGAAAAATAGTAACCGCAACTTTGCATTTTCATTTATGGTGTTGAATGAGTACCTTTTATTTTCCATGAAAACACTGATACTTATGTATAATAATCCTCCGTTCTTGCTACGAAAACTATGACTCATAAATTCAATTCATCTCCAGATCGGTCAGCCATTCAGGTTCTTCTGAGTGATCGGAAATACAGAAAAATGCTTCGAAATTCTCGAAAGTGGACGTATTTAATCGTATTTACCCAGTTTCCACCTCTAAATCCATACAAAATTCGAGATGTCAGATTTTAGAGAGACTGAAAAATCACTCACTCTTATTTCCAACTATAAATAACTGAAATTCTGTTGAGTGAAGAATCAACTAATCTTACTAATAAATGATCATTTTAATCTGACAAGAGAAATAAAAAAATTTAAAAAGCACAGCCGTGAAGTCAGGAGCTTTTGAGCGCTCGTTCGTCCACATTGTAGGTCGATTCGAATTCTCCAGTTTCAGAAACAGATGGAAGAAATTTTCGAAAGCTGCTAAAAAAATTTCGAACTAAGGAGAAACTCCAGACTTCACGTCAGTGCTTTAGGTGATTTTTTTTCGATAATTCGATAGAATTTTCTACGGTATCAATGGTCTTGGTCATGCGATCCGGTCAAAATTTCGCACGTAGTTTGAATACATTATTCTTCATCTACGTGCAGAATGTCATTCCAATCCAATGAGTAGTTTCGAAATTATCAGGAAAAAGAAATTTTGAACGGCCATATTTTCGGAACCCCTAGCCTAATTCTGCTCATCGATGAACTCGAACGCGACCACCGAGATATAGACCTATCCTAAAAATTTCAAGTCCCTAGGCCTTTCCGTTCGAAAGTTATAATTTTCTATGGTTTATATGGTTCTGGTAATACGATCTGGACAAAATTCAGCTTGAATATACTATTCTCCATTAAAATACCAAATTTCTTCAAGATCGAGTTCGTAGTTTTGAAATTATCAAGAAAACTGAATTTCAAACGACCATATCTATGGAACCCCATGTCTAATTTTGCTCATTGATGAACGTGACTGCGACATTCGAGATCTAAACCTACCCTGAAAATTTCAAATTTCTAGGCTATACCGTTTGAAAGTTATAATTTCTGGTCATGCGATCTAGACAAAATTTTGCATGTAACTTGAATTCTTCATCTGAGTGCCGAATTTCACCTGGATCGAATGAGAAGTTTTGATGTAATTATGAGAACAAAATTTCGAACGGCCATATTTACGGAACCCCTGGTCGAATTTTGCCCAATAACGAACTCAACCGCGGCATTTGATATTCGAACCTACCTTAAAAATTTCAAGTTTCTAGGTCGTTCCGTTCGAGATTTATCGCGTATCGTCATCAGTGAGGCGAACCATTTTCGGCTCAAAATTCGATCGATCGTGACGAAATGATAAAGCCCTAACGACCCACATATTTTGTGGACTGAACCAGCCGTCAGTGTGACAAATGATCTCATTTCATTTCCATGAACTTCAAGAGATGGAATGATAGTACATCAGATCATAAAAGAGAATGTTTCACTTGAAACAGCTGACAAGCTGAATTTTTATACTCAGGCTTCATCGACAGTTATCGTGCTTCCGGCCGGACGGACATAATTGAATTTGACCTCGAATTCTTCATCTGCGAGTCCAAACTAACCGATTAAGACCATTCTCTGCTTGAAATTCTCAAATTACAGACATTTTCTCCGAATGATAACGATATTCATAGAAACGAGCGCATAGAAAGGAAATAAACTCCATCAGATTATATGGAAACATCGATCAAATACTCCACGAAATGCAAAATAGACATTTCACGAACGAACTTGTAAACTTGACGAACGACTTTAACGTCTAATTCCTGCAGTTTCATTATCATACAAACTATTTCCTGTTGGATTTATTTTCGTTGCTGCTTTGGTATAATATACTTCGCAGGAATCCCTGAGAGGGCATAAAGAATTACAGTGATTTACTCATGGCACGACGGTATACTGTTAACCCATTTCCGCAAAATGACGTTCCAGATCGGCTGTAAAGGTACCTACGTTGAATATTGCGAACTGGAAGACCCATTTTTAAGTAATTCGAATGATGTTTATGTTCGGAATTTCCTTTGCGTAAACACGCCCGAAGTAGGAGATGACCTGGAAACGCAAATTCCTTATGGAAAAGTCGTATGACAACAACTAGTGTCTGAATCGAACTTGCAGAATCCGTGATGCCAACAAGAACATAGGTTTCATTTTATGTCTTGGAATCTTGCCTATAGACTACGTCTCCGATATGGGGAAGAAAACTCATACCTTTGAGCGACTCAAAACCCTTCGATTTTACGGCTTTTAATTCTACGCTCCCAAAAAATCGAATCTCCCCCCGCTCTTCCAGTCCAAGACGTCTTCCGTGTGCTTGCTGCGTGCGTGCGCTCGAAGGACCGTATATCCGCCTCGTATGCGAAAATTTTCCAGCTCCTGGAGTTCCGCCGGGTCCAGGGCAATAAAATCGGGAATTTTTATTGGATACTAGCGTTCCATTCTATCCCCGGCCGGGATTTGTTGGATTTGAATTCGTTTTCTCGTAGAAGCGTGTCTTCTGGACCGTATTGAATAGCGTCTACGCCTCGTGTTTGCGGGGGGGGGGCGAGGTGGATGGGGAGAAATTTCGAAAGGGGTCGTTCGGCTCTTGGTCGGAACGACGACAGCTGTCCGATCGATTGGAGGGTATGAGATGATTTTTAGAAAGCACAAGACCAACGGACACGCTGATTATATGGGTCACCTGAATCGGTAAATATTTCATTTTTGATTATCTGACTTGAAAAACCCACAAAAACCTCTTCAAAATGCATGAAAATACAAAAAGAGAAAACACTGACGCGCAATCAGGAGCTTTTACGCTCTGTTTCAATTAATCGCCAGAGCGGTCACGTGGGACAACTAAAAAGCTGATTTTCTACATAAACATTCAATCCTAATATTCACACACGAAATTTGCACAGGATATGGCGAATATTTCTTGAGATACCAAAGATTTGAAAAATTATTTTGAAGAATGAAGAAATAGTATTATATTTCTTAACAGCGTTTTAAGAAGAATAAAAATATAAAACTCAAGAAATGGAAAAATATAATAAAGTCTCGAACGAAACAAACTAAAACGAAACTCACATTTGCTTCTATGCAATAGGGAACTAAACAAACTATAACACAAAATCACTTAATTCGAATATATTTCCACTCAACCCTTTCAATTACGCGACGATAAGACGTGCGCCCTTCTCAGCTAAGATCCGAAAACTAATTTTGCCTTGTTGCGGTTACAAATCCGACCGCAACAAAGTGCATGTTTACCTGAAAAGTGAAATCTGCCAGGGACAATAACAATTTTTTTTCTTGAGGCTTCCGATCGGTTGTATCTACGTACGGTACAGTAGCGTGGTTTACGACAGGCTGTAAAAATTATCCTGATTGGAGTAGACCAGACCTAGATCTCTTTCAGTCACTTTCGGTTTCTTTTATTGCGCCTATGCAAATGCCAGTCGGTTAGGATTATTTATGACGCGACCATTTCCGAGTGTTCAGAGATTTTCGGGTTTCGAATTTCGAATCGAAGGTTTGGTTTTTGTGACAAGTTTTTTCATCACCCTTTTTATATTTTATTAACCAATTTAAGTTCCAAACACAAACTTACCTATTTTTCAAAGTGATAAAAATTCTTTTGTCGAAGAAAGAAAGATACAATGTACTTATTGAGAATTGTGCCAGCATGCAAAATTCTAAATGAAAATAATAGCTAGGCGCATTATAACACAATTCCCAGAAAATAAAATTACTCGTACATCCACCTTGTAGGTAGATTCGCATTTTCCAGTTTTAGAAATCAATTGAAGGAATTTTCGACAGCTGTCAAAAAAATTCTCAATCTTAGGTGAAACTCCAGACTTCATGTCAGTGCTTCAGCTGACCAATTTTTTTTTTCGATAATTCGCTAGAATTTTCTACGGTATCTATGGTGTTGGTGATGCGATCTGGACAAAATTTCGCACGTAGTTTGAATACATTATTGTTTATTGAGAAACAAGAATACAAACAGGTATTTCAACCCAAAAACGGTATTCATAGGTTACATAAAAAAGAAAAAATATACAATCAATAGGAATAAATTTAAACTTAGTGCAAACATCAGCTAGGTGCAAAATTTCATTCCAATCCAATCAGTAGTTTCGAAACTATCAGGAAAAAAATATTTTGAACGGCCATATTTAAGGAACCCCTGGTCTTATTTTGCTCATTGATGAACGTCACCGCGATATTCGCGATCCAAACCCACCCTGAAAATTTCAAGTTCCTAGGCCCTCTCCCTTCGGAAGTTACAATTTTCTATGGTTTCTATGGTTCTGGTCATGAGATCTGGACAAAATGTCGCTTTAATATATCATTCTCGATTAAAATACAAAATTTCATCTTGATCGGATCCTTAGTTTCGGAATTATCGAGAAAACAAAATTTCAAACGACCGTATTTACGGAACCCCTTGTTTAATTCTGCTCATTAATAAACGTGAACGCGAAATTTCAAATCCACACCTATCCTGAAAATTTCATGTCCCTAGGCCTTTCCGTTCGAAAGTTATGATTTTTCATGGTTTCTGTGGTTCTGGTCATGTGATCTGGAGAAATGTAGCTTGAATATATCATTCTCCATTAGTATACGAAACTTTATCACGATCGAATCTGTAGTTTTGAAATTATCAAGAAAACTAAATTTCAAACGACCATATTTACGGAACCCCTAGTATAATTTCGCTCATAGATGAAAGTGATCACGACATTCGAGATCCACACCTATCCTGAAAATTTCAAGTCCCTAGGCGCTTCCGTTCAAAAGTTACAATTTTCTATGGTTCCTATGGTTCTGGTCATTAGATCTGAACAAAATTTCATATATAGCTTGAATACCTCATTCTCCATTTGAGTGCAAAATTTCATCTCGATCAAATCTGTAGTTTTCGAGTAATCAGGGAAACAAAACTTTGAACGGCCATATTTACGGAACCACGGGCGGAATTTGGCCCATTAACGAACTCAACCGAGGCATTCGGAAACTGAACCCACACTGAAAATTTCAAGTTTGTAGGTTGTTCCGTTCGAGAGTTATCGTGCTTACGGCCGGACGGACGGACAGACTCGAATTTTCTGACGGATTCGTCATCAGTGAGTCGAACATAGTCGATTGAGACCATTTTCGGCTCAAAATTCGAAAAATACAGACATCGTAACGAAATGATATAGCCCTCGTGTAAGTAGTACGAGCGCTCAAAAATGATCGAAAAAAAATGGCGTCACATATAAATAACACGTAATTTACACATAATTGGGGCATTTATTCTGTCGAAATTGAATCATGAAAGAAATAGTCATTAAAAATTGTACTAGCTTGCTTGACAAAATAGCACAATACTTGACAATAAAGAAAGGTAGGCTCACAAAATACGGGCTCTATATAGATAAAAATTTCACACATAATTAAGGTATTTGTTCCGTCGAAATTGAGTCATAATTGAAAGAGTCATTATGAATTTGGCCAGTTTGCTGACAATATAGCACAAATCTCAAAAAAATATAGTAATCGAACAAAAAATTGGCGTCACATATAAATAATACGTAATTTATACATAATTGAGGCATTTATTCCGTCGAAATTTTGTCATAAATGGAATCGTTATTAAGAATTATACCAGCTTACTCGACAAAATAGTAAATTTCTTGACGAATAAAAAAGGGTAGGCGCATTATAACACAATTCCCAGAAAATAAAAATAATCGAAAAAAAATGGCTTCACATATAAATAACACGTAATTTACACATAATTGGGGCATTTATTCCGTCGAAATTGTGTCATAACTAAAATAGTCATTAAGAATTGTGCCAGATTGCTTGACAAAATAGCACAATACTTGACAAATAAAAAAAAGTTAGGCGCACAAAAAATCGGGCCCCATATACATATAAACAATTTACACATACTTGAGGTATTTGTTCCGTCGAAATTCGGTCATAATTGAAAGAGTCAATAAGAATTCTTCCAGCTTGCTGACAATTCAGCACAATTCTCAACAAAAAAAAAGTAATCGCGAAAAAAACTAGCGTCACATAAAAAACATGTAATTTACTTATAATTGGGTTATTTATTCGGTCAAATTGTGTCATAAATGAAAAAGTCATAGAGACTTGAGCCAGCTAGCTGAACTTATAAGATAATTCCCAAAAAAAAAAAATGTAATCGTACAGAAAACTGGCTTCACATATAGATAACACGTAATTTACACATAATTGAGGCATTTAGTCGAAATTGGGTCATAAATGAAATAGTCATTACGAATTGTACCAATATTGCACAATTCTTGACAAATTAGAAAAGGGAGGCGCAAAAAAATCGGGCTTCATATATAAATAATTCACACATGGTATTTGTTTCATCAAAATTCAGTGTTGAATGAAAGAGTCATCAACGTTTTTGCTTCCTTGCCGGATACCTTTGGTAGGCGCTATACATTGAAGAGTTGTTAATGAAAAAATTAAAGGCTCACAAAAAAAACAGATCATAAATTATGACAAATATGGTTTTTATCGATTTAGCCGAAATAGTTGCGCTAGCACAATGTGGGTCAGATGACTTCTCTTAAAATTCATATTTGGATGTATGAATCAGTCGAAAATAAGTTTGAAACGCAACATACTCATAATATGGAAAAAATATATGTTTAGATCTAATTAAAATTGCCTTGACCGATAAATAAAATTTCTAATACTTCGGAGGAAAATATAAAGCTTCAGTAGAACGAATGATATATCATTACTTTTTTTCATGCGTTCATCAATAATCAAACAACGAAGGAATATTGAAACAAAGCAACCGCCACAATCCAGGTTCAACTTTTAGTTCCAAAATAAATTAAATCTTCCGAATATCTCGTCGAGATTGCTTAAAATAACTACGCCTTTTCCGAAGGGTACCCTCCAATTTTAAACTCAGACTTTATGAGTTTATTGGTGTCTTAATTTCGCCCCAACGATTACACAAAGCTCGGATAGCTCTGTATTTTCGCTGCTTTTACATACAGAGCTCCCCCTGGTGAGAATATAAAATAAGGATTCCAGAATCGGCATAGCCAATCATTTTCTGAAGGTCTGTTTAATTTCGACAAAGAGTCATTTAATCTGGATCTTTATTATTCGACAGGGGATATTAAAATCAGTGCCATAAATTCCAATCCCCAGACTACCATCGGCACCAACATACAGGGTGTCAATTTTATTACTTTTTTTGTGATGATCTGAAGAAAAAAATTACTGGAGCTTATTTTGATCATCAAAAGGTGTTGAAAGGTATGTGACCTGTTTTCATCATCCAAAGAAAGTTCAATATCGTTTCTGAATTAAATATTAAATGAAATTTGGTCTCGAATAATGCACAGATCATCAAATTGTTCCATAATTGTAGAGAAAGTTTTGCAAATTGTTGAAAATCTGTCGTACCCTGTATGGAGTTATAGACGTTTTTCCTCCCAATTCCCGTTTCCGTTTCTACCTAAGAAACCGTCTCACGGCCGCCCCTGACGAGGGAAACATCATTTACATTCTCTGCCCCAAACGACCCTCCGTAGAGGGGTTCCTTCCACCCGGGCCGTATTTCTTCAACCCCTTGCCTTGCCCTGCATATCTGGGGCTCCCCTGGTTGGCCGATGGAACCAACAACAAGTACGATAACATTTCGTTCCGAATCATAGAGCGATTGTATTGTTAATGTCGCGGACGTAACCTTTTTGCGCTCCCGGCAATACGAAGGACGCTGAACCCGAAACCCTTCGTCGATGCGTGGTGTGTTAGTGAAAGTGTGTTGTGACTGCGGCTCTTGGAGTTATGTCTCAAGGTAGTTGTCGTTTTTTTTTCGGTGTTTCTTCCTTTTTTTTGTAGTTTCGTATTCGCCTATAATCGTCATTTATGGAATTCAACCATCAGATATATTATATTATCATTAATATATTCGTTCTTTTTTCTCCTCATTATTCTATGATCTCGATAGTAACTGATGTCCCTAAATATATTAAATTTTTCTTATATGAATAAATATTTAACTTTCCAATTCGTTGTTACTAGAACTGAAATTTTATTGCCTTTTTACTGTCTATATGTTAACGACTCAATTATCTAGTCGTGATATATTCATCAACCGAAATCTCGATGGAGATGTCGAGGACTTTAATATTGAAATTTTCGACAATGTCCGAGATAAACGCCGAATGTCGTTCCACCTTTAATGCGCGGAAAAATTGGGCATATTTACAAAAATAAAATAATTTACGACACCGCCATTTTTATTGCATCGATCCTGAATAAATCACCGACACAACATCGTCCTGAGCATATTCGCGAAATTTATACCACCATAAACTTTAAAATTTACTTACTATGCGAAATTTTAATGGATGCTCCTCAGTTTCAATTAATGGGGCAGTTATAAATTTAACGAAATGATCAATGTTGGAACGAGCGCGTTGGTTGTTTACCTGAAATATTTCGGATTTATTTTAAAACGAAATATTGTTCGGACTCTATGAAATTTCGCTATAATTTTTATGAGTCGATATCGAAAAGATTCACTGCATATTAATACTCCTTCTCCTTTATGACCTGATATAGAAATTTTCTTAGTAATCATTGTGAAGTTTCTCTTGGAATAAGAAATTTACTTTGTGATTTTACTCTCTTTTTTCTTAAATAGATATTGTTAAGCATTTTTCTTCAATTTTCTCGTTATGACTCCAGATCGTTTGATTCGAATGAATGATAATCCGCCATCCGTTAGTTTGCACGTCATGCTTGAAATTGTTGCACATAAATCCCATTAAACCCTCATAAAAATGTATTCAAGATTTTTTATTTGTTTTCACGATCCCCGAATAACAAGATATAGTTTTTCCGGTCGGGAAAGAAATTTTTTGACCTGGAGCACGGTTCCACCATTCTCTGTTGGGTAAACAATTAACAGTGCTGTGCCTCAAGTGGCGTGAGGACACAGTAACAAAGCCTACACAGAACACAACCGGGTCTCCTAACTTGCGCAAGCTCTGAGCTTCTGAAGGGTCTCACAGAAACATAGGATAGTCGAGATATAAGCAAAAAACAAAAAAAAAAAAGAGATTCTTTTTTCAGGATAAGCTGAATAGTGTGCCCTACTCACGAAGAAACAATAGGTACCGGTCAGATCTCATGAAAAATTGTTGAATCTCGAAGATGGTTGAAAATTCCAAGGTTTAAATTCCAAGATTGAACACGAAATTTCCAAATGTAATTAAGTATGGAGCCGAGATTTTTTTTTCGCCATTATGAATATTTTTTTCATGAAGTTATTCCGGAAATCTAGAGTAATTCTCAACAAAAAATAGACAGGCGCACAAAAAAAAACGGGCTTCGTAAATAATTTACACGAATCTCTGACACAAGAAACTAACGATCTTCATACATGAATAATACATAATTTAGGAATTCGTTCAATCAGCCAGCACAAGTCTTGCTTCAGACATAAATTACAAAGGATTTACATATAATTCTGGCATTTATTCAATTGAAATTTTGACATTATATTATCAGAATTGAGTGATAATCGGAAAATTCATTGTCAATCATTCTCAATTCTCGATGAAGAAAGCTGGCTTCGGAACTTGAATAACATATAATTTAGGCAGAATTGAGTGATATGTGAGAAAAAAGCAGGCTCCCTATTCACAAAATTTGTAAGCACATGGGAAAAACTGGCATTACACATAAATCACAAAAAATCAACACAAAAAAAACTATCTTCGTACATAAATAACACATAATTCAGGAATTTGTTCCATCAGCCAGCACAATTCTTGTTTCAGTCATAAATTACAAATGATTTACACATAATTCTGGCATTAAATCAATCAAAATTTTGACATTGCATTATCAGAATTGGGGGATAATCGAAAATTTTATCGTCAATTATTTTCAATTCTCGATGAAGAGAATTGGCTTCGCATCATGAATGACATATAATTTAGGCATTTTTTGAATCAGAATTGAGTGATAAAGGGAAATGCAGGCTCGAAAGAATAGCACAATTGTGAGCACATGGAAAAAACTGGCTTCACACATAAATCACAAAAAATTTACACATAAAAAACACATCTTCGTACATAAATAACACATAATTCAGGAATTTGTTTCATCAGCAAGCACAATTCTTGCTTCAGACATAAATTACATATGATTTACATATAATTCTGGCATTGATTCAATCGAAATTTTGACATTGCATTATCAGAATTGAGTGATAATCGAAACATTAATTGTGAATTATCCCAATTATCTATAAAGAAAACTGGCCTCGCAACTTGAATAACATATAATTTGAGCATTTTTTCATCAGAATTGAGTGATGTGTAATGGGAATGCTGGCCCGAAAAGCTAGCACAATTCCCTATCAACAAAATTCCTAAGCACATGGAAAAAACTGGTTTTACACATAAATCAAGAAAAATTTACCCATAAAAAACTAACTATCTTCGTACATAAATAACACATAATTCAGGAATTTGTTTCATCAGCCCGCACAATTCTTGCTGCAGACATAAATTACAAATGATTTACACACAATTCTGGAATTTATTCATTTAAAATTTTGACATTGCATTATAAGAATTGAGTGATAATCGAAAAATTTATTATTGATTATTCTCAATTCTCGATGAAGAAAACTGGCTTTTCAACTTGAATAACATATAATTAGGCCATTTTTCATCAGAATTGAGTGATATGTGAAGAAAATGCTGGCTCGAAAATCTAGAACAATTCCCCATCAACAAAATTCGTGAGCACATAGAAAAAACTGGCTGTACACATAAATCACGAAAAATTTACACATAAAAACTTACTATCTTCGTATATAAATAACACATAATTCAGGAATTTTTTCTATCAGCCAGCATAATTCTTGCTTGAGTCATAAATTACAAATGTCTGACACATAATTCTGGCATTTGTTCAATTGAAATTTCGACATTGCATTATCAGAATTGAGTGATAATAGAAAAATTTAATGTGAATTATTCTCAATTCTCGATAAAGAAAACTGGCTTCGAAACTTGAATTATATATAATTTTGGTTTTTTTTTCATCGGAATTGAGTGATATGTAAGGATAATGCTGGCCCGAAAAGCTAGCACAATTCCCTATCTACGAGATTTGTGAGCATATGGAAAAAAACTGGTTTCACACATAAATCACGAAAAACTTACACAAAAAAACTGACTATCTTCGAACATAAATAACACATAATTCAGGAATTTGTTTCATCAGCCCGCACAATTCTTGCTGCAGACATAAATTACGAATGATTCACACACAATTCTGGAATTTATTCATTTAAAATTTTGACATTGCATTATAAGAATTGAGTGATAATCGAAAAATTTATTGCGAATTATTCTCAATTCTCGATAAAGAAAACTGGCTCCGTAACTTGAATAACATATAATTAGGCCATTTTTCATCAGAATTGAGTGAAATGTAAGGAAAATGCTGGCTCGAAAAGCTAGCACAATTCCCCATCAACAAAATTTGTGAGCACATAGAAAAAACTGACTTCACACATAAATTACGAAAAATGTACACATGAAAAACTAACCATCTTCGTATATAAATAACACATAATTCTGGCATTTGTTCAATTGACATTTCGACATTGCATTATCAGAATTGAGTGATAATCGAAAAATTCATTGTAATTTATTAAATTCTCGATAAAGAAAACTAGCTTCGAAACTTGAATTATATATAATTCTGGATTTTTTTTCATCAGAATTGATTGATATGTAAGGAAAATGCTGGCCCGAAAAGCTAGCACAATTCCCTATCTACGAGATTTTTGAAATTATGGAAAAAACTGGCTTCACACATAAATACACAAAAAAAACTGACTATCTTCGAACATAAATAACACATAATTCAGGAATTTGTTTCATCAGCCCGCACAATTCTTGCTGCAGACATAAATTACAAATGATTCACACACAATTCTGGAATTTATTCATTCAAAATTTTGACATTGCATTATAAGAATTGAGTGATAATCGAAAAATTTATTGCGAATTATTCACAATTCTCGATAAAGAAAACTGGCCCCGTAACTTGAATAACATATAATTAGGCCATTTTTCATCAGAATTGAGTGAAATGTAAGGAAAATGCTGGCTCGAAAAGCTAGCACAATTACCCATCAACGAAATTTGTGAGCACATAGAAAAAACTGACTTCACACATAAATCACGAAAAATTTACACATAAAAAACTTACTATCTTCGTATATAAATAACACATAATTCTGGCATTTGTTCAATTGAAATTTCGACATTGCATTATCAGAATTGAGTGATAATCGAAAAATTCATTGTAATTTATTAAATTCTCGATAAAGAAAACTAGCTTCGAACTGAATTATATATAATTCTGGATTTTTTTTCATCAGAATTGAGTGATATGTAAGGAAAATGCTGGCGCGAAAAGCTAGCACAATTCTCTATCTACGAGATTTGTAAGCATATGGAAAAAACTGGCTTCACACATAAATCACGAGAAACTTACACCAAAAAAACTGACTATCTTCGTACATAAATAACACATAATTGAGGAATTTGTTTCATCAGCCCGCACAATTCTTGCTGCAGACATAAATTACAAATGATTCACATACAATTCTGGAATTTATTCATTTAAAATTTTGACATTGCATTATAAGAATTGAGTGATAATCGAAAAAATTATTGTGAATTATTCTCTATTCTCGATAAAGAAAACTGGCTTCGCAACTTGAATAACATATAATTAGGCCATTTTTCATCAGAATTGAGTGATATGTAAGGAAAATGCTGGCTCGAAAAGCTAGAACAATTCCCCATCAACAAATTTTGTGAGCACATAGAAAAAACTGGCTTTACACATAAATCTGGAAAAATTTACACATAAAAAACTTACTATCTTCGTATATAAATAACACATAATTCAGGAATTTTTTCCATCAGCCAGCATAATTCTTGTTTGAGTCATCAATTACAAATGACTGACACATAATTCTGGCATTTGTTCAATTGAAATTTCGACATTGCTTTATCAGAATTGAGTGATAATCGAAAAATTTATTTTGAATTATTCTCAATTCTGATAAAGAAAACTGGCTTCGAAACTTGAATTATATATAATTCTGGATTTTTTTTCATCAGAATTGAGTGATATGTAAGGAAAATGCTGGCCCGAAAAGCTAGCACAATTCCCTATCTACGAGATTTTTGAAATTATGGAAAAAACTGGCTTCACACATAAATACACAAAAAAAACTGACTATCTTCGAACATAAATAACACATAATTCAGGAATTTGTTTCATCAGCCCGCACAATTCTTGCTGCAGACATAAATTACAAATGATTCACACACAATTCTGGAATTTATTCATTCAAAATTTTGACATTGCATTATAAGAACTGAGTGATAATCGAAAAATTTATTGTGAATTATTCTCAATTCTCGATAAAGAAAACTGGCTTCGAAACTTGAATTATATATAATTTTGGTTTTTTTTTCATCGGAATTGAGTGATATGTAAGGATAATGCTGGCCCGAAAAGCTAGCACAATTCCCTATCTACGAGATTTGTAAGCATATGGAAAAAACTGGCTTCACATATAAATCACGAAAAACTTACTGACTATCTTCGTACATAAATAACACATAATTCAGGAATTTGTTTCATCACCCCGCACAATTCTTGCTGCAGACATAAATTACAAATGATTCACTCACATTTCTGGAATTCATTCATTTAAAATTTTGACATTATAAGAATTGAGTGATAATCGAAAAATGTATTGCGAATTATTCTCAATTCTCGATAAAGAAAACTGGCTTCGTAACTTGAATAACATATAATTTAGGCATTTTTTTCATCAGTGTTTGGGGATATGTAAGGGAAATGCTGGCCCGAATAGCTAGCACAATTCCTGATTAACAATCTTTGTGAGCACATTGAAAAAACTCATGAATCACAAAAAATTTACACATAATTCGTGCCTTTATTTCATGAAAAAGTGTTATTGAATTATGTTTCTCCTAGCTCCTTCAAGAATTCAGTACAATTTCCTAAGAAAATAGGGACAAGCACGAAAAAAACTAGTAAAAGATAATTGTGAGATTCTGTTTAATCAAAATTGAGTGATAAATAATAACAACCAAGAATACTCGATAAAAATAGGCTTACAGAAAATAACTGGTTTCGCTCATGAATTACACATTGAGAATGATTGGAAATCTCGTCAGTCAAAAAAAGTATACTGTGCATTGTCGATGGTGATTTCGCAAAGTAAATACGGAACTACATGTGTATATCAAAAGGTTAAGAAATTGATCTTCATCGAAAAATAATAACCGCGACAGAAGCACCACTCAGCAATGAAACAACGATGAAAATATTTCTGGTCGTTAAAATCCCAATCCAAGAATCGTGGTGGCAAACAGTACTCACGGTGGATTATTATTCAATCAAGGATCGAATTTTCCCCCTGAACATTACGTAATCGCCAATCGCCCGACTCAATCATTTAATAATAATTCATATTGCTCAATACCTCTCTTAATTTCTCATTATTGAAATACCTGAAGCAGCGTCCGACTGTGTGCGGCCACCAACGACGGCGACAAACGTGAAATTCGAAAATTTGACGCCATTTCAGCCGGTTCCAGGACCGGCCGCGGTCTTCACCATCAGGAAGCGACGCGGCCACAAAGTGAGCCCGAAAAGCCATCAAGCGATCGGTCGCGGTCGTCAGGCGACGGATTTATCGACTTGGAGCGTCGAACGTTCATAATGCGACGAGATTGAAAACAATTGTCCGTTATTATAGAATCATTTCGCGACGGACACGGTCGTAGTTGCGTCTTTAAGGATGCTGTTCGCGTGTCGAACGCGGCCGCAACTCTAGGTTGTATAACTGTTGAGAGCGTGCAGAAAAAAAAACTATGCGACCGATGACTTTTTCGTCGAAAAGCTAGCACAATTCCCTATCTACGAGATTTGTGAGCATATGGAAAAAACTGGCTTCACACATAAATCACGAAAAACTTATACAAAAAAAACTGACTATCTTCTTACATAAATAACACATAATTCAGGAATTTGTTTCATCAGCCCGCACAATTCTTGCTGCAGACATAAATTACAAATGATTCACACACAATTCTGGAATTTATTCATTTAAAATTTTGACATTGCATTATAAGAATTGAGTGATAATCGAAATATTTATTGCGAATTATTCTCAATTCTCGATAAAGAAAACTGGCTTCGTAACTTGAATAACATATAATTAGGCCATTTTTCATCAGAATTGAGTGATATGTAAGGAAAATGCTGGCCCGAAAAGCTAGCACAATTCCCTATCTACGAGATTTGTAAGCATATGGAAAAAACTGGCTTCACACACAAATCACGAAAAACTTACACAAAAAAAATGACGAAAAGCACTGCCGTGAAGGCAGGAGCTTTTGAGCGCTCGTACATGCACCTTGTAGGTAGATTCGCATTTTCCAGTTTTAGAAACCAATTGAAGGAATTTTTGACAGCTGTCAAAAAAATTCTGGAACTTAGGCGAAACTCCAGACTTCATGTCAGTGCTTCAGCTGATCAATTTTGTTTCGATAATTCGCTAGAATTTTCTACGGTATCTATGGTCTTGGTGATGCGGTCTGGACAAAATTTTGCACGTAGTTTGAATACATTATTCCTCAGCTAGGTGCATAATTTCATTCCAATCCGATCAGTAGTTCCGAAACTATCTGGAAAAAAATATTTTGAACGGCCATATTTACGGAACCCCTAGTCTAATTTTGCTCATTGATGAACGTGACCGCGATATTCGCGATCCAAACCCACCCTGAAAATATCAAGTTCCTAGGCCTTTCCGTTCAAAAGTTACAATTTTCTATGGTTTCTATGGTTCTGGTCATGCGATCTGGACAAAATATTGCTTCAATATATCATTCTCGATTAAAATACAAAATTTCATCTCGATCGAACCCGTAGTTTCGAATTTATCGAGAAAACAAAATTTCAAACGACCGTATTTACGGAACCCCTTGTATAATGTTGCTCATAGATGAACTCAAAAAGAGAATTGAGATTGTCTGATCTGGTGTTGAGGAATTTAATCATAAATCTGTGATTCCATATCTTGAAGGCATTTCCGTTCAAAAGTTACAATTTTCTATGGTTTCTATGGTTCTGGTCATGCGATCTGGACAAAATTTCGCATGTAGCTAAAACACCTCACTTTCCATTTGAGTGCAAAATTTCATCTCGATCGAATCTGTGGTTTTCAAGTAATCAGGGATACAAAACTTTGAACGGCCATATTTACGGAACCCCTGCTGGAATTTGGCCCATTAACGAACTGAGGCATTTGGGATCTGAACCTACACTGAAAATTTCAAGTCTCTAGGTTGATCCGTTCGAGAGTTATCGTGCTTACGGCCGGACGGACGGACAGACTCGAATTTTCCGACGGATTCGTCATCAGTGAGTCGAACATAGTCGATTGAGACCATTTTCGGCTCAAAATTCGAAAAATACAGACATCGTGACGAAATGATATAGCCCTCGTGTAAGTAGTACGAGCGCTCAAAAACTGACTATCTTCGTACATAAATAACACATAATTCAGGAATTTGTTTCATAAGCCCGCACAATTCTTGCTGCAGACATAAATTACAAATGATTCACCCACAATTCTGGAATTTATTCATTCAAAGTTTTGACATTGCATTATAAGAATTGAGTGATAATCGAAAAATTTATTGCGAATTATTCTCAATTCTCGATAAAGAAAACTGGCTTCGTTACTTGAATATATATAATTTAGGCATTTTTTTCATCAGTGTTTGGTGATATGTAAGGGAAATGCTGGCCCGAATAGCTAGCACAATTCCTCATTAACAATCTTTGTGAGCACATTGAAAAAACTCTGTCCTCAGATACAAATCGACAAAAATCGATAACATGTAGCTCATGAGTCGTGCTAAAATCCAACTGAGCGTGTTCCTTTAACGGCCAATGAAATTCTATCTTAACTACTAAGAGCAAGATGATCCTCCAACTGGCATTACCTCCCGATAAACATCTCGTCATACAAAGTTACTATACACGCAATCGAAACAACATTCTCGGCTCGGAAATTACTCGTATATCTTGAACGGGCGGAGAAAAGTTCGAAATTTTTCTCGGGTGGAAAGAGAGACCGAAGCAACAGACAGACACGAAGTGAGTTGGCCGGGGTCGTAAATTGGCGTAAGAATATGTCGGCGTTTTATACATACACACACACATACATACATACGCCGTACGGGCTGGAGTTGGACCGCGGAGGCAGTAAATTACACCAGGTAGTATATTTATGGTTCATGCCACTTCGGTACTGATATGTCCGAGGAATAGTTTTGCCGGTATACGAGCAAAAATGCAACGCGTACCGTTATTTATGTCGCGGCTACCGGCGTTTTATCGGTTGATCGTAGATTTATCGCCGTGGTTGTCGCTTTTTTCGCCGTTTTGGGGTCGAAACATCGTGGTTATCCCCTCGCTTTCCTGAAAATCTTCGCGTTCGAATTCAGAGCGCTGTAACTTCACCTGGAAAGGCGCAACCGAACGTTCGTTGTGGTTCATTAGTAGATAACTGTCTCGCATCGTTCTCCCTGATGTTACTTCTTTATTGCGTACTTATTTTTATGAGCAAGAGTGCATTTTGCCCAAATAAGCGTAATTTTCTAACTAGGTTGAAGTGAAGCTGGCGAGCGGCAATGCGGCATTAAAGTGGGCACAAAATTTACCATTCGCAATAAACTTTGGAGTTCGATTTAAGTTTGGTCCGTACAAAACTGTCGTAGATTACCTGACTTTAGGCGGAAATAAAGAAACGAAATGAGAAGAATCTATGTGTGAACCTAAACAATATACAAATCATGTTTGAATTTTTGTTTTTTTTGTTCCTTGTGGTTTAAGAGTTAGTTTTCTTGTGTTATAACTTGGGTTGCGCTGAAGCAACGATTTGGCTTCGTTATCCAGTCGCTTTGGCCTACTTTTCATGCCGAAGCATAATGTTCGATTCGCTCGAAGCTTCTCCAATAAATTTCCAGTACTAAAAATCAGAATACTCATTCTTTTTGTGTTGTTTCTGGTTGGTATTTATATTTTATATATTCAATTACCATTCGGGTGTAAGAATCTCTTATGTTCTTTTACAGCCACTATTATTGCGAAAACACATTTTGTTAGAGTTGATCTTACATTTTTCATCCAATGTTTTGAGCCATTTGTGAGTTGTTGATCGTATCATTGTTTTGATACATAAATTAAGTGTTTCTTTTCTATATACTTTCTAATAAATATAAATCGATACTATCGACTCGATGGACGCTTCGGCCGAAGCTTCGGCCAATTCCAATCCGCTCAGTATTTTCGGAACTATGAGGAAAAAAATATTTTGAACGGCCATATTTACGGAACCCCTAGTCTAATTTTGCTCATTGATGAACGTGACCGCGATATTTGCGATCCAAACCCCCCCTGAGAATTTCAAGTTCCTAGGCCTTTCCGTTCAAAAGTTACAATTTTCTTTGGTTTCTATGGTTCTGGTCATGCGATATGGACAAAATATTGTTTTAATATATCATTCTCGATTAAAATACAAAATTTCATCATGATCGAATCCGTAGTTTCGAAATTATCGATAAACCAAAATTTCAAACGACCGTATTTACGGAACCCCTAGTATAATTCTGCTCATTGATAAACGTGAACGCTGCATTCGAGATCCACACCTTTCCTGGAAATTTCAAGTCCCTAGGCCTTTCCGTTCGGAAGTTATGATTTTCTATGGTTTCTATGGTTCTGGTCATGTGATCTGGAGAAATGTAGCTTGAATATATCATTCTCCATTAGTATACAAAATTTTGTCACGATCGAATATGTAGTTTTGAAATTATCAAGAAAACTAAATTAATTAATAATTAAACTTGAACGACCATATTTACGGAACGCCTTGTATAATTCTGCTCATAGATGAACGTGATTACGACATTCGAGATTCACACCTATCCTGAGAATTTCAAGTCCCTAGGCGTTTCCTTTCAAAAGTTACAATGTTCTATGGTTTCTATGGTTCTGGTCATGCGATCTAGACAAAATTTCACATGTAGCTTGAACACCTCATTCTCCATTCGAGTGCAAAATTTCATCTCAATCAAACCTGTAGTTTTCAAGTAATCAGGGGAACAAAACTTTGAACGGCCATATTCACGAAATCCCTGGTGGAATTTGGCCCATTAACGAACTTAACCGAGGCATTTGGAAACTGAACCCACACTGAAAATTTCAAGTCTCTAGGTTGTTCCGTTCGAGAGTTATCGTGCTTACGGACGGCCGGACGGACGGACAGACTCGAATTTTCCGACGGATTCGTCATCAGTGAGTCGAACATAGTCGATTGAGACCATTTTCGGCTCAAAATTCGAAAAATACAGACATCGTGACGAAATGATATAGCCCTCGTGTAAGTAGTACGAGCGCTCAAAAAATTAGGAATTTCACAAACTCACCGATAAAATTGATCCAAAATTGTAAACAGAAATGGTTCGAAATGGTTATCATTCGTTTGATGTGCACAAAGTCTTGCCCGGCGTAATAACGAATTATTACATGCAGCAACGATCACATCAGTTTGCCGAATAATGTCACAAGCATTTTCAATGCGTTGTTTTAGTTTTTCAACTCTATTCACCTGCCCGTTACTGTACACTAATTTTTTTTAAAATGACCTCAAAAGAAGAAATCACAGGGGTCTGAAAAAAATTCCCAAATCACGCCACCTGTCCGTTCCAAAAGCAACTGTCTCAAATATCTGTAGATCATGAATCGCCTTATCAACTCCCCAAGACAAAGACACATGTTTGACGCGCCGTAAACATTACGAGCATATATGGTCACACATGGAAATTACGAGTTCAAGTTTCAACCTTATTCGTATGAATAATTGACTAGAATAATGTACGGCTGTTTATCTGGAATTATCAAATTCAGGAATGAAATTAGAAAAATTATCCTAGATAAACTAATAGCAAGCCAACAAAACAATTCATGTATCCCAGAGACCAACAAATTTATCATTTGCACCTGTAGACCGGTTTCGATCCATATCAGATCTCGTCAGTACAGTTAGCAAAATGTAAATTTTTACTAACTGTACTGACGAGATCTAATTTTCAAATAGTTCATTCATTAATCAAAACATATGATGAGCTGCACAAGTCCAGTGCAAAATATACTCAATTGAAGTAGTAAGCCCGTAGATCTACAAAAAAGGTAGACAACTGCAAAACGATCTATCTGAACGTATTGACCTCTTTTCAGACCCTCAAAAGGTTATTTCTTTGAATTTTCAAGTTCATTCGGATAACACTATGTACGCAAGTAGAATTTTGTTGATGACAACCTCCCCCCCCCCATCAATCATAGGAAACCTATTAAAGTGATATGCAAGTCTTGAAATTGTATTCAACTCATTTCAGAACCAGAAAAAATCATTCTTTATTCTTCGAATTATGAACAAATCTTTCCATCATCCATTCCAGACGGATAACCTCTAAGATATTGAGGTGAATTTCCGCACAAAACTCCCTAGAAATCGTTGAAGTGTTGGAAGAAGGTCTAGTGAATTCTATTCACATCCTTTCAGACAAAATACAAGACATAGGGCTTGTATTTTCTTCGGAATACGTACAAATGTTCCGAGAGGTTCCAGGTATCTGTCAATATTGGGGAATTACGAAATCAGATTGTAAAACGCTGAAAATGTGAAAAAAATTAGACTGGAAAATTATTACCTACTAACCTTTATTTCTTACCTCGATTGATTTTTTTTCGACGATTCACAACCGCATTCTCGAATAAATGAAAATGACTCAGGTGGGGATTCAAAGATGTTTTGGCATTTTTCGTGGCTAAAATTTCTGATTTCTATTACGAAACTTGCAAAAAAAGGATAAACATCAACGAATAATGACCCCCATGTTATTAACCTGAGTAAAATCCTCCTGATGACTCCGTTGTGTGAGTCAAGTCGAAAAAATTCCGATATCGACATTTTTCGTGAAATGGAAAGTTCCCTTTTTTTTACATATCTAACTTTTTCATTATCGCAATTGGATATTAGAGACATTGTTGCAGTTATGATAAGACCTATTTGAATAATTGTCACGTTGTCAGTTTCTACTTATTATTCGATAACTTTGGACTATATAATTTATTGAGAAACGTTTGTTTTTAGTTCACAATGAGTGAAGTGTACATTGATAATGCTTTTCGTCGATAAAAAGAGCTAGCGTATTTCTCTAGGAATAAACTTAGAAATTGAAACAGAAAATCGACCCTTCGTTTACTTCACGTACCCGGACGCCAACCCCAACAACGACCTGACTGACGAATAATCTGAGCCTGTCCATACACTATAGACAGGGTAGTTACAACGACACAGACTGATGTCCATTCGAATAGTTGAAATCGTGTGGCTTGACATCTTCCTGTTTTTTAAGGCATCGTTGGCAATAAATACGTGACGCCCAGTCCATTTGTTATATGCATGGCACATAATATTTTAACAACCGTTTTCGTATAGAAAGTATACCTTCATTTCTGTTCTAAAGTTGGCAATATTCAAATGCTTTTCCGAATCAATAGTTCTCCTATACAATAGTTCCAGCGTAACCCTGAGTGGATAATAGCCGTTCCCCCGATGAATATTCATGTTAAAAACTCGAGATCTATAAATTTCGAAAGAAAAAATTCCAGACACGAGCTTGTACCGCATAATTCATGGCAACCGTCAAATGGGAACCTTCAAATTCGTGTCCAATACAAACTTGTGCGGGACTTTGGCTCGCCCGACCCATAATTAGACATTTTAATTTCCTGTAATTGGACGATCGTTATACCCGACGTCGAAGTTGGGACTGTATAAGCTGCACGCCACATACCGACATTTACATGAAAAACGCAACAGAACAATCTGGACATTGTTGTTTGTGCACGGCGGAGGCGTTTCGGTCATTTCGTGTACCGAATCCGCGTGCAGGTGCACTAATCCGATGGAAACCCCTTTAATGTATTCCGGCGCATGCACAGTTATCACGAACGCAGACACGGAAGAATGTCGGCTTGGTTGGAACGCTGCAAATTTTACTATGTTTAGAAATATTCCTGGATCCAAGTTGGAACTTCAGAAACTGCGAAATTTATTTATATTTGTTCCAATGATGGCTCAATAGTGATGAGTGAAGATTATGAATTGCAATTAAAAGCCCATATAATATAACTTAACGGTGTTTACTCTATACCCGGAATGGGCCATAAAAAATTGGAGCGTTTAGTTCCAACTAATCCGGATAGTACGGCCGCTATACCACCGGAGAAGGTCCTCCTTGCGCCCATGGGCGTGAAGAGAATCCCGAAACTAGCCTCGACGAGGTGCGACATTAAAAAATTTTATTGTCCCGACTTTGCGAGGCGGTAGTTCACACGTGGTGAAACGGAAGAACCCATTATGATATTGTTACATCAATAAACGTATCTCTCTTTCATCTGACCGTTTGACACGACTTTATATGTCAATAAAAATTTAATTTCATATATGATTGACGAACTCGTTAGCGACCTTAGCGCTCGATTTGTGTGTGTTTTCACTGTAGCGACCGTTTTATAACGAATGAAATTTTAGCACCTGAACTAAACGGCGGAGGACCAGGCCGAATGACGTATTGATTTATCGATCAGTTTATCTGGGCGTTTAGACGTAATTATGTTTTATGAACGCTCGTATATTTTCGTATACCCGGTGTCTATTCGGGTAATCTTCACTGATCCCGACGCTAATTGAGAACTTTTCCGAAATTGGGGGTTTCTTTCCCATTACCGCCAAGGATGACTTCTTGAAATAAATCGTGAATTGAATCAAAACTATATTCAGTTTTACCTAAAAAAATTTGGAATTCAAAAATTGGGTATATTGTTGTATTCTTCAACACCTTTTTGAATAGCAGTCGCTGGCACTGGGGCGATTCCTTCCGATGAAGAGCGCTGCTTCTTTCATAATCTTATCTTATGATAAATGCTGAAGTTAGCAGACATAGGCAGTGTGTTTTTTTGAGCGCTTGTACTACTTACAGGAGGGCTATATGATTTCGTCACGATGTCTGTATTTATCGAATTTTGAGCTGAAAATGTGCCGTAAGCAGGATAATTCTCGAACGGAACCACCTAGAGACTTGAAATTTTCAGTGTGGGTTCAGTTCCCGAATGCCTCGGCTAAGTCCGTTAATGGCCCAAATTCCACCAGGGGTTCCTTAAATATGGCCGTTCGAAGTTTTGTTCTCCTGATTACACGGAAACTACAGATTTGATCGAGATTAAATTTTGCACTCAAATGGAGAATGAGGTGTTGAAGCTACATGTGAAATTTTGTCTAGATCGCATGACCAGAACCATAGAAATCATACAAAATTGTAACTTTTGAACGGAAATGCCTAAGGACTCGAAATTTTCAGGATAGGTGTGGATATCGAATGTCGTAATCACGTTCATCTATGAACAAAATTATAGTAGGGGTTCCGTAAATATGGTCGTTTGAAATTCAGTTTTCTTGATAATTCCAAAACTACTGATTCGATCGTGACAAAATTTTGCATATTTATGGAGAATGATATATTCAAGCTACATTTTTTTCAGATCGCATGACCAGAACCATAGAAACCATAGAAAATTATAACTTTCGAACGGAAAGGCCTAGGAACTCGAAATTTTCAGGATAGGTTTGGATCGTGAATTTCGTGGTTACGTTCATCACTGAGCAAAATTAGACTAGGGGTTCCGTGAATATAGCCGTTCAAAATATTTTTTTTCTGATAATTTCGAAACTATTCATTGGATTGAAATGAAATTTCGCACATAGATGAAGAATAATGTATTCGAACTATGTGGGAAATTTTGTCCAGATCGCATTACCAAGACCATAGATACCGTAGAAAATTCTAGCGGATTATCAAAAAAAAAATTTGTCACCTAAAGCACTGGCGAGAAGTCTGGATTTTCGCCTTAGTTTGAAATGTTCTTCGACAGCTGTCAAAATCTTTCCAATTGGTTTCTAAAACTGGAGAATGCGAATCTACCTTCGAGGTGGATGAACGAGCGCTCAAAAGCTCCTGACTTCACGGCAGTGCTTTTCTAATTTTTATTACAACGAATGTTTCGGATGTCATACAGAAGTTATCAAAGTCATACGTCTTTCTTCACTCTCAATAATATATAGGATTAAAATGTATGGAAATTATTTTTTCTCCGATCGTGGAAAAAGTGACACTATTTTGAACTGTTTTCTATGCGCAAAGCTCAACATTCCAGAGAAGTGGGCAGTTGCTAAGCAATTAGAAAATAACAGTGCGGTAATATTCTTTCCTCACTGCTGTAGCGTGCGGTAATGTTACAAATGGATTATTACAATAAAATGAAACAAAGTACATTCTCAGAAAAGGATACACTGTTGTTTTTTCTGCAAGAATCCATGAAGCGTTGGTACTCAAGTTCATACTTCTCTCTGGATTTCGCCGGAAGTAAATTAAGTGAAGCCGCGTTCGCGGTTTCAACTAGTTCAGGAGGCGTGCAAGGTAACAAATAATCACTATCAGTGTTCATGTTCACTAATTCTTTTTTAGTTCCTTATAAAATACAACGAATCAAACAAAACCAGCATATTCCCAAACTCATGTGTTACCAGACTCGTCGCTACGCTCCTCCTCCAATTATCACAGTCGTTTGGGAATATTATGCTTTTCCCACTAATTATACAATATACTATTATCACAATTTTGCGTCAACTAAATTAGCTTTTTCCCGGGCGGATTTACATGCCCCTCGAAAACAAAGCGATAAACTTTTTTGTCTTGAATTCCGCCGGAGGATGAATCAGTCGGCAAAAATGTTTTTCATCTGGCCCAACGTTGCAATAAATTTTGTTGTTTTGCGTTTAACGATACGGAAGATATCGCGTTCTTGGGAGCGAGAGCCCGTTTTCGTTATTCACGTGTCGTGAATTTCCTTCACGTTCGGATGGAGAGGAAATATGGATTGGGTTTTTCATTCTCCTGTAGATAAAAAGGAAAGTTCATACAAAATTGAATTGCTTCCGAGGGATATATGTATGTTGAGAAAATTCTATTATGGTGTCTGTTTTTCGTTACATCATCTGCCTTGAAAATATCATGAAATTTTTTTCCATAATCGCTCTTGTACCATCTGTTTTTTTTTATTACCTTTGGATACATCAATCAAATCAATTTTAACAGTGGTGGCTTTTCTCTTTTCTTTGTTCAGGGGTTATAACGAGTATACTCTGGACCCCTCCATGCATCAGCGTTGTGCGGGATGTCGGAAACTTTTCGAAACAGATCCATCCAAAATCCTAATTTTATCACAATTTTTATCGAGTTCAATATCAAAAATTTTAGTTCAGAAAAAAATATATAGGTACCTTCAAATGGGGTAACATTGATTGGTCTTTCAAGTAAATTATAAATTTAACTGATAATCTATTCAGTTTCAACTCAAAAAATGTATAACTAATGTATTTGCACTTTGCCTAATGAAGACATCTGGGAAAATAATTGTGGGCATCAAGATCTTGTGACGACTCTGCATCGTGTTTTCATTCTGTAAGGAGATCTGCCATGAATCAACGTGCCATATGCATTCCAGCGAGTAAATTAAGTGCTGGATTTTATCGCAAATTTGTATATTCTCTTTTAACTTTCATTAGGAGATTTTTCCTGAACGGTATAATCCTTAAAGGTCTTATAAAAATTACGAAAAGCACCGCCGTGAAGTCAGGAGCTTTTGAGCGCTCGTACATCCACCTTGTAGGTAGATTCGCATTTTCCAGTTTTGGAAATCAATTGAAGGAATTCTCGACAGCTGTCAAAAAAATTCTGAAACTTAGGCGAAACTCCAGACTTCATGTCAGAGCTTCAGCTGACCAATTTTTTTTCGATAATTCGCTAGAATTTTCTACGGTATCTATGGTCTTGGTAGAGCGATCTGGACAAAATTTTCGCACGTT
The DNA here is from genome assembly GCA_963966015.1 of Aphidecta obliterata. Classification (NCBI taxonomy): domain Eukaryota; kingdom Metazoa; phylum Arthropoda; class Insecta; order Coleoptera; family Coccinellidae; genus Aphidecta; species Aphidecta obliterata. Next base: position 14,687,897 of record OZ014435.1, on the reverse strand, counting down.
GTTTGAATACATTATTCCTCAGCTAGGTGCAAAATTTCATTCCAATCCAATCAGTAGTTTCGAAACTATCAGGAAAAAAATATTTTGAACGGCCATATTTACGGAACTCCTAGTTTAATTTTGCTCATTGATGAACGTGACCGCGACATTTGCGATCCAAATCTACCCTAAAAATTTCGAGTTTCTAGGCCTTTCCGTTCAAAAGTTACAATTTTCTATGGTTTCTATGGTTCGGGTCATGCGATCTGAACAAAATATTGCTTCAATCATTGATAGATCATTCTCGATTAAAATACGAAATTTCTTCTCGATCGAATCCGTAGTTTCGAAATTATCGAGAAAACAAAATTTCAAACGACCATATTTACGGAACCCCTAGTATAATTTTGCTCATAGATGAACATGATCACGACATTCGATATCCACACCTATCCTGAAAATTTCAAGTCCCTAGGCGTTTCCGTTCAAAAGTTACAATTTTCTATGGTTTCTGTGGTTCTGGTGATGCGTTCTGGACAAAATTCCACATGTAGCTTGAACACCTCATCGTCCATTTGAGTGCAAAATTTTATCTCGATCAAATTTGTAGTTTTCAAGTAATCAGGGGAACAAATCTTTGAACAGCCTCGTGAAATTCTGCCCATTAACGAACTTAGCCGAGGCATTTGGGATCTGAACCTACACTGAAAATTTCATGTCTCTAGGTTGTTCCATTCGAGAGTTATTGTGCTTACTGCCGGACGGACGGATAGACTCGAATTTTCCGACAGATTCGTTATCAGTGAGTCGAGCATAGTCGTTTGAGACCATTTTCGGCTCAAAATTCGAAAAATACAGACATCGTGACGAAATGATATAGCTCTCGTGTAAGTAGTACGAGCGCTCAAAACTGGCGGAACTTTAATCTTTCGACTGACGATCACGTGGCTGTCGGCGGATATAATTCCGGAAGATTTTTATTAATATAATAAAATATTACTCTTTATCCCCCCAAAAAATCGTCTAATCCGCGAAAAATCCAACAAACATGATATTTGTGAACTTCTGCGTCTCCGTTTCTTTTTATTGTTGTATCTTTGAGAAGAAATGTCTGTATGTTATACCGCAATAATTCACTACTATGTCTGGGGTGATCTCCGAAATGGCTCCACCGATTTCGACGAAAATTTTTTGAAATATTTCACCTAAACCAAACTCCAGCTCTCCCCAGTATCGATCGCCAAATTTCATTAATATAGAGTGTGTGAAAACTTTGTCGTCTGGCACAATAAGAACCGAAAATATTTGCCTCGGAACTGGCGTCGCTCTCGAGAGCGATTGGATTTTACGAGGTAAATATAATGAAACTCCTAGATAAACAGCAATACCGAAAGGACCTTCTCGTTTCTCGTTGAATTTATTATTGCATGTTTGTGTTTTCCCAGCCGGTTATACGCTGCCGAGTAGATTGGTTGGAAAATTGTTTTTCTTGTTATCGTATGCTGGAGTTCTTCGTCGAACCACAGGGCGTTGATTGAATTGGATCATTTTATTTTTCAACGTGAAGCTGGACTCGATTCCACGGTGGCAGATGAGAGATTTTACGCCTGAGATCATTCTTTCGAGAGTATAGTCCATTTAAGAATTATTGACATCGAAGCAGGCCATGAACGTCCAGTCGAGGCTTTATTTCTGGTTACAAAAAAGTTACTGTTTTCATCATAGAAATAAAACATCAAACATAATAATAACCTAGAAAAGTGTTCAGTATACGAATTATCGAAGAATTATTAATTAAGCCGGAATATTCAGACTGCAGTTTAAAAATGGGAATTCAGGTTCAACGCGATATATATTAAGAAATGGAACCCCCAAATAGAAAACTTGAACAGGAAAGTCACCACCATAATCTACACCCTCAATGGTATGAAATACCATATCCAACAAGATACATTGAAGCTCCTATACACAGCCAATTTTCAGTCAACCCTTTCATATGGCATTGTTCACTGGGGAAACAGTTCATCACGAAACAAAATATTTAAAACACAAAAGCAAGCAATCCGAGCTATGTATAGAATGAAATATAGAGATACTTGTAGAGGTGTTCTCAAAACTATTTGAACAGTTTCTGAACAACAACCCAACTAGGAAAATTGATCCTTATATATATATATATATAGTTATATGGGGCAACAATTGACACTAGCACAGAATAATGCAAAATACATGTGCATGAAGATCTACAATGGGTTACCCAAACAGTTTCATTCGATAAGCAATGTTAATATATTGAAAAGACTTAAATTTTTGCTGAATATTGAACTATACGACTTGCTAGAATATTTGGAATCCAAGCTAAACCTTACATCTACTCTGTAACCAGTAACCATTGAAATGATTTGACTTATTCCCCATTATTGTAATACAATAATTGTAGGAACTAAACATATATTACTTATTATTATTATTAAAATAAGAGAGAAACAAAAATTAAGAATCTATGTAGTACATGAAGAATTTTGACATGAAATTTGTACCGTAACTATCAATATATGAACCAATTTGTGAATTATTTATTGCTCCGTGTTGAATACTTTAAGAAAGTCAATTTTCATTTTCATTCATTAAAACTGTCCATAAATAATTGAAAATATTATAATTGATGAGCAATTTTACAATTATTCAGTATACCTTTGAATTGTGAACAACATAGCATGTGTTCAATTTCAGTACAAGCAGGGGAAATATGTGTACAGGGTACCATACAGTATAAGTATAATAAATAAACTTAAAATATCTACGAATGATACAAGAGCAAAGATGAAAATCTCATTGAAAACTTTGTTTCCACGTATGAGTGTAGTGATTTGGATGTGTTTATTGAATAAGCTGATATAATCCTATTGATGGGCATCCTTTTGCAGGGAAGGTTTCAATTTTTCAATAACCCATTCATGAAATAATTCACCATTCATAGTAATCCTTATCAATAATACCACTGTCAAGAATCAGATCAAATTCAGGTAAAAATCCATCCTTTGTTCCAGCATTCAAAATGGTGCACCTTCTGCCTTTACCCTTGAATATACTCGGCATACCTTTTGGATTATTTTCTAGTGTACACTGACGAATTTGAATACCGTTTTCGAATATCCAAGTTTCATCTAGATAAATGAATTTTACGTTTTGTTCCATGTATTCTCGGTATTCATCACAATATCGTACTATTCTCATTATATTTTTCTGTTTATCAATAGGAATTTTCCTTCGATCAACTTTTTTGTATTGTATTCAATTTTTTTTATGATATAATATTATGTTGACTTTGATCGATTGAAATCTAGGTGCTCTTTGGCCAGTTCGAAAAGGATCGTTTTTAATTCTAGCAAAAACAAAGTCATTCAATATATCTTTGAAGGAATAATCGTATCGCACAGGTTTTCTTCCACTGCTTATTCCAGGCTGTAATAACATGCTAATATTCTAGGGACAGTGCTTGGTGAAATCTGAAAATTTAAGAGACATTAATCAATCAGAATACACTTTGAGTAAGTGAATAACAGTTTACCTGAAACACTAGTGAAACTCGATAAATGCTAGCGGAAATATATGCCAAATCTTTGAAAAACTCGAAGTAACACCGACAAACTGCCTGGCGTTCTCTTGGCGCGATGTATCCTGGTCAATTCCAGCCATTTCATAGCATAAGACAAAAAAATACTCAAATTCACAGCTTCTTCTTCTTCTTCCCCTTACGACTAGGTCCTGTGTCTGCATCAATGGTTTTCCAAGGCCCTATTGGGATGATGAAGACCAGCTTTCATACCATCTTATAGGTGGTCGTCCAGGTGGTCTACGTGTATTGGGTTTTTTTTCCTTTGCTATCTTAGCTACCCTCTCATCCGGCATTCTATCCACATGGTCTCTCCATTCTCTTCTTCGGCCTCTTGCCCATCTTACTACGTCCAGAATCTCACACATTTCCCTTATTTCCTCGTTTCTCTTCCGGTCAAATAACGTATGTCCTGTTATTGACCTTAGTGTTCGCATTTCTGTTGTCCTTAAAAGTCGTTTGGTTACTGTGTTCTCGGCTCTGGTCTCTATTGCATACGTCATAATCGGTCTCACGCATGTTTTATATATTCTGACTTTGCTCCTTGTACTCATGTGTTTATTACGCCAAATTATATCTCTAAGGTAGCCTGATATTAATGATGCCTTTGTTGTTTGGGATTTCACTTCCTCTTTCAGATTCCTGTTGCTTGTTATAGTCGCCCCTAGATATTTGAATGACATCACTTGTACTACACTCTGGTCGTAGATGGCGAGTTTACATCTCCGCGGTACTTTAGCTACAGTTAATGATCTTGTTTTTTTCAGGGATATTTCCATGTTCAGCGCTTTTGCTATTTGTTTAAACTTATACAGAAGCCTTTGCAAGTTATCTTCGTCTTCTGAGATGATTACTGCGTCGTCAGCATAGCATATTATTTTTATCTCCCTATCTCCCACTCGGTAACCTCTTCCAGCTTGCTTTACTTCGGTGATGATTTCATCCATTATGAGGTTGAACAGGATTGGGCTTAGGCTGTCTCCTTGTCTGATCCCGGTTGTCATAGGTATTTTCTTACTCAATTTATCTGACGTTCTCACATATGAGTAGTTTTCGGTGTTCAGTTTTTCGATGATTTTTATTATGTTGGGGTGTATGTTTCTTTTTTTTAGGATGGTTATAACATCAATTAGTCTTACTCTATCAAATGCCTGAGTGAGATCAATAAAACACATAAAAGCTGTCTTGTTGAACTCTATGGCTTTTTCGGTTATTTGACGGATTATAAATATGGCATCTATAGCAGATCTATTATGTCTGAAACCTTGCTGTTCTTCACTAAACCCTGATGATATTATTTCTTCTGCCAAGATTTTAGTGAAAAGTTTCAGAATCGTACTCATCAAGCTTATACCTCTGTAGTTGTGTGGGTCGCTTTTTTCTCCCTTTTTGAAAACTGGTATTAAAATGCTTCCTTTCCATTCAGAAGGTATATCTTTGAGTTCAAGTATTCTATTGAAGAAACTCTGCAGCTAATTTTTATAATTATTCACCAATATCTTCGATAAAATCGTCAAAGCAAGATCTCTATGGGTTATGTTAGTGTTATTCCTATACCAACCTGAATTAAGCAACCCAAAATATTACTGAATAGTCTATTACCAACTTAAATTCGACATTTCACAGCCTACCGAGATGTCATTATGTACTGAACTTCAAGAAATTGTCTGGATTCAAGGGTAAAGAGAAAGCCAGTCAGAAGAGAGGCAAACCAGCATACAATATTCAAAAACAGTTAGTTGATTTTTGAAGTGTTGTTTATGATGGATTCACCCCTGAAGTAGGGTTTAAACATTTTCCAATCTGAAGACTGCTTCTTATAACATTTTGGTAGATTACATTTCTTATTGACAAAAACAGTTTTTTTGGGTGGTAATTAAATGGATTTTCATATTGTGATTTAATGCTTTGATCTCTGTTTTATTAATAAAAGCGATACATAAAAATTATCATAAAAAAAAACAAATCGATATAAACAAACAAACTGGAAATCATTGAATGAAATTCATTCAACACACAAAAATGGATGATCGTCCAAAGAACGAATTGCCAATGCTGAATGAGGAGATGTTGCCACCTGAAAAAAAACCAAATAGCATGTTATACCGTATCACTCAACCTACACTTAATTTTGACTTGATCTTAAGATCATACGAAAAATTACAGGTCAAGTTTAATAATGGTTCGATTTTCAAGATCACAGGATCGAAATGAACCCAGCTTCACTCCCATGCAATCTCACAGTAGACCGGGGTCAATACACCAGCGCGATGGAGAAAGGGTTGCCAACCTTTAGATTGCGAAATAACGGTCGTATCGAAACATGAAACCTTCCTGGTCTCGCACTTCGACCGGTATTTATTCGCTATTGTGTTCACCAGATCGGACGGAACGCATTTTCCGCAATTCTGATGTTACTCGGAAATTTGATCCTTATCCCGGACCCTTTCCCCCCGCCTCGCGGAGCGGTATTGTAGGGCGTTTACGACCGTCGTGCCTTCTTCGCCGAGACGCCCGGGCGTACCGTCGGATCGCTGATAAAATTTCAATTCGCCGTTGTTTATCTGATGGACAGTAAAAATGCGGCCCGAAACGTCTAGGAAGCTGGACGTCGTTGAAATTGTCTTTTTTCGCGACTTCGTTGCCAGCTCGGATGAACATCAAGTAGCGACTGTACTTCTGGAAAATTGAAATGGATTAATTTATAAGAGTGTGGACGTATTTATTTCAAATGTTATAGATTTAGCAGAAAAGTATCCTTCTTGATGCTCATAGTTTGATTTTTGAGATAATGGTCGTATTTAACATGGAATAAATACGTCCACCCGAAGTTGACTATACCAGTTATGATAAACAAATCCACAATGTCTCGAGTTTTGAGGAAATTACACAAATTTTTCAATTTATTAACCGTATTGGTAGCGAATGTTATCGATTCAGCAGAGGAGTATCCTTCCTCATGCTCATACATTAATTTTTGAGAAAATGGTCGTATTCACCATGGAATAAATACGTCCATTTAGGCATTATTTATTTTTCGAATTCAACGTTTCAATTTTTTTATCCCGACTCTTTGATAAAAAAAAAATACGGAAAGCACTGCCGTGAAGTCAGGAGCTTTTGAGCGCTCGTACATCCACCTTGTAGGTAGATTCGCATTTTCCAGTTTCAGAAATCAATTGAAGACATTTTCGACAGCTACAAATTTTGAAACTTAGGCGAAACTCCAGACTTCATGTCAGTGCTTCAGCTGACCATTTTTTTTCGATAATTCGCTAGAATTTTCTACGGTATCCATGGTCTTGGTGATGCGATCTGGTCATTTTTCCTCAGCTAGGTGCAAAATTTCATTCCAATCCAATCAGTAGTTTCGAAACTATCAGGAAAAAAATTTTTTGAACGGCCATATTTACGGAACCCCTAGTCTAATTTTGCTCATTGATGAACGTGACTGCGACATTCGCGATCCAAACCCACCCTGAAAATTTCAAGTTCCTAGGCCTTTCCCTTCGGAAGTTATAATTTTCTATGGTTTCTATGGTTCTGGTTATGCGATCTGGACAAAATGTTGCTTCAATATATCATTCTTGACTAAAATACAAAATTTTATCTCGACCGAATCCGTAGTATCGAAATGATCGAGAAAACAAAATTTCAAACGACCGTATTCACGGAACCCCTAGTATAATTCTGCTCATTGACAAACGCGAACGCGACATTTCAGATCCACACCTATCCTGAAAATTTCAAGTCCCTAGGCCTTTCCGTTCGAAAGTTATGATTTTCTATGATTTCTATGGTCCCTAGGCCTTTTCGTTCGAAAGTTATGATTTTCTATGGTCTCTATGGTTCTGGTTATGCGATCTGGACAAAATATTGCTTCAATATATCATTCTCGATTAAAATACAAAATTTTATCTCGACCGAATCCGTAGTTTCGAAATTATCAAGAAAACAAAATTTCAAACGACCGTATTTACGGAACCCCTAGTATAATTCTGCTCATTGATGAACGTGAACGCGACATTTCAGATCCACACCTATCCTGAAAATTTCAAGTCCCTGGGCCTTTCTGTTCGAAAGTTATGATTTTCTATGGTTTCTATGGTTCTGGTCATGCGATCTGGAGAAATGTAGCTTGAATATATCATTCTCCATTAATATACAGAATTTCGTCACGATCGAATCTGTGGTTTGGAAATTATCAAGAAAACTAAATTTCAAACGACCATATTTACGGAACCCCTAGTATAATTTTTTTATATATAAACTTGATCACGAAATTCGAGATCCAAATAAATGAAATGAAATCTGTAGGAATATGTGGATGTACATGTAAGAGTGTGGACACTCTTATAGGGAGTGACCATTGACTAGACGAATAGGTTACAAATAGTTCATATTTATATGCCACCCTTCTTGTGATCACCCTCTTTCATTCAGAGATGAGATTGAATTTCACTTGTTCCATATAGATTTTAGTATTTTTACGCGCGAATTTATTGTTTCATTTATTATATAAATACAATTTCAACTTTACTAAAAACTTGTTTCTACTGCTGAAACGTCCATTTCCATATCTTATTATTCGATCAATAAGTACGTTTGAATGCTTTCTGTTTAACCATCACCAACGTTATTTCCATTGTGTTGAGGTTAATTGTTGTATAGACAAATTTTAACGAACCTGGACTCAAAACGTACACAACAGAATATCCTACTTAGAGTAAATTTAAGAATTATAACAAATAAATCCGCACTGTCTTAACCTTTGACGAAATCACATCAATTATCGCCAAAATTATCGCGATGGACTCTTGGGATATTCGGATCTATAAACCGATCTGTTATAGTGTGGACATTTTATTATAGACAGCGAGAATCATCTATTTCGAGAGGTCAGACTTTCAAATGAATGTTAGTCTGGAGTATTGATAAAGTGATGAGTAGGTTTTGTGGATTCTTTCATTTTTGAGCGCTCGTACTACTCACACGAGGGCTATATCATTTCGTCACGATGTCTGTATTTTTCGAATTTTGAGCCGAAAATGGTCTCAAACGACAATGTTCGACTCACTGATGACGAATCCGTCAGAAAATTCGAGTCTGTCCGTCCGTCCTTCCGTATACACGATAACTCTCGAACGGAATGTCCTAGAAACTTTAAATTTTCAGGGTAGGTTCGAATCTCGAATGCCGCGGTTAAGTTTGTTATCGGGCAATATTCGTCCAGGGGTTCCGTAAATATGGCCGCTCGAATTTTTGTTTTCCTGATTTTTTCGAAACTACAGATTTGATCGATGTGAAATTTTGCACTCAGATGGAGAATAACGTGTTCAAGCTACATGCAGAATTTTGTCTAGCTCGCATGACCAGAACCATAGAAACCATAAAAAGTTATAACTTTCGAACGGAAAGGCCTAGAGAGTTGAAATTTTCAGGATAGGTGAAGATCCCAAATCTTGGGGTCAGGTTCATCAATGAGTAAAATTAGACTATGGGTTCCGTGAAAATGGTCGTTTGAAATTCAGTTTTCTTGAGAATTTCAAAACTATGTATTTGATCGAGAAAAAAATTTGTATTTGAATTGAGAATGATATATTCGAGCTACATTTTGTCCAGATCGCATTATCAGAACCACAGAAACCATAGAAAATCATAACTTCCGAACGGAAAGGCCTAGGGACTTGAAATTTTCAGGATAGGTTCGGATCGCAATTTGTGCGGTCATCATCAATGAGCAAAAATAGAATAGGGGTTCCGTAAATATAGCTGTTCAAACTATTTTTTTCCTGATAATTTCGAAACTGCCTATTGGATTGGAATGAAATTTCGCACATAGATGAAGAATAATGTATTCAAACTACGTGCTAAATTTGGTCCAGATCGCATTACCAAGACAATAGATATCGTAGAAAATTCTAGCGAATTATTGAAAAAAGAATGGGCACTTAAAGCACTGAAGTGAAGTCTGGATTTTCGCCTTAGTTTGAAATTTTCTTTGACAGCTTTCAAAATCTTTCCTTAAACTGAAGAATGCGAATCGACCTACAAGGTGCATGTACGAGCGCTCAAAAGCTCCTGCCTTCACGGCAGTGCTTTTCTCAATTTTAAACTACAATATCCACTTCACTAGAGATTACATCAACGTACATTTCCATGTATTCCAATGTACTTTTTGATGAGGACTTACAAATGAATTCATTTAGTTGAAGGTACGAGTGTGGATGCATGCAGATTTTTATGGTTTCTTATTTTACGATCATCATTCTTCTCAAGTATATTGATCTATGAATGCAGGGATGTAAACGTTATTTTTTCAACATTCCCATCCCTATAGTGTTATGCTATCGACTTTGTTACCTCAATATTTAGTCCAATCTTTGAGGTTTTGGTTAATCTAATGTGAATAATCCACTTTCTATTGGTCTATATCAATTTGTCTTATGGGGATGATTTTATACAAGAGTGGATGCACTTATTCTAAGGTGGATAAGCTTATCACTCGTGTGAAATATTTCTTCTCGGGAATACATTTGAGTGATAATATGCGGGAAAACCAATCTTCAGAAATTACCCGCTCCTCCTATTCAAGATGGGTACAATTCATTTACGCTGACGTGACTCGAAGTCGCCCCCTTCCTCCGGCTCTATCGGACTCCTTTTTTGTGCCCGCGCCGGCGGTTTTACGGCAGTTTGCGAGAAGCAAAACTCGCCGACAAGTCCTATTTCACCCGTACCGCGACTTTTACGGTTCTCGTTCCCTTTTTTTCCTTTTAGCGAATTTCCCCGAGATGGAATGGATGTTTTTCTTCAGCGGGTCCGACGGCTCCTCCGTGGAAAAATCCATCTCGGCGGGGTGGCTATTCGGGACGTAAACGTCAATTAGACGGAGTAGAGAACGAAGAGAAAAAGCGACGGTATCCTGGGGGAATATCGATCTTCCGTTTTATGGTGAGGAGACATGCGACAAGAGGGATGGCCCGAGGAATTATTCTGGGATGGCTGGGGTATCTACCGAAGGAATTGATGATCGGTCTCAATCACCCCTTCGTTTCATTAGAAAGGTTTTGGTTTGTTATTTCCTATAATAAACATTTGAAATCGTTCGAAGAAAGAATAGTACTCCAGTTAACGTTGTGGTTATTGACTAAGGATCTGAAAATCTACTTGAGAAATACTTTCAGTCAGGAGCTAATTGAATGAAATTTGGTAGTTCTAGAAGTCGATCGGGGGGGGCTCAACATTGAAAGCAGAACCTTTGGAAGTTAATTCCAGGAAAACCGTCCAAATTGAATCATAATAGTTATTTAATCATCTACTTAGTTTATTAATGACAGCGATTAATGGTCGAAATATTTTAACGCGTGAGCGGAGCGAATTAATAAACGAGTTGATTACAAGATTTTTCCGTCGACCTCATCAGGAATTGAATATAAATTCTGGATCGAAACCAATTTTTATTTTGCATGATATACAAATTTGACGTAATAAAAATTTCTATAATCATTTCGATATATTAATATTTATGCTTCCTATAAAACAATTCGAAAAATTCATAGAGGGAATATTGGACATGTTGTGACATTCTGAATAGTTTACATTCATTTCATTTCCTATAATGTCCGATAAGGAACGTGTGGATGAAGTAGAGGTTGAAGCATTATTTACTTTGGAACTATTATGACATAAAAATTTTTCTGCAGTTTCTTTTTTATTCTGAATGGAGTTTTCAATATACCCTTTTGCAACAGAAGTTGATTTCCAACCACCAAGTCTTTTGATAGCTGAAAAATCTGGACCACTGTCAGAAAGAATAGACGCAGAAGAACGCCGAAAACAGTGACCTGTATACAAATGTGGTTGCTCTAATTCAAGAAAGTTTGCAGTCATTGACGGTAATTCAGAAAATGTAGTAATTCCAACTGGTTGTGTTGAGCATTTATAGTTCTTATAAAAAACGAAAAATCTTTCGTGTGGAGTGTGAGCTGGCCTCAAGGATATATATCTCTTTATTATGTTTAAAAGTGTATGCTCATCATTATCCACCACAGTGAATATCCTGTTCGAATGTGTTTTCGATGAATTCACTGTCACCAAAAATCTGGATCCCATATCTTGTGCATCCTTTCTGCAACCTTAACAATTCATCTTTTCTCAATGGAACCGCTACTCCGAATATCAAAGCGACCTAAAAATCAAACAATGATAGTTATTTCACTATAACGAGATAATGAGAATAAGTTGGAATAACGATTCAATTGAGTTTTATTTTTACCTTCGACATCAAGAAAACACTATCAGGAGCATTCGCTATGAACTCTAACATGTTCTTTTTCGAGAACTTCTGATTTTTTTGGGATATATCCCTCTCTTTTCCGTTTAATAAACATCACCAGTTTGTGGTATCTGCTCATATCAGAATTGTCTTTCACATTTAGTGTTGATTTCAGCATCGAATATTTTGGCCATGAACTTGCTAGATGCCCCTTTTCTGCAATACCCGTAAAGTATGCCAACAAAACCGTTTCCGTAAAGTTCCGAACCTTCTTGTCCTTGCACCAAGATCTGAATTCAGCATAGGTTTTCTCATATAAATGGCGGCTATTTTCAGGAAGCAGACTCAAAGTTGCTGCTTCAGCAGTTTTGTCACATCTGGCGGTGTCAAAGGGATATTTTCTTCGTTATTCATTATTCTATGGTCGACGGAAATAGTTATTCATGTCATAAGGATCATAAAGACGATCATTATGGTACCAGTTGTGAATGTTATCGGGCGAGGCGTAGCCGAGTCCGATAACACGACGTGTGCAATAATGATTGTTTATGATTCGTATAACATACAAAATTTTATCTGATGGCATTTATATTAATCCATTTTCGAAAAATTGAAAACTGCATTCTTGACATGTCACAAAGACGACTATTTTCAAATTAGTAAGTATATGTGTAGTTTCAAATATTAGTAGGTTAGTGAGATGTGATTTGCCATTTCCTTGTCAACGTCAGGTTCTAACGGCAATATTTAGTTATCTGCTGTCAAACAATCGTCACGTAGAATTGAATATAATTCGAATAATAATGAGTGATTCTGAAACTGGTAGTTTGCCTTCTGATTTGGAAGAAATGACGCGAAATATCGTGAACTCCCTTTTGCCGGAAAAATCACGGAGTGTATATGAAATAGCGTTTACTCGGTACGAAGAATGGTGTTCTACTGAGAAAATCAAGAATATCACTCATGAAAAACTATTCTTGGCTTACTTTGAATGCTTATCTATGGAAAAAAAAACATCTTCTTTCTGGTCGTATTATTCGATAATAAGAAGTATTTTATTAACAAGAAAAAACATCAATATTAGCAAGAACCTACAGCTGGTTGCCTTACTAGAACCTAAATCAGAAGGTTACAGAGCTAAAAAATCCAAAATTTTTACTAAACTAGATGTCACAAAGTTTTTAACGAAAGCATCAGATGATACGTATTTATTTCAAAAAGTTGCTATGATAATTGGACAAAGTGGAGCATGCAGAAGAGAGGAACTGACAAATATGCTTGTTGAAAATATGATAGATGAATTAAGGATCCGTTTTTAGAATAATTTTACCGAATACAAAAACAAAGGTAATGCGAGAATTTTTTGCAACATCGGGGAATATCCCAGGATTGAATATGGTAGAACTTGTCACACAATATGTGAAAATACGACCTTGCAACACAAACCATCGACGTTTTTTGTCACTTATAAAAATAAGAAATGCACGAAACTACCCGTTGGAATTCACACCTTTGGTAAAATGCCAAAAGTTATTGCCACTTCTTTGAATTTACCCCACCCTGAAGCACTGGCGGATCCAAGGGGGGGCACGGGGGGCACGTGCCCCCCCCAGACGGAATTTTTTTGTACTGTGGAGATTCCATCACAGTACATAATTTGAAAAATTTTTTGCCTTCCACCCCTTGTGCCCCTCCAGAAAAAATCCTGTGCCCCCCCCCCCCAGAAAGAAATCCTGGATCCGCCCTTGCCCTGAAGAATATACCGGACAATGTATCCGGCGATCGTCTGCTTCATTTTTGGCCGATTCTGGAGCTGAACTGTGTACCGTGAAACGCCATGGCGGATGGAAAAGCAATACTGTTGCTGAAGGTTACAACGAAAATTCGCAAAAGCAAAAGAAATAGAATATCAGGCGCAATTTTTGGTGCCAACGACCAAACAGAATTACAAGTTTACGAAAAAGCATCAACTACTGATGTAAAAACTCTAGAATTCATTGGAATTAATATTGCAAATTGTAGTAATTGCTCTTTTACCATTCACAATAAATAGTTTTGTACAAACTTATGCACACTGATCGAGATGAAATTTTGCACTCAAATGGAGAATGAGGTGTTCAAGCTACATGTGAAATTTTGTCCAGATCACATGACCAGAACCATAGAAACCATAGCAAATTGTAACTTTTGAACGGAATTGCCTAGGGACTTGAAATTTTCAGGATAGATGTGGATCTCGAATGTCGTGATCACGTTCATCTATGAGCAAAATTATACTAGGGGTTCCGTAAATATGGTCGTTTGAAATTTAGTTTTTTTGATAATTTCAAAACTACAGATTCGATCGTGGCGAAATTTTGTATACTAATGGAGAATGATATATTCAAGCTACATTTCTCCAGATCACATGACCAGAACCATAGAAACCATAGAAAATCATAACTTTTGAACGGAAAGGCCTAGGGACTTGAAATTTTCAGGATAGGTGTGGATCTGAAATGTCGCGTTGACTTCATCAATGAGCAAAATTATAATAGGGGTTCCGTCAATACGGTCGTCCGAAATTTTGTTTTTTCGATCATTTCGAAACTACGGATTCGATCGAGATGAAATTTTGTGTTTTAATCGAGAATGGATATATTAAAGCAACATTTTGTCCAGATCGCATGACCAGAACCATAGAAACCATAGAAAATTGTAACTTTTGAACGGAAAGGCCTAGGAACTTGAAATTTTCAGGGTTGGTTTGGATCGCGAATTTCACGGTCACGTTCATCAATGAGCAAAATTAGACTAGGAGTTCCGTGAATATGGCCGTTCAAAATATTTTTCCCTGATAGTTTCTAAAAAACTACTGATCGGATTGGAATGAAAAAAAAAATGATCAGCTGAAGCACTGACATGAAGTCTGGGGTTTCGCCTAAGTTTCAGAATATTTTTGACAGCTGTCGAAAATTCCTCCAATTGATTTCTAAAACTGGAAAATGCGAATCTACCAACAAGGTGGATGTACGAGCGCTCAAAAGCTCCTGACTTCACGTCAGTGCTTTTCGTAATTTTTTATATAGAATTTCATTATGGTACATAGTACCCTCCGACCTTCTTGTTCCGTGTTGACCAAAAAAGTCAGTAGCGGCCATAAAATGGGAGTAGAGGTAATATGGAAACAATACCTAATTAGCAACGTTTTTCATCTGCCGTAATTCTGAATGGTAATTCCTCCGAGTTTCGAGACATTTTTTCCACAGAAACTCTTATCCCAGCATCGCACTGTAAAATCTCGAGCAGAAAACAACAAATAGGTATCAACGCTCTCACATAATCCGCCAAGCCGTTAAATGGCAATTACACCATGCCACTGTGGGCAATAACAAGAACCAATAAGTTCCATTGGATAACCGTTGAATAATAAAAGACTCAATAACGTCGGAGCTACCCTCAGGAAAAAAACAACAATTAACACATCATTAGTATATTGCGCAAGGTGTAAAACTTAACGTTTGAATCCGTAATAAAACCTATACAGCGTGGAAGCGAAGCGACGGTTCCTTCCTCAGAAACGGAACCCATAACTTATTGTTAATTTCATTAAATTCAGTTAGTCAATTTGTGCATTGGAACGGTGGAGAGATAGAAAGCAGGGGTGTCTTATTAGGAAGGCCTCCAAACGGTGTTGTCAGATGGACTAAAATCACAGTAGTTTTAAGACAATTTCTTCTATGGTTAGGTAGATGTGCTCCAACATCCAGTTATAGCTAATTATTTTTCTCACAGCCAACTCTTTCATGAAGAGAGTCGGTCTGCATTGTGGACTCTGCCGCGATCTTGCAACGCTGCATCGGGCCGACGCCCTAGCCGGTATTGATTTCAGGCAGGCAAGATGGCCGCCGTCTAGCAGCGCATTGGGCCCGGCTTTCTGCCTCTTCTGGTCATGGTAGACGGTATACGGAACCCCGCAGCGCCCCACGCCCCTAACGCCACGACGCTGACGTTTCGGTGAGCGCAGAGCGCGATGCGGCGGGTGGGTGGCGTCCGGCGTTGCCATTCTGCGCCTTAATCCCGGCAGGTTTAAGGGCTAGAATCGCGTCGGGAAGGGGCTACGTGCTCGGAGACTGGAATGGATTCCCGGAATGAAATGAATTGCAAGACACGCTGCGCTATCTCAGGACTTGGTAGTTTTTTGTCGACGTTATAACCTTCGGCAGGAAGTGTCTGATGCTGCAGAAGGAGCGGTTTGCTGAATTCTAATCTTCGGGAATGGGATTCATCGGGTTGAGAAGAAAATTGGAAGGTTTTATGGGGAAGGAGGATATTCGTCCCTGGGGAGAACGTGTTTTGAGGTTGACCTCGTACATGGAACGTCGAAGATCATTTGGGATGATTGCTTGGAATAATATTCATAGGAAAAACTATGAGTGAAGAAGTCTACACAAAGCTCGACTATCGTTTGATTTTTTCGTCGATTTTTCTGAGAGGCTGTTTTGGACGAAAAATCGATTTGTTTTCATCTCAATTTCAGGAAACTCATTTGATATATTTCTGACACTTGACAGTCAGGTTCACCAATGTTACGTACTTAATCACTACAACCAACATGTTGCTTTAAAATATCCTATTTTATGTTATATAATTATAATATCAGTTGAAGATTAGCTGAGCTCGGCTCGATTGACATATTGAAAATTAAGGTATTCTTTCTCGAACAGTATATATCTCATATTTATCAACTAGAACTTATTTGGTCAGGAAAATTTGTTTGTATTATTACGATTTTGACAATTGCTATGACCACGCTGTTGACGGGCGATTGCGCGATCATTACCTACTTGAGGAATTATTAAATGTTGAGCTCACTTTTTGAGCGCTCGTACTACTTACACGAGGGCTATATCATTTCGTCACGATGTCTGTATTTTTCGAATTTTGAGCCGAAAATGGTCTCAATCGACTATGTTCGACTCACTGATGACGAATCCGTCGGAAAATTCGAGTCTGTCCGTCCGGCCGTCCGGCCGTAAGCACGATAACTCTCGAACGGAACAACCTAGAGATTTGAAATTTTCAGTGTGGGTTCAGTTCCCGAATGGCTCGGTTGAGTTCGTTAATGGGCCAAATTCCACCAGGGGTTCCGTAAATATGGCCGTTCAAAGTTTTGTTTCCCTGATTACTTGAAAACTACAGATTTGATCGAGATGAAATTTTGCACTCAAATGAAAAATGAGGTGTTTGAGCTACATGTGGAATTTTTTCCAGATCGCATGACCAGAACCATAGAAACCATAGAAAATTGTAACTTTTGAACGGAAACGCCTAGGGACTTGAAATTTTCAGGATAGGTGTTGATCTTGAATGTCGTTATCACGTTCATCTGTGAGCAACATTATACAAGGGGTTCCGTAAATACGGTCGTTTGAAATTTTGTTTTCTCGATAAATTCGAAACTACGGATTCGATCGAGATGAAATTTTGTATTTTAATCGAGAATGATATATTGAAGCAATATTTTGTCCAGATCGTATGACCAGAACCATAGAAACCATAGAAAATTCTAACTTTTGAACGGAAAGGCCTAGGAACTTGAAATTTTCAGGGTGGGTTTGGATCGCGAATATCGCAGTCACGTTCATCAATGAGCAAAATTAGACTAGGGGTTCCGTAAATATAGCCGTTCAAAATATTTTTTTCCTGATAGTTTCGAAACTACTGATCGGATTGGCATGAAATTATGCACCTAGCTCAGGAATAATGTATTCAAACTACGTGCAAAATTTTGTCCAGATCGCATCACCAAGACCATAGATACCGTGGAAAATTCTAGCGAATTATCGGAAAAAAATGGATCAGCTGAAGCACTGACATGAAGTCTGGAGTTTTGCCTAAGTTTCAGATTTTTTTTGACAGCATTCAAAAATTCCTTCAATTGATTTCTAAAACTGGAAAATGCGAATCTACCTACAAGGTGCATGTACGAGCGCTCAAAAGCTCCTGCCTTCACGGCAGTGCTTTTCGTTATTTTTAATACACAATTTTAATAGGTAGATATATTCAAACTGTGCGTTTTGTTTACGAAAACTATGCGATTTGTTTACCGTGCGTAAGGAGTTATTTACTGAGGCTGTGAATCAAGTTTTTTTTGTCTATTTTCTACAGTGGTCGTAGGTAAACTTAAAGATTCGACCATAACTTATTCGAGAGAATGAAAATAAATTCTGTGAGATTTTTGTTTTTTCTATCGAAATATTGGAAGGTCTGTCAAAAATTGCCAATTCATAACCAATACGACATTTTTGGTTTCCACACAATTTTCAAACCCAATCATGTTTCTACAAAATAGAATGGGTTAATCTTCTAAACTATAAGTTTTCTTAGATTGTGACTAGTTCTATTCCTAATGAAAAGTATGTCCACAGAAAAAATCAATGATTATATAAAAATTCGAATTGGCGAATCACCTTCAGTGTTTCACGAACTTCTTTCTTGTTTTTGCTTTTTTCTTGCTGCAAGTACAAGGAGTAGTTGAGCAAGAAAAGAACTGAACGAGAAGAAACTTAGCAAGAACAATATTTCTTGCCAAGAAATTTTCAGGAAGCAAGAATTGTTTGCCCGAGAGTTAAAATGTTTTGCTGTAGATCATCAACTGAAAGACATGTTATAATTATTCGACATTTGATTCGAATATTATTTAGGTATAAAATTCAAATATAAACATTATACTCAGTGAAAAAAAATTACAAAAAGCACTGCCGTGAAGGCAGGAGCTTTTGAGCGCTCGTACATGAACCTTGTAGGTAGATTCTCATTTTCCAGTTTTGGAAACCAATTGAGGAAATTTTTGACAGCTGTCAAACAAATTTTCAAACTAAGGTGAAAATCCAGACTTCAAGTCAGTGCTTCAGGTGACCAATTTTATTTTCGATAATTCGCTAGAATTTTCTATGGTATCTATGCAATCTGGACAAAATTTCCCACGTAGTTTGAATATATTATTTTTCATTTATGTACGAAATTTCATTCCAATCCAATGATGAGTTTCGAAATTATCAGAAAAAAAATAGTTTTTAACAGCTATATTTACGGAACCCCTAGTCTAATTTTGCTCATTGATGAACGTGACCGCGAAATTCGCGATCCTAACCTATTCTGAAAATTTCAAGTCCCTAGGCCATTCCGTTCGGAATTTATGGTTTTCTATGGTTCTGATCATGCGATCTGGAAAAAATGTAGCTCGAAAATATCATTCTCAATTTGAATACAAAATTTCTTCACGATCGAATCTAAAGTTTTGAAGTTATCAAGAAAACCAAATTTCAAACGGCCATATTTACGGAACCCCTAGTCTAATTTTGCTCATTGATGAACGTGACCGCGACATTTGAGATCCACACCTATCCTGAAAATTTCAAGTCCCTAGGCCTTTCCATTACAAAGTAATAATTTTCTATGGTTTCTATGGTTCTGGTCATGCTAGCTGGACAAAAGTTCGCATGTAGTTTGAGCACGCAATTTCTCATCTGAGTGCAAAATTACACCTCGATCGAATTAGTAGTTTCGAAATAATCAGAAAAACAAAATTTCGAGCGGCCATATTCTCGGAACCCCTCGGCGAATTTTGCCCAATAACGAACATAACCTCGACATTTCAGATTCGAACCTACCCTGAAAATTTCAAGTTTCTAGGACTTTTCGTTCGAGAGTTATCGTGTATACGGACGGACGGACGGACAGACTAGAATTTTCCGACGGATTCGTCATCAGTGAGTCGAACATAGTCGATTGAGACCATTTTCGGCTCAAAATTCGAAAAATACAGACATCGTGACGAAATGATATAGCCCTCGTGTAAAAAGTACGAGCGCTCAAAAAATAATTCGAATTTCTAAAAAAAAGTTTTCTTGAAATTTACTGGATATTTTGTTCGCAAATGCCGTTTTAAACCACTCGTTTTTCTGATTTTCATTTTTATGGTCACCGGTTCCTTACACAGGACACAAGAAGCCATCTTGTCTTTCTTAACGCTTGTATCGTTAAAAACAAAACAATGACCTCTCAGATTTTTTCTTTCTGTAGAATCGAATGAAATTAAATTTGTTATCAGGCAAACGCAATCACAAACCATAACAACATACATTTTTCTTTCATTGAAAACTGTGAATTTTTGGTACCGGTACAGATTTCCAGGCAGTTTTAAGTTTTAAAATAAAAAAAGATGTCTTATGCAACCTAATTTGTATTTCACATTAACATTTAGAGAAAGAGGAGCTATTTCAAAAAACCAATAAAAAATTGGGTTTGCCATTAAAAAATAAAAAAAATAATGAAGAAAGGAAACATGTTTAACTTCTCAACTCACAAATACAAATAGCATGAAAAATGATCCGGGGATTCCCCAAGCCCAAGCAGCATTATTGAATTGTTGATCTTATCATTTGTTTGATAGATTGATTATATAACTATTTAGTAACAATGGTGTTTGCTATACTGTCTTTCCAATAAGTATACAGGGTTCCTAAATTGGAGGTACAAACAAAGCGGTGAGATTCCTTGAGTAATTTTAAGGAAAAAAAGTCCCATAAACATGGGATCGCAAACGTTTCGTTTATGAGATACAGGGTGTTAAAGTTTGAATTTTTTTCAAGGATTTTTTTCTCATAGTATCTACACTTCACAAGATATTCAACTGATATTTGCCATAGTCATTACATGTGACATACCAATTTTGATAGCAAATCTACAGGGTTATATTTTTCCTGGAACACTGTCCCCTGTTTTCCTCCAGAACTTTTTTTGGTGAGCCACTGTTGATTCGAAAAAATGTAGAAAGCAGCTTTGTTGTTATACTAAACTTTATGGTCTCTTATAGTTTTGTCTTATCTGCTACTGATTTCGAGAAAAAAACCTTGATCGATTCTCTCGAAGTCCTCAGACAATTCCAAATTGTCAAAAACTCAGTTAGTTACCTGTGGTGAATTAATTCATTATGAAAATTCATGGCTTTTATCTGATCTGTAGCAATGATTCATAAAGATTCGGTAAACTCGTATTATCATTACAAAAAATGTATCAATACAAGAAACAAACTTCTGTATTTCGAAAACGAAACGTTTGCGAGCCCATGTTTATGTTTTTACCTTCAATTAAGGAACACCTGTATATTAACACCATCGATTCGGTGGACGTTTCAGTCGAAGCTTCGGCTGATTCTTTGAAAAATTCGGTATCCGGTGAATCACAAAAAAGACGCTTCGGCGCATCTTGAAAGTGATATAGGTATGTTAATTTATCTCCACGCTCTCAATCGTGTTTGAAGAAAGTAACACTGCACATATATTCTTTCTTGAATTATCTTCGCCCGTGTTAAAAAAATATCGAAACTTCACATCACCCTTCCGATAACTTATCAGTCCACACTCTCAATATTTTTCAACACAGACACAAACACATCAGGAAAAGAAATTTCTTGGACGTTCTCATCTTCAACCTCCTTGCTTCAACTGTCCAAAATCGAACTAACCGTCGGAAGGTTCGTACTTTGAATATAGTGATACGACCCTGAAACCCTGAATATCCATTATTGCATCCCTTTTCATTTCGTAAGGACGCGTTAAGAATGACGATCCGTGGCCTTGTTATTGATAGTATTAGAGGTAGGTAAGAGCAAAGGAAAGAAGAATCGTGGTTCGAACTATAGAATTTCTCATCTCAAATCCAGTAAAATAAATTGCGGAAGAATTAAAGTTACCTACACTCTTTGGCCATGTAAATGGTTACACGCAAACGAGAAATCAATATCGTCGGAACCGGTTGAAATCGGAAAAAAATCCTGATGGCAGAAAATTAACACGATAAATTATTGCCACTTGCGGTCGGACATTTACAATTTTTCTGAAGAAAAAAACTCGCAGGATACCGAAGCGATAAAGCTGAAAGCCTATCGGGTTCCAGACCGTTTTCCGACGGACAAAGTGGAGTTGTCAAGAAGTGCAATAATTTAGTTAAGTTATGCAGTCGTATGAAAGGCACTCCCCTCGCCTTATCTCGAAAGGATACATATTTTCCAATTTAGCCGTCCCAAGGACGAAATAAACGTGACGCTATATCATATTTTCGACCCGCTCCGAATGGAACCGTGGAACGTTTACGAGTCGGGAAAAAGTCTCGGCTCTTAATCCAATTATGCACGAGATAAGTCGGGAAGATATGACGGCCGCGGTGGATAGAGCGTGGTTTGAGTACTTGAGTATTCAGGTGGGGGTAATTGCCTGGCATTCAAGATGCGTTCTCGAAGTCTGCTTTATATTGGAATGAAAATATGTATGTTCAGGTGCAAGAGGACCATTATGTTTGCAGCTATATTTCTTTTTTATTTTCACGTTTATTAACTTTTCGCTTTGTCGAAAACTTCATAGAATTTGTTACATCAGTTATTGTTTCTCAATTTCGGTAATAGTAGAAATACCTTCATTTTCAGGATTCAGATGATTTTTATTTTGTAGACACTTTTTCATGAGAATGGAAGGTACTTCTTTGACTCAATCTTAGGAAACTAGTTCAAGGGACACGCATGATTGTATTGGCAATTTTTGGCAGAAATACCGATATATTTATAGGTATCTGTATAAAATCCAAATATCTCATATAAAATAATTCAACTATTTTGACTATTATGGCCCTTCATAGATTAAGTTACCTAATAGCTATGATAAAATTTATTGGTATATTTTTTCCTGAGAACTTGAGTGCACCTTTTTGAATGAATCCTTCAGATTGATTGTTTTTGAGCGCTCGTACTACTTACACGAGGGCTATATCATTTCGTCACGATGTCTGTATTTTTCGAATTTTGAGCCGAAAATGGTCTCATTCGACTATGTTCGACTCACTGATGACGAATCCGTCGGAAAATTCGAGTCTGTCCGTCCGTCCGGCCGTCCGGCCGTCCGTCCGTCCGTAAGCACGATAACTCTCGAACGGATCAACCTAGAGACTTGAAATTTTCAGTGTAGGTTCAGATCCCAAATGCCTCGGTTAAGTTCGTTAATGGGCCAAATTCCACCAGGGGTTCCGTAAATATGGCCGTTCAAAGTTTTGTTTCCCTGATTACTTGAAAACTACAGATTCGATCGAGATGAAATTTTGCACTCAAATGGAAAATGAGGTGTTTTAGCTACATGCGAAATTTTGTCCAGATCGCATGACCAGAACCATAGAAACCATAGAAAATTGTAACTTTTGAACGGAAATGCCTAGGGACTTGAAATTTTCAGGATAGGTGTGGATCTCGAACGTCGTGATCACGTTCATCTATGAGCAACATTTTACAAGGGATTCCGTAAATACGGTCGTTTGAAATTTTGTTTTCTCGATAAATTCGAAACTACGGATTCGATCGAGATGAAATTTTGTATTTTAATCGAGAATGATATATTGAAGCAATATTTTGTCCAGATCGCATGACCAGAACCATAGAAACCATAGAAAATTGTAACTTTTGAACGGAAAGGCCTAGGAACTTGAAATTTTCAGGGTGGGTTTGGATCGCGAATATCGCGGTCACGTTCATCAATGACCAAAATGAGACTAGGGGTTCCGTAAATATGGCCGTTCAAGATATTTCTTTCCAGATAGTTTCGGAACTACTGATCGGATTGGAATGAAATTATGCACCTAGCTGAGGAATAATGTATTCAAACTACGTGCAAAATTTTGTCCAGACCGCACCACCAAGACCATAGATACCGTAGAAAATTCTAGCGAATTATCGAAAAAAAATTGATCAGCTGAAGCACTGACATGAAGTCTGGAGTTTCGCCTAAGTTTCAGAATTTTTTTGACAGCTTTCAAAAATTTCTTCAATTGGTTTCTAAAACTGGAAAATGCGAATCTACCTACAAGGTGCATGTACGAGCGCTCAAAAGCTCCTGCCTTCACGGCAGTGCTTTTCTAAATTTTTTGTTAAAGCTCATAACTACTTTCATTCGAATATTTCACAAAATTTTTTATTCTTCTGCTGTGAAATTTGAGTTTCCGCACTTCCATCAATTGAAGTTTATGAAAATAAAATGACATTATTCGTGACTCTGAAAGTCGGTTTGGTGGTCACGTCATGTCAAATCAGAATGATCATCGATTAGTTAATTTTGTTGAAATGTTTTAACATTTCAGATTATTAATTTTCATCTAGATCGACAATTCCGCATCGAATTAACTATGTATTTATAATTTCAGGTTGTTGTCTCGAACATCATGATGGAGTAAAGAAAACTCACGATCCTTTGGAACTGTCTTGCATCTGTCCCGTCGGCCATTTTAGGTAAGTTTTAAAATGTATTTTTCGGGGTCTTTTGTCAGCTTCGTATAACGAGGGTTCAGTTCAGACAACGACACCTCGTGTGAACCCCACTGTCCAAGATAATAGGGTCATTTCGAAAGGCACCACGTGATTATTGTGCGTGGAACCTGTTGTGAGAAATGTAAATCTCTGTAAAATCTGGAATTTTAGTGATTGGATGATCGGGGACTGTTTGAAATCTTATGTGTAGAGTGTAGTGGAATGTTTTGTATTTGGAGTACCTACCTCAATTATTCCCGTGTTTTTATATGTGTGTTTGATTTTGAATTGGAAAATTCTGATATAAAGAGGACTAGGTGAGTGAAAATTCCGGATTTCACATGTTTTTTTGTTTTTAGTGAGGTTATTTTCTTTATTACGATTAATTTTTTTGTTCAGCTCCACGCGTTTCAATCGATTCAGTTATGAGTGAGTAGGTTATTTCCTTCCATGTCATCGAAAAATTTTTATGGAAGAAAATTCAAAATAGGAACAAGTGCAGTTAGGTGGTGAAAAACAAATAGATTTTATTGTGAAACTTCCACTTTTTGAACTCATACGAACTTCGAATATTGATGATAGTTCAATGAAAATCCATAAAGTATTCGCTGAATGCATCTACATCATGGTAATTATCTCCTTAGGAGAAAAAGTTTCGAATAAACGTTGTTTGGCTAGGTATGACCTATTTGATAATTGCTATCAAAATTACTTTAGCGTGCAGATTTCGAGAGATTCAGAAATTTATTTGTTCTAAATGAGATACCCTATAGGTACATATATTATTTGATTTTTGAAATAAGTACAATCTTAATCCTGATTTCGAAAATATGCTTCAATATGTCATATCATTTTTGGTTTATTGAACATCGAATATGAGTTATTATAACTTTTAAATTATTCCTTTGAATAAATGCCACTAACAATTGTTGCCAATTTCATTGTTTATTTGAAATATGTTCACTACTAGAGGAAAGGCATAAATATAGAGTAATAACTAGTCTAACCTTACCTGTATGAAATAGGGGTAACACAAGATATATTTCAGAAAAAAAAAGATTCCAAAAATTCAATAATATATTCAATTCAACAAATTACCTACAAACAGTATATTAAAACAAATTTCTGCATTTCCTTAAATTTGCACTCTATTGTACTTTTGTATGTACTCTATTGTACTTTTGTATGTAACAACAGAAAGAAGTTAATGACATACCCTTTATCGCAGTATAAGAGTACGCACTGCGTATCTTAATGAATTCGCGAAAAAAAAACTGAAAACGACCACAGTGAATAATAATTAAAAATTAATACAATATCAACATGACAGCCTCCTACTAGAATACTAGATAAATCCAAGTTCATAATAAATTATAATAATAATGTGTATTCTCAAAATAAATACAATTAAGGTAATAAAGTTGAGAATATGAATAAACAGAGGAATCACTGAAGTAACGATTACGATAAATGGATACTTGTGCGTAATATAGCAATAAAATTATATGAAATATATAACAATACGATATACAATAAACCACAGAAATGAAGCAACAAAGAAAAAGGCCGAGGTATGCAAGATATATAGAAGTACACTATTATTTCATTTCTAGACTAATGCGCTGATCACTTGTAACTCACTGATGATGAATCCGTCGGAAAATTCGAGTCTGTCCGTCCGTCCGCACACACGATAACTCTCGAACGGAATGTCCTAGAAACTTGAAATTTGCAGGGTAGGTTCGAATTTCGAATGCCGCGGTTGAGTTCGGTATTGGGCGAAATTCGCCGAGGGGTTCCGTAAATATGGCCGCTCGAAATTTTGTTTTCCTGATTACTATGAAACTACAGATTCGATCGAGATGAAATTTCGCACTCTAATGGAAAATGAGGTGTTCAAGCTACATGCAAAATTTTGTTCAGCTCGCATCACCAGAACCATAGAAACCATAGAAATTTGTAACTTTTGAACGGAAACGCCTAGGGACTTGAAATTTTCAGGATAGGTGTGAATCTCGAATGTCGCGGTCACGTTCATCAATGAGCAAAATTAGACTAGGGGTTCCGTAAATATGGCCGTTTGAAATTCAGTTTTCTTCATAATTTCAAAACTATGGATTCGATCGTGAAGAAATTTTGTATTCAAATTGAGAATGATATTTTCGAGCTACATTTTTTCCAGATCGCATGATCAGAACCATAGAAACCATAGAAAATCATAACTTTCGAACGGAAAGGCCAAGGGACTTGAAATTTTCAGGATAGGTTAGGATCGCGAATTTCGCGGTCACGTTCATCAATGAGCAAAATTAGACTAGGGATTCCGTGAATATAGCTGTTCAAAACTATTTTTTTTCTGATAATTTCGAAACTCATCATTGGATTGGAATGAAATTTCGCACATAGAAAAGAATAATATATTCAAACTACGTGGGAAATTTTGTCCAGATCGCATTACCAAGACCATAGATACCATAGAAAATTCTAGCGAATTATCGAAAAAAAAAATTGATCACCTGAAGCACTGACTTGAAGTCTGGATTTTCGCCTTAGTTTGAAAATTTGTTTGACAGCTGTCAAAAATTTCGTCAATTGGTTTCCAAAACTGGAAAATGCGAATCTACCTACAAGGTGCATGTACGAGCGCTCAAAAGCTCCTGCCTTCACGGCAGTGCTTTTCGTAACTTTTTCGACAAGAGGTGACCCCTCAAATTATTCCGCACTTAGTTATTTACACGCTGTATGTTGATGTATGATTATTAATTTCTTAGCTTCAGATATTTTTTCACTTTTTTTCTGGACACATAATTATTTAATGAAGGAAAATTCATTTTTTAGTTCACTTTTATTCGTTATTTTCCTTTGGGTAAAAACATGGTGAAGTCAAAAACAAATACATGTAACTGAACTAAAACGTTCATAATAAAGCATCGACCATCGCCTTAATCCAGGCATCGAGCATCGCCGTTGCCGAGGAATCAAATCGATTTGTCTTTCAAGTCTCTCCGCAGGCATGATGCCCAAAACGAGCTATATGATTGGTGCTAGCCGTATTGAGTTTAAGCTAGTGTCGTTGTTGAGTAAGGGTAAAAACATAGTGAAGTGAAAAGAGGTGAATAATTTGTTTGTATTGAAATGGATAAGGAAAAATTAATAATGAAAAATATATATTCGGCCTGCAATATGGGATAAAAGAGAAAGGAAACATCACAACAGATATGTGTTGGAAATAGCATGGACGGAAATAAGCCTTATAACAAATATATCAGGTGAGCTACAAAAACAATGTACCTAAATGAAACATAAAGCCAATATTATAGGAATCTCTTCTATATTTTTGTCAGATGAAAATATTTAATATTTTATTAACTGGGTGCAACAAAAAATAATGGACGGAAATAAGCAATATTACAAATATTGGATGAGCTACAAAAACAATGTAAATTAAACTGAAAATCAATATTATAGCGAACTCCCTTATATTTTGGTCAGATAAAAAATTTTATATTCTATTAACTGAGACCTATATTTAAACCACTACTTTCTATTTCCAACACCTCACTACGACTCTGGATTCATAATTCTTACAACTGCTTTCATAGATGCCCCACTATGTGCCCTCTAATGCCTGACTTCAGGCGATTCTTGATGCGAAGCTTCACTATGTTTTTACCCTAAGAGCGTACACATTCACCCTAGTAACTTACATTTTTTTCATTGCTCGAGTTACAAAGGTTTTATCTGGCGATCATATCAGCTTTTTTTCTCTAACGCCATCGAATCCCGCTGACGCAAGTAGTGTTTTCAACTGATGAGTCCATAAACGCAATCATGTCTACAAGTTTTTCTCGTTTTGCAACTAATGTCTCAATTCCAATCGATTATCGATAAATATCGACGGTCGTTTTTTCCATTTGAGATCTAATGTAATAATATGCGGGTAAATTTACCTTAATCGTGATTGCAAGCTATATTTTGATTGGGCCGTCATTGAAACAAGGTATTAATTGACGGTAAGTGGTTGTCTACATCGAAAGTGTAAAGTTTTACGACTGGACAATTATTTTAATTTGCATCGTACAATGTTGCGTGAGGCATGGCCGTTTACAAACGGAACGTGTCATGGGGGCATTAGGCGAGGGGTGCAACCTTGATGAGATCGTGCAGTAAATTCTTTGAATGAGAGTTTGTAGGTACATAAATATGCCTCGGTCTATTCCTGGCGTTTCCGTTCGTGAATGGAATGTAACATTAAGAACAAATAGCGCATCCTGTATAATTACAAATATTACGTCCATATAATTCACGTGATTATGGAAAACTTCTTCTGAAACATTCCTTTTTCGACATAAATTTCGATTCTCATCGAGAACAATCATCCCAGACCGTCGGGCATCATCTCGGGGACGTTTCGATGGTGGTAAACTTTCATCTTGGTCATCTCTCGCAGCCTCCTAATCCGAAACGAGATGAGGCGGGGCGGCCTCTGTGGACATATTTATCTGATACAGGCCCCGGATTTATCTGCATGTCGGGTCCCTCTGCTTCGTTTTTCAGAACTCGTATCTGTCGAGCGGCTTCATTAACTATGGTATCTTATGAGTATTCCCTGAAGATATTTTTATTCGGTCTGATGCCTCAGACTCGCTCCGGTAACGCGCAGGGGCGGACTGTAAATGGATGCACATTGAAGGACCCGGCTCATATTTTGAAGATTTGTTGCAGTTGAATTTTTCAATATGAAATCGAATAGTGCTGATCTCAATCTTAGGAAATTTATAGTTTAGAAAATATGATTCTTCTTTGGTATAAAGTCCATTTTCAAACTGAAAATCTTACTATGTACCAGAATTCCCAACTTACTACCGTGAAAGATTCGGAAATTTCATAGAATTTATTTTTTTTCGTTTCACTGTTTCACCGTTCATAAAAAAAAATGTATTTAGGTTTTTTTTTCATGCAAAAGTTGAGATGAAGTCTAGTAAACCAAACTTCACTTCAATAATTCTTGAAATGATAATTCTACATTGGTAGCGTTAAATGGGGCGACATTGATTAATTTTTTCGCAATAAAATTCAACTATGTACCTTGAAAAATTAAACTGATTTTTTACTCATCGCAAAATCCAAAGTTTTGAAATCTGGAGATCCAGAGATTGGACTTATATTTACGATCTTAATAATTGAGTGATCAATGCAATATTTGCCTAGTTGTCGTGCATAATCAATTTTGATTTTGACGGACATGAAGTATAATAATTGTTCGTAGTAACTAATTCATCGATACATAGCGACACTTTTCCCTCCGATGTACGGAAATGTAATTCATCGTTGAAATAGCAACACATTTGCCTACGGCGGAGGAAAAGTAGAACTTTTCGATGATCCTGTCAGTCGAAATATGACGTTGTTTCTGTACGTTTGAAAAAAGATATGTTTTCTGATATTTTGTTGCACCCAGTCAATAGAATATAAAATATTTTTATCTGACAAAAATGTAAAAGAGTTTGCTATAATATTGATTTTCTGTTTTATTTACATTGTTTTTGTAGGTCACCTGATAGATTTGTAATATTTCTTATTTCCGTCAACTACTTTTTGTTGCACCCAGTTAATAGAATATAAAATATTTTCATCCGGCAAAAATATAGGAGAGATTGCTATAACATTGGCTTTATGTTTTATTTACATTGTAGCTCACCTGATATATTTGTTATATTGCTTATTTTTCATGCCTTATGCAACACATATCTGTTGTGATGTCTTCTATCTCTTTTATTCCATATTGCAGGCCGAATAAATATTTCAGTCATTAATTTTTCTTTATCTATTTCAATACAAAATTATTCACCTCTTCTCTCTTCACTATGTTTTTACCCTAACTCAACTACAACACTGGATAAAACACAATACGGCAAGCACCAATTATATGTCTCGTTTCGAGCATCATGCCCGCGGATAGTCTTGAAAATCAAATTGATTTGATTCACCGGCAACGGCGATGCTCGATGCCTGAGTTAAGGTGATGGTGTATACTTCACTATGAACGGTTTAGTTCAGCTACATGAGTTTTTGATGCTTGAGGCGAGTCTTATGGCGATCCTTCACTAATTTTTTACCCTAAGTGTGTCAGATTCACGAGATTTTAATGCATCATGGTCCTCCCCAGACCTAGCAGTTTGCAGAAGTTGGGACTGGTGTCAATCAACTTTTCAACAATAATTGCATAGTTCCAAGAAAAAATGACGCAAATTCTGAGAGCTATCCGGGAACAGAGAGGAACGTTATGATTGCGACATGAGGTAATTTTTCTTGGCTGAGAATTTTTTTTTTGGGACATTCAAACCAATGATTCATCCGGAGGTTAATCAATCTTTTTTTTTTATTGATGCCCCATTTTACTCATTTCAAGAACCCCTCAGCGTGTTTAAATCGAACTTTCAAACACGCGCGTTTGAAGTCACCATGGCAACAGCAACGACTCGAGAAACGTGAAAAGTCTGAATGACAATTTTCGATTTTAGATCTGACAGGAGTACCTTGTTACGCCAAATAATATATTACTAAATGCAAAACCTATATTCAAACATTATCCAACAATTTCAATTCAATAAGTGGAAATGGAAAGTGCAGTCGGTGTTTTTTTCGTAATCATCACATTTGAAACCCTAATTGCGACATTTCCTATGAAAAATTATCCTCAGAAGTGAAATGAATTTCTTTCCATTTCGATCTGAATTTAGACAAACCGATGATGATCGAATTTACGTTCGTCTTTTTCGAATACGTTCGGAAATTCGAATATGCCTTCAATTCCTCATCCTATGTATTCAAATTCATCTCGAAATGACCGAGTTTCGAGAAATGTCGACGTCGTGTCAAAATACGATTTATTTATTTCCGCGAGGAACGTCATGTAATATCTATGATCGACGTGAATTATTTCGGACTTTCTTCATTTTATGTAGTGATAATACCAGTATCATGATTTCGAAGCGCTCCAATAAAAAAAATTACGTGAAGTCAGGAGCTTTTGAGCGCTCGTTCATCCACCTTGTAGGTAGATTCGCATTTTCCAGCTTCAGAAACAAAATGAACAATTTTTTGACCGCTGTCAAAAAAATTGTCAAACTAAGGCGAAGCTCCAGACTTAACATCAGAGCTTTAGCTGATCATTTTTTTTTCGATAATTCGCTAGAATTCCCTATGGTATCTATGGTCTTGGTAATGCGATCTGGACAAAATTTGGCACGTAGTTTGAATACATTATTCTTCAGCTATGTGCAAAATTTCATTCGAATCCAATCAGTTGCTTCGAAATTATCAGTAAAAAAATATTATGAACGGCCATATTTACGGAACGCCTGGTCTAATTTTGCTCATTGGTGATCGTGAACGCGACATTTCAAATCCATACCTATCCTGAAAATTTCAAGTCCCTAGGCCTTTCCGTTCGAAAGTTATGAGTTTCTATGGTTTCTATGGTTCTGGTCATGCGATCTGAACAAAATGTAACTTAAATATATCATTCTCCATTAATATACAAAATTTCATCACGATCGAATCTGTAGTTTTGAATTATCAAGAAAACTAAATTGCGAACGACCGTATTTACGGAACCCCTAGTATAATTCTGCTCATGGATAAACGTCATCACGACATTCAAGATCCACACCTATCAAATTTCAAGTCCCTAGGCGTTTCCGTTCAAGAGTTACAATTTTCTATGGTTTCTATGGTTCTGGTTATGCGATCTGGACAATTCCACATGTAGCTTGTTCCGTTCGAGAGTTATCGTGCTTACGGCCGGACGGACAAAATTGAATTTGTTGACGGATTCGTCATCAGTGAGTCGAACCTTGTCGATTGAGACCATTTTCGGCTCAAAATTTGAAAAAAAAAGACATCGTGACGAAATGATATAGCCCTCGTGTAAGTATTTCGAGCGCTCAAAAATAGCGTAAAGTATTTGTGGATAACTGGTCTTCAAAACACTTGCTCTATTTCGAAAAATCGCGCGTGTTTTAAAGACCTCTTTATCCACTTATACTTTTTTATACTATTCTATGACGTCATGAAAAAAATGATATGAAGAGAAAAATGCCCAAAAAACGATATCATCCGGGAATCTTATTATCGAGTTGAATCATTTTCATCACAATTTCTGAACGAATCAAACCAAAGCCTTCATATCGTGCCCAGTTTTATACTTTTGAGGTCGTCATCTGAAAATTTCCATCAATTCGAATAAAGCTGGTATTGGCAAAGTTACGAAACCTTCCAAACCTGAATTCAAGCGTCTTTGCTAAATAATCGTGAAATAACGTTCGGGATGATCTGCAGATGTGCCAAAATTAATGATTTCTTTCTTTGTGATTTTTTTAATGACTCATACATTTTTATAGTCCCAATTTAATGTCATCAGTAGAGCAGTGAAAAATATTGAAAAATCATAATGGAGATGTTTTGAGCATTTAGTCTTCGAGGGATCCCTCTTCTGTAAGGTAACAACTTTGTCTGAGTTATTTTTAGCTTTCTCTTCCCCTGTTCAAAGCCCTTCGAAGTACGGTCAGGAGTTAGGGATTCTAACTCCTTATCTCGCAACCAAGAATCGGAGGAACGTTAAAAATTCATCATCGCTTCCTCGATCCACCCCTGTGGTCCACATACGTTCCCCATCCTGAATATCTCCCCAATCAACGTTTTAATTAATGCCCTTACCGGTCTGACGTATTTTTACCACATGGCTCCCATAGTGTGGAGGTTCATTGCCGCACGATTTTTATAAAGACGTACCATCTCCAGCGCTGTGGGCGTTTTGGAAAACGTCTCCGGTGCCCCGTCTGTTACACATTGTAAATTAGGCGAGAAGGTATGCGGTCCGCCATCTTTGGGCGTTCGGAACGTCTGCATTCGGACGTTTCTGGTTCTTTATCGATGGTTGTTCCAAGAAAAACCAGATTCGTTAATGACCGCGGCCAGGGGCAGGAAAGAACCTCAACTGGTATTTGTAAGGACAGGGATTCGAGATGCCGAAGAGAATTCCTACGAAAGTATAGGTTTTCGTAACCTGGTGTGGGGAACGTTCATTTTTTGGGACACTTGGTATGGCTTGTTTCACAGAAGCATGATTGAAGAATAAAGCGCCCGCTTTCTTGAAAAAACTGCGAATATCATTATAAGTTACCAGGTTCTATCTTTTTAACACTTTTCTCAGTACCTACTTCAAGAAGTATCTGAGTTGGACGCAATATTAGATGAACTCCTACTAAGTAATCATTGCTCCTTATGAGAACGGATTTGAAAAGGGAAGAGGTTATCCATTCGAAAAATTAGACTTGGTCAGCAATCTCATGAATTTACTTCACTCGAAGAGACACTGGGTAAAAGATATTCCATTCATATACAGTGTGTTTTCGAAGGTGAGGCTTTTTTTTGACAGGTGCAAGAACTGTTCAAAATAAGTCAAAATTCTAAAAATCCTTTATATAAAATATTCACCAAGGCCGATTATTTCGGAATCAAAGTAACCCGCGAATCTGAGAAATTCCCATTTCGGATCTGACAGGAATTGAAATTTTCAGGATAGGTGTAGATCTGAAATGTGGCATTCACGTTTATCAATGAGCAGAATTATACTAGGGGTTCCGTAAGTACGGTCGTTTGAAATTTTGTTTCCTCGATAATTTCGAAACTACGGATTCGATCCAGATATAATTTAGTATTTTAAACGAGAATGACATATTAAAGCAAGATTTTGTCCAGATCGCATGACCAAAACCATAGAAACCATAGAAAATTATAACTTCCGAAGGAAAAGGCCTAGGAACTTGAAATTTTCAGGGTGGGTTTGGATCGCGAATTTCACGGTCACGTTCATCAATGAGCAAAATTAGATTAGGGGTTCCGTAAATATGGCCGTTCAAAATATTCTCTTCCTGATAATTTCGAAACTACCGATTTGATTGGAATGAAATTTTGCACCTAGCTGAGGAATCATATATTCAAACTACGTGCGAAATTTTGTCCAGATCTCATCACCAAGACCATAGATACCGTACAAAATTTAAGCGAATTACCTAAAGCACTGACTTGAAGTCTGGATTATCGCCTTAGTTTGAAAATTTGTTTGGCAGCTGTCAAAAATTTCCTCAATTGGTTTCCAAAACTGGAAAATGCGAATCTACCTACAAGGTGCATGTACGAGCGCTCAAAAGCTCCTGCCTTCACGGCAGTGCTTTTCGTAATTTTTTTATGAACTTCCCAATTTTTTTTTAGGACCTCTTCAATCCGTAATTTTTCCTTTCCTTTGAACCTTAAGAATTATACCGTTCAGGAAAAATCTCCTAATGAAGGTTGAAAGAGAATACACAAATTTTCGATAAAATCCAGCACTTTATTTTCTTACTGGAATGCATATGGCACCGTGATTCATGACCAGTGTCGTATTAATATTATGATGCCTAAGATTTTTTGCACTTTTCACAAATTGAATATTTCATATGAACAACTTGCGGCGAGTTTCAGCAACTGTCATCTTAAAAAACACCCTGTATATGGAGAGAATGTTTACTCGATGAAATATGACATGTTTTTTGGGGACAATATTCTTGGAAATAATCAAGAGAAATTCACGTCTCAGAAGAAAACCAATTACATTTTAATAAAGTTAAATAGGAGAGTTTACCAATAATCAACCTACTTCTCAATTTCTGAAACATTAACTGAGTCACGAATTATGCAATAATTATTCTACCAGCATGATAATGTATGAGACATTTCGATGGCAATTGATGCAACAAATAAAACTCGTTAAATGTTAATTCAGGAATAATGTATATGATTGCTCACAGTTTTTTTCGGCATGATTCGACAGAAAATTGACGTAGAGCTCGAATTTATGTTGCTGAGATATGCTCATGTTCAGAACAAGGCCAATTGGAGGAATGATCAATGACCTCCATATTCCAAAAAATATCTGAGTAAGGAACATGATATTTTACATAAAAGTTGTAATCGACAATGTTCTAAATATGTCATACTGCCATGAAAAATAAGTTATATCCAATGTTCCACGTAAATAAACTCGAAAACATCGAACAGTATTTTATCATTAATTGATAACCAATGTAAGACATCCATCATAATAATTAAGCATGCATGATAGCATTCGGTAATTTCGTCAAAGTACCTACAAAATTTCAAAAGTTGGAGGAGATAGGAATAGGTAATCGTCTGCTTTTTCCCCCATTCAAATTATACCAACTGTTATGGGTAAATAATAGGTGGTATTTGAATGACATGGAAGTAATTAGTTTATCTAAATAATTTTTGTGCGAGAGGCCTAAACCAGTCGAAATTTGAAAGAAATGGGCTGCGTTTTATCTCAACTAGCTGATGATCCCTACTTTCTGACTGATCGAAGACACAAACTTATTACCGAACATTTGGAACTGTAACAGATTGTTAACGTTAACGAAAGTAACAAAATCTTTAATTGTGAATTATCGAAATGTTATTCTATTACTCAACTACGTTCTGTTTGTTATTTATGCAAACTTTGAAATATATAAAGTGTTGGCTAAGGAGGGTTTTTTTTGACAGGTGCTAGAACTCATCAAAAAAGATCATATAAAATATTCAATTTGGAAAAAGTGCAAAAGATCTTAGGCATCAAGATCTTAATACGATTCTGGATCGTGTTATCTTCCTGTTAGGAGATCTGCCATGAATCACGGTGCCATATGCATTCCAGCAAGTAAATAAACTGCTGGATTTCATCGAAAATTTGTATTCTCTTTAAACTTCCATTAGGAGATTTTCCCTGAACGTTATAATTCACAAATTCATTCTAAGGGGAGGAGAAATTTCTGATCTAAAAGGTCTATAAACAAAATTAGGAAATTCCCAAACTCACCGATAATATTGATCCGAATTGTTTGGAGAAATTGTTCGATATGCTCACCATTCGTTTGATGTGCACTAAGTCTTGCCGGCGTAATAAGAAATTATTACATGCAGCAACTGTCACATCAGTTTGCTCACGAATAATGTCACAAGCATTTTCAATGCGTTGTTTCAGTTCTTCAACACTATTCACCTCACCATTATTGTACTCTAATATTTTCAAATGAAGCCGAAAGAAAAAATCACAGAAGTTGATATCCGGAGAGCATGCAGGCCAAAAAATCGACCAACCACGTCCTATTTACCTAAAGTCATAAAAATCATACGCTCTCTTAGATGATTTCTCTCAAAATGAACGCATTTAATAAACACATTCAAATCTAAATACGTACCTACCAGAATCAGACCCGTGCTAGGAATTTCTCAGATTTGCGGCTAACTTTGATTTCGAAATACTCGGCCCTGGTGAATTTATGAAAAGGGTTTTTGGAATTTCGACTTATTTTGAGTTCTGGCACCTGTCAAAAAAAAACCTCTCCTTCGAAAACATCATGTTTAATGCCATATACAAGGTGTTCCTAAATTGGAGGTACGAACGAAGAGGGGAGATTCCTTGAGTAATTTCAAGCCAAAAAGTTCCATAGGATCACAAACGATTCGTTTTCGAGATACAGGGTGTTAAAATTTGAAAATTCTCCAAGTTTTTTTCTCATAGTATCTCAAGTATAAGAAAAAAATTCAAACTTTAACAGCCTGTATTTCGAAAACGAAACGTTTGCGATCCCATGTTTATGGAATTTTTTTTTCTTAAAATTACTTAAGGAATCTCCCCTCTTCGTTTGTACCTCCAATTTAGGAACATCCTGTTTACTCTTTTCAGGGTGTCCCAAAGTGTAGAAAATAACTGTTTCTTTTTCGAATGAAACCAAAATGGCTAGAAATATTTCGATGCGATTCAAAATGGCGATACTACTTTTGAGCGCTCGTACTACTTACACGAGGGCTATATCATTTCGTCACGATGTCTGTATTTATCGAATTTTGAGCTGAAAATGTGCCGTAAGCACGATAACTCTCGAATGGAACAACCTAGAGACTTGAAATTTTCAGTGTGGGTTAAGTTCCCGAATGCCTCGAATAAGTTAATGGGCCAAATTCCACCAGGGGTTCCGTAAATATGGCCGTTCAAAGTTTTGTTCCCCTGATTACTTGAAAACTACAGATTTGATTGAGATGAAATTTTGCACTCAAGGGAGAATGAGGTATTCAACCTACATGCGAAATTTTGTCCAGATCGCATGACCAGAACCATAGAAACCATAGAAAATTGTAACTTTTGAACGGAAACGCCGAGGGACTTGAAATTTTCAGGATAGGTGTGAATCTCGAATGTCATGGTAACGTTCATCTATGAGCAAAATTATACTAGGGGTTCCGTGAGTATGGTCGTTTGAAATTTAGTTTTCTCGATAATTTCGAAACTACAGATTCGATCGTGACGAAATTTTGTATACTATTGGAGAATGATATATTCAAGCTACATTTCTCCAGATCGCATGACCAGAACTACAGAAACCATGGAAAATCATAACTTTCGAACGAAAAGGCCTAGGGAATTCGAATTTTCAGGATAGGTGTGGATTTGAAATGTCGCGTTCACGATTATCAATGAGCAGAATTATTAATTAAGGGTTCCGTGAATATGGCCGTTCAAAATATTTTTTTCCTGAAAATTTCGAAACTACTTTTTGGATTGGAATGAAATTTTACTCCTAGCTGAAGAATAATGTATTCAAACTACGTGCGAAATTTTGTCCAGATCGCATCACCAAGGCCATAGATACCGTAGAAAATTCTAGCGAATTATCGAAAAAAAATTGGTCAGCTAAAGCACTGACATTAAGTCTGGAGTTTCGCCTAAGTTTAAGAATTTTTTTGAGAGCTGTCGAAAATTCCTTCAATTGATTTCTAAAACTGGAGATTGTGAATCTACCTACAAGGTGGATGTACGAGCGCTCAAAAACTCCTGACTTCACGGCAGTGCTTTTATAATTTTTCGAAAGTTAAATTTGTGTGAACTGTGATTCTTGCATGTTTCAGTGGCGTAGATACAATGGTTATTCGATATTACAACGTCGCCAACTGGAATGGCATTCTCGCAAATCTTTGGCGGAATTCGAATTCTTGAAGGTGATTAATTAAAATGATACTCTTGGTCGGAAGTTCCGAACCTCACCTTCTTCATGAAATCGTAAAGTCAGGAGTTTTCGCGCACTTATTTCTGTGTACCAAACCGGCCTTTAGTGTTCATTGTCAGGATGACAAATACCGTCATTTTATTTTCTTAAACTTCAAGAGATGGAGTCAGCGAATTATATTAAATATATCAGAAAAACCCAATTTTCTTTTACATGAAACATCTAAACGAAATGTCGTACGAGTGGAATATTCAGTAAAAAACAATCTTTGGTCGGAAAATAGAAACGAAGGACGCGTCACCGAGTGCGGAGAGACCGCATTTCTTTTCCTCATGTTTATATAAGCCGTGGCGGAATAATATATAAAACGTCCCATAGTATTCGTCATAAACTCGAGATTACACCAATAAATCTAAATGCCAATAGTAAACGTCCGAAAAGCCGGACCCTGTCCGAGATACCCCGGTATAATGGGCGTATAGGGGAACGGACATATGCAAAAAAGCCTTCCCCGTCCTTCTGATAAGATTTAAAAGGTCCACACGTCGAAAGTAAAAGGGTATTTTGGCGAAAAGCGAGAGCGTATCTAAAGGGGGCTTTGTTGCGGACGGGGCTTATCCACGCCGCTGTCCGCTTTACGACCCCTTACGTAGATTTTTTTGTGCGTGGTGTTTCTATGGATACCTAGGGCTTCTTTGAATATCTGGGATTGTCCGAGATCCGTCGATATTCAAATTGTTTTCGGCGAAGGTCGTTCGAGTCGGGGTTGGAACTTTGTTTGGGAAAATATTTAGTTATGGAATACCGAAATAAATTCAGGAAATTGAGCCCCTAGAGGAAGAAAATGTAACTTTTCTTCAAAACACATTCTATGAGTTGTAAATGCTCAAAACTTTTCTCTCAAGAACATTTTTGAATTCTTAATATGACATATTTGATTTCAGAGCAAACCGTTTAGCGGATAATCTGAATTATCAAAAATTGCTCTTTTTATGGACTGCTTTTTTCATAATTTTTACCCAAAATTTGAAAAGTTGAAGGGTGAGGGGCACACGCTTTCGAGGACTTCAGAAGCTCATATTTCACCAAAATTTCAACTCGAGTGAATAAGTCATTTCAAAACTTTTATATCATTTTTGAATAAATTACATATATCTAACGACACAAGCTCATCTGCATTGGAATTCTTGAGCGCTCGTATTATTTACACGAGGGCTATATCATCTCGTCACGATGTCTGTATTTTTCGAATTTTGAGCCGAAAATGATCTCAAACGACTATGTTCGACTCACTGATGACGAATCCGTCGGAAAATTCGAGTCTGTCTGTCCGGCCGTCCGTCCGGCCGTAAGCACGATAACTCTCGAATGGCATAACATAGAGACTTGAAATTTTCAGTGTAGGTTCAGATCCCAAATGCCTCGGTCAAGTTCGTTAATGGGCCAAATTCCACTAGGGGTTCCGTGAATATGGCCGTTCAAAGTTTTGTTCTCCTGATTACTTGGAAACTACAGATTTTATCGAGATAAAATTCTGCACTCAAATGGGAAATGAGGTGTTCAAGCTACATGCGAAATTTTAATCAGATCGCATAACCAGAACCATAGAAACCATAGAATATTGTAACTTTTGAACGGAAACGCCTAGGGACCTGAAATTTTCAGGATATATGTGGATCTCGAATGTCGTGATCACGTTTATCTATGAGCAAAATTATACTAACGGTTCCGTAAATATGGTCGTTCTAAATGTAGTTTACTTGATAATTTCAAAACTACAGATTCGATCGTGACGAAATTTTGTATACTAATGGGGAATGATATATTTAAGCTACATTTTGTCCAGATCGCATAACCAGAACCATAGAAACCATAGAAAATTATAACTTCCGAAGATAAAAGCCTAGAAACTTGAAATTTTCAGGGTAGGTTTGTATCCCGAATTTCGCGGCCACGTTCATCAATGAGCAAATTTAGACTAGGGATTCCGTGAATATGGCCGTTCAAAATATTTTGTTCCTGATAATTCTGAAACTACTGGTTGGATTGGAATGAAATTTCAAACCTAGCTGAAGAATAATGTATTTAAAGTACGTGCGAAATTTTGTCCAAATCGCATCACCAAGACCTTAGATACCGTAGAAAATTCTAGCGAATGATCGAAAAAAAATTGATCAGCTGAAGCACTGACATGAAGTGAGGAGTTTCGCCTAAGTTTGATGATTTTTTTGACAGCTGTCGAAAATCCCTTCAATTTATTTCTAAAACTGAAAAATGCGAATCTACCTACAAGGTGGATGTACGAGCGCTCAAAAGCTCCTGACTTAACGGCAGTGCTTTTCGTATTTTTTTTTTGCATCCCTCAATTACATGTATGGCAAGTGGTCCCAACTTTTCGAGTATTCGGTGAAAAATTTGAGGAAAATCAAGCTTTCAGTACTTAGGAACTCTTCGAAAGAAAATGGTTTCAATGAGAAATGTTGTGTTGTTATTGACTATGTGTAGTTTATTTATTTTCTGGCGACCTTCTCCACTTATTTTCGTTGTTTCCAATTGTGGTTTTTTTTTCGAAATTAATCACCTCGTTACATGTATAATATTGGCTGACATGAAGTGAGGAGTTTCGCCTAAGTTTGATAATTTTTTTGACAGCTGTCGAAAATTCCTTCAATTTATTTCTAAAACTGAAAAATAAGAGTATAGTAGTTTGAGTATGATCGAGGCCAATC
The DNA here is from genome assembly GCA_963966015.1 of Aphidecta obliterata. NCBI lineage: Eukaryota > Metazoa > Arthropoda > Insecta > Coleoptera > Coccinellidae > Aphidecta > Aphidecta obliterata. The sequence continues at coordinate 14,646,862 of OZ014435.1, read as the reverse complement.
AATAAATTCAAAAAAATTCTACTACGTTCTACTATATTTTAATGATGAGCTGCCTTGCGGCACTCCATTATTCTTCTCATTGGTATGGAAATTTCCGTCTCGTGATTATTGAAGGGCGCTGCATGCTTTGGATAGCTTGGTAATCTTCGAACTTCTAATTAAGAGCTTCACTTTCTGTGCATTCCTCGATGTACAATCGCATGGGGGTTAGTTAATTGATGAAGAGATCAAAGCGTGGGTAATTATGGAATATTGCCCATAAATTAATTAACACGGAACTATTAAAACGCGTACATTCCTCATAAATTAATATTCATTCAACGCCATCGTCAGTGGCGCACGTTGTAGGAGTGCATTTATTAATATCGTTTGTCCTCTTAACCGCATTGCCCGTAAATGCAGTACTTAAGCTTTTTATAATGCTAACAAAGTGGCATTTTACTGTTAGCAACAAGCCATTATCATTATTACACTTTTACGTTTTATGTCTTAATTCGGTAGGACTTTATGTCATCTATGCTAACAGCGAAAGTGAACATAAATAATTATAATGTTCGGCACATCTCTCTTTTCCCGCAACGTAATAATGGCAAACAATCGTTCGAATTTATGGGCATTTTATTAACGCCGCATAAAAACACCAGTGGTGCGACCGCGCGTCGTCGAGTTTCCTGCAAGACGCACGCACAACATTGCAGTTTCCGGCAAGTATGGTGAGCGACCTGGGCGTAGGTTGGGCGGTTAGATTACAGATGGCGCTCGGGATGGTCCACAAGAATTTTCATGTAAATCTGGTCGTGATGTAATTCGGTCTTATTTGAAAATATATTCCGTCGTTGGCTTGCTAGCATATATTTGGAACACGTTTTTCTGAGAATATATTTTGATTCGGTTCTTATCTTAGAAGATGAGTTGTGAAAACAACTGAGGGAGAATCAGCAATGGGCAGAGAATTGTTTGTACCTACAACAAGCAAAAACCCGATTACTGCAGTTTGCTGAAGATATGAAAAATAATTGAAAATTTTTTTCTATAGTCTTGTTCAAATTTCATGAAGAAATTATTAGCATTAGTTTAAACTTTACTTTACCTATTTGTTTTCTAATTTTTCAAGCAATACCTTCAATTTTTTTGAGTGCTCGTTCTACTATATCATTTCGTCACGATATCTGTATATTTCGAATTTTGAGCCGAAAATGGTCTTCATCGACGAGGTTCGACTCACTGATGACGAATCCGTCGAAAAATTCGAGTCTGTCTGTCCGTCCGGTCATATATATCATATAAGTTGAAATTTTCAGGGTAGGTTCAGATTTTGAATGCCGTGGTTGAGTTCGTTATTAGGCAAAATTCGACCAAGGGTTCCGAAAATATGGTCGTTTGAAGTTTAATTTTCTCGACTATTTCAAAAGTACGGATTCGATCGTGACGAAATTTTGTATTCTGATGGAAAATGATATATTCAAACTACATTTTTTCCAGATCGCATAATTGGAACTATATTAAATTCCAACGAATTATTGAATAAAAATCCTTATATTTCTGTAACAGCCGATTCGGCATAATTGACAAATTCCTGTGTCATTTTTTGACAGCTGTCAAAAATTTCTTCAATGGGTTTCTAAAACTGAAAAATGCGAAACTACCTACAAGGTGGATGAACGAGCGCTCAAAAGCTACTGACTTCTCGTATCGTCTTGAGCTATTGTTTTTCTAATTCTGCATCAACAAAAATATAAACAAGAAAACTGCTTATAAATGATTTTACGATATTTTAGAGTGAAATGAAGATTTTGGAAAATATAGGTGTCCTAGAGTAATGCGACAAACCGAAGTCATAACCTCTGAGGTCGTCTAGATGGACACGTTCAATCAATCAATTGATTGATTTTGAAATTAACAGTTATAGGTCTATTACACTTTCCGATCGTTTCCGTTACCCATTTCTGAATTAAAAAAAAATTGGACCGGAGTAGGATAATTTTGGATATTTCCTTTCTTGATTTATATAAGTACACCCTCAAATACTGAAAATTTTCACCATCTTTATGACCGTAGAAAATGTCCTTTCATACAGAGCGATGAATACATTTTATTGTTGAATGAAGAAAAATTTCACTCCATTTTTCTACTAGCTAGATTCAAATTTTACCATGTTTGGCAATGATTTATTTCTTATATACTATAAATATTCAGAAAAACGGTTTTGCAACATTAAATTTGAATTATTGCCGTAAATTAAATATTCTAGCATGAAATGTAACAATTTTTGGAAAACTTTTAGATGGTGAGGGAATGCATTGTGGGTTCTTCAATGGTTTAAGTTACCCTTATTTTTGTCGCTCCCACCTGGTTGCTCATTTTTTTCGTACTGGTCTCTGGGCATCGCTTCGAGCCATTTCTTAACTGAAAATAATTTTTGGTTGTGTTTATTTTATTCATGTTTTTACATTTTAGTTAGTTATCGCGATTTGTCAATGAGGAAATGAAATCTCTTTATTAGTGTGTTGAAATTTTCCGGAATTGCAATTCCCCCAAAACAAACTTGGACAAGTTATTTTAAATTCTCAATAAAAGTGATACCAACATTCATGTGAATCGGAGGAGAAAAATCACATAAATCGTCAAACATTTAACTAATAGTTAGAATGTTGAAGGCAAGTAGGTGATGTGAAATTATATAGCTGTGTAATCGATTGTCCGAATAGTTATAGGATTTAAGAATTGGTTCATCATTGCTCATACAGGGTGAAATATGAATCGTTTTTGAATTTGTATTTGAAAAAATGAAGTGATACATTTTACCATTCAATAAACTTTATCAATCATCCCTTATGATGTCCATCTGATTTTTTGAATTCTTTCGTTGAATCACTTTCATACTTATATTTTTAATTTCAAAAATGATGAAAAAAAGCAGTTGAGAATATTGATATAACTGCAAACTTTGAAAGGTTCAAGATTCATTGAATTTTGAAATTTCTCGAAATATCCCAAGATCCCCCTCAAATTCAGTAATGAAATAAGAAAAATTGTTCTAGATAAACTAACAGCATGCCAACAGAACAATTTATGTTACCCCAGAGACCACCAAATCCGTCATTAGCACCAGTAGTCCGGTTTCGAATCATATCAAATCTCATCAGTATAGTAAGCAGAATGATAAAATCGATGTAAGAAACATAAAACCTTCAAAACATAACGCAGCGGTGATCTGAGAAAATTTCTCCAATCACGCCACCTGTCCGTTCCAAAAGCAACTGTCTCGAATATCACCGCTGCGTTATGTTTTATAGGTTGTTTCTTACATCGAATTCAACACTTTTCTAACTATACCTACTGATGAGATTTGATATGAATCGAAACCGGTCTAAAGGTGCAAATGATGGATTTGGTGGGTTAACATGAATTGTTTTATTGGCTTGCTATTAGTTCATCTAGAATTATTTTTCTTATTTCATTACCGACTTTGATAATTTCAGATGAACAGTCATTATATCATTGTAGAAAATCACCCTATTCATGCCAAACCAAGGTTCACCTAGAAGACCTCATTTTGTGGTTTATTACAAATTTTTATCAGATCTACGCAATTGTTCATTCTTCGCTTCGTTGCACTGAGGATGGGCCAATAAGCCCGAATCTATGGTCCGCAATTAGGATTGATGATTTCGATGAAGTCTAGTATTACTTGAATTGACTTTTTGACTCCAGAATAATTGTTTTCAATCAATACAGTTCTTTCTGAAATCCAATTTCGCCTGAATGAAAAATTTATTCTTTAAAAAAAAAAATTTGGGATAGACCCTACGTATAATACTACATATGCTTATGAAAATAGAATTAGAAAAAAAAATAAGTACTCAATTGAAATGATATTCCTCCATATGTCAAAAATCTGCATAATTCGTTATGCAGGTAATAAAGAAGCCATTTCAACTCGTTTTACAACTAAAACTTGACAGTTACATGGTGTAATTCTAACCTATAGCGTACAATAAAAGAGTTAATGAAATATTCTAGAGAGTCGTAAACTCGAACAGTTTTCCAGTTAATTATAACCATTTCCACACATCATTCATGTGAAGAATACAATGTCGAAGATTTTCTGTTGAAATTCAAGGTGCGAGTCTAGAAGAGCAACCTTCGGGAATTCTCATCTTTTAATATTTTTTTAATTATAATTATGGACGTAACACTTTTAATACGTTCAAATGTGGAAATTTGGAAAAAATGAGGAACATTCCTGGTGTTTTTGTTAGAGTTCTGCTGCCAATGAGACGTGGAAAGTAAAAAGTTATAAAATAACAAAGTGGCTTTTCAAAAATCAACAAAAACAAATATTTCCTGGAATAGACCTAGAAATATCCTTTCTTGTCGTATGTTCAATATATACCCATTTCATATCGAGGTGAATATCCATGAATATGATTATAAAAAGTATAGTTAATTTATTCTAATTCGATATCCTACTACATATTCCTCACTAATCAGTCCATAAATCATTTCGTTTTCAATTTCCTAACGAACAACAAATTCCGAGTGTCAAGCCGTCTGTGTATTACATAAATCGAGAACTACAATTTTCATATCTACATCATCCATCTTATCTATCGAATATCTCCCGTTCAACGCGAATACATTAACATATTAGAAGATATTGAGATGTAAATTAACGTGCATATTGAAGACGCTAATTGGTGATGGAATGGGAAAAAAGCCCCCCATCGAAAGAATTCGAGGAATTAGCCGATTAACTCTCGTATGGGCGGTTTCTCCTGACGATTGTAGATATCTGCTGCCGTTTCCAGTACGTTGACGTCTCCATCGAGGTAATTTGGTTGGACTACGATTGAATACTGGTAAAAGAAGTGGATGGTTCGATTTTTCTAGTTGAAAGGGTTCCGGTTCTTCTGTTGGAGGTTACCTGAAAATAGAGGGAGAAATTTATTCTTTGTTTGTTTCCATATCATTTGCTATAACTCTTCCATCAAGGTTGAAATCTTTCCAACAATGGTAGAGATTTTGTGGTAAGGTCACATTGACCTGACGAAAATATAACATACCTATTTCTGTATCGATTCTTCGGAAAATGTTTTCTTATTGACAAAAAAAAAATATGGTAATTTTTTCATTATCGAAACTCAATTTTGTTTAGACCTCCTGACTTTCCATTGAATTTTTTTGGGCTGTTAATTCCACCAAAAATTTCACAGTTAATGTTTTGTCAGGAAAGGAAGTAGGTATACCAAAATTAATTTGAGAAATTTCAAAAGTACTGACGTGATGTCAGGAGCATTTGTGAGCTTGTTTGAATTCATCCCATCTAGATATTTTTCGAAAGCTTTGGAAATATCGTATTCATGATCGGTTTCGCCTAGTTTCCCTTCTGAATCAGTATATTTCAAGATGTTTGCATTCTAAATTCGACATGTCAGATTTTGAAAAATTTCACGTGAAATTCTGAAAACCTGAGGAAAAAACGAGACTATCGAACCAAAGATTATGAAATCTACCACAGATTCTTCGTACCAAACCGGCCGTCTGTGAAAAATCATGAACTTTCATTTTCATAAACTTCAATAGATGGCAACAGAATAATCGAATTTTTCAACATCAAATCAGAAAAACTCAATTTTCTTTCCACGTGGAGTCGCTGTGATACTAAATTTTTCTATAACTCATTTTATAGAAGCCCATATTTCACAGGAGATATCGAAGATTTTGAGATTAATTTCTGTTGAATCTTCTGTTATTAGGATCCTCACGAAATTTTACATCGTTTCGTTATTTTAATAACCAACTACAAAGTTTCCAATTCGATCAAATCGGCAATTTTGGAATTATCGAGAACAAAAAAGAATTCCGATTGCTATGTCTACGAAATCCTTCGGCGAATTTGCTAATTTACGAACTCAACCGTCGCAATCAGTCCTCTAACGTAACCTGAATATTTTAATGAACTGAAAATCCATGAGAGATAGAAAAAATTCATTGAACGTCTACTCATCGAGGACTTGGAAATTAATTCACATAAAATTAATGTTTCTCAACTTATACCTGAAGAAAGAAAAAAAAATGATGCGGAAAGAAATTTAGGAATACAAATATTTCAGCAATTTTTTATCTATCGAACAATCTCCAAAAGAAATGAAAAAGAATCAAGGAAGACAGAATTTTTGATCAATAAATTAATCATTTTTTTATTATTATTCATCGATATCAAAAGAGCCAAGATCGAAACCTATTAGGTTCAAAATTAACAAGAAAAACCTGCACACAGTGATACATCTCGTAAACTATAAAATTGAAAACAAATCGTCACAGGTATTGAAAAACGAAAAAAATAAATGAAATATTCAACAAAAAATAACAATCCATAGAAATTGAGAAAAAAAATATTGTCCGACAAGTCTTGTACAATATTCAAACTAAGCCATAGTCACCTCTGTGACAATCTAACATTTTTCGCCAAAGTGGGCATTTTCAAACTTTTTGAAAAATCGCCATGTCTAAAAATCAAAAGTTGCTCATTCAAACATACAGACAGTTTTTAAGAAATTGATAGATGGTTCCTATGGAAATATCATGCCTTGCAAAAAAAAGTATATAGTGAGTTGTTCCAAACACTCTGGGCAATTTTTATTATAATATTTACCTACATCTTCACGTAGTTAGATATTGTTTTTAAGATAATAATAATAATATTGAGGTTAGGTTCTCGAAAAATGTTTGAAAAATTCTAGAAAGCACTGCCGTGAAGTCAGGAGCTTTTGAGCGCTCGTTCATCTACCTTGTGGGTAGATTCGCATTTTCCAGTTTTGGAAACCAATTGAAGAAATTTTTGACAGCTGTCAAAAAAATGACAGCAGCTCTTCGTCAATTTTGCCGAATCAACTGTTACAGAAATATAAGGATTACTTTTTCGATAATTCGCTAGAATCTTCTACGGTTTCTATGGTCTTAGGAATGCGATCTGGACAAAATTCTGATCGAATCTGTAGTTTCGAAATTATCAGGTAAAAATATTTTGATCGGTCATGTTTACGGAAACTCTAGTATTATTCTGCTCATTTATAAACGTGACCTCGACATTCGAGATCCAAACCTAACCTGAAAATTTCAGGCCTCTAGGTCTTTCCGTTCGAAAGTTATGATTTTCTATGGTTTCTATGGTTCTGGTCGAGCGATCTGGACAAAATTCCGCATATAGCTTGAACACCTCATTGTCCATTTGAGTGCAAAGTTTCATCTCGATCGAATCTGTAGTTTTCAAGTATACAGGAGAATAAAATTTCGAACGGCCATATTTACGGAACCCCTATTCGAATTTTGCCCAATAATGAAGTCAACAGTGGCATTCCAGATTCGAAACTACCCTGAAAATTTCAAGTTCTGGGTCGTTCCGTTTGAAAGTTATCGTGCTTGCGGCTGGACAGACAGACTTCAATTTTTCGACGGATTCGTCATTAGTGAATGGAACCTTGTCGATTAAGACCATTTTCGGCTAAAAATTCGAAAAATACAGACATCGTGACGAAATTAATGATATAGCCCTCGTGTATGTAGAACGAGTGCTCAAAAACTGTTGTGTATGTACGGCTAACAGCAAAAACCACCTCCAAAAGGGAGGGGTGAGGCTGCAGCCCCAAAGCCTCTCACAGGAATTGACTAGAGGGGTTCATCATCATCGAAGAAGAGGGACTGACCAGCAAAGAAGAACAAATGGGGTGCTGGATCGAAATCAGTGATCGATCAGTGATTATCCCCTATTTGGGGGATGCATGAGGGTCAAACGCTGCAATGTTGAATTTTTCGTTGCAATGTATGGATACCAAACTGTAGGGGGTTGTGCTTTAGGGTGTTGTGTCTTATGGGGTTTTGTCCCATTGGGTATTCATCCGAGGCAATATGAATACCTATCGATATGTTCTATGGGCTGATTTGCGGGCGATAATATCAGTCTGTTGGCCATCCCGATCTCCTGATCTTTCGCCCATCGTGCATGTTATGGGGAGGAGACTGAGGGTCTTAATGCATATTGCGCAGACGCTGCAAGCTCCACACCGCGGTTTACTGTTTGCTTCGGTGGGACTCATTAGGATTAAAATCTCTTTTTATTCACAACTCCAATTTAATTGGTTATTTCGAGCAGTTTCAGATTTCTGCAAAGTTTATCCATTTATCATTGATTTCAGACAGGCTCGAACTTTGTAGCTGAGCGTATATAATATGAAAAAACCTAGTATTTTCTATTAAGATTCTTTCCCAACCTACAGCCTATATCGTGGGTGGATTTTCTCGTTAAACCCGTCGTTTCTCATTTCCAACCCGACCACACCGCCAAGATCGATATGGACTGCAACTCTTCGTCGTTATTCCGTGCAAGTCCGATTTCGATCGCAGCACAGCGACTTGCAATTTGTAATTTAAATTCTCCGCTCATGCACAGCCGAAACGCGATATGACTCAGAACTAATTAAGTTTACACGGTTTTAACCCGTCTCGTTGCGACCAACTTTGCGAGCCTCGAGGTGATACAGCCGGATTTTCGCCGCCGAAGCGGCGGGTTAACTGCGAAAGGCGGTTTTTCAATCATGATCCCGTCCCGAGAGAGACGAGGGAATTGAACTGGTTCAAATGAAGGATTTTCACTGCTACGCCAACGAACGTTTCATCGCATATGTAAGAGATACAGGGTTTGCCTGGTATGAATTACCAGGAACAGGGAAACCAATATACTAACAAAGCGTGTGGCCAGAACCTTTTTGTGGTTCAAAGAAGAACAGCTATATAGAAGCCTTCAGGAAACTGACGTAGTGATACCCTTCAACAACTTCAATCCTTCATCCCTGCATCGTCCCTTCGAAGCATGAAGGCAGCTTGTGATATTAGATGTAGCAGAAAGTGGCCCATACAGGTTCTGCTGAGATAAGAATAATAATCCATATTCATTCTCTAGAAAAGTTCCGCTTACTTCTTTCAGAAGACCAAAAGTTTTCTTTAGCTCATAAAATATTATCTTCGAGATGGATTGTCCTGAACACATTGAAACAGAAGAAAAAAGTTCATGTGATTATAAACCACTTACTCCAAGGCCATCACAGCTACCGGAGTTTATTAAAACTCTGGAGAAAGAGATTAGAATAGATAATAAACAGTGATTTGTCTCAAGTGACGGCATAAATCACAACCATATCTTCTATGTTGCAAGAGCTCTGATCTTCTGAGAGGTCCAACAGAGGTCCAGGGTAAAACCTTGAGGGGTGACACATAAAATTGAAGTATAGTCCATTTAAGAACTATTGACATCGAAGCAGGCCATGAACGTCCAGTCGAGGCTTTATTTCTGGTTACAAAAAGTAACTAAATTTCATCATAGAAATAAAACATAAATATAACCTAGAAAAGTGTTGAGTATACGAATTATCGAATAATTAAGCCGGAATATTTCGATTGCAATTTCTACATGGGAGTTCAGGTTTGAAAGCGCAAAAATATCGTGGAATGCTTTCATATGAAATTATCTCATATAAAAGTCAACCATGGAAAATTGAAGATCATTCAAATAATTATTTATTTTCACTCAGGACCATGCAATATTTATTGGTATTGGAAATCTTGCAAAATTCTAACCATATAACTATAAGAGTACCATTTTATGTCAGGATTCAAGAAGGATAATTAATGGAATTCTAGAAGGTAGCTAGTGGTGCAACAGAAAAAAATTTTTGGATACTTCGCAAGCACAGGGCCAAAAGAATGGATTGGAAAAAACGTTATAACGTATTAAGAAATAAGAGAGAAACAAAAATTAAGAATCTATGTAGTACATGGAGAATTTTGACATGAAATTTGTACCGAACTATCAATATATGAACCAATTTGGGAATTATTTAAAGCTCGGTGTTGAATACTTCAAGAAAGTCAATTTTTATTTTCATTCATTGAAACTGTCCATGAATTATTGAAAATATTATAATTGATGAGCAATTTTACAATTATTCAGTATACTTTTGAATTGGGAACAATATAGCATGTGTATTAGCAGAGGGAATGTGAACAGGGTACCATACAGTATAAGTATAATAAATAAACTTTAAATATCTATGAATGATACAAGAGCAAACATAAAAATATTGAAAACTTTGTTTCCACGTAGTGTAGTGATTAGGATGTGTTTATTGAATAAGCTGATATAATCCTATTGATGGGCATCCTTTTGCAGGGAAGGTTTCAATATTTCAATAACCCATTTATGAAATTATTCACCATTCATAGTAATCCTTATCATTAATACCACTGTCAAGAATCGGATCACATCCAGGTAAAAATCCATCAATTGTTCCAGCATTCAAAATAGTGCACCTTCTGCCTTTACTCTTGAATATACTCGGCATACCTTTTGGATTATTTTTTAGTGTCCACTGACAAATTTGAATATCCAAATTTCATCTAGATAAATGAATTTTACGTTTTGTTCCATGTATTCTCGGTATTTATCACGATATAGTACTATTTTCATTATGTTTTTCTGTTTATCATTAAGAATCAACTTTTTTGTATTTGTATCCAATTTTTTTATGATATAATATGATGTTGACTTCGATCAATTGAAGTAGGTGCTCTTTGGCCAGTTCGAAAAGGATATCTAAACTTATATATTCATTGTTTTTAATTCTAGCAAAAACAGAGTCATTCAATGTCTCTTTGAAGGAATAATCGTATCGCACAGGTTTTCTTCCACTGCTAATTCCAGGCTATAATAACATGCTAATATTCTACGGACAGGGCTTGGTGAAATCTGAAAATTTAAGAGACATTGATCAATCAGAATACACTTTGAGTCGGTGAATAACAGTTTACCTGAAACACTAGCGGTAATATCGATACCTTTTTGCCAAATTATCGTAAGCCTCAACGTACTACGTTGCGGCTTACGATAGTTTGGCAAAAAGGTATCGATATATGCCAAATCTTTGAAAAACTCGAAGTAACACCGACAAACTACCTGGCGTTCTCTTGTTAGGCGCGATGTATCCTGGTGAATTCCAGCCGTTTTAATAGCATAAGACAAAAAATACTCAAATTCAGAGCAAATTTTTATAATTACATATTCACCAATATCTTCGATAAAATCATCAAAGCAAGATTTCTATGGGTAATGTTAGTGTTATTCCTATACCAACCTGAATTCAGCAACCCAAAATATTACTGAATAGTCTATTACCAACTTAAATTAGATTTTTCACAGCCAACCGAGATGTCAATAATTCTTAAACGGAGTAAGTATAGGAGAGAATCTCATTCGCATGAAACATCTATCTTTTTTTGAATGATGAATGGACCAAGGGGTTCGACAAGGTAGTAATCCCGGACCCGTACAATATATTATTGGCATGTCAGATTTGCCTTCGAAATTATCTCAAAATCCTTCTACAAGAGATGTATAGCGGATGTGATGCCTTCATAATTTTGTTACGGTTTACGTCAGAAATATTTCAGAGAGTGTGCCGGTATAAATGTCAGTTCTGATCCAACAGTTCGTAACGTAATGAATAATAAAAAATTCCAATAAGGAATATCCCGAAACTCATCTATGGGGAGGTACATTAGGCACCGTTGAAGTATCGCAATTCTGGGTCAATTTTATGGGCCTTCCGGCATCATCTCTCCCTGTAATCAGCCCAAGGTAATTTCAAGGATCTTCGGAAAGACCCAATTAGAATAGCATGCATAAAAATTTTTTCATTTCCCAAAATGTCCCTCCATCCAATCCAATCAGTATTCATCTGCTGATCCAATCTTTTCCGCTGTTATCTTCCCAGGATCCAATCGAGGGGTTATAAAAATCCTCCCGCCTCCTTTACGACCCCTAATTAGACCCGGGGTTACGCCAGTGAGGTGCTCAAAATTATAATTCCTACTCACGGGAGCGAAATCAGGGTGAACGTCAGCGTTGAGCGAGGCCTCGAGTTGTAACTTGCAATTTGTGCTTCCGCCTCCTTCCCCCTTCGTCCTAGGGGCTTCCTCCCGGAGGTGATGTCTTGTTCCTCCTTCAATCAGAGCAGGAGACATGTGTAAATGTAGGTACCAGAAGTTCTGAAATTAGGTGTTGAGTAAGAATTTTGTTCTACATGAATGGAAATGGAAATCTTGCTGTTGATTTCTGAAGCACCTGTCTTCATTGCTTTTCTCGATTTTTGAGCGCTCGTTCTTCTTCACACGAGGGCTATATCATTTCGTCAAGAATCATGATGTCTGTATTTTTCGAGTTTTCTCGATAACTTTCGAACGGAACAACCTAGAAACTCGAAATTTTCAGGGTAGCCTCAAATCTTGAATTCTGCGGTCGAGTTCGTTATTCGGCATAATTCCACCAAGGGTTCCGTAAATATAGTCGTTCAAAATTTTGTTCTCCTGATTACTTTGAAACTGCTGTTTCGATCGAGATGAAATTCTGCACTGCGATCGAGAATGATTTGTTCAAGCTATATGCGGAATTTTGTCCAGATCGCATGACCAGAACCATAAGAACCATGGAAAATTGTGACTTTTGAACGGAAACGCCTAGGGACTTGAAATTTTCAGGATAGATGTGGATCTTGAATGTCGTGATCACGTTCATCTATGACCCAAATTATACTAGGGGTTCCGTAAATATGGTTGTTTGAAATTAAGTTTTCTTGATAATTTCAAAACTACAGATTCGATCGTGACGAAATTTTGTATACTAATGGAGAATGATATATTCAAGCTACATTTCTCCAGATCACATGACCAGAACCATCGAAACCATAGAAAATCATAACTTTCGAACGGCAAGGCCTAGGGACTTGAAATTTTCAGGATAGGTGTGGATCTGAAATGTCGCGTTCACGTTTATCAATGAGCAAAATTATACTAGGGGTTCCGTAAATACGGTCGTTTGAAATTTTGTTTTCTCGATAATTTCGAAACTACGGATTCGATCGAGATGAAATTTTGTATTTTAATCGAGAATGATATATTAAAGCAATATTTTGTCCAGATCGCATGACCAGAACGATAGAAACCATAGAAAATTGTAACTTTTGAACGGAAAGGCCTAGGAACTTGAAATTTTCAGGGTGGGTTTGGATCGCGAATATCGCGGTCACGTTCATCAATGAGCAAAATTAGACTAGGGGTTCCGTAAATATGGCCGTTCAAAATATTTTGTTCCTGATAGTTTCGAAACTACTGATCGGATTGGAATGAAATTTCGCACCTAGCTGCGGAATAATGTATTCAAACTACGTGCAAAAATTTGTCCATATCGCATCAGCAAGACCATAGATACCGTGGAAAATTCTAGCGAATTATCGAAAAAAAATTGATCAGCTGAAGCACTGACATGAAGTCTGGTCTTTCGCCTAAGTTCCAGAATTTTTTTGACAGCTGTCGAAAATTCCTTCAATTGATTTCTAAAACTGGAAAATGCGAATCTACCTACAAGGTGTATGTACGAGCGCTTAAAAGCTCTTGCCTTCACGGCAGTGCTTTTCGTAATTTTTTTTTTTTACTTTTCTACATTGAACTCTTGTTCCATAAACACTCATTATACTCAGGCTATTTTTATCATAAAAAACAATCAGACTATAGAACGTTATGGAAATACTAACCTCGATTTTGCTGACTTTCCCATAGCACATATTTTTCTTTTTCTTTGAAGAAGTGCAAACATCACCATGAATCAATTATTAATAAAAAATTTGGGACCTATCAGTTTTCCTGTTTATGGTGTAATACCTGGAGTTCAATCTTCTATGAATTGGCAGAAATAGATAGTTTTCAAGGTTTCTTTTGGGTTTGGCAGATAGCATTGGTGTCTGTACAAAACTCTGTGTGTTCTTAGATTTTCTCCAGGTGCTTTGCAATTTTCCTCCATTGTTCTGCAACTACTATTGATAATTGATCCTTTCTGGAAATGCTGAGATTGATGACACAAAAACATCCAAGTTTCGAGATATTTATATGGTTCCCTGCAAAAAAAGTCCTCAATAAATTCACACATAGGCATACAGTTGTCCAAATTAATTGTAAGTAAGTATTGTGTACTTCCATAAAAATAACTTATAAAAGAATATATTTATTTTCGAACTGGAATTCCCTTTTTGTCCAGATGAACTCCCCGAATTCGTGGTCAAATTCAATTGTGCCGGTGAAGGAGGCCGGAATGCGCCGTTTGAAATCATAAATGGGCGAAATCCACCAGAAGGTTTCGTTGATATAGCCATCTGTTTTTTTCCCAATTATTTCAAAAACACCGATCAGATCAAATTGAAACTTTATAGTTGATTGTATTACAACGACACGAAGGTTCTTGACGATCATATCACCAAAAGATTCAAAAAGAAATATTTTTCAAAACTTTGGGTACCTACTTAGAAACTATTCGCCATATCCTGCTGAAACTTTGTGCGTTGTGGCGTAGGGACACAGTAACAAAGCATAGACAGAACATACCCAGGTGTCCTAACTCGCACAAGCTCTGAGCTTAAAAGGAATCTCACAGAGAACTAGGAGAGTCGAGATATAAGCAAACAAATAAACATATAAGGCATGGATGAAAATGTGTAATGTAGAAATCCAGCTTTGCAGCCGTTCCACGTGAAAAGAAAATTGAGTTCTTCTGATATGGTGTTGAGAATATTCGATATTCGGTAGTTCCATCTCTTGACGTTTAAAAAATTTTATGTGATTACTTATTTGTTGAGTTGATGTTTTTGGTTCGTTCAATAATCTTTGGTTCAATAGTCTCGCTACAGTGTCATCTCATGTAAAATGGTCATATATTAGTTATGAGGGGCAAGTGCGCAAAAGTTTCTGACTTCACGTCAGTGCTTTTCAGATTTTTGTCTGTGTGGAGTAAACCTCACCTAATCCTAAGTTACTGTCAACTGTAATTGCATCGAGGAAAAAACCGACCAAACCTGACTTGGACCATAACCGATAGTCGAGCCCCGCCAAAAATTGGACCCAATTAATTTTTGCGGTGCAAGTTTACAACACCGAGCCTTATCCGCGGAAATCCATTATCGGCCAACGTTGCCCTAACATTAGGCATAATGTATGCGGCCACCCAAGTGGCGATCCCATTACCCCCTCCTCCCCGCCCCAATCTCCCCCCTAATTACCGGGCTGCCGGTCGTTCGGCCATGTTGGCCTTTACTGCGAATTTATTGCAAATTAATTTGGGTAGGTGAGCGCATTCCTCGGGATTTATCTCTGCTTTCCGACTCCACGATGATTATAGTGGTTACAAAATGCCCGACTCCTGCTGCAGCAGGACGCCACAGTGCCGCCAACCACCGGAAAATTGGAAGTTCGCGCCGGAACGGGATCGGGACAGTTGGCGGTCATGCCCGTGATAATTGACGGTGGAGGAATGCTGTCCACTGATCTGCGTAGATGGACGGGATGTTGCTTTTCATTCGGTTAATTAAGTACTCGTAATTGGGTCCTGATGTATGCGCGGGATCTGCGTCGAGGTCGTTATCAGGGGCTAATTGGTGCTGGGAAAATTTCTGCCGGGCGTGCGCAACGTTAACGACGAAAACGTTGCGGATATCGTGTGCGAAGGATTTCAGCCAGCATACCTACAGTTTTAAACAAATTTAAGCCTTGCTGTGCCATCACCATTTGGTCTTTGGTGCCATTCCATCACTAATAGTAAGGTGAATTTGTATAAGAGTACGCATATATATACCTATAGGAGTACGCACCACACTCAACCAAGTTTTCCAGGATATACGATGTACAACAGGAATTTAGTTACTTCTACAGGAAATTCCCCCTATATAAGCGACAGCAGGAATATTTGTTGATTTTACGTGACAATTCCGGTCGTTTAATTCCTCTAGAAATAACAAGTTTTACATTCGTTGATGCAAACAAACTGCAGTTTGTCATTTCAACAGGAAAATAATACTGTGACAAAAACCGGCATATGCGTGAATACTTACAGGATTTTCCTGTTCAATAAACAAACTAGATAGTTGTATTCCAAGCTTCAAATTTCAGTTTCTACAAGAATTTCCAGTAATGAACAATAAACTTAGAGAGAATTACTTCACTTATAACGGCACTGTATCGATTTAACAAGAATTTTCTGTTGAATTGGAAAACTATAGTTCATATATTGCAGTACTGGCTGGTTGTATTCGACGCTTATAACCTGAGATTCTACAGGAATTTTCTCTAGTAATGCATTCCATCTAAAGATGAAGAGTGAATAGGTGTGACTGGAATAGGGAGAATTTATATTATATTATATTCGTTATAGGGTATCTTCACATTATTCTAACGAATTAGAGAGATATTCGTTGAAAACTAGTATTGGGAGATTCCTTAATGAATATAAGGAGAATTTTCTCCTGATTCCGGAATCATTTTAACGAATTTGATTACATAATTGCTGTCTCCAAATGCTCACACCTTTTCTATCGCTTTTTAATCCTTCGGGTAGCATCTTTTGAGTTTTGTATGTGGCGCCCCCTGTTGAGCGGTACGGTAAATGTTGAGTCGTCGGTGCAGATCGCTTCAAATCTAATATTCCTTCCTTCCTCTGATCTGATCTAACCTAACTTTGACATCTGTCTTCCTGTTAAACTCATATTTCCCTGTTCCTTCCTGCACTATGTTTCTTAATCATATACTAACACTCTTTTATTTTTTTTCTGTATTTCCTAGGATAAGTTCGAGAGTAAGTATCAATCGTAAATCGAAAATATTCAATTCTAGGTAGGTGGTCAAAAAATGCTGAATATCATCGAATCGCTGTTTCATCATGTTCGATCCTTCTTCGGAAATTTTATCCCAAACAACTTCAACCATATGGTACAACATAGATTGAAATAGTGTTAGCTGAACAAGATTTATTCCTGTAGAATAATCTGAAATTCTTTGAGAAATACCAAACATTCCTGCTGAATCAACTGAATTTAATGTGTCCATACTGTTAGTCGTACAACTACCATTGGGTTATACTTACAAAATTATTATATTTTATTAGATATTCCCCCTTTTATGGAAATATTCCTTTAAAAAAATTATAAAAGCACTGCCGTGAGGTCAGGAGCTTTTGAGCGC
This sequence comes from Aphidecta obliterata, assembly GCA_963966015.1. Classification (NCBI taxonomy): domain Eukaryota; kingdom Metazoa; phylum Arthropoda; class Insecta; order Coleoptera; family Coccinellidae; genus Aphidecta; species Aphidecta obliterata. The sequence continues at coordinate 14,629,750 of OZ014435.1, read as the reverse complement.
TCGTACAGGAAGGAATTTTCGACAGCTGTCAAAAAAATTCTCAAACTTAGGCAAAACTCCAGAATTTCTTTTCGATAATTCGTTAGAATTTTCTACGGTATCTATGGTCTTGGTGATGCGATCTGGACAACATTTCGCACGTAGTTTGAATACATTATTCGTCAGCTAGGTGTGAAATTTCATTCCAATCCAATCGGTAGTTTCGAAATTCATCATCATCATCATCATCGTATAGAAGGCGTGGCCGCCTGTTCAATTTCGAAATTATCAGGAAAAAATATTTTGAACGGCCATATTTACGGAACCCCTGTCTAATTTTGCTGATTGTTGAACGCGACATTCGCGATCCAAACCTACCCTGAAAATTTCAAGTTCCTTGGCCTTCTCCTTCGGAAGTCATAATTTTCTATGGTTTCTATGGTTCTGGTCATGCGATCTGGACAAAATGTTGCTTTGCTATATCATTCTCGATTAAAATAGAAAATTCTATCTAGATCGAATCCGTAGTTTCGTAATTATCGAGAAAACAAAATTTCAAACGACCGTATTTACGGAACCCCTAGTATAATTCTGCTCATTGATAAGCGTGAACGCGACATTTCAGATCCGCACAGAAAGTTATGATTTTCTATGGTTTCTATTGTTCTGGTCATGCGATCTAAAGATGTAGCTTGAATATAACATTCTCCATTAGTATACAAAATTTCGTCACGATCGGATCTGTAGTTTTGAAATGATCGAAAAAACTGAAATTCAAACGACCATATTTACGGAACCCCTAGTATAATTTTGCTCATAGATAAACGAGATCCACAGCTATCGTGAAAATTTCAAGTCCTTAGGCGTTTCCGTTCAAAAGTTACAATTTTCTATGATTTCTATGGTTCTGGCCATGCGATCTGGACAAAATTTCACCTGTAGCTTCAACACCTTATTCTCCATTCGAGTGCAAAATTTCATCTCGAGCAAACTCGTAGTTTCCAAGTAATCAGGAGAACAATACTTTGAACGGCTATATTTCCGGAACCCCTGGTGGAATTTGACCCATTAACGAACTCAACCGAGGCATTCGGGAACTGAACTCACACTGAAAATTTCAAGTCTCTAGATTGTTCCGTTCAAGGGTTATTGTGCTTACGGTCGGCCGGCCGGACGGACAGACTCGAATTTCCCGACGGATTCGTCATCAGTGAGTAAAACCCTATCGATTGAGAACATTTTCGGCTCAAAATTCGAAAAATACAGACATAGTGACGAAATGATGTAGCCCTCGTGTAAGTAGTACGAGCGCTCAAAAAGGACCTGATCACTGCTCACCGTTTTTTCTGTTTATGGGACTCAAGTCACTAAAATCGGAATCGGCATGTTATTGCAAGTACAGATTGTTCTCAGAACTTTTATTTTCGTTGTGATCACAATAGTTGCATTTAAACAACAGGAACTGACATTCCATCAAGCCGCCAACTGCTGTTGTTTTTGAACAGTCCGTTATAATCCAAACTGTATCTTCTAATGAAATAGCCAAGATCGAATTGAACGTGTGTATGTAAGAGTACGCAAATTCGTAGTATATGAGTACATACTCCATACTCCATATCGAAATGAATTTGCACAAAAATACCTCAAAAGAACCACAGCGACTAACACTAACTATAACTCAATTAAATAATAAAAAAAAATAGTTGTCATAAAAAAATATCCATATGACAGCCCTGTACCTATCAGATAAATTCAAGTTTGATTGAAAATCTAGGATACACTTTTTAATGCTAATATATGAATAGGGGTGTATTGTTCTACCCCTTACAACCATAGGGGAGCACCATCAAAATATTTTTTGAGTGCCTTCTCGTCCGCAGAAAATGTCTGCAATTTAATATTTGTATTTCCCTTCGTTCTCAAGAGAAAAATCAAGAAGTTCTCTTTAGGCGCTTTGAATTCTGATTTGCATAGATAATGGCGATTCCTTCAACATTTCGTTCGTTCACGTTTTTTTTGGACTTATAAGATGAAAATCATAGCATTCTTCTTACTCATTTGAAATGCTCGGAATTGCAGTTAATGGAAAACCATTAAATATTCACCAATTATATCGGTTTGCAATTTGCTCTTTTGCTATTAGAGCTCAAAATAATATGGTCTGTTATCGTTACACTATATAATTAAAGGGTGGTAATGGTAATTGTGAGAAAGTCATTACACTTTTTTATGAAACGTGTTTGTGTTTCAGAGTATTTAGTTCATTATTCTTACAATATATACTTATAGGTTGGGTATTGGGAAATACTTTTTTCACGAGCTTTGTTGTGAGGTTTTAAAAAAAATAATAAACTTCCTTATGAAATTTGCAGCTTCTTTGATGGTAAATAGTTGATTTGAAATACAACAATCGAAGAACAGGAAGAAAAACAATAATGAACGTTCAAAGAAACGAATTATGATTTCTTAGTTAAACGGTTAAACCGTGATGAAATTTCTATAGTAGGATCTAGTCGTGGGAACGTCCCATTCATAAAACCGTCGAAAATATGAGGGGGAACGGGTGGGGGGCAAGAAAGCGACATCTATAATTCACGTAGTAAAAATGCGTCGGAGCAGGAAAAGCAGACATTTTATGAAGTAGCCGTTATTTGTTAAGAATATAAACACCTCCGCTAGTTTTACAGCTAAATCGATCATAAAGTCGTAACTTTAATGTTTTATGGTGGAGCCAGGTGTGTGGAGGAGCTCCACAAGTGGCTCTGAATTCGTAAAATCCCTTCATTTATCCCCGGTGCCGTCGGCTAGCGTCCTCCTGCAAACTCTGATTTGTCCCCTTGGCACGACCTGAATGTTGATGAGGGCCGTTAATTAGAAAGGACTCTGATTACGAAGCAACCTGGCTTCGCTACTGTGTAAGGCCCTTGAGGTTTCATTTCATATTTGAAAATACTCGAATGTGTACTCTTGTTTTTCACAGCTGTCTCCTATACTCAATTGAATTTTCTATCTTAAAATTTTTTATTTCGCACTTGTATATTATTTGTTCATTTCATCTTGACTATCGTCATTAGATCCTAACGCTCATCGAATAACCATCCTTGGGCCTCTGGCCCAAGGATGCTGAATGTTACCCTCCGGACATAAGGATCAATATAACACTCGGTGAATAAATAACTATCGATACTTCAATTTCAATGAAGAGAAATTTGACCTTTAAATTGCCAATCTTCAATTCAGCCCGTTAATTTATAAGGTAGGTGGGTTTCGAGGTATATTATGTTACCTTGACGGTGAGGCTCAATTTCTTCCTTTACGCTTGGAATTCAGAGAAATGTCGGTATTGGTTCTTCGAATAATAGATATTTGTTCTGGCAAAGCTTCTGGTATGGAATGTCGTTGATCTCATCCAAGGATGTCGTCCTAGAAACCAGGAGGTTTGTGAATGCTCTGATATAATCTTCGATTGATATCTAAAAAGAGATATATTTATACATATTCAATAAAAGAATTACATTGAATGATTTTAAAACTAGCTCGTGATCTGATTAATCTCAAGTTCATCGCACCCGCGTGGTCTTTTATACACTCGTTTTTACACAAGTGTCAGTCCAGACCGAAACGATAATTTTACGACGGGTTCGTTTTTCCGGAATTTGCATGGAATTAAAATAAATCGACTTGATTTATTCCATTTTTCATGGCCAGCCATCAAGATCAGGCAAGTAAGCGTCCTACCTGCGACTTGAGCGCATGCGCGGCGTACGCCGTAATTATGTAGCTACATATAAATGCACGCGATATTGCCTGTACAGACGATAAATAAGTCAAAAATAGGCGTAAATATAAAATCGGTAATTGACGTTACATACAGGACAGGTTCGGAATCTCAATAAAGTCGTGACTGAATCGGCTGTCGGATGCATTTTATGTCGTGAACAACTCTTCGCTTATTACCCACTTGTTACTGTTCTTTATGTAGTTTCATTACTTTCATGATGTTGAAAAGTTCAAAAAGTAGGTTTCTTTTTTTGCCTTACTTGTGTGCTCAAAAGTAAATATACAAATTTCGTACATCATTACATTTAATAACGTAGATAACTTACATGACACTTTATTGAGATTTGGCAATTACCTACTCAATATTCTTCGAATCCGATTTCAAAACAACGTTTTCAAACTCAAATCTTCATTCAATTATCATTTCATAATTTTCTCTTTGGTAAAAAAGTGATTGCATAGAACGACTCCTTTCTCTGCGTCAAAGAGTCACTACATTTCTTGTGTTATTACACGAATAGAAGTGAATATTTTCTATTTTCGTTGTCGTTGATTATTTGCCGTTGTATGTTCATTCTTCGTGTCCTTTTGGGCCATAAACAATGTAGGTCATTGCGTAAACCACACAATGAATATTGCCTTCTCTCAGATTCACAGCAACAAAATACAATGCTTCACAAACTCTAATGAGAAAATTGATCGTAAATTTCTGTTCTTGTTAAATGATTAATAAAAGTCGACAAGAACAAATTGCAAGCTAATTGTTGGAACGTTTAATGTTAGTTGATTGATGAATGAGAAGTTGCAGTTTGATGAAGAAAAAAATTAATGAAGATTATGATGCTTGATTTGTGTGTGGCACTTGCGGGTGTTTTTGCGTACAGATTTAATTGAATTTCATTTCGATTATTTCGTTTTGGATAACAAACTTGAGTTTAGTTGTTTCAAGTCCTATATGTAACATTTTTGTGTAATAAAACACATATTTTGCATTTTATCGAAATAATTATTGAAATATACTGGTCAAATTAATTCAAATCTTTCACAATTATATCCGCCGACGGCCGCCCTATCGTGAATCGAAGAAGTTCCACCAATTTGTCGAGCTAGTGTACAGGTAAGTAGTTGCTCTAATACTCTTGAATATTCTATTGAAATAACTCAAACTGACGATAAGTTACCACTGTAAAAATTTATAGTGTTCCATGAGTTTTTACAATTATCATCATCATCATCATCCCCTAAAATGAAATCATATAACATCCTGTATAATTTGAATTGAACCAATTTACTCTCCTAAGTTGTACTATGTTTTCAAGAATCCACCCAGTAGGTATCTCCAAGCCACTGACGATTCTGTCATAATTTGCTGAGAAAAACCTCAAACGAGCTCTGTGCCGCGCAAGCTAGCACAATTCTTGATAACTCATCCATTAATGACACAAGTCTGGAGGAGACAAATCCCTGAATTATGTGTTTTACACATAAATGACACATAATTCAGGCATTTGTTTCATCAAAATTGAGTGATGAATGAACGCGATATTGAGTATAAGGCCAGCTTGCTCGGCAATATAGCACAATTCTCAATAAAAATTATTAGGTAGGCGCTCAAAGCAACTGGCTTCACACGTGAATAACACATAATTAAGACATTTGATTCGTCAAATATGAGTGATGAATGAAAGATTTATCAAGTATTATGCCGGCTTGCTCGGCAATATAGCACAATTCTCGATACAAAAATATTAGGTAGGCGCTTAGATCAACTGGTTTCACAAATGAATAATATATAATTCAGGCATTTGTGTAGTCGAAATTGGGTGATGAATAAAAGCGTTATAAAGTATTGTGCCAGCTTTCTCGGCAATATAGCACAATTCTCAAAAGAAAAAATTTGGTTGGTGCTCAGAGCAACTGGCTTCACACATGAATAACACATAATTCATGCATTTGATTCGTCAAATGTGAGTGATGGATGAAAGATTCATCAAGTATTATGCCGGCTTGCTCGGCAATATAGCACAATTCTCGATAAAATAATATTAGGTAGGCGCTTAGATCAACTGGGTTCACAAATGAATAACATATAATTCAGGCATTTGTTTATTCAAAATTGGGTGATGAATAAAAGCGTTATCAAGTATTGTGCAAGCTTTCTCGGCAATATAGCAAAATTCTCTATAGAAAAAATTAGGTAGGTGCTCAAAGCAACTGGCTTCACACATGAATAACACATAATTCATGCATTTGATTCGTCAAATGTGAGTAATGAATGAATGAGTTATCAAGTATTATGCCGGCTTGCTCGGCAATATAGCACAATTTTCGATAAAAAAAAATATTAGGTAGGCGCTTAGATCAACTGAGTTAACAAATGAATAACATATAATTCAGGCATTTGTTTAGTCAAAATTAGGTGATGAATAAAAGCGTTATTAAGTATTGTGTCAGCTTTCTCGGCAATATAGCACAATTCTCAATAGAAAAAATTTGGTAGGCGGTCAGAGCAACTGGCTTTACACATGAATAACACATAATTCATGCATTTGATTCGTCAAATGTGAGTGATGGATGAAATAGTTATCAAGTATTATGCCGGCTTGCTCGGCAATATAGCACAATTTTCGATAAAAAAAATATTAGGTAGGCGCTTAGATCAACTGGGTTCACAAATGAATAACATATAATTCAGGCATTTGTTTAGTCAAAATTGGGTGATGAATAAAAGCGTTATTAAGTATTGTGCCAGCTTTCTCAGCAATATAGCACAATTCTCAATAGAAATAATTAGGTAGGCGCTCAGAGCAACTAGCTTCACACATGAATAACACATAATTCATGCATTTGATTCATCAAATGTGAGGGATGAATGAAAGAGTTATCAAGTATTATGCCGGCTTGCTCGGCAATATAGCAAAATTCTCGATAAAAAAATATTAGGTAGGCGCTTAGATCAAATGGTTTCACAAATGAATAACATATAATTCAGGCATTTGTTTAGTCAAAATTGGGCGATGAATGAAAGCGTTATTAAGTATTGTGCCAGCTTTCTCGGCAATATTAGCACAATTCTCAATAGAAAAAATTAGGTAGGTGCTCAAAGCAACTGGCTTCACACATGAATAACAAATAATTCATGCATTTTATTCGTCAAATGCGAGTGATGAATGAATGAGTTACCAATTATCATGCCGGCTTGCTCGGCAATATAGCACAATTCTCGATAAAAAAATTTTAGGTAGGCGCTTAGATCAACTGGGTTCAAAAATGAATAACATATAATTCAGGCATTTGTTCAGTCAAAATTGGGTGATGAATAAAAGCGTTATTCAGTATTGTGCCAGCTTTCTCGGCAATATTAGCACAATTCTCAATCGAAAAAATTAGTTAGATGCTCAGAGCAACTGGCTTCACACATGAATAACACATAATTCATGCATTTGATTTGTCAAATTTGAGTGATCAATTATTATGCCAGCTTGTTCGGCAATTTAGCACAATTCGCGATAAAAAAAATATTAGGAAGGCGCTCAGATCAATTATTGGCTTCACAAATGAATAACATATAATTCAAGCATTTGTTTAGTGTTTATTGGGTAATGAATAAAAGAGTTATGTTTATGTTTATGTTTGTGCCAGCTTTCGGCAATATTAGCACAATTTTCAAAAGAAAAAATTAGGTAGGTTCTCAGAGCAACTGGCTTCACACATGGATAACACATAATTCAGGCATTTGTTTCGTCAAATCTGATGGAAGAATAAAATAATTATTAAGTATTGGGCCAGCTCGCTCGGCAATATAGCAAAAATCTCGATGAAAAAAATTAGGTAGGCGCTCAGAGCTGGCTTTATATATGAATAACACATAATTCAGGCATTTTTCATTTATTTATTAAGTGATGAAAGAAATATTTATTGATAATTGTAATAACTTTCGCGGCGAGGTACCACAATTCCTAATAAAAAAAGTAGGGGATTACACACAAAACATAGATAATGACACATATCGTTTAAATCGGTTGTCGAAACGGTTGAGCCATAATCAAGTTCTAGTCTTGAAAATTTGTGATTGTGATTTTCCCATAGTCTATAGTTCTATAGCTATGAAAATACTTGTTAATTTCAAAATGAAGAAATGCGCATGCAATAGATACCAAACTGATGCTGGAACAGTGGAACAGATACGTGTATCACTAAAACTTTCATTGCCCTGTAGTAAGTAAATGATAAGTATGTATTTCCAACGACAGATACATTCCTTACTTTTATCTAATCTGAAATATTAAGTGTTCCACTAATTCCATAGCGATTAAAAATTCACTTGAACAAATTATCAGAAGACTATGATGTTTTGAATCTTTATATGTCTAAGAGAAATCATTATATACCTCTAGTTCATTCCAGGAAGAGGTACCTATAATATCAAAAATTTCTTTTCTTTTCATTGAAATAATTACTGATAACTATTTTTATATTTCAAACTTCAAGAGAACTTCCTACTTTCAGTATAATCGAATGTAAAATCATTCTCATATCTGAAATAGAATATCGAGTGATCTGAAAGTCAGACAGAATTTTAATGTTTTCACAGAAATACCTATACTCTGAAGTTGATCATAGTTAAAGAAAGCAGAGCGTCGTCTTTGAATCTACGCGAACGCTTTCAAGCAACATCACTAACCTAAAATTAAGCCTGGTTATTTACCCACCTTTATCTGGGATTCACCTCGAAATAACTCTGAATCTACCAAAACAAACGAAACTGCGTTACTCACCGTGCGTTATTACCCGATATCACGGCATTCTTCGACGATATCACGGTGATATGGACACGAAATTGTTAAGACGACTTATAATGGCGTCGATGCTCTGGGTCGTAGAGGCCATACTGGAGTTGGGCGGTTTGAAAGTCAGTAACAATAGCGGACACATCGTGGGGTTCCTCTCGACTTCGCCAGCTGCCTTCGCCTTCAGCGATGGAATTTGTTCGAGAAATATTGTAGTGCAATGGACGTTGTTTCTTTTTTGTAAATTCCTGAAATAAGAACTATGATGATAGAAGAATTTAATTTTTTTTATATCCATTCATTGGTTTATTCATTCGATTATACGTAAATGTAAATGATTCTCCAAAGGAAATATCACAATCATTTCCAGGAAAAATCTGAAATGCTGAATCGTGAATTTATGTACTCCTAGAAGTTCGATTTTTGCCTTATTATTTTCAATAATAAACAGGAATCAATCGTTCGAGAAAGGAGAAATAAAAGAAATTTTCGGTAGTGTAGAATCTTGAAATAAAAAAAAACCTTGCAAAATTTTATTGTAAATTTATAACTTATGATTTACTAGAGTCAGAGCTTTGCGGTTTGATTACAATTATCATGCAAATAAACATTTCAAATTGCATCATTTTTCGTGGTATAATTTTTCACCAAATTGGTTTTAATTTATACTTAGATTTTTAGCCTTCTGCGCGTTTCTATGAACAAGGGCACTATTATTTTGCCGAAATTTCTGTACTCTTTCAATTTTCAGCCGAAAATGATTTCGAACGATAATATGCACACGCAGAATAATAATTCGTGGTCAAATACAATTCTGTCCATCATTTTTGACTTTCATATAGCTGTACTTGGTTTCATTGACCATCAACAAAATTGATCTGAATTCAAAAATTAACATTCGTCAAAATATCAAAATCTCCAATTAAACCATTTGAATATGAAATGTACCGTGAACTTGCCGTATTGTGTTTGCTGAATCCACGAAATTTTTTCCCATGAGAGACATTCTCCGAATGGAGTTATCAGACATAAAGCACCTGTGTTGATGGACACCCGAACATACCATCATACAAATCACTCACCTCAATGCCAGTCGTGTTTTTCATTCAACCTCCACTTTTTCCCCCCATAAAACGCAACATCGACCATCTCAAGAGGGCTTTGGAAATAACCGTGTCATGTTTGTCCTCGCCTACTTAGCGTAAAGGCCTTTGTGGACTAATAATAGCCAGAAACTGCACGTCGCGCTCAACGTTCGGTAACGACAAAAAGTTTAGATTGCATGAATAGAGACGACAGACATATTACGTCGAAATATTTGTAGGATAGAGGGATTCCTAGAATGCAATGGCGTGTTGTCGTCCCGTTCCTCTGGTATGTTTCATTCGCCTCATTTATCTTTATCTCGGGGACGTCTCGACGGAATGTCCCACCACGTCTGTTTCTTCACGTCTAATCCGGGAATCGTGCCTTCGACCATTTTCTCGTGAGATGGGGTGTATTTCGATCTGCACGCGATTCCGTGAGAGCCCAAGGTTGTGCGGAGCTTTGCGTGATTTATGTCGGCGAGATTTTGGCCTTTGTCGAAAAATTCGTATTTTGTTATCCTATAGTCGAAGATATCGTATTTTTGGATAAATCTTTCACTAAACATTTACAAAATGAAATTCTATATCTAATATAGAGGGCTGATGATACGAGAGCGCAATACTAGCAGTTATATTTAATAATTGTCAGTTTGATCTGAGAATTATACATAGTTACTAATTAATATTAATCAAATGAATATAATGATGAAAATACAAAAGTGCTGAACGTACACACAGAAGAAATATTGAAGTTGTCAGTTCAAACATAATGATTAAACATCATTGCTCGTTTAAAATGGCAATTACGTATAATTGTCAGTCCAAACTGGCAATTATACATAATTTCGAGTTCATACTGGCTATTTTATCAATTATGTATAATTGCCAGTCCAATCTGGCAATTAGGTCGGTATAATTTTCAGTTTGAACTGACATTTATACATACATAATTGTCAGTTTCAACGGTCAATTAATTATAATTTTCAGTTTGAACTGGCAGTTATTTATAATTTTCAGTTTGAACTGAAAATTATACCTACATAATTGCCAGTTTGGACTGGCAATTGTCAGTTATGTTTAATTGTCAGTTTTGACTGACAATTATACATATTTGTCAGTTTCAACCGGCAGTTATTGATAATTGCCAGTTTGAATTGACAACTAGACTTATTTTATAATTGCCAATTCCAAACTGGCAATAATTAATAATTGCTATATCAAACTGAAAATTATAATACATAATCGTCAGTTTGCGCAGAAGAAATATTTAAGTTGTCCGATCAAACTGATAATTTAACATCATTGCTCGGTTAAACTGGCAATTACGTATAATTGTCAGTTCAAACCGGCAATTATATATAATTTCCAGTTAATACTGGCTATTATCAATTATGTATAATTTCCATTCCAATCTGGCAATTATTTAGGCATAATTTCCAGTTTGAACTGCCATTTATACATAATTGTCAGTTTCAACAGGCAATTAATTGTTATTTTCAGTTTGAACTGGCAATTATTTATAATTGTCAGTTTGAACTGAAAATTATTCCTACATAATTGCCAGTTTGGACTGACAATTATCAATGATATGTATTGTTATGGTTCGTTCCAGATATTGATAATATTAAATTTTGAACTTTATAGAAACCACTAGCAATATTCAAAGAATTTCGTTTCAATTTTTTTTCCCGTAACTCTTTCCAAGGAGGGTTCTGAAAGTGAACAAACAAAGAAATTTTTTTTTACAACAACATATTATCTTATTCTATAAAACAACCTTAACTATCAAAAGAAACTTCAAATTAATATATCTAAACTCTAAAACAATGTTTTATCGGTGAGTGCACTCACTATGGAATTTTCAACTTTTCCTCTTCTAAACAGTACGCCGCTTCCAACCTCTCCTTCTCTCCTTTACTTGCCAATTCCACTCCAACAATTCAATCTACGAAAATCCACTCTTGACCAACTTTCAAATACCATTCATTATATCTTCTTTGTTACAAAACCAATCTTTCTGCCAACTTTTTCAAAATTATCGACATTTCCGCTTTACGTTTATCCCTCAACTGTTCATTCGTCAGCTTTTTTCATCCATATTATTTTAAAATCTCGTTTCCTGAGGTAACATTCTTGATACATTTTTTTTCTATAATCTAAACATAACTAACTAAGCTTAACTATTTAAAATGAATCATTTGAACCCTCTTGAAAATATAATATTACAATAATTTATACGTTGATCAAATTTACCGAATTGACTAAGATGTTTGAAGGTTGGTTGGTGATATAATTTATTTTTCATTTTAATTTCTTGAAACCTTAAGATATATGATAATTTTTGATTTCCATAACAGTATAAGAATTGGCAGTTTTGACTGTCAATTATTCATATTTGTCAGTTGCAACCGGCAATTATTGATAATTGCCAGTTTGAATTGAAGATAAGACTTATTTTATAATAATTGCAAGTCCAAACTGGCAATTATTAATAATCTCCAGTTCAAACTGAAAATTATAGTTGATAGGTACAATTTCCAGTTTGAACTGACAATTATAATACATAATTGTCGGTTTATCTAGCTTTCAGCGCTTTTGCAGAATAATGATTTCAATGCAAACATATATAATTGATAATTGCCAGTTTGAACTGACAATCATAAATAATTGCTGATTATTAAATAAATCTGATGATACAATGAAATAAAAAGTACGCATAAGAAATATGGAAGTTGTCAGTTCAAACTGATAATTGAACATCATTGCTCCTTTGAACTGTTTCCAATTCATACTGGCTATTATCAATTATATATAATTGACAGTCTGCTAGTTGGAACTGACAATTAGTTTAAACTGGAAATTATATATATATCAATTATAATTTTCAGTTTGAACTAGCAATTATTTATAATTGCCAGTTCAGACTGGCAATTATGAAATAAATTTAATTGTCCATTCAAACTGGCAATTATCAATAATTGCCGGTTGAAAATGACAAAAATGTATAATTCTCAGTCAAAACTGGCAATTATACATAATTAACTCCCACTCCAAACTGACAATAATGTAGGTATAATTTTCAGTTTGAACTGACTTTTATACATAATTGTCAGTTTCCACGGTCAATTAATTATAATTTTCAGTTTGAACTGGCAATTATTTATAATTGTCAGTTCGAACTGAAAATTATACCTACATAATTGTCAGTTTGGACTGGGAGTTAATTATGTATAATTGCCAGTTTTTACTGACAATTATACATATTTGTCAATTTCAACCGGCAGTTATTGATAATTGCCAGTTTGAATGGACAGTTAAACTTATTTTATAATTGCTAGTCTAAACTGGCAATTATTAATAATTGCAATAAAAATATCAGTTCGTGGGGTAAATTATGAAAACTCAATTCAATGGCCTTAACACAGCAGGCAGCCATGGGGGGAGCCTCAAGGCTGCAAAAATTTAGAATTCCTACAGAATTACTGTTCTCGTCATGCTCAAATACGATTATTCCATGAAAAAATCTCGCACTTTGGAGGGAACCGCGAGGTAGTATTTTCAACCCTCTAATCTCAATATTCGATTTCTCATAGAAATATTCGTTGTAGCACGTACATATTATGGTAATGGGTATCTTTAGTAGAATACGATCATTCCATGAAATAATCATATATTTCGGACCAGGGTAGTTTTCTCATCCCTCAAATCCAATAATTTCCTGGAATGTTGCCAAAATATTTGCAATGATGTAAAAATGTTATGAATGCATTTTGGAGAAAGCCTTGGGTAATAATTAACTTCAAGGAAAAGGCACGAGCAGACATTGCCAAGTTGAAATGTAACGAAATAACATTTTCTTGGACAGGAAATCTATGTTAATATGCCTCGCTCTAATGGACGTCCAAAATAATCGTATGCTAATACGCTAATACCTTCGGAATCCCGGTGAAGTGTTCTCGGAACCGGCTGTTTCTTATTTCTGGATTATCTGACGTCTTCCATGGTCCATATCATCAACCCGAGAGTCTCGTAAAACGCCCCTTAAATATGATTTTAACGTCGGGATCAAGTTTGCAAATCCTACAAGAAATATTACCACTCCGGTTTATCTCTCGGCATCTCTAATATGCATACTTTATGGAAATATCAATAGAATTTCGGCTCCTATACAAACGATGGAAAAAATCAAAAACATCTTGAAGGTAAGAAAAAATCGATAAAATGAAAAAAAATGGCTCAATTGGATGTTGGTGGACACTTCCCGTTCAGTTCATGAATCATGACATTAATTCGACTATAATGTGAAACCCGAAAATATTTAACTTTATTTTGCCTTTTATCTGTTGATATAAAAAAAACTATTTGGACAACAAATCATTTAACAGTTTTTTGGACCTATCAATTTGTTGATTTAAATGAATTTCGAATATTGATGGGGAGACGGTCAAACTTGGGACACCCTGTATATCCTGATGCGCCTATTAGATGGGCTTATAAATTACATCCAAGATATAAAGAACCTCTACATTCACGGAAAGCGGGAGCCAACGTCGGTGAGCTGGCAAAGCAACAAAATGCAACCATTTTATTTAAATTTAAGGCCCCCGTCTCGACCCCCCCATCGGCCGGTTCCACGTATATATAATGCATAAACCGGCCGTTTGGATGCAATCGCTGTAAATTAGCATTAGCGTCTACTAACTCCATGCTATTTGTGTCAGAATAAGCCCACGAATCTGTTTTCTTGGCAAGGCGAGCCCCGGCTCGGATAATAATATCAGTATCATTACTACCGAGTCTCAGAAACGCGAAAGTTGCGGAATTACCAGGATTGGACTGCCCACGCCGTTTCCTCCTTCGATTCGAAGTTTCTAGAAACTGTTAGAGAACAAAGTTCAATGTTGAATGATTTTTTCGAATCAGAAATCACAGAATATATCAAATTTCTCAACCCCGGAAAAACTCAATTTTATTTTCACGTGGAACGGTGAGATGAATTTTATCAAACTCATTTTATCAATTGGCCTCTTGGAATGGAAATATAACAGGAAAAACAGTTCTTCAGCAGCCAATTTGAGACGTTGCCATAATGTAAACACAAAATTTCAGCAGGAAAAAGTTGCAAAACACGTTGATTTTTTAACTGCCGTCGAGTTACATCATTAGTAATGATCTACAAAATAAGAAATGAATCATTACTTATTGTAATTTCGTTCAGTCGTTCGCTTCAGAAGTCAGCGGGGCAAAAGTGAGACTGCCCCATGAATACCTCTTCCGAAAGCATAAATTCTCTGTTTATGTATTCGTATACAGGGTGTTTTTGAGGTGAGGCTTTTTGTTGACAGGTGCTAGAACTCATCAAAAGAGATCATTTCGCCGGAAGTTGATCATATAAAATATTCAATTTGTAAAAAGTGCTGAAACTTTTGGGAATCAATATCTCAATACGGCTTTGGATCAGGTTTTCTCTCTGTTAGGAGATCTGCCATGAACCAGGGTGCCATATGCATTCCAGTCAGTAAATGAAGTGCTTGATTTTATCACAAATTTGTATTATTCTCTTTCAAATTTTATCAGGAAATTTTTCCGAAACGCTATAATTCTCAAAGTTCAAACTAAGAGGAGGAAAAATAACTGATTGGACAGGTCCTATTAAAAAATTCATAAACTCACCGAGTCTTGCTTGCATAGCGTAATAACGAATTATTACATGCAGCAACTATCACGTCAGTTTGCTCACGATTAATTTCACAAGCATTTCCAATGCGTTGTTTTAGTTCTTCAACACTATTCACCTCACCGTTACTGTACACTTATGTTTCCGAATGACCCCAAGAGAAGAAATCACAGGGGTTGAGATCCGGGGATTTTGGAATTTTGACTTATTTCGATGAGATTCAGGACCTCTCAAAAAAAAAGCCTCACCTTCGGGAAGAGCCTGTATATTCAAGGAAATTCATATAAGGTTTCAAATATTAGAGTTTTTGTGAAAAAAAATCTAATCTCTCATTTCCCCCCTTCATATTTCATCAAAATATTATAAAACATTTCTTATTCCCAAAAAAATTACGAAAAGCACTGCCGTGAAGTGAGGAGCTTTTGAGCGCTCGTACATCCACCTTGTAGGTAGATTCGCATTTTCCAGTTTCAGAAATCAATTGAAGTAATTTTCGACAGCTGTCAAAAAAATTCTGAAAGTTAGGCGAAACTCCCGACTTCATGTCAGTGCTTCAGCTGATCAATTTTTTTTCGATACTTCGCTAGAATTTTCTACGGTATCTATGGTCTTGGTGGTGCGATCTGGACAAAATTTTGCACGTAGTTTGGATACATTATTACCCAGCTGGGTGCAGAATTTCATCCCAATCCGCTCAGGATTTTCGGAACTATCAGCAAAAAAATATTTTGAACGGCCATATTCACGGAACCCCTAGTCTAATTTTGCTCATTGATGAACGTGATCGCGATATTCGCGATCCAAACCCACCCTAAAAAATTCAAGTTCCAAGGCTTTTCCGTTCAAAAGTTAAAATTTTCTATGGTTTCTATGGTTCTGGTCATGCAATCTGGACAACATATTGCTTTAATATATCATTCTCGATTAAAATATGAAATTTCATCTCAATCGAATCTGTAGTTTCGAAAGTATCGAGAAACCAAAATTTCGAACGATCATATTTACGGAACCCCTAGTATAATTCTGCTCATTGATGAACGTGAACGCGACATTTCAGATCCACACCTATCCTGAAAATTTCAAGTCCCTAGGCCTTTCCGTTCGAAAGTTATGATTTTATATGGTTTCTATGGTTCTGGTCATGTGATCTTGACAAAATTTCACATGTAGCTTGAACACCTCATTTTCCATTTGAGTGCAAAATTTCATCTCGATCGAATCTGTAGTTTTCAAGTAATCAGGAGAACAAAACTTTGAACGGCCATATTTACGGAACCCCTGGTGTAATTTGGCCCATTAACGAACTCAACCAAGGCATTCGTAAACTGAACCCACACTGAAAATTTCAAGTCTCTAGGTTGTTCCGTTCGAGAGTTATCGTGCTTACGGACGGCCGGACGGACAGACTCGAATTTTCCGACGGATTCGTCATCAGTGAGTCGAACATAGTCGATTGAGACCATTTTCGGCTCAAAATTCGAAAAATACAGACATCGTGACGAAATGTTATAGCCCTCGTGTAAGTTGTACGAGCGCTCAAAGACTAATCGATCTTAAATCATAAACACTCACATGTCCGATATTTTCTTCAAACCCGGCATTTCTAGGTCACTGTGAGACTTAAAATTATACGATTATACCACTCGAATTTGTAACCCTTAAATTGGATACTAGATTAAAAATCACTATGAAATACTAAATTTCGCTACAGATTTCAACTTTGGAGTCACCAACACATATCACTTAATCTGAAAATTTTTCATTATCGAAACCACCGCACCCGCTTTACCCCTAAAACAGACTGAACCAAACCGAAAACCCCATCACAAACCCGGTATGAAACCGCAACTTATCCAAGACGAACTTTCCAATTTTTTTTTGGCATCCCCGGTTACGTCCCGCAGGGGGTAGCTGTAAATTCTTCCATGCATTTAAATGCTTTATTTCGTTTATACGTCGCCGAATAGTGGAAAGATCACAAAATCTACGTTCCGAGACAAAAATCCGTCGAAAGGGGGTGCAATATAATCCGGTCATCTGCAAAAAAAATTGGGTCATATGCGAGGGTTGCCTTGCGACTACTGTTGGGCCAGGTATCAGTTCTTACGGTTCTTATACGCAGTTGCTTATTATCGGGTGAACGGGTTGAGGTTTTATGGTTTTACGGTTGTTTTCGATTTGGACGTTATTGTTTTTTTTTTTGCGAGGGTTGGTTTCAGGGAAGTTTCCAATCTCTCCAGATTTCTCGTCAGTTTTCGTTTGAAAGATAAAATGTCCTAGTGATTCACAGAGTTTTCCTAACAATACTCATCAATTCTTCGAATTATTCGAATCCTGGTAGTCCTGGAAAAAATTTTACAATCAATGTGACATTCGAATGTTACGTTTTCTCTATTTTGATCTGTTTTTTTTTCGAATTATTGGGGGATAAAGCAAAATGTTCGCCTTGTATCGTTACAAGATTTCGCAAGTTAATTTGGACAAGAAATAACATTTATCATATAGAAAGTTGTCGAACATTCAAAGAACCTCAATATTAAATAGGTCACATCGACATACCATCTGAATCAGACTAAAACTTGATAGGTATAAATGTTGAAATGGGGTAATTCAGAAGATAATTGATTAAACATTCTCTGGCCATAACATGACATTATTCAATAAAGGTAGTAAAAACAAATATATTCGCAATTGCATGGATATTCATTGGTTCCTCGAAGTTGGTCATTTATTACTTATATGCAGTTCTCCCAAGAAACACACTGAAAAACTCACAATTGCTTTACTATCCATACCATAAACAGAAACTCCATTTCGAAAAACACTTATAAGGATATGGAATAGTTCCATAAATCTTTTCAAGCAGTGCATTTGGAAGAACTATCCTACTGCATTCTGAAGTAGGAGTAGATGGCCTGAGTTTTGTTCTCCACAAAAAAAAAATTTTATGGGTAGCTAACGTTTTGGCTTTTATCTCAACACTGCATTGCCGTATTTTTAATTCGGATCTAATATTTCCAAAAAAGAACTAAACCTGTTTGATATTGGTAATAGTATATTGTATAATTAGTGGGAGAAGCATAATATTCCCAAACGACTGTGATAATTACCAGACGAGGAGCATAGCGACGAGTCTGGTAACACAGGAGATTGGGAATATGCTTTTCCCAAGAATTATAGATACTATTTTTTCTTCGATCGTTCATTCACATTTAAAAAATTTATTGAAAAATCTTTCATTCAAGATGTAATCAAGTAAGTTTAAATAGGTTTTTCTATGTTCATATTGAAATATAGAAGTGGTAACCATGGAAATTACTTTGTTATGACAAAAGTAAAATAATTTTCAAGTGGGTTTTGTTTGATTCGTTGTATTTTATAAGGAATTAAAACATAATTAGTAAACATGAACACTGATAGTGATTATCTGTTACCTTGAACGCGACCTGAACTAGTAGAAGCCGCGAACGCGGCTTCACTTAATTTACTTCCGGCGAAATCCAGAGAGAAGTATGAACTTGCGTACCAACGCTTCATGGATTTTTGCAGAAAAAACAACAGTGTATTCTTTTCTGACAATGTACTTTCTTTCATTTTATCGTGATAATCCATTTGTAACATTACCGCACTGCTATTTTCCAATAGCTTAGCAACTGCCCACTATTCTGGAATGTTGAGCTTTGCGCATAGAAAACAGGTCAACTGTCACTTTTTCCACGATCGGAGAAAAACTATGTTTTCTGATATTTTGTTGCACCCAGTCAATAGAATATAAAATATTTCCATCTGACAAAAATATAAAAAAGTGTGCTATAATATTGGTTTTCTGTTCTATTTACATTGTTTTTGTAGCTCTCCTGACATATTTCTGATATTGCTTATTTCCGTCCATTATTTTTACTGCACCCAGTTTTAATAGAATATGAAATATTTTTATCTGACGAAAATATAAAAGAGATTGCTATAATATTAGCTTTATGTTCTATTTAAATTGTTCTAGTAGCTCACCTGATATATTTGTTATATTGTTTTTCCGTCCATGCTTTATCCAACACATATCTGTTGTGATGTCTTCTATCTCTTTTATCCCATATTGCAGGCCGAATGAATATTTCACGCATTAATTTTTGAGCGCTCTTACTACTTACACGAGGGCTATATCATTTCGTCACGATGTCTGTATTTTTCGAATTTTGAGCCGAAAGTGGTCTCAAACGACTATGTTCGACGCACTGATGACGAAACCGTCAAAAAATTCAAGTATGTCCGTCCGTCCGGCCGTCCGTATACACGATAACTCTCGAACGGAATGTTCTAGGAACATGAAATTTTCAGGGTAGGTTCGAATCTCAAATGCCGCGGTTAAGTTCGTTATTGGACAAAATTCGCCCGGGGGTTCCGTAAATATGGCCGCTCGAAATTTTGCTTTTCTGATTACTTCGAAACTACAGATTCGATCGAGGTGAAATTTTGCACTCAGATGGAGAACTACGTGTTCAAGTCACATGCAGAATTTTATCCAGCTCGCATGACCAGAACCATAGGAACCATAGAAAATTATAACTTCGTAATGGAAAGGCCTAGGGACTTGAAATTTTCAGGATAGGTGTTAATCTCGAATGATGCTGTCACGTTCATCAATGAGCAAAATTAGACTAGGGGTTCCGTAAATATGGCCGTTTGAAATTCTGTTTTTTTGATAATTCCAAAACTATGGATTTGATCATGACGAAATTTTGTATTTGAATTGAGAATGATATATTCGAGCTACATTTTATACAGATCGCATGATCAAAACCATAGAAACCATAGAAAATAATAACTTTCGAACGGAAAGGCCTAGGGACTTGAAATTTTCAGGATATGTTCGGATCGCGAATTTCGTGATTACGTTCATCAATGGGCAAAATTAGACTACGGGTTCCGTAAATATAGCCGTTCAAACTATTCTTTTTCTGATAATTTCGAAACTACTTATTGGATTGAGATGAAATTTTGCACCTAGCTGAGGAATAATGTATTTAAACTACGTGGGAAATTTTGTCCAGATCGCATAACCAAGACCATAGATACCGTAGAAAATTCTAGCGAATTATCGAAAAAAAATTGGTCACCTAAAACTCTGACGTGAAGTCTTGATTTTCGCCTCAGTTTGAAATTTTCTTTGACAGCTGTCAAAATCTTTCCAATTGGTTTCTAAAACTGGAGAATGCGAATCTACCTACAAGCTGGATGTACGAGCGCTCAAAAGCTCCTGACTTCACGGCAGTGCTTTCCGTCATTTTTCTTTAACCATTTTAATAGGTACAAACAAATTATTCACCTCTTCTCACTTCACTTTATTTTTACCCTAACTTAACTACAAAACTGGCCAAAATACAATACGGCTTGCACCAATCATATGTCTTGTTTCGGGCCTCATGCCTGCGGGGAATCTTGAAAATCGAGTCGATTTGATTCCCCGGCAACGGCGATGTTCGTTGCCTGGGTTAAGGCGATGCTCGATGTTCTACTTTTAACGGTTTAGTTCAGTAACATGTATTTGGTTTTGATCCTTGAGGCGAGCCTTGATGCGATGCTTAAGGCGATCACTATGTGATCACCCTAAAACCTCCATGACTATTTCTTGTTGGACCATCGCGCCTACATATTTTTAGAGAATATTGAAATATTATCTGAAGAAAATACTCGTGAATTCTTTATGTTTGATTTTTAATGCTAAAAGTGGTTATACTATGCTGTTGCTGTCAAAGTAAAAAAGAAGCATTAAACTTTTTTCGCTAAATAATACTTTCCGAACTTTCTTCGAGAAAATTAGTAGATTAAAATAAGACTGAAGAGAGTGAGCTTTCAATACAATTTGACTTTATCAGGGTAAGGTTTCTTAAGTCATATCCCTTAACCCTTTCAAGACGGATTTTTATTTTTATTGTTAGAACTATAATTGCGTATGCGATTACATATTTCGAAAACAGATATTTTTCTATGACGTTTCTATTTATTTTCTTTGTTTTTTCGAACATTTTTAATTTTTTTTTAGTGGGACATATGATCCCATTGGTCCATTATGTTGGGACAATATTTCCCACCAGTTCTGGAATAACACGGATAGTAGGAAGGGTGTACGAAATGACATACCTACATATAATTTTTATTGCAATATCTACATGATTTTACATAATATGGTACGGGGTAAAACAGTCATTGCATAATGGCACACAACATGTCCTGCAAACAGTTCTTGTCCGTTTCTCTGTCTTATTTTGTGAACATCTTATACACCGTCTTCGTTTCTGCTCGACCATAGGCATATGGTCACCAACATTCAGCATTGTTTTTTGCCGCCTTGATGGTCGTCCGGAAGTTGAACGTCTCTTTACCCTGGCTTTGCTTTTCCCTTGTTGAATAAGGCTTTCTGCCAAAGCTACCAAGAACTCCAAAAATGGTATTTTTTTACGTCTGACTTCATTGTGAATAATGAAAGAGTTTACAGCTGTTATCATTAATAATTTATAGAAAACCTTTTTCCACCACTTGGTAGACTTGCGATCAAATTCATAAAGGCCAGCTAAATGATCGGTCAAATCGACCCCTCCCATATATTTGTTGTAGAAAGCGATAATTTCTGGGCATTCGACTGAAAGTTTTTCACCATTTTTTTGCTTTCGGTCAACCAATGAACGCTGATCTCCATGACAGTTGCTTATTGCTAATACTTCTTTGGTATCTTGCCATCTTGTGAACGTTATGCCATCACTTGTGCATAAAAATTTTGTTTCATTTTTGCTCAATTTTTCTTGACTTTTTGGTATGTTTTTTCGCGTACTAATACAAGTACCTACTGCAGCATATGGCAAAGTTTTCATCAAAGTCACCGATGTGAAAAATCTATCGAAACATAACACGACATCGGTTTTCGTAATTGAGTTGGTGAGTTTTCTAACAACCCTTTCCCCTAGTGTTCCATCTCCTTGGCCATCTTCCTTTCCACTGTATACGTTCAGATCATATACATAACCGCTAAGAGAGTCACTTCTCACCCATAACTTTATTCCACGTTTGATGGGCTTCAAAGGTAAATACTGTTTTAGACTAGATCTGCCCTTGAATTTCGCCATACTTTCATCTATTGATTGATAAACCGAATCCGCCCTTGCATTTCGATACGTATGTTTGAAACACTCTAAGAGCTCCTCGACATAATAAAGCTTTGAGCAATCTGCTGGTTTCTCAGGCCTATTGAAGTATAGTTTGGACATCAGTAGTTTATAACGGTCACGTGATATTGCATTTTTTATTGCAGTATTACCCATAGAGGCATGCTTTGACCAATAGCAGCTCAAACTTGGCAGCGTGTTATAAGCCATCACCATCATAACACCTGTTATCATCATAATTTCGGAATGGTCAGTTAGTTGAACTTTTTTTTTAGTTTTCTTTTCCAAAATAAGTAATCTTTCATTAGTACACTGTGATATGAACATATACAAGCTTTTTGGAAATAGTTTCAGAAAAACATCAATTTCGTTAGACTGAAGGTTTATAGAGTTCAAAAGAACTTCTGCATTTCTTGCAGTAGGGAGCTGAAATCTTGGGGTATAGTTCTGCGGCACTGAATTCCAGATTATGTGGTCTGATGCAGATGAAGTTGTAGGTACTGATTGAAGAGTGCTAATATTATTATTATTTTCGAGAAGACCTACTATACCTTCTGGCTCGATAACGCTTTCGTCAGAACTTGAACAGTGGATATCGTTTTCAGGAGCTGGTTCTGTTTCGGAACCTGATGGAACCCAGTTGGAATCTTCATCTTCACTGTCGCTATAGGGATCAGTATCGCTCCCAGAGAAGTCCCAATTTTCAGCGAGATCTTCGATTTCCCTCTGTGTTAATTTTCTTTTGCTCATTCTAGGAAGAGAAAAAAACATTTTAGCGCCTACTGGGATCAATTATCCCACCGAAGTAGTCTGCTGGGACATAATATCCCACGAAAAAAAAACGAGCGTATTTTCTCTACCAAAATGTTATATGGTTCAAACAATATATACGATACTAAAGAGGTACTTACATGATTATTCACCACACAGCAAATTGAGTTCATTCACAAAACAAACTGAATAGCTGAATAAACACACTACATGTGCTCTCGTGTACGACAAATTTGAGGTTATTTCGTTTTATATGTAATCAAAACCCGGCTAGATTATATTGGGCGTTGAAAAGACTAAACTGGCGTTCATATGGGCTTATTTGGGATCTAAATTCCCACTAGTATAAATGAAATCTGCCTTGGGACATAATGTCCCGTTAGTATCGAAAGGGTTAAGGCAATAATAATGCAATGTTGAATGAAATTAAAAAACAAATATCTCTTGTCAAAACAGATATATGTATTAACGTGTTTCAAAAGAGGAAGTTCGGTACGATCAAGTCGCTTGATCGCCTTGATGAAGTAAGATTTTTGTGAAGTCATCATGACTTATATAGAAAAACACTCAATATCAAGGAATGGAAGAAAAATAAAATTTAGTGTTAGTGATACGTCTCACCTGAAGAAGCCATGGTAATGGCGAAACACGTGTAGTGGTTTTGTAAAATCCTCAAGTAGTGGAAATCGTTGGCTAAGTTAATTGGTGAATACTAAGTGAATCGTCTACAGTCTCGTTTCAAATATTCTCAATATTTCGTTATTGGAATCGAGGTGAATTGACCGAATGGGAGAACTGTCTCTTCCCAGGGCAATCGAAAAAATTTCCCGTTATTCCAGTTAATGCTGATGGCGAAATAAAAATAAGTACCACAAACCCGTTAGCGAAAAATCGTTATCTCAACAAGTCAAACGGTTTTTTCGCGTATACATTCGAAATAAAAAATTTCCATACCAATTAACCAGAGCCCAAGAGAGATCTCCGCATATATACCGGCGCGTATCAATTATTTTCTTTATTGCGCAGTGCAGCCGAGATCCGTTCTTCTCGAATAATTATTGCAATAAAGTGCAATAGTCGATCGAACGAGTCTCAGGTATAAAAACCACGCGGTATTTCGCAAACAAGGTTTCGCAGATCGACTGAAACTTGCCCATCAGGTTTTATAATAGATTCAGTTGCGACAGCGGCGGCAGGTCCGGCGATCCGGACGGTCGCGCACGCGCAGCGACATCGTCGGTTTATAACGCGGTTTTTGATCTTGTTTCATTATCAGCTGAACGTTGGAATTTAGTTGAAAAGAATTTTTTTCTAATGAATGGAACTTTATAGATCGTTGATATATGTAGGTACCTGGTCCAGGCAGGGTCGCTCAACATCCGCTCAATAGTTGCGACTTTTGCTAGAATCGCGATTTATTCCTACCAATCTGGGAAATTCACACAGTTTTTGAAACTGTGCTTTCAAAAGGTTAAGACTGAGCCCCGTATGAGGATTGGTCGCTGAATAATCACGAACCTACTCAAACGAGCGCAGGCGCAGATTGCCATCAATGGTCGTCGCAGTCGAAGATCCGCGTCACGTGGTCATGTGGGCATAAAGGTGACGTCACACGTGTACAAACGTGGCCGTGTCGCTGCGTCGGACCTCCTCGCGGTTATGAGTTCCTGGTGCAGCGTATGTAGTCATAGATCTATTACAATATGAAATTCTGGTGTACTTCGTACGAACTCTCGTTACTTTATTTTAAATGCACTTATTGGATCGGTGCAATTGCAAGTGCATCCTTGTCTCGTGGAGAGGTTGGTGCACTTCGATTATTCAGTCGAAAAACGCTGTAAAACTTTCAAGAAAAGGCCAATATTTTTGTTTGAGTGTCGACTGATGGGTGTTTCGAATGTTGTATTTGATGTCTGTGATTTTCACTGATTGATTTTATTGACGATTGATTTTTTTTAGTAAATATTTTTAGATTATCGATTAGTGCAGGGAACAAAACTAGAAGAAAAAAAAAGTTTTCACCTCACAAAATCTTAGTAATATCTAATGGTAAGGGGTATAGAGCCAACCGTTTTAGCCAACACTTCGATATTAAGTTGGTTTCCACCTTGCCAAATTCGGCGGGCCATAGCCCCGTCTCACTCTAGAGAAGGACGCATTTACAATAAGTTAGATAAATAAACAAATGAGTTTTTGAATTGATATATATTGCATCCAGAATATATTTCGTATTAGGAGAGCAGGAAGCGAGAGAGGTGTTCGTAAACTTGTTATCTAGGATAGACGAACACGTTTTATCTACGCGCTGGAGGTTCGTCGATGCGATACAATCCTGCTCGGAGTGACCAATGGTCAATATACATTATGTAATTCTAACGGATCGTGCATGAAATAAGGAAGAATAATACCTATTTTGCTATAAGTTTTTTGCTCTTGCATAACTTTGTCAAAATGAAAATATTGTCTCTATCGTTATTGAGTTTATCAGTTCTACTTGGGATTTTTTGTGATAGAACCGATTTACATAGTGGGCAATACTTTCTCAGGCTAGTGGCTAGTTTTGAGTTGGTAAAAATTGCAGGTTCCACCGAGATTTGAACTCGGATCGCTGGATTCAAAGTCCAGAGTGCTAACCATTACACCATGGAACCTTGATATCAAATAACGACTCGATAACAGCTCATCAAGGAGGACGTGCACTTTCTTCGAGTGGTTCAAATTTTCTATAAACGTGGAGTTAGACAGTGGAATAACATAACATGAGGGAAAGAAGCCGAAACAAGAATATGGCATTAGGTTGTACTTTGAATTTGTATATAGAGTTATAACGTCAGTGCTTTGTGTGACCAATTTCTTTTTCGATAATTCGGTAGAATTTTCCACGGTAGGTATCTATGGTCTTGGTAATGCGATCTGGACAAAATTTCGCACATCCTATTTTGAATACATTATTATTCATCCATTGGCGAAATTTCATCCCAATCAAATCCGTAGTTTTGAAATTATTAGGAAAACTAAATTTCAAACGACCATATTTACGGAACCCCTGGTCTAATTTTGCCCATTGATTAACGTGACCGCGACATTCGAGATCTTCTCTGGAAGTTTCAAGTCCCTAGGCCTTTCCGTTCGAAAGTTATAATTCTGTATGGATTCTATGGTTCTGGTAATGCGATCTGGAAAAATGGAGCTTGAATGAATCATTCTCCGTTAATACAAAACATTGTCGATTGATACCATTTTCGTCACAAAATTCGAAAAATACAGACATCGTGACGAAATGATGTAGTAAGTAGAACGAGCGCTCAAAAATACGAACGAAGAAGTTATAAATCAGGTGAAAAAAATCTTCGCTATTTCGATTGTTGATGATGTTGTCAATATTTGCTTTTTGTGAACTAAACCTCACCTGATGGTATGGCGAAACACGTGTAGTGGTTTTGTTAAACTCTCAATTAGTTGAAATCGTAGTTAATATGGATTTCCGTTCGAAAGTTATGATTTTCTATAGTTTCTATGGTTCTGGTCATGTCATCTGGAAAAATGTTGCTTGAATATATCATTCTCCATTAGTATACAAAATTTCGTCACGATCGAATCCGTAGTTTTGAAATTATCGAAAAAACTAAATTTCAAACAATCATATTTACGGAACCTCCAGTATAATTTCGCTCATAGATGAACTTGATCACAACATTCGAGATCCACACCTATCCTGAAAATTTCAAGTCCCTAGGCGTTTCCGTTCAAAAGTTACAATTTTCTATGGTTTCTATGGTTCTGGTCATGCGATCTGGACAAAACTCTCGAACTAGCTTGTACAACTCATTCTCCATTTGAGTGCAAAATGTAATTTCGATCAAATCTGTAGTTTTCAAGTAATCAGGAGGACAAAAGTTTGAACGGCCATATTTACGGAACCCCTGGTGAAATTTGGCCCATCAACGAACTCAACCGAGACATTCAGGAACTGAACCTACACTGAAAATTTCAAGTCTCTAGGTTGTTCCGTTCGAGAGTTATCGTGCTTACGTCCGGACGGACAGACTCGAATTTTCTGACGGATTCGTCATCAGTGAGTCGAACATAGTCGATTGAGACCATTTTCGGCTCAAAATTCGAAAAATACAGACATCGTGACGAAATGATATAGCCCTCGTGTAAGTAGTACGAGCGCTCAAAAAATAGTGAAGCATCGCATCAAGACTCGGCTCAAGCATCGAAAATAAATACATGTTACTGAACTAAACCGTTCATAGTGAAGCATCGACCATCGCCTTAACCCAGACATTGAGCATTGCCGTTGCCGAGGAAAGAAATCGATTTGATTTTCAAGACTCTCCGCAAGTATGATGCCCGAAAGGAGACACATGATCGGTGCTAGCCTTTTTGTGTTTTAGCCACTGTCGTAGTTGAGTTAGGGTTAAAACATAATGAAGTGAGAAGAGGTGAATAATTTGTTTGTATTGAAATGGATAAAGAAAAATTAATGAGTGAAATATTTATTCGGCCTGCAATATAGGATAAAAGAGATAGGGACAACATAGGAACAACAGATATGTGTTGGACACAGCATGCACGGAAATAAGCAATATAACAAATATATCAGGTGCGAGCTACAAAAACAATGTAAATAAATCATGAAGCCAATATTATAGCAATCTTTCTTACATTTTTGTCAGATAAAAATATTTTATATTCTATTAACTGGATGCAACAAAAAATAATGGACGGAAATAAGCCGTATTACAAATATATCAGGTGAGCAAACCAACCATAAAGAATAAAACAGAAAACCAATATTACAGCAAACTCTTCTATATTTTTGTCACATAAAAATATTTTATATTCTATTAACTGGTTACAACAAAATATCAGAGAACAAAATTTATATTCAAACCACTACTTTCTTTTTCCATCACCTCACTACGACACTTGATTCATAATTCTTACAACTGCTTTCATAGATGCCCCACTATATGCCCTCTGATGCCCGGCTTGAGGCGATGCTTCACACTATGTTTTTACCCTTAGGCATAACTATGCGTATTTTCATATGTATAAAAAACCATTGCATAAGAGTACGCTCGCTAACGCTTGTTTATATGTGATGCCATGCAAACATATTCTGTAATGTTCATTTAAGACGACATTACATAAAATACTGCCTGTGTTACCAGACTCGTCGCTACGCTTCGTTTGGGAATATGCTTTTCTCACGAATAATACATACTATTTTTTCTTCGATCGTTGATTTACATTTAAAAAATGAATTAAAAAATATTTCATTCAAGATGTAATCAAGTAAGTTTAAATAGGTTTCTCTATGTTCCTATTGAAATAGTGAAGTGGTAACCATGGAAATTACTTTGTTATGACAAAAGTAAAATAATTTTCGAGTCGGTTTTGTTTGATTCGTTGTATTTTATGAGGAATTAAAAGAGAATTAGTGAACATGAACACTAATAGTGATTATTTGTTACCTTGCACGCCTGCTGAACTAGTAGAAGCCGCGAACGCGGCTTCACTCAATTTACTTCCGGCGAAATCCAGAGAGAAGTATGAACTTGGGTACCAACGCTTCATGGATTTTTGCAGAAAAAACAACAGTGTATCCTTTTCTGAGAATGTACTTTCTTTCATTTTATTGTATAAATCCATTTGTAACATTACCGCACGCTACAGCAGTGCGTAAGAATATTACCGCACTGTTATTTTTCAATTGCTTAGCAACTGCCCACTATTCTGGAATGTTGGGCTTTGCGCATAGAAAACAGTTCAAAATAGTGTTACTCTTTCCACCATCGGAGAAAAAAATATTTGTTGAGTGACTCCGGCCTCAGCTCTGAAGTCGACTTATCTTCATGTTCTGTGAGAGCGTAATTCTTTCGGAAAACCATAAACATCTGCTTAATATGTGCCACTCTGCTCCGCCATAAACTTCGCGGACAAAATTAAGCGTAACTTGTTGTTTTCTTCAGGTCAGTATCCTGCAAATCATCTCGGAAGATACACCTAATGCAACAATATATCTGTCATTTAAATATAACAGTGCAGGTTTATTATACGGAGATCACATTGGTGGAGTGCATTTCCTACACAAATATAAATGCGGCTTTACTGCAACAAGGTTGAAACTTAATATAATCGCTTATTTATGACCCGGCTGTGTTCGTTCGACTGTGAGATGACATTGCACTTGAGATATGGCCTTACGGTTGCGAATTTGAATAATAATATCGTTCTATATTATAGACCGCGACCAGAGCCCACCTGCGAGAAGTTTTCCGGAGATTGACCATCCGAATTCAAAATGAAAGCATTAATACGTAGTACGTGGCTCACTACCAGGAGTCATACGAAAACGGGTTCGCACCGAGCCAGTTTCCCTGTCAGGGAAAATCTCTTTTTGCTCTTTCTGTTCCATAAGGGGTGTTTTCAAAGGTTAGGCTTTTTTTTGACAGGTGCTAGTACTCATTAAAATAAGTCAAAAGTCCAAAATATCCTATGAATAAAATATCAATGTTACCCGCGAATCCGTGAAATTTCCAGCAAGGACCTGATTTAGGTGCGTATTGAGGTTTAAATGTGATTATCAAATGCCTTCAGTTTACGGGAAATCATCTGACAGAGCGAATGATTTTTGTGACTTTAGGTGGATAGGACATGGTGGTTGGCCTGCATGCTGCCTGGATCTCAGCCCCTGTGATTTCTTCTTTTGGGGTCATTTGAGAATATTAGTGTACGGTGAGGTGAATTGTGTTGAAGAAATGCATATGGCAACTTGATTATTGGCAGATTTCCCTATAGAGAGATAACACGATCCAAAGCCGTATTAAAATATTGATGCCCAAGATTTTCAGCACTTTTTCAAATTGAATATTTCATATGATCATCTTCTGGCGAGATGATGAGTTCTAGCAGCTGTCAAAAAAAAAGCCTCACCTTAAAAAACACCCTGTATATATAATGCTCTCAATTCAGTAATTTTTTTTTTGGTGGGCCGTCATAGTTATAGTTTTGGGAGACTTTTTCATGAGTTGATTCTACAAAACTGATTTTTTTTTGGAGGATGCTCAAATCAACTCGAATATATTCTCGCAACATATTCTAAATTAATCAGAGATAAATTTCAGATATTTTTATATTTGTATACATAAAGTAGAAGATATTTGTATACATGAAGGGTGTAAGAAAATGAAAAAACTGTTATCGATTTTTGAGCGCTCGTACTACTTACACGAGGGCTAGATCATTTCGTCACGATGTCTGTATTTTTCGAATTTTGAGCCGAAAATGCTAGGTTCGACTCACTGATGACGAATCCTTCGGAAAATTTGAGTCTGTCCGTCCGGCCGTCCGTAAGCACGATAACTCTCGAACGGAACAACCTAGAGAATTGAAATTTTCAGTGTGGGTTCAATTCCCGAATGCCTCGGTTAAGTTCGTTAATGGGCCAAATTCCACCGGGGGTTCCGTAAATATGGCCGTTCGAAGTTTTGTTCCCCTGATTACTTGAAAACTACAGATTTGATCGAGATGGAATTTTGCACTCGAATGGAGAATGAGGTGTTCAAGCTACATGTGAAATTTTGTTCAGATCGCATGACCAGAACCACAGAAACCATAGAAAATTGAAACTTTTCAACGGAAACGCCTAGGGACTTGAAATTTTCAGGATAGGTGTGGATATCGAATGTCGTGATCACGTTCATCTATGAGCGAAATTATACTAGGGGTTCCGTAAATATGGTCGTTTGAAATTCAGTTTTCTTGATAATTTCAAAACTACAGATTCGATCGTGACGAAATTTTGTATACTAATGGAGAATGATATATTCAAGCTACATTTCTTCAGATCACATGACCAGAACCATAGAAACCATAGAAAACCATAACTTTCGAACGGATTCGATCGAGATGAAATTTTGTATTTTAATCGAGAATGATATATTAAACCAATATTTTGTCCAGATCGCATGACCAGAACCATAGAAACTATAGAAAATTGTAACTTTTGAACGGAAGGCCTAGGAACTTGAAATTTTCAGGGTGGGTTTGGATCGCGGCCACGTTCATCAATGAGCAGAATTAGACTAGGGGTTCCGTAAATATGACTGTTCAAAATATTTTTTTCCTTATAATTTCGAAACTACTGATTGGATTGGGATGAAATTGCACCTAGCTTAGGAATAATATATTCAAACTACGTGCCAAATTTTGTCCAGATCGCACCACCAAGACCATAGATACCGTAGAAAATTCTAGCGAATTATCGAAAAAAAATTGGTCACCTAAAGCACTGACATGAAGTCTGGAGTTTCGCCTAAGTTTCAGAATTTTTGTGACAGCTGTCGAAAATTCCTTCAATTGATTTCTAAAACTGGAAAATGCAAATCTACCTACAAGGTGCATGTACGAGCGCTCAAAAGCTCCTGCTTTCACGGCAGTGCTTTTCGTAATTTTTTCATTGATATTCAAGTATTTTATGTCTTGTTCAAAAAAGAGGTATAATTTTTTCATCCGAATAATAAGAAAATATATTTCATCAAAATAATCATTATAAAAATAAACAAAATCGCAGAACAAAGGACGATTCACAAAAATTATTACTGCAGTAAATATACCAGGAGGAAAACAAAACGTTCACAATGAAAAAAATATTTCAGAAATATTAATATGATTACAACCAAAATATCGCACAACGAATAATATATAAGTATCCCCGAAAGAAAAAAAAATAATATTAGATAAAACCACCATGAAAAAATATATAAAATCATAGAACACATCATAATTATTGAAAAAATTAAATATATTCCTGAAGATAACAGAAGCCTTAGGAAGAATTATAGAAAAAATGAAATATATTTCTGAAGATAACGAAAAAAATCACAATCACAGTAAAAAACAACAAAAAATAGTCGAATGAAAAATGCTGTTTCATCAGTTTTGTCTGATCAATTAGGAAGGTTTTGAGAGAGCTCCCTGATGTCCTAGGTTGCCATTTGGAAGAGGTGGTGCTAGATGTTGAGGATTGAAGGAAATATCGAAAATTTTCAAATTTTGTATAATCATCCTGTGAAATATACCTCAGAAATAAGAAAGATTTCCAACGGATTCTAAGGAAATGTGAATTAAAAAAAGGCTAGAAGTCATGCAGGCAAAAACATTGTTACATTCTTATCAGATAAAACAAAAGATGAACGAAAGAAGTATTTTATGTTAATTGCCCCCTTCTTCGCGGAGCCTTCACTTCCGAGTCCCTCTGTTATTTCCACGATAGAGATATCCGCATGCAATTCCAGTTTCCGGGTGAAACGAACGGGGTTCTTCATTGTTCCCCAGCCGGACCCCCTCACCACCCCCCGTTGCCCAATGCTGAACAAGCACAAAAATTTTCGTCCCGTCTCGACGGCAATCTGCATTACAATAAAGAACAGGAGACATTCAGTCTCCTTCATTACACTAAACTTCCCGGCCATTTAACTTCCGGGGGCTATTTAACCCTGCATAATTAATCAAATTATTTCTTTTGATCGTCGCCGTTGATGGGAGTGGAAATTTCGGAAGTCAGGAACGTCCGCCGGGTAAATACATAATCGAAAAGGGGGGGCCCGCGCGGAATTGGAATGGGGTTTAATGAGGGAAAAGACGGGGATTGTTGTTTGACTCGGGGCGGTGAAGTTTCTTTTGTTTCTTCCGGGAGATTGGGGCGGGGATTCGAGGTCTGTCGTGAAGAAATATCTTCGATGAACTTATACTGGAGGTTTCAAGTTTACTGTCCCCAGAATTCATCTCATTTATTGTGATGAAATTCCCATAAGGTTCGGGGTTTTAATGCGTAGAATCCGACACGAAGACACTTGACACTAGAAGAATGAAATCCACCAAAAAATTGCGGAGGCACCGTACAAAAAAGCAATCATTTGTATTATGTGATAAAAAGAATCTGTCAGCCCTTATCAGGGCTGCCCTGGAAGTCAGATCTAAACGTTCGCACGTAGGAATTCCATAGGCGATAGAAATAGCCCAAATAACTTTCCATCATTCGTTCCTTGTCTCCATCTTGTCAAAGCCCACCACATCACCCCTCGTGTCGGCCGAAGCCGATACGTTCTCAAAGCAAGACGTAACCTCTCTCTCGGAACGAATTGGTCCGGGCTATTTTCGAAACATTGTTACACGTCGATCCATAACATACCTAATGAATTATTATTGGACTTCAAAGTCGAAGAATGCCGCCAGAAGAAGACATTACTGGGTCCGTTACGATTCGAAGGGGTTATAAGCCGTATCCTAAGCGCTAGCAATGCCATAAATAACGAAGGAACCGCCACATTTTACACATATGCTTTTAATTATTTTTATGCCTGCAACAAAGCCCGTTTTGTTTCTTCCATGTCAACCTCTTGGACGCGGTGGAGAGAGTCGTCGACGAGGTTTATGGGGTCTTCAATGTTGCGCGGGTTGACTTCGCCTCTCACGTCGGAGCTGCACTAGCGCGATTTTGTGGACATGTTAATGAAGATGACACTGGAAAAATAAAGACGCTCCACGTCAACTCGAAAAAACTGGTGAATTTTATGTTCATTCGGCTATCAGGATGGTTCAAGTGACGTGGCTATCAACCATTTGAAGAGAATTTCGAATTTTCTTCTCAGTTTTGTGACATTTATTCATTTTTTTTTAAATTGGAAAACCTCTTCTATTCACAAAAGTTTGTCTATGGCTGAAGGATCCCAAGATTTTCAACCTTTTCTGTCACGATTCGGTGAAATAAACATAATATAAGAATAACATAAACTGAAATGTATACACCGGAATAACTTAACAAATCATAAGTAGATGCATGATAGATAAACTCTTATCCTGATTAATATTTATCGTCCGTATTCTGGAAAGTTCAAATTTAACGATTACTGGACATTTTTTGTCGCAAACATAAAAACTAAAATCTCTTCGGTTGTTCTCTTAGGTAGGCATTCTTTTGCGCGTTCGTTTCTATGAACAAAAGCGTTATCATTTCGCCCAAATGTCTGTAATATCCGAATTTTGAGCCGATAATGGTTTGAAACGATTGTATTGGACTAGATGGAGAATTCGCGTTCAAATTCAATTCTGTCCGTCCGGCCGTTCGTCTATCAACATGAGAACTTTCGAAAAAAAGGCAGTGCGTTTTTTCAGGCTATGTTCGAGTTCTGAATGCTCCGGTTCAGTTCGTAAATAGACACAATCCGTCTATTTTGCGTGAGAAGAAAATTGAGTTCTTCTGATATGTTGTTTGATAATTGCAGCTTTTGAATTTCATAAAAATAAAATGGCATTATTATTTGTCACACTGATAGCTGGTTTGGATCACAGAATTTGTTTCCAGAATTTGTGGAATTTGTCTCTAATTTCAGATGAGAATATCGTGAAATATACCGATTTATTGTGAATACCGGGTGAGTACGACCAACTACGTCTCCTTTCGATACCCTCGAAGCACTTCCTCGTATTTTCGATAATTTCGTAGTACGAGCATGGGTGACCGCTCGGTCGATGAATTTAAACAAGCTCACAAAAGCACCTGACTTCTCGTCAGTTTTTTTCGAATTTGGTGTACGTTATTTTTTTATTCCTCTGTATAAAATGTCAAAACTCAATCTTATGCCGTTTCATGTTATTTTTATAACAATATACAGGGTGTTTTCAAAGGTGAGGCTTTTTTTTGACATGTGCTAGAACTCATCGAAATTAGTCGAAATTCCAAAAATTCTTTATATGAAATATTCTGAATAAAAGTTACCCGCGAATCTGAGAAATTCCCTTCCAGATCTCACGGTACGTATTGAGATCTAAATGTGTTTATTAAATGCGTTCAGTTTACGGAAAATCAACTGACAGAGCGTATGATTTTTATGACTTTTCCGAATTTCGTAATATGTTTCAGAAAATTACGAAAAGCACTGCCGTGAAGTCAGGAGCTTTTGAGCGCTCGTACATCCACCTTGTGGGTAGATTCGCATTTTCCAGTTTTAGAAATCAATTGACAGCTGTCAAAAAAATTCTGAAACTTAGGTGAAACTCCAGACTTCATGTCAGTGCTTCAGCTGACCAATTTTTTTTCGATAATTCGCTAGAATTTTCTACGGTATCTATTATATACTATACTATACATTATTCCTCAGCTAGGTGCAAAATTTCATTCCAATGCAATCAGTAGTTTCGGAACTATCAGGAAAAAAATATTTTGAACGGCTATATTTACGGAACCCCTAGTCTAATTTTGCTCATTGATGAACGTGTACGCGACATTCGCGATTCAAATCTACCCTGAAAATTTCAAGTTCCTAGGCCTTTCCATTCAAAAGTTACAATTTTCTATGGTTTCTATGGTTCTGGTCATGCGATCTGGACAAAATATTGCTTCAATTTATCATTCTCGATTAAAATACAAAATTTCATTTCAATCGAATCCGTAGTTTCGAAATTATCGAGAAAACAAAATTTCAAACGACCATATTTACGGAACCCCTAGTATAATTTTGCTCATAGATGAACGTGATCACGACATTCGATATCCACACCTATCCTGAAAATTTCAGGTCCCTAGGCGTTTCCGTTTAAAAGTTACAATTTTCTATGGTTTTTATGGTTCTGGTCATGCGATCTGGACAAAATTCTACATGTGGCTTGAACACCTCATTCTCCATTTGAGTGCAAAATTTCATCTCGATCAAATCTGTAGTTTTCAAGTAATCAGGGAAACAAAACTTTGAACGGCCATATTTACGGAACCCCTCGTGGAATTCTGCCCATTAACGAACTCAACCGAGGCATTTGGGATTTGAACCCACATTATAATTTTCAAGTCTCTAGGTTGTTATCGTGCTTACGGACGGACGGACGGCCGGACGGACAGACTCGAATTTTTCGACGGAGTCGTCATCAGTGAGTCGAACATAGTCGATTGAGACCATTTTCGGCTCAAAATTCGAAAAATACAGACATCGTGACGAAATGATATAGCCCTCGTGTAAGTAGTACGAGCGCTCAAAAAAGGGGAATAGGACGTGATGGATCGATTTCTTGGCCTTCACGTTCCCCGGATCTCAACCCCTGTGATTTTTTTTTTGGGGTCATATGAAAACATTAGTGTACAGTAACGGTGAGGTGAATAGTGTTGAAGAACTAAAACAACGCATGGAAAATGCTTGTGACATTATTCGTGAGCAAACTGATGTGATAGTTGCTGCATGTAATAATTCGTTATTACGCCGGGCAAGAATTTGTACACAACAAACGAATGGTGGCCATTCTGAACAATTTCTGTTCAATTTGGATCAATTTTATCGCTGAGTTTGAGAAATTCCTAATTTTTTCCCATAGGACCTTTTCAATCAGTAATTTTTCATCTACTTAGTTTGAACGTTATAAATTTTATACTGTTCAGCAAAAATCTCCTAATAAAAGTTGAAAAAGAATATTCTAATTTGCGATAAAATCCTGCACTTTATACACTCGCTGAAATACATATGGCACCGTGATTCATGGCAGATAAGATAACACGATCCAGAGTCGTCTTAAGATCTCGAAGTCGAGGATTTTTTACGATTTTTTTTCAAATAGAATGTTTTATATTTTCAACTTCCAGCAAAATGATCTCTTTTGATGAGTTCTAGCACCTTTCAAAAAAAAGCCCCACCTTAAAAAAAAACCTGCAAGGTGAATTTATAGAACATAACATGACCCAAGGTTGTACTCTGATGTTTTCTACATTGGAATAACGTAAAATAAGGGATGAGAAAACAATCAATGCAGTTTCAGTTTTGATATACATTAAATTTGAAAAAATATTTCTCAGGTAGACTCAACCTCAAACAATGTTCTAAATTTGACAGCAATCAACTGGCACCATGGTGTTAGTGTTCTGTGCTTACCTTGAGCATTCTAGTTTTGAGTGTTTTGACATGTGACATGGCATAAGTTGAATATTGCTTATTCTTGTTTTATGTTATTTTTTATGTTATTCCACTTTATAAGTGATTACTGAAAAACCAGTCAGGCTTCTACGGTCATAATTATGCTACTCACTTTATATTATTCCGATGTAATGATTATAACAATAATAATATACTTTATCTACTCCGAGTGAATAATATAGTCATTACTCAATCACTTTCGATGGAGTAATGATATATGTAAACAAACACCGTGAGTGTTCTCCGACTCACTCACTCCGATAACTTCCCTGTGTGATTGGCCGTAAGGGAACAGTCCATTATTAGTATTGAGGGGAGGTCACTTGAATAATTTTGACGTTTAATCAAATTGAGTTGATACCTTATTATTATTGTGGATATTTCGCTGAAAAAGATTAATTCAGATAGTGAAGATGAATTATTATGTACATCTTCAGAAATAAGACAATCAGCTAATGTTACCATACAGAATTTATTGCCCGAAAAATACCAAAACAAATATGAAGGTGTATACAACAATTTTCAAGATTTGCGTAGCAGTAAGAATATCAAGTCATTGTTTAGAGAGAATGTTCCTTTGGCATATTTCAGTCAACTTAGCACTAAATATGAAGCATCGCCCCTATGGACTCCCTACTCTGTGCTAAGAAGCACAATCAACATAAATAATGAATGGTTTTATGTAACTATTAAGATTTTTGAATAAAGTTCTTTCTCTGTACTTGTATCTTAGTATTTATTGTCACAATCGTAGATAAAGTATAGTATTCAACTTGCGGTAATGGTCATAACTCACTTGATGAATTACAGCACTCGCCTCCGGCTCGTGCTGCAAACTTCATCTGCGTGAGTTATGACCTACATTACCGCTCGTTAAATAATATACTATTATTTCAGAATATGTTATACACACATACATATGTTATACATAAACGGAATAGTATCCAAAAAGAAAAAAGCATAACTTCACCTTCATCATGTACGGGTCTTTCTTGAAGAATGGACAAGTGACATCATCATCACTTGAATTCACGAATAGCCCGTTATCAAAACGGATAATACCCACGTTGAGTATCCAGATGATTCGATTACCGGTATCACATCGGGTATGCAAAGGCATAGAAAAAAATTCCTCCTTTCACCTAGCCCGGCATCTCCTTATAAGTCCCCCTCGGAATCGCCCCATCTGGTGATGCCTTATAATATATCGAGTTTACGCCCTTGTAACGCCGTCGCCTAATCGATTCTCCGCGGGCGTAAGTCCTGTTTTTTCAAAAGTAGTCGTTTATCCGTGTGGGGGAGAACCTAAAACGTGAATTCCGAAGATCCGTATTTACATTGGAGGAGGAGGAACAAGGACTCCTTTGTGCGCCCACCGATCTGGAACTTTTATTACACGCTCCGTAGGACATACAAATCGGTTATTTTTCTTACTTCGACGCGCGGCCGTCTATTTCGAGTGTTTCGGATTTTATGGAAGCCGTAAATCATAATTTGTTCACGTTTTATATAATGAAGCCGCGGTTTTGATAGAGCCGTTTCCGTGGAGTGGTCGTGATATTTGGGGGACCAATTTATCGGTCCATTGACATGGGGAAAAATATCGTTTGTAAAGCATCTGAAGAAACTACAATGTATACACGTTGTGTTTTAACTCAATAGTAAAGTAAAAATCTTCAGATTAAGCATCATTTTGCTAGTGCACGGTGAATTTCTATCGAGTAAACTCCACACAATTATGAGTTTTTTCTGCGGTTGGATGACCATCAAAGTTGCACACAAATCCCGGCAGAACAAGAACTGCTCGGAATCGATAGACCGCCATTACGTTGGTATGGAAGGCCCGAGGTGATTGTTTCGCCGATGCACGACTAGCCAATTTATTCCATATCCATAAATTACGATCTGCGTCGTACCCGGCGCAGCAAACGGGCGCAAATCATGGGTTTGGAGCGGCCATGCCCGCCAGGCCCAGAACAACGTATAGCTACGACGCCGTTTCCATCCACTTCCTTATTGAATTTCCATTTTCTTCGCGGCTTATCATCGTTGCGGGGCATTGAATCCCAGTTGGCCATTGTACCGAGGACGGACGGTGATTCCGTCTGAACGGGCGTGAGGCGAGATGACGGAGATTT
Source organism: Aphidecta obliterata (assembly GCA_963966015.1). Classification (NCBI taxonomy): domain Eukaryota; kingdom Metazoa; phylum Arthropoda; class Insecta; order Coleoptera; family Coccinellidae; genus Aphidecta; species Aphidecta obliterata. The sequence continues at coordinate 14,590,403 of OZ014435.1, read as the reverse complement.
CGAGGATTCAGCATCCTTTTGCCGGTATTTTTCGCTTTTATCAGGACAGGAACGACTCGGAATAGGCCGTGTTATGGGTAATGGACTCCACTGCTAGGGGGTCTGCGGAGGGCTGAAATTTATGAAGACAGATAAATCATTCATCTGAACTCTGTCCTTTTACGTGATAAGGAATCTTGACTTCTTTTGGAAACCTAATTGATGGCAGTCTGCCAACCTGAATTCTACTTTAACTCCAACAAATCATGAAGTTTTGTCCAGTTTAATTTTCGAATTTACCCAATTACCATATTACAGAACAGCTATATAGCAGATACATATCCTTGAATAAATATTGGTCGTCTATCTGAAGTTTACAAATTACAAAATGAGACAAGAAAATATGTATTAGATAGACTAATAAAGCAAGCCAACAAATCAATACATGTAACCCCATGGATCATCGAAATTTATCCTTTGCATCTGCAAACCGGTTTCGCCAACTATCTAATACATATTTTCCTGTCTCATTTTGTAATTTAGATACATATCCTGTGATACTAGAAATGTCAGCTATGTCAGCTTTATTCACAGCCGAGAAAGAGTTACCTAGTACCGGGACACCCGGTATATAGAGGGTGTTTTCAAAGGTGAGGATTTTTTCTTGAAAGGCAATTTGGATCAATTTTATCGTTGAGTTTGAGAACTTCCTAACTTTTTTTTTATTAAACCTTTTCAATATTTTTCTCTCCTCAGTTTGAACTTCAAGCTTTATACCGTTCAGGAAAAATCTCCTAATAAAAGTTGAAAGAGAATATACAAATCTACGATAAAATCCAGCATTTTATTTACTTGCTGGAATGCATATGGCACCGTGATTCATGGCAGATCCCCTAACATAAAGATGACACGATCCAGAGTCGTATTAAGATGTTGATGCCCAAGAATATGTTCACTTTTATCGAATTGTATATTTTATATTATCAACTTCTGGCAAAATGACCTCTTTTGATGAGTTTTAGCACTTGTGAAAAAAGCCACAAAACAAAAAACACCATTTATATAATACATATAATGCTCTCAATTCAGTAAAATTTATGATGCATATTTGTTTTTTTTTGGTTAGAGTGGTTAGACGTAATATTTCTAGTTGAGAGACTTTCTTCATTAGATGATTCTACAAAACTGATTTTTTTTGGAGGATGCTATATTTAAATCAAATATATTCTTGCAACATATTCTAAATCCATCAGAGATAAATTTCAGATATATTTATATTTGTATATACAAAGTCGAAGATTAAGGGTGTAATAAAAAGAAAAAAACTGGTCGATCCTTTCAGTGATATTCATGAATATTTTATGTCTTGTACAGAAATAAAGGTATAATTTTTTCATCCAAATAATAAGAATGTATATTCATACATCGAAATAATCCTAATAAAGATAACACACAGAACAAAGAACGATTCACAAACATTATATCTGCAGTAAATATACCAGGAGGAAAACATGACGTTCACAATGAAAAAATATTGCAGAAAGATTAATATGATTACAACAAAAATATTACACAAAGAATAATATATAAGTGTCCACAAAAGAAAAAATACATAATAAATATTACATAAAACCATCATGAAAAAATAAATAAAATCATAGAACACAAAATTATAAGAAAAATTAAATATACTTCTGAAGATAACGAAAAAAAATCACAATCACAGTAAAAAACAACAAGAAATAGTCGAATGAAAAAATTGAGAAGGGCTCGCCGTGAAGTCAGGAGCTTTTGAGCGCTCGTACAACCACCTTGTAGGTATATTCGCATTTTCCAAATTTAGAAATCAATTGAAAGAATTTTCGACAGCTGTCAAAAAAATTCTCAAACTTAGGCGAAACTCCAGACTTCATGTCAGTGCTTCAGCTGACCAATTTTTTTTCGATAATTCGCTAGAATTTTCTACGTTATCCATCGTATTGGTGATGCGATCTGGACAAAATCGCATGTAGTTTGAATACATTATTCTTCAGCTAGGTGTAAAATTTCATTTCAATCCAATTTGTAGTTTCGAAATTATCAGAAGAAAAATATTTCGAACGGTCATATTTACGGAACCCCTAGTCTAATTTTGCCCATTTATAAATCGTTACACGATTCAGCATTATTTCATAAAAATTCATCTATAAAGTACCTATATAAAAAAAAACAAAAAAAAACACAAAAAAACAAACAATGAATGTTATGAAGTAACTTTATGAGTGATATATTATTATAGTTATAGAAAAAAAAACAGATATTCTTGAAAAAAATTACTACACTAGGACAAAGATTTTTCATGTTTGGAGAATATCATTTTCTTCACAAAAAAGCCAAAAAATAAGTCATCAATTTTTCTAACTCAAAAAAATTGGGAAGGTTTTAAGTTCGAAGTAATAAAACAACTTCATTTATGGGAGATGGTAATATACCGGGTGTTCAAGTCCGATTCAGCATTATTTCATTAAAATTCATCTATAAAGTACCTGTATAAAAAAAACAAAAAAAACACAAAAAAAACAAACAAAAAAGTTATGAATTAACTTCATGTTGCTTTAATATATCATTCTCGATTAAAATACAAAATTTTATCTCGATCGAATCCGTACTTTCGAAATTATCCAGAAAACAAAATTTCAAACGACCGTATTTACGGAACCCCTAGTATAATTCTGCTCATTAATGAACGTGAACGCGACTTTTCAGATCCACACCTATCCTGAAAATTTCAAGTCCTTAGGTCTCTCCGTTCGAAAGTTATGATTTTCTATGGTTTCTATGGTTCTCGTCATGCGGACAAAATTTCACATGTAGCTTGAACACCTCATTTTCCATTTGAGTGCAAAATTTCATCTCGATCGAATCTGTACATTCAAAGTCATCAGGAGAACAAAACTTTGAACGGCCATATTTACTGAACCCCTGATGGAATTTGGCCCATTAATGAACACAACCGAGGCATTCGGGAACTGAACCCATACTGAAAATTTCAAGTCTCTAGGTGTCTCCGTTCGAGAGTTATCGTGCTTACAGCCGGAAGGCCGGACGGACAGACTCGAATTTTCCGACGGATTCGTCATCAGTGAGTCGAACTATCGATTGAGACCATTTTCGGCTCAAAATTCGAAAAATACAGACGTGGCGAAGAGATATAGCCCTCGTGTAAGTAGTAGGTACGAGAGCTCAAAAAAGGAGCTCCTGGAAAATATTTGTGCTAATTAAAAACTAATTTCTAATTTTTCAATATTTATATAAAGAGAATTCTGATGTTCCCAATGCTGCAAAACATGAAAATTTGGTGAAAAATTCTTAGAATCTCCACATTACAGTTCAAATCCCCATAATCCTTCAGGAACTACTACCTGCAACATAAGGCAACCAAAGCATGCATTATTCGGGAATAATGATTAAACTATTCTTATTTTGATTCAAAATCTGAAAAAAAAATTTCTGCAATAACGCCAAGACGTAAACTGAACTGCTTTTGAACGCTTCCGGTGTTTTGGTTTTGAGTGAACTGATTTCGTACTTCAAATATAATACTAAAAAAAAATTTTCACCTGAAACTCATAAAGAAATGGGCAAATTAATGAGTTAGAGAAGGGAGTAAAAATTTGGATTTCTCATATTTAAGAAAATTGGTGGAAAAAAATGAAAACTTTTGAACAATCTCAAAATTTCTGAACTTCCTCAACTTTTGTGAAAACTTCTAGTTTTTTCAATTCTTAGGTATGATGGTAATCTCAGTAATTTTTGGGAATGATTATAATGGAAGGTAATATTAAATTGGAAACCCAGTTGCATTAATAGTTTCAACGCTAGTGTAGGAAATTCCAATTAGATGGAAATCACAAACTTCACGGACACTTGTATGAATTCAGCTTTATGAAACCCTTCGCGAACAAACAACCCTTCCTCCGAGTCGGATCTTCTGCCGAATTACTTCCATCCCGAATGCCCTCGATGAGTTTCATCTGGAGCCTTCCAACTTTCATCAACCGAATCCTCGCCCGTCCCAACGCGTCAGACCGGTACATTACAGCCTCCATTCTCGCCGTAAAATGCCTCCGTAGGACTCATTCGACGTCGGAATGGTGGATACGGCGTCGTTTTCGACTTTGCCGAACGAACCCGGCGGGTGTTATCTCGCTGATGGTGATGGAACGGCCGGAATTGCCTGGATCTCGTCTGCTCCGCCATCAGTGCAGGATTTAGCCGGTTTTTGCAGGATTTTTTTTCCACCGGATTCGGACAGCCAAGGGTGGAGGCATTTTTTGTGTATGAACGATAAACTATCTCTTGTTCCCTCTGGTTCTAGGATTTTTAAGTAAAATACCTCACTGGTCTATTGTGGCCCCCTTCAACTGAGGGTCATGTCAATCTTATGCTATGGCCACGCAAATCTCCCGATTTTTCGTCCATCAAACATGTTTGTGGCATTGTGAGAAGAAGACTCAGGAATTTGCTGCCTTCTAAAATCGCAGACACTAGCATATGCAATCTTCTAGAATCGATGCCAGGAAGGGTGGGAATGCATTTTTTTCCAATTTCAATCAATTTCCTGCAAGTTTAGTCACAAAAATCTCACCTCTTCTTGCCGTTGAGATTCCTATCTCACCAAGTATATGAAAGTGTCTGGATGGCTACAAAATCCCCGTTCGTAGGGAATTCTATTGTGCCCCTCGGATTCTTCGTCTAAATTGGACATTTTAAAGATTCTGGGCGGGTTCTGAGCCCGTCGAATCCGGCGCTTCTTCTTCTCGCTCATACGTCGCCTGAATGCAAAGCGAGGATTTGAGAGATCGTTGGGGATTTCGGAGGACGACGGCGTTCCCGGTTTATGGAACGTAGCTTCCTGTGCGCGCGCGATTACCCCGTCCGGAAATGGAGTCTTTCTTCTCGGAATCGCCATAATCGAACGAGGCAGGTGGATGGTAGTTGGCTTCGCCTTTCGGCTTTGTTGAATTCGGTCTCTCGCTTGGAATATCTGAGCGTTTGTTGGATTGTCTGAGTCATCGACGTTTTGAAGATATCTGTGGGAATATTCATATACTGATATCTAATTGACGAAGATTATAGAAATCACTGCCGTGTAGTCAGGAACTTTTGAGCGCTCGTTCGTCCAACTTGTAGGTAGATTCGCATTTCCCAGTTTCAGAAACCAATTGAAGAAATTTTTGGCAGCTGTGAAGAAAAATTTCAAACTAAGGCGAAACTCCAGACTTCACGTCAGCGCTTTAGGTGACAAATTTTTTTTCGATAATTCGCTAGAATTTTCTACGCTGTCTATGGTCTTGGTAATGTGATCTGGACAAATTCCTCACGTAGTTCGAATACATTATTCTTCATCTATGTGCGAAATTCCATTCCAATCCAATCAGTAGTTTCGAAATTATCAGGAAAAAATATTTTGAACAATCATATTCACGGAACCCCTCATCTAATTTTCCTCATTGATGAACGTGACCGCGACATTCGAGATCCACAACTATCCTGAAAATTTCAAGTCCCTAAGCCTTTCCGTTCGAAAGTTATAATTTTCTATGGTTTCTATCGTTCTGGTCATGCGATCAGGACAAAATTCCGCACGTAGTTTGAATATTTTATTTCTCAGCTAGGTGCAGAATTTCATTCCAATCAAATCGATAGTTTCGAAATTATCAGGAGCAGAATATTTTGAACGGCCATATTTACGGAACCCTTAGTCTAATTTTGCTCATTGATGAACGTGACCGTGAAATTTGCGATCCAAACCCACCCTGAAAATTTCAAGTCCCTAGGCGTTTCCGTTCGAAAGTACCAATTTTCTATGGTTTCTATGGTTCTGGTGATGCGAGCTGAACAAAATTTTGCATGTGGCTTGAACAACTCATTTCCATTAGAGTGCAATTTCATCTCGATCGAATCTGTAGTTTCAAAGTAATCAGGAAAACAAAATTTCGAGCGGCCATATTTACGGAACCCTTAGGCGGATTTTGCTTAATAACGAACTAAACCACGGCATTCAAGATTCGAACCTACCCTGAAAATTTCAAGTTTCTAGGACATTCCGTTCGAGAGTTATCGTGTATACGAACGGACGGACAGACTCAAATTTTTCGACGGATTCGTCATCAGTGAGTCGAACATAGTCGATTGAGACCATTTTCGGCTCAAAATACGAAAAATACAGACATCGTGACGAAATGATATAGCCCTCGTGTAAGTAGTACGAGCGCTCAAGAAATAATGGTGCACAATGAAATGAAGATTTGTATAAGATTAGACTTGTTCGAAATTATTCGGTATTTAGTTCCATCATTCCCAATAATTAATTCGGAATTTGCAATTCTTCCAGAAATGGCAGCTAATTTTCATAAGAGATAAGAGAATAACTGTATTTCCTATGATTTTATACTTGCTACCTACATTTGGAAATATTCGAAACAAATGTGGAGAGCGATCCAAAATTCGTTTTAATTGTTTTTGAGCGCTCGTACTACTTACACGAGGGCTATATCATTTCGTCACGATGTCTGTATTTTTCGAATTTTGAGCCGAAAATGGTCTCAATCGACTATGTTCGACTCACTGATGACGAATCCGTCGGAAAATTCGAGTCTGTCCGTCCGTCCGGCCGGCCGTAAGCACGATAACTCTCGAACGGAACAACCTAGAGACTTGAAATTTCAGTGTAGGTTCAGATTCCGAATGCCTCGGTTAAGTTCGTTAATGGGCCAAATTCCACTAGGGGTTCCGTGAATATGGCCGTTCAAAGTTTTGTTTCCCTGATTACTTGAAAACTACAGATTCGATCGAGATGAAATTTTGCACTCAGATGGAAAATGAGGAGATTTTGTCCAGATCGCATGACCAGAACCATAGAAACCATAGAAAATTGTAACTTTTGAACGGAAATGCCTAGGGACTTGAAATTTTCAGGATAGGTGTGGATCTCGAATGTCGTGATCACGTTCATCTATGAGCAACATTATACAAGGGGTTCCGTAAATACGGTCGTTTGAAATTTTGTTTTCTCGATAAATTCGAAACTTCGGATTCGATCGAGATGAAATTTTGTATTTTAATCGAGAATGATATATTGAAGCAATATTTTGTCCAGATCGCATGACCAGAACCATAGAAATCATAGAAAATTGTAACTTTCGAACGGAAAGGCCTAGGAACTTGAAATTTTCAGGGTGGGTTTGGATCGCGAATATCGCGGTCACGTTCATCAATAAGCAAAATGAGACTAGGGGTTCCGTAAATATGGCCGTTCAAAATATTTTTTTCCAGATAGTTTCGGAACTACTGATCGGGTTGGAATGAAATTATGCATCTAGCTGAGGAATAATGTATTCAAAGTACGTGCAAAATGTTGTCCAGACCGCATCACCAAGACCATAGATACCGTAGAAAATTTTAGCGAATTATCGAAAAAAAATTGATCAGCTGAAGCACTGACATGAAGTCTGGAGTTTCGCCTAAGTTTCAGAATTTTTTTGACAGCTGTCAAAAATTCCTTCAATTGGTTTCTAAAACTGGAAAATGCGAATCTACCTACAAGGTGCATGTACGAGCGCTCAAAAGCTCCTGCCTTCACGGCAGTGCTTTTCGTAATTTTTATAGATTGAGTTTCTCTCCTTCCTTTCCTATATGCAATTAGAATGAGAATTAAGTATTTGGAAATTTTAAGAACAGAGCATTAAAGATACAGATGGTATAGCGTATAACAAAAATAAGCGACTGAATTTCATTCTAAAATTTTTGCGTGCTTGTTTCTATCGATGAGGGCGATATCGTTTTGCCCATTTACAGGGTGTTCCTAAATTGGAGGTACAAACGAAGAGGGGAGATTCCTCAAGTAATTTCGAGAAAAAAAGTCCCATAAACATGGGATCGCATACGTTTAGTTTTCGAGATACAGGGTGTTTAATTTTTTTCTGAGGGTTCTCACAGAGACCTAGGAGAATCGGGAGATAAACAAAAATAAAATAAAATAATAATTCATAGTGTCCACACTTCGCAAGATATTCAACACAAAAGTTCAATTTGATGTGTCAAAAATAACAATGAATTTATTCACCACAGCTTACTAACTGAATTTTTATGACAATTTGGATTTTTCTGAGGATTTCGAGAGCATCGTTCAAAATTTTTTTCTCGAAATTGGTAGCAGATAGTTACGACAAAACCACAAGAGACCATAAAGTTTAGTATAACAACAAAGCTGCTTTTTACATTTTTTCAAATCAACAGTGGCCTACCAAAAAAAGTTCTGGAGGAAAACAGGGGACAGTATTCCAGAAAAAATATCACCCTGTAGGTTTGCTAGCGAAACTGGCATGTCACACGGTGTAAACTCTCAATTGTTATATCTATGCCAAATTTCAGTTGAATATCTTGTCAAGTGTAGATACTATGAGAAAAAAACTTGAAAAAAATTCAAACATTAACACCCTGTATCTCGAAAACGGAAGGTTTGCGATTCCATGTTTATGGGACTTCTTTTCTCAAAATTACTTAAGGAATCTCCCCTCTTCGTTTCTACCTCCAATTTAGGACACCCTGTATATGTCTGTAATATTCGAAGTTCGAGCTGAAAATGGTCTCTCACGTTTAGGTTGGACACACAGAAGAAGAATTATTGGTCGAATACTATTCTGTCCGTCCGGCCGGCCATGAACCTGATAGCTTTCGAAAGAAAACGCCTAGAGTTGTAAAATCTTCAGGAAACGTTTGTGGTTTGAATTCGCTGCTTATGTTTGTGAATATAGGCGGAATCCGCCGAAGGTTGACGTAGATCTGATTTTATTTTAGATAATTCGAGAAATACCGCTCTGATCGAATTGACACTTTTATAGTTAGTTGTGAGATAACGACACGAAGATTCGAAAAATGTCTTTTTTAAAACTTCGGCATCGCTATATAATGCTGAAATTTTGTGTCCACATATTGAACATCGACAAAATGAATTAAGAGGAAATTCAAATTTCAAATTTAGATGAGTTTATATTTTTTTCAAAGAAAATCCACATTCATCTGAGTCTACTTTTGAGCGCTCGTACTACTTACACGAGGGCTATATCATTTCGTCACGATGTCTGTATTTTTCGAATTTTGAGCCGAAAATGGTCTCAAACAACTATGTTATGACGAATCCGTCGGAAAATTCGAGTCTGTCCGTCCGGCCGTAAGCACGATAACTCTCGAACGGAACAACCTAGAGACTTGAAATTTTCAGTGTAGGTTCAGATCCCAAATGCCTCGGTTAAGTTCGTTAATGAGCAGAATTCCACGAGGGGTTCCGTAAATATGGCCGTTCAAAGTTTTGTTCCACTGATTACTTGAAAACTACAGATTTGATCGAGATGAAATTTTGCACTCAAATGGAGAATGAGGTGTTCAAGCTACATAAAAAATTTTGTCTAGATCGCATGACCAGAACCATAGGAACCATAGAAAATTTTAACTTTTGAACGGAAACGCCTAGGGACCTGAAATTTTCAGGATAGGGGTGAATATCGAATGTCGTGATCACGTTCATCTATGAGCAAAATTATACTAGGGGTTCCGTAAATATGGTCGTTTGAAATTTGGTTTTCTCGATAATTTCGAAACTACGGATTCGATCGAGATGAAATTTTGTATTTTAATCGAGAATGATATATTAAAGCAATATTTTGTCCAGATCGCATGACCAGAACCATAGAAACCATAGAAAATTGTAACTTTTGAACGGAAAGGCCTAGGAACTTGAAATTTTCAGGGTAGATTTGGATCGCGAAAGTCGCGTACACGTTCATCAATGAGCGAAATTAGACTAGGGTTTCCGTAAATATGGCCGTTCAAAATATTTTTTTCCTGATAGTTTCGAAACTACTGATTGGATTGGAATGAAATTTTGCACCTAGCTGAGGAAAAATGTATACTATAGTATATAATAGATACCGTAGAAAATTCTAGCGAATTATCGAAAAAAAATTGGTCAGCTGAAGCACTGACATGAAGTCTGGAGTTTCGCCCAAGTTTCAGAATTTTTTTGACAGCTGTCAATTGATTTCTAAAACTGGAAAATGCGAATCTACCTACAAGGTGGATGTACGAGCGCTCAAAAGCTCCTGACTTCACGGCAGTGCTTTTCGTAATTTTTTATTTTTCATCACACTCTACTTTATAAAAGTAGGTACAAACTTTTCAGTTCTTAAATTTTGCTACTGCCCTCCCCACCCCTCCAACATTCAATCTCTGGATACGCCACTAATATTAATTCCCCAACTGGAACCGCATAAATATTCACAACACAACAATTAGTATTCTCAATTATACCGCAACTGATAAAACTTTGCCTCCGCAACAATGTTTGCATATTGGACGGTATGTATTTCCTCGGTTGAACAATTAAGTCCTTTATGCAACGACAACCGCATTAAATACACACGTTCCTTCTCAGGTGCGGTTTCGAAAGGTTGGTTATTCAGACAACGTTACTTCTTCAGCCTTTAGCGGTCTCCAAATTTGGCATATCGATTATCTTCGCGGCCGCAGATGTATACGTGAGAGATATGTGCGGAATGTTTGTTTTTGCGGTTCCCACAAGTCTTCCTCGAGGTGGATAGGGGGTCAGGAATGAGATTCGCAACTCAATTCTGGTTTATTATATTATATCAGTGGGATCAGGGAACGATGAAATGGCCAAAAACCCAATGAGTATTTCACATCAGAACCAATATTTGTTGGAGTGTTCCTCAAGTTGTAGTTCTTTGAATTTCTTCAGAGTGTTGGGAAGCATTCTCAAAATAGATCTATATTTAGGTTAGGTTAGGTTAGCCTGAACAATGGAGAGCATAGTAGAAGCTTTTAATAGTATACTCCGTTTAAGAATTATTGACATCTCGGTAGGCTGTGAAAAATCGAATTTAAGTTGGTAATAGACTATTTAGTAATATTTTGGGTTGCTGAATTCAGGTTGGTATAGGAATAACACTAACATTACCCATAAAGATCTTGCTTTGATGGTTTTATCGAAGATATTGGTGAATAATTATAAAAATTAGCTCTGAATTTGAGTATTTTTTGTCTTATGCTATTAAAATGGATTGAATTCACCAGTAGACATCGCGCCTAACAAGAGAACGCCAGGCAGTTTGTCGGTGTTACTTCGAGATTATCAAAGATTTGGCATATAGGTATTTCCGTTTGCATTAATCGAGTTTCGCTAGTGTTTCAGGTAAACTGTAATTCACCTACTCAAAGTGTATTCTGATTGATCAATGTCTCTTAAATTTTCAGATTTCACCAAACACTGTCCGTAGAATATTAGCATGTTATTACAGCCTGGAATTAGCAGTGGAAGAAAATCTGTGCGATACGATTATTCCTTCAAAGAAACATTGAATGACTTTGTTTTTGCTAGAATTAAAAACAATCCTTTTCGAAGTGGCCAAAGAGCACCTAGATTTCAATCGATCAAAGTGAACATTATATTATATCATAAAAAAAATTGGATACAAATACAAAAAAGTGGATCAAAGGAAAATTCTTATTGATAAACAGAAAAATATAATAGAAAAATAGTACGATATTGTGATAAATACCGAGAATACATGGAACACAACGTAAAATTCATTTATCTAGATGAAACTTGGATATTCGAAAACCGTATTCAAATTCGTCAGTGGACACTAGAAAATAATCCAAAAGGTATGCCGAGAATATTCAAGGGTGAATGCAGAAGGTGCACTATTTTAAATGCTGGAACAATGGATGGATTTTTACCTGGATGTGATCTGATTCTTGAATGATAAGGATAACTATAAATGGTGAATCATTTCATAGATGGTTTATTGAAAAATTGAAACCTTCCCTGCAAAAGGATGCCCATCAATAGGATTATGTCAGCTTATTCAATAAACACATCCAAATCACTACACTTATACGTGGAAACAAAGTTTTCAATGAGATTTTCATCTTTGCTCTTGTATTATTCATAGATATTTTAAGTTTATTTATTATACTTATACTGTATGGTATCCTGTTCACATTCCCTCTGCTAATACTGCCATTGAACACATGCAATATTGTTCACAATTCAAAAGTATACTGAATAATTGTAAAATTGCTCATCAATCATAATATTTTCAATGATTCATAGACAGTTTCAATGAATGAAAATAAAAATTGACTTTCTCAAAGTATTCAACACTGAGCACTTAATAATTCACAAACTGGTTCATATATTGATAGTTACAGTACAAATTCCATGTACCACATAGATTCTTAATTTTTGTTCCTCTCTTTTATTAATAATAATATATGTTTAGTTCCTACAATTATTGTATTACAATAATGGGGAATACGTCAAATAATTTCAATGGTTACTGGTTACAAAGTAGATGTAAGGTTTAGCTTTACTAGATTCCAAATATTCTAGCAAGTTGTATGGTTCAATATTCAGCAAAAATTTTTTATCAATATATAAACATTTCTTATCGAATGAAACTGTTTGGGTAACGCATTGTAGATCTTCATGCACGTGTATTTTGCATTATTCTGTGCTAGTGTCAATTGTTGCCTCGAGTGTATATAAGGATCAATTTTCCTAGTTGGGTTGTTGTTCAGAAATGGTTCAAATAGTTTACTGTGGAATATAACATACTTTAGCACATATATTGCTGTTGACGTCAGGATTTTATTCCTTTTGAGAACCCTTCCATACGTATCTCTGTATTTTATTCTATACATAGCTCGGATATCTTGCTTTTGCGTTTTATATATTTTGTTTCGTGATGTACTGTTTCCCTAGTAAACAATGTCATATGAAAGGGTTGACTGAAAATTTGCTGTGTATAGGAGCTTCAATGTATCTTGTTGGATATGGTATTTCATACCATTGAGGGTGTAGATTATGGTGGTGAGTTTCGTGTTCAAGTTTTCTATTTGGGGGTTCCATTTCTTAATATATATAACGTTGAACCTGAATTCCCATTTTTAAACTGCAGTCTGAATATTCCGGCTTAATTAATAATTATTCGATAATTCGTATACTGAACACCTTTCTAGGTTATATTTATGTTTGATGTTTTATTTCTATGATGAAAACAGTAACTTTTTTGTAACCAGAAATAAAGCCTCCACTGGACGTTCATGGCCTTCTTCGATGTCAATAATTCTTAAATGGACTATAGGTATATTGGATAAAAAGTGAATGACAGACACATCAATTGAATGACAACTGACACTAATGGGACAAATTCACTGATACCAACACAAATAAATTGGGAGCATGCCTTCAAATTGTTTCTTATTCGATATGGTCCATTCGATCAATGGAAATTCATGGAATATGAAGTGACTGACCGGAGGAAAAACAGTGCTCGCTGCGTTCTTCAACAAACGAATCGAAATTTATCCCGCCGTCGATGCGAAACTCCCAATTATCCCTTCATACCGTCTCTCCCGACGTGCTCCGACGCCCACCCCAAAACTCCCCCCATAAATAATTCAGCGAACCGATTCGGGCCGTCGCCTCATAACGAAGAGGAAAAAGCTCGACGTCGTCACCGAGTCAATCCAGATGGGGGCGATAACACACCCCGCCGAGTGCAGGATCGGCGATGTGTTGTTCCTTTTGCCTCGTACTCAAAATATCGCGCTCTTGGATCGCCCCAGAAAAGCTTCCAATGCGAGCGACGGGACGATGAAAATGGGCGGCAAAGGCACTCAGCGAAAGATCTGGCCTCGGTTTTTTTACGGTTAAATCCCATTCTCCGGGCCAGACTCGAAATATTGAATTGTCCGATTTGGGCCGGAATTTTCAAGACGCTTCTGATGTAGATTACGCCGGTTATACCGGCGTTGCCTTCATCTCATTTTTGAAACACTTCAGGACCCTGACCTGTACGTTCGGGCATCAGCCAACCTGTCAGTCCGGACTGCTATGGACTGACCGGTGACCGGTCAGTCGCATGTGAAACGGGCGTTTGTCCGGCTTTATTTCCTATCGGAAATCCCTCCGGCGCTTGGCGAAACACGCGGTAAAACGATACATATATTCATACGTTCATAATCCCTTCCGGATTTATTAGGTCGAAGAGGGAACTTCGGAAATTGCATCTTCGAAAACAACATAAAACGCGCGCCGGTTGGTGATCATCCCGGCTCGCAGCCCGCCGCCTACTGTATATTCATTTTCATCCAGAATGTGCCGCCGCACATGATGCGGACTCCTGGCTCACTCTCCCGAGATTGTATATATGGTAATATCGCCATTCGGAAAATTGATTTTTTTATTAGACTCCGCGCCAAGTTCTCGCAGTGAAACAAGGAGGGAAACGCGTCCATAAATTAAATTTATTTCTATAATTCACCGACAAGAACGATAAAACTATGTAAATACAAATGGATGCCGAGCTGACGACGGCAGTTTGCCGACGTCTTCGAGGAAAATCTGGAGTGTTCTGGGGGAGAAGTTCGTTACTTTGTTGCCTCACCTAAAGGGAGGAAGCGTTGAGACCGCGTGAAAACGACAACCACATGGCGATGGCGAAAATCTATTCGAGCTAATCAAGAGTGGCATAAATGCAACATTTCATTCATTAGTCTCAATAATAACCTAGGGCGCAGAAATAATGTGAAACCACTGACAAAGCAGCAGATCGGGAAAACGACCCTAGTCCAAAACAAATACAGAGTTATAGAAAAGAGTCTTTTATGAAATACCTGAAAGAATATAACTATAATGGCCCACTTTTTCAATGAATTGAAAGCATTAGTTCTTGAAAGATTCGAAATCTGAAAATATTCTTGATCTGGTTTAGGTACGAATGTGTGTATTACATGCGTTCAGTTCACGGGAAATCATCTGACAGAGCGTATGATTTTTGTGACTTTAGGTGGATAGGACGTGGTGGGTCGATTTCTTGGCCTGCACGCTGCCCAGATCTCAACACCTGTGATTTCTTCTTTTTGGGTAATTTGAAAACATGAGTGTACAGTAACATGTGTGGTGAATAGTATTGAAGAACTAAAACAACGCATTAAAAATGCTTGTGACATTATTCGTGAGCAAACTGTTGTGATAGTTGCTGCGTGTCATAATTAGTTAATACGCCAGGCAAGACTTTGTGCACATCGAACGAATGGTGACCATTTCGAACAATTTCTGTAAACAATTTGTATCAATTTTATCGGTGAGTTTGTGAACTTCCTAATTTTTTATAGGACCTTTTCGATTTGAGTAATGTTTCCTCTCCTTAATTTGAACTTTAAGAATCATACCGTTCAGGAAAAATCTCATAATAAAAGTTGAAAGAAAATAATATATACAAATTTGCGATGAAATCCAGCACTTTATTTACTTACTGGAATGCATATAACACCGTGATTCATGGCAGATCTCCTAACAGAGAGATAACACGATCCAGAGTCGTATTAAGATATAAATGCCCAAGATTTTCTGCACCTCTTTCAAATTGAATATTTTATATGATCAACTTCCGGCGAAATGATCTCTTTCGAGAGTTTTAGCACCTGTCAAAAAAAAGTCTCACCTTAAAAATCAACCTGTATATTCAATGAGAATTTATGTACAGAATTACTGCCCTCATTATCTACATTCTTATAACCTGAAAGTAAATTTGCAAGTTCAGACCATTTGCTGTGGAATCAGAAGAAATAATCAATTTTATATCATTGTAGAAAGCTGATTATTTTTCAAGAAAATTTGTAATTGATTTATATTGACACTGATTCACTGATAATGAATTTTTGAAATTGAGTTGGGGTTCACTTTTACTGCTTTTCTAGTTGAATCATGAGTTGAAATGAAACCGAAAAAATATAGAATGTATTTTCATTATGCCTAATGAAGACATCTGAAAATAATGAAAATAATTGTGTTATTGCTCCAAAATTATGGTCATTTTCTTATGTTTTCGTTATCGAAGTTATAATCAAATTGGGGTGTTTTTGAGCGCTCGTACTACTTACACGAGGGCTATGTTCGACTCACTGATGACGAATCCGTCGGAAAATTCGAGTCTGTCCGTCCGGCCGCCCGTAAGCACGATAACTCTCGAACAGATGCTACAGATTTGATCGAGATGAAATTTTGCACTAAAATGGAGAATGAGGTGGTCAAGCTACATGTGTAATTTTGTTCGGATCGCATGACCAGAACCATAAAAACCATAGAAAATTGTAACTTTCGAACGAAAACGCCTAGGGACTTGAAATTTGCGGGATAGGTGTGGATCTCGAATTTCGTTTATCTATGCGCAAAATTGTACTAGGGGTTCCGTAAATATGGTCGTTTGAAATTCAGTTTTCTTGATAATTTCAAAACTACAGATTCGATCGTGACGAAATTTTGTATACTAATGGAGAATGATATATTCAAGCTACAATTCTCCAGATCACATGACCAGAACCATAGAAACCATAAAAAATTATAACTTTCGAACGGAAAGGCCTAGGGACTTGAAATTTTCAGGAAAGGTGTGGATCTGAAATGTCGCGTTCACGTTTATCAATGAGCAGAATTTTACTAGGGGTTCCGTGAATACGGTCGTTTGAAATTTTGTTTTCTCGATAATTTCGAAACTACGGATTCGATCGAGATACATTTTGTACTTTAATCGAGAATGATATATTAAAGCAACATTTTGTCCAGATCGCATGACCAGAATGATAGAAACCATAGAAAATTTTAACTTCCGAAGGGAAAGGCCAAGGAACTTGAAATTTTCAGGGTGGGTTTGGATCGCGAATGTCGCGGTCACGTTGATCAATGAGCGAAATTAGACTAGGGGATCCGTAAATAAGGCCCTTCAAAATATTTTTTTCCTGATAGTTTCAAAACTACTGATTGGATTGGAATGAAATTTTGCACCTAGCTGAGGAGAAGTGTATTCAAAGTACGTGCGAAATTTTGTCCAGATCGCATCACCAAGACCATAGATACCGTGGAAAATTCTAGCGAATTATGGAAAAAAAAATTGGTCAGCTGAAGCACTGACATGAAGTCTGGAGTTTCGCCTAAGTTTCAGAATTTTTTTGACAGCTGTCGCAAATTCCTTCAAGTGATTTCTAAAACTGAAAAATGTGAATCTACCTACAAGGTGGATGTACGAGCGTTCAAAAGCTCCTGACTTCGCGGCAGTGCTTTTCGTAATTTTTTTTCATTACAAAGGATATTTTGGGACTAATAGAGTCGTTATCAATATTATTCATATCCCCTCTCAATATATTTTTTCAATTAATAATATAATGTTCACTTGAGGCCTCTTTGATATTATCCATCATATCATTTGTAGTAGGAATAGGAATTCGATAAACTATCTTCCTAAAAGTGGAAATTAAACATTGATTTATATGAAAATTAAACTATACTTTCTATGAAAATTGGAAAAAAAACTAAGGCACTATCTTAGGTTACAAGTGAAAATAAAAGATCTTGAACATCTCCACAATGAGTGGTTGGAATGGAATTTTTTTGAGGATAACTTACTCAGCCATCGATCTTTGACAAAAAATTTCAACATTTACAAGAAGGAACAACACATTTTTTGATGCATGATTTCAACTTGTGAAATAATTCATCACGAAAGTTGAAATCTTTTTATAGATAAAAAAGTGATCGAAAACAAAATACACTATTTTCACCATTCGAAATAATAAATTACAATACGAAAAAATCAAACAGGCACACGATTTCACAGGTTTCACGTTTTAATCTGAAACGCATTGAATCGCACTTGTGTTTATATTAACTCTTCCGCGTTTATTGAATTTCATCGGCCCATGTGCGACGTTGCATTGTTATCGTGAGAAAATTGTTGAATGATAAAAGATCCTATATCATCAAATTGCTCGGAACTAATTCATAAAAATAACTGAAATCGGTGTTTTATTTCCATGCCACTGGATATATTTATCGTTGCGCATGAATCTCGAGCAAGCGCATGAATTGGCTGAGTGCTTTGAGATGCATCTCATATAAAGCAATTCATTTCAAATCCACCCAAGTTCCAGGCTAGCTCCAGATCTTGGGCGATTCCATGAGAATTTGCTCTCTTCCTGTGATTCATCGGACTTTTTCCAATTCTCATTCTTGTCTTTCGATGATGGTAAACTTTTCATTTAGTGACACCTTTGCAGATCTATTCAACTTGGATAAACAACAACAACGCTTGAAAGTGGAAGAAACTCCATGCAACGAAAACCGCGCCGACCAGATGGAGGGGTCCGCCACCCCTGGCACGGCCATCCCTCCCCCCGTTTCGACCCCCCATCGCCCTGCAGCTCACGTCCGCAATCCGGACGGTCATCCTCTTGGCGAAATTCAATTTCTGACGGTGCGACCCGCAGCAGTGGTCGAAAGCATTCTCGTGTAAGCGCCGACTTACAAATAACAATAAAACGGGACCTCTCGACAGATATGAGTAATTTATGCCGTCATTGCACCCGCCAAAGTGGACGGGCATGATTCGATTTGACAACTTCCAGTTTTCCAGAGAGGTCTTCTTGCTCTGCTGCCGGAGTTTATTGAATTTGATCCGGTCGGGTTGAGACGATTGTGCGGACTTTGAACCGAGCGAGGGAAGGGGAAGGGGTCGGATTCTTGACGGGTTTATCATGAAGTGACGGCTAGTCGGATGGTCCGGCATAATTGGTCGGGAATTTCAGGTCTTAAAGTTGAGAAACCCATGTTGCAGATCTCGCGATACCAAGAATTTTCGACCAAACTTGGCTAGGTATCTTGGCAATTCTTCCACTTTCTTCTAACAGTTGTATGTTTGGTTCAGTTCTTGTTTTCTATTTTATCCTAGAATGATTATTCCAGAACAAACTTTACCAATCGACGAGTTAAATAATAAACACGTCAATGTTGGCGTCAATTCAGAATGTAAACAAATGGGCCTCTTTCAATATGTCCATGGAATCAATCGGTTCTTTATTTACCGACGTTATATATCGGCCAAAAATCCTCTTCTTCCTCCGCATTCCATAAATCTCGGACAGGAAATTCTTCGGCTTATTGCCTTCCATCTGTCTGCAATAACGGCGAGTCGGGAGCGGAATCCTATCTCCCTACGTTCCGAAACAAAAAAAATAAATCAAAAGGGGAAAAACAAAAGTTTTCCTCCGCGTTATTCGTCCCCGAGCGACGTTGACTTTGAAAGTAATCAGAGTTTATGAAGACATTTTAGCAGAGATAAAGACCGACGGAACCGGAACGATTTCATTTCGTGCGGGGCCGGCCGCAAATATCAATTATATTAGTCTTGTCCTGATAATACCCCAGGTCTCGTAGGGACGAAAGGGTCGCGTCTGGCGGGAGGAATCTACCCCCGGCCGTTAGGAACAGGCGGACGCTTTCTTTCGGGGCTGGGGGGCGGGGATATTACCTATTCGGAAGATGGGGTTTCGTTGGGAGGACGTGATTTATACGGCAAAGTGGGAAAGTTTTTTTTACGTGGCTCAGATCCTGATTGTGTACCGCAGGCGAGATGAGAGATGCTTTATCTTGATTAACTTTGGTATAGAGGGGTTGCGCGGATCTTTCCATTCAAACGAATATTTTTCTTGTTGGATTCGTTAGTGCAGATATATCTACACGAAAGCAACTCATCAGAGCAAATTTCGAGAATTTCCAATGGGTTTTGTTTTTTCGGGCTATTTTTCTATCGTTGAAGAATATCGATTTGTGAGATAACGACACAAAGGTACATGTGAAATTAATCACGAGAAGCTTTGAAATTTTTTCTTCTACTGCTGTACCTCAGAAACTTTTCATGATATCTTGCTAAAAATTTTTGTGTACAGGGTGTTGCACGTAAACGGGTCACTGGATTTTGTGATTTATCCTTTGAGCAAATTGAAAAGTGACTCATCAATATGATAGTATTTTTTAAGGGATTTCCAAAAATGTTATCGAAAAAACTATCGAACCAAAGCATGGAAAGTTAATGGGGAAAAACCGTTTTTCCAAAAAACAAATTTTTTGCAAATTTGGCCGGTTTCCAAAAAAAAAGGTCAATAGACCATTTCTCACCAATTGTATCATCATTTGAATTTCCGATTTTCTAGAAAACGTAAAATTTTTTCTTGCAAGATATACTCCATAATATTTTCCCATATTTTTGAGCGCTCGTACTACTTACACGAGGGCTACATCATTTTGTCACGATGTCTGTATTTTTCGAATTTTGAGCTGAAAATGGTCTCAAACGACTATGTTCCACTCACTGATGACGAATCCATCGAAAAATTCGAGTCTGTCCGTCCGTCCGGCCGTCCGTATACACGATAACTTTCGAACGGAATGTCCTAGAAACTTGAAATTTTCAGGGTAGGTTTGAATCTCGTATGCCGCGGTTGAGTTTGTTATTGGGCAAAATTCGCCCAGGGGTTCCGTAAATATGCCCACTCGAAATTTTGTTTTCCTGATAACTTCGAAACTACGGATTCGATCGAGGTGAAATTTTGCACTCAGGTGGAGAATTATGTGTTCAAGCTACATGCAAGACTTTGTCCAGCTTGCATGACCAGAACTATAGAAATCATAGAAAATTATAACTTTGTAATGGAAAGGCCTAGGGACTTGAAATTTTCAGGATAGGTGTGGATCTCGAATGTTGCGGTGACGTTCATCAATGAGCAAAATTAGACTAGGGGTTCCGTAAATATGGCCGTTTGAAATTCAGTTTTCTTGATCATTTCAAAACTATGGATTTGATCGTGAAGAAATTTTGTATTTAAATTGAGAATGATATATTCGAGCTACATTTTTTTCCAGATCGCATGATCAGAACCATAGAAACCATAGAAAATCATAACTTTTGAACGGAAAGGTCTAGGGACTTGAAATTTTCAGGATAGGTTCGGATCGCGAATTTCGCGGGTACGTTCATCAATGAGCAAAATTAGACTAGGGGTTCCGTAAATATAGCCGTTCAAACTATTTTTTTCCTGATAATTTCGAAACTACTCATTGGATCGGAATGAAATTTCGCACATGGATGAAGAATAATGTATTCAAACTACATGGGAAAATTTGTCCAGATCGCATTACCAAGACCATAGATACCGTAGAAAATTCTAGCGAATTATCGAAAAAAAAATTGGAAATTGGAATCTACCTACAAGGTGGATGTACGAGCGCTCAAAAGCTCCTAACTTCACGGCAGTGCTTTTCGTAATTTTTTTTGAATGCTCTATCGATTCTGAATCAGAATATATGAATAGAAGGGTGATTTCATATTTATTTCAAACAATTCCATTCAAAATAAATCTGAGGAAATTCATATTCCATATTCGGAAAATATACCTATCCATGTTGTTTGTGGTTCAATCAATATTTGATTGTCGAAATTTGAAGTTTTTAATCTCGTGTATAATAGAAGCGAAAATATGAAGCCTGAATTTCCATTCAATGCTCTCAATATGTTTACTCTCCAAGAAAGTTAGGATTTTTTGAAATTATTTATTGAAAGTCACAAAAATGCTATTCACAGCATGTGCCTGCCTTTCACTTCTTCGCACTTTCTGAGACAAACCCAACTTTCGTAAGGACTTAACATGTTGAGAGCTTTGAATGAAAATTCAGGCTTCATATTTTCGCTCCTATTATAATCGAGAATGAAAACTTCAAATTTTGACATTCAAATATTGATTGAACCACAGACAACATGGATATATTGTCCGAATATGGAATCTGGATTTCCTCAGGTTGATTTTGAATGGGTTGCTTGAAATGAATATAAAACCACCATTATGTTTACAAATTCGGATTCGATTGAGTGTTCAGAAAATATGGGAAAATATTATGAAATATATTTAGCGAGAAAAATTTTTTCTAGAAAACTGGAAGTACAAATAAAGAAACAATTGGCTATTTGGAAAACAAGTCAAATTTGCAAACAAAGTTTTTTCGGAAAAACGGTTTTTCTTCAATTACTTTTCATGCCTTGATTCGATAGTTTTTACTATAAAATATTTGGATAGCCCTCGAAAAATACTATCATATTAATGGGTCCTTTTTCAATTTTGCTCGAAAAAAAAGTCACAAAATTGCTACGTAAAACACCCTGTATATAATATAAGGCATGGATTGAATGAGTTATGTAGAAATTCAGCTCTTCAGCTCCCGATTTGATAGGAAAAGTGTATTTTTCCGATATATTCGAATGACATTATTTGTCAAACTGACAATGAACACATACAGAAAGCCGGTTTGGTACACAGAAACAAGCGTGCAAAAACTCCTGACTGCACATCCGTGCTTTCATGGGATTTTATTTTTTTGATGTGCTGTTTTATGTAAATTTAGTATCGAAGTTCACGCCTAGTTTTTTTGGAGTCTCGATTTGTGGTATTTTTACATTGTTCGTTGAACTAGTTCACTATTTTATATTATTCGAAATATGAATTTTATGAGTACCTATGCAAAAATTACGAAAAGCACTGCCGTGAAGGCAGGAGCTTTTGAGCGCTCGTACATGCACCTTGTAGGTAGATTCGCATTTTCCAGTTTTAGAAATCAATTGAAGGAATTTTTGACAGCTGTCAAAAATATTCTGAAACTTAGGCGAAAATCCAGACTTCATGTCAGTGCTTCAGCTGATCAATTTTTTTTCGATAATTCGCTAGAATTTTCTACGGTATCTATGGTCTTGGTGATGCGATCAGGACAAAATTTTGCACGTAGTTTGAAATACATTATTCCCCAGCTAGGTGCATAATTTCATTCCAATCCGATCAGTAGTTTCAAAACTATCAGGAAAAAAATATTTTGAACGGCCATATTTACGGAACCCCTAGTCTTATTTTGCTCATTGTTGAACGGGACCGCGATATTCGCGATCCAAACCCACCCTGAACCTGCAAATTTCCTATCCTGCAAATTTCAAGTCCCTAGGCGTTTCCGTTCAAAAGTTACAATTTTCTATGGTTTCTATGGTTCTGGTCATGCGATCTGGACGAAATTTTACATGTAGCTTGAACACCTCATTTTCCATTTGATTGCAAAATTTCATCTTGATCAAATCTGTAGTTTTCAAGTAATCAGGGAAACAAAACTTCGAACGGTTATATTTACGGAACCCCTGGTGGAATTTGGCCCATTAACGAACTCAACCGAGGCATTTGGGAACTGAACCCACACTGAAAATTTCAAGTCTCTAGGTTGTTCCGTTCGAGAGTTATCGTGCTTACGGCCGGACGGCCGGACGGACGGACGGACAGACTCGAATTTTCCGACGGATTCGTCATCAGTGAGTCGAACATAGTCGATTGAGACTATTTTCGGCTCAAAATTCGAAAAATACAGACATCGTGACGAAATGATATAGCCCTCGTGTAAGTAGTACGAGCGCTCAAAAATATTGGTGCATTCACTTCGATAATCGATTTTTTTTTATATACTCCTCCACAAAAATTGGAGTAAGTTCAGAAATTTTGGCAGTGTTTCAAAAGTTTTATTTTTTTTACATCCATTCGTTCGTGCTCTTTTGCCCATTCCAATCGAAGTCGCATATAATTTTGAGTTATTGGAATCCTTCTCACCTCTTCGAGAATGTCTCGAAGTCTTCGACGAAGTGTTTCAATCGAAAACATAACACCAGAAGCGTTCAAAAGCCTCTGTTGTATGATTCGACTAGTACTCAAGGGCTCTCTGCGGGTAGACACAGTCAGAATCCTATCTAGTGCAGGAGTGGTAGATCTTGGGCGTCCACTTCTCAGTCATGTCTCCAGCTTCTCGATATCGATAGGCGAGCCTGGCAACTACGCTTTCACTAACTTGAAGAAATTCGCAACTGATTACTGATTACGTCCCGCCTCGATCATACCAATAGCCCTATTGACTTCATCCGCACTAAGCCTACGCCTAAGCATTATTGCAAACAAATTTTCAGATTTTGAATCAAACTTGAATGTAAGAACGTAAAACGATAACTGATCTAAGATTCTTAGAAACGCAAACGACAAGAATTTTCCTAAAACTGAAAAAGTTTCACCATTCAGGACAATAAACTTAAATTGACCTGTCCGAACATTCAATATATTTATATCCCCTGTAGAACCTAAAACTCTTACAAACTCCATGTTGAGATTTCTATGGGCCACCTTGTATATACTCGTACATATATTATCGTGCACCATTTCCTAACCGACATTTTTTTTCCAGGCTCATCTTTCCAGCACGCGTGGTAAATCTAATGCTTCAAACTGTTCGGGGACGTGGAGAGAGTTTACCACCCTTTCGAGTTGACTAACAGGTACGTTACATTTCTTGTATCCCTTCCCCATCCCTCGGCATCTGCGGCGGGATAATCCGGAATGGCAGTAAATTGCAATATCGTACTCCGCCACGCATCGTGGAACCCACCCCCGTGGCCTCTTGTTGGATCGGGTGACGAGACGTGACCCGTTGTTTGTCTAAAAGATTAGATGTTTGTTTCTATATTTAGTTTTTATTTGGACTGAACGTGTCCCGTAAATTGGGAACGGAAACATATTAGTATCGATATAATTTACGAGCGCGCAGTTTGTGTAATGATCGGTTAATAGGCTCTGAGGGAGACCCATGGGATTGTCGTGTAATCTTGGCTTCTTTTTGTCCGAAGTTTTTATTTATTTCTAAGTTGATTTTTTTCAATAATATGCTCTAAGGACCAATTACTGCGATGTTTTTCGAAAAGTTTTTAGGCTTTAAAATGCTGGCGTAAGGGGCACGTTAGGATACTGAAAAATACGACCGCGTAGCGGTCGTTGAGTGGCACATATACCACCGCGTTTTTTTTCCGTGTGAATCATATTAGTGGACTAATATGAAGGGTACAATAGGAGTTTCGATCTAATGAAAATAGTGTAGGACAACCATTAAATTGTCTCAATCTTCGTACTGAGAAGTTCATTTCAAGTAGCATTGAATTAATTCGCGAGTTGTAGGTGTTCGGGACATTTTGCCGAGTCTCATGGTTGGTACGCGTAATCGACAATACAAATTTATAAATAGTATCAGCACGATCTTCGAACGTATTACATACAGCATCTATCTCAACGCGTGCTAGATGTGTAAACTATTTAGTCTCGTAGTGTTTTCGAGGTTATAAATTTTTTTTCTCTTACAGGCTCTCGAGAGTATTTCCTGGGACATCTCTGGCCAGCTTTCACCGAGGTAATTGCACATTTTTTTTTGTCCGTTTACGTTCACTTGTCGAGAGAAACAGTTATGGTTGCATTTCTCAACACGAATTTTCGAGATATATTTACCATCAGTTGAAGTAGGTAAGGTATGTGAGACGATAAATTCTCGAAAAAATCGTACTGAACATATAGTATTTCGGTACATACATCATAACCATTACCGTATATAGGTATATTCTGGGGGTCGTTAGGACCATGTTGATCTCTTATATTGAAAAAGTAGAGAATAAGATACTCGGTGAAACAGTTACACAGTAAAACAAACTAAGAAAAGGAATTTACACAAATTCACTCGCTAAATTCTATGGTTCGCAGAGTTGCTGCATATTACATTATAATCTTTATATTGAAGTTCACGATTTTTATGTTTTTTTTCGTTTTTTTTTCTCCTGGCATTAGTTTCAATTTTTTTCCTTAAAATTAATTGCTATCTCATCAAATACCTCTCCAAAAATTATGGTGACCTAGGCCATATGGAACATGGCAGAAATTTCGTTGAATGTTCGAAATTGTTTTTTTACAGCAGTAGAAAGTTGAGAAAATACAAAATGCATTTTGAAAACTCATCATACTCATCATAACGAGGAAGTGAAAATAATTGCAATATGTATTTTGTTCTTAGTTTTCTTAAAAAAAAATTATTCCTTTCATTTTAAGTCAAGCCACAAAAAATAAACCCTGTTAAGGCCAGTTTTTTCAATTACTGCTCTGAAACAATTTTTGTGAAGTTATTTGATATTGTAGTAATAAATTATCACCAGAATTGCCATCAACAACATGAGAACCGAAATAAAAACTGATGTTCAGGCGAAATAATTATGAAATTATTGTCAGAATTCACCGCCATAGCAAAACACCTATCCAGATTCCAGGTACTTCGAAATGATCGAGAATACAGGGAAATGCTCTGAAATTATCGAAAGGAGACGTTTACACAGCTTCCACCTGTAAATCGGTATATTTAGCGATTTTTCAATTCCTAAATTCAGATTTGCACAAATTTCAATCGAAATCCTGGGAACCTAAAATAAAAAATTACGAAAAGCACTGCCGTGAAGGCAGGAGCTTTTGAGCGCTCGTACATCCACCTTGTAGGTTTATTCGCATTTTCCAGTTTTAGAAATCAATTGAAGGAATTTTCGACAGCTGCCACAAAAATTCTGAAACTTAGGCGAAACTCCAGACTTCATGTCAGTGCTTCAGGTGACCAATTTTTTTTCGATAATTCGCTAGAATTTTTTACGGGAGCTATGGTCTTGGTAGTGCGATCTGGACAAAATTTGGCACGTAGTTTGAATACATTATTCCTAAGCTAGGTGCAATTTCATTCCAATCCAATCAGTAGTTTCGAAATTATCAGGAAAAAAATATTTTGAAGAGCCATATTTACGGAACCCCTGGTGGAGTTTGGCCCATTAACGAACTCAACCGAGGCATTCGGTAACTGAACCCACACTGAAAATTTCAAGTCTCTAGGTTGTTCCGTTCGAGAGTTATCGTGCTTACGGCCGGACGGACAGACTCAAATTTCCCGACGGATTCGTCATCAGTGAGTCGAACATAGTCGATTGAGACCATTTTCGGCTCAAAATTCGAAAAATACAGACATCGTGACGAAATTATATAGCCCTCGTGTAAGTAGTACGAGCGCTCAAAAACATATCTTGAGTGTGATAAATCTTTGACAATCATCACTACCCCCCATTTCCAACTGTTAATAACAGGAATGTGGTCTAGCGGAAAATTAATTTATCTATGATCATTTTGATTTGACATGAAGTGACACTTTAGCGAAACTATCGAACCGAAAAACCAAACCAGCCGTCAGTGTGACAAAAGATGTCATTTTTTTGCTTGCCTGTTTCATAAACTTCGAGGAAGGGGATCATCGAATGTCTCGATACCAAATCAGAAAAACTGAATTTCTGAGCAGGATATAGTGAATATTTCCTGAAATACCGAATTTTTTCAAATAATTTTTAAATTATTCTTCTTTTACAACTAACTAAAAGGTTTCATTTCGAACGGATTGGAATTTTGCGAATAATTGAAAAAAAAATCCACATGGATAAATCTAGGAAACCCTATGCCAAATATTGCCGCTTCTTTCGAATTTTATCTTCTTCATGGAGTTCCGGACGAACGGACAGAATTGAATTTGACCACCAATTCTTCATCTATAAGTCCAACCTAATCGTTTAAGACTGTTCTCGGTTCAAAATTCGAAAATTTCAGTCATTTTGGCATTGAAATTTCATCAGAATGTTAAGGTATTGTAACTTTGAGTCCTCTCAAAATTTTAGAGAACATCATAACTCATGACCTCACATTTGGTTAAAGCTGTAAATATTCTAATGGGGCAACTTTTTACCAAAATATGCGTTTCCAATTTCCGGTTCTCATTTTGGATAGATTTTCCGATTATTTTTTTGTATTCAATCATAGATTATATTCTTGAGCTATGAGGATCAATGCCGGATAGCAACTGATTTTGTAGTTATCGAGAAAATCCTGTACTGTAGTCAAAATGTGGATTGTGAAAATTTCTGGAGAGTTAAACATTTTTGAGCGCTCCTTCTACTTACACGAGGGCTACATCATTTCGTCACGATGTCTGTATTTTTCGAATTTTGAGCCGAAAATGGTCTCAATCGACTATGATCGACTCACTGATGACGAATCCGTCGGAAAATTCGAGCCTGTCCGTCCGGCCGTATACACGATAACTTTCGAACGACCTAGTGACTTGAAATTTTCAAGTAGGTTCGAATTTTGGAATTTTTCGGCCAAAATTCGACCAAGGGTTTCGTAAATATGGTCTTTTGAAATTTAGTTATCTTGATAATTCCAAAACTACGGATTCGATCGTGACGAAATTTTGTATTTTAATGGAGAATGATATATCCAAACTACATTTTTTCCAGATCGCATAACCAGAACCATTTTAAAATCCAATGAATTATTGAATGACAAAACCTTATATTTCTGTAACAGCTAATTCGGCATAATTGACAAAGAGCTGCTGTCATTTTTTCGACAGCTTTCCGAAATTCCTTCAATTGGTTTCTAGGAAAATGCGAATCTACTTACAAGGTGGATGAACGAGCGCTCAAAAGCTTCTGACGTCACAGCAGTGCTTTTTGAGCGCTCGTACTACTTCATCGTCACGATGTCTGTATTTTTCGAATTTTGAGCCGAAAATAGTCTCAAACGACTATGTTCGACTCACTTCTCCATAGAAA
Source organism: Aphidecta obliterata (assembly GCA_963966015.1). Taxonomy (NCBI): domain Eukaryota; kingdom Metazoa; phylum Arthropoda; class Insecta; order Coleoptera; family Coccinellidae; genus Aphidecta; species Aphidecta obliterata. The sequence continues at coordinate 14,561,949 of OZ014435.1, read as the reverse complement.
ATTATAACTTTGTAATGGAAAGGCCTAGGGACTTGAAATTTCTAGGATAGGTGTGGATCTCGAATTTGGTGGTCGTGTTTATAAATGAGCAAAATTAGACTAGGGGTTCCGTAAATATGGTCGTTTGAAATTCAGTTTTCTGAAGTTTTCTTTCAAAACTACGGATTCGATCGTGACGAATTTTGTATTTTAATGGAGAATGATATATTCAAGCTACATTTTTCCATATCGCATGACTAGAACCATAGAAACCATAAAAAATTATAACTTTCGAACGAAAAGGCCTATTCAATTCAATTCAAACAATTTTTTTCTTGCTAATTTCGAAACTACTTATTGGATTGGAATGATTGGAATTTCGCACATAGATGAAGAATAGTGTATTCAAACTACGTGGGAAATTTGGTCCAGATCGCATTACCAAGACCATAGATACCGTAGAAAATTCTAGCGAATAATCGAAAAAAAAAAATTGGTCACCTATAGCACTGACGTGAAGTCGTGATTTTTCCCTTAGTTTGAAATTTTCTTTGACAGCTGTCGAAATCTTTCCAATTGGTTTCTAGAATTGGAGAATGCGAATCTACCTACAAGGTGGATGAACAAGCGTTCAAAAGCTTTTCGTGCTTTTCGTAGTTTTTCATATTTTTTTTTCCTCAAAGGATTGCAAAAGATCATTATTGGAAGTAATAAACTAACATAAAAAATTATTCCTCCTTAACTACTGAACATCGGGATTTGTTTCGTTATCCATATTTAAATTTTGGATGTCACATCTCCTGAAATTAAAAATCGGTTGTTCTAATAATGGGGCACTCTGTATTGTGATTACGCACTGAAATGACACAAACGCAACATATACAACCTCCTACAGCGAATTTCCATATAAAATACAAGGTTTTCCTCGAAAAATCCGCGATATAAAATTCTGTTCTCGTGGACCATCATTTCCGAGCGTTCTCCGTACTAGCAAATGGCGAGTATCTCCGCCCTTGTGTTGTGCCCGACGCCACGACGATGGCCTCCTGGTGCATTCACATTGGAAAGTCGCGCGCAGTGGCGTAGACCCGGGAAGAGGTGGATGGCCGCTCCAACGCGTTAACGCTGCCATGTTTCCAATAACAGCTCCACCACGTAGGTTATGCACTCTATCCCCCCCCACTCTTGTTGCATCCTCGCTAATTGTACCTTCTTGAATTCTGTTCTCGATTGATCAGTGAAAGTAATACGTGCCAGATATTGATTTATACCTGCGGAAAAATGCGAGTTGTCGATCTACGGGAGACATTACGAACGTGTTGCGTCAGTTTTGAGGCCTTCTGGTCGGTGGATTCATCAGGACTGGGCACGAAATGTAAATGTCAGAGGCGTAGATTATGAATTCACGTCGGGAACGGACAGTAATTATGTCTTAACACATGAATATTTCATAGAGCGATTATCATAATTTCTTTCGGATTTCAAAGAGTTCCTCTTGTTGTATTCGAGATGGGAGTTTTGTAACCTTCGTTTTTAATTACTTCTTCTCGATTCTTCGGCAGTATATATGTTGTGGTTTTTCTAACGTTTCACAATTTTTCAATGAAGGGTGGTGACAACTTATCTCAAACTGATCTTATTTTTTATATTACTCTCAAACTTTCGAAGTGAGAACTTGTTTCAAACTGAATTCCAAAAAAAAAGGTTAAATGATAACTCGATCAATTTCCAACATTTTCTCCACAATGGAAGAACCTTCTTCTTCACCCATCTCTTAACACTCTACAAGTTCATCCAGTTGTTCCTTCAAAGTTGTTATAGCTGATGAATAAAACGTTTTTTTTTCGGACTAAAAAAGTGCAGTAAGTAAAAAAAAATAGACAAGGAATTACAGCTGAAATATGGAAAAGAAATATCGACCATCATTTGGAAATTTTATAACAATATACTCGACCATCGTCGAGTGATTTTCACTGCACTGATTTTTGTCAATAACTTCGAAACTTTCCGTTTTGCTCAAGGTATTTTCCCTCATAACGAAACACCTGTAATTACATCGTTACCTGATTCAACCAGTCAAATGAAATCCATTCGACGTGAGTCATTAACGCAGATTCCATCTACTAATTACAGCTCATATAGGTAAAAAGGATATTCCAGCGTCTTCGACCGTGGTCGAAGACGCATTTTTTTTCGCCGCTTCTAACAAGTCAATTTAATTAATAGAGTAGTGAATCATCGTCGTAAATAGTTGTTATCGCCTGCTACAAGAGACCAGAACCAGCGCTGGCGAGATAAGTTTTGGATTCTGAGTGGATGTTTGCGAAGTACCAAGTCTATCCTACTAATTGAAGGAAGATTTATTGGTGAGAGTCGGGAAGGATAGACGATATCTTTTATGGCTGATGACCTGAGTGGTAGCAGGAGGGTACATTGTGACTGTTTGGGAACGAATTAATGTATTCGTTGTCAGGAAGGTCGAATTTTGATAAGTCAGAAATATTAACGATTTATAACCTCTAGGTTGGAGTTGCCTGGAATCTCGTATTTCAGTGAAAAACGCGATAGGAAGAAACTAGATTGAAAAAAATTTATAAAAGTCAGGAGCTTTTGAGCGCTCCTTCATCAACCTTGTAGGTAGTTTCGCATTTTCTAGTTTTAGAAAACAATCGAAGAAAATTTTGACGGCTGTCAAGAAATGACAGCAGCTTTTCGTCAATTATTCCGAATCAGCTGTCACAGGAATATAAGGATTTTTTATTCAATAATTCGTTGGAATTTAAAAATGGTTCCGGATCTGTAAAAAATGTAGCTCGAATATACCATTCTCCATTGAAATACAAAATTTCGTCCCGATTGAGTCCGTAGTTTTGAAATAATCGGGAAAACAAAATTTTAAACGACCATATGGACGGAACCCCTGGTCGAATTTCGCCCAATAACGAACTCAACTGTGACATTCGAGATTCGAATCTACCCCGAAATTTTCAACTTTCTAGGTCGTTCCGTTCGAGAGTTATCGTGTATACGACCGGCCAGCCGGCCGGACATACTCAAATTTTTCGACGGATTCGTCATCAGTGGGTCGAACCTTGTCGATTGGAACAATTTTCGACTCACAATTCGAAAAATACAGACATCGTGACGAAATGATATAGCCCTGGGGTAAGTAGAACGAGCGCTCAAAAAGAACCTTATTCAAGAAAATCAGATGCATCCGAAGAATTTACCAACACTTAAACAAAATCAATGAAACGGAAAATATTCTAGGGTAGCTGTCTGAATTTTCTCCCAATTGTATCTAAATATAACTTAGTCGATAATTTTTGCAATTTTTCCATATCTGAAATATGGAGAAAATTAGGTTGTTCAATGAACTCCCTAGAAATTCATAAAGAATTTGAAGAACTGAAATTCAGTAGGTAATTTTCGTGGAACATTAAATATTCTTGGTTTTCATTCTCGCCAAGAAAATTTGAATTTAGAATTAAAATATTAAAAAAGCAGCTGACGTGAAGTCAGCAGCATTTGCTTGCTTGAATTCATCGCCAGATTTCTGTAATTTTGTTCAGTGAAAAATGCACCAATCTAGGATCTTTTCGATTTTACATGGGGTGACACTGTAGCGAGACTATCGAACTAAAGATCATGAAACGAACGACATATTCTGTGAACCAAAACCGCCGTCAGTTTGACGAATAATGGCATTTTATAAAAGCGATACACAATTATATGTTCCTCACAACCAGATCAGAAAAACTAAATTTTTTCTACACTTGGTACATCTGTGGAGATGAGTTTTCGAATAACTCATTTCATGGATTTCCCATATGTGAAGTCAAAATTTTAGCAGGTCATTCAGACCTTGTCCATAAAAACAGGCGATAAAAAACGCTGCGAATATCATACGAATCATTTGCATTAATTCTCAACTGAAAACTTTGCGGTAATAATTTCTTAATTTGGTGAAATCGTACGAATACACATGTCAAATTTTATCATTCAGGTTTTATAGTTTCTCAGTTATTATTTTTTTTCAACTTGATATGTACCTACCTACCCTCTAAAATAATGATTCGGATTCTCGATCTACGAGAAAATTGTACCCACCAAATTCAAGCAATCATTTCTTATAATTTTCGAGAAAAGCTCTGGAAAATTCAAGGATTGAATTTTTCTGGAACAATTCCAAAAATTCAAAATGAGAAATAATAAACCAATATGCCATTATTCGTTATGAAATAAAGTTGATCTCGCTTCATTGCATCGAAGAAACACATAATTACCGATTAATCAAGTCCTCGATTATCAACTTAGGATTCACTAATTAACTTAGCCTACGATTTTCACTAATTTGCGAGTTTTACAAAACCACTACCGTGGCTTCATCAGGTGACGAGATAAACTAGTTTATCTCGTCGAGAGTTGTAGAACTCTCAATTTGTGAAAATCGTAGGCTATGTTAGTAAGTGAATACTAAGTTAATATGGATTTTCAGCAAGTATGGATATTTTTTGATGATGGTAGTTGTAGTTATCATTCTATAATCTGATGGAAGAAGTTGTAACAATGAAATTCATATTCGTTTCATTCGTACTTAGAATCACTCCAGGATGAATATTTTCTTCCAATTTTTTGAGCGCTCGTACAACTTACACGAGGGCTATATCATTTCGTCACGATGTCTGTATTTTTCGAATTTTGAGCCGAAAATGATCTCAAACGATAGAGTTCAACTCACTGATGACGAATCCGTCGGAAAATTTGAGTCTGTCCGTCCGGCCGTCCGTCCGTCCGTAAGCACGATCACTCTCGAACGGATCAACCTAGAAACTTGAAATTTTCAGTGTAGGTTCAGATCTCGAATGCCTCGGTTAAGTTCGTTAATGGGCAGAATTCCACCAGGGGTTCCGTAAATATAGCCGTTCGAAATTTTGTTCTCCTGATTTCTTTGAAACTACAGATTCAATCAAGATGAAACTTTGCACTCGAATGGAGAATGAGGTGTTCAAGCTACATGTAAAATTTTGTCCAGATCGCATGACCAGAACCATAGAAACCATAGAAAATTGTAACTCTTGAACGGAAACGCCTAGGGACTTGAAATTTGCAGGATAGGGGTGCATCTCGATTGTCGTGATAACTTTCATCTATGAGCAAAATTATACTAGGGGTTCCGAAAATTTGGCGTTCGAAATTTGGTTTTCTTGATAATTTCAAAACTACAGATTTGATCGTGACGAAATTTTGTATACTAATGAAAAATGATATATTCAAGCTACAATTCTCCAGATCACATGACCAGAACCATAGAAACCATAGATAATTGTTACTTTTGAACGGAAAGGCCTAGGAACTTGAAATTTTCAGGTGGGTTTGGATCGCGAATTTCACGGTCACGTTCAGCAATGAGTAAAATTAGACTAGGGGTTCCGTAAATATGGCCGTTCAAAATATTCTGTTCCTGATCATTTCGAAACTACCGATTTGATTGGAATGAAATTTCGCACCTAGCTGAGGAATAATGTATTCAAACTACCTGCGGAATTTTGTCCAGATCGCATCACCAAGATCATAGATACCGTAGAAAATTCTAGCGAATTATCGAAACAAAATTGATCAGCTGAAGCACTGACATGAAGTCTGGAGTTTTGCCTAATTTTCAGAATTTTTTTGGCAGCTGTCGGAAATTTCTTCGACTGATTTCTAAAACTGGAAAATGCGAATCTACCTACCAGGTGCATGTACGAGCGCTCAAAAGCTCCTGCCTTCACGGCAGTGCTTTTCGTAATTTTTTAATACATACATGAATGATATATCTTTCTGAAAAATTAATTCGATATTCCTGAATTAATATCATTTTTCCTCAATTGTCGAAGTAAACTTAATGTATGACAAAGTTTATTGAAAAAAAAACTAATAAATAATTGTATCGCAGTGGATAAATGATAAATCAAAATACCTTCAAGTCACTTTAATGTTATAGGCATACGCCTATTCGTAATCATTTGTTTTCATCCTTAAGATCTCGTATAGAATCCAATAAAACCTCTCAACACCGCCAACCATGACGAATCGCCACAATATTCGACCCTTGTGTATTCAGCCTCTAAAGGGCTGCCCCACCCGTGACTAATTTGAGGTAATGTTTACGTTACGTACAATTGGGACAAAGGAAAAACAAGGGTCCATCGAGTTATATCCAAGAATTATCGACACCTATCCCGTTCAGGTAAATTTACATGAAGTGTGAGAAAATCCGTTTTTTTCTTCGTCGTTTTCGCGCCTCCACCATAATTTTCGAAATGGATGAAAAAAACGGGGATCTTAGCGGCGCGGAATCTTTTGATGCCCGTTAATGGGACGCTCTCGCCCCCAAGGCTGGCAACCTCCAAAGGGGGCAATCAAAGAGCGGCGCTCCTCGGGGCCGTTCTCGATCGGACTGGAATTCCTCGCCGGACGTAGCGCGAGGATAGCTACGTACCCTGCCGATCGCATGTTTCGCCGCGAGCCGCTAGATCGCACGCGCGTCGCCCAGAGTAAAACGCGACTATCGTTAGCGACTCCAGTGTCTGTCAGTGTGTATTTCCAACCTGCACGTCGACACCGACTGGTCCCCCATACGAGCGTACGGACTCCGCGATCTTCCAAGTCGTTGCACTCGCGTTCAGAAAAGATAATCGGTCGAGAAAAAACTCGGCGATCCGGCCCGAAGGACCAGTGATTTACGGGGAAGTGCGATTTTCGGAAATTTCGCAGAGAATTATCGGAAGATAAAAGTGTTTCGACATAAACTGAGAGTTACGACCGCCAATAAATTAATTTACGGCCCATAAAACTGATGTTTTGTATACACCGTTCATCTGTTTGATAAACGTGCACATTTGTACCTGAAGTGTGTCTCGTATTTGTGTTGAGAAGTGACATTTTCTGTAACTGGATTTCGGCGTCGACTTTGATGAAAACATTTTGCAGGACAATTTTTCTCATTGAAGTGGTTTTTTCTTTTTCATAACAACTCTACGTGCCTCTACCCGTCTTGGTTACGGACTTTGAACGACTGTGATGGTGTTCCTTTGGACGGTGTGAATTCAACTTGCAACAATCATCTTAACCATCGCCGACCCCGTGGCTTGTGCGGCTCCAACCCTGTACGACCATGCTATACATCCACCGAATTCCTCCCCAGCCACCGGAGCGGGGTCTTCCACCGGGGTAGCTTGGTGGTCCATGATGAACGGAGGTTTGTACGAGGAGAGTCCACCCCCAGCGCCCCAGAGTGCCGCGACGCCCATCAGCAACAGCGGTATGACTAGTCCAGCCTCGGTAGCACCCCCGGCCGCCACCACGTCGGCGACGTCGAGCTCATCCCCGGCCAGCGTCACCAGCAACAGCGGTGGTTCGGCCGGTCCCCTGCAGATCCCGGCCAAGAGGTTGAGTTCGGTGTACGGGGACTGTCCGGAGCCGGGAGTCATTAGGCATTCCCATCACCACAGCCAACCGTGGAACTATTCGCCCTCGGAGAACCACCACGCAGGCAGCGGGGCCTTCGACGTGGGTCTCAACCACCACCAGTACGCCAACACCCCGACGTATTACAACCTGGCGTCGGATCCTACGGCCGGCAGGGACTCCAGGAAGGCCGCCTCCCTGTCCCTGTGGTCGCCGATGGCCACGGCGACGGGGGTGACGCCGAAGTACGAGTATTCCAGTGTTCCCTCTGCAGGTCCCAGTGCAGACCCCTCAGTGTCCTCCTGCCATCAGAACTTCTCGTCCCCCGGCTGGTGCGGGTATTCGCCGTACACGACGGGCTCGAGGCACCATGTGGACGCTCACCAGGCTGTTCCCTACCTCCCTTCGGACGACCGAGGCAGGGCTGTTGCTGCCATGGCCGAAGGCGCCTCTTTTGCTCACGCTCACGACGGCGGCTACGGTCTGAGGAACTACGGCTCAGAACCGGTTCCATCGACCCCTTACCCTCCTCCAGGTGAGTCTCGAATTACGCTGGCCGTACTCTTCGTAGCACGTTGCCGATTCCCGAAATTTCATATGTATATAAACCCTGCTTCCAAATGCTTGAAAAGTCTGTTAATCTATCCGGTTATCATTAGTTGATGGAGTGCTCCAATATATCATCCCGTGTAGATACGGAGGAGTCAACAAATCAAGTCGTGGTGATAATACGAGAGTCATTGATAAGGCGCGATTTTTATTGTCCCACGAATTAACATCGTTGTCCGCTAGATGGCGGCACGATTCAAAAATAAGCCTGTTCTGATTCTCGGAAGCGAGGGTGTCTCCCTAAGCCATTAAATTATCTCGATTTCAACCTGCTCCGGAGGCTGCTCAGGCCTGCCAAGTTCATTGACACCATCCGAAAGAAACGTACGTGAATGATTCATTTCAGACCACTTCCCACATTTTAATGAAAAAAACTTCAATTTTGCATGAGAACGTGAGAAAAATTGTCTAACACATTTTTAAATGTCCATTTATTAATCAGATAGAGCGAAACGGTACAAAGTGTGCAGAACCGATTTACATATTTAAATAGGAACAATAAAAAAGCACAAAGTCGTAAATTTTGATTGTACGATAACAACAAGCTATAAAAATCATTCATACAGTTTGACCCAGGTTAAGAACTAACAGGTCGTAACTGAACGAAATGTGTGTAGTTTGGTGTATCGGGTGTCTATCTATTTTTTATGTCGTGGAATAGTATGTGCTGTTTTTTTCAAATTCCTTTTGCCGATATCCTAAAATTTCAGTTTCACTTGTGTTATTGAAATTAAGAAACAAGAATTTCTTTATTTTTTGTGTGCATTTGCCGTTACGAAATTATTGGCATAGAAAAATTTATGATAGTTGTATAAAAACTTGAACACGATCTTCTTTCTTTTCCATTCCTTCAAAACTAATTCAAATATTAAACTTTTTTCCATAAAAAACTAATCGAGATCGTATCAAGAACTACAACTCGATCAAGATTGCCTTAATTCCAACTATTCAAGCCGTTATTTTCAGTAGTTCAGGAAGATTTAAACGAAACAGATGCTCATTTGGTGTTCTACACTTGTCGTCGACATTCGAGATCATTATACTGGACGTCCGCACCCCTCATTAATTCCTGAAATTTTCCATTGTGTGTTCTTCGTGATGAAATAATACTCCTCGATATTAAATATTTTTCGTTGAATATTTAATTCAACGGCGGCAGACATAAAACTGATTCCTTCGACGTTTCGAACCTAACCGTGACCATACACCAGACCAGGCCTCTATCGAATTGGTGACGTCATTTACGACCGTCACGTGATCACGCACAGCTGACTCTTAACTCCGTGTCTTCGTTTGGAAGCAGGTTCCTTACGTGTTTAGCCGACATGGATCGAAATAAGGAATTATTCGAAAACATTTGATTTTTTTGTATGGGAACGAATCGGCGATGTTTTACTTGAAATTTTGTTTTCTCTATGTTGTGACTTTGAATTACCTGTGAAATTTTTATTGTCCTCATTATATGTAATCGATATAGTAATTCTGGGATACATTTTTTGTTTATTTAAATATGTTTTGTGGGGACTTTTGATGAAATTTTTACGCTCGACTGATTTTTATTTTAGTATCGATAGAATTGAGTTGGCTTCACAAAATAGAAAGATTCTACGATATCAAGTGAATTTTGACAATTCAATAATAAAAAAAAAAATTCTTAAGCTATCAAGGGCGGTTTTTAATCAAATAATTCATACACATTATTAAAAAAAAATGCTTCCAATTACATAATTCAATAACTTGTGAGAACCTAAGTAGGAAAATTATAATTTTTTTATTTTCGGCAAATTTGCATTTTGTACCTAAGTGATTTGATGAAAAAGGGTCGAACATGAAAAAGAGTTCAAGTTTCTCGACTTTTTGGTTGTTGCAATAATGCTATATTTTGTTAATTTTGAGAATTTAATCATGAAAAATTCAAAATTGAATCATTTTTTCTGTTTTTGAAAATCAGTCGAACATGAAAAAAGAGTTCAGAGGCTTTTTGGGTGTTGCAATTATTATATATTTATTTATTATTGTTTTTGATCATTCAAGTAGGTTTTCAATCAAATTTAATCAATTTGTCAAAATTTATTGAAATCGCGAAAAAGTTGAGAATCTCATTATCAAAAAAATATTGATCAATGAAATAAAAAAAAAATTCGTTCAATATTCCGTTTTTGATTGTAAAAAAATAAAAATTTTTAATTTTTATTGCGGGAATTTCCAAATGTGTACTTCATCAATTTGATTGATATCGATCAGAAATGTGAAAAAGGTTTATTGGACCAGATCAGTAGATTATGAAAATTTGAAAAGCACTGCCGTGAAGTCAGGAGCTTTTGAGCGCTCGTTCATTCACCTTGTAGGTAGACTCGCATTTTACAGTTTCAGAAATAAAATGAAAAATTTTTTGACAACTGTCCAAAAAAATTCTCAAACTAGGGCGAAACTCCATTTTCACTTCAGTGCTTTAGCTGACCAATTTTTTTTTAAATATTCGCTAGAATTCTCTATGGTATCTATGGTCTTGGTAATGCGATCTGGACAAAATTTGACACGTGGTTTGAATACACATTATACTTCAGCTATGTGCAAAATTTCATTCAAATCCAATCAGTAGTTTCGAAATGATCAGGAAAAAAATATTTTGAACGGCCATATTTACGGAACGCCTAGTATAATTTTGCTCATAGATAAACGTCATCACGACATTCCAGATTCCCACCTGTCCTGAAAATTTCAAGTCCCTAGGCGTTTCCGTTCAAAAGTTATAATTTTCTATGGTTTATATGGTTCTGGTCATGCGATCTGGACAAAATTTCACATGTAGTTTGAACACCTCATTCTCCATTTGAGTGCAAGGTTTCGTTTCGATCGAATCTGTTGTTTCGAAGTAATCAGGAGAACAAAATTTTGAACGGCCATATTTACGGAACCCCTGGCGGGATTCTGCCCATTAACGAACTCAACCGAGGCATTGGTCATCTGAACCTACACTGAAAATTTCAAGTCTCTAGGTTAATCCGTTCGAGAGTAATCGTGCTTACGGACGGACGGCCGGACGGACAGACTCGAATTTTCCGACCATTCGTCATCAGTGAGTTGAACATAGTCGATTGAGACCATTTTCGGCTCAAAATCCGAAAAATACAGACATCGTGACGAAATGATATAGCCCTCGTGTAAGTAGTACGAGCGCTCAAAAATTGAAATTTAAATACAAATATATTATTTGTTGGGCTTTCTTCTAACGTGTATTGAGGAAAAATAGGATATATTCAAATCGTATAAATCGTGAAAACATGCTAAAAAGTCAAAAATTCTCGATTTATTAGAAATTCGATGTTTGTTTTTCATCTATTTTTCTCAAAGGGCTGAAAATCGATGAAATTTTTCGATCAATAATACAAAATAGGATGTTTCTACAATAATAGGCTATCTTTCCTTCTTTTCATGAAAAAAACTGCTTTACTTCACCTAAGTAGTTTTTATTAACATTCTCAATGGAATATATATTTCATCAAAAAAATTGGTCCTAATTTTGTATATGTATTTGTTTTTGATTGATTCCATGAAAATTTTTTTTTTTTAAATCAAAAAATTATTACATTTTTATAATCCGGTGGCAAAATCAAGGATTATGCTATTCAATTTATGAAATGAGAAGGTATCATAACAAAATTCCCGAAAGAATAGAGATCAATAAAAACATAACCTATAAATAATAATTCCCAATAAAATAAATACATGAATAAAAAGATACAACATAGAAATTCAAAATGAAACATGAAACACGAATAGACACTTTTATCGACTGCCTAATTTTCACAGTTATGTGGGGATCCTCCCCATCTCCCTTTTTTTCCTCAGGTTCGCTAGGCTCGATGGGAGTAAGCGTGCCCTGCGGAGGTTCCACCAACCCCTTGGAGTGGACTGGCCAGGTGACGGTGCGGAAGAAACGCAAGCCGTACTCCAAGTTCCAAACGTTAGAACTGGAGAAGGAGTTCCTCTTCAACGCGTACGTGTCCAAGCAGAAGCGCTGGGAGCTGGCCCGCAACCTCAACCTCACCGAGAGGCAGGTGAAGATATGGTTCCAGAACAGGCGGATGAAGAACAAGAAGAACTCGCAGAGGCAGGCGAGCCAGGCGCAGAACAACAACAATTCGGTGACGAACAACCAGAATCACCTGCCCAACCATCACCATCACCTGCAACACCACGTAGTCAATCACCACGTCCCGCCAAACGGCGCTCTGAAGCATCACCAGTGACCAATGGGGTTCTCCGGGATGGTCTTGGGTCATCAGCACAACCAGAGCTTGATGACCTAAGTGGCATCTCCATATCACCCGTTCTTGTTTTCAGTGTGTCAAAACGTAGAGTTGTAAGACTATGAGTTCATTAGGGGGACACCAAGTGGACGATAAACCCTTCGGTGAACGAGTTCTTTGCAGTGCCAAAGAGATAGTTAGGTTGAATTTCTAAATCAGAACTTACGAGACTTTCATTTCGAATTTCTGGGCTTGTGCAAATTATTTTTTTCAAGGTGCGAAGCACTTGAGTACTCGAAGTGACGAAATATTTTCATTTGCAGCATGTAAGAATTCAAAGTGTACATAATTTCGACTGTCTTTGTATTAGATTGTAATTGGTATTGTGTAATCCATGTTTCTGTAGTTCAATGTGTATAGTAAATTATTGCAGGTTATTTACTCCTGTTGGCCATATTATATTCAATTTTTTCTTCAGTTCTACTGTTACTATAGCCTTTTCTCGAAGGATATGAATGAAATTCTCACGGTGTGTAAATATTTATTACGGAGACGGTAAAAATGTAGGGGACATGCTTAGGGGGTTTAAAAAAAAATTGGATTACTGCAAACTTGACCTTAGATTTATGGGCTCAAATTTCTTCCTATCAGAAGTAGAACTTGTAAATGGAAATCCAACTCTAAGACGCAAATTCGAAAAACTTTGGTCCTTAAAATTTCAGTGTTATTTTCTGACACCCTTTCACTGTTCATGAGAGTTTTAGTTTTGACTGAATTTTAGCTTATTCGTGTATTATATCTCTTTCCCTTTTTATTGTATTATATATCTTTTTAAATCGAAAACTTATTTTATCGCTCAAACCCAACGAAATGTATATGATAAGGATTTATATACTTCGGGAAAGGCGCTGCTTTAATGTATATATAATAATTAAATACTCTTTAGGTACCTGTAAACATGTGGCTTGTTGTATACGGATAAGGCAAGACTTAATTTTCGTCACAAGGAAAAAAAATACATTTGCTGCTGGATGTAAACTTCACTTGTAACATATTTTAAAGAGAACCTTCTCTAGAAATCCGAATTTAATAATTAAATGACTAATTATAAAGAAGCTATGTACTTATCGAAACTTGAAATGTTAGGGTTTTCGTGAATGTAATTTAAAAAGGAAATACCTGAAATTTTCTTAGGTAAACATAACTATGTAAATAAATCTCCATTATAATTTCGAAATGTTGATAGGCGAATTACATGTTTCAAAACTTCCTACCTTCATGTTTGACCCAGAAAGTTAAATTTTTCAATTTTAGTTACGTTGGTTTCCAAAATAATGTTTACGTTGCGAAGTATTTCGTCCTTTTCAAAACGATTAAGTTTTATTTATTACTTCATTATGTTTTGCGGTTTGTTTATCGTTCAAATGTCGAACATGATTTTTGTACCTATGCAGATTTTATTATGACTTTGTATTTTTGATTGTTGTGTTCAAGAATACATATTGTTGTTTTTATATATGTATATGTATACACATGAATATTATTAAGTCTCAGTAAATGTGTTTTATAAACATCCATTTATATTTTGTTTTATATTGTAAACTGTAAGTTAAACTCTACTAATAAAGAGTTCAATTATTATTCACCCCCATTCACTTTTGTCAGAGTTGATCAGAGTTAAGGCTGTGAAGATGGTAAGTACGACCTGGAGGCGCATGCGCATTGAAGTTGGAACAGTCTCAGTTTAGGGAATAGTTTTGGTTTTTACTGTCAATATTTAGTGAAGTTTAGGAAAATAAGATTTTATCCCCCTTCAGAAACTGAGAATTCATCGAAAAATTCGTCCATTGATTGTATGAAGTTTAAAACAAACATTAGCTTCGAACTGGACATCGATCTTTCTTGCTCGAGAATCCAATCCATGAATTTTGGAGACTAGAAATCAAGTTTAAAAACCATCCAACATGAATCAACCCCAATCAATATGTTTTATTATGATGTTAACGAATTGAATATACATAACAGCTTACCTGTATTGCCAATAGTTCGTGAGCTATGGAATTTAGAATACCAGTTGGGAATTGAAATTGACAAGTGGGAAAAAATTGCGGTTAAATTTTCCATTTTCTCGAAAATCGGGGTTTTAAAAGGAATTAGTTTAAATGGGAAAGGTTGTGTGGTTTCTGAGATATGAGATGTTTTCGGATGAACGCAATTTTTTCAGAAAAAGGAGTACCAAAATATGCGAGGTGTCAGGATTTAACGACATATGCAAAAAACTTCATACATATAAATCAGGATCCTAAAATGCACCCACGGTTAGAGCCCTAACATCATGACCACCAAAAACCTATATTTTTGCAATTATTTTGTAACGAGCGTTTTTGGATGAACCAAATTGTTTGGTTAAAATGATTCCTAATTCCTGAGCTGGTGCATTGGATCTTTAATAAATTAGTCATCTGATAAATTCATTAAAGATCCAATCAGGTAGATTTGCATTTTCCAGTTTCAGAAACCAATTGAAGAAATTTTTGACAGCTGTCAAAAAAATGACAGCTGCTTTTTGTCAATTATGCCGAATCAGCAGGATTTTTTATTGAATAATTCGTTGGAATTCGAAATGGTTCTGGTTATGCGATCTGGAAGAAATTACGAAAAGCACAGCCGTGAAGGCAGGAGCTTTTGAGCGCTCGTACATGCGCCTTGTAGGTAGATTCGCATTTTCCAGTTTTGGAAATCAATTGAAGGAACTTTCGACAGCTGTCAAAAAAATTCTGAAACTTAGGCGAAACTCCAGACTTCATGTCAGTGCTTCAGGTGACCTTTTTTTTTTTCGATGATTCGCTAGAATTTTCTACAGTATCTATGGTCTTGGTAGTGCGATCTGGACAAAATTTTGCACGTAGTTTGAATACATTATTCCTAAGCTAGGTACGAAATTTCATCCCAATCCAATCAGTAGTTTCGAAATTATCAGAGAAAAAATATTTTGAACAGCCATATTTACGGAACCCCAAGTCTAATTTTGCTCATTGATGAACTTGGCCGCGATATTTGCGATCCAAACCCACCCTGAAAATTTCAAGTTCCTAGGCCTTTCTGTTCAAAAGTAACAATTTTCTATGGTTCTGGTCATGCGATCAGGACAAAATATTGTTTTAATATATCATTCTCGATTAAAATACAAAATTTCATCTCGATCGAATCCGTAGTTTCGAAATTATCGAGAAACCAAAATTTCAAACGACCGTATTTACGGAACCCCTAGTATAATTTTGCTCATTGATAAACGTGAACGCGACATTTCAGATCCACACCTATCCTGAAAATTTCAAGTCCCTAGGCCTTTCCGTTCGAAAGTTATGATTTTCTATGGTTCTGGTCATGTGATCTGGAGAAATGTAGCACGAATATATCATTCTCCATAAGTATAAAAAATTTCGTCACGATCGAATCTGTAGTTTTTAAATTATCAAGAAAACTAAATTTCAAACGACCCTATTTACGGAACCCCTAGTATAATTTTGCTCATAGATGAACGTGATCACGACATTCGAGATCCACACCTATCCTGAAAATTTCAAGTCCCTAGGCGTTTCCGTTCGAAAGTTGCAATTTTCTATGGTTTCTATGGTTCTGGTCATGCGATCTGGACAAAATTCCACATGTAGCTTGAACACTTCATTCTCCATTTAATCTCAATCAAATCTGTAGTTTTCAAGTAATCAGGGGAACAAAACTTTGAACGCCCATTAACGAACTTAACCGAGGCATTCGGGAACTGAACCTACACTGAAAATTTCAAGTATAGGTTGTTCCGTTCGAGAGTTATCGTGCTTACGACCGGATGGACAGACTCAAATTTTCCGACGAATTCGTCATCAGTGAGTCGAACATAGTCGATTGAGACCATTTTCGGCTCAAAATTCGAAAAATACAGACATCGTGACGAAATGATATAGCCCTCGTGTAAGTAGTACGAGCGCTCAAAAATGTAACTTCTAGGTCGTTCCGTTCGAGAGTTATCGTGTATACGGACAGACTCGAATTTTTCGACGGATTCTTCATCAGTGAGTCGAACCTTGTCAATTGAGACCATTTAGGGCACAAAATACGAAAAATGCAGACATCGTAAGAGTTTTGAAAAAAAAATTCCATGATGTGATGCACTCCAACAGGACCACTGACTCCTTATCTCATAAAAGAGGCCCCCTCATCTCCCCCAGTATTTTTTTTTCACCGATCAACTTCGCTCATCTGAAAACCCCCTAATAGTGAATTTTGACAAAATAATCGAAAAAAAACAGGTTTCTGTGGGTCATGATGAAGAGGATTTGAACCCCTAGGGGTGCATTTATAGACGTAGGGTGATATGTAATTTTCGACCTCTATTAACGTCAAATTCGTTAATAATAAATTCGTAAGATATAGGATACATGGGTTTACATAAGAATAGAAGTGAGTAATGAATTTCCCTTAAGGTAAGTCGATGAGTTTTCAGTTGATATGACTAAGAATGTTAAAAAGTCAGTTGTTAAGTTATCCGTTCTTTCTGCTCTCCTATTAGAGGATTCGTAGGCAGCGTAGTGAAAGTAGAAGATTTTTTTGATGTCTCTCGTTTCTCAGTACATTTTCAGAACAAAACCTCGTTACGTCATCAGCTTCCTCAAGAAGTGAAGTGCTGCTGAATACAGAACCGACGAGGTTATCGATGGAAATAGCAAAGCCAAAAAAAGGGATGAAGCAACGTGTATCAGACCCCATGCAAGAGGGTACTGCTCTTGCATGGGGTATGACGCCGTCTCAAATGAGGAAAGAACTCGATACAAGGAAAACGAAGCAGAAAAGTGCTAACTGATCCTATAATATCCCAGTAAAAAGGCAAAAAGCTCATTGCGTTTTAGAAAAAAAATCGAACTCATAATGGGAAAATGTGTATAAGAGAACCCACCCCTGATATTTCATTAGGCCGCGACCTGTTGCTTTTAAAAAGTCAGCTTTAATCCAAACTGTATGCAAGGACATATTGCAACATTTGCAATTTTCAGCGGCGTTTGAAAGTTAGGTTAGAAGTTTTCGCTGGGTTCGAAAGGAGGAAAAAAGTTTCGTACGTAGTTTTAGGGTTGACTTTTTCGACCCCCCACAACCGAAGGGAAACAGAACCAAATTATTTGTTCAGTGCCCATCTCGTACGCAGAAACTTCCCTTTCAATTCAATTTCTATGAATCATTTTCTATTTCATGAAAAAAAATATCGATTTTTTGGCCCTTTCTTCTATAGTTGTATCTAAAAATTATAAAAAGCACTGCCGTGAAGTAAGGAGCTTTTGAGCGCTCGTTCATCCACCGTGTAGGTAGATTATCATTTTCCAGTTTCAGAAAAAAATTTTAAAAATTTTGGAAAGCTGTCAAAAAAATTTTCAAACCGAGGCGAAACTCCAGACTTCAAGTCAGGCTTTAGGTGATTTTCTTTTCGATAATTCTCTAGAATTTTCTACGGTATGTATGGTCTTGGTATAAGACGAAATTTCCCACGTAGTTTGATACATTATTCTTCATCTATTTGCGAAATTTCATTACAATCTAATGGGTAGTTTCGAAATTATCAGGAAAAAAATATTTTGAACGGCCATATTTACGGAACCCCTAGACTAATTTTGCTCATTGATGAAAGTGACCGCGAAATTCGCGATCCGAACCTATTCTGAAAATTTCAAGTCCCTAGGCCTTTCCGTTCGGAAGTTATTTATAATTTTCTATGCTTTATATGGTTCTGGTTATGCGATCTGGAGAAAATGTAGCTTGAATATATCATTTTCCATTAAATTACAAAATTTCGTCACGATCAAATACGTAGTTTTGAAATGATCGAGAAAACTAAATTTCAAACGATCATATTTAGGGAACCCCTAGTGTAATTTTGCTCATTTATAAAATTTCAAGTCCCTAAGCCTTTCCATTACAAATTTATAATTTTCTATGGTTGTAGTCATGCGATCTATACAAAATTTCGCTTTTAGCTTAAACACGCCATTCTCCATCACTTCGTGCACTCCGATCGAATCAGTAGTTTCGAACTAATCAAGAGAACAACATTTCGAACGGCCATATTTACGGAACCCCTGGTCAAATTTTCCTCAATAAAGAACTGAACCGCGGCATTCGAGATTCGAACCTACCCTGAAAATTTCAGGTTTCTAGGACGTTCCCTTCGAGAGTTATCATGTATACGGACGCCTGGGCGGACAGACTCGAATTTTTCGACGGATTCGTCATCAGTGAGTCGAACTCGGTCGATTGAGACCATTTCCGGCTCAAAATACAGATATCGTGACGAAATGATATAGCCTTCGTGAAAGTAGTACGAGCGCTCAAAAGGGGGTTTTTTAAGACATTTTTTTGATACAAAAGACGCACCCAATTTTTCGACAGAGAATCTGTCCTTAGACTTATTTGTATACCTTCTTTCGAATATTTTGTCAATTTTTAGCCTCAATGATTTTTGTTTTGAGTACATAAATGTTCATTAAATGAAAATTGGATGACCTATTGTTTGTCGTTCCTCATACTAGAGGTATCATATAATTTCGAAAACTAACACCCATTATTATTTGTTTGTCAAATAAAATCTGTGGCTGGAATTGCAATTGTAGAACAGTATGCATATGAAGCGGCACAATAGAAATATTTCTAAGCTCTCTGCGATGTTACAATCATTTATGAAGACCCTGTATGTATAAGCTCTAGTCTTGCCTTGACTTTTCTTTTTAATGCACGTCGGATACCTAGGTGTTAGATGCTTCTCATTCTCAATTAGTTATTACCACGACAAAAGATTAATCTCGAGTATCCATGCAATGTTGTTTCTTATTTATTCATTGCATGTTTAAAGCCGCATATTATTATCAACTTCCAATTCTATGAAAAATTCAATTCGCAATAAATTGAACTGTGATTTGTTCAAAATAGCTCATAATCCTCGTTATTCTATGTAACGTGCCAGAGACAACTCTCCACATAACGTCATGCGCGGAATGGTCGCATTTAGACCCTTCGAAGATTATAATATTTTCTTTTCGTTGTATCATGGGAGTAATGTAAATCAAAGATTTTTGAATTAATTATTTTCAAATAAGTAGGTACTACGAGATCTATGTTCTTACTGCCATATTTGCAATTTCAAACTTTCATCCACAATATTTGAAATTTTTCGGAAGATAATTCATGAAGAAGCTTGGGAAGAAGCAAGGAAAGAAGAAGAAATTATCTTTTATCGATAATTGACAGTGAGGTCCACAACGTATTTATAACCATAGATGAAATATATAATATATATAAATAAGTATGAGTAGTTTGAAGTGAGTTTGACAATATTTTGCGGAGCGAAAGAGAAGAAGAAGAAAAATAAATATTCTCTGAACGTTAATGACAGTGGGGTCCACAACGTATTTATAACCATAGATGAAATATGTATTTAGAATCAGTTAATTTTCGTCTAGATCATTTTAGTGAAGTGAAGTCATTTAATAAGGTATCTTCAGAAAAATATTAGTGGTTTGAAGTGACTATTTCCATTCGAAACAATAAACTTGCGAACTCTCGAGATCTAACGGATTATCATATATCAGTTCATTTGTGAAGTAAACAATTCAACAAAATGGAGAATAAAATAGAAATGAGCTTGGATGATATAATTAAATCCAACAAACCACGCCGTGGAGGTAATTCTGGAGGAAGAAGGGGCCGTGGTCGTGGACAAATTGCTGTTAAAAGTGGCGGACCGCCCAGAAGAAGTTTCCGTAATTCAAGTTCGGCTGGTGGTTCTGGTGTTCAGCGAGGCAAGGGTCGTGGAGGAATCGCTAGATCCTTCGATAGGGTAAATAAGAAGAGTGCATGGAAGCATGATCTGTTTGAAGAATACGGACCAAGAAATTTGCCCGGTGCCCGAGCTATGGTCCAAGAAAATGTGGGACCAACAAAATTGTTGTTCTCTAATTTGGATTTTGGAGTGTCCGACTCTGATATTCAAGAACTATTTGCCGAGTTTGGGCCTCTCAAGAGTGCTGCAGTGCACTACGATAGATCAGGAAGATCATTAGGGACAGCAGATGTAATTTTCGAGAGCAGAAGGGATGCCATCAAGGCCATGAAGCAATACAATGGTGTGCTTCTGGATGGAAAACCTATGAATATTCAACTGGCCACGTCTGAGATTCCTTCTACACAAAAGTTCCAGAACAGAAATCCTAGAAATTCTGGTGGTGGTAGATCTAGAGCTAGTTACAATGGAGGTTAGTCTCACAAAATTGCAATAATCATTTTCAACTCTCAGACATTTATACGTTTTACTAATTTCTTAATTTGGTTTTGCAGGACCACCTGGTAGAGGACGAAAACCAAGATCGCAAAAGAAACAACCCACTGCAGAGGAGTTGGATGCAGAACTAGAAGTTTACACGAAGCAAATGACGTAGATTCATGTGTTTGGGCAGACAAAGACTTCCTAGAAGAATGTTTCATTTTTCTTCACATTTGAATTAGAAAAGTTTTCATATATGTACTTCTCAACTCTTGATGTACATTTTTGAAGATTGTAAATACAACAAATCTGTTCATTTAAAATTCAATTAGAAAAGTAAATAATAATTCATGGTATCTTTGTTATAACAACAACAATAAATGTTTGCAAAAATCGAAAAAAAAAAAGAATTTAATCCTTGAATACCTCTTATGCTATTATTATTGAGTTTATATGCATCAACAGCAGAATTTAAATAAGTAAAAATATACAGGATGAAGAATTAAAAAATTAAGAAAAGTACGAAGCACCAAAAGCTGGAGGGAAGGCATAGATGACGAAATCAGAGAAAGAGGACTATTAGATAACTCTTGGGCGGATAGAGAGGAGTGGAGATTAGGAATCAGAAGTCGGCGTAGAACGTTATAAACCGTTTAATATACAGAGCGTTCCTAAATTGGAGGTACAAACGAAGAGGAGAGATACCTAGAGTAAGTTTGAGAAAAAAAGGCCTATAAACATGGGATCGCAAACGTTTCGTTTTTGAGATTCGTCAAAGTTGGAAGTTTTTCAGGTTTTTTTTTTTCATAGTATATCTAAGTATATACACTCCACAAGATATTCAACTGAAATAAAAAAGAAATCTATCAATGAATCAATTCATCACAGCTTATTAACTGAATTTTCATGACAATTTGGTTTTTCTGAGGATTTCGAAAAAATCGTTCAAATTTTTTTTCTCGAAATCGGTAGCAGATACGACAAAATTTCAGGAGACCATAAAGTTCATTATAACAACAAAGCTGCTTTTTACATTTTATTAAATTAAAAGTAGCTCACAAAAAAAAAGTTCTGGAGGAAAACAGGGGACAGTGTTCCAGAAAAAATATCACTCTGTAGAATTGCTATCGAAATTGGGTATGTAATTTCAGTTGAATATCTTGTGAAGTGTAGATACTATGAGAAAAAAATTCAAACTTTAACACCCTGTATCTCGAAAACGGAACGTTTGCGATCCAATGTTTATGGGACTTTTTTCTTGAAATCTCCACTCTTCGTTTGTACCTCCAATTCAGAAACACCCTGTATAAACATATATGGAAAGCACTGCCGTGAAGTCAGGAGTTCTTGAGCGCTCGTTCATCCACCTTGTAGGTAGATTCGCATTTGCCAGTTTTAGAAACAAACTGAGATTTTGTTTTTCATACTAAGGCGAAACTCCAGACTTCACGTCAGTGCTTTAGGTGATTTTTTTTTCGATAATATTCTAGAATTTTCTACGGTATCTATGGTCTTGGTAATGCGATCTGGATTTTCGCACGTGGTTTGAATGCATCATTCTTTACCTATGTGCAAAACTTCATTCCAATCCAATTCAGAAGTTTCGAAATTATCAGGAAAAAAATATTTTGAACGGCCATATTTACGGAACCCCTTGTTTGATTTCGCTCATTGATGAACGTGACTACGAAATTTGAGATCCACACCTATCCTGAAAATTACAAGTCCCTAAGCCTTTCCGTTCGAAAGTTATATATTTCAATGGTTCCTATGGTTCTGGTCATGCGATCTCGACAAAATTTTGCATGTACCTTGAACACGTCATTCTCCATCTAAGTGCACAATTTCATTTCGATCGAATAAGTAGTTTCGAAGTTATCGGGATAACATAATTTCGAACGGCCATATTTACGGAACCCCTGATCGAAATTTTCCCAATAACGAAATTAACCGCGGCATTCGAGATTCGAAAACCCTGAAAATTTCAAGTTTTTAGGTCAGTCCGTTCGAGAGTTATCATGTATACGGCCGGACGGACGGACAGACTCGAATTTTTCGAAGGATTCGTCATCAATGAGCCGGATCTTGTCGATTGAGACCATTTTCGGTTCAAAATTCGAAAAATGCAGACATCGTGACGAAATGATATAGCCCTCGTGTAAGTGAAACGAGCGCTCAAAAATACCCTTTTTGAACACTTGGTGAATGAGAGTTCGAATAAACCAAATAAAATTGCAATCATCTAAATTTATAAATTACCAAGAAGTTGTTTTCACTGGAGAGAGAATGGTAGGTAGGTTTGGTTATCATTGTTATCAACAACATTATTTGCATGACGAATTAATTCAAGCAGAACATTTGGCAACGCTCGAAATTTTCTTAGTCACGATCATCTGATGATTTAGGAATTCAAGATGCCTGGGAAAAACTCAGTGGTCAGGTGACAGATGTTTTCGTTATCGAATCCTCTCGAAACATCATTTCCTTTTATGGATGAAATCGTGTGGTTGCTAGCTTACGACGTTGAAAAGTTTCCATTCATTATCTGGTCCTGGTGTATCTAATTTTTCGTATTATGGAATGTTTCAATGCTTCATGACAATAGTAATTCAGTTGGTAAGCTTTATCTTCTCACAAAAAATGTTCGTTGAAGTTCATTGTTGTCTGATTATTCTTAATGCCTTTCAGTATATTCCGGAAAAAGTTCAAAATAGTTTTGACCAGGAGTCTGTTTTCACCTGAGCTTTCGTGAGTATTGAATGAATATCTTTTTATTTCATATTGTGCAAGTGCCACAGAATTACGAACTTTTACTTTTGCTTCATTGTTTCCTTTTTTGAATCGTTCGAGGAAACAAAAATCTAACATCCCCCTGAAAGTTAACGTTGGTAGGTGAATCGGTGAACTTATTTTTCGGACAGAACCATAGAAACCATAGAAAATTATTACTTTCGAACGAAAAGGCCTAGGAACTTGAAATTTTCAGGAAGTTTCGCCTTAGTTGGAAATTTTTCTGGATAGCTGTCAAGAATCTCTTCAACTGGTTCCTAAAACTGGAAAATGCGAATCTAACTACAAGGTGCATGAACGAGCGCTCAAAAGCCCCTGACTACACGGATGTGCTTTTCATAATTTTTCCTTCTTTGAATAGATCATTTTTCAGAGGTCTCAATTTCAATAAACATATGTATACAGGTTGGTCCACTATTTCTTAACCGGATCCAACAGTCGATAGAAAAATTTATTGTGATAAAAAAATTCTTTCTCAACATAGACCATGAAGATACCGAAGTATAATCGAATTTTTCTGGATTTTCGATAAAGCATCACATTGTATGCAATATTTTCCGAGATATAAAAATTGAGGTTCAAAATAAAGTACTTAGGTACTAAGTGAACCTCTGGAAAAATCCGATTTCATAGGTACTTAGCGAGGAAGAAAAAATTTTTTTCAAATGACTAGATTTTTTTTTTATATTTATATACAGCGTTTTCCTTTTAACTTGGCCTATTAGAAGTATTTAGAGAACAAGTGGATATTACGTTTTGAAATTTCAGGTGGAGCCTTGGGGATGAAGGAACTCTTCGCCTAAAATATTTTCAAGTCGACAGTGTTGCCACAACTATCTTAAACGCATATCTACTTTTTTATTTCAAATAGAACTACCTATATTTTTATTGAGGTATCGATACAATACCAAGTTCCAAGTACAACCTACTAAACAAAATTTCTCTGCCATGCACTGTTGCCAAGTTATGCACTAATTCTTGAAATCTCGACATCTGCATTGCCAGTTTGGAAATGCTATATCTCGATTATTTCGAATGCGAACAAAACCAAACTCAGCAGTCTTATAGAAGATAGTCCCAGCATTCATGTGGTACATTCGGTATTTTGATGAATCGAACGGTTTTTCGAAGATTTCGCTCCGAAAATGTGGAACTTAAAATGGAAATATTTCGAGATTTTCAAATGGCAACCCCATATTTGTTTTACACCATTCGATTTGAAATAAAAAATGATTGGTAGTCTTCTTTTGAACCAATCAATTATTCTGGATAGGTTTCGAATGAGATGAAAAATACTGAGTTATTGCAGTTATAGTCATGATCTATGGTCCTGTTTACGATTAAATGGATCTGTGATTATGAGGTGAATAATTGAAATAGATTCTATGGTTGAGATCATATAAAGTGTTCGATGATTGTGGATGCCATAGAAAAAACTGTTAATTGTTAATCAAACCTCGATTCAGGTGGTTTAGTTTGTTGCATTTTTTGATTAATTGGTTGCAAAATTTTGAAGTGATGTATTATACTGATGAACAAATTTTGGACCTTTTCACCATTTACGGAGAATGCCAAAAAATTATCGAAAGGACCTATAGGACCTTCAACAATCGTTACCCACATGTAGAAAAAATGACTGGAAATTCAAGCAGAATTTTTTCAATTGATCCATTCTGAAAACAAAAGAATATTGCAAAAAAGATTAATTTTTTTCGACAAAAATATTTTTTGAGGTACGGTTAAGTAAACCACTGGTCTTAGTGAATTCAATCAAGTAAGGCCTGAATTAGTCCCACTTTGAACAACCCTGTCAAATGAGAACACAATTGGGTGAAGATACAAGAGTAAAAATATAGGAAGCATTGCCTTGAAGTAAGGAGCTTTTGAGCGCTCGTTCGTCCACCTTGTAGGTAGATCTCATTGCCCAGATTTAGATACCAATTGAAGAAATTTTTGACAGTAGTGAAAAAAATGACAGCACCTTTTTGTCAATTAAGCCGAATTTTAATGCTTACATTTTTAACCCCCTGTATGATAAGGAGTTAAAAAAAACAAATTTGGATACCTTGAACATTAAGCTGAAGAAAAGGTACTCTTGTTCATTGTCGATAAAATGAACCGTTTTCGAAAAACAAGATAATAAGAGAAGTAATTTTTTTATTCGTATTAAAAAGAACCATGAATTTAAATTTTTTTTGTCTGCAACAAAGTGTGATACGAAAGTTATTCAAGGAACAAAAAAGTTTTAGTTTACGTTATTGATTCTGACAAAATTACAAAGATTCCTAATAATGCAGTTTTGACCCAAAAAAGGACCTCAACGAAAATAATTTTTAAAAAATGTACTCTCACTAAAGCTTGCAACGATTGAATCTAAATACGCTTATTAGAAATAATCAATTGAAAACTTCATAAGTGGATTCAAAAAATTTTGTCGGATTCAATAACATAAACTAAAACTTTTTTGTTCCTTGAATTACTTTCGTATCACACTTTGTTGCAGACAAAAAAAATTAGAATTCATGTTTCTTCTTAGGAAAAATAAAAAAGTTACTTCTTTTATTATTTTGTTATTCGAAAACGGTTCATTTTATCGACAAAGAACAAGTGTACCTTTTCTTAAGCTTAATGTTCAAGATATCCGAATTTGTTTTTTTTAACTCCTTATCATAAAGGGTGTTGAAAAGTGTAAGCATTAAAACGTACAACCTAGTCCGCCCCTGGTAAACTAAACGAGCTAATTCAAATTTAATGGCAGTATGTTAAGAGGTCCTTGCTATTGTTTATCATATCAAATTTTCATTGAATTATATCAAGTAGTTTAAAATTTATCCAGTAAAATGAATTTCCAGTGGCGTCATTTAGGAGGCCGTACCACCGTAGGGGGGCCGCTAGGAAAAAAAATTATGGAAACTTGTCATCTTATTCTTTCATGTTTTAACTGAATCCGAAAGAATTCCCACATTTTCTCGGACACCCTGTATATTTCTCCATTAAAATACAAAATTTCGCCACGATCGAATCCGTAGTTTCGGAATTATGAAGAAAACTAAATTTCAAACGACCATATTTACGAAACCCCTGGTCGAACTTTGCCCAATAACGAAATCAACCGCGGCATTCGAGATACGAACCTACCCTGAAAATTTCAAGTCTCTAGGTCTTTCCATTCGAAAGTTATAATTTTCTATGGTTTCTATGGTTCGGGTCATGCGATCTGGACAGAATCCGCATGTAGCTTGAACACAACATTCTCCGTCTGAGTGCAAAATTGCATCTCGATCGAATCAGTAGTTTCGATGTAATCAGGCGAACAAAATTTTGAACGGTCATATTTACGGAATCCCTTGTCGAATTTTGCCCAATAACGAACTCAACCGCGGCAATCGAGATTCGAACCTACCCTGAAAATTTCAAGTTTCTAGGTTGTTCCGTTATTGTGTATAAGGATGGACGGAAAGAATTGAATCTTTCGACGGATTCGTCATCAGTGAATCAAACTCTGTCGATTGAGACCATTTTCGGCTCAAAATCCGTGACGATATGATATAGCCCTCGTGTGAGTAGAACGAGCGCTCAAAAACATAATTTGTTCCTATCGCGAAAGTGAAATTTTGAAACATAACCAAACAAGAATTCTTTTTTTTGCGAAAATGTCAGAGATAAATATCTGTAATCTGTGGAAAAAGTTCTCCATCCAGCTATGGTTTCATTCTGACGTTTCAGTCACAGAAAAATCTGGAAATTCAGAATAATTTATGTTCCCTTCAATTTTACTCTTATATTTTTCGTAATTATGAATTTTGAAAAGAATTCAAGTGCATAATGCGGTGATAACCCTTCTTCATATAAATAAAAGATTCTCTATTTACAATTTCTCGATTTACCTATGTCAACAAGCCTTCTCTATGCTCTTCGTGCAGGTGACTTGCATATTGTGTTGATCATCCGATTGATATCCAGTAGCCTGGATGAGTAATTCGTTTCTCGTTGTTGGTGCTGCAACTTTTCCACCAATATTCGTTTAATTTTCGTATAGTGAATCCGGATTATGTGACTGAAAGACACCCGTAAAGTGTGTTTCGGAGTTTGTGAACAAAATTGGTACCATGGAACGATGGAAAAATGTACGTGAGTTATCCAGAAAATCTCTATGTTGCTGGAATATTAAAATGATCATTCCCTATAGTTATCGTTGTGTTTCAAATTCGAATATATTTCGTATTTTGATTACTGTATACATTTGAGTGAGATTTTGTTAAAATTTCGAGAATTTTTCGATATAATTCGATTACTACGCAGGTTCGGATGTAAGAGAATATAATTTGAAGTGACGATTCGTGAAATTTTTGTTCCGCAGAGTTTTTGACAGTTTCGCTCCAATTCAACCTTGTTTGAATTCGGATAAATATTTTTTCGATAATTCGCTGGAATCTTCTACGGTTTTCGTTGAGATCGAATCCGTAGTTTTGAAATTATCAAGAAAACTATATTTCAAACGACCTTATTTACGGAACACCTAGTCTAATTTTGCTCATTGATGAACGTGACTGCGACATTCGAGATCCAAACCCACCCTGAAAATTTCAAGTCCCTAGGCCTTTCCATTGCAAGGTTATAATTTTCTATGGTTTCTATGGTTCTGGTCATGCGATCTAGACAAAATTTTGTGAGTATCTTGAACACGATATTTTCCACCTAAGTGCAAAATTTCATGTCGTTCGAATGTGCAGTTTCTAAGTAATCAGAAAAACAAAACTTCGAACGGCCATATTCACGGAACCCC
The DNA here is from genome assembly GCA_963966015.1 of Aphidecta obliterata. Lineage (NCBI taxonomy): Eukaryota > Metazoa > Arthropoda > Insecta > Coleoptera > Coccinellidae > Aphidecta > Aphidecta obliterata. Next base: position 14,533,778 of record OZ014435.1, on the reverse strand, counting down.
TGGTGAAATTTGGCCCATTAACGAACTTAACCGAGGCATTCGGGAATTGAACCCGCACTGAAAATTTCAAGTCTCTAGGACGTTCCGTTCGAGAGTTATCGTGTATACGACACATTTTAAGCTCAAAATTCGATAAATACAGACATCGTGACGAAATGATATAGCCCTCATGTAAGTAGTACGAGCGCTCAAAAATCAATTTTTTCCTCGCTTTCTTACTCAAAAAAAATATAAAAAGCACTGCCGTGAAGTCAGGAGCTTTTGAGCGCTCGTTCTTCCACCTTGTAGATAGATTCGCATTTTCCTGTTTTAGAAACAAATTCAAAAAGTTTTCGACAGCTGTCAAAAAAATTTTCAAACTAAGGCAAAACTCCAGCATTCACGTCATTGATTTAGGTGATTTTTTTTCGCTAGAATTTTCTACGGCATCTATGGTCTTGGTAATCATGCGTTTGAATACACTATTCTTCATCTATGTGCGAAATTTCATGCCAATCCTATCAGTAGTTTCGAAATTATCAGGATAAAAATATTTTGAACGGTCATATTTACGGAACCCCTAGTTGAATTTTGCTCATTGATAAACGTGAGCGTGAAATCCGCGAGCCGAAGCTACCCTAGAAATTTCCAGTCCCTAGGCCTTTCCGTTCGAAAGTAATAATTTTCTATGGTTTCCATGGTTCTCGTCATGCGATCTGGAAAAAATGTAACTTGAATATATCATTCTTCATTAAAATACAAAATTCTTCTCGATCGAATCTGTTGTTTTGAAATTACATATCAAGAAAACTAAATTTCAAAACACCATATTGACGAAACCCCTAGTCTAATTCTTCAGAATAATGTATTCAAACTACGTGCGAAATGTTGTCCAGATCGCATTACCAAGAGCATAGAAACCGTATAAGATTCTAGGAAATTATCAAAAAAAAAAAGCCTCATTCCTGTAACAGCTGATTCGGCAGAATTGACAAAGAGCTGCTGTCATTTCTTTTGACAGCTGTCAAAATTTGTTTCAATAGAAGGTGGATGAACGATTGCTCAAAAGCTCTCGACTACGCGTCAGTTCTTTTTATGTATAATTGTTTTCCAAGCTTTCAGTATTTTATTTGACATTTGTTGAAATCTCGAATTTCGGATGAAAATATCGTGAAATATACCAATTCAGAGATGGAAACTGGATGAACACGATCAAATACCTCTCATGTCGATAATTTCAAAGCATTTCCTGTATTTTCGATAAGTACCTGGATGGGTGCCTGCTCCTTCGATAAAAAAAATTTGCTCATTGATGAACGTGGCCGCGAAATTCGCGATACAAACCTACCCTGAAAATTTCAAGTTTCTAGGCCTTTTCCTTCGGAAGTTATAATTTTCTATAGTTTCTATGGTTCTGGTCATGCGATCTGGACAAAATGTTGCTTTAATATATCATTTTCGATTAAAATACGAAATTTCATCTCGATCGAATCCGTAGTTTCGAAATTATCGAGAAAACAAAATTTCAAACGACCGTATTCACGGAACCCCTAGTCTAATTCTGCCCATTGATGAACATGCCCGCGAAATTCGCGATCCGAACCTACCCTGGAAATTTCAAGTCCCTATGCCTTTCCGTTCGAAAGTTATAATTTTCTATGGTTTCTATGGTTCTGGTCATGTGATCTGGAGAAATGTAGCTTGAATATATCATTCTCCATTAGTATACAAAATTTCGTCACGATCGAATCTGTAGTTTTGAAATTATCAAGAAAACTAAATTTCAAACGACCATATTTACGGAACCCTTAGTATAATTTCGCTCATAGATAAACGTGATCACGACATTCGAGATCCACACCTATCCTGAAAATTTCAAGTCCCTAGGCGTTTTAGTTCAAAAGTTACAATTTTCTATGGTTTCTATGGTTCTGGTCATGCGATCTGGACAAAATTTCGCATGTAGCTTGAACACCTCATCTGAGTGCAAAGTTTCATCTCGATCGAATCTGTAGTTTCGAAGTAATCAGGAGAACAAAACTTTGAACGGCCATATTTACGGAACCCCTTGTGGAATTCTGCCCATTAACGAACTCAACCGAGGCATTTGGGATCTGAACCTACACTGAAAATTTTAAGTCTCTAGGTTGTTCCGTTCGAGAGTTATCGTGCTTACGGCCGGACGGACAGACTCGAATTTTCCGACGGATTCGTCATCAGTGAGTCGAACATAGTCGATTGTGACCATTTTCGGCTCAAAATTCGAAAAATACAGATATCGTGACGAAATGATATAGCCCTCGTGTAAGTAGTACGAGCGCTCAAAAAGTAATTCAGATGGTCTGGCGAATTCAGACCTCGAACGTACCATGAAAATTTCAGAACCCAAGGCATCTTCTCTCGGCATTTATCGTCTTTACAGCCGGGTGGACGGATAGTACTGCGTTCGACCACGAATTTTTCACCTTCTGTGTGCCGAATTTAATGGTTTGAGACCATTTTCAGCCCTAAATTCGAAAATTACAGACATTCTGAACAATGTTAGAAGCGACAAAAGATACAAGCGCGCAAGAACTGAAAGAACCCATTCTCAGTTGATCCATATGAATCAAATTTCAATCAATTGCTGCTTTTTGAGCGCTCGTACTACTTACACGAGGGCTATATCATTTCGTCACGATGTCTGTATTTTTCGAATTTTGAGCCGAAAATGGTCTCAATCGACTATGTTCGACTCACTGATGACGAATCCGTCGGAAAATTCGAGTCTGTCCGTCCGTCCGGCCGGCCGTAAGCACGATAACTCTCGAACGGAACAACCTAGAGACCTGAAATTTTCAGTGTAGGTTCAATTCCCGAATGCCTCGTTTAAGTTCGTTAATGGGCCAAATTCCACCAGGGGTTCCGTAAATATGGCCGTTCGAAGTTTCGTTTCCCTGATTACTCGAAAACTACAGATTTGATCGAGATAAAATTTTGCACTCAAAAAGAAAGTGCTTTTCGTAATTTTTTTCTATTTCGATGCTGTTAAGTTATTTTTCGGTAAAAATTGAATTTTATGGGACATAGCTTTTTCTGTGATCATTCTGAATTAAATCATTTCTTTTGAGCAGAGATTTTGAATATCAACAGGAAAGATTTGATTGTTTCGAATTCCGCTTCTTTCTTCAGAAACGAGTTGAGTTATTTTTCATATAAACATTTCATTCTATTTTCGCATCCTAAGTAACGCGTCACTCAAACTGTAAACATTCCGAGGAGATTTCATTTACTTTATTCACCCCCAAGCCAGAGCTTCATAATCGGAAATAATGAACGACCTCCTGCGAAAATACTCTTCCACCCACCACTTCTCCGTCGGCGATTAAGACCTGAATTTCTGTTCCGTTGGATCATGACAGCGACTGGATCGCCTCTAGCAAAAATAAGTAAAAAACCGACATCCTCGAAACCTCCTAATTGATTTACGTCCAGAAGCCGATTTTGGTCCGCATTCTTAACCTGTCGCCGGTTGACCTTCGCCCGATGTGCACCGCGAACCCCCGCGTATGCACGCTATCATCGTCATCCGTTGCACCACCGAAGTCGCCGCCCCTGTATCGACCGGCAAGGGGGGTTCGCAAAGAGTGTCCTAAAACTTTTACAATCGCTACAGCATCGAGCTGACTGTGTGCGGCGGTACACGGCTTGCTTGATGGCCCATCTTCCAATGTGAGTAGCGGCCATAACACTAAGATGTATACGTCTGCGCTGGGCCCCTCCTATATGCTATATGCAATCCGCATATACCTATGGTTATAACCCGGCTTCGGCTCGACTACGGGTGCAGGGTGATGTGACAGTCATTTGTCGTGTTCGACAGCCGCGGGCTACTTTGACGAGGTGAGCAACCTAACCTACATTTAGCTAATTACCCCCTTAAGAGCGCGCCGTGCCGGATCGGGCGCCGCGCCTAGGCTATAGCTGCTTGTTGCTTCCGACAGCCTTATCTCGCATGCATGAAACGCGCAAGCATGAAGATCTATGCCGACCCATTGTCTGCCTCGTTTTGATTACATTGTTGTGTTGGTTACCTACGGTGGCCCTCAGTTACCCCACCCGATCGCCTTTCACGTTGCCCTAAGCAGTTTACCATGCCTCGGAGTCCATTTACAGTCAAATCTTAGGATGTCTGCATCGTTCCTAAAATAATCTTCTGAATTCTTTATTTTCCGATCAATACGTGAATGCCTTGAAGATTGCATGTCGAGAACAAACGATGTCTTTAGACTTAACCTCAATTCTTGGACGACCTTCGGGGTCCTTCGGTGCGGTATTTTAACCTATAACATTAACCTATAGCAGATTCTGTTGGATAGAGTTCGTTTTATTCATTGTCTGAAATTGTCTTTCAAATTTCCTTTTTCTTATTTTTGGTGTAATTATAGGAATATCTTTCCTGATCAATATTTCATCGGTTGTAGTGAACATATATTATTGATATTATCGTGTACTTATGTGATTAGTGAAGTCAAAGTTGTCAGTTTTTTTGGAAGTCAATTTAGGAACCTTAAGGTCTTCCGATCACTTTTGTTAGCAAAACACAAAAACTCTTTTGTTCAATTCAAGAATTTGTCTTTTCTAACTAAACCTTGTGATTTCTCTGACGAATATTCCTGGTTGGATGAGGAATTTGTAATTTGCTTGGCAACCGTTTCATATAGTTGTCAAAATTGTCCATTTTCATGTTTTTGGCCAAGTCGAGTTGCATTAATATCTTGAAGTTTGCATGTCATGGAGAAACGATGTCTTCATACCAACCGTATGTCTTCATACGTAACCTCAATTCTTGGAAGACCCTCGGGTTCCTTCGGTGGGCCATTTTAACCTGTAAATCAACCTATAGCAGATTCTGTTGGCTAGAGTTCGTTTTATTCATTGACCGAAATTGTCTTTTACATTTCCTTTTTCTGATTTTTGGTGTTATTATAGAAATATCTTTCCTGGTTAATATTTCGTTAGTTTTAGTGGACATATTATTGTTATTAACGTGAACCCATGTGATAAGTGGAGTCAAAGTTGTCGGTTTTTGTTCAGAAGTCAAATATGGCCTCAAGGTATTCCAATCACTTCTGTTAGCAAAACACAAAAACTTTTTTGTTTTATTCAAATATCGTCTTTCCAACTAAACCGTATAATTTTTCCCAAGAATATTCCATGTAAGATGAAAAATATTGGATTTAATCGACAATCGTTTCATATACCTAGTTGTCAAAATCGTCCATTTTCATGTTTTAGGCCAAGTCGAGTTGCATTAATATCTTGAAGTTTGCATGCCACGAAGAAACGATGTCTTTCTACGTAACCTCAATTCTTGAACGATCTTCGGGGTCCTTCGGTGGGCTATTTTAACCTATAATATTAACCTATTACAGATTCTGTTGGCTAGAGTTCGTTTTATTCATTGTCTGAAATTGTCTCTAGAACGTGCTTTCTCTGATTTTTGGCGTAATTATAGAAATATCTTTACCGGTCAATATTCCGTTGGTTTTAGTGAACATTTTATTGATATTATCGTGTACCTATGTGATTAGTGAAGTCCAAGTTGTAACTTTTTTTAAGAGTCCTTAAGCTTATCCAATCACTTTTGTTAGCGAAACACAAAAACTATTTTGTTCAATTCAATAATCGTCTTTAATATCCGTCTATAATGTTAACCTATAGCAAATTCTGTTGGCTGGATTTCGTTTAAGTCATTGTCCGAAATTGTCTTTTGAATTTGCTTCATTTGATTTTTGATGTAATTATAGAAATATCTTTCCCAGTCAATATTTCGTTGGTTTCAGTGAACATATTAGTTTTATTATCGTTTTTCCATATGATTACTGAATCTAGTTAAGTTTAGACCTAAGGTCTTCCAATCACTGTTAGCAAGACACAAAAACTCTTCCGTTCCATTCAAATATGATCTTTTCAACTAAACCATATGATTTCTCTCAAGAATGTTCCAGGTTTGATGAGAAATATTGAATTTACTTGACAACCGTTTCATATAGGTAGTTGTCAAAATTGTTAAATTTGAATTTTTTCGTACGAGTTGGATTGAGTTAGGAACTTTTATTTCGATATTTCCCATTGTATAAGGAATATTATTCAGGGTTATAACACAATAATGTACATGGCTAGTGTTTTGTGGTGAAAAATGTATTCAAGAAAGATTCATTTTCGAAATATGTACATGACTTCGTAAGTTTCAATTATTTCGGAAAATTATCAAATTTCCGCGGACATGATTTCGATAGGTTATCCTTAAAATTCTATGAAAAAAGCGGCCAAGTACTGATAACAGGTAATTTCTCTTTTATCGAAAATAAAACATTCTTTGACCTATATTACTATCCAACCATTTATTAACGTACCTATGTGAATATCATCCTGAAATTTTCATATCATTTTAAAGGACGTGTAATGTCCAGCACGTTTATGTGTACTGGAATTTTCTTCATCTCCTACTTGTCTCCTAATTTTACTACACCAAGCTTCATATACATATTTCATTTATTTATTGCTAATAGTCTTAGATTAAATTGCTGTGACATACAGGCAGATGGACGGTCATCATAAAATTATGAGGGTTGTTTTTTGCCATTTTAACTATACGTTATCTGAAAAACATGCGAAAAACCAAGATACGCTGCAATGTTGGGGTATTGTTATACAATTAATATTCCTCTGAATACTTTCCCACGCAATGCTCGACCAAATCAATGTTGAAAAAATTGATATTGCAAATTTTGTAACTTGGGAATTAGTACCAGTATAGAGTTGAAAAATTCAAGTGTCTGTACGTCCGACCGGCCGTCTGAATACACGATAACTCTCGAACGGAACGACCTAGAATTTTTTAATTTTCAGCGTAGGTTCAAATCTCGAATGCCGCAATTAAATTCGTTATTGGGCAAAATTCGACCAGGGGTTCCGTAAATACGGCCGTTCGAAATATTGTTCTCCTGCGAAGCTACTGATTGATGAGAAAATTATTGCATCATTTCCTTCAAACCTGTGTTTTTTCTTCAAGAATAGATAGATATATCGGTATGAATAAAAGAACAAATTGTTTATAGGAAAGATGGGACTTGAAAATGTCGTACTCAGAAATATCATTCATTTTCTGAATTTTTCTAAAGGTTGAGCGTAACATGAAATTTTCGTGCTACCATGTATCTCAACGTATCCATTGATTCTGTTCGTAAAATCGAATGCATCAGCAACCTTTCGAAAAATTCTCGAAATTGGGAGAAAAATTTATTCAAGATTAAATCCAGGCGGAATTTTTTCTATCTGATTAATTTTGCGGTCCAGTGTAAATTTCATGCAGTTGGCTTTTATGTAGATTTTTTTCCTCCAACGATTTCGCGGCTTCGATTTTGGTAATATTAAAGGAAAGATACATCGATAACAATTATATTGAAACTATTTCTTGAATTGGAGCGAAAACTACGAGGATGGAATGTTTATCCTTATTCATCGGAAAAAAATGATTGAAGCACCTGGCAAACAACAATTTTCACACGGAAATTTGTGATATCTATGTTAATTCCCAAGAATATATTTCATGATCGTTGAATATTCCCCCTACTTGATATGAATTGCAAATAAAAATTCCAACAAAATCTGAAATCGTTATAAATGTCCGTCCACGTTAAATTATTATTATTACCTATTATTATTTACTTTGTATGTAATCATTCGAATAAAATGAATTTTTTTTTTATTTTTCGAATGTTATTTCATTCCGCCTTGAATCATCATCTTCAGCAAATTTACTCATCATAATTACCAATAGATCAACTGATGTTAACATATGCAAAAAAATTCATGATTATTAAATTGTGAAATTGATTTCATTCGTCTGATATTTATCTCTGAATAGGATATCAAACTCAAGGAGATAAAATAATCTCATTTCAAATAAGTGAAAGAATTTTTCGATTTTTTTATTGATACGATGCTTGGAAAATTCTACATGAACCTTCGGGTCATTATTTTACGATAAAACACAAGATTTGAAATCGATAAAATGTGATTTTTCGAATAATACAGAAAAGATTAATTCAGATGATTATATCTCTATACGAAATTCTTATGCCGATTTTGACCATTTCCGAACACAAACCTTGAAAATTTCGGAATTCTTTGCTTTTTTCTGCAAAAGTTATCGCGTTTACGCCTGGTGGACAGACAGATGGAGATAATTGAATTTGACCACGAATTCTTTATCTGCGAGTCGAAACTAATTGCTTGAGAATTTTCTTGGCTCAAAAATAGAAAATTACAGACACTTTGGCAGAATGATGAGCTTTTTTTCATCGAAACAAGTCCTCAAAAATTACGAAAAGCACTGCTGTGAAGTCAGAAGATTTTGAGCGCTCGTTCGTCCACCTTGTAGGTTGATTCGCATTCTCCAGTTTTAGAAACCCATTGGAAAGATTTTGACAGCTGTCTAAGAAAATTTCAAACTAAGGCGAAAATCGAGACCAATTTTTTTGCGATAATTCGCTAGAATTTTTTAGGATATCTATGGTCTTGGTAATGCGATCTGAACAAAATTTCTCACGTAGTTTGAATATATTATTCTTCATCTATGTGCGGAATTTCATTCCAATCCAATAAGTAGTTTCGAAATTATCAGGAAAAAAATAGTTTGAACGGCTTATTTACAGAACCCCTAGTCTAATTTTGCTCATTGATAAACGTGACCTCAACATTCGAGTTCCAAACTTACCCTGAAAATTTAAAGTCCCTAGGCCTTTCCGTTCGAAAGTAATGATTTTCTATGGTTTCTATGGTTTTGATCATGCGATCTGGAAAAAATGTAGCTCGAATATATCATTCTCAATTCAATCAAAAAATTCGTCACGATCAAATCCATTGTTTTGAAATTATCAAGAAAACTGAATTTCAAATGACCGTATTTACGGAACCCCTTTTCAAATGTTGCTCATTGATGAACGTGACAGCAACATTCGAGATCCACACCTATCCTGAAAATTTCAAGGCTCTAGGCCTTTCCATTTCAAAGTTATAATTTTCTATGGTTTCTATGGTTCTGGTAATGCGAGCTGAACAAAATTTTGCATGTAGCTCGAACACGTGGTTCTCCATCTGAGTGCATTGAGACCATTTTCGGCTCAAAATTCGAAAAATACAGACATCGTGACGAAATGATATAGCCCTCGTGTAAGTAGTACGAGCGCTCAAAAATGAAGTAAGTGTTGAATTGAAACTTCCGTTGACTTTGAGTAAGGACTTCAGGACACAAAAATTGAAAAATTCAAGCGAAGGTCATAATCATCTTCAGTCAATTCGTATGCGACTGGGTTTCTTTGATTTCATATACAGATGGAATTCGAGTTTTTCAAGAATTCATCAAATTTATTATTCATGAATGTAGCATGAATTGCTCGAGAATGTGGGGCAAACTTTGAAAATAATGTATACTTACTAGTGAAAAAAGTGAAACTCATTTTGCATATTTATCAAATTGAACTATTTAATGCTGTTTTCTCCTATCTTCAAACGAATTTTCATTTTCTTATTATTTCGCCAATGTTTTTCACTAAATTAGGAAGTATTTCGTTTTCGAAGTTGAATAGTTCAAAAACTAATAAACCGATTTCAAAAATACTTTTTCATTATGTTCGGAAAAAACTGTTTCAAATTCTCCTCTCCCCATTCAAGTTAGGGGTTGCTGTACAAAGGGGTAAAATGATATAAAAATGGTTTTTATTTTGTTTTAAACGATATCTCTTTCCTTAGAAGAACTGCCCTGGCTGTGAGATTTTCCGAAATCAATTTTTTTAAATCAGAAAACACCTTTGTTTCCTTAATATGACACCCTGTACTGAGTGTCCCAAGTTTTACCGTCACCCCCGAATTCATCTTATTTATCAAGAAAAAAATTCAAATTTTTTCAAAAATTCCAGGTTCAAAAAATTCGAAGGAATTTATGGCATTGTGAAGAGATATTCACAATATATTACCCACCTCTTATCAACTTTGTTTACGCCTATGGAAACAAAAATGAAATCAAGAATTTTGTAGTTATGACTGAATTCTGCATATAAAAATTAATTTTCGTGTATTTTATGCATTCGCGCATAGTTCATCCGATCGAATTGAGACTTTGTTGCTACCTGCGTCAAAATAATGGTGAGTCCCGCAATTTAGCAAACAATAAATAAATTTTAAATGTAACCTTTTTACCAAAATTAAATGAACCCACTTTGTATTCACGTAAGCCAACAATTTCCAGATTGAAATGCATCATACTTTCTTCATGGGTTCATGGTATATAATGTGAGTACATAATATCTGAGGCAACATGTCTCCCAATTTGGTAAAAGCTTCTTCTCTCTTGGGCGGCTCTGACGCAAACCCGAATATTTATTGGAAAAAGTTTCGTCCATATGGAAACATCAGAGCAGATGTTTGCCCCGATATATCGCGAACGAGACAGGGGAAAGGCGAAGGGCAAGATGAACGCACTCGTATATGTATTTCGAAGTTCGATACTCGGCCTGAGCCGGGAAAGTCAGCCATCGGTTTTTATGTCTTATTAACTGGCCAAGTATTAGTGGAATATGGCGCCTTTGCGAAACCTGTTTTTGCTAATAAACTTGGGCGGTTTAGATTACGAAGCGGAGCTATTTGAAAGGATCGAGTTCATAACGATTCGGAATTCGTGAGTTGCTGCTATCTTCAGCAAATATATACACTGTTGATGGAGTGTGATTTCGTAAAATTCTTTCAAAATTCTTGAGATTGGGTTTATAACTCGCGTCTCATCTCGATAATTTTTTTTTAAGACACATTCATAGGTTTTCCTAGCCGGAATTGAAAAAACGAAACCTTTTTAGCCATATCTGTTCTGTATTCTGTATTTTTTTCAGTAATTTCACTAGAACATTGTAGAATATGTTTGCATGTCCTCGCACATCTTTAGAGCATTTAAACATGAGTTATTTCTCTTTTAATGGGCATCTGCTAGTGCGTACTAATTTGCACTGGTATGTACATATAAGAGTAAGCACGGTTATGCTGAAAGAACGCACAATCACAATACAATATTTCACAAATTCAAAGTATTTAAAGGAAGTAAACGAAAAAATTGATTTACATTTACTGAACATTTATGTACTCAAAAATATAAAATCTGAAGCTGAAAAATTGATAATCTGACAAAAAAACAGGTAAGTAAGAAGGTATACAGGTTGTCAATAAATAAGTGCGAAAAAATGTAACAATGATTTTTTGTGGAAAAATAGTCTTTTATTTGAAAAAAAAAATTATAGAAACCACTGGCGTGAAGTCTGGAGCTTTTGAGTGCTCGTTCTTGCCTTGCGGGTAGATTCGCATTTCCATGTTTGGAAACCAATTGAAAAAATGTTTGACAGTTATCATAAAAAATTTCAAACTAGGGCGAAACTCCAGATTTCCCGTCAGTGCAAAGTGACCAATTTTGTTTTTGATAATTCGCTTGAATTTTCTACGGTATCTATGGTCGCATGTAGTTTGAATACATTATTCTTCATCTATGTGCAAAATTCCATTCCAATCCAATCAGTAGTTTCGAAATAATCAGGAAAAAAGATTTCGAACGGCTATATTTACGGAACCCCTAGTCTTATTTTGCTCATTGATGGACGTGAAAATTTCAAGTCCCTAGGCCTTGCCGTTACAAAGTTATAATTTTCTATGGTTTCTATGGTTCTGGTTATGCGAGCTGAACAAAATTTTGCATGTAGCTTGAACACTTCATTATCCTGAGTGCAAAATTTCACCTCGATCAAATCAGTAGTTTCGAAGTAATCAGGAGAACAAAATTTCGAACGGCCATATTTACGGAACCCCTGGACGAATTTTGTTCAATAATGAACTTTCGTTCGAGAGCTATCGTGTATACGGCCGGATTTTTTATTTATTGATTTCACATTATGATTTGGACAACCAAACAATACTCACCTCTAGTCCAATTATTTCATTCCTGAATTTTTTTATTGATTCAAAACCCGGGTTGTCGATGGGTTTCACCAATTTTGGTACTCATAAAAATTATCAGAATTATGTACTCAAAACAACTCGAGAAATTTTATTATTGAAATAAACTTAGCCACTATTTGACTCAAAATACGAATTTAAGTACCAAAAGCTTTTCAGAATAACTAGAACAAAAATTTAGAAAAGCACTGCCGTGAAGTCGGGAGCTTTTGAGCGCTCGTTCATCCACCTTGTAGGAAGATTCGCATTCTCCAGTTTTAGAAAACAATTGGAAGGATTCTCACAGCTGTCAAAGAAAATTTCAAACTAAGGCGAAAATCAGGACTGCACGTCAGTGTTTTAGGTGGCCAATTTTTTTTTCGATAATTCGCTAGAATTTTCTACGGTATCTATGGTCTTGGTAATGCGATCTGGACAAAATTTCCCACGTAGTTTGAATACATAATTCTTCATCTATGTGCGTAATTTCATCCCAATCCTATGAGTAGTTTTGAAATTATCGAGAAAAGAATAGTTTGAACGGCTATATTTACGGAACCTTAAGTCTAATATTGCTCATTGATGAACGTAATCACGAAATTCGCGATCCGAACCTATCCTGAAAATTTCAAGTCCCTAGGCCTTTCCGTTCGAAAGTTATTATTTTTTATGGTTTCTATGGTTCTGATCATGCGATCTGGACAAAATGTAACTCGAATATATCATTCTCAATTAAAATACAAAATTTCGTCATGATCAAATCCATAGTTTTGAAATTATCGAATAAACTGAATTTCAAACGGTCATATTTACGGAACCCCTAGTCCAATTTTGCTCATTGATGAACGTGACAGCAACATTCGAGAAATCCACACCTATCCCGAAAATGTCCCTAGGCCTTTCCATAACAAAGTTATAATTTTCTATGGTTCTGGTCATGCGAGCTGAACAAAAGTTCGCATGTAGCTTGAACACGTTGAATCGGTAGTTTCGAAGTAATCAAAAAAACAAAATTTCGAGCGGCCATATTTTCGGAACCCCTTGGCGAATTTTGCCCTATAACGAACTCAACTGTGGCATTTGAGATTCGAACCTACCCTGAAAATTTCAAGTTCCTAGGACATTCCGTTCGAGAGTTATCGTGTATCGGACAGACGGCCAGACGGACAGACTCGAATATTTTGACGGATTCGTCATCAGTTAGTCGAACATAGTCGATTGAGACCATTTTCGGCTCAAAATTCGAACAATACAGACATCGTGATGAAATGATATAGCTCTCGTGTAAGTAGTACGAGCGCTCAAAAAAACGAAACATACTGAATTTCACGCTTTTCTGACGTTCTACCTACCCTTAAAACAAATTCAGTTCTTCGAAATCTGTCGAATAGATTCGTAGTTAGTTGTTAAATAACTACACTAATGTTCATGTGAAACTTCACTAGATAAATAGAAAATTTTCGGTATCTCAGAAAATATCCTGCCGAAATATTGTGTCCATGTATGGGGCATCAATAAAATGAGTAATATAAAAATTCAGCTTCACAGCTGTTTCTGAAAAGATGATTCAATCGATCCGAAAGATTCAAGGGAAGTAAAAGTTGAATTTCTTCAAAAGTGTTTCAAGTAAAACTTGTGATATTTCGGAGTAGAATTTTGGTTGAACTCGCTACGTGTAAGATTTCTTCGATACTAAAAATATTCAACCAGTACATTACAGACTGATTGGAATAGTACAACAACGCTACCTGAAACTACCGATATAAATGTCTTTCGGAACGAAATGCAGATTCCAATTATTTTTTGTATATATTTACCCTTATTTCATTACCTACTGGGAATAAAAATGAACAAATGTTGAAAATTACCTTCTGATTTTGAACGTTTTCACGATTATAGTGAATTCCCAGGAGTTCTGTAGATAAATTATCACAACGTTTGAACCATTCAATATTCAAGAATTAATATTTCTTAAGTATGTATATATTTCATTTCAGATATATCCGATCGACCTGAACTATGTGATATTTGGTTCTTGGGAGTAAAATGGTGAGTTTTTTGATCTTATTGAAGTTTCTGTTATTTATTTATTTATTACATAGCCTGTAACACATCATCGTCTACTTTCTACAATCTTCGGAAATTAGCATTGTTTGAACTAGGTTATATACAGGGTGATGGATGTTTTTTTCCATCAATTAAACCAAACATATGGAATATACCAACGAACATGTTGACATTGAAACTGTTTATTGACACAGTCAGTGAGAAAATATTCCTCCTACATTATTGGGAAATGAGAAATTACAAGAAAAATTATTCTGTGATTTTTTTGCGAATTTTGGCTTTCTTTCAGGGGGTACTTACTCCCATTCCAGAATCCCTTTCACAGTTTTTGTTCACAACTTCTCCAGTCACGATAAATCGAACCTATTAATCCTAACCGTGGTGTTATGACAAAGTTTTTGTAAGATTAGAAGTTTCCAAGATAAGTTCAGAAATACTATACAGGGTGATTCCAAATTCGACGTGAACCTTGAAGGACTCATTTGAGTCAAATTCATCGATATCCAAAAATCAACAGTTTACGAGTTATTTGAGTTTTTGTGTTCGTCAATTTTTACTACGTTGAGCAAGTTTGATTATAACTTTGGATTATTTTCATCAGAGAAGGATATGATATTCATGAAAAAAGCGAAAATATGCTGTAATAGATGTTGAACAAGAATTCGTATGATTTGAAAGTTGATATATGAAGAAAAAATAGTCAATTTCTGATATCAATTCGCCTGCAACATTCGAAATCCACAATTTATGTATGACAAAAGTATTTTCAGAACATGCCAAATTCCTTCTTTATTTCCGAAAAAAATTTTCGTTAGAATGCAGGCACTAGTTTTGTTACAGCAGATTTTGATTTGAAAGGGGATATAAGCGAAGAAAGAAAAGTAACGAATTTAATATTTTTTTATTGCAATCAAACCCAAAATTTCGTAAAAAAATTTATTCATGAATTATGTTCGAAATGTCCCCCACAATTCCTCATACAAGCACGTTCCCTGTTTCTAATTTCTTCAGTCCTGAAATTTACTCTCAATCTTCTCACTGCTCCGTCTATTCGCTCCACAAGTTGTGCACGTGTATGTATTTCCCTTTTATATACTATTTCTTTCAAACTGCCCAAAATAAGAAAATCTAACGGTGTTAAATCCTGACTTCTCGCTGGCCACGAAGTAGCTCCTCCCCTACCTATCCACCGATTAGAAAACAATTCGTTCAAGAACATACGAACGTTTAGCCTATAATGTGCGGAATGATTTCACGCCTGTCAATCAAGAGAATCTGGTCCAAATAACTGTCCAAATTTGTTGTCAAAAATTCTTCATAATTTTCTTCATTTAAGTTGTCAGGTAGATAGTAAGGACCTATCAAAAGATTAGCTATTGCTCCCATCCAAATAATTTTTTTTTTTGCCGGATATTCAAAAGTGCCTGCATTCTAACGAAAACTTTTCCACGAAATGAAGAAGGAATTTGGCAAGTTTTAAAAATACTTTTGTCAAACATAAATTGTGGAGTTGAAAGTTGCACGCAAAAACGACTATGTTCGACTCACTTAAGGCTGCCATCCGTCCGGGTTTACCCGGATTTGTCCTAGTTTTTAGGGCGTCCGGGGAGCGTCCGGGCCGGATTTTATTTGTTGTCCGGGTATTGCAATTTTCAACTCATGACTCAAGTAGAACCGTTTTTTCGCTTGGATCCCGGTTCGAAACTATTTCTAAAACATTTTGTAGTTGACGTCGCCAGTTCGTGTATCGATAAAATGCCATAATTTCAAAACGGTGAAGTCCCACCATTCAAATCTTCACAAAACGCACGAATTAACGAATCCATGATGAAATCAACAAACATAACCAATATTCTTTAAAAAGCTGTTTCCGAAAGCGCTTAGAAACCAGTCTATCCATGTCATAAAAGTACGAACTGCAGTTTGAACTATCCCAAAACTTGTTTTCGAACCGGAGTCAATTGTTTCAAACGAATTGGTGCGTGACGCCACCATTCCGACGCAAAAATACGGATATTTGAAAATGGACGAAATAGTTTTGAAAAATCGTCGCACGAAAAATTTCTTTCCCCGGTAGAAATATCTTTTTTTTTTCTTCAAAATAATGGTTTCTACCACATCATGTTGCGTTTGTGTGTAACACGCTCACAAATTAATCAAATCCATCAGTTCCTTCATAGTAAAATATTCTTCATTGAAATACCAATAGATATACAGAAAACCGTATGAATAACTGTTGTCATTTTTTTGGAAAAGAATATCCAACTTCAAATTTCATCTTAAAATATCGTACTTTCACATACATAATGAAATACTTATCATCATAATAATATCATATTTTATGAGGAAATTTGAAGTTGGATATTTCTTTCCAGAAACTGTTATTCATACGGTTTTCTGTATACCTATTGGTAATTTAATGAAGAATATTTTACTATGAAGGAACTAATGGATTTGATTTATTTGTGAGCGTGTTACACAGAAACGCAACATGATGTAGGAGAAACCATTATTTTGACAAAAAATAGTATATTATTTCATAAGGATGAAAAGTCACTTCTCCGAATGGAATATGTTATTTTTTTTTTCAAACGCTTTGAAATTCATTGAAATCTGGGGATTAGATTCATATTCACGATCGTTATAATTGAGTGACCAATAGAAAGTTTCCTAGTTACGGTTGTCTCGCAAAATAAATTTAGATAGTTAATTACATTTTTCCTTACGGCCTACAGAAATGGAATTCATCGTTGACATAGCAACTCAGTTCCATACGGCGGAGGAGAAGTAGAACTTTTCGATGATCCTGTCAGTCGAAATATGACGTTGCTTCTTTTCGTTTGAAAAAAAAGGATATTTCTACCGGGAAAAGATATTTTTTGTTTTTTTTTCAGAGCGCCTGATAGCTCTTCTTTACAGTGTTTCAGGATTTTCCAGTCATTCTGGGATACCCTGTATGAAAGAGTAATAATTCATGGTATAATTCAAAAATTGAAAAAATTAAGAATCTGAAATATTTTTCCTTTATAAAAGGTAGTTGAAAAATATTCCAACATGTCCGGGTTTTTAGATAAAATGTCCGGGGTTTTAAAGCTTCTTGTCCTAGTTTTCAGATTACAGAGATGGCAACCCTAGACTCACTGATGACGAATCCGTCGAAAAATTCGAGTCTGTCCGTCCGTATACACGATAACTCTTGAATGGAATGTCCTAGAAAATTGAAATTTTCAGGGTAGGTTTGAATCTCGAATGCCGAGGTTGAGTTCGTTATTGGGCAAAATCCGCCTAAGGGTTCCGTGAATATGGCCGCTCGAAATTTTGTTTACCTGATTACTTTGAAACTACAGATTCGATCGAGATGAAATTTTGCACTCTAATGGAAAATGAGGTGTTCAAGCTACATGCAGAATTTTGTTCAGCTCGCATCACCAGAATCATAGAAACCATAGAAAATTGTAACTTTTGAACGGAAACTCCTAGGGACTTGAAATTTTCAGGATTGGTGTGGATCTCGATTGTCGTGATCATTCATCTATGAGCAAAATTATACTAGGGGTTCCGTAAATAGGTCGTTTGAAATTTAGTTTTCCTGATAATTTCCAAACTATAGATTCGATCGTGACGAAATTTTGTATACTAATGGAGAATGGTATATTCAAGCTACATTTCTCTAGATCGCATGACCAGAACCATAGAAACCATAGAAAATCATAATTTTCGAACGGAAAGGCCTAGGGACTTGAAATTTTCAGGATTGGTGTAGATTTGAAATGTGGCATTCACGTTCATCAATGAGCAGAATTATACTAGGGGTTTCGTAAATACGGTCCATTGAAATTTTGTTTTCTCGATAATTTCCAAACTACGGATTCGATCGAGATAAAATTTTGTATTATATCCGAGAATGACATATTAAAGCAACATTTTGCCCAGATCGCATGACCAGAACCATAAAAACCATAGAAAACTATAACTTCCGAAGGAAAATGCCTAGGAACTTGAAATTTTCATGGTGGGTTTGGATCGCGAATTTCACGGTCACGCTCATCAATGAGCAAAATTAGACTAGGGGTTCCGTAAATATGGCCGTTCAAAATATTCTGTTTCTGATAATTTCGAAAATACCGATTTTTGAGATGGATGGAGAGGATTATCGCCTTAGTTCGTCAAAAATTTCCCCAATTGGTTCCCAAAACTGGAAAATGCGAATCTACCTACAAGGTGCATGTACGAGCGCTCAAAAGCTCCTGCCTTCACGGCAGTGCTTTTCGTAATTTTTTCTTCATATACCAAGTTTCAAATCATACGAATTCTTTTCCAGCATCTATTACAGCATATTTTCGCTTTTTTCATAAATATCATATCCTTCTCTGATAAAAAAATCCAGAATTACTATAATCAAACTTGCTCAACGTAGAAAAAATTCACGAAAAATAGAGTAAGGTGAGTAATTTTTCAAAAAACACAAAAACTCAATTAACTCGTAAACTGTTGATTTTTGGATATCAATAAATATGGCTCAAATGACAGCAAATCAGTCATACTAACACGTCCTTCAAGGTTCACGTCGAATTTGGAATCACCCTGTATAACAGAGTAACGTACGGAAACTAAACTCAGTGCGCTAAACGTAATATTGTTGGAATATAAGTAAAAATTATTCATTATTATCCCGCGTCTCCATAATTGTCAAGTGTCAAAACCCTCTCGTAAAACATTCAAATGAATCCGCGCCCGTCACGTCTGGAAACTTCGTAGGTCAAGCGACAACAACGAGATAAAAGCACATCCTCAGACATTTCAAACGTCGTGTGATCGGGCCCTCCAAAACGGTCGCGGATGCGATAATACATCTCCCGGCATGAGTGATAGCGGGGTTGGAAAAGACGTCCCAGACGTCTATATGACGTTGATGGAAAGAGAAACGAGGGCAGATCGATGCCTGGCGAAAGAACAGCCAGTACAGCCGTCCCTTAGCAACCCCACCCCTCCGATCGCAGCGTGCACTTCGACAGCCACCGCTGACATCTCGAGCCTTCGGCGAAGGGTGGAACGGCCATCTTGGTCCGACTAAGGGACGCCGCTGGGTGCCGACGATGTAACTATGGGTATAAGATGAATTTTTATATAACTCATTTTATCGATGCCCCATATGGAGACAATTTCAGTAAGATATGGCGAATAGTTTCTGATATGAATACCGAAGTAATTGACAAAAATTTTTTTGATTCGTCTCGTGTTTCGATCCTCTGGAAATTTCACATGAACCTTCATCTCATCATTCAAATTAACTGCAAAGTTTCGATTCGATGAGATTGGTATTTTTCGAATTATTGAGATGAGAAAAAGTCAGACAGGTATATCTACGAAACCCTTCGACGGATTTTGCCCATTCGCTAATTTTGCCGGTGCATAAAATTCAAAAACTCTTGGCATTTGCCTTGAAAAAATATGGTTTTCACGGCCGGCCGGAAAGACATTATTGAATTCGACCACGCGTTCTTTTCTGTGTGTTATTATGTGACAACCCAATGTTTCTTTGGCTATTCTTGTCATCGTAGGTATTGAATTTTGATGAAATAATTCGACAATTATGAATATTGTGATTTATGTGCTGAAATAGATTTTTGCGCCACTTTTTTCTATCGAGAATTTCAAGGCGCGCAGGAAAAACTGGATTCCCACAAAAATTACACATGATTCTTGCATTCATTCAATCGAAATTTTCAAATTCAGGAATGAAAATAGAAAAATTGAGAAAAGCACTGCCGTGAAGGCAGGAGCTTTTGAGCGCTCGTACATGCACCTTGTAGGTAGATTCGCATTTTTCAGTTTTAGAAACCAATTGGAAAGATTTTGACAGCTGTCAAAAAAAAATTCAAACTAAGGCGAAAATCCAGACTTCACGTCAGTGCTTTAGGTGACAATTTTTTTTCAATAATTCACTAGAATGTTCTACGGTATCTATTGTCTTGGTGATGCGATCTGGACAAAATTTCCTACGTAGTTTGAATACATTATTCTTCATCTATGTGCGAAATTTCATTCCAATCCAATAAGTTGTTTCGAAATAATCAGGAAAAAAATAGTTTGAACGGCTATATTTACGGAACCCCTGATCTTATTTTGCTCATTGATGAACGTGACCTTACAATTCGCGATCCGGACCTATCCTGAAAATTTCAAGTCCCTAGGCCTTTCCGTGCGGAAGTTATGATTTTCTATGGTTTCTATGGTTCTGGTCATGCGATCTGGAGAAATGTAGCTTGAAAATATCATTCTCCATTAATATACAAAATTTCGTCACGATCGAATCTGTAGTTTTGAAATTATCAAGAAAACTACATTTCAAACTACCATATTTACGGAACCCATAGTCTAATTTTGTTCATTGATGAACGTGAGCGCAACATTCGAGATCTACACATATCCTGAAAATTTCAAGTCTCTAGGCCTTTCCGGTCGAAAGTTATAATTTTCTATGGTTTCTATGGTTCTGGTCATGCGAGTTAGACAAAATTTTCAATGTAGCTTGAACACGTTATTCTCCATCTGAGTACAAAATTTCACCTCGATCGAACCTGTAGTTTCGAAATAATCAGGAGAACAAAATTTCGAACGGCCATATTGACAAAACCCTTTGGCGAATATTGCCCGATAACGAACTCAACCGCGGTATTCGAGATTCGAACCTACTGTGAAAATTTCAAGTTTCTAGGTCATTCCGTTCGAGAGTTATCGTGTATACGGACGGCCGGAAGGACAGACTCGAATTTTTCGACGAATTTGTCAACAGTGAGTCGAACCTTGTCGATTGAGACCATTTTTGGCTCAAAATTCGAAAAATACAGACATCGTGACGAAATGATATAGCCCTCGTGTAAGTAGTACGAGCGCTCAAAAATTATACTAGATAAACTAATAGCAAGCCAACAAAATCATTCATGTATCCCAGAGGCCAACGAATTCATCATTAGCAGCCGTAGACCGGTTTCGATCCATATCAGATCTCGTCTGTACGGTTAGCAAAATTCGATGTGAGAAACAGAAAACCTTTAAAACATAGGCAACGTGCATATGAGAAAATTTCCCAAATCACGCCACCTGTCCGATCCAAAAGCAACTGTCTCAAATATCTGTAGATCATGAACTGTTTTATCGACTCCCCAAGACAAAGACACATGTTTGATGCGCCGTAAACATTACGAGCATATATGGTCACATATTCATTCTTCAACCTCATTCGTTAGAATAATTGAATAGAATAATATACGGCTGTTCATCTGAAATGATCAAATTCAGGAATGAAAATAGAAAAATTATACTAGATAAACTAATAGCAAGCCAACAAAACAATTCATGTATCCCAGAGACCAACGAATTTATCATTCGCAGCCGTAGACCGGTTTCGATCCATATCAGTTATTGCTGGCTTGCTATTAGTTTATCTAGTATATTTTCTCTATTTTCGTTCATGAATTTGATAATTCCAGAGATAAACAGCCGTATATTATTCTAGTCAAGAATATGAATAATTCCACCTTGTCGGACAATCTAGCGCAATTTTCGTTTAAACAAAGAGCGACGTACAAAGAAAACTCCGCACATAAATCACACTGAATAAGAAACGCTATAGGCCACAGAAATCGAGGGCTTCACACATTATCCATTCACATAATTAATACATTATTTCTATGTCATATGGCATTTGGTCTTGATCGATTGTGCCGATATTTTTCGTCATGCTAGCAGAAATTTCAAGAGGGAAATAATTTATTTATCACTCAATTTTTGATGGAACGGAGGCCAGAATTATGTGTAAGTACTTTATGTTCGACGGACGTTTATTCTGTGCGCAAACCAGTCGTCGATAAAAAAAATTCTATGCCGCGCACAGAAAAATCTGGAATCAAACATAAATTACACATAATTCTCGCATTTATTTGAGTGATAAATAAATAGTTATTAAGAATTGTGCCACCTTCCTTGGCGAACAAGCACAATTCTGAATGAGAAAAAGCAATGGAGCACAAAAATCGAGGGTTTCACACATAATTCAGACATCATTACTAATATGGTTTGATCGGTTGTGCCGAAATTCGTTGGCAAGCTAGCAGAATTTGCTTTCCAGTAGTCGATAAAAATAAATTACGAAAAGCACTGCCGTGAAGTCAGGAGCTTTTGAGCGCTCGTACATCCACCTTGTAGATAGATTCGCATTTTCCAGTTTTAGAAATCAATTGAAGGAATTTTCGACGGCTGTCAAAAATATTCTGCAACTTAGGCGAAACTCCAGACTTCATGTCAGTGCAATTTTTTTTCGATAATTCGCTAGAATTTTCTACGGTATCTATGATCTTGGTGATGCGATTTCGACAAAATTTCGCATGTAGTTTGAATACATTATTCCTCAGCTAGGTGCAAAATTTCATTGAATCCAATCGGTAATTTCGAAACTATCAGGAAAAAAATATTTCGAACGGCCATATTTACGGAACCCCTAGTCTAATTTTGCTCATTGATGAACGTGACTGCGATATTCGCGATCCAAACGCACCCTGAAAATTTCAAGTTACTAGGCCTTTCCGTTCAAAAGTTACAATTTTCTATGGTTTCTATGGTTCTGGTCATGCGATCTGGACAAAATATTGCTTTAATATATCATTCTCGATTAAAATACAAAATTTCATCTCGATCGAATCCGTAGTTTCGAAATTATCGAGAAAACAAACTTTCAAACGACCGTATTTACGAAACCCCTAGTATAATCCTGCTCATTGATAAACGTGAACGCGACATTTCAGATCCACACCTATCCTGAAAATTTCAAGTCCCTAGGCCTTTCCGTTCGAAAGTTGAGATTTTCTATGGTTTCTATGGTTCTGGTCATGTTATCTGGAAAAATGTAGCTTGAATATATCATTCTCCATTAGTATACAAAACTTCGTCACGATCGAATCTGTAGTTTTGAAATTATCAAGAAAAAAATATTTTGAACGGCCATATTTAGGGAACCCCTAGTCTAATTTTGCTCATTGATGAACGTGACTGCGATATTCGCGATCCAAACGCACCCTGAAAATTTCAAGTTACTAGGCCTTTCCGTTCAAAAGTTACAATTTTCTATGGTTTCTATGGTTCTGGTCATGCGATCTGGACAAAATATTGCTTCAATATATCATTCTCGATTAAAATACAAAATTTCATCTCGATCGAATCCGTAGTTTCGAAATTATCGAGAAAACAAACTTTCAAACGACCGTATTTACGAAACCCCTAGTATAATTCTGCTCATTGATAAACGTGAACGCGACATTTCAGATCCACACCTATCCTGAAAATTTCAAGTCCCTAGGCCTTTCCGTTCGAAAGTTAAGATTTTCTATGGTTTCTATGGTTCTGGTGATGTGATCTGGAGAAATGTAGCTTGAATATATCATTCTCCATTTGAATACAAAATTTCGTGACGATCGAATCTGTAGTTTTGAAATAATCAAGAAAACTAAATTTCAAATGACCCCTCGAATAATTTTGCTCATAGATGAACGTCATCACGACATTCCAGAACCTTACCTATCCTGAAAATTTCAAGTCCCTAGGCGTTTCCGTTCGAAAGTTACAATTTTCTATGGTTTCTATGGTTCTGGTGATGCGATCTGGACAAAATTTCAGATGTAGCTTGAACACCTTATTCTCCATTTGAGTGCAAAGTTTCATCTCGATCGAATCTATAGTTTCGAAGTAATCAGGAGAACAAAATTTTGAACGGCCATATTTACGGAACCCCTGGTGGAATTCTGCCTGTTAACGAACTTAACCGAGGCATTCAGGTTCTGAACCTACACTGAAAATTTCAAGTCTCTAGGTTGATCCGTTCGAGAGTTATCGTGCTTACGGACGGACGGACGGACAGACTCGAATTTTCCGACGGATTCGTCATCAGTGAGTCGAACCTAGTCGATCGAGACCATTTTCGGCTCAAAATTCGAAAAATACAGACATCGTGACGAAATGATATAGCCCTCGTGTAAGTAGTACGAGCGCTCAAAAATATCGCCGTGTGTAGAATTAATTGAAGGAGAATAAAAAGGAAAAGACGAAAGGAACAATTTATTTCAATTAGTCGGAGATCGTTGTTTATCTGCTGGCGCGGTTCGATTCAATCTAATCGAATAGCCGGGAAGATTGAATTGTTTCGACTTTGGTAATACGGAATCCCTTCTGCAGAATCAATCAGACGTAACCCGGCCCGGATCAACCGACCAATAATGAAATGTCAATAAAACAATTGCGCTTCAATTAAGCTAAAAGCAAGGCGATGTCTGGAAAAATTCGACCTCGGTTTTATAGATTGACGGGGGGCTGAGATAAGGAATAGTTAGGTTCAATAAGTTGCAGTCGTCATATATGTTTTTCTGTTCTCTGATATAAACATTGGGAGCTACCTCAGTGTCTTCGGTAAGTTTTAGTGTGAAAGATATACAAGGTGTCCCAAGTTTTACTATCACCTCCAGAGTTGACAGTACGCATTGATGCAAAAATCCTAGATACTCGAAACTGTACGTATTGATCGAACATTACTAGATCGTGAGTTTACCGGTTCCAAATTCATTAAAGTTGACTGATAACTTTAAGAAAATATGAAAATATCAATATTTTGTTTCGATCTTTTACTTATCAGATAAACGACAATTCGAATTGATCTGCTGCACTGAGGATGGGTCGATGACCTCGAAACCGTGGTCAGTTACGATCGATGATTTTGGGGTTATCGAGATTGACTCTTTGACTAGCTTGGTTGAAAAAATAAACGTTCTTAGGAATTATTGTTTCCATATGTATTATTGGTTGTTTCGTTGGACACGCAATTATTTATTCTTTTAAGAATTGATCTTATTAATCTTTTCGCATTTAAGCTGATTCACTACCTAAATTAGAGGTGTCTATAAATATCCCAGTGGCATCAATAATTGACCGAACTACACTCGATTATTATATTCGGTCCATTGTTGATCATGAGCAATAAATAACTCATCTCATAATATTATGTCGAAGAGTTATGTTATAAATTGAATTATAATAGTTATTTATGTCATAAGGATCACGAAGACGATCATTATGGTACAAGTTGTGAATGTAAGATAACACGACGTGTACCATAATGATTGTTCATGACTCGTCTCACATACAAAATTTTATCTGATGGCATTTATATCAATACATTTTCGAAAAATTGAAAACTGCATTTTTGACATGTCACAACGACAACTATTTTTAATGGAGTAAGTACCTATATGTGTAGTATCAAATATTGGTAGGTCGGTGTGCTGTGCTTTGCCCTTTTCTTGACAACGTAACAACGTCAGTTTGTAACGGCAATATTTATTTATCTGCTGTCAAACAATTGTCACGTAGAATTGAATATAATTTGAATAATAGTGAGAGATTCTGAAACTGATAGTTTGCCTTCTGATTTGGAAGAAATGACGCAAAATATCGTGGACTCCCTTTTGCCGGAAAAATCACGGAGTGTATATGGAATAGCGATTAATCGGTACGAAGAATGGTGTTCTACTAAGAAAATCAAGAATATGACTCATGAAAAAGTGTTGTTTGCTTACTTTGAATGCTTATCTAAGGAAAGAAAACCATCTTCTCTCTGGTCGAATCAATCCATGATAAGAAGTATTTCATTAACAAGAAAAAACGTAGATATTAGCAAGTACCTACAGCTGGTTGCATTACTAAAACGTGAATCAGAAGCTTACAGAGCTTAAAAATCCAAAATTTTCACTGAACAAATTGTTACAAAGTTTTTAACAGAAGCATCAGATAATACGTATTTATTTCAAAAAGTTGCTGAGATAATTGGACTAAGAGAGAATGCAGAAGAGAGGAATTGACCAAAATGCTTGTTGAAAATATGATAGATGAAGGATCCGTTTTTAGAATAATTTTACCGAATGAAAAACAAAGGTAATGCGAGAATTTTTTGTAACATCGGAGAATATCCCAGGATTGAATATGGTAGAACTTGTCAGATAATATGTGAAAATACGACTTTGCAACACAAACCATCGACGTTTTTTTGTCACTTATAAAAATAAGAAATGCACGAAACAACCCGTTGAAATTCACACCTTTGGTAAAATGCCAAAAGTTATTGCCACTTTTTGAGCGCTCGTACAACTTACACGAGGGCTATATCATTTCGTCACGATGTCTGTATTTTTCGAATTTTGAGCCGAAAATGGTCTCAATCGACTATGTTCGACTCACTGATGACGAATCCGTCGAAAAATTCGAGTCTGTCCGTCCGGCCGTCCGTCCGGCCGTCCGGCCGTATACACGATAACTCTCGAACGGAATGTCCTAGAAACTTGAAATTTTCAGGGTAGGTTCGAATCTCAAATGCTGCGGTTAAGTTCGTTATTGGGCAAAATTCGGCGAGGGGTTCCGTAAATATGGCCATTCAAAGTTTTGTTCCCCTGATAACTTGAAAACTACAGATTCGATCAAGATGAAATTTGGCACTCAAATGGAGAATGAGGTGTTCAAGCTACATGTGAAATTTTGTCCAGATCACATGACCAGAACCATAGAAACCATCGAAAATTGTAACTTTTGAACGGAAAGGCCTAGGGATTTGAAATTTTCAGGATAGGTGTGGATTTCGAATTTCGTGATCACGTTCATCTATGAGCAACTTTATACAAGGGGTTCCGTACATATGGCAGTTTGAAATTTAGTTTTCTTGATAATTTCAAAACTACAGATTCGATCGTGACGAAATTTTGTATACTTATGGAGAATGATATATTCAAGCTACATTTCTCCAGATCACATGACCAGAACCATAGAAACCATAGAAAATCATAACTTTCGAACGGAAAGGCCTAAGGACTTGAAATTTTCAGGATAGGTGTGGATCTCGATTGTCGTGATCACTTTCATCTATGAGCAAAATTATACCAGGGGTTCCGTAAATACACTCGTTTGAAATTTTGGTTTCTCGATAATTTCGAAACTACGGATTCGATCGAGATGAAATTTTGTATTTTAATCGAGAATAATATATTAAAACAATATTTTGTCCAGATCTCATGACCAGAACCATAGAAACCATAGAAAATTGTAACTTTCGAACGGAAAGGCCTAGGAACTCGAAATTCTCAGGGTGGGTTTGGATCGCGAATATCGCGGTCATGTTCATCAATGAGCAAAATTAGACTAGGGTTTCCGTAAATATGGCCGTTCAAAATATTTTTTTGCTGATAGTTCCGAGAATACTGAGCGGATTTGGATGAAAAATTGCACCTAGCTGAGGAATTATGTTCTCAAACTATGTGCAAAATTTTGTCCAAATCGCACCACCAAGACCATAGATACCGTAGAAAATTATAGCGAATTATCGAAAAAAAATTGATCAGCTGAAGCACTGACATGAAGTCTGGAGTTTCGCATAAGTTTCAGAATTTTTTTGACAGCTGTCGAAAATTCCTCCAATTGATTTCTGAAACTGGAAAATGCGAATTTACCTACAAGGTGCATGTACGAGCGCTCAAAAGCTCCTGCCTTCACGGCAGTGCTTTTCGTAATTTTTTTAATTTACCTCACCCTGAAGAATATACCGGACATTGTTTTCGGCGATCTTCTGCTTCATTTTTGGCCGTTTCTGGAGCTGATCTGTGTACCGTGAAACGACATGGCTGATGGAAAAGCAATACTGTTGCTGAAGGTTACATCGAAAATTCGAAAGAGCAAATAAAAAAATATCTGAAGCAATTTTTGGTGCCAACAACCAAACAGAATTACAAGTTTACCAAAAAGCATCAACAACTGATGTAAAAACTCTTGAATCCATTGAAATAAATATTGCAAATGGTAGTAATTGCTGTTTTACCATTTATAATAAATCGTTTTGTACATAGTAATGCATTTTTAATAAACTTTTTTGATCACACCATCGCATGTTTTTTATATAGATTTTCATTATGCTACTTATTACCATAATGAATTTATTATGGGACTTAGTATACCATAAAGAGCTTACTTAAGTCATCAAAATTGAGTCACATAACGTTGTCATTATGACATGCCATCAGATAAATAATCTAATTTATGTGGATTCGATGAAAAAATGTCTAACGCTTTTAATTTCACATATTTTCACTATTGAATATATGAAAAAACGTATTTTCGAGATACACTGTCATATTTTATCCTTTCGAAAGTTTAACGTTGAATACTCACTGAAAACTCGCTTCAATCTGATCCATCTGAATTGAATTCAAGAATGTGGTACCAACTACCCAAAGTTCATTCGCATAATTTTATTTCGGGAAAATTGAATCGGGTTTAATAAACTCGAAACACCTCTATTTCCAGAAACCAATCTAAATCGACGACGTTGATGAAAACTAGTTATTCCTTAACGATAATTGAAATTCGTATCCAACTTCATCTCACACACACTGCGAATCTTCACAGAATCTCGTTAAACAAACTATCACATTACACTCTAAACGACGCAGCCGGACTAGTCTTAGAACTTAGAACTGCGTTTATAATTTGTAGAAAGTGCCTCGTTCTGCATTGAGGATCGCTAGAAAGTAGGACATTTTTTCTGCGATACCTTTGTGGACCCGTCCGTTTTGAATATACAGATCGTTGGGACCGGTGTTTGATGTCTCGAGAAGGATGGAAAAGGTTGTGGTAATTTTTTTTTTGGGTAGTGCGGGTTGTTAGAAAGTGGCAAAGTGGTTCGTAGTTGGGGTGTTTGGAACTTGCGGAGAATCTTTACTTCGAGGAGTTGGTTCTGGAATGAAGACGTTAGGTGTGAGTAGATTTTCTTTCATTAATTTTACATACGGTGTTGTTACCACCGCAAAATTTTAAGGCTAGATTGTTGTATACTTACCTACAATTTTTGGTATTCTCATCTCCGGTTGGGTTAGACCCATTGAAAGGGATGAGCTATTTTTCTTTTATTGGTACCTATTCCTATTTGAAGCACCACTCAGCATGTTTGAATCTAACTCGCGCGTTTTTTGAAGTAACCATGGCAACATCATTCTAATAATCTGTGATTCTTCAAACTATTTTATGTTTCGAATTACGTTCTTTTCTTCCATAAGATCATTTAGAACCTACGAATTGAAATTTTTATGTATTATTAGGCTGGAAATTTTTGGAAAATCATCACTTTCCAAAATTGAATTTCCCTATTTTTCCTTCTACTCTAAGCGTGAAGTCAGGAGCTTTTGAGCGCTCGTGCATCCACCTTGTAGGTAGAATCGCATTTTCCAGTTTTAGAAATCAATTGAAGGGATTTCAGACAGCTGTCAAAAAATTCTCAAACTTAGGCGAAACTCCAGACTTCATGTCAGTGCTTCAGCTGATCATTTTTTTTTCGATAATTCGCTAGAATTTTCGAAGGTATCGATGGTCTTGATGATGAATTTCGAACGTAGTTTGAATACATTATTCTTCAGCTAGGTGTGAAATTTCAATCCAATCGAACCAGTAGTTTCGAAATTATCAGGAACAAAATATTTTGAACAGCCATATTTACGGAACCCCTAGTCTAAATTCGTTCATTGATGAACGTGGCCGCGAAATTCGCGATACAAACCTACCCTGAAAATTTCAAGTTTCTAGGCCTTTTCCTTCGGAAGTTATAATTTTCTATGGTTTCTATGGTTCTGGTCATGCGATCTGGACAAAAAGTTGCTTTAATATATCATTCTCGATTGAAATACAAAATTTTATCTCGATCGAATCCGTCGTTTCGAAATTATCGAGAAAACAAAATTTCAAACGACCGTATTCACGGAACCCCTAGTCTAATTTTGCTCATTGATGAACATGCCCGCGAAATTCGCGATCCGAACCTGCCCTAGAAAATTCAAGTCCCTATGCCTTTCTGTTCGAAAGTTATGATTTTCTATGGTTTTTATGGTTCTGGTCATGCGATCTGGAGAAATGTAGCTTGAATATATCATTCTCCATTAGTATACAAAATTTCGTCACGATCGAATCTGTAGTTTTGAAATTATCAAGAAAATTAATTTTCAAACGATCATATTTACGGAACCCCTAGTATAATTTTGCTCATAGATAAACGTCATCACGACATTTGAGATCCACAGCTATCCTGAAGATTTCAAGTCCCTAGGCTTTTCCGCTCAAAAGTTACCATTTTCTATGGTTCCTATGGTTCTGGTCATGAGATCTGGACAAAATTTCACATGTAGCTTGAACACCTCATTCTTCATTTGAGTGCAATTTCATCTCGATCGAATCTGTAGTTTCGAAGTAATCAGGAGAACTATATTTCGAATGGCCATATTTACGGAACCCCTGGTGGAATTTGGCCCATTAACGAACTTAACCGAGGCATTTGAGATCTGAACCTACACTGAAAATTTCAAGTCTCTAGGTTGTTCCGTTCGAGAGTGCTTACGGACGGACGGCCGGACAGACCCGAATTTTCCGACGGATTCGTCATCAGTGAGTCGAACATAGTCGATTGAGACCATTTTCGGCTCAAAATTCGAAAAATACAGACATCGTGACAAAATGATATAGCCCTCGTGTAAGTAGTACGAGCGCTCAAAAATAAATAAAATACTTTGTATGAGTGAAACCTAAAATATGGTAACCATAGTTACTGAATGAAACCCTTGTTATTAGTTCTAATTCCAAAATGTGAGACATATTTGAAAAAATGTAACCAATGCAATATTGACAATTACGAAAAGGACTGCCGTGAAGGCAGGAGCTTTTGTGCACTCGTACATCCACCTTGTAGGTAGATTCGCATTTTCCAGTTTCAGAAACCAATTGAAGAAATTTTTGACAGCTGTCAACAAAATTAAAGCAGCTCTCCATCAATTATGCCGAATCAGCTATTGCAAAAATATAAGGATTTTAATACTAGTTATTTTTCCGATTTGCGATTTGATTCAATTTAGTCTGAAATTACTTTCTTGATTGGAAGAATTTCTGAAATTTCTTCTTGAATTCTTCTATATCTTATTTTTTTGTTGAAGTATTCGGTATGTTATTTGAGATGCAGCAGTAGTATCATGCATTGTTCATAACAATCACCGAATTTGCTGCAATATTGCGGAGGAACTGTTGCAGAAACCACTCCTCGAAACGTCCGCCGTCATATCATCATGATAATCTGCACAGGAATTTTTATATTTTCGGAGGTTACAAGTAATGCTTCTGAAACCAAAGCTGAGCGTACAAAATAATTACTCTTTCACCTCTGGAAGACGGAGCATTGAGTTCCCTTTTTTGAGCCCTCACAGGAGGGCTATATCATTTCGTCGATGTCTGTATTTTTCGATTTTTTAGCGTGAAATGGTCTCAATCGACAAGGTTCGACTCACTGATGACCGTCGAATAATTCGAATCTGTCCGTCCAGCCGTATACACGATAACTCTCGAACGGAATGACCTAGAAACTGGAAATTTACAGGGTAGGTTCGAATTTCGCATGCTGCGGTTAGGTCCGTAGTTGGGCAAAATTCGACCAGGGGTTTCGTAAATAAAGCCGTTTGAAATTTTGTTCTCCTACTATTCGAGCAGCATGCAAAATTTTGTCCAGATCGCATGACCGGAACCATAGAAACCATAGAGTATTATAAATTTTCAGGGTATGTTTGGATCTCGAAACTACGTGCGAAATTTTGTCTATATCGCATCATCGAGACCATAGATGCTGTAAAAAATTGTAGCGAATTATCGAAAAAAAAATTGGTCACCTTAAGCACTGACGTGGAGTCTGGAGTTTCGCATTAGTTCGAAGTTTTTTTTGACAGCTGTCAAAAATTTTTTCAATTGGTTTCTAAAACTGAAAAATGCGAATCTACTACGAGGTGGATGAACGAGCGGTCAAAAGCTCCTGACTTCACGGTAGTGCTTTTCGAATTTTTTTTTTGTAATCTCTGGACGTATTTCATTACGCCAAAAGTATCGAACCAGATTTCATACGAATTTATTATATTTA
Organism: Aphidecta obliterata; assembly: GCA_963966015.1. Classification (NCBI taxonomy): domain Eukaryota; kingdom Metazoa; phylum Arthropoda; class Insecta; order Coleoptera; family Coccinellidae; genus Aphidecta; species Aphidecta obliterata. The sequence goes on along the minus strand of OZ014435.1, from coordinate 14,501,692 downwards.
TTTTTGCCATTCGCTGTCCTTAAAATTCACGGAAATATTTTTGCCAAAGCGCAATAATACATTATACAATGCTTTCTTTTTTTTATATTAAAAAATTTTTCCAGTAAAACACTTCGTAGCGTTCCCTAAAGTTCTGGTGTTATACTTTTCCAGTACTTATATCGCGAATGAGAATAATGAGCCACGTATCTACAATTTTCAAAACGCGATTCATATTTATAACTAATCATTATTATTCTTATTATTGTTAAGTAATCCACGAATCCTGATTATGATATATGTATGAGATTCATCACAGAATTTAATTGTGTTTTGTAGAGCAGTTTTTCACTGTGTTTCATTCAAGGATAGGGAGAGGTTCTATATTGTATGATCAATTCCGTGTGTGTGTGTGTGTTATAGTTTCCAATGTTCTCATCATGATGATGAATTATAACTAATGGTATGAAAGCTTCTTGCAGGTTATCTCTATATCTTAACATAATATATTTGAACTTTCCGCAAGACACGTCAAATCCAACGTGGTTTTACCACTTAAAACTTTCATTCTTGGTTCTTTTCTGAATATCCTAACAAGCGGAAGTGATAAGCTAGTACATACATTTAAAGCTCTTCATTCTTAAAACTGTAGTACTTATATTTGTGTGAAATGAAGATCATTTTTTAATATCAATACTTCGTCAAAACTGAATTATTTCGGGTAATGTCACCCCTTTCTAAGATGATACATAACAAAATACCTAACCCTTGTCGGAAATTGAGGTTCTGTGTCAATTTACAATTTACACTTGTCTTTGTAATTTTTTTTCTTTCGTGAGCTCCCTAAACAAATTGTAAAAAATATTTATTTAAATGCGTGCTACCGGAAACATTGAGGGTGGTGGTTTAGTTTACGTATTCATCCTTCCGTCTTCCATTGAAGGTATCTGTTTATTTATTCATGCGCTTCTTTCCCGAGGATGCTTTTCCTCTTTCTGACGCCCCGAGCGTATTCAATGCACGTCATTATCGCCCCCTCCCCTTCTTTCGCTCATCTTTATTTCGACCTTCACGTATCTAAATTATGCTCAAATTGTGCGAAGCAAGCGAGAAATGTTCCTGTTCGACCTGGATTTGTTGTTCCCGCCCGATGCGGTGGAAGTTATGGGGGCAGGGGTGGAATGTGGCGAAGATTTATTTTCCGGGATTCAGAATATTCTGCATCAACCGCGAGGTGAAAAACATACCTCTTATTATAAAAAAAATTACGAAAAGCACTGCCGTGAAGTCAGGAGCTTTTGAGCGCTCGTACATCCACCTTGTAGGTAGATTCGCATTTTCCAGTTTCAGAAATAAATTGAAGGAATTTTCGACAACTGTCAAAAAAATTCTCAAACTTAGACGAAACTCCAGACTTTGTCTGTGCTTCAGCTGACCAATTTTTTTTCGATAATTCGCTAGAATATTCTACGATATCTATGGTCTTGGTGATGCGATCTAGACAATATTTCGCACGTAGTTTGAATACATTATTCCTCATCTAGGTGCAAAATTTCATTCCAATCAAATCGGAAGTTTCGAAATTATCAGGAACAGAATATTTTGAACGGCAATATTTACGGAACCCCTAGTCTAATTTTGCTCATTGATGAACGTGACTGTAAAATTCGCGAACCAAACCCAACCTGAAAATTTCAAGTTCCTAGGCCTTTCCCTTCGGAAGTTATAATTTTCTATGGTTTATATGGTTCTGGTCATGCGTTCTGGACAAAATGTTGCTTTAATATATCATTCTCGTTTAAAATACAAAATTTTATCTCGATCGAATCCGTAGTTTCGAAATTATCGAGAAAACAAAATTTCAAACGACCGCATTTACGGAACCCCTAGTATAATTCTGCTTGTTGATGACGCCACATTTCAGATCTACACCTATCCTGAAAATTTCCTAGGCCTTTCTGTTCGAAAGTTATGATTTTCTATGGTTTCTATGGTTCTGGTCATGCGATCTAGAGAAATGTAGCTTGAATATATCATTTTCCGTTAGTATACAAAATTTCGTCACGATCGAATCTGTAGTTTGGAAATTAAATTTCAAAGGACCTCATTTACGGAACCCCTAGTATAATTTTGCTCATAGATGAAAGTGATCACGACAATAGAGGTCCACACCTATCCTGAAAATTTCAGGTCCCTAGGCGTTTCCGTTCAAAAGTTATGATTTTCTATGGTTTCTATGGTTTTGGTCATGCGATCTGGAGAAATTTTGCATGTAGCTTGAACACCTCATTTTCCATTAGAGTACAAAATTTCACCTCGATCGAATCTGTAGTTTCGAAGTAATCAGGAAAACAAAATTTCGAGCGGCCATATTCACGGAACCCCTCGGGGAATTTTGCCAAATAACGAACTCAACCGTGGCATTCGAGATTCGAACCTACCCTGAAAAGTTCAAGTTTCTAGGACATTCCGTTCGAGAGTCATCGTGTATACGGACCGACAGACTCGAATTTTTCGACGGATTCGTCACGAGTGAGTCGAACATAGTCGTTTGAGGCCATTTTCGGCTCAAAATTCGAAAAATACAGACATCGTGACGAAATGATATTGCCCTTGTGTAAGTAGTACGAGCGCTCAAGAATAACATACCTAACATTTCACTTTGACTTTTGGGACAGACCAATAACGTAATAATGGAAAAAAAATATTCGAGAAAATTTCAATTTTGATGCACCTGACGAAAAGGATATGCATTCAGTTATTGATAGATTTCAAATTCGAGTAAGAAAGGAACGAACTGAGTCCTAATAAGTCAGATGGAAATAATTCACGATTTTTTTAAATCATTTAATGACATTAAAAAAAAAATTTTGAGTAAAGTTGACCACAAACAATTTAAAAATTGACAGCAATCAACTGACACTTGACCATGATGGTATATTATTTCTTTGCTGTCTATCCGCTCACATTAATAGTATATTATTCAACGAGCGGTAATGTAGGCCATTACTCACGCAGATGAAGTTTGCAGCACGAGCCGAAGGCGAGTGCCGTTATTCATTAAGTAAGTAATGACCATTAGGTACCGTAAGTTGAAAACTATACTTTATCTACGACCATAACAATAAATACCAAGATACAAGTACAGAGAAAGAACTTTATTCACAAATCTCAGTAGTTACCTATAACAATGCATTATTTATATTGATTGTGCTTCTTGGAATGCAGTAGAAAGTCCATAGGGGCGATGCTGAATATTTAGTGCTAAGTTCACTTAAATATGCCAAAAGAACATTCTCTGTAAACCATGACTTAATATTCTTACTGCTACACCAATCTTGAAAATTATTGTATACACCTTTATATTTGTTTTGGGATTTTTCGGCATTAAATTCTTCATGGTAATATTGGCTGATTGTCTTATTTCTGAAGGTGTACGTAATAATTCATCTTCACCATCTGCATTAATCTTTTTCAGCAAAACATTTACAATAATAATTATGTATCGACTTAATTTGATAAAACTTCAAATTTATTCAAGTGACCTCCCCTCAATACCAATAATTAACTCTTCCCTTTCGGCCAATCGGCTTGTTCAGAAGCATAGAGCCAGGGAATTATAGTAGTGAGTTATTATAACTCACGAATAATGAATATATTATTCAATAGGAGTAGATAAAGTATCTATGTTATTCTGCCTACTGTATATTGTTGGAATTAGTTCATTTAACTTTATGTTCTTTTATGGTTGCATACTATGTGTGTGTATGCTATGATATTTTATGTTATTCTAGTGTATAAAGTCACTTGAAGTATTCGATTAACTGGAAAATAAAGGTCTTCCAAGAATATGAGAAGTCGACACTGACGACTTTTTCATCCCAAATATATTCTGTATCTATTTTCAAATGTTGAGCCGAGAATGATCTCCAACGAACAGATATGACGAATTCATAACCAAATTAAATTATGTCTAACCTTCCAGTCGTGAACATAATAACTTTCGGAGAAAAAGCCTAGAGTTTTGAAATTTTCAGAATGTGTTCGAGGTCTGAATGCGCCGGTCGAGTTCGTTAATGGGAAAAATGCGCTGGAGGGCTCAGTAAAAAAATTAATATGAATTTTGGTCTCAATAATTCAAAAAAATACCAATTCGATCGAATCGAAACTTTGTAGTTAAGTATGTAGTTGTAAGAAAACGACACGAATGTATTCGACATATCCTGCTAAAATTTTGTGTCAATTTATGGGGCATCGATAAAATGAGTAATTATGGAATTCAACGTTTACCCTGTTCCACGTGAAAAGAAAATTGAGTTTTTCTTATATAATATATTATTCAATATACTTAATTCGTTGATTACATTTTTTGAAGTTTATAAAAATAAAATGACATTATTTTTTACACTGACAATGAACACTTAGGCCGGTTCGGTACACAGGAACAAGCTCGTTTTGTTGTGACCAGTAGCGGCTCGTCACTTTTTGGTTTGGGAGAGCACTGAGTGGACAAAGAGGGAGTCCAGCAAAATGACCTATCGAACCTAAAAAAAAAAATGATTTGAGTCTTGATCGACAGATACTTGAATAGCCGGGATGGGTAGTGGAGTCCTTTTAAAAGTTTCACTTCAACATCTCGTCGATTCAGCTGAAATCCGTCTTCCCAATCAAGTTCAACGCTCTGACAAGTCGCCCAGCTAGAGCTCATGGGTCCATCTATGTTTTCCCATACGGAATTGCCGAACTGCACCCCGATACCGAGACCTCTACCTACATCTAGTAGAGAATCCTCCAAGTAAAATTTCCAGCCGAAAATCATAAAATTTTTATTATTTACCATCCAATGGGATATTTACGACGTCGAATCACGTCTCTCTCGCTCGTCCTGCACGCGGTATTCCCGTCTCCCTCATTTGGGCGGGAACGGCACGGTTGCCATGGCGATATCGATCGTTGCCATGACGACGATTGGCGTCGATGCCGTTGCTATGGTCACGTGACCGGCGGGATCCATCATGGATGAATTCGTGATCCGCTCTCTTCGAACGCTGTCACGTCCGTCGTTTGGACGGTTCTAACTTGAGTTTTAAGCCGCTTGGATGGTTATTCCGTCTTTGGATTTCTGGTGGGTAGCTTGTGCATGATGGAATCGGATGGGGTTTATAGGTTTTCAGCTTTGAAGGAAAGTTGGAAGTGACTATGTACTTGAAGTAGATTGGAGCTGCATGTACCAAGAGATAAGTGGGTTCCTCAACTCGTATACTCTGAGCTTTAATCGAGGATAACTTTTTGTGGTATCTATTCGTTTTCTGTCTATTGTTCAGCGGACGCGCTAAAACCTTTTTTACCTGGCAAAATACATGGAAATATCCTGACTACCTCATTGGTCCAAACACGAAATAGGTCACAATGTGACATTTCACAGTCTAAACGCCGTTCAACGAAATATCCCCCTGCTTGTGAATTATGGTGTGTAATTCAACCTATCGTATGACCCCTCAGTTATCCAGGGGTTAGTGTGCTAGGTACCTACTAGATTGTTCAAAGTCAAATATGTTGAAATTGACTACAGAAGCGTCCTCATCGCTGTGTCACGTTGGTAAATCAACCTAGTTATGTGTGGTTTTTAGTGCTTTATCGTTTTGAATATTTTTGTACGAATTTATCGAACGTAAAACGTTGTGTGTGTGTTTTTTGGTTTGTAGTTGTGTTTAAGACCTTTCTCATTTGTTACTATGTAGTTCTGATTGTTCACGATTGGCAGCACTGGCGTGAGAGGTAATATTATAATTGAAGTATACGACCTACCTACCTACAGATTCTTGATCGAAAAAGATAAGAAATCAATTATTTGCCTAATGGTCCAAAAACAATGAACAGAACTGAAGAAAAGATAATTTTATTTCTACGTACAGTACCTCAGTTTGAGAAATATTTTAATACATACTCACATCCGTCGGACCACTCCATTCAAAGATTCTATTTTACTTTCAGAAACACGAAGTAATATATTTTATCCATCGAAATGTTTCGTTAAAAATTATGAGTTTGCTATTTATTCATTTAATTTTGTATTAGACACAGCAAAGCATAATCACTTTTAATTATTTCCTGATAGAATTGAAATTACTGTTGGTTCCATGTAGGTATATATGCCATGAAATTTCGGTAGAATGAATGTGTTATGTTTTCAATTTTTATATTTTTCGATAGCAATCGACGTTTCGGATTGATATTTTTTATTTCGATTTGTACACAAATTTTGAGTCTATCTTGAAAAAAGAAGTCTAGGTCTGAGGAATACTAACTTTTCTTATGACTCTCATTTCTGCAATAACTAACTCCTTCAAATAGACAAAAAAAAAACGAATTTTTATTTTTCAAAGTTCTTAAATGAGCCCTAGAAACAATCGTAATGAAGATCGAAAAGAAATTTTTCATGTTTTATTACTTATTTGTGCCATTCCGTTGAATTTTATAGAAATATTTCTCATTTTTCGATATTCTTTTAGGAACAAAAACTTGTCAGTGGACAAAAGGATGTACAGAATTAGAATTGAGTAGGTATCTATTAATTTTTTTCAATTTCTGAAAATGATTGTTCCTAAGTAGCTAAGTAAAAAGGTAGTCGAGTAGGTGAATAATATTAACCATATAGAATATCAAAATAATTAATTATGGTCTCTACGAGTCACAACATGTTAAGAATTATTTTCCGCGAACACGAAAATATTCAACATGATTCTTGGTAGGTAGGTATTTTTAATTCGCTGTACCAATTCTCCTTTTTTTTTCGAGGGAAACAAACAAAACTACAAAACACGAACATATTTATTGAAAAATAGGAAGAATAAAATTCCATTTCATATTCAATTCTCATAAAAAGTATCAGAATAAAAACATAAATTCGAAAGAGACAAATCTGTAAAGAATTTGAAGTTGTTAGTCAGCAAATATATTCTAAAGTCACTAAAATGAGTTAGAAGGTTCCTACTCGACATACTCAGTATTACAAACAGAGAAAATCATTTCAAATACAACATTTCCACAGTTGCTCATTTATCATTTTACTCAACTTTGGGTAGTGTAATGATTGTAATGAAATAAGTAAGAAGGTAGGACCCCACATAATCAGTATTACAGAGAAAAAAGTATTTCAAATCCTACATTTCCACAATTGCTTATTCAATATTTTATTCAATTTTGGGTAGAGTCAGTAAAATGAGTAAGAAGGTAGGACTAAACATATTCAGTATTACAGAAAAAAGATTATTTTAAATCCAACATTTCCACAGTTGCTTCGTCAATATTTTATTCAATTTGGGTAGAGTCAATAAAATGAGTAAGATGGTAGGACTCCACATATTCAGTATCATAGAAAAAAATTATTCAAAATCCTACCTTTCCATAGTTGCTTCCTCAATATTTAATTCAATTTTGGGTAGAGTCAGTTAAATGAGTGAGAAGGTAGGACTCCACATATTCAGTACCTATTGTTGAAAAAAAATATTTTAAATCCAACATTTCCATAGTTGCTTCTTCAATATTTAATTCAATTTTGGGTAGTCAGTAGAATGAGTAAGAAGGTAGGACTCCACATATTCAGCATTACAAAAAAAAATTATTTCAAATCCAATATTTCCATAGTTGCTTCCCAATATTCAATTCAATTTTGGGTAGAGTCAGTAAAATGAGTAAGAAGGTAGGACTCCACATATTCAGTATTACAGAAAAAAATTATTTCAAATCCAATATTTCCATAGTTGCTTCCTCAATATTCAATTCAATTTTGGGTAGTGTCAGTAAAAGGAGTAGGAAGGTAGGACTCCACATATTCAGTACCTATAGGAGAAAATAATTATTTTAAATCCAACATTTCCATAGTTGCTTCCTCAATAAGTATTTAATTCAATTTTGGGTAGAGTCAGTTAAATGAGTAAGAAGGTATTACAGTAAAAAAATTATTTCAAATCCAACATTTCCACAGTTGCTTATTCAATATTTCATTACATTTTGGGTAGTCAGTTAAACGAGTGAGAAGGTAGGACTTCATTAATTCAGTATTACAGACAAAGAATTATTTCAAATCCAACATTCCCATAGTTGCTTCCTCAATATTCATTTCAATTTTGGGTAGAATCAGTAAAATGAGTAAGAAGGTAGGACTCCACATATTCAGTATTACAGAAAAAAAATTATTCTAAATCCAACATTCCCAAAGTTGCTTCCTCAACATTCAATTCAATTTTGGGTAGAGTCAGTAAAATGAGTAAGGAGGTAGGACTCTGCATATTCAGTATTACAGAAAAAAATTATCTTTTATCCAACATTTCTATAGTTGCTTCCTCAATATTTATTTCAATTTTGGGTAGAGTCAGTAAAATGAGTTAGGAGGTAGGACTCCGCATATTCAGTATTACAGAAAAAAATTATCTTTTATCCAACATTTCTATAGTTGCTTCCTCAATATTTATTTCAATTTTGGGTAGAGTCAGTAAAATGAGTAAGGAGGTAGGACTCCGCATATTCAGTATTACAGAAAAAAATTATCTTTTATCCAACATTTCCATAGTTGCTTCCTCAATATTTATTTTAATTTTGGGTAGAGTCAGTAAAATGAGTAAGGAGGTAGGACTCCGCATATTCAGTATTAAGTACAGAAAAAAATTATCTTTTATCCAACATTTCCATAGTTGCTTCCTCAATATTTATTTCAATTTTGGGTAGAGTCAGTAAAATGAGTAAGGAGGTAGGACTCCGCATATTCAGTATTACAGAAAAAAATTATCTTTTATCCAACATTTCCATAGTTGCTTCCTCAATATTTATTTTAATTTTGGGTAGAGTCAGTAAAATGAGTAAGGAGGTAGGACTCCGCATATTCAGTATTACAGAAAAAAATTATCTTTTATCCAACATTTCCATAGTTGCTTCCTCAATATTTATTTCAATTTTGGGTAGAGTCAGTGAAATGAGTGAGCAGGTAGGACTCCGCATATTCAGTATTACAGAAGAAAATTATTTTAAATCCAACATTTCCATAGTTGCTTCCTCAATATTTATTTCAATTGTGGGTAGAGTCAGTGAAATGAGTGAGCAGGTAGGACTCCACATATTCAGTATCTATTACAGAAAAAAATTATTTCGAATCCAACATTTCCACAGTTGCTTCCTCAATATTTAATTCAATTTTGGGTAGAGTCAGTGAAATGGGTGAGCAGGTAGGACTCCACATATTCAGTATCTATTACAGAAAAAAATTATTTTAAATCCAACATTTCCATAATTGCTTCCTAAGAAGATAGGATTAAACATATTCAGTATTACAGAAAAAAAATTATTTTAAATCCAACATTTCCACAGTTGCTTCGTCAATATTTAATTCAATTTGGGTAGAGTCAATAAAATGAGTAAGATGGTAGGACTCCACATATATTCAGTGTCATAGAAAAAAATTATTTAAAATCCAACATTTCCACAGTTGCTTCCTCAATATTTAATTCAATTTTGGTTAGAGTCAGTAAAATGAGTGAGCAGGTAGGACTCCACATATTCAGTATCTATTACAGAAAAAAATTATTTCAAATCCAACATTTCCACAGTTGCTTTCTCAATATTTAATTCAATTTTGGGTAGAGTCAGTAAAATGAGTAAAAAGGTAAGACTCCACTTATTCAGTATAAGAGAAAAAAAATTATTTTAAATCCAACATTTACACAGTTGCTTCCTCAATATTTAATTCAATTTTGGGTAGAGTCAGTAAAATAAGTAAGAATGTAGGACTCAACATATTCAGTATTACAGAAAAAAAATTATTTCAAATCCAACATTTCCACAGTTGAAAATTTGAATATTTCATCAATTTTGGGTAGAGTCAGTAAAATGAGTAAGAAGGTTCCACATATTCTGTATTAGAGAAAAAAAATATTTCAAATACAACATTTTCACAGTTGCTTATTCAATATTTCATTCAATTTTGGGTAGAGTCAGTATAATTAGTGAGAAGGTACGACTCCACATATTCAGTATTACAGAAAAAAATTTTTGAAATCCAAAATTTCCACAGTTGCTAAATCAATATTTTATTCAATTTCGGGTAGAGTCAGTATAATGAGTGAGAAGGTAGGACTCCACATATTCAGTATCACACGAAAAAAAATTATTTTAAATCCAACATTTCCACAGTTGCTTCCTCAATATTCAATTCAATTTTGGGTAGAGTCAGTAGAATGATTATGAAGGTTCCACATATTCCGTATTAGAGAAAAAAAAAATTTCGAATCCAACATTTCCACAGTTGCTTATTCAATATTTTATTCAATTTTGGGTAGAGTCAGTAAAATGAGTGAGAAGGTTGGACTCCTCATATTCAGTATTATAGAAAAAAAAATATTTTTGAATCCAAAATTTCCACAGTTGCTTAATCAATATTTTATTCAATTTTGGGTATGGTCAGTAGGATGAAAAGGAAAGTAGGGCTCCACATATTCAGTATTATAGAAAAAATAATACAAATCCAACATTTCCACAGTTGCTGCTTCAATATTTCATTCAATATTATTGAGGAGATGCAAATGAATTATTAGATTTAAAATTCAGGTCTTGACAATCTTCTGGTGATCCCTTCATTTTATTGAAATTGTCGTCAAAACATCATTGCATTGAACATCATGAATTAATGTTTGAAATACATCATTGTTCGACTTATTTTGGACGTCATTTCTGAAACAAAAACTATTAAATCAACAATTTAAATTCAAATCAAACAAATTTCAGGGAGGGTTCGAAGTAATTTCAACGAAATAATCCAAAGGTTTATTATCGAAAATATAATAAAACAAAACAAAACTTCTGCGATATTTATTGTCAATAACGTCAACAATAAGAACAAATTATTTTTGTTTATTTCAGTCCAGATTTATCAACTCGCCTTCCTTGTCTGTTTATTTATATTTTCGGTAAGAATGTTGCAGTGACCTTTGAACTTTAATCATTAATACTCGGGAACTGAATGAAAATGCAATAATATATCGTTTGTTCACCAACAGTTTCTCTGTTTGCCATAAATTCTAACCTAAGACCGTCTATTTTTGTTACAAGCGCCAGCTCCTGGCGGAGCTTCTGGGCGCTTGTGTATATTTGTGCGTGCGTGTGAGTTTTCACAATTTTCGAGCAAACGAACTGAAATTTGGAGGGTCGACGAAGCACTGACGTGAAATCAGCGCGCTTGTTCATTAAATGTCAGAGCGGTCATCCATCCAGGTACTGAATGCTGCTTGGCTTCAAGTCTTATCAAACTCATACTGATCATACCATTGTTCAACTGACACAACATTCAACTCGAAAGCGAGGTCAAATCAGTTTGGGTTTCTGGAATGTTGTCCTGTGAAAAAATAAACTAATCTATACTCCGTTTAAGAATTATTGACATCTCGGTTGGCTGTGACAAATCGAATTTAAGTTGGTAATAGACTATTCAGTAATATTTTGGGTTGGTGAATTCAGGTTGGTATAGGAATAACACTAACATTACCCATAGAAATCTTGCTTTGATGATTTTATCGAAGATATTGGTGAATATGTAATTATAAAAATTAGCTCTGAATTTGAATATTTTTTGTCTTATGCTATTAAAATGGCTGGAATTGACCAGGATACATCGCGCCTAACAAGAGAACGCCAGGCAGTTTGTCGGTGTTACTTCGAGTTTTTCAAAGATTTGGCATATATTTCCCCTAGTGTTTCCGGTAAACTGTTCCTTTTCGAACTGGCCAAAGAGCACCTAGATTTCAATTGATCGAAGTCAACATTATAATATATCATAAAAAAAATTGGATACAAATACAAAAAAATTGATCGAAAGAAAATTCTTACTGATAAACAGAAAAATATAATAAAAATAGTACGATATTGTGATAAATACCGAGAATACATGGAACAAAACGTAAAATTCATTTATCTAGATGAAATTTGGATATTCAAAAACGGTATTCAAATTTGTCAGTGGACACTAGAAAATAATCCAAAATGTATGCCGAGTATATTCAAGGGTAAAGGCAGAAGGTGCACTATTTTGAATGCTGTGAAAATTGATGGATTTTTACCTGGATGTGATCCGATTCTTGACAGTGGTATTAATGATAAGGATTACTATGAATGGTGAATTATTTCATAAATGGGTTATTGAAAAATTGAAACCTTCCCTGCGAAAGGATGCCCATCAATAGGATTATGTCAGCTTATTCAATAAACACATCCAAATCACTAAACTACGTGGGAACAAAGTTTTCAATATTTTTATCTTTGCTCTTGCATCATTCATAGATATTTCAAGTTTATTTATTATACTTATACTGTATAGTACCCTGTTCACATTCCCTCTGCTAATACACATGCTATATTGTTCCCAATTCAAAAGTATACTGAATAATTGTAAAATTGCTCATCAATTATAATATTTTCAATAATTCATGGACAGTTTTAATGAACGAAAATAAAAATTGACTTTCTTGAAGTATTCAACACTAAGCAATAAATAATTCACAAATTGGTTCATATATTGATAGTTCGGTACAAAATTCTTCATGTACTACATAGATTCTTAATTTTTGTTTCTCTCTTATTTCTTTAAACATTATAACGTTTTTTCCAATCCATTCTTTTGGCCCTGTGCTTGCGAAGTATCCAAAAATTTTTTTCTGTTGGACCACTAGCTACCTGCTAGAATTCCATTAATTATCCTTCTTGAATCCTGACATAAAATGGTACTCTTATAGTTATATGGTTAGAATTTTGCAAGATTTCCAATACCAATAAATATTGCATGGTCCTGAGTGATAAATATTCATTTGAATGATCTTCAATTTTCCATGGTTGACTTTTATATGAGATAGTTTCATATGAAAGCATTCCACGATATTTTTGCGCTTTCAAACCTGAACTCCCATGTAGAAACTGCAATCGATATATTCCGCCTCAATTATTCGATAATTCGTATACTCAACACTTTTCTAGGTTATATTTATGTTTTATTTCTATGATGAAAACAGTAACTTTCTTGTAACTAGAAATAAAGCCTCGACTGGACGTTGATGGCCTGCTTCGATGTCAATAATTCTTAAATGGACTATATTATCATTTTGATTTGACATGTTTCTGTGAACCAAACCGAGCGCCAGTGTGACAAATGATGTTTGTTTTATGGAATCAACTTTTCAAACGATGCACTCACATAATTATATGATGGTCTATTTGGAGCTCCAAAACGGATGTACAGTGTGTGCATTATGCATTGCAACCACGATTAATTCGGATGAGCCACCCATTCGGATAATTCGCTAATCGGGCATCACGTGCTCCCTCATCCAACGAATTACCTAATTCAATTTCCCCCTAATTCCGCGCCGAAACACGACTCCATCATACCTGGGACGTAAAATTCGTTTATAGACGTCGCAGACTATTTATCGGCGGCCTCATCGTCGACTCACCTATGCCGTGCGATCCACCCCGAGCCCGGGATGGCTTCCAGGTCCTAAAAAGATCCACTTACACCGTCCGCATCCCCCATGCCTGGCCAAAGTCGAAACGAGGTACAACACCGCATAAACTGTTGTAAAACGAGAGACGTATAAACCATGTAGTTTGGATGTCGACGAACAGACAGACAGGCCGCTTCCTCTTCGCCTCGGCATATTATGTCATTCAGTTCCTATCTATCTGTCGCGGCAATTTGACGTTTTCCTATCTGGAAATTCCCGGTCGCCGTGGAGTTCTTTCGAAATCTGGACAGGTATCTTGTGTTGGTCCTTATGTATATCGACCTGGTCGGGTGCTCCCGCTCTTTCACGCTGGCGATGCGCATGCCCGCTCTGATTTGGCGCCTTCTTCATCAGGTTGGTGCGTATGAAATGTCAGATTTTTTGACGGGTGTTCAGATTGACGACAATGTTCTTTCGAAGGGGGAGAGTGGATGATGTGGAAGGATTCATATATTTTATAATTACGTTTCGCGTCATACATTTTGAGGTCTCTCAACAATGCTTTTACGCTCACTGCAATCTATGACGTCTTATAACTATCGAATTAGGTACTTCCGCAGAAAAAATATAAAAAGCACTGCCTTGAAGTCAGGGGCTTTTGAGCGCTCGTTCATGCACCTTGTAGGTAGATTCGCATTTAGTAACCAATTGAAGAAATTTTTCACAGCTGTTCAAATTTCGAAATTTCATCTAAGGCGAATCTCCAGACTTCACGTCAGTGCTAAGTGATCAATTTTGTTTTCGATAATTCGCTAGAATTTTCAACGGTATCTATGGTTTGGTGATGCGATCTGGACAAAATTTCGCACGTAGTTTCAATACATTATTCCTCAGCTAGTTGTGAAATTTCATTCCAATCCAATCAGTTGTTTCGAAATTACCAGGAAAAAAAATTTTGATCGGCCATATTAACGGAACCCCTAGTCTAATATTATTCAATTATGAACGTGACCGCGACATTCGAGATCCAAACCTATCCTGAAAATTTCAAGTCCCCAGGCCTTCCCGTTCGAATGTTATAATTTCCTATGTTTTCTATGGTTCTGGTCATGCGATCTGAACAAAATCCTGCGTGTAGCTTGAACACGTCATTCTCCATCTGAGTGCAATTTCACCTCGATCGAATCAGTAGTTTCGAAGTAATCAGGAGAACAAAATTTCAAACGGCCATATTTACGGAAACCCTGGTCGAATTTTGCCCAATAACGAACCCAACCGCGGCATTTGAGATTCGAAGCTACCCTGAAAATTTCAAGTTTCTAGGTTTTTCCGTTCGAGAGTTATCGTGTACATATACGGCCGGACGGACGGGCGGACAGACTCGAATTTTTCGACGCATTCATCATCAGTGTGTCGAACCTTATCGATTGAGACCATTTTCGGCTCAAAATTCGAAAAATACAGACATCGTGACTACCCTCGTGTAAGTAGAACGAGCGCTCAGAAATGTAAATCAGGTTGATTGATCAACGGCCACGGAAATAGTCTTATCGTCGGCAAAAAATGTCCTCATTGAGATAATTCTGTTATTTTGAGTATAAATACTTTGTTTTGTTTGAAGATCAATTTAACAAGGCTGCGTGTCAATTTCATTCGGTTTAGAGCAAATTTAATTCCTCGCAAATTTCATTTGATTCAAAATTTCAAGTCGCACAGTGCGAAGTCACTTCCTCACAGACAGCAAATTCTAATTTGCGTAGAGCAAATTCCACTTCGCGTAAAGCAAATTCCATTTCGCACGATGCAAATTCTTTTTGGTTCAGTGCAAATTTCAAATCTTCCTAATACAAATTCTATTTGCGTAGTGGAAATTCATTTCGACAGGAGCAATTTCCACTTCGCCTAGGGCAAATTTCATTTTACTTGGAGCAAATTCCATTTTACTTGAAGCAAATTCCATTTTTCTTGAAGCCAATTCCATTTTGCTTCAAGCAAATTCCATTTTGCTTAAAGCAAATTCCATTTTGCGTGAAGTAAATTCCATTTTGGTTTAGTGCAAAGTTCAATTCTCCTCATGCAATTTCCATTTGTGTCGAGTCGATTACATTCCGCTTATTTCAAATTCCATTTCGCCTAGGGCAAATTCTATTTTACTCGAAGCAAATTCCATTTCGCGTGGTAAAATTTTTTTTTGATTTAGTTTAGTAGAGCAAATAACATTCTGCGTAGTGTAAATTGCATTTGGTTTATTGCAAATCTCAATTCGCCTAGTGCAAATGTCATTTGCGTAGTAGAAATTCCATTTTGCGAGGAGCAAATTCCACTTCTGCTAGGGCAAATTCCACTTTGCGTGAAGCAAATTCCATTTCGCGTGATACAACTAGGTACTTTTTAGTTTAGTGCAAAGTTCAATTCTCCCTATACAAATTCCATTTGCGTAGTGCAAATTCTATTTTGCGTAGAGCAAATTCCGCTAGTGGTAGAGCAAATAACATTCTGCGTAGTGTGAATTTCGAGAGAAGCAAATTCCACTTCGCCTAGGGCAAATTCCATTTTACTTGAAGCAAATTCCATTTTACTTGAAGCAAATTCCATTTTTCTTGAAGCCAATTCCATTTTGCTTCAAGCAAATTCCATTTCGCTTAAAGCAAATTCCATTTTGCGTGAAGTAAATTCCATTTCGCGTGGTACAATTTATTTTGGTTTAGTGCAAAGTTCAATTCTCCTCATGCAATTTCCATTTGCGTAGAGTCGATTACATTCCGCTTATTTCAAATTCCATTTCGCCTAGGGCAAATTTTATTTCACTTGAAGCAAATTCCATTTCGCGTGGTAAAATTTTTTTTTGGTTTAGTGCAAAGTTCAATTCTTCTCATGCAATTTCCATTCGCGTAGAGTAGATTACATTCAGCGCATTGCAAATTCCATTTCGTTACGTGCAAATTCCACTTCGCGTAGAGCGAATTCTATTTGGTTCAGAACAATTTCAACTTGCCTGGTGTAAATTCCATTAAGCATAGAGCAAATTTCATTTCGCGTAGAACAAATTCAGTTTCACGTGAAGCAAATTCGATTATGCATAGAGCAAATAACATTCTGCGTAGTGTAAATTGCATTTGGTTTATTGCAAATCTCAATTCGCCTAGTGCAAATGCGTAGTAGAAATTCCATTTTGCGAGGAGCAAATTCCACTTCGGCTAGGGCAAATTCCACTTTGCGTAAAGCAAATTCCATTTCGCGTGATACAAACTCTTTTTGGTTTAGTGCAAAGTTCAATGCTCCCTATACAAATTCCATTTCCGTAGTGCAAACTCTATTTTGCGTAGAGCAAATTCCGCTAGTGGTAGGGTAAAATCCATTTCGCGAATTGCAAATTCCATTTTGTTTAGTGCAAATTTTAATTCGCCCAGTGCAAATTCTAAATCGCCTAGTGCAAATTCCTCTTCGCGTAAAGCAAATTCCATTTGATTCAGTTCAATTTCAATTTGCCTGGTGTTAATTCCATTCAGCATAGAGCAAATTTCATTTCACGTGGAGCAAATTCGATTATGCATAGAGCAAATAACATTCTGCGTAGTGTAAATTGCATTTGGTTTATTGCAAACCTCAATTCGCCTAGTGCAAATTCCATTTGCGTAGTAGAAATTCCATTTCGCGAGGAGCAAATTCCCCTTCGGCTAGGGTAAATTCCACTTTGCGTAAAGCAAATACTATTTCGCGTGATACTACTTCTTTTTGGTTTAGTGCAAAGTTCAATTCTCCCTATACAAATTCCATTTGCGTAGTGCAAATTCTATTTTGCGTAGAGCAAATTCCGCTAGTGGTAGGGTAAAATCCATTTCGCGAATTGCAAATTCCATTTTGTTAAGTGCAAATTCTAATTCGCCCAGTGCAAATCCTAATTCGCCTTGTGCAAATTCCACTTCGCGTAAAGCAAATTCCATTTGATTCAGTACAATTTCAATTTGCCTGGTGTAAATTCCATTTTGCATAGATCAAATTCGATTTCGATGGATAATAACTTCGTCGTCTCGGAAGTTATTTCTAGGTGATTTTGATGTAATGGTTTATTTCGATAGGTTCACCATTCAGACCGTTCTGTATAGGTGAAATCTTTGATTTTGGACATATGTATTACAAAGAGATCGTTGGTAAATATCATCTGTCACCAGTAACTTTTTTGAATCAATGATGCAAGATTTTTGAGCTTTTTTTTCCCAACTGGAGTGTAACTGAGGTATATTCAGAATACTTCGTATTTTCCATTGAACCTTTTTGAGCGCTCGTACTACTTACACGAGGGCTATATCATTTCATCACGATGTCTGTATTTTTCGAATTTTGAGCCGAAAATGGTCTCAATCGACTATGTTCGACTCACTGATGACGAATCCGTCGATAAATTCGAGTCTGTCCGTCCGGCCGGCCGTATACACGATAACTCTCGAACGGAATGTCCTAGAAACTTGAAATTTTCAGGGAAGGTTTGAATCTCGAATGCCGCGGTTAAGTTCGTTATTGGGCAAAATTCGCCGAGGGGTTCCGTAAATATGGTCGCTCGAAATTTTGTTTTTCTGATTACTTTGAAACTACAGGTTCGATCGAAGTGAAATTTTGCACTCAGATGGATAATTACGTGTTCAAGCTACATGCAAAATTTCCGTGAATACGGTCGTTTGAAATTTGGTTTTCTCGATAATTTCGAAACTACGGATTCGATAGAGATGAAATTTTGTATTTTAATCGAGAATGATATATTAAAACAATATTTTGTCCAGATCGCATGACCAGAACCATAGAAACCATAGAAAATTATAACTTTGTAATGGAAAGGCCTAGGGACTTGAAAAATTTTCAGGATAGGTGTGGATCTCGAATGTTGCGAACACGTTCATCAATGAGCAAAATTAGACTATGGGTTCCGCAAATATGGTCGTTTGAAATTCAGTTTTCTTGATAATTTCAAGACTATGGATTTGATCGTGACGAAATATCGTATTTAAATTTAGAATGATATATTCGAGCTGAATTTTTTCAGATCGCATGATCGGAACCATAGAAACCATAGAAAACCATAACTTTCGAACGGAAAGGCCTAGGGACTTGAAATTCCCAGGGTAGGTTCGGTTCGCGGTCACGTTCATCAATGAGTAAAATTAAACTAGGGGTTCCGTAAAAATAGCCGTTCAAACTATTTTTTTCCTGATAATTTTGAAACTACTTATTGGATTTGAATGAAGTTCTGCACATAGATAAAGAATAATGAAGAAGCACTGACGTGAAGTCTTGACGAGAGTCTTGATTTTCGCCTTTTTTTGAAATTTTCTTTGATAGCTGTCAAAATCTTTCCAATTGGTTTCTAAAACTGGAGAATGCAAATCTACCGACAAGGTGGAGGAACGAGCGCTCAAAAGCTCCTGACTTCACGGCAGTGTTTTTTATAATTTTTTGAATTCGTTTGAAAAAATATTCCGCAATATCTCAGTATTTTAGCACATAGGTATTTGAATTATTGACACTAATTATGCAAATAGTCTTGATTGATGGTTCTCGATTATTAACATTCATGAACACAGGGATGAGTTGAAATTAGTTCGAAATGGTCATCATTGAGGATTGGACGATTCAGAAAGCTGACCTTGAAACGCTGTACTTTTAATCGTATCCTCTGGATAGCTTGTATCGTATAGGATGAGAAATGAATGTGATCTTGTGTGAAGTCCTGTTGGTCATAATTTTTATCCAAACTTCGTTATTCATCATCAAAACTCAAACATTTTACCAGAAAATAGCGGATCATCAAAATTCAATTGTCAGGACAACGCTCACTAGTAGGTATTTCGAAGATGTTTAGTAATGCAGTGACTTGAATTTCATAGTGCAACAATAAAGAACCAATTCGGATTGAAAATCACCTGTCATCTTTCAAATCAGCTGTCAGTGAAAAAAGTGTTGCCAATTTTAAGTTCTATACCTCGAAATGAAACTTTATAGGTTCAAAACTCATGTGTTACTTACGGGCGCTGTACTTACCTCGCAAGCGAATATAGTGCCTATGAGGATCACCGAATGGAGCTGAAGATCGACAGTGGGTGAAGAAAGTTATGAACCTATATACGTGTAAAATCTTAAACTTCCATCTAATTCGATTCCACGTCGATCTGTGATTGGTACTTCCAGCATCTCGCGCATTAGCATAGTAATTGTCGACATGACCAAGCCCGTAAGCTCTCAGGTACCACCTCTACCACGTCCCAGAACCACATTATAAAGTACCCGACTTAACGATAATCGGATGACTCGAGATATGCGCGGGTCATAGCGGGTAATAATCCCGTCGCATCTACAGCCTTCGGTTTAATTAAGATTTTCTCATTAGGTCCGCGAGCGGTCGTAAAGTCGTAACCGGCCGATTATGCCGATTTGAATACTATATCTCGCGATGAAATATTCGGACACCATTTCGATATCGGCATTTCGGGATCTGGTATTGGGTAATACGGTGACCAGTTGTGCGTGTGTGTGGTCCGAAATTGCGGGGTGTTTACGGGGTCATTTTTTTTTTCGGAAACTTATGTGGGATTGGTGCATATAAGTTTGCTTTTGCAATATCGAATAACATTACTCGAATGAGCGGTTGGTTGTCATCTGAACGACCATCATTATGGATTTGATTCCATATATAGTAGATATTCGATTACCTACTGTTCATTAATTTTTTTCAGCAGTAACTTTTATCGAGTATCCGGTGATATTCAGTAAAAAAGAAGCGAACAGCATGAACTTTATATAAAGCTACCTGAAACTTTGTTGGTTTTTGTCAGAATTAAAGTGTGTAAAGATGGGTAGCATTCGGAACTCGGCGGCGACGACCCTGGAAGCGAAGTACCGCTACTAGAGATTTTTTACGGACACAAGCGACTGTGCAGCGATGCGAGAGAGCGTGGTCCACCGGTGACCTTGGAAGCGCTGCTCATACGCTCCGGAAGCAGTGTGGTCGCGCTGCTGGAGAATTGTATACTTTCTACAATTCTTCAATGTGTATTTAGGATTGCATGCCCTTCAAATTATAATATATCTGTTGGTGTTTTTGTATTGGAAAATAGAAAAAAATGAATAATTCCATTGGAGTGTCGGTATCATCCAGGAGGAGATTATGTGGGCGGCATAAAATCATTTTGCTCCCACATAAGAACAATATCAAATGGAATTTATTCAGGATATTTCGTTATTTTATACTGGAAAATATTGTATTTTATTTATATGTTATTTTTGATTCAAAGAAAATTGCATAATTCTATGATTAAATGTTCTTTTGTTTATGTTTAATTCTTAAAATTGAGATTACTGGAAAAATCTTGCTTCTACCGATTTCCTCCCCATTATTACCGATATTGAGTGTACACGGCAGTCGCTGCCTGGTCATTGCTATCTGTAAGCTCCGAATGCTACCTCAAGAATACGTAATATTCTCAATGGATTTGCGCAAAAAGACCTCGAAACTATCACAGCACCTAACACCTATAACTATAACTCAATAAATATTGATCAAAAATGAATTTGTTTTCATATCAGCCCCACATATGTCTACTAGATGAATTCAAGTTTGATTAAAATTACACCTTTTGCAAATTATAACAGGCACTGGACGTTTCTGAATGAATCAAGCTATCTCGAATGAATTTTTGAATGGTACGATACGAATAGACAACAAAGTTTCATAAGAAACAAGTTTTGGGGGTGGCTTTTCCTACCCATTAAAACCCATTAATATTATATTCTCATTTGCCCTCTCGGTCGCCGAATTTTTTTTCAAAGAGATGGATAAAAGACTGGTTTTTAGGTGCCCCCTTTAGGGGGCCATATCCAAACAGGGGTTGGTTAAATACATTGTTTTTATATACAAGATCCACCTCATTTTTCGAAATCCCTTGAATTATTTCGCACTCATTCATTTATTAAAGGAATATTAAGTTTGTCGTCACACTTAATTGTCATTTTCCTTCAAATTAGTGAAATATCGTATTGTAATAGTGTGCGTACTCTTAATTACAACCGTGCATACTCTTATACACACCAGAGCATAAGAGTACGCACTCCAGAATATCCAGAAATAGTTATTCAATCAACTAGTTTATTAATGACAGCGATTTATGGTCGAAATATTTTAACGCGAGACCGGAGCGAGCCATTAATCGCTGAATTAATAAACGAGTTGATTACAAGATTTTTCCGTCGCCCTCATCAGGAATTGAATATAAATTCTGGATCGAAACCAATTTTTATTTTGCATGATATACAAATTTGACGTAATACAAATTTCTATGTTCATTTCGATATACATATTAATATGTATGCTTCCTACAGAACAATTCGAAAAATTCATAGAGGGAATATTGGACATGTTATGACATTCTGAATAGTTTACATTTATTTCAGTTCCTATAATGTCCGATAAGGAACGTGTGGATGAAGTGGAGGTTGAAGCATTATTTACTTTGGAACTATTATGACATAAAATTTTTTCTGCAGTTTCTATTTTATTCTGAATGGAGTTTTCGATATACCCTTCTGCAAAAGAAGTTGATTTCCAACCACCAAGTCTTTTGATGGCTGAAAAATCTGCACCAATGTCAGAAAGAATAGACGCAGAAGAACGCCGAAAACAGTGACCTGTATACAAATGTGGTTGCTCTAATTTAAGAAAGTTTGCAATCATTGACGGTAATTTAGAAAATGTATTAATTACAACTGGTTGTGTTGAGCATTTATAGTTCTTATAAAAAACGAAAAATCTTTCGTGTGGAGTGTGAGCTGGCCTCAAGGATATATATCTCTCTCGATATCTCTTTGTTATGTTTAAAAGTGTATGCTCATCATTATCCAACACAGTGAATATCCTGTTCGAATGTGTTTTCGATTAATTCACTGTCACCAAAAATTTCGATCCCATATCTTGTACATCCTTTATCTGCAACCTTAACAATTCATCTTTTCTCAATGCACCCGCTACTCTGAATATCAAAGCGACCTACGAATAAAACAATGATAGTTATTTCACTATAACGAAATAATGAGAATAAGTTGGAATAACGATTCAATTGAGTTTTATTTTTATCTTCGACATCAAGAAAACACTATAAGGAACATTCGCTATGAACTCTCTCACATGTTCTTTTTCGAGAACTTTTGATTTTTTTGGGATATATCCCTCTCTTTTCCGTTTAATAAACATCACCAGTTTGTGGTATCTGCTTAATCAGTATTGTCTTTCACATTTAGTGTTGATTTCAGCATCGAATATTTTGGCCATAAACTTGTTAGATGCCCCTTTTCTGCAATACCCGTAAAGTATGCCAACAAAACCGTTTCCGTAAAGTTCCGAACCTTCTTGTCCTTGCACCAAGATCTGAATTCAGCATAGGTTTTTTCATATAAATGGCGGCTCTTTTCAGGAAGCAGAGTCAAAGTTGCTGCTTCAGCAGTTTTTATCACATCTGGCGGTGTCAAAGGGATATTTTCTTCGTTATTCATTATGTAGTTGCGTAACGGATAAAATCAGATTCTGATCGAAAGCGAATAAATAAATTTGACAGCTCGATCGTGCTCCGACATAGATGCATCTATGCTCCGACTGAATATTTTATAATCGGTTGCCATGATAATCATGCATTAATACAAGCAATCATGCATTAATAGGGGTCATTAATGGATGATTTCGAGTGCGTTAAAATGAGCTTTTATTCTATGGTCGACGGAAAAATTTTGTATACAAGACTTTTGGATGTTTGATGCCTCGCAAACATATTCTTTAATGTTCAGGTAGGAAGAAAAAAATTATAAAAGCACTGCCTTGAAGTCAGGAGCTTTGAGCGCTTGTTCATTCACCTTGTAGGTAGATTCGCATTTTCCAGTTTCAGAAAATTTTTTTTACAACTTCAAAAAAATGTTCAGCGCTTCAGGTGACCACCTAATTTTGCTCATTTATGAACCTGACCCCGACATTCGCGATCCAAACCTTCCCTGAAAAATTTCAAGTCCCTAGGCCTTTCCCTTCGAAAGTTATAATTTTCTTTGTTTTCTATTGTTATGCTCATGCGATCTGGACAAAATGTTGGTTCAATATATCATTCTCCATTGAAATACAAAATTTCGTCTCTATCGAATACGTAGTTTCGAAATCATCGAGAAAACTAAATTTCGAACGACCGTATTTACGGAACCCCTAGTATAATTCTGCTCGTTGATAAACGTGACCGCGACATTCCAAATCCACACCTGTCTGGAAATTTCAAGTCCCTAGGTCTTCCGTTCGAAAGTTATGATTTTCTATGGTTTCCATGGTTCTGATCATGCGATCTTGACAAAATTTTGCATGTAGCTTGAACACATCATTCTCCATTAGAGTGCAAATTCATCTCGATCGAATCTGTAGTTTCGAAGTAATTTGGACAACAAAATTTCGAACTGCCATATTTACGGAACCCCTGCTGGAATCCTGCTCATTAACGAATCTGAACCCACACTGAAAATTTCAAGTCTCTGAGTTGTTCCGTTCGAGAGTAATCTTGCTTGCGGACGTACGGGCGGACTCGAACTTTCCGATGGATTCGTCATCAGTCGATTGAGAACATTTTCGGCTCAAAATTTCAAAAATACAGAAATCGTGACGAAATGATATAGCCCTCGTGTAAGTACATAGTACGAGCGCTCAAGAACATAAAAGGCGGGCTTTAAAAAACCTAACAGAAATTTAACTTTAATCATTAAAGTGCGGCTTGACCTTGCCCAGTACGATCCTCGACAGAAAAGTTAAAAAGTGGTTAGGTGTAATCAGTGACTACATTCCACAACTGCGATGCGAACATTCCTATTGGGTCCTCTAACGTCTGACGATTTTTTAGGTTTATTATAGATCTAACCATAACAGATATTGGGCACAGCGACCTCCTATCATGACAGCGTCATAGTCGTTCAAAAATATTCGTACCCCAGATGGGACTCGAACCCACAATCCCCGGCTTAGGAGGCCGATGCCTTATCCATTAGGCCACTGGGGCGATGCAGGTTAAATGTCAATGTGCGATACGGTCCTGAAAATATATTAATACTCATTTAGGTAGGTGATCAAAGGTAGAAAGGGATATTTTGTTGGCAATAAGATCATTTCCAATTCACTTTAGTAGACCCCACTCCAGATTTTGTTGTTCCCGAGATGTAATATTCATCAAAACATATTTATCATATCTCTGACAGTTGACTTGACAGTTGATCATTTCTACCAACATATTGCTTCTGAAGACCCTAATTAGTGGAATGTATTTTAAATCGAAATCTTTCTAATTTCTTTGGGTTTTGGAGATTTATGACGTTGAAGGATTGTGCTTGATTGCCGGGGAAATTGGCTAGAATGCCTTGAATTATGTGCGTGGGGAAATGTTTTTCTGCAAAATTGTTCTAGCTTGCCGGGCGAATTGGTTATGGGGATATCAAACGTCTTTGTAAAATTTCCGGCGTTTCCAGATTTTGCACTGCCGAATTCGGTCCTGGAAGGGAACAGGCTCGGCATCAGTCGAAATCAGCGATTACAATGCTAATGCGAGATCGAACGGCCAAGGATCGGTTGTAAAATACGAAATGTATGCGTTTTTCTGCGGGCGTTGAGGGCGTTCGGACGTTACCGAACGGCAGGATGCCATTTCGCAATCGGGAAAAAAAAATGATAGCCCAGATCTGACATACATCGGCATGGGGTAGAGGATCCCTTCGATGCCGTTTTGGTCAGCAACATTTGATTAAATTGGAGTAGGTACGTTTCTCTATTTCAACTCGGTCGGTAACTTCAAAAATTCCTTTATGGTCGTATTTGGGCGGAAAGTTTCGGCTGCATTAGCGAATTGAAGTTGGCTCGGATGGCTAGCAACACGTCAACAGATCTGTGTATTCGGGGCTTCGTTGAGTGGCAAGAAAGAAATTTGACTATATTCAGGAAATATTCGAGAGAAATGTTCATGGTTGCGAAAATTGGTTGTATAGCCAAAATACCTCTATAGTGACTTTTTTGATTCGGAGTGAGTTCTCAAGTATTTTCCATACGTTGTGTCAATTCCTTTCCGAATTTACATAACGTATATAGGTATTATATACAGAGTGTTTTCAAACGTGAGGCTTTTTTTTCGACAAGTGCTAGAATTCATCAAATTAAGTCAAAATTCCAAATATGCTTTGTATAAAAAAAAATTCACCGGGGCCGAGTATTTCAAAATCAAAGGTACCCGCGAATCTGAGAAATTTCCAGCCAGGACCTGAATTAACTAGGTGAGTATTGAGATTTAAATGTGTCTTGAATGCGTTAAGTTTACGGGAAATCATCTGACAGAGCGTATGACTTCTGTGACTTTAGATGGATAGGACGGGGTAGGTGGATTTCTTGGCCTGCACGCTCCCCGCATCTCAACCGCTGTGATTTTTTTTTTGGGTCATTTGAAACATTGGTGTATAGTAATGGTGATGTGAATAGTGTTGAAGAACTAAAACAACGCATTGAAAATGCTTGTGACGTTATTCGTGAGCTAACTGATGTGATAGTTGCTTCATATAACCAGCGTCATCACACCAGGCAAGACTTTGTGCACATCAAACCAACTTTCTGTGAGAAATTTGGATCAATTTTATCGGTTTGTGATCTTCCTAATTTTTTTTAGGATCTTCTCAATCAGTAATTTTTCCTCTCCTTAGTTTGAACTTCAAGAATTATACCTTCCATAAAAAATCCCCTAATAAAAGTTGAAAGAGAAAATACAAATTTGCGATAAAATCAAGCACTTTATTTACTTGCTGTAATGCAGTTTTCAGTAACACGGTTCTGTTGTTTTCATGAGGAACTTCAATGTCCATTTTTGAGCGCTCGTACTACTTACACGAGGGATATACCTATCATTTCGTCACGATTTCTGTATTTTCCGAATTTTGAGCCGAAAATGGTCTCAATCGACTATGTTCAACTCACTGATGACGAATCCATCGGAAAATTTGAGTCTGCCCGTCCGTCCGTCTGGCCGTTCGTAAGCACGATAACTCACGAACAGAACAACCTAGAGACTTGAAATTTTCAGTGTGGGTTCAGTTCCCGAATGCCTCGGCTAAGTTCCTTAATGGGCCAAATTCCACCAGGGGTTCCGTAAATATGGCCGTTCAAAGTTTTGTTCTCTTACTCCTTCTCTAACTTGGAAACAACAGATTTGATCGAGATGAAATTTTGCACTCAAATGGAAAATGAGGTGTTTAAACCACATGTGAAATTTTGTCCAGATCGCATGATCAGAACCATAGAAACCATAGAAAATAGTAACTTTTGAACGAAAACACCTAGGGACTTGAAATTTTCAGGATTGGTGTGGATCTCGAATGTCGTGATGACGTTTATTTATGAGCAAAATTATACTAGGGGTTCCGTAAATACGGTCGTTTGAAATTTTGTTTTCTCGATAATTTCGAAACTACGGATTCGATCGAGATGAAATTCTATATTTTAATCGAGAATGATATATTAATGCAATATTTTGTCCAGATCGCATGACCAGAACCATAGAAAACATAGAAAATTATAACTTCTGAAGGGAAATGCCTAGGAACTTGAAATTTTCAGGGTAGGTTTGGATCGTGAATATCGCGGTCACGTTGATCAATGAGCGAAATAAGACTAGGGGTTCCGTAAATATGGCCGTTCAAAATATTTTTTTCCAGATCATTTCGAAACAACTGATTGGATTAAAATGACATTTCACACCTAGCCGAAGAATAATGTATTTAAACTATGTGCGAAATTTTGTCCAGATCGCATCACCAAGACCATAGATACCGTAGAAAATTCTAGCGAATTATCGAAAAAAAGTTGGTCAGCTGAAGCACTGACATTAAGTCTGGAGTTTCGCCTAAGTTTGAGATTCTTTTTGACAGCTGTCGAAAATTCCTTCAATTGATTTCTAAAACTGGAAAATGCGAATCTACCTACAAGGTGGATCTACGAGCGCTCAAAAGCTTCTGACTTCACGGCAGTGCTTTTCGTAATTTTTTATCCCAAACTGGATGATATTATTCTTTGAAAACACCTTCATCGATCATTGAGACAATTTTCGTCAGTTGCAATACATGATTAGGTAGGTACACAATGTAGTTGGTGAAAAAAATAGTATGTTTTGAAAACACAAGAATACCTATCTTTATAAACATTGGAATTAAAACTGCAAATACTGTATGTAACCATATAAACTTGAAATAATAAACTATTCACTTAGTTCGTATCACTTTTGAATTCAATTTTGTTTGTATTTTCTGCTTAAATGTTTTCTATACTGTCATGATATTTTGAAAGCGCTCAGAACCGTACTCAGGAAACATTTCTAAACAATTTTATTGAAGCGATTACAAGAGTAATATCATCTAATTGAGAATTGAAGAGGACCTTAAATTCAGCCATAAAAACAACAGGGCCCTACAGGACCGTATCTAGGTACTATTGCTCCTGTGGCAATATATCAGACAGCGCCCCGCCATTCACGTAGATTTTTTTAGTATTTTTTTTTTCATAATGCTAGTCATATATTTCCGTGAGAGTTTCAAAATAATACACATTTTATGGAAAATTTTTTTCATTAAAAACATTGAAATACACATTTTAAATGAAATGCATAAAAATAAAACAAATTCTGAAGAAACAAAATGAAATATTCATATTTATGTAATAAATACGAACATTTATCTTAAAAAACATAAATTCTTCAACTTAAAATTTAAAAATACATACTGCATACTGCAAAAGTAAAATAAAAATTTTTTGGTAAGTTGACTAGAAAACAATAATCGATAATCACAATTTCTGAAAAAAAAACCACGAACTTAGCATACGAATATTATTTTATAACCATTTGAAACACGTACTAATAGTTTCGTACAGGGCCCGATGTTACAATATTCAAGAAGTCCATACGTTAAGTATAAAAAAATCACTAGAATAATCTTTGCCAGATGAGATTGAAGATTCAATGAAAACTATGAAAAGTAACACTAGAATTTGAGTTTTATTAGATTTCAAAAAAATCGCTCTGAGAAATGAGAACTCAAGTTTGAAAATCCATATTTTCCGCAATGAACCGAACATATTTCTTCTTGAATTAAAGGGAACAATGTCATTATGTTAAAATACGAATAATTGAATATATCCGATGCCAGAATAATGTCATTAAAAATAACAAATACTTAGTATAGCTAACCTTCAATACCACAATTCATAATGCTCGAATCAAGAAGCACAATGGCACAAAAAAGTCCGAATATAAAAAAAAACTCAAAACTTATAACACTTCAAATCTGGATACACACTAAACAAACATTGAAATTTGAATTTTTTGCTCTTCCCTTCACTATTGAAAGAAATCAATATTTATGTAGAATAGAATAAGATTCCCCATTTTTTCTCCCACTTTTTGAGCTCAAAGCTCTGATTGGTGAATTTTTGGCAATACAAATCCTTTTTAAAATACCACAGATGTGGCCTAAAAATCTAAACAAATCGATCATTATGAACCATCATCTTCAAAGAAGCCTCCCTTCAAAACAAGCTGGATCCGATAAGGGATGTAGTGTAAGCAATTCATAAAAGGGCTGTGCTTGGAATCGCATGACGATATTACCGATTGTAATATTTATGATCAGAGTGCGGCATCTTTGAAAATTTTTTTATAACGATTGGACCATATTTCTCTTATTTCTGACCTAATTGCATTCTCATTCTGTTTTTTTAATGTCAATGTTTCGAAATGTTGAAATCGAATTACATACTAACGTAAACGTGTTGTCATCTTTCGGATTAATTTTTTTTGCTTGGTGCTTCTATTTTTTTATTTTCGATATTTTTCGGCGCCCCTTTGGACCTTGCGCCCGTGGCAAGTGCCACCCTTGCCCCGCCCTAGATACGGCCCTGGGGCCGTATGCCGTATTGAAAATTAGAGAAAAGCAGTGGAAGCACTGACTTGGAGTAAGGAGCTTTGGCGCGCTTGTTTCCTGTGAACGCAGTCAGTATCAGTGTGACCAATTATGACATTTTATTTCATAAACTTCATAGAATGGAATCGCCGAATTATACGGAGTATATCAGAAATCAATTTTCTTTTCACGTGGAACAGCTAGAAAGATGAATTACTATATAGCTCCCATTTTAACCAAGCCTTATAATATGTATAAGTATAGACAAAAAAAGTTTCACCTCGCAGACAATTACATTTCGGAATCCTATAGGAACCTGCACGTTTTTCCACTTCCTCTTCGGTGATTCACTCTGTAGACCTTATGGCCGTCCTTTGGCGTGCGTGCCCAGAATAAATAATACATAAGGTGTTGTTTCTCCGCATCCCTTACTACTCCAGTATTAATAAACTTCCACGTCGAAAAGGCCACGCCATCGCCCTTATTTGCGGAACCCAGCCGCGTCTTATATATACCTAAGTAGATTAGATAATCCCGACGTCCCGATATTATTCGGGGATTATGGCCTGGTCCGCGGACAATGCGGAAATTGGACCGGGATAACCTCGACTTTCGGAACTGAGCTAATAAAGGATTACTGCCAGTATTTCTGGGGCTGGGATTGGTATGGGAAATCGTGGAATCGCGAGATAAGAATGATTCGGCGGACATTTTCCGACTTCTGGATAAAGGAGGGTATGGCAGATGAGAATTCATGATTGCAGGAAGAGATAATCTGGTTTTTGGGTCGATGAACGTTGAAGAAGTGATGAGGAATTTGTAGCATGGAAAGGCTTTATACTTGTCTCTCGTTGGACACAAGATAGAGAATAGAGACAACTACTATTGAAAACACTTGACCTATTTCACAATGTAAATTGAAAGCGCTCTGCAGTTTTGCCACCATGTGTTTTGGGTATGGTTTGAATGGAAAACAATAAACACGAATAAAATAAAGAAACTAAAAAAGGCGACTGTAATAATCCGCCGAATCCAACCCTCGCTCGTCCCCGACCCCGGTTTGGAAAAATTCGTTATCCTGGTCGTAAAACGTGGCGCGCACAATTTTGAGATTGGAATGAATTTCCGAAACGACGTTGTTATGCAAGTCTTGTAGGCAAGGAAGTGCATTTTGACGCCAGACGGAATCGATATCGGCGGAACGGCCTTTCAGACGGGACCGGGCTGGATGGTACGACGATGCAACGGGGGAAAAAAGCGCCGAACGAACGTATCAGAAGAAATGGATGGTAAAAAGTTTAATCTAAGACGGCGCTCCCGGTTTTACGGGTTCGAAGAGTATACGGCCGAGCGAAACGGGTCCGGTTGCGATGCTGTTCGACGCCAGAGAAGAGCGGTAGAGTTGGTAAACTGGCCGACAGTTTTAAGAGATCTCATTTGGCACCCGATGTGGCGGGATGAATTCTTTCGGAAAAGTTTTTTTTAATTTTTTTCTTTTGGAACTTGATACTTAATGCAGAGTGCATACCTAGACAACGTAGGCTCAAATGTTGTTGGTGGAGATACCTACTTACGACATTCAGTTTCATCGATATAACAAACTCCCGGCAAAACAAACAACATTATTCTCAAGCGACCAAATTTTCGACATTTTATGGTTTCAAGATTTGTCAAACTGCCATTTGTACATCGCGTTGGAAAATTATTAGGGATGCACAAAGCAAGAATTCTTGACTTGCTTGTCAACTTCTCGTCTTCTTCTTCCTCAGCAAGACAAGAAGTATTTACTTCTTGCTCTTGCTAATTTCTTGCTGGCTTACTTCTTGTCTTGATAGCAAGATTCTTGTTATTTCTTATTCTTGCTGGCTTGGGGAACCCCCGGCTCATTTTTCATGCTATTTGCGTAACTTTGTGAAGTCAAACATGTTTTCAATTTTTTATTTTCCTTTTATTTTTTCCAAAAAAATTGATTTTGTCATGGTTTGTGATTGCGTTTGTGAAAACTGGATGTTTTTTAACTATTTATATTCAATGTGCAACAGTGTCGGGAAACAAATAATGTTCTCTTCTTCAGGCTGAATAGATACCACAACATGAGCAGGTTACATCAAAATCTTATCAAACAACAGACTTACCACTATAAATTTAATGCAATATGATCTTCAAAAATAAAACGTATAAGAAACTGGAAATTCGGTCGTCAACCATCTAATAAAGTTCTATAAAAGAGAAAATCTCAAAAAAAACACGACTGAATGTTTGTACTTCAGAATTTTTTATTCATTTTACTGTTTTTTCTCTTTTAATTTTTTTTCCTGTTGATTTTATTTCATTATTATATTATTTTCTCGTCGGTTCTGTTTGTTTTCATAAAGAAAATTTTGCAGTGCTCTAGATTCACATTTTCCACTTGAAGAAATTTTCGACTGCTGTCGAAAAAATTACAACAGCTCTTTGTCAATTATGCCGAATCCATATAAGGGTTTTTTATTCGATAATTCATTGGAATTTGAAATGGTGCTGGCAATGCGATCTGGAGAAAATGTAGCTGAAATATCTCATTCTTCATTAAAATGCAAAATTTCGTCACGATCGAATCCGTGGTTTTGAAATTATCAAGACAACTAATTTCAAACGACCATTTTTACGGAACCCCTGGTCGAATTTTGCCCATTAACAAACTTAGCCGCGGAATTCGAAATTCGAACCTAGGTCGTTCCGTTCGAGAGTTATCGTGTATACTGACGGACGGACAGACTTCAATTTTTCGACAGATTTGTCATCAGTGAGTCGAACCTTGTCGATTGAGACAATTTTTGGCTCAAAATTCGAAAAATACAGACATTAGCACAAAATGATATAGCTCTTGTGTAAGTAGAACGAGCGCTCAAAAAGCTGAGAAAAATTAAATGGGTGATGGTTATGTTACGATAAAAGCGTTTAGAAAGAAAAGATTGCTTCTTGTCTCCTGTGTAATAAACCAGTGACCATAAAAATGAATAACAGAAATAAGGGTGGTTTGAAACGACATTTGCAAGCAAAACATCCAGTAAATTCCAAGAAATTTTTTTCAGATATTTGATTTATTATTGAGCGCTCGTACTACCTACACGAGGGCTATATCATTCGTCACGATGTCTGTATTTTTCGAATTTTGAGCCGAAAATGGTCTCAAACGACTATGTTCGACTCATTGATGACGAATCCGTCAAAAAATTCGAGTCTGTCTGTCCGTCCGTCCAGCCGTCTGTCCGTGTACACGATAACTTTCGAACGGAATGTCCTAGGAACTTGAAATTTTCAGTGTGGGTTCAGTTACCGAATGGCTCAGTTGAGTTCGTTATTGGGCAAAATTCGCCGAGGGGTTCCATATATGTGGCCGTTCGAAATTTTGTTTTTCTGATTACCTCGAAACTACTGATTCGATCGAAGTGAAATTTTGCACTCAGATGGAGAATTACGTGTTCGAGCTACATGCAAAATTGTGTCCAGCTCTCATGACCAGAACCATAGAAACCATAGAAAATTTTGACTTTGTAATGGAAAGGTCTAGGGACTTGAAAATTTCAGGATAGTTGTGGATCTCGAATGTTGCGGTCACGTTCATCAATGCGCAAAATTTGACCATGGGTTCCGAAAATATGGTTGTTTGAAATTCAGTTTTCTTGATAACTTCGAATCTATGGATTTTATCGTGACGAAATTGGGTATTTAAATTTAGAATGATATATTCGAGCTACATTTTTTCCAAATCGCATGATGAGAACCATAGAAAATAATAACTTTCGAACGGAAAGGCCTAGGGACTTGAAATTTTCAGGATAGGTTCGGATCGCGAATTTAGAATTAGACTAGGGGTTCCGTAAATATAGCCGTTCAAACTATTTTTTTCCTGATAATTTCGAAACTACTTATTGGATTGAAATGAAATTTAGCACATAGATGAAAAATAATGTATTCAAAACTACGTCGAAAATTTCGTCCAGATCGCATTACCAAGACCATAGATACCGTAGAAAATTCTAGCGAATTATCGAAAAAAAATTGGTCACTTAAAGCACTGACGTGAAGTCTGGATTTTCGCCTTAGTTCGAAATTTTCTTTGACAGCTGTCAAAATCTTTCCAATTGGTTTTTAAAACTTGAGAATGCGAATCTACCTACAAGGTGGATGAACGAGCGCTCAAAAGCTCCTGACTTCACTTCAGTGCTTTTCATCATTTTTCTTACTACGTATCAAGTTCATATTTCACAATTTGGTACCTATATATTATTCAAATTAAATGTTGGATAATTATTACATGTCTTTCAGTGGATGGTTTACGGCAAAAAATTTTAACTCTCAGATTTTTTTAGAAACATTGCAGAACTGAATCGAAAAAGCAGAAATTCTTGATTCTTGCAAACTTCTTGGCAAGAAATCTTGTTCTTGCTAAGGTAGTTCTTGTTTTTGTCTTTTCTTGCTCACCTTCTTCTTGTTCTTAGAGCAAGAAAAAGCAAGAACAAGAAAAAGCAAGACATAAGAACAACAAGTTCGTGAAATACTAAAAATTAAAGCGGCGTTAATTTTTTTGTACTATGATCTGCGCAGAAAGTAAATTTGGAAATTTGCAAATTTTCTGCTTTTATTGTTTTACAACTTATTATTATTATTATTATTAGGTTTCTTCCTATTCCACCCAAAATCTAGTGATTATGCATATTTTCGCTATATCTTCTTTTTATTGTCAGGGTTCTTAGGTTTATTGGCATCGCTTTTTTGCGACTTTTTATCACTTCAACGTATAGATAACAAATCAGCTCGGCAATTTCGTATTTTGCGCGTTTTCATCGAGATACGCAGGCCGTAATCTCATACTGCGGATTTTGCACTCTTGTACACATGCGTGAAATTCGATATTAATGACTTCAATTCTGACAAAAAATGACTTTACAACCGTTTTCAGCTAGTTGCGTATGAAATTAATCAGGCCGACTGAAAATTGTTGAAGATTCATAAAACAATAGCGCCAGTTTCCATACCTGTACAAACACAAAACTTTGATCATTGTGACTTGCAGTGCGCAACAACAAATTTTCTGAGCTATCTAGTATTTATTATCTATCCGTCACTAGACGCTGCAAATTGCAGATTTCGCTCTTGACTATATCATAAGATATAGTCATAACAGACTTGGTGGTACCACCCTTAATTTATCGACCCCCATGCAAATTCAAAAAAATTGCAAAAATAAGTAAACTTTGGTTCGTAGGGAAACATTTTATACGGTTGGTTACGATCAATGGTTGCGTATCAACCCTGTGAACGAGATGACAGCAGCCCCTAAAATCTTGAATGAAAAGGGGGGTTGGGTGACACCTTGTTTTAGAGGTAAGTCGATTGCCTTTTCGAAAATGCCATAAAAGTGACCTATATTTTTAGTACTTCCGAAAAAAAAAGAGTAGAATAGTTACGCTGAAAATTCAAGTAGAAGTTTTCCAAAACGTAAGAATCGAATTTGAAAATAGGTTATATTTTCGTCTAAAAAATAATGGACAACATTTTCGAAATCTTTTATTGTGAAAAATTTTTCTTTTTTTTTTGTTTCATTGCAACTCTGGCTATAGTAACTATTCTACTCTTTTTTTCGGAAGTACTAACAAAAAAGGTCAAGTGTATGGCATTTTTGAAAAAGCAATCGCATAACCTTCAAAACATGTTGTCCCCAAACCCCCCTTTTCATATAAGATTCTTGGGGTTGCTGTCATCACGCTCACAGGGTTGATACAAATTGATTGCAACCAACCATATAAAATGTCCTCCTTCGAACCAAAGTTTATCTCTTTTTGCATTTTTTTTTTTATTTTGCATGAGGGCTAGAAATTAAGGATGCTACCTTTTCAAATTGAAACACATTTACCATTCACCCACCTCGCATAACACAACAATTTTCCAGCTGCGATGTATTCTTGTTGAACTATCAAAAATAAAAAAATAAGTTTTAAAATAGCCTTCAACGTTTCAATCATCAAGATTTTCAGACGGGTCAATCCGAAGCGCTCCAGCAGGACTGACAGATTCATTTCCGCAGATGTGTGGGAACCCTTTCTCGAAAATAATTTAATCTGCCGGAAAGTTTTATAAAATCCGTGTAGCGTGAAATTTCGCGAATTAAAATGCAGACGGTATAAATCCGGAACTGCATGTTCTGACGGTATGGCCACTTAAAAATGTTTCGTTTATGTTTTAGTTTCATCAACTCTCTCATCTTTTATGTTCGTTTTATTTGAGTGAATCTCTCGACACTTTGGAGATGGTTCAATTCTGTTTGGGTTGGGCGTTCAACGTAAATTTCAGCAGAACTTAATAAATTGCATTAAATGAAAAGGGGCTTGAGGGAGGGGTACACCTACTTTAAATGGAGAATTGACATAAAATTTGACGAGCTTCTGTATAAGGCTTGTTTTGTCTATGGATGTTTTTGTGAGTACAAGTTTTTTGTTCTCTATGAGATATTATTCTTATTCTTTCATCTTTCGGTAAAATAAAATGGACGGGGAGGTGAAATAGACGGGGTGTTTTCGAAGGTGAGTTTTTTTTTGACCATCAATAGAACTCATCGAAATAAGTCAATATAAAAATCGTTTATATAAAATATTCAACAGGGCCGTCTATTTCGAAATCATAGTCACCCGCGAATCTGAGAAATTCCCAACCCGGATCTGACTTCGAACATAATTCAAAGAAGTTTCTTCGTTTAGGTACTCAATGAATTACTATGGACGGTAATGTTCACTTCAATATCCATCATACATATATTCATCCCCAGTGAATCAATAATTTTTTTTCTGTTCCAGGTGTCGGACTTTTCGGGACTAATGCGGGTGTTTTCGCGAGTGTGTTTAGTGTACGTCGGACGAACAGGTTCGCGCAGTTTGGACGACGCGTCGTGGTCGTTCTCAGGGCGTCGTCTCCGTCGTTCGAAAGAGCACCACGTGGAGTTCTGGACCTCTACGTCTTCAAGGCAACGAAGGTAAGTCTAAAATTTTTTTGCCGCTGTTTTCGAATGTGCGGAAAAAATTTCTTGAAGGAATTGCTGGCAATAAGCAAGGAGGGGTCAAGATTTCGGGGAAAATGATGAAATAACTTCCACATCTTATCTGATGGTGAAATAATACAAAGATTATCCCATTGAAAAAATATTCTGAATCTCCTGAAATCTGCAGATTGATGCATCTATCAAAATTCAGTGATGACCAAATATTTTTTTCATTCAATTCAAAACCTTTCATACAATTTTGACGAGGTTAGAAATTTCATTTGAAATAATGAACCAAAAGGAATGAAAATAATAAGTCTATGGTAATATCAGAATTATAAAGATAAAACGTGGCTCTTCTCAAGGATACTGTTCAGTTCAAAAGATTATCTTTATTTATGCAGTGGAAAAAAAATCGCGATTCATTAATTCAATTAGCACTGGAAATGGTCTCGAAATTGAATTATTCTTTCATTTAATTTCATTGCATACATTTTGCATAATTTAACCGTAACACTTGACGATAATCTAAATTGAAACTTGTTGTATAAAATGTTTTCGTTCATGGACAACTATTGTGGAATTGCCTCATTAATTCCATTTTTCTTGCTTTCTTCCAATCGAGAGCATTTCAAGAACTGAATAATTCGATTTGAGATTGAAAATGCAAATTCTGAAGACACTACAAGGGTGTCTCATATAATCCCCTCACCCAAAAAATTGGCATTATTTATAAAAGGAAAAATCTCTGATTTTGAAACTGTATTTACTGAACAAAATTAACGAATGATTATAAAAAAATTATAATCAAGAATTTTGACTATGACATAAAAAGAGATATGTGAATTACAATTTCAAATTTAAATTATTTAGATGAATTTTCTCGAAAGACTATATCTAATAAATCTGAAACAATCCTGTTGAGAAAATGTAAAGTTGATCATATTCAGGTTTTTTGACTTTTGACATCGTACCTTTTTCTTAATCTTTACTGAAAATTTCGTATTTATTCTCCTATCTTCCATTTTTTTGTTTATACAAAAGATTTTTTTTTATTCATAAATGACGTGTTTATAAAAATTTTTTTATCGTAAAATATATTTCAAATGTCCGTCGATTGGTGGGTCATCGTGCAGAACTAACTGATCGAAGTAATAGGTCTGATTACATACTTCAATTAAGTTTCAGAAAAAAGTTAATTCGGTGTTGCTTCTCATAAACCTCAATTATACCTCGACCTGTTTCGACTAGTTAGGGAATAATTGAGTTCTTGAGCTGTCAAGTGGAAATGACGTGAATTCGTTATGTATAATTTACTTTAATAACTAACATAATCCACACCTATTTGGCGACTGGCATGTTTGTTCCTTCTGTTTGTTTGAGACGGTCGCCATTATCCTGTCCAAATAAAAGTTGATTGGTGTGTTAATGGGAGGGTGAGTTGAACACCGCAGTGGAGCGTAGACGTGTAATTATATTATTTGTACCATTAGTGTACATGCGATGGAGGAATTAGTCCATTTATACAGGGTACTTCATGTACCGTAATCTATTAGTCCATCAATATGTTTTTGAATTTATTTTCAGGTTCTCGACATTTCAGTTCTGGCTCTTCGTAAAATTGCTTTCAAAACTTTCGCTTACACCTATTTTTCGCCATATTGAATTGGCCTGTAATCAATCAACCCATCTGAGATGAAAAGTTTCGAAAAGTCTGAATGCCACGACTGAAAAAATTAGATGTTCGAAATTGTGTTTGCCTGATTACTTCGAAACTGCTGATTCGATCAAGGTAAAATTCTGCACTCAGATGGAGAATGACGTAGTCAAGCTATATGCAGAATTTTGTCTAGATCGCAAGACCAGAACTATAGAAAATTATGACTTTCTAACGGAAAGGCCTAAAGACCTTAAATTCTCAGGGTAGGTTTAGATCTCGAATGTCGCGGTCACGTTCATCAATGAGCAAAATAAGGCTAGGGGTTCCGTTAATATGTTTCTTTGAAATTTAGTCTTCTGGATAATTTCAAAACTACGGATTCGATCGAGACGACATTTTTTATTTTAAATCAGAATTATATATATTCAAGCTGAATTTTGTCCAGATCGCATGACCAGAACCATAGAAATCATAGAAAATTATAACTTTCGAACGAAAAAGCCAAGATACTTGAAATTTTCAGAACCTACTGATTGGATTAGAATGAAATTTTGCACATTGATGAACAATGTATTCGAACTACGTGCGAAATTTAGTCCATATCGCATCACTAGGACCATAGATACCGTAGAAAATTCTAGCGAATTTTCGAAAACAAAATTGGTCACTTAGAACTGATGTGAAGTCTGGGGTTTCGCCTCAGTTTGAAATATTTCTTGACAAAAAATTTCTCCAATTGGTTTCTAAAACTGGAAAATGCGAATCTACCTACAAGGTGCATGAACGAGCGCTCAAAAGCTCCGGACTTTTCACGGCAGTGCTTTTAATAATTTTTTTTTAGTAATGTGTATTTATGTTCAGTTGTTTTGAGTATATTTCCGTCCATTTCATTTTGTTTACCGGATTCATCATGGGGCTTCCATCTGAAGATTTCAATATAAGTGAGTTGCAGCATAAATAAATCTTCTATATCAAACACTGATTTTTGCCGAATTATTCGTTTTGTGAAGATCATTAGTTTTTATATTTGAATTACTATGTATCAGTTAAATTTAAAAAGAGAGGAAATTTATGTCTAGAGGTAGCGATCAGAATTTTTTTTGATGCTGTCTTTGTCGATCTTCAACCTTATTCCAAAAATACTCATTTAAGTACGATGCTTTATTTTGTTCAAAATCATTCGCTCGATTTCGAAGGTGTACCTACGCGACATTTTTGAAAATGGAGAAAATTGAATGAAAAAAATTCCTCCACCAGCTCATTTACGAATATTAAAAATCAGTTGCTGTTAAGATGAGATATTGGTTAGGGTTTAACCCTATCAATAATTATTAAGACACATTTGTTTATATTTTGAATTGTTGGTTCATTATTCAACCAATCGACTTTAAAGTGAGCTGGTTCGCTGATAAAGCTTGTGTACCTTGAATTTTTTTGAACTTAACAAAAGCTGAGGAAGATTAGAAATCTGGAGACTGTTTTAAAGGTTTCTATTTTTTCCCAATTTTCTGAATATGAGAAATATATGAATATTTCGTGTCGAGTTGTTTGTCCGAGATGAACTCCTCAAATACTGAACCGGTTTCAATCAAGTTTTGCACACTGTGTGCAGTTTGATTCAACTTCGAAGAAAGAATAGTTTATATCTCAATTTATAGTTGTGATATTTTTTTATTAT
This sequence comes from Aphidecta obliterata, assembly GCA_963966015.1. Lineage (NCBI taxonomy): Eukaryota > Metazoa > Arthropoda > Insecta > Coleoptera > Coccinellidae > Aphidecta > Aphidecta obliterata. Next base: position 14,461,892 of record OZ014435.1, on the reverse strand, counting down.
TGATAATTTGTTTATTCTTTATGACAAAAAGTGATAATTACCTACGCGGCAACGCGGGTGTCAAATCGACGGCAGGACATCGCGTCCCCACTACTCCGATCACTCGATAACGTGCGAGGAGTGATGCCAAGTTTTTAACACCATGTTTTTTCAGATCTCATTCTTCATCTATGTGGAATTTGGCCCAATAGCAGCATGAAACAAGGGAACAATATTATCAATTAATAGCTCTATGTAAATCTGCGCATTCATGGTAGCATCAAGCACCAACAATCGTACTGTATGCCCTCCGAAAGAGAATGTAGATTATCTCGAAGTCTTCGATGAACTGTTTCAATCGAAACCCAAAACACCAGAAGCGTTCTGAAGCCGCTGGTGCATGATTGATAAGTACTCAAAGGCTCTCTACGGGTAGACACAGTCAGAAACCGATCTTGTGCAGTAGTGGTAGATCTTGGGCGTCCCCTTCTCGTTTTTTCGGTCGCGTTTCCAGTCTTTCGATATCGATGGACGAGCCGGAAAACTACGCTTTCACTAACTTGAAAGAAATTCGCAACATCTCTTTCGATCATACCAATCGCCCTATTGGCTTCATTCGCACTAAGTTTATGCATTATTGCAAAACAAATTTTCAGATTTGAATAAAAGAAATTATAACGGATCCAAAATTCTTAGAAACGTAAACGACGAGAACTTGCCAATAACTGAAAAAATTATCAAACGAGGAGCAAAAAAAAACAATTGGATATAAGAAAGTAAACATCTGATTCCTCATAAACAAAAATTTGGTGGACAACTTTCGAAACAGTTACAAAATTTCTGAAGTTCCTTAACTTTTGTAGAGCAGTATATTCATTTTGAGTTGTTTTGGATGATTTTTGTTATAATCCGTTAGAAGCGTGTTTCGTCAATGCGAAATGGGTGAATTAATGAATTCCCATCCCGATTCATCTTTTCATTAGTAAATAAACGTTGGAAATATCATGTACGAAGCAAGGGCGTACCCAGCGTGGGGCAGGGGGGGGGGGGGGCTGTGCCCCCCCCCCCCCCTGGAAGTAAAAAATTGTTGAAACGTAACAGAATAAGGAAGGGGAAGGGAAGGAATCAGTTGTTTACACAAATATTGAGTTTGATGAGCCTCCATCGGAAATTCTTGAAGGAAAATCAGGACTGGATTGAAACGGAAGTTTTCCTCAAACCCGAGTAAAATGATATTAGTATAAGATATGATAATTTTTTTCCCAACAGACAATTTTGATATCTATAATAATAATAGTATACAGGGTGTTTCATAATGTATGCACAGGTTTTCAGGATGTGATAGCTCGTCCAAAAATATGAAAAAAAGTTTTTATTATTTCACCCTCTAAAATACCCCATTTTCGAGTTACAGGGTGTTGAAGACGAAGAAAAAAAATCGTTTTTTGCGAATATCTCCGGAACCTTCCATCGTCCAGAAAACGGCTTTCGTAAGCTTTTTTCTCATCATTATTAGCTATGTTTTGTGCGGAATTTTTTTCTTTTTTTTTTTCTCAATTAGTGAAGGTTTTGAATAGGTAGGTTGTTTTTCGCATCAATAGCTACGCTAATGTAAGAAGTACGGTTTTTGAGACGCCCATTTGAACCGCCAATTTTTCTACACAAGAGAGGTACTCTTGGTCATACCCTCTAAAGTCGACCCACAAATTTTATGTTGAAAAACATGGTCAATTTTTTGAAATCGAAAATGGTGCATTTTGGAGGGTAAGTTCATAGAAACTTTTTATCATATTTTTGGACGTGCTAGTATATCCTGAAATCCTGCGCATATATTATGAAACACCCTATATACAGGGTGTTTTCAAAGGTGAGGCTTTTTTTGACATATGAAAAAATTGAGAAAAGCACAGCCGTGAGGGCAGGAGCTTTTGAGCGCTCGTACATGCACTCTGAAGGTAGATTCGCATTCTGCAGTTTTAGAAACCAATTGGGAAGATTTTGACAGCTGTCAAAGAAAATTTCAAACTAAGGCGAAAATCTAGACTTCACGTCAGTGCTTTAGGTGACTTTTTGGTGATGCGATCTGAATAAAATTTCCCACGTAGTTTCTTCATCTTTGTGCAAAATTTAATTCCAATCCAATAGGTAGTTTCGAAATTATCAGGAAAAAAAAAGTTTGAACGGCTATATTTACGGAACCCCTAGTCAAATTTTGATCAATGATGAACGCGAAATTCGCAACCCAAACTCATCCTGAAAATTTCAAGTTCCTAGGCCTTTCCGTTCAAAAATTATGATTTTCTATGATTTCTATGGTTCTGGTCATGCGAGCTGGACACAATTTTGCGCGTGGCTGCAACACGTAATTCTCCATCTGAGTGTAAAATTTCACCTCGATCGAATCTGCAGTTTCGAAGTAATCAGAAAAACAAAATATTCATCAGGTCCGAGTATTTCGAAATCAAAGTAACCCGATAATCTGAAAAAATTCTCAGCCCAGACCTGGTTCGTATTGATATCTAAATGCGTAGAATTTTCAGTTGTTCGATTTCAGTATACGGGAAATCACCAATGATGCATTTGATTTTTGCAAGCTTCCGATCTCAACCCCTGTGATTTCTCCCTTTGGGGTCATTTGAAAACATTATTGTTTAGTTTAGCATAGAAAATGCTTGAGACATTATTCCGTGACCAAACTTATGTGATAGTTGCATGTAAAACGAATGTTACATGCAGCAACTGTATCACATCATTACGTCGGGCAAAATTTTGTGCACACAAAACCAATGGTTACCAATACGAACAATTTTTGTAAACAGTTAGGATCAATTTTATCGGTGAGTTTGTCAACTTCCCAATTTTTGAGCGCTCGTACAACTTACACGAGGGCTATATCATTTCGTCACGATGTCTGTATTTTTCGAATTTTGAGCCGAAAATGGTCTCAATCGACTATGTTCGACTCACTGATGACGAATCCGTCGGAAAATTCGAGTCTGTCCGTCCGTCCGTCCGTCCGTCCGTAAGCACGATAACTCTCGAACGGATCAACCTAGAGACTTGAAATTTTCAGTGTAGGTTCAAATCCCAAATGCCTCGGTTGAGTTCGTTAATGGGCCAAATTCGCCTAGGGGTTCCGTAAATATGGCCGTTCAAAGTTTTGTTCCCCTGATTACTTGAAAACTACAGATTTGATTGAGATGAAATTTTGCACTTAAATGGAGAATGAGGTGTTCAAGCTACATGTGAAATTTTGTCCAGATCGCATGACCAGAACCATAGAAACCATAGAAAATTGTAACTTTTGAACGGAAACGCCTAGGGACTTGAAATTTTCAAGATAGGTGTGGATCTCGAATGTCGTGATCACGTTCATCTATGAGCAAAATTATACGAGGGGTTCCGTAAATATGGTCGTTTGAAATTTAGTTTTCTTGATAATTTCAAAACTACAGTTTCGATCGTGACGAAATTTTGTATACTAATGGAGAATGATATATTCAAGCTACATTTCTCCAGATCACATGACCAGAACCATAGAAACCATAGAAAATCATAACTTTCGAACGGAAAGGCCTAGGGACTTGAAATTTTCAGGATAGGTGTGGATCTGAAATGTCGCGTTCACGTTTATCAATGAACAGAATTATACCAGGGGTTCCGTAAATACGGTCGTTTGAAATTTTGGTTTCTGGATAATTTCGAAACTGCGGATTCGATCGAGATGAAATTTTGTATTTTAATCGAGAATGATATATTAAAACAATATTTTGTCCAGATCGCATGACCAGAACCATAGAAACCATAGAAAATTGTAACTTTTGAACGGAAAGGCCTAGGAACTTGAATTTCTCAAGGTGGGTTTGGATCGCAAATATCGCGATCACGTTCATCTATGAGCAAAATCAGACTAGGGGTTCCGTAAATATGGCCGTTCAAAATATTTTTTTGCTGATAGTTCCGAAAATACTGAGCGGATTGGGATGAAATTTTGCACCTAGCTGAGTAATAATGTATTTAAACTACGTGCAAAATTTTGTCCAGATCGCACCACCAAGACCATAGATAGCGTAGAAAATTCTAGCGAATTATCGAAAAAAAATTGATCAGCTGAAGCACTGACACGAAGTCTGGAGTTTCGCCTAAGTTTCAGAATTTTTTTGACAGCTGTCGAAAATTCCTTCAATTGATTTCTGAAACTGGAAAATGCGAATCTACCTACAAGGTGCATGTACGAGCGCTCAAAAGCTCCTGCCTTCACGGCAGTGCTTTTCGTAATTTTTTTTGTAGGACCTTTTCAGTCAGTAATTTTTCATTTCCTTTGTTCGAACTTTAAGAATTACACCGTTTAGGAAAAATTTCCTAATGAAAGTTGAAATAGAATATACGAATTTGCGGTAATAGTATATTATTTAACGAGCGGTAATGTAGGTCATAACTAACGCAGATGAAGTTTGCAGCACGAGACGAAGGCGAGTGCTGTAATTCATCAAGTGAGTTATGACCTACATTACCGCTCGTTAAATAATATACTATTATTCACTTGCTGGAATACATATGGCACCGTGATTCATGGCAGATATTCTAAGAGCGAGATAACACGATCCAGAGTGGTCTTAAGATCTTTATGCCCAAGATTTTTTGCACTTTTTTCAAATTGAATATTTCATATGATCAACTTCCGGCTAAATAGTCTCTTTTGGTGATTCCTAGCACTTGTCAAAAAATGGCCTCACCTTAAAAAACACCCTGTATAAAATGTATAAATTTTGGATTTATTTGACCTTTCTGTTCTGAAATGTCACAACCTGAACGACTATGGATTGCCCCCCCCCCTATTTCTGATCCTGGGTTCGCCCTTGAGTACGAAGGATTTATAACAGTTTTCAGCGTGGAAGTATCAAACTTTCTCAACTTTGTGTCATTACTTCGAGTATATTCAACTTTGTCGAAACAGTTTCGATACTGGCATCAAAACAAACTTTATACCAGTAAATATAGGGATGTTTCGTCTATTTAGGATAAAATAAATGAATAAGTCTATGGGTTAGACGGCGAGCCCTGGTGGATCAATTGTGGTACCTTTCAACTTTTATATGCCTCGCATCATCTCCGTCTTTTCGAGTAGTTCTAGCAGTCTCGACAACAGTTCACTTCTGAATCTGCATAATCTAGACCTCCCCGCTTAACTTGTTGCGGTCCTCGTAGCAAATTAATTTCAACTTAAGTCGAACTCCCGAATACTAATCAAACTTGAATCACTCCTCATCGTCGACGTCTGATCCCAAACGAGCCTATATATCGTCCTCCAAGGGGGTCAACTGCCGAAAACGCCAGTTCGGAACGCAGCCATTAGCAGTCAGAATCTCATCCGGCGCAAACATCGAATTGGCACCAGAAAACATTCTGTGGTCCCGGAATGGCCGCATGTATATATATGCAGGAAATAAAATGGACGAGTTATTATGTCTCGTGTCTCGCAGTCGCTGCTAGAAACTTGGAAAATAACGTTATAAACCGGACAATTTACTTAAGCCGATTTAAATGAGCGTGGGATTCAGCATTTTTCGATGCAAGAACGTGCACAGAGACATGAGCGCGGAGGGGGGAGGGATTAATTCAATTTGCGGAGATAAACAATCTCGTTGCGAGCGGTAAAAGGATTAAGTGAGATGTCAGTTTAGATTTGCGGCTGTCGGGATGTTGTTGTTGCCGGGATATGTGGGTATTGATGGGGTATTTTGAGCGCGGTCGTTTCGATCGATGCATTTGCTAATTGGTTATTTCGGGATCCGAGTCGATGACTTTGTTGCTCGGAATGTTCGACACTCTGTCATATTTGGCTCAACTCGCACGAAGGTTCACCATTCTTGTGTACTTGAACACCGAAATCATTTCCAATCGAATTAATTTGCGTCTCGTTACTTTTTCAGTCAAACAGAGGCATAAGGTTATATATATCAATAAGCCCACATCTAAACGTCGACTTCGCTGAAGAACGTGATTTTTATCCTCGCCTCAGTAGTCTCGCCGAGTCGACTATTCGACAAAATTCCAACTTGTTCATTTAACTAAGACGTCACATAAAACCCAACATCTACATACTACACGCCAAGTTTGACATTCTGCACGAGCGTTTTCAATGTGGAACACAATCGTGTTCCAAAACCTTCGATTTCTGTGACAGATTGTTCGGAATATTCGGTGCCACTTAATTAAGAGCCCCTTTGTTTAGGCTGAGCACCGCAATAACGAAAGGCGTTTTCAACAGAAATGTCGAAACGATGGAACCGGGCCAAACACCCGCTCCATCAGGCTCGGTGATTTAATCCGGCAGCACTTCTTTCTATATCCGTCCACGAAAAACATCTCGTGTCGAAAATAATTTGGGGAAGAGATTGGTCGCACTGAAGATGACGCAAGAAAACATTCTAAGATGTACTAAGAGTCGGGAGTCGGGGATCAATTCGCCTAGTGAACGCCGTATGTAACCACGGAAGATATACCATTTCTTAATGAGGTCTAGTTCGTTGAGAGTCAAAAGGGCGATAAATTAATTTAGATATGACAAGTTCTGTCAGTTGGGTTGTTTACAATTTGAGCATCAGACGTTTGTGTGCTAGGATCCATAATTTCAATCGATTCGTATTTATTCGATAAAATATTCAGGAGCTTTTGCGCGCTTGTTCAAATTTTTCGGTCACCCATCTAGGTACTAAAACCACACAATGCTGCTTGGCTTCAAGTCTTATCAAACTCATCCCCGCTTTCAGAAAAACTTAAGAGTAGTTCAAGTAACAACTTTCAACCTGACAACGATGAACGATGTCAAATCAATTTGAAATCAATGAGTTGACACTGCAGGGAGGCTATCGAACAATAGATATTGAAACGAACCATAGATTCTGTGAACCAAACCGGCCGTTAGTGTGAAAGGTAGGTGATGTCATCCAATTAAAAATTACGAAAACCACTGCCGTGAAGTCAGGAGCTTTTGAGCGCTCGTACATCCACCTTGTAGGTAGATTTGCATTTTCCAGTTTTAGAAATCAATTCAACCCCTAGTCTAATTTTGCTCATTGATGAACGTGACAGCGAAATTCGCGATCCTAATCCACCCTGAAAATTTCAAGTTCCTATGCCTTCTCCTTCGGAAGTTATAATTTTCTATGGTTTCTATGGTTCTGGTCATGCGATCTAGACAAAATATTGCTTTAATATATCATTCTCTATTAAAATACACAATTTTATCTCGATCGAATCCGTAGTTTCGAAAATATCGAGAAAACAAAATTTCAAACGACCGTATTTACGGAACCCCTAGTATAATTCTGCTCATTGATAAACGTGAACGAGTCATTTCAGATCCACACCTATCCTAAAAATTTCAAGTCCCTAGGCCCTTCCGTTCGAAAGTTATGATTTTTTTATGGTTTCTATGGTTCTGGTAATGTGATCTGGAGAAATGTAGCTTGAATATATCGTTCTCCATTAGTATACAAAATTTCATCACGATCGAATATGTAGTTTTGAAATTGTCAAGAAAACTAAATTTCGAACGACCGTATTCACGGAACCCCTAGTAAAATTTTGCTCATAGATAAACGTGATCACGACATTTGAGATCCACACCTATCCTGAAAATTTCAAGTCCTTAGGCGTTTCCGTTCAAAAGTTACAATTTTCTATGGTTTCTATGATTCTGGTCATGCGATCTGGCAGAATTCCACCAAAGGTTCCGTGAATATGGCCGTTCAAACTTTTGTTCTCCTGATTACTTCGAAACTACAGATTCGATCAGGATGAAATTTTGCACTCAAATGGAGAATGAGGTGTTCAAGCTACATGGGAAATTTTGTCCAGATCGCATAACCAGAACCATAGAAACCATAGGAAATCATAACTTTCGAACGGAAAGGCCTAGGGACTTGAAATTTTCAGGATAGGTGTAAATCTGAAATGTCGCGTTCACGTTCATCAATAGGCAGAATCATACTAGGGGTTCCGTAAATAAGGTCGTTTGAAATTTTGTTTTCTCGATAATTTCGAATCTACGGATTCGATCGAGATAAAATTTTGTATTTTGATCGAGATAAAATTTTGTATTTTGATCGAGAATGATATATGAAAGCAACATTTTGTCCAGATCGCATGACCAGAACCATAGAAACCATAGAAAATTATAACTTCCGAAGGGAGAGGCCTAGGAACTTGAAATTGTCAGGGTAGGTTTGGATCGCGAATGTCGCGGTCACGTTCATCAATGAGCAAAATAAGACTAGGGGTTCCGTAAATATGGCCTTTCAAAATATTTTTTTCCTGATAATCTCGAAACTACTCATTGGATTGGAATGAAATTTTGCAAATAGATGAAGAATAATGTATAACTATAAACTACGTGAGAAATTTCGTTCACATCGCATTACCAAGACCATAGATACAGTAAAAAATTCTAGCGAATTATCGAAAAAAAAATTGGTCAGCTGAAGCACTGACATGAAGTCTGGAGTTTCGCCTAAGTTTGAGAATTTTTTTGACAGCTGTTGAAAATTCCTTGAATTGATTTCTAAAACTGGAAAATGCAAATCTACCTACAAGGTGGATGTACGAGCGCTCAAAAGCTCCTGACTTCACGGCAGTGCTTTTCGTAATTTTTCTACAACTAACTAGATATTTTTCGAATTACTGAAAAAAAATTCAGCTTGCTATGTCTACGGAACACTTCGGCAGTTTTACATTGACAAACTCAACTGGCGCATTCATACCTCGAATGAACCGTGAAAATTCCAAAACTCTAGGATTTTTATTTCGAAAGTTATCGTTTCTACCGTCAGTCGGACGGACAGATGAAACCTTATCCTCAAAGGCCATTCTCGTCTCAAAATACGAAAATAACAGAGACATTCGGGCCAAATGATAACGCACTTGTTCATGAAAACAAGTGCGCAAAAATAAAAAATAAATTAGTATGAAATTCTCACCAATTTCGGGTAAGGAGAGTTATTCAACATATTGACGCTTGACCTATTTTTGTCTACGTATCTAAGTACCTACTTTATTCGCATTCACTGCTGAAACCATTCTAGTTATTTTTGTCAATAGTGAAAAAAGAGGATTTTTCAGTTTATTTGATGCTGAGTGCAATAAATATGATTTTTGCACATGTTGCACCAAAAATTTTTTTAACGATTGAATCCAATTCGTTTCCATTTCAAATTTTATTCAACAATAGAATTTTTACTAAAAATAACATTAAGTTCAAACTAACGATAATCTTTGAAAGTGATGGCAAGTATTGTATAAAGATATAATTAATCGTATTCACCTCATTTTAGACTCCGATGATTTTATACGAATTATGAACGTTGTTTCTATTCATTACAACTTACAACCGAGTTACCAGGAACAATTTCGAATTTCATAAACCAATTTTTTTTAATTTGTGGACTTTCTAAATTCGTTACTATTTTTCCTCTATTTTTGCACTATTGCAAAATTGAGTTACTTTTTGCAATAACAGAGGAGTCAAACTTTTGGCACAGTATATTTTTAGACTACATGGCAAATTCTGAAGGAAATTGAGAATAAAATATTTCTCCATACACCCTTGTGTTTTTTTTTCTTCTTGGGCCAAGCATAAATAGATTATAACACAATAGACTCACGTACAATAATGATAATCGAAGATAAAAAAAAGTATCGCATACCTGCATTATCTGGTCTAGAGGCTGCGAGGATCAAAAATACCTCAACTATCCTCAACCTCAAAACAAACAAACGTTAAATACAATGATCAGGAAGGAAATGCCTATGTCAAAATAGGTTAGGGTTTCGAATGAGTATCTACCAACACACTGATAAAAATAACTTAGATTTAGCAAACAATTCTATCTACTCCTATTGAATTATATATCCATTATTCAACTTCTTTTGAGCAATTAAAAGTATTTGTAAACAAAGAACGTGAGTTATAATAACTCACTACTATAATTCCCTAAATCTGTGCTTCTGAACAACCCGATTGGCCGAAAGGGAACAGTCCACTATTGGTATTTAGGAGAAGTCACTTGAATAATTTTGACGTTTTTTCAAATTAAGTTGATACCTAAACATTATTGTGAATGTTTTGCTGAAAAAGATTGATTCAGATAGTGAAGATGAATTATTATGTTTACCTTCAGATATAAGACAATCAGCCAATGTAACCATACAGAATTTAATGCCCAGAAAATCCCAAAACAAATATAAAGGTTTATACCTACAACAATTTTCAAGGTTGGTGTTGCAGTAAAAATATTGAGTCATCGTTTACAGAGAATGTTCTTTCGGCATATTTTAATGAGTCTTGCACTAAATATAAAGCACCGCCGCCCCCTATGGACTTTATTCTCCATGCTAAGAACTAAGAAGCACAATCAGCATAAATAATGCATTGTTATAGGTAACTATTGAGATTTGTGAATAAAGTTCTTTCTCAGTACTTGTATCTTGGTATGTATTGTTATAGTCGTAGACAAAGTATTAGTAAAGTATTCAACTTGCGGTAATGGTCGTAACTCACTTCATGAATTTCAGCACTCGCGTTCGGCTCGTGCTGCCAACTTCATCTGCGTGAGTTATGACCTACATTACCGCTCGTTAAATAATATATTGTTATTCACAATACAAAAATCAACAAAGCAAAAAATCCCTGAAAATAATTATTCGAGAATCCTTTCATTGAGGTCCATAAATGTTCGACGCAGGACGCAGTAGCCTCGAATGTTGAGGTACACAAATTATTTTTCCTCAAATTTCCTACAAACACTTTTCGAGGTATATTTTCGTAAAATTGATATAAAACATTAGAGCGGTTATATATAATTATTATTTATTTTGTTATAACTCACAAATATCCATAAGAATCTGGAAGAAGTTAGAATAGTTATAGATTATAAATTTCTATGATTTTTTAGAAAGTTATCTATATTCTTCATAGTGTATTCTGTTTGTATGTAGTTAATACCGTGTCTTCTATCAATTTATTCTACCCAACGTTACGTGCAATGCAGACCTTTATCAGACCTCTGGATTGAACGCAGCGTTGTCTGTCTGTCAAGTTACATTTCCACTGTCGTTCTGTTCGATTCCAGCGAACCAGTATGATATCGTTCTTTTCCTTCACGTGTATAAACCTCATTACCGTCTTACTTCCATTACACACGTAAAGGTCAGATGGAAGTAACCGTTGAATTCGTTTCAGAATAGCCCAGGGCAGGGTAACTGGCGGCGGGTATAACAAAACGTGTGTTGTTCCACTCCCCGAAGTGGCATGGCGTCTTTTCAATCTTGCGAACCCCCGAACCATTCAATTCTTATCGGACAAAGACGATAGGAGGGGTTACGGGCCAGGAACTCGATGTTTTGTACTGAAAATTCGTTCGAAATGGATAAGGATGGGCTGATTTATGAGGGTGCACTCTGTATAGGTTATCCTTTGATAATTGCATAAAAAAAGATGTCAGACAAATGGGGTGAAATTGATTTTAGGGGGAGACTGTGATAAAGGGTAATATTTTATTGAATTAAATCAAATGTTCCGCAATTATATTGCCAAAGAATTATTTTTCAATTCTCAATTCGTGTTTTCTATTATAATAGTTAACTCTGATTGGAGGAACAACCTCAATAAATATCGAAAAGAGAGTGGCTCCGAAAGTGATAAACTCGAGAGAAACGAACACCAAACTTGCAAGTGGGGTCGTATAACAAGCTGATGGCAATTCCCTATAACAAATAAAGGGTTACCCAAGGTTGAAACCGAGCCGTCTACTTGGAATTATAACAGGAAAACAAATTAGACAACCAGAATTGAAGGAAATAATGTTATATGTAAGATAAAGATAAATGAGCACTCCAACCATATCAACGTCTATGGGAATACTTGGTTTAATCGTGATAGGTTTCACCCTCCCTATCACAGTGGTGAACGGCTGTTGGATTGAGTTATTCCAGATAACAAGAAATATCTCAAGTTCGATATTTTGTGGACACTTTAAAGATTACCCCAAAACGGATAGAGAAATATTTTCGTCTACATAACTAAAATTTCGGAAATCAAAAAATACTGTTTTTTTCGTCGGGCCACCCTGTATTTCAAGTGAATACAAATTTCATCCCGGGTATTTTTCCGACGAAAAATGTCGACACCATTCGAACGACTTCATGTCGTCGAATCTTCTTCTCGCTACATTTACATATTTTATCCGTTCCGTTTGTGCCATTAAAATTCCTCGTCGTCTGATAAAAATGGCATGCTCGGCAACACGTCCCGGTAAGCGACGATTTGTATGCAAACTAAACGCGAACTTTTCAGGGACCGCTCGGTGTGTCGAGAAAATGTATTTTTTTTTTGCTAGAATACTTGGTAGCGGCGAACGGGGAGGGGGCAAACCGAGCGTTAAGTAACAAATGGGCGATTTGTCCAACTATGTCGGTAATTCGGATGATCGTTGGTGTTGTTGTTAGTTTTTATGATGGATCAGTAGCGTAGTGGACTTTTCAACATTATTTTTGTTGGGAATTTAATTTCACCAAAATGTATAATAATTAGGGTTGCGCCAAAGCTTCGATTCGGCTCCGGTATCCGGTCGCTTCGGCCTATTTTTCAATTACATATTCGGTTTAAGCCGAAGCTTAGCCATAAAATTTCCAGTACTAAAAATCGAAATCCTATTTATTTTTGTGCTGTTTCTGGTTGGTATTTATAATTTATAACTTCAAATACTATCTGGATGTAGGAATCTGTTTGTTTGTTGCAGTTTATGGTTTGTTTTTGTGCAATTTTTATCAAGAGAACAAATTTGTGTTTCTATAGAGTTTATCTTATGTTTTTTGAGCAAAGTTTTAAGCCATCATTAAGTTGTTGTTCTTATTATTTGTTTTATATTTCAATAATATTTCATATTTAGTAACAATATTGGTTTCTAATACCGTCTTCTTAATGAGTATATGTATATCAATACCATCGATTTGATGGACGCTTCGGATGATTCATTGAGAAATTCGGTATCTGTCCAAATCACAGAAAAACACGCTTTGACGCATCCTTGATAATAACAACTGTTCTACCATTTTATTCTGTACTTCACGGATTTTTTATGGAATTTCATTATAAACGTTGTAGTTCACTCGTTTTTGAGCGCTCGTACTACTTACACGAGGGCTATATCATTTCGTCACGATGTCTGTATGTTTCGAATTTTGAGCCGAAAATGGTCTCAATCGACTACGTTCGACTCACTGATGACGAATCCGTCGGAAAATTTGAGTCTGTCCGTCCGTCCGGCCGTCCGTAAGCACAATAACTCTCGAACGGAACAACCTAGAGACTTGAAATTTTCAGTGTGGGTTCAGTTCCCGAATGCCTCGGTTAAGTTTGTTAATGGGCCAAATTCCACTAGGGGTTCCGTGCATATGGCCGTTCAAAGTTTTGTTTCCCTGATTACTTGAAAACTACAGATTTGATTGAGATGAAATTTTGCACTCAAATGAAGAATTACGTGTTCAAGCTACATGTTAAATTTTGTCCAGATCGCATGACCAGAACCATAGAAACCATAGAAAACTGTAACTTTTGAACGGAAATGCCTAGGGACTTGAAATTTTCAGGATAGGTGTGGATCTCGAATGTCGTGATCACGTTCATCTATGAGCAGAATTATACTAGGGGTTCCGTAAATATGGTCGTTTGAAATTTAGTTTTCTCGATAATTTCAAAACTACACATTCGATCGTGACGAAATTCTGTATACTAATGGAGAATGATATATTCAAGCTACATTTCTCCAGATCACATGCCCAGAACCATAGAAACCATAGAAAATCATAACTCTCGAACGGAAAGGCCTAGGGACTTGAAATTTTCAGGATAGGTGTGGATCTGAAATGTCGCGTTCACGTTTATCAATGGGCAGAATCATACTAGGGGTTCCGTAAATACGGTCGTTTGAAATTTTGGTTTCTCGATAATTTCGAAACTACGGATTCGATTGAGATGAAATTTTGTATTTTAATCGAGAATGATATATTAAACCAATATTTTGTCCAAATCGCATGACCAGAACTAAGAAACCATAGAAAATTGTAACTTTTGAACGAAAAGGCCTAGGAACTTGAAATTTTCAGGGTGGGTTTGGATCGCGAATATCGCGGCCACGATCATCAAGGAGCAAAATTAGACTAGGGGTTCCATAAATATGGCCGTTCAAAATATTTTTTTCCTGATAATTTCGAAACTACCGATTGGATTTGGATGATATTCTGCACCTAGCTGAGGAATAATGAAATCAAATCACGTGCCAAATATTGTCCAGATCGCACCACCAAGACCGTAGATATCGTAGAAATTTCTAGCAAATTATCGAAAAAAAATTGGTCACCTAAAGCACTGACATGAAGTCTGGATTTCCGCCTAAGTTTCAGAATTTTTGTGACAGCTGTTGAAAATTCCTCCAATTGATTTCTAAAACTGGAAAATGCGAATCTACCTACAAGGTGCATGTACGAGCGCTCAAAAGCTCCACGGCAGTACTTTTCGTAATTTTTTGGTGAGAAAACGGAAATTGACAAGTTATATGTTCCACTTTTTTTGGCACAACCTCCACAAGTTTGATATTGAATTTTGATTTTTTTTTACCTTTTTTTTTCTATGAGCTCCAAAATCATGCAGCCGTTTGTACTGGTCTCCCACAAAACTTATGGCTTGTGGTAACTTATTTTTAGCTACGTCGACCAAATATGCATCAGCCCTAGTGTGTGACAGGAATGTCGAAACTATTAGGCTCATAACCTCAATTTCTCCCTTTTGTGGTCAGTTTGATACTGTGTTTCTTCCCAAAAAGTAAAGACCAAGAATTCAGAGGACGGAGGAGGAAGAAGAGCAGGAAGGCCTCAACTAAGGCTCGATTAAATATAGAATTGGAGAAAAAAGAATAAGAAATATATAAATAATTTTCATGAACTAATTTGTTTACCAATAATTTGAAGATGGTGTATTGTGAAAATTGATTTTATGCCTCCAAAAATAATCGACCTTCAGGTGATGTTTCTGATTTGTTTTCACATAATGTACAATTTTTAGTTTGTTTTTGTCCTTTTGCCATTTCGCTAATTCTTCCGTAGTGAGCTAACACACCTATCGAATCGATGAGATTTTTTCCATAATTTACTCAGGATATGAACCCAATTCCACAAATATGCTGTTATACTAAACAAAATTTAGCAACTCAATCTAAACAGGGAGGGAAGACATTGCCAAAAGAAAACAAAAAATTATAAAAGCACTGCCTTGAAGTCAGGAGCTTTTGAGCGCTCGTACATCCACCTGGTAGGTAGATTCGCAATCTCCAGTTTTAGAAATCAATTGAAGGAATTTTCGACAGCTGTCAAGAAAATTCTCATGCAAACTCCAGACTTCACGTCAGTGCTTCAGGCGGCCAATTTTTTTGTCGAGAGAAGAATTTTCTATGGTATCTATGGTCTTGGTGATACGATCTGGACAAAATTTCGCACGTAGTTTGAATACATTTTTCTTCCAATCCAATCGGTAGTTTCGAAATTATCAGGAAAAAAATATTTTGAACGGCCATATTTACGGAACCCCTAGTAAAATTTTGCCCATTGATGAACGTGACTGCGACATTCGCGATCTGAACCTACCCTGAAAATTTCAAGTTCCTGGGCCTTTCCCTTCGGAAGTTATAATCTTCTATGGTTTCTATGGTTCTGGTCATGCGATCTGGACAAAATGTTGCTTCATTATATCAATCTCGATCGGAATACAAAATTTTATCTCGAACGAATCCGTGGTTTCGAAATTATCAAGAAAACAAAATTTCGAACGACCGTATTTACGGAACCCCTAGAAGAAATCTGCTCATTGGTAAACGTGAACGCGGCATCTCAAATCCACACCTATCCTGAAAATTTCAAGTCCCTAGGCCATGCCGTTCGAAAGTTATGATTTTCTATGGTTTCTATGGTTCTGGTCATGCGATCTGGAGAAATGCCTCATTAGTATACAAAATTTCGTCACGATCGAATCTGTACTTTTGAAATTATAAAGAAAACTAAATTTCAAACGACCATATTTACAGAACCCCTAGTAAAATTTTGCTCATAGATGAACGTGATCACGACATTCGAGATCCACACCTATCCTGAAAATTCCGAGCCCCTAGGCGTTTCCGTTCAAAGTTACAATTTTCTATGGTTTTTATGGTTTTGCTCATGCGATCTGGACAAAATTTCACACGTAGCTTGCGCACCTCATTCTCCATTTGTGTGGAAAATTTCATGTCGATCAAATCTGTAGTTTTCAAGTAATCAGGAGAACAAAACTTCGAACGGCCGTATTTACGGAACCCCTGATGGAATTTGGCCCATTAACGAACTCAACCGAGGCATTCGGGAACTGAACCCAGACTGAAAATTTCAAGTCTCTAGGTTGTTCTGTTCGAGAGTTATCGTGCTTACGGCACATTTTCAGCTCAAAATTCGATAAATACAGACATCGTGACCAAATTATATAGCTCTCGTGTAAGTAGTACGAGCGCTCAAAAACAGAGTAAATTATAATGGGTTAAGGTAAACACATCAGACCATGTAACGCAAATAAATGAGATATAAGTCAATAAGTGGAATACACAATAAGAAGGCAATATCCAGGTGAACCTTATTTCAACTTGCTCAAGTCTGTCATAGTCAAGGTCATTATTAACATTCCTTATAAAAACATTTTGTAATCTGTTCATTAGAATTCTCAAAACAAATGACAAATGTTTTGAAGTTTCGAGGTTGTATTTAGGTACTTCAATCATCAAGATATGTCATCGGGTTATACCTACTTCAATCGAGTCGAGCGGTAGATTACCACGGCTTTAAAATATGTCGGTTTATGTGTTTTCGATGCATGAGATTTAAGTGATTGAATAATATTTTCGAAAATGGTCAAAAAGTGGGGGATCAATTCATCATTTGACATAAATTCTTGCAGAATGTTCTTGGAATTCTGCTAGAAAATTACTGTCAAATTCGAGAATGACTTTTATTGTTGTGCAAAAAGCATTCATCATCGAATTGTCCTTCTGGAGTGGATAAAAAAATCCAAATAATGAAGTTGATGCTTAGAATGGTCACAAACTATGAGGTTGGATTCACAGATGAAGAATTCGAGGTCAAATTCAAATCAGTCCTTCCAGCCTTCTGGATTTTATTATAAATTTGTTTATTTTCTTCCAACTTTCATTAGGAGATTTTTCCTGAACGGTATAATTCTTAAACTTCAAACTAAGGAGAGGAAAAACTACTGATTGAAAAGGTCTGATATATAAAAAAAACTTAGGCCGTTTACAAACTTACCGATGAAATTGATACGAATGGTTTACAGGAATTGTTCGAAATGGTCACCATTCGTATGATGTGCACAAAGTCTTGCACTCTTGCCTGGAGTAATAACGAATTAATACATGCCCTCAACTATCACATCAGTTTCTTTACGAATAATGTCAAAAGTAATTTCAATGCTTTGTTTTAGTTCTTCGCCACTATTGACCTCACCGTTACTGTACACTAATTTGTTCAAATTACCCCAGGAGAAGAAATCACATAGGTTGAGATCCTGGGAGCGTGCAGGCCAAGAAATCGACCCACCACGTCCTATCCACCTATTTGGAAACAAATTACGAAATTCGGAAAAGTCACAAAAATTATACGCTCTGTCAGATTATTTCCCGTAAACTGAACACATTTAGATCTCAATACGTACCGTCAGATCCGGACCAGGAATCTCTCAGATTCCCTGGTTATTTTGATTTCGAGATACTCGGCCCTAGGAAATATTTTAAATGAAGGATTTTTGGAATTTTGACTTATTTCGATGAGTTCTAGTACCTGTCAAGAAAAACCTCACCTTTGAGAACACCCTGTATATGGGACATTAATAAAATGAGTTGTATGAAAATTCGGCTTCATAGTTGTTTCGTGTGAAAGAGAAATTCAGTTTTTCTTACGTGGTGTCGAGAAATTTGATAATAGTGGGATTTCGTCTCTTGGAGTTTATTTTAAGTCAAACTGACAGTGGATTTGGTTAACACGCTGAAGCTCTTGACTTCACGTAGCACATAGAAATGAAGAATAGATCGAAAGAAAAAGGGTCACTAGCAGCGATGCACTTTTACGTGATCATCCAGGTTCAAAGCATCCCAAAAAGTTCCTTTGCAACGTTAGCACTGAGAAATCTGGTCTCAGAAATAATATGTTCTTTCTCTTACAAACCTCCTGACGCTTCAGAAAGCATCTGGCGAGGTTAAGTTATCAGAAAATGACGAATTTGAAGTGGACGATGAAACGCCTGACCACCTAATAACGAAATAATCAATGTTGAATACAGACTGGATTTCATTAGAACTCTGGAACTGCATGACGAACAGTAGATTAGGATATATCATGGGCAGTACAAGGGTTGAAGGGGAGCACAATATAGATCTTCAGGTCGTAGCCCTTCAGTAATCCCTAACTTCTAAAAATGAAAAATAACAAAAGAAAAAATGGATGTTCGATGTTTACTTTATTCATCTACGATTTTCATGGACATCAAGTCTCTTCTACTATAGGATGAAAGTTCATCTAGCGCTCTCCGCCACTGAAGATCATCATCCGCGTTAAACAAATCGGCGTCTGATCGTTTGAATTATGCGAACAATTTCGCATTATTCCGACGACCACCCATCGCCTGATCGTATTCGCCTCATTTGCTTGCTACACGAGCGAACGTCCTTGCGAATATTGTTAGAACATTCCGGCCTCGCATGCCTGTCAGAACAAATTAATTTATGCTGATTGGGGAACGTTCTTGTCGATATATTTCTCAATTATGTCGTTGGGACCTTTCGTTTTCGCCGTCGCCGCGCGCCGTTGGTCGTCTGGGGTTCCGCGGGCGAGATTGGATATGTATGGCTTCCGTTTTGCGGAAGAAGGGGGATTTCGCCAGACGTTCATGGCTGCGGTGGGAAAATCGTTTATTTCTTTCAAAAAAAAATTGAATCTTTATACTTGGGGTTTGGGAATTATACCGATTCAAGTTAATGGATTTTGTATATGGGGGTGGTCACATTTTCTCACACTGTTAGATAATGAAGAAAAAGACTTGAAGTCAGGTTGTTTCTGTGTACCATAATGGCCTTCAGTGTACATTGGTATTTTATTTTTATAAACTTCAAAGGATGGAATCACAGAATTATATTTAATATATCAGAAAATCTCACTTTTTTCTGTGTACCAAACGGTCTTTATTTATTACTGTCATTTTATTTTCAATAAATCACTGAATTAGTCACTTTTTCTAACTCTAAATCTTGTGATTTGCACTGAAAATAATGCAACTTGCGCTAGGTGGAATGGGATTGATTATACATCCGACTTGAACTAATATACATCATGCGAAATATCATTCTTCCTTACAATTTGTACTAAGTAACATGTGTGATATTCAAGGAAACGGATAAAATTTGCAGAGAGCAGCCTCCATTACCTAACAGGAGTTAGTTATGAATAGTTGTGAAGATACGCATTACGTGCAATCGTGTTTAGTTGTTATTGTAGTGAATGTGTTATGTAAATAAGAAGTGTTCTTTTAACTGAAAATATTATTCTTGCCAGTAATTCAAATAATATTGCATACAATTTAAATTAGGAAAATGTGCACTGGATTCAAAAGGAGTTTCACTAAATGAGACTGATGCTGATTTCAGAGAGTTAAAAAAAATTTAGAAAGGAACTCCCGTGAAGTCAGGAGCTTTTGAGCGCTCGTTCATCCACCTTGTAGGTAGATTCGCATTCTCCAGTTTTAGAAACTGATTTGACAGCTGTCAAAAAAAATTTCAAACTTAGGCGAAAATCAAGACTTCAGGTCAGCGCAATGTGACCAATTCTTTTTTCGATAATTCGCTAGAATTTTCTACGGTATCTATGGTCTCGGTAATGCGATCTGGACAAAATTTCGCACGTAGTTTGAATACATTTTTCTTCATCTATGTGCGAAATTTCATCCCAATCCAATAAGTAGTTTCGAAATTATCAGGGAAAGAATAGTTTGAACGGCTATATTTACGGAACCCCTAGTATAATTTTGCTCATTGATGAACGTAATCGCGGAATTCGCGATTCGAACCTATCCTGAAAATTTCAAGTCCCTAGGCCTTTCCGTTCGAAAGTTATCATTTTCTATGGTTTCTATGGTTCTGATCATGCGATCTGGACAAAATGTAGCTCGAATATATTATTCTCAATTTAAATACAAAATTTCGTCATGATCAAATCCATAGTTTTGAAATTATCAAAAAAACTGAATTTCGAACGGCCATATTTACGAAACCCCTAGTCTTATTTTGCTCATTGATGAACGTGACAGTAACATTCAAGATCCACACCCATCCTGAAAATTTCGAGTCCCTAGGCCTTTCCATTACAAAGTTATAATTTTCTATGGTTTCTATTGTTCTGGTCATGCGAGCTGGACAAAATTTTGCACGTAGCTTGAACACGTAATTCTCCACCTGTTTGCAAAATTTCACGATCGAGCTTTCGAGATATTATTTGAATCTTGATTGCTTTTCTTTGATGGATCATAAGACGAATCTAGGAACAGTTTATTCATTCGTTGATTCATTACAGGGTGTTTTTTAAGGTATGAGGCTTTTTTTTGACAGGTGCTAGAGCTCATCAAAAGAGATGATTTCGCCGGAAGTTGATCATATGAAATAGCATCAAAATCTCTAAAGACTATGGATCGTGTCATCTCTCTGTTAGGCGATCTGCAATGAATCACGGTGCCATATGCATTCCCTAAGTAAATCTTTTTTTCAACTTTTATAAGGAGATTTTTCTTGAACGGTATAATTCTTAAAGTTCAAACTAGGGAGAGAAAAGATTACTCATTGAAAATTAACTAATATTATTATGTATTAATGAAAAAAATTATGAATTTCAATAATATATTGGCTTAACTCAGGTTATCAAATTCAGTAACAAAATACGACAAGTTATTCTAGATGAACTGATAGCAAGCTAAAAAATCAATTTAATGTTAGCCCAGTGAACACCAAATCCATCATTTGCATCTGTAGACCGTTTCCGACTCAAATCAATTCACATCAGTACAGTAAGCAATTCGATAAAAGAAACAGTAAACCTTCAAAACATGAAGCAGCGGTGATCAGAGAAAATTTCTCCAATCATGCCACCTGTCCACTCCGAAAGAAACTGTCTCAATGTCTGCCGGCCATGAAAAAGATTTCCCAGCTCCACTAGACAAAGACACAATGTGTGACCGCCGTAAGCATTACGAGCATATTGTCACACATGGAAATTACGGGTTCAATCAACAACCTTATTCGTCTAAATAACTGACTAGATGATAAAATTGGCTGTTTATCTCAGATTATCAAATTCAGTAATAAAATACGACAAGTAAGTCTAGATAAACTGATAGCAAGCCAACAAATCAATTTCATGTTATCCCAGAGAATATCTAATCCATCATTCACCTGTAGACTGTAGACTGGTTTCGACTCATATCAAGTCTCATCGGTACAGTTATGATTGGAGAATTTTTCTCTGATCACCGCTGCTTTATGTTTTTAAGGTTTACTGTTTTTTGTATCGAATTTATCATTGCTAACTGTACTGATGAGACTTGATATGAGTCGAAACCGGTCTACTATAGTCTACAGGTGCAAAAGATAGATTTAGTGTTCTCTGGGGTAACATGAAATTAGTTGTTGGCTTGCTATCAGTTTATCTAGAATAAATTTTCGTATTTTTTCACTTATTTTCATAATTTTAGTTCGAAAACTTACCGATAAAATTGATCCGAATTGTTTACAGTGCACAAAGTTTTGCACAGCGTAATGAAGAATTATTACATGCAGCAACTTTCACATCAGTTTGCTCATGAATAATGTCACAACCATTTTAAATGTGTTGTTTTAGTTCTTCAACACTATTACCCTCACCGTTACTGTTCACTAATGTTTTCAAATGACCCCAAAAGAAGAAATCACAGGGGTTGAGATCCGGGGAGAGTGCAGGCCAATAAATGGACCCACCACGTCCTATCCACCTATTTGGAAACACATTACGAAATTTGGAAAAGTCACAAAAATCATACGCTCTATCAAATGATTTCTCATAAACTGAACGCATTCAATAAACACATTCAGATCTGGACTGAGAATTTCTCAGATTCGCGGGTAACTTTGATTTCGAAATAATCGGCCTTGGTGAATATTTTATATAAGGGATTTTCGGAATTCTGACTTATTTTGATGAGTTCAAGCACCTGTCGAAGAAAAACCTCACCTTCGAGAACACCCTGTATACAATTTTCAACAGTTCGGTAAGATTTCCGAAACTATATCCTATTTTACAATCTTCTAAAAATCCCCACAATATAATAACTATATCACGAACGATCAGACGTAGGAATTTTCTAGATATCATTTCAATTTCTACTAGGAAACATTCGTTGACAAATCCTCAGGTGAAAAAAGTCTTCTTCTTGCATTTTCCAGGAGATCGTAACGTGTACGTAATAAAAAGTTTCCATATATCTCTGACAAACCGTTCCAAAGTTCCATACGACTTTATATATGTTGCATGTGTTCGTCCCACCCCTTTTCCGCTGCATTTGCCGGATGGGAGAGCGTCGGAAAAACTGCGGAAAATTCGAGTGCGCGATAATTTCACGGAGCGAGACCCGACGAGAACAAACAAGATAGGGTGAAGCGGGGTGGAGGGGGGCTGGGGGTTCTCTCGCGTATAAAACTTGGATGTGCTTTCCAGCGAATGTATTTTGTCTGAGGGAAAATGAAGACATTCCAAGTCCGAGCTGTTCGGTGGCTTATCGCTCCCGTTGAAACTGAGGGAATTTTCTGCGGAAAAATTGCCGGCGAAAAAAGTTCGGAGGAATGTATTTTAGTCTGGTTTTCTCGTTTTCTTTTTCGCTGGAGCATTGGCTTGTCTTGTACAAACAAGCTGATGGCATTCAGTGCTTATCTCATTTTGTGACTTTATTCTTTATTTTTACTGATGGGTTATTTGCGTTGTTTTTTGTCACTATAGAGACTTGAAATTTTCACTGCGGGTTCAGTTCCCGAATGCCTCGGTTGAGTTCGTTGATGGAGAATGAGGTGTTCAAGCTACATGTGAAATTTTGTCCAGATCGCATGACCAGAACCATAGAAACCATAGAAAATTGTAACTTTTGAACGGAAACGCCTAGGGACTAGAAATTTTCAGGATAGGTGTGGACCTCGAATGACGTGATCACGTTCATCTATGAGCGAAATTATACTAGGGGTTCCGTAAATATGGTCGTTTGAAATTTAGTTTTATTGATAATTCCAAAACTACAGATTCGATCGTGACGAAATTTTTTATACTAAAGGAGAATGATATATTCGAGCTACATTTCTCCAGATGGCATGACCAGAACCATAGAAACCGAAAAAATTATAATTTTCGAACGGAAAGGCCTAGGGACTTGAAATTTTCAGGATAGGTGTGGATCGGAAATGTCGCGTTCACGTTCATCAATGAGCAGAATTATACTAGGGGTTCCGTAAATACGGTCGTTTGAAATTTTGTTTTCTCGATTATTTTGAAACTACGGATTCGATCGAGATAAAATCTTGTATTTTAATCGAGAATGATATATTATAGCAACATTTTGTCCAGATCGCATGACCAGAACCATAGAAACCATAGAAAATTATAACTTCCGAACGGAAAGGCCTAGGAACTTGAAATTTTCAGGGTAGGTTTGGATCGCGAATGTCGCGATCACGTTCATCAATGAGCAAAGTTTGACTAGGGGTTCCGTAAATATGACCGTTCAAAATATTTTTTTCCTGATAATTTCGAAACTACTGATTGGATTGGAATGAAATTTCACAACTAGCTGAAGAATAATGTATTCAAACTACGTGCGAAATTTTGTCCAGATCGCATCACCAAGACCATAGATGCCGTAGAAAATTCTAGCGAATTATCGAAAAAAAATAGGTCAGCTGAAGCACTGAGATGAAGTCTGGAGTTTCACCTAATTTTGAGAATTTTTTTGACAGCTTTAGAAAATTCGTTCAATTGATTTCTAAACCTGGAAAATGCGAATCTACCAAAAAGGTGGATGTACGAGCGCTCGAAAGCTCCTGACTTCACGGCAGTGCTTTTATAATTTTTTTCAGTACAGACTGATAAAATTGCGTTGAGAGCTCTATCAAAGATTTCGAAAACCCCCGAAATAGGAAGAACGTCGAATAATAAGTACCCCACTCTACAATAATACTAATAATTAATTATTGCATATGCCCCTCATTCTTCGTTTCAAATTCCATAATTATTTTTTCGTTCCTATCGATTCACCTATGAAAATTTTCAGGTATGGGAGATAATGTTCCAGCGTTTTGAAAATTTCATTTTTTTCCAATAAATAATTTTCCATCTCGGTTAGCAGCCCCTCGATTCTTGTTTTTCTTCCTCAACTATAATTATTCCATAATAATCACAATAGAGATAATGAAGAACGGGTCTATTGGTCCTTCGAGCCTGACTTCCAAAATGACTATGATTGCTTGAGATGATATTATGGTGTTATGGTAAATCGAAAAAAACTTAATTAATGACCACCATCATGGTGTCTCGTAAACAAGACTGCCACGTAAAAAAACGTGTACCCGCGTATCGCCCAATCGCATCGAGGCGATAATTTATATTTTCACCGTTTGTTAAACGCGTACACGCTAGCGGGTCTCGTAAAAAATTAATAGAGTCCGTAGTCAATTAAACCGAAGTCGACTGGCTTAATTCGGCTAATTAAAACGTACGACTGTCAATCGCACGTCTTTGGTCCGCCCGTGTTTTACTGTTCGACATTTCGGTTTTTATTGCCGCGTTATCTTGTTCTGAGGGAAGGAGTACTTACTTCTTCGCGATTTTTGTCGCGCGACCGCCGTTTTTGGGTTATTGACATTCTGGATCCGATGGTCTTGGGGAATTAATCTCAATATTCGAACATGTAAATCATTCTTTATTTTCACAGCTTTCAGTTGTGTTAAATATTTAATGTTATGAAGTTTCCGAAATATTGAAAATTTGATGTTTGTTGAGTTCCAATTAGTTAAATCGAACTATGGGAGATTGAATGGAAGGCTCGACATAAATTTGCTCTATTGGAAAAGGAGCGAAGAAAAAGATATGAAAAATAACAAATACGTCAATGAATTTAGATAAAAAAAAAATAAAATCAGTGAATATTAGGAATATAAAATATACACCATGTATGCATAAAGTGAAGAAGTACATTATATTCTTGGTAGAAGAAATCTCCAACAAAACCAACGGATGGAGATGGACTCGACCAGAGATCCAACGAGCCAATTCTCTATGCAAATCTCTCAATGGCGTCTACATATTTTCTACAGGGAAAAGACATTTCTTTGGGTTCATAACAAGGTTTCCCCTAGACAGTGAAAAAAACAGGGATCGCGTGTTTTTCCACTACCTTCTGGTCTATTCCAACATGAGAATATTATACCCCGGAGTTCTTCAGATGCTTCGAGTATATACAATGTATGTCATTTTACTGCCCAATTTTTCTTCCTCCGGATTCGTGAGAGTGATGCGTGTAATGGCGCATAAGAATTGAAGTAAAAAAGTATATGAAGGGGAGAGGAAAATTTAATATATTCTATGGAGAAAAAATCATAAGGGGTCCTGGTTGATCTATTAATAGTTGAATGTTACTTTCTTATTATTATTTTATGATGTTGAGTGATAATGTTATTAACCAACTAGTATGTGAAGGTTTCTTTTGAATACATGAAAAGCATGTTACATTTTCTCTTTAATCGAAATAGTTTCGAAATAATAGGGAAAAATTGATAAGCACTGCCATGAAGTCAGGCCTTGTAGGTAAATTCGCATTTTTTTTCTCGATAATTCGCTAGAATTTTCTACGGTATCAATGGTCTTGGAAATGCGACCTGGACAAAATTTCGCACGTAGTTCAAATACATTATTTTTTATTCATGTGCGAAATTTTATTTTGATCGAATCAGTAGTTTCGAAATTATCAGGAAAAAATATTTTGAACGTCCATATTTACGGAACCCCCAATCTAAATTTGCTCATTGATGAACGTGACCGCGACATTCGAGATCCGCACCAATCCTAGAAATTTCAAGTCTTTCCGTTCGCAAGGTATAATTTTCTAAGGTTTCTATAATTCTGATCGAGACATCTGGACAAAATTTCGCATGTAGCTTGCCACATCATTCTCCATCAGAGTGCAAAATTTCATTTTGATTGATTGAGTAGGCAGTTTCGAAGTAATCAGGAAAACAAAATTTTTTTGACGGATCCGTCAGTGAGCCGAACCTTGTCGATTGAGAACATTTTCGGTTCAAAATTCGAAAAATACTGACATCGTGACAGAATGGTATAATAGCCCCCTTGTAGGTAAAACGAGCGCTCAAAAACAATGACTTCTATCCAATATATAAAGCCTGGAAAATGTAATAATTTTCCACATGTAATAATTTTCTACAATGAGTTATCAGTAGTTTCTATGATCATAAAATGATAACAAACATGTCGAAAATCAATCACATTCACGATGAAATCCCCTAGTTTCGAAAAATGATCAAAATGAGAATTAAAAAAAAACAAATTAGGTGATCGAAAACCGGCTCCACAATAAAGACAAAATCTGAATCAGAATAGCAATCTCAAAATGATCTAAGAATATTATTTCAGAGATATATGTTGAAGCGTCATGTGACTATGTGAGCAAATAATACCTAGGTACATTTTATTCAGAATTTGCCTATATCTTCATAGCGTGAAAAGTTAGAGGGGGCACCAATATGACAATTTCAGAAATAAATATCTCACCAACAATTGAAATTTTCAACGATCTATCGAACGATTCCACACATGCTTATGTGCATTGAATTTGTGGGTTAAGCAAATAGCGTACTACTTTTGGAGTACCTACTTAAAAAAAATAGAATTTTGGAAAAAGCTGGTATAGGCCAGGTTTACTATTTAGGGAAACCTCTTTTGAAATAAAACTATCACCACTTCATTTGAATCTTTCCCGAAACTCTCTCCTTTATACTTCAATCTTCGAATAGAGAAGATAAGTCCTGTGATAAATAAAGAGAATAAGAATAACAATGGAAAAAATCATTAAAATATACCGATCCGATTTCAGGATAAACTGCCCAGATGAGATACCCCTTAATGTGTTTGAAGAATTAAATAAAAGACTCTTTCGTTTCATTCACTCGTTAAAAAATTTGAAATTCAATTAATTAGAATCGATAATAATTCCACTAACCGAGGCAAAGAATATAAAGAAAGGTTGTAGAAAATGCGTTTTTTTTTCTTGCTATCTAAATGATATTCTATATTCATCATAACAACCAAAAGAGATAACAATTCGAAAAGGTGGTGAGACCCCTGATTAGATTATTCAGTTTGGTACTTTACTTTCTTTATGCGTGCTTCAAACAAAAGCGTTCTCCGTCGAGAATGGTCTCTAACCATTGTTCTGTTCGACTCCATAACTTTCAGAAGAAAAAGTATAAAGTTTTGAAAATTTCAGGATAGAAACGTTCGAGGTCTGAATGCGCCGGTTATTCATTAATGGGCGAAATCCACCGAAGGTTTCCTCGACTATTAAAAAAAAACTGCGATCGTTGATAGTTATGTTATGAGAAAAGGATACGAAGGTTTATTTGAAATTTTGTAAATATCAAACATTAGAAGATTTTCAAACAGTTCTTTTCTCAACTCCGGTGTATAAGAGATAATTCGCTATATTAAACTGCTGAAATTTTTTGTATACATATCAGGAATGGATAAAATTCAGCTTTTCGACTGTTCCACGTGAAAAGAAAATTGTGTTTCCTGATTTGGTGTTGGTGTTAGTGTTTATATTCGGTGGTTCCATTTCCAGTTTATAACAATCAAATGAAATCATTTGTAAAATTGACGTTTGTGGTTCCGTTAATGATGTTTTGTTCAAAAGTCTCGCTAAAGCTTCATCTTCATCATGTCAAATGATCATGGATCAATTATGAGCGACTGCTTTTGCGATGAATTCAAATAAGGGCGCAAAAGCTCATGACTCAACTTTTCAAATTTTTCTTTTTCTTATCAAATAAATAAATTGTGGAATATCATGAAGAGTTATTTTGGTGTTCGAATACATAAAGGAATAAATGATCTAAAAAATTTAATATTTCGAAAAACAATCGCATATGTATTTCATTTTCATCTGTTGTATAGAAATATCATAAAGCACTGCGCGAAGTCAGGAGCTTTTGAGCGCTCGTTCATCCACCCTGTAAGTAAATTCGCATTATCCAGTTTTAGGAACCAATTCAAGGGATGAAAGCTGTCAATGAAATGACAGCAGCTTTTTGTTAATTGTGCCGAATCAGCTTATAGAGAAATATAAGGATTGTTTTATTCAATAATTCGCTGGAATCTTCTACGGTTTCTATGGTCTTGGAAATGCGATCTGGACAAAATTTCTCACGTAGTTTGAATACATTATTCTTCATTCTTTAATTTCATTCTGATCGAATCAGCAGAGTCGAAATATTTTGAACGACCATATTCACGAAACCCCTGGTCTAATTTCGCTCATTGATGAACGTGACTTTGACATTTGGGATCCAAAACTATCCTGAAAATTTCAAGCCCCTAGGCCTTTCCTTTCGAAAGTTATAATTTTCTATGGTTTCTATGATTCTGGTCTTGCGATCTGGACTAAATGTAGCTTGAATATATTGTTCAACATTAAAATATGTAGCTTGAACAAGTCATTCTCCATCTGTCTCTGAGTACAAAATTTCATTTTGATCGAATCAGTAGTTTCGAAGTAATCAGAAGAACAAAATTTCGAACGGCTATATTCACGGAACTCCTGGTCGAATTTTGCCCAATAACGGACGCAGGATTCGAGGTTGAAACCAACCCTGAAAATCTCAAGTTTCTAGGTCGTTCCGTTCGAGAGTTATCGCGTATACGGTCGGACAGACTCGAATTTTTCGACGGATTCGTCATTAGTGAGTCGACTGAGACCATTTTCGGTTCAAAATTCGAAAAATACAGACATCGTGGCGAAATGATATAGCCTTCGTGTAAGTAGAACGAGCGCTCCAAAATTCCAATGATGTATTGATCGACCTTTAAGTATTCCCTATTTGGATTTTGAGGTAGGTATATATTGTTATGGTTCAATTTTTTGGTATTAATAATTTTAAATTTTATTATTGAAATTTTAAGAAAGAACCACTAACAATATTAAAAATAATTTTGTATTTTAATTTTTCTCTTATTTTTCCCGCGACTCTTTTTTAATGAGGATTCTCAAGGTGCACAAATGAAATAATTTTTGTTTACAACAACTTATTATTCAAATTCAATAAACTAATTCTAATAAAATGAAAACTCTGAATTATAAATCACTCACAGAGAAAAACTTAGTGTAACTAAAGTTCTTCAACACCTCCTGTCTTGTCTGTAATTGACAATAAAATTCCTGCACTCCAAAATTATGATGAGATCAATATCTTTCAGATCTCTTTTCTTCTTCCAATAAAGTTGATATTTCGATCAAATTTCGTTGATATTGACTTGTTAATTAATTTCCACTCCATCAGGCTCCATCCAATTCGTTATAAAAATCATATTTCGAAGATTCTTTTCAATTCAATTCAAAATAATAATTTTGAAAGATCCATTTTCATTCTGACTTTTTACAATTGTCAAAATAATTGGCTTACTTAATTCTAATCATTCAATAGATTTCTATGGTAACTATTAAATTATTCTGAATCCTCTTAAAAAAAATTTCATTTTACTATAATTTATAAGATGTTAAAAGGAAATTCTTGAATTTTGGTGATCTAATTTTGAATTTATTTTTCACTTTTTGGATTTTCATGACAATATATATAACGATAGTTTTGATTTCATTCTCAATTTCTCCTTGAGGAAAAAATCGACCAATTTTCGAAAATTTAATTTTCTTCGCAATAGTTACAGTTATTTATGTTTCGTTTTAAAATGGACTACTCGGCAAGTTACATAATACGATTTTAGACAGGATTTTAGTGTCAACGATGAGTGTTCCCAAACGAACGTCAGTGTAGGTTCCCACGGAAAAATCAAAAATTTCATCCGCACCTCGATCGATTCATGTAAACACGAAAATCCACGCATTCGCGTCCACGTTTCCTCGCACCCGTTCTGAATATTCACCACCTGCATAATTTAGAATTTCGTCTCGTCCTCGAAGCGAAGCATAAGGAGAATGAATAAAATTTCTCCGTATTTTCCTCGAGAACATAAAAAGCGAGAATCGTAGAAAAACCAGCGAGATTGTATCGGATCCGTTTCCGCCACGTTCGCGACCCCCCTTTTCCGTAGGAATGGAGAGGTACGTAAACGTATGAGTTTTTCCGATCACGTGCGTCGCTCAGATCGAATAAAAATTCGGTTCATGTGCCGCAATCATCGCACGTCAATCATGCCACCCTATCGGGAGGGAAAAAGGACGATTCTAGGGGGACGCGGGAGGCGAAAACGATGATCGCCTCGCATGGCTATCGGGTTCTTGGTGTTTTGTGATCGCTTTGACCGGTTGTCGTCGGTATTCTCATTATTATTGGTCGGAGGTTAAGCCGGTCTTGGCTAGAATGTCTGGGTCTATGTTGGTTGAACATCTGCGACATGGCGGTGAACGCACCTGGCTTTAGGTGTCGTTGAAACGTTTACAGTTTCACTGTTGCGTTCGATGCTTGTTGCTTTTTGGTTACCCCATTTTTGAGCGCTCGTTCTACTTACACTAGGGCTATATCATTTCGTCACGATGTCTGTATTTTTCGAATTTTGAGCCGAAAATGGTCTCAATAGACTATGTTCGACTCACTGATGACGAATTCGTCGGAAAATTCGAGTCTGTCTGTTCGGCCGTACACACGATAACACTCGAACGGAACGACCTCGAAACTTAAAAGAGTAGGGTAGGTTCAGTTCCCGAATGCCCCAGTTAAGTTCATAAATGGGCAGAATTCAATCAGGGGTTCCGTGAATATGGCCGTTCGAAATTTTGTTCTCCTATTAACTTCGAAACTACTGATTCGATCGAGATAAAATTTTGTCCAGATCGCATGACCAGAACCATTAAAACCATAGAATGAGTGACGAAATTTTGTATTTTTGTAATGGAAAACGATATATATTCAAGTTCCATATTTCCTAGATCGCATAACGAGAACCATTTTAAATTCCAACGAATTATTGAATGAAAAACTACGAAAAGCACTGCCGTGAAGGCAGCAGCTTTTGTGCGCTCGTACATGCACCTTGTAGGTAGATTCGCATTTTCCAGTTTTGGAAACCAATTGAGGAAATTTTTGACAGCTGTCAAACAAATTTTCAAACTAAGGCGATAATCCAGACTTCAAGTCAGTGCTTTAGGTGACCAAATTCGCTAAAGATTTCTACGGTATCTATGGTCTTGGTGATGCGATCTGGACAAAATTTCGCACGTAGTTTGAATACATTATTCTTCATTCTTTAATTTCATTCTGATCGATTCAGCAGTCTCGAAATATTTTGAACGACCATATTCACGGAACCCCTGGTCTAATTTCGCTCATTGATGAACGTGACTTTGACATTTGGGATCCAAAACTATCCTAAAAATTTCAATTCCTCGGCTAGGTGCAAAATTTCATTCCAATCAAATCGGTAGTTTCGAAATTATCAGGAACAAAATATTTTGAACGGCAATATTTACGGAACCACTAGTCTAATTTTGCTCATTGATGAACGTGACCGCGAAATTCGCGATCCAAACCCACCCTGAAAATTTCAAGTTCCTAGGCCTTTTCCTTCGGAAGTTATAATTTTCTATGGTTTCTATGGTTCTGCTCATGCGATCTGGACAAATTGTTGCTTTAATATGTCATTCTCGTTTAAAATACAAAATTTTATCTCGATCGAATCCGTAGTTTCGAAATTATCGAGAAAACAAAATTTCAAACGACCGTATTTACGGAACCCCTAGTATAATTCTGCTCATTGATGAACGTGAACGCCACATTTCAGATCCACATCTATCCTGAAAATTTCAAGTCCCTAGGCCTTTCCGTTCGAAAGTTTTGGGTTTCTATGGTTTCTATGGTTCTGGTCATGCGATCTAGAGAAATGTAGCTTGAATATATCATTCTCCATAAGTGTACAAAATTTCGTCACGATCGAATCTGTAGTTTGGGAATTATCAAGAAAACTAAATTTCAAACGACCATATTTACGGAACCCCTAGTATAATTTGGCTCATAGATGAAAGTGATCACGACAATCGAGATCCACACCTATCCTGAAAATTTCCCTAGGCGTTTCCGTTCAAAAGTTACAATTTTCTATGGTTTCTATGGTTCTGGTGATGCGAGCTAAACAAAATTTTGCATGTAGCTTGAACACCTCATTTTCCATTTCCATTTCATCTCGATCGAATCTGTAGTTTCAAAGTAATCAGGAAAACAAAATTAAGAGCGGCCATATTTACGGAACCCTTAGGCGGAATTTGCCCAATAACAAACTTAACCGCGGCATTCGAGATTCGAACCTACCCTGAAAATTTCAAGTTTCTAGGATATTCCGTTCGAAAGTTATCGTGTATACGGACGGCCGGACGGACGGACAGACTCGAATTTTCCGACGGATTCGTCATCAGTGAGTCGAACATAGTCGATTGAGACCATTTTCGGCTTAAAATTCGAAAAATACAGACATCGTGACGAAATGATATAGCGCTCGTGTAAGTAGTACGAGCGCTCAAAAAACAGCTGCTTCAGCATAATTGACAAAAAGCTGTCGTCATTTTTCTGAAAGCTGTCAAAAATGTCTTCAATTGGTTTCTAAACCAGCCAAGGTAATAAAATAGCATTATGAATAATTAACTATCATTAGGAGGGATTTAGGATTGGCATGTTCGAATAATTTAAAAGTTGAATTTACTGCCACAAATTGGTACGGTTAATTGAAATACCAAATAGGTAAAACGAAAGATATAAATAATCTCTGAAATAAATTGAGGACCATATTTATTTTCAATTTTTTCTCCAAGGAAGTTATTCACGCAATAGCTGCATTCCTTTCTGATTTTGATTTGAAAAACAAGCAAATTTCTGTACAATCGAAGATAATAACAAGAAAAGTTCAAAATATTCGAGGATATCAAAGTATGGACCAAAATAAAACAATAAGTCTCAACGATTATGGTACTACAGAGTGAACGTTTCCACAAAATTGTTAAACGATCATACAGAAAAATATTTTATAGTTGCCAGTTTGAAATGATAATTATGTAAAATTGTCGGTTTAAATTGGAAATTGATTATCGATAATTATCAGTTCCAACTGGTTATTGGAAATGATGTGTAATTGTCAGTTATTGATAATGTAAATATATTCATATAATATAATGTATAATTGTCAGCTCAAACTGGAAATTACCAATTATTTTCAGTTTGAACTGGAAATCATATAAAGCAGTCCGTCAGTTAGTCTGAACTGGCAATTATTGATAATTATTCATTATTTCCAGTTCAAACTAGCAATTTTTCATTATTTCTAGTTTCTACTGCCAATTACACATAATTGATAATTGCCAGGTCAAACTAGCAATATGAATAATTTTCTGCTCAAATTGGCAATTACCATTAATTGTCAGTTTGAACTGGAAATTATATAAAGGTGTC
This sequence comes from Aphidecta obliterata, assembly GCA_963966015.1. Taxonomy (NCBI): domain Eukaryota; kingdom Metazoa; phylum Arthropoda; class Insecta; order Coleoptera; family Coccinellidae; genus Aphidecta; species Aphidecta obliterata. Next base: position 14,428,029 of record OZ014435.1, on the reverse strand, counting down.
CGTCAGTCAGTTCGAACTGGCAATTATTGATAATTCATAATTGCTAGTTCGAACTAGCAATTTTTCATTATTTCTATTTTGAACTGCTAATTATACATAATTGATGATTGCCAGGTGAAACTAGCAGTATGAATAATTTTCTGCTCAGACTGGCAATTAGCAATAATTGTAAGTTTTAACTGGAAATTAGTTATTATGTGTAATTGTCAGTTCGAACTGGCGATAATAAGTAATTATCAGTTTGGACTATAAATCATTTAAACGTGAACATTTTTACCAGTTTGAACTGACAATTATACATCATTTCCAGTTCAAACTGAAAGCTTTTAGTAATAGTCAGTTTGAACTGACAATAATAAATAATTGCTAGTTTTTACTGGCCTGGCCGTCATCAAATATGTATAATCAATTATCAGTTCAAATCGGTAATTACATAATATGTCTTATTGCTGGCTCAAACTGTCAATTATACATACTTAGTTGTCAGTTCATACTGGTAATTATTTCAACCAATTATACCTACATTAAAACTAACAATTATGTATAATTAGCTGAAAATTATGAATAATTGTCATTTTGAACTGGCAATCATCAATTATGTATAATAGCCCGTTCAAACCGACAATTATCGATGATTTCCAGTTAATCTCACTGAAAGTTGATCATATAAAATATTCAATTTGAAAAAAAAGCAAAAAATCCTAGGCATCAATATCTTTTCCCACTCTGGATGGATCTCTCTGTTAAGACCTATATGCATGCGATGTTTTCTCGGCATTCATTTATCGCAATTCACCGAAAATTTTTAGATATTCTTTTTCAACTTATATCAGGACTTTTTTCCTGAACGGTATTATTCTAAAAGTTGAAAAGGAGATGAAAAATTACTGATTGAAAAGGTTCACAAACTCACCGATAAAATTGATCCAAATTGTGTGCAGAAATTGTTCGAAATGGCCACCATTTGTTTGATGTGCACAAAGTCTGCCCGGCGTAATTTCGAATTGTCACTTATACACTTATGTTTTCAAATGACCCCGAAGAAAAAAATCACAGGGGTTAAGATCTGAAAACTTAGTCGTAAGCATCAATAAATGAATTCCAGCATACCGACCTCACATAGCTGGTAATATCTGAACATTTAAATATCAATACGAACCTGATACAGATCCGCGCTAGGAAATTCTCATATTCGCGGGTAACTTTGATTTCGAAATACTCGGCTTTGGTGAATATTTCATATGAACGATTTTTGGTATTTCGACTTATTTTGAGGAGTTCTATAGCCGGTCAAAAAAAAACCTCACCTTTGAAATCACCCTGTATATCTTCTTCTGCATGTCCGTTTATGGCTCTCGTATGGGGTTCGGAGATGGAATGTTATTATTTTTTTACCACCTACATGTTCGAGCATTGCGGCTAAGATTAGCCGCACATCTCCGCCTCCCATCGAAACGAATGAGGAAAAGGAAACAGATCCGCTTCCTGAATTGCGTCATTTCGGTGCCCTTTTTTTTTTAGCTACGGACGTGGCAGGTCCGAATCGAACCCGTTACGGAAAGCCGTAACCTGGACGAAATTGGCCGGTGAGAGTAGGAGGGCAATATTATAAACAACAACAAGGATAGGTACGCGGGTTTCGCTATTCAATCTCGAGGGTGAGCCTTTAAAGTCCAGAAGAGGATCTTGGGGATGGAATTGGGTTGGGCGTTTTCTGAGATGTTGTAGAGATGGTAATAAAGGTTGTACAGTTTGGTTCAAGTAACGTGCCGATACCTACAAGAAAAATCTTACTGATTTCGAATTTGAAACCTGGGATATCATAAGTCATGAAGTTTCTTTCATTTGGCAGATATAATTCTCAAAATTAATTAATATTTAGGTGAGGTTGAGTTAGCTTGAGTTGAATATAATTCTTCGTCTGAAATTCAAAACGTTTTATTTCCGACAACACCGAGTTGCCAGGCTCTATTATCACCAACAAAATTCCGTGAGACTTCAAAGTAAATTTTATGTCTTCGAACGTAACCCTTCCCATAATCCAGGGCGACACTTCCCAAAAATTATCCCGACGTAAACTATGGAATTCGGCGCTCTCGATTCCTCCCCATTTGCCATCAGCGGATTCTAGAAATATTTTTGGGCGATGTCGGGTTTCCCGACGCCATGGCCAATCCGGATTGCCGTCGTTGAAAAGTTGTTATCCTAGACGTCTAATCGCGGATGAAGATGGGATGAAATGTGCCAGACTATGGATGTTCTTCGGAGCTGCGGGTATTTCTCAGCTCCCTTTGAAAATGGGAAATCTGAGATGATGAGTTCTGATGCTTTCACGTTCTCGAGATTACAGTGCGCGCGAATGCTCCTGACTCCTGAAACGTCAATGCTTTTCTCGAAGTTTTAAGTATTATAATGAAGATAATGAGGACCAACTTTTGCTAATGAATTAATTATTTTCTTGACATACAGGATGAGCTTACAATGCGTAACAATATATCAAGCAAAGTACCGGTCAAATAGAGTAGTTTGATGGAGGGTTATATTTCGTTGAATTACTTAATTCAAATCTTCCGCAATTATATCATGGAAGTGCCAGAAATTTTTATGCGAATATACTTAGTTTGAAATCAACTGAAGTTGAATTTTCACTTTTGAAGTTTATTGAATTCCAACAAAGGAATGGTGGGTGGCTTTGATAATTTATGAATAGATCGAAGATGTGATATTTATGAAAAAAATATAAGTATGGAGATTGAGGGAAAATGGATGTCATTGATAGAAACTGTATTAGATTCGAAATATTCGTTATAATGAAAAAACAGAGAGGCTATTAAAGTCACCCTGATTATTTTCAACCCCAGATTTCTTTCATAGGAACAAATAGCAAATTTACATTTTAGGCACAACTAAATGTAGTTTTATTTATTTCAAGATTCATCTAAAGAAGCAATAATTTTCTTTTCATTTGAAATCTTTATCACTGTTTTATTTTCTGAATTTTTGGGTGCGATATTTCAATACGAAGTCGACATTCGAGGCACCTCGAAAATTCTTGTTTCGTCCTGAGGTTAAGTTATATTATGTTACAACTTATAAAAAGTTAACCCATATTTTTTTCCTAGACGTTGTAGAACGAGAAAGCTACCAGCTGCTAAGTTACGGTAGGTGTCAAACAACTAAAAAAAAAAATTATGTGCCACTTTCACAACTCACTAATGTTTGAGGCTTAGCGGCCATCTTTGACGCCCATCGAGATCGACCCATCTGGTAGAGAGGTTTCCATTTCTTCTCTCCCATGACGGGTTTTTAGTTGGCTTTCGCAAGCTCAATCATAATTTATCCAAAATGGGTTTGTTGGTTGGTTATCATTTTTTTTAAATCGTAATTTCCTCGTTATTGATCCGTTTCATGTGGCTTTCTTGCTTGCTTCGTCCTCGTATTAGTCATAATGAGGAAGTTAATTGATGAATAAATTATATTTTCGGCCCAGTGTTGTTGTGTTTTTTTTCTTCATTTCATTCGGTTAACCGAATGTCTTTGAAGGCATTTGTGGGTGCGGGGTTTCTTTGAATGATTGACCTCATAGTGAGCGTTCCTTTCTTGTAGGAATTTTTTGACAAAACTTGATTTATAAGGTTTATATTTTGCGAGATTTTGTTCAGTTCTGTTTTCTAATTGTTCTATCCTTTTTGAGTGCCAACTCCCAAATGGTCTCATTCGATACACGTTTGAGACATGAGAGTTCTTTTTGAGCGCTCGTTCTACTTACACGAGGGCTATATCATTTCGTCACGATGTCTGTATTTTTCGAATTTTGAGCCGAAAATGGTCTCAATCGACAAGATTCGACTCACCGATGACTTCGTCGAAAAATTCGAGTCTGTCCGTCCGGCGTCCGTATACACAATAACTCTCGAACGGAACGTCCTAGAAACTTGAAATTTTCAGAGTAGGTTCGAATCTTGAATGTCGCGGTCGAGTTCGTTATTAGGCGAAATGCAACCAGGGGTTCAGTAAATATGGCCGTTCGAAATTTTGTTCTCCTGATTACTTCGAAACTACGGATTGGATTAGAATGAAATTTTGCACATGGAGAAGAATAATGTATTCAAACTACGAACGAAATTTTGTCCAGATCGCATTACCAAGACCATACATAACGTAGAAAGTCCTAGCGAATTATCGAAAAAAAAGGTCAGCTGAAGCGCTGACACGAAGTCTGGTGTTTCGCCTTAGTTCAAAATTTTTTTTGACAGCTGTCAAAAATTCCTTCAATTGGTTTCTAAAACTGGAAAATGCGAATCTACGTACAAGGTAGCTCCTGACTTCACGGCATTCCTCCTTTTTTTTTAATTTGGCTATTACTTTTCTTTGTTGCTTTGTTTTTTAGTCAAATTCAAATTTTTTCACATGGTGATGGAAATTTAGAGATAAGAGAAGAGTTCTGCGATAATATGGATGCATTTCCAGAGGCTTTACAAACAACTGGTTTGGAAATGAGATTCAACACATAATGTAATACATATGTATATTAGAAAGATAAAATGCGAAAAGGGGGTAGATAACAGATTTTTTTTTCAACTTGGCAATTCTCCTAATTGAATCGATCCAATAACGATAAATTTTATAACTTCATTTCATTATAATCTTCTGAATAACTTGTCTGTGATTTCACAGATTATGCAAGCCATTTGATAACAGAAGAGCAAGGTTTTAAATTTGACATTAAGGTAAAGTTTATTTGTTGAATATGCAGGATGTTCTATTTTAAGAAGCAGGCATCTTTTTCGATAAAAAAAAACTTTGAGTTGGAGGGGATTTTTCACAAAAACCTCAGATATTTATACCAAATTTGGTTTACATATTTCACTGAGAATATAACATACTGGTATGACCATAATTTTCCAGATAAGTGATAGGATAACGGAGGCCTATACGATCCACCTGCCTCTTTTATTTTCGACCAAAAAACCATTTTCCAATGGAGGAAGGACAAATTTGTTACGATACTAAGGCTAACACGAAAAAATATCAGGAGATATTTTTGCGCGCTTCTTTCTTTGAACAAGAACATTAACCTTCTTGGAAAAATGTCTGTATTTTTGAGCGCTCGTACAACTTACACGAGGGCTATATCATTTCGTCACGATGTCTGTATTTTTCGAATTTTGAGCCGAAAATGGTCTCAATCGATTATGTTCGACTCACTGATGACGAATCCGTCGGAAAATTCAAGTCTGTCTGTCCGTCCGTCCGGCCGTAAGCACGATAACTCTCGAACAGATCAACCTAGAGACTTGGAATTTTCAGTGTAGGTTGATATCCCAAATGCCTCGGTTAAGTTCGTTAATGGGCCAAATTCCACCAGGGGTTCCGTAAATATGGCCGTTCAAAGTTTTGTTCGCCTGATTACTTGAAAACTACAGATTCGATCAAGATGAAATTTGGCACTCAAATGGAGAATGAGGTGTTCAAGCTACTTGTGGAATTTTGTCCAGATCACATGACCAGAACCATAGAAACCATAGAAAATTGTAACTTTTGAACGGAAAGGCCTAGGAACTTGAAATTTTCAGGATAGGTGTGGATCTCGAATGGCGTGATCACGTTCATCTATGAGCAAAATTATACAAGGGGTTCCGTAAATATGGTAGTTTGAAATTTAGTTTTCTTGATAATTTCAAAACTACAGATTCGATCGCGACGAAATTTGGTATACTTATGGAGAATGATATATTCAAGCTACATTTCTCCAGATCACATGACCAGAACCATAGAAACCATAGAAAATCATAACTTTCGAACGGAAAGGTCTAGGGACTTGAAATTTTCAGGATAGGTGTGGATCTCGATTGTCGTGATCACTTTCATCTATGAGCAAAATTATATTAGGGGTTCCGTAAATACGGTCGTTTGAAATTTTGGTTTCTCGATAATTTCGAAACTACGGATTCGATCGAGATGAAATTTTGTATTTCAATCGAGAATGATATATTAAAACAATATTTTGTCCAGATCGCATGACCAGAACCATAGAAACCATAGAAAATTGTAACTTTCGAACGGAAAGGCCTAGGAACTTGAAATTTTCAGGGTGGGTGTGGATCGTGAATATCGTGGTCACTTTCATCAATGAGCAAAATTAGACTAGGGGTTCCGTAAATATGGCCGTTGAAAATATTATTTTCCTGATAGTTTCGAAACTACTGATCGGATTGGAATGAAATTATGCACCTTGCTGAGTAATAATGTATTCAAACTACGTGCAAGATTTTGTCCAGATCGCACCACCAAGTCCATAGATACCGTAGAAAATTATAGCGAATTATCGAAAAAAAATTGATCAGCTGAAGCACTGACATGAAGTCTGGAGTTTCGCCTAAGTTTCAGAATTTTTTTGACAGCTGTCGAAAATTCCTTCAATTGATTTCTGAAACTGGAAAATGCGAATCTATCTACAAGGTGCATGTACAAGCGCTCAAAAGCTCCTGCCTTCACGGCAGTGCTTTTCGAAATTTTTTAATTTTGAGCAGAGAATGGCCAATGAATTCGTGAACAAATTCAATTCGGTCCGTCTGTCCGGCAGTCCGTGAACATAATAAGTTTCGAAAGAACAGGCCTAGGGTTTTGAAATTTTCGGGTTACCTTCGAGGTCTGAATGCGCCAGTTGAATTCGTAAATGGTCAAACTTCTTTTGGGGGTTTCGTAGACATAGGCGTCTGAATGTTTTTTCTCTGAATTATTCGAAAAATACCACTCTGATCGAATTGAATCTCCGTAGGTACCTATTTGTAAAATAATGACACAAAGATTTATGCAAAATATCGTGAGGATCCCTAGGTTAATTAATTTTTTTTTCCATAAACTTCGAAATCTCAGACACTATATCCCGCTGAATGTGTCCTCATCGACAAAATAAGTAATGTGCAATGCCAGCTTCACAGCTGTACCACTTATAGAGAACATTAAGTTTTTCTGAACTGGTTTTGAGGAAATTTGATATATTCCGTATAATTCTGTGATTCTATCTCATGAGGGGTCAATTTTATAAAGCGACTTTATTTGTCACACTGACGGCCGGATGGATTCACATGAATCTGTGGTTCGTTTTATAATATTTGGTTCGAGAGTCTCGCTACAGTGTCACCTCATCAAAATAATCATAGATTAGTTTAGTTTGCACTAAACAACATTCAAGAAACCCAAATTGATTTTACATCGCTGCCAGGTTGAATGTTGTATCAGTTGAACTGCGATTTCATAGACCTTCCACACATCAGAGCTGAGTTGGTTTTTCTCTAATTGGCATACTTTATGATGGTTTAAGTATACCAAACTTTGTTTAAATTTTTCCAGAGGTTATGGCATATAATAATTGAGCTGGAGTAAATATTAATCGGCCTTTTCTTTAATATTACGACGGTATTTTCAAAACAAAGCATTGGTCGAAATAAAATTGTTTCCCAAAATAAGTTTTTGTATCAAGTGCCAAGGTCCTGTTCAAAAAAAGAGGTACACTCAGTATTTAATTATAAAAGGAAAAAATAATAAATCTGTCATCTATCATCTATCTACCATTTGCTTTTCATCTCATTCTCGAGAAGCTTCTGAAGAAGCTACAATATGAAAAATCGAGAAAAACACTTTCGTGAAGTCAGAAGCTTTTGAGCGCTTGTTCATTCACCTTGTAGGTAGATTCACATTTTCTAGTTTCAGAAATCAATTGGAGACATTTTTGGCAGCTGTCAAAGAAAATTTCAAACTGAGGCTAAATTCCAGACTTCACGTCAGTGCTTTAGGAGACCAATTTTTTTTTCTATAATTCGCTAGAATTCTCTACGGTATCTTGGTAATGCGATCTGGACAAAATTTCGCACGTAGTTTGAATACATTATCCTTCATCTGTGCAAAATTTCAATCCAATCCAATCAGTCTTTTCGAAATTATCAAAAAAATATTTTGCACAGTCATATTCACGGAACCCCTAGTCTAATTTTACTCATTGATGAACGTGGCCGCGATATTCGAGATCATTTTCTATGGTTCTGGTCATGCGATCTGGACTAAATTTGCATGTAGCTTGAACACGGCATTCTCCATCTGAGTGCAAAATCTCATCTTGATCGAATCAGTAGTTTCGAAGTAATGAGGAGAACAAAACTTCGAACGGCCATATTCACGGAACCTCTGGCCGAATTTTGCCCAATAACGAACTCAACCACGGCATTTATGAGTCGAAACTACCCTCGAAATTTCAAGATTCTAGGTCGTTCCGTTCGAGAGTTATTGTGTATACGGCCGGACGGCAGACTCGAATTTTTCGACGGATTCGTCATCAGTGAGTCGAACCTTGTCGAGAGAGACCATTTTCGGTTCAAAATTCGAAAAATAAAGACATCGTGACGAAATGATATACCCCGTGTGTAAGTATAGTACGTGCGCTCAAAAAAGGCGTTAGATCAATCAATAATGGGGTAAAACTCAACAGATATCAGTGTATCATTTTTGAGCGCTCGTACAACTTACACGAGGGCTATATCATTTCGTCACGATGTCTGTATTTTTCGAATTTTGAGCCGAAAATGGTCTCAATCAACTATGTTCGACTCACTGATGACGAATCCGTCGGAAAATTCGAGTCTGTCCGTCCGTCCGTCCGTCCGTCCGGCCGTCCGGCCGTCCGGCCGTATACACGATAACTCTCGAACGGAATGTCCTAGAAACTTGAAATTTTCAGGTTAGGTTCAGTTCCCGAATGGCTCGGTTAAGTTCGTTAATGGGCCAAATTCCACCAGGGGTTCCGTAAATATGGCCGTTCAAAGTTTTGTTTCCCTGATTACTTGAAAACTACAGATTTGATCGAGATGAAATTTTGCACTCAAATGGAAAATGAGGTGTTCAAGCTACATGTGAAATTTTGTCCAGATCGCATGACCAGAACCATAGAAACCAAAGAAAATTGTAACTTTTGAACGGAAAGGCCTAGGGACTTGAAATTTTCAGGGTGGGTTTGGATCGCAAATTTCACGGTCATGTTCATCAATGAGCAAAATTGGACTAGGGGTTCCGTAAATATGGCCGTTCAAAATATTTTTTTCGTGATAGTTTCGAAACTACCGATCGGATTGGAATGAAATTTTGCACCTAGCTTAGAAATATTGTATTCAAACTACGTGCAAAATTTTGTCCAGATCGCATCACCAAGACCATAGATACCGTGGAAAATTCTAGCGAATTATCGGAAAAAAATTGATCAGCTGAAGCACCGACATGAAGTCTGGAGTTTCGCCTAAGTTTCAGAATTTTTTTGACAGCAGTCAAAAATTTTTTCAATTGATTTCTAAAACTGGAAAATGCGAATCTACCTACAAGGTGCATGTACGAGCGCTCAAAAGCTCCTGCCTTCACGGCAGTGCTTTTCGTAATTTTATTCTCATTCAATCTCAATCTTCTACCTCTGAATATCAGATGGAGGTTTTTTTCAATATTTTTTGATTCTACAATAACCCGATCAAATTATGGGATACTTTTTTTGAGCGCTCGTACAACTTACACGAGGGCTATATCATTTCGTCACGATGTCTGTATTTTTCGAATTTTGAGCCAAAAATGGTCTCAATCGACTATGTTCGACTCACTGATGACGAATCCGTCGGAAAATTCGAGTCTGTCCGTCCGTAAGCACGATAACTCTCGAACGGAACAACCTAGAGACTTGAAATTTTCAGTGTAGGTTCAGATCCCAAATGCCTCGGTTAAGTTCGTTAATGGGCCAAATTCGCCTAGGGGTTCCGTAAATATGGCCGTTCAAAGTTTGTTCCCCTGATTACTTGAAAACTACAGATTTGATTGAGATGAAATTTTGCACTCAAATGGAGAATGAGGTGTTCAAGCTACATGTGAAATTTTGTCCAGATCGCATGACCAGAACCATAGAAACCATAGAAAATTGTAACTTTTGAACGGAAACGCCTAGGGACTTGAAATTTTCAGGATAGGTGTGGATCTCGAATGTCGTGATCACGTTCATCTATGAGCAAAATTATACTAGGGGTTCCGTAAATATGGTCGTTCGAAATTTAGTTTTCTTGATAATTTCAAAACTACAGATTCGATCGTGACGAAATTTTGTATACTAATGGAGAATGATATATTCAAGCTACATTTCCCCAGATCACATGACCAGAACCATAGAAACCATAGAAAATCATAACTTTCGAACGGAAAGGCCTAGGGACTTGAATTTTCAGGATAGGTGTGGATCTGAAATGTCGCGTTCACGTTTATCAATGAATAGAATTATACCAGGGGTTCCGTAAATACGGTCGTTTGAAATTTTGGTTTCCAGATAATTTCGAAACTGCGGATTCGATCGAGATGAAATTTTGTATTTTATTCGAGAATGATATATTAAAACAATATTTTGTCCAGATCGCATAACCAGAACCATAGAAACCATAGAAAATTGTAACTTTTGAACGAAAAGGCCTAGGAACTTGAAATTCTCAAGGTGGGTTTGGATCGCAAATATCGCGATCACGTTCATCTATGAGCAAAATCAGACTAGGGGTTCCGTGAATATGGCCGTTCAAAATATTTTTTTGCTGATAGTTCCGAAAAAACTGAGCGGATTGGGATGAAATTTTGCACCTAGCTGAGTAATAATGTATTCAAACGACGTGCAAAATTTTGTCCAGATCGCACCACCAAGACCATAGATACCGTAGAAAATTCTAGCGAATTATCGAAAAAAAATTGATCAGCTGAAGCACTGACATGAAGTCTGGAGTTTCGCCTAAGTTTCAGAATTTTTTTGAAAGCTGTCGAAAATTCCTTCAATTGATTTCTGAAACTGGAAAATGCGAATCTACCTACAAGGTGCATGTACGAGCGCTCAAAAGCTCTTGCCTTCACGGCAGTGCTTTTCGTGATTTTTCCCAAAAAGAATCAGCCAAAATGCGCAGATGATTTTTTTTCCCTTGCCAAATTAATTTTCCAATATTGTTGAGAATACACAATTTTCCAGAGGTCCCAAAAAAATAATTCTGACCGAATATTGCAACTGGTTGATGCATTCTATACAGGTATTTTTTTTCAAAATTTCCTTGTTTGAAAAGAAATTGCTTATGATTTAGCCGTTCCCTATACAGTTTGTCCCGTGTTTTACCTCCACCCCAAAAATTGACATTATTTATTGAAGGAAAATTGCCAATTTTCAGAACTCTATGTTCTACCCACATAAAATCTTCTGGTTATCGAATAACGGTCGAATCGATCTTATTAATCCTTCAAATTCAAAATTATTTATGAACTGATAAAGAAAATTCCACACATATACGTACCAGCGACTTCAATTATTGACCATGAGGAATATATAACTCCTTCAAATCTCATGAGGTCGGTTGAAAGAGTGAAGATGTGATTCAAAAACCAAGTGGATTCGATAAAACTTCAAAGTTTGGAAAAACTAAGCTAAATTTTATGTTTATAATGTACAATAAATTGTTCTTGCCAATTATGAGATGATATAACTTGGAAAAAATCATTTCTTCACTTTCAAATTAGGTTTCCTCCACCATTCTGAAACAACATTGCTTCGAGTTTCTAGTTTGTAGATGTTGGATCAGGTTTCTTCTTTCTATCTTCAGAAAAAAACTTATAATTCCCGAGTTTCCCTATCGGACAAAATAGCTTTTCGAAGACCCTTCTCTTCTGGCTTTCAACTTTCAACACTACACTACACACATCACAGCAGTTTAATACCCTGTAATTTTCGCACGAAAACCAGAAAATTACCGTCGCCCACGCCGTAACTATCGCGCGTGGTGTTTGAGCTATCACTGATCTCAAAAAATCTCCTCGTAGTTAAGAGCGTTTGAATTGATAACTGCCTTTTTGCCTTTACGACCCCGTCCATGTCCTCCGAACGTCGTGTTTTGGTAATAAAAACGGCCGTGTAACGGTCAGCATCGTCCCGAAAAAAAGACCGAAAGGGTTGTTTAACGAGCCTTAACTACTTCCCACAATATTGAGCCGGAGTAACGGGACGCGTTTTTTTCCTGTCGCGCGTACAATGAGGAAGGCCATCCATCGGAGGCGAAGATGCGATTCTCGAGATATGGGCAAAAAATTGTGGGTCATTATAGGTTCTCAGGGACGGGTAATTTTTGAACAGAAAGGGCGAAGGATGAAGGACGATTTGTTACGCTTTTTTCCTGTGTTTTGTCTGTATCTCACAAATCTTCGAGAAATTTTTTTTTGAGATTTCCACCTCTTTTGTCCAACATCCAACAGCTATTAATGGTCTAGATATGGATTGAAGATCCTTCCTCGGATATTCTAACTAATTTCGAAGCAATACGAACTTTTACATTGTTGGAAAAAAATCGAAAGATGAAAAAAAATTGAGAAAAGCACTGCCGTGAAGGCAGGAGCTTTTGAGCGCTCGTACATGCACCTTGTAGGTAGATTCGCATTTTCCAGTTTTAGAAATGAATCGAAGGAATTTTCGACAGCTGTCACAAAAATTCTGAAACTTAGGCGAAACTCCAGACTCCATGTCAGTGCTTTAGGTGACCAATTTTTTTTCGATAATTCGCAAGAATTTTATACGGTATCTATGGTCTTGGTGGTGCGATCTGGATTTGGCACGTAGTTTGAATCAATTATTCCTAAGCTAGGTGCAAAATTTCATCCCAATCCAATCAGTAGTTTCAAAATAATTCTGGTCATGCGATCTGGACAAAATGTTGCTTTAGAAATATCATTCTCGTTTAAAATCCAAACTTTCATCTCGATCGAATCCGTAGTTTCGAAATTATCGAGAAATCGAAATTTCAAACGACCGTATTTACGGAACCCCTAGTATAATTCTGCTCATTGAAAAACGTGAACGCGACATTTCAGATCCACACCTATCCTGAAAATTTCAAGTCCCTAGGCCTTTCCGTTCGAAAGTTATGATTTTCTATGGTTTCTATGGTTCTGGTCATGTGATCTGAAGAAATGTAGCTTGAATATATCATTCTCCATTAGTATACAAAATTTCGTCACGATCGAATCTGTAGTTTTGAAATTATCAAGAAAACTAAATTTCAAACGACCATATTTACGGAATCCCTAGTATAATTTTGCTCATAGATGAACGTGATCACGACATTCGCGATCCACACCTATCCTGAAAATTTCAAGTCCCTAGGCGTTTGCGTTCAAAAGTTACAATTCTCTATGGTTTCTATGGTTCTGGCCATGCGATCTGGTCAAAATTTCACATGAAGCTTGAACACCTCATTCTTCATTTGAGTGCAAAATTTCATCTCAATCAAATCTGTAGTTTTCAAGTAATCAGGGGAACAAAACTTTGAACGGCCATATTTACGGAACCCCTGGTGGAATTTGGCCCATTAACGAACTTAACCGAGGCATTCAGGAACTGAACCTACACTGAGAATTTTAAGTCTCTAGGTTGTTCCGTTCGAGAGTTATCGTGCTTACGGACGGACGGACAGACTCGAATTTTCCGACGGATTCGTCATCAGTGAGTCGAACATAGTCGATTGAGACCATTTTCGGCTCAAAATTCGAAAAATACAGACATCGTGACGAAATGATATAGCCCTCGTGTAAGTAGTTCGAGCGCTCAAAAAGGGAGACAAAACAAATTAGAAAAAATCCATGGTAACATTTTTGCGCACTCGTTTCCATGAACAAGAGGGTTATCAATCTGCCCAAATGGGTGTAATTTTCTCTAAAACGATTTAGTAGTAGGTATTCAGCAACGGTTGATTATAGTGATAATTTATTACCTTCTCGTCATATGGGGGATTTGAGAAGAAAAAAACAATTGTTATAATAATAATAATAATAAATGAGTTCATGTAGAATTAACCAAATACATATCACAGAGGTACATAATAAGATATTATAACCTGTACGTGACATTAAATTGATAATTTTTCTGAAAATTAGTTCTATACAGATAAATTGAAAAAAAAAATTGAGAAAAAAAACTTTATCATTCATAATTTTATGAGTGAATAAATCAACTTGCCTCTACGAAATCCAACATCCAACCGTGAATGATACGAAAAATATTAATTTTTTTGAACCTACAGGATATCAACTGACCTTGCCTACGTATGAGTATTCTTGATTCATACGTCTGGAATTTCCCGGCATTAAAGATTTCTATCCACTCAAACCTGTCAGTGAGTTCGTCTCCCCTCCGCTAGATGCCCCAAACGACAGATCGAAAAGAATTCTACAACCAGGAAAACCCAAACTGGTCCTCCGACCCGGATGCCAAAATTTTTCGCTTGCTTCTTTTGATATAGTTGTGACATGAAATAAATGAATTTTATTCACGAAAATTGTTGTAGGTATTTGATTTTCCCTCATCCGAGGAATTTTCGATTTTTCATTCCCAATCATCATAAGCGTAGGTGTTTATTCATTAACCAAAATTGATGAATTATTCATTTGTTACTATTCGCATTTCGATAAATTCATCCTGAACTGATGGTGACAACTATTATGTTTGTTCAAATTGAATAATAGCAGGCTATCAGTATTTAGACATAATGTGTTAATAAAATTCAGTGTAGGAATATTATACTGATCTGAATGTAAAGGATGAAGATGTTCAACTGATTAATAATCAGTAACATAAATTATTCCGACAGTAAAATAGAAATTTATAGATACATGTTTGTGGTAACTTGAATGTCCAGTATGCTTGATCCGCTGGATGACTTGATGCTATTTTAACCTTCCGTCGCCGAAAGGTGAGTCCATCTCATCGATTTACAGGATTTCTCGACTTTCACTTGCATCAACCAATAACAGATTTTTTGATGGACTCCTATTTGGTTTTTGGAAATCATTTAATGAAAAATTGTACTGGAGAAAATATAATATGGTTATTTATAGGGACACAAGAGATTCATTTTCACGAATTCCATCGGTGGGTGATACAAATCTTTCGAATAACACCTTTTAACTAACTTTTTTTCTACGTGTTGATTTGTGATTCCAGTTTTTTTATAATTTATTTGATTCGTGAACTGATGTACTTATAGAATAACAACAACTACATCAGTCTCATTACAAGTCTTCAATTTTTTAGATCTCTCTCCAATTTGATGGGTTGATTTATTTTGTACTCTAAAAATTAGTCTCAATCTGCATCAATCTTCATTAAAAATAGGAACAAACATGTTTGTAGGCATGAAGGAAATAAAACTACGTCAAGAAGTTTATTGGGAGAGAAATTCAATATCTTTCAGTAACATTCAACATTTGTATAACCTCGTTTCCAAATTGGTGACCGCAATACATTTTTATGTTGATATGTAGTTTTTTTTCCTGGAACCTACAATAGACTTGTATTTCCGATTCACTTACCTGAAAAGTTTCTGAAATGGTCAGCTTCGAAACTACTTCGATAAAGTGTGGTTGGACATTTTTAATATGGATAGTCGTGAAGACTGAAGATATCGATTCGATAGAGAATTGAACAACGTGAAGAATCGATTTCCATATCAATTAGGGAATCAATTTTTTTTTGCAAAATACTGAAATTATGAGAAATATCCGTAATTTTCGGGACTAACATTTGAAAGTGGAAGGTACTTCTGAAAAGTTATTTCTTCATATTGGATAAAATTTGAATTGCAACAAAAAATCTTGATTAAAAGTCGGATTTCCTAACCGAAAAAAATGCCAATAGGCACTTTCAACTTTCATTTTCATGATTTGGTTTATGTTCATCTCCCACAAATTTAATCGTCAGCCCCAAAATGGATTTTCATAAAGAAAAAAATTACGAAAAGCACTGCCGTGAAGGCAGGAGCTTTTGAGCGCTCGTACATGCACCTTGTAGGTAGATTCGCATTTTCCAGTTTTAGAAATCAATTGAAGGAATTTTTGACTGCTGTCAAAAAAATTCTGAAACTTAGGCGAAACTCCAGACTTCATGTCGGTGCTTCAGCTGATCAATTTTTTTCCGATAATTCGCTAGAATTTTCCACGGTATCTATGGTCTTGGTGATGCGATCTGGACAAAATTTTGCACGTAGTTTGAATACATTATTCCTGAGCTAGGTGCATAATTTCATTCCAATCCGATCGGTAGTTTCGAAACTATCACGAAAAAAATATTTTGAACGGCCATATTTACGGAACCCCTAGTCCAATTTTGCTCATTGATGAACATGACCGTGAAATTTGCGATCCAAACCCACCCTGAAAATTTCAAGTTCCTAGGCCTTTCCGTTCAAAAGTTAGAATTTTCTATGGTTTCTATGGTTCTGGTCATGCGATCTGGACAAAATATTGCTTCAATATATCATTCTCGATTAAAATACAAAATTTGATCTCGATCGAATCCGCAGTTTCGAATTTATCGAGAAAACAAAATTTCAAACGACCGTATTTACGGAACCCCTTGTATAATGTTGCTCATAGATGAACGTGATCACGACATTCGAGATCCACACCTATCCTGAAAATTTCAAGTCCCTAGGCCTTTCCGTTCAAAAGTTACAATTTTCTATGGTTTCTATGGTTCTGGTCATGCGATCTGGACAAAATTTCACATGTAGCTTGAACACCTCATTTTCCATTTGAGTGCAAAATTTCATCTCGATCAAATCTGTAGTTTTCAAGTAATCAGGGAAACAAAACTTTGAACGGCCATATTTACGGAACCCATGGTGGAATTTGGCCCATTAACGAACTTAACCGAGCCATTCGGGAACTGAACCTACCCTGAAAATTTCAAGTTTCTAGGACATTCCGTTCGAGAGTTATCGTGTATACGGCCGGACGGACGGCCGGACGGACGGACGGACGGACGGACAGACTCGAATTTTCCGACGGATTCGTCATCAGTGAGTCGAACATAGTCGATTGAGACCATTTTCGGCTCAAAATTCGAAAAATACAGACATCGTGACGAAATGATATAGCCCTCGTGTAAGTAGTACGAGCGCTCAAAAACGAAAGCACTGCCGTGAAGGCAGGAGCTTTTGAGAGCCCGTACATGCACCTTGTAGGTAGATTCGCATTTTCCAGTTTTAGAAATCAATTGAAGGAATTTTCGACAGGGTACAAATATTCTGAAACTTAGGCGAAACTCCAGACTTCATGTCAGTGCTTTAGGTGACCAATTTTTTTCGACAATTCGCTAGAAATTTCTACGGTATCTATGGTCTTGGTGGTGCGATCTGGACAAAATTTGGCACGTAGTTTGAATACAATATTTCTAAGCTAGGTGCAAAATTTCATTCCAATCCAATCAGTAGTTTCGAAATTATCAGGAGAAAAATATTCGGGAACTGAACCCACACTGAAAACTTCAAGTTTCCTTGTCGTTCCGTTCGAGAGTTATCGTGTATACGGACGGCCAGACGGACAGACTCAAATTTTCCGACGGATTCGTCATCAGTGAGTCGAACATAGTCGATTGAGACCATTTTCGGCTCAAAATTCGAAAAATACAGACATCGCGATGAAATGATATAGCCCTCGTGTGAGCGCTCAAAAAGCACATATTTTCAGAATTTATAGAAAATATCACATGAATATAAAAAGAATTATTGAAGTCGGAATCTTTTGCACCCTTGTTTAAATTTATCACCTGAACGGTCACCCATCCAGATACAGAACCATCGCTGCTTGGCTGTAGGTCTCATCAAACTCAGTGTGGCGGAGAATCTCATTTCAAGAAATCGACACTCCAAGAGGTAGAAGCACAAAACTATATGGACTACCTATATCAAATTTTTCAACAAAAAATTATGAAAAGCACTGACGTGAAGTCAGGATCTTTTGAGCGCTCGTTTATTCAGCTTGTAGGTAGATTCGCATTTTCCAGTTAAAGAAACAAATTCAAAAAATTCTTGACAGCTGTCAAAAAATTTTTTAAATTAAAGCGTACTTAACTCCAGACTTCACGTCAGTGCTTTTGGTGATTTTCTTTTTGACAAATCGCTAGAATTTTCTACTGTATCTATGGCCTTGGTAATGCGATCTGGACAAAATTCCCCACGTGATTTGAGTACAATATTCTTCATCTATGTGCAAAATTTCATTCCAATCCAATCAGTAGTTTCGAAATTATCAGGAAAAAAATATTTTGAACGGCCATATTCACGGAACCCCTGATTTTATTTTGCTCATTGATGAACGTGACCGATCCAAACCTACCCTGAAAATTCCAAGTTTCTAGGCCTTTCCCTTCGGAAGTTATAATTTTCTTTGGTTTCTATGGTTCTGGTTATGCGATCTGGACAAAATGTTGCTTTAATATATCATTCTCGATTAAAAAACAAAATATTATCTCGATCGAATCCGTAGTTTCGAAATTATCGAGAAAACAAAATTTCAAACGACCGTATTTACGGAACCCCTAGTATAATTCTGCTCATTGATAAACGTGAACGCGACGTTTAAGATCCACACTTCTCCTGAAAATTTCCCTAGGCCTTTCCGTTCGGAAGTTATAATTTTCTATGGTTTCTATGGTTCTGGTCATGCCATCTGGACAAAAAATGTAGCTTGAACACGTCATTCTCCATCTGAGTGCAAAACTTCATCTCGATCGTATCAGTTGTTTCGAAGTATCAGGAGAACAAATATTGGAACGGCAATATTTACGGAACCCCTGGTGGAATTCTATTCACGAACATAACTGCGGCTTTCGGGAGCTGAACCCACACTGAAAATTTCAAGCCTCTAGGTCTTTCCGTTCGAAAGTTGTCGTGCTTACGGCTGGCCGGCCGGACGGACAAAAAATACTGATCTGTTCGAATCGAAGCTTTGTGTTGATTGTGAGATGAAGACATGAAGGCTTATGTGAAATTTCCTGAGGATCGTATCACTGAAAAATTAAAAAAAAATATATAAGGGATGGATCAAAGGAATTATGACGAAATTTGTCTTCAACTGTCCCACGTAAAGAATAAATTTAGATCTCTGATTTGGTCTTGATATTTGATATCTGATGATTCCATTTCTTGAAGTTCAAAAAAGTTCATCATTTGTCAGATTGACGTTTGGGGTTCGTTTCTTGAAATTTGGTTTCAAAATTTCGTTACAGTATCACCTCATGACAAATTATCATAGATTAAATAAGCGCGAAGGAGCCCTTGACTTCGCGTCTGTGCTTTTCAAATCTTTATATGATTAGAAGAAAACTTTTCCTTCGTAAAACTTATTGAAAGTATAGAATATTCTTTGGTTATCAAATCATAGTCGAATTGTTGTAATAAATTATCTACATTTCAGATAATTATGAAATGAATAGGAAGTGTCTGCAAATATCCCAATGTCGTCTTCAATTGAGCGAATATTTTATTGCTCACATTGTTGACCATAAGCAATAAATTACTCCAATTCAGATCTCAGTTTGTCGGTCGAACGAGTGAACTTGTAAGTTATGAATGAAATCTGAGTGGAATTGATGAAATCTCGAACGGTGGAAAAACAAAGCTTAATTTGTTCTCTGAATTAGAACTTGTTCGAAAAAATATAACCTACCAATGTAATTGGTTCATATTTTTACGTGTACCGTCGTAATTTTTTCAAAATCTTCCAAAAAAATTCCCATTCAGTCTCTAGTAGATGTTTACACGAAATTTAAACTTTTTTTCTGGATAAATAAGGCGGTTAAACTCAGTACGATAAAACTCATTTTGGTTGAAACAGTCAGGTTTCTTGGTATCTAACGAACGAAATTTGCATTTTTCTGTAACTCAATTTTTCCTTGTCATAAGCTTCAGGATGATTCTTAATTCAACACTTTTTTTACCTCTTCAATTTGAACTAGATATAAGCTATAATTATAAGCTGAAGAACTGGTTTGATAGACAATTTTCAGAATAAACCAGTGACGTAGATACTCAATTTTTGTCTTGACAATGCTTTTGAAGATTGAATCGAACTATGTAATAGCCCGCTTTTCTTCTTCGATTAACTGTCAGTCTGCTGAAGATGCACCTGATGCATTAATTCCTTCGCCGCAAATCCGGTCTAATATAGATCTTCTAGTTGCCCCCGTCGCCGAGATAACAACACATGTAAAGAACCGAACGAACATGAGTCAGGTATGTCAAAAATGCGGTCCTTTCTACCGAAACCTGGGACGTCTTCCGTCCTCTACCCCGTCCCGCCATTGGCTGACTGCTTCTCATGGTCGCCTGAGATCTGATCCTAAATTATCCTCGATGACACGTGGCGTCGTTTATTCCAGCCGTCGGCCATAACGGTACCATCCTCTTCTCTTTGTCTGATGGAAAATCGAATCGCATCGAAAAATTGATGGGGTCTTAGTTTCGGCCAGGACCAACAGAGGGGGACTTGATGAAAGAAATGAAGTGCTCAATAGGAAGCATTAATTGAAAAAAAGAAATATTTGGAGAATTGTTCAGCATCTTATTACAATGGGCGAAGGGTCATAATTTGTCTACATATCTAATTGACGTCCAATTTTTGTGGTAAAACAGTGGATGAACGAATCAATTTCAAGGAGAAAAAGTTTGTTATAGATTTCAAATGAAGATTGATCCTTTCTCAGAATATGTTCCCAAAATTTTGAAGGTATTTGAACCAAATTTGGTATACAGCATCAGTTGAAGTTTTGCTATAAAACAATAGACCATTCTAGACTCAAATTCCGTACCAAATTCCATTCATATTCAACAACATTCAAATATTATGACACTATTCATCATCGAATTATAAATAACAAAAATATTTGTTTTCTCACCAATTTCCACCTGTTTTGACTCGATATTACGCCTAATATATTATTGTCTACCTATGTGGGAGAAAACTTAGGTAGGTTGATATATATGACCCATTATAAATATTGGATTGTGTATAAACATATATATTTGAATGTAGAATTTTTCCAAACTAGCTGAACAACAATGATAATATACCTATAATCCTAATCAAAAATACCTACAGTAAAATATCAAAATACAATAAGCACTATTCTAGCAATGAAAATACACAATGGATCGTTTTCTTACTCCTAGATAAGGATTTCAATTAAAATCTGGAAATGTAGTTTATATTGTCCATTTCAATGATAAGGAGTTGAATCGAGTGAAATATCAAAATCGATCATTCTTCGGAAATACGTGGACATCGTTTTAGTTTTCCAACGGGGACAGTGATGTTTTTTGGTGAGTTTTCAAATTTCTTTTTGGATCGATCATTTTTGTTGAAGTTCCAACCGTCGGATAGTGGGAACTCTTCAGTTAATTATATCTTCTATCGTAAACTTTTGGATTTAGGAGGAGGAAAAAAATTGTTCCAAAGTTCGAAAACCTCTAAACTATTTTTGAAGACCTATTGAACTGTGCCCAGGAATTTTCCCTCATTTTCTTATTTTCTATTACATGAATATTTTATTTTAAATAATTCCACTTAAAAATTTTTCATGAAAAACACCTACCTTCATATTTCCATATATAGGGGCTGTTCCCCAATAATATTCAAGAGTGTGATTCCATTTGGAAAATCAATAATATTCTGCTCCATAATCTAAGATCTAGAATTATTGATTGGAGGGAAAAAAGAAAAATTTTTTATTATTTATTTACTGTGCCAGAAACTACAAAATGGCAAAACCAGATTAGAATTGACTAATAATTCTAACAAAAATTATGAGAGAATTAATTTCTTATAAGTATCATCAGATGAAGTGAAATTCTTCTATCCATAATAACTAATTGACAACATTAAATATATTTTGTTTGTCAAATAACAGTCGAATGGATGTTATTACTGCATTTACTTTCAGTTGATTCATTAACCAAATAGGAAGTGTTCATAAGCACCCGTAACGTTAACATTATACCGAATATTTTATTACCTATACCTAATATAGTTTTCTATCCATTTTTGACCATTAGCACTGAATGACTCTCCTTTCAATCTTATTATGTCGGTTAAACGAATGGAATGGGAATGAGGTGAAAATCGAGTTTGCTTAGATTCTATAAAATTTCGAATTGTGGAAAGAACAAGCCACATTTCTGAATTAGATGAATATGTTCGGAAAAATACAAGCACAATGAGTAATCTGAAAAATGTGAAAATTGACTGATATTTCAAATTCTTGCGCACTTGTTTCTATGAACAAGAGCGTTTACATTTCGCCCAAATGTTCGTAATTTTGTGTTTTGAGCCGAGATTCGAAAATGGACTCATTCGATTAGCTCCGGTTCGCAGATGAAGAATTCGTGGTCA
Organism: Aphidecta obliterata; assembly: GCA_963966015.1. Lineage (NCBI taxonomy): Eukaryota > Metazoa > Arthropoda > Insecta > Coleoptera > Coccinellidae > Aphidecta > Aphidecta obliterata. The sequence goes on along the minus strand of OZ014435.1, from coordinate 14,405,769 downwards.
AAATCAAATATGTCCATCCGTCCGGCCGTAAACGAGCAGATCTACGTTCACCTCGGTTTTTCCGCGCTTCTTGCTTCTGTCCAAATGTCTGTAAACTTCGGTCTGAGAATGTTCTCAACAATTAGGTTAAACTCACACTAACAGATGAAGAATTTGAGGTCAAATTGGATTGTCCTTCCATGTGTGAACACGATAACTTTCCAAATCAAAGGCCTGGAGTTTTGAAATGTCAGAATGGGCCAGTCAAATCCGTAAATTGGGAAAACCCCCGAAGAGTTCCGTGTATATAGTTACTACATTTTTGAGCACTCGTCTACTTACACGAGGGCTATATCATTTCGTCACGATGTCTGTATTTTTCGAATTTTGAGCCGAAAATAGTCTCAATCGACTATGTTCCACTCACTGATGACGAATCCGTCGGAAAATTCGAGTCTGTCCGTCCGTCCGGCCGTCAGGCCGTAAGCACGATAACTCTCGAACGGAACAACCTGAAGACTTGAAATTTTCAGTGTAGGTTCAGATCCCAAATTTCCCGGCTGAGTTCGTTAATGGGCCAAATTCCACCAGGGGTTCCATGAATATGGCCGTTCAAAGTTTTGTTCCTCTGATTACTTGGAAACTACAGATTTTTTAGAAATGAAATTTTGCACTCAAATGGAGAATGAGGTGCTCAAGCTACATGCGAAATTTTGTCCAGATCGCATCACCAGAACCATAGAAACCATAGAACATTGTAACTTTTGAACGGAAACGCCTAGGGACTTGAAATTTTCAGGATAGGTGTGGATCTCGAATGTCGTGATCACGTTTATCTATGAGCAAAATTATACTAAATGTTCCGTAAATATGGTTGTTTGAAATATAGTTTTCTTGATAATTTCAAAACTACAGATTCGATCGTGACGAAATTTTGTATACTGATGGAGAATGATATACTTAAGCTACATTTCTCCAGATCGCATAACCAGAACCATAGAAACCATAGAAAATCATAACTTTCGAACGGAAAGGCATAGGGACTTGAAATTTCCAGGGTAGGTTCGGATCGCGAATTTCGCGGCCATGTTCATCAATGAGCAAAATTAGACTAGGGGTTCAGTAAATAAGGTCGTTTGAAATTTTGTTTTCTCGATAATTTCGAAACTACGTATTGGATCGAGATAAAATTTTGTATTTTAATCGAGAATGATATATTAACATTTGTCCAGATCGCATGACCAGAACCATAGAAACCATAGAGAATTATAACTTCCGAAAGGAAAGGCCTAGAAACTTGAAAATTTTCGGGGTAGGTTTGTATCGCGAATTTCGCGGCCACGTTCATCAATGAGCAAATTTAGACCAGGGGTTCCATAAATATGGCCGTTCAAAATATTCTGTTCCTGATAATTTAGAAACTACTGGTTGGATTGGAATGAAATTTCACACTTAGCTGAAGAATAATGTATTCAAACTACGTGCGAAATTTTGTCCCAATAGCATCACCGAGACCATAGATACCGTAGAAAATTCTAGCGAAAAAAATATGGTCAGCTGAAGCACTGACATTAAGTCTGGAGTTCGCCGAAGTTTGAGAATTTGTTTGACAGCTGTCGAAAATCCCTTCAATTGCTTTCTAAAACTGGAAAATGCGAATCTAATAATGACAAGAACGTTCTTGTCAAATGAGGGGATAATTAGGATTATACTAGTGAATTAAAAAAAATCTTCTTTAGAACTACGATATTCCATGTGAAAAGAAAATTGAGCTTTTCTGATATTTGGTTTCTCCATCTATTCAAGTTCATAAAAATTAAATCAAATTATTTTCCAATTGGTGTTTAATGTTCAATATCTATTGTATTAACCTTTCATTGCATGTCCATACAAATATGATTTTTTTCCTTCATGAATACAATGCACTTTATGGGTGGAAATGAAACCCAATAAAATATTTCAGTAAAATGATTGAGACCTCAAAATAATAGAACAAGTAATAAGCTGTTGACAACTATTATCTACTATCCATTCATACTGCAGCTAAATAAATAAAATGGTCATAAATAAACCTTTCATTTATGACACCCATACTCACTTGCATAAATATGTTCCAATTTTTGATACATAAAAGTTATCTCTAAAAACATGATATCGAAGTTTCCTCCACAATTAGCAATAGAAAAATCCAACGAAACCATTACTGTATATTATTTAACGAGCGGTCATGTCATAACTCACGCATATGAAGTTTGCAGCGCGAGCCAAAGGCGAGTGCTGTAATTCATCAAGTGAGTTACGACCATTACCGGCATTAAGTTAATAATAGGTATACTTTATCTACGACAATAACAATAAATACTAAGATACAAGTACAGAGAAAGAACTTTATTTACAAATCTTAATAGTTACCTATAACAATGCATTATTTATGTTGATTGTGTTCCTTAGCATGGACTAGAAAGTCCTTAGGGGCGATGCTTTATATTCAGTGCTAAGTCCACTAAAATAGGCTAAAAGAACATTCCCTCAAAACGATGACTCAATATTCTTACTTCTACACCAATCTTGAAAATTATTGTACTTATACACCCCTATATTTGTTTTGGTTTTTCGGGCAATAAATTCTGTATGGTGACATTGGCTGATTGTCTTATTTTTGAAGGTGTACATAATAATTTATCTTTTTCAGAAAACAGTTCACAATAACAATTAGGTATCAATTCAATTTGAGAAAACGTCAAAGTTATTGAAGTGACATTACTCCCCTCAATACCAACGGCCAATCGGCTTGTTTAGAAGCACAGAGCCGGGGAGTTATAGTAGTGAGTTATAATAACTCACGTTGTTTGTTTGCAGATACTATTAATTGCTCAAAAGTAGTTGAATAATGAATATACAATTCAATAGGAGTAGATAAAATAAATTAAACCTTTCTGGGCATTTTTCGTGTACCTGTCGAGTGGAGTGACATTTATTTTATGGAGGATTGGAACTTCAATAAAGAGTAATATTTTGAAAAATTGATTCAAATCTCTCGCAGTTATATCCGCTGTCCAAGTGGGTAGTTGCTATAATACTTTGGTGAATATTATATTAGAATAAGTAAAACCGGAGATAAGTTGACAATGTACAAAATCATAAATCAAACAGTCTCTCCGATTTGAATAAAACTTTTATAACAAAGATATCATTATTTTGGAGCCAATACACAATTATTTTCGAATTTTTTGTTGAGTGAGCAAAATACCCACATTTGTAGCGGAGAAATAACAATTCATTTCTTGAATAACAAATAATGAATAAGACAATAATCAACAATATTCATTTTGGCCCAATGTTCAATTCGTCGAGTCGAAAAGCTTTCTGCCCATTATGGAATTTATGTATTCTGCTCCGACTGGATTCTACTCGAATCCCGAGCTTTCCAGAACAGACCCCCAGAAGCAGAAAAACCACCATTCGCCGGAAAAGTTTCCCATTTGGGGATTGAATTTTCCCGGGATCGGCACAAATTGAGAGCGCGCTGCAGCAGCTCCGGCCATTCGAAATAGAACTACTTGTTAGTTTTCGGGACTGATTTAACTTTTCACATATCCGACGTCGGGATGGAAAACTACGACGACGCCACGTACGCCTTATCAGTCGGCGAGCCGGAAAGTCGAAGTTCTCGAACCTTTCCTCCGTCCACCTCCACCTTCGGAGTTTCAATTTGGGACCCGAAAGCCGGTAGGGTTTTGTATTTATGGGGAAAACTTGGCGGGGTGAAGTTTGAGGACTCCGGAATGGGAGATAGGGAGTAGGTGGAGCGAATCTAATATGGTAAACGGGAATGAATTTGTTCTTTTGGTCCATTTGTCACATCAGGGGATCTTAAACAGTGAAGAGTTCACTTTAGAAAACTTCAACAAATATACTAGGCAAGTTATACTGGAAAGTTATTTCCATCGAATATGGAATTTCTAATAAGTTCCAAAGTTTCGGTCTGATTACTGGGAAAGTATTCATAGGGTAGCCTCGGAAAGGGCTGATTTTCGCCAGATAAGGTGGGTTGCAGAAAATTATCATCCGATCAAGACATGTCAAATTAATTTCACCCATTAGTTATGCCAGAGTAATCCTCGAGCTGGGTCAACATGTGACGTATTGCAAAACGTAATTTTTTGGGAATACCATCTTGTCCAAAACGAACATTATTAATTTTTTTAAGGACTACTTATACGGTGTGTCAATTTGAAAAAGGAATACCCTTAATATCTCAGCCCCCATGTAAAATCAGAAAATATGTAAAAACAGAGTTAAACTTTGGTTCGTAAGGGGATATTTTATACGGTTGGTTGCAATCAATTTGAACCAACCCTGTAAACGTGATGACAGCAACCCCTAAAATTTTTAATGGGAAGGGGGTTGAGTAACACCTTGTTTTGAAGGTAATTTGATTGCCTTTTAAAAATGCCATACACTTGACCATTTTTGTTAGTACTTTCGAAAAGGAGAGAGGAGAAGATAGCAAAACTTACATAAGAAGTAAAAAATTGTTTACTGTAATTGATTTTGAAAATGTTGTCCATTATTTTTCAAACTGAATACAACCTATCATCAAATTCTGCCCGTAGATGTTGGAAAACTTGAACTTGAATTCCACGGCATGCTGTGCATATTCTTACTTCCACATCTCGGGTTACTATAACAAAAAAGTTCGAGACCATAGAAACCATAGATAATCATAACTTTCGAACGGAAAAGCCTAGGAATTTGAAATTTTCAGGATAGGTTCGGATCGCGAATTTCGCGGTCACGTTCATCAATGAGCGAAATCAGACTAGGGGTTCCGTAAATATAGCCGTTCAAACAATTTTTTTCCTGATAATTTCGAAACAACTTATTGGATTGGAAAGAAATTTCGCACATAGATGAAGAATAATGTATTCAAACTACGTGGGAAATTTTGTCCAGATCGCATTACCAAGACGAGAAATACCGTATTAAATTCTAGCGAATTATCAAAAAAATTGGTCACCTAAGGCACTGACGTAAAATCTTGATTTTTGCCTTTGTTTGAAATGTTCTTTGACAGCTGTCAAAATCCTTCCAATTGTTTTCTAAAACTGAAGAATGCGAATCTACCTACAAGGTGGATGAACGAGCGCTCAAAAGCTCCTGACTTCACGGCAGTGCTTTTCGTAATTTTTGAGCGCTCGTACTACTTACACGAGGGCTATATCATTTCGTCACGATGTCTGTATTTTTCGAATTTTGAGCCGAAAATGGTCTCAATCGACTATGTTCGACTCACTGATAACGAATCCGTCGAAAAATTCGAGTCTGTCCGTCCGTCCGGCCGTAAGCACGATAACTCTCGAACGGAACAACCTAGAGACTCGAAATCTTCAGTGTGGGTTCAGTTCCCAAACGCCTCGGTTGAGTTCGTTAATGGGCCAAATTCCACCAGGGGTTCCGTAAATATGGCCGTTCAAAGTTTTGTTTCCCTGATAACTTGAAAACTACAGATTTGATCGAGATGAAATTTTGCACTCGAATGGAGAATGAGGTGTTCAAGCTACATGTGAAATTTTGTCCAGATCGAATGGCCAGAACCATAGAATCCATAGAAAATTGTAACTTTTGAACGGAAACGCCTAGGGACTTGAAATTTTCAGGATAGGTTTGGATCTAGAATTTCGTGATCGCGTTCATCTATGAGCAAAATTATACTAGGGGTTCCGTAAATATGGTCGTTTGAAATTTAGTTTTCTTCATAATTTCAAAACTACAGATTCGATCGTGACGAAATTTTGTATACTTATGGAGAATGATATATTCAAGCTACATTTCTCCAGATCACATGACCAGAACCATAGAAACCATAGAAAATCATAACTCTCGAACGGAAAGGCCTAGGGACTTGAAATTTTCAGGATAGGTGTGGATCTGAAATGTCGCCTTCACGTTTATCAATGAGCAGAATTATACTAGGGGTTCCGTAAAAACGGTCGTTCGAAATTTTGATTTCTCGATTATTTAGAAACTACGGATTTGATCGAGATGAAATTTTGTATTTCAATCGAGAATGATATAATAAAGCAATTTTTTGTCCAGATCGCATGACCAGAACCATAGAAACCATAGAAAATTGTAACTTTCGAACGGAAAGGCCTAGGAACTTGAAATTTTCAGTGTGGGTTTGGATCGCGAATATCGCAGTCACGTCCATCAATGAGCAAAATTATACTAGGGGTTCCATAAATATGGCCCTTCAAAATATTTTTTTCTGATAGTTTCGAAACTACTGATTGGATTGGAATGAAATTTTGCACATAGCTGAGGTATAATGTATTTGCATTTTGTCCAGATCGCATCACCAAGACCATAGATACCGTAGAAAATTCTGGTGAATTATCGAAAAAAAATTGGTCAGCTGAAGCACTGACATGAAGTCTGGAATTTCGCCTAAGTTTCAGAATTTTTTTGTCAGCTGTCGAAAATTCCTTCAATTGATTGATTGATTCCTAAAGCTGCGAAAATGCGAATCTACCTACAAGGTGGATGTACGAGCGCTCAAAAGCTCCTTACTTTACGGCAGTGCTTTTCTAATTTTTTATCTTAATACGATAGTAAACCTGACGATGCTATTTGTGACACAAGAGGAGAATTTATGGGTAGAGCCAGTATTAGGAACATGGCAATAATTGGCTCGCCTACCTTCTATAAATATGGTTTTTCTAGTTTTCTCATTTTTATTTCAGATTTTTTCCTCTTTCGGAATGTGGTTAATTCATATCAATAACCAATTTGTACAACTGTTACTTTATAATTTCTTTTCCGTTGATTCCAATATTTAACTCTAGAAGTGAATTCTGAGTTATACAATTTTGAATTTTGATTGAGAATAGTTATATCATTGTTCAGAATTCATGATAATTATATTTTTTGGGACAAGGGACAAGGATATAAACCTTTTGTAGAAAATTTGCGATGTTTTCGAAATTGTACACACCATACATTGTTATATGTACAAACTTATATTAATTAAGTGGAAGTTTAAATGATTTTGATCATGCATCATTTTAACTTCTGATGAAGGTTGCTCGGATGTGTTTATTCGAAACTCACCATCACTGCTGTTACCGTCGGTAAGAGTCTCGATTATAATGTAGTCATCTCGATCAATATGGAATCTGACGTCTTCAAACCTTATAGAAAAATTACAAGAAACAACTGTAAATATCATAGAAAAGAAATTTTTGGACATTGTTGGTAATAAGATCAATTAAAACGTATATGTAGATGATTTATGGTAATTCATCATTATAAGTATGTAAAATGAACGGGTTTGTTTTGTATAACCTTGTATTTCTTCAGAAACGAGATCATACATTCTGGCAACATTATTTAACGATAGCTTATAAATGGAAAGCACTGACGTGAATTCAGGAGCTTGTTTCAATTAATCGCCAATTCAAGAGAAGCAATCACCGAATATCGAATATCGTCAACACCAGATCAGAAAAACTCAATTTTCATTTCACGTGGATCAGATAAAAAACTGAATTCCTTCATAACTCATTTTATCCATGCCTTACACACAAAATTTTAAAAAAGAACAACTTCAGCATTGATTACATTATAATTATATACTCGTCAAATGATAGCATTAGGTTTGAAGCCAATTCCAATTCACTCTTCAGCTCAACAGTAGGCAACTTACGTTAACTACTATGGATTATAGCAGAGCAGTGAGTGGGTAAAAGACTGGATCGAGTGCTTCCAAGTTTCCATATAAGGCGGTTCAACCTTCAGTGCGAATTATCGCGATTTGCTTATATCCTCTAGGCCTAGATAATCGAGGGTTCGATTAGTATTATCGATATGTTGCTGGCAGTAATTATCAACTGATTAGGTGTGGAATTAAAATGGACACTCCCCGATTGAGACAGGAGCTACGTTTTGAAATTTTGTTTCATATATTACTATGATGTTGACTAGCAAAGCATAAAATAAACTCGTATCTCTGGCAATGACGTCGTCTTCCCCTTTATGCACCAGTCATCAGCCTTAATCCGAAAAAAAAACACATCAACTTTCCTACAGACACGACCCCGCTAATCCTCGTGCCAAATCTCGAATTACCATACGAATCAGCCATTCCTCGGTCCAGATCGCGATTGCCCCCCATTTGGAGAATGCACGATTGAAATATTCCATCATGTTTACCGTCTGGATTCGGCCACTCAACCGCCACCCCCCAACGGGCCCCCGCCTGGCGTCAATCTTGGTGATTACGCGGGGGCGGCGATGCCGGAGGTGCACTTCAGGTTATTCCGTCTCCGTCTTCCGATAAACCGTATTTCCAGAAATTCAATTACTTATTCCATTCCTCGAATATGCTCCTACTCTCCTTTATCCTTATGATTATTATTTTATATAAACATTTCGGAATGGTTTATATTTCAAAGGCGAGTCGGTCGGATAGCTCTGTACGTTTTGTCGTTTATTTATAACTCTGTTTTCGTTTCGTGTTTTCGACGTTTTACCGGAGGTTTTTTCTCGAATATACAGGGGAAAGAGCAGTGTGGAGTTTTCAAGATTTGTAAGATTCATCATCAAAATCCGAAAAAAAAATGTGCTAAGAGGAGCTTGTGAGCGCTTGTTATACCATAATCGAGAATTTTTTTTTAGAGGTGATAGGCCTTTCCTAGAAAAATTTCAAGGTTGTGACTTGTATAGGAAATAAAAAAATTCATGGAATTTCCAGAATTTCCCAAAAATTTTTTTTGCAGAGCCTGTTTCCAAGAATGCTTCATTATATCTCAACTGTTGTAGATTTCTTAATTTTGACAGCTACAACAAATGACGGAAAATTTCATCGCGTCGTTCCATTGTTTCACATAATTAACGTCTGCAATGATGAATGGAAAAAAAACATCTCCAATGAATTTCTATTCATGATAATAAATAAATGCAGCTTCAGGGGTCCTATCTTCAGAAATTTCGACGTTGCCACATGTATGTAAAATTACGGAAATTTCAGTTATTCATAAATTCTTGAAATCTTTAGGGCTCTCCTTATGAACTGGAGCTTGCCAATCCTAAGTCGATGCCAGTCTATCTATCCATTTCAGGATCCACATCGAATGCAAATCCACGTAAAATATAGATCCTAGAGCACTCCATATCCTGTAATATAGAAGAGTTGTGTAAATTTTTCAGATTCATCGAAAAAAAAAATTTACTACTATACAATAAAAGAGATTTTTTTGCAACTTGAAGAAAACTAAAATGTAAAATTAGACTTTTAAATTATCGAAAGGAGTCGTATTTAATCGTATTCACCCTTCTTCTAGCTCTGAATTGCTATATTTCACGATATTTTAATCCTGAATACGAGATGTCAGATAATGGAAAATTCACGTGGATTCCGGAAACCTGAAAAAAAAATTATTTTTAGAATGGGATATCTTTGAAAAATTTCTTTAAATAACTGAAATGTTTTTCAGTGAATAATCGAGATGGAATCACAAAATATGAAACATTTCTCAACACCAGATCAGTAAAAATTAATTTTTTTTTTACGTGAAACAGCTGAAAGCTGAATTTATATATACATAACTATTGTTATGGTTCACTTTTTGATATTAATAATATTAAATTTTTGTGAAATAACCACTAACAATATTAAAATAATTTTGTTTTCAATTTTTCTTTTATTTTTCCCGCGACTCTTTTCACGAGGGTTCTCAAGGTGCACAAATAAAATAATTTTTGTTTACAACAACTTATTATTTAAATTCAATAAACTTATTGTGATAATTTTATAAATTCTAAATTATTACTCCTTTTGAACAAGATATAAATTTAAAACTCACAGTGAACAGCTTACACTAAATATAGTTCATCAAAATGCAAGCTTCAAGTTTCTCCTCCGTTTCTTGGAATATGGTGATTGATTTTATAAGATGTATTGCCTCAGGTTCCACTAATATTTCTCGAATGAGCAGTTGGGACAGTTTTATTCCACAGTTTTCTTCTGAACTATGAAGTCGGCAATGAGTATACTGCAGTTTGATTCCGGTATCTCCTTCATGATTTCAGGCTGCATAAATATTCAATAATCTTTCGTTTTCAAATCTCAATTTAAATAAAAGTTTTTGAGAAAACTATTTCTATCATGACATTTTTTTCCCGTCAAAAATCAGGTTCCTTCATTCTAATAATCTTACAACAATTTCTATGGTAACATTTTAAATAATCTGAGCCCTCTTGAAAAAGAAAATTCATATTTTAATCATTCATCGAATTTTGTTTTGGTGATATATTTTGAATTTATTTTTCATTCTTGGATTTCCATGACACTATATTTCATTGTATATGGACACAAAATATTTTTGAAAAATAATTTTTTTTTATTCTTTCTATTGATTTACGAAATTTGACAAGAACATTCGTGTCGTTAAACAGGGTGATTTTTGAGGTAAAGCCTTTTTTCGACAAGGGCTAGAACTCATCAAAACAGATCATTTTGCCGGAAGTTGATCTTATAAAAAATTCAATTCGAAAAAGTGCAAAGAATCGTTCGCATCAAGATCTTAAGACGACTCTGGATCGTGTTATCTTTCTGTTAGGAGATCTGTCATGAATCACGGTGCCATATGCATTCCAGATAGTAAATAAAGTGCTGGATTTTATCGTAAATTTGTATATTCTCTTTCAACCTTTATTAGGAGATTTTTCCTGAACGGTATAATTCTAAAGGTTCAAACAAAGGAGAGGAAAAATTACTGATTGAAAAGGTACTATAAAAAAAAATTAGGAAGTTCACAAACTGGCCGATAAAATCGATTCAAGGTGTTCACAGAAATTGTTTGAAATGGCACAAAGACTTGACCGGCGTAATAACGAATTATTACATGCAGCAACTTTCACATCAGTTTGCTCACGAATAATTCCACAAGCATTTTCAATACGTTATTTCAGTACTTCAACACTATTCACCTCACTGTTATTGTACACTTGTGTTTTCAAATGACCCCAAATGAAGAAATCACAGGGGTTGAGATGCGGGGAGCGTGCAGGACATGAAATCGACCCACCACGTCCTATTCAACTAAAGTCACATCAATTATATGCTTTGTCGGATGATTTCCCGTAAACTGAACGCATTCAATAAACACATTTGGATCTCAAAACGTACCGTCAGTTCCTGACTAGAAATTTCTCAGATTCGCGGGTTACATTGATTTTATATTACATTTTATATGAAGGATTTTTGGAATTTGGTGTTCTAGCACCTGTCAAAAAAAAACCTCACCTTTGAAAACACCCTGTAAAGTTTTTAATTTACTACTTGTTTTGATAAATTCAAATTGCTTCCTGCAAGAAACCCATTTACAAACTCGACCGGCACATTCAGACCTTGAACAAAGCCTGAAAATTTCAGAACTCTAGGCATTTTCTTTCAAAAGTTATCGTGTTTACCGACGCACAGATGGACTTGTTCACAGAAAAAAGCAAGGAGACAAAAAAACTAAAACCTATTGAGTTTATCAAGACGAACTTCGTTTGAATTTCTTGGTGTTTATTACCAACTTATTCAAAAATTAACCTCGTCATCTGCGAAACGAAAAGAAATATCGTGTATGAGCATTTTTCGATCGTAACGACTTCTGAAAGATTTGGCGTAGTCTTCCTTCCGAATGGTGGGACATCCTGTTTTTGAGCGCTCGTACTACTTACACGAGGGCTATATCATTTCGTCACGATGTCTGTATTTTTCGAATTTCGAGCCGAAAATGGTCTCAATCGACTATGTTCGACTCACTGATGACGAATCTGTCGGAAAATTCGAGTCTGTCCGTCCGTCCGGCCGACCGTAAGCACAATAACTCTCGAACGGAACAACCTAGAGACTGTAAATTTTCAGTGTGGGTTCAGTTCCCGAATGGCTCGGTTAAGTTCGTTAATGGGCCAAATTCCACCAGGGGTTCCGTAAATATGGCCGTTCAAAGTTTTGTTTCCCTGATTACTTGAAAACTACAGATTTGATCGAGATGAAATTTTGCACTCGAATGGGAAATGAGGTGTTCAAGCTACATGTGAAATTTTGTCCAGATCGCATGACCAGAACCATAGAAAACATAGAAAATTGTAACTTTTGAACGGAAACGCCTAGGGACTTGAAATTTTCAGCATAGGTGTGGATCTTGAATGTCGTGATCACGTTCATCTATGAGCAACATTATACAAGGGGTTCCGTAAATACGGTCGTTTGAAATTTTGTTTTTTCGATAAATTCGAAACTACGGATTCGATCGAGATGAAATTTTGTATTTTAATCGAGAATGATATATTGAGGCAATATTTTGTCCAGATCGCATGACCAGAACCATAGAAACCATAGAAAATTCTAACTTTTGAACGGAAAGGCCTAGGAACTTGAAATTTTCAGGGTGGGTTTGGATCGCAAATTTCACGGTCACGTTCATCAATGAGCAAAATTAGACTAGGGGTTCCGTAAATATGGCCGTTCAAGATATTTTTTTCCTGATAGTTTCGAAACTACTGATCGGATTGGAATGAAATTATGCACCTAGCTCAGGAATAATGTATTCAAACTACGTGCAAAATTTTGTCCAGATCGCATCACTAAGACCATAGATACCGTGGAAAATTATAGCGAATTATCGGAAAAAAATTGATCAGCTGAAGCACCGACATGAAGTCTGGAGTTTTGCCTAAGTTTCAGGATTTTTTTGACAGCAGTCAAACATTCCTTCAATTGATTTCTAAAACTGGAAAATGCGAATCTACCTACAAGGTGCATGTACGAGCGCTCAAAAGCTCCTGCCTTCACGGCAGTGCTTTTCGAAATTTTTATTTTGACTATTACGGTAAATTTTATCGTTATAAAATCACGCAACCCACGATGTCGAAACCAGGAGAGACTTGATATTAATTCATGTCCCTCCCAAATAACTGAAACTGCCGAATTATTTAATTCCAATTTTTTAGCGATGGATTAAATTCGAAATTAACATCTCACAATTCATTTACAGCTGAGAATCTGGAGCAGCATAAGCGAATTCAATTAACATGTTAATTGAAGCCCCGAGAACATTCGCCGATTGGTCGAAATATCTTACTGTTATTCATGAATTAATTCGACATTCAATTAAAAATAAGCATGCGGGTACACCGAGTATTTTTAATTATGGCCTTGCTTGTACGTCTGATACCCATTTATATACGAAATAATTCAACATTTAAATGGAGAAATTATTCCCGAGTCAGTTGTTGTACAAGATATGTTTTTGATTATTTTCTTCGTTTCAATGAATGGAATGTTGATGGGTAGGTATAGGAATCCTTGGAGAATTCAAATTCGCAATTTTTTCGTGTCAATAATTCAGAATAGATCAACGCTATAAGCTCGAATGTGGCATTTCCTTCGAGTTTATTCTGGTCGAACCATTGTACCTTTTCGATAAATTCAACGGTGTATTTGCATAGTTGGCGGTTTCAAGGGTAGTATAAGTATAAATTGAAATAAAAAAAAACGTTTCAGACATGTGGCAGTTGGGTTAGTTTATCACGTTTCGTGATGAGCGTAACAAATGGAAGATATTTCGCATGCAAGTTTGACCCTTCATCAATGACTGGGGTTTGTTGACTATCCACGTTTATTCATGCATCAATCTAAAAAACTAGAAATACCCTCCTACGCCCTCATTGTTCTTGGGCGTTATCTCTCGAAGTCCTTGAATTTCCGATCGAATCTAATGGGACCGGGATCGATAAAGATACGGGCGCTTAGAAAACGGTACAGAAATAACCGCGATACGTGAAACAATGAGCAATAAATTCGGGATTTTATGATTATTCCGAGTTTACGATAGAGGCCATTATTATTTTTCTCGCCATATAACACTTGGCGAAACGGAAAAAATAATGGCCGACAGGCGCAATATTCGATAACGAAAATTAAAAGTTGCACTCGATTTAATTCAATATATGTCGCGTCGACCGGGCGGAATCGAGATAAGGAGCGGCTAGTTTTATGAAACTTTGCACATTCTATCTCGTTTCGCGTTCGATATGAAGTCAGATTTTGTGTACAGGAGAATTATTCAATTGAGGGAGCAAATATGTGAAACCTGGCTTCCCTCAATTTGGTTTTTTATTTAAATTTTTTTCATTAGAAATTGGCGGCGTCTCGAGCACTGCATCCCGATGAATCATTGCGCCCCCACACTAGACTTATCGAGCTTTATTTCTAGCTACAGTTCCGGAGTTTCGATGAATTTCAGAAACTGAGATGTTCGAAGGATGATAAAAGTATTATAGTGAAGGAAGAATGCTTATTTTATCGTATTATCAACGATAACAATCTTTTTTTGTTGAATATTGAGATATCTTACGAATCGAATGTAAAAAAAAATAGTCAGTTGTTGTTTCAGTGTTTATTGAAAATAGGTATGACAAATACATATTTATATTTTTTATAATTATTTCCATAACTTTTTGAACATATAGAATCACCGAAATACATTCAATAGGTACCTATGTCAGAATTTTTTTTTGTTCTGTGCACCAGAACGGCCTTCGGTGTTGATTGTCAATAGGATAAATACTGTCATTATATATTTATTCATATTCAAAAGATGCAATCGACGAATTATATTGAAATTTTAGAGAAACTCAATTTTTTTTCCAATATACCAAAACGGTCTTCAGTTTTCATTTTCAGTAGTTTTGTTTATTTTTATGAACATCAAAAGTTGAAATCACAGAATTATATTCAATATATCTGAAAAACTCAATTTTTTTCTTGTGTAACAATATGGTCTTCATTATTCATGATACTCTCACTGAAATTTTATATTTATTTTCATAAACTTCAAAAGATGCAATCGTTCGTTTCGCGAGAAATGGAGAAACTTTTTCTTCAACTTCCAATATCTCTGATTTGGCGAATGCGATCGATTCAGGTGTAGTGAAAAAGTTGCAACATCTCAACCAAACGAATTTTTCAATAATCAGCTAATGCGTGAAATCGTTCGTTTCGCGAGAAATGAAGAAAATTTTCCTTCAACTTCCAAAATCTCCGATTTGGCGTATGCGATCGATTCAGATGAAGTGAAAAAGTTGCAACATCTCAACCAAACGAATTTTTCAATATTCAGCTAATGCCTGAGATCGTTCGTTTCGCGAGAAACTTCTCCATCAACTTCCAATATCTCCGATTTGGCGAATGCGATCGATTCAGGTGTAGTGAAAAAGTTGCAACATCTCAACCAAACGAATTTTTCAATATTCAGCTAATGCATGAAATCGTTCATTTCGCGAGAAATGGGGAAACTTTTCATTCAACTTCCAATATCTCCGAATTGGCGTATGCGATCGATTCAGATGAAGTGAAAAAGTTGCAACATCTCAACCAAACGAATTTTTCAATATTCAGCTAATGCCTGAAATCGTTTGTTTCGCGAGAAACTTTTCCATCAACTTCCAATATCTCCGATTTGGCGAATGTGATCGATTCAGGTGTAGTGAAAAAGTTGCAACATCTCAACCAAACGAATTTTTTTCATTATTCAGCTAATGCATGAAATCGTTCGTTTCGCGTGAAATGGAGAAACTTTTCCTTCAACTTCCAATATCTCCGATTTGGCGAATGCGATCGATTCAGGTGTAGTGAAAAAGTTGCAACATCTCAACCAAACGAATTTTTCAATACTCAGCTTATGCCTGAAATCGTTCGTTTCGCGAGAATACTGTCATTTGATGTTTATTTTTATGAAATTCTGGAGATGGTATCACAGAATTACATCGAATATAACAGGAAAAAATCTTTTCTGTGTACCAAAACGGCCTTTAGTGTTCATTGTCAGTGTGACAAATACTGTCATTTTATTTTTATAAACTTCAAAAGATCACAGAATTATATTGAATATAGGTTTCTGAAAAACTCAATTTTTTTACGGTGTACCAAAATGGCCTTCAGTGTTCATAACACTATCTGAAAAGATGCAATCGAAGAATTATATTGAATATTTTGGAGACACTCAAATTTTTTTCAATATACCAAAACGGCCTCCAGTATGACAAATATTGTCATTTTATTTTTATGAACTCCAGAAAATGTAATCACAGTTAAACCAGAGTTAAATCGAATATATCAGTAAACATTTTTTTTTTCTGTGTACCAAAACGGCCTTTAGTGTTAATTTTCAGTAGGACAAAAACTGTCATTTGATGTTTATTTATATCAACTCCAAAAGGAGGAATCACAGAATTATATTGGATATATCTGTAAAACTCAATTTTTTTCTTGTGTAGAAAAATGGTCTTCATTATTCATGATACTCTTACTAAAGCACTGACGTGAAGTCTTGAAGTTTGAAATTTTCTTCGATAGCTGTCAAAATCTTTCCAATTGTTTTCTAAAACTGGAGAATGCGAATCTACCTAAAAGGTGGATGTACGAGCGCTCAAAAGCTCCTGACTTCATGGCAGTGCTTTTCGTAATTTTTTTTCTATGTACCAAAACTCCTTTAGGCCTTTAGTGTTCATTTTCAGTAGGACAAATACTGTCATTTGATGTTTATTTTCATGATCATCAAAAGATGAAATCACAGAATTATATTCAATATATCTGAAAAACTCAATTTTTTTTCTTGTGTAACAAAATGGTCTTCATTATTCATGATACTCTTACTGACATTTTATATTTATTTTCATAAACTTCAAAAGGTGCAATCGACGAATTATATTAAATACATATTTCAAGAAAAACAATTTCTCGGCCTCCGGTGTGACAAATACTGTCATTTTATTTTTAAGAACTCTAGAAAATAAAATCACAGAATTAGGTATATCGAATATATCAGAAAAAAATCTTTTTTGAGCGCTCGTACTACTTACACGAGGGCTATATCATTTCGTCACGATGTCTGTATTTTTCGAATTTTGAACCGTAAATGGTCCCAAACGACTATGTTCGACTCACTGATGACGAATCCGTCGACAAATTCGAGTCTGTCCGTCCGTCCGGCCGTATAACGATAACTCTCGAACGGAATGTCCTAGAAACTTGAAACTTTCAGGGTAGGTTTGAGTCTCGAATGCCGCGGTTGAGTTTGCCCAAGGGTTCCGTGAATATGGCCGCTCGAAATTTTGTTTTCCTGATTACTCTGAAACTACAGATTCGATCGAGGTGAAATTTTGCACTCAGATGGAGAATAACGTGTTCAAGCTACATGCAAAATTTGGTCCAGCTCGCATGACCAGAACCATAGAAACCATAGAAAATTATAACTTTGTAATGGAAAGGCCTAGGGAATTGAAATTTTCAGGATAGGTTTGGATCTTCAATGTTGCGGTCACTTTCATCAATGAGCAGAATTAGACTAAGGGTTCCGTAAATATGGCCGTTTGAAATTCAGTTTTCTTGATAATTTCAAAACCATGGATTTGATCTGTATTTAAATTGAGAATGATATATTGGAGCAAAATTTTTCCAGATCGCATGATCAAAACCATAGAAACCATAGAAAATCATAACTTTCGAACGAAAAGTCCTAGGGACGTGAAATTTTCAGGATAGGTTCGGATCGTGAATTTCGCGGTCACGTTCATCAATGGGCAAAATTAAACTAGGGGTTCCGTAAATATAGCCGTTCAAAAAAATTTTTTCCTGATAATTTCGAAACAACTCATTGGATTGGAATGAAATTTCGTACATAGATGAAGAATAATGGGAAATTTTGTCCAGATCGAATTACCAACACCATAGATACCGTAGAAAATTCTGGCGAATTATCGAAAAAAAATTGGTCACCTAAAGCACTGATGTGAAGCCTTGATTTTCGCCTTTGTTTGAAATTTTCTTTGACAGCTGTCAAACTTTTTTCAATGTACCAAAACATCCTCCAGTGTGACAAATGCTTTCATTTTATTTTTATGAACTCCAGAAAATGGAATCACAGAATTATATCAAATATATCAGAAAAACTCTTTTTTTCTTTTAACCAAAACGGCCTTTAGTGTTCATTGTCAGTAGGACAATAACGTTCATTTGATGTTTATTTTTATGAACCTCGAAAGATAGAATCGCAGCAATATATTGAATATATCAAGAATTTTTTTCCTATGCACCAAATGGCCTGTTTTACTACGAATTCTTCATATGCGAGTTTAATCATCGTCCACCATCGTCGAAAAAATTAGAAACGAAAATCACAGACAGGGAAAATGATAACGCTCTTGTTCATAGAAACAAGCGCGTAAAAAAGGAAAAAATATCGGGGATTTTTCTTCTTCTTTCTTCGATAACCTCCTTTCAACTCTGGCCATTTCTTCCAACCCCCTCGCATCGTTCGAAGATTACCGTTAGTTCGAATGCACAAAAAACTTTCGAAAGCTCGGAATGGAACTCATGTTGAACGTTTCTGCCACTCGATATTCGACGTGGGTTCCGTCGCAGCGGGGACCTTTGAATGCGCGGTATGGATTTACCGTTAGCGAATGGGGCAACACAATGGGGTGAACTGATTTCTAAAATTTCTCTTCTCGTGTGTACCGTTATTTCGTGCACCTTTCGGATGCATTTGCTTCACTCGATAAAATTGAATATTGTCGACGTGACTTCGGAAGGTTTTGTACTTGGAATTTTTTGCTCGGTTACTGGAACACAGAAAAAGTTTTCAAGGTGATTGCCCCAGTAGTTATTCTTTTGGCAAATCTCTGCCAGTGCGGAGCAGGGGTTGATCAGCTATTTTTCAATTATTGTTGTTTTGGTTTCCCAATCTCATTTTAAATCTCCGGGTTTATTATTAGATGTGATGAACTGAAAAAAGCCGAGAGAAAAGAAAACAACTTCCATGTTTTCTTGGATTTGAGGTCGTTAAGTTCTTCCTGAAATTTATTCACATCCATATATATTCTCCACAGTTCTCGAGAATGCACAAAGGTGCACTCCACGGCCATTTGCAACAATAAACCAGAGGATAAACGTCAACCGGTAGTCGTGGCCTGATTAAAATATCTGTATGTTTACATCTGGGAGAGGTTCAACGAAATATATGACCGAGCTCGGTTGACGAATAGTTTTTTCGCAAAAATGCACTTCTCATGCATCTCGCTAACCATCATTTCGTTCCTCACGTCGTCGTTGCATACGGAATTCGTGCAGTTCTGTCGAATTAACTGCCATTGTTGTCTCTCGAATTCAACCACGCGCACTCGTTATCGTGCTGGATCTGTCCTTTGGCTTTATTCGCGTGTGAAGAAGTGCGGGACGTTCTTTCATGTAACTTTTTTATGGGTGGAACTGGGAATTTTGCATCGGGACCTGGCGATCTCGGGGTTCTAATCCTTGAACTTCGACTGTGGGAAGTGGGAAGGAGGAAAGGAATGGAGAGACAACACGAGTCTATTAACATTACAACAAACAAACATTAACATAACAAGAGGGTAGGGTAGGTAAATAAGCACAAGGAAAAAATGTTGCTAATTTCGAAAACAGTCTTATTATACATACTTCCACATCATTTCTTTCTAAATTTTTTATAGATGCTCTAATGGCGTCTATCCAGATGTGGAACATCTCGGTATTCACACAATGAAAATTATTCTTTATCAGCTTATTTCTACCTTGTAACATAACATGGAAAAATAGCCAACATCCAAAATCATCTCGATGTCCATTATTAAGAGAAGAAGAATGTGGAATTGAATTGATTTAATCGAAAAAAGTTCACTCTTCTAAAAGGAACATATCACATATCCCCAAGTTTCAGTGAAAAATGTACAAATATTATATTCCCAAACATGTGAAATATCTACGACAAAATCTCAACGCTCAATTAACATAAAAATGCGAACACAGGTATAAACCAAAATAAGAAAACTACATAGGTTAAGAGGAGGAAATTCATTCGATACAAAAGGTCATCTGATGTCAAAATGATACAGGGTGTTTTCAATGGTGTGTCAATTATTACAACGGAAGATATTACATAGGTATTCATCGAATGATATATAGTATGTAATGACGTCTTCCAATATTGCACTTTCAAATTGCGTTGGAGGATAAGTATCTACTCTATTACTCCTGAGTTGCAATAACTATTAATAAATAAGTGACTTGTTGAAATTTTTCAAGTACATACCTATTATAAATTATTCTTAAAAATAAGAATGTTGCTCGTCGAAAGACTACGATTTCATGAAGCTGACTTGATGTTGTTCATATAATCCCTAAAAATCTCTTCACTTGAAGTAAATCAATTGGATTAAGATACAGAATACCTTCCCTTCATGAAGTTGTTCCACCAAAAAATCATCAATGAATTTGAAAAAATCACCAAAAAATAAACAAAAATAGAAATTTCGACTCGCCTCAAGCATCACAAACAAATACATGTAACTGAACTAAACCGTTCATAGTAAAGCATCGAGCATAGCTGTTGCCAGGGAATCAAATCGATTTGATTTTCAAGACACTCCGCAGGCATGATGCCCGAAACGAGACATATGATTGCTGCTAGCCATATTGTGTTTTAGCCAGTGTCGTAGTTGAGTTAGGGTAAAAACATTGTGAAGTGAGAAAAGGTGGATAATTCGTTTGTATTGAAATGGTTAAAGAAAAATTGATAAGTGAAATATTTATTCGGTCTGCAACATGGGATAAAAGAGATAGGAGACATCACAATAGATATGTGTTGAATAAAGCATGGACGGAAATAAGCAATATAACAAATATATCAAGTGAGCTACAAAAACAATGTAAATAAAACATAAAGCCGATATAAATTATAGCAATCTCTTTATATTTTTGATAAATAAAAATATTTTATATTCTATTAACTGGGTGTAACAAAAAATAATGGACGGAAATAAGCAATATTTCATATTTTTGTGAGATAATAGTATATTATTCAACAAGCGGTAATGTAGGTCATAACTCACGCAGATGAAGTTTGCAGCACGAGCCGAAGGCGATTTCTTTGACTGCACGCTCCCCGGATCTCAACCCATGTGATTTCCCTTGTTTGGAGTCATTTGGAAACATTAGTGTACAGTAAAGATGAGGTGATAGTGTTGAAGAGCTAAAACAACGTATTGCAAATGCTTGTGACATTATTCGTGAGCAAAACGATGTGATAGTTGCTGCTTGTAATAGTTCGTTATTACGCTGGGCAAGACTTCGTGCACATCAAACGAATGGTGACCATTTCGAACAATTTCTGTAAACAATTTGGATCAATTTTACCGGTGAGTCTGTGAACTTCCTCATTTTTTTGGAAGGACCTTTTCCATCAGTATATTTTCCTCCCTTTAGGAAGTTCAGGAAGTTCAGGAAAAGTCTCCTAATAAGAGTTGAAAGAGAATATACAAATTTGCGATACAATCCAACACTATTTACTTGTTGGAATGCATATGGCACCGTGATTCATGGCAGATTTCCAAACAGAGATGTATTAAGATTAAGATTTTTCGCACTATTTTCAAATTGAATAATTCATATGATAAACTCAGCTAGGTGCAAAATTTCATTCCAATCCGATCAGTAGTTTCGAAACTATCAGGGAAAAAATATTTTGAACGGCCATATTTACGGAACCCCTAGTCTAATTTTGCTCATTGATGAACGTGACCGCGATATTCGCGATGCAAACCCACCCTGAAAATTTCAAGTTCCTAGGCCTTTCCGTTCAAAAGTTACATTTTTCTATGGTTTCTATGGTTCTGGTCATGCGATCTGGACAAAGTATAGCTTTAATATATCATTCTCGATTAAAGTACAAAATTTCATCTCGATCGAATCCGTAGTTTCGAAATGATCGAGAAAACAAAATTTCAAACGACCGTTTTTACGGAACCCCTAGTATAATTCTGCTCATTGATAAACGTGAACGCGACATTTCAGATCCACACCTTTCCTGTAAATTTCAAGTCCCTAGGCCTTTCCGTTCTGGTTCTGGTCATGCGATCTGGACAAAATTTCACATGTAGCTTGAACACCTCATTCTCCATTTGACTGCAAAATTTCATCTCGATCAAATCTGTAGTTTCTAAGTTATCAGGGGAACAAAACTTTGAACGGCCAAATTTACGGAACCCCTGGTGGAATTTGGCCCATTAACGAACTTAACCGAGGCATTCGGGAACTGAACTCACACTAAAAATTTCAAGTCTCTAGGTTGTTCCGTTCGAGAGTTATCGTGCTTACGGCCGGACGGACAGACTCGAATTTTCCGACGGATTCCTCATCAGTGAGTCGAACATAGTCGATTGAGACCATTTTTGGCTCAAAATTTGAAAAATGCAGACATCATGACGAAATGATATAGCCCTCGTGTAAGTAGTACGAGCGCTCAAAAACACCGTGTATAACACTTGATGCTTATATCATTATTTTGGCGAATTGGTTGCAAAATGTTGTTTTTCCGTCCTAAACAGAATCTTTATTAGGTTCTTTTGTATATACAGGGTGTGGCGTAATGGATGGATAATATGCTACCCGCGGGTATAGGATATTGTTCATAAGTTCAGAAAAATATGATTCAATTATTGTTTATGTTATTATATTTTTGGGTTATTCGACGTTTTAGAAAATTGTTTTTGATGCCAAGATTCCAAACGGAGCAATTTTTTCAATCTGTTTTTTGGTATTCCTAGACAGATGCGCTATCGAATGTAACCTATGATTTTTGGGGCATATTTTTTTTCAAACAAAGATTTAACTCAAATCTCATATTCTGCTTATTCAATTTTCCAATTTTTTTTTTATTTCAATTTTTTTATTTTCCTGGACCGCCACAACTTCCTCCTAACGCAGGCACCATATACATAATCCATTCAATACGCCACACCCTGTATATACATCTTCGTGAAAATTTATCTGACTGATGGTTCAAACCTCATCAAAATCCGTTACGCGGTTCAGTAGGAATTGAAAGACATACAGACATAGAGTGGAAAGCCTTATAAAATCAGCATAAAACGAAAACGCGCACTATCAATAAGGCAGGAAATCGCGTATTACCCATGTTATTCTTACGGTGATTATGTGAAAATGACCTCTTTAGTTTGGGGTTATGAAATAAGGCACGAAGTCGCGTATCATATTATTCTCACGGTAATATGGAAAGGTGGCCTCAATGAGTTGTGACATAGCCTTTTATTTGTTTAATTGAAAAGTTATCTAACTGTTGGTGAAAACCGAACCATTGCATGGTTCAGGACTCAGGAGAAGTTGACGGATTTACAGAGAGACGCGGAACGCGACTATGTTTTATACCATGTAAGAATTAATCAATTTCTTGTTTCCATATTCGAGTCCTCGGCACCACGGTGTATGTATATACCCATGTCGTCGCATAGCTTCAAAATGCAGCCCCGTATTATTCAACCGGTCCAGACGTAGGTGTTTACAGGAGGGCAATCCGAAGGTACGAACCCATCAACTCGACTCGCTTTCGCTCCCCGCGACCATTCGAAACCTGGGATAAACGTGATTTAATCAAGGAAACCCCGTCCGAATCAAAATTTAATACGCGCTAAACGGCCCCCGTTCCGAACGTCGACGGGGACACGGAACCCTTCTTGTGCGGAACGAATTCGCTCGACCGGTCGGTCCTCGGCCAAAATGGCCGCGCCGGCGGTCGTAAACGGGAGGAACGTCTGCGAAAAGCGGGTTTCGGAGAACGACCTCGATAACGCGCGCGCGCGCAGCGACTGCCCGCGTGCGTCTCGTGAATCGCCGGGTTCCTCGGACTATTGTATTTTGTCTGGAATGGGTACGACCTTTTATTCTGCAGGTAGTCCGTTGTTTCGTGTGTTGTAGCGTCGGTTGGAAATTTTTCGGTTGGTCAGAAATGAAGGAGAGGAATGTGAGAATTAATCGTGGGTGATGAGAATTGGTTATTGTTACAATCACAGCGAAAATGATCTTCTATGTTGTTATTCGCCTACACAATGTTAATATGGGGTTAAAAAATTACGAAAAGCACTGCCGTGAAGGCAGGAGCTTTCGAGCGTTCGTACATGCACCTTGTAGGTAGATTCGCATTTTCCAGTTTTAGAAATCAATTGAAGGAATTTCTGAAACTTAGACGAAACTCCAGACTTCATGTCAGTGCTTCAGCTGATCAATTTTTTTTCGATAATTCACTAGAATTTTCTACGGTATCTATGGTCTTGGTGTTGCTATCTGGACAAAATTTCGGACGTAGTTTCAGTACATTATTCCTCAGCTAGGTGGAAAATTTCATTCCAATCCGCTCAGTATTTTCGGAACTATCAGAAAAAAATTTTTGGAACGGCCATATTTACGGAACTCCTAGTCCAATTCTGCTCATTGATGAACGTGACCGCGATATTTGCTATCCGAATTCACCCTGAGAATTTCAAATTCCCAGGTCTTTCCGTTCAAAAGTTACAATTTTCTTTGGTTTCTATGGTTCTGGTCATGCGATCTGGACAAAATATTGTTTTAATGTATCATTCTCGATTAAAATAAAAAATTTCATCTCGATCGAATCCGTAGTTTCGAAATTATCGAGAAACCAAAATTTCAAACGACCGTATTTACGGAACCCCTAGTATAATTCTGCTCATTGATAAACGTGAACGCGACATTTCAGATCCACACCTATCCTGAAAATTTCAAGTCCCAAGGCCTTTCCGTTCGAAAGTTATGATTTTCTATGGTTTTTATGGTTCTGGTCATGTGATCTGGAGAAATGTAGCTTGAATATATAATTCTCCATAAGTATACAAAATTTCGTCACGATCGAATCTGTAGTTTTGAAATTATCAAGAAAACTAAATTTCAAACGACTATATTTACGGAACCCCTTGTATGATTTTGCTCATAGATGAACGTGATTACAAAATTCGAGATCCACACCTATCCTGAAAATTTCAAGTCCCTAGGCGTTTCCGTTCCAAAATTACAATTTTTTATGGTTTCTATGGTTCTGGTCATGAGATCTGGACAAAATTTTACATGTAGCTTGAACACCTCATTCTCCATTTATGTGCCAAAGTTTCATCACGATCGAATCTGTAGTTTCGAAGTCATCAGGAGAACAACATTTTGAACGGCCATATTTTCGGAACCCCTGGTGGAATTTGGCCCATTAACAAACTTAACCGAGGCATTTGGGATTTGAACCTACACTGAAAATTTCAAGTCTCTAGGTTGATCCGTTCGAGAGTTATAGTGCTTACGGACGGACGGCCGTACGGACGGACAGACTCGAATTTTCCGACGGATTCGTCATCAGTGAGTCGAACATAGTCGATTGTGACCATTTTCGGCTCAAAATTCGAAAAATACAGACATCGTGACGAAATGATATAGCCCTCGTGTAAGTAGTACGAGCGCTCAAAAAAGTCTGGAGCTTTTGCTTTTGCTTGTTTCAATTCAACGCCAGAGTTAATTCAAGTGCATAGCGATTAAGACGATAGCTTCCTAGTAGGGAATTTGGAACGGACAGTTTCTCACTTGATTTTCTGTGTAGAAGGAATTCCGCGAAGAATAAAATTTAATTTTATACAGGGTGTTTCTCTCCAATATCTACGCTTATGGAAAAAGTACGGTTTTTGAGACGCCCATTTGAACCGCCAATGGTTTCTACACAAGAAAGTTACTCTTGGTTATACGCTCTAAAGTCGACCATTTTCGAGAAAAAAACAACTTTTATGTTGAAAAAGATGGTCAATTTATTGAAATAAATTTTTTTTCTTACTAATCAAATAAAATTTGTATTTCGAAAATTGTGCATTTTAGAAGGTTAGTGATAGAAACGATTTTTCATATTTTTGGACGAGCTATCTCATCCTGAAATCCTGCGCATATTTTATGAAAAACCCGTATAATATATGCGCAGGATTTCAGGATGAGATAGCTCGTCCAAAAATATGAAAAAAAGTTTCTATTAACTAACCTTCTAGAATGCACCATTTTTCAAGATACAAATTTTATTTATTTTTGAGCGCTCGTACTACTTACACGAGGGCTATATCATTTCGTCACGATGTCTGTATTTTTCGAATTTTGAGCCGAAAATGGTCTCAATCGACTATGTTCGACTCACTGATGACGAATCCGTCGGAAAATTCGAGTCTGTCCGTCCGGCCGTCCGGCCGGCCGTCCGGCCGTAAGCACGATAACTCTCGAACGGAACAACCTAGAGACTTGAAATTTTTAGTGTGGGTTCAGTTCCCGAATGGCTCGGTTAAGTTCGTTAATGGGCCAAATTCCACCAAGGGTTCCGTAAATATGGCCGTTCAAAGTTTTGTTTTCCTGATTACTTGAAAACTACAGATTTGATCGAGATGAAATTTCGCACTCAGATGGAAAATGAGGTGTTTAAGCTACATGTGGAATTTTGTCCAGATCGCATGATCAGAACCATAGAAACCATAGAAAATTGTAACTTTTGAACGGAAACGCCTAGGGACTTGAAATTTTCAGGATAGGTGTGGATCTTGAATGTCGTTATCACGTTCATCTGTGAGCAACATTATACAAGGGGTTCCGTAAATACGGTCGTTTGAAATTTTGTTTTCTCGATAAATTCGAAACTACGGATTCGATCGAGATGAAATTTTGTATTTTAATCGAGAATGATATATTGAAGCAATATTTTGTCCAGATCGCATGACCAGAACCATAGAAACCATAGAAAATTCTTACTTTTGAACGGAAAGACCTAGGAACTTGAAATTTTCAGGGTGGGTTTGGATCGCAAATTTCACGGTCACGTTCATCAATGAGCAAAATTAGACTAGGGGTTCCGTAAATATAGCCGTTCAAAATATTTTTTTCCTGATAGTTTCGAAACTACTGATCGGATTGGAATGAAATTATACACCTAGCTCAGGAATAATGTATTCAAACTACGTGCAAAATTTTGTTCAGATCGCATCACCAGGACCATAGATACCGTGGAAAATTCTAGCGAATTATCGGAAAAAAATTGATCAGCTGAAGCATCGACATGAAGTCTGGAGTTTTGCCTAAGTTTCAGAATTTTTTTGACAGCAGTCAAAATTCCTTCAATTGATTTCTAAAACTGGAAAATGCGAATCTACCTACAAGGTGCATGTACGAGCGCTCAAAAGCTCCTGCCTTCACGGCAGTGCTTTTCGTAATTTTTTTTTCGAAAATCGAAAAATTTTTAGAGGGTAAAACAATAGAAACTTGTTTTCATGTTTTTGGACGAGTTATCACATCCTGAAATACTGCGCATATATTATGGAACCCTGTATATTTACATAATCATATAACGGAAAGTAGATATGAACATACGAAGTATTTCTGTATTACTTGTATCTAAGATTAAATGATTTGCAACATAAGTTGATTATGATGTTCCCTTTTTATTTCAATAAAACTTTTTGAAGATTTCAATACAAAATGAGTAACAAACATTCGAAAACATGAAAAAGAACATGGATTGAAAAAAAACTAAAGAACTAAGAAAACAAGTAAGTTTGCAGCGCTCTCAACGCTATTTGGAATCGCGAATTCGCAGTAGACTTTGTTTTAAAAATTTAAAATGACTTCAGGGCAGTGTTTCCATTTGTCCGAAGCAAAATTAACGGATAGGTTCGTTATACTACTCATATCGAACTAATTTCTACACTATTATCAAATAACTTTTTTCACAACTATGATAGGATATTTTCAGTAGTAATACCCATAGGGCCTTGATAATACCGAGATAATTTTGTCATAGAGAATGCTGAAAGCGTGTTGCTTGATAATTTATTATCCTTAAGCAACACGCTTGAGGGATTCTCTATGACAAAATTTTGAGGATTTATCAAAGCCCGAGGGGTATTCGATAAGATAATTTTTTACTTTGTAGATTTCAAAAAATTGATTGTCAATCTGACGTTTAGTAACTTGATGATCCTCTTTGTCAAAAACACCAAACTGAAAACACCACAAAATGAAACGTTTCAAAAAACAATTGTTCAAATATCTGATTGAGCTAGAACCATACAGTTTAGATGACCATATGTTCCCCATGTTATTAGTATTTTGACACTATTCCACTTCGTTTTCATATTGTTGTACATTTTGTATGCATCTGATTAGGATTAAAAAACTATTGTCATTATTATTATTATCTCGTTGTTGGTGCTACCAAACTCAGCTCAAAGCTGGTATCATTGGCCTATCCCGGGTACGACGTACCAAAGAGATTAGACTCAATTTACATTTATTATTATCTCGTTGTTGGTGCTACCAAACTCAGCTCAAAGCTGGTATCATTGGCCTATCCCGGGTACGAAGTACCAAAGAGATTAGACTCAATTTACATTTATTATTATTATTATTATTATTATTATTATTGTTGTCTCTGATCACGTACCCTCCGATACCGTCGACGTAAAATAAACCTCCGTTCGATTCGGATTCGGGATTCAACTCTCTGCTCACCGCATCGACACAAACACGATAACTCCGTCTATTCTCCTACCCAATTATTCTCAGTAATTCTGTGGCCAGCTGGTTTTCACTGGTTCAGTTATAGTTATAGTTGAAGTTAGGAAGAGGGTTACATTTCACTGCGACCTCAAGGTCTATTGTGCCCCCCATCAGAGCCGTATTCGCAAATGCGCTACCTACAGCTCGCCCTCCAGCTCCAGAACTCCAATGAACAGTATCTGAGAGGGCTTCAAGGTGGTTAGATCCTCATTCCTCCTGTAATTCTCTTGTCCAAGACATTCTTTGCGCTGGTTTGGAATGGCGAGGCATTCTGTAACCAGGCGAACAGGAGTTTCCTCCTCTTCACCACATAATCTACACTCGTCAGTTTCTGTTGAGCTCATTCTCATCATATGCTTTCTAAGGAGAAAATGTCATGTGAGGAAGCCAGTGAGTAGGCGTAACTTGTTCTCACTGAGATCCAAATACTTTTTGGATCTTGAACTTTCAAAGTTTCAAATCAACTTTTTGGAGTGATCCATTACTGTAAGGTACCCCCAGAGTGCTTCTCTTTCAGTCTCTTCCTTCTCCAGAAACTTTTTCTTATAGGTGCATTTACCTATCCCACAGAAAGGTTCTGGGCCAGTAAGTGGCGTTTGTGCTCCCTTTCTAGCAAGTGTATTGGCCTCTTCGTTCCCTTTGATTCCTGTGTGACCAGGAACCCAGTCTAAAGAGACCTTATTTTTCTTGCCTACTTCATTAAGTTTCCTCCAGCACTCCCATATCAGCTTTGAGTCGATGATATAGGAGTTCAGTGCTTTGATAGCAGCTTGACTATCCGAGTGGATCGCAATGTCGCACCCTTGGTAGTTTCTTTACAGGTTTATATCTATGCATCTTTCGCAAGTATTTCTGCCTGAAAGGCACTCGAGTAGGAGCCTAACGATAGTGTACACTTGGTGCTTGCCTCGTATACTTCAGCGCCGGCACCTATCGTGGTTTTAGAACCATCTGTATACTGGTTCAGTCAGTGGCGTCTGAACTTTTCCAGTGGAGACGACGCACTTATGAGAGAATAATTCGGCTTATTGATTTTAAGTTCTTCCTTAGATCTCAGGTCAGGATAGTTTCATTTGCAGAAGACCTATACATTCCTCGATAGATAGTGAAATTTGAGTGTCGACCTTATACGAGCAATCTGAATATATTCCTTCGGCCGAAACTCGATGTTCCCAGACATTCCCATGAAGCAAAATTAACCGTATACTAAAATCGTAATTTGTGACCGCCGCCTATTCAATTTTCATAAGAACGCGAATTCTTCGTGGCCGGTCTATCCGTAGCGCGGGACGTCTAGGTCATGGGAATTGCCACTTTTCCTCTGCAGCAGCAGCAGCGTCAGCTCGCATTCCGTAGACGTCTGGCCCTTGAGCGTCGTTCCTGAAACAATGATATCCTTGCGGCAGAACGAAGATGAGTTTTCGCGGAATGCACGTCGAAAATGTGCAATTTGACGTACGCGAGGCGAGTCTGGCACATCCGGGTTTCGTCGGTAATGCGGATTATGACGGCCCCCGACGTCTGACTGCGGAAAATTGGACGGAGATGGAATTGGTGCGGATCTGTTCTGCGCTGCCGATGTTCGGGGCTGTTGTATTCCAGGCTCCAGGTGGAGTTACGTTATTGCACTGGAAGGCTGGTGGTGTAACGAGGCTTCGACTATGAATCGGTAGTTTCCTCGAAGGAACTACAGAGGAACAGGAGCAGAACATTAACAGTCGATGGAAAAACTTATGGCACTGTCGGAATCTTCCAGGTTTTGGGAATTCCCAATGGTTTCTTAGGATTTTAGCACTGAGGAATCAAAAACGCATCTTGACCTAAGCCAGTATATGCTATATCTTACATGTTTCCTTATGGGTCACTTTCGCTTCATAAACCACCTGGTTAAATAAGGTTCAGCAGTAAATAATGGTATAAATTCTGTAAAGGGGAACACCTAGTTTTCGTACGCAAAGTGTGCTTGGGTCACGAGATCAATGACGCTGTAGGCAAATTATGTCGATACGTTTTGATTTAATTCATGGGCAAAATATCTAATTCATTATGTGTGCCTATACAGGATGTTCATTAGGTTTGTGTCATAAATTTAACAGAATATTCTTTGAGTGATTTCAAGACAAAAAAAATAAAAAGTAGTGTTCAAGGTCCCATTTTCATATAAACTTTTTTCTTTGTATCACTCTAAGAATCTTCCGTTAAATTGATTGTACCTACTGAATTAACACCCTGTACACCGGGTGACCAAGGGTGCAAGCAAGCTCCATAACTTTCCTTCTGTCTAAGATATCCACTTGAACCTTTTTCAAACGATTGGCCCGCTAATATGGCGCAATCTGAAAATATTTTTTCTACAAAGGGTGAGACATTTTTTAAACAGCAATAGAACCCATCAAAATGAGTCAATATACCAAAAATTATTCATTTAAAATGTTCACCAGGGCCGAATATTTCGAAATCAAAGATACACACGAACCTGAGAAATTACCAGCCCGGATCTGACTTAGGTTTGTATTGATATCTAAATGTGTAGATATTACCAGCTGTCTGAGGTCAGTATACGGGAAATTATCTATGATGCGTATGCTTTTGTAAGTTTTCCGATCACAACCCCTGTGATTTCTTCCTTTGGGGTAATTTGAAAACATTATTGTATAAGTCACGGTGAGGTGAATAGTGAATAGTAGAACTGAGACAACGCATTGAAAATGCTTATGACATTATTCGTGAGCAAACTGATGTGATAGTTGCTGCATTCAGATATTCGTTATTACATCGGGCAAGACTTTGTGCACATTTGGTGACCATTTTGAGCAATTTCTTTGAAAAATTTTGAAAAGTTTGATCGGTTAGTGAACTTCCAAATTTCATAGGACCTTTAAAATCAGTTATCTTTCCTCTCCTTAGTTTGAACTTCAAAAATTATACGTAAATATGGTCGTTTGAAATTTTGTTTTCTCGATAATTTCGAAACTACAGATTCGATCGAGTTGAAATTTGCGATCTGGACAAAATTCCCCACGTAGTTTGAATACAATATACTTCATCTATGTGCGAAATTTCATTCCATTCCAATAAGTTGTTTCGAAATTATCAGGAAAAAAATTGTTTGAACGGCTATATTTACGGAACCCCTTGTCTGATTTTGCTCATTCGCGATCCGAACCTATCCTGAAAATTTCAGATCCCTAGGCCTTTCCGTTCGAAAGTTATGATTTTCTATGGTTTCAATGGTTCTGATCATGCGAACTGAAGAAATTCAGCTCCAATATATCATTATCAATTTAAATACAGAATTTCGTCACGATCAAATCTATAGTTTTGAAATGATCAAGAAAACTGAATTTAAAACGGCCATATTTACGGAACCCCTGGTCTAATTCTGCTCATTGATGAAAGTGACCGCAACATTAAAGATCAAAACCTATCCTGAGAATTTCAAGTCCCTAGGCCTTTTCATTACAAAGTTATAATTTTCTATGGTTTCTATGGTTCTGGTCATGCGAGCTGAACCAAATTCTGCAAGTAGCTTGAACACGTAATTCTCCATCTGGATGCAAAATTTCAGCCCGATCAAATCTGTAGTTTCGAAGTAATCAGGAAAACAAAATTTCGAGCGGCCATATTCACGGAACCCCTGGGCGAATTTTGGCCAATAACAAACTCAACCGCGGCATTCAAGATTCAAACCTACCCTGAAAATTTCAAGTTTCTAGGACATTCCCTTCGAGAGGTATCGTGTATACGGACATCCGGCCGGCCGGATGGACAGACTCGAATTTTTCGACGGATTCGTCATCAGTGAGTCGAACCTAGTCGTATGAGACCATTTTCGGCTCAAAATTCGAAAAATATAGACATCGTGACGAAATGATATAGCCCTCGTGTAAGTAGTACGAGCGCTCAAAAAGAAATATTCTCAGAAGGTGCTCAATTATTGGAGCTATCGATTGAAAAGAGTTCCAAGTCAATAGCTCGGATAGAAAAAAGTAATGAAGCCTAAATGCACCTCTGGATTACCCTGGATGTTCATTCTTCTGGAGACAAAAAAACGATCAGTTCCACATCCAGATTAGTGCTGGATATCCTAAGTTTTCCCATCACCTCCAAAATTCATCATAATAAAGAAAACTGTTCAAATATGTCGCTAAAATTTGGATTTGTATCAATATTCAATTTGTCAACAGAATTTTTTCGCACTTGTTCAACTTCATCGCCACAGTGGTCGCCCATCCAGGTTCTTCAAAATTATAGGTAATAAAGTCAAATGCTTCTCAATTATCGAAAAAAATATTCAGTCTTATTCGTTTTCTCCTCCAATTTTATGATACTCATCCGAAATCTGAAATGTTAGATTTCGAACTAATCCATTTCGACGGCATTCGTGTTTGAATAATCTCTCGAGAAACGCCAGATAAAACACAGTACCTATTACTTTTATGAAATATATCGAGTGTAATTCTCTTGAACCAAATCTGATGAATGAAAATTCAATTTTCTTATCGCGTGAAACAGCTGTAAAGCTGAATGAAACAAGCGAGCAAAAGGCATATTTTTTCCACATCTTGAGTTTGATCGAATCCGAATAATTTGAAACTCATTCAACCGACATAATAATATTTGATGGACTGTAATTTAATACTCATGGTCAACAATGGACCTAATATTCGATTGAGTGTAATAAAATATTAGGTCCATTGTTGATTTTACTGGTGTATTTATAAGCAATGTGGAAGATTAATAACATCAATTCGTATTTTTTCTTTCATTTGATGATATAAAACATTATGATGCGGAAAATAGATTATTTCACAATTGTTTATTCTAATGCATTTCAAAGAGGTGAAATCCCCATTTTGTAGTGTCCGGTCAATACGTAACATTCGCAGAATATGGGATTTTCCCCTTCAATAAGTTCGGGGGTGAATCTGCGTTATCATTCCACAGCCGAGTCGACCCACATTTGATGGCTTATAAGGGACTGTATAAAAGTTGTTGGTAATCATGTGTGTGTAGAAATGGGGGAGGAGTAATCTTTTGTTGAATTTAAGATAAGAATGAAGACTGAATCGCTTTCTATCTTCATATATCGATGAACATTTAAATCACAGTCTGAATACAGGAAGATGATGGACATGATAGGAGAATCACCACGAGAATCACTAACGAACTCAATGATTTCGGATTCTTGGGAGACGTAGACGAGATCCGTGTTCGAAATAATTTATGAGAGAATGACTATGATCTGTTTGAAAGCTACTTATAACTAGTCGTTTGTAAACCGACTATGATTTACGATGCGAGCTCAAAGGATAAGTTATATTCGTGAAATATTGAACGAAGTATCCTTTGAAACGCGAAGGATTATGTTGACAGGACGCAGTATGTTATATGTATGTTGTTGATGTTGCTGAAGTTTCTTTGAAGCGATTTTGGATGCGGAAAATTGCAAAAAATCTAAGGATGTTGAGAAACAAGTTCAACCATTTGGAGGTGTTTATGGCTTTGGAAAGAAATATGTCGTAATCGTTTGGAAATAAAAATTATACATATTCGCATATACAGGGTGCTTCACCGGTGACGCGGATCTCGATTACGCTTAAGCAGTTATTTTTTTTCAACGCGGCTATATTCTGAAATTATTTTGAAATATACAGGAAAGCGGTAGACATATACAGGAATGTTGTAGGCACCAAACATGTTTTTTCTTATGGACTTAGAAAGAATGGTAAAAATGAGACTAAGTTTTTTTGACGTCTCATGTGCTTGAAAATTTCCGTTTCAGAGATAGGTATTTCGCTTTTTCGTAAGTTTGAGCATCGCGGAAAAAACTCGAGAACTTCGACTTACTTAATTGAATTTGTTGTAATAAGATTCTGGCTGTGAATACTAGAATAACGGAAATGAATACTGCATCTATCATAATTAATCGATAGTTTCTTTATGTCTAGTGTTATATCCATGAAACTGGGAGCATTTTTTCAGTGACTGAATATTTTTCCTAGTATAAAGTGAACAGTTAAATATGTATACTGAAGGAAAACACATTATTTCATTTTGTATAAAACTAGGTCTACAGGACTCCTTCGGCTTCAAACCAAAGATCAGGCGGATTATTTTTTTTTGAGCAATACAAACAGCTCCACTATTTGAAGAATTTCCCCACAGGATCACATTATAATTCAGGTGGGCATATGCAAGGGAAAAGTACACATTTATTAGCCTTTCTACAGGTAAAACGGATTTTAAACGTTGAAATGAGCTCGAAATAATAGTTTGAATATGTCGTCAATCATTTGCCTCTTTGTGAACACCAACGCCCATCACAGTTCTTAGTTATTATGAAATAGAAAGTGTTTACTTCCATTATTCTAGTATTTACAGCCAATATATCATTCCGCCAAATTCATCTATTTCGAAGTTATCGAGTTTTTTCAGAGATCCTCAAATTTATGAAAAATCGAAATATCTCAATAACGGTAAATTTAAAGCACAAAAGACTTGAAACAAACTAAATCTCATTTCTCCATGCTTTCTAGATCTGCAATAAAATACAGGGTGTTCTGTAAGAAAAAACATATGTTTGGTGATTACCTCATTCTTGCGACACCCTGTATATTTTAAAACAATTTCAGAATGTAGCCGCAATTGACCTTCATGATACCGCTTCGAAAAATTCTAAAATTAAACTGCTCAAGCGTATACTTACATAAATGTATCTTATTCCTCCAAAATTTTTCCTATATTGTAACAAAACATGAAATATACTAATTTTCAGAAAAATCCAAACATCCAGAAAAGTTGACTAATTGCAATGAAACTTTTTATAGTTAGTAAAATATGGACAAGAATTTAATAGGTTTAGGTGACCAAAACTCTCGGTCTCGGATTTTTTTTGGAAGTCGGTCAGGGCCGTATCTAGGTAATATTGCGCATGTGGCAATATATTAGACAGCGCCCTCCCATTGCGTAGATTTTTTTTCATCCATCATATTTTCTTATAGTATTTTTTTTTCATAATGCTAGTCATATATTTCCATAAGAGTTTCAAAATAATACACATTTTGATGGAAAATTTTTTCATTGAAAACATTGAAATACACATTTTAAATGAAATGCATAAAAATAAAACCAATTCTGAGTAAGCAAAATGAAGTATTTATATTTATGTAATAGATACGAACATTTATCTTGAAAAATATAAATTCTTCAACTTAAAATTTGAAAATACATACTGCAAACGTAAAATAAAAATTTTTTGGTAAATTGACTAGAAAACAATAATCGATAATCACAATCTCTGCAAAAAAAACCGCAAACTTAGCATACAAATACCATTTTACAACCATTTGAAACACGTACTAATAGTTTCGTACAGGGCCCGATGTTACAATATTCAAGAAGTCCATACGTTAAGAATAAAAAAATCACTAGGATAATCTTTGCAAGATGAGATTGAAGATTCAATGAAAACTATGAAAACTAACACTAAAATTTGAGTTTTATTGGATTTCAAAAAAAGACGCTCTGAGAATTGAGAACTCAGGTTTGAAAATCCATATTTTCCGCAATAAACCGAACATATTTCTTCTTGAATTGAAAGCAACCATATTATTTATGTTAAAATACGAATAATTGAATATATTCGAGGCCAGAATAATGTCATGAAAAATAACAAATACTTAGTACAACTCACTTTTGATAGCACAATATATAATGCTCGAATCCAAAAGCACAAAAAAGTCAGATAATAAAAAACTTAGAACTTATAACACTTCAAATCTGGATACAAACTAAACGAAAATTTAAATTTAAATTTTTTGCTCTTCCCTTCACAATTGAAAGAAATCAATATTTATGTAGAATAGAATAGGATTCCCCAATTTTTCTCCCACTTCTTGAGCTCAAAAGTCTGATTGGTGAATTTTTGGCAATACAAATCGTTTTTTAAAATACCACAGATGTGGCCTAAAAATCTAAACAAATCGATCATTATGAACCATCATCATCAAAGAAGCCGCCCTTCAAAACAAGCTGGATACGATAAGGGATTTAGTGTAAACAACTCATAAAAGGGCTGTGCTTGGAATAGCATGACGATATTGCCGATTGTAATATTTATGATCAGAGTGCGGCATCTTTGAAAATTTGTTATAACAATTGGACCATATTTCCCGCATTTCTGACCTTATTGCATTTCCATTCTGTACGTGAATATCAATGTTTCGAAATGTTGTGATCGAATTACTTACTAACGTTACCGTGTTGTCATCTTTCGAATCAATTTTTTTTGCTTGGCGCTTCTATTTTTTTATTTTCGATATTTTATGGCGCCCCTTGGGACCTTGCGCCCGTGGCAAGTGCCACCCTTGCCACGCCCTAGATACTGCCCTGAAGTCGGTAGTGAATAGTGAAACATGAATTTTATATTATCAATATCTTATTTTCAAATTTCATTTCAAGGGTCCTGCATCACTTGTCAGCCATTCTACTATGCAAATGATAGAGGTGAGTGGAAACAAAATGTTTAAATTCAGGATTCATCATCGGGTAGGGGAAAATTATTCGTGTCGAAAATTTGATTTTTGTACGGAAGCGCTGAACGGACATACTAAAGAATATTTTCAGTTCGAACTGAACATTATGTATAATGGTCAATTCAAATTGGAAATGATCTATTATTGACAGTTTATGAAACTGTAAATTATGCAGATATAATGGGTGATTTTTTAAGAGCTTGAGAACTTTTTTTAAAAAAAAAACGCATAAAATTTGCAAAATCTCATCGGTTCTTTATTTGAAACGTTAGATTGGTCCATGACATTTACTTTTTGAAGATAATTTCATTTAAATGTTGACCGCGGCTGCGTCTTAGGTGGTCCATTCGGAAAGTCCAATTTTGGGCAACTTTTTCGAGCATTTCGGCCGGAATAGCCCGAATTTCTTCGGAAATGTTGTCTTCCAAAGCTGGAATAGTTACTGGCTTATTTCTGTAGACTTTAGACTTGACGTAGCCCCACAAAAAATAGTCTAAAGGCGTCAAATCGCATGATCTTGGTGGCCAACTTACCGGTCCATTTCTTGAGATGAATTGTTCTCCGAAGTTTTCCCTCAAAATGGCCATAGAATCGCGAGCTGTGTGGCATGTAGCGCCATCTTGTTGAAACCACATGTCAACCAAGTTCAGTTCTTCCATTTTTGGCAACAAAAAGTTTGTTAGCATCGAACGATAGCGATCGCCATTCACCGTAACGTTGCGTCCAACATCATCTTTGAAAAAATACGGTCCAATGATTCCACCAGCGTACAAACCACACCAAACAGTGCATTTTTCGGGATGCATGGGCAGTTCTTGAACGGCTTCTGGTTGCTCTTCACTCCAAATGCGGCAATTTTGCTTATTTACGTAGCCATTCAACCAGAAATTAGCCTCATCGCTGAACAAAATTTGTCGATAAAAAAGCGGATTTTCTGCCAACTTTTCTAGGGCCCATTCACTGAAAATTCGACGTTGTGGCAGATCGTTCGGCTTCAGTTCTTGCAGGAGCTGTATTTTATACGGTTTTACACCAAGATCTTTACGTAAAATCTTCCATGTGGTCGAATAACACAAACCCAATTGCTGCGAACGGCGACGAATCGACATTTCACGGTCTTCAGCAACACTCTCAGAAACAGACGCAATATTCTCTTCTGTACGCACTGTACGCATTCGTGTGGTTGGTTTAATGTCCAATAAAGTAAACTGAGTGCGAAACTTGGTCACAATCGCATTAATTGTTTGCTCACTTGGTCGATTATGTAGACCATAAATCGGGCGTAAAGCGCGAAACACATTTCGAACCGAACACTGATTTTGGTAATAAAATTCAATGATTTGCAAGCGTTGCTCGTTAGTAAGTCTATTCATGATGAAATGTCAAAGCATACTGAGCAAATACTAATGCATGAAAATCCTAACCTCAAAAAAATCTGAGCAAATACTAATGCATGAAAATCCTAACCTCAAAAAAATCACCCGTTATATCGTTGCCAGTTCAAACTGGAAATTATACATAATTGTCAGTTCAAACTGCCAACTGGCAATTATCAATTCTGTCGGCTTGAACTGGCAATTATGTATAATTTCCAGTTTGAACTGGCAATTATCAATTATGAATAATTGCCAGTTCAAACTGAAAAATTTTGATAATTTCCAGTTCAAACTGACATATCTAAATATTTAAAAGAAATATATATGTTTGAATAAAGGACTTATCACCCAGTATGGAAACATCATTCGTGAACGTTGTACGTTGGCGCAGAAAGGCCATGCAGATGAATATTTCATAGTTGAAAGTTTGAACTGACAATTATGTATAATTCTAAGTTTGAATTGGAAATTATCAATAATTGCCAGTTGATCCATTGCAATTTTACGTAGAACCAAATAAGCTTTCTTCACACAACGTTCAGAACCAGTTCGGAACTGGAATTATCAAGCCCTCCATATAATTTCAGCCATTAAGCTCAGTCTAGTTTGGAACCGATTTCGAACGGTTTTGTGAACATATCTGATTGCTTATCATTCGAGTGTCCACTGCCTATGGAGGCATCAGATCACTTTTTGAGAGTTATTTCAAGATTTCAACTTCAACGTTTTTTTGGTATCGGTTGAATAGGGCTACATTGATTTTATAATCGGGATTTTGATAACTGACATGTCCTCATTGAATTCAGTATCTTCAAGTATCCTCCACGTAGTCCTCTTGATCCTTACCTGAGGGCACCTAGTAGTCTCTATTTATCCCATATTTTAACTAGTGGAACAAGCTTCAACCATACCTGCATTACTGAATTAGGACCAACTTCAGTTGGTTTGTCTTGTCTCCCCACTGTCTTATACCCATTTAGCCAGAAAAGCGTACGTAATTATGGGTCGAATAATCGTAGTATATGACCAGAAGATCATACAAGGTTTCAGCCGCCAAGTAGTTCCAGAAAGATAACATCCTGTCTAGAAGCCGCTGCTGATTTTAAGGTACTTAAGATTTAGATTTTAAGGGGGTTTCATTGCACTGCGACCTTGAGGTCTATTGTGCCGCCAACAGAGCTGTTCTCACCATTACGTAGTCTAAACCCCCCCCCTTCAGTTCCAGAGTTCTAATGAACTCCAGTATCTTGGATGACATCAAGGAAGTTACTTCCTCACTTCTACAAGTCTCTTGATGTCCAAAGCATCTTTTTCGTTGGCTGGCGATGGCGAGGCAATCCGTTATCAGGAGATCCGGAGTTTCTTCCTCCTCCTCACAGAATCTGCACTCGTCGTTTTATGTTAGACCCATTCTCATGAAGTGTTTCCTGTTCTGTAAGGAATCCAGTGAAGAGATCAAGCATATTCTAGGCTAAGATCAAGATACTTCTTAGATCCCGCAGTATCACCATTTCGAAGAAATTTTTTCGAATGATCCAACCCAGGAAGATTCCGCCAGAGTTTTTTTCTTTCAGTTTTTTTTTTCTCCTGAAACTCTTTCTTGAAGATACATTTACCTTTACCACAGAAAAGTTCTGGGCTAATGAAAGGAGTCTGTACTTCTTTTCTATTGTGTTGGTCCTCTTCATTTCCTTTGATTTCTGAGTTACCAGGATGCCAGACCTTGTTATTCTTGCCTATTTCGTTGAGTTTTCTTCGGCACTCCAATACCATCTTAGAATCGATGATATGAGTAGGTTCTTCACATTTCGGCAACAATGATATCAATTCATATATTGAATTTTGTCATTCTATTTTGGTAAATGAGACAATTCTGGTTGAGCAGATATTGTTTTACCCGCAAGATTCCAAATCATCATTGGAACTAATGAACCAAGGAAAAATCGTTGTAAACATGTCGACAATGTTTCAATTCGAAACGGATTATCGCGAAGACCGCAAATAAAGCCGACGTTCGATCGGAACATCCAAATAACTTTCTTATTTTAGCGTTGACGCATCCTAATTGATATCTTTCATGGGTGGTCTCCACGTCCACGGTGTTCGGTTATTATAGCGGCCGAAACCGTCAATCCGATATCTCACTGCTTTTGCGGGCATTCGCGATTATTGACTTTTCCAGAGTCGAGCAGGGTGCCGATGGGCATAATGATGTCCCGCTTAAAATTCAATGGGCAGTTTGGGAGAGGTGTAATTGGCTCCCTACCAGCATCGCGTTGTTTCATGTAACTTCATTAGCGGATTCAATGGATATTTGTTATTCTAATCAAGCGACTATCCGATCAGATAATAGAAGGAACGACTGCGTCGATCGGAATTTATGTTTGCAATATAGGCAAGAAGGAAAAGACGTACAGGAAAACGATTGCATTATTAGTCGACCTGATGTTGGAAATAAATAAGGAGGATGTAGAAGACTTTGAGGTTTATGGCTCATTACCATGGGCGTGCGAGCCATGGAAGCAAGGAGAGGAATTTTTTCCCCTGAAATTATCAACCGAACCAAAATTCTAGCATCGAAAGTTTTGAAAATTGCACATAATATTTTATGCGATTCGCAACATCTTGTGTGATGTTGACATCTAGTTTTCAGAAAATAATAAACAATTGCAATTCCGCACCGCGTAAGAAGCGTTTCAAGTTAACTCAAGAACATGTAGCGTCAATGAAAGACAAGAATGCATTACTCTACCTTTGTCATTGTGCAATCGACTATCAGTGCATCTCATGTCGTTTATTTTTCGAATTATTGGGATTAGAAATTTCAGATGGAAAAAATTACGAAAAGCACTGCCGTGAAGGCAGGAGCTTTTGAGCGCTCGTACATGCACCTTGTAGGTAGATTCGCATTTTCCAGTTTCAGAAATCAATTGAAGGTATTTTCGACAGCTGTCAAAAAAATTCTGAAACTTAGGCGAAACTCCAGACTTCATGTCAGTGCTTCAGCTGATCTATTTTTTTTTGATAATTCGCTAAAATTTTCTACGGTATCTATGGTCTTGGTGGTGCGATCTGGACAAAATTTTGCACGTAGTTTGAATACATTATTACTCAGCTAGGTGCTAAATTTCATCCCAATCCGCTCAGTATTTTCGGAACTATCAGCAAAAAAATATTTAGAACGGCCATATTTACGGAACCCCTTGTCTTATTTTGCTCATAGATGAACGTGACCGCGATATTTGCCATCCAAACCAACCCTGAGAATTTCAAGTTCCTAGGCCTTTCCGTTCAAAAGTTACAATTTTCTATGATTTCTATGGTTCTGGTCATGCGATCTGGACCAAATATTGCTTTAATATATCATTCTCGATTCAAATACAAAATTTCATCTCGATCGAATCCGCAGTTTTGAAATTATCGAGAAACCAAAATTTCAAACGACCGTATTTACGGAACCCCTAGTATAATTCTGTTCATTGATAAACGTGAATGCGACATTTCAGATCCACACCTATCCTGAAAATTTCAAGTCCCTAGGCGTTTCTGTTCAAAAGTTACCATTTTCTATAGTTTCCATGGTTCTGGTCATGTGATCTGAACAAAATTTCACATGTAGCTTGAACACCTCATTCTTCATTTGAGTGCAAAATTTCATCTCAATCAAATCTGTAGTTTTCAAGTAATCAGGGGAACAAAACTTTGAACGGCCATATTTACTGAACCCCTGGGCGAATTTGGCCCATTAACGAACTCAACCGAGGCATTTGGGATCTAAACCTACACTGAAAATTTCAAGTCTCTAGGTTGATCCGTTCGAGAGTTATCGTGCTTACGGACGGACGGCCGGACGGACGGACAGACTCGAATTTTCCGACGGATTCGTCATCAGTGAGTCGAACAAAGTCGATTGAGACCATTTTCGGCTCAAAATTCGAAAAATACAGACATCGTGATGAAATGATATAGCCCTCGTGTAAGTTGTACGAGCGCTCAAAAACGAAAAACGAAACCTTTCAATGGATTTTGCCATTTACGAATTTAACTGGCGTCTTCAGACCTTAAACGTACCCAGATAATTTCAAGACTATGCCTTTTCTTTCTAAAGTTATTGTGTTTTTGGCCAGTCGGACGGACAAAATTAAATTTGATTCGTTATTTCCGACATGACATAAAGGGTGTCCCAGAAAGAATGGAGAATCCTGAAATAATGTACAGCACAGCTATTGGGCGCTCTGAAAAAATCTATCCCCGGTAGAACCATCTTTTTTTTTCGAAATAATGAATTCT
The DNA here is from genome assembly GCA_963966015.1 of Aphidecta obliterata. NCBI lineage: Eukaryota > Metazoa > Arthropoda > Insecta > Coleoptera > Coccinellidae > Aphidecta > Aphidecta obliterata. The sequence goes on along the minus strand of OZ014435.1, from coordinate 14,363,077 downwards.
ACTACACTACTTTGCGTTTCTGTGTAAAACGCTCACAAATTGATCAAATCCATTAGTTTCTCCACGGTAAAAAATTCTTCATCAAAATAACAATAGATATGCAGAAAACCATATAAATAGCTGTTGTCATTTTTCCAAAAAAAACTATCCAAATTCAAATTTCATCATCAATATTTCATTATGTGAATGTTTGATCGTTCAAGGAGGATAACAAATTTATGAAAGCCAAAGTGGCCACCCACAAAAAAATATCCGCCCTCCATGCCGATTTAAAAATGGTACAATGCATCTTCATATCTTATGTAAATGCAAAGTTATTGCTATTGGTATAGCAAATTCGACTGCGAATAACAAGATGTATTGTATCGTATAGTATTGAATTATATTCTGTATATCTATTGGTATTTCAATGAAGAATATTTTACTCTGAAGGAACTGATGGATTTGATTTATTTGTGAGTGTGTTATACAAAAACGCTACGTGGTGTAGTAGAAATCATTATTCTGAAAAAGAAAGATGTTTCAGGATGATCCATTCATTCTGGGACACCCAGTTCAAGAAATTCATCATTTTGTTGTATATGATCAACACATAGTTTCTAAAATCTGGGATTTTGAAATTGATAGAATGAACTTTGGGTGTGACGGAAAGTTTGGGACAGTGTAGAAACATGAATGAATAATAACTCTCCATTGCCTTCGACAGTGCTGAAAAAGATACTCAAAGTGGGTAAGGATTATTCGAACGTATTGTATACTATTTATATCGTAAATACATTTTTGAGCGCTCGTACCTACTACTCATACGAGGGCTATATCATTTCGTATCGATGTCTGTATTTTTCGAAATTTGAGCCTAAAAAGGTCTCAATCGATAGAGTTCGACTCACTGATGACGAATCCGTCAAAAAATTCGAGTCTGTCCGTCCAGCCGTCCGTAAGCACGATAACTCTCGAACGGAACAACCTAGAGACCTGAAATTTTCAGTGTGGGTTCAGTTTCCGAATGCCGCGGTTGGGTTCGTTAATGGGCAGAATTCCACCATGGGTTCCGTGAATATGGCTGTTCAAAATTTTGTTCTCCTGATTACTTCGATACTACAGATTAGATCGAAATGAAATTTTGCACTCGAATGGAAAATGAGGTGTTCAAGCTACATGTGAAATTTTGTTCAGATCGCATGACCAGAACCATAAAAACCATAGAAAATTGAACGAAACTTTTGAACGGAAATGCCTAGGGACTTGAAATTTTCAGGTTAGGTGTGGATCTGAAATGTCGCGATCACGTTAATCAATGAGCAAAATTATACAAGGGGTTCCGTAAAAACGGTCGTTTGAAATCTTGTTTTCTTGATAATTTCGAAACTACGGATTCGATCGAGATAAAATTCTGTATTTTAATCGAGAATGATAAGAATAATATATTGAAGCAACATTTTGTTCAGATCGCATGACCAGAACCATAGAAAGCATAGAAAATTGTAACTTTTGTGGATCTCGAATGTCGTGATTTAATTCATCTATGAGCAAAATTTTACTAGGGGTTTCGTAAATATGGTATGAAATTTATTTTTCTTGATAATTTCGAAACTACAGATTCGATCGTGACGAAATTTTGTATACTAATGGAGAATGATATATTCAAGCTTAATTTTTCCAGATCGCACAACCAGAAACATAGAAACCATAGAAAATCATAACTTTCGAACGGAAAGGCCTAGGGACTTGAAATTTTCAGGATAGGTGTGGATCTAAAATGTCGCGTTCACGTTTATCACACAGCAGAATTTTACTAGGGGTTCAGTTAATACGGTCGTTTGAAATTTAGTTTTCTCGATAATTTCGAAACAACGGATTGAATCAAGACAAAATTTCTTATTTTAATGGAGAATGATATATTAAAGCTACATTTCGTCCGGATCGCATGACCAGAACCATAGAAACCATAGAAAACTATAACTTTCGAAGAGAAAGGCCTAGGAACTTGAAATTTTCAGGGTAGGTTTGGATCGCGAATGTCGCGGTCACGTTCATCAATGAGCAAAATTAGATTAGGGGTTCCGTAAATATGGCCGTTCAGAATATCTTGTTCCTGATCATTTTGAAACTACTGATTGGATCGGAATGATATTTGCACCTAGCTGAAGAATAATGTATTCAAACTACGTGCGATTTTGACCAGATCGCATTACCAAGACCATAGATACAGTAGAAAATTCTAGCGAATTATCGAAAAAAAATTAGGTCAGCTGAATCACTGACGTGAAGTCTGGAGTTTCGCCTGAGTTTGAGAATTTTTTTGACAGCTGTCGAAATTTTGTTTCAAGGTTCTGAAACTGGAAGATGCGAATCTACCTACAAGGTGGATAAACGAGCGCTCAAAAGCTCCCTACTTCACGGCAGTGCTTTTATAATTTTTTTTTTCAATGAATTTCACATATTTAAATGTGGAATTCTAAATCTTCAACAATTCGGCAAGGATCATCATCAGAAAAAATAAACGAATAACAACAACTGTTCCCCCCGATCAATACGAAGAAATACCAAAATCTACCACTCCCTCCCCTTCGGTCTTATAATAATAAAATTAAATAACCAGAACCTGCAGCGTACACGGGGACGTCTTCGGCTCGGAACGACGCCCGTATACAACCCTAAACGTCCGAAAGGACCTCGCCCCGACCCCCCAGCGGTCCATTCCACGGCAGCATCACGTATCCACCGGCAGCCCGAATTGGCGCGGAGAGAGGTCATATCCGCGTGACGTGGCCGATATATACGATCCTGTTTTTTCGTCCCGTACTTTATTGGTGCCATAATAAAAATATTGTGGTCGGACGACACACGCGTCGACCTGAAGCCCCCCCGACGTCTATTACGCCGCCGGTTACCGGCGGCTTATTACTTATTACGAGGCCGGTGGCGGCTTACCGATTCGGCGGCGGCTTTGGTGGCTGGGCAGGAAATCTCGGAGATGACGTCTCACGTCTCGTTGATCACCCGAGGATTCGTGAAAATGATCCGGGATTGGTAGATTGGTAGAATTGGAAATACAATATCCGAATAACATTCGGGACGAAAATTATCAAGTTATGAGAGATACCTGATAGTTATATGCACTGATATTGAAACATCATACAAAACCTTATCAGTGTGCCGTGTGGCTTCCTTTATCTTCATCTTCATCTCTCATCTGGGATGCTGCAACTACTGAAAGTAGGTCTCGTTTGGTAGGGTTGGAACCAACATGGATACAGGAAAATCAATTAAAACAGCAATTTTTGAATTCGTCAATAGAGTAGTAGAATCTTTCGAAAACAAAGAGTTATCCATGGGAATTTTTCTTGACTTAAGGGTGTACACTTCTTTCATTACAATACAATAATTGTTTCAAAGATATCTCATAAACGGCATGTTGAATACTTTAAATTCTTCGAATGTACATTCAGGCATGTATGCACAAGACTTTCCTCGAACGTTTTCAAATAAAAATTCAATATTTTTCCGTGTAATCCAATCCATCCAAGGCGGATAATTCAAACTTTCTTCAACAATTACTGGCGATGAAAAAGGAACAAATTGAAATTTCCTTCAATATCGAGAAGTTGTTCTCATTAGCAATCGAATGGTTAATTTGATTTTAATCCATAACCTTTCGAATATTTATACATGAACATATATCCGATTTGAAAAGTGATGGATTAAATTCAAATCAAGGAACCGATGGGATCAACTTTCTGATATTGAAAGAAATATCGATTTTCAATTTTTTTCTTTTTTATCGCCTTACCTAATTGTTGAAGTTTGAATTATCCGCCTTGGATGGATTGGATCGCACGCAAAAATATATTGAATTTTCCTTCGAAAACTTTTGAGGAAAGTCTTTTGCATACACGCTTGAATGTACATTCAAAAAATCATGAGAAATCATTGAAACAATTATTGTGATGCATAGGGCAAATGAGAGTAGTGTACACCCTTAACCAAGGCATATGACTGTTTGGATAGAAATAAGTTATTTCAAAAATTAGAACGTTATGGAATTCGAGGACCAGCACTGGAATGGGTTGAGTTATATTTTCTACTCAGAAAACAAATGGAAGAGATGTAAATCAATGAGGAAACTGTAAGATCAAATTTAGAAGAACTACTTGGAGGCATACCACAAGGAAGTTTGGCTGAACCCTCACTCTTCCTAATATGTATATATCAATGACTACAAACCAGATATGGAACTATGTCCAAAAAAAATAAATGCAGTTAATTATGCCGATGACACAAATTTGCTTATAGTCGAAAAACTGTTCTGAATGTTGGAAAAACTATCTGAAATCCCCCTAGATAAGACTGATGAATGGTTCAAAAATAATAATTTACTTCTCAACAAAGAAAAAACGTTCATACTTTTCACACCAACACAATCAAGAATTGAAGGAAATTTAACAATAAATTTGAGTCAAGAAATATACAAGATACAAGAAACAACTAAATTCCTGGGCATCCATATAGAGAAAAACCTCAATTGGAAAGAACATATGAACTGTCTATGTGAGAAATTTACATCATCGATTTATGGTCTAAGAACAAAAAGTAGATATATCCATAGTAATTACCTGAAAATGGTTTATCACGGAATAATAGACGAAAAACTGAGATTTGGAATAGTATTTTATGGATCGGTAGGCGTAAAACCATTGTTAATTCTACAGAAAAAGGCAATGAGAATACTAAACAACATGAAGTATAATGAATCCTGCAGGAGTATCTTCAAGAAAAATGAATTATCAACAATATATGCACTCTACATTTAGGAATGTGTCCAGGTGTCCTCTTCATTAGGAACAATGAACACCTATTTGAAAAATATGAAAACAGAAGAACTTTCTACGAAACCAGGAATGAAGACTTCATTTATCCCAGACATAATTTAACAATTTCTCCAAAGCAAACGGAATATAGATGTCTCAAAATACATAATATTCCTCCCAAAAATAAAGAAAATAAAAAATATGAAATTTATCAGAAAACATTTGTTCAGATATCCGATTGAGCTAGAACCATACAGTTTAAAAGACTATATGTCCCCCATGGGCCCCATGTAATTAGTATTTTGACACTATTCCATTTTGTTTTCATATTGTTGTATATTATGTATGAATGTGAATGGGAATAAAGAGCTACCTATTATTATTATTTTTATTATTATTCATAATTCATACTGTCGCACAAATTAAAGGAAGCTCAGAAATTTTGTGACAGTTTCAAAAGTTGCCGATTCTTGTCCACCAAATGTTCATTTATGAGAAATCCAATGTTTACTCTCTTATTGAGCGCTCGTACTACTTACACGAGGGCTATATCATTTCGTCACGATGTCGGTATTTTTCGAATTTTGAGCCGAAAATGGTCTCAAACGACTATGTTCGACTCACTGATGACGAATCCGTCGGAAAATTCGAGTCTGTCCGTCCGGCCGTCCGTAAACACGATCACTTTCGAACGAAACAACCTAGAGACTTGAAATTTTCAGTATGGGTTCAGTTTCCGAATGCCTCGGTTGAGTTCGTTAATGGGTCAAATTCCACCAGGGGTTCCGTAAATATGGCCGTTCAAAGTTTTGTTCCCCTGATTACTTGAAAACTACAGATTTGATTGAGGTGAAATTTTGCACTCAAATGGAGAATGAGGTGTTCAAGATACATGTGAAATTTTGTCCAGATCGCATGACCAGAACTATATAAACCAAAGAAAATTGTAACTTTCGAACAGAAACGCCTAGGGACTTGAAGTGGTGAAGGTGAGGTTCTGGAATGTCGTGATGACGTTCATCTAAGAGCAAAATTATTCTAGGGGTTCCGTAAATATGGTCGTTTGAAATTTAGTTTTCTTGATAATTTCAAAACTACAGATTCGATCGTCACGAAAGTTTGTTTGTATTTGAATGGAGAATGGTATATTCAAGCTACATTTCTCCAGATCACATGACCAGAACCATAGAGACCATAGAAAATCATAACTTTCGAACAGAAAGGCCTAGGGACTTGAAATTTTCAGGATAGGTGTGGATCTGGAATGTCGCGTTCACGTTTATCAATGAGCAGAATTATACTAGGAGTTCCGTAAATACGGTCGTTTGAAATTTTGCTTTCTCGATCATTTCGAAACTACGGATTCGATCGAGATGAAATTTTGTATTTTAATCGAGAATGATATATTAAAACAATATTTTGTCCAGATAGCATGACCAGAACCATAGAAACCATATAAAATTGTAACTTTTGAACGGAAATGCCTAGGAACTTGAAATTCTCAGGGTAGGTTTGGATCGCGAATATCGCGGTCACGTTCATCAATGAGCAAAATTAGACTAGGGGTTCCGTGAATATGGCCGTTCAAAATATTTTTCTGCTGATAGTTCCGAAAATACTGAGCGGATTGGGATGAAATTTTGCACCTAGCTGAGTAATAATGTATTCAAACTACGTGCAAAATTTTATCCAGATCGCACCACCAAAACCATAGATACCATAGAGAATTCTAGCGAATCATCGAAAAAAAAAGGTCAGCTGAAGCACTGACATGAAGTCTGGAGTTCCGCCTAAGTTTCAGAATTTTTTTGACAGCTGTCGTAAAGTCCTTCAATTGATTTCTGAAACTGGAAAATTCGAATCTACCTACAATGTGCATGTACGAGCGCTCAAAAGCTCCTGCCTTCACGGCAGGGCTTTTCGTAATTTTATTTAAATGAATGGGTCTTTTACTCCTCGTTTTATATTTTGTTCAGTTTCAGGCAATTTCTTGTCGTTTGCGTTACTAATTTTGGATCTGTTATTGTTTTACGTCCTTTTCAAATCCCAATAATTCGAAAAATACGGATTCAATAGAATTAACATTTTGGTAGGCAGTTGCGATGGTTCATGTGCAATTTCCTGGGGATCTAAAAGTCCGTTTGACACGGTGCAGAAATTGGGAGCTTCAGGCACATTTCTAGTGTTATCATGCGCAGTGTCCAATTACAAGATGCAGTATAATTGGCATTCACATTTCTATAAAGAAATTGTACCAATTTCTTCACCATGTCATGCAAGCTCAAGACTTGAAGAAGGAAAAAAAATTTCAAAACCTAGGTATCTCAGAAACTACTCGCTTTATCCTGCTGCCATCGTTTGACATGTTCCACGTGAATAGAAAATTGAGTTTTTCTGATCTGGTACTGAAAAATTTGATATATTCCAGAGATTTCTGTACAATTTAAACAATTATTTTAGAATAATATCAAGATTGAGTGTTCATTGATATTGGGACGTGAATCGCAATACAATTTTTTATGCTTAAAACATATACATATACGTAAGCACGATTACTCCCGAACGGAACGACCTAGAGACTTGAAATTTTCAGTGTGGGTTCAGTTCTCAAATGTCGCAGTCACGTTTATCAATGAGCAGAAGCAGACTAGGGGTTTCGTAAATATGGACGTTTGAAAAATTTTTTTCCTGATAATTTCGAAACTACCAATTCGATTGGAATGAAATTCTGCACAGGAATAAAGAATAATGTATTCAAACTAAGTGCTAAATTTTGTCCAGATCGCATTAAGTACCAAGACCATAGATACCGTAGAAAATTCTAGCGAATTACCGAAAAAAAATTGGTCACCTAGAGCACTAACGTGAAGTCTGGAGTTTCGCCTCAGTTTGAAATATTTCTTGACAGCGGTCAAACATTTTTCAATTGTTTTCTAAAACTGAAAAATGCGAATCTACCTACAAGGTGGATGAACGAGCGCTCAGAATCTCCTGACTTCACGGCAGTGCATTTCTCGATTTTTTCACCCTTGGAATAAGCTATGAAGTTCTGTTAATCATCGCTTTCGAATTATTCTGCTTTATCTGGATAAATTACTTTTGAACTACAAATGACAAGTCTTGAGAACTTGTCTCGAGCAGTTCTAAGATCTGTTCATCGGAGAAAATGACTTCAAAGAATAAGTATATTCATTCACGAAAAAACAGAAAACTTGCTCCGAACTTTCCGAAATACGCGCTCGGCGGTTCCGAGGCTTCCTAGATCCCTCATACGGAAAGGCAGGGGAGTCTCCCCTAAGCAGAGTCATATCGATGGGACCGCCATGCCGTCCGTGCGAAATATGAGAGCGCGGGCACAGGTAGAATGAGGGTCATAAAGTTTTCCAACGGCCCCGTCTTCCAACACCTGGGCGAGGATGTTACCGAGACGGAGGCGGATGAATGATGCATATCGATGCAAGAGACTCGGGCCGGACTTGGGCTCGTCGATATTCCGAAGACACGTATTCAGGTATAGGATGTGCGAGATGATGAGGCTTCCGGGAATATGCAGAAATGGGCCATAACAATGGATTATTCCAGCTCCGGTGTTATGCCGGCAAGAGAGGATGTTTGTTTGTGGTCAACCGAAGCTTTATTGGTGTTCCGAATAGGTTATATAAGTTCAGTTACAGCTTTGTCCAATAATTGGGAAGGTTATTGAACTCTTCATTGGTTCATTGATAAAAAATTCTAAACCCTTCGAAACGGGAGTTTTTCGAATTGAAAAAATTCGCCCGTGTGCCGTCCATAGCGTTGCTTGTAAAATATAAGAGTTGACGGAAGGTAGAAACTTTATGGATTTCACACAAAAATGTTACTCATTTCCAAATAATTTAGTTTCCTCTCTGTTTATTTCACAAAACACAGGGTGCATCGACAAACCTTGAGAGGTGATTCTACGGCTTATTCGCAAAAAGGTTTAATATGGACATATCCATCGAAAGTTATCATGCTTTGATTAATATTGATTTAAACAGGGTGTTTTCAAAGGCGAACCTTTTTTTGACAGGTGCTAGAACTCATCGAAATAAGTTAAAATTCCAAAAATCCTTCATATAAAATATTTTGAAATCGAAATCGAATACCCGCGAATCTGAGAAATCCCCAGCTTCCGGATCGGACGTACGTATTGAGATCTAAATGCATGCACATGTGTTTATTGAATGCATTCAGTTCACGGAAAATCATCTGACAGAGCGTATGACTTTTGTGACTTTTCCGACGTTCCCAAACAGGTGGATATGACGTGGTGGGTCGGTTTCTTGGCCTGCTCTTTTCCCGGATCTTAACCCCTTTTGAGGTAATTTTAAAACATTAATGTAAGTAACGCTGAGGTGAATAGTGTTGAAGAACTAAATCAAAGCATTGTAAATGCTTGTGACATTATTCGTGAGCAAACTGATGTGATAGTTGTTTCATGTAATAATTCGTTATTATACGCCGGGCAAGACTTTGTGCACATCAAAGAAATGGTGACCAATTCGAACAATTTCTGTAAACAATTTGTATTGATTTTATCGGTGAGTCTGTGAACTTTCTGATTATTTCGAGGACCTTTTCAATCAGTAACTCTTCTTCTCCCTAGTTGGAACTTTAAGAATTATACCGTTCAGAAAAAATCTCCTTATAAAAGTTGAAAGAGAATATACAAATTTGCGATCGAACCCAGCACTTTATTCACTTGCTGGAAGACATATGGCATCGTGATTCATGGCAGATCTCCTAACAGAGAGATAACACGATCCAGAGTCGTCTTAAGATCTCGATGCCCAAGATTTTTTAGACATTTTTCAAATTGAATATTTTATATTCTCAATTTACGATGGATTGTTTTTGAATTAACCTCACTTCATGTGGAATGGGACAAAAAATACGTCTGTTTGAAAATTATATTAGTGGATATAATAATACTTTCAGGGTGAGATTGATATCGTTATCAAAGTTGTTTGAAGTCTCTTATTTTCACTTGTAACCGAAGAAAGTGCTGAATTTCAGATCTGTTATTTCCATAGGAATATGGTTCAATTTTGTTATCAACTATAGTTGCATATAAACTTTTTTTCAAGCAATAATAAGTGTAATTTTAGGTGAATACACGATCTTTTCGAAAAAGCAATCAATGCCACCCCATTTGACGGTATATTTGTTGAACCCGCAATATGGGTTATTATTTTCTACCACACAATTCGAAATTTACAGGGTATTTGCGACCTGGTGAAGCCTATTGAAATTGATGGATATTTGATCAAGTTTTCCAAAATTTTGGGTTTTTTATTGAAATTTCTTTTCTATAGGATATGTGAGATTTCTGAACAAAACTTGCTCCATCCACCAGATGGAAAAATAGACCTTTTCTGAAAAAAAAAGCAAAGTTGCACTGTGCATACGAAATATAGATTTTCTAGAATTTCTGGAATTTCCAAAAATTTATGAAATTATTTTTTTGTAGAATCTATTTGATTCGAATAATTATTGGAAATAATTAACCTAAATGAAGGATTATATAAAAAAATTTCATGAAAATGCTTTTCATTCGGAATCAAAAATGACCTTGAATTTAAAAAATAATTTGTTAGTTATTATAATACTTCTACAATAAGATTGTACCCGACTAAAAAGTCCTTTCGAGAATTATCGTGTTTACGTCTTGCCGAACAGACGGACAAAATTTGCTTTGAACTCGAATTGTCCGTAAGTCGAACTTAATCATTTAAGATCATTCTTGGCACAAAATTCAAAAATTACGGAAATTTGGTCGAAATAATAACGCTTTTGTTCATTGAAACATATTCCTTACAAAATGGGTTAACTGTAGACTATACCCTAATTCAAAAATTTAGAAAAGCACTGCCGTGAAGGCAGGAGCTTTTGAGCGCTCGTACATGCACCTTGTAGGTAGATTCGCATTTTCCAGTTTTAGAAACCAATTGAAGGAATTTTTGACAGCTGTCAAAAAAATTCTGAAACATATGCGAAACTCCAGACTTCAAGTCGCTGCTTCAGCTGATCAATTTTGTTTCGATAATTCGCTAGAATTTTCTACGGTATCTATGGTCTTGGTGATGCGGTCTGGACAAAATTTTGCACGTACTTTGAATACATTATTCCTCAGCTAGATGCATAATTTCATTCCAATCCGATCAGTAGTTCCGAAACTATCTGGAAAAAAATATTTTGAACGGCCATATTTACGGAACCCCTAGTCTCATTTTGCTTATTGATGAACGTGACCGCGATATTCGCGATCCAAACCCACCCTGAAAATTTCAAGTTCCTAGGCCTTTCCGTTCAAAAGTTACAATTTTCTATGGTTTCTATGGTTCTGGTCATGCGATCTGGACAAAATATTGCTTCAATATATCATTCTCGATTAAAATACAAAATTTCATCTCGATCGAATCCGAAGTTTCGAATTTATCGAGAAAACAAAATTTCAAACGACCGTATTTACGGAACCCCTTGTATAATAATGCTCATAGATGAACGTGATCACGACATTCGAGATCCACACATATCCTGAAAATTTCAAGTCCCTAGGCATTTCCGTTCAAAAGTTACAATTTTCTATGCTTTCTATGGTTCTGGTCATGCGATCTGGACAAAATTTCGCATGTAGCTGAAACACCTCATTTTCCATCTGAGTGCAAAATTTCATCTCGATCGAATCTGTAGTTTTCAAGTAATCAGGGAAATAAAACTTTGAACGACCATATTTACGGAACCCCTGATGGAATTAGGCCCATTAACGAACTCAACCGAGGCATTCGGGATCTGAACCTACACTGAAAATTTCAAGTCTCTAGGTTGATCCGTTCGAGAGTTATCGTGCTTACGGACGGACGGCCGGACGGACGGACGGCCGGACGGACAGACTCGAATTTTCCGACGGATTCGTTATCAGTGAGTCGAACATAGTTGATTGAGACCATTTTCGGCTCAAAATTCGAAAAATACAGACATCGTGACGAAATGATATAGCCCTCGTGTAAGTAGTACGAGCGCTCAAAAAAGGAAAAAATAATACAATAACATCGCACCATCCCCATTTTTCCCGGAAAATCTCCTAATAGAGGCGAGATTGAGGATAATGTGTAGCCGTAGAACGTTGGAAAATTCGGCGGGGTCTATGAAAAAAAACCGACGAAATAGAAAATAAAACAAAAACCTGATGCCAGCCGCGATAGTTCCCCCGGGAGTGGTGCGGGATCAGGAGGGATGACGCGAGATGAACAGGGGATTGTAGGTGGGCACGTTGGCCCGCCTGACTACGCGAGGATGGCGATTCCACCGGCTTCCGTATCCGGTTTATGAGGCAGCATTGTTGGATTATGTATTTCCGGGATTTTTGATTATCTGCCCAAATGAAGAATCGATCATTGTACGCCAATGTTTTCACTGAGCTGGATCACATTGGATACCTACCAAAACTCACAAATTTTTGGGCTTTTTTCATGGTGCTCAATTTTCAACAGCGGAAATGAAGACTAACATTCACCCTCATTCTACTGAGGGATGGAACGAAAATTTGAAGAGGCTCTAAATTTCATCGACTTTGGTCAATTAGTTTTTGACTTTTAGCGTCGTATTTCCAGAAGTTTACAGAAAATTTCCAAATGAACGTATTTTGTGACTAATTTTCCATGAAGTGAGGTTAATTAGATGGTTCTCCATCTAGAGCTATTGTAAAAATTACGAAAATCACTGCCGTGAAGTCAGGAGCTTTTGAGCGCTCGTTTATCCACCTTGTAGCTAGATTCTAATTCTCCAGTTCTAGAAACCAATTGGAAAGATTTCGACAGCTGTCAGAGAAAATTTCAAACAAAGGGAAAAAGCCAGACTTCAATTCAGTGCTATAGGTGATCAGTTTTTTTTTCGATAATTCGCTAGAATTTTCTACGGTATCAATGGTCTTGGTTATGCGATCTGGACAAAATTTCGCACGTATTTTGGATACATTATTCTTCATCTATGTGCGAAATTTCATTCCAATCCAATAAGTAGTTACGAAATTAACAGGAAAAAAATTGTTTGAACGGCTAAATTTACGGAACCCCTAGCCTAATTTCGCCCATTGATGAACGTTACCGCGAAATTCGCGATCCGAACCTATCCTGAAAATTTCAAGTCCCTAGGCCTTTCCGTTCGAAAGTTATAATTTTCTATGGTTTCTATGGTTCTAGTCATGCGATATGGGAAAAATGTAGCTTGAATATATCATTCTCCATCAAAATACAAAATTTCGTCACGATCGGATCCGTAGTTTCGAAATTATCAAGAAAACTGAATTTCAAACGACCATATTTACGGAACCCCTAATCTTATTTTGCTCATTTATGAACGCGACCACCACATTCGAAATCCACACCTATCCTGAAAATTTCAAGTACCTAGGCCTTTCCATTACAAAGTTATAATTTTCTATGGTTCCTATGGTTCTGGTCATGTGAGCTGGACAAAATTTTGCATGTAGCTTGAACACGTAATTCTCCATCTGAGTGCAAAATTTCACCTCGATCGAATCTGTAGTTTCGAAGTAATCAGGAGGTCAAAATTTCGAAAGTAATCGTGTATACGGAGGGACGGCCGGACGGACAGACTCGAATTTTTCGACGAATTCTCCATTCGAGTGCAAAATTTCATCTCGATTAAATCTGTAGTTTTCAAGTCATCTGGGGATCAAAACTTTGAACGGCCATATTTACGGAACCCCTGGTGGAATTTGGCCCATTAACGAACTCAATCGAGGCATTCGGGAACTGAACCCACACTGAAAATTTCAAGTCACTAAGTTGTTCCGTTCGAGAGTTTTTGTGCTTACGGCCGGACGGCCGGACGGACAGACTCGAATTTTCCGACGGATTCGTCATCAGTGAGTCGAACATAGTCGTTTGAGACCATTTTCGGCTCAAAATTCGAAAAATACATCGTGACGAAATGATATAGCCCTCGTGTAAGCCGCACAAAAATAAAGGAAGAAAGCCTTGAAATAATTTTGGACACTGTCAATTTATCGTCAGTTTTAGTTATTCTTGTGGAATATTCTCGAACGTTTTAAAGCAAAATCTTCACCCTTTCGACTGAAGAATGCGCTGCTGTCGACGAATATAATTGCAAAAGATTTGAATCAATTTAACTGAATATTCACCCTATTCGACCGGTACCTCTTTTATCTCAAATTTTTATCATAAAAATCATAGATATACACAGGGTGTTTCCAAATTAGACGTGAACCTTGGAGGAGGTGATAGTATCACTAATTTGCTGTCGTTTGAACCATATTTATTGATAACCGGAAATCAACAGATTCCGAGATTTTTGAGTTCTTGTATTCTTAAAAGAAAATTCGCACCTTACCTCATTTTTCGTCAATTTTTTCTACGTTGACCAAATTTGATTATAATTTTGGATTATCTGCATCAGAACAGGATATTATATGTAGGAAAAAAAGCAAAGCTATCCTATATTAGATGTTGAAAAAGTATTAGTGTGATTTGAAAGTTGGTAGGTATATGAAGAAAATAAAAATCAGTTTCTAATATCCAGTTGCCTGCAACTTTTGAATTCCACAATTTATGTATGAAAAAAATTATTTCAAAAACTTGCCAAATTCCTTCTTTATTTCCTAAAAAAGTTTTCGTCAGAATGCAGGCACTATAGTTTCATTCAGCAGATTTCGATTTGAAAGGGGAAATAAGCCAAAAAAGAAAGTAACGAGTCAAATATTTTTTTATTGCAATTAAACTCAAAATTCGAGTTCGAAATGTTCTCCACCATCCCTCTTACAAGAACGTGCCTTCCCTCAAGAACATACGAACGTTTAGCCAATAGTGTGCGGGAATTTGGCAAGTTTTCAAAATATATTTGTCATACATAAATTGTGGAGTTCGAAAGTGCAGGCGAATTGATATTACAAATTGACTATTCTTTTCTTCATATACCAACTTTCGAATCATACGAATTCTTCTTCGACATCTATTACAGCATATTTTCGCTTTTTCATACATGTCATATCCTTCTCTGTTAAAAAGAATCCGAAATAAAAATCAAACTTGCTCAACGTAGAAAAAATTGACGGAAAATGAAGTAGGTGTGAAATCTTCTAAAAATCACAAGAACTCAAATAGCTCGTAAACTGTTGATTTTTGGTTATCAATAAATATGGTTCAAACCATAGCAATAATTTATACTGACACGTACTCCAAGGTTCACGTCTAATTCAGAAACACCCTGTATATCTCTTCAATAATTTCCTTTACTTATGAGAACCCTTATATCTGAAGGTCTCCCCTCATTGGTTTTTTTTAGATTTTCCGAGAGTTCTCTTGGTGTGGTGTGGTTCCTTTAATAGAGTTATTTAATTAATTCCGTCTTCGTCCAAACCTTGCGGTCTGATTCCTCGGACCTTCTTCACGGCAGCCCTGCAGATTTGTTCTCACGACAGTTAGAGTGTGGTGGAAGTCAGGGTCAAAAAAACTCCATCCAACGTGAACTTTCAGAAGGGTTTGAATTTTTTTTGCTTCCTCGATCCGAATTATTCCTTTGGTAATAATAAACCATGATTGCGTCTCAACTGAAACTATCATTTCCAATGGCACTCCCGAGATCAAATCCGGCTAATCTCGCCGGAATATATGAACATAACAAAGCGACATCTCGGGCTCCGGTCGTTCTTTTCCTTCCCTCGGCGTCGCTACGTCGGGAAATTAGCTTCAGGCCCGTGGGATATGAAGACGGTTCGGATAATCTACCCTGGCGGTATCGCCAGACCGCCCTCTAATTTCCATGATGAACTATGACTCTTATACCTGGCCTCGTCCCTTATCTCGCGACCTTAATCGTCCGGGAGGGTTTCCCGGCTTGTAATTGGGAGCGGGATGAATATCCGGTTAGGAGTTTGAGAAAAATGAAAGAGCGCAGTTTTATAATGGGAAAAGAAGGGTTATGGGGATCTTCGTTTCGGAGGATGCCTGCAGGGTTTGATGGAGGGAAGTGATGGCCGCTGCCAATATGCTGAGTGGTATCCGCGGCAGATGGAGGAGTAGAGGGGTCCCGATAAGGGTCGTTCGAAATTTTTTACGCAATTCTTCGTTCGGAGTTTCACTCGAGGAGTTTAGCGGAAATTTCGTTTCATGGAGTCAGTTGCGTTACCCAGAATTCTTCTAATATTTCTTCGACTAGTTTTACTCCGAAAACTCGAGTTATGTTTGTGTTGATCGGGTCCTCCGCTTTAAACCCGTGTTCAACTTATATTTTTCTTGATATTGTGTCAAATTCACTTTGACGAAACCGTTACTCTGTTCGTGGCTCCAATTCCCAACCGATTATGAATCAGTTCAAAAACAGTTTAGGATTGTCATAGTGAAGCTTTCTAGTCATGAACTGGTTCAGTTTATGGAGAGGATTTGAAGATAAAATGCAAAAATATACTGCTCCACAAAAGTTAAGGAAGTTCAGAAACTTTGGGACTGTTTCAAAAGTTTCCGTTTTTGAGCGCTCGTACTACTTACACGAGGGCTATATCATTTCGTCACGATGTCTGTATTTTTAGAATTTTGAGCCGAAAATGGTCTCAATGGACTATGTTCGACTCACTGAATACGAATCCGTCGGAAAATTTGAGTCTGTCCGTCCATAAGCACGATAACTCTTGAAAGAAACAACCTAGAGACTTGAAATTTTCAGTGTGGGTTCAGTTCCCGAATGCCTCGGCTAAGTTCGTTAATGGGCCAAATTCCACTAGGGGTTCCGTAAAAATGGCCGTTCAAAGTTTTGTTCCCCTGATTACTCCAAAACTACAGATTTGATCGAGAAATTTCGCACTTGAAAGGAGAATGAGGTGCTCAAGCTACATGTGAATTTTTGTCCAGATCGCATAAAGAGAACCATAGAAAATTGTAACTTTCGAACGGAAACGCCTCGGAACTTGAAATTTTCAGGATAGGTGTGGATCTCGAATGTCGTGATCACGCTTATCCATGAGCAAAATAATACTAGGGGTTCCGTAAATATGATCGTTTGAAATTTAGTTTTCTTCATAATTTCAAAACTACAGATTCGATCGTGACGAAATTTTGTATACTAATGGAGAATGATATATTCAAGCTACATTTCTCCAGATCACATGACCACAACCATAGAAACCATAGAAAATCATAATTTTCCAATGGAAAGGCCTAGGGACTTGAGATTTTCAAGATAGGTGTGGATCTGAATTGTCGCGTTCACCTTTATCAATGAGCAGAATTGTACTAGGGGTTCCGTAAAAACGGTCTTTTGAAATTTTGTTTTCTCGATAATTTGGAAACTACGGATTCGATCGAGAAAAAAAAGTGTATTTCAATCGAGAATGATATATTAAAGCAACATTTTATCCAGATCTCACGACCAGAACCATAGAAACCATAGAAAATGATAACTTCCGAAGGGAAAGGCCTAGGAACTTGAAATTGTCAGGGTGGGTTTGGATCGCTAATGTCGCGGTCACGTTCATCAATGAGCAAAATGAGACTAGGGGTTCCGTAAATATGGCCCTTCAAAATATTTTTTTCCTGATAGTTTCGAAACTACTGATGGATTGGAATGAAATCATGCACCTAGCTGAGGAATAATGTATTCAAACTACGTGCGAAATTTTGTCCAGATCGCATCACCAAGACCATAGATACCGTAGAAAATTCTAGCGAACTATCGAAAAAAAATTGGTCAGCTGAAGCACTGACATTAAGTCTGGAGTTTCGCCTAAGTTTCAAAATTTTTTCGACGGCTGTCGAAAATTCCTCCAGTTGATTCTAAAACTAGAAAATGCAAATCTACCTACAAGGAAGATGTACGAGCGCTCAAAAGCTCCTGACTTCACGGCAGTGCTTTTCGTAATTTTTTTTTTACCAATTTTTAAATATGATAAATCTGAATATTTTCTCACTTATCTATTACATTCATTTGCCCATTTCTCTATAAGTTTCACAGTTTCAGGTGAAAAGTTATTTTCAGTATTTGTATCACAAAATCATTTCAATCAAATAATTGAAAAATTAATTTCAGTATAAAGGAATAAATATTGGTTGTCTATCTGAAGTTTTCAAACTACAATAATGAAACAAGAAAGACTAACTGGTCTATCTAGAAGAAATTTTCTTGTTTCAGTATAGAGTATATCCTCCTTGCAAGGGCGGTCCTGGGCTGAATTTCTGGGGGGAAGGGTAATTGAATGAACAATTCTTTTCCTGGTAGAGTGCAAAATAAAACGTATAAGGAACTAAAAAATCTTCCGTCAACCATCTAATGAACTTCTATAAAAGAGACAAACAACTTCAGAATGTTTTATTTATTTTACTAATTTTTCTCTTCTCATTTTTTTCTGTTAATTTTATTTCAATATTATATTATTTTCTTGTTGTTTTTTATTCATAAATGAAATTTTGCAGTGCTCTGGGGGGGGTAATTACCATCCGAAAACCGTCCATATCTCGACTCATCTGTGAACAATACATACCTCCATTGATCGTAACACTTCACTTGCCCATTGGAACATTCCAATCGAAGTCGCATATGCTTTTGAGTTAGTGGAATCCTCCTCAAAAGTAGTCGAAAATTTAGATTAACAGCTCGAAGTCTTCGACTAACTGTTTCAATCAAAACCCAAAACACCAGAAGCTCTCTTTGGGTAGACACAGTCGGAAACCGATTTTGTGAGGAGGGATAGATCTTGGACGTCCACTCCCCGGTCTTTTCCAGTTTCTCGATATCGATGGATGAGCCGGGAAACTACGCTTTCACTTATTTGAAAAAATTCGCAACGTCTATCTGAATACGTCCCTCCTCGATCATACTATGAGCGCTCGTACAACTTACACGAGGGCTATATCATTTCGTCACGATGTCTGTATTTTTCGAATTTTGAGCCGAAAATGGTCTCAAACGATAGAGTTCGACTCACTTATGACGAATCCGTCGGAAAATTTGAGTCTGTCTGTCCGTCCGGCCGCCCGTAAGCACGATTACTCTCGAACGGAACAACCTAGAGACATGTGTCATTTATCCAGATCGCATGACCAGAACCATAGAAACCATAGAAAATTGTAACTTTCGAACCGAAACGCCTAGGGACTTGAAATTTTCAGGATAGGTGTGGATATCAAATGTCGTGATCACGTTCATCTATGAGCAAAATTATACTAGGGGTTCCGTAGATATGATCGTTTGAAATTTTGTTTCTCGATCATTTCGAAACTACGGATTCGATCGAGATGAAATTCTGTATTTTAATCGAGAATGATATATAGAAGCAATATTTTGTCCAGATCTCATGACCAGAACCATAGAAACCATAGAAAATTGTAATTTTTGAACAGAAAGGCCTAGGAACTTGAATTTTTCAGGGTAGATTTGGATCGCGAATGTCGCGGTCACGTTCATCAATAAGCAACATTAGACTAGAGATTCCGTAAATATGGCCGTTCAAAATATTTTTTTCCTGATACTTTCGAAACTACTGATTGGATTGAAATGAGATTTTGCACATAGCTGAGGAATAAAGTATTCAAAGTACTTGCGAAATTTTGTCCATATCGCATCACCAAGACCATAGATACCGTAGAAAATTCTAGCGAATTAACGAAAAAAAATTGGTCAGCTGAAGCACTGACATGAAGTCTGGAGTTTCGCCTAAGTTCAAGAATTTTTGACAGCTGTCGAAAATTCCTTCAATTGATTTCCATTGAACTGGAAAATGCGAATCTACCTACAAGGTGGATGTACGAGCGCTCAATAGCTCCTGACTTCACGGCAGTGCTTTTCGTAATTTTTTCCAAAGAACATTTGCTATTGATATATTTTTATCTATCCATTTTTTCGCGCGCTTGTTTCTATGAACAAGAGCTTTATCATTTTTTTTCAATAATTCGAGAAATATCAATTGGATCATATGGAAATATATACAGGGTGTTTTTTTATGGTGAGGCTTTTTTTTGAAAAGATATCATTCCTCCAGAAGTTGATCAATAAAATATATATATAAAAAATTCAATTTGAAAAAAGTGCATAAAATCTTGGGCGTCAATATCCCAATACGACTCTGGATAGTGTTATCTCACTATGCCATGTGCATTACCTCGAAATGTATATGAAGTGCTCGACTGCCTTCGCGATTTTTTCTCGGCACTACAATTTATCCCAAATTTGTAGATTCTTTTTGCTAGTTTTATTAGGAGATTTTTCCTGAACCGTATAATTCTCAAAGTTCGAACAAAGGAGAGGAAAAATTTCCTATAAAATAATTTGGAAGTTCACAAACTCACCGATAAAATTGATCCAAATTGTTCACAGGAATTGTTCGAAACGTCTTGCTCGGCGTTATAACGAATGTTAAATCAGTTTGCTCACGGTTTATGTCACAAGCAATTTCAATGCTTAGTTCTTTCGCACTATTCGCCTCGCTGTACTTATACACTAATATTTTCAAATGACCCCAAAGGAAGAAAACACCGGGAGATCGGAAAACTTACAAAAATCATATGCATCATAGATGATTTCCCATATACTGACCTCTGATATCTGGCAATATCTACACATTTAGATATCAATACGAGCCTAAGTCAGATCCGGCCTGGAAATTTCTCAAATTCGCGGGTTACTTTGATTTCGAAAATACTCGGCCCTGGTGAATATTTTATTAGAACGATTTGTGGTATATTGACTTACTCTACTCTTACTTTACAGAAAGCAGTCGTCATGTCCTCCTGAAATTTTGTATCTGTTTTGAGGCATCGATGAAATGATCTGGAAATTCAGGTTCACAGCGTGTTACGTAAAAATAAAATTGATTTTTTCTGATATATTTTTCGTGTAATTCGGTGATTCCATTTCTTGAAATTAATGAAAATATAATTATTTTCCAAACTGGCACTCACGGCCGGTTTCATCCACAGAAACGAACGATTTTTCGAATGTTGTTTCTGAGGAATCAGGTCTTGATAACCTTTCTCTCTTGAGATTTCATTCCATTATACGAAAATCGTAAAAAATAATCCATCAACAAAACTTTTATAATTTTTTTGGAATCCTCAGATATCTCGAAAGATTAACTAACATTAACATTTTCCTCCAAACAACATTCTTCAAGTATATAGTGTAGGTGGAACAATGGATCGAATTATTCTCATCGATGACAAAACAGTTACTAGGACATCAATAATAGAATGAGTGTCAATTATAGGGACAAGTGTTCAACAGTCGATCACACAATAATTATGCATTATAGTTTGTGACCGTGAATGCGAATGCTCATTTGAATACGAATAAGCGGCGTAAATAAAACGTTGGTCTAATCTTGCAAACTTTCTTATGAACCTAACCAGGAACTAGCATTACCCACCTAGAGATTATCTTATTTGTTACGCTACTAGGTATGAAATATTAAATACGACCTGTTGAAGGAGCTCGATTTACTTCATGCCTTACATAATTGGAGAGGAAATTATTACCGCCATTTTCTCAGTATCTCATTAGCATAATTGAATGAATGTCAACGCATAGGTAATTTGTGATTATTTGAGTATAATTAGTGAGTTCATCGAATGCCCAGAAGCTTCTAAGATAACCATGGTGGAAATTATAAATGTACTTAAAAAAAAAAATTTCGGCTAGGAAACCTACTCATTCGAAAAAGTTAATAGCAATAACCCCAATATCATTGTTTGAACTTTGAATAACAATCAGTAGAAATCAGTGACTTTGTGAGACAATTAATCCAAAGTATAAAACTGAATTAGCTCATTATTATCACTTTTATAATTATACATAGAGAAAACTGAACCAATAATAAAAATCAAAGGAAAAAATCGAGCAACACATTACACAACAGAAATCAAAAGGTTCTTCACATTCATGATAGAAACAAACTATATCTACGAACCTAGGCAGTTGAAAATGTTAAAATAACATACCAGATAAATACGAAACCACGTCTCAAAATTAATATTCGGGAATAAGATCCACTAGAACCATGCCACCTCTGTGAGTTAACTTCACGACTGTTATCTAATTATTTCGAGGTGATGAATATATTCACAAATTTTCATTATTATTCACCTTTCTGGATGTACGATTAATTTTATGGCTCATCATCTAATGATACCGAAAACATAATCCGAATCTATTCATTATAGATTCGAATTTTGGATAGGAATCTTCTACCTACTATTTTTATGCTCAGCGTTTATGGACCAATCGAAGAGATGGACACGAAAATTCAGGGAAGCCCTGAGAAGGGGTAGTCTTCGCCAAATACATCTTATATTACGAAATCAAAGTAAATTAGATGAATTTGGCGAAGAATAGCTCTTCTCAGACCTTCTCGACCATCCTCAAAAATCAAGAGGAGGAAAGAGTTGAGAAGTTGATATATATTGATGAAACCTTATTCTCTTAAGTATTTTAAATTCTTCAAGAAATTTGTTTTCTAGACTACAGTCTTCATCAGCTGTGTTCTTACGTAATTTCAATCTCCACAATCGTCCTTGGCAAGCTGTAGTTCACCGAAGCCAAAATTAGACCTAGTCGAATTCCATGGTACTCATGATGATTTACGACGTGCATGGGGCATGGATCGAGTATCCCTTTTTTTGTGCACCGCCTTTTTTTGTGATGGCCGACCCATTCGAACCACCGTTAATTCGGACAATAATAGGGTTCTGACTGAACCAAGATGGTACCCCTGCTTTCTTTTGTGTACGGCGTGAAAATAGGGCACAAAAAATTCGTACCATTGGTCAAGCGGAGGACTCGTCTCCGATTTCGATGGTAGTTTTCAAGGTTTACATGGGTCGCAGCATGGGGTAGTCCGGATGTAATTTATGAGGTTTTTTTTGTTGATGGCGGGTTAGACTTCGATTAGTATCAATTAGAGAGACGTTTAAAAGGTAACTATCGGCATAACTTGTTAATCATTGGTCAATTTGATTAATCAGGTGGTGTGTATAACGTGTGTTCAAAAAAAAAATGAGATCATTGGAAGCCTTGAGCTTTCAAACGAATGGCGAATTTATTATGAGAAAATGTCATTATTGTTTCCTGGTACGCGGAATTTGTAAAACATCAACCTTAGCCTTAGACTTGAATCTTATAAAAAAAATTACGAAAAGCACTGCCGTGAAGGCAGGAGCTTTTGAGCGCTCGTACATGCACCTTGTGAGTAGATTCGCATTTTCCAGTTTCAGAAATCAATTGAAGGAATTTTCGACAGCTGTCAAAAAAATTCTGAAACTTCAACTTCAGACTTCATGTCAGTGCTTCAGCTGATCAATTTTTTTTTCGATAATTCGCTAGAGTTTTCTACGGTATCTATGGTCTTGGTGGTGCGATCTGAACAAAATTTTGCACGTAGTTAGAATACATTATTACTCAGCTAGGTGCAAAATTTCATCTCAATCCGCTCAGTAATTTCGGAACTATCAGCAAAAAATAATTTTGAACGGCCATACTGACTGCGATATTCGCGATCCAAACCCACCCTGAGAATTTCAAGTTCCTAGGCCTTTCCGTTCAAAAGTTACAATTTTCTATGGTTTCTATGGTTCTGGTCATGCGATCTGGACAAAATATTGTTTTAATATATCATTCTCGATTAAAATACAAAATTTTATCTCGATCGAATCCGTGGTTTCGAAATTATCGAGAAACCAACATTTCAAACAACCGTATTTACGGAACCCCTAGTATAATTCTGCTCATTGATGAACGTGAACGCGCGATTTCAGATCCACACCTATCCTGGAAATTCCAAGTCCCTAGGCCTTTTCGTTCAAAAGTTATGATTTTCTATGGTTTCTATGGTTCTGGTCATGTGATCTGGAGAAATGTAGCTTCAATATATCATTCTCCATTAATATACAAAATTTCATCTCGATCGAATCTGTAGTTTTGAAATTATCAAGAAAACTAAACTTCAAACGACCATATTTACGGAACCCCTAGTATAATTTTGCTCATAGATGAACGTGATCACGACATTTGAGATCCACACCTATCCTGAAAATTTCAAGTCCCTAGGCGTTTCCGTTCGAAAGTTACAATTTTCTATGGTTCTATGGTTCTGGTCATCCGATCTGGACAAAATTTCACATGTAGCTTGAACACCTCATTCTCCATTTGAGTGCAAAATATCATCTCAATCAAATCTATAGTTTTCAAGTAATCAGGGGAACAAAACTTTGAACGGCCATATTTACGGAACCCCTGGTGGAATTTGGCCCATTAACGAACTTAACCGAGGCATTCGGGAACTGAACCTACACTGAAAATTTCAAGTCCCTAGGTTGATCCGTTCGAGAGTTATCGTGCTTACGGCCGGACGGCCGGCCGGACGGCCGGACGGACAGACTCGAATTTTCCGACGGATTCGTCATGAGTAAGTCGAACATAGTCGATTGAGACCATTTTCGGCTCAAAATTCGAAAAATACAGACATCGTGACGAAATGATATAGCCCTCGTGTAAGTAGTACGAGCGCTCAAAAAACTTGGAAGAAAATTCTCCCAAGACTGATTAACCAACCGAATCCAATTTTCTGAGAATTGACCGGAGTTTTGTTAATAAAAAATCTTTAGGTCATATAAGAGATGAAACTCAATTTCAAATGATTATGTGTCTTTGTCATGACGGTTTTAAATTTTGTACCAAAAAACTTAAGATTTAAGATTTTTGAGCGCTCGTACTACTTACACGAGGGCTATATCATTTCGTCACGATGTCTGTATTTTTCGAATTTTGAGACGAAAATGGTCTCAATCGACCATGTTCGACTCACTGATGACGAATCCGTCAAAAAAATTCGAGTCTGTTTGTCCGGCCGTCCGTCCATTCGTAAGCACAATAACTCTCGAACGGAACAACCCAGAAACTTGAAATTTTCAGTGTGTGTTCAGTTCCCGAATGCCTCGGTTAAGTTCGTTAATGGCCCAAATTCCACCAGGGGTTCCGTGAATATGGCCGTTCAAAGTTTTGTTTTCCTGATTACTTGAAAACTGCAGATTTGATCGAGATGAAATTTTGCACTCAAATGGAGGATGAGGTTTTCAAGCTACATGTGAAATTTTTTCCAGATCACATGACCAGAACCATAGAAACCATAGAAAATTATAACTTTCGAACGAAAAGGCCTAGGGACTTGAAATTTTCAGGATAGATGTGGATCTGAAATGTCGCGTTCACGTTTATCAATGAGCAGAATTATACCAGGGGTTCCGGTCGTTTGAAATCTTGTTTTCTCGATAATTTCGAAACTACGTTACTATATTAAAGCAACATTTTGTCCAGATCGAATGACCAGAACCATAGAAACCATAGAAAATTATAACTTCCGAAGGGAAAGGCCTAGGAACTTGAAATTTTCATAGTAGGTTTGTATCTCGAATATCGCGGTCTCACGTTCATCAATGAGCAAAATTAGACTGGGACCGTTTAAAATATTTTGTTCCTGATAATTTCGAAACGACTGATTGGATTGGAATGAAATTTTGCACCTAGCTAAGGAATAATGTATTCAAACTACTTGCGAAATTTTGTCCAGATCGCATCACCAAGACGAGTATTTCGGAATCAAAGTTACCCGCGATCAGTCCGAGTCTGACAGTACGTATTGAGATCTGAATGTGTTTATTAAATGCGTTCAGTTTACGGGAAATCACCTGACAGAGCGTATGATTTTTGTGACTTCTCCGAATTTCGTTATGTGTTTCCAAATAGGTGGATAGGACGTGGTGGGTCGATTTCTTGGCCTGCAGGCTCCCCGGATCTCAAACCCTGTGATTTCTTTTTCTGATATCATTAGTGCTAAGTAACGGCGAGGTGAATAGTGTTCAAGAACTGAAAAGTGCATTGAAAATGCTCGTGACATTATTCGTGAGCAAACTGATGTGATAGTTGCTGCATGTAATGATTCGTTATTGTGCACATCAAACGAATGGTTTCTGTAAACAATTTTGATCAGTTTCATCGGTGAGTTTGTGAACTTTCTTATTTTTTTTTATAGGACCTTTCCAATCAGTAATTTTTCCTTTCCTTAGTTCGAACTTTCAGATTTATACCGTTCAGGAAAAATTTCCTAATAAACGTTTAAAGAGAATATACATATTTGCGATAAAATCCAGCACTTTATTTACTTGCTAGAATGTATATGGCACCGTGATTCATGAAAGATCTCCCAACAGAGAGATAACACGATCCAGAGTAGACTTAAGATCTTGAATCCCAATATTTTTTGACTTTTTTCGAATTGAATATTTTATATGATCAACTTCCGCCGAAATGATCTATTTTGATTAATCCTAAGTGGTCAGAAAAGGCCTAACCTTGAAAAACACCTTATGTAATCAAATAATATTTGGATGTAGGAATCTATTTTGGTATTGCAGTTTAGGTTCTCTTTGTGCAATGTTTATTATCGGTATCACCAAAGCTTCTTCATCGCATCCTTGTAAGCGCACAAAAAAAATATGTTTTGAAAACTTTGACATTCTGTAGTTCAAAAGTTGAGTTCTTTAGGACATCTGTTCAAATGAAGATTAACTTACAAATATAAGCACGTTATTAAGGCACAAAGTGTACCTATAATGACGTACATATACATATTTTATGATAAATGTTGAGAATTTGATTAATTCGGCTGATACTTGATGAAAATCCATATCAACTTAGTATTCACTAATTAACTTAGTCTACGATTTTCATTACTTAAGAGTTCAACAAAACCACTACACGTGTTTCGCAATGACAAGATAAACTGAGTTTATGGTTTTGTTAGACTCTTAAGGGTGTACACTACATTCATAAACGGCATGTTGAATTCTTTCAATTTTTTTAATGTACATTCAGTTGTGTATGCACAAGACTTTCCCCGAACGTTTTCGAATGAAAATTCGATATTTTTCCGTGTAATCCCATTCATCTCAGGCGGATAATTCAAACTCACTTCAACAAAGGTGAGAACAACTTTCTGATATTGAAAGAAATATCAGTTTTCAACTTTTTTTTATCACCAGTAATTGTTGAAGTTAGTTTAAATTATCCGCCTTGGATGGATCGGATTACCCGCAAAAATATTGAATTTTTTTTTTGAGAACTTTCGGGGAAAGTCTTTTACATACACGCCTAATGTACATTCGAAAAATTACGAAAAGCACTGCCGTGAAGTCAGGAGCTTTTGAGCGCTCGTACATCCACCTTGTAGGTAGATTCGCATTTTCAAGTTTTAGAAATCAATTGAAGAAATTTTCGACAGCTGTCAAAAAAATTCTCGAACTTAGACCAAACTCCAGACTTTGTCAGTGCTTCAGCTGACCAATTTTCTTTCGATAATTCGCTAGAATTTTTTACGGTATCTATGGTCTTGGTGATGCGATCTGGACAAAATTTCGCACGTAGTTTGATTACATTATTCCTCAGCTAGGTGCATTCATTCCAATCCAATCAGTAGTTTCGAAACTATCAGAAAAAAAAAAATTTTTGAACGCCCCTTTTGACGGAACCCTTAGTCTAATTTTGCTCATTGATTAACGTGAGCGCGATATTCGCGATCCAAACCCACCCTGAGAATTTCAAGTTCCTAGGCCTTTCCGTTCAGAAGTTACAATTTTTTATGGTTTCTATGGTTCTGGTCATGCGATCTGGACAAAATATTGCTTTAATATATCATTCCCGATTAAAATACAAAATTTTATCTTCATCGAATCCGTAGTTTCGAAATTATCGAGGAAACAAAATTTCAAACGACTGTATTTACGGAACCCCTAGTATAATTCTGCTCATTGATGAACGCCATACTTCAGATCTACACCTATCCTGAAAATTTCAAGTCCCTAGGCCTTTCTGTTCGAAAGTTATGATTTTATATGGTTTCTATGGTTCTGGTCATGCGATCTAGAGAAATGTAGCTCGAATATATCATTCTCCATTAGTATACAAAATTTCGTCACGATCGAATCTTTAGTTTTGAAATTATCAAGAAAACTAAATTTCATACGACCATATTTACGGAACCCCTGGTATAATTTCGCTCATAGATCAATCGAGATCCACACCTATCCTGAAAATTTCAAGTCCCTAGGCGTTTCCGTTCAAAAGTTACAATTTTCTATGGTTTCTATGGTTCTGGTGATGCGAGCTGGACAAAATTTTGCATGTATCTTGAACACCTCATTCTCCATTAGAGCGCAAAATTTTATCTCGATCGAATCTGTAGTTTCGAAGTAATCAGGAAAACAAAATTTCGAGCGGCCATATTTACGGAACCCCTCGGCGAATTTCGCCCAATAACGAATTTCAAGTTTCTAGGACATTCCGTTCGAGAGTTATCGTGTATACGGCCGGCCGGCCGGACGGACAGACTCGAATTTTCCGACGGATTCGTCATAAGTGAGTCGAACATAGTCGTTTGAGACCATTTTCGGCTCAAAATTCGAAAAATACAGACATCGTGACGAAATGATATAGCCCTCGTGTAAGTAGTAAGAGCGCTCAAAAATGAAAAGAATTCAACAGATTCAACATGCCGTTTATGAGAAATCATTGAAACTATTATTGTGATGCATAGGACAAATGAAAGTAGTGTACAACCTTGAGTAGTAAAAATCGTAGACTGGTGAATAGTAAGATAAAAGTTGAGCCCTGATTTGACCCAGTCCCAATAGCCCGAGCAATAGCTTTTTGCGACACGTTTTTGTTTAGCACTGAATGAAACCTGTCGGAGTGGAAAAATACTGGGTGCGAATCTTTCAACAGCATATGGGACTGCAACTTCTTATAAACTAAAATCCTATTATCTACTTCTACACTCATGAAAAGTTGTCCAGTAAAAGATCGCGTAATCCGGGACTGCCTCTATACCTTACCCATGAAACTCCTAGCGATTAGATAACAATAAGATTCCTCCGATACTTATATCTGAAAAAATATCATGTATATATCTCTTTATGAAATCATATATCCATGTTAGAAGATTTCGATATGTGTACCTACATTAGATAAAAGGAGGAAGTCTAATGCAGTGGTGTTTCTTCTCAAAATTATTCACGGTCAAAAATTCAATTTTGTTGATTTGGTTAGTTTCAAAGTTCCCAAATTGAATTTGAGGATCCAGAATAGAGACCATTTATTTGTTAAACCAGGTGGCTGTTCTCCTACACAAAATAATGATTGTATATAATGAATTACTCCCAAAAAATGATGTATGTATATTTTGTGACTGCTTGGAAATCCTGAGAGATTTATTTTTTTCACATTGAGTCATGCCATTTTTTCTGTAATTCGGCATTCGTTATTACCATGAGTATTGGTGTTGGTGTGGAAATAAATGAATAAATAAATAAACTCAAGGATTACCCGATATGTATTCAAATATTCGATAAATCTACAGAAGCACGTCGAGTTTTGCAACAAAACAAACCAGAAACGAACGCCCCCAATCGGGCCGAAACCAGACGGAATAATGGACTAATCGATCCGCCTCTATGTAATCTTTATTGCCGCGATCGAAACGCCGGATAACGACAGAATACGGAGTCGGGCAAAGAAAGCAGGAAACGGGCGAAATGCACGTTGCGCCATCGATCCGGACGGACGCCCGCCGAAATCGTACACCCAGCGCCATCTGTACGTCAATCACGAAACCGTCGTTCAACTCTCTATTTTTAACGTCGCTCTTCGAATTTTGTGTCGACCTTCCTTGGCTTGCATCTATTTTAGATTTTGTGTATTCAGATCGTCGCTCCGACGACTCAGGTGATCCGCTTGACTATTCGAAGTGCAGTTGAGTTATCTGTTGTATGCTGCTTGGGAATGAGGGATAAGTGGAAGAGATTCCAACCTGACGATGGGGAATGGTTAATCAGTTGTGAATATTGATTATCATCAGGTTCATGAGTAGTTTGTGACTCGGTAATTCGTATAACTTTTATTCATCTCTTCTTTCTCCCATACTGATAAAGGAAGAATGGTTAAAAGAGGATTGATGAAAAATAATTGATTGCAAACTTTTAGTTGAATCAGATGCTTACTTGGTGTTCCTGGACCAACATCAGGTTTTCTGGAAGAATTGTGTTAAGGATAACAGAACAAGAAACTCTTAATATATTCAACAACTAATTTTTCAAGTAATTTTTCCCATATAAGGTGCCCCAATTTTCACTCAATTTACCCCTCTGAAGCCCTCTAATCAAGAACATTCATCTTATTTAAACTATAAAATTAAGTTTATTTTGTCCACAATTCAAAGTATGAACGAATCCACTTGAACCAGATTTATAATTTAGAGCTCGATTAACCGACATAATAAGATTCGAAGGGCAATAACTTATTGCTCATGCTCAACAGTGTGCAGAATATTTTATTGGATGTACTGAAATATTCGGTTCGCCATTGGCGTCACTGGAATATTCATGGACACTTCATTTTAGTTCATAAATCATCTGAAATGGGGGAATATATAAGATAACTCCCATTATATTTTGATCACTGACGTTTTCATCATTCACCAACCACCAACTCTGCAGTATTTTCGCGAGGAATTGTAACAAAAGACGCCTAGGATAGTAGTCTCTACCCTCATTCATCCGGTATATCCAGTAGATATTGTTACATTTTTAACAAGAGTCGTCTTCATAACGACATGTTTCCTGTTTCTCCTCAACCTACTTGCTTATCCGCTGATCCCTCAGCGAGGTCGTCGTCTGACCTCCTAGCGGCCCCCTTTCCGTATCTCCTCCCCTCGTTCGTACAAGATGTAGGGCATTAACACTTTCGAAAGAAGCAACCGGCCTATGCGATCCCGATCGACGTTTTTCGTCAGGGTAGTACTCGAAAAGAGAGCAACAGGTTATGATGGTCCTTTTGGTTCGTGGGTCCGTCCACTGGTGGCGCCACCGGCCGCGTTTCGCGACCAATGGTCCCGAAATCGATGGAGTTTGGTCAACGCTTATCGCAACGTGGAAATCCGATGGAAATTGATGATGTTTAGGATTGTTATTGCGATCACGGAATCGTAGATGCGTTTTCTGCTTCTGTGGAAGATGCTTGGGTGTATCAGTTACCCCCTTCGGAGGAGTCGGAGTACGTGTCTTCCGTCGGATGAGTATTGTTTTTGTGCGTTATGTGACTAGGAATTTTATTTTTTTCTAGGGCCGGACACGTCCGGTTGTAATTGAGATAGTGGATTATCTTACTGGATGTTGTTATCGAGAAGTTTCTTGTCTTGGCATGTTGAAGGTCTCCCGATCGGTTGCCACAGTTTACTGACTTTTTATGGAATTGAATTTCGGATATCGCATAATGCTGGAAAGTTTCCGAGAAAGGAGCGATTGTCTTGGATCTTCCGAGTGAGCCAGTGGTAATATTGGTCTGCTCGAGGATCGCGAAGAATCTTTATAAGGGATGCGAGGGTTGCAATTCAAAGTTATTGGTCACGATCAGTACCTAACATTTTCTATCCATTTTTTGTTTGGCAAAAGCATTATTCTCCGATACGAACAGGCATCATTATTTTTCATCTTCGATTTACATCGATAATTGTTGAAAGATTCTCTTCAGTTAAAACTAGAATGAGAGGAAATATCATAATATTTAATTGTATGTCGATCCCGAAAGAGACAAGTTTCGAATCGTTTTTGGTTCATGATTTCGAACCATTAGAACCTTTGAAAGAGAAAAGCTATCGTTTTTAATCCATCTCAATTTTTGAGCGCTCGTACTACTTACACGAGGGCTATATCATTTCGTCACGATGTCTGTATTTTTCGAATTTTGAGCCGAAAATGGTCTCAATCGACTATGTTCGACTCACTGATGACGAATCCGTCAAAAAATTCGAGTCTGTCCGTCCGTCCGTCCGTCCGGCCGTCCGTCAGCACGATAACTCTCGAACGGATCAACCTAGAGACTTGAAATTTTCAGTGTAGGTTCAGATCCCAAATGCCGCGGTCAAGTTCGTTAATGGGCAGAATTTCACCAGGGGTTCCGTAAATATGGCCGTTCAAAATTTTGTTCTCCTGATTACTTCGAAACTACAGATTGGATCGAGATGAAACTTTGCACTCAAATGGAGAATGAGGTGCTTGAGCTACATGTGAAATTTTGTCCAGATCGCATGACCAGAACCATAGAAACCATAGAAAATTGTAACTTTTGAACGGAACCCCCTAGGGACTTGAAATTTTCAGGATAGGTGTGGATCTGGAATGTCGTGATTACGTTCATCTATGAGCAAAATTATACAAGGTGTTCCGTAAATATGGTAGTTTGAAATTTAGTTTTCTTGATAATTTCAAAACTACAGATTCGATCGTGACGAAATTTTGTATACTTATGGAGAATGATATATTCAAGCTACATTTTTCCGGATCACATGACTCGAACCATAGAAAATCATAACTTTCGAAAGGAAAGGCCTAGGGACTTGAAATTTTCAGGATAGGTGTGGATCTCGATTGTCGTGATCACTTTCATCTATGAGCAAAATTATACTAGGGGTTCCGTAAATACGGTCGTTTGAAATGTTGGTTTCTCGATAATTTAGAAACTACGGATTCGATCGAGATGAAATTTTGTATTTTAATCGAGAATGATATATTAAAACAATATTTTGTCCAGATCTCATGACCAGAACCATAGAAACCATAGAAAATTGTAACTTTCGAACGGAAAGGCCTAGGAACTTGAAATTCTCAGGGTGGGTTTGGATCGCGAATATCGCGGTCATGTTCATCAATGAGTAAAATTAGACTAGGGGTTCAGTAAATATGGCCGTTCAAAATATTTTTTTGCTGATAGTTCCGAGAATACTGAGCGGATTGGGATAAAATTCTGCACCTTGCTGAGTAATAATGTATTCAAACTACGTGCAAAATTTTGTCCAGATCGCACCACCAAGACCATAGATACCGTAGAAAATTCTAGCGAATTATCGAAAAAAAATTGATCAGCTGAAGCACTGACATGAATTCTGGAGTTTCGCCCAAGTTTCAGAATTTTTTTGACAGCTGTCGAATTGATTCAATTGATTTCTGGAACTGGAAAATGTGAATCTACCCACAAGGTGCATGTACGAGCGCTCAAAAGCTCCTGCCTTCACGGCAGTGCTTTTCTAAATTTTTTTCTAAGATTTAGTTTTGGATGGAAAATCGATTGTCCCAACTGTAGAAAATAATAAAAAGATCCGTCCGTCTCCCCGACCAGAGGATTGTTCGGAAATTACAAGAAGTAATGTAGAATGTAACACAAACATCATTTGCTATAAAGGCGGTCACTAAGTTCAACTGCACTTGGCTTGGTTGAAAAAAACAAATATTCTCAATGGCATGAATGTAAGTGAATCAATTAAATATTCATGAACCTTTTGTTGCATATATGCGAATGCATTTTTGAATCGTTTTAATATGCCTTGCTGATCGATGTCGATTTATTCAATTCGTTGTTATCAGATTTGATTAGATCCAGACAACAATGGGTCAATTGGGGTCTATTCAATTTGTTTCCTTGGAGTTTTTTCAATTTGCTGACCGAATTAACTGTTCGAAATGGACGTCGCTACCATAAATTCTTGTCGTCTTTATGTGAACTCAATATTCACCGATAAAAACCCCCATTACAATAAAGATATCCATTTTTGTTCGATCCTTTTTTTTGTCTATCGATGTATACTGACCTCAGAAAATTGTCTTCGGTTGAAATATTTCATTGTAATTTTCATACTGACTTCGAATTATGAAGTATTTTTCACAGGAAGCTCCATCTATGGATCTTATTCAACAATTTCTCTCCTCATATTGCTGGATATGAATCGATCTTCATCTAAAGTATTACGAGAAAAATTGAATGAAATTTTTTGAACCAATTGAGAGGAAGAGAACGGTTTATAAAGAAACGTTATATAAACTCATGACGACGTCCGTCTTATTATGAAACGGAGGTTCACCTCTCTAAACGAGACCATTTGTAAGCAGAAAATCTGGTTTAGTTTTGATTCCCAAATGTTTTATTTGAGAATCTTCGATATCAAAATTTTAATTGTTCAAAATAGTTCGGCATCTTGTGTTGAATATCCGCAGAGTAGCCAAATGTTGCTCAATTTAAAATTTCGACATTTCTGCACGAAAAGACGAAGTATATCCTGAAGAAAGGTCTTCATAGATACTTGATTTATAGTTAGATCATTTGCATAATTTCCAAAATAATCCAATTAACAGTTTGTAACATAAGATTTATGTTATAAACTGTTAATTGGATTATTTTGGAAATTATGCAAATGATTTAACTTCAAATCAATTTGTTGACCAAATTTGGCAGACATTTCCAACTACTAAGAGATAGCAATTATTTGAAATTCGAAAGTATAAAACATTGATTATAGTTTTATTGAATGATATTTTGGATGTTGATCTAGGTAGTTCAAACGAGAGAAAGAAGAAAAAAATTGACAAGCACTGCCGTGAATTCAGGAGCTTTTGAGCGCTCGTTCATGCACCTTGTAGGTAGATTCGCATTTTCCAGTTTTAGAAACCAATTGCCGCACGTATTTCGAATTCATTTTTCTTTATCTATGTGCAGTATTTCATTCCAATACAATCAGTAAGTAGTTTCGGAATTATCAGGAAAAAAATATTTTGAACGGCCAAATTTCGGAACCCCTAGTCTAATTCTTCACATTGATGAACGTGACCGCGAAATTCAAGATCCACACCTATTCTGAAAATTTCCAGTCCGTAGGCCTTTCCGTTCGAAAGTTATAATTTTCTATGGTTCTTATGGTTCTGATCATGCGATCTAGACAAAATTCTGCATGTAGTTTGAACACGTCATTTTCCATCTGTGTGCAAAATTTCATCTTGATCGAATAAGTATTTTCGAAGTAATCAGTAGAACAAAATTTCGAACAGCCTTATTTACGGAACCCCTGTTCGAATTTTGCTCAATAGCGGCATTCGAGATTCGAACCTTTCCTGAAAATTCCAAGTTTCTAGGTCGTTCTGTTTGAGAGTTACCGTGTATACGGACAGCCGGACGGACGGATAGACTTGAATTTTTTTACGGATTCATCATCAGTGAGTCGATCCATGTCGATCGAGAGATTCTCGTTTAAAATACAAAATTTTATCTCGATCGAATCCGTAGTTTCGAAATTATCGAGAAAACTAAATTTCAAACGACCGTATTCACGGAACCCCTAGTATAATTCTGCTCATTGATAAACGTGAACGCCAAATTTCAGATCTACACCTATCCTGAAAATTTCAAGTCCCTAGGCCTTTCCGTTCCAAAGTTATGATTTTCTATGGTTTCTATGGTTCTGGTCATGCGATCTAGAGAAATGTAGCTTGAATATATCATTCCCCATTAGTATACAGAATTTCGTCACGATCGAATCTGTAGTTTGGAAATTATCAAGAAAACTAAATTTCAAACGACCATATTTACGGAACCCCTATTCTAATTTTGCTCATAGATGAAAGTGATCACGACAATCGAGATCCAGACCTATCCTGAAAATTTCAAGTCCCTAGACGTTTCCGTTCAAAAGTTACAATTTTCTATGGTTTCTATGGTTCTGGTGATGCGAGCTAAACAAAATTTTGCATGTAGCTTGAACACCTCATTTTACATTTGAGTGCAAAATTTCATCTCGATCGAATTTGTTGTTTCAAAGTAATCAGGAAAACAAAATTCCGAGCGGCCTTATTTACGGAACCCCTTGGCGAATTTTGCCCAATAACGAACTCAACCGCGGCATTCAAGATTCGAACCTACCCTGAAAATTTCAAGTTTCTAGGACATTCCGTTCGAGAGTTATCGTGTATCCGGCCGGATGGACAGACTCGAATTTTTCGACGGATTCGTCATCAGTGAGTCGAACATAGTCGTTTGAGACCATTTTCGGCTCAAAATTCGAAAAATATAGACATCGTGACGAAATGATATAGCCCTCGTGTAAGTAGAACAAGGGCTCAAAAATGTAACCCCAGAAGACATCAAATTCATCATTCGCAATTGTAGATCGTTTTCGGCTTATTGTGCCTCATCAATAGCGCAAATAGCGATGATAAAGTTATTCTCGGTTGAATAGCTTAAACCCGTACTTCCTCCTCATGTGCCATTTAGATCGCGAGGTTCGCGTATGTCACATGTTTGGTTGTTGTTGGGGGTCAAGGAATTTTCTCATGAACCTCCCGAGAAGTGGGGACGGTTGCTTTTGGAGCGGACAAATGGGTTGGTGAAGAAAATTTCTCTGATCGCCGGTACGTTTTGAAACATTCCGTCCCTCAAGTCGAGTTAATCATCGCTATAACTGTACTGATGAGGCTCAATAATCCGAAACCGGTCAACAGTTGCGAATGATGGGGTTACATGAATCGATTTTTTGTCCTGTTTATGAGATTATCTAGGAACAATTCTTCAGAAAAATGTTACCTCTTTTATTTCATTAGTTTCATCAATGATATTATTATCACATTTATCATAAACTTCCCCGATTCTTCGTGGCATCGATTCTAGTATTGTATCGTTCCCTGAGTCTGCGAAGATCTCACTCCTATCCATAATCTACCAAACATACTCGATGAAAGATCAATCGGAAGCTCGGGGTGATCATGGTAAGTTATTGCTTTTATCCTTTCAAAGTTGAGAGGAGTGTATGGAAAGAACTGACACTGTTCACCTCCTTAGATTTAAAAACTGTTGTTTACGTGATAAAACATCGGAAAACCTGTTTTCAACTCTTCCTCGAAACCCTACCCAAACCATTTTTCCAGAAGGAGTAGACCTTCGAGGAAACCCACAAGTGTTCCATATTCAAATCGGGGTCATCAGTGAAAAATGATTTTCCATCCCCGTCAGTCCCTCCCCTATTGAATTCTCCCTTACCGCAGACGTGGCGGAAACCCGTTGCCATTGTTCGTCTGGAAATGGGAATCCGAGGGACCATGTGGGAACGTGATGCATTTTTAAGGAAAGGGTAAATATTTCACATCCGACCCGCTCGGGGAACGGGCAGGGGGTGAGCTCCATCTGGCGGCCTTGGCGAGCAATCGTCTGGAGAAATACAAGAAGAGTGCCCCGGTGCTGGAATTGGGCACAGCGGAGCGGGAAGAACTCGGGACTGGAGATGATATTGGTGTTTCGAACGGATTCGAGGCCATTAGACGGGAAAAATACTGCATCGCCGTGCTGGTAGATCTTGATGGAACAGGGACGTACTGAGGTTGTACATTTTCACATGTGAAAAGTTGAAGGGGTCCCCCTAAAATTTTTCAGTGTACGTTTTGTATAGTGTAGAAAGCTTTGAAAATTCTTCACAAAGTTTATTATCTTCCTGTCTATGAACTTCGTTTATCTGGACCTGAACCAGAAGTTGTAACTTTTTGGGATAGAAGTTCTTCGACAGGAGAAAAAGAGCTCAGAAAGTTCACTGAACACTGGACCACGAACTGATGCACTGTCATCACCAAAAACATAAATCAATGAAGACAAAATATTTACCAAGCTGTGCAACTCGACTAGGGCTTGAGTCAAGCTGTAAGCGAAAAATTTTGAATAAGTTTCAAGCTCGGAGGACGAACGAAGTGTGAAAATTTCAGCCTTTGATGGCATTTTTGTTTTCAAGTGATTCCAAAACTTATTATTGCAGATAAGAATCCAAATGCCGTATGATAACGTTCAGTTCTTCATCTCGATCTCAGCTCACTTCCACCTTGTCCTGTCCCTTCTCCACATTATCTTAAAGCTTCATTTCATGCTTCTACTATCTTTCTTCCTCAAACTCTAAGGATGTCTTCTTCTTTATATTTTCTTTTCCCTGTTTTTATCATCCTCTCTTTTTGACTCTCTGTATCTATCATCAGTTATTCTTGTTCGAACCATTTCAATAAAAAATCCGGGATTCTTTACCCTTACTTGTCATGCTCCACATCTCTTTTAATTTCTACAATTTTTTCTTCTATAGCTTCGTCAAGAAACTCCTTCGATAATTTCTGAATTTACCACTCTCCCAAATGATTTTGTTCTTTTGCAAACACTGTCTTTTCCCTTTTCATATTTTCTACCCCTGTGCTATGCTGCCATCTCCAGTTTTTGTACTGTGATTTTTCTTCATCTTTGCTCTTTTCATTAATTTATTAGTTATTATTAATTATTATAATTACGATTTATTAGATGACCTTTTTCTGTTTTTTTTTATACAGGGGTCCCAGAATGAATGGATAATCCTGTGATACTGTATAGGAGAGCTATTGGACTCTCTTAAAAAAAATCCAAAAAAAAATCTATCCCCACTGGACATTTTTTTTTTCAAAGTAATGATTTCTTGTACATCACGTTGCGTTTCTGTGTAACACGCTCACAAATGTTTCTTCATGGTGAAATAAGTTATGAAGATGTATTGTACTATTTTGAAATTTACATGAAAGGCGCAAAATATTTTTTTTGAGTTGGCCGCACAGGCTTTCTTAAATTTTATTTCCACCATGAACGATTGAACTTTCACATTATGAAATATTCATCACATTTTAGGATGACATTTGAAGTTGGATATTCTTTTCCAAAAAAGTTAAGACAGATATCTATACGGTTTTCTGCATATCTATTGGTAATTCAATGAAGAATATTTCACCATGAAGAAACTGATGGATTTCATCCACTTGTGAGCATGATACACAGAAACGCAACGTGATGTGCAAGAAATAATTATTTTGAAAAAAAAAATTTCTAGTGGGAATAGATTTTTTGTGTGTTTTTTTCAGAGAGTCCAATAGGTCTTCTATACAGTGTTTCAGGATTATCCATTCATTCTGGGACACCCTGTATATATTCTTCAAATACCATTGAATTATCCAAGATTCAACGAAATGAGAAGCAGAATACGTCTCTGTTTCCTTTCAGAGGTAGGAAATTATATCCACTGAATTCGTGGTAAACAGAAGTGGCCTTACTCTTGATAACGTTTCCTAACATCTG
Source organism: Aphidecta obliterata (assembly GCA_963966015.1). Taxonomy (NCBI): domain Eukaryota; kingdom Metazoa; phylum Arthropoda; class Insecta; order Coleoptera; family Coccinellidae; genus Aphidecta; species Aphidecta obliterata. Next base: position 14,324,234 of record OZ014435.1, on the reverse strand, counting down.
TCGGAACTCCTATTCTGGAAGGATCCAGCTGTAATTAAAACAACCAAAAACGACGTGATGGCGTGAACTATGGAAGAACCTCTGTTATCTTACGTCGAGGGTTTGATATCTCGACATGGTGAGGCTCTATTCACACGATTTTGAACATGTTGCCTATTAAATAATATAATGGCTGTTTATCTGAATTTATGAAATTCAGTAATGAAATTAGAAGAATTATATTAGATAAACTAATAGCAAGCCAACAAAACTATTCATGTACCCCAGAGACCACCAAATTTATCATTTTCACCTGTGGACCGCTGTCGATCCATATCGGATCTCGTCAGTACAATTAGCAAAATGACATATTCGATGTGAGAAACAGAAAACCTTTAAAACATAAGGCAACGATGATCTGAGAAAATTTCCCGAATCACGCCACCTGTCCGTTCCAAAAGCAACTGTCTCAAAAATCGTTAGGTCATGAATCGCCTTCCCATCTCCCCAAGACAAAGACATGTGTGGCCATAAATATGCTCGTAATGTTTACGGTGGTTCACACATGTGTCTATGTCTTGGGGAGTTGGAGATCACCGTTGCCTTATGTTTTAAAGGTTTTCTGTTTCTCACATCGAATTTGTCATTTTGTAAACTGTACTGGCCAGATCTGATATGAATTGAAACCGGTCAACAGGTGCAAATGATAAATTTGGTGGTCTCTGGGGTACATGAAATGTTTTGTTGGCTTGCTATCAGTTTATCTAGAATAATTTTTCTAATTTCATTACTGAATTTGATGTTGTCTATTATTTTCAGAATTTATTACATGAAAAATTTTTCAATATTTTCATGTTGCATTGCAATTCTTGCTATCGTTACTATTCTACTCTTTTTCTTTCGAAGTACTAACAAAAGTGGTCAAGAGTTTGGTATTTTCGAATAGGCAATCGAATTACCTTCGAATCAAGGCATCACTCAACCACCCTTTCCATTTAAGATTTTAGGAGTCGCTGTCATCACGCTCATATGGTTGATACAAACTGATTGCAAACCAACCGTATAAAATGTTCCCCTACGAACCAAAGTTTACCTCTTTCTGCATTCTTTCTGATTTTTCATATTGCTGATCTAAACTTGATACCTAATGGACACATTCCGGAGACGTATGAGAATGATATTTCGAGCATACAGGCTTGGAAGAAGGCACTGTTGTTTCGAATTCCCAAAGAAGCCGCCACTCCTCGAAAAAATCGGACTCCATTACAAATAAAACCAGAACGTCCTCGGTCGAGATTCAATTTGTACCGAATCATTTGAATCCACTTTTCCAACGTCCCAAGACCCCATACGCCATCATTCAGGCCTCTTCTGGTGTCCCTTCATCCCGTTCAGAGTGTACTTCCATCGAGGTACCAATTTCGAACAACGGGCGAGCAAGAATGCCGCCGCCAATTGGTTTTCATAAATCCGATGCCCGGCGTCAATTAGAAGGCATATCGGTCGCATTGGATCGCAAAAATATTGGCCATAATGGTCGCACCTCTCCTGTAAAGTCCGCTTATTAGTGCCGGTAGAGGTGACCGGCACTGCCCTCTGGTTTATCTTTCTGTACTTTATACGTGCGTGTCATCGTGAGAAGTCGGGATATGAGTTTATGCGAGGGTATTTAACAGAATCCATAATTTTGCATGAAAAACTGGGTTCTCGATGGATAATAATGATAATAAAAGCGCAGGCAATCACAGCGAATGCGGCTCCATGAGGCAGAGATAATTCGTTGTTGTGAATGTTTCGTCTCGATCAAAAAAGTTTTTTCACCTTCTTCGTACTCTTTCAGTTGGCAGTTGTGTTATTTATTTTTCATCAGGTCTTAGCAAGAATGATTTATATTCCATCTTCTCATGCGACACAAGTTATATAGATACATAGATATTTGTTAGGGTTAGCGATGCAGCTTTCATTACTGCCTACGTGCCTCATGAGCCTATTGTGTCCCTTCAACTTCTTTATGACTTGCATTAGCTTCTACTTCTTGATAACCTCCTGACAACGGCTCCCTTCGGTAGTTCTCCGCCCTTGATCACTCTATCTGTAAAGGTCCTATGGTACACGTGTGTGTTTTCAGCTTGAAATTTCGTGTCACGAAGTCTAGCTGTAGTTTTTACGACCAGGTCTGTCGTGAATGGACAGTGGTCGTTTCAGGAACCTTTAAGCTTGACCCAGCCCTGGTGAGGAGAGAAGACTATAGTAAAAGATAAGCAAAGCTTCAAATGCCTATCTAAGTCGGGAGCTATGTTCACCACTTCTACTGCAGCCATGGAAATATTTTTGAACTTACTTCCACTACATACACAAGTTCAAAAAGAATTACTGCATTTCCCCATCAGCCCAGTAGACTCAATGCCTGCTGAGTATGAATGCGAACTACAGAGTGGTTGTAGAACAACCCTCGCATTGGAAAGTTATTTAACTCTACTTATCCAGGCGTATGATGGTGCAAGAATGTTTATATAGCCTGGACCCTGTGGCACTTGGCAGCAATAGCAGCAATAATTACATTTATAACTGACCTACTTCAGTTTGGATGTCTGCTCACCAAAATATCGATGGAAGCATCCCTCGTTGAAAAATGAGCTGAAAAACGTTTAGCGGAGCAGGAGACTCGAAGGGCATGACGCCGACTCGAGTGAGGGAGGAAGTCGTTAAATGAGAAACGAAGCTGGCATAAGCCGAAATAAGACCACATACTGGCCTTCTCATTGGCCTTAGAGCAGTGAGATATCATCTTCAAAAAATGGACAAAGAAAGCCCAATTGTTGACGACTGCACTGACAACTACAAACATCGGTACAAAAAAGACTCGGGAGGCAAGGAACTAACTTTCGCAGAACTTGGACGAAAGGTCCCAGGCAAAATCAGATTTCGCTAAAGATGTGTGATTGCAGGGCATCAGGGGTAGAATGGTTACGAACAGAAGATCAGATAGTCGCCATGCAGATAGGCTTGTTCGAGGCCAAACGACTACCTCTGATCTAAATCCGCCAGTTATATGTAGTTATCATTTGGTAAGGGGGATACATTCCACTGCAATCTCAAGGCCTATTGTGCCCCCCATCAGAGCTGTTCTCTCCATTACGTAGCCTACAGCTCGCCTTCCAGCTCCAGAGCTCCAATAAACTCCAGTATCTGAGAGGGCTTCAAAGAGTTTAAATCCTCGTTCCTCCTGAACTTCTTTTGTCCATGACATTCTTTGCGCTGATTTGCAATGGCGTGGAATTCTGTAATCAGATGAACAGGAGTTTCCACCTCTTCGTCACAGAATCTGCACTCGTGAGTTTCTGTTAAGCCCATTCTGATCATATGCTTTGTAAGGCGACAATGTCCTGTCGGGAAGCCAGTGAGGAGGCGTAACTTATTCTTACTGAGATCCAAATACTTATTGGATCTTGCAATTATAAAATTCCGAAGGAACTTTTTGGAGTGATCCATTCCTGGAAGATTCCTCCAGGGTGCTTTTCTTTCAGTCGCTTCCTTATCGAAAAACTCTTTCGTATAGGTGCATTTGCCTATGCCACAGAAAGGTTCTGTCACAACCTTGATAGTTTCTTTCCAGGTTTATATCTATGCATCCTTTGTTTGCAAGTATTTCTGCCTGAAAAACACTCGAGTAAGAGCCTAACGATACTGTACACTTGGTTCTTGCCCCGTATACTCCAGTGCCGGCCCCTATCGTGGTTTTAGAACCATCTGTATACCATGTAATAGTAATCACTTTGAAATTTTGGGTAGTGTATTCCTTTTCCCATTCTTCCTTTCTACATAGCATAGTGTTGAAGTTCTTTTCAATGCTTACTTTTTTAATCATAACATCACCAGGCATGTTCGCTGATGAGATGTACTTACTCAGAGAGGACCAGGCTCCCTGACTTTCAATTCTCTAATTCCCTGTACCTTCCCTAGATATTCTAAGGATAGCCTCATGGGCTACCCTTTTGATCACCAGATGTAGAGGAGTGAGATCTGCGATGATCTCAAATGCTCTTATCGGGCACGTTCTCATAGCTTCAGTGTTGCAAACACAGGCCTTTGTACTCTGTCGAGTATTTTCCTCGTGCTTCTCTGCCCTGCCAGAACAGACTACTGCCCCATGAGTTATTATTGGTCTCACAATCTTGACGTAAATCCATCGCAGTATTTTAGGGTTGCAACCCCAAGTTTTAACGCATAGTCTTCTGCACTCTTGTCGCTTTACTAGCAGTGTTTTTAACATGTTACATGTTTTTAACTTTTCTTATGCCAAAGAAAGCCATTGGTGACCCTTGTTTGTCAAGTTTGTCAGATTTTGCATATCTTCATGTCCTGGAGCCCCTACCAAAGTACCTCCGCTATGCTTGGTTCTTTTGAGCCTTGAGCGAAGTCCCAAACAAGTTTGTAGTTGATATAAGTTGCATCATGGGAACGTCCGACTGTTAGCGAAATGGTAGGGGACGTAATTGTCCTACTGACCGAGTTTCATAACTCCTTCATTTATGATTCGTTAGGATGGCTCAGATCGTCATCTTTGGTCTTGCCAGAGGATTCTAGCTCCGACATCTTGCTATGGAAAAGGGAAGAATGCTTAATTGGTCAGGGAATGTGTTGCAGTTGCAGCGTCTATGTGAAATACCTAACACTCTTGGTGTTCTCCTATATGAAATGGATTCATCCATAGCTCTTCCATATCGCGATGGATGTGCTTTTGGAAGAGCGTGTATATGGAGCTGTATGCTGTTTTGCGGGGTTACCTTAGTGTACGAATGAACAAAGTCTTATCAAACCAGAAGGAGTGGACCAAGGTCCAAAAAAAGCGAGTATTGAAAATGAGTGCAACAAAGACAGCATCTATGGAAGTATGTGAAATGAATGACCAGAATGACAAAAATATAGATTTGACTGCATCACATGGGACCAATAATTGATGGATGATTTCCTTCGGCCGATTGGAGTGTGGCCAGACAGAACGTTCGACTGTGACACTAGAGTTAGGTACCGAAGATCATTTGTTTGGGGTTTGAACTTCTCAGTACTAATTGAATTATTTTTGCGATAGAAGCTAGGAAGTGATGTGGAAATAATCAACCTTTGTGCAGAATTTGCAGCGGCTTTATGCACGCAATCGCGTTTCACGACCATACTTCTGCTCCTCATCAGTCCGCCTAGACACATACCAAAAAGGACCACCGCCAGCTGCGCGATTAAATTTGCATTTTGCCAACGCTCTCCTCGTCTCGCACTTTTCCTTTTTTCCGACTCTCGCCTCGTTGTCGTCCCGTTAGCGAAATTCCGAAAATAACCCGAGAAATACGCCCTCGTCAGTATGCAAATTCGCAGGTAAATTAAGCGGGTTATGGGCCGCTGTTACCGTGCACAATGCCGCCCGGTGCATTATTTCGAGCTTGCCATCTCCACGTATGCGGAGATGCCGATCCTTCCGGCGGGGGTTGCGCGGGGGGCCCCAATGCAGCCGGCGTTTCGTACAGGACGTCGCGCTGCATACGAATTGCGCCATCTCGGGAATTGGTCCTCTTTCGGCGGCGGTCCAGGGTTGGAGTGGGCGGTGGAGAAGGGCGCGAAGAGGGCGAAATGAAAGATCATCCAGATGTCCAGATCCATCTTTTCACGTACAAGATTTCAGCTCAGGGGTTGTCGTTTTGCATCTGAGGAGCCTTTTTGCACCGCGACCATCTGATCTCTTGTGCATAAAGATTCCCCGATGCCTCTGAGAAATCCGAGCGAAGTCGATGATTTCTCTAGGGTCCCAGAGCACTTGGGTGTGATTTCTGCAAGTGTTAGCTTATTGCTTCTCAGAAGCGCAAGGCTTGTTTGTGCTTATATTTGGTATTCGAATGGTGCTATTCTTGAACAGAAGCCCACGTTCGAAATCGAAGATTAATTGTCACTCTTTGGGTGGACTAATTCTCCATTTCACTTCTTTTCAATGAATCTTTTTTTTCCAGTCAACAAAGAATGAGTCTACATATTCGTCGGATTCAGTAGAGGTGAGTAAATTATTTTCGAATAACTAAACGAAATGTTTCTCTGCACTATCTGTTGGTGATTTGGTCTCGGTGCCTCCATCTGGTTTTAGCTTGGGCGCGTTGTAGTCCAGTCAGAGTCGTCAGAGAACATTTTGAGAGGAATAATTATTTTCTTTGGAGATTAACATACCCTTGGACTTAGACTTCGATTTCAAGTGGGAGGGGAAGGGGGGTTAGGATTTTTCGCTCCTATCTCTCAGGCTTGGTCGGTCAACTCATTGTTTGTAAAAAGACAAACTATCGTGAATTTTTCTTGAAGTCTCTTGGAACCAGTGACTGAAGGAGTTAAATGGGCAGAGTATCCCCATCCATTGCCTAAGATCGATGAGGAGTGGTTTTGAGGTTCTAAACCTGAAAATGTCGAAGACAAAGACTGCTTTGAATTGAATAGATGGTTTCACAATCCGAGGCAGAAGACTCCAGAGGAAAATATTAGTTATATAGTTATATTTAGGTAAGGGGGTTACATTTTACTGCGCGATCAAGATCTATTTTGCCCCCCATCAGAGCTGTATTCGCAAATGCGCTACCTACAGCTCGCCCTCCAGCTCCAGAGCTCCAATGAACTCCTTTATCAGTATCTGAGAGGGTTTCAAGGAGGTTAGAGCCTCGTTCCTCCTGTAGGTCTCTTGTCCGAGACATTTTTTGCGCTGGTTTGCGATGGCGTGGTATTCTGTAACTAGGTGAACAGGAGTTTACTCCTCTTCCCCACAGAAGCCATCATATGCTTTCTAAGGCTACAATGCCCTGTGAGGAAGCCTGTGAGGGAGCGTAACTTATTCTTAATGAGATCCAAATACTTCTTGTAACTTTCAAAGTTTCGAATGGATTTTTTGGAGTGATTAATTCCTGGATGATTCCTTCAGAGTGCTTCTCTTTCACTCTCTTTCCTCTCCAGAAACTCTTTCTCATAGGTCCCACAGAAAGGCTCTTGGCCAGTGAGTGGCGTTTGTGCTCCCTTTCTGGAACAGTGCCTCTTCGTTTCCTTTGATTCCTGAGTGACCAGGAACCAAGACTGAAGAGACATTGTTGTTCTTGCCTACTTCATTAAGTTTCCTCCGGCACTCCCATATCAGCTTTGAGTCGATGATATAGGAGTTCAGTGCTTTTATAGCAGCTTGGCTATCAAAATGGATCACAATGTCACACTCTTGTTAGTTTCTTTCCAGGTTTATATCGAGAAAAAGATTAACAACCCCATTAAAAAAAATCCCTGTAACAATAATTGAACTGTAATGTCCATTTTGAAAAGATGTATGTCACTTACGATTCCTACGCAAACAAAAACATCTTGGTGTGAAGATCCCCTGAAAACTACCTACAACCAAAAATTCAGCCAATCTCTTCTACTGGACTTCAGTTATTCTGTCCAGGTCTGTTACAGCAGACGTTCCAGAAATAATCTTAAGCGAATGTGACTTCTTAAATCCGAGTTCAACGGAAAATAAAATCGGTATTGAGAATGCATCCGAACTCAGATTAATCGACAGAGAGCGTATTCGGTGATCGTCAAGATCGATTCTCCTGTAGCCTGGAATTCTCGTTCTTTGAGGGCGCTCTCAGTATTTAAGGAGTCACAAGTTAACGACTATGATTCTTGACAAACATTCCATTTAGGAGCCTCAGCCTTCCACTTTTCTGCCATGGAAATAATAGACCAGAAGCCGTGGAAAACCTTCATCACCTTCCACACGTTTTTGAACAGACAAATCATCCGCGTCTTCCTATCAAATCCCTCCAGACTCTTCTCGAGTACGGTACTCATTTCATTTATGAAACAATTTTTTGTATCGAACGAGATATGAAAATGCACTCAGTCTATGGGAACTTCGAAATGCAAAGCATCCTGTAGAAGAAGAACTTAACCCAACCTCTTCCATGTTATGTCTATCGATCTGTATGCAAACCACTATTGGTTTTCCATATTATATATGCGGGTTGTTCAGAATTCACTGTACCTACTTGAGCATTCCGGATTTGTATCTACATGAGTATCGAGTATCTATTTGGAGCTGAAACGATGTTCTTGATGAAATCGGTTAATTGATTCCTGAATGTTTAGTCCTGATTTTTCAGTTACGGAAAAGTAGCAATTGATTGGAATAAATCTTTTCATATACCAGATTTCAGCTTAAGGGTTGTCGTTTTGCATCAAAGAAGCCTTCTTGGCGATCATCTGATCTTTTGTGTATAACGATTCCCTGAGGAATCCACTTCTCTAGCGAAGTCGATTTCTCAAGGGCCTCAGGGGACTCACTCTGCGAGTGTTATCTTAATGCCCATCAGAAGGCTTTTTTGTGCTAATAGATCGTATTCGTATCTTCTTAAAAAGAAGCGCACGTTCGAATGTGTACAGCTCCATGCCGTTTTTCGCTCATACCTCTCAGGCTTGGTCGGTTAACTCATTGTTTGTAAAAAGACAAACTCTCGTGAAGAATTCATGGAGTCGAGCTAGTGACTGAAGAAGTTGAATGAGCAGAGTATCACCATCCACTGCTGAATCGAAAGATGCATAGATATAAACCTGGAAAGAAACTATCAAGGGTGTGACATTATGATCCACTCGGATAGTCAAGCTGCTATCAAAGCACTGAACTCCTATATCATCGACTCAAAGCTGATATGGGAGTGCCGGAGGAAACTTAATGTAGTAGGCAAGAAAAATAAGGTCTCTTTAGTCTGGGTTCCTGGTCACTCAGGAACCAAAGGAAACGAAGAGGCCAATACACTTGCCAGAAAGGAAGCACAAACGCCACCTACTGGCCCAGAACCTTTCTGTGGCATAGGTAAACGCACCTATAAGAAAGAGTTTCTGGAGAAGGAAGAGACCGAAAGAGAAGCACTCTGGAGGAACCTTACAGGAATGGATAACTCTAAAAGGTTCATTCGGAACTTTGAAAGTTCAAGATCCAAAAAGGATTCGGATCTCAGTAAGAACAAGTTACGCCTACTCACTTGCTTCCTCACAGGACATTGTCGCCTTAGGAAGCATATGATGAGAATGAGCTTAACAGAAACAGACGAGTGTAGATTCTGTGGTGAAGAGGAGGAGACTCCTGTTCACCTGGTTACAGAATGCCTCGCCATTGCAAACCAGCGCAAATAATGTCTTGGACAAGAGAATTACAGGAGGAATGAGGATCTAACATCCTTGAAACCCTCTCAGATACTGGAGTTCATTGGAGCTCTGGAGCTGGAGGGCGAGCTGTAGGTAGCGCATTTGCGAATACGGCTCTGATGGGGGGCACAATAGACCTTGAGGTCTCAGTGGAACGTAACCCCCTTCCTAACTATTAACTATCAACTATAAACTATCCACTGCTGTAGATCTTCGATAAGTGGTTCTTAAGTTCCAAACCTGAAAATGTCGGAGGCAAAGACAAGAGACAGTTCAGAATTCGCCACTTCTGCTTTGAAACGAATAGCTCTCTCACAATAGATGGTTTCTCAATTCGTGACAGAAGAATCCAGATGAAAAGATTAACAATTTAAAAAAATCTGTGTAACAATAATCGAACTGTAATGTCCATTGTGAAAAGAAATATGTGACTAACGATTCCTACACCAAAAAATTCACATGAAGGTAAGGTGTAGAGATCCACTGAAAACCATGATACCAAAAATCCACTCGACTCCAATAATTCTGTTCAGGTCTGCTTCAGCAGACGTTCCAGAAATAATCCTCAATGGAAAATTAAATCGCTATCGAGAATGCGCACGAACTCAGATTGATCGACAGAGCGCTCAAAGATCGATTCTTCTGTAACCTGGACTTCTCGTTCTTTCAGGGCGATCTTAGTAGTTACGGAGTCACCAATTAACGACAATTACATTTTTACTAAATGATTCTTGACAAACATTTCTTTTAGCACTTTTCTGCCATGGAAATAATAAACCAGAAGCCGTGGAAAACCTTCATTTCTGAACAGACAAATCATCCCCATCTTCCTCTTATAACCCTCCAGACTCTCCTCGAGTACGGTACTCATTTCATTTATGGAACAATGTTTTGTATCGAACGAGATATGAAAATTCACTTAGTCTGTGGGTGCTTCGAAATGCAAATATTCTGTATATGGAGAACTTACCCAACCTCTTCCATGTTATGTCTATCGATCTGTATGCAAACCATTATGGATTTCCCATATTAATATGCGGGTTGTTCAGAATACACTGCACCGACTCGAGCATTCCGGATTTGTATCTGTACTATTCGAGCATCGATGTTGAGCTGAGACGATGTTCTTAATGAAATCGGTTAATTGATTTCTGAATGTTAAGTCCTGATTCTTCAGTTGCAGAAAGGTAGCAATTGATTGAAATTAAAGAAAGAAATAACAAAACAGAGTGTTACGTTGTGTATCGAGTATCTATCTGGAGCTGAAACGATGTTCTTAATGAAATCGGTTAATCGATTTCTGAATGTTTAGGCCCGATTCTTCAGTTGCAGAAAGGCAGCAATTGATTGAAATTGAAAAAAGAAAAAACAAAACAGACTGTTACTTCGTGAACGTAAACGACCACCTGTATAGTGGTTTTCTTATGCGCCCGCGCTGCGAGGTCTTGTTATCTGTCTGTCCATTAGTCAGAACAATTAATCAGCAAGTCGTCGAGAGAGAAAATCATGGTTGTAGAAAATCGAGAATTTTGTTAAATATCGGCGCCATCGAGTTTTCTGATACCTATCGCCTTGTTCATCGCGTCATTGTATCTTCTGGTGAAATTGCGCATCTTAAAGTTGAGTGCTACTTAAACAATCAGGTGACAAACAACCATGATATCCCGGAAGTGTGCAGAGAGAAGGTTCATCCTCTGCTTCCTATCCTTCAACCCTATTTCAGTATCAGCCTGTGATGATTCGCCGAGACTCCGGCATCACCTCCTGTGGGTAAGGTTTTTGCTTTTGCTTCTCTCATCTTCTCCCATCTCCCATCCCATCTTCTCCCATCTCCCATCCCATCTTCTCCCATAAGTTAAAGCATTCCATGCTGTAGTCCTTATAATTTGGTGCACATGCCTTGCAACAGTCTTTGTGTTCGTCCCCAAACATAGAAGCCAAAACCACCTTATTCCAGTGGAGTCGTAACCTACACAACTGTAAACGTTGCTGTCGCTGTTGAGTTGTGGTGGCATAATATGAGGCCGACAGGATTTCAACCCGAACACCCGAATCAGCGAAAAACCAAACGATCTTCGTTAGCTAACCATTAATCCTGGAAAATCGTTGTCTTGTTGCCATAAGTCGAAGATGTTGCCCAGCACATAATTTTTTCTTCTTCGCCCACCAGTTTCTCTTCTTTATAACCCTCTCGAGTCTATTCCTGATAGCAGCCAATCGGTTAAGACGAACGAAAACAACACGTCTCCTGTCAATCGCTACCTTCTACCAGTTGAACGTTTCTGCCAATCGCCATTGAATAAGGATTCCTCGATGTTGCCTTTGGCATAATCGCAAATTACGTTGACCAAGACCTGATGCTGCTGATCTATAATCAGCATGACCAAACAACGCTTTCACGCTGACTAGACAACCCTCATTCACCTTAACAACCCAAACCTCAGCCACCTATCCACAAACTCCTCTCGCGTCATGCATAACAAGCAGCATAACTTATAGCCTGTCGGTGGTAGCGATCTAGGATATTGCAATTTTCTGCATGGGCACGCCCACCTAACGACGTCTTCGGCTTTTCGCCGAGACGTCACGTTGTACGGCATCATAATTTTCCGCTTTACATTCGAACTAAGCGGACACGTCGCCTGTCAATGTGGGTCCCAAGCCTGGAAGAAGAGCAATCATCTGGGGGCCGCTACATGTGACGGCGTCCCACTTTCATACAAATCGCGCGTTGTTGGGAAGTTTGGAAACAAAGGGCTCAGTCGGAGACGAGTCTGGAGGTCGTCTTTATCGGCGGGCTATAGAGATTCGAGAGGAAACAAAGAGTTTCGACATTCTGTGATGGTAAAAGGCGGGAGTTTTTTGGGGGAATATTTTCTCACATAGACGTGTGTTACACGATCCGTCTGACATCATTTCAGTCCGTCAGTCTGATCATAAACCGAATGATGGCAAACTGATGGACTAAATGTCGATATTACACGATAATTCGAACTGACAGTTTCAGAAAAACTTGGAATAAAACGTAAAATATTTACTAGGGCCGAGTATCTCGAATTCAAAGTTACCTAAGCGAATCTGAGAAATTTCCAGTCCGGATCTGACGGTACTCATTGAGATCTAAATGCGTTTATTAGATGCGTTCAGTTTACGGGAAATCATCTGACAGAGCGTATGATTTTTGTGACTTTTCTGAACTTCGTAATGTGTTTCCGAATAGATAGATAGGACGTGGTGGGTCGATTTCTTGGCCTGCGCGCTCCACGGATCTCACCCCCTGTGACTAATTCTTTTGGGGTCATTTGAATACATTAGTGAACAGTAACGGTGAGGTGAATAGTGTTCAAGAACTAAAACAACGCATTTAAAATGCTTGTGACATTGTTTGTGAGCAACCTGATGTGATAGTTGCTGCATGTAACCATTCGTTATTACGCCAGGCAGACTTTGTGCACATCAAACGAATGGTGACCATTTCGAACAATTTCTGTTAACACTTTGGATCAATTTTATCAGTGAGTTTGAGAACTTCCTAATCAGTTATTTTCCTTTCTTTAGTTTGAACTTTGAGAATTATACAGTTTATGCAAAATTTCCTTTGCGATAAAATTCAGCACTTTATTTACTAGCTGGAATGCATATAGCACCGTAATTCATGGCACATCTCCTAACAGAGAGATAACACGATCCAGAGTCGTCTTAAGATCTTGATGCCCAAGATTTTTTGCACTTTTTACGAATTGAACATTTTATATGGTCAATTTCCGGCGAAATGATGTCTTCTGATGAGTTCTAGCACCTGTCAAAAAAAAACCTCACCTAAAAAGTATTTGTGCGTGTCGCTTGAATTTGAATGATTATTCGACTTGATAGTTCGTGATAAATTTCGTAAGGATCGAATCACTAGAAGAATGCAAAAAAAATTGCTGTTTCACGTGAAAAGAAAATTGATTTTTTCTGATCTGGTGTTGGGAAATTTTATAAATCTTCAAATATAAAAATTTAGTGTCGCGTTGTTTGTCCGGGATGAGGTCCTAAAATAACGAACCGATTTCAATAAAATTTTGCACACTGCCTACAGTTTGATCCAACTTAAAAGATAGGATAGTTTATATCTCAATTTAAAGTTACAATATTTTTTTATTGCAAATTATTCGTTTATTACATATGACAAAGAGTGATAATTATCTATGCAGCAACGTGGTTCTCAAATCGACGGCAGAACATCGCGTCACCACTACACCCGAACACTCAACAAGAGCGATAACGTGCGAGGAGTGATGCCAAGTTTCTGGGTCTTTCCCAAAACTGAAGAAATTTGGAACTGTTCGTGATAACTGTTCGTCATAACTTTTAAAAAATCAAGGATAGGGTTAGGGTTGTTAATAATAATAATTCCACTGGTTTGAATAGTTAACTACTATATAATTAGACGTTAACCTTAGCCACAGCAAGGCGTGGCCAAGTCTTCTAGTTCCATATAGTAAGTGTTCATTTCATAAAATGCCATTCTCTTTCACACTGACGGCCGATTCGGTTCACAGAATCTCATAATCTTTTCGTTTCATAATCTTTGGTGCGATAGTCTCACTAAAGGGTCACCTCATGTTAAATCAAAATGATCACTAAACATTGATCTTACACCGCTGTCAAGTTGATTGTTATGTCAGTTTAACTACAGTTTGATCAGTCTTTCAGAAGCAAGTGAGTTTGATAAGACTTGAAGCCAAGCAGCGTCAGCGAGTTGAGCACCTGGATGGGTGGGTGGCCCCTTTGGCGATGAATTCAAAAAAGCGCGCAAAAGCTCCTGACTTCTAGTGAGTGATTTTCTCGAATTTTGAAAATTCTGTATGATTTTTGAGCGCTCGTACTACTTACACGAGGGCTATATCAATTCGTCACGATGTCTGTATTTTTCGAATTTTTAGCCGAAAATGGTCTCAAACGACTATGTTCGACTCACAGATGACGAATCCGTCGGGAAATTTGAGTCTGTCCGTCCGGTCGTCCGTAAGCACGATAACTCTCGAACGGATCAACCAAGACACTGGATGGGTGGGTGGCCCCTTTGGCGATGAATTCAAAAAAGCGCGTAAAAGCTCCTGACTTCAAGTGAGTGATTTTCTCGAATTTTGAAAATTCTGTATGATTTTTGAGCGCTCGTACTACTTACACGAGGGCTATATCAATTCGTCACGATGTCTGTATTTTTCGAATTTTTAGCCGAAAATGGTCTCAAACGACTATGTTCGACTCACAGATGACGAATCCGTCGGAGTCTGTCCGTCCGTCCGGCCGTCCGTATACACGATAAGCCTCGAACAGAATGTCCTAGAGACTTGAAATTTTCAGGGTAGGTTCGAATCTCGAATGCCGCGGTTAAGTTCGTTATTGGGCAAAATTCGCCCAAGGGTTCCGTAAATATGGCCGTTTGAAATTCAGTTTTCTTGATAATTTCAAAACTATGGATTTGATCGTGTATTCAAATTGAGAATGATATATTCGAGCTACATTTTTTCCAGATCGCATGATCAGAACCATAGAAACCATAGAGAATTATAACTTTCGAACAGAAAGCTCTAGGGACTTGAAATTTTCAGGATAGGTTCGGATCGCGAATTTCGCAATCACTTTCATCAATGAGCAAAATTAGACTAGGGGTTCCGTAAATATAGCCGTTCAAACTATATTTTTCCTGATAATTTCGAAAATACTTATTGGGTTGAAATGAAATTTTGCACATATATGAAGAATAATGTATTCAAACTACGTGAAAAATTTTGTCCAGATCGCATTACCAAGACCATAGATACCGCAGAAATTTCTAGCGAATTATCGAAAAAAAAATGGTCACTAAAGCACTGACATGAAGTCTGGATTTTCGCGTTAGTTTGAAATTTTCTTTGACAGCTGTCAAAATCTTTCCAATTGGTTTCTGAAACTGAAGAATGCGAATCTACCTACAAAGTGCATGTACGAGCGCTCAAAAGCTCCTGCCTTCACGGAAGTGCTTTTCGTAATTTTTTTTTTGAATACCACCTTCTACTTCGTTTTTAAGCTCAAGGCTAATTGAATCTTGAAATTTTTGAATCGTTGTATTGGAATGTACCAGTAATCAATAAGACTGACATAGCAAGATAAAATATAATCGAGAGTCCCTGTCCTAATAGTGATTCCAAATATGTGTGCCATATGCTTCCCCTCTAAGCGATGTTGAGAGGGAAAATCTTCACATCCTCTAGAGATCTCTACAGAAGGAAGAAATGATTGGTGGGATTGTCCTTCTCTTAACGAAGAGGTCAGTACAATTGCCAGAAAAGGAGCACAAACGCCACTTACTGGCCCAGAACCTTTCTGTGGCATAGGCAAATGCACCTATAAAAATGAGTTTTTGGAGAAGGAATAGACTGAAAGAGAAGCACTTTGGAGGAATCTTCCAGGAATGGATCACTCAAAAAAGTTCCTTCGGAACTTTAAAAGTGCAACATCCGAAAAGTATTTGGATCTCAGTAAGAATAAGTTACGCCTCCTCCCTAACTTCCTCACAGGACATTGTCGCCTTAGAAAGCATGTGATAAGAATGGGCTTAACAGAAACTGATGAGTGCAGATTCTGTGGGGAAGAGGAGTAAACTCCTGTTCACCTGGTTACAGAATGCCTTGCCATTGCAAACCAGCGCAAAGAATGTCTTGTACAAGAGAATTACAGGAGGACCGAGGATTTAACCTTCTTGAAGCCCACTCAGATACTGGAGTTCATTGGAGCTCTGAAGCTGGAAGGTTAGCTGTAGCTGTAGCATTTGCGAAAACAGCTCAGATCGGGGGCACAATAGACGTTGGGGTCGCAGTGGAATGTACCCCCCTTACCTAACTATAACTATTTAACTACCCTTCTCTAGTCTTGGAACATCCGCATCGTATGCAAAAGTCGCGTCACTCGACCAGTCCATGTGCACAACCTAACTAATTGGATCGCCATGAGGTTCAAACGTGGCTTGAGGGGCGTCCTGCGAGCATCCTCCGTCTGGGACTTTGGTGCCCGGCCGCAGAATTACGAGACAGCGTCGTCGGTTTGGAGTGCCGCCCTGGGAGCGACACATCGGAACGCCCGTACGGGCGCGATAAGTTATGGCACGTGGGATTATTCGCGGGCTAAGTGTATTGCGAGTTACGGCTCGGACCCCGCATAAACAACGGCGGGCGGCCTGGGGCGGGCGGAATGGCGTGCACTTTGCAAGTTCCCCGGCCGTCTGTTTAGATTGTCCCGTCATCGTCGATACGCGGAGGATGCACGTTTGTTCGACGGCAATGAGGGAGATAGCGAGTGGATAAAGCATCGAAAATACGAGCTTCGAGTGCCGTTTCGGCGATTGCCAGGACTATAATGGCAGCTCCGCGATCTCGTTTCATATGTCGGCCCCCTTTTTTCCGTGTTTGTTTTGATCTTCTCGAGCCGCGTTGGTCCCTTCAACTGCTAAGAGCATACAATATCTCGAAGGAAACGTGCACGATTTGAAGGCTACAGATATTTTTTTGCAGGACGTTATTATTCAGGTCATTTCTGATGGATTTGGTTCTATAATATGACTAGAGAACTCGGCCACGCTTTGCTGTGGCTGAGGTATACGTCTAATTATATTGTCGTGAAGTATTCAAAACAGTGGAATCATTATTATTAACCCTAACCTAACCTAACTCTACCCTAACCCTAACCCTAACCATATCCTTGATTTTCTGAAAGTTTCAACCCAGTTCCCAAACAGTTTCAAAAATCTTCAGTTTTGGGACACACCCAGAAACTTGGCATCACTCCTCGCACGTTATCGCTATGGTCGAGAGATCGGATGTAGTGGGGACGCGATGTACTGTCTCCGATTTGAGACCCGTGTTGCTACGGGGATAATTATCAGTCTTTGTCATAAAAAATAAACAAATATTGCAACTTTAAATTGAGATATAAACTATCCTATCTTTTGAGTTGGATCAAACTACACACAGTGTGCAAAATTTGATTGAAATGAGTTCAGTATTATAGGAGTGACACGTAATTTTTGAGCGCTCGTACTACTTACACGAGGGCTATACCATTTCGTCACGTTGTCTGTATTCTTCGAATTTTGAGCCGAAAATGGTCTCAATCGACTATGTTCGACTCACTGATGACGAATCCGTCGGAAAATTTGAGTCTTTCCGTCCGTCCGTCCGGCCGGCCACCCGTAAGCACGATAAATCTCGAACGGAACAACCTAGAGACTTTAAATTTTCACTGTGGGTTCAGTTCCCGAATGCCTCGGTTAAGTTTGTTAATGTGCCAAATTTCACCAGGGGTTCCGTAAATATGGCCGTTCAAAGTTTGTTCCCCTGAATACTTGAAAACTACAGATTTGATTGAGATGAAATTTTGCACTCGAATGGAAAATGAGGTGTTCAAGCTACTTGTGAAATTTTGTCCAGATCGCATGGCCAGAACCATAGAAACCATAGAAAATTGTAACTTTTGAACGGAAACGCCTAGGGATTTGAAATTTTCAGGATAGGTGTGGATCTCGAATGTCGTGATCACGTTCATCTATGAGCAAAATTATACTAGGGGGTTCCGTAAATATGATCGTTTGAAATTTAGTTTTCTTGATAATTCCAAAACTACAGATTCGATCGTGACGAAATTTTGTATACTAATGGAGAATGATTTATTCCAGCTATATTTCTCCAGATCACATGACCAGAACCATAGAAACCATAGAAAATCATAACTTTCAAACGGAAAGGCCTAGGGACTTGAAATTTTCAGGATACGTGTGGATTTAAAATGTCGCGTCGCAATTATACTAGGGGTTCCGTAAATACGGTCGTTTGAAATTTTGTTTTCTCGATTATTTCGAAACTACGGATTCGATCGAGATGAAATTCCGTATTTTAATCGAGAATGATATATTAAAACAATATTTTGTCCAGATCGCATGACCAGAACCATAGAAAATTGTAACTTTTGAATGAGAAGGCCCAGGAACTTGAAATTTTCAGGGTGAGTTTGGATCGCGAATATCGGGGCCACGTTCATCAATGAGCAAAATTAGACTAGGGGGTTCCGTAAATATGGCTGTTCAAAATATTTTTTTCCTGATAATTTTGAAACTATTGATTGGATTGGAATGAAATTTTGCACCTAGCTTAGGAATAATGTATTCAAACTACGTGCCAGATTTTGTCCAGATCGCACCACCAAGACCATAGATACCGTAGAAAATTCTAGAGAATTATCGAAAAAAAATTGGTCACCTAAAGCACTGACATGAAGTCTGGAGTTTCGCCTAAGTTTCAGAATTTTTGTGACAGCTGTCGAAAATTCCTTCAATTGATTTGTAAAACTGGAAAATGCGAATCTACCTACAAGGTGCATGTACGAGCGCTCAAATGCTCCTGCCTTCACGGCAGTGCTTTTCGTAATTTTTTATATATAAAGATGTCCGAAACTTAACCCTTATGGAGGTATTGGGTTTTGAAGATTTTTCGAAAAATCCTCTATTTTTAGGCTTCTTATTGATTTTTTTCGGATTGAAGCTTCTAGGGGCCGTGTTTTTGATCATTTTTATTAATTGGCATGCCCTCCAACTAGATGCATCGAAAAAAAAAAGCTCCTAGGAGATCCAATCCGAAAAAAATTTATAAAAAAGCCAAGAATAAAGGATTCTTTGAAACATCTTCAAAACTCAATATCTCCATAACGGTTAAGTTTCGGACACCGTATTATAGAACCAAATCCATCAGAAATGACCTGAATAATAACGTCCTTCAATATTCAGTACGAATTTCTCTGTAACCCTGTATATTTGACGCCATCAATAGATTTCATGTCCTTCAAATACCCCCAAAACGACCAGCGCGACACCTGGAATAAAACGGCAATTTCTCAAAGTCCGCACCGTCCGCGTTATTCTGCATAAGAAAGCATTTCTTCAAATTTTAATAACCCAAAAACGACACCACAATTCTAATCCACTTCCACCCATTACCATAAAAACGATCTTGGTGAATTATAGGGTTTCTTTCCACGTGGGCCGTTCCGCCGAAAATTTCCTAACCCTTCCAGCTTAAATCATCTTTTACTGCACCTGTCTGCACGCGATCGTCGAATCCGAGACCGAATAATTACGCTAATACACGGTCCAAGAACCGGTCCTCCAGGTCCGATTACGACCATAATCGCGTGTATACATCTGCCAATTAACATAACCTAAAATGGGTTCCAGCCGCTGGGTTCGGTTCGTTAACTTCTCCAGACACACGGCGCGCTAAACCGCGTAATCCCGATGGCGAAATCCAGAGGGGGTTATTGCTGGCGATGTAATTTTGAGTGTGGAGTTTGTCAATTCGATAATTATCTAGATTTTTAACACAATGAATCTGACGAAAATCATCCCTTCTCATGGCTGCCCTGACCGAAACGTTGGAACAGACAAATCCCAGATATTTTTTCATTAAGCATAAATAAATTAATTCAGATAACGTGGAAATAGTACACCTTTATGGAAAAACTCACATAAAGCCGTTCTTATCAATTATTGGGGTGTTTGATATTTATATTTTAATAAAATAAGGAAAATTGTTCTAGATAGACTAATAAAGCAAACCAACAAATCAATTCATGTAACCCCAGAGAGCAAAAAATCCATCCTTTGCATCTGTAGACCGGTTTCGACATATCATGTCTTATCAGTACAGAACAGAGAAAAAGGCTTCCCAAACAACGAAACGCAGCAGCGATCGGAGAAGAATTTTCCACTCACGCCACCTGTCCGTCCCAAAAGCAACTGCTTACAATCCCTGAAGGTCCTGATTTTCCAGCTCCTCTGACAAAAATCATATGTAACCACCAAGCTACACCTTTTTCGTCTGAATAATTGATTGACAATTCATATTTTTTCCCTGGTATTTCAGGGATTTACCCAAATATCAGTCGGTCGATGTCGTAAGTCACTGAACCAGGTTTTATTCAGTTGATAATATAATCGAAATAATTGAACTTTACAGCATTCTTGTGAATGTTATCGATAACAATGTGATAAATATCGATTGCAACGTCCAGATTAATTACAATCCTCATAGCATTATCATAAATAACATTCACTATGAAATACAGAATAATTAAATGAAATACCAACAAGTTACTCTTGTTTTTAACAGTAATTCAAGTTTCGCAGTCATGAAAGTGGCAGTTACAATATGTTAATGCCTGAGAAAACAAATTAAAATTGAAATTAATAAACTACCGATTATTACGTACTAATTTAGCATTGTTGAAAGGTTTACAGGTGAAAAAACAACTGTTATTGCGACAATATTTATGGAACGGATAAAACTCGACTGGTCACGTCTCATTCATGAGCGACTTTTGAGTCTGTAAAATGAAGATTTCAATAATAATCTAGTTCATAAGGAAAATTGATAGAAAAGCTTTCCCAAAAGATCCTGGTTTCTAGAAGAATTGCATAATTAGTGGGAAAAGCATAATATTCCCAAACGACTTTGATAATTACCAGACGAGGAGCGTAGCGACAAGTCTGGTAACACAGTAGTTTGGGAATATGCTTTTCCCACGAATTATACATAAGTACTATTTTTTTTTTCTATCGTTGATTTACATATAAAAAATTAATCAAAAAATATTTCATTCAAGATGTATTGATTCGTTGTATTTTATAAGGAATTAAAAAAAGCTTAGTAAACATGAACACTGATAGTGATAATTTGTTGCTTTGCACGCTCCTGAACTAGTAGAAGCCGCGAACGCGGCTTCACTTAATTTACTTCCGGCGAAATCCGGAGAGAAGTATGAACTTGCGTACCAACGCTTCATGGATTTTTGCAGAAAAAACAACAGTGTATCCTGATAAGGTACTTTCTTTCATTTTATTGTAATAATCCATTTGTAACATTACCGCACGCTACAGCAGTGCGGTAAGAATATTACCGCACTGTTATTTTCTAATTGCCCACTATTCTGGAATGTTGAGCTTTGCGCATAGAAAACAGGTCAAAATAGTGTCACTTTTCCCACGATCGGAGAAAAAATAAATTGTCTCTTAGGTTGGGAGATATATCCTTCGATTTCCCAATAATCTCATAATCATCTGATTCGCTGATAAAGGCTCGATGTGAACAAATCGAAATCCTTCAGTTTCAATAGAATTAGAATGCAGTTCTTGTATCGATTATCCAACCAATGTTACTGTCAATGGATCGAAAACCATACAGTATGTTTCTCTCAGAAATTCTTCCAATAATGAACCCTAAATATCGTTCAAGAGAACTGAAATTTCCCGATATACAGGGTGTTTTTAAAGATTAGGCTCTTTTTTGACCAGCAATAGAACTCGTCAAAATAAGTCAATATACCAAAAATCGTTCATATGGAATATTCACCAGGGCCGAGTATTTCGAAATCAAAGTTTCCTGCGAATCTGAGAAATTGCTAGTCCGGATCTGGCTTAGGTACGTATTGATATATAAATGTGTAGATATTACCAGCTGTCTGAGGTCTGAGGTGAGTATACGAGAAATCATCTATGATGTATGTATATGATTTTTGCAAGTTTTCGACCTCAACCCCTGTGATGTCTTCCTTTGGGGTCATATGGAAACATTAGTGTATAAGTGGTGGTGAGTTGAACGGTGCTTAAGAACTAAGCATTGAAACAATTTGGATCAATTTTCATCGGCGAGTTTGTGAACTTCCTAATATTTTCTATAGGACTTTTTCAATCAGTTATTTTTCCTCTTCTTAGTTTGAACTTTTGAATTATACCGTTCAGGAAGAATCTCCTAATTGAAGTCGAGAAGAGAATAAACAAATTTGAAAAATCGCGAAGCAAGTCGAGCACTTTATGTGCATTATGAGGGATAGCACATGGCATGGTGAGTTAATACGATTCAGAGTTGTATCAATATATTGATGCCCAAGATTTTTTGCACTTCTTTCAAATTGAATATTTTATATGATCAACTTCCGGTGAAATGATATCTTTTGGGGAGTTCTAGCGCCTGGCAAAAAAAACCCCACCTTAGAAACACCCTGTATAGTTAGGAAAAAGCGGTTTTTGAATCGGTTCATTGCTCTTAGCATTTTGTTCTATAGATACACGCATAACGCCCTAGGCCGTTATGGGTGTATTTATAGCCACCGTAGAGAGGTAGAATCAAATAATATACAGGGTGTCCCAAGTTCGGGTGCCTACTAGACGTTTCTTGAGAACAGGACTATTTGAAATCTAAAAATTTGGATTATGATATTGTTCGACTTTATCTACTGAGCTAAAATATTCTTGAAGCCTGAACACTTTCAGGTATACTGGGAGTAAAAATAAATTTCTCTGAATTTTTTTCTTGCATTTTCTCTTCTCTTATATGATCGATTTTTCAAATTTAAATATATTTCTATTCGAATCGTTGCATTCGTCGAAATAGTTTTCAAAATATAGGGTGTTTCAAATATTTTGTCAAAAATTGTGATCAGAATTTTCCCATAACTTTTGTTTTTGAGCGCTCGCACTACTTACACGAGGGCTATATCATTTCGTCACGATGTCTATATTTTTCGAATTTTGAGCCGAAAATGGTTTCAAACGACTATGTTCGACTCACTGATGACGAATCCGTCGAAAAATTCGAGTCTGTCCGTCCGGCCGGCCGTCCGTATACACGATAACTCTCGAACGGAATGTCCTAGAAATTTGAAATTTTCAAGGTAGGTTCGAATCTTGAATGCCGCAGTTAAGTGTGTCATTGGGCAAAATTCGCCGAGGGGTTCCGTAAATATGGCCGCTCGAAGTTTTGTTTTCCTGATTACTTTGAAACTACAGATTCGATCGAGATGAAATTTTGCACTCTAATGAAAAATGAGGTGTTCAAGCTACATGCAGAGTTTTGTTCAGCTCGCATACCAAGACCTTAGAAACCATAGAAAATTGTAACTTTCGAACGGAAAGGCCTAGGGACTTGAAATTTTCAGCATAGGTGTAAATCTGAAATGTGGCGTTCACGTTTATCAATGAGCAGAATTATAAATACGGTCGTTTGAAATTTTGTTTTCTCGTTAATTTCGAAACTACGGATTCGATCGAGATAAAATTTTGTATTTTAAACGAGAATGATATATTAAAGCAACATTTTGTCCAGATCGCATAACCAGAACCATAGAAACCAAAGAAAATTATAAATTCCAAAGGGAAAGGCTTAGCAACTTGAAATTTTCAGGGTGGGTTTGGATCGCGAATTTCACGGTCACGTTCATCAATGAGCAAAATTAGACTGGGGGTTCCGTAAATATGGCCGTTCAAAATATTTTTTTCCTGATAATTTTGAAACAACTGATTTGATTGGAATGAAATTTTGCACCTAGCTGAGGAATAATGTATTCAAACTACGTGCAAAATTTTGTCCAGATCGCATCACCAAGACCATAGATACCGTAGAAAATTCTAGCGAATTATCGAAAAAAAATTGATCAGCTGAAGCACTGACATGAATTCTGGAGTTTCGCCTAAGTTTCAGAATTTTTTTGACAGCTGTCGAAAATTCCTTCAATTGATTTCTAAAACTGGAAAATGCGAATCTACCTACAAGGTGCATATACGAGCGCTCAAAAGCTCCTGCCTTCAAGGCAGGAGCTTTTGAGCTCCTGCAATTTTTTAAATTAGAACCCTATTTCTTTATGATTGCCTTTGATTCTGCGTTTATGTTCCTTAATTAAATAATTCCCGGGTTATTAAGGATTTTCTGAATTTATGTCGTCTGTAGAGACAAATTCATGAAATCTGTTTTATAACAATAATCTGTGTTCAAAGGGAATTATTGGGATAATTTATCTTCTAATGAACACAGATTATTGTTATAAAACACATTTTATGAATTTGCCGCTACGTACGACGTAAATCCAGAAAATCCTTGATAACTCAGGAATTATTTAATTTAGGAACATAAACATTTGTAAACACTAACATTATTTTTCTTCGCAGAATCCAACGCAATCATGAAAGAATAGGGTTCTAATTCAAAAAACAAAAGTTATGGGAAAATTCTGATCACAATTTTTGACGAAATATTTGAAACGCCTCGTGACGAGTTTTCTAAAATGCAGGAGATGCATAATATTTCGCCATTCTTCTACTTTGAGAATGTAAAAACAGTTTATGCTTGAAATATTGAGAATAGGAATAGGGAGATATCCCCCCATTCCTATTCTCAATATTATTATTATTATCAGAAACGAAAAAATGCAAAAAAAATGTTTTGAGAGATTTATTTTCACTCCTTGTATATCTGAAAGTTTTCAGGCTCCAAGAATATTTTAGCTCAGTAGATAAAGTCGAACAATATCCTTATCCCAACTTTCAGATTTCAAATACTTCCGTTTCTCAAGAAACGTGTAGTGGGACACCCTGTATAGTGGAAAATAAATAAAATTTCCTCGGGAAATGAAAATTCCCGCTTTTTTCGGACAACCAATCGTTGTTTCCGCTCCTACACGGAAATCCCCCGATTACGAGTATGTACCCAAAGAAACATAACTCTAACTAACGGTCGGAATCAAGGAGGACAATTTTCCAACGTTCGCTATTCACATCTGACGACCAGTCGCTCGTGTGGGAAAATCGGAAAAGTTAGACGCGACCGTTCCTGGAGAAAATTGAGTTTGTCGCGTTACGGACCCGTGTTTGCAGACGGGAATTGTCGAGGGCACGTGTTCAAATATTTTCCGGTCTGATTAAACAAAGGGAAAAACGGCTAATTCGCAGGAAGGATCTCGGGGAAATTACGCGAATTGCGAGGAAAATACGGCCGGCGGCGCTATTCGACCGGAGATCGGCGGCTGGATAGCCGACTTTTCATTTTTGCCATATTGTAATATTCCAAGACGCGCCGCGACGCCGGGGCGGGATTAAATCACGTTCCCCTCGTTGCGGGAAATCGGCCGGGTTCATTTCCGCGAACGAGCTCCCGGTGTGAGCCGGTAATCTCGATTCATCTAGGACCGAAGGAGATTCGGATGTGAGGATGGCGAGAGAGATCTCATCTGCTTGGAGATGCAAAGGTGATGGCGGATTGCGGCGGTATGTATGGGAAAGCAAATTACCTCGGGTGAGGAGCTCGCCGGGGTGGTTATTAGCAGTTCTGGAGAGTAGAAAAATATACTGACAAGAACTCGAGGCTATTCCTTATGAGGAGGGTTAACGATCGGAGGTACAAGCGATTGCGAGAATGTGCATCTCTGAGAAGAGCATCAATTAGCATAATTGAATCGAGGCACCCTTCAGTCAGAATTTTTCTTTATGATCACTTTGATTCTTTAATTCTGATTATCGAAGTCTGATTTCCCGTCCCTGTAGAACCCAATTTAAACTAATTCAATGACGCCTATCCGCACTTCCCGATATAAGTGGACAAGGGTTCGCTTGCTTATGACCTATTTCGGTCTGATATGCACGGTGGCCAGACGATAAAAAAGATTTCGTTTTGGAGGGTACTTCAAGATACTCGGCCAATTAGCCGTTAGAAGGAAACCTCGACCCTTCGACTTCGGAAATCACAATAAGTCCATTTTTCGTTTCAATTTGGGGAACTGAAATTAGTCGTTGTATTTCACAATATTTTCACCGTTTTCTGTCAATATTCAAAAAATTTTTTATCGAAAAATATGCGAAAATTCATCGATAATGCTTGGTTTGCGTTGAACGGAAATTATACATAATTGTCTGTTTCAAAAGGTAATTAGATATGTACAATAATTAGTTCAAACTGGCGATTATCAATAATTTCCAGTTTAAACTGGCGATTATGTATGAATTGCCAGTTCAAACTGGCAATTGTACTAACTGATTGTTAATTTCAACTGGCAATTATGTGTTATTGCCAGTTCGATCTGGTGATTATATATAATGGCCGGTTTAAACTGGCAATTATCAATAATGTATAATTTTCGGTTCAAACTGGCGAGTATGTCTAATTGTCAGGTTAAACTGGCAATTATGTATAATTATTAGTTCAAACTGGCGAGTATCAATAATTGCCAGTTCAAACTGGCGAGTATCAATAATTGCCAGTTGGCAATTATGTAGAAATTGCCGGTTCAAACTGGCAATCATACATAATAATTGTAAGTTTGAACTGGCAATCAATCAATCTGGTGATTATGTATAATGGCCGGTTTGAACTGGAAATTATATCAAGTATGTATAATTGCCAGAGTATTGATAATGAGTATTAATAATTGCCAGTTCAAACTGGCAATTAGTGGGAAACCCTCAACGGACATGCAAAAAAAAAAATTCAGAATTGCCAGTTTCAAACTGAAAATTATGAATAATTTGGTGCCCTATTGCCAGTTCAAACTTACAATCAAACTTAATTGCCAGTTTGGGAGCTTGGAATTTTCAACCATCTTCGAGATTCGTCAATCTTTTATGGCGCAATATTTTCAGATCTGACCAAAATTGTTTGGGGTCAGTGAGCCACAAACTACCTAGCTAATTTGGAAAATAACAAATTAATCATTTATCTGATTTTCATCTCTTTGGGACCAATTATTTTCCGTTAGTCAAGGATCGTGAAAAAAAATGCATAACTCGAAAACTACGGAAAATTGTATGTGGCACCTTGGGACCTCCGCTTGAGCGTAATTCTGGGACACCCTGTATAATAATTCTCAGAAAGCTCTTACATTTGTCTAATTT
Source organism: Aphidecta obliterata (assembly GCA_963966015.1). Lineage (NCBI taxonomy): Eukaryota > Metazoa > Arthropoda > Insecta > Coleoptera > Coccinellidae > Aphidecta > Aphidecta obliterata. The sequence continues at coordinate 14,297,329 of OZ014435.1, read as the reverse complement.
TGCGTTGCATAGTTTGAATACATTATTCTTCATATTTGTGCGAAATTTCATTCCAATCCAATGAGTAGTTTCAAAATTATCAGGAAAAAAATAGTTTGAACGGCTATATTTGCGGAACCCCTAGTCTAATTCTGCTCATTCATGAACGTAACCACGAAATTCGCGATCAGAACCTATCCTGAAAATTTCAAGTCCCTAGGCCTTTCCGTTCGAAAGTTATTATTTTCTATGGTTTCTTTGGTTCTGATCATGCGATCTGGGAAAAATTTAGCTCGAATATATCATTCTCAATTTAAATACAAAATTTCGTCACGATCAAATCCATTGTTTAATAAATTATCGAGAAAACTGAATTTCAAACGGCCATATTTACGGAACCCCTAATCTAATTCTGCTCATTGATGAACGTGACCGCAACATTCGAGATCTACACCTATCCTGAAAATTTCAAAACCCTAGGCCTTTCCATTACAAAGTTATAATTTTCTATGGTTTTTATGGTTCTGGTCATGCGAGCTGGACACGTAGCTTGAACACGTAATTCTCCATCTGAATTCAAAATTTCACTTCCTTCGAATCAGTAGCTTCGAAGTAATCAGAAAAACAAAATTTCGAGCGGCCATATTTACGGAACCCCTGGGCGAATTTTGCCCAATAACGTACGTAACCGCGGCATCCGAGATTCGAACCTACCCTGAAAATTTCAAGTTCCTAGGACATTCCGTTCGAGAGTTATCGTGTATACGGACAGACGAACATAGTAGATTGAGACCATTGTCGGCTCAAAATTCGAAAAATAGAGACATCGTGACGAAATGATATAGCCCTCGTGTAAGTAGTAGGTACGAGCGCTCAAAAACTGCTGTTATTATTAGTTCAAACGGCGATTATCAATAATTGCCAGTTCAAACTGGCCATTATGTATAAATTTCCGGTTCCAACTGGCAATTGTACATTATAATTGTTAATTTCAACTGGCAATTATGTGTGATGGCCTGTTCAACCTGCAGATACATAATTGCCGATATGAACTGGTAATTATGTCCAATGGTCAGGTTAAGCTGGCAAATATGAATATGTTATAAATAGTTCAAACTGGCGAGTATCAATGATTGTCAGTTCAAACTGGCGATTATGTATAAATTGCTAGTTCAAACTGGTAATAAGTATCAATAATTGCCAGATCAAGCTGGCAATTATACGAAATCCCTGCAACGACATGCAGAAAAAATTTTACAAGTGCCAGTTTCAAACTGAAAATTATGAAAAATGTACAGTTTGAACTGGCAATAATGTCTTTTGGTCAGTTTAACTGCTATTTATAAACAATTTTCAGTTCAAACTCACAATCAGACATAATTGCCAGTTTGAGAGCTTGGAATTTTCAACCATATTCGAAATTCAACAATTTTTTATGGCGCAATAGTTTCAGATCTGACCAAAATTGTTTTGCGTCAGTAAGTGTGTGGCAATGGCTATTTTAAATTATGTATAATTGCCAGTTCAAGCTCACAATCAGACATCATTGCCAGTTTGAGAGCTTGGAATTTTCAACCATCTTCAGATCTGACCAAAATAGTTTGGCGTCAGTTGTTTCGGAAGAAACAAATTGATCATTTATCTGATCTTCATCTTTCTGGAACACCCTGTATAATAATACTCTAAAAGTTCTAACATTTGTGTCATATTGCGTTGCCTAACTGATGAAACCTTCCCTGCCATCATCATTCAATTTGACGGAATATGATTATTGTGGGAAAGAAAAAATCAAATTTGAAAAGTTTTGCTATAACGAATCTCATTCAATACACTGCCAATATTTCATGAGGAAAGATCTTCATGAACAGACCAAAGATAAAAGTAAAAGGATAAGTTGAAGGGCAAGGCCGAACAAATTCATCGTTAATTCCCCTAAAAACCTTCATTTCACAAACACAAAAAACTGCTCTTACATAAGACCCCGAAACCTTGAAAAAAACAAAATGCACAAGACTCACCTTCAAAGGTGCATTAATAACAAATCACTAACACTCTTAGACGTACCGTGAATGTCAACCCTTCGGAGATACTGACCCTGGACTGCGGTTTGGCGACGATCGCAGAACTAACTAATTTCTTCAAATTTCACTTTCTACTTACCTGTCATCTCGGACCTGTCATTGTGCACCTTCGAAAAATTTCTCTTTCTAAAGTATGTATTGCGTAAGAACCGCAAAAGGGTTCATTTTTATTTGGCCTCCGATTTTATGGCACCCTTATAACGACCGTGTCCCATGCATCGGGCGATATGATGGCATGAAAGGGTTGTTTGGCCCTGCGACGGGGGCGGAATGTTTTGAGTATTTTTTTTTCAGTTTTGATGTGGTTATTTCGGACGATGGTCGTTTTTATCGAATTTTTTAGTGGTGTGTGAAATTAATTTGAGTTCGAGGGTGTGCGTTGTGTGGTGGAGTTTTCAAGTTTTCCGTGGCGCCCTGTAATGGAAGATTTCAGAAAGAGGTACGGTTATAAAATCATTTTTCAAATGTTATTCTAGTAGTGTATACGTTATTGATGCAACAAGTGTGTAGGTATAGTGAATGTTTTCTTGCTTAATTCTTCCTTAATGAATGACGGACACATTAGACAATAATTCAATGGTGATGGAAAACTTTAATTTTGAAGATCATCATCATCTTATCACTCTGTTTCTTCTCTTTATATTATTTAACGTAATATAATTAGGTACTAGGAACGCTCAAGCGTGAAGCTTAATCGCTGTCCATTCCGCTAACGAGGCAATTGAAAAAATTTGAAGAGTCCTGTCCTGAAGTCAGGAGCTTTTGAGCGCTCGTTCATCCACCTTGTAGGTAGATTCACATTTTCCAGTTTTAGAAACCAGTTGATTCAGTTACCAGAAAAAATTTCGAACTAAGGCGAAATTCCAGACTTTAAGTCAGTGCCTTAGGCAATTTTATTTTTCGATAATTCGCTTGAATTATCTGATGTCTCTATGTTCTTGGTAATGCGATCTATACCTACAAAATTTCGCACGTTTGAATACATCATTCTTCATCTATGTGCAAAATTTCATTCCAATCCAGTCAGTAGTTTCGAAATCATCGGAAAAAAAATATTTTGAACAGCCATATTCACGGAACCCCTAGTCTAATTTTGCTCATTGATGAACGTGACCGCGACATTCGAGATCCACACCTATGCTGAAAATTTCAAGTCCCTAGTCCCTGGGCATTTTCGTTCGAAAGTTATAATTTTCTATAGTTCCTACGGTTCTGGTCATGCGATCTAGAAAAAATTCCACGTTTCCTAATTTTTCAATTAGATCTTTGGATTTTCATCCTATAAAACTCATGGATAGAATTGTGGACCTAAGAAAATTAATGTCGGATAGCAATTGATTTTTGTACCATCAAATGCGTTGACATTGTTGGCTTTTTTGAATGAATCGTCAATTGAATTGAATATACACTTGGTTCTGCTGAAACAAATTTAGTTATAACATATTTGAGCTTTGCCTAATGAAGACATCTATGGTCTGAAGATACGAATAATTGAATGAAGATGATTCAAATAATTTGGTACTTAAAACTAATAATTTTGTATTTAAAAATAATAATAACATTATTAACAAAGTAACACTCAAATTGGGTTGACTTTAATAGACACTGTGTTTTTTCATTGTAACGAATATTTCGGATCTAATACAGTAGTTATCAATGCCATCCATACCCCCTTATTCTCAATAAATTTTTTTACCAATATTGAAGTCACCCATCATTATAATGAGAATTGGATTTCAATGAACTATATTCTCAAAAGAGGAAATCAAACAGAATTGGCACTTTCTTCAGTTACAAGGGGAAATAAAAATCTTTCAAACATAACTTAGATAACTATCGATCTTACCCCTGAAGTATAATCATAATGTATCCACTACCTAATTAATATTCAATCAAACGTATTTTCTATCCAATTAATTATACATATCGTAAACAATAACTATTGTGAGAACAGAAATTAAAAACTTATGATCTTTTATAATTTTCGGACAGTGTCAGTTCGCGTTCTTGTAATGGTATATTTTCAAAAGTATTATAGCAACTACTTAACTATACGCAAGCACGACACAATAAATGCAGAACTTCTTTCGTCTGCCGATCAAACGGATGTCGGCGGATATTATTACGGGAGATTTGGATTAATTCAACAAAATATTAATATTCATCAAAGTTGACGAATTCCAGGCAATTATTTCCCAAATATAACGAATACATAGTTATTTCGATTATACCTTCCAGCGACGGATAGGCGGATTTATTATTCATATTTTTTTCAGATTCTTTACTGGCTAAAACGTACACTGAAAATTTTGATGGGGTTTTGAAATTTTTTTCAATCGAGTCGAAAAAAAAAAGATTCTCTGTGAAAAGCTACGAAACATACCCGACCAATTTTCATGATTTTTCGCTAAGTGAAATAAATATCCAATCAAACTCACACTAGAGAATGAATAAGAAATTTCCTGTGAAGATTTTCAAATTTGACGTTAAAAAAATGAAAAAATTCAAATAATCTGGAAACCTGAAAAAATCGTATAACGAGTCTGGGAAATCTTTGAAAATCATCGCTCACCCTCATTTCCAACTTTGAATAACTGGAATGTTGTTCAATGAAAAATTAACTTATCTATGATCATTTTTATTTGGCATGAGATGACAATGTGGCGAGACTATCCAACCGAAGATTATGAAACGAACCAAAAATTTTCTGAACCAAATGATGTATGTGAAAATATTATTTTTATACAATTCAAGACATGGAATCAGAAAAAAATATCAAAATTTTTCGACGCCGTATCAGATAAACTAGATTTTTTGTCCACGTGGAGGAGCTGTAAAGCTGAATTTCTATATACATAACTGATTTCCGCGACGCACACAATTTCAGCAGGATATTGCGAATAAGTAGGTATCGAAGTTTTAGGAAGAATATTTTGAAAACTTCTGGTGTTGCGATCTCTTAGAAATTCTACATCAACTTCAGTTCGTTATCTCACAACTAACTTTGTGGTTTCAATTTGACCGGATCGTGTTTTTCCGAATTATTGAGAAGAAAATTTCAGATGGTTATATCAACGGAACCCTTCAGCGGATTTTGCCCATTTATTAACCTAACTGGTGCATTCAGACCGCGAACGTTCCCTGAATATCTAAAGTAATAGGGTTTACAGGCAGACGGACGGCCAGACGGATAGATATCCATTACAACCTGAAAAATATGATATATAGTGACAACAAAATTCAAAAGAAGGTCAATTATCAAAGACAAGCTCCGAAGCAAAGAAAATTTCATAGGAAACTGACAATTCATAAGAAAACTCAGAATTGAAAATTATACAGGGTGTGCGGAAAAATGTGAAAAAATCTGTCGGATTCAGATAAAACATAAAAGAATAAGATGACAATATCCCATAATTTTTCGTCCTAGCGGCCTCCTAAATGACGCCACTGGAAATTCATTTTACTAGAATAAACTTTAAATTAAGTACTCGATATAATTTGATGGAAATTTGATATAATAAACAATAGTAAGGACCTCTTGAAATACTGCCCTTAAATATGAATCAGCTCGTTCAGTTTACCAGGGGCGGACTAGGTTGTACGTTTTGATGCTTACATTTTTAACATCCTGTATGAGAAGGAGTTGAAAAAAACAAATTTGGATACCTTGAACATTAAGCTGAAGAAAAAGTACTCTCGTTCATTGTCGATAAAATGAACCATTTTCGAAAATCAAAATAATAAAAGAAGTAATTTTTTTATTTCTATTAAAAAGAACCATTAATTCAAATTTTTTTGTCTGCTACAAAGTGTGATACGAAAGTTATTCAAGGAAAATAAAAAATTTCAGTTAACGTTATTGAATCCGGCAAAATTACAAAGATTCTTTTTAATAGAAATAAGAAAGTGACTTCTTTTATTATTTCGTTTTTCGAAAACGGTTCATTTTATCGACAATGAACAAGAGTACCTTTTCTTTAGCTCAATGTTCAAGGTATCCACATTTGTTTTTTTCACTCTTTATCATACAGGGTGTTAAAAATGTAAGCATTAAAATGTACAACCTAGTCCGCCCCTGGTAAACTAAAAGAACTAATTTAAGTTCAAGGGCAGTATTTCAAGAGCTCCTCACTACTGTTTATCATATCAAATTTTCATCAAATTATATTTAATTTAGTAGTTTAAAATTTATTTCAGTAAAATCAATTTCCAGTGGCGTCATTTAGGAAGCCCTATCTCCGTAGGGAGGGCCGCTAGGAAAAAAAAGCTGGAAACTTGTCGTCCTATTTTTTTATGTTTTATTAGAATCCGAGAGATTTTCCACATTTTCCAGGACACCCTGTATATCAGACGCTGATGAAGTGATTGAAGTAAAAAGCAGTTGAATACTTTGCTTACGTTTTTAAGGAAATAGTTATATAAGGTACCTACTTATTATAGATAGTGTGTAAAGTGATTGCTTTAACCCGAATTGAAAATTCGACACACGAGTAGAAAAAAAGATTTTACAAGTGCATCACAATCAGAAACCTACAAAGATCACGCGATAAAGAAGGTTCGATAGCTTCCCCATGTCCATATCGCACGTAGGGGACGTCCCTAATCTCCCTCGCCAGATAAACGGAATACATTCCATCGCGTTGTCTTGTCGCTCCGCCGGAATTTTTCGGAAACTTCTTCGTTCCACACTGGGTCATGACGACATAACATATAATGTTACGATCTCGTAAAACATTATTTTATGACCGAGCGACGTCACGAGGCCGTTAACTGCCGTTTTGTGGTCGCCAAGGTCGTTCCTTGACACTGAAATTGTTTAATGTGCGATAAAACGACGTCTTTTCCGATTTGCATCCTTTTTCCGCCCCCCTCGGGAAGCAGAAACCTGAACGATATTTCCGTCGTGTCTTGGGATTGATCCGAAGCAGCGATTAATGATTGTTCTTCTACGACCGGACGTAAATTGCTCATTTTGAATTTAACTTTTTGGGATTATTATTAAGCCCAAATTCTTATGAGAAATAGCATTTTCAATTACCCAATAATCTCTTTCTACTATGTATTGATTCCTGAAATATAATTTCTGATACAATTCAAGACAATACCATCGATTTTTTGTAATTTTTCGTTTGGTACCCATAGGATTTCAACGCAATCTAAATCAAATGTTTCCTGTTGTCATCGACACGACACATTATGAAACCCTTACAGGAAATCAATTTCAAGACTCTGAGAATATCAGTCAAAGTCAAGACCGCGTTACGTAAACAAACAGATAAAAAAAATTGATCCTGGACCGAAATCGCGGCGTCGTCGACGTGGGGAACGGTGGGGCGGACCAAAAATAGCCCATGCAGGTTCCCAGAAGCGCTAGCCGGCCCTCGTCGATACCGAACGCCGGCCATGCTGGGTTCCGTTACCGCCATCTGAACTTTTCCGTCCACGAGGCGAGATGGGAGACCGCCCGTCCGCCCCATCTGCTGGATGTGGAGTCGCGGAATTGCCCCTCGCCACCGACGCGGACTAGAAATGGGTTGCTTTCGTGCGGGGACAGAGACAATTGGAATTTTTTTCTGGGGTGTTGGTAGGAAAGCGATTATAAAAGTTTTTGAGATTTTTTCAGCTAGCGATTATGAGAGGGAATTCGTTGGTGTGGATTGAATGATTGAAAGAGATCATTTCGCCGAAAGTTGATTATATATCAAATATTCAATTTGAAGATAGTGCAGAAAATCTTGGGTATCAAGATCTTAATACAACTCTGGATCGTGTTATCTCTCTGTTGGGATATCTGCCATGCATCACGGTACCATATGCATTTCAGCAAGTAAATAAAGTGCTAGATTTTATCGCAAATTTGTTTATTCTCTTTCAACTTTTATTAGGAGATTTTTTCTGAACGGTATAATTCTTGGAGTTCAAACTGAAGAGAGGAAAAATTACTGATTGAAAAGGTCCTATAAAGAAAAAATTAGGAAGTTCACAAAATCAACAATAAAATTTATCCAAATTGTTTACAGAAATTATTCGACATGGTCACCATGCGTTTGATGTGCACAAAGTCTTCCCGGCGTAATAACGAATTATTTCATGCAGCAACTATAACATCAGTTTACTCACGAATAATGTTACAAGCATTTTCAATGCGTTGTTTCAGTTCTTCAACATTATTCACCTCACCGTTTCTGTAGGTACAGTTATGTTTTCAAATGATCCCAAAAGAAGGAAGCAGTGAAATCACAGGGGCTGAGATCTCCCTATTTGGAAACACATTACGAAATTCGGAAAAAGTCACAAAAATCATACGCTCTGTGAGGTGATTTCCCGTAAACTGAACGCAGTTAATAAGCTTATTTAGATCTAAATCATATTTCGTCCAAAGGATTTTTGGGATTTCGACTTATTTTGATGAGCTCTAGCAACTGTCAAAAAAAAGCCTCACCATTGACCACTGAATATATTGCATTCACAATGGCTGTATTGTTACAGAGAAATAACACAGTAACTTGAGAACTCACATGAAATAACCTATGAATTCTCATACCGGAATGACCTAAAATAGCATAAGCATAAAAGAGCATACGAAGTATGCCAAATCCATATATGGTAGATGGTAAGCGCAGAACCTATCATGTCAAGTGTCAGTTGATAGCTGTTAAATTTGAAGTATTGTTTCACATGTCTTTGTTCGTATTTTCATAATCGACTTTTAATTCAACGTTATCTGCAGTTATATTCTTTTCGTCACTTACATCAGAAATAAAATGTCATTAGTTCGTTTCTTTTTCCTCGTTTTACGTTATTCAGTTCAACTTTGTGCCATACAATTTTTAGGCTGAAGGACCTAAGGTCGATGGCCATTTGCCTATATATGGCATGGCATGTATATATGTGGCAATAAAAGACGTTCACTACTACTACTAATTTTATTCTTATGCTTTGTTATTTTTATTTGATGTTATTTTATTTCGTTGAATAAATTCACCTCAACTGGCGAATCTCACACTGCCCTTTCAGCATTTATTTACCTATGCATCAGTTACAAAACTCATCAAATCTCGATAAACTAAGAATATGGAATAACTTCGATATTCACCTTCTTTTATTGTTAATGATATTTTTGTTATATAAAGTTGAAGTCGAATGATTCGCAATATTGAACCTATCTTTCAAAAATAACTACACAGCAATTTTTCTTTGTTGACTTGGGATTTTTCTTGATATCTTGATAGAGGAAACAAGGTGTAAAATTTGCTGCGTTTTTGATTTATCAATGCCTAATGGTGAGTGGTGAGTTTTCAATGATTCTCCTGAACAATCAGGAAAAAATGTAGGACCCTATGTATATGGGGTAAATCAAGAAATTCCATCCGAAATTTATGCTTTTTCTTGTACCTTATCTGTGATACCCCCCAAAAACAATTGGTTGATAGCTGATGTCTTTCACTTCCTGACACTCAATAGAAAAGAAATGGTAGCTTCAATCAGTGATTGGTTTATGTGATCAAAATAAATCACGTTATCTGGTTGTTTACTTCAACTTCACTGTGATAGTGCCAGAAAGCTTCGTTTAAGAGGAATACCTCAATATCAAAATACTTTCACATGCTAAAATAAAACATTATACAAAAGATACACTGAAAACATGTCATAAAATCACATAAAATAGTCTTCAACAATGGCTCAGAAGAAGATGAAAATGCAATATTTACTCGATTTCGTACCTCTCTCTCTATTTGTTTGTCAATTTGGTACGAATTTGGCAACTTTATTGTTATTCATTTCAGAAGTCGAGAGAAACTGAAATTAACCTGAACATCATGTTGTGGTCCAAATCTCATCGAGATGTTCGAAATCGATTTTGAACAATACAACCACAAGGCTGAAACAAATATATTACAATTCAAATGAAGAAGAAATTTCCAATATCACATACTTATCACGTTTTTAAAACTGAATAAAAGGTATAATATTTTTTTTCAGCCTCATACAAATTTCTAACTTCATACAGACTATCCTGAAAATTTGAGATTCTCAAATTTCAATGGCTATGAAAATAATTTTCAAGATTCAAAACAAAAAATTTGAAAAGCACTCCGTGAAGTCAGGAGCTTTTGAGCGCTCGTTCATCCACCTTGTAGGTAGATTCGCATTTTCCAGTTTAAGAAACAAATTCAAAAGTTTTTGACAGCTGTCAAAAAAATGTTCAAACTAAGGCGAAACTCCAGACTTCATGTCAGTGCTTTTGGGGATTTTTTTTCGATAATTCGCTAGAATTTTTCACGGTATCTATGGTCTTGGTAATGCGATCTGGACCAAATTTTCCACGTAGTTTGAATACATTATTCCTCATCTATGTGCAGAATTTCATTTCAATCCAATGAGTTATTTCGAGATTGTCAGGAAAAAAATATTTTGAACGGCCATATTTACGGAACCCCTGGCCTAATTTTGATAATTGATGAAAGTGACCACGGAATTCGCAATCCAAACCTATCCTGAAAATTTCAAACCTCTAGGGCTTTCCGTTCGGAAGTTATAATCTTCTATGATTCTGGTCATGCGATCTGGAAAAAATGTAGTTTGAATATATCATTCTCCATTAAAATACAAAATTTCGTCCCGATCAAATCCGTAGTTTTGAAATGATCAAGAAAACTAAATTTCAAACGACCATATTTACGGAACCCCTTGTCTAAATTTGCTCATTGATGAACGTGACTGCGACATTCGAGATCCACACCTAATCTGGAAATTTCAATTCCCTAGGCCTTTCCATTACAAAGTTATAATTTTCTATGGTTTCTATGGTTCTGGTCATTCGATCTGGACAAAATTTTGGATGTAGCTTGAACAAGTTATTTTCCATCTGAGTGCAAAATTTCACCTCGATCGAATCAGGAGAACAAAATTTCGAACGGCCATATTTACGGAACCCCTGGTCGAATTTTGCCCAATAACGAACTCAACCGCGGCATTTGAGATTTGAACCTACCCTGAAAATTTCAAGTTCCTAGTCGTTCCGTTCGAGAGTTATCGTGTATACGGACGGACGGACAGACTCGAATTTTCCGACGGATTCGTCATCAGTGAGTCGAACCTTGTCGATTTAGACCATTTTCGGCTCAAAATCCAAAAAATACAGACATCGTGACGAAATGATATAGCCCTCGTGTAAGTAGTACGAGCGCTGAAAAAAAAAGGTCTACTCTCGAACTGCAAAAAACCATTGCGAGGACAAAATTTTTTGAGAAATTTATAACAATTCGTATTTTTTCCGACCAATTTGATTGAACACCTTATGTCTTCCTTATGCAAGGCTACAATGGAAAATAATAAGAAAATTGTCCTGTCTTTCAAGCACATTGTTTTGGAAACTTTGAAACATCTCGAGATTTATGGAGATATTTAATTAAATTACTATCCAAGGTCAGATCCCGAGAATAGATGAATCCTCGCAGATCTCGAAGAACCTCTTTCGAATTCTGCATTCTCCTCGTTGCTTGGAACGAACCAAGCGACGAAAATAACAAATACCTCTCTTGTGTCTATTCCAAGATTGTGCCATTTACATACATTCCGGCTCTGCCGCTTCGGACTCCTAATTGAAAATGCCTTCCTAGATTATTGCTCTCTCGGCCAGTGTTAATTAACTGACGTCTAAATGCGGCACTTGAAATAATTTAATCTATTATTCATTGACGCAAATGGTAGCCCGGTTGTCTGCAATTGCGAAAAAACGAAGAGGGTCTCTCCCTATTATAATTCAAATTGAAGTTAATCCGTTCGATGTAGACGAAGAAGTTTCTCTAACAAGATTATTTCGTATATATTACGACGGCTTATTTGGTACCAGCGGAGATGAAGTTATGTTTCCTGAAAATTCCCTGCGTCTTTTAAGTCTTATAGTTACTTACGTAATACTGAGATTGTCGTTGCGTGTTCCCGCGACGTTTAAAACCAGCTTCAAAGCTTACAAGGAATGGGCTCTGTATGCATTCTTCTAGTTGCTGATAATGGGACACATAAATTTTCGAGAATAAACGATTCACCCATATGTTATTTTGAATCTTGAGTCATAACGAGATACTTCACTAGCTTCAACTTGGCACCAGTGTTTTATATGAAAATCCCTATATCTAATTTTAGATTGAATATAAGTATAATTGAATAATTATTCCAGTAAAGAATAATTGATGTGCCATGCTCTTAAAACAACCTAAGAAGTAAAGAATAATTTCTCCTGAACCTAAAAGATATTGGAAATGAAATGTAATAGATACCTAATTGTTAGGATTATAAAATAAAATAACATTAAGAATAACAATGTTTGTAGGTTATATTTATATCCTTTTTCATGCTTATGCCCATGCTTATTTTATGTTATGTTATTTCAATGTATAAATTCACCATAACAGTACTTAGTATATCAGTGACTTTGGTGAACTATTTATGCTTCAATCATTTATTTCGTTTTGAATCTGATAAAAAATTTCATAGGTTACAATTTCATGGAAATAATTTACATTCTTTATTCCGTTTTGAAGACAAGGTGTTTTGAAAATGTCTTCTCTATTAAAATAATTATTCTTAGCTTTTTAAGCTTGTTTGTGGAATCTGACAAATGATTCCAAACATACCGATGAGATTCTGACCACGATGTATGAAATTTGAGATTTATTTCAACTTTTCTTCAACTGATCATAACTGAAATAAAGAATTTTATCAAAAACTTGAAGAAAATTTCAGATTTCAACGAAAGCTGCCAACTGGAGAAAAGGGCTTTTTTGGGTGATATAACATGGATATCCTTCGTGTTTACTATGGTTAGTTCAGGAAATAAGGAAGACTACTTTTTACTTAAACCGGATCAATATTTCAAACGGTTTTGGTCACAGAAAATTAAACTTTATTCTATAAAATTCGGAAAGCACGATATTTTCATCGGAAATTTGAGATGTCAAATTTTCACAAATTTCACGTGGAATTCTGGAAACCTGGAAAAAAGTATGGTGAGGCTGGAAATCTTTGAAAATCATCACTTACCCCCATTCCCAACTGTAAATAACTGAGAATTCTATTCAAGGAAAAATTAACCAATCTTTGATCATTTTATGACATGAGTTGGCACTGTAGCGAGACGATCAAACCAAATATGAAACAATACGCAGATTCTGTGCTGCCGTAAATGTGAAAAATATTTCATTTGATTTTTATGAACGTAAAGAGAAGGAATCACAGAAATATCAAATTTCTCAACACCAGATCAGAAAAACCAGAGTAACCAGAGAAACTATGTTTTTTACCGAACTTTCAGTATTACGATTTTCACGGAATTTCACATGAACCTTCGTGTCGTTATTTTACAACTAACAACAGAAATTCAATTTGATCAGTACGGTATTTTTCGAATTATCCAGAAAAAATTCAGATGGCTATGTGTACGAAACCCATTCACAGATTTCGCCCATTTGCGAACTCAACCGGCACATTCAGGTCTCGAACGTACCCTCATAAACACTAGACCTCAAAGTTCAAAAACTACAGACATTTATGCAAAATGATAACGCTATTTTTCATACAAACAAGCGCGCAAAAATCGGAACCTTCACATCAAGAAACCTTTGGATAAACATACTACATATATATTAGAACAATCAGAAATGTAAACCATGTGATGAGCAATCTTTGCTTTATTTCGCCAATTTCAACCATTTTTTGATCAAAAAGCTGGTAAATAATTGAAAATGAGATTTTTTCCAGGTTTGACTCTATAGAAATGTTTAAATGAGTGTATTCTTCAATAAAATAGAAAATAGAAAAAAAGAATTAAATAAATTGACCCCTACAAATACAAAAAGTTCGAAGACAACTTCTGTTATTTTGCTAAGAAAAAAGGAGTAAAAACAGATTGAGCTATTGTTGAGTTGCAAGATATAATGAGAAAAAACAGAATTCAGGAATTGCTTGACATTCACTAAATTCTGACTCGCTGTTGAACGAGGGAGATTTCCAATCATGTATTTCCGATGGGTGCTCATGGGTAATGAAAATTTGGCGCTCCTCATCAGCGACATGATCAAATTCCGAGATTCTGATTGGTTTGAACACGTGTTATAAGATGTTCCGACGAATTTCAGCTCCCCACCTAATTATTATTCTACCCGCATGATTCCATGAAAAATTGCCAGACCGTTAAAACTTTTCCAATCTCGAGCGAATCCGTTTCTGAAATGCGATTTTTAGCCCTTCCATAATTTCGCTTGATCCCGGAAAACTTGGCACGTCGACCGCACTCGTCATGCATTTTCATCGGTTTCTTCGCACCATATTCGCCTGCCCCATCTCCTCACCCCTCAATTTCCACAGCGCCGACGAAAGGAAAAATTAGGTATGCGAATGAGTTCTGGCAAAAACTGTCTGGGAAATGCTCGTATAGTTATTTAATATACGAAATTGTTCCCCTCTGTAAGTAATAACTTAATTTTTGGAGTTTAATGGGTTCATCAGTGTTAACACTGGTCGTTAATAACAGGAGTTATCTTTGCAGAACGAATCGAAAAGTTCAGATCTGAAAATATGACGGTACCGAGAGAACTGTTTTGAGAAAAAATCAGGTCAGAAGGAGCAGAACCGAAATATCACCTCTACTTTCAGGTCGGGGTTAATGAACCCTGATAATCTAGCCAGCTATTGAAGTTGTCCAGAAGGGGAATTAACAGTTTTTCTAGGAACTCTGTTCTCCTCGTTATGAAACCGGTATGATCGAAGCGGCGTTACTTTACGTTTGTGGCAGCTTGGAATTATGAAATGATTATAATTTATCGTTATGTTTTGTTATGTTCGAGCACTAATAACCACGCCATAGAATTATGGACCCGTTCATCAGTCGGATTGAAATGTTCTTCGATCTTGTGTATGCAAAAACTTGATAAGCTCATTATTCAAATTTTTGGTTTATTAATTCCTTGAATATAAACCTTTAATATCAAGAGAAGAGGAATATGTATCCATCCACTGTCCCTCTGCTAGATTTTATTCTGTGAATTATAATTTCTCCTGATATCATAAGCATTTGAAATATTTAGTTATACCTAGCTATCAACTTTGCCAGATCATCAACAACTCATTTATTCCATTCTGTAAATTTCGTCAGAAAGTTTTTACCACTTTCACTAACACAAACAACCCTTTCTTGGAAATTTTCATTGCCCACTGTAACCCGCCAGGAAATTGATAAGTGTAAATTTTCCTTGTTTGACAGCGAGTCATATTTCAGGGAATTTCATGTAGTTCCTGTATTTTGTTGCTTTTTCAAACAATCTTGCACCTTCATAACGGATTCTTTTTGATTATCTGACAAGTCTTCACAAAACCCAATACTCCAGATGCCGCCAATTTTGTATGTTTTTTTTGCATTGAAAGAAATGAATCACGGGAATTTCTGGTTAAATGAATTCCTATTGGTTGAACCCAACTATTGTTATCACAACAAAAAAGACCAATCTGTATTTGCAATCTTACATGCCGATTCCGGTGAGATGAATTCCTGTTGTTTGAACGCAACTTTTGTTATCACAACAAAAAAAGACCGTTCTGAGAACAATCTGTATTTGGAATCTAACATGCCAATTCCGGTTTGTGACTTGAGTCCTATGAACAGGAAAAACGGCAGGGCCGTATCTAGGTACTATTGCGCCTGTGGCAATATATTAGCGCTGTCTGATATATTGCCCCCCATTTGCGTAGATTTTTTTTCATCCATCATATTTTCTTATAGTATTTTTTTTCCATAATGCTAGTCACATATTTCCTTAAGAGTTTCAAAATAATACACATTTTTATGGAAAAATTTTTTCATTGAAAACATTGAAATACACATTTTAAATGAAATGCATAAAAATAAAACAAATTCTGAAAAAACCAAATGAAATATTTTTATTTGTGTAATAAATACGAACATTCATCTTAAAAAATATAAATTCTTCAACTTGAAATTTAATAATACATACTGCAAACGTAAAGTAAAAATTTTCTGGTAAGTTGACTAGAAAACAATAATCGATAATCATAATCTCTGCAAAAAAAACAGCACACTTAGCATACAAATACTATTTTATAACCGTTTGAAACACGTACTTATAGTTTCGTACAGGGCCCGATGTTACAATATTCAAGAAGTCCATACGTTAAGTATAAAAAAATCACTAGAATAATCTTTGCCAGATGAGATTTAATATTCAATGAAAACTATGAAAAGTAACACTAAAATTAGTGTTTTATTAGATTTCATTCAAAAAAAGACGCTCTGAGAAGTGAGAACTCAAGTTTGAAAATCCATATTTTCCGCAATGAACCAAACATATTCTTCTTGGATTGAAAGGAACAATACATATTATTATTATGTTAAAATACGAATAATTGAATATATCTTCAATAGCACAATTTATAATGCTACAATTCAAAAGCACAATGGCACAAAAATGTCAGAATATAAAAAAAAGCTCAAAACTTATAACACTTCAAATCTGGATACATACTGAACATTTAAATTTGAATTTTTTGCTCTTCTCTTCACAATTGAGAGGAATCAATACTTATGTAGAATAGAATAAGATTCCCCAATTTTTCTCCCACTTCTTGAGCTCAAAACTCTGATCGATGAATTTTGGCAATACAAATTGTTTTTAAAATACCACAGATGTGGCCTAAAAATCTAAACAAACTGATCATTATGAACCATCATCATCAAACAAGCCGCCCTTCAAAACAAGCTGGATGCGATAAGGGATGTAGTGTTAACAACTCACAAAAGGGCTGTGCTTGGAATCGCATGACGATATTGCCGATTTTAATATTTATGATCAGAGTAAGGCATCTTTGAAAATTTTTTATAACAATTGGACCATATTTCTCGTATTTCTGACCTAATTGCATTCTCATTCTGTACTTTGAATATCAATGTTTTGAAATGTTGCGATCGAATTACTTACTTACGTAACCGTGTTGTCATCTTTCGAATTAATTTTTTTTGCTTGGCACTTCTATTTTTTTTATTTTTGATATTTTTTGGCGCCCCTTCGGACCTTGCGCCCGTGGCAAGTGCCACCCTTGCCACGCCCTAGATACGGCCCTGAAAAACTGTGAGTAGCAGTGATCAGGTACTTTTATTTGAAAAGGAACAATTCCTGTGTATATAATAATATTTTGGTATATTTACAAGCCACCGTAAATATTACAGGAATATCTGGTGAAATATACTAGTTTATAAGTATAACACAACAAAATTTGTTCGACTAACAGTATGGACACATTGAATTCAATAAAAAAATTCAGATTATTCTACCGGATCAATCTTGTTTAGCTAACAGAATTTCAACAGTATTCAACATGTTGTACCATATGGTTGAAGTTGTTTCGAATAAAATATCGGTTTCCCACGAAGAAACGAACATGACGAAACAGCGATTCGATAATCATCTCGATGATATCGAACGCACTGTTGCCGATTTGGCATTTTTAATGCAAAATCTAGCATATTTTCGTCTCAGTCAGCATGTAAAATTCGAGTTTAGCATAGTGCAAGTTTTTAGCATTTTTGGCCTCCTAACTAGAATTGAATATTTTCGATCCATACGATTGATACTAACTCTTGAATAACTTTTCCTAGGAAATACAAAGGTAAATGCTAGTATGAGTCCGGAATCAAGGAAGGGAAAAAAATTTCTTTATATTTATTATTATTATGGAGTCTCTCATTACTAGTTTTCAACGAATATCTCTCTTATTCGTTAGAATAATGTGAAAATACACTATAATGAATATAATATAATAAAAATACTCCCTATTCCATACCACTATTCACGAAGTCACTCTTTATCTTTAGACATAATGCATTACTACAGAAAATTCCTGCAAAAGCTACAACTAACTAATATTGTAAAATATGAACGATAGTTCTCTAATTCATAGGAAAATTTCTGTTAAATCGATACTACACCTCAGGGCCGTATCTAGGTGCCATTGCGCCTGTGGCAGTATATTAGACAGCGCCCCCCCATTTGCGTAGATTTCTTTTCATCCATCATATTTTCTTATAGTATTTCTTTTCATAATGCTAGTCATATATTTCCGTAAGAGTTTCAAAGTAATACATATTTTATGAAAAATTTGTTTCATTGAAAACATCGAAATACACATTTTGAATGAAATACATAAAAATAAAACAAATTCGGAAAAAACAAAATGAAATATTCATATTTATCTAATAAATACGAACATTTATCTTGAAAAATATAAATTCTTCAACTTAAAATTTAAAAATACATACTGCAAACGTAAAATAAAATTTTTTTGGTAAGTTGACTAGAAAACAATAATCGATAATCACAATCTCTGCAAAAAAACCGCAAACTTAGCATACAAATACGATTTTATAATCATTTGAAGCACGTACTAATAGTTTCGTACAGGGCCCGATGTTACAATATTCAAGAAGTCAAAAAAACAAAAAACAAATACTTAGTACAACTCACCTTCAATAGCACAATTCATAATGCTCGAATCGAAAAGCACAATGGCACAAAATAGTCAGAATATAAAAAAAAACTCAAAACTTATTACACTTCAAATCTGGATACACACTAAACGAACATTGAAATTCAATTTTTTTGCTCTTCCCTTCACAATTGAAAGAAATCAATTTTTATGTAGAATAGAATAAGATTCCCCAATTTTTCTCCCACTTCTTGAGCTCAAAACTGTGATTAGTGAATTTTGGCAGTACAAATCGTTTTTAAAATACCACAGATGTGGCCTAAAAATCTAAACAAATCGATAATTATGAACCATCATCATCAAAGAAGCCGCCCTTCAAAACAAGCTGGATGCGATCAGGGATGTAGTGTAAGCAACTCATAAAAGGGCTGTGCTTGGAATCGCATGACGATATTGCCGATTGTAATATTTATGATCAGAGTAAGGCATCTTTGAAAATTTTTTATAACAATTGGACCATATTTCTCGTATTTCTGACCTAATTGCATTCTCATTCTGTTTTTTGAATGTCAATGTTTCGAAATGATGTGATCGAATTACCTACTTACGTAACCGTGTTGTCATTTTTCGAATTAATTTTTTTTTGCTTGGCGCTTCTATTTTTCTATTTTTGATATTTTTTGGCGCCCCTTCGGACCTTGCGCCCGTGGCGAGTGCCACCCTTGCCACGCCCTAGATACGGCCCTGCTACACTTCCGTTATAAGTGAATTGATTCCTATTTTCGTTTGGTGTTTATTACTGGAAATTCTTGTAGAAACTGAAGTTTGAAGCTTAGAACACAACTATCTGGATTGTTCATCAAACAGGGAATTCCGGTTTTCGTCTCAGTATTATTTTCCTGTTGAAATGACAAACTGCATATGGGTTGCATCATCTAATGTAAATTTTGTTCTTTCTAGTGGAATTAATAGACCGGAATTGTTACGTAATACCAAAAAATATTTCCGCTGTCGCTCTTATAGGGGAATTTCCTGTAGAGGTAACCAAATTCCTGTTGTATATCCTGGAGAATTTCTTTGAGTGTTGTCATATCCTGCTGAAACTTTTAGGTTATATGGAATGCATTATGTAGAAACTCAGCTTTTCAGATGTTCCACGTGAAATTAAATTTTTTTTGAACGTCTCTTCATCGCTCACATAGTAATAAATTATGATTTTGTCTCTGTGAACCTGTTCTGAAATTTCCGGGGTTATTCATCAAAACAAGCCGACAGTAACATCTCCACAAATATTCTTTCCTCCATATGACGAGCCGAACGAAAACATATTTTTCCATTTGCAATTCGCATCCAAAAACACACGGGCCAGATGAAAAACTCCGTATGTTCCCATGCATCGAATTCAAACCCTGATTTTCCCTTATCGAATCGAATTCCACCCGATCTCTCCGAGGAATAAAGAATCCATTCCCACATCTCAATTTCGAGCACCCAGATAAAAAGAAAACAACGCGCTTTTCCCCCCATATCGCATCGGGAAATCTCCATCTCCCGTTTTCCCAACAAATGCGGAATCCTTTCAATTCTCGCACGGTCCGTTTGATAAGAATTCGTGACAAAACAACCTGCCGATCCAGGGCGAGAGAACAATGCGGAACCCGCCGCCGCAAAAAGCGATGAAATTTCTGTGTGTCGACGCTGTATACGTGCGGATTTTCCGCATCGAGAATTTCCCGGAAGCCTTTGTCGGCGCGCTGCTTCGTTGGGATTCGAGGTATAGTTGGGTTTTTCGCTATGAATCGATTTTCCATCTGGATTTGACGGTTGGGAGGTGGTTGAATTATGATTTTCGTTACCCCTATCGGAATGAAATCATGTGAGGTTTGCTAGGACTCGGTGGAAGATATGGGAAAATAGGATTTGCTCATTTGCGTGAATGTTGGAAATATTACAAGCATCATTCGACGAAAGTTCTTGGAAATCAATAAGTGGAGATATCACTCGATTGGTATTTCTTGTTTATATCTGTGCGAGAATTTTACTTACCTTCGAACACCCTCAGATATAACGAAAGTTATCTTCAAATATTTTCTTATGGTTACACATAAATTATCCCCAAGGGTCTACTGTAGACAGTCTAGACTTTGAAGTTTGATTTACAAGTTAAACATTGACCTAACTGTATTAACCCCTATACAAAAAAAAATAGGACCTTCTTTTTTGGTCGGTTAAAAATCAGCTGGAATCTTTATATTTGGCTCACGTATCTAACAGCCACTTCCTCATAACGGATTCTGGCAGTCCACCGGAGCCCTTTCCTTTCATACCAACATCAGCAATAAAATCGCAATAAATCAAAAGATCTCTCGCCATGTCGAGGATGAAAGGGAAAACGTCCACCAAGGACGTACCATTGTCGCTATCGCAGAAAGCAAAAGTGAATTCGAAAGGGTTGTTACGTAAATCTCCAGGAAGTGGAAGGCCGTTGTGGACGACGGCATTGAGAGACCATAAATAGTTCACTTTCAGTTGCTGCTTGTTTTATTAACGTCGTAAAAAACGAATTCGAGTCTTGTTGTGTTCGGGGATACCTGGAAGATTGAAGGATGTCAATTTTGTTTCATCATCTTTTCGGATGTTTTCGTTTTGTAGACAGGAATGTAACAGATTGACGCTGATCACTCTGAATATTGATGACTAAATCGGGTGAAATATGCAAGCGTTCGTTGGGTCGATTCCTAAGAAATATTAACTTTTTCAAGAGAATGAGTACCTATTATTTTGTCTGGAAGAAGCTAGTTATTTATTTTATTTAGTGTGGGAAGTGAATGAGAAAAAGACTTCACACCCGAAAAACATACAATATTTTTTCTTCAGTCGAGATTATTATATGAAGAAATATATAGATAAACGGGGTGTTTTTGCTAGAACCCATAATAGTTATTTAATCAACTAGTTTAAAAATGACAGCGATTAATAATCGAAATATTTTAACGCGTGAGCAGAGCGAGCGCGTTAATGTTTGAGACCATTAATCGCTGAATTAATAAACGAGTTGATTACAAGATTTTTCCGTCGACCTCATCAGGAATTGAATATAAATTCTGGATCGAAACCAATTTTTATTTTGCATGATATACAAATTGGACGTAATACAAATTTCTATGTTCATTTCGATATATTAATATTTATGCTTTCTATAGAACAATTCGAAAAATTCATAGAGGGAATATTGGACATGTTGTGACATTCTGAATAGTTTACATTTATTTCATTTCCTATAATGTCCGATAAGGAACGTGTGGATGAAGTGGAGGTTGAAGCATTATTTACTTTGGAACTATTATGACATAAAAATTTTTCTGCAGTTTCTATTTTATTCTGAATGGAGTTTTCAATATACCCTTCTGCAACAGAAGTTGATTTCCAACCACCAAGTCTTTTGATGGCTGAAAAATCTGCACCACTGTCAAAAAGAATAGACGCAGAAGAACGCCGAAAATAGTGACCTGTATACAAATGTGGTTGCTCTAATTTAAGAAAGTTTGCAATCATTGACGGTTAATCAGAAAATGTATTAATTCCAACTGGTTGTGTTGAGCATTTATAGTTCTTATAAAAAACGAAAAATCTTTCGTGGGGAGTGTGAGCTCAAGGATATATATTTCTTTATTATGTTTAAAAGTATATGCTCATCATTATCCACCACAGTGAATATCCTGTTCGGATGTGTTTTCGATGAATTCACTGTCACCAAAATTTCGATCCCATATCTTGTACATCCTTTCTCTGCAACCTTAACAATTCATCTTTTCTCAATGCACCCGCTACTCCGAATATCAAAGCGACCTACAAATCAAATAATGATAGTTATTTCACTATAACGAGATAATGAGAATAAGTTGGAATAACGATTCAATTGAGTTTTATTTTTACCTTCGACATCAAGAAAACACTATCAGGAGCATTCGCTATGAACTCTCTCACATGTTCTTTTTCGAGAACTTTTGATTTTTTTGGGATATATCCCTCCCTTTTCCGTTTAATAAACATCACCAGTTTGTGGTATCTGCTTATATCAGTATTGTCTTTCACATTTAGTGTTGATTTCAGCATCGAATATTTTGGCCATAAACTTGCTAGATGCCCCTTTTCTGCAATACCCGTAAAGTATGCCAACAAAACCGTTTCCGTAAAGTTCCGAACCCTCTTGTCCTTGCACCAAGATCTGAATTCAGCATAGGTTTTCTCATATAAATAGCGGCTCTTTTCAGGAAGCAGACTCAAAGTTGCTGCTTCAACAGTTTTTGTCACATCTGTCGGTATCAAAGGGATATTTTCTTCGTTATTCATTATGTATTAGCGTAACGGATAAGATTCTGATCGAAAGCGAATAAATAAATTTGACAGATCGATCGTGCTCCGACATAGATGCATCTATGGTCCGACTGAATATTTTATAATCGGTTGCCATGATAATCATGCATTAATGCAAGAAATCATGCATTAATAGGGGTCATTAATGGATGATTTCGAGTGCGTTAAAATGAGCTTTTATTCTATGGTCGACGGAAAAAAAAATTATTTCGCCGGAAGTTGATCATAAAAAAATTCGATTCGGAAAAAGTGCAAAAAAATCTTGATCATCAAAATCTTCAGACAACTCAGGATCGTGTTATCTCTCTGTTAGGAGATCTGCCGCGAATCGCGGTGTCATATGCATTCCAGCAAGTAAAAAATAAATTGATAAGATTTTATCGCAAATTTAAATATTCTCTTTAAACCTTCATTAGGCAATTTTTCCTAAACGGTATAATTCTTAAATTTCAAACTAAGAAGAGGAAAAATTGCTGATTGAAAAGGTCCCATGAAAAAAAATTAGGAAGTTCACCTACTCACCGATAAAATTGATCCAAATTGTTCACAGAAATTGTTCGAAATGGTCACCGTTCGTTTGATGTGCACAAAATTATTACATGCACCAAATATCTCATTAGTTTGCTCACGAATAATGACACAAGCATTTCCAATGCGTTGGTTTAATCATAAAAACTATTCACCTCACCGTTGCTGTACACTCATGTTCCCAAATGACCAAATTACGAAATTCGGAAAAGTCACAAAACTCATACGCATTTAATAAACACATTCAGATCCATCAATACGTACCTAAGTCAGATCCGTGCTGGGAATTTCTCAGATTGGCGGGTACTTAACTTTGATTTCGGAATACTTGGCCCTGGTGAATATTTTATATAGAGGATTTTTGGAATTTTGACTTATTCTGATGAGTTCTAGCACCTGTGAAAAAAAGGCTCACCTTTGAAAACACCCTTTATACTTACAAAGCCTAGTTTCTATGACCATCAAAGGATTCAAAAAATTTTTCAAATCTGGATAAATACAAATTATTGATGAAATGTAAATTAAATAGGACTATAGCCTGTACATACATTTTGGGAAATGATGAAAAAATAAAAAATGATAAAAAAAAATTGAGGAAAGCACTGCCGTGAAGGCAGGAGCTTTTGAGCGCTCGGACATGCACCTTGTAGGTAGATTCGCATTCTTCAGTTTTAGAAACCAATTGGAAATATTTTGACAGCTGTCAAAAAAAAATTCAAACATGGGCGAAAATCCAGACTTCACGTCAATGCTTTAGGTGACCAATTTTTTTTTTTTAATAATTCGCTAGAATTTTCTACGGTATCTATTGTCTTGGTAATACGATCTGGACAACATTTCCCACGTAGTTTGAATACATTATTCTTCATCTATGTGCCAAATTTCATTCCAATCCAATGCGTAGTTTCGAAATTGTCGGGAAAAAAATAGTTTGAACGGCTATATTTACGGAACCCCTAGTCCAATTCTGCTCATTGATGAACGTGACCGCACGATTCGCGATCCAAACCTATCCTGAAAATTTCAAGTTCCTAGGCCTTCCATTACAAAGGTATAATTTTCTATGGTTTCTATGGTTCTGTTCAAGCGATCTGGACAAAATGTAGCTCGAATATATCATTATCATCTTAAATACAAATTTTCGTCACGATCAAATACATAGTTTTAAAATTATCAAGAAAACTGAAATTCAAACGACCATATTCACGGAACCCATAGTCTAATTTTGCTCATTGATGAACGTGACCGCAACATTCGAGATCTACTCGATCTATCTTTCCGTTCGAAAGTTATAATTTTCTATGGTTTCTATGGTTCTGGTCATGCGAGCTGGACAAAATTGCATGTAGCTTGAACACGTTAATTTCCATCTGAGTACAAAATTTCACCTCGATCGAACCCGTAGTTTCGAAATAATCAGGAGAACAAAATTTCGAACGGCCATATTCACGGAATCCCTCGGCGAATATTGCCCGATAACAAACTCAACCGCGGCATTCAAGACGTGAACCTACCCGAAAAATTTCAAGTTTCTAGGATATTCCGTTCGAGAGTTATCGTGTATACGGCCGGACGGACTCAATTTTTTCGACGAATTTGTCATCAGTGTGTCGAACCTTGTCGATTGAGACCATTTTCGGCACAAAATTCGAAAAATACAGACATCGGGATGAAATGATATAGCCCTCGTGTAAGTAGTACGAGCGCTCAAAAACTTCGAATTGGAATAGGTATGTTATTTATGAATACGGTGTCAAGTGAGTAGATGACAAAAATTAATATTCTGAATGGGTTGAGTGAGTAGATTCTTTACGAAAGATTGTAAAAAGATATTCTATGAAACATAAGAATAAAATGAATGAATGATGTGGTAATAAATCTCTCTGTAGAATGACCACGGTTTGGATTATGCTGATATTCCATTATATGGGCCGCTAGATTTTTTTTATTTCAAAAGGTCAGCTATAATCCGAACTGAAATAATCGAGAGGGAAATTGGAAATCATCAGCATCATTTGATAGATAGATGATACATGTTTTGGAGTTTTCTTTGCTACGTCCTGTAATTCGCTGTGTTCAAACTTTGATGTTCGTTCAGGTAATAACACGTGCAATGGCTTTATATGTGAATATTTAATTTTGATACTTTATATGCAGCAAACTGAAAACGGTTGCAGAGTTAGTTTTGTCAGAATTAAAAATGATATCGAATTTCACGTATGTGTGAGTACGCACTGCGATAATGCGTATTTTAATGAATTTGCGCAAAAGGACCTCAGAATATCAACAGTGATTATAACTCAACTAATAATATTCATTAATGAGTTGTTATAAGACAATATCAAGTTGACATCCCTCTACTGATAAGTTTTAGTTCGATTATACTTGATACCATCTTGCAAATCATACCTACTTGATGATAATTTTTTTCCTCAGAAATCGTTGAATCAATATGACAAGGAACCTGATTTTTTTGAAATGAATCAAGCTATTTGAAATTAATTTTTGAATGGATAAGAATAAGAAAAGAAGTCTCAATGAAGTTTAAGGAATGGCTTTCTCTAACCCTGGCAAACCATAGTCGAACACCACCAAAATATTTGATTTATTATTTACAAAAAATATCCGCCCGATTGCATTTTGGTTATTTCATTTTGGTCTCAAGAGAAAAATAGAAACCTGATTTCTTGGTGCCCTGATAAGGAGGCTGTATCTAAACAGGGGTTGGTCGATATTATATAAGATCCACGTTTCTTATTTATTTACAAACTATATGAATTTTGACTTGACGGTTTCGAATGTTTCATATCAGATTATTAATTTTTTGCTTCAGATATGTTTCTCTTCAAGTAAATGAATATTTGGTGAATGAAAAGTTCTTCGATCGCTTTCAATGGCAACCTTTGAATTTGTGAAATATCGTATGGCGATAGGTGCTTACTCTTGCGTATAACCGTGCGTGCCCTCATACACACCATAATAGACGCACTCGAGAATACCCAGGAAAAGTTGAACAACTTATGTCTATATGCCATTTGGATGTGTGATGCTAAGCCGACATATTCATTATGTATTTATAATGTTCAAGTAGAACGGATTTACATAAAAGACAGCCTTTGTGTAAAAAATTTAATCATTAAGTTCCATACACATTCACCCTATATTCCGAGTCTTATGTTGAATTTTTATTAATTTTCTTTATTATTCTTCTCTAATGGATATTCTCATTACATTTGGGTTATTCTGAATTATTGGTTGTCTATTGTAACTACAGATATATAATTTTTTTGAGTTGACTGACTGACATTATGTGACGTATCTTTGACATGAAACAAATCCGACATGGAGGTTTTTCCTCGAAAAATTCCGACCAATTCCAATCTACCAAAATTGAAAAGTGAAGGATATAATATAGCTGATTAAAATCCTTTCTCGAAATATTTGACTGAAAACAATTACTTGTGAAACATTGGTAAAAAAAAATTGATGGAAATTTTCTGGAAGCAAATTTATTCACTATCCATTTTTTTTTTCAGATGAGGATAGACCAGAAATGCTCAAACCAAATCAATGAAACGGTAAGTTAACAGAGAAATTTTAAGATTTTCAATTGTACACAGAAATGATCTTATGATTATTATATTTTATCAAGCGTTTTGCAAGAGTAGTTTTATCGAAGTTCAGAACAGATGCATTGGAGGTAAATCTTGAATTTTGACATCATCACCCCTGTTGAATATTTATTCTGTAGATTTAAGTAGTTATCTCAGCTACGACAAGTGTTGAAATAAAGTTACTGATAATTTTAGAGAACAGTTTTTTGCCGAAAAAACTTTCAACATTTCTCCAGAAAATCATTCTCCGAAATGATCTTGTTTTCGTGCCAGAAAAGTGGGGTGTTCCTCGAATTATTATCCTGAACTGAAATCAAACATGACATGAGAAAATTTGAGATGGATATTCAAACAAATATCTAAGTACTAATTTTCTTTGTTGAAGTCACAAACTTGGGATAATCTTGGGATAATCCAAATTCTTCATCTACACATCTACAACTCTTTCTATGGTACTGAAAACGTCGAGTAGATTGCATTTCAAAGAACACCTTTCTTTTAAGATCGGTGTGAGCTTGGTCGATCCAAAATGGCTCTATTGAACGATAACTCAATATCGCTAGCAATAGGTATCCGATAATTCAGTTCGATTAAATAATTGGCCAAGTATATACCTACTTCTCCAATCAAGTTAACCGAAAATATCACAAACTCGAAGACTACACAAAATAACTTATTTGAAC
Source organism: Aphidecta obliterata (assembly GCA_963966015.1). Lineage (NCBI taxonomy): Eukaryota > Metazoa > Arthropoda > Insecta > Coleoptera > Coccinellidae > Aphidecta > Aphidecta obliterata. Next base: position 14,269,570 of record OZ014435.1, on the reverse strand, counting down.
CCGCTTTAAGTTCCACAAGCTTGAGTTTTTTCAGAATTCCCCACTCCCGTCCACGTGCTCATTGGCCTATGGCAATCGAAGTCGCATATGATTTTGAGTTAGTGGAATCCTTCTCAAAAATCGTCGAGAATGTATATTAACGTCTCGAAGTCTTTGACGAACTGTTTCAACCGAAAACAAAACACCAAAAGCGTTCAAAAGCCGCTGTTGCATGGTTCGGCAAGTACTCATAGGCTCTCTACGGGTAGACACAGTCAGAAGTCGATCTTTTGCAGGAGTGGTAGATCTTGGGCGTTTACTTCTCGGTCTTTCGATCACGTTTCCAGTTCCTCGATATCGATGGACGAGCCGGTAAACTATACGTTTTCACTGACTTCAAAGAAGATCGCTACATCTCTCTAATTACTTCCCGCCTCGATCATACCAATAGCCCTATTGGCTTCATCCGTCATTGGCTTCATCCGTGTTGGCATTATTGCAAAACAAATTTTCAGATTTTGAATCGAAGATAACATTCCTCTTTGATCCTTCGAAAGTGCTCATACAATTCGCACGCAAGTGCAGCACCAGCTGAAAAATCGACAGGATCCCTTGCAGGCGATCAGAAGAACGACTTTTATTCACTTGACCGCGAATACAATAAAAACATCACGTCATGAATGACAAACTACGAAACCATATAGAAAATCGAGCGCGCTCGTCATCTGCATACGAAAACAAAGTTCATTCATATCGACGATTGCGGCGTGTAGTTTACGCGTCTTCGTGTAAGGAGTTACGAGGGAATAGCAACCCATCCGAAATTAGCGGATAGAATGTCCCACATTCAGAAATTACGCCATAAAGGCCGTAAAAAGGCCATAAACGCGGCGAATAAAACGGTTGCCGTAGGTCACGGCGGGCTACGACCGTAAAATACCGGCGCGTTACGTCAGTCCGTCAGTCAGAAGTCGTACGTCGTAAAATTTTCCCGCAGCGACGCGCCCACGATATTTTATGGGCATCGGCTCCCCCCAACAATCGGGCCGTTATTCGCACTTCTTACGGCCTTTTATGCATGTACGTATGTAAATAGACGCGTTCGGGGAGGACCGAGCGATGACCTTGAACTCCCGCCGCGACCTTGACTTTAAACGAGGTTTATCGCAAGGTTGTGAATGGATAATATCTCTGGGTTTGATTGGCAGGGACGGTTACTGAACGGATAATTGGCCGATTCTGCCCACATCTGTGAAATCAGTATATTTGCAAGGTTTTCATTACAAAATATACTGATCCACAAAAGTTAAGGGAGTTTTTTTCACCAATTTTCCAAATATGAGAAATCTAAATGTTCACTCACTTACCTAACTCATTCATTCGTTCATCTTTTCAAATGTCACTGTTTCAGATGGAAATTCATTTTCATTATTCGTAGTAAAAAATGATTCCACTCAAAAAATTTGAAAAATTTAGTTCAATACAGAGAATATGGCCTCTTCGAACATCAACCACAGCCTGACAACGCCATTGCCTACTTGATTGCAGCCTTGATCAATTTCTCTTCAGAGTTGCGGTGAAAGCTGTCTGAGGTCTTGAAGTGACAAACTACAATTTGTCATCTCAACAGGAAAATAATACTGTGACGAAAACCGGAATATGCGTGACTATTTTCAGGAATTTCCTGTTTAATAAACAAACAACATAGATAGTTGTATTCCTAACTTCAAACTTCAGTTTCAACAAGAATTGCCAGTAATGAACACTAAACTGAGACAGGAAGTACTTTACTTATAACGGAACTGTTGTATCGATTAAACAGAAATTTACCGTTGAATTAAAGAACTATCGTTCATATATTACAGTACTAGTTAGTTGTATTCGAAGCTTGTAACTTCTAACCTGAGCTTGTACAGAAATTTTCTGTAGTAATGCATTCTGTTCAAAAAGCGACTTCGCGAATAAGGGTCTAGTATATTTTTGAGCGCTCGTACTACTTACACGAGGGCTATATCATTTCGTCACGATGTCTGTATTTTTCGAATTTTGAGCCGAAAATGGTCTCAATCGACTATGTTCGACTTACTGATGACGAATCCGTCGGAAAATTTGAGTCTGTCCGTCCGGCCGGCCGTCCGTCTGTCCGGCTGTAAGCACGATAACTCTCGAACGGAACAACCTAGAGACTTGAAATTTTCAGTGTGGGTTCAGTTCCCAAATGCCTCGGTTAAGTTCGTTAATGGGCCAAATTCCACTAGGGGTTCCGTAAAAATGGCCGTTCAAAGTTTTGTTTCCCTGATTACTTGAAAACTACATATTTGATTGAGATGAAATTTTGCACAAACATGGAGAATGAGGTGTTCAAGCTACATGTGAAATTTTGTCCAGATCGCATTACCAGAACCATAGAAACCATAGAAAATTGTAACTTTTGAACGGAAACGCCTAGGGACTTGAAATTTTCAGGATAGGTGTGGATCTGGAATGTCGTGATCACGTTCATCTATGAGCAAAATTATAGTAGGGGTTCCGTAAATATGGTCGTTTGAAATTTAGTTTTCTTGATAATTTCAAAACTACAGGTTCGATCTTGACTAAATTTTGTATACTAATGGAGAATGATATATTCAAGCTACACTTCTCCAGATCACATGACCAGAACCATAGAAACCATAGAAAATCATAACTTTCGAACGGAAAGGCCTAGGGACTTGAAATTTTCAGGACAGGTCATCTGAAATGTCGCGTTCACGTTTATCAATGAGCAAAATTATACTAGGGGTTCCGTAAATACGGTCGTTTGAAATTTTGGTTTCTCGATCATTTCGAAACTACGGATTCGATCGAGATGAAATTTTGTATTTTAATCGAGAATGATATATTAAAACAATATTTTGTCCAGATCGCATGACCAGAACCATAGAAACCATAGAAAATTGTAACTTTTGAACGGAAAGGCCTAGGAACTTGAAATTTTCAGGGTGGGTTTGGATCGCGAATATCGCGGCCACGTTCATCAATGAGCAAAATAAGACGTAAATATGGCTGTTCAATATATTTTTTTCCTAATAATTTCGAAACTACTGATTGGATTGGGATGAAATATTGCACCTAGCTCAGGAATAATGTATTCCAACCACTTGAAATTTTGTATTTTAATCGAGAATGATATATTAAAACAATATTTTGTCCAGATCGCACCACCAAGACCATAGATACCGTAGAAAATTCTAGCGAATTATCGAAAAAAAATTGGTCACCTAAAGCACTGACATGAAGTCTGGAGTTTCGCCTAAGTTTCAGAATTTTTGTGACAGCTGTCGAAAATTCCTCCAATTGATTTCTAAAACTGGAAAATGCGAATCTACCTACAAGGTGCATGTACGAGCGCTCAAAAGCTCCCGCCTTCACGGCAGTGCTTTTAGTAATTTTTTAAAGAGTATCTTTACATTATTCTAATGAATTTGACGAACATTCGTTGAATACAAAATACAAGTAATGAGAGACTCCATAATAAATACAGGGTGTCCCAAGTTCGAGTGCCTATTAGACGTTTCTTGAGACCTGGACCTATTTGATATCTGAAAATTTGGATTATAATAATGTTCGACTTCATCTACTGAGCAGAAATATTCTTGTAGCCTGAACACTTCTAGTTATACAGGGAGTGAAATCCGCAGAAATCACATGACAACCTCCGATCTAAATCTAAGAACAAAAACGTAAATTTCGAGTACCTATATCAGAGACTCCATAATTTCCCTGCGTAAACGTTTCAAGATGCTTCAAACGCTACAAGTGGTCTCGTTTTACTCTGGCATTCATGCGGAAAATATTATGCTTCTGACCAATAAACATCGTTTAAACCTTCGAAACCGATCCTTTCTCCATAAAGATCAATTGGTCTCAGGGTTCGTGATTCACCGAGTCGTCTAACTATTAATTTAAATTTTGCACAGTTGGATTTCTGCCAATGAGTAGCATCACGCATTACTTCTAACAAGATTCAATAAAGTAAATCTGTCTGTTACAGGCGCAGTAGTTTTGAATATCCAATTGGATTTATATTGAACCGTTATGTTACTGTCGCATGCCGGATTTATGAAAATTTATTGGTGCATCGTCTGGAATTCAACAAGTGGTTATAGCATCTTAAGGAAAGTGAGTGGTATATCTGTCAAATATCTTAAACGTTGACAACGGAATTATCATTAAATAAATCCTTTCCTTGAAACCAGCTTGGTTCGTGATCCTATTTGAAAAATCCACTTAAATTATTGGTGGTAACATAAAATTATAACAAATACTTACATATCATACAATCTTTCGTTAGAATAAAGTGAAATGAATAGGTAACAATTATTATGATTCAATGTTACTTGAAGCAACCCATAGGATGCTTCAAGTGACGTGGCCTATCCACAGTTCGAAGAGAACCAGACCGATTTCAAATCTTTTTTTTTTCAAATGATTAAAACTTCACGTTACTAGAAACTCCTTGTATGATGAGATCCAAAAACACATTCATCATACGTTGATTATTGATTACCTATAATATAACAGGGGTTGTATTCGATATGCCTAGAACAACAACAATTCACATTTTCTTCGATTTCTGCTTCGTAGTCACTTTCTCGACACACCCTCCGACTCCATTGAAGAGGGCACATCTGAGTTTCGGGCTCCCCCTGTACCCTCGAGGATAGTAAATATGGATGACAGTTGTCAGGATCCCCTCATGCGATATTCAGTGGGGTTGCGTAGAGTTGAATATGCTCCCACCTCCATCAATAATGCATTAAGATATTTCTCATCTTCAAATTTGCGATGTCATCCCATGGATTTTTTTTTGGGACATAACGAGGATTGAGGAAATATGTATTTTCTGCTTATGGAAATGAAAAGTTCTCCTGAAAATTTTATCTCAATAAATGGATACATTGGTTGTGAATAAGCTACGTTTTATACTTCGCTGAATTCGTATATATTCTTATTGTATAATTCAAAATTTCAATATTTTGTGTATCATAAGGACTTTCATTGATTTATTTATGACTCATTTCGATTAATTATAATTACTTCATTTGAATAACCAGATTTGCGATTATTTTTGTTGTTCATTACGTCGAAATCTCTCTAATTAGTGCTGGCATTCATTCTGAATTTGAGTTTGAAATATTGCATGAAGCATTTATTATTGTATTCGCCACAAAACTCAACCGCTCTTGAATAACTACACCTATAAAAAAAAAAAATTATGGATTACTTATAAAGATTTGAAATTCTACTGCTGTATTTACTCTATGAAGAAAAAAAACTGAAAAAATTGTGATATCATTGGCTTTAAAGTTTCTGTTAAAAATTGTTAAGCGATGAACCCGAAAATGTAAATAGAATCTGGAAAATTCCACAAGCGAAACACAGACACGTTCAAGTTGAGAAAGATCGCTCCAGAGGAATTCCGTTGATTATTTCGGGACACAGTTTGGATTAATTGCTAGAAATAACAGTTTCTGCCTCAGATGTGGAACATGTGATTCGCATAGTTGTCGATTTTCTCCGAGGCGCCGAAATAATTTATATTCTATCTTCTCCTGTTTCTATTAAAAAGAGCGTTATCATTTGGCCCGCTGAATGTTTGTTATTTCCGAATTTTGAGCGTATAATGTCCAACGATTAGTTTTTACTCACAGATGAAGAATTCGAGCTTTCTAGCTGTTCTGCGTGAAAAGACTATTGAGTTCTTCTGATATATCCGATACAATTCAGTGATTCTCTTGAAGTTTATGGAAACAAAATGCTTTTCTCGAATTTTGTCTGTAGTATTTGTGACGAGAAACCGAATATCGATCATTCGGGTTCGGTTTATACTTTTTCGGTTCTATCGCTAGGCAAAAAAAATTGTCTGCCGGAATTTGTGAAAGTAGTTATCTTGCATAATTACTTTTGTCAATCGTTTCCATCCAGAAAGGAGGTTAATCAATCGATTTTGATGAAATTCCGTTTGGTTATCAATTTTTAAATAAGTTCCGTTAGACTTTCACTCTGCTAGATACTTTGACAAATTTTGTGGATACTTTGTCAACGTGCCTTGTTTATAGTGAAACATCGACCATCGCCTCAACCGATGCATCGAGCATCGCCGTTGCCGGGGAATAAAATCAATTTGACTTTCCGCAGGCATGATGCCCGAAACGAGACATATGATTGGTGCGAGCCGTATTGTGTTTTAACCAGTGCCGTACTTAAGTTAGGCATAGTAAAGTGAGAAGAGGTTATTGATTTGTTTGTTTTGAAATGGATAAAGAAAAATCAATAAGTGAAATATTTATTCGGCCTTCAATTTTTTGGGATGAAAGATAGGAGACATCACAACAGATATGTTTCGGATAAAGCGTGGACGGAAATGAGCAATAAAACAAATATTTTAGGTGAGCTACGAAAAAAATGTAAATAAAACATAAAGCAAATATTATAGCAGTCTCTTTCATATTTTTGTCAGAAAAAAATATTTTATATTCTATTAACTGGGTGCAACGAAAAATAATGGACCGAAATAAGCAATATTACTCATACTTCAGGTGAGCTACAAAAACAATGTAAATAAACATGAAGCCCTAATATTATAGCCATCTCTTTCACATTTTTGTCAGATAAAAATATTTTTTATTATATTGACTGGGTGTAACAAAAAATAATAGACGGAAATGAGCAATATTACTAATATATCAGGTGATATACGAAAACAATGTAAATAAAACATGAAGCCAATATTATAGCAATCTCTTTTTCATTTTTTTATCAGATAAAAATATTTTATATTCTATTAACTGGGTGTAACAAAAAATAATGGATGGAAATAAGCAATATTACTAATATATCAGGTGATCTACAAAAACTATGTAAATAAAACATAAAGCCAATATTATAGCAATTTCTTTTTTATTTTTTCATCAGATAAAAATATTTTATATTCTATTAACTGGGTGCAACAAAAAATAATGAACGGAAATAAGCAATAATACTAATGGTGAGCTTCAAAAACCTTGTAAATAAAACAGAGAGTCAATATTATAGCAAACTCTTTCTTAATTTTATCAGATAAAAATATTTTATAGGTATTCTATTAATTGGGTGCAACAATATATCAGAAAACATATTTCATATTTAAACCACTACTTACTTCCTATTTCCAACACCTCACTTCGACTCTGGACTCATCATCCTTACATTTGCTTTCATAGATGCCCCACTATGTGCCCTCTGAGGCGATGCTTGAGGTGAGTCTTGATGCGATGCTTCACTATGTTTTTAGTGAAGTAAAATTTGGTATCGCAGAAGACAGCATCAGAAAAATGTAAAATCAATAGAACGTTATCGTACAAACTTCGTGGTTCTCATGAAGGCAATCCCGGACATCTAACTGTTTAATCCAAAGTGGAAGAAGAATTGATTGCACGAATTCTGTGAATTGTAAAACATCTTTTTGAAGGAATATTATTTTTGTTTTTTTCAATTTTTTCATTTGTATTCAGTTCCTTCTCTACATTGTAAACTTATCGATGAATAAATTCTAAGTGGGTAGACCACTAGCCCCCAAATGGTACTAATTGGTGGTTTTCGTTGTTTGAAGGCATTTTTTAAACTATTTTCCATACTTTGTTACACATTAATTTCGTTACATTGAAGCATCTTCAAATTGGTAAGAGAATGCATGAGGTTCAGATATATTATTATCTAACTAATATGAGAGAGGAAATTGCCGGAATTCTACAATCAGTTTATTTCCAGATTTTCTAGCAGGTTTTATATCATTCCTCTACTTCCTCCATGTATAACTTCAAAATACTAATCAGAATCTTGTTTTTCGATTATTAAAATGTCTGCATAATATGCTTGCGAGGCTCGTTATCAATTATGTTCGGATATCTTCCGGTTCAGGAAGTTTTTTCAGTATGTCCCATAAGGTATCTTTTTTTTGTACCAGTGGCTAACTTTTTCGAACCAACAGTATCACCTACCTACATAGATTTATTTTGTTTTTCCTTGCCGTGTTTTTCAGAGCAAAAGCTTGAAGCTTATATGTTTTATAGCAAAGTCTTTAATAAGTGGGTATTATTATAGGTTTAAGCGCCTTTTTAGCATTGATTTTTATGAAACGCTCTGCTATGTGGTTAATAACGTCAGTCTGGTTCATTTGGATTATTTAGAAAGAAGAATAGACTTTTTTGATGTTGTAATATTATTCCCGATAATTTAATTTCATATCTCGATGAAGATATCTGCAGGATCAAATGAAGATCCATATCAGAAACTTGTTGACGGTGTCATAAAACTTGAGGTTCCATGAAACACAACAGAGTTATTTCAAGACGGTCTTCTGGCCAAAAATCAGGTTTTATAATGTATTTGAAAAGGATATTCAATTGTGAAATTGAAAAACAATTGTTTTATACCGGTAAACTGGGGCTCTTTGACTCCGCGGTATACATTGACATATTTTGTGGCTACTTTGTCAAAGTTTCTTGTATAAGCAGAAACAGAGGATAATTCTAGGTTACTTTTATATAATTATTGTCTGTACATGTTTGAGCATTCCTCTGTGTATGGTGCCTTAAATGTTTTAATTTTTTATAGGAGTCGTTTAATTCCTCTAGAAAAAACAAGTTTCACATTAGTTGATGCAACCGAACTGCAGTTTGTCATTTCTACAGGAAAATAATACTGTGACGAAAACCGGAATATGCGTGACTATTTACAGGAATTTCCTGTTTAATAAACAAAGAAGTTAGTTGTTTTCCAAGCTTCAAAAGTTCAGTTTTTAAAGTGAAGTAAAATCCAGTAGATTATCGCAGAAGGCAGCATCCGAAAAATGTAAAATAAATAGAACGTTATCGTACAAACTTCGTTGTTCTCATGAAGAAAATTCCAGACATCCAACCGTTTTATCCAAAGTCGAAGAAGAATTGATTGCACGAACTCTGGGATCTGTAAAACATTTTTTCGAAGGAAAATTATTTTTGTTTTTTTTCATTTCTTATTTTTATTCAGTTTCTTTTTCTGCATTGTAAACTTTTCGATATTTGAATCCTAACTTGGTAGACTCCCGTAATTTTTGAGCGCTCGTACTACTTAAACGAGGGCTATATCATTTGGTCACGATGTCTGTATTTCTCGAATTTTGCGACGAAAATGGTCTCAATCGACAGAGTTCGACTCACTGATGACGAATCCGTCGAGAAATTCGAGTCTGTCCGTCCGTAAGCACGATAACTCTCGACCGGAACAACCTAAAGACTTGAAGTTTTCATTGTGGGTTCAGTTCCCGAATGCCTCGGTTGAGTTCGTTAATGGGCCAAATTCCACCAGGGGTTCCGTAAATATGGCCGTTCAAAGTTTTGTTCTCCTGATTACTTGAAAACTACAGATTTGATCGAGATGAAATTGTGCACTCAATTGGAGAATGAGGTGTTCAAGCTACATGTGAAATTTTGTCCAGATCGCATGACCAGAACCATAGAAACCATAGAAAATTGTAACTTTTGAACGGAAACGCCTAGGGACTTGAAATTCTCAGGATAGGTGTAGATTTCGAATGTCGTGATCACGTTCATCTATGAGCAAAATTATAGTAGGGGTTCCGTAAATATGGTCGTTTGAAATTTTGTTTTCTCGATAATTCTGAAACTACGGATTTGATCGAGATAAAATTCTGTATTTTGATCGAGAATGATATATTAAAGCAACATTTTGTCCAGATCGCATGACCAGAACCATAGAAACCATGGAAAATCGTAACTTTTGAACGGAAAGGCTTAGGAACTTGAAATTTTCAGGGTGGGTTTGGATCGCGAATGTCGCGGTCACGTTCATCAAGGAGCAAAATTAGACTAGGGGTTCCGTAAATATGGCCGTTCAAAATATTTTTTTCCTGATAGTTTCGAAACTACTGATTGGATTGGAATGAAATTTTGCACCTAGCTGAGGAATAATGTATTCAAAACGTATTGTCTAGATCGCATCACCAAGACCATAGATACTGTAGAAATTTCTAGCGAATTATCGAAAAAAAATTAGTCAGCTGAAGCACTGACATGAAGTCTGGAGTTTCGCCTAAGTTTCAGAATTTTTGTGACAGCTGTCGAAAATTCCTTCAATTTATTTCTAAAACTGAAAAATGCGAATCCACCTACAAGGTGCATGTACGAGCGCTCAAAAGCTCCTGACTTCAAGGCAGTGCTTTTCGTAATTTTTTTATGTTTAACAGCCTAGAGTATTATAAAATTAAAGAATCTAATCAGTTGGCTGTCAAACAAGCCCTCAAATAGGCTTCTTTGACACCAAAAATATTTTTTTTTTTTGTATTGAAGATTTACTTCGAAAAGTTGTATGTTATAGGAAAGGTTGCCAAGGTATCAATTGGATCAGATAAACACACATTGGTTGATGATATGAACTTAAATAAAAGTTATAGTATTAAAACTCTGCAAACTATGTCAAAATAGCCCCAGTTTACGGTAGTTGATTTCAATTATAGTCCTGGGAACGGAACAATTCTGATATTAAGGCTTTGCAGACTATTTCTGAAGGTGAATCCTTTATAAATGAATTTCTTTAGTCTTGAAGTAATCTTATTGATGGTTAAACTTTGAACTGTTTCTTGGGCTTAAAATATGTAACAAACCTTGATAAATAGGTGTTAATTGTTTTTTAGGCTGTAGATCGTAATGACCCCATAAAACGATATAATTCTGAAAACCATATGTTTATGTTTGTTTTTTATAGTCTTGATATGATTTCTCGATAAGTGCGTCGAGGTCTGTTCAACTAAGTAAAAGTGATATGTAACAGTAAATGACACGATGTTTCATTAAGCTCAAAACAGTTACAAAACCAGTGCAATGGCAAATTATCTTTCATCGTTTCTGGGCCATTGAAACCAAAATCTGAAAAATAATGGCGTGTCATCAGAGTTGCCTCACGACAGCGTATTCACGGTCGAATTTTACGGTCTGCCCGGCGCTACAATAGACTCAATTCGATGATCGTTTAGCAACTACCGTCGGCAATAAAATTAAGTCACAAGGTGGAACAGGTTGTCTGTGGATAAATTTCATTGACTCTTAAAACTTTTATGGCGCATAAAATAACCTTTTATGACCCACTTCCGGTGTCTCTCCAGGCTCCCGCCGCAGGAATCAATCTCCCCAATCTTATCTCATCTAACCGGGAGTTGGTTCTCATTGTGTTCTCATTAACGGTCATTGCCACTTCGGGCGTGTGTTTTTATAGGTTCCTCGTTTTTCGGACTCGATCCGGTGCGAAGGACCAGCAATCGAACGGCGGATCCGACTCGAAGGACCATATTCGGATCCGGCGATTTGGAGGTTTGTTCGGGAGATTGCCCCTCTTTTTGTGCGTCGATTGCGCTACGCGTTTCCTTTACGGTTCCACCTTTTCCGCGATGGCCGACTGTTCTGGGCTAGGCGATTGGCGGGCACCACGAAAATGGGACGTGCTTGGCAACAATAAATTTCACGGAACCGTCTGATTAGAATCATGGCCGCCCGGCTTTCGCCAATCGGGTCTGGGCTTTTTCATGGCTTCCGAGCTTCCGAAGGGGGGAGGCTAATTCCCGCGTCGCACGGGTAGATGGAGCCAGCGGAGCGTTTTCTGGATCGAACTGTTTACGTAACGCTTCCAGTTGTTATTTTCTGTTATTTTAATTTTTGTTAATGTATACACCGTGGTGTTTATACCGCTAAATCACGTGTTACCTTAAGTTTGTTTATATTACCGTTACCTTCAGTTTGTAGTTGTAATATCGACAGACAGTAAACAGATGGCAGCACCATAAGGCCGTAACCTAAACTTTCTTTTGTGTCTATTCCACTATTTCACCAAAGAAATTCTGTGTTGGATAGTTTCTTTTTTAATCAATATATGTTTTTTACCAATTTGAGTTTCTTGTTTGAAGATATCAAATTTTTCTGCAATTCTAAGAATTCTTCCTTTATAGAGATTCGTCCATTTATTTATTTCTAATGGTTGTTTTGTATATACAATTTGCAATAAGTAGGTATGGGAGTAATATCTGACGTCTCTCATATATTTCATGAGTAGCGATGTACAGATCCCTGCAAACACTTTATCTGTAGGTGGTGAAAATTCTGATAGATGTCCCTGTCGATTTCTAACTTGTTCTTCACTGATTTGGCCAGCAAATAGGTATTTTGCGATGACAAAAACACAGTTGCACAAAAACATTAGAAAGTATCTTAAGTGGACACCAACAGTCAACAGATGAAGTTGAAATGTTCTTTTAAGTCTCTTTCGAGCTAATTATGTCTCCTGAAAATTAACAGTGAGGTGTTAACTAAACTTATATCCCTTAGTTCCGATGTTGTAGGTCGGAAAACAAAACCACGAATCGTCTTGTCAAGATAAAACAGTGGATATTCTGATAAGTGTGCATAATATCTCCTTCCTTTTCGTATGTATTTGAGCAAGACTTTTATACTTATTACCTACCTAGTATTATTCTTGCCAAGAATATTTCATTTCCCATCAGAAATCTTTCGTGATTTGATTTTATGATGAAAAAAATACGGAAGCGCCGAACGAACATGGAGAAAAAATATTAAAGCCAGTTTGAACTGACAATTATCAATAATTCTCAGTTTTAACTGGCAATTAGCATTATGTATAATTGTCAGTTTGAACCGACAGTTATACATAATTGTCAGTTCAAACTGACAGTTATTCATAATTGCTTCCAACAATTATACATTATTGCCAGTATAAACTAATTATGTATAATTGTCAGTTTTAACTGGCAATTATACAAGACCGAAAGTCGTATTGGATAAGAACCTTTTCATTTATTTTTTTCCTTTATTCATTTATTTGAAGTTTTACGAGGAGTACAAACAGGCTAAGCCAAAAAACAATATTCACCTCTTAAAAACTACAATAACATCGATTCAAAAATCAATGAAATAAACAGCAACAATATAAGTGGATTTTTTAATTTTTGATTTTTTGGAGTAATTTATTCATTAACTTATTTGAAAGTTTTCGAGGAATACAAATAGGCTTAGCCAAAAGACAGTATTCACCTCTCAAAAACTACAATAACATCGATTCAAAAATCAATAAATTAATCAGCAACAATACAGTTTGATTTTTTTTATTTTGAATTTTTTTATTTTTTTATTTAATTTTTTTAGTCACAATTTTGTGACAACTGAATGAAATATATTCCTTGGTAGGTGGGTTATCTATAACAATTAATAAAAAATATTTTTTTTCGATACCAGGGGCGTCGGTTATTTTTTTTGAGGGTCCAAATGGTTCAACAAATAAAAAAACATGTTATAATATGGGAATTAGATGAGACCTTAGGTATAATGGACTAGCCAATTAGGGAAGTGAGTATCCCCACTACTCCTCAGTATCGACGCCCTTGTCCAAAACATTCCAATTTTTGAAAAATTTCAATTAGATTTTCAATCCAACTAAATTTCTTTGTTGATTTATGAATCCATGAGAAAACCTGATATCCATAAGAATATAAGTTGTAAGTCTGCCCAAACTTCTGAATCATTTCTCGAAAACTGGGGGGGGGTCTCAAATTGACTGACTCAATAATAAATAATAATTATGAAAATGATGATGATTACAATTATTATTCTTACTTTATACCGATTAATTCTATCAACCATAAATGTCTTCGCTATTCAAGGAACAAATAATAACAATAATAATAAATAAGAACAATTCTCTAAATATGCGAATATATTAAATATCCAATTTGAATGACTCGTAAATTGAAATGATGAGTCAATTCAAGAATTCACGTCATTCGAAAGATGTGCAGATAACGAATTTGTTTTGTCGAATTAAAAGTTCTCAATATATCATATCTACCATCCATATGCCTACATCATTAGTACAGCTACAAGTAATAAATTATATTTTCTCTCCCTAATCCTTTAACGAAAAATATTTCTATCTTATATATATGGTCCTAGGAGAATTATGTGAATTTTATTCTCCAAGCCAGATATGAATGTGGAGATTAATAATTATAATCTGGCACCTGTTGGATGAAATGTAATATGAATAAAATAATTCATTTCATTTCTTGATATTTTTGAGCTTTACTCTCGAAAGTTTCATTTTGTGATGAATTCGATCGAATAAACACATTTCCCACAAGATCATGTGAAATGAGATGAATATATTGGATTCATTAGAGTTTTAATGGTCTTAACGGGTTGTAAATCTTCAATAATCTTTAGATGTCTTAAATGTCCAAAATATCGCCTGATAGAGCAATAAAATTTATGAGCCCATAAATAAAACACATCAAACGTTTCATGCAAAAAATAATGTGTATTCATTAATATTTTTAAAATGAGTTATTTATGCTCAATTACCAGAAATTTCGATTCTATCATTTCCTCGCTATGAAAGTGGATTTCTAGTTAACCCAAGATAAGACAATTCCGAAGTGTTCTATATTTACCGGGCATAAACAAGTAGTAAATCGATCTCTTTTAATACCATTAATCCTTTCCTACCTAAGGAGTTGGTATTTATTTCGGGATCTTCAGTTTATTTCTGTATCACATCGACATGAATTGCTTGTTGTACGAGTTCGTAGACTTCGTTTTGATAAATAATGTTGAGTAAGTGTTTGTTGAGCGCTCGTACTACTTACACGAGGGCTATATCATTTCGTCACGATGTCTGTATTTTTCGAATTTTGAGCCGAAAATGGTCTCAATTCGTCAAATCGTCAGCACGATAACTCTCGAACGGATCAACCTAGAGACTTGAAATTTTCAGTGTAGGTTCAGATCCCAAATGCCTCGTTAGTTCGTTAATGGGCCAAATTCCACCAGGGGTTCCGTAAATATGGCCGTTCAAAGTTTTGTTTCCCCGATTACTTGAAAACTGCAGATTCGATCGAGATGAAATTTTGCACTCAGATGGAAAATGAAGTGTTTTAGCTACATGCGAAATTTTGTCCAGATCGCATGACCAGAACCATAGAAACCATAGAAAATTGTAACTTTTGAACGGAAATGCCTAGGGACTTGAAATTTTCAGGATAGGTGTGGATCTCGAATGTCGTGATCACGTTCATCTATGAGCAACATTATACAAGGGGTTCCGTAAATACGGTCGTTTGAAATTTTGTTTTCTCGATCAATTCGAAACTTCGGATTCGATCGAGATGAAATTTTGTATTTTAATCGAGAATGATATATTGAAGCAATATTTTGTCCATATCGCATGACCAGAACCATAGAAACCATAGAAAATTGTAACTTTTGAACGGAAAGGCCTAGGAACTTGAAATTTTCAGGGTGGGTTTGGATCGCGAATATCGCGGTCACGTTCTTCAATAAGCAAAATGAGACTAGGGGTTCCGTAAATATGGCCGTTCAAAATATTCTTTTCCAGATAGTTTCGGAACTACTGATCGGATTGGAATGAAATTATGCATCTAGCTGAGGAATAATGTATTCAAAGTACGTGCAAAATGTTGTCCAGACCGCATCACCAAGACCATAGATATCGTAGAAAATTCTAGCGAATTATCGAAACAAAATTGATCAGCTGAAGCAGCGACATGAAGTCTGGAGTTTCGTCTAAGTTTCAGAATTTTTTTGACAGCTGTCAAAAATTCCTTCAATTGGTTTCTAAAACTGGAAAATGCGAATCTACCTACAAGGTGCATGTACGAGCGCTCAAAAGCTCCTGCCTTCACGGCAGTGCTTTTTGTAATTTTTTCATTATTATTTTATACCTAACGTTAGAAGTTTAATAAGAACTTCGGTCCGTAAGTGTTTTTTATTTATGCTTCATCTAAGATTCATTTTGTCCTTATTGATTCCTCGATTTTTTGCGTTTTATTGTTAGATCGGACTATGGAGCTAGAAGGATCAATGCCGGATAGCAACTGATTTTTGTACCAAGCAAATACTGTCAAGTATAGCATAAGAGAAAAATTTCAAAGGAATCCCCCCTTTAATTTTTGAAGGTTGCGTTTTGGGAAGCTGTGAGAAATGAATGAAAATGTTTCAGTTCTGGACAAAACTGGGAAAGATTTTAGCTTAATGCAGTATAAAGATAGTATGGTCAAAATGTCTCTTTTATTATCCAGTTTTTTTTTGCAACTAGAGGCAATATAACATGTTCAATGTTTTTCCTCTTATTTGTATTACATTTCATTTTTTATTATTGATTTTCCCATTCTTTTCTTGACTGATTGTTCCATAGACATAATCATCCCGTCCAGAATACTGTTTATGTTTGGGACAGCTAGATAATCCTTCCATTTTCTATTTTATTAGTTCACATCATTTATTCTTCACATTTATTATATTATATTTTTACACATATACCTACATTGATTTATTATGAAGGAATAATGCAATCAAGAATAAACATAAAGTAATTTCCTACGGTTTTATTGAATGATATGAAAGTTCGAATATTTTATCCATTTTGATACTGATACTTTTATTTCTTTCCTTTTATTTTCTCCATCTGCAAAAAATGAGGTTGAATTTTCGAACAATCGAAAACATGATTGCGTAACATTGTGAGATTATATGATTCAGTTATAAATCTGAATTCTAAGCATTCCCTTTACACAATACTCGAAATCGACAAACTACCCAAGAAATCTAGTTATAATGGGTCACTCGAGTCGAAAGTACCAATAATTCTCTGGTATCGGTGATGGTACCCCTATCAACAGAGGGAAAGCATAAAAAAGTGGTCGTAAAATGACTTCAGGATGGTCTGAGCCTGACTCCCCTGAAATATAAGACAAACACCTGTTTCTACTGGGGTTCCACCGTGAAATACCGAAAGGTGGAATGTGGTTTATCTAATATTTATGAGTACTTCCTTGTTTATAATAATTAGTTTCCACCTTTACTGCAAGACTGCATGAAATTCCCTTGGATATGGACATTTTCCTGAGTCATGTTATTAACATCAATAACACTGGATTTTAATTTTTAGGTATTTAATTTTTTATTCCTTCCTCTTTCATCTGAATTCTATATCGAAAAACAGCATATATGATTCAAATATTTTTTTCCATCTTGTTGCGATTCTTATTATCTCATTTCCTTCCGTAGGTATTCGTTTATCTCTGTATTAAGAAAATGTTCCTCTTCAATAGGGCGTTTTTCATTAATTCTTGAAAATCTGGCACAACTCAATTAATTCTTATCTAAGTATAGCCATTTCACGATTCATTATTTCTTTTCCTCTTCCTTCCTTTCTGTTCCATTGTGGATGATGTGGTTTGGCAATATTCGAACGCTTTCCAGGAAATTGGACCAATCCATCCAGGATGTGCGTGTCCGCTGTCCCAGTTTCCTCTTCGGGAACGGTCTTCAGCTCTCCGGAACGCTTATTTATACCGCCTCCGAGAATGGAGCGCGCCCCCGGGTCGTAAACGGTTTATGTTTATTGAATTACGCCGTTACATCAGGGTATTAAAGTCCAGGACGCGATGCCACGCCATCGCCCCCGTGGCGGGTTCGCGTGTCGCCTCTGGATTTCCTCGGGGGTATGTTCGTTTTCGGAAGGATCGAAGATAATGTAACATCCTACTTGGGTTCCTGGAAGAGCCGATTCCCTTGCACAATCTGAAAATAAATAAAGCGTTGATTAATAGGTTAACTGAAAACAGAGGAAGGAAAGTTGACCGAGTAACCCTTATTTTGTCACATCCATAGATGTTGAGGAGAGCTGAGGAAGAAGAGGAGGTGCTCAGCACATCTTTTCTTTCGAAAAGGCTGAGTAGGAAAACATGTGATGAAACAATTTTCTGTGGAAAAATTGTTCTAGATAATCTAATGAGCAGACCAACAAATCTATACATGTAACCCCAGAGAACATCAAATCCATCATTCGCAAATATAGACCAGTTTAGACTCATTGAGTGAGTCCACTCTGCAGGTTCATGAACCGATTATCTGACCCCCAAACAACCACCATGCATGTGCATACGCAAACCTTGCGATATTTAATTGTCCGATGTGGAAGTACTAGTTGAAGCTATTTAACCTTATAAGTCCGAAAAATCTGACAATGAATAATATATAGTCTGTTCATCTTATTGAATGTGATGTGATGAATTGTGATGAAACAATTTTTTCGAATAAGAATTGTTCCGTCCCTCACATCGAATTTGGTCATCGCTATAACTATACTGACCAGACTCAATAAGTCGAAACCGGTCTATAGTTGCGAATGATGGATTTGATGTTCTCTGGACCTCAGAGAGACATGAATCGATTTGTTGGCCTGCTTATTAGATTATCCATAACAATTTTTCTTCGAAAAAATGGTTTCATTACAATATGTATTTGAATAAGATAAACAGCCAATATTTTATTCATTGAGCAAGAAAACTATGTCGCGAAGAGTTTCGGAGTACCGAGCTTTCATAATATAAATTAGCAAGAAACGCGACAAACCACATACAAGTGCCCTCAAACTAGGTATATAATTTTTACTACATACATATTTCATTTCTACCTTGATCGCCTTCAAGAATTTGTTTTGTTTTGATCGATTTCAATGATTTGTTATTGTAAAAATTACGAAAAGCACTGCCGTGAATTCATCCACCTTGTAGGTAGATTCGCATTCTCCAGTTTTAGAAACCAATTGGAAAGATTTTGACAACTGTCAAAGAAAATTTCAAACTGAGGTGAAAATTCAGCCTTCACGTCAGTGCTTTTGGTGACCAATTTTTTTTTGATAATTCGCTAGAATTTTCTACGGTATCTATGGTCTTGGTGATGCGATCTGGACAAAATTTCCCACGTAGTTTGAATACATTATTCTTCATCTATGAGCGAAATTTCATTCAAATCCAATAAGTAGTTTCGAAATGATCAGGAAAAAAATAGTTTGAAAGGCTATATAATTTTGCTCATTGGTGAACGTGATCGCGAAATTCGCGATCCGAACCTATCCTGAAAATTTCAAGTCCCTAGGCCTTTCCGTTCGAAAGTTATGATTTTCTATGGTTTCTATGGTTCTGATCATGCGATCTGGAAAAAATGTAGCTCGAACATACCATTCTCAATTTAAATACGAAATTTCGTCACGATCAAATCCGTAGTTTTGAAATTATAAAGAAAACTAAATTTCAAAGGACCATATTTACGGAACCCCTATTCTAATTTTGCTCATTTATGAACGCGACTACGACATTCGCGATCCGAACCTATACTGAAAATTTCAAGTCCCTAGGCCTTTCCGTTCGAAAGTTATGATTTTCTATGGTTTCTATGGTTCTTGTCAAGCGATCTGAAAAAAAAGTAGCTCGAATATATCATTTTTTTCCATCGAAATACAAAATTTTGTCACCATCAAATCCCTAGTTTTGAAATTATCAAGAAAACTAAATTTCAAACGACCATATTTACGGAAACCCTATTCTAATTTTGCTCATTTATGAACGTGACTACGATATTCGAGATCCACACCTATCTTGAAAATTTCAAGTCCTTAGACCTTTCCATTACAAAGTTATAATTTTCTATGGTTTCTATGGTTCTGGTCATGCGATCTGGACAAAATTTTGCATGTATCTTGAACACATCATTATTCACATGAGTGCAAAATTTCACCCCAATCAAATCAGTAATTTCAAAGTATTCAGGAGAACAAAATTTCGAACGTCTATATTTACGGAACCCCTGGTCGAATTTTGCCCAATAACAAACTCAACCGCGGCATTCAAGATTCGAACCTACCCTGAAATTTTCAGGTTCCTAGGACGTTCCGTTCGAGAGTTATCGTGTATACGGACGGACGGACAGACTCGACGGATTCATCATCAGTGAGTCGAACTCTATCGATTGAGACCATTTTCGGCTCGAAATTCGAAAAATTCAGACATCGTGACGGAATGTAAGTAGTACGAGCGCTCAAAAATAAACAGGAAACACAATACGAAACGGTTATCGAAACTTCCACCAGATGAGTAACATTAGCATAAAGAACATATCAACATTAACAAAATTTCAAAACAATATAACCGCATTACATTATGAAACTGAATTTCAATATGGGTAAAAGAATAAAACGTAAAAATCGTAAACATGAGTAATAAAATGAGAACATTCGAATAATGAAATGAATACAAAATTAAGTAGGTTGATTTGAAGGAGGCTCAGCCATATTTTTATGAGGGTATATTCTTCTCTAGGTGAGATCTCCTATCATTCTCCATCATGAACGCTGTAAAAAAATATGGTATTGGTAGGATCCCTAATAAAAATATCGCTGAGCCCAACTTACCCCCAATGCTCGGTAATTTGTAATTCTCGATGGATTCTCCATCATGGAGGCTGTGACAGAATATAGTGGTGGCAGGATCCCTAGTAAAAATATTGCTGATCCCTTACAAAACATTGCTAAGCCCAACTTGCCCCCAATGCTGGTTTATTTTTCTCTCGATGGAATCTCATATTATTCTCCATCATAAACGCTGTAACAAAATATGATAGTGTCAGGATCCCTAAAAAAAATATTTCTCAGCCCAAATTGATGGAAATGCTGTTATATTTTTCTCTCGTTGGAATCTTATTTTATTCTTCATCATAAAAGCTGTAACAAAATATGATAGTGCCAGGACCCCTAAAAGAAATATTGCTGAGCCCTGCTTGCCCTCAATGCTCGGTAATTTGTCGTTCTCGATGGGATCTTCCATTATTTTCTATCATGGAGGCTGTGACAGAATATAGTGGTGGCAGGATCCCTAATAAAAATATTGGTGATCCCTTACAAAAACATTTCTGAGCCCAAATTGCCCGCAATGCTGTTATATTTTTCTCTCGATGGAATCTTATATTATTCTTCATCATAAAAGCTGTAACAAAATATGATAGTGTCAGGATTCCTAATAAAAATATTGCTGAGCCCAGCTTGCCCCCAATGCTCGGTAATTTGTCGTTCTCGATGGAATCTTCCATTATTCTCCATCATGAAGGCTGTGATATAATAAAGTGGTGGCAGGATCCCTAATAAAAATATTGCTGATTCCTTACAAAAACATTGCTGAGCCCATCTCCCCCCGATGCTGGTATATTTTTCTCTCGGTGGGATCTTCTATTATTCTCCACCATAAACGCTGTAACAAAATATGGTATTGGCAGGATCCCTAATAAAAATATCGCTGAGCCCAACTTGCGCTCAATGCTCGGTAATTTGTCTTTCTCGATGGAATCTTCCATTAATCTCCATCATGAAGGCTGTGACAGAATATAGTGGTGGCAGGATCCCTAATAAAAATATTGCTGATCCCTTACAAGAACATTGCTAAGCCCAAATTGCCCCCAATATTGGTATATTTTTGTCTCGGTCGAATTTCTATTATTCTCTATCATCGATGCTGTAACAAAATATGATGGTGTCAGGATCCCTAATAAAAATATTGCTGAGCCCAACTTGCCCCCAATGTTCGGTTATTTGTCCTTCTCGATGGAATCTTCCATTATTCTCCATCATGGAGGATGTAAGAGAATATAGTGGTGACAGGATCCCTAATAAAAATATTGCTGATCGCTTACAAAAACATTGCTGAGCCTAACTTGCCCCCAATGATGGTTTATTTTTCTCTCGATGGAATCTCATATTATTCTCCATCATAAACGCTGTAACAAGATATGGTGGTGTCAGGATCCCTAATGAAAATATTGCTGATCTCTTAGAAGAACATTGCTAAGCCCAAATTGCCCCCAATGTTGGTATATTTTTCTCTGGGTCGAATTTCTATTATTCTCCATCTAGGAAGCTTTATCAAAATATGATAGTGTCAGGATCCCTAATAAAAATACTGCTGAGCCCAACTTGCCCCCAATGTTCGGTTATTTGTCCTTCTCGATGGAATCTTTCATTATTCTCCATCATGGAGGCTGTAAGGGAATATAGTGGTGGCAGGATCCCTAATAAAATATTGCTGATCCCTTACAAAAACATTGCTGAGCCCATCTCCCTCCGATGCTGGTATATTTTTCTCTCGGTGGGATATTCAATTATTCTCCATCATAAACGCTCTAACAAAATATGGTATTGGCAGGATCCCTAATAAAAATATCGCTGAGCCCAACTTGCCCCCAATGCTCGGTAATTTGTCTTTCTCGATGGAATCTTCCATTATTCTCCATCATGAAGGCTGTGACAGAATATAGTGGTGGCAGGATCCCTCATAAAAAGTGCTGATCCCTTATAAAAATATTTCTACGTCCAACTCCCTCCTGATGCTCGGAATTTTCTTCTTTCCACGGTAGCTTTCATTTTATTCGCCATCATGAACGCTCTAAGAGACTACAAAAGTAGCTGAAGTTTACGCAACTTGTTGGTAAAATAATTATCGTATTGTCAAGAAAGGTAGATATAAATTTATCGTTCGGTAATTGGTACATTCTATATATCAGGGAGGGGGGCAACTTGATGAGACTCAAGATCGACTTTTTACTGACGAAACCCTCCGAGATCTACCAGTTTTAAAATTGTCAAAATTTTGAATAAAAAAGTTTTCCTCAAGATCTGTTTATTGGAGGGTATTCATTCCCTTTGCTGAAACGATGAAATTTTGTGCATGCTGGAGGAAACCGGCCAAACCAACAGGATTTAAAATAGAACCCTATCAGTGAGTCAGCCAAACAAAAAATCCCCGTTTTGCAATTCAAATTCGCGCATCGCCTGCAGTGCGCCAAATAAGGCCCGGTTCACGAATAACGAACCCGCACAAGGTCGAAAACGACGAAATCAGTTGTCTGGTGAACGACACCTACTATCTCGTATTTTTCGTTTTCATTTATGCGTTTTTATTTATTGGACTGCGAGCTCGTAAAATTTTTAATGAATATTCAACGCGTACTCCTCTCTTTTTTCTGGTTAATTAAGCTTATGCGGGGAGTGCACAGGACGTAAGGCCGTCCCGGACGCAGTCGCGGCGGCGTTTTTTCTCGTTTTAGGACCGGTCGAAACGTCCGACCGAACGACATTTCTCACCGTATTTAAAATGCCGATCGGAACTTTTACGACGCGATACGTTTTCGAAATTCTCCCCGGTTCCGAACGTGGGACTGATTATTTATCCGTTGACGGTTTGGTCGGTTTCGTTGAAATTTTCTCACGAATTTCGGCGGTCCAGAAGATGCTACTCTCGCGATTTGCGAGCCTACTATCGCCTGACCTTTTCGATACTGATCGGGAGTTTTCGAGGTAGATGACTCGCACTGGTAGCAATGCCGCCAATTTCATTTTTGAAAAATTCGAAAAGCACGAAGTCGAGAGTTCTTGCACGCTTGTTTAAATTCATCACCAGTGCTTTCTAGTCTTATCAAACTTACCCTCGGTTTATGAAAGCCTAATCAACTTGTAGTTATATTGACACAACATTCAATTTGAAAGCGATGACAAATAAATTTGGGTTTCTGATATGTAGTTTAGACTAACAACTAACTAATCTATGATCATTGACACTGTATCGAGACTATCGAACCAAACATTACAAACCACAGATTCTGCGAACCAGACAGGCTGTCAGTGAGACAGTGTCAGTGTATAAAATCGATACTTAAAGATATGGAATCACAGATTCATATAAAATATATTCCTCTACACCAAAACAGAACAACAGAACAGAAGAACTCAATTTTGATTTCAAGTGAAACGTTTGTAAGGCTCTGCCCGAGGTTTCAAAATGGGTTTATCACTATTGAATTATATATTCATTATTCAACTACTTTTGAGCAATTAATAGTTTCTGTAAACAAACACCGTGAGTTATAATAACTCACTCGTATAACTCCCTTTCTCTGTGCTTATGAAGAAGCCTATTGGCCGAAATGGAACGGTCCATTATTGGTATTGAGGGGAGGTCACTCGAATAATTTTGACGTTTTTTCAAACTAAGTTGATACCTAATTATTATTGTGAATGTTTTGCCGAAAAAGATGAATTCAGATAGTGAAAATGAATTGTTATGTATACCTTCAGAAATAAAACAATCAGCCAATGTTACCTTAAAGAATGTATTTCCGAAAAACCCCAAAACAAATATAAAGGTGTATACAAAATATAAAGGTGTATACAACAATTTTCAAGATAAGAGTAAGAATACTAAGTCATCGTTTACAAAGAATGTTCTTTCGTCATATTTTAGTGAATTTAGCACTAAATATAAAGCATCGCTCCTATGGATTTTCTACTCCATGCTAAGGAGCACAATCAACATAAATAATGCATTGGTATAGGTATTAAGATTTGTAAATTAAGTTCTTTCTCTGTAGGTACTTGTATCTTAGTATTTATTGTTATAGTCGTAGAAGAAGTATAATATTCAACTCGCGGTAATGGTCATAACTCACTTGATGAATTACAGCACTCGCCTTCGGCTCGTGCTGCAAACTTCATCTGCGTGAGTTATGACCTACATTACCGCTCGTTAAATAATATACTATTTTTTCATTCTTCTAGTTATACAATCTTCACGAAATTACACATGAACCTTCCTGTCATTATTTTACAACGAACTAAATGTTTCAATTTGATCGAATCGAATTTTTCCGAATTATTGAGCATTCACGAACATAACCGGAGCATTCAGACCTCGTACATACCTGAGAGATTTCAAAAAGAACTTTTTGTTCAAAAGTTATCGTGTTCACGGATGGCCGGACGGACGGACAACGACTTCGTCATCGGTGGGCCCAACCTAATCTTTAAAGGCCATTCTCGGTTCAAAATTCGCAAAGAAGATATATTTCGACAAAATGATTACGCTCGTCTACACAGAAACAAGCACTCAAAAACTAAAACAAAACGAATTATGATGCATTTAATGTTTCATTTCTTCCGAATTTCTTTCAAAGATAATCTGACAAGCAAGCCAACAAATCAATCCATGTAAAACCCCAGAGAACATCAAATTCATCATTCGCAAAATTTCTCCAGCAACCGTCCCCACTTCTCTGCAGGTTCATGGAAATATTTCTTGACCCCCCAAAACCACCACCAAGCATGTGACATACGCGAACCTCGCAATATATAATTGCCCCATTTGTACAAATTGGCAATGGTGAAGAAATTTTCTCTGATCAGGGCTGCGGTTCGTTTAATAGCGAGTCGAGTTTAGCATCGCTAGCTGTACTGATGAGGCTTGATAAACCGAAACAGGTCTATAGTTGCGAATGATGAATTTGATATTCTCTGGGTTTTACATGGATTGATTGGTTGGCCTGATTGTCAGATTATCTTCGAACAATTTTTTTCGGAAAAATTGATACATTGAAAGCATTTGAATGAGATAACCAGCCAATATTTCTCATTATTTAAAAGGAGTGAATGAACTAAATTTAGGTAGACAATTGTCAATTATGTCTTATGTCCAATTTTGGGAATCCAATCCATGTACTGACCAGATACTAGAAAATTGTGGATTCACCCCATTTGAAGAACTCATACCAAAATATAAGGAAATTTTCATAGAAAAATTTATAGATCAGAAGGAAAATTCATCTTTCGATTTCCAAATATAAGTCGAATTGTTCTTATTGGTCTTTCACATTTAAGATGATTTATGATCTACAACTAGATGTCCATAAACATCTCAGTAACGTCAACAATGTATCGAGTATTTTATTACATCTAATGAAATTATTTAATTCAGTAATGAAAAAAATTAGAGAAGCACTGCCGTGAAGTCAGGAGCTTTTGAGCGCTCGTTTATCCACCTCGTAAGTAGATTCGCATTCCCCAGTTTTAGAAACCAATTGGAAAGATTTTGACAGCTGTCAAATAAAATTTCAAACTAAGGCAAAAATCCAGACTTCAAGTCAGTGCTTTAGGTGACCAATTTTTTTTTTCGATAATTCGCTAGAATTTACTACGGTATCTATGGTCTTGGTAATGTGATCTGAGCAAATTTTCCCACGTAGTTTGAATATATTATTCTTCATCTATGTGCGGAATTTCATTCCAATTCAATGTAAAGTTTCGAAATTATCAGGAAAAGAATAGTTCGAATGGCTATATTTACGGAACCCCTAGTCTAATTTTGTTCATTGATGAACGTAACCACGAAATTCGCGATCCGAACCTATCCTGAAAATTGAAAGTCCCTAGGCCTTTCCGTTCGAAAGTAATTATTTTCTATGGTTCCTATGGTCCTGATCATGCGATCTGGAAAAAATGTAGCTCGAACATATCATTCTCAATTTAAATACAAAATTTCGTCACGATCAAATCCATAGTTTTGAAATTATCAAGAAAACTGAATTTCAAACGGCCATATTGACGGAACCCCCTAGTCTAATTTTGCTCATTGATGAACGTGATCACGACATTCAAAATCCAGCCCTATCCTGAAAATTTCGAGTCCCTAGGCCTATCCATTGCAAAGTTATAATTTTCTATGATTTCTTTGGTTTTGGTCATGCGAGCTGGACAAAATTTTGCATGTAGCATTAGCACTCAATTCTCCATCTGAGTGCAAAATTTCACCTTGATCGAATCAGTAGTTTCGAAGTAATCAAAAAAACAAAATTTCGAGTGGTCATATTTACGGAACGCCTGGGCGAATTTCTCCCAATAACGAACTCAACCGCGGCATTCGAGATTCGAACCTGCCCTGAAAATTTCAAGTTTCTAGGACATTCCGTTCGAGAGTAATCGTGTATACGGCCGGACGGACGGACAGACTCGAATTTTTTGACTGATTCATCATAGTCGTTTGAAACCATTTTTGGCTCAAAATTCTAAAAATAAAGACATCGTGACGGAATGATGTAGCCCTCGTAGGAATAGTACGAGTGCTCAAAAAGAAAAAGTATTCTGTTTCTTCAATCACGCCAACTGTCCGTTCCAAAAGCAACTATCTCAAATATCTGCAGGCTATAAAAAGATTTCCCAACTCCCCTAGAAAATGACACATGTATGACCCGCCGTAAACATTACGAGCATATTGTCACACATGGAAATTACGGGTTCAAGCTACAACCTTATTCGTCTCAATAATTGACTAGAATAATGTGTCTTTGTCTAGGGGAGTTGGGAAAACTTTTCATGGCCTGCATATATTTGAGACTTCTCTGCTGCGTTATGTTTTAAATGTTTTCTGTTTCTTACATCGAATTTATCATTTGCTGACTGTACTGATGAGATTTGATATGAATGGAAACCGGTCTACAGGTGCGAATGACGGATTTGGTGGTGGCTTGCTATTAGTTTACTTCGAATGATTTTGCTTATTTCATTCCATAATTCATGAATTTGATAATTTCAGATGAACAGCCATTATATTATTCCTATTTAATGAAATATTCGCTTCGTCGACCATGAGCAATAAATTTCACTCCCTCAAATCTACTTATGTATGTTAAACAAGTAAAGTCATAAGTTAAGTGGATACCATAAAATGTCGAACGATGGAGAAACTGAGCTGCATTTTTGAATTTGAATTAGTTCAATGTTTTCGAAAAAATAGAATAAACAAAATAATTTCAAAAAATTATGTTGGAAAGAATGTAATTTGTAAACCCTAGATATTCTTTTCGAATTGGGTCATCACAAAGACGGAAGAGTGAGGAAAATCAAAATATATAAACACTGAAGGAAATTGAGAAGAACAATAATAACAGAAATTTTCAATTTCAACCACTGCTCTTTTTCATAAAAATTTTTTTTTCCTCTTCAAGGTACCCGAAAAATAAATCTGTGTTAACATTCGTAAATCAAGATTAGTTTTTGACGAATAAACCAGCGTTAACATTTCGTCAAGTTCGATAATTCGATAGTTCCCACCTGGGAGGAAACTAAAAGTCGACAAAGTGTCAGTAATGAGAACATTTCACCTTCAGTCGTGAATAAATTTATTTTTTTTTCAGTCGATGTGGTTTGTCCAGATCCCAATGGAGTCAAAAAACTGTATCGCCCATTGGAGTACTCAGATCGAGCATCAGAATCGCACCAGTAGCACCAGGTGAGTCCCACACTTAATTTTACAGTGCACTCAACCCACGCCATTATGGTCACTCCATTATGCAGAATAGCGCAATTCTGAGACGAATCAGTTACGTGTTTTCGCAAAAACTAAAACGTCCTCTCGATCCAGCACGATTATGGCGGTCATTGTTGCCGTATTAGTGCGCAGATAATCTCTATCAGAAGTCGGGGAATTTATTGAAAACTGCCGATTCCTCAGGCTCTCGAACGGCCGTAACGTATGCATAAATTGACAGATAAAAACCCCGAGAAATCTCTTAATGAGCCACAAAAAATATCGCAAGAGCACCATTCCGGTCTCGTCTCGAATGGGAGTGGCGGCGTTGCCGGTTCTATCGGTTTGTGCGCCGACGTTGATTTTGGTTTTGATATAGTCGGCACAATAAACTAACATTTGTGATATGTTTAGAAATTCTGGTGATTTAGAACTTATGCTTTCGGAAATTATAATTATTATCCAACACCTCATAAAACTCAGCTCTGTGTTAAAAAGTCGACGTCATGGGGCAACTCACATTTTGCCCTACCAGGTGATCTGAATATACCCGCCGATCGCAGGCTGAAATTGCCGTATTTCCGAGAGAAGTATGTATATGATACTAACACCGATTGGAAACATCAGAAAACTTCTTCAGATATAAGGAAAGGCAACAACGGGCCTAATCTCGACACGATCATCCGCAAGAACCAAGATGATCAGGAATTACGTATTATAGTACCATGAGGGAAATTGAGCAAATAAAATGGGCAAAATAGTAATTCTCTGTATCGTAACATACGGATATTATTGCCGGATTATGTTTGCTTTTAGTCTCTGTAAGATGGCGTGGGTCATTCGAATAATTTTTATGCGTCCATTCTCCATTAAGTTGTTGATGTACGGGGAATGGGACATTGAATTTGCGCAGGGGGGGACTGCGAAGGAAATATCCTCTTTTTGTTCCGATTTGTTAGATATCATGATATGATTTCGTCCAGGTGAGCTTGGAATTTGAAGGGAACCCTTCTTTTGTCACCACTCTTTAGTCTGTTGTTCGCCTGAAAGTAACGAGAAATCGACTTCTTCATTCAAGATCGAAAAAGTTTCAAAATTTTTTCATAATAACCTCTTTAGTGTATTCTAGATCTGATCCACCTCACTGCGTCTGCCACTTGCAACTTCTGTCGTATGCCTTCAATGGTTCTCAAGGATTTCCTTTCTGCTCTCCTCATTAGCTGTTTGGTTCTTGAACTTTCAGCTCGAGTTTCGAATGCCTAAATGAGAACTTTTCTCATGAAGGTATTTCTAAAATCCCCCTGCTGCTGAATATTAGCGAACCAAAGTGGTTAAACGTCACCTTCTCTACTGCATTTTCATCGATGGTTAATTCACAATGGGCGGGTTCTTTCGATATCACTGAAGACTGTGTCTTTGCTATTGAGATGAGATCCATGATACAATTATACAGGATCTTTATATATTATGATTGTAACATCCCAGTTGGCTTTGAATTATTGTTTGTCGCTCTTCATACTAAAGGTATCATAGAATTTCGAAACTGACAGCAATTGTCATTTCTTTGTCATGCGCGCAGAAAATACATTCTGCGGTTGGAATTCCAAGTGTAGAACAATATTTATAAGAAGCGATAAAATACGAATATTTCCAAGCCCACTGAGATGTAACAATCATTTTTAAAGACCGTCTACAAGGTAGATATCAGTGGACGAAATAGCATGGCGCATGACGTCAGAAGAGAGAGTGAAAGGCCAAGGGAAATTATCAGGATAGGTTTGGATCTTTAATGTTGCGGTCACTTTCATCAATGAGCAGGATTAGACTAGGGGTTCCGTGAATATGGCCGTTTGAAATTCAGTTTTATTGATAATTTCAAAACTATGGATTTGATCGTGACGAAATTCTGTATTTATAATGAGAATGATATATTGGAGCTGAATTTTTTCAGATCGCATGATCAGAACCATAGAAACCATAGAAAATCATAACTTTCGAACGGAAAGGCCTAGGGACTTGAAATTGTCAGGATAGGTTTGGATCGCGAATTTCGGGGTCACGTTCATCAATGAGCAAAATTAGACTAGGGGTTCCGTAAATATAGCCTTTCAAACAATTTTTTTCCTGATTATTTCGAAACAACTCATTGGATTGCAATGAAACTTCGCACATAGATGAAGAATAATGTATTCAAACTATGTGGGAAATTTTGTCCAGATCGCATTACCGAGACCATAGATACCGTAAAAAAATCTAGCGAATTATCGAAAAAAAATTGCTCACCTAAAGCACTGACGTGAAGTCTTGATTTTCGCCTTTGTTTGAAATTTTCTTTGACAGCTGTCAAAATCTTTCTAATTGTTTTCTAAAACTGGAGAATGCGAATATACCTAAAAGGTGGATGTACGAGCGCTCAAAACTCCTGACTTCACGGCAGTGCTTTTCGTAATTTTTTTTTCATTCTCCCGAAATTTCACTAGAACCTTCTTGTCATTATTTCACAACTAAGTTTCAATTCCATCGGAACGGTATTTTTCCAATTATTGAGGTTGAAATCAGATGGCTTCACCTACTGAACCCTTCGGCGTTTTTCGCTCATTTATGAACTTGACCGGCGCGTTCAGACCTCGGAGGTACCCTGAAAAGCTGTAGTCTAGGTTTTTCTTTTCGGAAGTTATTGAGTTTAGGGTCGAACAGACGGATCTAATGAAATCGGATCAAGAATTCTTCAACTTGAGTCCAGTAAGAGCACAAAATTCGAAAATTACAGAAATTTGGACAGAATGATAACGTTCTGACGTACACGAGTGTATAAAATCAATTAAATTTAACGGGGCTACGAGAAATAGCAAGGACTATACTGGCAGTAAGACACAAATATTTTCAAACGTATAATTATGTATGTTTGAATTTACAATTTACAATGAATAATATCTTGGGATATAAAATTTGGAATGAATGGAATGTTTAGGGAATATTTCAGAGGGTTACAAACTCGAGCTCGTTTAAAGTTTTGGTTGAGTAACACAATCATCTACAAAGTTTCCAATTGTGTTTAAGTTGTGGCAGTACAGTAGTCGTCAAATCGTCAGTAAAACTTTTGGAGCCCTATTCCTACTGCAGGAGAATTTATATCCCAAACCACGAAGTGGGGGAGTCCTTCAGCTTCAGTTCTAAAAAGAATAGGCCAAAAGCCTCAGCTCCGGCAGAAAACTCTGGTTCCAGGTGCAGAATCACTAATTCAGCTCTAGGGGAAAAGACAGTTCCCAGAAAAAGTTCAGGGGAATATTAAAGTTCCCAGGCTCTCGATCAAAACTCCACAAAATTGGTTCGTGCTCCGTCAAAAAGAAATGTTTTTTGGATGAAACAGTTATATTCACACATTCAGTGATTTTTACATTATATTTAATTCTCCGAAGGATTGAGACACGAACATAAATTTGGTATTTTGTCTTAATCAATGTCATTAGTTTGTCAGATTCATTAATGTACCGCATGCATTGCGGTAGCTGCGATAGCGTGTCTTCAAGCTCTTCTCATAACGGCTTTCTCGAAGATAAATTTCAATTACCCCTTCATTACATATAATAGGTACTACACCGAAGAACACTCGCCCAATATAATTTTAAAGTATCCTCGAGTATATTTTCTTGTGATAATTATGGATATTAATCCGTTCTCCGTCCATATTTTCAACCATCTGACGTTGAATAAGCCCGTTGCCGAAATTAATTGGACAATTAGCTTTCTACCAGCATCCAATGAAGAACAGGTGACAAGATTCTCGAATCTAGAGTAAATGTGAAAGAAATCACGATGTTGATTGATCGTTTTTAGTTTGTTGTATCAGGCCCCCATTTTCCTCCCATTTCTCAACGAAATCCGGTCCTGAAACCAGCCCCTCCACCCGTTCCCTTGCCGAGCGGATTCCTCGATTATTAATCGTCCTCAGTGTCCGATCGCCGACCGGCCCAGAGAACCAGTTTTCCCGGCTTTTCAATAAGGGGATAGTGCCCACCGACCGGACCCCGGACTAGTCCGTCCGGCCGTCCGGTCGTAAATAACCGCACGTCCCTTGCGCCCTCTCTAATTGCGGACGCAGCCTCGGACACACGACGTAATTTTAATTACTTTCTGACATCTCCGATGATGTCGATGGGGTTTATGATGATTAGGAGCGAGCCGCGATGCTTCGGTGACGGACTTAACGAGGCTGCGCCGGTCCGGGTGGTTTCTGCAGTTGACGCGCGGGGAAATTGTCGTCCGCTAATTGTCCGACTTTCTCGATGGGAAAACGGAAAATTTATGGCTCGGCGTCGTGGTGGTCTCTCGGCTTTTGCGATATACTTAAGGCGATATAGGACTACTGTCTTGTGTTACGGTTACTCTGCGTTACCCCTTCAATTTGAGGTTAGGTTATCCAAACACGCCGACTATCCGATAATTCCGACTCATCTGTGAACAAAACAGAACTACTTTAGTCATTGGCCTATTGATATGATTTTGATTTAGTGGAATCCTCGTCAGAAGTCGTCGAGATGTGGATTAACGTTTCGAAGTCTTCGACGAACAGTTTCAATCGAAACTAAAACACCAGAAGCGTTCAAAGGGCGCTGTTGCATGATTCGAGAAATACTAAAAAGCTCTCTACGGGTAGACACAGTCAGGAACCGATCTTGTGAAGGAGTGGTAGATCTTGGGCATCCATTTCTCGGTCTTTCGGTCACGTTTCCAGTTTCTCGCTATCGATAGACGAACCGGGAAACTACGCTATCACTAACTTGAAAGAAATTTGCAAAACCTCTCTGAATACGTCTCGCCTCGATCATACCAATAGCACTAAGTTTACGTCTTGGCATTATTGCAAAACAAATTTTCAGAAATTTTTAGAAACGTAAACGACAAGAACTAGCCTGAAACTGAAAAAGTTATCATACGAGGAGCAACAACCATACAGATATCAGAGAATAAACCTTTGATTCCTCATAAATGAACATTTGGTGGACAAGGTGGACATGAATCGGAAACTTTTGAAATGGTCACAAAATTTTGAACTTTATTAATTTTTGTGGAGCAGTATACAGGATGTGTGAGAATGAATGGATAATCCTATGAAAAAAATACAAAAAAAAATCTATCCCCACTAGAAATATTTGTTTTCCAAAATAATGATTTCTTGCATATCACGTTGCGTTTCTGTGTATCACGCTCACAAGTGGATCAAATCCATCAGTTTCTTCATGGTGAAATATTCTTCATTGAAATACCAATAGATATGCTGAAAACCGTATAAATATCTGTTGTAAACTTTTTTGGGAAAAAATATCCAACTTCAAATTTCATCATAAAATGTGATGAATATTTCATAATGTGAAAGTTTAATCGTTCGTGATGGAACTAAAATTTGGGAAAGCCTGTGTGGCCAACTCAAAAAAAAAATATGCTCCATTTATGTGAATTTCAAAATGGTACAATACATCTTTATAACTTTTTTCACCATGAAGAAACTGATTGATTTGATTCATTTGTGAGCGTGTTACACAGAAACGCAACGTGATGAGCAAGAAATCTTTATTAAAAAAAAAAAAATTACTTAAAGCACTGTCGTGAAGGCAGACGCTTCACGTCAGTGCTTTGGTGACCATTTCCTTTTCCGATAATTCGCTAGATTTTTCTACGGTATCTATGGTCTTGGTAATGCGATCTGGACAAAATTATACATTATTCTTCATATATGTGCGAGATTTCATTTCAATCCAATAAGTATTTTCGAAATTATCAGAAAAAAAAATAGTTTGAACGGCAATATTTACGGAACCCCTAGTCTAATTTGGCTCATTGATGAAAGTGATCGCGAAATTCGCGATCCGAACCTATCCTGAAAATTTCAAGTCCCTATGCCTTTTCGTTCGAAATTTATGATTTTCTATGGTTTCTATGATTCTGATCATACGATCTGGAAAAAATGTAGCTCGAATATATCATTCTCAATTTAAATACAAAATTTCGTCAGGATCGAATCCATAGTTTTGAAATGATCAAGAAAACCGAATTTCAAATCCCGAGACCTTTCCATTAAAAAGTTATAATTTTCTATGGTTTCTATGGTTCTGGTCATGCGAGCCAGACAAAATTCTGCATGTAGCTTGAATACGGAATTATCCATCTGAGTGCAAAATTTCACCTCGATCGAATCAGTAGTTTCGAAGTAATCAGAAAAACAAAATTTCGAGCTGCCACATTTACGGAACCCCTTGGCGAATTTTGCCCAATAACGAACGCAACCGCGCTACCCTGAAAATTTCAAGTTTCTAGGACATTCCGTTCGAGCGTTATCGTGTATACGGATGGTCGGACGGACGGACCGACTCGAATTTTTCGACGGATTCGTCATCAGTGAGTCGAACATAGTAGTTTGAGACCATTTTCGGCTCAAAATTCGAAAAATACAGGCATCGAAATGATATAGCACTCGTGTAAGTAGTACGAGCGCTCAAAAAATGTCTAGTGGGGATAAATTTTTTGTGTATTTTTTTTCAGAGAGACCAATAGCTCTTCTATACAGTGTTACAGGATTATCCATTCATTCTGGGTCACCCTGTATAACGGCGAAAGTTTTCTGAAATAGGTACCGAAATTTTCGAAAAGATAGTGATAAGACGTACCAAATTTGACAAGAACGTTTTTGTTGTTATTTCACCATAGTGACTACAATGTTCAATACCATCGAATCGGTTTTTTTTGATCTGTTGAGAAAAAATTATAAAAAGCACTGCCGTGAAGTCAGGAGTTTTGGAGCGCTCGTTCATGCACATTGTCGTTAGATTCGCATTTTCCATTTTCAGAAAACAATTGAAGAAATTTTTGACAGCTGCCAAAACAAATTTCAAACTAAGGCGAACTCCAGACTTTTTTCAAGTCAAGTTCAAGAAAATTTTGTTTTTGATAATTCGCTAGAATTTCATACGGTTTCTATGGTTTTGGTGATGCTATCTCAACAATCCTACGCACGTAGTTTGAATACTTTCTCTTCATCTATGTGCAAAATTTGATTCCAATCCAACCAGTTTTTTCGAAATTATCAGGAAAAAAAAATTTCAACGGCCATTTTAACGGAAATAAATTTTGCTCATTGATATACGTGACCGCGACATTTGAGATTCACACCTTTCCTGAAAATTTAGAATCCCTAGGCCATTCCGTTCAAGAGTTATAATTTTCTATGATTTCTATGGTTCTGGTGATGCGATCTGGACAAAATATAGCTTGAATTCATCATTCTCTATTGAAATACAAAATTTCGTCACGATCGAATCCGTAGTTTTGAAATTTTCAAGAAAACTAAATTTCAATTCATATTCTCGGAACCCCTAGTCTAATTTTGCTCATTGATAAACGTGACAGCGACATTCGAGATCCACAAATATCCTGAAAATTTCAAGTCCCTAGGCCTTTCCGTTCGAAAGTTTCTATGGTTCTGGTCATGCGATCTGGACAATGCGTGTAGCTTGAACACGTCAGTCTCCATCTTAGTGCAAAATTTCACTTCGATCGAATCAGTAGCTTCAAATCAATCAGGAGAACAAAATTCCGAACGGCCATATTTACGGAACCCCTGGTCGAATTTTGCCCAAAACAAACATAACCGCGGCATTTGAGATTCGAACCTACCCTGAAAATTTCAATTTTTAGGTTGTTCCGTTCGAGAGTTATCGTGTATACGGACAGACGGCCGGAAGGACAGACTCAAATTATTCGTCATCAGTGAGTCGAACCTTATCGATTCAGACCATTTTCGGCTCAAAATTCGAAACATTCTGACATCGTGACCAAATGATATAGACCTCGCATAAGTAGAACGCTCAAAAACTCAACCGGCACATTCAGACCTTGAACATACCCTGAAATTATCGAAATTCTTGGACTTATATCTACCGAAAGTTATCGTGTTCACGGCCAGGTGGACTGAATTGCATTATTGACCACGAATTATTCATCGACGAGTTCAACTTGATCGTTTGATATCATTATCGGCTCAAAATTGGAAAATTTACAGGCAAAATATAACCCTCTGTCTCATAGAAACAAGCGCGCAAACTTATACATTTTCATGTTTTATTGGATATCTGAACACTTGTTGATTCCAAATCAGCATCGTATAACAAAAAATAATCCTAAACAGCCCACTTAAATTTCCAGAAATAGCCATCGCCCGGTAACAAAAACTCTGGTTAAATATTGAAACTCATCCGAAATATTTCCATTCTGATGCCTCCTCCTCCACAATCCCACTTCTCGAGATGCAAATCCGCATCTGATACATATATTCCGCGAAAGCAATCTCACCCACATGCTACAGGGCAGTTTGGGAAAATGCAATTTTTCCACGCACCACCTCGAAACAGCCATCGTATCGGGGGTGAGCGCAATCTGCCACCTTCCCCAAACATGTTTACGAAATTCGCATTCTACGCGTTTTTCGTCTATTCATTTCCCAGAAGACACGTGTTTCCTTTCCCGTCGTCGTCCCCAATTGGAAAACGTCACGGCGTTTCGTTTTTCGCCCGGATCCCTCTGGGAAATATGTTCCTTTTGCACTTACATTGTTCTTCGATGTCTCCTGCAGGGATTGCATGAAAATCCGAAATTCGAACGAGATGACATTTTTCGGTTTTGCCAAGCAGAAGGATCGTTATAATATTCGTGGCATGGAAAAAACAGAAAGTAGCAGCTTAGATCGCTCTAAACACACAAATCTATCAAAACCCACCTTCGTAGGGCGGCGCTGAAGACGGTTCTAGAAACGTTGCAACTAAGAAATTCACTTAGTAGTCACCTAGTCTACGATTTTCACTACTCAAGAGTTTAACAAAACCACTACACGTGTTTCACCATAGCATGGCTTCATTTGGTGAGGAGATAAACGGAGATAAAAAGAAAGAAATTCCATAGAGGATGGAAATAGCCCAAATCACTATACAGGATGTCTTTTGAGATCAGGCTTTTTTTTTGACAGGTGCTAGAACTCATCAATATTAGTCAAAATTCCAAAAATCCTTTATATACTATATTCACCAGTATTTCGAAATCAAAGTTATCCGTCAGTATTGTACGTAGTACGTATTGAGATCTGAGTGTGCTTATTAACTGCGTTCAGTTTATGGGAAATCATCTGACAGAACGTATTATTTTTGTGACTTTTCCGCATTTCGTAATGTGGTTTCCAAATAGGTGGATAGGACGTGGTTTGTCGTTTTCTTGGCCTGCACGCTCCCCGGATCTCAACCCTCAACTTTGGGGGTTATTGAAAACATAAGTGTACAGTAACGGTGATGTTAAGTATTAAAGAACAAAAACAACGCATCAAAAATGGTTGTCACATTATTCGCGGGCATACTGATGTGATACAATCTGCATGTAATAATTCGTTATTACGACGGGCAAGACTTTGTGCACATCAAACGAATGTTGACCATTTCGAACAATTTCTGTAAACACTTTAGGTCAATTTTATCGGCGAGTTTGTGAACTTATTTTTTTTAAAGGACTTCTTCAATCAATAATGTTTCCTCTCCTCAGTTTGAACTTCTTATACCGTCCATGATAAATCTCCTAATGAAATTTGAAAGAGGATATAGAAATTTGCGATAAAATCCAGCACTTTCATTACTTGCTGGAATGCATAAGGCACCGTGATTCATCGCAGATCTTCTAACAGAGAGATAACACGATCCAGAGTTTTAAGATCTTGATGCTCAAGATTTTTTGCACTTTTTCCAAATTTAATATTCTATATGATCAGCTTCCGGCGTAATGATCTATTTTGATGAGTTCTAGCACCTGTCAAAAAAAAGCCTGACCTTAAAAGACACCCTGTATAGAAGTATGTAGTATATAAATGTCTCAGAACACTTATTTAGTTGAAAAAATGTAGGCGTAATAAGGAATATTATGGTTATTTATTATTTGTCCTTATCTTTCATGTTATGTTTATTAATTTTATGCATCGAACTTCATAATGAAATCCTGAGTTATGCCCTGCTATTTGTCTCTATAAATTCACCATTTTAGACGTTTTATGCAATATCACCATTATATAACAAAAATACCTGAGCAATTAAACATTAAATTTATTGCAGATGATTTGAATGTCCCATATATGTGAATCATTACCACAGTTTGTTTTTTGATGTAATAACTTCGGAATCAGAAATAGGTCCGAATGAAGAATGAATGTTTCGGTGTGGTAACGATTTAAATATTGTTCGAATTTCATAACCCAAACCGCGTTATTTGTTATTGTCGTTTAAATCATATTGATGGCTGTAGGGGACTTGCAGTCGAATCAAAGACTTTCTTGGTTCTCTTAGAGTGATTGATGGTGATTAATTTCGAATTTTATATCGTGTTATTTACTCCCCTTCGTGATAAGTAAAAAACAACTTCGTATTAATGGTTGTTTCGAGTTGCATAATACGATCACATTAAGTTCAGTTTAACGATAATATCTATAATATATTGTCAATTTTTGAAATTGGTGTTGATGGAAGGTTACGTTCTTTTATGGCCATATTAATTGAAGAAATTAAACATAGTGAAAGAACCAATCGAAAGTTCCATATTATTTCTTCCATTGCTCGAAAAACGCAGCCAAGATCCCTTATTTCCTCTATTCCACTTATCTTCCACGAAATATAAATAATACTAATTCGAAGAACGCCCATTTCTGAAAAAAATGATTGTTATTACTGGAATCTAAACCTTTACCTAGATTAGTAGTTTAACGTTCCAACTATAGACTAAACAAGTATCGAATCAGGTAAAAGTTTTTTGTAACTGCTTTTTTCTACAGGTATGTATGAACTGTTATGGAAATTGAAACATGGTAATATTTTCAACGTTTCAAGAATTTAAAATTCAAATATATCACCAAAAATTCAAGAACTTTCAAACATCTCTTAGTCAATTCAGTAAATTCGATCAATTTATAAATTATTGTAATGTTATATTCACAAAGAGGGTTCAGATCATTTGAAAATAAGAAAAATATTAATTTTTGAAAATTATTGATTTTGAATACCTTGTTAAGTTTAGTTTAGTTATGTTTTTGAAATATATCAAAATGAAGATGTGCATGTGAAGATGGAAAATGTATCAAAAATGTTGGCATACCAAGGGAAGGCGGTATGTACTAATTTGGGAGGAAAGGAGGAGGCGAGTTGACAATTGATGGATACGTCAGAGTCGAAATTGATCTATCAAAAGGGTTGTTTGAATTGAGATTGGAAAATAAAAATACATCGAAATATTGTTGAAAAATCTGGTCGAATAGAATTACATGGGACCTGAAAGAATGAGGATTGAAATTAACGAATGAAAACAGTTGAATTTTGAAATTTTCAGGTCTGAATGCGACAGTTATTTCCGTAAATTAAATATTTGAAAAAATTCTTTAACGTGCCTCGTTTTCTTGTGGGTATTGTATGCTCTTGTGTGCGTGAGTTCTTGGAACGATATTGAGGTATTTTTCGTCTAATTCTTTCTTCATTTTCTTCTGAACCTGATGACATTGTTTGTGCGTTGTGCCATAACTCTTCCTCTACCTATAAAGACTTTCACTTCTTACGTAAGAATAACAACCCCAAATAGGTCGCACCCCCATAAATCTTCTCAACGACCGTGTTATACAACGTCACGTCACCTAACCCTTCTCTTTTATCCTAGTTGCCGATCGCTAACCAACTTTCTCTCCAACTCAGATAAACAGAGACGACAAAAAACATTTATTGGGCCATTTTAGAAAAATATAGAACGGATGGAAGAATAGACGCAGACGGCGAGGAGATAAAACGGAAACTTTCTCGGCCGAGACGCTGGTCTGGAACAAAAATACCGCCGGGATACGGGGTAAATTCCTCCGTTACTGCCACCGCCCGGGGGTGAGTTACAGCGTGGGGCGGAAAGTTCGGGTCTTATCGGGCCCCGGTTAGCGGTTAGAGGGCGGGGGGTGGGCTGGCGCGATAAATAACACAGAATAAGAAATAAAGGGATATCGGAGCTTGCTGCGCGGTTTGATGGCAGGTGAATTGGTGGAACAGCCGTTCCTCTTGCCGCTGTTGAGATTTGTAGGGATGTAGTTCTTTGGATTCACCCCTAATTGGAAACCGTTTCAGTTACCGAAGAGAGAGCCACTGGAAATTGTATAGAAAGTGTTTTTGAAATGACTTTCGAGAATGAGTCTGATTTTTAATTGAAAACGGAGGATAAAAGATTTTTTTACAAGAACCTTCGTGTTGTCATTTCTCGAATTAAGTTGATGCCTAATTATAATTGTGAATGTTTTGCTGAAAAAGATTAATTCAGTGAAGATGAATTTTTATGTACACCTTCAGAAATTAGACAATCAGCCAATGTTACCATACCAGCCAGAAAAATTCCAAAACAAATATAAAGGTGTATACAACAATTTTCAATACTGCTGTAGCACTAAGAACCATAAGTCATCGTTCACAAAGAATGTTTTTTTTGCATATTTTAGTGAACTTAGCACTAGTATAAAGCATGGCCCCTATGGAATTTTTACTTCATGCTCAGAACCACAATCAACATAAATAATGCATTGTTATAGGTAACTTTTAAGATTTGAAAAAAAAAGTTCTTTCTCTGAACTTATATCTTAGTATTTATTGTTATGGTAGATAAAGTATAGTATACAACTTGCGGTTAAGGTCATACCTCACTTGATGAATTACAGCACTCGCCTTCGGCTCGTGCTTCAAACTTCATCTGCATGAGTTATGACTTACATTACCGCTCGTTAAATAATATACTATTCCTCACCCTAACACTCCCGAATTTCCAATAATTCATTAATTTTTACTTTCCTATGATTTTCTATTCATCCAATTTTTCGAAAATTTTCCCGACAACCAATTCCCTGGTATATCGATTCCTTAGTTGAATAAAAATATCACAACACTCATAATAATAGTATATTATTTAACGAGCCGTAATGTAGGTCATAACTCACGCAGATGAAGTTGCAGCACGAGCCGAAGGCGAGTGCAGTAATTCATCAAGTAAGTTATGACCATTACCGCAAGTTGAATACTATACTTTATCTACGATTATAACAATAAATACTAAGATACAAGTAAAGAGAAAGAACTTTATTTGCAAATATCAATAGTTACCTATAACCAAACATTATTTATGTTGATTGTGCTTCTTAGCGTGGAGTAAAAAGTCCATAGGGGCGATGCTTCATGTTCAGTGCTAAGCTCACTAAAATATGCCAAAAGAACATTCTCTGCGAACAATGACTTGATATTCTTACTGCTACACCAATCTTGAAAATTGATGTAAAAACCATTATATTTTGTTTTGGTATTTTTCGGGCAATAAATTCTGTATGGTAAAATTGGCTGATTGTCTTATTTCTGAAGGTGTACATAATAATTCATCTTCACTATCTGAATTCATCTTCTTCACCGAAACATTCACAATAATAATTAGGTATCAACTCAATTCGATTAAACGTCAAAATGATTCAAGTGACCTCCCCTCAATACCAATAATGGACTGTTCGCTTTCGGCCAATCAGCTTGTTCAGAAGCACAGAGACAGGGAGATATAGGAGAGAGTACGGGGTTTGTTTACAGATACTATCACTTTTTCAAAAGTAGTTGAGTAATGACTATATTATTTATAAGGAGTAGATAAAATAACTTATTTTATGCTTGTGGATTTCTATGTCATATTTGAATTTATTTAAATTGATTTTTATATTATTCGTGTTCACTAGATACTGCTCCTATTTATTCAGATTCAGAACCATAGCAGTACAACTGAATGAAATAGAATTCGACGATGAAAAAAATCATACGATACAATCAGTATTGTTTTACAATAATAATGATGATTATTTTTTTTACAAATAACTATTCTTTATTGATACGAAAAATTAAATAATGACAAGGCCATTTAGTTGAATTCTGAAATTCGTCAAACACTCAAACAAAGTAGCAATTTCCGTTATCTCTGAAAAGTCCGTGAACGGTGAGGTTTCTACCTGAACATTGTTTGTTCATAATGATCAATGCATATTGTTGAGAGGTCAAGTAGGACTTTTACCTCTTGATTACTTTTTAAGTAGGTATGTACATATAAAAAGTAAGGAAATGGAGTTTTACTTGTTACTATTATAATACTTGTTTTTCAATCTATCTATCCTTTTTCCTAAGCTGTATTGTAGTCAATTGAAGTTATTTCATTGTATATTTTGAAGGGGCTTCTAGACTGAGTAGTTCAAATCGAGGTTTTTCAAGTACCAGTTGTTTTCTATTGATATTCTTATTTGAGATATCGTAATAATTGAATAGGAGTTGGTAGTATTGATGGAATAAAAAAAATCGAAAAGCACAGATATAAAGTGAGGAAATTTTTCGCGCTTGTTTCTGCTCGTAAACCTAAGAGGCCTTCAGTGTGCATTTTCATGATCTTCAAAAAATGGAATGACCGAATCATATCGAAAAGGTATATAAGAAAAACTCAATTTTCTTTTCACGTGGAAAAATGAGAAGGTTATTATTTCATCGATGCCACACCGAAGATTTAAGAATTTTTTTTTCCATTATTCCAGTGATACGTTCCTCGTAAAATTACACATGAACCTCTGAGCCGTTATCTTTCGAATAATTGAGGAAAAATATTCAGATGGCTATATCTACGAAACCATTCACAATCTCAACCGGCGCATACAGACCTCGAACTCACCATAAAAATCTTGTTATTCTAGGCCTTTGATTTTGGAATTTATATTGTTTACAGATGGACATCGTACACACGTACACAATCAAATTACACCACGAATTCTTCATCTGCGAGTCCAACCTAATAGTTTGAGACCACTTCCAGCTCAAAATTCGAAAATTACAGACACTTGGTCAAAATGATTACGCTCTTGTTATTGCATTCGAAAAACTAAATGTTCTGTAATTTTCGGTGAAACTGGAAGTCCAAGTAGGATTCATATCTCAAAAAGGTTTCAACGAACGATTCTCGATTAATCACCCTGTAGGTATATGAGATGAGGTCAAACTGACATTTAGGCCAAATCGGTGGAGAACCGTTACGTAATCAACGAGAATCCACCACTGAATGAACAACCATCCCCTATAGCTGCGGAAATTGATGAGTGTATTCTGAGGTCTGTTTAATTCTGCCTATCGAAGCGGTTTCCCCTCGTGAATTAATATTCTATTTCGAGCTGAGCACGGAATAAATCTAATATCCAATATCAAGAAAGTCATCCTATAAATAGCCACAGATACATGATACAACAGTCTCTGGAAATCTGCGAATATTCGCCGCCAGTAGACGGTCATGCATGACATTTAGAGCGTGTAGCAAATCTCGTTGCATTCAACGGTATCGTTTCAAAATGATATATTATCTAAATGTCATGACTTGGAAATGCAACTATGTTGTAAAGCGATCCGTTTTAATCTCGAAACCTTTCGTTTTTACCACTTCGCTGGGCATGAGAGTACCTAAATAGCAGTGATATCGATGGAGGTTTATAGCCCGAATATTATATCGGAATGAGCGTTTTTCGGCATTCACCGTTAAGTGATATCGATCGTAAAAATCGTCGAAAGGAACCCTTCACTGTTGTCCTACAATAAATGAATTATTTTAAGTATTATTCGGCATAGTTTTGCTCAGAAATTACATATATGTATTCCATATAAATTTGTGTGTCCACCTCTTGAAGTTAATGATAATTTAATCTCACATTTTTGCCTGAATGAACAACTCATCCTCTACAAAAAAAGGCTCTTGATATTTCTTCGTATCTGCCTCTGTAGCATAACAATTAATTAACATAAAAATATTTTGAATTTAATCTTCTGCACTGAAACAAAGAATCCCGGGAATTTCCGGTTAAATGAATTCCTGTTGTTCGAACGCAAAAATTGTTATTACAACAAGAAAAGACCGTTCTGAGAACCATCTATACCTGCAACATAACGTACCGATTCTGGTTTAAGTGAATTGAGTCCTAGGAACAGGAAAAACGGTAAGCATAGCATTGGTCAGGTACTTTTATTTTAAAAGGAATATTTCCATAAATGTTACAGGAATATCTAGTAAAATATTATAAATTCAACAGGAATGTTTGGTATTCCTCACATAAATTCAGATTATTCTACCGAAATAAATCTTGTTCAGCTGATAGTATTTTCATCCATGTTGTACCATATGGTTGAAGTTCTTTGGATTAAAATATCGATTGAAAAGCGACAGAAAAGGTGTTAGCATTTGTAGACAGCAATTATGTAATCAAAGTCGCTGAATTGTGTCCGAAATCAGGGAAAACAATTTCTTTATTTTTATAATGGTGTCTCTCATTACTGGTATTCAACGAATGTCTCTCTAATTCGGTAGAATAATGGAAAGATACTCTATAATATAATATAAATTCTCCCCCGATTCCAGACTTCTATTAGCCAAGTCACTCTTTAGACAGAAATCATTACAAGGACGCCTCGATAGCCTTCTTGAGTAGGGACCAGACTAGGGTGCCGGAGGCCTGGGTTCGAATTCCGGCATGGATGTTTTGAATGTCTGAAAAATTGTGGGAGTGTGCTAAAAAATTGAGATGATGTGTGAATATTACAATCAATGAGGTCAAAAAACTGAAAAATGAAAAAAAAATGCATTTCAAAAGTTACAAACATAGAAATATCTCCCAAAACCACGTGGTTAATTCAATAGGAAATGCAAGA
This sequence comes from Aphidecta obliterata, assembly GCA_963966015.1. Taxonomy (NCBI): domain Eukaryota; kingdom Metazoa; phylum Arthropoda; class Insecta; order Coleoptera; family Coccinellidae; genus Aphidecta; species Aphidecta obliterata. Next base: position 14,224,741 of record OZ014435.1, on the reverse strand, counting down.
ATTGCATAAAAAACTCCTGTTATTTTCACAGTATTATTTTCCTGTTAAAATGACGAACTACAGTTTGGTTGCATCAACTAATGTAAAACATATTAGTTGTAGGTACAGGAATTAAACGACTGGAATTGTCACGTAAAATCAACAAATATTCCTTCTGTCGTTTATATGGGGGGAGTTTCCTGTAGGAATGACCGAATTCCTGTTGTATCTACTAGAAAATTTCTTTGAGTGTGCGTCTCGTCTCGTTAATTTGAACGCCTGGTATCTTCAAAATAAAGCGTTGAGGGGAGTAATATAATAATTTTTTTTCTTTAGTTTATACAGGGTGTCCGGGAAAATGTGGGAAATCTCTCGGATTCAGATAAAACATAAAAAATTACGAAAAGCACTGCCGTGAAGGCAGGAGCTTTTGAGCGCTCGTACATGCACCTTGTAGGTAGATTCGCATTCTTCAGTTTTAGAAATCAATTGAAGGAATTTTTGACAGCTGTCAAAAAAATTCTGAAACTTAGGCGAAACTCCAGACTTCATGTCGGTGCTTCAGCTGATCAATTTTTTTCCGATAATTCGCTAGAATTTTCCACGGTATCTATGGTCTTGGTGATGCGATCTGGACAAAATTTTGCACGTAGTTTGAATACATTATTCCTGAGCTAGGTGCATAATTTCATTCCAATCCGATCGGTAGTTTCGAAACTATCAGGAAAAAAATATTTTGAACGGCCATATTTACGGAACCCCTAGTCTAATTTTGCTCATTGATGAACATGACCGTGAAATTTGCGATCCAAACCCACCCTGAAAATTTCAAGTTCCTAGGCCTTTCCGTTCAAAAGTTAGAATTTTCTATGGTTTCTATGGTTCTGGTCATGCGATCTGGACAAAATATTGCTTCAATATATCATTCTCGATTAAAATACTAAATTTCATCTCGATCGAATCCGTAGTTTCAAATTAATCGAGAAAACAAAATTTCAAACGACCGTATTTACGGAACCCCTTGTATAATGTTGCTCATAGATGAACGTGATAACGACATTCAAGATCCACACCTATCCTGAAAATTTCAAGTCCCTAGGCGTTTCCGTTCAAAAGTTACAATTTTCTATGGTTTCTATGGTTCTGGTCATGCGATCTGAACAAAATTTCACATGTAGCTTAAACACCTCATTTTCCATTTGAGTGCAAAATTTCATCTCGATCAAATTTGTAGTTTTCAAGTAATCAGGGAAACAAAACTTTGAACGGCCATATTTACGGAACCCCTGGTGGAATTTGGCCCATTAACGAACTTAACCGAGCCATTCGGGAACTGAACCCACACTGAAAATTTCAAGTCTCTAGGTTGTTCCGTTCGAGAGTTATCGTGCTTACGGACGGCCGGCCGGCCGGACGGCCGGACGGACAGACTCGAATTTTCCGACGGATTCGTCATCAGTGAGTCGAACATAGTCGTTTGAGACCATTTTCGGCTCAAAATTCGAAAAATACAGACATCGTGACGAAATGATATAGCCCTCGTGTAAGTAGTACGAGCGCTCAAAAAATAAGTTTCCATAATTTTTTTCCTAGCGGCCCTCTCTACGGAGATTCGGCCTCCTAAATGACATCAGTGGAAATTCATTTTACTGGAATAAATTTTAAACTACTCAATATAATTTGATGAAAATTTGATATGATAAACAGTGGTAGGGACCTCTTAGAATACTGCCCTTTAATTTAAATTAGCTCGTTCAGTTTACCAAGGGCGGACTAGGTTGTACATTTTAATGCTTACATTTTCAACACCCTGTATGATAAGGAGTTAAAAAAAACAAATTTGTATATCTTGAACATTAAGCTAAAGAAAAGGTACTCCTGTTTGTTGTCGATAAAATGAACCGTTTTCGAATAACAAAATAATAAAAGAAGTAACTTTTTCATTTCTCTTAAAAAGAAACATGAATTCTAATTTTTTTTGTCTGCAACAAAGTGTGATACGAAAGTTATTCATGGAACAAAAAAGTTTTAGTTTATGTTATTGAATCCGACAAAATTTGTTGAATCCACTTATGAAGTTTTTAATTGATTATTTCTAATTAGCTTATTTAGATTCAATCCTTGCAAGTTTAAGTGAGAGTACATTTCTAAAAAATTATTTTTGTTGAGGTCCTTTTTTGGGCCAAAACTGCATTGTTAAGAATCTTTGTAATTTTGTCGGATTCAATAACGTGAACTAAAACTTTTTTGTTCCTTGAATATTTTTCGTATCACACTTTGTTGCAGACAAAGAAAAATTAGAATTCATGGTTATTTTTAACACAAATGGGAAAATTACTTCTCTTATTATTTTGTTCTTCGAAAACGGTTTATTTTATCGACAATGAACAAGAGTACCTTTTCTTTAGCTTAATGTTCAAGGTATCCAAATTTTTTTTTTCAACTCCTCATTATACAGGGTGTTAAAAATGTAAGCGTTAAAACGTAAAACCTAGTCCGCCCCTGGTAAACTAAACGAGCTAATTTAAATTCAAGGGCTGTATTTTAAGAGGACCTCACTATTGTCCATCATATCAAATTTTCATCAAATTATATCAAGTAGTTTGAAATTTATTCCAGTAAAATGAATTTCCAGTGGCGTCATTTAGGAGGCCGTATCTCCGTAGGGAGGGCCGCTAGGAAAACAAATTATGGGAACTTGTCATCTTATTTTTTCATATTCCATCTGAATCCGAGAGATTTCCCACATTTTCCCGGACACCCTGTATATCTATGTGCAGTTCCCACTGAAAAAAGTAAACAACCCTTCATAATATATTTGAAGCCTTTCTTAGTGCTTTTGCTGAATCTAATCAACCAGCTCAACATTCGGCAGGTACAACAAAGGTCAGGTTTCCTAGCGAAAAGGTGGGTTTTGGGAGGCTCTATAGCTCCTGCATATTTTAAGACAATCCGAAAATTCAAAAATTATAATTTTTTTACTCGAACATGGTAATTTTTCCCCTATGAATTTCATGAAGAGATTGTACTACTCCTGGAAAAAATTGAACCAAAATTCGTTAAATGACATGACAGAACACCATATAGTTTCAAAAATTTGTCCTTAATGCTTAAAAGGTTTGGGACTTTATCTCAGACACTCGAGGAATTTCTCAATACTTAACGAATCGAAACGATATTAACCAATCATCCTACCGCACTTGACCAAACCGAAAAAGTCCCAATAAATACCAAAATAATTCAGGAGAACTCCATTTTCATTATCAATCCACACCATCTCCGCCACCGATCTCCATACGAAACGTGTTCTCTCCTTTCCAATTAATGAAAGAACCGAGAAACACGTTCTCCAACCCGATAAACATGTCAATGAGACAGATCCAGAAAAGTAGGTGTGGGATTTAATTCTACCGCGTCACGTTCGAATCGGCCACAAAAAGGAGAAGATGGCCACAAATTCGCGGCTCCAAGTCCGCATCGTATACGGTATTATTCAGGAAGGTTGAGACTTTCAGGCGAAAGGAAGGTTAAAAGCGGAAAGTATGGTCTCACAGGGCGATGGGGAAGAGAAGGAACGATCCCCATATAGCGCGAGAGAAAGAGCAGCACGCCTCATCTTCATATGGGTTCCAAAGGAGCACTTTGAGTCCGTAAAGTCGGTAAGATACGGGCTACTGCGTATACGTCGGACCTCTAGAAACCTGTCCTACTTCCTTTTTCGGCCTTCCAGTCGTCTTTCGTTCAGGAGTTATTAGGTGGAATTGTACAAGATTAAAGAAAACACAGATGAATTTTCAGAAGGTTTTACTTCGAATACACTCGTCGTTTTGATTATTCACGCTCTCTGGTGTTTTTTCTAGGGGGGAAATACTTGACAAAAATGCGACTGTCGGTATGGACTATGTCCCATAGCCATAGAGGATAATTGCGAATCCGGCAGTGGCGACTCGTGACTCATTCGGTCGGGAGGATATCGAAAGATTTCAGCAAAGCGTATAAGGTGGTAAGGTACACCCGAAAAAATATTATCACTAGTAATACCACTAGAGGTCAAATTAATTCCGGAAATTTTTTCGAGCTCATGAATATTTTGAAAATTATCCCGAGTCGAAGACGAGGGATAATTTTCTAAAAATATTCATGAGCGAGAAAAAATTCCCGGATTTAATTTGACCTCGTGTGGTATTCGGTAAGAAAATTCCACTCATGTGAACAAAAAAAAAATTTGATTGTCAAAAAGAATATTCTGTCATTATAAACGCCAAAAAAAATTTCCAGTATAATTCGCTGTTGGGTACCCACGAGGAAAAAATTTCCACTAAAATTCATCCGTTGCGATGGTGATCTGTCAGAAATACACGTTCTGATTGGTTAAAAATCACATGTGTGGAATTTTCATAATAATTCATTCAAGTTTTGTACAAAATTAGTCTACTTCATCAGTTACAGATAAAATATATAAATAATTTAAATTATTGAATTCCAGAGAAAATTACTTTTCATGTTATGGCAACATTGTCGAATAATTTGTTTCTTTGTAAGTGGAATCAGACCAATGAATATGTCATTTCGAAATGAAGCATTCTTAACCGTGATTTTTCTTGTATAGGAAGCGTTTATAGTAAAGGCCTTCCATCATCAGTTTCAAATAAAAATAATCCCTTGCCATTAATGGCCAAATATATTCACGCAGAAGGTCTGTCACAACTTTCAATATTTTTTCGTGTAATCCAATTTGGAAATGGCAATATTTATACATAAACATATTTCCACTTTGAAAGGTGTTGGATTCAAATCAAATCAATAAATCAATGCCTTATGAGAACAACTTATTGATAATGAAACAATTTCAATCTTTTTCTTTTTAATCGCCAGTTAATTGTTGAAGTAAGTTCAAATTATTGGCCTCTCATTTAGCCCCACCTCTGAATTTCTGAATAACAAATGACAGTGGACATCACCCTTGGGTTGTGAACTATACATGATTTCAAATCAAAAAGTTTATATATAAACATAGGTTCGTTTTCGCCTAATTTTTGATATAGTTACAGGCTGTTACAATTTATTCCCGAAAATTCCTTTTATATATTATATTGGATATTTTTGAGCGCTCGTACTACTTACACGAGGGCTATATTATCATTTCGTCACGATGTCTGTATTTTTCGAATTTTGAGCCGAAAATGGTCTCAATCGATTATGTTCGACTCACTGATGACGAATCCGTCGGAATATTTGAGTCTGTGCGTCCGGCCGTCCGACCGTAAGCACGATAACTCTCGAACGGAACAACCTAGAGACTTGAAATTTTCAGTGTGGGTTCAGTTTCCAAATGCCTCGGTTAAGTTCGTTAATAGGCCAAATTCCACTAGGGGTTCCGTACATATGGCCGTTCAAAGTTTAGTTTCCCTGAATACTTGAAAACTACAGATTTGATTGAAATTAAATTTTGCACTCACATGGAGAATGAAGTGTTCAAGCTACATGTGAAATTTTGTCCAGATCGCATGACCAGAACCATAGAAACCATAGAAAATTGTAACTTTTGAACGGAAACGCCTAGGGATAGGTGTGGATCTCGAATGTCGTGATTACGTTAATCTATGACCAAAATTATACTAGGGGTTCCGTAAATATGGTCGCTTGAAATTTAGTTTTCTTGATAATTTCAAAACTACAGATTCGATCGTGACGAAATTTTGTTTACTAATGGAGAATGATATATTCAAGCTACATTTCTCCAGATGACATGACCAGAACCATAGAAACCATAGAAAATCATAACTTTCAAACGGAAAGGCCTAGTGACTTGAAATTTTCAGGATAGGTGTGGATCTGAAATGTCGCGTTCACGTTCATCAATGAGCAGAATTATATTAGGGGTTCCGTAAATACGGTCGTTTGAAATTTTGGTTTCTCGATAATTTCGAAACTACGGATTCCATCGAGATGAAATTTTGTATTTTAATCGAGAATGATATATTAAAACAATATTTTGTCCAGATCGCATGACCAGAACCATAGAGACCATAGAAAATTGTAACTTCTGAACGGAAAGGCCTAGGAACTTGAAATTTTCAGGGTGGATTTGGATCGCGAATATCGCGGCCACGTTCATCAATGAGAAAAATTAGACTAGGGGCTCCGTAAATATGGCTGTTCAAAATACTTTTTTCCTGATTATTTCGAATCTACTGATTGGATTGGGATGAAATTTTGCACCTAGCTCAGAAATAATGTATTCAAACTACTTGCCAAATTTTGTCCAGATTGCATCACCAAGACCATAGATACCGTAGAAAATTCTAGCGAATTATCGAAAAAAAATTGGTCACCTAAAGCACTGACATGAAGTCTGGCGTTTCGCCTAAGTTTCAGAATTTTTGTGACAGCTGTCGAGAATTCCTTCAATTGATTTCTAAAACTGGAAAATGCGAATCTACCTACAAGGTGGATGTACGAGCGCTCAAAAGCTCCTGCCTTCACGGCAGTGCTTTTCGTAATTTTTTATAAAACTTGGTGGGTATGAAATATGCGCGGAATTTTGTTCTCCTGTTTACTTCGAAACTACTGATTCGATCGAGATGAAATTTCGCACCCAGATTCAAGCTACATACACAATTCTGCCCAGATCGCATGACCAGAACCATAGAAACGAGGGCTATACAATTTCGTTACGATGTCTGTATTTTTCGAATTTTGTGCCGAAAATGGTCTCAATCAACAAGGTTCGACTCACTGATGACGAATCCGTCGAAAATTCAAGTCTGTCCGTCCGTCCGGCTGTATACACGATAACTCTCGAACGGAACGACCTAAAAATTTGAAATTTTCAGGGTAGGTTCAAATCTCGAATGCTGCGGTTGAATTTGTTATTGGGCAGAATTCGACCAGGGGTTCCGGAAATATGGTCGTTTGAAATTTAGTTTTCTTGTTAGCTGCTATAATTTTTTTGACAGATGTCAAAAATTTCTTCAATTGGTTTACAAAACTGGAAAATGCGAATCTACCAACAAGGCGGATGAACGAGCGCTCAAAAGCTCCTGACTTCACGGCAACGCTTTTTATACTTTTTTTTTTTATTTCATAATGAAAAATGTATTTTTAACTGTCTATCATACTATGATATTCAATACAATCAGTTGAGAGGTACGTAGAAGTTAGATTTTTCTTATAAACGATAAGGCAGCACATCTCAAATCACGAAAACATCATTCAACTCTGATCAAAACTGAAAACTTGGTCAGAATCTAGGAAAGCTTCAAAATCTCTACTTTTCTACTATGGGTCATAAACATGTTGGTAAACATAATAAGGTACCAGATGTGCGAGGAGCGAAAGGAGTGTATGGAACTTTCGAATTACCTAACTCGAAGGGAGGAGCTTTTGCAATCTTGGGTGTGTACGATATTCATTTGCCTGAATTTTCAAGTGCTGTCATCCACCGGAATCCACGTTTCGTGTCAAAGGGTCTTGGGTCTAACACCCTTAAGACCATTCCTGGTTCAAAATCCGGTTAATACAGACATTTGGGCTTTTTGCTAACGCTCTTGTTTGAATAAACAAGCTTGAAAAAATATAGCACGGCCCTCCTATTTTAATTTCTTCTGAGACATAGGTACAACAATGGCGACTGGTTCTGAAGGGCACAAGGGCACGTGCCCACCCAACCACCACGATGAACGGAGAGATAAGCATTACATTTAGTGCATCATTCATGTTTCCACGTAGATTTTATAGAAGACTACTTCATCAATACTTAGCTTCTCCAGTCGCATGTACCAACAAACAAAGAAAACTCAAACTCGAAATCCTTTCCAATCTTCTGGCGAGCGGTGTAAACGATTATGCCAATGTCGCGACAACATCCATTCAAATCATCCACCCACCTGATTGAGCATTCAGAACCTCGGAAGGTCTAACGGAACTCACGTCTGCCGTCGACGCATACTTCTGCCCGTCCCCTCGCCCTACCCCGGCCACGAAAAATCCCCGACCTTGCCCAAGCAGACACATATTTATGTCATCCATCGCCTGCCAGAGTGACTGACACTGACGACTGACGCATTTGCGAGAACGGGCATAACCCCCGTGACGTCACTCATTAGGTCCGCAGGCCTACTGCGACGTTGTGTGTCGTAGGAGGCGGTGTAGGAAGATGGATCCTTCGTCTTCTATAAATAAATGTGTGTTGAATTGAAGAGCTAAACAAATCTGGCTGAAACAAGAAGCCGAACGACCGTGAATTGGTTCGAGTACACAAATATGGCTGCAGCAGGAGGAGGCGTTAGATTTCAGATTCGCCATAACTTCTTGAATGATGAGTCAGTCATATCCGAAGAGGAAAAGTAGTGAGCTATTATTTTAGAAGGTGAAAGTTTTCTTTCTACCGATCCAGAGATTTTTTTGGGGAATGAAAGTTATCTCACTACCTACCAATTGAAGAAATTGATTATCCACAGGGTGCTCAACATTTTCTTGTAGTTGGTATCTGTAGATATCAGATGATAACAAGAAAGGGCGTTCATCAGGAGGAATTTCCAATTATGTTAGTTTAGTTTACAACTTTTTCTGTTTGTTGCTTTCAAAAGATCGAGTTCTCGTCGTCCTTCCTCTCCTAGATGTGAATTCAAAGTTTTGATCTTCAGTGTTCTTCAGTCAAAAAGTGTGTACAGACTATTTGAAACGGCGAACATTTCCTAGCTCATTTCTTATTGCATTGCATCTTTTGTATGACATTTATTGTTGTATTGTTGTGTATTATCCTGGAAAAGGATAAACTTATTGAAAGGGAGCACTTTTCTGGCCAACAAATCGACGCCAAATTCTCTTTCACCAACGCCCCAAATACTTAATAGTATATTATTTAACGAGCCGATGAAATCTGCTGTAATTCATCAAGTGAGTTATGCACATTACCGCAAGATGAATTATATACTTTATCTACGACTATAATAATAAATACTGAGATACAAGTACAGAGAAAGAACTTTATTTACAAATCTTAATATGTAGTTACCTATAACAATGCATTATGTATTATGTTGATTGTGCTTCTTAGCATGGAGTAAAAAGTCCGTAGGGGCGATGCTTTATATTGAGTGCTAAGTTCACTAAAATATGCCAAAAGAACATTATCTGTAAACGATGACTTAATATACTTACTGCTACACCAATCTACACCTTTATATTTGATTTGGGATTTTTCGGGCAATAAATTCTGTATGGTAACATTGGCTGATTATTTTATTTCTGAAGGTGTATAATGTGTTTAACACAGTACAATGTAATAATAAGTCATCTTCACTATCAGAATTCATCTTTTTCAGCAAAACATTCCCAATAATTATTAGGTATCAACCTAATTTGAGAGGTCAAAATTATTCAAGTGACCTCCTTTCAATACCAAGAATGGACTGTTCCCTTTCGGCCAATCGGCTTGTTCAGAAGCACAGAGCCTGGGAGTTACAGTAGTGAGTTATTATAACTCACGTTGTTTTTTTACAGATACTATTTATTGCTCCTAAGTAGTTGAATAATGAATATACAACTCAATAGGAATTGAAATTAAAGAAATTTATTTGAATTTTGAAAATAATTATATATAGTTATATCCAATAACAATATTGTAGAATTTTGTTCAATTTTCCAATTGATTTGCCCAAGACTCTATCTCAAAAAATTACGAAAAGCACTGCCGTGAAGGCAGGAGCTTTTGAGCGCTCGTACATCCACCTTGTAGGTAGATTCGCATTTTCCAGTTTTAGAAATCAATTGAAGGAATTTTTGACAGTTGTCAAAAAAATTCTGAAACTTAGGCGAAACTCCAGACTTCATGTCTTCAGCTGACCAATATTTTTTCGATAATTCGCTAGAATTTTCTACGGTATCAATGGTCTTGGTGATGCGATCTGGACAAAATTTTGCACGTTTGAATACATTATTCCTCAGCTAGGTGCAAAATTTCATTCCAATCCGATCAGTAGTTTCGAAACTATCAGGAAAAAAATATTTTGAACGGCCATATTTACGGAACCCCTAGTCTAATTTTGCTCATTGATGAACGTGACCGCGATATTCGCGATCCAAACCCACCCTGAAAATTTCAAGTTCCTAGGCCTTTCCGTTCAAAAGTTACAATTTTCTATGGTCTCTATGGTTCTGGTCATGCGATCTGAACAAAATTATGCTTCAATATATCATTCTCGATCAAAATACAAAATGTAACCTCGATCGAATGCGTAGTTTCGAAAATATCGAGAAAACAAACTTTCAAACGACCGTATTTACGGAACCCCTATTAAAATTCTGCTCATTGATAAACGTGAACGCGACATTTCAGATCCTCACCTATCCTGAGAATTTCAAGTCCCTAGGCCTTTCCGTTCGAAAGTTATGATTTTCTATGGTTTCTATGGTTCTGGTCATGCGATCTGGACAAAATTTCACATGTAGCTTGAACACCTCATTCTCCATTTGAGTTTCATCTCGATCGAATCTATAGTTTCGAAGTAATCAGGAGAACAAAATTTTGAACGGCCATATTTACGGAACCCCTAGTGGAATTTGGCCCATTAACGAACTTAACCGAGGCATTTTGAATCTGAACCTACACTGAAAATTTCAAGTCTCTAGGTTGATCCGTTCGAGAGTTATCGTGCTCACGGACGGACGGCCGGACATCATCAGTGAGTCGAACATAGTCGATTGAGACCATTTTCGGCTCAAAATTCGAAAAATACAGACATCGTGACGAAATGATATAGCCCTCGTGTAAGTAGTACGAGCGCTCAAAAAGTTTCCAAGGTGAACAATCAACAATATCAATACCTACAAATAGTACAAATCATATTAATTATTTTTCAAATCCAAACAACTTAATAGACTAATTCTCACAAAATGAAAATTTTAAATTATAAATCACTCACAGAGAAAAAACTTAGTGTAACTAAAGTTTCTCAACACCTCCTGGCTTGTCTGTAGTTGACAATAAAATTCCTAGACTCCAAAATTATGATAAGATCAATTTCTTTCAGATTCTCTTCTTCATCCAATAAAGTTAACATTTCCATCAAATTTCATTGATATTTACTATTTAATTAGTTTCCATTCCATCAGGCTCCATCTAATTCGTTATAAAAATTATATGTATTTCGAAGATTTTTCAATTCAATTCAAATAACTCTTTTGAAAGATCAATTTCCACTCTGACTTTTTTTCCTGTCGACTGGCCTGCTTAATTCCTTATTTAATATCGCATTCCCTTGATACATTTTGTCCAGCTTATGTTCCCAAATTACATTTTTACGAAATTTCCTACACAAATTACCATTAAATACTAGGTATATGATTAATAAATTTAACGATTCATATTTTTGATTATGTGAATAATCTGAACTTCTCTTTGAAAATATAATATAACAATAATTTATAAATTTATCGAATTAACTAAAGTGACTAAGATGTTCAAAGGTTCTTGAATTTTTGGTGATTCATTTCAGTTTATTTCAATCTAAATTTTTGAAACATTGATCATGTTCTAATTTCGATAACAATACATATTCGGACCTCCACTCATCGCCGTTAGTCGGTCCCTAATCCGACCCTGGGAGACGTGGGGGGCACACACTACAATCGCACAGCAGGCTGGAACTATCATGGCCGAACTCGCGCCATTCCCGGCTCTATTTCGTCCGGCTCGAAGGACCAAACGTCCGTTATCGACTCGGCCGGGACGCTATCTCAGACGTGCGCTCGGGATACAGAACGCGTTTCGGTCTTTTTGGGCGAATCGGCGTGTCGTGAATTCGGATAATTTGTCCCACGTCTCGTCCGACGAGGATATTTTGCGGCATCGGGGGGCTCATTTGCGGAATTTTCGGTGGCAATGAACTTGCGATCGATAGTTGGGTCGAGATTTCGATTTTGGGTTTCGGGGAGGCCACGCGATGGTGAGAATTCGTGGGATTCTCTGGGCTTCAATTCGAATTTATCTGAATATCTCACATGCGAATTCTTCGAACAATATACAGTAGATACAATAACCATTATTCATCGAATAGAGAAGATGAAAAACATCGTGTGTCTTTAGAACCTTAGTTTATTGTGTTTGCCCATTATGTTCGGTAAATTTTGCAATTTTTAAGTGGTACGATATGAATAAGGGAAAATTTTTCGTACAAAACAAGTGTCAAGGGTGGCTTTTCCAAGTATTGAAAATATTAGGGGGATACCACGAAAATCTTTGTTGAATGCTCGCTTGTTCTCAGAAAATATCTGCTCAATTTTATTTTTGTAACTTTTTGTTTTTGTGCGAAAAATGAAAAATTACCAAAAGCACTGCCGTGAAGTCAGGAGCCTTTGAGCGCTCGTTCATCCACCTTGTAGGTAGATTCGCATTTTCCAGTTTTGGAAACCAATTGAGGAAATTTTTGACAGCTATCAAACAAATTTTCAAACTGAGGCGATAATCCAGAATTCAAGTCAGTGCTTTAGGTGAACAATTTTTTTTTCGATAATTCGCTAAAATTTTCTACGGTATCTATGGTCTCGATGATGCGATCTGGACAAAATTTCGCACGTACTTTGAATACATTATTCCTCAGCTAGGTGCAAAATTTCATTCCAATCAAATCGGTAGTTCCGAAATTATCAGGAACAGAATATTTTGAACGGCCATATTTACGGAACCCCTAGTCTAATTTTGCTCATTGATGAACGTGACCGTGAAATTCGCGATCCAAACCCACCCTGAAAATTTCAAGTTCCTAGGCATTTTCCTTCGGAAGTTATAATTTTCTATGGTTTCTATGGTTCTGGTCATGCGATCTGGATAAAATGTTGCTTCAATATGTCATTCTCGTTTAAAATACAAAATTTTATCTCGATCGAATCCGTAGTTTCGAAATTATCGAGAAAACAAAATTTACAACGACCGTATTTACGGAACCCCTAGTATAATTCTGCTCATTGATAAACGTGAATGCCACATTTCAGATCTACACCAATCCTGAAAATTTCAAGTCCCTAGGCCTTTCCGTTCGAAAGTTATGATTTTCTATGGTTTCTATGGTTCTGGTCATGCGATCTAGGGAAATGTAGCTTGAATATATCATTTTCCATAGGTATACAAAATTTCGTCACGATCGAATCTGTAGTTTGGAAATTATCAAGAAAACTAAATTTCAAACGACCATATTTACGGAACCCCTAGTATAATTTTGCTCATAGATGAAAGTGATCACGACAATCGAGATCCACACCTATCCTGAAAATTTCAAGTCCCTAGGTGTTTCCGTTCAAGAGTAACAAATTTCTATGGTTTCTATGGTTCTGGTGATGCGAGCTGGACAAAATTCTCCATGTTGCTTGAACACCTCATTTTCCATTAGAGTGCAAAATTTTATCTCGATCGAATCTGTAGTTTCAAAGTAATCAGCAAAACAAAATTTCGAGCGGTCATATTTACGGAACCCTTAGGCGGATTTTGCCCAATAACGAACTCAACTTCGGCATTTGAGATTCGAACTTACCCTGAAAATTTCAAGTTTCTAGGACATTCCGTTCGAGAGTTATCGTGTATACGGCCGGACAGACGGACAGACTCGAATTTTCCGACGGATTCGTCATCAGAGAGTCGAACATAGTCGTTTGAGACCATTTTCGGCTCAAAATTCGAAAAATACAGACATCGTGACAAAATGATATAGCCCTCGTGTAAGTAGTACGAGCGCTCAAAAACAGCTTGTTTGGCACTTTACGGGACTGTAAACAGAGGTTGGTCAAACAAAACTTTTATCTACTCCTATTGAATTATATATTCATTATTCAACTACGTTTGAGCAATTAATAGTATCTGTAAACAAACAACGTGAGTTATAATAACTCACTACTATAACTCCCTGTCTCTGTGCTTCTGAACAAGCCGAATGGCCGAAAGGGAACAGTCAATTATTGGTATTGAGGGGAGGTCACTTGAATACGTTTGACGTTTTCTCGAATTAAGTTGATACCCAATTATTATTGTGAATGTTTTGCTGAAAAAGAAGAATTCATATATTGAAGATGAATTATTATGTACACCTTCATACAGAATTTATTGACCGAAAAATCACAAAACAAAGATAAGGGTGTATACAACAATTTTCAAGATTGATGTAGCTGTGAGAATATTGAGTCGTCGTAGTCGTTAAGTCTATGGACTTTCAACTCCATGCTAGGAAGAACAATCAACATAAATAATGCATTGTTATAGGTAACTATTGAGATTTGTAAATAAAGTTCTTTCTCTGTACTTGTATCTTAGTATTTATTGTTATAGTCGTAGATAAAATATAGTAAGTACATATTCAACTTGCGGTAATGGGTATAACTCACTTGATGAATTATAGCACTCGCCTTCGGCTCCTGCTGCAAACTTCATCTGCGTGAGTTATGACCTACATTGCCGCTCGTTAAATAATTTACTATTATGTACTATTATCTATAAGACCCACCGTAACCACTAACAATATTCAAATAATTTTTTTTTCAATTTTTTTTTATTTTTTCCGCGATTCTTTTTTATGGAGGGTTCTTAAGGGGCACAAATAAAAATAATTTTTGTTTACAACAACTTCAAATCTAAACTCAATAAACTTATTCTAATAAAAATGAAAATTCTAAATTATAACTCCTTTTGAACTAGATATAAATAAGCAATCGCAAAGAACAGCTAAGTCTAAATAAAGTTCCTCAACTTTCCTTACTGGCTTTTCTGTAGTTGATGATACAATCCCTGAACTCCAATATTATGTTGATCTCAGTGATCTGACGTTTTTTAATTGTCAAAACCCGCTTGCTTAATCCTTATTTTTATAAATTTCCATGGTAACATTCAAATCAAATAAACCCTCTTTAAAAAATTCATATTTTAATCGAATTTACTATGATGTTCGAAAGTTCTTGACTTTTGGTGATATTATTTGAATTTATTTTTCATTTTTGGATTTCCATGACAATATATTTTAATATTCAAATAAGATGAAATTATCAGTTAAAAAATGGCCTTTGTATAAAAACCAAATATATATTGATCTTTCATCTCCGAATGCGTAGAACTTCCATGCATACTCACCCTGAGGGGTTTTTCATTGAATTGAAATGAAAAATAACGAATATCGCCATAAAATGAAAGAGCTCTCGTGACTCGACTAACTGCTACAGAAAAAATTCGAAATCGAGAGAAAATCAAGCCCTTTCATCATGCCGAAATGCGCGTCAAGACGTCAAGCTGAGTCTATCTTCAAACACGTCTGGAAGAATAAGTAGTGAGGTTATTGTCCCTTCAGAAAACCAACCAGACTTAACCTTTCTTCGAGACATCGCGACTCATCGCATGATCGCGCGATACAAATCATCGGATCGCGATCGCCTTCGGTCCGTACTATATAATTACCGCCCGGCCCGATAATAATTCAGCCTAATTTATCGGCGTAACGCTGCAACGGCTCCCATCCGACCGGGCCTCTAATTAAACCGAGTACGGACCCGCGACGGCAGTATTTTAGTCGGTTTTATTCGCCCTCGGTTGCCATTTTAGCGAATCGGTTCGGTATTGTATGCGGTCGCCCATTATTTCTAGGCGGATCGCCGGAAGATTTACTCAGGAGTTGACCTTTTTCCATCGTTGTGCTGTTGCGTTTTTTGCCGTCGCGAAGCACGATGTCTGCACAGTCGGGTCGTTATGCAAAAAAAAACGCTTATGGGGTTCGTGGTTGGAAGTCGTGATTTGGAATTATGAGTGCGCAAGTAAGTAGGAAGACTCGATCGGCTCTTGGAGTGATGAGATACAAGGTGTCATTTATAGGTACTCAGTGAAGTGGAATGCATTCGAATAAATTTTGAAAAAATTCTTCGAATTGAATTATAGTGCGGTTATATGCGCATAGTAATAGTTATTTAATCAACTAGTTTATTAATGACAGCGATTAATGGTCGAAATATTTTAAAGCGTGAGCGGAGCAAGCGCGTTAATGTTTGAGACCATTAATCGCTGAATAAATAAACGAGTTGATTACAAGATTTTTCTGTCGACCTCATCAGGAATTGAATATAAATTCTGGATCGAAACCAATTTTTATTTTGCATGATATACAAATTTGACGTAATACAAATTTCTATGTTCATTTCCATATATTAATATTTATGCTTCCTATAGAACAATTCGAAAAATTCATAGAGGGAATATTGGACATGTTGTGACCTTCTGAATAGTTTACATTTATTTCATTTCCTATAATGTCCGATAAGGAACGTGTGGATGAAGTGGAGGTTGAAGCATTATTTACTTTGGAACTATTATGACATAAGAAATTTTCTGCAGTTTTTATTTTATTCTGAATGGGGTTTTCAATATACCATTCTGCAACAGAAGTTGATTTCCAACCACCAAGTCTTTTGATGGCTGAAAAATCTGCACCACTGTCAGAAAGAATAGACGCAGAAGAACGCCGAAAACAGTGACCTGTATACAAATGTGGTTGCTCTAATTTAAGGAAGTTTGCAATCATTGACGGTAATTTAGAAAATGTATTAATTCCAACTGGTTGTGTTGAGCATTTATAGTTCTTATAAAAAACAAAAAATCTTTCGTGTGGAGTGTGAGCTGGCCTCAAGGATATATACCTCTTTATTATGTTTAAAAGTGTATGCTCATCATTATCAACCACAGTGAATATCCTGTTCGAATGTGTTTTCGATTAATTCACTGTCACCATAAATTTCGATCCCATATTTTGTACATCCTTTCTCTGCAACCTTTACAGTTAATCTTTTCTCAATGCACCCGCTATTCCGAATATTAAAGCAACCTACAAATCAAACAATGATAGTTATTTCACTATAACGAGATAATGAGAATAAGTTGGAATAACGATTCAATTGAGTTTTATTTTTACCTTCGACATCAAGAAAACACTATCAGGAGCATTCGCTATGAACTCTCTCACATGTTCTTTTTCGAGAACTTTTGATTTTTTTGGGATATATCCCTCTCTTTTCCGTTTAATAAACATCACCAGTTTGTGGTATCTGCTTATATCAGTATTGTCTTTCACATTTAGTGTTGATTTCAGCATCGAATATTTTGGCCATAAACTTGCTAGATGCCCCTTTTCTGCAATAACCGTAAAGTATGCCAACAAAACCGTTTCCGTAAAGTTCCGAACCTTCTTGTTCTTGCACCAACATCTGAATTCAGCATAGGTTTTCTCATATAAATGGCGGCTCTTTTCAGGAGGCAGACTCAAAGTTGCTTTCAGCAGTTTTTGTCACATCTGGCGGTGTCAAAGGGATATTTTCTTCGTTATTCATTATGTAGTAGCGTAACGGATAAAATCAGATTCTGATCGAAAGCGAATAAATAAATTTGACAGCTCGATCGTGCTCCGACATAGATGCATCTATGCTCCGACTGAATATTTTATAATCGGTTGCCATGATAATCATGCATTAATACAAGAAATCATGCATTAATAGGGGTCATTAATGGATGATTTCGAGTGCGATAAAATGAGCTTTTATTCTATGGTTGACGGAAATAGTATATTATGCAACGATCATGTCATCATGTAATGGTGATTATTAATACTCGAGGATTAGCCGGGTATGGCTTATGCGAGTGTATTAATACCTATTACACGAGAGTTGCATACCTACGCTATTTTTTCTACACCCGATAAATAATGAGGAACTATATAAATATTATATTTATATTTGTATTGAACACAATAAAAGTAATAACTCGTATTTCTATGAAAAATTCAACAAAATTGTAATAAATGGTATTACCTCGAGTTTTACCATGGTTATAGGAAAACTATTAACATTTTATTTCTATTTATATTGAACATAATACCTAATTGTAATGAATCTGATTTCTCAACATTATTGAGGACATTTATTGTGCTGTTTGAAAGGGTTATTCCAGGTCCTACTGAAGGAATATTCACATTCATTTCATTATTGCTAATCGCAATAAAGTTCAATATTGTATGGATAATACTGATTTATTCTGAACCGAATTTTCAATCTAAGCTTCCGTCACTGAATTGGACTTCCAGCCATCATGACGTTTAATGCAGTTATATATGACCATCGGCATCGACTCATACGGTTGCAGATGTCCTTCAGAACCAATGCCATGTAGGTATATCAATTCGTATCAGGCAGATTTAAATATGTTGCTGTTGGCTTCCCTTGAAAACCAAATCTATAAATACCAATGTTTTGAATTGGGAATTTTCCATCAAAATAATTAACGGTAAAAATGGGGTGGGGCAAGATTTTGGCCGTATTTTCATATCTTTTTTACTAATTTCGAAGATGTTAGGTAGACACTTACTTTTATAAATAAAACTTTTCATTGGGTGCTTAGTCGATAATAGTATAATATTCAACGAGCGGTAATGTAGGTCATAACTCACGCAGATGAAGTTCGCAGCACGAGCCGAAGGCGAGTGCTGTAATTCATCAAGTGAGTTATGACCATTACCGCAAGTTGAATAATATACTTTATCTACGACTAAGTATAACAATAAATACTAAGATACAAGTACAGAGAAAGAACTTTATTTACAAATCTCAATAGTTACCTATAACCATGCATTATTTATGTTGATTGTGCTTCTTAGCATGGAGTAGAAAGTCCATTAGGGCGATGCTTTATATTTAGTGCTAAGTTCATTAAAATATGCCCAAAGAACATTTTCTGTAAACGATGACTTAATATTCTCACAGCTACACCAATCTTGAAAATTGTTGTATACACCTTTATATTTGTTTTGGAATTTTTCGGGCAATAAACTCTGTATGGTAACATTGGCTGATTGTCTTATTCCTGAAGGTGTAAATAATAATTCATCTTCACTATCTGAATTTAATTTTTTTCACCAAAACATTCAAAATAATAATTAAGTATCAACTTAATTTGAGAAAACGTCAATTATTCAAGTGACCTCCCCTCGATTCCTTTACAATCGGCTTGTTCAGAAGCACAGAGCCAGGGAGTTATAGTAGTAAATCATTATAACTCACGTTGTTCGTTTACAGATACTATTAATTGCTCAAAAGTAGTTGAATAATGAATATATAATTCAATAGGAGTAGATAGGTGAAAGTTTTTGAGCGCTCGTACTACTTACACGAGAGCTATATCATTTCGTCACGATGTCTGTATTTTTCGAATTTTGAGCCGAAAATGATCTCAAACGACTATGTTCGACTCACTGATGACGAATCCGTCGGAAAATTCGAGTCTGTCCGTCCGTCCGTATACACAATAACTTTCGAACGGAATGTCCTAGAAACTTGAAATTTTCAGGGTAGGTTCGAATTTTGAATGCCGCGGTTAAGTTCGTTATTGGGCAAAATTCGCCGAGGGGTTCCGCAAATATGGCCGCTCGAAATATTGTTCTCCTGATTACTTCGAAACTACAGATTCGATCGAGATGAAATTTTGCACTCTAATGGAAAATGAGGTGTTCAAGCTACATGCAGAATTTTGTTCAGCTCGCATCACCAGAACCACAGAAACCATAGAAAATTGTTACTTTTGAACGGAAACGCCTAGGGACTTGAAATTTACAGGATAGGTGAGGATCTCGATTGTCGTGATCACTTTCATCTATGAGCAAAATTATACTAGGGGTTCCGTGAATATGGTCGTTCGAAATTTAGGTTTCGATCGTGACGAAATTTTGTATACTTATGGACAATGATATATTCAAGCTACATTTCTCTAGATCGCATGACCAGAACCATAGAAACCATAGAAAATCATAACTTTCGAACTCCATAGAAACCATAGAAACTTGTAACTTTTGAACGGAAAGGCCTAGGAACTTGAAATTCTCCGGGTGGGTTTGGATCGCGAATATCGCGGTCACGTTCATCAATGAGCAAAATTAGACTAGGGGTTCCGTAAATAAGGCCGTTCAAAATATTTTTTTGCTAATAGTTCCGAAAATACTGAGCGGATTTGGATGAAATTTTGCACCTAGCTGTGTAATAATGTATTCAAACTACGTGCAAAATTTTGTCCAGATCGCACCACCAAGATCATAGATACCGTAGAAAGTTCTACGCGAATTATCGAAAAAAAATTGATCAGCTGAAGCACTGACATGAAGTCTGGAGTTTCGCCTAAGTTTCAGAATTTTTTTGACAGCTGTCGAAAATTCCTTCAATTGATTTCTGAAACTGGAAAATGCGAATCTACCTACAAGGTGGATGTACGAGCGCTCAAAAGCTCCTGCCTTCACGGCAGTGCTTTTCGTAATTTTTATTTGTTCAGGTGAAAATATTTTTGATTTTTTTCCAACATATCCTTCAGACTTTCGCTTCAATGAAGCTTGTAGCTTCTTATATCAATGTCGAAGTATCATTCGTATTTCTCCGATCTATAAACCGTTGATATAGTTTTTCGTACACCCTCTTAGATTTTTGGGATAAATAATTTTGTGTTGCAAGTTATGCTTTCTCCGATACCTATGTGTGGAGGAGTCGATAGTAATTCTTCTATATCGCTGATATCGGACATTTCAATAATATAATTATCGAAGTTTAGCTATATTCTTCGAAAATTTAATACTTACTGATTTCGACAAATGAAACAATTAGATAGGAATCTGGGACAAACATCAAATACACAGCATGCTTGATTGAAAAATTATGGGTTTCAATTGATCAAAAATACCATTATGAAACGGATTATGGGCATATAAGTGTATTATTATAGTACACGTGTAGAAAACGATACTTTACGATAAACGCCAAGAACACTCTACCATTAATGCAACCTCCACGAAAAACCGGTCCTGTCCCAATCGGACATTGCCTCGTCCCCTTGCTCCCTCTCGGACCTGCCACAATTCGGCAATTTCAATACGGAGGACGTATTTAACATATTTTGTGCGAGTCCGCACAGTGCGCAGTCACGAAACCGGTGCCATTAAACTGTCGCGTAGTCGGCGAAAGCAGAAAGCGTTCGAAAAATCGCGAACCAGCGTCGTAAATATATCCGAAATGCAGAAATTGCACTCTGGGCATTATCTGGAACGGTTCTGGCACGAAGTGGGCAGCTTATACACGGAAAATGAATAAATGTCAGGTGGGGAAACGAGGGAGACTGGTTTTTTTTTCACGATAATCGGGCCTTTTCGAGGTTTTTTTTGGATGGACATGCGAGTGGGCAACAACAACTCTCGAAAAAAAAAAAGGCTGAATACCTACATGTCTCTTTCGCTCGCCTCGTGCAACTATCGCCCAATAATGTTAACGTTGTTCGAAATTAATTAGGTACTCGTTTATTGAACCGTGAGATGAATAATGAATCGTTTTCGATTATTTCAGATAATTCATCAGTTGTTACATCCGTACAAAGTAGGAGAAAATTAAACATATCTACATCTAACAAATCTCAAGAGGTGGATCATCAAAAAATGAAATTCAAGAAAAAAATATTTCTCAGAAACTGTACAGGATGTTCCAACTTTTATTGTTATTCCCAAAATTGAATTTGTCGATTTTCTTCATAATTTTGTTGCAGAATTTGTTTTAACCTTTCTTGTGAAGTCCTTTCATTCACTTCACACAATAGTTGGATAAATAACTATCGATTAATTCAAAAAAAAAATCCTTGGTTCTGGCATTACTTTTTGAAGAAACTCTCAGTTTTTTGGAACTATATATCGTATTGACATTATTTGTCACATAAATGGTCTGTTTGATTCACGGAGTCCGTGGTTCGTTTCATGATCTTTGTTTCGGTAATTTCACTGCAGTGTCACTTAAAATTATAGAACTTAATCGAATAAACCTTTTTGCAATAGGTGCATACCTTACGCCTTCGAGAATTATCAGAGGTCGAATATGTCGAATGTCGAATCTGAATACAACAAATCTGAAATTTCAGAAAAAATTATATTCGATTAGATTAGATTCGCATTTTCCAGTTTTAGAGATCAATTGAAGCAATTTTCGACAGCTGTCAAGAAAATTCTGAAACTTTGGCGAAACTCCAGACTTCATGTCAGTGCTTCAGCTGATCAATTTTTTTTTCGATAATTCGCTAGGATTTTCTACGGTATCTTTGGTCTTGGTGGTGCGATCTGAACAAAATTTTGCACGTAGTTTTAATACATTATTTCTCAGCTAGATGCGAAATTTCAGTCCAATCCGCCCAGTATTTTCGGAACTATCAGCAAAAAAATATTTTGAACGGCCATATTTACGGAACCCCTAGTCTACTTTTTCTCATTGATGAGACTGCGATATTCGCGATCCGAACCCACTCTGAGAATTTCAAGTTCCTAGGCCTTTCCGTTCAAAAGTTACAATTTTCTATGGTTTCTATGGTTCTGGTCATGCGATCTGGTCAAAATATTGTTTTAATATATCATTCTCGATTAAACTACAAAATTTCATCTCGGTCGAATCCGTAGTTTCGAAATGATCGAGAAACCAAAATTTCAAACGACCGTATTTACGGAACCCCTAGTATAATGCTGCTCATTGATAAACGTGAACACGCCATTTCAGATCCACACCTATCCTGAAAATTTCAATTCCCTAGGCCTTTCCGTTCGAAAGTTATGATTTTCTATGGTTTCTATGGTTCTGGTCATGTGATCTGGAGAAATGTAGCTTGAATATATCATTCTCCATTAGTATACAAAATTTCGTCACGATCGAATCTGTAGTTTTGAAATTATCGAGAAAACTAAATTTCAAACGACCATATTTACGGAACCCCTAGTATAATTTCGCTCATAGATGAACGTGATCACGACATTCGAGATCCACACCTATCCTGAAAATTTCAAGTCCCTAGGCGTTTCCGTTCAAAAGTTACAATTTTCTATGGTTTCTATGGTTCTGGTCATGCGATCTGGACAAAATTTCACATGTAGCTTGAACACCTCATTCTCCATTTGAGTACAAAATTTCATCTCAATCAAATTTGTAGGTTTCAAGTAATCAGGGGAACAAAACTTTGAACGGCCATATGAACGGAACCCCTGGTGAAATTTGGCCCATTAACGAACTCAACCGAGGCATTCGGGAACTGAACCTACACTGAAAATTTCAAACCTCTAGGTTGTTCCGTTCGAGAGTTATCTTGCTTACGGACGGCCGGCCGGATGGACGGACAGACCCAAATTTTTCGACGTATTCGTCAGCAGTGAGTCGAACATAGTCGATTCAGACCATTTTCGGCTCAAAATTCGAAAAATACAGAAATCGTGACGAAATGATATAGCCCTCGTGTAAGTAGTACGAGCGCTCAAAAATAATGTTATTATCTCTACATTGAATGAGATTCAGTACTGTGGCAAATCGATTGGAGTTTCTCTGAAGTTCAGACAAACAGATAGATATTTAATTAACAACTATAATATAATCATCATCATCTAGGTTCGTGACCTTAGGCCTTGTCGCCAAAGTCATCCAACACCACAAGTGTTATGCGAGCTTTTTGCCACATCGTTATCTGAGCTAACAAGCCGCCGAGAAGACGTCAGCCAGGCGAAAACACGTCAATATCGAAAAGCAAGAATATAAACATTACAACATTAATATCCCTATTTACTTTTACTCGCCATTATCGAGATAGCACATTCTCGAGAAATTACATCCTATTGTTCGAGGTCCAACGTAGAAGGCCATATATATGTCCCCTCTAGGTACTTCAACAAAGTTGTGTGCAATTATTTTATTGGTTATTGGTTGTAAAACAATAATGAAGAACTTCGTTAATGAGGATGGTTATGAAAATGCTAAGCGGTTTTGTGCATAGGTACAGCTGTCCGGAAAGTAACTGCAACTGCAATTTTCTTATTCTGTTTCCTTTTGACCCATTATTTATTCTGTTGAAATTCTATAAAAAATACGTTTCAATTAAAATGAACCCATTCGTCCACCGTACAGAGTTTCAGTCGGAAACTGTGAGATCTACTTGCATGAAATTTGCTAAATTTCTTTTATTTTTTCAAAATTTATTCATTGTTGAGCTCAGATCTTTGGAAAAATATTATTGAAATGGAGTAAAGGGAGTGCCGTGGAAATAACTTATCTTTGTGAAATAATCGCAGCATTTGTTATTGGAAATCACTATCAAGTAACTGTGGTTGAACGTCTTTTTCGCTGTGCTATATCAAATAACATATTAACTCGCAATAATTTTCTTCATAATCGCTACAACTTTTCCCATTCCATCTTCCCAACTTATGAGAGTTACTCATAATTATAGGACTACATAGTTACACATATTTATAGTTACTCATAGTTAAGTACTTATAGCTAGTTGAACTCATTCTACGTTTATAATATGTCCACTTTATGCTTTATGTCACATTTTCATTTTATTTTTATTTTATCTTTGTGAAATTATTTCGATACAATTTGTATCTCTTCCAATCTATACCTATATTGTTGAGGTAGTGAAGGAGTTTTCCTTGAAGTTGCCGTCGGATTGTTAAAGGAACATAAAAAAGGATTCCAAATTTTTTTTTTTTAAATTGGAAGGGCATATAATTTAAATAATGGAGAGGGGAAAATTATTGATTTGAATTCATTGAAATTCGAGGTTTAGGTACGATTTATTGTAGGTGCATGAAAGTCGAAATATTTTACAGAATTATCGAAGTGGAATTTAGGACACTTGCAAATCAATGTGTTATTTTTATGTTATTTCTTCTGATAATGATAATAGTATATTATTTAATGAGAAGTAAGTAATGTAGGTCATAACTCACGCAGATGCAGTTTGCAGCACGAGCCGAAGGCGAGTGCTGTAATTCATCAAGTGAGATATGACAATTACCGCAAGTTGAATACTATACTTTATCTTCGACTATAACAGTAAATACTATATACAAGTACAGAGAAAAGACTTTATTTACAAATCTTAATAGTTACCTATAACAATGCATTATTTATGTTGATTGTGCTTCTTAGCATGGATTATAAAGTCCATGGGGCGATGCTTTATATTTAGTGTTTAGTTCACTAAAATATGCCAAAAGAACATCATCTGTAAACGATGACTTAATATTCTTACTTCTACACCAATCTTGAAAATTGTTGGTAATTCCTTTATATTTGTTTTGGTACTTTTCGGGCAATAAATTCTGTAGGGTAACATTGGCTGATTGTCTTATTTCTGAAGGTGTAATAATTCATCTTCACTATCTGAATTCATCTTTTTCAGCAAAACATTCCCAATAATAATTAGGTATCAACTTAATTTTAGAAAACATCAAAATTATTCAAGTGACATTACTCCCCTCAATACCAATAATGGATTGTTCCTTTTCGGCCAATCGGCTTGTTCAGAAGCACGGAGCCAGGGAGTTATAGTAGTGAGTTATTATAACTCAAGTTGTTGGTTTATAGATACCATGATCAAAAGTGGTTGAATAATGAATATGTTATTCAATAGGAGTAGAAAAAATTTTGAAACTATTCATTCCTTGATTATTGTATTTGTTTTTTTTTTCAGATTCATCTGAACCCAGGGAATTGATTATGGTAAGTGTGAATATATTTTCGTAAAATACGTGTGCTTAAGTAGGTACTGAGATTTTGCACTTTTACACGGACTCAATATAATTATGTGGTTCACTTTGTGTCGCACCATTACAAAGGGGGGTAGCTTCAAGTGTTATATCGCTTAAATTCAGATACAATTTCACCTATACAAGGCCGTTTCAGGGATTACAATTTTTAGATTGAATAGTTACAAAAAGTATCGCCAATTCTGATGAAACTTTGCGAACGCATTTTTCTACAGATATACCTTTACATAATTATTCAACAACTTTTTCAATTGAGTTGAATAGATTTCAATCATCTAAATAAAAAACTACTAGGTATATTCACATGCGGAAATGCATAAAATTATTAAATACATACTTAGTTGCCAGTTTGAACTGACGATCAGGTTTGTAATATGGGTCATTTTGAATTGGCATTTATCAATAATTTCAAGTTGCAACTAGCAATCATGCATAATTGCCAGTTCAAACTGGTTTTTATACATAATTATCAGTTCAAACTGGTATTCATATATAATTACCAGTTCAAAGTGGCAAAGTTTAGACTGATAGTTGCCAGTTTGGACTAGCAATTATCAATTATGAAGGTATAATGGTCAGTTCAACCTGGCAATCATCAATAATTGCTAGTTCTGGCAATTATGAATTCAAACTGGTGGTTATGTATAATTGCCTGTTCAAAATGCCAATTATACAATATTTTCTGTTAAGGACATAATTGTCAGTTTAAAATGATAACTATAATATTTTTTTCTGCATGCCCCTTCAGCGCTTACTCTAAATTGCCTATTGGTATTTAAACTATTTATTACAATGCGTATTAGGCAGATTCCTTAATGTTTTATTATTCTATCAGGAAATAGGTACTCATCTCAAATCAATCGAATTAGTCGGTTCAAAATTTATCAACAAAGAATTATTGGTTCGATCGAATAATTGAGGTCTTATGAAACCTAGCATAGATATGTTTATGTAATTTTTTATTGCCTACATTTATGTGCTGCTTAATGTCACCTTCATGATTAATATCGAAGAAACACTCAAGGCGAAGCGTCAAGGCCGAGTATAAATACTTTTGCGAAGGAATTGCTATTGCTTTCAAAAGTTGCTGCGAAATAATAACGGCAGAAAAATGTTGATAGGTTTGGATTACTAAAGCTGCTTTGAGGTTGTAGAAGAACAAAGTGGTCAGCATTTCGTGATACCAAACATTCAGCATTCAGTTCACACATCGTTCAGAACCGGTTTGAAACTGAACTGATCAATTTCAAGCGATTTTTAAGTCGCGATAGGGATGGTTGTGTTTTTATGCATACCAATGAATCTGTTGGATTCCAAACGTTCTCCTGTATAGTTTGAAAGTTGGGTTCTCTGTTATTTAGAGTAGTCAAAAAACGAAATCGTGAAACGACTAGTTTCAGTCGGCGACGATACCATGCGACGAAACTTTCTCAATTAAACTCGGAGCACTCAGGACGCCAAAGTGATTAGATCCCCTCCTTTCCGATCGACCTCCAGACCGAAAAAAGCTCGCAGCTGGAGACGTCGTCCATCTCTCGCGTCGTCCCGACGGCAAACAGATCGATAGACAATAATCCCCCGATTACGGCCCCGCTTAATTCCATTTGCGCCTGCAGCTCCTTAATGAAATCAGCTGTGACGACGGCGATGCCCGTGCAGCGGGATGATGCCCAGCATCGCTGTCAAGATGGCTGTGACCCCACCCGGCGTCGCCATGGTAACGGGGTCGCCAATCAAGCCGGCGGGGCAACTATTCGGCTGCTTTGCCCCCCTCGCACCCCGCGGCGACGGGTATGCTGATGAAAACTCTGTGCTCGGTTTTGGCCTCCCTCGTCGGGCTGCGTTCCATCTCGGGCCCGTGCACATGCGTTGCAGATGCATCGCTAATCGAAAATCAATAGGGCCGTCGTTGACACCGGGGCCCGTCCTCGTCTATCTGCCAGGCTTTTCGGCGTTTCGGACCGGGGGAATTTTGGGTGTTGGGTTGGGAGTCGTGTGGGATTTTTTTGTTAGGTAGGTACTAGAGTTTCGACTCAGATTGCGAAAGTTTAAATTGAATCGGTTCTTATGGCAAAACGAGGATGGTAGGAAAGTCAATCAAGGGTCTGGAATTACTATACTGAAGTATAAGAGACTAGGTTCTACCTCTTGTAACGCAAAAACCACTGCTCGTATTCCAACGGAATTTTTTATATTCTGAGGCTCGATTCTTAACTTGATGGTACTTACCATCAATTGAGTTTCAGTGTTACAATTTTTTCCTCATGAAGGCAAATTATAATTGTACTGGTATCCCTTGCGTGTTACTTGCGAATATGATCTATTCATGCTATTCCCAAGAGTGGAAACAGTCAACGTGGTGGAGAAATTTTAAACGCACTATCAAACCCAAGATCAAGAAACGAAACACAGATTTTGTGGACCAAATCGGCCGTCAGTGTGGCAAATAATGTCATTTTATTGAGCGCTCGTTCTACTTACACGAGGGCTATATCATTGCGTCACGACGTCTCTCGAACGGAACAACCCAGAATCTTTAAATTTTCAGGGTGGGTTCGAATCTCGAATACCGCGGTTGAGTTGGTTATTGAACAAAATTCGTTCAGGGGTTCCGTAAATATGGCCGTTTGAAATTTTGTTCTGCTGATTATTTCGAAACTGCTGATTCGATAGAGGTGAAACTTTGCACTCAGATGGAGAATGACGTGTTCAAGAGAAATGCAGAATTTTGTCTAGATCGCATCACCAGAACCGTAGAAACCACAGAAAATTATAACTTTGTAATGGAAAGTAGGGACTTGAAATTTTCAGGATAAGTGTGATCTCGAATGTCGCTGTCACGTTTATAAATGAGCAAAATTAGACTAGAGATTCCGTAATGACGTGTTCATGGTACACGCAGATTTTTGTCTAGATCGCATGACCACAACCATAGAAACCATAGAAAATTATAACTTTCGAACTTGAAATTTTCAGGATAGGTGTGGATCTCGAATGTCGCGGTCACGTTCATCAATAAGCAAAATCAGACTAGGGTTTCCGTAAATATGGTTGTTTGAAATTTAGTTTTCTTGATAATTTCAAAACTACTGATTCGATCGTGACCAAATTTTGTATTTTAATGGAGAATGATATATTCAAGCTACATTTTCTCCAGATCGGATGACTAGAACCATATAAACTATAGAAAATCATAACTTTCGACGGGAAAGGCCTAGGGACTTGAAATTTTCAGGATAAGTGTGGATCTCGAATGTCGCGGTCTATCAATGAGCAAATCTAGACTAGAAGTTCAAAATTTCCTGATAATTTCGAAACCACTAATTGGATTGGAATGAAATTTTGTACATAGATGAAGAATTTTGTCCAGATCGCATCACCAAATCCATAGATACCTACCATAGAATATTCTAGCGAATTATCGAAAACAAAATTGGTCACTTAGCACTGACGTGAAGTCTGGAGTTTCGCCATAGTTTGAAATTTTTTTTGATAGCTGTCAAAAGTTTCTTCAGTTGGTTTCTAAAACTGAAAAATGCGAATCTACCTACAAGGTGGATGAACGAGAGCTCAAAAGCTCCTAACTTCATGGCAGTGCTTTTTGGAATTTTTTAACATTAACTTCAAGCGATGGAATTCATAAAATTTCTCAACACTGTATCAAAACAACCCAAATTTCCTTTCCAATTTTTATATAAATCTTTTCATTTATGGAGAATAGTTTCTGAGCAAGTTTTCGAGAAGTTTTTATTTAATTATTCTAGTAGCTAGGTGATAAGAAGATTCGAATAACCTTCGTGTCGTTATCTTACAATTATTAACAATACCAGTTTCAATATGATCGAATTTGTATTTTTCGATTTATACGGAAACCATTCTGCGGATTCTGCCCATTCACTAAATATTAATCTCGTGACATCCGAATTCATCTGTTGATCTGTTGAAAATGAATAGAAATAGACTTAAGATACAAATTGAGCTCGACACATTTTAATAAATTGTGGAATAGACATTTGATATAAATTTGAGTCTGCGTTACGATGTTGCGAATTAGTTTTGATTATCTTGTGCTTGGACAATGATCGTTATCAACAAGAAAAGAAAACCTTATAAAAAAATCCTGCTATTTTTGGAAAAACTACAGATGGAAAAATTATACTGAAGTTGATATTTCTACATTATTCAAAACCGATTAAAATTCAAATGTTTTTCAATATTCAGTATTCGATCGAATATTTGTTATACCTAACTACATTTGTAGAATATTTATTCGATTCGCAACGATCTTACATCCAGAATATGTTTCCAATTGAGAGTAGGAATTTATGCAATTTCATGCGGTATTTCTCAGGTTTTAAAATATTTAGTTATAAATGTTCTAAATTGACACTGTGTGAGGAAACGAGTGCAGAATCAAATTTCATTGATGAATTCCACATCTAGCATCATAGATATTATTTGTAAGGACACGATTCATGCTAAAATACCAGAAATGTTTTTGAAAAATTACGTGAAGTCAGCAGCTTTTGAGCGCTCGTTCATCCACCTTGCAGGTAGATTCGCATTCTCCAGTTTTGAAACCAATTGGAAATAGTTTGGCTGTCAAAGAAAATTTTGTTTCTATAATTCGAATTTTATACGGTATCTATGGTTCTGGTAATGCGATTTGGACAAAATTTCCCACGTAGTTGAATAAATTATTCTTGATCTATGTGCGAAATTTCATTCCAATCCAATAAGTAGTTTCGAAATAATCAGGAAAAAAATAGTTTGAACGGCTATATTTACGGAACCCCTTGTCTAATTTTGCTCATTGATGAACGTGACCTCGAAATTCGCAATCCGAACCTGTCCAGAAAATTTCAAGTCCCTTGGAAGCTCGAACTTATAATTTCATTCTCAATTCAAATACAAAATTTCGTCACGATCAAATCCATGGTTTTGAAATTATCAAGAAAACTGAATTTCAAACGACCTACGCGACCTCTAGTCTGATTTTGCTCATTGATGAACGTGACCACAACATTCGAGATCCACACCTATCCTGAAATTTTCAAGTCCCTAGGCCTTTCCAATACAGAGTTATAATTTTCTATGGTTTCTATTGTTCTGGTCATGCGAGCTGAACAAAATTTCGCATATAGCTTGAACACGTAATTCTCCATCTGAGTGCAAAATTTCACCCCCATCGAATCAGCAGTTTCGAAGTTATCAGGAAAACAAAATTTCAAGCGGCCATATTCACGGAACCTCTGGGCGAATTTTGCCCAATAACGAACCTAACTGCGGCATTCGAGATTCGAACCTACCCTGAAAATTTCAAGTTTCTAGGTCATTCCGTTCGAGAGTTATTGTGTATACGGACGGCCGGACGGACAGACAGACAGATTAGTCATCAGTGAGTCGAACGTAGTCCTTTGAGACCATTTTCGGCTCAAAATTCGAAAAATAAAGACATCGTGACGAAATGATATAGCCCTCGTGTAAGTTGTACGAGCGCTCAAAAAAATATCGATGAAATTTTCGAAAACGGAATTTTTGTGTTATTATGGCGTTAAGTGGTATTATATGAAGGACATAGTGACATCCAAATGATGATAAATGTGTCGTAATTATACAATCATTGATTAACAAAGAAGGTATGGAATCTGTTAATCTGAGTAAATTGCAAGAGCTAAAATAAAATAAAAGAAATAATCAAAGCCGATTTCACGTCTCGCGTCTTATTTTACTTCACGCTCTAAAAGTTCTGTGATTTTTCTTTCTTTATTACATTCAATTTCATTTTACTACTCGTACCCTCATTCTGAGTTCAATATTTGTTCTAGTTCTTCCAGCTATTCAAATGAAGGAAACTGTATGCATCGTATTTTCGCGCAGAAATATTCCTATACTTATATAGGGTAAATGTTCATAAGAGAGTACCATCATTTCTTTGGCCGCTAAATGTTGTTGATTTCGTAAAGTCAGTTAAAATCCAAACAGTATCTAACGACATAATCAATAGCGAAATCTGCAATTACCAGCGTCGTTTGAAAGATAAAAAGATTAGTTGTGCTCAAAGTTTTGTTTTTGTGCAAGTTAGAACTGGCCCATAACTTTATGAATGTAATTATGACACAGCATGATTAACTTCATATACAGCCACCTCTGATATAGAGAAAGAATTTACGCAAAAACAATACATTACTGGCTCCTTGTTGATACACAATATTAAATGTTTTGCTTATAAAAATGTGGAGTAGTAGATTCAACTCTATCTAATCTGTAACGGTAACGGCGATAATAACGCGAATAATTCGATAATTGGGTATTTTCCGACGAAAGAGGTCGACTGCATTTCTATACTCTTCAATCCTTGAATATTCAAAACCGGCATTGTTACAGGTGTTTCGTAAAAAAAAATCGGCGTTTCTCAACGGTTAAACGGGTTGATCAGCGTTTCCATTTTGACACGTTGTGATTAGTGGAAAAGAGCTCTCAAAATTGAACCATTAGCGAATATATTAACATGCTCATTACCGTTGTGATGGAGTTGTCATTTTTGGACCTATATTTTTGGATCATTGGTTTTTATCCGCATATCGAGAAGATAAACAAGAGTTTAGTATTTTCTAGAAGAAATCAAGGATATACCTGACTGATTTTATATTTGAAGTGCTGATTTCTGTCAGAAAATGTTCGAACGTGAATACATATTCTCTTTAATGAAATATTGAAGAAACATATCATCTGGAAGTTAAAAAAAATTAAGGTTTGTTCGTTTTGCGTTACTTCAGAGATATACTTATCGTTAATTTTGTTTTCGATTGCAGATTCTGTCGTTTAATGATTGAAGGGTTTTTTCATTCATTCGGTTATGATATAGGTAGACATCGATCATATACCTACCTACGTTCCGTTGACCATACTTTAGACATGTTTTGAATTTGTCCAAGTAGACGACCTTGAGGTACCCCTTGAGTCGAATACTAATAATATTCGTACTCGTTCCATTGAATGAACTCTCAGGTATATTTCCTTATAGATCCCCATGGAAACTTTTAATAAAAACAATAACATTTTTCACAAGAACAACTCACGAAACAAACTAAATTTCCACAATCAAAATTACACGAACATCAATTTTAACTATATTAAGTATCCACCCATCACTCGGTTCTTCCGGAGCTTTGAATCCTTGATAACTACCCGTATATAGAGGAAGTACTACCCCTCTGAGGTGACGAAGAATCCAGAGAACGATGGAAAAAGAAAGTTACGCAACTCAACCCTATCGACCTACTTTCTTTTTTACGATAGGGTTGTTAGATACTAACTTGTTACGTAAAAATTAACCACCTGGTGCTTAGAAAGTTTCGTTCTTTTCGAGAACTATCTCCAGAAAGTTCTGTTTCGATATACTTAGTGGCACGAAAATATGTACCTTTCTGGAAAAATATCAAAGCTGAAATAATTTCAGAACAACATTATTTAATGAAGAAAAATTTTTTCTTCTTCAATGAATTGTTAGAGAAAGAAAGAGATTGAACCCACCATAAATCATTTTTTCAACAATTAAGTTTTCAACAATCTCTAAATTTTGTATGGTAATAAATCTTCGATCCAAAATCCAGCATTGCAGAAAACCGTTTGATTCCCACCCACGAATCTATTTAATTTTTTCCTCCAATTCATTCATAAAAACTTTTGAAACGAATAATCTTCGCGCCATAAAATTAGTTTATTGCTTTTAATGGCAATAAAAGTTTTATTTCTTTTTTATTTCTTCTTCACAAATTAATTATTAATTTTCTTCACATTATTAATAGTTTTGCGCATTTCTAAATTTTCAGTGATCTCCATTTGATGAGTTTACGGTTGAATCTAGATTGACATTCGCGATAAAAAAAAATTATTGAGTCTGCTGGGAACTGGTAGAATAAAAGAGAATATGTCGAACTATGTGGTTTGATTTTTATATATTTTCATTCATTCTCGTCTAATATAATTAATTAAGCAATCACTGATTGAACGATGATAGTAGTTTATCCTTATTTTTGATTCAGTCTTCGTGATGAAGCAGTGCATATATTTTAATTGTTTGTTGAACAGTTGAACCGCACGTGGAACGTGGAGGTAATTATCATAAAGAATGTTAATTATTTGCTTGTACAACTTATCTCAATTTTTTTCAATTTGGCATCAGTGAAACCGCATGTAGGTACTTGGACATATAATAAACCATGAATGTTAATTATCTGGAATGTCGAAGACATTGGATGCAAAAAAAAATATATATAAAAAGCACTGCCGTGAAGTCAGGAGCTTTTGAGCGCTCGTACATCCATCTTTTAGGTAGATTCGCATTTTCCAGTTCTAGAAGCATTTTCCAATTGAAGAAATTTTTAGCAGCAGACAGAATTGAGTTTGACCACGAATTCTTCATATGTGTGTCCAACCTAATCGTTTGAGACCATTCTCGGACCGAAATTCGAAAATCACAGACATTTGGGAAAAATGATAACGCTCTTGTTCATAGAAACAAGCGAACAAAATTATTATTGCGCAAAATTTGCGTAAAGTTAATACCTAGGTACTCCAATAACGGTTATAGAGAAAGCAATTTATTCAATGTCCTTATCCGTGTTTTGTAGCTATGAACATTAATATTCATCGGTATATTATTGATTCTCTGAAACTTGCTTTATGTTGTCTTGTACAATTGTATTTATTGATAATAATTCCTGTAATTTTCAATTTTCTTTCAGAAAAATTTGATGTATAATTAAAGGTTTCTCATAGCTGCATAATATATTGAAATTATTAATTACTAAATAATAGCTTTTCGTGCTAGGAAGTCTGAAGTTTAGAAAAATTAACGTGAGAAATCGAGCAGTTGATTAACAATATCGAGAGAATGATAATGAGCTGTTATGAGATCCTGTTATCTCCGTGTGGTCTGGCCCCATAACAGAAACAAGACATATTATTATCAGGTTTGACGATTGGAACATAATAGGTATAGAATAGGGGCAAAATTTCAGATCGAATTGCCAGAAATCTGACTACCTGTTTTCGACAATATGGGGGAAAATTAATGCAAAAATGCGTCTAATCCTGTCACTTTCAATACGTGAGAAAAATTTTGAAGAACTGTCAATGCAAAAATTCAATATTTTCCAATGTTAATGAATGAAGTTTCATCTGGTATTTCGGTTGATTAGGATCATCTACATTATTTTTCGATATTGCATATTTATTATAACTCTATAATTTTGCTTGCATGGAAATCGATTTACCTACTTATATTTTAATTAATCAATTCATTTGCATTTTGAACAGTTACATTGTTGGTTTTTAATGTTGGTCCAATCGAAAAAAGCATTTACGATTGTATCAATTATCATCTCATTTTTTTTCATTAAATTCTTTCAATACTCGATATTGAATTTATTCATCACGGAGTGTCATGTAACTGAGCGATAATATATTCTATTAATGCGTCGTAAAAAGTACTTTGCACACTGCTGTAAAATAAATGTTGTCTTTTATTAGTGATATGTTCATTCGATTGAATGTTTTTTCTGACGATCTGTATTTTTTTAAACGGCACGTCTGTGGTTATCTTATGCTTAATTCTATCGGACATTGTGTTATATCTTTCAGTTGCGCTTGAGGGGACAGAGAAGAGAGGTCAGCAACTTTTCCGGTTAAAGTTAGGGTAGAGAAATCTTCGATGAGAAGGGTGGGTCGGAGTATCCGCCATTTTCGAAATTACATCAGGGTTGTACTCTGAGCTTTTCTTGGTCCATATGAATATGCAGGCAATATTAATGATGTGAAAAAAACCTGTAATAAGGAGATGTTTTATATCCTATTGGTATTAAATATGTCGTTGCTTCGAAATTTTACGACCTAGTTTTCATCTAAATTTCCCCAGAAATATTTGAGCTTTCGTTTGATTCAAGGTATTGTTGAGTTACATTAGTGCGAAGAAGCATTTTGAGAATTGAAAGTAGTTTCGAGGTATGGCACGACACTGATCATATTCGAATTGTAATGGGTGATATTTCGTTTATACATATATGTCTGTGTATTCAAATCGAAAATGGGCAATTATGGGTATAATAGCATGAATAACCTCATATTGAAGAAACAATGTGAAACCGATTTCATGGCAGACAAGATAATAACTCTAGATGAGTTAAACTCTCTTCCAAAAACTCACCTTCTTCTGCACTAAAATAAGTCCTTACTGAAAACTATACTCTTTTCTTATAACCTCGTTGATCGTCAAAATCGTAGAAAAATTTGTTCATCATACTTACTACATACCCTATTTATTTCTTTTGTTTTTCTCTTGTGTATTCATAGTTTTCGTGATTTCAATCAATTTCTAATAGATAAAGGAGTATATTTTTTCCAAACTTTTCATTTCCTGAATTTTCATCAATCGAAGCAAGCTTTAGGAATAATACTGTTGGTGAAATTAAGGATACATTGTTGATTTTCATAAATTTGAAATGATATATCTTCACGTTGATGACGCAAAAATAATAGAGTTGATAGATAGTCAAAGAAGTATTGTTTTCTTTATCCTCAAAGTCATTTACGGAATATACCTGCTCATATCTACATATCCAATCTTTGGTAGTTGTAGAAGTGCAGATCTATATTATATTCTTCATCTTTGATTATTCAAAAATTGTAATACTTCCTACATATTTTTTGAATAGCGTTTTCCTCTCTTTATGAAATATATTGTCTAATCTTTACCTAATCAAGGGAATCTAGAAAAACGGAGAAACTTACAAGATTTCCATAATGAATTGGTTCAGAAATACCCAAAAATTGTGTTTCAATGAATAACCTAATCAAAAAACTAAATAATTATTGAAATCTTTCAATTGTCAAATACTCTTTTTTCTATATTTTATCTAATTTTCTTTTCATTCTTTTATTTTAATATTTTAATGGTATAACTATATATTTATGTAGAGACTATGACTCTTTTAAACGCATCTAAGAACTAGGGTATGGAAATATTTGGGCACAGTAGCGCCCTCTAGTGTCAGAAACTGAAATATAATGATTTTCAAAGTGAAAATGATTATTCAGAAAATAATTCAATTATATGATAAATATACAGCAAAAACAAATGAGAATACAAATTCTATTGAATTTATTTCGCCTGAATTTATACAGCTTACAATTGAATTCGTAGATATATTTGTGATTTTATTTCATGAAATATTTTTTTCTTGAGTTTTTTCTGTTTTTTGATATTTTTTTCACTAAATTTGTATTATTCAGTTCATCCTGATGTTTTGACTGATATTTCATTAGAAACTATTGATTGATAGTAATATGTAATTCTTATTTAGGTTTAACATCCCAATCAAACTTTTTTTCAACATATATTCCTTCCCAAACACGAAAACTCAATATCTTATATCTCATATTAGGGGTTCGAGCTGTTAAACTCCCAATTCTTCATTCGAAGATACGTACTCTTTTTACACATTTGAATATTTTTTTTTGGTGGATGCGCCTTCAACTTTTTCAGGAAATTCATTCCATTCATTCACTAAGGTTTTATGATATTAATGATAAAAAGTCTCCTATTCCTAATCTCGCTGATTTCCTCAGAATCTTCACTAACGCAAGACAGAAGAAGGAATTACTATGATACATCGAGCTGATTAAAAAAAAATCAATTTGAAGATGAGGAAAAATTTATACTTCACGGGAATGAACTTTTAAAATTATAGGTAATACGTTTCTTATCAATATTCTCCTTCCTCAACATCTATACCTATATGGTGCGATCTGGCTACCAATGCCAAATTCTATACATGCCTATATTAAAATTTAATTATCGCAGCATAAAGCTCACATTATTCATCCTCTTTTAAATTACCTCTCTGAACATAAATTTTGACGTTCTCCTCGGCGTCAATAATTTTTTCCGTGATAAGGTAAAATGAAATCTCCCTACTGACCTTATATAGTCTTGGCGACCATGTAGTATGTCAAAATCAATGGTGATCGAGAAGTTAACAGCGACAACATTCGCTGGAAGGTCGTAAAAATTTAATGTGCCCTGAAAAGTCACTTTAACGCTTTGATAGTGCCTTGCTCTATCTGCCGAATATATTATGAAGATATGTTTCCGGCCAACATTTAGGATCTTTCACAATTTTCCTGGTTACCCAGTAAAATTCGAAATTTCGAAAGTGTATTTTTATGACTATAAAGGTAATTTTTCATTTATGGAAGATTCCTCAAAGTATTTAATCATGTTTATAAAAAATAATTGCAGTGCTATTAACGAAAATGAAGGACTTTCATATTGTAAGGCGATAAAAACTTTCATGTCAACATTTATTTTAATTCAAAAATACATTCATCATAGTTTATTCGAAAGTTAACAAGTTTTCTGAATTTTTTCAGAATTTGGTTACATATAATCATAATAACTTCAGTTTTACTCATAATCGATTATCATTTCTTGAACAAAAACGAATGGTATTTTTCCCCATAGGTATAAAATTATCATCATGATTATACCTAAACAGAAATACACATGTCATGTGTTTTTGAAATTTTCATTTTTGAGGTACTGATAATAATAATAATATCTTTCCTCGAAACTAAAAAAAAATTTGCTCATAGATTTTCTATATTTTCAAATTTAAATTATTTCTGAGGTGATCACAAAGAATGGAAATAATGTTGAAATATAGGTACTCATCATAATTAATTTTTGTTGGGACTCATAGGTTTCTTCGGAATATGTTCAGTTATATTCTCATTCTAAATTTCTCAAATCTTATTTGATTTCGACACCTTTAAACTTCCAAAATTGTAATATTTATGTCTTGAATTCGAACAATATTGATTATAAAAAATTCATTAATCATCCATTCGTGAAATCAATTCTTAAACCACATGAGTGTTTTTATGTGGTTTCACCTAATGGAAGCATAACAATTTTATTGAATAGTTATTTATCACTTCCAAATATTCTTAATGATATATAAAATCAAATGAGGGAATTCATTTTAAATATTTATTTTTACCAGCTCACAGACCAATAACATCGAAAACTTAAGCCACTTAATATAAATTTATTACAACAGAAATGTTTAACCTAATTTGAAATATAAAAATAAATCAACGAACCCCTGTAATAAGTTTAACAGAATAAAATAAGAAATAGCACAAATCCAAATTTACACATCATCTTAAACTAATAAGGTCATAACTAAAACTAACAGCACAATTATTATCATTGAACAAATTCAAACAACCAAAAATGGTGTAGAAGTAGTTATTTTGTCACTAACAACACAAAAAGTAGGTATTCTAACAAAGTACGAATAAATTCCAATACAATACCAAGCAATTCAAATATAAGAATTCACATAATATGTTGTTCGCATTTCAGCCCATTTCCATACGAAGACGAAACTGTAGCAATGTTGCCTCCTGTTACGTATACTGAAGGTATACCGGACATTTAACACTCAGGATACATTCAGTATACGTACAGGGGGTTACGTTCAACCTCCAAAATCAGCAAACCAGCACGAATCCAAAACCTGTAACAGAAGGAACGAAATTAATAGAAACGCACAACTTACACTTCGGAACTGCCAAGTCTGACTGAAACCAGGTCTCTGAGGACGCATCCGGAGAAGCGAAACGTAGAAGATGGGTCCCCAGCCAACCCTCCGATCGACACACACACAAGGGGCCGGAAATTTATGGGATGTTGCCGCGATCCAATGGCAATAGATTTTAAGGGGTGCTAAACTCGAGGGAGTCCGGGAAGGCAGCTGTAAATGTCGTCGTAAATCAGCACTCGGTTAGAGTCGATGGGGGGCTTTTTCAAGGGGCTTGATGATTGATGGAAAGAACTAGGAGTCAGTATTTTAACTTTTGAGAGATTTGGGATAATTCAGATTTGAATTTGGAAGCGATGGAAAAGAAGGACTGGGG
Organism: Aphidecta obliterata; assembly: GCA_963966015.1. Classification (NCBI taxonomy): domain Eukaryota; kingdom Metazoa; phylum Arthropoda; class Insecta; order Coleoptera; family Coccinellidae; genus Aphidecta; species Aphidecta obliterata. Next base: position 14,185,160 of record OZ014435.1, on the reverse strand, counting down.
GTTGTTATTTTTCGGATTCAAAAAGGGGGGTCACGTGAAAAAACATGCTTAGAGTCGGAGTGAGTTACCTTGACACTGAACCAAGTGTACGGTGTGGTGTTGTCGCCTCGGGGATGATGGAGACGTCTAGCACGTTGAGCGTCCGACACAGCTCTGGCGATGAGCGCGCCGCGGCGCTCGCAAGGAGGCGAAGCCGTCGACGCCGACGCAATCCGCGGGGCGGCGTGAGGTGGGCCGGATTTGAGCCGTTTTTATGTGCCATCTCGCACAGACTGCGACTCTCTGGGTGTGGTCGTCCCATCCGTCGATGACGTCCGGTACAGAATGCGGATGGGTCCAGCAGGGTGATTCACGGCTTCTGGGGTGGCGGTAGGGGGGTCCATCTGCGGATTCGTGATTACTTTAATTGTTGTGAATAGAATTTATTGGGGAAATATCGGATGGAGGTACGAATTGACTATAAATAGAGGAAATATCTTCATATGTGTTGAAATAAATATTGCCGCATACTGATTTTTTGTTTTATTGAATTCAAGGTTGAATAATTTCAACAAGAATTGCATCTGTATTTCGAAGAGTAATCAGAAGTTAGAAAAAAATTGAACTAGCTAAAGTGATAGAAATATATTATATCTGTCGATTTCGATGATATTTGAATATAAAACAAATTTTTCTAGGTTATAGACGAATGTAAAAACGAATAGAATTGCAATAAAATTTTGCTTTCGACCAGTTTTGAAGCTCAAAACGCTGCAGATTTTTGCATGTCTTCGTTATCTCTATACAATAAATTTCAGGAGATATCTAAACTAATTCTAAAAATATATGGAGTGGTGCAGAGTTATCACTTTGAATTAACCACTCTTTATCGGAGTAATATTTCCCATGGAAAAAAAAGAAAGTCGAAGTTCCTATGAAGTGTGAATAAGATGATATAAAAAAAGTGGCGCGCAGATTTTAGGGGATAAATTAATTTTTTTTCAAAGAATGCTATCTACCTGAACAATGAAATTGTTGGACATTTACACCTATCTTATACCGTTATTGAATGTTGAACAACTTATTATTACTGGTTTCATTTAAATAGGGGTAATATAATACATATTTTATATTTTTCAAATCGGGAAAAAAACCCAAATTCCAATAATATAGGGTGTACCAAGTTCGAGTGCCTACTAGACGTTTCTTGAGAACCGGACCTATTTGAAATCTGAAAATTTGGATTATGATATTGTTCGACTTTATCTACTGAGCTGAAATATTCTTGAACCCTCACACTTTCAGTTATACAGAGAGTAAAAATAAATTTCCAAAACATTTTTTTTTGCATTTTGGTCGTCTTTTATATGATCGATTATTGAATTTTTATTATTCTTTCATTCGAATCATTGCATTCGTCGAAATAGTTTCCAAAATATCGAAAATAAAATTGAAAAGCACTGCCGTGAAGTCAGGAGCTTTTAAGCGCTCGTTCATCCACCTTGTAGGTAGATTCGCATTTTCCAGTCTTAAAAACAAATTTAAAAAAATTTTCAAACTAAGAAGAAACTCCAACCTTCACGTCAGTGCTTTAGGCGATTTTTTTTCGATAATTCGCTAGAATTTTTCACGGTATCTATGGTCTTGGTGATGCGATCTGAACAAAATTTTCCACGTAGTTTGAATACATTATTCTTCATCTATGTGCAAAATTTCATTCCAATCCAATGAGTAGTTTCGATATTATCAGGAAATAAATATTTTGAACGGCCATATTTACGGCACCCCTGGTCTAATTTTGATAATTGATGAACGTGACCGAGACATTCGAGATCCAAACCTACCCTAAAAATTTCAAGTCCCTAGGCCTTTCTATTCGAGAGTTATAATTTTCTATGGTTTCTATGGTTCTGGTCATGCGAGCTGAACAAAATTTTGCATGTAGCTTGAAAACGTAATTGCCCATCTGAGTGCAAAATTTTACCTCGATCAAATCTGAAGTTTCGATGTAATCAGGAAAACAAAAATTCGAGCGGCCATATTTACGGAACCCCTGGGCGAGTTTTACCCAATAACAAACTTAACCACGGCATTCGACATTAGAACCTACCCTGAAAATTTCAAGTTTCTAGGACATTCCGTTCGAGAGTTATCGTGTATACGGACGGACGGACAGACTCGAATTTCTCGATGGATTCATCATCAGTGAGTCGAACATAGTCGTTTGAGACCATTTTCGGTTCAAAATTCGAAAAATACAGACATCGTGACGAAATTATATATCCCTCGTGTAAGTAGTACGAGCGCTCAAAAAGGGAGATAGGCTTTTTAAGTATGTATTATGTTCTTTATTCCTATTCTCAATATTACAAGCATAAATTGTTTTTACATTTTCAAAGTAGAAGAATGACGGAATATTGTGCATCTCCTGAATCTTTTAAAACTCGTTGAAGGGTGTTTTTGAAATATTTCGTCAAAAATTGTGATCAGAATTTTTCCATAACTTTTGTTTTTCAAATTAGAACCCTATTTTTCTATGATTGCGTTGGATTCTGCGAAGAAAAATAATGATAGTGTTCAAAGATGTAAATGCTCCTAAATTAAATTATTCCTCTGTTATTCAGGATTTTCTGAATGTATGTTGTACGTAGAGATAAATTCATAAGATCTGTTTTATAACAATAATCTGTGTCTATAGAAGATGAATAATTCCAATAATTTCCTATGAACACAGATTATTGTTATAAAACAGATTTGATGAATTGTTCTGTACGTACGACATAAATTCAGAAAATCCTTTAGAAATTATTTAATTTAGGAGCATAAACATTTCTGAACACTATCATTATTTTTCTTCGCAGAATCCAACTCAATCATAAAATATAGGTTTCTAATTTAAAAAACAAAAGTTATGGGAAAATTCTGATCACAATTTTTGACAAAATATCTGAAACACCCTGTGACAACTTTTTCAAAATTCAGGAAATGCACAATATTCCGTCATCCTTCTACTTTGAAAATGTTAAAACAATTTATGCTTGAAATATATAGAATAGGATTAACGAACATAACACTGACTACGCATATCTCTCTTTTTTTTCAGTTTTCTTTTCGATATTTTGAAAACTATTTCGGCAACGATTCGAATTGAAATATATTTGAAATTGAATAATCGATCATATAAGAGACGAAAAAATGCAAAAAAAATTTGCCCAGTAGCATTCAAAATTTCTAACTGACGAACTGTTAGGACGAGGGTTTTGCGGCAAAAAATCAATTGAATATTTCAAGACCATTTTTCAGTTCCACTATTTCATTTCGACCGTTTTCCAGCAATTTTTTTCCCTCTATAAACCTCGATTATAAGCCTTCAGAATATTCAAAACGGATTCTCGAACTAGGATCGATGGCAGATAGCAACTGATTTTTGTAGGTAGGTACAAATTTCCAGTTCCATTTTTTTTGTGACAGTTGAAGTGCTAAAAATAAAAAATTCGCGCAGTTTTTGGTAATGTGGCATTAAACTCATTTTTGCACAAAAACAGAAGAAACCAAATCCAATATAAGAATACGAAACAAAAGAAGAAATAAAAATATGGAACAGTATATAACCGATTAATTGGACAATTTTTCTGATCACTAAGTTGTAGATTTTAAAATTTCCTTTGCAGATGGGTTCGACGACTGCGTTGAATTGAGTTCAGAAAGCTTGAGTCACAAATATTTTTTCAACAAGAATAGCGGATTCGTTTCGTGAGAATATCAGAAAAATCAAAAATAATAAATCATACTTCGAGAAATTCACAATAGGTAGAACAAAGATAAGAATGTGACGAATTGGCTCTATTTCAACAACGTCCATTTGAATGTTTTTAAAAATATTCAATCATTCCGAAAGTTGAAATGAAATACGAATGCAATAAAATGTAAAATATTCACAGACTTCGAGCATATTCTGAAAAGTTCGAAACTGTAGGCCTATTTTTCGAGACTTACCGTGTTTACGGCCGGACGGACACAATTGAATTGGATCACGAATTTGGTGTCCAACTTAATTGTTTGAGACCAATCTCGGCTCGAAATTCGAAACTAACAGACATTCGAGAAAAATGATTACGAAACAAGTGCGCAGAAAAGAATGTTTCCACTAATTCTTTACTATTATTTAGAGGGTTTTGAAAGTTTTGATGATGGTTTTTCATTTCACTCTGTCGAATAATTAATCTTGTTAAATTCGAATAGAAAATTCCCATATAAAATCGAAATGAATTAGAGAACTATGAAATGATTGAAAAGTTAAATTGAACCAATATTTTAAAATATCTTCACCAGTATTCAAACGAAAAGCAAAGTTGAACCATTAATATTCGAACCACATTTCGGGGTTGTATGTAGCCCCTCAATGAACGTATGTCATATACATCTGTTATAAGTTTCAAGTATGGTATCCACATCTGTTCAATTTCTTCCATGCATGTTTACAAGAAATCCCATGAACAAAATGCCTCCCAAGTTCGAGAAAAGTTGTCATTTTAATAAATTGGAATTTTAAGAATAAAGATGAGCGATACCCAAAGAAACGTCTTAATGAAACTAAATATTTGGCAATAACCAACCCATATAATTTCCACTGAATAGAATTGAAAAATAAACCACTGCTTCATTTAACCTGGTGATGGTTTCGTTATAAGTGTAGTACTTAGGACATTTTCGAAAACTTTACAGTGAAGTCGATGATATGTTTGCCGTCTTTGATTTATCATTCCCAACCATATCATAAAAATAAAATGAATAAAAATTCTGAATTGCTAATTATTCTATGGATGAACAATGCATAGATTCTCAAAAACTGACTATTATTCTCTTCCTCCCATGGAAGAATACTGATAATTTTAAAATGTTATCATAGCATGTACGAAGAGACGAATGTAGACGCTATTAATATGTAAGTACCAACTGGAAGTAGAGGATCATAGGTGGAGATAATTCTCAACATGCATTAGGTATACATAATAAAAGTGAAAGAAGAAGAAAAAGTTTACCGTGCTACCATCACATCAAGGTTCTCCCGGACGACTTCTCCACGCAGTTGAACGATTCCCCATCTCCAAAATACCGCCATTTCCAAGCCATTTAACATTGAAAAGTCTCCACACCATCCCAGTCCCATTTCCTCATCGCTTTCCGTCGGAACTCCGCGCGACCGTCGTGAACGGAGGAACGTGGATCGTCGTTTTTAGGTTAGATTCGTTAGATCGGCCGACTGGTCACGCAACCCACGGCAAACTACTCTGTGACATGTCACCAAATCACGGACCGTCAGCTGTCAGCCGTACGTCCTTGGGTCGGGTCGGCCCACTGTCGCATCTGAAAGCAGGGCCTACTATGTAATAAATTTCCTGGACGATAAAATGCGTGACGTATGCCTAGCTGTATTGTATAGTTGGGACTTTATCCCCCGTTCCGTGGCGTTTTGTGTACGAAATAATGACGACGCCCTTCTCGTTCGTTTTTTTCGTGCCGTGTATGGCGAGCGATGCTCGTCCAGCGGCGTACGCGCTTGATTGTGTGACAATATGAATTCTACAATTAGAATGTTTCTTTTCCATTTCAGGAAAATTTCGGAGCTGTGTAACGGCCGTATATTCATTTTAAAATTAGATGACGACCATGAACAATGCTGAATAGGAAATCCACCTCCATCCATCACCCTTTTTTCGGCTAAATATATATATTATATATTGTTATGGTTCTTTCCAGATATAGACAATATTAAATTTTGAAATTTTATGAAAACCACTAACAATATTCAAATAATTTTGTTTCAATTTTTTTATTTTTCTCGCGACTCTTTTTCAAGGTGCAAAAATAAAAGAAATTTTTGTTTACAACAACTTATAATCTCATTCTATAAAACAACTCTAACTTTCAAAAGAACCTAAAACTAAAACTAAAATCAATCAACTAAATAAACTAATTCCAACAAAAAAAAAACTCTAAATTATATATCCTTCTGAACTAGATATGAATAAGCACTCACAGAGAACAGCTGACTCTAAATAAAGTTCCTCAACTTTCCTTACTGGCTTGTCTGTAGTTAATAATACAATCCCTGAGCTCCAATATCATGTTGATCTCAGTTTCTTTCAGCCCTTTTTCCTTCCAATTGTGTTGATACTTCCTTCAAAGTACGTTGATATTTTCATTAGTTTCCATTATTTCTGTTTCCATTCAATTTGTTATAAACAACTATCTCGATGATTTTTCGTTTTACAATCTCAATTTGAACAACACTTTTGAAATATTTATTTCGACTCTGACGTTCCTCAATTGTCAAAACCGGTTTGCTTAATTCTTATTCCTAATTTCCATGGTTACATTCTTCCATTCGAATAAAATTACCCCTCTTTGAAAATATCATATTCCAATAATTTATACTTCAATCGAATTTACTGAATTTACTATGTTTGAATGTTGTTTGGTGATATAATTCGAATTTATTTCATTCTAAACTTTTCGAAACTGAAAAATATTACCATGTTTTGATTTCCCTGACAATACATACAGGGTTTTCCTTTTAACTTGGCCTATTAGAAGTATTTAGAGAACAGGTGAATATTTCGTTTTGAAATTTTAGGTGAAGACTTGGGGAGGAAGGAACTCTTCGCCTAAAATATTTTCAAGTCGACAGTGTTGCCACATCTATCTTGAAACCATATCTACTTTCTTATTTCAAATGGAACTACCTATAATTTTATAAAGGTATCGATACAATACCAAATTCCGAGTAAAACCTACTAAAAAAAATTTCTCTGCCATGCACTGTTGCCAAGTTATGCACTAATTCTTGAAATTCTTGACATCTGCATTGCCAGTTTGGAAATGCAATATCTCGATTATTTCAAATGCGAACAAAACCAAACTCAGCAGTCTTATAGAAGATACTCCCAGCATTCATGTGGTACATTCGGTATTTTGATGAATCGGAAGGTTTTTCGAAGATTTTGCTCCGAAAATGTGGAACTTAAAATTGAAATATTTCGAGATTTTCAAATGGCAACCCCATATTTGTTTTACACCATTCGATTCGAAATGAAAAATGATTGGTAGTCTTTTCTTAAACCATTCAAATATTTTGGATAGGTTTCGAATGAGATGAAAAATACTGAATTATTTCAGTATTTATAGTCATGATCTATGGTCCTGTTTACGATTAAATGGATCTGTGATTATGAGGTGAATAATTGACATAGATTCTATGGTTGAGATCATAAAAAGTGTTCGATGATTATGGATGTCATAAAAAAAAAATGTTGATTGTTAATCAAACCTCGATTCAGGTAGTTTAGTTTGTAGCATTTTTTTATTTAAGATCTTGAAGTGATGTCTTATACTTGAGAAAAAATTTTGGACCTTTTCACCATTTACGGAGAATGCCGAAAATTATCGAAAGGACCTGTAGGGTCAGGATTACCGGAAGCCAAAAAATTTCTCCGCAGTTTTCGGAATTTATTTCCAGTCATTCTTGCTACATGTGGGTAACGATTGTCGAAGGTCCTATAGGTCCTTTCGATAATTTTTTGGCATTCTCCGTTAATGGTGAAAAGGTCCAAAATTTGTTCATTATATAAGGCATCACTTCAAAATCTTTCAACCAATGAATCAAAAAATACAACAAACTAAACCACCTGAATCGAGGTTTGATTAACAATTAACAGTTTTTTCTATGGTATCCATAATCATCGAACACTTTATATGATCTTGACCATAGAATCTATTTCAATTATTTACCTCATAATCAAAGATCCTTTTAATCGTAAACTGGACCATAGATCATGACTATAAATACTGAAATAGTTCAGTATTTTTCATCTCATTCGAAACCTATCCAAAATAATTGATTGGTTTGAAAGAAGACTACCAATCATTTTTTATTTTGAATCGAATGGTGTAAAACAAATATGGGGTTGCTATTTGAAAATCTCGAAATATTGCAATTTTAAGTTCCACATTTCCGGAGCAAAATCTTCGAAAAACCTTTCAATTAATCAAAACACCGAATGCACCACATGAATGCTGGGATTATTTTCTATAAGACTGCTGGGTTTGGTTTTGTTCGCATTCGAAATAATCGAGATATTGCATTTCCAAACTGGCAATGCAGATGTCAAGAATTTCAAGAATTAGTGCATAACTTGGCAACAGTGCATGGCAGAGAAATTTTTTTTTAGTAGGTTGTATTTGGAATTTGGTATTGTATCGATACCTCGATAAAAATATAGGTAGGTCCATTTGAAATAAGAAAGTAGATATGCGTTTAAGATAGATGTGGCAACACTGTCGACTTGAAAATATTTTAGGAAAAGAGTTCCCTCATCCCTAAGTCTCCACCTAAAATTTCAAAACGAAATATTCACTTGTTCTCTAAAAACTTCTAATAGGCCAAGTTAAAAGGAAAACCCTGTATATATTTTTTTTTGAGTAAGCTCAAATTGCTCTGAGCAACGCAATATTTTCAAATATCAAACAATATTGCATGTGTAAAAAAATTAACAAAAGTAGCAAAGGAAGGAAAATGGAGCCCCATACATTTCTTTGTATGATGTAAAAGCACAGATAAAACCCTACCAAACACTGGCTGTCCGTATAAATTTAGGATTAGATTTTTGATTTGCTTACAGCAAGCTGACATATCCATATTTAGGGGCTTCTTTTCCATCAAAAACAAAATTTCTTTTTCCTCTTCAATTTCATTAACGAGAAACTTCTTCAAGGTATCCAAAGGCCAGAGCAAAAAAAATGAACGAAAATAAAAATTATTTATATGTTGAATGGATTTTATTGATGACCCATTCCAAAAATAAATGCGGAATTTTCTTCTGTTGCCTTGCTAATTTTCTAATTTTTAAATATAACGTCTTTTGTTGTTCGAAATTCCTTCAATACTTCAATTCAAAAACTAAACTTGTTGCTCTTTGAGCGGGAGGGTTCTTCAACTAGGTTCGGCCATCCAAGCGATGGTTTTTGGAACTTCAGATGCTGGAAGACTACCACAGGACCTCAGGAAAATCATCTTCCATCTCACTTCAGAATAATTTATCATGACTAATACTCAAACTGTCAATTTGACAATAAACTTGAATAATGAATCTCTTCGCCTGTGATTCAATAGAATATTTCAGACTAGGTACTCAATTTTTCCCCTTAAATTTTCTTTTCTGAGAGGAAGGGAAGCCTCTTTTTCATGATTCTATGTAGGATTATTTTTTAGTTTCCAGCATTCATTGATTGGATTCGCGAGCAAGGAGGATCAATTCTTTATAGCAAACTTTAATTATTTCTTGCATTTGTCTAGAATTTTTTTTTGAGAACAGCTGTTAATAGCGTACAGATTTATTCAAACATTGAAACTTATTAAGAAAATAGGCATTCTTTGAAAGATATCTATCCCAGAATTCTTGATTTTGGCTCATTATTATCGATAAAAAATTATAAAGAGCACTGCCGTGATGTCAGGAGCTTTTGAGCGCTCATTCATCCACCTTGTACTTAAGTAGATCCGCATTCTCCAGTTTCAGAAACCATATTATTAATAGAAATTTTTTACAGCTGTCAAAAAAATTTTCAAACTAATTCGAAACTCCATACTTCACGTCAGTACTTTAGGTGACCAATTTTTTTTCGATAATTCGCTAAAATTGTCTACGGTATCTATGGTTTTTGTAATGAGATCTGGACAAAACGTAGTTTGAATACATTAGTTAACATCTGTGAGCAAAATTTCATTTCAATCCAATCAGTAGTTTCGAAATTATCAAGAAAAAAATATTTTGAACGGCCATATTTACGGAACCCCTAGTCTGAGTCTGATTGTGCTCATTGATAAAAGTGACTACCACATTCGAGATCAGCACCTATCCTGAAATTTTCAAGTCCCTAGGCCTTTCTGTTCGAAAGTTATGGTTATGGTTTTATGGTTCTGGTCATGCAATCTCGACACAATTTTGCACGTACCTTGAACACGACATTTTTCATCTGAGTACAAAATTTCATCTCGATAGAATATGTAGTTTCGAAGTAATCAGGAGAACCAAATTTCGGACAGCTATATTTACGGAACCCCTGGTCGAATTTTGCCCAATAACAAACTCAACAGCGGTCCGTTCGAGAGTTATTGTGTATACGGAGGGACGAACAGACGGACTCGATTTTTTCGACAGATTGGTCATCAGTGAGTCGAACCTTGTCGATTGAGACCATTTTTGGCTCAAAATTCGAAAAATACAGACATCGTGACGAAATGATATAGCCCTCGTGTAAGTAGAACGAGCGCTCAAAAAATATCGATCCGTGAATTTTCGGGGCTAAAAATCTAGGAATAAATTACCAACAAATGGCAAATCATTTTTAAAGAGGAAAATGCCAAACAGGTTTGCAAAAAGTTATCATAGTTTGGAGAAAACTGGCTCAATATAACTAAAGACAAAATTTTTTACTATTTCGATAAATCCTTTCGATTTCTATAAAAATTTTCCTTTTTTCCGCGCTTGTTACTTGTTACTATGAACAGCAGCGTTATCATTTCGCTAAATATCTCTAATTCTTGAATTTCGGGTCGATAATGGTCTGAAACGATTAGGTTGGACACATAGAGGAAGTATTTCCGGAGGTAAACACGATAACTCTTGAAAGATAAGGCCTAGAGTTTTGAAAGAGGGCTGAATGCGCCGGTTTAGTTCGTGAGTGGGATAAATCCTGCGAAGGGTTTCGTAAATCTGAATATTTGTTATCAATAATTCGAAAAATACCGAATTGATCGAATTTAAATACTGTAGTTAGTCGTGAAATGAGGAATAGAAGGTTTATGTGGAATATCGTAAGCAAGGAATTCGAAAAAATTAATTTTGAAAACTTCGGTATCTCAGAAATTATCCGCCAAATCCTAATGGAATTTTGTTTCTGCATATCGAGAAGTTCAACGTGAGAAGAAAATTGTGAGTTTTTGATCTGGTGTTGAGAAATTTCATATATTCTGAGATTACATCTCTTGAAGTTTATAAAAATAAAATAACATTATTTTACCCTTATTACTAGTTGACTTTCATAATATTTGGTTTAATAGTTTCGATACAGTGTCACCTCATGTAAACGCAAAATGATCATAGATCAGATAATTAACCATTAAATAAGATTTCCGAAAATTTGGAAGGCGATGAATTCGAACAAGCGCGCCAGCCTTCACGACAGTGCTCTTAAATCTTTTTTTGTGAAATTCTTGAAATTTCAATGGAAGAAAATAAAAAAAAACATTTGCCCTATTGAAGCCTCCCGTTTTTTTTCGTGTACTAAGCATGTTTTATGTCCCCTTTTTTCGGCGAAATCGTGGATCTGCCATTCGTATTGAAGAGGGAAGAGCAGAGCCTAATGATTATATGTGCCCTGATGTGGGACATTGGTTTTTTCCGAAAGATAGACTTCAATTTCAATACTTCGAAGTTCAATAGTGTTGGAGTTGCACTTGCGCTACTTTGAAATTTTCTCTATTTAAACACATAAATTTTAAATCAAAAGTTTGTTGACACTTTTTCTACGAAAAAACGTAGGGATCAGGCAAGCTTCCCACAAATAATATTCTCTTTTTCTGCCAATCGCAACCTACGCTACTGTGCTCCTCTCTCATCCGCCGCCCCCTACTGAACTCTCGTATTAAAACATATGATGCAAAAACAACTCACTAAACTACACGCTTTATGGAACATGCCAGACAATGCAGTCGCGTATTATCGCCGTATTTTAATATTGTTTGGGTGTCTTTTTTTTTTGTCCCATCCGCATGCGAAGAGCGCTTCGTTAGTGCTGATCGAGTCGCGTTCGCTCGGAGAAGGTATTTCTGATTAACTTTTTTTTTCCTCCGTTCGGCCAATATGCGGAATGGTCCCCCATTGTCGATCGGGTCCGGTCGTTTCGCAGATATGGCAGCGATATTCCAGGGTTTCGTCTCTATTTTTGTACGGCGGGGTTTTGGTATGGATTGCTTTATGTTTTCAGCAGATTTTTTAGGAGTGTTATGGGAATTGAGTCGTTTTCGTGGCTAGGAAAAAGTTGAAATGGGGTAGTTCTCAACTTTTATCGATGTTTAAGGTTTCGACAAGGACAACCTTCGTCATGGTTGAAAAAGTCTCACTTTTGACGACGTGTGTTTCTGATTTGAACATCTTTATACATTTCGACTAAATAAACTAAATTGATGGTCTTTGTCCTCCATTTTTTTTAAACGCGCGCATTGTCAAACTCTGAATTCTTATGTTATATCAAATATCAACGAATTTTTCGAACATCATATAAATCTTCATTTTTGGTATCCATAAATTATTATTTCTGTTTCGGCTCTATGGGAATTCGTGAATTGTCAGAAGCTATTTCCTGTTTCATGTCTTTATTTCCAGTATGCAGTAAAAATTACCCCGCTCAATGAATTTGCAGAACGAACGCCCAAAAGGCCGTATCTCGAATAATATAGTGTACGTAGCGGAGGATACTCGGCTATAATTAAAATGCATTTTATGTAAGTTGGTATTGCCATTTTTACTGCCCATTTGACAGGAATGGAAAAGGCCATAACAATTCATTCTTATTTACTGCCTGCGAACTGCATGAACGATTAAATATGTAAATATTACGAAGGAAAATTGTTATCTTCCGAAGTTATTTCGCGCTTATACATAATCGTGGCGCGGCCGTTTGTATAATTTCGGAATTAAAATAAAATTAGAATTGCGAGCGGTGGGAAGTTGGTAGCTGCGATGGGTAGAGTCTGGGTTGATTCCTCAGGATGAGTAGGTACTTTTACTTAAAATTTTACGAAATCACTAAAAAATTTTCATACTTATACCCAAGTTCCCTCAACTCTTCAGAAGGTTTCTGCAAAATAGAGTACCTATTTTTTCGATTTTAGGATTCTAGACTGAGTGAGATAAAAAGTAGGTAATATAGTATATTATTTAACGAGCGGTAATGTAGGTCATAACTCACGCAGATGAAGTTTGCAGCACGAGCCGAAGGCGAGTGCTTTAATTCATCAAGTGAGTTATGACCATTACCGCAAGTTGAATACTATACTTTATCTACGATTATAACAATAAATACTAAGATACAAGTGCAAAGAAAGAACTTCATTTACAAATCTCAATAGTTACCTATAACTATGCATCATTTATGTTGATTGTGCTTCTAAGCATGGAGAAGAAAGTCCATAGGGGCACATATTTAGTGCTAAGTTCACTAAAATATGCCAAAAGAACATTCTCTGTTAACAATGACTTGATATTCTTACTGCTAAGCCAATCTTGAAAATTGTTGTATATTATATTTGTTTTGGTATTTTTCGGGCAATAATTTTTGTATGGTAGAATTAGCTGATTGTCTTATTTCGGAAGGTGTTCATAATAATTCATCTACACTATCTGAGTTCATCTTCTTCAACGAAATATACACAATGATAATTAGTTAATAACTCAATTTCATTAAACGTCAAAATTATTCAAGTGACCTCCTCTCGATACCAATAATGGACTGTTTCCTTTCGGCCAATCGGCTTGTTTGTTTACATATACTATAACTTGATCGAAAGTAGTTGAGTAATGACTATATTATTCAATAGGAGTAGATAAATTAGTGTATCTACTCCTATTGAATTATATATTCATTATTCAACTACTTTTGAGCAATTAATAGTATCTGTAAACAAACACCGTGAGTTATAATAACTCACTACTATAACTACCTGGCTCTGTGCTCCTGAACAAGCCGATTGGCCGAAAGGGATCAGTCCATTATTGGTATTGAGGGGAGGTCACTTGAATAATTTTGACGTTTTCTTAAACTAAGATGATACCTAATTATTAGTGTATATGTTTTGCTGAATTTGCAGAATTCAGATAGTGAAGATGAATTATTATGTACACCTTCAGAAATAAGACAATCAGCCAATGTTACCATATAGAATGTATTGCCCGAAAAATCCCCAAACAAATATAAAGGTGTATACAATAATTTTTAGGATTGGTGTAGCAGATAGAATATATGTCATCGTTTCAAAGAATGTTCTTTTGGGATATTTTAGTGAACTTAGCACTAAATATAAAGCATCGCCCTTATGGACTTTCTACTTTCTACTGCATGCTAAGAAGCACAATCAACATAAATAATGCATTGTTATAGGTAATTATTAAGATTTGTGAATAAAGTTCTTTCGTTGTACTTAGTATTTATTGTTATAGTCGTAAATAAAGTATAGTATTCATCTTGCGGTAATGGTCATAACTCACTAGATGAATTACAGCACTCGCCTTAGTTATAGCTCATTGATCTACCTCCCGAGTTTTTTTATAGAATTTTCGCCCCCTAATTTTTCGCAACAGTCGAGTTTTGGCTACAAAAGTATCTTGAAAACTTCAACATTAAAAAATTTATCCAGATATTTCTGAGGCTCGTTTCAGAAATAAATTGAGGCTGAGACACAAATGATACAGGATGGAGATATGTACATCATACTGAGTCAATCTGGGATAATGGAGTTCATCATAGCTCTGGAAATCTGCCAATCTGCCCAACCGCCAATTAAAAATTATAAAAAGCACTGCTTTGAGGTCACGAGCTTTTAAGCGCTCGTTCATCTCTTCTTGTTGAAAATATATTTGTGTCTTGAGCTTTCTGTCGTCGAATTTAAACCCATCTGCAAAGGAAATTTTGGAATCTACTTTTGAGCGATAAGAAAAATTGTCCTCTTTTCCGGAATATTGTGGTATTGAGGTTTTATTTCTATTTTTGTTTATATTCTTATATTGGATTTGGATGAGTTTGATGCTACATTATTACCAAAAACTGCAAGAATCTTTAATTTTTAGCACTCCCGTAGCTTTTGAGCGCTCGTTCATCCACCTTGTAGGTTGAGATTCGCATTCTCCAGTTTTAGAAACCAATTGGAAAGATTTTGATAGCTGTCAAAGAAAATTTCAAACTGAGGCGAAAATCCAGACTTCTCGTCAGTGCTTTCCAAAGTCATTATTCTTCATCTATGTGCGCAATTTCATTCCAATCCAATGAATAGTTTCGAAATTACCAGGAAAAAATAGTTTGAACGGCTATATTTACGGAACCCCTTGTTTAATTTTGCTCATTGATGAACGTAACCACGAAATTCGTGATCCAAACCTATCCTGAAAATTCCAAGTCCCTAGGCCTTTCCGTTCGAAAGTTATTATTTTCTATGGTTTCTATGATTCTGATCATCCGATCTGGAAAAAATGTAGCTCGAATATACCATTCTCCATTCAAATACAAAATTTCGTCAAGATCAAATCCATAGTTTTGAAATTATCAAGAAAACTTAATTTCAAACGGCCATATTTACGGAACCCCCTGTCTAATTTTGCTCATTGATGAACGTGACCGCGACATTCGAGATCCACACCTATCCTGAAAATTTCAAGTCCCTAGGCCTCTCCATCACAAAGTTATAATTTGGTTATGGTTATGCGATCTGAAAAAATTTAGCTTGAATATATCATTCTCTATTAAAATACAAAATTTCGTCACAATCGAATCCGTATTTTCGAAGAACAAGCGCTCAAAAATAAATGAATTGTGTATGCTGACATATGAATGTTCTCGAATAACAGATTATTGATTATGGAAAACGATGCTGGCAAAACATTCACAGAATCATCAAACAATTTCCCCTGGTAGATCGTAAGTTGATCTTTACAATATCCCATCCTACCAAACGGCCAATATTGGCCGTGGTATTCTCCGCAGGCCAAATCGTGCCATCGCCGTGAACTTCAGGGTTCTCGCAGACGAAGGCTAATAAAATCATAATAATCAGATATTAAAACAAAATGAAGAACCGCATTAAATTGGCATTTGAATACCGTCCGACCGGCATATCGTCATCATCGTCCGATAAGAAAGGCAACTAAAGGCTGCAATCACAAATGCGGACTTAACATATAGACGTAAGAAGGCAATTTAATAGAGCCATTAGTTTTTTAATTTAATAGGCCGACAAACATTGGATGTCGTTCGCGTTTCTTAGCGTCGAGTTATCGGGGGATAGCGGTTGGATTTTTTTCGTGCTCGTCGTGTATATTCCAGATTTTATGGGGCGATCTTACCGGTGAATGGAAACCCTTGTTTCCATAAGGCCCGGTTCGTTGTTTACCGTGTGTAACGTGCATAAATAATATTTCGGGCTTCATGGAGATACTTGAATCCCAATTAGGCCATCGAGATGTGGTAAACATTGAGATAATGCGTACCTACTAAGGCCTACTATAAATGTAATGATAATTCGGACCTACTATAAAATGTATATGAAGAAAATTTCTTTCTTTATTTGTGTTTTAATATAACCAGATCTATTACTGGCCGAAAAAATATGAAAAGTCTTATTATATGGAATATTTATTGGTTCAGTCTGATCTACTTTCTATCAATGGAGATCAAGAAATTAGGTATGTTGCAACATTCAAAGTTTCCCAGGAAATATAATTCATAAAATAATATCGAAATCGAAATGTTTTTCTATAATTGGGGTCATTAGTGTTTTTAATCAGTGGTAATTTCTGAACCGACAAAGTGTTTATGTATATATTTTACGTTTCCAATATTTCCATGTCTTCAATATTTTAGGTAACACCGGAAATAGAGAAAGACACGCAACTATTTATCAAAGCTCATCACCAAAAATTCCAGTTAACACTGAAGAAAAGAGAATCTAACGTTTCAATATATGCTGATATTTACTGATCGTAAATCACAGTGGCATTATGACCATCGTCTTGTGCCAGTCGCGTAGTCCGTTTTTGATGGAGACGAGTGTGCTCGCTCTCTTTGAGACTGAACGATCCAGACTTCTTGGTAATTTTATGCAATCGTAATGAATATGACTGGAAAAATAAGATCCATGCTACAACTAGCGAAGAAATGTAAAAATAAAATTTTTAATCTATATGAAAGAGGATCTATTGTCTACCGATGTTCGGGCATCACGTCCAAACGACTGCACCAATTTCGATTATTCTTTTTTCGTTGTGTTAATTATTATCAGGACAAGGTTTATACAACAAAATATTTTCGAAAAAACCGTACGGAAAAGAAAAAATGGCTTTCCTTTTTCCTCCTATCAATTACTTTTTTTCATGATGATTTTGACACTGACAAAAAGTTTATCGTGTTTCGAGAAATCGCTTAGAAGTTTATCACTGTGTTTGATTTATATCGTTGTGCTGTGGGATAGTTATTGTGATTGATAAAAATGCCATCAGTGAGGCGTTCAAATATTGGTCGGCGGACGCGTAAATCAAGGCAAGTCCGTAATGATCGACACAATGAATCTGAAAAGAGCGAAGGCAGCGAGTGGAGGCAAACAGATTGAGAGGTCCTCAATCAAGATCTGCCCCAGCTCTGGAAGAATCGATATCATCGATCTCAGCTGAGATACAACAAAATTGTATCATGGAAATCCAAAAGTGAAAAATAAATTCAAAATATATCACCAAACAAAATATTCTCTACGGAACGGAGGAGAAAATTGAAGCTTGCATTTTGATGAACTATGTATATTTATACTCCGTTTAAGAATTATTGACATCTCGATAGGCTGTGAAAAATCGAATTTAAGTTGGTAGTAGACTATTCAGTAATATTTTGGGTTGCTGAATTCAGGTTGGTATAGGAATAACACTAACATTACCCATAGAGATCTTGCTTTGATGATTTTATCGAAGATATTGGCGAATGATTATGGAAATTAGGTCTGAATTTGAGTATTTTTTGTCTTATGCTATTAAAATGGCTGGAATTCACCAGGTTACATCGCGCCTAACAAGTGAACGCCAGGCAGTTTGTCGGTGTTACTTCGAGGTTTTCGAAGATTTGGCATATATTTCCGCTAGAATTAATCGAGTTTCGCTAGTGTTTCAGGTAAACTGTAATTCACCTACTCAAAGTGTATTCTGATTGATCAATGTCTCTTAAATTTTCAGATTCCAACAAGCACTGTCTGTAGAATATTAGCATGTTATTACAGCCTGGAATTAGCAGTGGAAGAAAACCTGTGCAATACGATTATTCCTTCAAAAAGACATTGAATGACTTTGTTTTTGCTAGAATTAAAAACAATCCTTTTCGAACTGGCCAAAGAGCACCTAGATTTCAATCGATCGAAGTCAACATTATATTATATCATAAAAAAAAAATTGGATACAAATACAAAAAAGTTGATCGAAGGAAAATTCTTATTGATAAACAGAAAAATATAATAAAAATAGTACGATATTGTGATAAATACCGAGAATACATAGAACAAAACGTAAAATTCATTTATCTAGATGAAACTTGGATATTCGAAAACGGTATTCAAATTAGTCAGTGGACACTAGAAAATAATCCAAAAGGTATGCCAAGTATATTCAAGGGTAAAGGCAGAAGGTGCACTATTTTGAATGCTGGAACAATGGATGGATTTTTACCTGGATGTGATCTGATTCTTGACAGTGGTATTAATGATAAGGATTACTATGAATGGTGAATTATTTCATAAATGGGTTATTGAAACCTTCCCTGCAAAAGGATGCCCATCAATAGGATTATGTCAGCTTATTCAATAAACACATCCAAATCACTACTCTTATACGTGGAAACAAAGTTTTCAATGATATTTTATCTTTGCTCTTGTATCATTCATAGATATTTTAAGTTTATTTATTATACTTATACTGTATGGTACCCTGTTCACATTCCCTCTGCTAATACTGCCATTGAACACATGCTATATTGTCCACAATTCAAAAGTATACTGAATAATCGTAAAACTCCTCATCAATCATAATATTTTCAATAATTCATGGACAGTTTCAATAAATGAAAATAAAAATTGAATTCAACACTGAGCACTTAAAAATTCACAAACTGGTGCATATATTGTACAAAAGTACAAATTTCATGTACTACAAAGATTCTTAATTTTGGTTCCTCTCTTTTATTGATAATAATAAAATATGTTTAGTTCCTACAATTATTGTATTACAATAATGGGGAATAAGTCAAATAATTTCAATGGTTACTGGTTACAAAGTAGATGTGAGGTTTATCTTTACTAGATTCCAAATATTCTAGCAAGTTGTACGGTTCAATATTCAGCAAAAATTCAACCAAGTCTTTTTTCAATATATTAACATTTTTTATCAAATGAAACTGTTTGGGTAACGCATTGTAGATCTTCATGCACATGTATTTTGCATTATTCTGTGCTAGTGTCAATTGTTGCTTCGGGTATATTCATATATATCAATTTTCCTAGTTGGGTTGTTGTTCAGAAACGGTTCAAATAGTTTACTGTGGCTTTGTAGGAATATAACATTCTTTAGCACATATATTGCTGTTGACATCAGGATTTTATTCCTTTTGATAACACCTCTACAAGTATCTCTATATTTCATTCTATACATAGCTCGGATTGCTTGCTTTTGTGTTTTAAATATTGTGTTTCGTGATGTACTGTTTCCCCAGTAAACAATGCCATATGAAAGGGTTGACTGAAAATTGGCTGTGTATAGGAGCTTCAATGTATCTTGTTGGATATGGTATTTCATACCATTGAGGGTGTAGAACTGGTGGTGAGTTTCCTGTTCAAGTTTTCTTTTTGGGGGTTCCATTTCTTAATATATATAACGTTGAACCTGAATTCCCATTTTCAAACTGCAGTCGGAATATTCCGGCATAATTAATAATTATTCGATAATTCGTATACTGAAAACTTTTCTAGGTTATATTTATGTTTGATGTTTTATTTCTATGATGAAAACAGTAACTTTTTTGTAACCAGAAGTAAAGCCTCGACTGGACGTTCATGGCCTGCTTCGATGTCAATAATTCTTAAATGGACTATACACACATTTTTTTTCGAAATCTCAGACGACGTTAATTTTTCGTCTTCTCAGAAGGTCTACGATCGCCAATCTGATATTTTTCGAGAAATATCGAAAGAAACGAATCTATGATTAAATAAACCGAAACATCTTCTACCTACATAGCATCGAATAATTTTATTTTCGATTATCATGATGCCATATGCAAATTTCTATCGAAAACGTAAATACAACGCTAATTTCACCTACAAAATGTTTTTATCTACTTCCATTGAATTATATATTCATTATTCAACTACTTTCGAGTAATTAATAGTATCTGTAAACAAACACCGTGAGTTATAATAACTCACCAACATAACTCCCTGTCTCTGTGCTTCTGAACAGTCCATTATTGGTATATTGAGGGGATTAATATCACTTGAATAATTTGGACGTTTTCCCAAATTAAGTTGATAACTAATTATTTTTGTTAATGTTTGGTGAAAAAAATGAATTTAGATAGTGAAGGTGAATTATTATGTACACCTTCAGAAATGAGACAATCAACATATGTTACCATATAGAATTTATTGTCCGAAAAATCTCAAAACAAATATAAAGGTGATACTTCATTATTATTGTTGATGTTTTGCTGAAAAAGATGAATTCAGATAGTGAAGATGAATTATTATGTACAACTTCAGAAATGAGACAATCAGCCAATGTTACCATACAGAATTTATATCCCGAAAAATCTCAAAACGAATATAAAGGCGTATACAACAATCTATTCAAGATTGGTGTAGCAGTAATAAGTAATATTAAGTCATCGTTTACAGAAAATGTTCTTTTGGGATATTTTATTGAACTGAACACTAAATATAAAGCATCGCTCCTATGGACTTTCTACTCCATACTAAGAAGCACAATCAAGATAAATAATGCTTTGTTATAGGTAACTATTAAAATTTATAAATAAATTTCTTTCTCTGTACTTGTATCTTAGTATTTATTGTCATAGTCGTAGATGAAGTATAGTATTCAACTTGCATTATTGGTCATAACTCACTTGATGAATGAAAGCACTCACCTTCGGCTCGTGCTGCAAACTTCATCTGCGTGAGTTATGACCTAAATTGCCGCTCGTTAAATAATATATCTACTATTCAAATTATCATAATGCTATATGCATTATTGTATCGAAAACGTGAATACAACCCTACGAGATAAGGGCAGGATTAAAATCTCCACGTAAATGAATATTTGAATTTTGTTTCAATAAGGCCCCGCTTCTTTGTCGACGCCCGGGGACCAGTTCCGCCTCGTCCATTCCGACCTGCGAGAACAGGTTGTTTAATCCCAAACCAATCTTTTATCTCGTGCACGTTTTCACACTCTGGACGAAATGGCAGTTGGGATCGCGGAGTTTTTTCTCCTGTTGGTTCGTTTAGTCGATGAAGCAGACCGGGCGAACCTTTCGCTCCGATTCTCCCCTCGACGTATTCATTTGGGATTAGTGATATTGATTCTGCTCGTACGAATCCAGATGGAGTTCCAGTCGACGTGTGAAACATCGCCGTCGTTTTCTTTTGAAATACGACGATGGCTGAATAGATCATGTCGATCTGACCCAAATCGTAGTCCATCGATATAATAACACGAGGGATCAATCTGTTATCGGAATGAACTTCATCGATTCAACCTTAGATTAATGGAACCAATTTCATCTTTTCTGTCGAGAAGAGTGTATTCTCGATTGAATTTAGTAGCCTTGAACCTAGAACTCATTCTTACAGATAGAACAAGAGATTCTAACTATACGATATGCATCAACATATTAACGTGAGGCATCGATCTGTTATAGAAATCCATTGTAGCATCGATAATGTCTGTTGAATTGAATCCAATAGGCTGGAATTCGTTCGAATAGTTTCTGACGATCCTATTTGAAACGTGGTGCATCAACACAGGGTCTTTTCAACGGTGAGGCTATTTTCGACCAGCAATAGAACACATCGAAAGAAATCGATATACCAAAAATGGTTCATAAAAAAATTACGAAAAGCACTGCCGTGAAGGCCGGAGCTTTTGAGCGCTTGTACATGCACCTTGTAGGTAGATTCGCATTTTCCAGTTTTAGGAATCAATTGAAGGAATTTTCGACAGCTGTCAAAAAAATTCTGAAACTTAGGCGAAACTCCAGACTTCATGTCAGTGCTTCAGCTGATCAATTTTTTTTTCGATAAGTCGTTAGAATTTTCTACGGTATCTATAGTCTTGGTGATGGGATCTGGACAAAATTTTGCATGTAGTTTGGAAACATTATTCCTCAGATAGGTGCAGAATTTCATTCCAACCCGATAAGTAGTTTCGGAATTATCAGGAAAAAATAGTTTGGATGGCCGTATTCACGGAACCCCTATTCTAATTTTGCTCATTGATGAACGTGACCGCGATATTCGCGATCCAAATCCACCCTGAAAATTTCAAAATCCTAGGCCTTTTCGTTCAAAAGTCACAATTTTCTATGGTTTCAATGGTTCTGGTCATGCGATTTGGCTTTAATATATCATTCTCGATTAAAATACAGAATTTTATCTCGATCAAATCCATAGTTTCGAAATTATCGAGAAAATAAAATTTCAAACGACCGTATTTACGGAAACCCTAGTATAATTCTACTCATTGTTAAACGAGAACGCGACATTTCAAGTCCCTAGGCCTTTCCGTTCAAAAGTTATGATTTTCTATGGTTTCTATGGTTCTGGTTATGTGATCTGGAGAATGTAGTTTGAATATATTATTATCCATTAGTATACAAAATTTCGTCACGATCGAATCTGTAGTTTTGAAATTATCAAGAAAACTAAATTTCAAACGACCATACTTACGGAACCCCTAGTATAATATTGCTCATAGATGTACGTGACCACGACATTCGAGATCCACACCTACCCTGAAAATTTCAAGTCCCTAGTCGTTTCCGTTCAAAAGTTACAATTTGATATGGTTTCTATGGTTCTGGTCATGCGATCTGGACGAAATTTCGCATGTAGCTTGAACACCTCATTCTCCATTTGAGTGGACAATTTCATCTCGATCAAATCTGTAGTTGTCGCGTAATCAGGGAAACAAAACTTTGAACGGCCATATTTACGGAACCCCTGGTGGAATTTGTCCCATTAACGAACTTAACCGAGGCATTCAAGTCTCTAGGTTGTTCCGTTCGAGAGTTATAGTGCTTACGGACGGCCGGACGGACGGACAGACTCGAATTTTTCGACGGATTCGTCATCAGTGAGTCGAACATAGTCGATTGAGACCATTTTCGGCCCAAAATTCGAAAAATACAGACATCGTGACGAAATGATATAGCCCTCGTGTAAGTAGTACGAGCGCTCAGAAAGGAGTAATTGTCAGCGGTAAGAAATTTTTCAATTGGTTTCTAAAACTGGAAAATACGCATCTACGTACAAGGTGGATGAACGAGCGCTCAAAAGCTCCTGACTTCACGGCAGTGCGTTTCATAATTTGACTTTTTTATTTGGTACGTAGTGCATCAAAATATTAGTCCATAGTTAAAACTACAGAGCCTGTAGATCATTTATTTTCTTCAATATTTAATGTTTTGCACCCCCTGGAGTTAATCTTCCTCTCGAAACGACCTGTCAGAACATACATTGCCATCTTAACCATCGCAGCCGCCTTGATGCCGAAAAAACCTGCAGGAAAACTGCTGAATTATAAATCTCCCAATTTCATCGCCGAGGAGATGGGGATAATCTCATCCTTACTTTTTTAAACCCGCATAAAATGTAGCCGACATTATTCCCCGACATTGTAACCTATCCCGAATATGCCGCAGAACCTCCCGGGGAGACACCGGGAGGGACGACGTTGGGGGGGGATCGATAGCGGCCTCTTCAGCGAGGACTTCTTGGTCACGAATGCAATTTCGCCCGGATGTGTATCGGGGAATTTCTATGTCCCACCGAATATTGTACGTGATAGGAACTGAGGATTCCTCCGGGGTTTTATTAAGCGACGCGATAAACCGGAAGGGTATCCCGGATTCGGACGGTAGCATGTGCAGAACGCCGTCCGTCGTTATCGTCCTGGATCCCAACGGGCATCGAATTCATATTATTTCATTGTGGAGAGCGATGGAACAATCTTGATAATTGAAAATGGTTTGGGATGGTATTGCAGATGTTGAGGAATACGGACAAGATGGTGGCGGCGTATTCATGTGTTCTTGTATTATCACCCTTCAGTTTTCGAAACTTAGGTACTACGCTGAAAAAAAATTACGGTATCTATGGTCTTGCTGATGCGATTTGAACGAAATTTCCCACGTAGTTTGAATACATTATTCTCCATCTTTTTGCGAAATTTCATTCCAATCCAATGGGTAGTTTCGAAATTATCAGGAAAAAAATATTTTGAACGGCCATATTTACGGAACCTCTAGTCGAATTTTGCTCATTGATGAACGTGAACGCGACATTCGCGATCCGAACCTACCCTGAAAATTTCAAGTTTCTAGGACTCTCCCTTCGGAAGTTATAATTTTCTATGGTTTCTATGGTTCTGGTCATGCGATCTGGACAAAATGTTGCTTAAATATATCATTCTCGATTAAATTACAGAATTTTATCTCGATCGAATCCATAGTTTCGAAATTATCGGGAAAACAAAATTTCCAACGACCGTATTTACGGAACCCCTAGTATAATTCTGGTTTCTATGGTTCTGGTCATGCGATCTGGAGAAACGTAGCTTGAATATATCATTCTCCATTAGTATACAAAATTTCGTCACGATCGAATCTGTAGTTTTGAAATGATCAAGAAACTGAATTTCAAACGATCATATTTATGGAACCTCTAGTATAATTTTGCTCATCGATGAACGTCATCAAGACATTCGAGATCCACACCTATCCTGAAAATTTCAAGTCCCTAGGCGTTTCTGTTCGAAAGTTACAAATTTCTATGGTTTCTATGGTTCTGGTCATTCGATCTGGACAAAATTTTACATGTAGCTTGAACACCTCATTCTCCATTTGAGTGCAAAATTTCATCCCGATCGAATCTGTAGTTTCGAAGTAATCAAGAGAACAAAAGTTCGAACGGCCATATTCACGGAACCTTTGGTGGAATTCTGCCCATAAACGAACTCAACCGAGGCATTTGGGATCTGAACCTACACTGAAAATTTCAAAACTCTAGATCGTTCCGTTCGAGAGTTATCGTGCTTACGGCCGGACGGACGGACAGACTCGAATTTTCCGACGGATTCGTCATTAGAGAGTCGAACATAGTCGATTGAGACCATTTTCGGCTCAAAATTCGAAAAATACAGACATCTTGACGAAATGATATAGCCCTCATGTAAGTAGTACGAGCGCTCAAAAATAATCCCAGGAATTCTCGGTTGAATGAATTCCTGTTGTTTAAACGCAAATATTGTTATTACAACAAGAACAGACCGTTCTGAGAACCATCTGTACCTTCAACATAACGTTCCGATTCCGGTTGAAGTGAATTGAGTCCTATGAACAGGAAAAACGGTAAGTATAGCAGTGATGAGGTACTTTTATTTCAAGAGGAATATTTCCGTAAATGTTACAGGAGCATCTAGTAAAATATTATAAATTCAACAGTAATGTTTGGTATTTCTCACAGAAAATCTTGTTTAGCTAGAAGTATTTTAACCCACGTTGTGCCAAATGGTTGAAATTGTTTGGAATGAAATATCGATTGAAAAGCGATAGAAAAGGTGTTAGCATTCGTAGACAATTCGCTAAATTGTGTCCGAAATCAGGGAAATAATTTCTTTATATTTATACTGGAGTCTCTTATTACTTGTATCTAAAGAATTTCTCTCTTATTCGGTAGAATAATGTAAAGATACCCTAAAAGAAATATGTATAATATAATATAAATTCTCCGCCGATTCCAGACTCCTTTTCGCCAAGTCACTCTTTAGATAAAAAACAATACAAGGACGCGTCGATAGCCTTCTTGAGTACGGAACGGACTAGGGTGCCGGAGGCTTGGGTTCGAATCCCTGAATGAATGTTGTGAATGTCTAAAAAATTATGAGAGTGACTTGAAAAATTGAGATGATGACTGAATATTGCAATCAATAAGGTCAAAAACTGAAATTAAAAAATTTATTCCAAAAATTACAAACATGGATATTACTCCCAAAACCACTTGGTTAATTTGAAAGGAAATCCAAGCATTTCCAGTCAAATATTTTATGTAACTACACAGAAAGTTCCTGTTTTATGCTCCCTATTATTTTCCTGTTGAAATGACGAACTACAGTTTGGTTGCGTCAACGAATGTAAGACTTGTTATTTGTACAGTAATTAAACGACCGGAGTTGTCACGTAAAATCAACAAATATTCCTTCTGTCGCTTATATAAGAGGAATGTCCTGTAGAAGTAACCGAATTCCTGTTGTATATACTGGAACATTTCTTTGAGTCTAGGCGATTTAAGATTTTTTTAACCGCATCAGTAAGCATTTGAGCATGTGGTAAATTTGAGATAATTTAAGTTAATACTGAGATATATTGCAATAACCTCATTATTGGATATTGGGTGTTCTTCTACCTATGTCAATACGTATATGAACGACAAGTTTCTGGATATTCACAGAGGAGGCTAAGCCCCCTTTGACTTTCGTGCAAAGCCCTAACCGACTCTAAGATCTTTCTCAATTTCGCCCTAAACAAAAACGACCAGAAAAACAAGACGGGCAAGAACCTAAACGGGCGTACTTCATCAGTTGTACGTAGGTGGTCCAATTACCTTCCACACAGTCTAACGACGTCTTCGTTACGGGTCTCCCCGCCCGACTATCTCCCGAATTATGCTGATAACAAGTAACGGCCGTGCCTGGATGACTCCGAAATTCCGGTAAACCAGCTTATTCGAGACGGGGGCCCCGACGATCCATGCAAATGAATCGACGCTGAAAAATTGCGGAGCACGCCAATTTGGCCGTCTACCGTATATATTAGGGGGCCGGGGGCGGTTTGCGCGCGAGGGGGGGGGGGGGGGGGGTGCGAGTGTGTGTGATCGATATGTGGATGTTTTTTTTTCGAGTAGGGTGTCGCGAGGGTCGCATCGCCGACTGCGGGTTTTTGAGTTGGCACAAATTGTTTGTTGAAGTGTCATCAGGGGCGGCTGGTTTTGAAGGGCACAAGGGCGCCGATCCAGCCTCTATGATAAACAGAGAGAAATTTCAAAAATTTAGATTTCATCCAGTGCATTTTTTTATTTCATAAAAGACTTTCCTTTCCGCATGTGCCAGGCATGGATAGAAAAACTCGAAACTACTCGAACTGTCGCAAATGTATACCTACCTATCCGAATATGTTTCGGCAGGCTTTCGGTAATCTTTCCAATACGCGATAACCGGATAACAGGTTCCCTTGTATTTAATATTTAATTTTCAGTAAACAATGTGTTGCGGTTCTGGATTCGAATACTTGAAAGTTAAGCTTAGCATATAATATAATGGATCAAGCGAAATGTGATTATCCTTGGTACTAACACCCAATTGTCAATATCGCCATGTAACCAGTAACAACCTTAGACATATGGCCCAAATGTTCAGACGTTGAAGACAATCTCTGAATAATACACTCAATCTACTCCGATCAAATAATATAGTCATTACTCAACTAATTTTGAGCAAGTAATGGTATATTAAAACAAACACCGTGAGTGTTCTCCCACTCACTCACTCCTATAACTCCCCTGTGTCTGTGATTCAGAACAAGCCGATTGGCTGAAAGGGAACAGTCCATTATTGGTATTGAGGGGAGGTCACTTGAATAATTTTGACGTTTAATCAAATTGAGTTAATACCTAATTATTATTGTGGATATTCCGCTGAAAAAAATTAATTCAGATAGTGAAGATGAATTATTATGTACATCTTCAGAAATAAGACAATCAGCTTATGTTACCGTACAGAATTTATTGCCCGAAAAATACCAAAACAAATATAAAGGTGTACCTCTACAACAATTTTCAAGATTGTCGTAGCAGTAAGAATATCAAGTCATTATTTACAGAGACTGTTCTTTTGGCATTTTTCAGTGAACTTAGCACTAAATATGGAGCATCGCCCCTTTCTACTCCATGCTAAGAAGCACAATCAACATAAATAATGCATGGTTATATGTAACTATTGAGATTTTTAAATAAAGTACTGTAAGTACTGTAAAAAGTACTTGTATCTTAGTATTTATTGTTACAATCGTAGATAAAGTATAGTATTCAACTTGCGGTAATGGTCATAACTCACTTGATGAATTACAGCATTCGCCTCCGGCTCGTGCTGCAAACTTCATCTACGTGAGTTATGACCTACAGTACCGCTCGTTGAATAATATACTACTATATATTTATGTAGAGATCATCTACTCCCATTGAATAATATAGTCATTACTCAACTACTTTCGATCAAGTAATAGTATATATATGTAAACAAACAAGCCGATTGGCCGAAAGGGAACCGTCCATTATTGGTATCGAGGGGAGGTCACTTGAATAATTTTGACGTTTAATGAAATTGAGTTGTTAACTAATTATCATTGTGTATATTTCGTTGAAGAAGATGAATTCAGATAGTGCAGATGAATTATTATGTACACCTTCAGCAATAAGACAATCAGCTAATTATACCATACAAAAATTATTGCCCGAAAAATACCAAAACAAATATAATATACAACAATTTTCAAGATTGGCTTAGCAGTAAGAATATCAAGTCATCGTTCACAGATAATGTTCCTTTCGCATATTTTAGTGAACTTAGCACTAAATATGTGCCCCTATGGACTTTCTACTCCATGTTTAGAAGCACAATCAACATAAATGATGCATAGTTATATGAGAGTTATATATGAGATTTGTAAATAAAGTTCTTTCTCTGTACTTGTATCTTAGTATTTATTGTTATAATCGTAGATGAAGTATTTCTTTATTTATTTATTTATTACCGAAAATACACAAAATTAATTACAATATGTGCAGCTTACAGAGGTAATCAGTTACCTGTTTGTGAGCTCGGTGTAGAAAGTCAATCATACATCATACCACATCAAAACCAATAAATACCAAAAAAAAGTGAAACCCCCAAAACAACAGAATATGAACACTTTTAAACCCCATTGCAATTTACAACTACAATTACATCAATGATACGAATTTTTATCCTAATCACAAATTCGTTGAAATCCATTTCTTCAATTCATTCTTCCTGGAATATCGACTGTTCAAAATTTTTAGTTCATTAGGAAGTGAGTTAAACACACTGATTTATAAATAAATAAATAAATTTATTCAATCAACCTTTGGTAACTTTACAAAAGCAAGAATGAACAAATTTTTTATATCCCATCAAAATTTTACATGGGGAGTCAAGTAGTGTAAAATATTTACTACAAAATTTGCATAAAGCTCTGAATAGACAAGTAGAAACTGTAAAAAACTCTACACTCGATTTCACAAACAAAATAAACAAACAAGCATGACATTATAATCGAAAAAAAAAATAATATATATACAACGTTACACATTGGGTTTGACAAACAATAAACATCAAGTATATAATCAAGGGCTCTAAACATTATCTTCCATATATTCCTCTATTCTGTAGTAGGCCTTCTTTAGGAGGATAGATTTCAGTTCCCCCTTAAGTTTTCTTCTATCTAATTCCTTCAATTTAGTTGGTAGTTTGTTGTACACTTTTATAGCCAGATAGTTTACGTTCAGCTGTGAAACTACAATCCGATGATAAGGAATCAAAAAGTTATTCTTATTTCGAGTATTGTATGTGTGGTTGAAGTTGTTTTCCAGTAGTATTTCTTTATTGTCATAGATGTATAAGACACAATTCAATATAAAGATTGATGTTAGGGTAAGAATATTTAATTCACAATACTACTTTTACCACTGACTGTCTTGAATCTTATAGGCAATTGGATACTTTTGTTCCTGGTGATGCTTTTTGATTTCATAAATTCATTTTTGAGTACGTCATAATGATATTTCAGCGACTCAAATGAAAAAAGTTGTTCCATTGTCAAAGGTCTGTTACGAACAGTCTCATTTTTATTAACTATCTTCAAAATCCTCTTCTGAAGGTTTTTTAACAGATTCAGACAGTTAGAGTAAGCTCCTCCCCATGCAATAATTCCATTACTTATAATACCATGAAACAGTGCATAATAGAGCATTCGAAGAACCTCACCAGGCATTATTCTAGCAAGTTTGTGGAAAATAAAAACCATATATTTCGTTTTTTTCAGCAAATACAGTATAGTATTCAACTTGCGGTAATGGTCATAACTCACTTGATGAATTACAGCACTCGCCTTCGGCTCGTGCTGCAAACTTCATCTGCGTGAGTTATGACCTACATTACCCCTCGTTAAATAATATACCATTATATATTCCTATTGAATTATATATCATTATTTAACTACTAAGAATCCAAAGGCGTAAAGTCGGGGCTCTTTGGTGGCCATCTCTCCGGACCGTACTTTCCAATCCATTGCACCCCTAAATATTCATTCATCAAATCCCGCACATTCCGGCGTTGGGAGTCATGAGCGGTGAACTTTTCGAACCAGTATTACTTCCCAATCGCCCCAACGCCGAAGAATTGATTACATAAATCCAAAGCAGCGACATATTGTAGGAAATGACCCTGGCTAACAGACAAAATGTATATTCTCAAATGGATTGCTGCCCAGCTCATAATAGCCGGGATGTACGGGACTTGAAGAATGAATATTTATATGAGACGTATATTTTTTTTGAGTAGGAGCAATACAAACTATGTATCACAAAACTTCCAAAAATCAAACAATATAGCATGTAGCATGTGTGAAAACACTCAGACTCAGACAGCAGAGGAATATGAACAGGGCATGATACATTTTTCTTTATGATACACAAGCCCAGATTTGAACCTCAGCAAATACACTAATTCCTGGTATATTAAGTGTAGTGATTGGTTTTGAACTGGCTCACAGAATGAGCTGACATATTCATATTGGATGGGTTTTTTTTTTGATGAGAAAAGAATTTATTCTTCATCTTAAATTTCATGGTACTCAAAAAAACAAATCTAAAAAGATGAAGGCGTAAGCAAGAAAAATGAAAAAAAAGAAAAATTATTCATCTTATGTTGGATTTATTTAAAATTGACACCCATCCCAAATAATTATCAGTAATAGTACACAATTTTTCAAAACGCCTCTTGCGCGGTGATTTTTCTCTGTTGTATGGGTATCTTCAAGATGAATAACCTCTGCACCAATACCGTTTGCTAATTTTGTGCGTCGAAATTCCTTGATATTCTGACGTTCGAAGACCACTACAGGACCTTAATTAAAGGTCACTTCCATTGAAGAAGCAGAAAGCTTCAGTCCTGAATGAATTATAAAAAAATCCTTCTGATACGTAACAATGTAAGAAAAGCTTGTAGCTGAACATTAACCTAATAAAGACGAATTATTATACATAATGGAAAAATTCGTAGATAGAAATCATCGTACCTAACCGGCACAAACCACCAAAAATTGCTAAGGTACCGTACATCAATCAAGTAACATTTCATTTTGATTCTGAGATAAAATCGATCTGGCTGAAACCCGCCCTTCT
Organism: Aphidecta obliterata; assembly: GCA_963966015.1. Classification (NCBI taxonomy): domain Eukaryota; kingdom Metazoa; phylum Arthropoda; class Insecta; order Coleoptera; family Coccinellidae; genus Aphidecta; species Aphidecta obliterata. Next base: position 14,153,569 of record OZ014435.1, on the reverse strand, counting down.
CAGGGCTTCCCTGAAGACGTCTCAACTTAAAAATTGAACAATATAGCATGTGTGGAAAATTCCATAGACGACTGTAATAGCTCAGATGACTTCCTTCCGAACAGACCATCGATAACATGAAGATAACTAGAGTATATACACTATAGAATGGAACCTATAGATACTATATGACCAGTATTATAATTCGGATTTTGTTTTCTCCATTGGATAGGATACTCGACAGCCAACACCTCTGAATTCCCATTACCTCATTATCTTGCATTAATACAATAATCGAAAAAATTAATTTTTACTCGACTTCAACTTTGTATTTTACCAGTAACGATTCCGCAGTCCTACGCTGTATACGTATAAATGGTTATATCCCCGATTCAGTTCCTCAAATGATACTGCAAATTGAACTTATAAAAGCAGTATGCATTTTAATAAACACTATCCGATTCAATTTAGACGTCTATAAAGTGAAATGTTTATCGTGACCTGCACACGTATTTCAAGGAAGTCTCGAAACGTTCACTTGAGAAGCGATAATCCTGGATAAAATAATAGGATGAACGTTACAGATGGGAAATTTATACAGCTCTAAGGTACTTGTTGTTATTGGGCTATTTCAGCCTTTTATGGTATCGTCACGTGCTGGCGGCGATTTTTTTTCACATCAGATGCAAAGTATCAACATTAGCATAAAAGTAGGTACACAGAGTGGTCAACTTATAACGAAACAAAGGGCTTTTCCAGTTTAAATAATAAAATTCAGGATTATTGCTTGCCCAGGTTGATTTTGTTTTGAAACATCACTTGCAATTAAAATTATTATCATTTTTTTTTTCAGCCATGATACTGAAATTATAATAGAAAACATAGTTTTTCGAAAATGTATAACGTCAAATAGTTCAATTCTCACCTCAATAGATTCCCCGAGTGCATTTTCCTCACAGGATCATCCAGCCGTGCAAACATCCTGTACGTTTCCGAATTAACCCATCCCCGCGGTAGTCCGAAGGGGGAACAAGTCCTGGTTATTCACCGGGATCGCCGAATGCGTCGAATCACCATCCGTTGCTACCTGGAACTTCAAGAAGATAAGAATTTAAACGACGTCGACGTCGCGACTCATGCATTTTAAAGCATGCAGATTCCTCACTTCCCGTTATGTACATTACTTTGCATTTTTTAACATTTTTCCCGGGCGAGATAGCGGCTTATTTCCCCAAAGTCCAGTTTAGTTCGTGAACCGAATTTCTTTGATACCGGCGTTATAAGGAAAAGGGTAAAGTGGGCTGGATGGGGCGGGTTGGACAGGATTGTACTGCTCTTTTTTTCCAGGAATCGAGCTATACGGTTGAATGTAATTCTCCTTCCTCTTTGATTTCAGCTGATTATCATCTTTTATACGTAGTCTTTCACTATCTTTTCTTATCTCATTTAAATCATCATTTCTTCGTGTTTTCTCAAATATGATTGATCCTAACTCTCCACTAGTCTTCCACCAAGACTCATCAAGTCGAAAAAATTTTTCAAAGAATAAAAAACATGGACTACATTTAAACTTTAACCTCATAAGGCTGATATTCTTCGATAGAAAAAAAATCATTTTTGCAAACGTATATTGTTTTTGTTATGACAAAGATACCATAAATAATTGTTCAATGTTCTAATAAAAAATTTTACATATATCTGTATATTCACAATCTTCAGAAATGTCACATCAAGAATCCACATTGTCTGCTCAAATCTACTTTATTTCTTTGATTGTAAGCATCCAATTCTGCGTCCAACTCCTCTGCGGTGGGTTTTTTCTGCGATCTTGGGTTACGGCCTCTACCAGGTCGTCCTGCAAAACCAAATTGAGAAATTAGTGAAACATATAATTGTCTGAAAATTGTAGTTGAAGATGTTCATTGTGATGTAATATAACTAACCTCCACTGTGACTAGCTCTACCTCCACCAGAATTTCTAGGACTTCTGTTCTGGAATATTTGTGGAAAAGATTCATTTCTTTTTACAGGAAAATCGATCTCAGATGTGGTCAGTTGAATACTCATAGGTCTTCCATCAAGAGGCATACCATTATGTTTCTTCATGGCTTTGATGGCATCGCTTCTCCTCTCGAAAATTACATTTGCTGTTCCTAATGACCTTGCTGATTTATCGTAGTGCACTGCAGCACTCTTGAGAGGTCCAAACTCGGCAAATAGATTTTGAAAATCAGAGTCGGACACTTCAAAGTCCAAATTAGAGACCAACAATTTTGTTGGTCCCATACTTGCTTGGACCATAGCTCTGGCATCGGCCACTTTTCTTGGTCTGTGCCCTTCAAATAGATCATGCTTCCATGCACTGTTTACGTCTCCCTGAAGAAAAATTTGGTGTTATATGAAATATTCGAGTGGAAATTCCACATCAGGGTGGCCCACTTGAATAAATATTGTTAAAAAATAAATATTAATTTACCTGATTGAAAGAACCAGCGATTCCTCTACGACCCTTGCCTCGCTGAACACCAGAACCTCCAGCCGAACTTGAACCACGGAAAGTTTTACTGGGCGGTCCGCCACTTCTAGCAGCACCTCGTCCACCTCCGCGGCCCCTGCTTCCTCCAAAACTACCACCACGTCGTGGTTTGTTGGATTTTATAATATCATCCAAGCTCATTTCTATTTTACCCTCCATTTTGTTGAATTTGAAACTTCACAAATGAACTAAGATGTGTTAATCCGTTAGACCTCGAGAGTTCCACAATTTATTGTTTCGAATGGAAATAGTCACTACCAAGTACTTATATTTTTCTGATGAGAATCTTTATGAAATGACTCCACGAGAATGAACTAGGCGAAATTAAACTGAATCTAAATATTCCGTCTATGGTTATAAATACGTTGTGGACTCAACTCTCATTAACGTTCAGAGAACATTTATTTTTCTTCTTCTTCTCTTTACTTACTTATATATATTTTGCTGATGAGAATCTTTATAGAATGACTTCACGAGAATGAAGTAGGCGAAAGTAAACTGAATCAAAATATTCCGTCTATGGTCATTAATGATCAGAGAATATTTATTTTTCTTCTTCTTACGTCTTAAATGGTTAGAAAATTTCAAATACATAATTCGAATGAAAGTTTGTACATAATTGAAAGAATATGATAGTGTAAAAATATATCTCGAACAATTTAAAAATTACGAAAAGCACTGCACTGCACTGAAGTCAGGAGATTTTGAGCGCTCGTACATCCACCTTGTGGGTAGATTCGCATTTTCCAGTGTCAGAATTCAATTGAAGGAATTTTCGACAGCTGTCAAAAAAATTCTGAAACTTAGGCAAAACTCAAGACTTCATGTCAGTGCTTTAGGTGACCAATTTTTTTTCGATAATTCGCTAGAAATTTCTACGGTATCTATGGTCTTGGTGATGCGATCTGGACAAAATTTCGCACGTAGTTTGAATGCATTATTCCTCAGCTAGGTGCAAAATTTCATTCCAATTAAATCTGTAGTTTCGAAACTATCAGAAAAAAAATTTTTTGAACGGCCATATTCACGGAACCCCTAGTCTAATTTGGCTCATTGATTAACGTCACCGCGATATTCGCGATCCAAACTTACTCTGAAAATTTCAAGTTCCTAGGCCTTTCCGTTAAAAAGTTACAATTTTCTATGCTTCTGGTCATGCGATCTGGACAAAATATTGCTCTAATATATCATTCTCGATTGAAATACAAAAATTCATCTCGATCGAATCCGTAGTTTTGAAATTATCGAGAAAACAAAATTTCAAACGACCATATTTACGGAACCCCTAGTATAATTTTGCTCATAGATAAACGTGATCACGAAATTCGAGATCCACACCTATCCTGAAATTTCAAGTCCCTAGGCGTTTCCGTTCAAAAGTTACAATTTTCTATGGTTCTGGTCATGCGATCTGGAAAAAATTCCACATGTAGCTTGAACACCTCATTCTCCATTTTAGTGCATAATCTCATTTCGATCAAATCTGTAGTTTTCAAGTAATCAGGGGAACAAAACTTAAACGGCCATATTTACGGAACCCCTGGTGAAATTTGGCCCATTAACGAACTCAACCGAGGCATTCGGGAACTGAACCCACACTGAAAATTTCAAGTCTTTAGGTTGTTCCGTTCGAGAGTTATCGTGCTTACGGACGGACGGACAGACTCGAATTTTCCGACGGATTCGTCATCAGTGAGTCGAACATAGTCGATTGAGACCATTTCCGGCTCAAAATTCGAAAAATACAGACATCGTGACGAAATGATTTAGTCCTCGTGTAAGTATTACCTACGAGCGCTCGAAAATAGTTGATTTGAATTGCTTCTGACCTCGACGCGAAATTCAGGATACAAAGTACCATATTGGATAAGAATAAAAATTTTTAGGTGGCCCATTTTGTTGTGGTAGGGATTCTGTATGTAAATGCATTGTTCTTTTTCAAGACTATAATAATAATAATATAATAATAAGTTTATTCTCAAAAATCAAATTTCTCAACATGACATCAGTATTCAACTACTATGAAAATAAACATAAATCACAGAAGTAGGGTTACTACTTGTAAGTGATGTACTTTCACTTTAAAATAGCATTCAGGTCACAACTGAATCAGCTGATTAAAAATAACCATAGTAAGGAAAAAAAAAATAAATCTTACAGAATTTAGGTTCACAACAAGATCACAATAATATTCCATCATCAACATAAACATCTCTTTTAATTTCTGAGTATAAGCCTCTTGTTATTGATCAAGTCGCCTTAGGAAGCATATGATGAGAATGAGCTTGACAGAAACAGACGAGTGTAGATTCTGTGGTGAAGAGGAGGAGACTCCTGTTCACCTGGTTACAGAATGCCTCGCCATTGCAAACCAGCGCAAAGAATGTCTTGGACAAGAGAATTACAGGAGGAATGAGGATCTAACCTCCTTGAAGCCCTCTCAGATACTGGAGTTCATTGGAGCTCTGGAGCTGGAGGGCGAGCTGTAGGTAGCGCATTTGCGAATACGGCTATGATGGGGGGCACAATAGACCTTGAGGTCGCAGTGGAACGTAACCCCTTCCTAACTATAAACTATTGATCAAGTCGTGGATATAATTTTTTTCTACACACTATGAAAAAAAATAATAATATTGAAGAGAAAATAAATTTCACACGAGATCGGGTGCTTTTGCGCGCTTGAACTTCAGTGTGGCCATCTGACAACTTACTACAAAGTTTCATTCCGATTGAATCGGTGTTTTTCGAATTATTGAGAAAAAAATTCAGATATCTACAGGGTCTTCATAAAACATTGTAACACCACAGTCGGCTTTGGATTATGATTTGCCGCTCCTTATACTATAGTTATCATAGAATTTCGAATCTGAAAGCTATTACTCATTATTTGTTTGTCATGCGCGCAGAAAATGAATTTTGTGGCTGGAGATGCAATTCTAGAAGAGAATGCATAATGAAGCGGGAAAATAGGAATGCTAAATTTATGAAGAGCCATCTTGATCGGAGCATTCATACCTTGAAAATTAAAAAACTCAAGGCCTCATCTTTTTATGGTTATTATGTTTCCGGGCGGACCATTTGAGGCCAATCTCGGCTCAAAATTCCTCATTAGACATTTAGGCAAAATGATTTCTAAAACTGAAGAATGGTGACGAAAGCGTTTCGTGCATCAGTGTTTTTCGCATTTACATTTTTTTTTCAAACGTACAGAAACGACGTCATATTTCGACTGACAGGATCATCGAAAAGTTCCACTTCTCCTCCGCCGTAGGGAAAAGTGTTGCTATGTCAACGATGCATCACATTTCCGTACGCCGGAGGGAAAAGTGTCGCTATGTAAACGATGAATTAGTTACTACGAACAATTATTATACTTCATGTCCGCCAAAATCAAAATTAATTTTGCATAACAACCGTAACTAGGCAAATTTTGCATTGCTCATTCAACCATAAAGATCGTAAATATAATTCTAATCTAAAGGAGGATCTCCAGATTTCAAAACCAGCCGTCCGTAAACACGATAACTCTCGAACGGCAAAACCTAGAAACTTGATATTTTCAGTGTGGGTTCAGTTCCCGAATGCCTCGGTTGAGTTCGTTAATGGGCCAAATTCCACCAAGGGTTCCGTAAATATGGCCGTTCAAAGTTTTGTTCTCCTGATTACTTGGAAACTACAGATTTGATCGAGATGAAATTTTGCACTCAAATGGAGAATGAGGTGTTCAAGCTACATGTGAAATGTCCAGAACCATAGAAAATTGTAACTTTTGAACGGAAACGCCTAGGGACTTGAAATTTTCAGGATAGGTGAGGTTCTGGAATGTCGTGATAACGTTCATCTATGAGCAAAATTATACTAGAGGTTCCGTAAATATGGTCGTTTGAAATTTAGTTTTCTTGATAATTTCAAAACTACAGATTCGATCGTCACGAAAATTTGTATACTAATGAAGAATAATATATTCAAGCTACATTTTTCCAGATCACATCACCAGAACCATATAAACCATAGATAATCATAACTTTCGAACGGAAAGACCTAGGGACTTGAAATTTTCAGGATAAGTGTGGATCTCGAATGTCGCGTTCACGTTCATCAATGAGCAGAATTATACTAGGGGTTCCGTAGAGACGGTCGTTTGAAAGTTCGTTTTCTCGATAATTTCGGAACTACGGATTCGATCGAGGTGAAATTTCGTATTTCAATCGATAATAATCATGATATATTAAAGCAATATTTTGTTCAGATCGCATGACCAGAACCATAGAGACCATAGAAAATTGTAACTTTTGAACGGAAAGGCCTAGGAACTTGAAATTTTCAGGGTGGGTTTGGATCGTGAATATCGCGGTCATGATCATCAATGAGCAAAATTAGACAAGGCGTTCCGTAAATATGGCTGTTCAAAATATTTTTTTCCTGATAGTTTCGAAACTACTGATTGGATTGGAATGAAATTTTGCACCTAGCTGAGGAATAATGTATTCAAACTACGTGCAAAATTTTGTCTAGATCGCATTACCAAGACCATAGATACCGTAGAAAATTCTAGCGAATTATCGAAAAAAAATTGGTCAGCTGAAAACATGAAGTCTGGAGTTTCGCCTAAGTTCCAGAATTTTTTTGACAGCTGCCAAGAATTCCTTCAATTGATTTCTAAAACTGGAAAATGCGAATCTACCTACAAGGTGGATGTACGAGCGCTCAAAAGCTCCTGCCTTCACGGCAGTGCTTTTCGTAATTTTGTTGTTTTTTTTTGAGTAAATGAAACAATAATTTTCCACACAAGGCAGATCCAGTGGCTTGCCAATGGATGTGCCTTCGGAAGAGAAATATATTTTTTTCTAATGCTTTTTGACATTTTGAGGGTTGAAAGAACTTTTGTTTGTTTAATTAGTAGGTACCTAATGTTGTACAGATTGTAAGAAAGTTTGTATGTGGGTCAAATAAACATTTAATCATTATTATTATTTTTTCTGGATAGCATAACCAGAACCATTCTGAATTCAATCGAATTATTGAATGAAAAATCCTTATATTTCTGTAAGAGCTGATTCGGCATAATTGGCAAAGAGCTGCTGTAATTTTTTTGACAGCAGTCAAAATTTCTTCAATAATTGGTTTCTGAAACTGGAAAATGCGATCTACCTCCAAGGTGGATGAACGAGCGCTCAAAAGCTCCTGACTTCACGGCAGTGATTTTTATAATTTTCAAGTGTGTACTCAATCATTCTATTGATATCTATTTGTCCCCAACTCCCTAAAGCTACGTATTTTAACATTACAGTTGATATCATTTGACTCGAATCTGACAATGTTCTGTTACGAACCTCCGGGTACGGAACCCTAATACCAATCTAAGCGCCCAAAGTTCAGGAATACGAGAGGTGGGGGCTTAGACGCTAGTGCGATACTGTCTTACCACCCCACCACCCTCGGGCAAATTTTCTATGTATAGAAGTTTTCTGCCACTCGAATATTATCCACCTCTGTGCTTTTCCGCCCTTCCATAAGCCGAGGCAGGTTATCGTTGGGGAATTGCAACTAAACGAGAATTTATGTTTATAAAGTTCATATCTTTTTATCAATTCTCGAAATAAACCATTGTTAGCGAGCATTTCGCTTCGGATGAAAAACAAGAGGAAAATTACCTTGAGAACTTCATTTCGCCGGGAAACCTTGGGAGCTTCGATCCGAGGAAAATATACGGAACAAAAACCTGAAAGTCTTATTTCAAGGTTTCCTCAGCGACGAACAAATTTTTATTGGACATTCTTTTTCTGCGCCATTCGTAGAGTGTCGAGTGTTGATTAACTGATACTTTGGATGGTCTCTTTAGAAATTAGTCATTTACTCATATTTCAATTCGAGGAAAAAACCGATTCTAGTTATAAGACAACAATTTTATTTTTCTCTTCAATATTATTTATTATTGGTGTTCATAGTTTCACAACAAAATAATACATTTGCAAAATCTCCACCACAATAAAATGTGCCATCTAACTATTCTTATTCTTACCCAAGAAGAAGAAGAAGAAAAATAGATATTCTCTGAACATTGGTGACAGTGGGCTCCACAACGTATTTATAACCATAAATATATACAACCATATTTAGAATCAGTTTACTGTCGCCTAGTTTCTTTTCGTGAAGTGAAGTCATTTTAAAAAGATTCTCATCAGAAAAATATAAGTTGTTCAAAGTTACTACTTCCATTCGAAACAATAAATTGTGGAACTCTCGAGGTCTAACGGATTATCATATCTTAGTTTATTTGTGAAATTTCCAATTTAACAAAATGGAGAGTAAAATAGAAATGAGCTTGGATGATATTATAAAATCCAACAAACCACGACGTGGAGGTGGACGAGGTGCTGCTAGAAGTGGCGGACCGCCCAAAAGAATTTTCCGTGATTCAAGTTCGGCTGGAAGTTCTGTTGTTCAGCGAGGCAAGGGTCGTGAAGGAATCGCTGGATCTTTCAATCAGGTAAATTAAGATTTATTTTTAAACACTATTTCTTCAAGTGGATCTAATTAGGCCACCCTGATGTGGAATTTTTACCAGAATATTTCATAACAAACCAATTTTTTCTTCAGAGAGACGTAAACAGTGCATGGAGGCACGGGTACGGACCAAGAAGAGTGGCCGATGCCAGAGCTTTGGTCCACGCAAATATGGGACCGACAAAATTGTTGTTCTCTAATTTGGATTTCAGAGTGTCCGAATTTGACTTTCAAAAACCATTTGCTGAGTTTGGAACTCTCAAGAGTGCAGCAGTGTACTACGATAGATCAGCAAGATCATTAGGGACAGCAAATGTAATTTTTGAGAGGAGAAGCGACGCCATCAAAGCCATGAATGAATATGATGGTATGCCTCTTGATGGAAGACCTATGAATATTCAACTGACCACAAGTGAGATTGATTTTCCTGTAAAAAGGAATGGACCTTCACCAGAAATGTTCCAGAGCAGAAGTCCTAGAAATTCTGGTGGAGGACGAGCTAGAGCTAGTCACAGTGGAGGTTAGTTAAATTACATCACAATGAACATTTTCAATTACAATTTTCAGACAATTATATGTTTAACTAATTTCTCGATTTGGTTTTCAGGACGACCTGGTAGAGGCCGCAACCCAAGATCGCAGAAAAAACCCACCGCAGAGGAGTTGGACGCAGAATTGGATGATTATCTACATCAAAGAAATTGAGTAAATTTGAGTGCATAAAAAGACTTTCTAGGACAATGTGATTAATAATAATAAGATTGTGAATATGACAGTCATGTTCGTAAAAAATTAATCAGAATAGTAACAATTATTCGTGGTATTACAATATACATTTACAAAAAAATTTTTTTATTGAGCACGTAGAATCGAATCTGGGATAAGCGCTGAAATGTTGAAATTGTTGTCCTTGTTTTTTTTTCAACATTTCCAACATACTGAAATCGTATCGCAATATCCAATTAAATTTTTCATAAATGATCAGACTTTTGAATACCTTGTATGCCATTATTATTGGGTTCAAGTGCATCAACAGTAGAATTTAAATGAGTGGATCTCTACTGGATGAAGTATTGAGAAAGTTTTCTTTGAAAACTTCGGTCTCTTAGAAACTATATTGCGACAGCGATAAAATGAGTTATATAGAAAATTCTTATCAGGTATTGAGAAAATTTCGAGTGATTCCATCCCTTGAAGTTCATTGTTGAATCAATATGATTATAGGTAAGTTACAAGTGGATCTGGCGATGAACTCAAACGAGCGCGCAAAAGCTCCAGACTTCAAATCAGTGCTTTTCGAATTTTGGGTTTCAACATTCTTGAAACATGAACTGTGAACATTTTTATTTTCATCTACTCTGAAACTCCATGAACAATAAAGTGATAATTGTGAGATGAACTTATCTTCCTAGATATCGTATAGCCTGACATTTAGGAAGGGAAATTAACTCCAGATGTTCAACTTGTGAAAATTAGTGAACATGTGCGAAATTCGAGTTGTTTCATCAGTTCTGATCGGAATGTTGAGAAGTTCGATGTGATAGTGAAAGCTGGCTTTTCGGAAATTATTTTGCGATAATGGAGGTGAGTCTTGAAATTTTCTCGTACTGAAATTATCGTTAAAATTTTTGCTCAGGCCCAAGATCAGATTTCAATAATTCTTATTTTATAGACTAACTTCCCATAAGAAATTGATTGATACTAGTCTCAATCTTGGGAAATTTGTAGTTTGGAAATATGTTTTTTCGTAATTGCGTTCCAACCATAGAAATGTGATATTTCAAAAACAGGTTAATCGTAAATTATCACAAATCTTCATATACTTATAAAAATTACGCGTCACGTTGTTTGTCCGGAATGAACTCGTACAATAGTGAACCGGTTGCAATCAAATTTTGCACACTGTGTGTAGAGAACGTATAATTTTTGTGACTTTTGGTCACCACCAAAAGCCACCCAGGCCAAGAAATCGACCCACCGGTCGATTTCTTGGCCTGAACGCTACCCGGATCTCAACCCCTGTTGTTTATCCTTTTGGGGTCATTTAAAAACACAGTTCACAGTGAAGGTGAGGTGTATAGTGTTGAAGAACTGAAACAACGCATTGAAAATGCTTGTGACATTATTCGTGAGTGAACTGATGTGATAGTTCCATGTAATAATTCGTTATTAGGCCAGGCAAGACTTTGTGCACATCAAACGAATGGTGTACAATTTCTGTAAACAATTTGAATCAATTTTAACGGTGACTTTCTGAATTTCCTTATTTCTTTTTCATAGGACCTTCTCAATCAGTAATTTTTCCTGTCTTTGGATTAAACTTTGAGAAATATACCGTTCAGGAAAAATCTCCTAATAAAAGTTGAAAGAGAATATTCAAATTTGCGATCAAACCCAACACTTTATTTACTTACTTGCTGAAATGCATTTGACACCGTGAATTAATGACAGATCTCCTAACAGAGAGATAACACGATCCTGAGTCATATTAAGATCTTGATGTCCAAGATTTTCTGCACTTTTTGAGCGCTCGCACTTACTACTTACACGAGGGCTATATCATTTAGTCACGATGTCTGCATTTTTCGAATTTTGAGCCGAAAATGGTCTCAATCGACTATGTTCGACTCACTGATGACGAATCCGTCGGAAAATTCGAGTCTATCCGTCTGGCCGTCCGTCCGTCCGTAAGCACGATAACTCTCGAACGGAACAACCTAGAGACTTGCAATTTTCAGTATGGGTTCAGTTCCCGAATGCCTCGGTTGAGTTCGTTAATGGGCCAAATTCCACCAGGGGTTCCGTAAATATGGCCGTTCAAAGTTTTGTTTCCCTGATTACTTCAAAACTACAGATTTGATTGAAATGAAATTTTGCACTCAAATGGAGAATGATGTGTTCAAGCTACATGTGAAATTTTGTCCAGATCGCATGACCAGGAACATAGAAACCATAGAAAATTGTAACTTTTGAACGGAAGAGCCTAGGGACTTGAAATTTTCAGGATAGGTGTGTATCTCGAATGTCGTGATCACGTTCATCTATGAGCAAAATTATACTAGGGGTGCCGTAAATATGGTCGTTTGAAATTTAGTTTTCTTGATCATTTCAAAACTACAGATTCGATCGTGACGAAATTTCGTATACTAATGGAGAATGATATACTCAAGCTACATTTCTCCAGATCACATGACCAGAACCATAGAAAACATAGAAAATCATAACTTTTGAACGGAAAGGCCTAGGGACTTGAAATTTTCAGGATAGGTGTGGATCTGAAATGACGCTTTCACGTTTATCAATGAGCAGAATTATACTAGGGGTTCCGTAAATACGGTCGTTTGAAATTTTGGTTTCTCGATAATTTCGAAACTACGGATTCGATCGAGATGAAATTTTGTATTTTCATCGAGAATGATATATTAAAACAATATTTTGTTCAGATCGCATGACCAAAACCATAGAAACCATAGAAAATTGTAACTTTTGAACGTCAATGAACTTTACCGAACGTCACCTGGAAATTTCAAAACTCTGGATCTTTTTGAGCGCTCGTTCTACTTACATGAGGGCTATATCATTTCGTCACGATGTATGTATTTTTCGAATTTTGAGCCGAAAATAGTCTTAATTGACACGGTTCAACTCAGGTAGGTTTGGATCGCGAATATCGCGGTCACGTTCATCAATGAGCAAAATTAGACTAGGGGTTCCGTAAATATGGCCGTTCAAAATATTTTCTGCTGATACTTCCGAAAATACTGAAATACAGCTTTCGTAATTTTTTTCAAATTGAATATTTTTTACGATCAACTTCCGGCGAAATGATCTCTTTTGATGAGTTATAGCAGATGAAATCCATATCAATCTAAACGTATAAAAATTATGTTATGACCTGAAGTTCATTATATCAATCAATCCATTGATTGAACAATCACTAGAGTATCTTATTTTATATAAATTTTCGGCTTTTATATGGTTTATCATGATGTGTGGACAAATTTTTCATTTCTTAACCGAAAAAGCGACTGGTAGAAGTAGTAATAAAATCGGCTTCACGTTCGATTGTGTTCGATGAACCGGAGAGAGAAAAACTCAATAACTTTCCGAATGTTTCCAAGTAGCCAAACGCCTTCTCGTGCAGCTGCTACTTGATTAGAATATACTCAGACATTCCAATGGCATATAAGATGGCACAAATCCAAGAGAAAGAAATTGCTTTTCCCAATGAAACTTTCCGCACTTCCACTTCGCCATCCCGGAATGAAAAGTGAGAAGAATGCGCAATATTCGTCGGAACAGCTGAGTCAACCTAATCGACGCAAAAATGAAATTTTTTCGTTTTTTTTCTTCCAAGACAAAGAGAGAGATGAATACTAATCTAGTTTGAGGCGTGCAATGAATCTGAGAGCATTAAGACCAGAAATTTTTATACACTTAAATTCCCATTATTTTCAATCACTCATATAAATTACTATTCGTTTTTTGGGGTTGTCCAAAGAAACATCTCTGGAAATTCGGTCAGATGTAACATTGGAACTAAGCGAATAGTCTGAAACTATCGAAATTGGAAAAACAAGGTGTTGATCCGAACAACCTATCCCACGTTCCACAACGAAAAGTTCAATTTCCTCCTCGCAGTTTCCCCCGAGTTCTAGATGCAATTCCACCGTCTTTTTGTGCCCGTCTCCGAAGAGGTCCTTGAAATATACTGAACTTTAATTAAAGTGAGTGGGAGTTCAAGTTTCGATATGGCGGACGTAAAGCTCCAGCAAGCTTGAAAAAAAATTGCTTCCCGACCCCCTCAGGTAAACTGACGAAGTTTCGAAGCTCGGGGAATATTAAGTAGGTTCCTATTTGATTAGAATTCTCCCGCCCGAGATGGAGGAAATGATTATGTATCGAAAATTTATGGTTCCGAGTCCTTGGGCATTGTGGAATATGAATTACGGAAGGGAACGAGGAAAGTGGAGATGTTCATTTTCGATGATTTTATCATCGTTTGAAATCTTGAACCGTCTACCCCCTATTTCTGTTGGTCATTTTTTCATAAAATGCAGGGTTAAAAGTAAAATAATAACTTTCAAATGTTCTCTTCGTAGTTTAGAATAAACAGAAAATATCACAAATTTTGTATGAATACCTTTCTATATGCAAAATCAAAATATATTAGCGGGATTCTTTCATAGCTCACTTCAACTGTCGATAGAGAAACTTATTTCCAGATGAAAATTGTATGTTGACAAAGGTCCAAAAAAATACTCCAAAACGCAGGAGATGTTCAAGCCAAATTTGCGAAAACGTTTGGAAGTAGCTGTTACATAATTTCCCAGATATCAAATTGAATGAAAAGGTCCCAGCGCTTGGCATCCACGCCAAGCAAAGACGATTTGTCTTTAAAAAATTACGGGGCCAGATAAGGCCAAAAATTGATGTGGCTTCAAAAGTGGCACCCTTCCCAAAAATAATTAAAAAAATTGTACATTTTTCACCAGAACTCTTTGAATAAACAAAATTTCCTAATTTAAAAATATGTGTAGTAGAAAAAAAAAGAAAAACATATTTTGAAACTTTTTTCAATTCTGCGTTGTTAAATAAAATACAACCCTGTGCTATTCGCTCAATTTTTCCGATTTCATTACATGCTCGGGATTGGCTTTTATTGATTTATTATTCTAAATAAAAATATTTTTATTATAATTATTATTATCAACAAACCATTGCCTTTACAGAAACAATATAGGCGTTGAAAAAGTTTTGCAATGAATTGTTCTTTACGACACATATTTTTGATGAGGATATTCTGTTTTTTTCGAAGGTTCTGGTGAAAAATGATTTTTTTTTCTTATCTTCGGAAGCGTGTGACTTTTCAAGGAAAGGGCTGAGAGCTTTTGTTTACATGAAACCCCTCCTTCAATTTTCGACAAGAAATCACCCTCTTAAATCATTCTCACCCATTTGGCAACACCCTGTACATAAACAGGGTGTCCCAAGTTCGAGTGCCTACTAGACGTTTCTTGAGAACCGGTCCTATTCGAAATCTGAAAATTTTGATCATGATATTGTTCGACTTTATCTGATGAGCTTAAATATTCTTGAAGCCTGAACGATTTCACTCATACAGGGGGTGAAAATAAATTTATCCAAAAATTTTGTTTTGCATTTTTTATTCTCTTATATGATCGATTATTCAATTTTGAATATATTTCTATTCGAATCATTGTATTTGTCGGAATAGTTTTCAAAATAAAAAAAACTGAAAAAAAAAGGTCAGTAGTCAGTATTATGTTCGTTATTCCTATCTCAATATTTCAAGCATAAACTGTTTTAAGATTTTCGAAGTAGAAGAATGGCGAAAAACTGTGCAATTCCTAAATTTGCGATCTGAATTTTCCCATAACTTACGTTTTTTAAATTAGAACCCTATTTCTTTATGATTGCGTTGGATTCTGCGAAAAAAAATGTTAATGTTCGAAGTAGTCTATGCTCCTGAATTAAATAATTCCTGAGTTAAATTCCTGAATTTATGTAGTACGTAGAGACAAATTCATAAAATATGTTTTATAACTTGAAAACTTGAAAACTCTATGGAAATCTGTGTTCATAGGGAATTATTGGGATAATTTGTCTTCTACGAACACAAATCATTGTTGTAAAACAGATTTTATGAATTCGTCTCTATATACGACATAAATTTAGAAAATACTTGATAACTCAGGAATTATTTAATTTATGAGAGCATAAATATCTTTGAACACTAAAATTATTTTTCTTCGCAGAATCCAACGCCATCATAAAAAATAGGGTTCTTATTTAAAAAATAAAAGTTATGGGAAAATTCTAATCACTATTTTTACGAAATCTTTGAAACACCCTTTGACGAGTTTCCCAAAATTTCGAAGATACACAATATTCCGCCATTCTTCTACTTCGAAAATGTAAAAACATACTCACTACGCTTATCTCCCCTTTTTTTCAGTTTTTTTTTTCGATATTTTGAAAAATATGTCGACGAATGCAACGATTCGAATAGATATATTTTTGAAATTGAATAATCGATCAAATAAGAGACGAAAAAATGCAAAAAAAAATTCTCGACAGGTCGTAAACAGGATGGATGTCGAGGAAAATGCCTAAATAGATCATGTTAGAGGTCTGAATGCGCCGGTTGACTTTATGATGGGCAAAATCCGCCGAAAGATTTCGTAGGTATGACTATCTGAGTTTTTGAGCGCTCGTACTACTTACACGAGGGCCATATCATTTCGTCACGATGTCTGTATTTTTCGAATTTTGAGCTGAAAAAGGTCTCAATCGACTAGGTTCCACTCACTGATGACGAATCCGTCGGAAAATTCGAGTCTGTCCGTCCGGCCGTAGGCACGATAACTCTCGAACGGAACAACCACTTTCAGTGTGGGTTCAACTCCCGAATGCCTCGGTTGAGTTCGTTAATGGGCCAAATTCTACCAGGGGTTCCGTAAATATAGCCGTCCAAAGTTTTGTTCTCCTGATTACTTGGAAACTACAAATTTGATCGAGATGAAATTTTGAACTCAAATGGAAAATGAGGTGTTCAAGCTACATGTGGAATTTTGTCCAGATCGCATGACTAGAACCATAGAAAATTGTAACTTTTGAACGGAAATGCCTAGGGACTTGAAATTTTCAGGATAGGTGTGGATCTCGAATGTCGTGATCACGTTTATCTATGAGCAAAATTATACTAAGGGGTTCCTTAAATATGGTCGTTTGAAATTTAGTTGGATTTAGTTGGATAGTTAACTTTGGAGTATTACAGTGGCGTTATTTAGGAGGGCGTATCTCCGTAGGGAGGGCCGCTAGGAAAAAAAATTATGGGAACTTGTCATCTTATTTTTCTATGTTTTATCTTAATCTGAGAGATTTCCCACATTTTCCCGGACACCCTGTATATCAGTTCAGATCGAAATGTTGAGAAGTTCGATGTGATAGTGAATGCTGGCTTTTCGAGAATTATACTGCGATAATGGAGGTGAGCCTAGAAATTTTCTCGTACTAAAATTATCGGTAAAATTTTCTCTTGGGCCCAAAATCAGATTGCAATCAATTTTATTTTATAGACATACTTCTAATAAGAAATTGATTGATAATAGTCTCAATCTTGGGAAACTTGTAGTTTGGAAATATGATTTTTCGGAATTGCGTTCCAACCATAGAAATGTGACATTTCAAAAACAGGTTAATCGTAAATTATCACAAATTTACAGAATTGGACTAAGTTTCATTGAATATTGAAATATCTCACAGGATATCTACAGAACATTGAAGAATTCAAATCGAATTCCATCGAAGTATGTAAACAGTTCTTGGATACCGGTTGTATCCTCATCAATTGCATGAATAAAAGGTTGGATGGATATCAGTTTGGAATTTCAAGAAGAATGCATTTTCAAAATCCCAACCACAATAAAATGTGTTATCTAAAGATTCTTATTCTGCTCCAATGTGGTACTTTGTATCCTGAATTTCGGTTCCAGATCAAGGGTAATTCAAATCAACCATTTTCATCATCATCATCATTTAATTATTTTCAAATACTGTGAGGTCTATAATTATTGACACTAGGTATTTTATTTTCAATTCCAAACTTTTATTCCAAATATTTGAAATTCTTGAACTAATGAGACGAAGAAGAAGAAAAATAAAAATTCTGTGAACGGTTATGACAGTGGGGTCCACAACGTAGGTATTTATAACCACAGAAATATTCAGAATTAGTTTACTTTCGCCTAGTTTATTTTCGAGAAGTGAAGTCGTTTCATAAGGTTTCATCAGAAAAATATCATTAGTTTGAAGTGATTATTTCCATTCGAAACAATAAATTGTGGAATTCTCGAGGTCTAACGGATTATCATATCTCAGTTTATTTTTGAAGTTTACAATTCAACAAAATGGTGAATGGAATAGAAATGAGCTTGGATGATATAATCAAATCCAACAAACCACGACGTGGAGGTAATTCTGGAGGAAGAAGGGGTCGTGGACGTGGACAAAGTGCTGTTAAAAGTGGCGGACGGCCCAGAAGAAGTTTCCGTAATTCAAGTTCGGCTGGAGGTTCTGGTGTTCAGCGAGGCAAGGGTCGTGAAGGAATAGCTAGATCCTTCAAAAGGGTAAATAATAAGAGTGCATGGAAGCATGATATATTTGAAGGGGACGGACAAAAAAAATTAGCTGATGCCAGAGCTATGATCCAAGCAAATATGGGACCAACAAAATTGTTGTTCTCCGATTTGGATTTTGGAGTGTCCGACTCTGATATTCAAGAACTATTTGCCGAGTTTGGACCTCTCAAGAGTGCTGCAGTACACTACGATAGATCGGGAAGATCATTGGGAACAGCCGATGTAGTTTTTGATAGCAGAAAGGATGCCATCAAGGCCATGAAGCAATACAATAGGGTGCCTCTGGATGGAAGACCTATGAATATTCAACTGACCACGTCTGAGATTCCTTTTCCTATAAGAAGAAATGGAACTTCTCCACAAAAGTTCAAGAACAGAAGTCCTAGAAATTCTGGTGGAAGTAGAGCTAGAACTAGTAACAATGAAGGTTAGTCTCACAATATTACAATTATTATTTTCAATTACAATTTTCAGACAATTATATGTTTTACTAATTTCTTAATTTGGTTTTGCAGGTCAACCTGGTAGAGGCCGTAAATCGGGCTCGCAGAATAAACAACCCACTGTAGAGGAGTTGGATGCAGAATTGGAAGCTTACACGAACGAAATGAAGTAGATTGATGTGTTTATGCAGACGAAGACTCTCTATAATTAACATAGTTTAATTTTTCTTCATATCTTTATTTCATCGATAGAAAGTAGTATATACTCAATTCTTGATGTAAATTTTTGAAAATTCTAAATATAACTGAAATGTATAAATATTTCAATTAGACCAGTCAACTTTTTGTGTTATAATAAAAACAATATACGTTTGCAAAAATGGAATTAAATCAAATTTATAGAAACCAGTTACGCCACCGTTACAGACAATGTTTCTTCGAGCAGACATTTTTGCTACTCCTATACCAAAAGAGAATTTGACTCTGGATTATAGACTATAGACATAATTACATAATTAGTATTCAAACATGAATGCATAAATGCAAAAACTATTTTTTGAGCGCTCGTACTACTTACACGAGGGCTATATCATTTCGTCACGATGTCTGTATTTTTCGAATTTTGAGCCGAAAATGGTCTCAATCGACTATGTTCGACTCACTGATGACGAATCCGTCGAAAAATTCAAGTCTGTCCGTCCGTCCGTAAGCACGATAACTCTCGAACGGAACAACCTGAAGACTTAAAATTTTCAGAATGGGTTCAGTTTCCGAATGCCTCGGTTGAGTTCGTTAATGGGCCAAACTCCACCAGGGGTTCCGTAAATATGGCCGTACAAAGTTTTGTTCCCCTGGTTACTTGAAAACTACAGATTTGATTGAGATGAAATTTTGCACTCAAATGGAGAATGAGGTGTTCCAGCTACATGTGAAATTTTGTCCAGATCGCATGACCAGAACCATAGAAACCATAGAAAATTGTAACTTTTGAACGGAAACGCCTAGGGACTTGAAATTTTCAGGATATGTGTGGATCTAGAATGTCGTGATCACGTTCATCTATGAGCAAAATTATACTAGTGGTTCCGTAAATATGGTCGTTTGAAATTTGGTTTTCTTGATAATTTCAAAACTACAGATTCGATCGTGACGAAATTTTGTATACTAATGGAGAATGATATATTCAAGCTTCATTTCTCCAGATCACATGACCGGAACCATAGAAACCATAGAAAATCATAACTTTCGAACGGAAAGGCCTAGGGACTTGAAATTTTCAGGATAGGTGTGGATCTGAAATCGCGTTCACGTTTATCAATGAGCAGAATTACACTAGGGGTTCCGTAAATACGGTCGTTTGAAATTTTGGTTTTTCGATAATTTCGAAACTACGGATTCGATCGATATGAAATTTCGTATTTTAATCGAGAATGATATATTAAAAAAATTTTTGTCCAGATCGCAGAACAGAACCATAGAAACCATAAAAAATTGTAACTTTTGAACGGAAAGGCCTAGGAACTCGAAATTTTCAGGGTTGGTTTGGATCGCGAATATCGCGGTCACGTTCATCAATGAGCAAAATTAGACTAGGGGTTCCGTAAATATGGCCGTTCAAAATATTTTTTTGCTGATAGTTCCGAAAAAAGTGGGCGGATATGGATGAAACAGCTGTCGAAAATTCCTTCAATTGATTTCTGAAACTGGAAAATGCGAATCTACCTACAAGGTGCATGTACGAGCGCTCAAAAGCTCCTTCGTAATTTTTTGAAAATATTTCTAACATAAGTTGATAAACTCGCAATTGCATACTTAATCTTATGAAAATCGAGCTTCACAGCTGTTCCACGTTGAAAAAAATGAGTTTTTTTGATCTGGTGCTATGAAAATTTCATATAAATATTCCTTATAATTCTGTGGTTCCAATTCTTGGCTTACCGCTGTGGCGATGAATTGAAACGAGTGACTGACTGTGATGTCAGTGCTTTCCAAATCAGGATTTTGATATAATATCATCTATTATATTTCATATTAAACAAAGTTTTAATAGAAACTCAATACCGAAAACGAATATCACGCATTGAATTTCATAAAGAACAACAGATAAAATGATACCAGTAATAGGTATGACTTCCTATTCCAACAAAGATTTCAACCCCAGATATACAAATTCAACATGATGTTCCACTGTTCCCAACAACCCTTATCCTCCAGGAACATCATGACGCACAGATACGAATCCGACCCTCCGTAGGGGGCCGAAAAGGATGCCCCCCCCCCATCTTTCTAGGGTTGCCATTCGCATTCCGATCTGATCGCCGTCCATTATCGTCATCCCCAAATCATATTCGGGACCCCTTTCATATTTTCCCATGCTACGGCGTCCAGGCACGTCCCGAATTCCATATATTACGCTATATCTACGTGCATCCCTTCGGAAATTCGCGTTCGAATACGGGAATTCGAGCCCTGAATCATAATCTGCCCGTGATAGGGAAGCGATCGCGACCCGAAATTATTATTTATTGCGCCCTGGTCGATTGGGGGTCGGAGGGGGGCGTGATGCCCATTGTGCGATGTGTAATCTCGTTCGGTATCCCCGTTTTGGTGATAGAGAGGGTAATGAGTCGAATGCATCGCTTTTTGAATGCTCATTTCGGATGGGAAGATGGTCTCCCGATCTATTGCTTATTGAAAATATTTGAAATTTCTGAGGAAGCACGCCAATCTCTGGAGGTTATTGGTCAAGGGTTATTCGCGTATCAACTTTTGAAATTAGGGCTTAGCTTTCAACGCAAGTATATTTTTTTGGCGCTCGTACTACTTACACGAGGGCTATATAATTTCGTCACGATGACTGTATTTTTCGAATTTTGAGTCGAAAATGGTCTCAAACGATAGAGTTCGACTCACTGATGACGAATCCGTCGGAAAATTCGAGTCTGTCTGTCCGAGACTTGAAATTTTCAGTGTGGGTTCAGTTCCCGAATGCCTCGGTTGAGTTAGTTAATGGGCCAAATTCCACCAGGGGTTCCGTGAATATGGCCGTTCAAAGTTTTGTATCCCTGATTATTTGAAAACTACAGATTTGATCCAGATGAAATTTCGCACTCGAATGGAGAATTAGGTGCTCAAGCTACATGTGAAATTTTGTCCAGATCGCATAACCAGAACCTTAGAAACCATAGAAAATTGTAACTTTTGAACGGAAACGCCTAGGGACTTGAAATTTTCAGGATAGGTGTGGATGTCAAATTTCGTGATCACTTTTATCTATGAGCAAAATTATACTAGGGGTTCCGTAAATATAGTCGTTTGAAATTTAGTTTTCTTGATAATTCCAAAACTACAAATTCGATCATGACGAAATTTTGTATACTGAAGGAGAATGATATATTCAAGCTACTTTTCTCCAGATCACATGACCAGAACCATAGAAACCATAGAAAATCATAACTTTCGAACGGAAAGGCCTAGGGACTTGAAATTTTCAGGATGGGTGTGGATCTGAAATGTCGCGTTCACGTTTATCAATGAGCAGAATTAAACTAGGGGTTCTGTAAATACGGTCGTTTGAAATTTTGTTTTCTCGATCATTTCGAAACTACGGATTCGATCGAGATAAAATTTTGTATTTTAATCGAGAATGATATATTAAAGCAACATTTTGTCCAGATCGCATGACCAGAACCATAGAAAACATAGAAAATCATAACTTCCGAATGGAAAGTTCTAGGAACTTGAAATTTTCAGGGTGGGTTTAGATCGCGAATTTTGCGGTCACGTTCATCAATGAGCAAAATTAGACTAGGGGTTCCGTAAATATGGTCCTTCAAAATATTTTTTTCCTGATAGTTTCGAAACTACTGAATGGATTGGAATGCACCTAGCGGAGGAATAATGACCTTAGATACCGTAGAAAATTCTAGCGAATTATCGAAAAAAAATTGGTCAGCTGAAGCACTGGCATGAAGTCTGGAGTTTCTCCTAAGTTTCAGAATTTTTTTGACAGCGCTTGAAAATTCCTTCGATTGATTTCTAAAACTGAAAAATGCGAATCTACCTACAAGGTAGATGTACGAGCGCTCAAAAGCTTCTGACTTCACGGCAGTGCTTTTCGTAATTTTTATTCTGTTTTCTTCCCAACAAAAATCCAAAATCTCACTTGATCCTGTTTGTTATTCCTATTCTCGATACATATTTCAAGCATAAACTGTTTTAACATTTTCGAAGTAGAAGAATGGCGAAATATTGTGCATCTCCTAAATTTTGGAAAACTCGTCACAGGGTGTTTCAAATATTTCATCAAAAATTGTGATCAGAATTTTTCTATAACTTTTGTTTTTGAGCGCTCGTACTACTTACCTACACGAGGGCTATATCATTTCGTAGCGATGTCTCTATTTTTCGAATTTCGAGGCGAAAATGGTCTCAAACGACTATGTTCGACTCACTGATGACGAATCTGTCGAAAAATTCGAGTCTGTCCGTCCGTCCGGCCGTATACACGATAACTCTCGAACAGAATGTCCTAGAAACTTAAAATTTTCAGAGTAGGTTCGAATCTCGAATGCCGCGGTTTAGTTCGTTATTGGGCAAAATTCGCCCAGGGGTTCCGTAAATATGGCCGCTCGAAATTTTGTTTTCCTGATAACTTCAAAACTACAGATTCGATCGAGTTGAAATTTGGCACTCAGATGGAGAATGACGTGTTCAAGCTACATGTCCAGCTCGCATGACCAGAACTATGGAAAACATAGAAAATTATAACTTTGTGATGGAGAGGCCTAGGGACTTGAAATTTTCAAGATAGGTGTGGATCTCGAATGTTGCGGTCACTTTCATCAATGAGCAAAATCACACTAGGGGTTCAGTAAATATAGCCGTTCAAACACTTTTTTCCATGATAATTTCGAAACGTTTTATTAGATTGGTATGAAATTTCGCACATAGATGAGGAATAATGTATTCAAACTGCGTGGGATTTTGTCCAGATCGCATTACAGAGACCATAGAAAATTCTAGCGAATTATCACCTAAAGCGATGACGTGAAGTCTGGATTTTCGCCTTAGTTTGAAATTTTCTTTGACAGCTGTCAAAATCTTTCCAAATTGTTTTCTAAAACTGAATAATTCGAATATTCCTACAAGGTGGATGAACGAGCGCTCAAAAGCTCCTGACTTCACGGCAGTGCTTCTCGTCATTTTTTTTATGATTCCGTTGGATTCTGCAAAGAAAAATAATGATAATGTTTCAAGAAATTTATGCTCCTGAATTAAATAATTCCTGAGTTATTGGATTTTCTGAATGTATGTCGTTCGTAGAGACAAATCCATAAAATCTGTTCTATAACAATAATCTGTGTTCATAGAAGATAAATTATCCCAATAATTCCCTATAAACGAAGATCATTGTTATAAAACAGATTTTATGGATTTGTCCCTAGGTACGTACGACATAAATTCAGAAAATCCCTGATAACTCAGGAATTATTTAATTTAGGAGCATAAACTAATTTGAACACTATCTTTATTTTTCTTTGCAGAATTCAACGCAATCATAAAAAAATAGGGTTTTAATTCAAAATACAAAAGTTATGGGAAAATTCTGATCACAATTTTTGACAAAATATTTGAAACACCCGGTGAGGAGTTTCCCAAAATTTAAGACATGCATAATTTTTCGCTATTCTTCTACTTCGAAAATCTAAAAAATGTGTATGCTTGAAAGATTGAGAATAGGAATAACGAACATAATATTGACTACGCATATCTCCTTTTTTTGCAATTTTTTTTATATTGTGGAAACTATTTCGACGAATACAACGATTCGAATAGAAATGTATTCAAAAGTGAATAATCGATGATATTAGAGACGAAAAAATGCAAAAAAAAATTTTTAGCGAAATTTATTTTCACTCCCTGTATAACTGAAAGTGTTCAGGCTTCAAGAATATTTTAGCTCAGTAGATAGTAGATAATTTTCAGATTTCAAATAGGTCCGGTTTTCAAGAAACGTCTAGTAGGCACTCGAACTTCAAGACACCCTGTAGATAAAAAGTTCATCTTTACCCACATGAACGCGCGTTGTCTTGCTATTTTTCTGGAAAAACTATATTTTGTTGAATATCAGTGGTTCCGTAAGGAACCGGGGATGTCCAAATAAATTTGAAAAATTTGCAGCCTTTTTCGAACAGAAACTCGTAGAGCTATCCAGTAGAGCCAATATACTCTCTTGGCCCTCTGCCTACGCGGCCTTAATTCATCCTAACGATCCATGTTGGAGTTATATTAATGGCAAATACCGCCATCAGGTTCTCGTATAATAGCGCGTAGAGGTAAGAGTCGGGAGCAATATAGTAACAAACAACCAGAGGAACGCACAGCTGCCTTTGACTAATAAGAAATATAACTTGAATATATTATAAGTATAATTCCCCGAGAAGATAGCTTGCCCAACCGTTTTATGCATGCGCTTCCAATTTATGGTATTAGCTTGAAGAGATTAATTTCTTATTAGAACTACGGCGGCAGGTTTGAACGAGCTTGTAGGGGGATTGGAAATGAGATTTTCTGAATTCATGTTTATCCTTTCGAAACATTGTTTTGGCTTCATTTTCGTTCGAACGAATGTAAGAATTATGTTTTATGAAGATAATCATCCTCATTCTACTTACTTCCATTTCAAGGAATACTCTTTCAGTTGAAATAATACTTATCTTAGATTTATAAACAAAAATATTTTTTTTTATTTTTTGGTGTAGACATCGTATGAAGAAGTGTCCGATCAATGCGATTGTCCTGCGTGTAAAGGGCAGAAGGGCACGTGCCCACCCAAGCACAATAATAAATGTAGAGAAATTTCATAAATCACAATCAGCATTATTCATTCGTTATTTTATTTTTACGTTGATTTAACAAAAGACGCTATCAAACTTTTCTTTCGGACTGGCATGTGCCAGGCATGCCATGGAAACCCAAACTCAAAACTGTCTTAAATGTATCTATTCTTATTATGTTTTGGCAAGCGACAAGTTGGGTAATTTTTGCATTGCTTTCTGGGGCCAGTAGATACACGTCTTCCGATTAAGATCGGTTTGTTTAGGTTCTGTTCTGGATTCTGAAGTACGTGAGTAGAATATACTGCTCCACAAAAGTTGAGGAAGTTCAGAAATATTGTGACCTTTTCAAAAGTTGCCGATTATTGTCCACCAAATGTTCATTTATGAGAGATCAAATGTTACCTCTCTAAAATCTGAATGGTTTTTCTGCTCCTCTTTTGATAAACTTTTCAGTTCAAGGCATAGCTATTCGAATTTTACTATCACAAATTTTCAGGACATATTATATGCAAGTTTGGAAACTGTGTGGGGGTTATAAATCTATTTCATACTCTGGTTTATTGAAAATTTCTTCTTCATTCAAATACTTAGTTATCTTTATACAGGGTGTCTACTTTTAAAAGGGCGAAACTTCAAGGGAAGATCATAAGAGTGATTTGCAACAAAAAATGTCATATAATACTTTGTCGAAATGTTGACGGTTATTCTTCAATTTAAATTTAACATTTCTTGATTTCACGAAATAATTCAGGTTTTTCCATTAAATCAATTATACATCAGTTATCCTTGGAACCTCTTCAAATTTGACCACATATCTGGAAACGGCATAAAAATTTGCTACAAAATGAGAATTTCTGTGAGCCAAAAATGTCTTATTGCGGTCGTAGATGAATATCAAGTTTCTGAAGTGAACAAAATCAATAATCTTTTTCCAATGATTTTATCGATGAAAAATTATTTATTATGGACATGTTTTCTTTTCAGCAAAAACTACCCCATTTAGTGTGCTTTCGAATGACATACCTATCAACTTTTATGCTCGCTGCTTGTCTTCTGCTATAATATCATCGCTAACAAGATAACAACTAAAATGTCGAAATATTCCAAACCTAAATTTGCTCAAGTTCTTTATGATTGAATATTGAAGTAATTTTCATGGAAATCATAAATTCATCTGTCGAATCAGAATAATTTGAACGAATAAACTTAATTTCAAAAATACAGATTTTATGAAAAAATGTAAAGAAAACCGACTACTTCTATTAATAACAATTTTTCTCGATGTCCACAGCCTTGTTCAATACATTTAACGCATTATCACATGCAGCAACTATCTCATCAGTTTGCTCACGAATAATATTACAAGCATTTTCAATGCGTTGTTTTTTGTTTTGGTTCTTCAACACTATTCACCTCACCCTTACTGTACCCTAATGTTTTCAAATGACCCCAAAAGAAGAAGTTATTTCGGCGCATCCTTATATTAGAAACCTATCATAAATAACTGTTTTTGAATAATTAAAATGCAGATTTCTTTTCATACACAAGAGTAGTCTAATCTAGCGTCTTTGCATGCCAACAACCCGTACAAGTCTTAAAGCTACTTCATCAGTTTTAATTCCCCAATTCCTAAACTTGGTAGACTAGGTATTAAGAAAGTTGGGAACTGTTGAAACTTGCTTATTAGCCAGAAGCTAATAAACAAAATTCAGTAATGCGACGGAGTTGCCAACGTGAATTGTCAAGAATTTGAGATATTCCTCGTGATCACGTTTCGTTGCAACTTACAGCAGCTTTCCACGCGAAATCCCTGATGATGTTTCGAATGAGGGGTATAAAACGGTGTTTGAAACAATTAATTAGCTGTTTAAACGAAACCGTTAAAGGAATTTTGCCAACGTAGTTTGTTGTTTGTTTGCTACTCTGTTCCAATTCCTTGGTAATGAATTCGGTCAAAAAAACTGATTGTTACATATTCTTATAGTTAAAGAATTCTACTGTCAAAGAATTATGCAGAAATCACTCACTCTGTATAATTCTGCTCTTCTTTTCAACCCAGTAATTTCATAACACTAATGAAATGAATGGAACTCATTGAAAAGTAAACTAATTGGGCATGTCTAATTTCCAATCCTGTATCATGAATTTCACTGATTTAGCCAAGGCATTATTCCGAATACTTCTTACATCATATTCGAGTGGGTCATAAACGAATAATCAGTCAGTTTATGCAGTAGCACATTTTTATGACCCCTTGGTAGCACAAATTTTTACGAGAAGCAATTAATTAACCACTGGCAGTAAATAAACCATAACACGAACAAGTTCTGATTTACGATATGCAATAAAATTTCGAAAAGCCCAACATTCTTTGTATTTATGCTATGCACAAAAAGCGTTTTA
Source organism: Aphidecta obliterata (assembly GCA_963966015.1). Lineage (NCBI taxonomy): Eukaryota > Metazoa > Arthropoda > Insecta > Coleoptera > Coccinellidae > Aphidecta > Aphidecta obliterata. Next base: position 14,125,695 of record OZ014435.1, on the reverse strand, counting down.
TTTCCGTTGTAACATTGTTGAACTTGCACCGTTCTCGCGGTGTTTTATCAGTGTATCATCGCCTTTTAGTTTCGAATCGTTAAGATTATTGTTCTTCGTGCTTTTTATACTTTGTTTTAGCTGACGACTTCATTCTTCCTCTGACATTTTGACTGGCGTTGAAAGGTCATAAAAGGGGAATAACTTTTATTTTATGGGTCGTATAAAGAGGATTGAATGAAAATATCAATAAATAAACGGTTGGGAAGAGGAAGTAGTCGTTTTGATTATGAACATTTTGTGTTTTATCTGGGAGGAGATTAGAATTTCTTTTGTTTGACGAGTTGAAGATTTTTTGGACGAAATTCTACAAGCATTATTTCAGTTTAGTTTTTTTCATTTCCATATTTTCCATTCAAACTTTTTCCACGAAATTCTACAAGCATTATTATTTTTTCTTACATCTCCATAATTTTCATCCAAACTTTATTCCTTATGAATGAAGGATGTAAGAGGTACTCATAAATACAAGGTGTAAATAAATTGAGAAAAGCACTGCCGTGAAGGCAGGAGCTTTTGAGCGCTCGTACATGCACCTTGTAGGTAGATTCGCATTTTCCAGTTTTCGAAACAGCTGTCAAACAAATTTTCAAAACTGTCAAATTTTCAAACTGAGGCGATAATCCAGACTTCAAGTCAATGCTTTAGGTGACCAATTTTTTTTCGATAATTCGCTAAAATTTTCTACGGTTCTATGGTCTTGGTGATGCGATCTGGACAAAATTTTGCACGTAGTTTGAATACATTATTCCCCAGCTAGATCCATAATTTCAGTCCAATCCGATCAGAAGTTTCGAAACTATCAGGAACAGAATATTTTGAACGGCCATATTTACGGAACCCCTAGTATAATTTTGCTCATAGATGAACGTGATCACGACATTCGAGATCCACACCTATCCTAAAAATTTCCAGTTCCTAGGCCTTTTTGTTCGAAAATTATGATTTTCTATGGTTTCTATGGTTCTGGTCATGCGATCTAGAGAAATGTAGCTTGAATATATCATTCTCCATTAGTATACAGAATTTCGTCACGATCGAATCTGTAGTTTGGAAATTATCAAGAAAACTAAATTTCAAATGACCATATTTACGGAACCCCTAGTATAATTTTGCTCATAAATGAAAGTGATCACGACAATCGAGATCCACACCTATCCTGAAAATTTCAAGTCCTTAGGCGTTTCCGTTGGAAAGTTACAATTTTCTATGGTTTCTATGGTTCTGGTGATGCGAACTGAACAAAATTTTGCATGTAGCTTAAACACCTAATTCTCCATTAGAGTGCAAAATTTCATCTTGATCGAATCTGTAGTTTTGAAGTAATCAGGAAAACAAAATTTCGAGCGGCCATATTTACGGAACCCCTCAGCGAATTTCGCCCAATAACAAACTTAACCGCGGCATTCAAGATTCGAACCTACCCTGAAAATTTCAAGTTTCTAGGACATTCCGTTCGAGAGTTATCGTGTATACGGACGGACGGCCGGACGGACAGACTCGAATTTTTCGACGGATTCGTCATCAGTGAGTCGAACATAGTCGATTGAGACCATTTTCGGCTCAAAATTCGAAAAATACAGACATCGTGACGAAATGATATAGCCCTCGTGTAAGTAGTACGAGCGCTCAAAAATTAGTTCGAAAAATTCTTCGCCGAAAAAAAATGGGGATCTTTTATATAAAGAAGATGAATTTGACTGATCCCTGTTCAGATACAGTCCCCTAAAGGAGGCGCCAAACAATCAAAAATTGAGAAAAGGTTGTATACATATTTTTACTATAATTGAAAGAAGAAAATAAAAAAAAAATAAAAATTCAGATAACACTTTCTGGGTCTCAAAAGAAATAATCTCTACGATGTATTATATTCAATGAACAAAGGAAGAGTATAGAAAATTAGAACTCAAAAAATATATTCTGCCTTGTTTCTTTCCCTATCAAGGAATAATATAGATAGATTGCAACTAAATTGTCCAACAAAAATTGCACTCACCAATGTTATTTTCAGCCACAGACATTCTTCGTCCTGAAGTTAGTTCACGACTAAACATCATCCAGCAAAGGGGTAGTCAACATAAAGAGCGACAAACGGTTCATTCGTCCTCCAAATGGATATATAGCACCTATATAATCGTTTTATTCCGGAAGGGTTGCAATAAATGCTCCTTTTTAGGACAGCTCGCTTTTTTCGTTTTTTATTTATTGAAGGTCACTGCTCGTGCAGATTTTGTATCGGATTAGAGGTATAATCGTAAGAATATTGCTGAAGGTTGAGGTATTTTTTAGTGGAGTCCTTCGTAGAAGTTTGATGAGACTGCTTATTCCAAGATTGCAACATTGTTTTCCTCGCCAGAAACGAGATAATGTTTGTGCCATTATGAGAGTATGATCTTTATAGGCAATTTTCGATGTTGGTTTTTATTTCCGATAAATATATCATATCATTGTTTTCCATGATATGTTAATCGAAATATTCTCTTCTATATTTCTGTAATTTATTCTCGTTTGATTCGATAAAACTAAATTGTACAAATTTTGGCTGGATGGAATTCATGATTCTTTCCTAGGGAGAATTGAAAGTACATATATTATAATAGGTGTCTGATATAAAATAATTAGCTCTTCGAATAGATCCTTCCATTATTATTCCTCTTACTGTTTTGCAAGCGGTGGTCGATAAGGCTACTAACTCGTTTCGCTAGTAATGAGCCTTATTAATTGAGTAGATACGAACAACATGGGAAACGACTCCATTCCCAACAGTGGCGTACCAACCTACGTTTGTTTTTTTCCTCATACCCCACATAATTTTTGCAATATGGAAAACGTCTTTTGAGTTTTCGATATTTTCCAACGTCAGAATAAATTTCTTGGGAACAGACGCGAATGAATAAAAATATGAATGAACCGTTCCACAAAATCACCAAATTAATCAACCAGCATTGAATCAAAGCACAAAACCTCTGAAAAATTAAATATGTTCCCAAATGCACAACCATACGATCAAAATTAAAAAAACTACAAAAAAAAGAAATAAAAAAAGTGAACCGGGAAACTCAGGGACATAATCCGCCAATGAACCCATCGTGATTCCATCCCAAACTTTTTATTTATTCTTGAACAGAACACAATAATTATAACAGACAAAATTGAATTAAAGAAGACAAGATTTTTTTTGCACGCTGTATGACGACCCTCATGGTCATCATTTTGCTCAAATGTCTGTACTTTTCTAATTTCGAACCGAGAAAGGTCACACAAATTCAGGTTGGACTCTGGATGAAAAACACGATAACTCTCGAAATAAGATACCTAGAGTTCTGAAATTTGCAGGGTAAGTTAGAGGTCAGAATACACCAGTTGAGTTCGTAAAGGAGCAGAATCCGTCGAAGGGTTCCGTAAATATAGTATATAGAAAATATCCGAACAACACGAAGGTTCATGTGATTTTCATGAAGATCGTATGAATAAAATAATTGAAAATATTTCCAAAAACTTTGGTATCTCAGATTCTATTCGCCATATCCTGCTGAAATTATGTTTCTATACAGGGTGTTTTTTGAGTTGAGGCTTCTTTGAGCGCTCGTACTACTTACACGAGGGCTATATCATTTGTCTGTATTTTTCGAATTTTGAGCTGCAAATGGTCTCAATCGACTCACTGATGACGAATCCTTCGAAAAATTCGAGTCGAATTTTGTCCAGATCGCATTACCAAGAGCATAGATACCGAAGAAAATTCTAGCGAATTATCGTAAAGAAAATTGGTAACCTGAAGCACTGACGTGAAGTATGGATTTTCGCTCTAGTTCGAATTTTTTTTTGACAGCTCTCAAAATCTTTCCAATTGGTTTCTTAAACTGGAGAATGAGACTACCTACATGGTGGATGAACGAGCGCTCAAAAGCTCCTGACTTCACGGCAGTGCTTTTCGTAATTTTTTCGACATCTGCTAGAACTATGAAACGAGATCATATAAAATATTCAATTTGAAAAAAGTGCAAAAAATTTTGAATATTGAGATCTTAAGACCACTCTGGATCGTGTTATCTTTCTGTTAGAAGATCTGCCATAAATCACAGTGCCATATGCTTTCCAGCACGCAAATAAAGTGCTGGATTTTATCGCAAATTCCAATTTTTATTAGGAGTATTTTCCTGAACCGCATAATTCTTGAAGTTCAAACTAGGGAGATGAGATTTTACTACGAATTATTGAATGCAGTAACTATCACATCAGTTTTCTCACGAATAATGTCACAGGCATTTTCAATGCGTTGTTTCAGTTCTTCAACTTAAACACTATTCAAATCACCGTTACTGTACACTAATGTTTTCAAATAACTCCAAAAGCATAAATCACAGGGGTTGAGATCCGGGGAACGTGCAGGCCAAGGAATCGACCCACCACGTCCTATCCACATAAAGTCACAAAAATTATACGCTCTGTCAGATGATTTCCCGTAAACTGAAGGCATTCAATGAACACATTTAAACGTCAATATGTACCTGAGTCAGGTCCGTGCTGAGGATTTCTCAGATTCGCGTGTAACTTTGATTTCGAAATACTCGGCCCTGGTTATATGAAAGATTTTTGGATTTTTGACTTATATTGATGAGTTCTAGCACCTGTTAAAAAATTACGAAGAGCACTGCCGTGAAGTTAGGAGCTTTTGAGCGCTCGTACATCCACCTTGTAGGTAGATTCGCATTTTCCAGTTTTAGAAATCAATTGAAGGAATTTTCGACCGCTGTCACAAAAATTCTGAAACTTAGGCGAAACTCCAGACTTAATGTCAGTGCTTCAGCTGATCCATTTTTTTCTTTTATTTTTCTCTAGAATTTTCTACGGTATCTATGGTCTTGGTGATGCGATCTAGACAAAATTTCGCATGTAGTTTGAATACATTATTCCTCAGCTAGGTGCAAAATTTCGTTCCAATCCAATCTGTAGTTTCGAAACTATCAGGAAAAAAATATTTTTAACGGCCATATTTACGGAACCCCTAGTCGTATTTTGCTCATTGATGAACGTGACCGTGAAATTCGCGATCCAAACTCACCCTGGAAATTCGAAGTTCCTAGGCCTTTCCCTTCGGAAGTTATAATTTTCTATGATTTCTATGGTTCTGGTCATGCCATCTGGACAAAATATTGCTTTAATATAACTTTCTCGATTAAAATACAAAATTTTATCTCGATCGAATCCGTAGTTTCGAAATTATCGAGAAAACAAAATTTCAAACGACCGTATTTACGGAACCCCTAGTATAATTCTGCTAATTGCTAAACGTGAACTCGACATTTCAGATCCACACCTATCCTGAAAATTTCAAGTCCCTAGGCCTTTCCGTTCGAAAGTTATTATTTTCTATGGTTTCTTTGGTTCTGGTCATGTGATCTGGAGAAATGTAGCTTGAATATATCATTCTCCATTAGTATACACAATTTCGTCACGATCTAATCTGTAGTTTTAAAATTATCACGATTACTAAATTTCAAACGACTATATTAACGGAACCCCTAGTATAATTTTGCTCATAGATAAACGTGATCACGACATTCGAGATCCATACCTTTCCTGAAAATTTCAAATCCCTAGGCGTTTCCGTTCAAAAGTTACAATATTCTATGGTTTCTATGGTTCTGGTCATGCGATCTGGACAAAATTTCACATGTAGCTTGAGCACCTCATTTTCCATGTGCAAAATTTCATCTCGATCAAATCTGTAGTTTTCAAGTAATCCGGGGAACAAAACTTTGAATGGCCATATTTACGGAACCCCTGGTGGAATTTGGCCCATTAACGAACTCAACCGAGGCATTCGGGAAATGAACGCACACTGAAAATTTCAAGACTCTAGGTTGTTCCGTTTGAGAGTTATCGTGCTTAAGGACAGACGGACGGACGGACAGACTCGGATTCGTCATCAGTGAGTCGAACAAAGTCGATTGAGGCCATTTTCGGCTCAAAATTCGAAAAATACAGACATCGTGACGAAATGATATAGCCCTCGTGTACGAGCGCTCAAAAAGACTCACCTTTGAAAACATTAGTATGGATAAAATGAGTGTTGTAGAAAATTTTCAGCTGTTTGACATATTATAATTATATTGATATATTTCGTATAATTCTGTGATTCCAACACTTGTCACGCTCACGGCTGGCTTGGTCCACAGAAAAATACGCGCGATACTTCCGACTTCTCGTCAGTGCTTTTCTTGCATTTTAATGTCTTTCGTTTCGTTTTGCTAAATATTTCTTGTCACAATCGAAACGAAAAGTCCCTCAAGAATTATAGTCTCAGAAGTCGATTCAGAGCAATGTCCGAATATGTAGCAATTTCACTTTAGGTTCATATAAAGGAAAGAAAGAACGTATATGATTATGGAAAGAAAAGGTATGAAAATTTGTGAATGACTCTACGAGAATATACAGGGTGTCCCAAGTTTTCCCGGTATCCCAAAAGTGATAAGTATCATTTATTGAAGGAAAAATCCCAGATTTTGGGATTTTTATGTGTTGAACACACAAAATGGTGAATTAAACTAGGTACTTGGAATTCGAGAGAATCAACAAAGCTTCCTATCAAATCAACATCGGTTTGATATTATTACTACCTCATATTTAAGATTATTTATAAACTACTGAATAGAAAGTGTTTATAAATGTCCCAGTGACATCACCAACGATCTGAATATTTTATTACACCTAATAAAATATTCTGTCAATTTTGACCATGAGCAATGAATCACACTCCTTCGAATCTCATCACGGTTAATCGAGACAAAATGTAGACTATGAAGGTAGTGTAAATTAATTTGATGAGACTCCAGATTGTGGAGACCTAAGCAACATTTTTTAATTCAAACTAGATGCAAGAAGTGTTCGAAAACATATAACCTCCAAAGAAACGCCATGATAACATTCGGCTTACAAATGAAAATAGCCGTTTTTCGAAGTCGCTTTATTTTTCGATTCCGTGCGCCACTGATTCATCTACCTCGAATAAATTCCTAAAACACCTTATCTCCCCGACTACGCGGCGGGCCGACTGGTCGGGACGGCTTAAAAAATTCAAGGGCAAGCCGTTAAAAAGGGTTAAGGCGTATGGAATGTCTCCGGAGGTCATTCTCGGTAAATCCGAAGGTTGGGCAATTCCGACTGAAAAGATTACACTGGACCGCAGCATCGCGCGGAAGGGTTCGTCGTGCACGCTCATTGTCCCCCGTTTTGTGCGCGTTGAAAGGCGATGCAACCCCTGCGAACGACGTCGCCTAATCAGTTTTGCGGAATAGTTTGGGGGTCTGTTTGTTCCGTTTCCACGAGACGGTTCAAACGGTCGTTAGATGTAGCGTTAATTCGATTGTACCTTGTCTATACGGCGTTGCTAACTTCGTTGTATCGCCTTAATTTTATATCCGATGGTTGTTCCTATGTTTGTTGCTGTAAATCTGAAAGCCCATGGAGACATCGTTTCATATTTTTTGTTTCGGTCCTTTCCTAGTTCCACGGGATTTTTTTCTGTTTTCATACATGTGGGGAAGGCATGACTTGTACAGGGTGACCCATTTCCTATGTGAATTTATCATGCCATTCATCGAAATTCGAAAAGCATTGGCGTGAAGTCGGGAGCCTTTGCGCGCCTGTTTCAATTTATCGCCAGAGCGGTCACGCTTAACTATGATCATTTGTTATGAGGTGACACTGTAGCAAGACTATAGAACAAGATACATATCATAGATAAAGTACATACATGTACGTTCCGTGAGACATATTATGAAACGAACTACAAACGTCAATGGGACTCATTTCCCAATTTTCATTTCCATAAACTTCAACTGATCAGGAAAACTCAATTTTCTATTCACGTGGGACAGTTGAAAATCTGAATTTCTACATAACTCATTTTATCTATACCACAAAACTTCAGCATGATATGGCGAATGGGTAGTTTCTGGGATAGCATAGTTTCGAAAAAGATGTGTTGGTATCTAATAACCGACTACAGAGTTTCAAACCGAGCAAATGGGATATTTTCAAATTATTGAGACAAAATAGGTCCAGATGACTATATTTACGAAACCCTCGTCAGGTATCGTCCATTGACGAACCTAACCGGCGCATTCAGACCTCGAACGTTCCCTGAAAATTCCAAAAAAGTCGATAGTCAATAGGCCTATTTTTCGGAAAGTAATCTTGTTTACTGCAAAACGGACAGAATTGAATTCGTCCACGAATTCTTCATTTATGAGTCCTATATAATCAGAGAATAAGATCCAGATCATTCGAAAAGTGCATTAAAAATTCATGGTCACCGAAACTGAGTGTGGATGCAAAAATTCTTGCCATTATATGAGCTGCAAAATAATAATTATTACACATACGCACGTAGTTATGATAATATTGACTCGAATAAAGTGTATTCCGAGAAAATTCTCGCAGAAAACAAAATCATATTTATGAAGAAGTACCTTTTTTTTTTCAAGAAATAACGAGAAACCCCATGGTGTATCCAGATAGAAACATTGATTTCAGAAAAAAATCAGATCATGAAACTAACACTTGAACAATTTTTCGATGTCTGTGTTACATACGGTCTGGGATCTCGATAGGATATATATATATATACAGGGTGTCCCAAGTTCGAGTGCCTATACTTGTAGTTTCTTGAGAACCGGACCGTTTCGAAAACTAGAATTGCATTTTTTCGAATATCGAAAAAAAACTGAAAAAAAAGGGAGATATGCGTTGTCAGTATTATGTTCGTTTTTCCTATTCTCAATATTTCAAGCATAAACTGTTTTTACATTTTCAAAGTAGAAGAATGGCGAAATATTGTTCACCTCCCTAATTTTGGAGACCTCATCACAGGGTGTTTCAAATATTCTGCCAAAAATTGTGATGAGAATTTTCCCCTAACTTTTATTTTTTTAAATTAGAACCCTATTTTTTTATGATTGCGCTGGATTCTACGAAGAAAAATAATGATAGTTCTTAAAAATATTTATGCTCCTTAATTGAAGAATTCCTCAGTTATTAAGGATTTTCTGAATTTATGTCGTACGTAGAAACAAATTGATAAAATCTGTTTTATAACAATAATCTGTGTTCATAGAAGATAAATTATTCAAATAATTCACAAGTGGCAGATCTCTTTTAAGAATTCATTTATTTCGAAAAAAACGCAAAATACATTATAGAATCTGAATGAATAAAACAAAGGTTCAGATCAGATTCTCAATATGATGGCCATTTGATTCCACACAATTATGTACTTATGTATGTATTATTGAGATACTTTATCTTCTATGAACACAGATTATGGTAATAAAAAAATGTTTATGAGTTTGTCTCTACGTACGAAATAAATTCAGAAAATCCCTAATAACTCGGGAATTATTTAATTAAGGGGCATGAACATCGTCAAACATTATCATTATTTTTTTCACAGGATCCAATGCAATCATAAAAATATAGGGTTTTAATTCATAAATCAAAAGTTATGGGAAAATTCTGATCATAGTTTTTGACAAAATATTTTGAACACCCTGTGACGATTTTTCTAAAATTTAGGAGATGCACAATATTCCGCCATTCTTCTTCTTCGAATTTGTAAATACAATTTATGCTTGAAATATTGCGAATAGGAATAACGAACATAATACTTACTGACTACGCAACTCTCTTCTTTTTCAGTTTTTTTTTTCGATAAATGCAACGATTCGAATAGAAATATAATAAGAATTGAATAATCGATCATATTATTATGAGAGACGAAAAAATGCAAAAAAAAATTTCTCGAGAAATTTATTTTCTCTCCCTGTATAACTGAAAGTGTTCAGGCTTCAAGAATATTTTAGGTCAGTAGATAAAGTCGAACGATATCATAATCCAAATTTTCAGATTTCAAATAGGTTCGGTTTTCAAGAAACGTCTAGTAGGCACTCGAACTTGGGACACCCTGTATTATGTATATCGATAATTATTCACATTTCGTCATCTTGAAAGTTTTATTGAGTGATTCTTTCGTTGCCAAATGAAATTATTACCCTTGTTATGATTGATGAAATCAATTTCACAAAGCGCTACGAAGGATTCATATGTTTTGAAAAATGTTCGAAATATGCCTGCAATTCTAGATTTATTTCTGTTCACACGAATCTCCTAGTTTTACATTATTTTCGTCGTGCGTAATGAATTAAATAGGCATTTTCGAGTTTTAGAACTTCCTAATTTTGTTCAAGTTTAAAGAGAATAATAATTTGCGATAAATGCCGAGAAAAGATCGCATGATATGGAGAAGTCTCCAAACAGAGAGATAACACGATCCAGAGTTGTATTCAGACATTGATGGCCAAGATTTTTTGCACTATTTTCAAATTGAATATTTTATATGATCTACTTCCAGTGAAATGATCTCTTTTGATCTTTTCATCTCAAAAAACACCTTGTATAATCTACGTTAATATGAATTTCCGTCGAGTAAAGAGCGACACAATCGAGCATCTTCTTCTATCTGAGTAAAACGAGAGATTCAGAAAGGTATGCAGAAGGAATAATTTTATGATCATTATCCCTCAATACGAAAATTAAAGAATGATCCTGATAGGTCGTAAAAATAGTACGATCAGTCGGATCAGAAGAGCGCGATCGTAAAAATGTTTTATGCAAATGGCAGGATAATAAAAATGAGAACAGGAATTATATCTGTAGATCCGCTCCTCGTTTGTGATAATTCAATCGATCTTAAGAGTCGTAAAATCAGTGAGTTTCTTTCGCCGTTTGAAATAGTGATTCGATTAAGATAAAAAAGTCATTGAATTTTACCATGCTCTTGGAATATTTTCTTGGTTTTCACGGTTGGAAGTGAGTAGCCGGTTAATTAAAGAACTTACTCGTGGTTTTACCGCCCAATGTTAACATTTCTCAAGTTTCCAAACTCAGGAATAAGAATTTCATTCAATTGGGTGTCCCAACTAGATTTTTGTGAATTATGGTGTACTTATAGGAATAATTGCCGAGTTCTAATTGTAAGTCCTTTGTTCGATAGGTACGAATAAACGATTCAGCACGTTTATTCGATGACATACATCTTGAACTGCACGTCCGTAGAAGGAATTCCGTTCTAAATATAAAAGCAAAATCCTGAACGCGAATTTCTGGTGATGGATGGGGCCACAAATATTGAAGCTATATATAAGTGCTGATCAAACATCGAACACATAAGAGAATAAGCAGATTCAATCGGATTAAATCGGATTAAATCACAAATTGACGATTATGACCGTCGCTTAGGTACTTTCACGCGAACTTGAGGGGTCCCACATTATAAGATACGAGTATCTTTCACTATAAAACCTAGTTAATATTCTTCGATATCAAAAATTGTATTGCTTTGAAAAAGTTGAGACATATTTCATCTTTTAAGTGGAATAACAATTTCGAAAACGAATATAGAAGTCGGAAGCTGTTGCGAAAATAAAAAAACATCGACAACATTTCAACTCAATCATCAGCTGAGCTCATAATCTGATTCGATTATATAAAAAAATTAAAAAGGAATTGATTTTTGCGAACGTTTATTGTTGTTGTTGTAACAAAGATTACTATTTACGGTCGATTTCAAATGAACATATCTGTTATATTTACAATCTTCAAAAATTGAGAAGTATGAATACTTTTCATCGATGAATCTAATATAAATGTGAAGAAAAATGGGATATTCCCATGGAATGATGGAAAGTCTTTAACTACACGAATACATAAATCTACTTCGTTTCCTTCGTGAAAACTTCCAATTCTGCATTCAACTCCTCAGCAGTGGGTGTGGTCTCGGTTTACGGCCTCTACCAGGTTGTCCTGCAAAACCAAATTAAGAAATAAGTAAAACATATAATTGTCTGAAAATTGAAATTGCAAATAATAATTGTAATGTTGTGAGACTAACCTTCGTTGTTACTAGTTCTAGCTCTACTTCCACCAGAATTTCTAGTACTTCCGTTCTTGAACTTTTGTGGAGAAGATCCATTTCTTCTGACTGGAAAAGCAATTTCATACGTGGTCAGTTGAATATTCATAGGTCTTCCATCCAGAGGCACCCTATTGTATTGCTTCATGGCCTTGATGGCATCCTTTCTCCTCTCAAAAACTACATCGGCTGTTCCCAATGATCTTCCTGATCTATCGTAGTGCACTGCAGCACTCTTGAAAGGACCACACTCGGCAAATAGATCTTGAATATCAGAGTTGGACACTCCAAAATCCAAATTAGAGAACAACAATTTTGTTGGTCCATTATTTGCTTCGATTATAGCTCTGGCATCGGCCATTTTTTGTGGTCCGTATCCTTGAAATAGATCATGCTTCCATGAACTCTTGTTATTTACCCTATTGAAGGATCCAACGATTCCTCCACGACCCTTGCCTCGCTGAACACCAGAACCTCCAGCCGAACTTGAATTAAGGAAACTTCTTCTCGACGGTCCGCCACTTTTAACAGCACTTTGTCCACGTCCACGGCCCCTTCTTCCTCCAGAATTATCTCCACGGCCTGGTTTGTTGGATTTGATTATATCATCCAAACTCATTTCTATTTCATCCACCATTTTGTTGAATTGTAAACTTTTAGAATATTCTCATAAACTAGGCGAAACTTAACTAAATCTGAATATCTCATCTACATGGTCATTAAAGTTTTATATCTCACTGTCATAGAAAAAAATTTCTTCTTCTTTCTTTTCTTCTTCTTCCCTAGCTTCTCCATGAATTATCTTCCACAAAATTTCAAATATTAATGATGGAAGTTTGAAATTGCAAATATGACTGTATCAACATAAATCTCGTAGTATTTGAAAATAATTAATTCAAAAACCTTTCAGATGAATTACTCTCATGATACAACGAAAATAAGATATGACCTTCGAAGAGTCTAAATGCGTCCATTCCGCGCATGACGTCACGTGGAGGGTTGCCTCTGGCGCGTTAGATTATGAGCTATTTTGAACAAATCAGAGTTCAACTACATTCATTGGAACAAATTCAATTCGAATCTAACTTCATTATAGAATTGTTATTTCGATCATATTCATGAAACAAATAAAATCTTGGGATAATATCCAAATTCATCATATTATGATGAATAAATATGATTAAATTTTAAATTCTGATTAAAATAGCTACTGGATATCATATCATAGGAAAAGGAAAAATGAAAAGAATTCGAAAACAGGTTTATTATCATTTACATATTGATGGATAATTTGATTTTGAGTTTTTGATTGATCTGAGGTTTCAAGTTTCATACACAATAATATCTGCTTACTCTCTACGTAACGTCACAGCAAACTGCGCAAGATCATAACTTATTTTCTTCGTACCTACCATGAAATGCTCCTGACCTCGAAGAGACATTCAGTATTAGAATAAGAATAGTCACATGGCAAAATTGTTGTTGGTATTTTAAAAACGCATTATTCTGTTATAAAACTACCAATAATAATACAAATATAAGAATTAAATCCGAAAAAAGCACGTGAAGTCGGAAAATTTGCTCGCCTGATTCTGTGAACCGAACCGGCGGTCAGTGTGAAACGAAATGTCATTCAATTTTTGATTATTTAGCGATGGATTAACCGAATTATATGGGATTTATCAAGTCGGCCAATTTCTTACTTTTCATATGTTGATAGATAATTGTTACTTGCATGCATAAAAACTGTCACTGAAAGATTTTAAAAGCACTGTTTGAATGCATCGCCGAAGCGGTAATTCCTGCAGTAACTCCAAAATAATCAAATACAAAAAATGTTTTGAAATTATCGAAAGCAGACGTACTTGATCGTACGCACATAGTGTACATCATAAATCGATACATTTCACGATATTCTCATCAAAAATTCGAGATGACAAATTTAACAAATTCGGAGACAAATTCTATGAACCAAACAAAATATCCGTTTGAGGAATAATAATGTCATCTTATTCTCAAAACTTCAGATGATGCAATTACAGAAATATTATCAAATTTCTCAACACCAAATCAGAAGAACTCAATTTTATTTTCACGTGGAATGGTTAAAACAGCTGCATTTTTTCACGACTCATTTCATCGATGCCTCATACGCAGACGCGAAATTTCAGCAGGATATGGCGAATAGTTTCGAGTTACCGAAGTTTCCGAAAACATTTTTGCTTATTTCTCTATTGGTACTATCCTCACGGAATTTCAAATGGCATTTCGTGTCATTATTTGAAAATTATATACAAAGTTTCAGTGCGATCCAAGTGTTACTTTTCGCATAATTGCGAAACTGAAAATTTCAAAACTCCAGGCCTTTTTTTGAGCGCTCGTACTGCTTACACGAGGGCTATTACATTTCGTCACGATTTATGTATTTTTCGAATTTTGAGCCGAAAATGGTCTCGATCGACTAGGTGTGACGAATCCGTCGAAAAAGTCGAGTCTGTCCGTCCGGCCGTCCGTCCGTATACACGATAACTCTCGAACGGAACAACCAAGAGACTTGAAATTTTTAGTGTGAGTTCAGTTCCCGAATGACTCGGTTGAGTTCGTTCATGGGCCAAATTCCACTAGGGGTTCCGTCAATATGGCCGTTCAAAGTTTTGTTCTCCTAATTACTTGGGAACTACAAAATTTGCACTCAAATGGAGAATGAGGTGTTTCAGCAACATGTTTGAATTTGTTCAGATCGCATGACCAGAACCATAGAAACCATAGAAAATTGTAACTTTTGAACGGAAACGCCTAGGGACTTGATATCTTCAGGATAGGTGTGGATATCGAAAGTCGTGATGACGTTTATCTATGAGCAAAATTATACTAGGGGTTCCGTAAATATGGTCGTTTGAAATTTAGTTTTCTTAATAATTTCAAAATTACAGATTCGATCGTGACGAAATTTTGTATATCAATGGTGAATGATATATTCAAGCTACATTTCTTCAGATCGCATGACCAGAACCATAGAAACCATAGAAAATCATAACTTTCGAACGGAAAGGCCTAGGACTAGGGAAATTTTCAGGATAGGTGTGGATCTGAAATGTCGCGTTCACGTTTATCAATGAGCAGAATTATTGTAGGGGTTCCGTAAATACGGTCGTTTGAAATTTTGTTTTCTCGATAATTCCGAAACTACGGATTCGATCAATATAAAATTTTGTATTTCAATCGAGAATGATATATTGAAGCAACATTTTATCCAGGTCGCATTACCAGAACCATAGAAACCATAGAAAATTTTAACTTCCGAAGGGAAAGGCCTAGGAACTTGAAATTTTCAGGAAAGGTTTGGATCGCGACAGGTTCATCAATGAGCAAAATTAGACTAGGGGTTTCGTCAATATCGAATATTTCGAAAGTGTTCACGACCAGAATCAACCGTGAAATTTCCATCTGTGTAGGTATTCGATTTAATCGTTTAAAACCATTCTCAGATCAAAATTCGAAAATTACATGAATTTGGGCTAACGCGTTCCTCCATAGGAACATTGGTTTGTATGATATATTGTTCAGTTTCTTCGGTTATAAATTACACGGTATTACAACGGAACCCTCATTTCCACCTTCTGCATAAATCTTTTTTTGTCAGCCAGCAATGAAAAGTTAAATCACAATTTCAGAACTGGAACGAAGAACCATTGAAAAATTTTCTAAAAGAAGAAGTGAATACTTAAGTTGCATTAAAGAAGCTTAAATCTGTTGGAAAGTTAATTACGGTACTTAGAACATAATAATATAATAT
This sequence comes from Aphidecta obliterata, assembly GCA_963966015.1. Classification (NCBI taxonomy): domain Eukaryota; kingdom Metazoa; phylum Arthropoda; class Insecta; order Coleoptera; family Coccinellidae; genus Aphidecta; species Aphidecta obliterata. The sequence goes on along the minus strand of OZ014435.1, from coordinate 14,109,886 downwards.
TATTTTCATGGCAATCGATAAAACAAACGCACTAGAACAATATTCCCCCATAATACGAAAAGTCGGACAAATTAAAATTAAAATAGCATTACATGTTTATAATAATAATAATGATGATTATCCATTTATTTCCTTCGAGAAAAAAAAAAGCAATTAAAAGAAACAAACAATATTTGAACATAATTGTGAAAATTAAGTGGAGCCACAAAAATAGATGAACAACTGAGGATTGCTCCATCAGAGAAAATCAATCGTATAATGATATGTTTCAACATAATTTTCAGGAAATTCCAGAGATACAGAACTAATACAGATATTATTTCGGTATAAAAATACGGAACGATTAAAATATGCGTTATATTCAATTAAGGTATGCACTATCTGAACAAAAATTCGAAAGTGACATTTTAGGATGGTCGTAAAAGTTCGTTTCATGAAATCTCATTCTCCGCGTCGGAAACACTCCTTCACCCGCCCTCCCACTGGTATGATTCATAGGCCCAATTTTTCCGCAATCAAAGCGACATCCCGACGACCATCAGCCGTCGCCACCTCATATACCAGGTGGACAAGGAGATCTCCTCATTTTTTTTACGATTAGACAATAAAAGCTCTTTTACGATCTCGGCACGGCGTAATAACGCCAATCAACGACCCGTGTATCATTTGTTTTCGTTTCAACCTACCTCAACGGTTGTAAAAATAGCAGCACAGTCGCACTAGGTTCCGAGAAAACCGATCGCGCGTCCGAAGAAGCCGACGACGGTATTTTTCCACACACGGTTCACAAAATCGAAACGTTTTGTCGAAATTTCAATTCACGTGCCTTATGGATCGCAAATATCGGTGACACTGGTTCGGTTTTTTTCGTTTTGCCAGGACCCGGCACCATGTTGGACGGCCATATTGGGTTATCGACCAACTGAGCCCAGCCAGTAACGCCCTGCCCTGTGCGGAGTTGTTTTGTCTCTCGCATACGGGGGTCGTGAGGGAAGTTTCGGGTCTTGCTCGCATCCGACGATTGTTGCGATGGAATAATGGGGGATTGGGAGCAGCTGCACGGGTTCTATTTTATGCCTTCGGAGGAGGCCATTGTGATTGTTGATGATCTATTTCGGATGGGGTTATTCTTGACACTGGTGCATTTTGATCAATTGGTTTTTCGTCCAGACGGGAGCAATATTGGTTGGTAGATAAATGGAAGTTTAGCATTGAGGGCAAATTGAAATATTTCTATTGCATTTTTCTTGAATTGTGAGGATACTCAAGAAAATATTCAAGAAATATATGACAAGATTTAAAACTATTTTGAGGTTGTAGAATAAATAAAGTTGGTTAAAAATATGCTTTAATTTGTCAATGTGACAAATAATGCCATTTTATGTTTGGAATCTTCAAGAGATGGAATAACAGAATTCATCTTATAGCTCAACAACAGATCAGAACAACCCAATTTTCTTTTCACGTGGACAGATTGTGAACTGAATTTTTATATAAATCTTCTTATCCATGCCTTTTTATGTAAAACCAAAATTTCAGGTAGTTATGTAGAATAGTTTCTGAGGGTTTTCGAGAGGTTCTTTTTGAGCGCTCGTTCTACTTACACGAGGGCTGTATAATTTCGTCACGTGTAGTTATTTTTCGAATTTTGAGCCGAAAATGGTATCAATCGATAAGGTTCGACTCACTGATGATGAATCCGTCGAAAAATTCGAGTCTGTTCGTCCGTCCGTATACTCGATAACTCTCGAACGGAACGACCTAGAGACTTGAAGTTTTCAGGGTAGGTTCGAATTTCAAAGGCCGCGGTTGAGTTTGTTATTGGGCAAAATTCATCCAGGGGTTCCGTAAATAAGGCCGTTCGAAATTTTGTTCTCTTGACATCGAAACTACTGATTCGATCACAATGAAATTTTGCACTTACATGGAGAATCATGTGTTCAAGCTACATGCAGCTTGTCCAGATCGCATGACCAGAACCAAAGAAGCCATAGAAATTCATAACTTTCGAACAGAAAGGCCTACGGACTTAAAATTTTCAGGGTAGGTTTGGATCTCGAATATCGCGGTCACTCTTATCAATGAGCAAAATTAGACTAGGGGTTCCGTAAATATGACCGTTCAGAATATTTTTTTCCTGGTCATTTCGAAACAACTCATTGGATTGAAATGAAATTTTGCACATAGATGAAGAATAATATATGTACTTATTCAAACTTGTTCAAGTCTGTCCGACCGTCCGTCCGTATACACGATAACTGTCGAACGGAACGACCTAGAAACTTGAAATTTTCAGGGTAGGTTCGAATCTCAAATTCCGCGTTTGAGTTCGTTATTGGTCAAAATTCGACCAGGGGTTCCGTAAATATGGTAGTTTGAAATTTAGTTTCTTTAATAATTCCAACACTACGGATTCTATCGTGACGAAATTCTGTATTTTGATGGAGAATGATATGTTCAAACTACATTTTTTCCAAATCACATAATCAGAAATCAGAACCATTTAATATTCCAAAAAATTATTGAATGAAAAATTCTTTCTTTTCAAAGTTTTATTTCTGTAAATAAATATATCTCAAAATATAACTTGTAAGTAAAATTTCTCATGGACGATATTCTTTCGTTATCATCAATTAGATCTTATTTCGTTGTTATTCATGGTCAACTCCTTTTTTTGCGGTATTTCAGTTAGTTTTATCAAAAATTACGAAAAGCACTGCCGTGAAGGCAGGAGCTTTTGAGCGCTCGTACATGCACCTTGTAGGTAGATTCGCATTTTCCAGTTTTGGAAACCGATTGAAGAAATTTTTGACAGCTGTCAAACAAATTTTCAAACTGGGGCGATAATCCAGACTTCAAGTCAGTGCTTTAGGTGACCAATTTTTTTTCGATAATTCGCTAACATTTTCTACGGTATCTATGGTCTTGGTGATGCGATCTGGACAAAATTTCGCACGTAGTTTGAATACATTTTTCCTCAGCTGACTGCAAAATTTCATTCCAATCAAATCGGTAGTTTCGAAATTATCTGGAACAGAATATTTTGAACGGCCATATTTACGGAACCCCTAGTCTAATTTTGCTCATTGATGAACGTGACCGTGAAATTCGCGATCCAAACCCACCCTGAAAATTTCAAGTTCCTAGGCCTTTTTCTCCGAAAGTTATAATTTTCTATGTTTTCTATGGTTCTGGTCATGAGATCTGGACAAAATGTTGCTTCAATATATCATTCTCGTTTAAAATACAAAATTTTATTTCTATCGAATCCGTAGTTTCGAAATTAACGAGAAAACAAAATTTCAAACGATCGTCTTTACGGTACCCCTAGTATAATTCTGCTCATTGATGAAAGTGAATGCCACATTTCAGATCTACACCTATCCTGAAAATTTCAAATCCCTAGGCCTTTCCGTTCGAAAGTTATGATTTTCTATGGTTTCTATGGTTCTGGTCATGCGATCTAGAGAAATGTAGCTTGAATATATCATTCTCCATAAGTATACAAAATTTCGTCACGATCGAATCTGTATTTTGGAAATTATCAAGAAAACTGAATTTCAAACGACCATATTTACGGAACCTCTAGTATAATTTTGCTCATAAATGAAAGTGATCACAACAATCGAGATCCACACCTATCCTGGAAATTTCAAGTCTCTAGGCGTTTCCGTTCAAAAGTTACAATTTTCTATGGTTTCTATGGTTCTGGTGATGCGAGCTGAACAAAATTTCGCATGTAGCTTGAACACTTCATTTTCCATTAGAGTGCAAAATTTCATCTCGATCGAATCTGTAGTTTCAAAGTAATCAGGAAAACAAAATTTCGAGTGGTCATATTTACGGAATCCTTAGGCGGATTTTGCCCAATAACGAACTTAACCGAGGCATTCGGGAACTGAACCCATACTGAACATTTCAAGTCTCTAGGTTGTTCCATTCGAAAGTTATCGTGCTTACGGACGGACGGACGGACAGACTCGAATTTTCCGACGGATTCGTCATCAGTGAGTCGAACATAGTCGATTGAGACCATTTTCGGCTCAAAATTCGAAAAATACAGACATCGTGACGAAATGATATAGCCCTCGTGTAAGTATAGTACGAGCGCTCAAAAAATAGGAAAAGGTTTAAGAAGTGGGACTCTCCAAGAAAGTTAATAACGTTATTATTGTTATCAAAATGTTATATTCGAAAGATCTCACATGCAAATACATCATTCCTGATTATTTAGATTTATGTCCCGCTGAAGATACCTTCAATATAAAGTGAAAATTCTTGAACGAAGAAGCTTCAAAATAATATTTCACTCTCCCAACGTTGTGAAGGCTTGAAATTAAGAAAAACAAGAAAGCAGTTTTGAAAACGGACCAATTCCCTGTAAAGATCTAAATACTTTACATAATCTGATCAATAAATCATGAAAAAAATAATGTTTTGTTCCATGAATTCGTTTTCATCATCGTTTTTGCTATCCATTATCTTGTTGTAACGACTAATTTGTGCCGTCGCATTGCAACCTTGATCATTGATGAAACAAGTTTGTGTAACATTTTTCAAGAATACTGTTATTTTTCGAAATCGTGAAGAAATAATATGAAACAATTCGGTGTATGATAAATATTAAGGTGAACTCATTTTTTCATGAAAACAAATAAAGTTAAGCCACAAGGAGAATAATTAGAATAAAACTGTTGCCGATTTTTGGGAGTATGATTCTTCATCATTTCGTTAGTCTCGGCAAACATTTTCATTTTCCAAATATTCAGGTACGGCAAATTTGTAGGTATTGATCAAATAATGATATTGAATGAGGTTATCGCACGAAGAACTCGAAAGAATTTTTTTTATTTCGTTGAAATACCTCAAGAGCTGTTTCAATGATTCATAAGGTTTTTAAAAAGTTCGAAGTATTTTTCTCGTTGGCTTCTTACTTCGTACTTTTTTTAAAATATGTATATTCATCCAAAACACGACAACGATTTCCGTAGAATGTAATATGAGATATCATTAAAAAAACTTATGAAAAGCACTGCCGTGAAGTCCGGAGCTTTTGAGCGCTCGTTCATGCACCTTGTAGGTAGATTCGCATTTTCCAGTTTTAGAAACCAATTCAAGAAATTTTTGACAGCTGTCAAAAAAAATTCAAACTAAGGCGAAACTCCAGACTTCACGTCGATGCTATGTGATCAATTTTGTATTCAATAATTCGCTAGAATTTTCTGCGGTATCCATGGCCTTGGTGATGCGATCTGGGCAGAATTTCGCACCTTGTTTGAATACATTATTCTTCATCTATGTTCATTCCGATCCAATCAGTACCTAGTTTCGAAATTACCAGGAAAAAAATATTTTGAGCGGTCATATTTACGGAAACCCTACTCTAATTTTGCTCATTGATATAGGTGACCGCGAAATTCGAGATCCACACCTATCCAAGGCCTTTCCGTTCGAAAGTTAATTTTCTATTGTTTCTATGTTTCTGGTCATGCGATCTGCACGAAACGTAGCTTGAATATATCATTCTCCATTAAAACACAAAATTTCGTCACGATGGAATCCGTAGTTTTGAAATCATCGAGAAAACTACGGAACTACTTATCTACGGAACCCCTAGTCTAATTTCACGCATTGATGAAGATGACCGCGACATTCGAGATCCGCACCTATCCTGAAAATTTCAAGTCCCTAGGCCTTTCAGTTCAAAAGTTATAATATTCTATGGTTTCTATGGTTCTGGTCATGTGATCTAGACAAAATGTGGCTTGAACACCTCATTTTCCATCTGAGTGCAACATTTCACCTTCATCGAATCAGTTGTTTCGAAGTAATCAGGAGAACAAATTTTCGAACGGCCATATTTACGGAACCCCTGGTCGAATTTTGCTCAATAACGAACTCAACCGCGGCATTCGGCATCAAGTTTCTACGTTGTTCCGTTCGAGAGTTATCGTGTACCTATACGGGCGGACGGACGGACAGACTCGAATTTTTCGACGGATTCGTCATCAGTCAGTCGAACCTTGTCGATTGGGACTAGTTTCGGCTAAAAATTCGATTAATACAGACATCGTGACGAAATGACAGCCCTCTTGTAAGTAGAACGAGCGCTCAAAAAAGGAGAACATTGACTTCAAATCAGGAACTTTGCGCGCTTGTTTTTATTCTTCGCCAAAGCGCATTATCGGAATACAGAGAAATGCAACTACTTACGGAAAAATTGAGTAAGTAGGGTAAACCAAAATAAAAACACTATTCACAATACCAAATAACATCACGAAAAACCCTGTCTGTCGGATTCCACGGCCTTCGAGCGACGTTGCATGTTTGTCTTGGTAGTGGCTTTCATTGACGGAGGCTGGGAATTCATATAGGCCTGGTGGGACAAAATGCGATGAGCCCTGCCACGCGAGCTGGTCTGCTACGAACCGCGACGTTTCAAGTCTGATGCGGTATAAAATGACTCTATTAACTCACTATTTGTAAACTTGTAAACACATCAGCAAAGATTCATTTAAATCAGTTCATCTTTGAGAATAAGATGACCAGGGAAGAAAGTTGTTCTGAGACGAAACAAATCACACGAAATCTACTCGATTGAGAAAACGGGCACGTACTGAAATTTCAGCCTTACGAAATTCTAACCCCTTCCGTCAGAAACGCAATAAATCCCAAAAAAAAAACGTAATTCGAGGAACCCCGAGGACGATCTGAACAAAAGGTCACTAAAAAACGGACGCTATAAAACTGTAAAATAATACGCTTTGTCCAGAATGATGCAAGGACGTTGCGTCGGATGATCCCAATGCAACCCTTCCCCATTGTGTGGTCAATGAATGGTCGTGGTCCTTGAGCGAAATTGCGTACTTCATGACAGTTTTATTTCCTTCGCTGTCACGGATTGACTCGAATATGTTTCAAGGTTTCCCACTGGTTTTCACGGAAAGAGATCACAATTAAATGAACCCTTTTTTCTTGTGGAGAGAACTGGTTGGTTTTTGAGGTGCTTTTCTTCAGTGGACTGAATTTTTTTAAATGAGCCAAAAGGTACATTATTTTTCAGTGATATTAATTCGATTTATTTCCTTTGAAAAATGAGCGCAGAAGGTTTTTACTTCTAGATAAAATTACGATTAGAAGACGCCTGCCTCATGAGAGATTCAAAAAGTGTTCATTATCGAGCCCTACAAAGGAAATGGTCGGAATATTTTCTAGAATTCAGGAGCAACTACTCAGATTGTAAAATTTCTCAATGCACGGTTTTGCATTGCGCCTCTATGTAGTAAGTAAATGAGCTTTTGCAATTGTCATTGACAGAAATACATAACATTCCTGAACTCTTTCATTATAGGCCCATCACTAATTACCAAGTTCTTGCTGGACACCTTGTAACAATTTAATTTAAATTTTATGAAGTTCTTTCCCAAAAATCTTTCCTGAAATTGACCTTCACATTTGGGAGTCCTGTATACAACGAAAGCGAGTTGTTTTCGTTGTTCTTTATAGCCTCCGCACGAATTATAAATCAGTCAACGTGTCTGTTTCATTTCACGATTCCTGGAGTACCCACAAATACGTGTTTCGATAAATCCCTCATTGAAACGGATTATGGTTTCGAAAAATCTGTGAGTGCCACGTTATCAATTGGCTTTAGTGAGTAACAAGGCTTAATTCGAAGACAATAAATTGCTCGTATCTGGGCTTGACATTGTATCTCCAAATGGTCGATTCAATTTATCAGATCGACTTTCTTAGGAATGAGTCAATTCTTTGTTTATCACTCTTGTTTGAATTTTTTTTTGGTATGTTGTATTTAGCAACAGGGGTAATTCAATTATCTGATGTTCCCTTGCCTCTCATGGTCGTTTGAATTTGTTCATTTGGTCTGTTATTAGTTTTTGCTATAAGTGGCTGCTCGTAAATAAGATTTAAGGATCCTTTAGATCTTCCAACTCTTTCAAAGCAACTATGGGTGGAGCTTTGGATGATTGCAATAGATATTTGATTTCTAATAACAACTTTGATTACCTAGTTATACAGGGTGTCCTGAGATTTGCTATCATCCCCAAAATTAACATGTGAAGAATGGATTGTTGAATACATTTTGGGGACTGTATTTTTTGCATGGACTACAAAATTGTGAATTTATTTTATTAATATTCATTAAAACTAAAGAACGAATATAAACAAAATTTCGGAATAATCAATCAAATTTCCATATAATTCCCCGAAATCAGATTATTTTCTCTACCTATAATGACTGATTATATCTTTCGGTTATCATACGAATCGTTCTTGATAAAATTTCATATTATACCTAGATGTGTTATGAAATAATGAAATAAATAGAAAATTCGAATAATTTTTGCGGGGGTTGTTCCTATGAAAAGAGCGTAATCATTTAGTCCAAACGTAATTTTCGAGTTTTGAACCGAGAATGGTCCTAATCGATTAGGTTGGACTCACATTTGAAGAATTCGAGGTCAAATTGAATTATTTCCTTCCGGTCATCCGTCTGTCTATAAACACGATAACTTTCGAAGTCCTGGAGTTTTGAATTTTTTTTTTCAATATTTGGGAAAATACCGATCCGAATTGAATCCCTATAGTTAGTTGTAAGACAACGACACGTGACACTTCGTGAGAATCGTATGAGTAGAAGAATGAAAAATATTTTAAACTTCGTTTTCGCCATATCCTGCTGAAATTTTGTGTCTGCATAATATATGGGACATCGATAACATGGGCGATGTAGAAATTTTGCTCTGGTGTTGATAATAGATGATATTCGGAAGAAATTAAAATGAAATTATTTTGCACATGGAATTTTGTAGTTCGTTTCATGATCTTTGTTTATACAGGCTGTTTTCAAAGGTGGGGTTTTTTTTCGACCAGCTATAGAAATCATCAAAATAATTCGATATACCACAAATCGTTTTATATATTCCAAGGCCGAGTAAAAATTCCAAGCCCAGATCTGATATCGTATTGATATCTGAATGTGTAGATATTGTCAGCTGTCTGAGGGCAGTATACAGGGAATCATCTATGATGTGTATGATTTCCGTGAGTTCTCCGACCTCAATCCCTGTAATTTCTTCCTTTGGGGTCATTTGAAAACATTCGTGTATAAGTGACGGTGAGGTGAATAGTGCGAAATAACTAAGCATTGAAAATGCTTGTGACATTATTCCGTGAGCAAACTGATGTGATAGTGACTGCATGTAACAATCCTTATTACACCGGGCAAGACTTTGTGCACCTTAAACGAATGGTGACCATTTCGAACAATTTCGATCTATTTTAATGATGAGTTCGTGAACTTCCTAATTTTTTGAGCGCTCGTACTACTTACACGAGGGCTATATCATTTCGTCACGATGTCTGTATTTTTCGAATTTGGAGCCGAAAATGGTCTCAATCGACTATGTTCGACTCACTGATGACGAATCCGTCGGAAAATTTGAGTCTGTCCGTCCGGCCGTCCGTCCGGCCGTCCGTCCGTCCGGCCGTCAGCACGATAAATCTCGAACGGATCAACCTAGAGACTTGAAATTTTCAGTGTAGGTTCAGATCCCGAATGCCTCGGTTAAGTTCGTTAATGGGCCAAATTCCACCAGGGGTTCCGTAAATATGCCGTTCAAAGTTTTGTTTCCCTGATTACTTGAAAACTACAGATTCGATCGAGATGAAATTTCGCACTCAGATGGAAAATTAGGTGTTTTAGCTAAATGCGAAATTTTGTCCAGATCGCATGACCAGAACCATAGAAACCATAGAAAATTGTAACTTTTGAACGGAAATGCCTAGGGACTTGAAATTTTCAGGATAGGTGTGGATCTCGAATGTCGTGATCACGTTCATCTATGAGCAACATTATACAAGGGGTTCCGTGAATACGGTCGTTTGAAATTTTGTTTTCTCGATAAATTCGAAACTTCGGATTCGATCGAGATGAAATTTTGTATTTTAATCGAGAATGATATATTGAAGCAATATTTTGTCCAGATCGCATGACCAGAACCATAGAAACCATAGAAAATTGTAACTTTTGAACGGAAAGGCCTAGGAACTTGAAATTTTCAGGGTCGGTTTGGATCGCGAATATCGCGGTCACGTTCATCAATAAGCAAAATGAGACTAGGGGTTCCGTAAATATGGCCGTTCAAAATATTTTTTTCCAGATAGTTTCGGAACTACTGATCGGATTGGAATGAAATTATGCATCTAGCTGAGGAATAATGTATTCAAAGTACGTGCAAAATTTTGTCCAGACCGCATCACCAAGACCATAGATATCGTAGAAAATTCTAGCGAATTATCGAAACAAAATTGATCAGCTGAAGCACCGACATGAAGTCTGGAGTTTCGCCTAACTTTCAGAATTTTTTTGACAGCTGTCAAAAATTCCTTCAATTGGTTTCTAAAACTGGAAAATGCGAATCTACCTACCAGGTGCATGTACGAGCGCTCAAAAGCTCCTACCTTCACGGCAGTGCTTTTCTAAATTTTTTATAGGACATTTTCAATCGGTAATTTTTCCCCACCTTAGTTCGAACTTTAAGAATTATACCGCTCAGGAAAAATCTCCTAATACAAGTTAAATGAGAATACAAATTTGCGATTAATTCTAGGGCCGAGTGAAGATTACATGCATATGGCTCCTAACAGAGAGATAACACGATCCAGAGTCGTATTAAGATATTGATGCACACATTTTTTCGCACTTTTTTCAAATTGAGTATATTATATGATCAACTTCCGGCGAAATGATCTCTTTTGATGAGTTCTAGCAACTGCCAAAAAAACCCTCCTCTTGAAAAACACTCTGCAGTCACAACTCATCTCGAATGATCATTGATTAATGACTGCCCTGGCGATGAATTGAAACAAGCAGAAGCTCATGACTTCACGTCAGTGCTTTTCTCGAATTTTCTTGATGTATAAGATGAACTTTGAGAGTGATTCACTGATCGCATTCGTTGCTTTTTGAAGAGGAAATTCAATTACCATAACAAGAAGGTAATATGTATATTAAGTGACTGAAGATGGTCAGTTGTTTCATAAGAAAGCATCCCATGCTCTTTTTAGCAACGTCAATAATGTTTACGAGCAGATAATTCAACTACGAAGTTTAATGAACTGCCTTGAGGTTGACCTGATCTGAAAGAAAATCCTTTATATTGGATCATCAGGACGCCGGACTTCAGATATCAAATATATGACCTGTCCACTTTTGTCGCATATTAAAATCATGGTGTGATTTACACTTTTCGCTGTAGGTATCCGAATCGAGCATCGTCTTTTTTTACGAGACTGTTCAGTTAGGACCTTGAAAGCGTGTTCGAAATGACAATTATGTAGGCACAATGGTCAGTTAAATTTGGCAATTATGTATAATTATCAGTACGAACTGGCGATTATGTATAATTATACGTTCAAACTGGCGATTATGTATAATTGTCAGTTCAACCTTGCAATTTGGTATAATTGTTAGTGTGAAATGGCAATTCTTGATCACTGCCAGTCCTAACTGGAAAATTTCAATTGTGTATTATTGTCAGTTCAAATTGGCAATTATCAATAACTGCTAGTTCGAACTGGCAATTATATACATTTGTTTTTTGAGGTGAGGTTTTGACAGGTGCTATCGTGTTCGTCGTGTTATCTCTCTGTAAGGGAAAGGTGTAAATCATATGCATGCGATCTTCTCTCGGCACTAGAATTTATCGCAAATTTGTATATCCTTTTTCAACTTTTATTAAGAGATTTTTCCTGAACCGTTTAATTCTCAAAGTTCGAACTAAGGAGAGGAAAAATTACTGATTGAAAAAGTCCTATAAAGAAAATTAGGGAGTTCACAAACTCATCGATAAAATTGATCGGCGTAGTAACGAATGGTTACATGCAGCAACTATAACATCAGTTTTCAATAATGTCACAAGCATTTTAACTGCGTTGTCTCAGTTATTTCGCACTATCCACCCCACCGTCACTATAAACTTATGTTTTCAAATGATCCCCAAAGAAAGAAATAACAGGAAGTGAGATCGGCAAACTCACAAAAATCATACGCATCATTGATGATTTGCGGTATACTGACCTCTAAGATCGCGATTATAAACACACATGTAGATCTCAATACGAACCTTAGTCAGATCCGTGCTGGTAATTTCTCAGATTCGCAGGAAACTTTGATTTCGAAATACTCGATCCTAGTAATTTTTTTATCGAATCGATTTTTGGTATATTGACTCATTTTGATGAGTTCTATTGCCTGTCAAAAAAAATTACGAAAAGCACTGCCATGAAGGTAGGAGCTTTTGAGCGCTCGTACATGCACCTTGTAGGTAGATTCACATTTTCCAGTTTTAGAAACCAATTGGAAAAATTTTGATAGCTGTCAAAGAAAATTTCAAACTAAGACCAATTTTTTTCGATAATTCGCTAGAATTTTCTACGGTACTATGGTCTTGGTAATGCGATCTGGACACGTAGTTTGAATACATCATTCTTCGTCTATGTGAGAAATTTCATTCCAATCCAATAAGTAGTTTCGAAATTATCAGGAAAAAAATAGTATGAACGGCTATATTTACGGAACCCCTAGTCTAACTTCGCTCATTGATGAACGTAACCGCGAAATTCGCGATCCAAACCTATCCTGAAAATCTGAAGTCCCTAGGCCTTCCCGTTCGAAAGTTATGATTTTCTATGGTTTCTATGGTTCTGATCATGCGATCTGGAAAAAAATGTAGCTCGAATATATCATTCTCAATTTAAATACAAAATTTCGTCACGATCAAATACATAGTTTTGAAATTATGAAGAAAACTGAATTTCAAACGGCCATATTTACGGAACCCCTAGTCTAATTTTGCTCATTGATGAACGTGACCGCAACATTCGAGATCCACACCTATCCTGAAAATTCCCTAGGCCTATCCATTACAAAGTTATGATTTTCTGTGGTTTCTATGGTTCTGGTCATGCGAGCTGGACAAAATTTCGCATGTAACTTGAACACATAATTTTCCATCTGAGTGCAGAATTTCACCTCGATCGAATCCGTTGTTTCGAAGTTATTAGGAAAACAAAATTTCGAGTGGCCATATTTACGGAACCTCTGGGCGAATTTTGCCCAATAACGAACTTAACCGCGGCATTCGAGAACTACCCTGAAAATTTCAAGTTTCTAGGACATTTCGTTCGAGAGTTATCGTGTATACGGACGGACAGACTCGAATTTTTCGACGGATTCGTCATCAGTGAGTTGAACATAGTCGTTTGAGACCGTTTTCGGCTCAAAATTCGAAAAATACAGACATCGTGACGAAATGATATAGCCCTCGTGTAAGTAGTACGAGCGCTCAAAAACCCCTCTTGTCTTTGTCCATATTGTTTTATAGGTTCCTTATTGGAAATCAGCCTTTAGTTGTGATATTTTCAAGAGTTAACCTTCGATTTTTCCTCGATAAACGCCACTTTACATGCGTAAACTCGAGGAACTATCTGGAACCTATTTCTGCTCCACAAATAAACCCACGTATTCGATTTTGGCTAGTAAGATCTGTGATAAATATCTCAATGATGCCGTAACTCTTGGTTTCTCGCACTCTGTTTAGATCAGAGTGAAACCTTAGTAATTTTATTACCGATTTATGATGCACGGTGGCCACATAGGCGTTCCCTCGGGAAGTTTGGAGGAGCAGTATGTAAATAGAAAAGTATTAACGCGTAGAGTCATTTTTAAAATCAGTCGCGGAAAATAACCGCAAGCCGTCTGTTTGTACTATCGTAAAGAAATGTTCGGAATAATCTACAGTTGTTCTAGACTATACAGGATCTTTCACGAGGAACCTCACCCATATTTATACGGGAAACTACTGAACGTATTTTCATGAAATTCAGCACTTATAAGTATTTCACGATGCTGATGAAATCTAAATATTTTCAAGGCATGAGCACCTCCGGTTTTTCCGGAAATGACGTCAACTTCCGTTTTTCAAATTAAAACACCATTTTTTTATTGCAGAAATAGATTCCTTAGAAAATTTCAAGTTATTTTGATGTAACATTTTTCAGTTTTGGTTGGAAAATTCTCTGAGCGGCAAAATTCGAAAAAAAAATCGAAAATAGAGCTCCGCTGAAACAAGAATAACTTCGAGGTTTTTGAATGGAAAATTTTCATTTTTGGGATTTTTCAAGATGTAAGATTGATGTATCCACTTTAGAAATCGAAATCGCGATTCATGATACAGGGGGTGAAAAAATCGCTTTCAAAGTTAGGGATGACAAAATCGTGAAAAATCAATTTTTTCAAATTAGAACCCCATTTTTTTATGACAGATATTGAATCTACGTTAAAAAATAATGTGAGTGTATGCATCACATCCTTGCCCTAAAATGGATATTTTCTGAGTTATTCACAAAAAACTGTTTTTCGTCTTGAATTTTCAGCTATTTCTTTTCCCTTCACGCCAAAAAGATGAAATTTTCAGGAACTGTTATTTGAACCATGCTGTAGATTTTTCACCCCTTCTTGAAACCGACTTCAAATTACTATTAGGAGAACCATGGCAAACTCTCGCAGTTATAACTAGAGAAGATGCTCAAAGTTTTGACCGTTAATTTCTAGACATTTATTTATACGTCTCAGGAATGCTTCGTGCGTTGCTCTTCTTATTTCATCGGGAGGAAGAGATCTGCAAAAGTGTTTAAAAACCAAATTGAGTTTCAAAACTATGAATCTAAAAATCTAAACAAACCTGAAAGCATTTCTGACTCGTTCTATGCAGTCCTCTTTATCAGTCAGGGGAGTTGAGTAGACAATATTTTTTATCCTACCCCAAACATAATAGTCTAAAGGAGTTAAATCGGGAGAACGTGGTGGCCAAAGATGTGGACCATTGTTCGCCAACCATCGATCTTCAAATAGCCTGTAGAGGATATTTGACACATTGAGTGAATTGTGTGGAGGCGCGCCATCTTGTTGATGCCAGGGTAGTAAAATCTAAAACATGGTTTAAGTAACAGTTCCTGAAAATTTCATCTTTTTGGCGTGAAGGGAAAAGAAATAGCTGAAAATTCAAGACGAAAAACAGTTTTTTGTGAATAACTCAGAAAATATCCATTTTAGGGCAAGGGTGTGATGCATATACTCACATTATTTTTTAACGTAGATTCAATATCTGCCATAAAAAAATGGGGTTCTAGGTTGAAAAAATTGATTTTTCACGATTTTGTCATCCCTAACTTTGAAAGCGATTTTTTCACCCCCTGTATCATGAATCGCGATTTCGATTTCTAAAGTGGATACATCAATCTTACATCTTGAAAAATCCCAAAAATGAAAATTTTCCATCCAAAAACCTCGAAGTTATTCTTGTTTCAGCGGAGCTCTATTTTCGATTTTTTTTTCGAATTTTCCCGCTCAGAGAGAATTTTCCAACCAAAACTGAAAAATGTTACATCAAAATAACTTGAAATTTTCTAAGGAATCTATTTCTGCAATAAAAAAATGGTGTTTTAATTTGAAAAACGGAAGTTGACGTCATTTCCGGAAAAACCGGAGGTGCTCATGCCTTGAAAATATTTAGATTTCATCAGCATCGTGAAATACTTATAAGTGCTGAATTTCATGAAAATACGTTCAGTAGTTTCCCGTATAAATATGGGTGAGGTTCCTCGTGAAAGACCCTGTATATCGTTCCACTATTCATGATCATTTTCTGGCTTGAATATCATGACACGCTACTGTATGCTCTTGAATGAAATATTACGGATGCGGTCAATTTCACACGTTCAAATTTCCTCGCCACATGATTCTCCAAAGATTCTACAGATTTCCAGGAGGTTTATTTTCTAATTCGGCGGTCCATATCTTCTAAGCTGAGATAGACCGTCTAGTTTCATCTTCACTATTCTTCTTCAGAATACAAAAACTCGTGCTAGCCAAGCCAGCAGAATTTCATTCTTTCAGCCAACCCCTTCTACGCCACTGGCGTCGAAAAGCTCCGCCACTAAGCTCCCGCTCTTCATTGCATCGCACACCTCGTTTATCGCGCTCGCTAGCCTCTCCCGAGGGCCCGGGTGCAGGGCAGCATCGATGGTCGCCATGGAAACGCCGGCAGTTTCACAAACGGCGGATTTGTGCAGTTGCATAGGGATCTTTATTTCCCGTTGAGAAGCATATCGGATTGAGGTGATAAGCACGTATTTTCCGAGGAGAGAAAACATATTCGACGGCGGGGGCCTTCCATTCTTCGGGGGTTGTTTTCCCCCGTTGGCGTTTTATGCCATCGAGTCGTATTTCTCGCCATTGTCGTTCTGTCAGACGAGGAGGTTTACGGGTTGCCCAAGGTTATGGTATTCGATGTTCATTCAGAAGAGCTTCGGGATTTTCGCTGATAAGTTTTTGGCTTGCCGTCATCATTATGGTGGAACGACAAGTGAATTTCTGTATTTCCTTTAACATTATGTCATACGAGGTCTATATCATTTCGTCACGATGTCTGTATTTTTCGAATTTTGAGCCGAATTGGTATCAAACGACTATGTTCGACTCACTGATGACGAATCTGTCGGAAAATTCGAGTCTGTCCGTCCGTCCGGCCGTCCGTATACACGATAACTCTCGAACGGAATGTCCTAGAAACTTGAAATTTTTAGGGTAGGTTCGAATCTCGAATGCCGAGGTTAAGTTCGTTATTGGGCAAAATCCGCCTTAGGGTTCCGTAAATATGGCCGCTCGAAATTTTGTTTTCCTGATTACTTCGAAACTACAGATTCGATCAAGATAAAATTTTGCACTCTAATGGAAAATGAGGTGTTCAAGCTACATGCAAAATTTTGTTCAGCTCGCATCACCAGAACCATAGAAACCATAGAAAATTGTAACTTTTGAACGGAAACGCCTAGAGACTTGAAATTTTCAGGATAGGTGTGGATCTCGATTGTCGTGATCACTTTCATCTGTGAGCAAAATTATACTAGGGGTTCCGTAAATATGGTCGTTTGAAATTTAGTTTTCTTGATAATTTCCAAACTACAGATTCGATCGTGACGAAATTTTGTATACTTATGGAGAACGATATATTCAAGCTACATTTCTTCAGATCGCATGACCAGAACCATAGAAACCATAGAAAATCATAACTTTCGAACGGAAAGGAATAGGGATTTGAAATTTTCAGGATAGGTGTAGATCTGAAATGTGGTGTTCACGTAAAACTAGAATGACATATTAAAGCAACATTCTGTCCAGATCGCATGACCAGAACCATAGAAACCATAGAAAATTACAACTTCCGAAGGAAAAGGCCTAGGAACTTGAAATTTTCAGGGTGGCTTTGGATCGCGAATTTCACGGTCACGTTCATCAATGAGCAAAATTAGACTAGTGGTAAATATGGCCGTTCAAAATATTCTGTTCCTGATAATTTCGAAACTACCGATTTGATTGGAATGAAATTTTGCAACTAGCTGAGGAATAATTTATTCAAACTACGTGCGAAATTTTGTCCAGATCGCATCACCAAGACCATAGATACCGTAGAAAATTTTAGCGAATTATTGAAAACAAAATTGGTCACCTAAAGCACTGACTTGAAGTCTGGATTATCGCCTTAGTTTGAAAATTTGTTTGATAGCTGTCAAAAATTTCCTCAATTGGTTTCCAAAACTGGAAAATGCGAATTTACCTACAAGGTGCATGTACGAGCGCTCAAAAGCTCCTGCCTTCACGGCAGTGCTTTTCGTAATTTTTATGTACCAAAACGGCCTCCAGTGTTCATTGTCAGTATGACAATGTACTGTCAATTTATTTTTATGAAGTTCAAAAGATGGAAGTCCCGACTTATATTGAATATATCAGAAAATTTTTTTCTGTGTACAAAAAACGGACTCAAGTGTTCATTATCATTATGACAAATACTGTAAGTTCATTTCATGAACTCCAATACATGGAATCAACGGATCATATTGAATATATATGAAGAGCTGAATTTTCAAGGGTGAATTTTCTTTATCTACTCCTATTGAATTATATATTCATTATTCAACTACTTTTGAGCAATTAATAGTATCTGTGAACAAACAACGTGAGTTATAATAACTCACTACCATAACTCCCTGGCTCTGTGCTTCTGAACAAGCCGATTGGCCGAAAGGGAACAGTCCATAATTGGTATTGAGGGGAGGTCACTAGAATAATTTTGACGTTTTCTTAAATTAAGTTGATACCTAATCATTATTGTGAATGTTAAGATGAAAAAGATGAATTCAGATAGTGAAGATGAATTATATATTATGTACACCTTAAGAAATAAGACAAGCAGCCAATGTTGCCATACAGAATTTATTGCCCGAAAAATCCCAAAACAAATATAAAGGTGTATACAACAATTTTCAAGATTGGTGTAGCAGTAAGTATATTAAGTCGTCGTTTACAGAGAATGTTCTTTGGGCATATTTTAGTGAACTTAGCACTAAATATAAAGCATCGCACCTATGGACTTTCTATACTCCATGCTAAGAAGCACAATCAACATAAATAATGCATTGTTATAGGTAACTATTAAGATTTGTAAATAAAGTTCTTTCTCTGTACTTGTATCTCAGTATTTATTTTAATAGTCGTAGATAAAGTATAGTATTCAATTAATGTATGGTAATGGTCATAACTCATAACTCGCCTTCGGCTCGCGCTGCAAACTTCATCTGCGTGAGTTATGACCTATATTACCGTTCGTTGAATAATATACTATTAAATTATCCTCGCTGATAGTGGCAACGTTTTATATCTTCAAATCCGTTTCACTGGCCAGAATAATGAACAAAAGTATTCATTCATAACTTGTATTGTATCGAGGTAGAAACAATGGTTCCGAAAACCTCCAAATTTAAGAAACACATATTATGAAGTACCTAATGAAACCGTCAAAAATCATAATTTCCCTCTATTTCTAACTCCAATAACTTCCACTACCTACCTAAATATTTCGAAATTCTCGCAAACTGCACGGGGCTGTTGAAGAGGAGGAAGTTGAGGATTCGTTTCGCGCCTCGTATCGGTCTATTTTTTTCAACTTCCAATATCTTCGATTTGCCTGAATCGATCGATTCAAGTGTAGTGAAAAAGTCAATATATCTCAACTGTATGAAGTTTTCAACATATTCCATATGTACCGAATCGGCCGTTTCTCCAGAAATGGAGTAACTTTGCTTGAATAGATCGATTCAAGTATAATGAAAGAGTCGATACATCTCAAACTGAATGAAGTTTTCAATATTTACCCGATGCATGAAATCGGACGTTTTTCCAGCAATGTATTAACTGTTGAGCGCTCGCTAGTACCTACATACACGAGGCTACATCATTTCGTCACGATGTCTGTATTTTTCGAATTTTGAGCCGAAAATGGTCTCAATCGACTATGTTCGACTCACTGATGTCGAATCCGTCAAAAAATTCGAGTCTGTCCGTCCGGCCGTCCGTCCGTATAGACGATTACTTTCGAACGGAATGTCCTAGAAACATGAAATTTTCAGGGTAGGTACGAATCTCAAATGCTGCAGTTAAGTTCGTTATTAGGCAAAATTCGCTCAGGGGTTCCGCAAATATGGCCGCTCGAAATTTCGTTTTTCTGATTACTTTGAAACTGCAGAACCATAGAAACCATAGAAAATTATAACTTTTTAATGGAAAGGCCTAGGGACTTGAAATTTTCAGGATAGGTGTGGATCTGAAATGTCGCGTTCACGTTTATCAATGATCAGAATTATACTAGGGGTTCCGTAAATACGGTCGTTTGGAATTTGGTTTTCTCGATAATTTCGAAACTACGGATTCGATCGAGATGAAATTTTGTATTTTAATCGAGAATGATATATTAAAGCAATATTTTGTCCAGATCGCATGACCAGAACCATACAAACCATATAAAATCATAACTCTCGAACGGAAAGGCCCAGGGACTTGAAATTTGCAGGATAGGTTCGGATCGCGAATTTCGCGGTTACGTTCATCGATTGGCAAAATTAGACTAGAGGTTCCGTAAATATAGCCGTTCAAACAATTTTTTCCTGATAATTTCGAAACTTCTTATTGGATTGGAATGAAATTTCGCACATAGATGAAGAATAATGTATTCAAACTACATTGGTCACCTAAAGCACTGACTTGAAGTCTGGATTTTCGTCTTGGTTCGAAATTTTTTTCGACAGCTGCCAAAATATTTTCAATTGGTTTCTCAAACTGGAGAATGCGAATCTACCCACAAGGTGGATGAACGAGCGCTCTAAAGCTCCTGATTTCAAGGCAGTGCTTTTCTAAAAATTTTTTTCAACTTCCAATATCTTCGATTTGCCTGAATCGATCGATTCAAGTGTAGTGAAAAAGTCGACACATCTCAATTAAATGAAGTTTTCAATATTTACTGAATGCATGAAATCGGCCGTTTCTCCAGAAATGGAGTAACTATTTTTTCAACTTTCAATATCTTCGATTTGCCTGAATTGATCGATTCAAGTGTAGTGAAAAGTTGGCCTTACAGAAGTGGTGAGAGCTCCGAAGGCTTTTCTGCCTAGGTATCACAGAAGCAATATTTACCACAATGTGAGTATTATTTGACCTTCTACCTTGAGCTAGTGGAAAGAGGGGGACTACTGACTGTTCTAAGATTAGGATCATCAAAGGACAGCATTCAATTAAGAAAGAGTTCTTCATCAGCCCAGAAGGCATTGAGTATGACTTTGGTGCGAACTATGAAGTGGTTATTGACAAGCTTCAGGTAGGCTTCAGGAATAACTGCCCTTAAAACATTTCAGGTAGAATGATACTGCAAGAATTTGCATTGTCAAAGATAGGAAGGTGGCCCTGAGGCACTTTGAGGCCTACTAGTAGGAATGTTGGTCCACAACAGGTTGATCCAGAAGAGTCTTGAGCTGCTGGAGTTCGAGAGGGTTACGTCCGCAAGTCACTGAAGAAGGAGTGGATTTCTTAGGGCGTCAGTAGTGGAATGGTAACGCTCCAAAGATCAAATGGTCGCGGTGCAGGAGGCTGCCAAGCAATAAACTGAATCTTAATCGGGATCGGGCTTGATTTGCTGTTTGGAAGACCTCGGAAGGAACGGTGCTTGGCATTATATTATTTTGACGACGGTGATATGAAATCCCACCAGGGGGTGGAGCTTACGACCCAAAACCTTGCCCCACATTTAGAAATATTATTCGAGGTGACACGTTAATGGTATATATGTCGAAGAAACGTCCATCATGAATATACCTTTCATTATCAATTCAGTGCAACAATATTCATGAATCAGTCTAGCTGATGTGACTTCCTCGGTGATAAACACCTAGAGTCATAACAGATGCATCGGACTGGACACCGATAATAAAAATATTTCGACTAATTAGTATTGTCATAGCGAGAATATTCGCTCATTAGAGGTTTCTCACGGCCATATTTTATCTGCGAATACCTATAAATAAATCATTGTCGCCGGTGATTGTTCGAATGCAAGCGGAGTCTGGAGATTATGCTTGTATGGTTATTAATTTTGCATGTGCAAGTCAACAATCGACCATTTCCGATAAGAAACGTTCCGTGTTGGCAAGCCTTGAAATATTATCGTTGAAATGCCACGCGAAATTTTGTGTGACATCAAAAATCACGTTGGGAATGTTCACTTTCCAACACCCAACAGAAAAGATGGTAATTTAAGGGTGCATGGGAGCCAACAACCCAAGCTCTCAAAAATAAAACCGTCAAATGGTACACAGATGGTTCTAAAACCACTACGGGGAGTGGCTGGCAGAAAGAGGTGTGGAAATTAACCTAGTAAGAGACTATTAAAAATGTGATATAGCAATACATTCTGACAGCCAGACTGCAATTAAAGCACTGAGCTCTCATATCATCGATTCTAAGAGAAGATTGGAGTGCCGAAGAAAAATCAACGAAATAGGCAAGAATAACAAGGTCTGTTTAGTCTGAGTTCCTGGTCACTCAGGAATCAAAGTAAATGAAGAGGCCAACACACTTGCCAGAAAAGAAGCACAAACTCCTTTCCTTGGTCCAGAACCTTTGGTGGTTTATGTACCTACAAGAAAGAGTTTCAGGAGAAAGAAGAAACCAAAATAGAAACACCCTGGCGGAATCTTCCTGGGTTGGATCATTCCAACAAGTTTCTTCGAAGCTTTGACACTGCGAGATCTAAGGAGTATCCGGATCTTAGCAAGAATATCTTGCACCTATTCATTGGATTCCTTATAGGGGATTGCCACAGGAAGCACCTCATGAGAATGGGTCTAGCAGAAAACGACGAGTGCAGAGTCTGCGAGGGGATAGGAAGAAGCTCTGAATCACCTGGTGATGGAATACCTCGCTAACGCAAAAAATGCTTTGGACAAAAGACTTGTACAAGTGAGGAAGTAACCTCCTTGAAGCCATCCCAGATACTGGAGTTCATCAGAACTCTGGAACTGGAGGCGATAACTACTCTGATGGGGGGCACAATAGACTTTAAGGTCGCAATGGAATGAAACCCCCCCCTTGAAATCTATATCAAATCTCAATCTGATGCGAGTGTAAGAATTCTTATGTACCCAGGCCTAGGAGTTTTAAAAAAAAACCTCGAAAAAGTTTGCTCAACTAGTACCCTGAGTGATTACCCCATTTGTTCTATGTTTTCGAGGTTTTTGCATTTTGTAAGGGCAAATTGCGATATTCCCTATCAAAACAATAAGAAAAATCTTGTTGAAACGTTACCTACCCAGACCTTCCTAAGATCCAAATAAAAATAATCGCTCCCAAGTAACTTCTGAGTTGAAGGACAACTTCACCAACAAATTTTCGGCATGGCGATGAGATTAGAACACAAAGTAATGTGTTTTGTCTTTCCATTGAAAAACAGCGAAAAAATGTATACACCAAAGTGATTCATCAGCCTTCAACGCGTTAGATTCATCATTGTCATAGATAGTCGTAGATGTCTTTTTGTACGAATACTATAACTGTAATGATAGTTGCAAAAAATGGACTTCAGCCTGCCGGATCCAGGAAAACCGCTCAGACCGATCCAATCGTTGCTCAGTACAATAAAAACGTCCGATTCATTTTTTACTACGATTTCATTGTGAAAAATAGCTGATGATTCCTCATTTTAACCGTCGTAAAACCAGCGTTTTGTTTTATACCTTTTTTATCTTGGAACTCGAAAGTGATTGATGTCAGTCGTAAACTAACGACAAGCTATAAAACTAAAAATAAATCTTCACATCAACGCGGCCACGCTCGCGAGCAGCAGGTGAAGCTCAATCGGGTAGAGGGTCTTTCCTTTGGATGACCCTGTGACATGCGATTTCGTGCCGTCTAAATATTGAAAGTTTGGGTTTCTTCCTGGGTAACATAGCAAAATTACGAAGCCAAAATATTCCAATGAGGGGGACAACTCCATCCTTGTAGATTTCTACCTTCCTACTTCTTCTGTCGAACTGTTCCTGTTAATATATTGTTGCGGTCTGAATATTGGGGACCTATTAGTTTGTGTTTTGTCTGAACAATTTCAGTCTGGAGCTTGGTTATGTGTTTTTCCTTCAACTCGGTAACATGGAAATTGACCCCACCCAGAATGGGTAGGAATTCTTCGGACCCAACTTGGCAAAAACTTTCAACTACCAAGAGGTAGCAATTGATCAAAATAGTATTGATTTGGATCTAGTGATAATGGCTCGTCTGACAGTTTGGTTCAGTTTGTTCCGAGGATTCGTTCATATATGTAATAGAAAGCAAATCACCAATTAACCCAACCAAGCAAATGTAAGGTTTGTTTAAAACTGGTTTTTCGTTCGAAGAAATTCGAAATCGCCCCAAAAACAATACACGAGCATTTGATGAATCGATCGATTCAAGTGTAGTGAACATCTCAACTAAATGAAGTGTTAAATATTTACCTGATGCATGAAATCGGCCGTTTCTCTAGAAATGGAGTAATTTTTTTTTTTCAACTTCCAATATCTTCGATTTGTCTTAAACGATCGATTCAAGTGTAGTGAAAAGTCGGTACATCTCAACTGAATAAAGTTTTCCAATATTCACCTGATGGATGGAATCGGCCGTTTCTCCAGAAATGGAGTAACTTTTTTCTTCAACTAGCATATCTTCGATTTGCCTGAATCGATCGATTCGAGTGTCATGAAAAAGTCGAATTCGAAATCGCCCCAAAAACAATACACCATCGTGTGCTGCAATCAGAAATGCACAAGGGAGGGCCAGGAAAGAAGGCGAAGAAAAAAAATTACGAAAAGCACTGCCGTGAAGTCAGGAGCTTTTGAGCGCTCGTACATCCACCTTGTGAGTAGATTCGCATTTTCCAGTTTTAGAAATCAATTGAAGGAATTTTCGACAGCTGTCAAAAAAATTCTGAACTTAGGCGAAACTCCAGACTAAATGTCGGTGCTTCAGCTTTTTTTTTGATAATTCGCTAGAATTTTCTACGGTATCTATGGTCTTGGTGATGCGATTTGGACAAAATCTCGCACGTAGTTTGAATACATTATTCCTCAGCTAGGTGCGAAATTTCATTCCAATCCAGCAGTAGTTTCGAAACTATCAGGAAAAAAAAATTTTGAAGGGCCATATTTACGGAACTTCTAGTCTAATTTTGCTCATTGATGAACGTGACTGCGACATTCGCGATCCAAACCCAACCTGAAAATTTCTAGTTCCTAGGCCTTTCCCTTCGGAAGTTAAAATTTTCTATGGTTTCTATGGTTCTGGTCATGCGATCTGGACAAAATGTTGCTTTAATGTATCATTCTCGATTGAAATACAAAATTTCATCTCGATCGAATCCGTAGTTTCGAAATCATCGAGAAAACAAAATTTGCTTCTTTTTGGAACACATGTATTTTTAGGATTGTTCCTTTTTGAGCGCTCGTTCTACTTACTCGAGGGCTATATCATTTCGTCACGATGTCTGTATTTTTCGAATTTCGAGCCGAAAATGGTCATAATCGACAAGGTTCGACTCACTGATGACAAATCCCTCGAAAAATTTAAGTTTGTCCGTCCGGCCGTAAGCACAATAACTCCCGAACAGAACAACCTAGAGACTTGAAATTTTCAGTGTGGGTTCAGTTCCCAAATGTCACGGTTGATTTGGTTAATGGGCAAAATTCCACTAGGGGTTCCGTGAATATGGCTGTTCGAAATTTTGTTCTCCTGATTACTTTGGAACTATAAATTTGATCGAGATGAAATTCTGCACCCAAATGTAGAATGACGTATTCAAGCTACATGCAGAATTTTGTCCAGATCGCATATTCAGAACCATAGAAACCATAGAAAATTATAACTTTCGAACGGAAAGGCCTAGGGACTTGAAATTTTCGGGATAGGTGTGGATCTCAAATGTTGCGGTCACGTTCATGAATGAGCGAAAATAGACTAGGGGTTCCATAAATATGGTCGTTTGAAATTGAAAATATTTTCTTCCTGATAATTCAGAAACTACTGATTAGACTGGAATGAAATTTTGCACATAGATAAAGAATATTGTATTCAAAATACGTGCAGAATTTTGTACAGTTCACATTACCAAGACCATAGATACCGTTGAAAATTCAAGCGAATTATCGAAAAAAAAATTGGTCACCTGACTGACGTGAAGTCTGGCGTTTCACAAGTTTGAAATTTTTCTTTACAGCTTTCAAATATTTCTTCAATTGTTTTCTCAAACTGGAAAATGCGAATCTACCTACAAGGTGGATGAACGAGCGCTCAAAAGCTCCTGACTTCACAGGAGTGCTTTTTATGATTTCTTTATTTTAGCTGATGGGTTTTTCAATTAACATTGTCGATTACGCACGGAAAATCTTTGTATTCGGTATACGTCGATTTCAACGAGCTCATCTCTAATCGTTTATCATCATAAATCGATTTTGGTTGACGGATGGGGGAGGATGGACAGACGGATATTTTTCATTCGA
This sequence comes from Aphidecta obliterata, assembly GCA_963966015.1. NCBI lineage: Eukaryota > Metazoa > Arthropoda > Insecta > Coleoptera > Coccinellidae > Aphidecta > Aphidecta obliterata. The sequence goes on along the minus strand of OZ014435.1, from coordinate 14,083,891 downwards.
TTTTACCCTAATAATTCTTTGTCGAAAAGTTAAATGGGCCATACATGTGAATAAAAGCCATACCCTTTCCTTGAAAAGAGACAGCCTTGCAAAATTGAGAAGTTTTTTTTTCTCGAAATTGCTGAAGGGTTAAATTGTGTGGCATTGGCAATATTTTTTTTGGTGTGATCTTTCAAATGGGTGAAATGTGCAACCACTATTCCCTTTATACAGAACTAAATTCCTCAACTAGAGAATATATGTCGAAAAGAACTATTTTTTGCGAAACTTTTCCAACTCCTGTGTTCTTCTCGTAGAAAAAATCGTTTCTTAATAAAAAAAATTCAAAAGCACAGCGTGCTTTTGCCCGCTTGTTTCAATTAATCGACAGAACGGTCACTCATAACCAATCTATAATCTTTTGACATACGGTAATACTGTAGGCATAAACCACAAACGTCAAAGTCACAAAGATTTTATAAACTTTGAAAGATGGAATCTCCCAATATCAAATATTCTCAACACCGGATCAGAAAGACTCAATTTTCACTTTTCTTGTTTACGGACGGACTGACGGAGAGACTGACGGACGGACGGCCGGAAGGATATAATTGAACTTTACCTAGAATTCTTACTCTGTGACCCAAACCCAATTGCTTGAGACCATTCTCTTGTTCAAAGAAATAAGAGAAATGAAATATAACCTCTTGCAGCTTCTGTAAATAGAATCGAAGGAGAAATGTTTCATTTCGGTTCACTTGGGTTCTTTTCCATGCCCAAAAATATCAAACTAAAATATACAGAGACATATACCACCCCACATAATCCGGCAGAATTTTGACAGAATTTCATCCTAATGAAATCATATGAATCACAAAGATTACAAAAGGAATCGTTTTTAAGAGCTCGGATAAACCATTGAACCATATTTCTCATGAGTGAATTGATGGGGAAATAAATTAACATTCTGAAATATTCCTTCATTCAGTTCTTTATGTAGGTAGACCAAGTGAGATTTCTGAAAACATTCCAGCTCAAATTGACTACTTCGATAATAATAATTTAACTAATTAATTCAATATGTCGAGTCAATTATACCGGAGGAATATTCTTAAATGATCGAAACTGGATAAAGATCATTATCTCGCATATATTAAAAGGCCCAACCTGTCTTCGTAAACATCTTGGGAACATTTTTCGATAAACCGTATATATTGGAAAAAATTCCATCTTTATGATTCCGCTTGGAAAGTACGTTACCGATTCACCCCGTATTTCCTCTGGTCACTTTTTATAGCTCACTACAGCATCCCTATGGATCGGTTAACCTCGAACGAAGCGATGAAAAGAGAGGAATCTCTATTCTCTCGTCAATGAAGCGAACTACCCCTCTTGTAGTTTGAACGTGATCTTACAGATGTCGCTACCGTCCGCGTTTGCACCCCTACGTATCGGTTTAGCGCCGAACGCAGTTTTACGAGCGCATATATAATCTCGGATATTTTCGATGAATAATCGTGAACATTTCTGAAATATGCTTATAACGATGAATTCATCAGAAATTAAATTCGATTTGATGGGTGCAGATTGTTCGTTTCGTTCAAGGTTTTTTTTTCTCGTTTATAAAAGAGCTCTTTTCATTTGTTGTTGACAACATTTATCATTCTGAAATTGGGGTTGACTAGACTGATTGAATCTGATTAAATGAACACTATTTCAATCTCAGAATTATTAATTTACTGCAAATAATGCAACTAAAGTAACAAGTACAAATCTATATGTTGAAACACTCGCGACTCGAAGATATTCAACAATTGTCGCAGAGATAATTGATTCAACTGCAGGATTTGTTGGGAATAATTAATATTGGCATATGAAACTATGTTTCAATGGCAGAATTGCAATTGAAGCATATGTGGGATGAGTTTCAGATTGACTGAATTGTTACTTTTTCAAACACGCCATAACTCAATTTGTTTCGACAGTTAACAGATGAAACCCAAACAATCTGAAGTCACTGTTATTTATAGTTCTGTGGATTTTTGAACAAGCATTGAATTCATTCCGATTTCAGGATCAATATAACTGATTCCTGATTGAAATTCAAGACTGAAAAAAAATCACATCAAATTTTACGAGCAGTGTATACTAAATTTCGCACAATTCAACATTAAGTTTGCGAATATAGGTGTCGCTAGGGGTATGTTAAGGCTGACTATGCCTACAGAAGGGTGGTGCCCCTTCTGGGCTGCGTTTCAACCCCCCCAATTAGTGAAATTTTCTGCATTTGCAACGATGTTGCGACTACAGATTGCATCCCCTACCGATAGAGGACCTGTAACATCGTTTTCGTCAGGAAGTGTAGGTTCGAGAGGATTTATTTTTGTCGGTTATGTAAAACTAACAAATTTGGATCAGGAAATGCGGTTTTAAGTCTTTTGTTCTAATATTAAATGTTGGATTTTTTTTTCACGTCATACCCCAAGCATATTCAATAGGATTCGGATCCGGTGAACGAGATGGCCATGGCAAATCATTAACGCCTGTTTTTGACAGGTACTAGAACTCAACATCAAAAGATATCATTTCGACGGAAGTTGGTCATATAAAATATTCAATTTGAAAAAAGTTCAAAAAATCTTGGGCATCCATATCTTAATAAGACTCTGGATCGTTTTATTTCTCTGTTAGGAGATAATGAATCACTATTCTATATGCATTTCCTCATAATGTAAATAAACAGCTCGACTTCCTTTGCGATATTTAAAAAAAATTAGGAAGTTCACAAACTCGCCTGCATAAAATTGATCCAAATTGTTTACAGAAATTGTTCGAAATGGTCACCATTCGCTTGATGTGCACAGTCTTGCCCGGCGTAATAACAAATGGTTACATGCAGCAACTATCACATCAGTTTGCAATAATGTCACAAGCACTTTCAATGCGTTGTCTTAGTTCCTCCGCACTATTCAACTCACCGTCACTAATACATTAATACTTTCAAATGATCCCAAAGAAAGAAATCAAAAGGGTTGAGATCGGAAACCTCACCGAAATCATACGCATCATATACCACGATAATAAATACACATGACATACATTTATATCTCGAAACGAACCTGAGACGGATCCGAGCTGGGAATTTCTCAGATTCGCGGGTAATTTTGATCTCGAAATACTCGACCCTGTAACAAAATAATTCTGCTTTACACGTGAAAATAAAATTGAGCTTTTCTGATCTGGTTTCGAGAAATATTAAATCTGTTGAAGTGTCATTTGCCTAAAATAGAATTATTGGTCCGAATGACGGCCTGTTTGTTCCACAGAATCTGTGTACCGTTTACTTATCTCGCTATCTCGCCCTTATGTTAAATCAAAATAATTTAGTTAATTTTTTCTAAACAAAACCCAAATTGATAGTTGATGTGACATCGCCTTCAAGTTGAATGTTAGTTATGTCAGTTGAGCTACGGTTGGATCAGTCTTTCAAAAACCAGGGGTGAGTTTGCTAAGACTCGAAGCCCAGTACCAGGATGATGAACTCAAACAAGCCCGCAAATCCTTTCAAATTTTTGAGGCTCAATTCTCTCTTGTGCGTTCGAAACGTAATATTGCTGTAAAATATTGCACTTTATGCCAAAATGATTGACCAGCTTATAACCCAATAATTCTTCATCCCAAAACTATTACCTATGTTTTAATTTGTTCTAGAAGCGCATCCACCATCAAGTTTGTTTTTGGTTTTTTCCCGAAGTTTTTTTCTGGATATCCTAGGATTCTGTAAGGTCATTCATCAATGGATGGTGCAAAACTTCATGAAATAATTTTTCTGTACTCGTGCTGCTTCCACTGCATTGGCAAAATGTTAAAAATTAGGTTAAAATGAGTTGAGAGTTGGTGATGCGATCTGGACAAAATTTCGCACGTAGTTTGAATACATTATTCCTCAGCTAGGTGCGAAATTTCATTTCAATCCAATCAGTAGTTTCGAAACTATCAGAAAAAAAATATTTTGAACGGCCATATTTACGGAACCCCTAGTCTAATTTTGCTCATTGATGAACTTGGCCGCGATATTCGCGATCCAAATCTACCCTGAAACTTTCAAGTTCCTAGGCCATTCCGTTCAAAAGTTACAATTTTATATGGTTCCTATGGTTCTGGTCATGCGATCTGGACAAAAAAATTGCTTTAATATATCATTCTCGATTAAAATACAGAATTTCATCTCGATCGAATCCGTAGCTTCGAAATTATCGGGAAAACAAAATTTAAAACGATCATATTTACGGAACCCCTTGCACAATTTTGCTCATAGATGAAAGTGATCACGACATTCGATATCCACACCTATCCTGAAAATTTCAGGTCCCTAGGCGTTTCCGTTCAAAAGTTAAAATTTTCTATGGTTTCTATGGTTCTGGTCATGCGATCTGGAAAAAATTTCACATGTAGCTTGGACAACCCATTCTCTATTGCAATTTTGCTCGAGTGCAAAATTTCATCTCGATCATATCTGTAGTTTTCAAGTAATCAGGGGAACAAAACTTTGAACAGTCATATTTACGGAACCCCTCGTGGAATTCTGCCCATTAACGAACTTAACCTAGGCATTTGGGATCTGAAGATACACTGAAAATTTCAAGTCTCTAGGTTGTTCCGTTCGAGAGTTATCGTGCTTACGGACGGCCGGACGGACGGACAGACTCAAATTTTACGACGGATTCGTCATCAGTGAATTGAACTCTATCGTTTGAGACCATTTTCGGCTCAAAATTCTAAAAATACAGACATCATGACGAAATGATATAGCCCTCGTGTAAGTAGTACGAGCGCTCAAAAAGGGTGATATGAAAAAAAAAATTATGACGTCAATAAGTTTTTTTAAATAAGCACGATTTGCCCTAACTTGATTATTATAACATATTACAGAATCTTTCCTATCGCTGTCTAAAGCAGTTGCAATATTTTGTTTGCCTAAGAGTTTAATTTTGATAGATGAAGATATGTGTCTCTTCGTTTTAGAATGTCTTTCGATTGAACGCGGTGAATTCTTCAAATCAGAGAATCCTGTTTTCGACCAGGTTGTATATTCTGTCTGATGCGAAAACAATGAACAGGGCCAACAAAATAAGTTCTCCCGTTTAATCGATCCCTTCACATTTTTCATACCAATCAACATTGAAACCCCTTCTTTGACTTTTTTCGGTTGACTTTAAATGAATCAAATTTGGCCGAGGTCTCGATAAAGTTTTTACCACGTACAACTTAGTCTCGATATTCAAATTACTGAAATTATTGTTCAAAACCCATTCAACGGTATCATCACATCTTTGAATTTCCTCTTATTTATCTATTTTCCGATTTCCGTACCACGATCGACAAAATCAAAGCACCACCGAACTTACAAGAAAACTGAAAAGCCGTTGGGTCGTTGAATTGAAATCAAAACAATGAACACGTGTCCCGAATCCCGAATGGTTCATCGAATTCTCAAATATACACGAATTTACCCGAAGAACAAGGGAACCCTGCTTCCAGTGCTTACTCGGAGGGATATAATGTATGGTCAAGTCAATCGAAATTCTTCTCTCTCTACCCGTGTGCTTCTCTGTTTGGTGTATTATGTTTAGCGCGGTTTGAGGAGCTCGCTGAGTGATTGCCTCCTCCTCTATCTCTCTCATATTGAAGAACCGACAAGAGTGTTGTCTCTTGTCTCCTATCAGATCTGAATGCAGAGGCGTAGCAAGTGCATGCAAATGAGAATTTTATTTTCATTTATTCATGAAAATTCTGACAGAGATTCTATCTGTATTTTTAAATATTTTGATTGCTATGAGAACTACAGCCATGGAAATTTTAGGGTAGCCTTAGCCACTTATGGTCATGCACAAAAGATCGAATGGTTACTTTGAGACCAAACGATTCCCTTCGAAATAATCCAATCGACGCAGAAACAATAAACTTTTTCTGAATGATGTGGGAGAAGCTTACGCCACCTGGATTGAACGGTGATAATTACACTAGATCGGGAATACTGATCCCCCAAAAATGTCAAAACCCGAAAAAAAAACCCTCGTCCGTAGGGAAGTTTAGCGAACCCATCTGCCGCACCCCTAACAGCCTCCGAGGGACGCGATTCTGGAGCGACGAAAATCGCGTTAGAAGGCGAAAAATACAACGGGGGGACAATCTTCGGGACCTCCGTAGATCACTATCGGGAACGACATCATCTGGCCAGTGTGTGTAATGGCCGACTGGGAGGATTGGGGAGAGGCGGAAGGAGAATTTACGGTCCGAGGAGGTCGAAGGCCCCCTTCGGAGATCGTCGTCTCCCCAGTCTGGGCGCCGAGGTGCCTCCTTCTCATTCTTTTTTTTTTTCGAGGATGCATTTCGGGGATGGAACAGAGCTTGTATCTGGAAGATTTTGAGGGGTTGATTCTTACTCGGTAACCTGATTCTGTTCAGCAAGTGTTTGGCGACTAGATGTGAGGAAATCGATAAGTCGAGAGGTTTTTCCAGGAATCGATGTGAGAGGATCATCATGGTGGTCCAAACTTTATATTTAAGGGGGCATTTTATGGAATTACCTGAATTTCAATTCATTTCTCATATCGAAGAAGACTGCCGGAAAGGTTGATAAAAATTTAGAAAAGCACTGCCGTGAAGGCAGGAGCTTTTGAGCGCTCGTACATGCACCTTGTAGGTAGATTCGCATTCTCCAGTTTTACAAACCAATTGGAAAGATTTTGACAGCTGTCAAAGAAAATTTCAAACCAACACGAAAATCCAGACTTCACGTCAGTGCTTTGGGTCCATTTTTTCGATAATTCGCTAGAATTTTCTACGGTATCTATGGTCTTGGTAATGCAATCTGGACAAAATTATACATTATTCTTCATATATGTGCGAAATTTCATTTCAATCCAATAAGTATTTTCGAAATTATCAGAAAAAATATAGTTTGAACGGCAATATTTACGGAACCCCTAGTCTAATTTGGCTCATTGATAAAAAGGATCGCGAAATTCGCGATCAGAACCTATCCTGAAAATTTCAAGTCACTAGGCCTTTTTGTTCGAAAGTTATGATTTTCTATGGTTTCTATGATTCTGATCATACGATCTGGAAGAAATGTAGCTCGAATATATAATTCTCAATTTAAATTCAAAATTTCGTCGAGATCGAATCCATAATTTTGAAATGATCAAGAAAACTGAATTTCAAACGGTCATATTTACGGAACCCCTAGTCTTATTTTGCTCATTGATACACGTGAATGCTACATTCACGATCCACACCTATCCTGAAAATTTCAAGTCTCTAGGCCTTTCCATTACAAAGTTATAATTTTCTATGGTTTCTATGGTTCTGGTCATGCGAGCTGGACAAAATTTTGCATGTAGCTTGAGTACGTAATTATCCATCTGAGTGCAAAATTTCACCTCGATCGAATCAGTAGTTTCGGAGTAATCAGAAAAACAAAATTTCGAGCGGCCATATTTACGGAACCCCTTGGCGAATTTTGCCCAATAACGAACTTAACCGCGGCATTCGAGATTCAAACCTACCCTGAAAATTTCAAGTTTCTAGGACATTCCGTTCGAGAGTTATCGTGTATACGGCCGGACGGACGGCCGGACGGACAGACTCGAATTTTTCGACGGATTCGTCATCAGTGAGTCGAACATAGTCGATTGAGACCATTTTCGGCTCAAAATTCGAAAAATACAGACATCGTGACGAAATGATATAGCCCTCGTGTAAGTTGTACGAGCGCTCAAAAACAACAATTTTGCGTTATCATTTCGCCCAAAATCTTTTATTTTAGAAGTTTGGAGACAACCGGCCCTCAAATGCTCTGTATAACTCCTCGAGGGGATATCAATAGAAAAGAAAAACGCCGGTATTATTTTCGGCAGCTCAAACCGGCAATTACTGAACCGATAATTTGGATACGATTGAGCGTAACCGACGGTTGGCGGTCAACTTGTCTTTATAATGCTGGTCCTAAAGCCTACTGGTTGTGCGGATCTGTTGTGAAAAGGCTTGTTTTTTGCTTTTTGTGCTGAATCAGGAATTCTCCACAAATCGACCCTTCATTGACTTGAGGTTTTAAAAAGTGATATAAGTAACATGAATTCAATCATCCCTCTATGTAAATTACAATACGACATTTTGAATGGAAATTATATAAATGGATCACAGTTGGTCTGGACCGGATATGTCCGCCTCCATATGCTTTTTATTTGTAGGTCAATATTATTTACTCATCTCCGCTTGTAGTCTTCGGATGATATTTTCTTTGGTATTGTTGTGTTTTCTTTACTTGGTTAGGTTGTATTCACTTTTATATATTTCTGATTTTTCTTTTCTTTTCACGTTGTGAAAGTGTGTATTGCTTTGAATATTGTGAAATAGTTTGAATATTGGCTACTGTAATTATATTATGTTTTAGTAGATCACGTACAGGCTCACGCCTATGTGATAATTGAGCGCTTGTACTACTTACACGAGGGCTATATCATTTCGTCACGATGTCAGTATTTTTCGAATTTTGAGCCGAAAATGGTCTCAATCGACTATGTTCGACTCACTGATGACGAATCCGTCGGAAAATTCGAGTCTGTCCCTCCGTCCGTCCGGCCGGCCGGCTGTAAGCACGATAACTCTCGAACGGAACAACCTAGAGACTTGAAATTTTCAGTGTAGGTTCAGTTCCCGAATGCCTCGGTTGAGTTCGTTAATAAGCCATATTCCACCAGGGGTTCCGTAAATATGGCCGTTCAAAGTTTTGTTCCCCTGATTACTTGAAAACTACAAATTTGATTGAGATGAAATTTTGCACCCAAATGGAGAATGAAGTGTTCAAGCTACATGTGAAATTTTGTCCAGATCGCATGACCAGAACCATAGAAACCATAGAAAATTGTAACTTTTGAACGGAAACGCCTAGGGACTTGAAATTTTCAGGATAGGTGTGGATCTCGAATGTCGTGATCACGTTCATCTATGAGCAAAATTATACTAGGGGTTCCGTAAATATGGTCGTTTGAAATTTAGTTTTCTTGATAATTTCAAAACTACAGATTCGATCGTGACGAAATTTTGTATTTAAATGGAGAATGATATATTCAAGCTACATTTCTCCAGATCACATGACCAGAACCATAGAAACCATAGAAAATCATAACTTTCGAACGGAAAGGCCTGGGGACTTTAAATTTTCAGGATAGGTGTGGATCTGAAATGTCGCGTTCACGTTTATCAATGAGCAGAAATATACTAGGGGTTCCGTAAATACGGTCGTTTGAAATTTTGGTTTTTCGATAATCTCGGAACTGCGGATTCGATCGAGATGAAATTTTGTATTTTAATCGAGATTGATATATTAAAACAATAATTTGTCCAGTTCGCATGACCAGAACCATAGAAACCATAGAAAATTGTAACTTTTGAACGGAAAGGTCTAGGAACTTGAAATTTTCAGGGTAGATTTGGATCGCGAATATTGCGGCCACGTTCATCAATGAGCAAAATTAGACTAGGGGTTCCGTAAATATGGCTGTTCAAAATATTTTTTTCCTGATAATTTCGAAACTACTGATTGGATTGGAATGAAATTCTACACCTGAAGAATAATGAATTCAAATTACGCGCCAAATTTTGTCCAGATCGCACCGCCAAGACCATAGATACCGTAGAAAATTCTAGCGAATTATCGAAAAAAAATTGGTCACCTAAAGCACTGACATGAAATCTGGAGTTTCGCCTAAGTTTCAGAATTTATGTGACAGCTGTCGAAAATTCCTTCAATTGATTTCTAAAACTGGAAAAAGCGAATCTACCTACAAGGTGCATGTACGAGCGCTCAAAAGCTCCTGCCTTCACGGCACATCTTGGTGTAATAAAACCAACATAAAACAATTACATGTACATGTAATAATAACTTAAAGCAGTCCACTACAGATCCTGTGCGTTTAAGTGTTCAGTGGCCGACCCTAAAAGATGTCTTATTGTCTTCTGTATTCATTTGATTACCACACTTAATTTCATGGCGGTTTCCATCGCGATTTTTCGCGAGAAACTATTCCCGAACCCAAACTCCAATAGCACCATAAAATGAGTTACATAACAGCAAAATAGCCATAAAGCAATAAGGAAAACTGCCGGATCGTCAACACCCTAATCGGCCACACCCGCAATTCAACAACTCGTTCTTCCATGTATAAAACGGCCGGTTATGGAAGAAGCGAAGACGACATCATCTCTCCCCCCAGTTTCCGTTACATAAATCCCGGGGGTTGACACGATTCCATCATTATGGTCGATTTTATGATTTCTCACTTGTTTAGGCCGTGGACGGCCAATTTGTCATCCCGTGCGACGTCGAGGAATCGTGTTTATGGTAATAGGTTGTTCTGACGACGACTGGAACGACTGCGCCTCGTCATTAGATGTCTCTGCCGGTGTCTGGCTGTGATGGATCTGGAGCGGGATGTGGGGGAATGGAGTGGATGTTTTTTGAAGTCGAGATGATCATTGACTAAATAACCCGGCTTCGGCGGAAAGCGATGACTGAAGTTGAGGGAGAGCTGAAGACTATATTCGGCTTTGTCTATGCAGCAGCTTTTTCAATTCGATAGGATATAGCGGATATGTTGATGACAACATGGTAAATTCCAAGATTATGCAACATTATTTCGGCTAATTTCATCGACTATGAGATTTCTTTCTTTCAAAGTTTCAGTCTGATTGCTCGAACCGTTTTCAGGACAGCCTTAAGAAGGGCTAATTTTTGCTGGATTCTCATTAATAAGGCAACTTCGCCATTTTCTCCTAGTTTTGTCATTTTTGAGCGCTCGTACTACTTACACGAGGGCTATATCATTTCGCACCGATGTCTGTATTTTTCGAATTTTGAGCCGAAAATGGTCTCTATCGACTAGGTTCGACTCACTGATGACGAATCAGTCGGAAAATTCGAGTCTGTCCGTCCGTCCGACCGTCCGTATACACGATAACTCTCGAACGGAACAACCTAGAGACTTGAAATTTTCAGTGTGGGCTCAGTTCCCGAATGCCTCAGTTGAGTTCGTTAATGGGCCAAATTCCACTAGGGGTTCCGTGAATATGGCCGTTCAAAGTTTTGTTCTCCTGATTACTTGGAAACTACAGATTTGATCGAGATGAAATTTTGCACTCAAATGGAGATTGAGGTGTTCAAGTTACAAGCTGGACAATTTTGTCAAGATCGTATGACCAGAACCATAGAAACCCTAGAAGATTGTAACTTTTGAACGGAAATGCCTAGGGACTTGAAATTTTCAGGATTGGTGTGGATCTCGAATTTCGTGATCACGTTTATCTATGAGCAAAATTATACTAGGGGTTCTGTGAATGTGGTCTTTGAAATTTGGTTTTCTTGATAATTTCAAAACTACAGATTCGATCGTGACGAAATTTTGTATACTAATGGAGAATGATATATTCAAGCTACATTTCTCCAGATCGCATGATCAGAACCATAGAAACCATAGAAAATCATAACTATCGATCAGAAAGGCCTAGAAACTTGAAATTTTCAGGATAGGTGTGGATCTGAAATGTCGCGTTCACGTTTATCAATGAGCAGAATTATATCAGGGGTTCCGTAAATACGGTCGTTTGAAATTTTGTTTTCTCGATAATTTCGAAACTACGGATTCGACCGAGGTAAAATTTTGTATTTTAATCGAGAATGATATATTGAAGCAAATTTTTGTCCAGATCGCATGACCAGAACCATAGAAACCAAAGAAAATTATAACTTCCGAAGGAAGAGGCCTAGGAATTTGAAATTTTCAGGGTGGGTTTGGATCGCGAATGTCGCGGTCACGTTCATCGATGCGCAAAATAAGACTAGGGGTTCCGTAAATATGGCCGTTCAAAATATTCTGTTCCTGATAATTTCGAAACTACCGATTTGATTGGAATCAAATTTTGCACCTAGCTGAGGAATAATGTATTCAAACTACGTGTGAAATTTTGTCCAGATCGCATCACCAAGACCATAGATACCGTAGAAAATTTTAGCGAATTATCGAAAAAAAATTGGTCACCTAAAGCACTGACTTGAAGTCTGGGTTATTGCCTTAGTTTGAAAATTTGTTCGACAGCTGTCAAAAATTTCCTCAATTGGTTTCCAAAACTGGAAAATGCGAATCTACCTACAAGGTGCATGTACGAGCGCTAAAAAGCTCCTGCCTTCACGGCAGTGCTTTTCGTAATTTTTTTTTTGGTTTGGTGTTCGTTATCGAAAAGATTTCGATTATTCCTAAATATTATCACTCGGTGCCTTTCATATAAATGGAGTCGTATACATTGCAACAACGTATTGAGATAATTGAATTTTTTTTATGAAAATGGTCGTTTCGTGAGAAATGTATTCCGCAAATCACGCGATGTTTATGGCATACACAATCGTCCAACTGAGCAACAAAAGGAAATATTGTGCGGAAATTTCAAGAAACTGGTGCAGTACAAGATCAAGAAAAAACGTCGTTATGCTCATGCTGGTTGTATAGAAGAAAACATTGGTGCTGTGAGTGATAGTGTTGCAGCTGACGCCAACACCTCAATTTCCTGACGTTCATGCACAACAATTGGGACTCTCTGAGTCTACTGTACGGCGTATTATGCGCAAAGATTTAGCGTTGAAGGCCTACAAAGTTCAATTGACACAAGAATTGCTGCTACGAGATGATTCCAGACGTCAGGACTTTGCCAATTGAATCCTGGAACAGAACGACGTTTCGTGAAAAAAATCATCTTTTCGAAAGAAGCGCATTTCGAGATCGTTGGCTACGTAAATAAACAAAACTGCCGTATTTAGGGAGAGGAAAAACCTGGCCTGTTCCAAGAGAGGCCAACGCACTCACAAAGAGTCACTGTTTGGTGTGCTTTGTGGTCTGATGGTGTGATTGGTCTTTTAACTATGTAGTTACTTTTGAAAACTCAATTTGGAAGAAACCATCCGATGACGTTTGGAGGAAATCAATTCGATTTTGAGGCACCTTCTAAGGGCAGTTCACCTTTTCCAACCAAAGAACCCTTTGCACAAGGTAGTTCTTCCGAATAAAACTTCATATATCTAACACTTTTAGGGAAGTTCATATTCAAAGACTCGTACAAATAGGAATTTGTAAGAGTAAGAGTAATAGTACATAAGTGAACCAATTATTGGCACATTTTTTTTCAACAAAATCACATTTGATTGTAATCGTTTGAGTGAGTAATGCATTTATTTTTTATATTCTGAAACATAAAGAATAATCATAACGAGACCACCGGAAAAAAAAGTATTTTTGAGTTTCTGCAAGGTTGTGAACTGATAATATTGGAAACCTATGACCTTACTATTGCCACAGTATTGGCAATAAAATGATCAGTACGAAACGAAAAAGTACTACTAAGCTTCAATAACTTTTAAAACCTGATTTGAAACTATATTAGTCACGTTTAGGTCTTCTTGTTTATGGGGGGGTTGCTTTTCAAATTGTCCTTTGATTCTTTCTTCTACTGCTGTAAATAATAAAGCATTTGGGGGCCTTGCAATTAATTGCATCTCAATCTTAGGATTACAGATACTCATTCAAGTCATTTAGGTTTCATTCGTTCTTGGATTTAATTGAACACTACATGGATTGTACCCACATTATGTCGTCCTCATCTTATTGCAATAGTCGTTATGAACAATCTTGTAGCATGCAGTGAAATTTTATATATTATATATTTTTATAATATCTGAATATTTATGACGATGCAGACGAACTGATAAATTTATAGCGAGGAACAATATTAAGAACATGGCAAAAATTGGCCCACTCACCTCGTGTAACTCACGCGAATAGTCTGCACTCCAAAGATTTTCTTATGATATCCGATGTTGAATATTATTCATCGTAATTTTTGTGAGAATTTGGATTATTCACCAGAAATCTCAACATACATTTCTCCCCACTTTTTCAATAGTCAACTGGTTAGTAATAATTTCATTTATTTTCAGGACTGCAGGGAAGGAGATCGACCTGTTGGATTGCTGTGCACCGGCAACATAAGGACTTGGTTAAGGTAAGAAGGTCTCCTTAAAGTAGATAATCTGTGATTTCCAAGTATAATTCTGTATTACCCGGTGAAATGGGGTGGATGGAAACTGTGTGGTGAATAGAAACCAAAATTGAGAAAGTTTTGTTATAATTTCGTACTCTAATACCATATTATTTCTGAGCGAACAAAGAACGCCAAGCGATTTCCAAGAACGTAACCAACGAACTATGCGAAAACCAAAGTTGTAAAATTTATCAATTGCACACACATTTTCTAAACGGGGGTCTATTGTATTAAGTTTGACCGGACTTTCGTCAAAAAATGGATATTGAATTATTTTCTTTTCAAGAGATATGAACATTCGACCATCATAATGTGTTTCTATTCACCCCATTTTACGGTAGTGTGAGAAATTCTTACGGTAGATTTTTCCTTGCTTATATGAATGAGACAATTTTTTTTTTCTGATTTAAATTCTGATACTTTCCATAGGAAAACCAAGAATGTATAACAATCTTTCAATTTGGATAATAAGAATTTTCCCCATTTCTCATTTATTCGGGCTTAGCCCACCTCTGAGTGACATATATCTTGGTCGAAATTTCCTAGTGCGTCTCTGTCCGAACAAGGCCGTTTGTCAGGATGTGGCACTGACAATGTGAGGGGCCTTTCGTTTCCAGACCCACCAAATCACAGTAAACGGCATATGTCTATGACATCGTTGCAAGATTTTAGATTGTTTAGAGGTCATTTGCACTCTGATGATGCCCCGTTCGGCGATTTTCACGGAAATTGATCTATTCATCCAAGAATTTGGGATGAAGTGTGAAAGAAGTTCTTCAACATTCGCCTTCTATTATAAACTGGCATCAGTAAAAGATATGTTTTATTGAAAAACATAAGTAATACGAAAAGATTAGGGAAATATTGGAAAGGAATATTTGGTCAGCAGTTCAGGCTTCATGACTATTTCAACATACAAATTTGAATTTGTTTCCTTTTCTTCGTTTAATTTATTTGTTTTTATGTTTCAGTTATCATTATATCTACACAGAATGAACGGTGAGTTATTACTCTATTATTTTTAATCTGAGAACTTCTATTGAATATAATATTTCTTCAATTATGTTCCGTTTTCTACTTTTTAACATCAATTCCAAACAGAAAGATAATCGGTTCACTCTTGGGGAGGCTGGTGAATAGTGTATCAATTGACTTATTTTATTGGTCATTATCATTTGCAACTTAACACGAATAAAGACTTTTCCATGTAAACCTCTCCAAAATGGGCATTTGAATGATCAACCTGAAACAATCATTCGACGATTCTGATGTTTTTTTTTATAAGTGAAAAAACAGGCACAATAACTTGTTAACGAAGCCTTAAATTTTTTAGATGAGTCAGCTGGGTTATGTTATTTTAAATATGTATAACTATCATCACAGCATTCCACTGTTGTACCTATAATAATTATTGTTAAATTATTACCTAGTTTCATTAGATGTTCTTTCACTGTTTATCAAATCTAAATTGGAACGAATGAACAACGAAATGACGTTCGAAGGTAAAATACAGGTCCTCATACTGGGAGGAGGTATCCAAGTAAACCCCATTAAGAGTGTGTTAGTGTGATTTTCAGGAGATTGGGATAACTACTTTGGATATCCGATGAAATTTCAGTCATGTTTCATATGAGGCTTTGGTTATTCTTGATTGTTTTAGGTGGGGTATTCGATAATAAGGCAATACCTTAGTTATGAAAAAAAAAATTAATAAAATATTCCACGCTACTTAAAATTGCGTGACGATAGGGGTGATTTGGGTACCTACTCCTCCATGCAAGTCACCTCCAAAATCTACCTTATTCATGTATTGGAGAATGAATTCAAATTCTAGGAACTGTAGGTAGGTACTGTTATGGTTCAATTTTTTGATATTAATAATGTTAAATTTTGTGAAAGAACCATTAACAATATTCTTATAATTTTGTTTTTCAATTTTTCTTTTATTTTTCCCGTGACTCTTTTTAAGAGGGTTCTCAAGGTGCACAAATAAAATAATTTTTGTTCACAATAACTTATATTCTAAACTCAATAAACTAATTCTAATATAGAATGAAAATTCTAAATTATAACTACTTTTGAACAAGATATAAATTAAAACTCACAGAGAACAGCTAAGTCTAAATAAAGTTCCTCAACTTTCCCTGTCTTGTATGTAGTTGATGATACAATGCCAATATTATGTTGATCTAGTTTCTTTCAGCTTCATTTTTTTCTTAAGATTCCTTAAGATGATACTACCATCAAACTACGTTTCTCTTTACATGTTAATCAGTTTCCATTTTTTCAGGTTCCATTCAATTAGTTATAAACAATATCTCGATGATTTTTCATTTTACAATTTCATTTTAAAACAACACTTTTTAAAAATAAAAATAATTTCTATCATGACATTTCTCTCCCGTCAAAAATCTTCGCTTGCTTAATTCTAATAATTCAATAAATTAGTATTCTATGGTAACAATTAAATTATTCTGAACTATCTTAAAAAAATTATTTTACTATAATTTATACGATGTTTTAAAAAAAATTCTTGAATTTTGGTGACCTAATTTGAATTTATTTTTCAATTTTGGATTTTCATGACAGTACCTACTTATGTTCCGAACAGACACTTAAAAAAATTTAGAATAACACTGCCGTGAATTCAGGAGCTTTTGAGCGCTCGTTCGTCCACCTTGTAGGTAGATCCGCATTCTCCAGTTTCAGAAACCAGTTGGAAAGATTTTGATAGCTGTCAAAAAAAATTTCAAACAAAGCCGAAAATCAAGACACTTTAGGTGACCAATTTTTTTTTCGATAATTCTTTAGAATTTTTTACGGTATCTATGGTCCTGGTAATGCGATCTGGACAAAATTTCCCACGTAGTTTGTATACATTATTCTTCATCTATGTGCGAAATTTGATTCCAATCCAATGAGTAGTTTCGAAATTATCAGGAAAAAAATAGTTTGAACGGCTATATTTACGGAACCCCTAGTCTAATTCTGCTTATTAATGAACGTGAGCGCGAAATTCTCGATCCGAACCTATCCTGAAAGTCCCTAGGCCTTTCCGTTCGAGTTATGATTTTCTATGGTTTCTATGGTTCTGATCATGCGATCTGAAAAAATTTAGCTCGAATATATCATTCTCAATTTAAATACAAAATTTCGTCACGATCAAATCCATAGTTTTGAAATTGTCAACTGAATTTCAAACGATCATATTTACGGAACCCATAGTTTAATTTTGTTCATTGATGAACGTGACCGCAACATTCAAGATCCACATCTATCCTGAAAATTTCAAGACCCTAGGCCTTTCCATTACAAAGTTACAATTTTCTATGGTTTTTATGGTTCTGGTAATGGGAACTAGACAAAATTTTGCATGTCTCTTGAACACGTAATTCTTCATCTGAGTGCTAAAATTCACCTCGATCGAATCTGTAGTTTCAAAGAAATCAGGAAAACAAAATCTTGAGCGGCCATATTAACGGAACCCCTCGGCGAATTTTGCCCAATAACAAACTTAACCGCAGCATTCGAGATTCAAATCTACCCTGAAAATTCCAAGTTTCTGGGACATTCCGTTCGAGAGTTATCGTGTATACGGACGGACGGACAGACTCGAATTTTTCGACGAATTTGTCATCAGTGAGTCGAACCTTGTCGATTGAGACCATTTTCGGCTCAAAATTCGAAAAATACAGACAACGTGACGAAATGATGTAGCCCTCGTGTAAGTAGTACGAGCGCTCAAAAACAGAGTTAAGTAATCCAATTAAAATCGAATTGAATTTTGAAATAATTTTACATACAAATTTTGATACCATCAGATGAAAAACCATTTTTTCTGATGATTACTAAATGAAAGCAAATTAGTTTCTTGTTCATCAAATTATAATCGAATTGATATATTGAGATATTCCAAACATTTCACATGATTTATAAACTAGATAGGAAGGGTCCATAAGTATCTCAGTGAGGTCAACACTGGAGCCAATTTTTCATAACATTCAAGAAAATAATTGGTTCACTTTGAACCATGAAACAAGGAATGTTGTAGTTGAACAACAAATGAAGTTTGAATAAGTTCAATCATGAAACTTTAACTTGTGCAGAAACTTAGCTTCAATATTGAATTCGAATTAGATTGAAGTGTTTGCGAAAAATTACGAAAAGCACTGCCGTGAAGGCAGGAGCTTTTGAGCGCTCGTACATGCACCTTGTAGGTAGATTCGCATTTTCCAGTTTCAGAAATCAATTGAAGGAATTTTCGACAGCTGTCAAAAAAATTCTGAAATTTAGGCGAAACTCCAGACTTCATGTCAGTGCTTCAGCTGATCAATTTTTTTTTCGATAATTCGCTAGAATTTTCTACGGTATCTATGGTCTTGGTGGTGCGATCTGGACAAAATTTTGCATGTAGTTTGAATACATTATTACTCAGCTAGGTGCAAAATTTCATCCCAATCCGCTCAGTATTTTCGGAACTGTCAGCAAAAAAATATTTTGAACGGCCATATTTACGGAACCCCTAGTCTGATTTTGCTCATAGATGAACGTGATCGCGATATTTGCGATCCAAACCCACCTTGGAAATTTCTAGTTCCTAGGCCTTTCCGTTCAAAAGTTACAATTTTCTATGGTTTCTATGGTTCTGGTCATGCGATCTAGACAAAATATTGTTTTAATATATCATTCTTGATTAAAATACAAAATTTCATCTCGATCGAATCCGCAGTTTCGAAATTATCCAGAAACCAAAATTTCAAACGACCGTATTTACGGAACCCCTGGTATAATTCTGTTCATTGATAAACGTGAACGCGACATTTCAGACCCACACCTATCCTGAAAATTTTAAGTCCCTAGGCCTTTCCGTTCGAAAGTTATGATTTTCTATGATTTCTATGGTTCTGCTCATGTGATCTGGAGAAATGTAGCTTGAATATATCATTCTCCATTAGTATACAAAATTTCGTCACGATCGAATCTGTAGTTTTGAAATTATCAAGAAAACTAAATTTCAAACGACCATATTTACGGAACCCCTAGTATAATTTTGCTCATAGATGAACGTGATCACGACATTCGAGATCCACACCTATCCTGAAAATTTCAAGTCCCTAGGCGTTTCCGTTCAAAAGTTACAATTTTCTATGGTTTCTATGGTTCTGGTCATGCGATTATTCACATGTAGCTTGAAGACCTCATTCTCCATTTGAGTGCAAAATTTCATCTCAATCAAATCTGTAGTTTTCAAGTAATCAGTGATCCGTTCGAGAGTTATCGTGCTTACGGACGGACAGACTCGAATTATTCGACGGATTCGTCATCAGTGAGTCGAACTCTATCGATTGAGACCATTTTCGGCTCAAAATTCGAAAAAACAGACATCGTGACGAAATGATATAGCCCTCGTGTAAGTTGTACGAGTGCTCAAAAATATAACTAATAAAGTAGATAATTTGAATTGATTCTGTTGTTGAAATGTATAATTTCTTTAAATTGAGGTTTTCTGAATTCTTGACATAAAATGTCGTCTAGTTTACATTTCACTGGAAGTTTATACGAAATTTGAACTGCTTGATGAATAGGTAAGGTGAATTTTGGAGGTGACAGTAGAATTCGGGACACCCGGTACAGATGAAAAAATAATCACACAGTTGAGATTCATCAATTTTGAACCACGCAATGTATTTTCATTTCATTGATGATTTTTTATGAATTATGAATAGAGAAATAAATAATCGGAAAATGAGACAATTGCATTGCATTGCATTGCAAGATTTCTGGCAAATCATTTGCATCAAACAGTGAAGGAATGTCGAAAAATATGTTTTATTCACGAAAGTGCCCAATGTTTTATTTATGTATAGATACCTAGTTAGTTCGTCTTAAAAAAATTTGGAATAATCACTTACTTGTACCTTGGTAGCTATTTAGAGAATAATCGAAAAAAATTAAATGACTTGGACTCAACTACTATTCCAATGTTATTTCCGATTGTTCTTCAAAAGCAATTTTGAATTTTCTGTAACACAGCGATTGTAAAAATGACTCATATTTTCGTGAAAAACGAATCTAAGGTCGATCAAGAATGCAGACAACAATGTTTGTCTCGACGAAGTCAAGGAAAAACACAGTCTCTCCATTGTACTTAGCCGAAAAGCAAACACTGCCATCGAATAACGACAATGTAAACATCGCATCTCTCGGCGTTCCGAGCTCCGGCAGTCCGCTATACCTCGTTCCGTTCCGCTGCTGCATAACGACTCGTCGTCGTCCGTCGATAGAGCGCATAGGCGGCGAGTGTCCGTACTCGGGGCCGGCTCCATCGCATGGCGTGGCAAAAGTATCGACTCGTCGGACGAGCCTGCTGAGCATGCTATCGTGCCGCACTGGAAAGCGCGGCGGAGGCAGCGATTGGTCCCCGTCCGCACCTGCTCCGATTGGCGCTGTCGTGGAGGGGCGCCATAACCGTTCTAGTACCGTGGATAAGGCATAGAGGGCTATAGACTGAACATACATGGGTCATAAAGGATTCGAAGAAGTAGAGGAGAAGGACGCGTAAGATACTCTGCATAGGGTAAACGACGCCGTTACGAATAGCTCTTAACTGGTGCGCGATCGTAAAAACGTGTGGTGCTAACTGTAACCTTCAATAGTTGCCACATCTAGACTATGAAAAGTGCGCGTTGTGGTGTTCGTCGATCGTGGAACCCCGCATGTTAGCGATGAGTTCTAAATTCATCATCGATAGCATGCTCCCAAAGTATCATCAGCAGTTCCATCATCAGCAATTGTTCAGCAACCCATCCAGCACCGCTATCGAGGCCAGTCTCGCGTCCGCCGTCAACTACAGTTCTTCGGCGTCTCCCACGTTATCGTCCCCGCAGCACTCTTCCAGCAGCGCCTCCTCCACCTCGCCGGCCTCCAGGATGTACCCCTACGTTTCGGCGGCGGCACACCACCACCACCAGCAGCAGGCCGTCGCGGCGGCCGCCTTCAACGCGGCCGCCACGGGCTCCATGGTCCCGGGCGCCTTCTCCACCTCGGCCAGCACGGCCGCCCTTGCCGCCGCCGCAGCCGTCGACGCCGCCAACGACAAGTCCTGCAGGTACACGGCGGGGCTGGGGGGCAACGTTGGCCCCACGGACTCCATGGTCAATTACACCCTCGGTCATCACCACCAGAACGGCGTGGCCGTCTCCGCCGCCAGTTCCGTCAGCGCCGCTTCGGCCTCCATCGCGGCGCAATTCTACCACCAGGCCGCCAGCGCCGTCGTGGACCCCCTGAACTCCTGCAGCCAGCCCACGGCCCCTGGGGGACAGCCGATTCCGGATATACCGAGATATCCCTGGATGTCAATCACAGGTAAGTCGAATTTTTGTCTCTTTTAAACCGTCTAAAATACCAAATTCAGATTTGATTTCAACGATCTGATTAAAACCAGGCAAAATATCGAATTTTATGGCCGCTTCCACAAATTCCCTCGAAAACCGCCGAGACTTTGTCGGCGGCCCCTGAAAATCTCCCGTTAATGGCGTTTTAAACGCCCCATAAACGTCATTTATGCGATTCTCCTAATAAAGCAAACGGCGGCAATAAACAATTAGTCATTGTTTACCGGGCCGTAAAAATTTTATTGCGACGGGCGTTCGAAGCTCGGCGTTCGGCTTCCGACGGCGGGGCGTCGCGGGCCACGCGCCGTCGGTCGCCGATCACCTGTTGGCGATTGTTGAGATTTCTTTCGACCTAAAAAGTCAATAAACATCGGTTTAACGGCTGTACTTTGTGGTCGCGGCAATAAAAACGGCAATAAAACAACACTCTTAACTGCGTGTAATCACAATTGCATTGTCATTTATGTCTGCATTAAACCGAATTAAACCGTCTTATGGTTTATATCGGCAATATAAAATAATAGAAACATAGGAAGTGACAATAAGGCGTGATTGAATAATTTCGATGCTAGTCCATGTAGAGTTATTCGCTTAATTCCTTTCTTTTATTTTCAGACTGGATGAGCCCTTTCGATAGAGTAGTCTGTGGTGAGTACAATGGTACATATTCTTTTTTATTTTTTCTTAATTATTCTTAAGTTTTTCCGAGCTGAATTATTGCATATATGGGAAATAGTAATTTCAAAAATCAACGAACAAAATGATATTTCATCCAAAATTAACGCTTGAAAATACTCCGGTTTGAATTAACAGAAATTGATCTGTTTCATATGCGTTCACAGCTTACGCTGGTGAATGTGAAGCCATTTTTCTAAAATCAACAAACGAACCACTATCCAGAGTTCTACTTTATTTATTTATGACTTCCTCTAGTCAATCACAACTAAATGCAATTAGTGAACTGAGACGACAGTTAATTAAACGTTATTTACATCAAGGACTGCCTGGAAATCGATCAAATCGCTATCGTTTGATCTGAAAATTGATGTCGTATATGCCATGGTTCTTTATATCCCATTGACGTTTCAATATCGAAAGAATTATAGGGAGGAATATATTCATGTTATTTCGAATGTGTTTGTGCAGGTGAACGACTCGATAAGTCTTTTAAATTTGTTTTTAATTCAATTAGGAGTTTGGTGTTGACGATAATCTATCTGATATCGAATAACTAATTATACTCGTATTCTAATCTGAAATATTTTTACATAAATGACAAAGATGTGGTTCATGCTATTCTCCCATAGTTTGAACGGAAGTCTTTAAAATTTGATTTGCTTGTTTGGTGTTTATGCTGATATATTTGATACGGAATAACTAATTACGTATCCTAATCTGAAATATTTCTACATGTCGTTCTTGAAATTTGTCCATAGTTCAAAAGGGAGCGAATATCGAAAGTTATAATCTATCTAGTAATTACGAAAATACCAACAGCGGAAGAAAATTCAAGTTCAATATATTCTAATATCTTTTATAGAAGTAAACTAGTTAGCCAGGAGATCCACATAATAGATAGATTCGACTTTTCCGATAGATTCACCTTTTCGGGTAGATTCACATTTTCGAATAGTTCGGTGAAGAAAACGAAGAAGAAATAATTTTGATTATTGCCAGAAGGGCCAAGAACGGTCCTGTCCTAAAATGTCAATCGAAGGGGGCGGGGCTTAGTTTATCTACGATATACGTTACGAAATTTCGTCGAAACCACCGAAAATTCACGAAAATTGATTTTGAAATATCGAAAGAAAAGTTATTCAATTATATTCACCAAATATTTTCCTCAAAATCAGTTTATTTCCATACAAAATTCATAATAATTCTCCAACGTCAAATATTTCATTCAAAACTCCAGATTCCTTTATTACTTCTTCATCCACCATGGATTATTTTGTTTCCATAATTCTGAAAATATGAAAGAAGAATAAAATAAGTATGCTTAACAAAAAGGTTATTCTTGAAATTCCATATTTGCTTCGCTCGGTTTGTCGAAGAATGATATTTTTCAATTAGATCAAGACAAAACATCCTAAACCTTCAAAATAGGGGGTGGAATAGTTTCAAGACACTATATTCAATCTGATTCAAATAATTTGGATACCCCCCAAGAAGTTTACTTTCGATTGTTCCATTTTTGCTGTGATCGGTTTGTCAAACAATGATATTTATCCGATTCGATCAAGACAAAACATCGTACAACTTCAAAATAGGGGGTGGAATAGTGTCAAGACACTTTATTCAATCTGATTCAAATCATTTGGATACCCCCAAGAAGTTTACTTTTGATTGTTCCATTTTTGCTGTGATCGGTTTGTCGAACAATGATATTTATTCGATTCGATCAAGACAAAACATCGTAAACCTTCAAAATAGGGGTTGAAATAGTTTCAAGACACTGTATTCAATCTGATTCAAATCATTTGGATACCCCCAAAAAGTTTACTTTTGATTGTTCCATTTTTGCTGTGATCGGTTTGTCAAACAATGATATTTATTCGATTCGATCAAGACAAAACATCCTAAACCTTCAAAATAGGGGTTGAAATAGTTTCAAGACACTAATTCAATCTGATTCAAAACATTTAGATACCCCCAAGAAATTTTCTTTTGATTGTTCCATTTTTACTGTGATCGGTTTGTCGAACAATGATATTTATTCGATTCGATCAAGACAAAACATCCTAAACCTTTAAAATAGGGGTTGGAATAGTTTCAAGACACTATATTCAATCTGATTCAAAACATTTGGATACCCCCAAGAAGTTTACTTTCGATTGTTCCATTTTTGCTGTGATCGGTTTGTCGAACAATGATATTTATTCGATTCGATCAAGACAAAACATCCTAAACCTTCAAAATAGGGGTTGGAATAGTTTCAAGACACTGTATTCAATTTGATTCAAATCATTCAAGACACTATATTCAATCTGATTCAAATCATTTGGATACCCCCAAGAAGTTTACTTTTGATTGTTCCATTTTTGCTGTGATTGGGTTGTCGAACAATTATATTTATTCGATTCGATCAAAACAAAACATCCTAAACCTTTAAAATAGGGGGTGGAATAATGTTCAATCTAATATACCTTATGAAGAACCCCTCGAAAGCTATATTCTCAAAATTTCTATTTTCACTTGCTCTGTAGTTGTTTTTCCTCGTGAAATCCTGAAAAATATCGAAAAGTAATGAAACTGTCTCGAAAAGTTATGAGAACGATTTGGTATATCGTTCTTACCTGCTTTTCATCCCTAATTCGTTTTTCTTTCAGATTTTTGTACGAAGATTTGACCTCTTTTCTTCCTTGGGGGTTATTGATGATAAATAAATTATCCAAATATTGTCTCACTCAATATACTCTTATAGTTTTAACGGAAAGAGCCTTCCTACTCATTCGCAAACCTTCAATTTTTATATGATTCAACTCTGCTTCTTCAGTTCCATCTCGTTTTGCCCGATTTTCCAGAAAATACGAAGACTTGTTTTGAAAATTTCTACCTATTTCCTTAGTTCAA
The DNA here is from genome assembly GCA_963966015.1 of Aphidecta obliterata. Taxonomy (NCBI): domain Eukaryota; kingdom Metazoa; phylum Arthropoda; class Insecta; order Coleoptera; family Coccinellidae; genus Aphidecta; species Aphidecta obliterata. The sequence goes on along the minus strand of OZ014435.1, from coordinate 14,058,794 downwards.
CTGTTTTCTTCATATCTTTTTGAATTTCGTCGTATACTGTCTGGACTTACTTGGAAAAGCTAAAGCAGGACCTATTTATTCGCAATTAATACTTTTGAAACCCTGATCATTGGGACTTTGAAGTGATGTCTTGGAGCTCCCAATTTTTTCGTTATTTACTGGAATTGAAATATGTATTATTACGATGGAATAACGTTTTAATTACTTACTCACCTAGATTTCTATCTTTCATTATTTTGAATTCATATTTTTCCATCTCGACATGAATGTAAACAAATCGGCCATGATTTGGAATGTCAACATTAATCGAGGATGATCGAATTAACTTTCGTCTTTATTCGGGAATTCGAATATTCTTTTAAATTTTGGCGGCAGCGTTAATTTCTTATCCTATTTCTTCAAATTCATATCGAAATAACTGAGTTTCGAGAAATTTCGACGTCGTGTCACTCGTGTCAAAATACGATTTATCAGATATTTCGCGACAAACGTCACGTAATATCTATGCTCCACGTAAATTAATTCGGTTTTCTCGAGGTGTCAAAAATCGGACTTTTTCGAATCGAGTTCTTGCGTAAACCGGGGGAAGGTATTTGACCGAAATAGCTTTAAAAATACCTCGTGTCCTTTGGGATGATAATTCGACCGCTTTCGATCCCCGAGACGCCGCGGATCAAAAGCCTATACAATATCTTGGAGCTAACTTTTCGCGTTTTCGTCGATTTTCGACCATTTTCGAACTTAATTTTCGTTCGTTTGGAATTCGAAATAGGCAACTTTTCGAGTACCTTAGGAAAGCCCGTTTCTTCCTCTCGAAAACGCGGGGGCGCTTCGCGCTCCCGGTCTCTTTCTTTTTTCGCAATTTAGAAATTGCTCGAGACCTTCGGCCTCTCGTTTCCAATAGTTTTTGTCTTAACATTTCTGTGGTTTCGAAAAAATAATTTTAGTATATGGACCAATAGATCTTTCCTTACTACTGATAATGCAGAGAAGATTCAGATGTTCCGTACTTAGCAAGTTGATTTATCTTTCATTTTTATTTCATGTATTATTAATTTTTTTTTCAAATTTGATCCATTGAAAATAATACCTTACCTATGGGTAGGTACGTAGATAAATATCTTATTTTTCATTTTTGAGCGCTCGTACTACTTACACGAGGGCTATATGTATTTTTCGAATTTTGAGCCGAAAATGGTCTCAAACGATAGAGTTCTACTCACTGATGACGAATCCGTCGGAAAATTTGAGTCTGTCCGTCCGGCCGTCAGTAAGCACGATAACTCTCGAACGGAACAACCTAGAGACTTGAAATTTTCAGTGTATGTTCAGACCTCAAATGCCTCGGTTGAGTTTGTTAATGGGCAGAATTCCACGAGGGGTTCCGTGAATATGGCTGTTCAAAGTTTTGTTCCCCTGATTACTTGAAAACTACAGATTTGATCGAGATGGAATTCTGCACTCGAATGGAGAATGAGGTGTTCAAGCTACATGTGAAATTTTGTCCAGATCGCATGACCAGAATCATAGAGACTATAGAAAATTGTAACTTTTGAACGGAAACGCCTAAGGAATTGAAATTTTCAGGATAGGTGTGGATATCGAATGTCGTGATCACGTTCATCTTTGAGCAATATTATACTAGGGGTTCCGTAAATATGGTCGTTTCAAATTTTGTTTCCTCGATAATTTCGAAACTACGGATTCCATCGAGATGAAGTTCTGTATTTTAATCGAGAATGGATATATTAAAGCGATATTTTGTCCAAATCGCATGACCAGAATCATAGAAACCATAGAAAATTGTAAGTTATGCATGGAAAGGCCTAGGAACTTGAAATTTTCAGGGTAGATTTTGATCGCTAATGTCGCGATCGCGTTCATCAATGTGCAAAATTAGACTAGGGGTTCCGTAAATATGGCCGTTCAAAATATTTTTTTCCTGATAGTTTCGAAACTACTGATTGGATTGAAATGAAATTTTGAACCTAGCTGAGGAATAATGTATTCAAACTACGTGCGAAATTTTGTCCAGATCGCATCACCAAGACCATAGATACCGTAGAAAATTCTAGCGAATTATCGAAAAAAAATTGGTCAGCTGAAGCACTGACAGCTGTCGAAAATTCCTTCAATTGATTTCTAAAACTGGAATATGCGAATCTACCTACAAGGTGGATGTACGAGCGCTCAAAAGCTCCTGACTTCACGGCAGTGCTTTTCGTAATTTTTTCTATTCCGTCGGTAACTTCATTTTTTTAATGTTGTTTATTTTTTCTTTTAAGTACGGTGAAAGATGACTTACAGGAAAAGTTATAAGAATGATAAATATGACAGTGTTGAATGAAAGTATAAACTAAGGATAGTGGGTCCTTATGATCTTTATTTTCTTGACAAGAACCTTGTTTTCTGAATTGATCGAATATCACAATAAAAATTTAATATGGTGAAGAAAAGCTCGAAAACGTTTATAACTTCTTGAAATGGATATCTCCCAATATTCATTCCCTGTTCTGTATTTTTATATGGAATTAATTTTGTGCACTTTGTTTTTTGAAAAAATGTTTCAATTACATAGTTCAAAATAATATTAAAACGCAAGCGTGCAAAAATGGCAATCTCTATTATGCCTTATTTTGCTATGCAATGCTATATAAATGCCTTCGACTCTAACGTACTGACATGTTGAAACACTAGTTATATAGGGTGACCCAGAGTTAAACCGTCAAACGTTGGCATTGGCTTTTTCGAAAAAATAGAATTTTTCAATCCCATGATCATGTCATTGTGTCCTAACCTTCTTTGTTATCGAGATACAGGATGTCAATATTTTTAGAAAAAGAGTTTTTTATGAATTGCCCAAAAATATTTTGGCTGATTTTGATAAAATTCGGCATGCTTATTTGCGGAAATAAGTGGCTTCTTTCAATATCATAAGAATGGAACTATTGATTCCAATGGCTTCCTACAAGATAATCTAATTGACATTGAAACAAATCATTGTAAGCTTACGTCACTGTTATTTCGTATGTTAATTCCTTTTTTTTGGATTCAGCTATTGAAATAAAAAAATTTTGGTCTCTTCAATTTTTGTCGTATTTTGCTTCGTTTTTGATAAAAAAATTAAAAAAAGCACTGGCGTGAGGCCAGGAGCTTTTGAGCGCTCGTTTATTCACCTTATGGGTAGATTCAGATTTTCCAGTTTTAGAAACCAATTATTGGAGAAATTTTCGAATAATATATGGATTTTTCATTCAATAATTGGTTGGAATTTAAAATGGATCTAGTTATGCAATCTGGAAAAAATTTAGCTTGAATATATCATTCTCTATTGAAATACAAAATTTCATCACCATCGAATCCGTAGTTTCGAAATTATCAAGAAAACTAAATTTCAACGACCATATTCACGGAACCCCTGGTCGAATTTTGTCCAATAACGAACTCAACTACAGCCTTCGAGATTCGAACCTAGGCTAAAAATTCAAGTTTCTAGGTCGTTTCCTTCGAGAGTTATCGTGTATACGGACGGACCGACTCGAATTTTTTGACGGATTCGTCATCAGTGAGTCGAACCCTGTCGATTAGGACCATTTTCGGCTCAAAATTTGAAAAATATAGAAATCGTGATGAAATGATTTAGCCCTCGTGTAAGTAGAACGAGCGCTCAAAAAAAGTATTTTTGATTTCCTCAAAGGTCGTCATCAATGAGTTGAACGTTATAGATTGATCCCATTTTCGGCTCAAAATTCGAAAAATACTTACAGACATCTTGACGAAATGATATAGCCCTCGTGTAAGAAGAACGAGCGTTCAAAAATAAAAAACTGTTTCCCTGAATCCCCAACAGGGAAAACGATGTAGGTACCTAATTGATATTAAAAAAAAATTATTTATTTGATTGAAAAACATTTAACTCTTAGAAATTCACAAGAACTGCTAAAAACTTTCTAAACCCGGTATCTCGAAAACGAAACAGGTAAGGGCACAAGATTATAGTAATCAAAAATCTTATTTTTTCCTGAAAAAACTATCCTGAATGTTTCACGGTTCAACCCTAGGTCACCCCTATAGGTATATTCGTTACCTACTTGAAATCAATAATAATAACAACAATTATAATAAAATTCTCGAATAAAACTATGTATAACCTAGAGAAACAGCTATTAGGCTTTCAAAGTATATTCCTCTGATGCCAACTTATGAAATACTTCGTGAAATCTTAAGATTGAAGAATAATAAAACTTATTGTATGAAATTTGCAGCGTTTTTGGGATATTCGTGCATGTCCATCTCTCAAAATGTTTGACGAAATACTATATGTGAAGTTTTAGTTACTCGTTCATCCGCTAGACGTCACTGGGGGTTTCGCCCTTCGTAAATACCATTGTTTTTCAGATTATTCTGTTGGATGCTTCTAATGAAACAAGAAATTCTTGAGTTTTCTTGAATATCGAAATTTTTCTCTACCAAGAATTGAATTTATTTTTCTGGGAGAGCGCATGCGCACGATGCCCCTTCACGAATCCGTCTTTGTCGACCTTTGCGAACGCCTGGAATCGAAATGAAAAAAGCGCACTTAAATAACCACGCAGTCCACGTCCAAGAAAACCAGTCGGAACGCTGCAATTAATTCCGAAAGAGTTAAAAAAGTTGAACATGTTTTGTCCACGAAATACATAAATCCGACGGCGTAGACTAAGCTCGTATCGTTTGTCACCGGGCGACAACCGAAGGTTTTTTTTTGCCCCCGCCCTCCTCCCCACGTCTCCCACGCCGTAACAAATTTTTCGAAACGTTTCCCGACCGTGTTGCTGTCCGACGCAAAACTTATTGGTATTGGGTTTCGCGCCCGACTCAGGTACGTAATCTTCGTGTTTTCACTTTCTTGGAAAGGAGTTCTGCGGCCTCACCCTCTTGGTCCGGCGGCGGTGTTGCTGCGATAGGCTGAAGATAGTCTTCGTCGGGAATATTTAATTTTTTTTTATCTTAAATTTGTTCAGCTTTGCCGGAAAATATTAGCAAAATTTGTTTTCACATGTCCAAATGGTTTTATAACTGATTTACATCATAGGTAAAATTTAATTTTGAATGATTGATTTCTCATTTTTTTGGTCTTTCAAAATGTGATGTTTTCATTTAAATTTAGAATCTAGATTCAGTCCAAATGTTTCACAATTGGGATATATTTGTTTATTGTTTATTGAAAGAGGACATGTTTCCCTTCGAAAAGCGAATGTTCATTGCGTACTCGTCAAAATTAACTTGTACGGATCTGCTTTCTCCTACCGAATTGCAGAATTGTGACATTGTCGCGGTGCAGTTCGCGACCTGTCTCGGTCTAAACGGCTTTTTCGCTTTTCGAACACTATCCATGGGAATTATGAACGTTTTCGCACAGCGATATTCCCCAGAAATGTGGAACGACACGGCGCTTTAACAATGGAGTGGGCGACAAAAAGCTCCGATGACGACTTCTTGTTGAATGTTTTACCAATTTAGTTGCGCTGCAGGAATAATAACAGAAGTCCGTTGGGTAGTTTCGGATTGCTTCGTTGGGACGTTTATGTGCGAGAACGTCCGAGAAGTGTGAGAATAATTCTTTGTATGCTGGAAAATTATTATGACTCACGCAATAGGAAAACGATTATCATAACTCGCATTGAAAATTTACTCGAATTCGTGAACTAGATCCACCCAGTGGTAGCTGCTGCCCTCAGTGATAAATTTGTATGCACCAACTGAATAAAAACCTAATATGTATGTGGATTTTCTGATATGTTTTCAAATAGTTTGTTGATAGAAAACTTAATCTTTCATAAGTGACAAGGAATATTTTTCCGATAGTCCAAATCTTTTTTCATTAATTTGTATACTTATAAGGTTTATGTTTACCAAATTGGCCTTAAATTTTCAATATGAAAAATGTTGTCATTTTATTTTCATAAACTCTAAAACATGGAATTGAACATATATTATTATTGAATATTATTATTATCATCAGAAAAACTCAGTTTTTTTCCACTTGAAACAGCTAAAAAGCTGAATTTCTAGATAACTCATTTCATAACTGCCAAAATTTCAGCAGGATATGATAATGATGATAATAGTTTCTGAGATACCGAAGTTTTAGAAGAAATTTTTTTTCCAAATTTATTATTATCATTTATTTATTTTATCGAACTCTACGCCTGGACGAACAGAATGGAATTTGACGACGTTTTCTTCATCTGTGCATCCAACTTAATGGTTCGAGACCACTTTCGGCTCAAAATTCGAAAATCACAGACATTTGGCTGAATAATAACGCTCTTGTTCATAGAAACAAGCGCACAAACAGACCAAAAATATTTTGCCTGATTTCGATAAAAGTTAGGATGCTTTAATAGGGCAATAGGAGGCTCCTTTCAATATTATAAGAATTGAATTATTAATTCCAGTAGCGTTCCACAAGGTCCACTAAATGACGTTAGGATTGTTCTCCACTGTTTTTTGTTGTCTGTTTAATCTCCTTTTTGTATACACAATTTTTTTGTATCCTCAAATCCTTTTTATGCTGCTTCGGTTTTGTCGAAAAATCAAAAACTGTTTTCCTTTTTGTAATAGGAGAAACTCAGAACAACGAAAAGTAAATCGAAGGTAGCCGGGCAAAATTTCGACAAATTGTTGCTCTGTTTGTGCCAAAGTAAATCAGGTAAAGTGTTTTCGAGCGATTCATATGAAACTCATTTTTCATGAGTGTAAGTAGAACGAGCGCTATATCATTTCGTCTGTATTTTCCGAATTTTGAGCCAAAAATGGTCTCAATCGACTAGGTTCGACTCACTGATGACGAATTCGTCAGAAAATTCGAGTCTGTCCGTCCGGCCGTATACACGATAACTCTCGAACGGAATGACTTAGAAACTTGAAATTTTCAGGGTAGGTTCGAATCTCAAATGCCGCGGTTATTAGGCAAAATTCGAAAAGGGGTTCCGTAAATGTGGCCGTTCGAAATTTTGTTCTCCTGATAACTTCGAAACTGCAGATTCGATTGAGGTGAAATTTCGCACTCAGATGGCGAATGACGTGTTCAAGATACATGCGAAATTTTGTCCAGATCGCATGACCAGAACCATACGAAACATAGAAAATTATAACTTTGTAATGGAAAGGCTAGGGACTTGAAATCTTCAGGATAGGTGTGGATCTCGAATGTCGCGGCCACGTTTAAATGAGCAAAATTAGGGTAAGGGTTCCGTAAATATGGTCGTTTGAAATTTAGTTTTCTTGATAATTTCAAAACTACGGATTTGATCGTGACGAAATTTTGTATTTTAATGGAGAATGATTTATTCAAGCTACATTTTTTCCAGATCGCATGACCAGAACCATAGAAACCATAGAAAATTATAACTTTCGAACAGAAAGGCCAAGGGACTTGAAATTTTCAGGGTAGGTTTGAATTTCGCGGTCTCGTTCATCAATGAGCAAAATAAGACTAGGGGTTCCGTAAATATGGCCGGTGAAAATGATTATTTCGAAATAACTCATTGGATTGGAATGAAATTTTGCACATAGAAAAATAATGTATTCAAACTACGTGAAAAATTTTGTCAAAATCGCATTACCAAGACCATAGATAACGTAAAAATTCTAGCGAATTATCGAAAAAAAATCGCCTAAAGCACTGACGTGAAGTCTGAAGTGTCGCCTTAGTTTGATGTTGATTTTAAAATAAAAGTGATTTCAAAATAAAAATAATTGGTAAACGAGGCATAAGCATTGTATTCTTTCAATATTTTGATCTGCACAACCCACTCAAATCTATTAATGAACATAATAACCTTGTGAATCATACGTTTTCTCCTCTCGTACAGCTTTTGAGTACTCATTCAATACGTTCTGTTGACGATATGTGATCAACACTATTTTCAAATAAAAATTATTTCCATCAATTAACTTGACTGCACATGAATAGTTCCGAAGTATCTCACCTTTACCTTGGGCATCAAGATCTTACGACGACTCTGGATCGTGTTATCTCTCTGTTAGGGGATCTGCCATGAATAACGGTGCCATATGCATTCCAGCAAGAGAATAAAGTGCTGGAATTTATAGCAAATTTGTACATTCTCTTTGAACTCCTATTATGAGATTTTTCCGGAACGGTATGATTCTTGAAGTTCAAACTAAGGAAAGGAAAATTACTGATTAAAAAGTCCTATAAAAAAATTTGGTAGTTCACAAACTCACTGATAAAATGGATCCAAATTGTTTACATAAATTGCTCAAAATGGTCACCATTCGTTTGATGTGCACGAAGTCTTGCCCGGCGTTATAACGAATTATCACATGCAGCAACTATCACATCAGTTTGCTCACGTATAATGTCACGAGCATTTTCAATGCTTTGTTTCAGTTCTTCAACACTATTCACCTCACCGCTACTGTAATGTTTTCAAATTACCTCAAAAGAAGAAAATACAGCGGTTGAGATCCGGGGAGCGTGCAGGCCAAAAAATCGACCCACCACGTCCTATCCGTCTATTTGGAAACACATTACGAAATTCGGAAAAGTCAAAAAAATCATACGCTCTGTCAGATGATTTCCCGTAAAGTGAACGCATTTAACAAACCCATTTAGATCTCAATACGTACCCATCCGTCCGGACTAACTTTGATTTCGAGATACTATTTTGATGAGTTCTAGCATCTGTCATAAAAAAGCCTCACCTTTGAGAACCCCTTGTATATTTGCATGAATTTTCGGTGAGTAAGAAGACTTTTCCTGATTCGACGAACATATTCCCTAGTCGAAGAATAAAATACCTGAAAAGGTGAATTAGACACTTCATATAAAGATTATATACTAATCTCATATTTTCTCATTCCCATTCAATAATGCAATAGATGGGTTGTGTAAAACATTTGAAATGAATTAATTCCTATACTAAAATGGTAGATTTAATAATTCTTTGCGTCGAGCCGTCTGAAAGTTATTATTGGCGTAATGAATCTAGATCATCTTCTAAATTTATATGTACAAAATTAAAAAGTTCATATGCCTACAGCATCTTTTAATAACCACAGCAACGCTTGCACACTTGGGACGGATCTTCGTGCATATCTCCACTGTCGTCTGGATTTGGTCGTAAATCTAGCGTGCGTGTTGCAAACCGTAGTTTAAATTAGATGTCACTGCACCGTTCCGTACGGTAATGATAATTTTTGAATCTCTAGGTATGGTAAATTTTTGAATTATGACGGTTTTTCATGCAATCGTTAATGTGGGAAGGGATTGCATGTTTTTGCGTGATGTTCGAGCAACGATAACAAAAGATATCTCTTTCTTGTTCCTATGACGAATCGAATGTGGAAAGAAAATTGAGTTTGTCTGATCTGGTGCTGAGAAATTTGATACTAATTTCCTCCCCACCGTTTTATGGGAGTAAAAGTGCACACCATAAAACGTCATGAAATCCCGCGCTTAGTGCAGATTCTTATGATCAGAGCCTACCAAAAAAGGACTCGGATTCCACACGTCGATTCCGATTCGGGACTACCAGCTGTTAATAATGCATCGGACGGCCTTGACCGTGAAGGCGGCATATGCCGAAGTTCTTTAAACAATTTTATTATGTTTATGTGTCAACGGGCCCATTGCATATATCGCCCATTATTGCTCATAACGGCCTATTTTGATATAAACGTTCTGAAGTTACGGCGAATAAAACACGCTAACGGTCGTTCTATCTGGTTAAATGCCAAATTGATGTTCCCAATAATCTTTTGTGACCGGCCGTGGCAGCAGTAAAAATTATCACTATGTATACAATACTCAACAACGAAAGAGAAAATAAAAATAGAAACAAATCAACGTTTAGCGATAGCACTGATTTATTCGATAAGTCACTCTATTCTATTTCTATTTACTTTTATTCCCCTGTGTTTATCGAATTTCAAAATTGCTTATCTCCGAGATATTCCGAAAATTCGAAAGTGGGTCGAGTGAGCGACTATAAAAGTTTTTTACGGTGGATTTATGGGGGTCGTAAATAAGATTGCGTACAAAAGGGGTGAAATCGTTTTTTTTGGCGACGCTGATCGGTCTGAAAGGATTGTGAAAGTTTGGATTACACGCTGCTGGGATTTCTGAGGTTTTTTAACCCGTTGTTTGTACAAGAGGTGACTTTCACCTACTCTTTTTTAGAATTCTGCGAATCTGGTGGTTGTTTCGAGGTTGAATCATGAGATGTTCCAAATATTTTCGGAATTAAAACCGAACCAGGTAATATCGGGTTGGAAGAAATCTAGAGGGAATCTTTTTGTGTTATCTTCGTAGTCTTCGGGAAGGTTTAATTTTACCTTCAAGAGTTTTCTGATATTGGCTCTGTTCGGATTGTGCTTTAAGTCTGAAATCCTTTTCAACTCTGAAAAATCTTAGGATCAAATTTAAAGTTAGTTATAGAAAAATCATTTTTTCCCAATAATTTAATGATTTGGGATGTGACAGAATGTCTTCCCAATTTTATCCATGGATGAAGTTTTTTAAATGTAATAATTTATCATACATATAAAAATAATAATAATAATAATAAGACGTTTATTAGTCAATCAGGCATAACAGGCCTGACATTCTGATCAGAAATAAAAAAGAAAACACTGCGTTTGTTATAGACATCACTATACCACTCGATGAAAACATCAGAAAAGCAAGGGCCGAGAAGATCAGTAAGTACACTGATTTGGCCAATGAACTGAAGGATATTTACCAACTGAAGAATGTTCATATTGTGCCAATAATTATTTCTGCTAATGGCCTTGTAGATAGAGAGCTGGCATTTTCTTTCGTAATAATATTTCACCTGTTTCTTTGATATAGGAATGAAATGATTTATTACGAAGAATATGATTTGGTTAATTATTCCAATTATTTATTATTCAATTATTATTTGTGTTTGTGGAGCGTTTATATATAGGATGTTTTTTAAGGGGAGGCTTTTTTTTTACATCAAAAGAGATCATTTCGCCGGACGTTGATCATTAAAAATATTCAATTTGAAAAAAGTGCAAAAAATCTTGGGCATTATCATCTCAATACGACTCTTTTGGGAAAACGTCCATAACTCACGGTGCCATATGCATTCCAGCAAGTAAATAAATTGCTGAATTTTATCGCAAATTTGTATATTCTCTTTAAAATTTTATTAGGAGGTTTTTCCTGATCGGTATAACTCTGTTCAAACTAGGGAAAGGAAAAATAACTGATCGAAAAGGTCCTATAAAAAAATTAGAAAGTTCACAAACTCACCGCTAAAATTGATCCATATTGTTCACAGAAATTTTTCGAAAAGTCACTTTTCGTTTGATGTGCAGAAACCTTGCCCGGCGTAATAAAGAATTATAACATACAGCAACCATCACATCTGTTTGCCCACGAATAATGTCACCAGCATTTTCAATGCGTTGTTTTAGTTCTTCAACACTTTTCACTTCACCGTTACTGTACACTAATGTTTTCGAATGACCCCAAAAGAAGAAATCACAGGGGTTGATATCCGGCGATCGTGTAGGCCAAGAAATCACCCAAAGTCCCAAAAATACATAAGTACGCTCTGTCAGATGTTTTTCCGTAAAGTGAACGCATTTCAACCTCAATACGTACCTCAATCAGAACCGTGCTGGGAATTTCCCAGATTCGCGGGTAACTTTGATTTCGAAATACCTACTCGGCTCTGGTGAATATTTTATCTGAAGGATTTTTGGAATTTTGACTTATTTAGATGAGTTCTAGCATCTGTCAAAAAACAACCTCACCTTAAAAGACACCTGGGGTCTGAAGAAATCGTACACGATCGATAATTTCTGCATTCATATCACAAAAATTTCGATCGTAAAACACACCTCTACAGTGAGAAAAATGTATGGAAGCAATAGAAAATATAATGAATATAAAATTCGAGTCTGGATAAAAAAAAATTATTATCGACGGAAAAATACGAAGGTTAATTATTGGAATAATTAACCAGTCGATGATTTTTTCAACATATGCTGTAATATATGAAGGAATAGTTAATTAATCAATAATCAATTATCAATAATTTCTGCATCCATATAACAAAATTTTTTATCGTAAAACACACCTCTACTGTGAGAAAAATATATGTAACTTTTACCATAACCCCAGAAATTCATCTTTTTCATCATACAAAATGTTGTATGAGACTGAATATGACATTTTCTTCGAAGATTTTGAAATACGAAGCTTAAAGTTGAAAAAAAACTGAATATAAACCAAGTTAAGGTGAATGGGTAAATGTCTGGTCAAAACATACTAAAGCTTCGAATGATTTTAATCAATTTGAATACATGATTCGAATCGCGATTTATATCACATGATTTTTTCAATTCAAATTATCATTCAAATAAGTTTTTCTGCCAGGTGATAATTAGTAGAAAATTAAATCTTTGAGTTCAATTAGTGGATTATTATATCAAAAAATGAAACCACTGTATCTTAATAATGTATCTTATCTCAATTATAATTGTAGCCTCGCGCTGCTTATTAGACGAATCGTTTAGTGACAGGAATTTGCGAGACTGAGCTATTTTCGAAGGGAACTACCTACTTACAGGAAAAATGAAAAAAAAATAAATAAGAAAATCGAAAAAATAAAAAGAAGTGATGATACATTGAATGAAAAAATGTTTTCCTACTAGCATTTTGGAAGTATTACTTTCCACACGCATTGACGTTTGGAAGGTAGCATTTTTCGCACGCAAATATTGAAGAGTCAATCATAAAATTCTGACATGTCTCTATGAGCTGAGCGCACAAAAAATAATTTTTCTACAATCAATATCCAAAGTAGGCATTTGCGCTCGTATATGACAACGCAAACATAATCTATTTCGAGAAATGGCATTTTGTCGCTTATAAGCGACAAAATAAAAAAAGTTTGGAGAAGCACTGCCGTGGAGTCAGGAGCTTTTGAGCGCTCGTTCATCCACCTTGTAGGTAGATTCGCATTCCAGTTTTAGAAACCAATTAGAAAGATTTCGACAGCTGTCAAAAAAAATTTCAAACTAAGGCGGAAATCAAGACTTCACGTCAGTGCTTTAGGTGACCAATTTTTCTTTCGATAATTCGCTAAAATTTTCTACGGTATTTGGTCTTGGTAATGCGATCTGGCCAAATTTTCCCACGTAGTTTGAATACATTATTCTTCATCTATGTGCGAAATTTCATACCAATCCAATTAGTAGTTTCGAAATTATCAGGAAAATAATAGTTTGAACGGCTATATTTACGGAACCCCTAGTCTAATTTGGCTGATTGATGCACGTAACCGCGAAATTCGCAATCCGAACCTATCCTGAAAATTTCAAGTCCCTAGGCCTTTCTGTTCGAAAGTTATTATTTCCTATGGTTTCTATGGTTCTGATCATGCGATCTGGACAAAATGTAGCTCAAATATATCATTCCCAATTTAAATACAAAATTTCGTCAAGATCAAATCCATAGTTTCATAATTATCAAAAAAACTGAATTTCAAACGGCCATATTTACGGAACCCCTAGTCTAATTTCGCTCATTGATGAACGTGACAGCAACATTCGAGATCCACACCTATCCTGAAAATTTCAAGTCTCTAAACCTTTCCATTACAAAGTTATGATTTTCTATGGTTCCTATGGTTCTGGTGATGCGATCTGGACAAAATTCTGCATGTAGCTTGAACACGTAATTTTCCATCTGTGTGCAAAATTTCACTCCGATCGAATCAGTAGTTTCGGAGTTATCAGAAAAACGGCGTTTCCGTTCAAAAGTTACAATTTTCTATGGTTTCTATGGTTCTGGTGATGCGAGCTGAACAAAATTTCGCACGTAGCTTGAACACCTCATTTTCCATTAGAGTGCAAAATTTCATCTCGATCGAATTTGTAGTTTCAAAGTAATCAGGGAAACAAAATTTCGAGCGGCCATATTTACGGAACCCCTGGGCGAATTTTGCCCGATAACGAACTCAACCGCGGCATTCGAGATTCGAACCTACCCTGAAAATTTCAAGTTCCTAAGACATTCCGTTCGGGAGTTATCGTGTATACGGACGGACGGACAGACTCGAATGTTTTGACGGATTCGTCATCAGTGAGTCGAACTCTGTCGTTTGAGACCATTTTCGGCTCAAAATTTGAAAAATAGAGACATCGTGACGAAATGATATAGCCCTCGTGTAAGTAGAACGAGCGCTCAAAAAACGCTCGCTTCCTCAATTATTAACTATAAATCAAATATGCATTGCTCAGATAACGAGTAAATGACATCTTTCATTTGAGTGAACAATTTCCTAGATAATAATCCTATGTCAAATGGAAGAAGAAAATGATTGTACTGATTTTTCATGTACACCACCTGAAATTACAATCGCCGCTAAAGTCGCGAATTTTTGGAAATATGTGAACTGCCCGATTGTAGAAAAAATCTTGTGTGCAATTCAAGCGCAAATTCATTGTCGATTTCAAGAGATTTCAAGAACTTTCTCTTTCAATCGACAATATATCATTTCGCGCTCTTAATACACAAATAGATATTCTAATAACGTCGATTTCAAGACGAACATTTTTGCTAACGTCAGTATCAAAACTATCCGTGAAAGTGTTTAATTTACGCTAGTAGGAAGAATATTGTTCCTAACTTATGTGGAAAGTGCCTTTTCCGCACTCGGCAGTCTTTTACGGAAAAGTATCACTCTCCACACTTTAGGAAAATACCTATTGATTATGAACATTAATGACGTGAAGTCGCGAAGTTTTGCATGATCGTTTATTTTTGCGTACCAAATTGGCCATCAGTGTCAGTGTGTATTTTCATTTTCAAATGGTTTCAACTCTAAATTATTAGAATCAGTTTTTTCAAGAGGCCCCACAGAAAGTAATCCATGGGCGATAGGTCTGGCGATCTTGGGGGATATCTGATGAGTCTATTAGTTCCTTTCTATACATTTATTTTCGAATTCTTGAACTGAATATCTCTTTGCAATGGTAGCTTTATGGCATAGAGGCCCATATTGCTGTAGCCAAAAACTAATATTCTGGCAAAAGTAACTTGTAAGGAAATAAGGAAAAGATATAATTCCAAGATAAGTGAATCACCCTGTAGGTACATATATCAATTTATTCAATCCATAAACATGTATTTATCATTCATGATAGGTATCAATCTATTATATCGATAACTTTCGTGGTAAAGTAAATACCTCAACATCAATTCAGGTTATGTACCAAAAAAAGAACTGGGAGATGCTCCGTTCAGACCATACAAAATGGATGATGGAGTGAGGATCCATCTATCTATACGTTCCCGAAACTGAATTCCACTTTCCCGGCATCAAGGCCGGATTCATCCGGGCCGTAAAACGTCGTTCCGAAACGAGAAAAGCGGCCGTCAAGAGAGACGAAAAACCAGAACCGCCCGACCCGAAGGTGCGAAGCCCGCTTCCCAATTTCGTCAGAAATGAAAAACGGCAAACTTCCCGACCTCCCCCCGGAACCGTAATGAATCAAGTCGGCGGCGGCTGCTGTCGGGACGACAGGCGAGAAACGGGTCGGGGGCAGGGGGCGGTAATTTATACGCCCGTACCCCGATCGAACCGGGGCCCGAAGGGGGGGCGGCGCGGATCGTAAAATAGTCGGAGTGGGACCCCCGAGACGTCGGGGGATGACGCGGAGGTGGCGGCACGGCAAAAGGTTCCGAAATTGATTGAGAGAATAGATTGATATAATGCGAGCGAGTTTTGGGATGGAGGTAACTCGGGTGGAAGATTGGGGGGCGGTTTGATATGATGCCGGAAGTTCTTCGCTACCCCGAAACGATCTTGGATGTTCGCGAAGAGTGGATCGGATGAAAAGTTTGGGGGAATTTTCGATGTACTCATAGTGAAGCGAATTTTGTTTTATTGAACACTGCAGGCTTTTTCTATATTTCAATGTATAGTCCATTTAAGAATTATTGACATCGAAGCAGGCCATGAACGTCCAGTCGAGGCTTTATTTCTGGTTACAAAAAGTAACTAAATTTCATCATAGAAATAAAACATGAATATAACCTAGAAAAGTGTTGAGTATACGAATTATCGAATAATTAAGTCGGAATATTTCGATTGCAGTTTAAACATGGGAATTCAGGTTTGAAAGCGCAAAAATATCGTGGAATGCTTTCATATGAAATTATCTCATATGAAAGTCAACCATGGAAAATTGAAGATCATTCAAATAAATATTTATTTTCACTCAGGACCATGCAATATTTATTGGTATTGGAAATCTTGCAAAATTCTAACCATATAACTATAAGGGTACTATTTATGTCAGGATTCAAGAAGGATAATTAATTCTAGCAGGTAGCTAGTGGTGCAACAGAAAAAAATTTTTGGATACTTCGCAAGCACAGGGCCAAAAGAATGGATTGGAAAAAACGTTATAATGTATTAAGAAATAAGAGAGAAACAAAAATTAAGAATCTATGTAGTACATGAAGAATTTTGACATGAAATTTATACCGAACTATCAATATATGAACCAATTTGTGAATTATTTATTGCTCGGTGTTGAATACTTTAAGAAAGTCAATTTTTATTTTCATTCATTAAAACTGTCCATGAATTATTGAAAATATTATAATTGATGAGCAATTTTACAATTATTCAGTATACTTTTGAATTGGGAACAATATAGCATGTGTATTAGCAGAGGGACTGTGAACAGGGTACCATACACTATAAGTATAATAAATAAACTTAAAATATCTATGAATGATACAAGAGAAAAGATAAAAATATCATTGAAAACTTTGTTTCCACGTAGTGTAGTGATTTGGATGTGTTTATTGAATAAGCTGACATAATCCTATTGATTGGCATCCTTTTGCAGGGAAGGTTTCAATTTTTCAATAACCCATTTATGAAATAATTCACCATTCATAGTAATCCTTATCATTAATACCACTGTCAAGAATCGGATCACATCCAGGTAAAAATCCATCAATTGTTCCAGCATTCAAAATAGTGCACCTTCTGCCTTTACCCTTGAATATACTCGGCATACATTTTGGATTATTGTCTAGTGTCCACTGACGAATTTGAATACCGTTCTCGAATATCCAAATTTCATCTAGATAAATGAATTTTACGTTTTGTTCCATGTATTCTCGGTATTTATCACAATATCTACTACGTACTATTTTTATTATATTTTTCTGTTTATCAGTAAGAATTTTTCTTCGATCAACTTTTTTGTATTTGTATCCAATTTTTTTTATGATATTTTATAATGTTGACTTCGATCAATTGAAATCTAGGTGCTCTTTGGCCAGTTCGAAAAGGATATCTAAACTGATATATTCATTGTTTTTAATTCTAGCAAAAACAAAGTCATTCAATGTCTCTTTGAAGCAAAAATCGTATCGCACAGGTTTTCTTCCACTGCTAATTCCAGGCTATAATAACATGCTAATATTCTACGGACAGGGCTTGGTGAAATCTGAAAATATAAGAGACATTGATCAATCAGAATACACTTTGAGTCGGTGA
Organism: Aphidecta obliterata; assembly: GCA_963966015.1. Taxonomy (NCBI): domain Eukaryota; kingdom Metazoa; phylum Arthropoda; class Insecta; order Coleoptera; family Coccinellidae; genus Aphidecta; species Aphidecta obliterata. The sequence goes on along the minus strand of OZ014435.1, from coordinate 14,041,221 downwards.
ATAACAGTTTACCTGAAACACTAGCGGAAATATATGCCAAATCTTTGAAAAACTCGAAGTAACACAGACAAACTGCCTGGCGTTCTTTTGTTAGGCGCGATGTACAATTCTAGCCATTTTAATAGCATAAGACAAAAAATACTGAAATTCAGAGCAAATTTTTATAATTACATATTCACCAATATCTTCGATAAAATCATCGAAGCAAGATTTCTATGGGTAATGTTAGTGTTATTCCTATACCAACCTGAATTCAGCAACCCAAAATATTACTGAATAGTCTATCAGCAACTTAAATTCGATTTTTTAAAGCCAACCGAGATGTCAATAATTCTTAAACGGAGTATAGTTCATTTTATTTCGACATATGATTAACAAATTTTGTTTATCAATACTGTTCTTTTCACACCAAGGTGACGAAATCCTCTCGGGAAAATTAACCATTACGTTTGTTTTCGTCGATCCGGTTTTATTTCCTCCCTAAATCGTAGTCCGGTAATCGATTCCCATCCGAAAAGCGCATCGCGATTCCACGGCAATTCCGGGAAGAATCCCCTGCCCCATCCTGATTTTTACGTATTACCGAACGGGATCGGCTTTGGTGTTTCAATTTTATTGCTAGTTGCCCATCAAAAACCCATAAAATCCAAACTTTTACGACTGCCTTCTTCGACTACCGGTTTATTTACCTCCGAGGAATCGGTTACTTTTCAACGTCGTTATATTGATGCTTCAGACTCGTCGCTTTTGCCTCGTTGTATTTATAAATAAAGATAACGACCGCTGTAAATTATGAGGAACATTATCGCTGCCCTGTAACGGCGTTACGCAACCCATCAAAATCGCTTTTATTGTGTTTGGATTTTTTTTTATAGTTATGGAACTACCCTGATAACGATCCGTGTGAAATCGCACCTAATTAAAAATGACGCGGTGATAGTTTCGTTACGCTGAGGAATCGCAGAAAGAGAAATAAAAAATTTTACGCCTGTAAGCAAAAATTAAGAGAAAACTAGCTGTTATCTACGAGCGAGTGCACCTACTTGATCTTGATGGTATTCTATCGAAAAAAAATAAATCCGACATTAGGCCGATATAAATATCGTATCCGACATAACCCAAAAGTACCGGCTAGCCGAGTTTCGCTTTGAAGATGTTTACATCCTGTCATACAGTTTAAAATTTTATCACGTTCGCAGGTCGTAAGTAATAGTTGTTGATATACAAATAGCGTAAACTCGCGCATTCGATTCTTTTACATGATCTTTATGTTTGTTTGAACCTTGTTCTGCACATATACAAGTACACGACAAAGCGTAATATTTATGACTTCATTTTGTGAAAACGAAACAGAAGGTTTTCTGAAACTAGCTTTGTTTTGGCATGGTAAGGCAATTTGCGGAGGTGTTAAAGCTCGAGCAAACATTGAGAAATTTAGTTTTTTTGTTAATCTTTGGAATGCTGTAAAGACTGCCCTTCATAGGTCCATTGACTGTTCAAAATCTTGAGAAATAAATATTATCCCAATTCGAGTCTTATGAAAATATTTTATTGGGAGAAATGGTTAACATTCCTCAGAACATAAATACAAATGTGAGTCTGTACAAAATTTCATTCCAATCCAATCAGTAGTTTCGAAACTACCAGAAAAAAAATATTTTGAAGGGCCATATTTATGGAACCCCTAGTATAATTTTGCTCATTGATGAACGTGACTGCGATATTCGCGATCCAAACCCACCCTGAAAATTTCAAGTTCCTAGGCCTTTCCGTTCAAAAGTTACAATTTTCTATGGTTTCTATGGTTCTGGCCATGCGATCTGGACAAAATATTGCTTTAATATATCATTCTCGATTGAAATACAAAATTTCATCTCGATCGAATCCGTAGTTTCGAAATAATCGCGAAATCAAAATTTCGAACGACCGTATTTACGGAATCCCTAGTATAATTCTGCTCATTGATAAACGTGAACGCGACATTTCAGATCCACGCCTATCCTGAAAATTTCAAGTCCCTAGGCCTTTCCGTTCGAAAATTATGATTTTCTATGGTTTCTATGGTTCTGGTCATGTGATCTGGAGAAATGTAGCTTGAATATATCATTCTCCATTAGTATATGAAACTTTATCACGATCGAATCTGTAGTTTTGAAATTATCAAGACAACTAAATTTCAAACGACCATATTTACGGAACCCCTAGTATAATTTCGCTCATAGATGAACGTGATCACGACATTCGAGATCCACACCTATCCTGAAAATTTCAAGTCCCTAGGCGTTTCCGTTCAAAAGTTACAATTTTCTATGGTTTCTATGGTTCTGGTCATGCGATCTGGACAACATTCCACATGTAGCTTGAAAACCTCATTTTCCATTCGAGTGCAAAATTTCATCTTGATCGAATCTGTATTTCCGGAATAATCAGGTTAACAAAACTTTGAACGGCCATATTTACGGAACCCCTGGTGGAATTTGGCCCCTTAACGAACTTAACCGAGGCATTCGGAAACTGAACCCACACTGAAAATTTCAAGTCTAGGTTTTTCCGTTCGAGAGTTATCGTGCTTACGGACGGCCGGACCGACGGACAGACTCGAATTTTCCGACGGGTTCGTCATCAGTGAGTCGAACATAGTCGATTGAGACCATTTTCGGCTCAAAATTCGAAAAATACAGACATTGTGACGAAATGATATAGCCCTCGTGTAAGTAGCACTAGCGCTCAAAAATATAACGTGCTATTTTTTTATTCTTTTAATTCATTATCAAAGTGTTCTTTATTGTCAAAGAAAACATTTGATGAAAATAAATTATCATAAACTGTAACAAATAAATTTCACCTAATTTTTGTCTACAATACTTTGTTGAGGATATAATGAAAATTCAGTTTATCATTAACAATCAACAATTTCTGCATTCATATCACAATAATCTCAATCGTGAAGAGCCCTTTTCATTGAGAACAATGTATGCAAGAAATGAAAAATATAATAAATAAAGAATTCGAGGCTAGATGAAAAGAAATATAACATCGATAAAAAAATACGAAATTCAATTATTGAAATTGATGAACCAATAGATAATAATTTTACAAATGCTGGTAATATAATATATCATCCACAATCAATAGTTTCAGCATTCATATCACGAAAATTTCAATCGTAAAACACACCTCTACAATGAGATAAATCTATGCAAGAAATGAAAAATATAAGGAATATAAAATATGAGTCCTTGATAAAAAAATTTATTATCAATAGGAAATACGAAGTTTAATTATTGGCATAATAAACCAGTAGATAATGAATTCAATAAATGCTGTTATATATGGGGTGTTTTCAAAGGGAGGCTTTTTTTCTATTCTCTATTTGTTTTCTTCAATTTTTTCTGAAGTAGTTTCCGTCGAAAATCGCTCAGTCCTGCAAATTCCTGTCACTAAACGATCCGTCTAATAAGCAGCGCGAGGCTACAATTATAATTGAGATAAGATACATTATTGAGATACAGTGGTTTCATTTTTTGATATAATAATTCAATAATTGAACTCGAAGATTTTTCTACTAATTACTACTTGTCAGAATAAATTATTTCAAAAATAATTCAAATTGAAAAAATCATGTGATATAAATCGCGATTTGAATCATGAATTCATCCAATTGATTAAAATCATTCCAAGCTTGAGTATGTTCTGACTAGACATATATTTATTCACCTAAACTTGGTTCATATTTACTTTTTTCTTCAATATTAAGCTTCGTATTCCAAAATCTACGAAGAAAATCTCATATTCAGTCTTATACAAAAATTTGTATGGCAAAAAAGCAGAATTTCTGGGGTTATGGTGAAAGTTGAAGAAACCAGTATATACAGGGTGTTTTCAAAGGTGGGTTTTTTTTTGACAGGTGCTTGAACTCTTTAAAATAAGTCAAAATTTCAAAAACCCCTCAGGTAAAATATTCACAAGGGCCGAATTTTCGAAATCAAAATTACCCGCGAGTCTGGATCGTGAGCAAATGATGTGATAGCTGGTGCATGTAATAATTCGTTATCACGCCAGGCAAGACTTTGTGCTCAATAAACGAATGGTGACAGTTTCAAACAATTGCTGTAAACAATTTGGATCAATTATATCGGGTTTGTAAACTTCCAAATTTTTTTTATGGCACTTTTTCAATCAGTAATTTGTCCTCCCCTTAGTTTGAAATTTGAAAATTATAACGTTCAGGGAAAATGTCCTAATAGAAGTTAAAAAAGAATATACAAATTTGCGATAAAATCCAGCACTTTATTTACTTGCTGGAATGCATATGGCACCGTGATTCATGGCAGATCTCCTCACAGAGAGATAACACGATCCAGAGTCGTCTCAAGATCTTGATGCTTTTTGCACTTTTTCCATATTTTATATGCTCAACTTCCGGCGAAATGATCTCTCCTGGTGAGTTCTAGCACCAGACAAAAAAAATCCTCACCTTAAAAAAACCTTGTATAAAAAAATCGTTCAAAATCAATGATTTCTGCATTCATATCACAAAAATTCCAATCAAATACACCTCTACAGTGAGAAAAATGTATGCAACAAATGAAAAATATAATGAATATAAAATTCGAGTCGAGATGAAAGAAAATTATCATCAATAGAAAAATACGTTTAATTATTGGAATAATGAACCAGTAAATGATTAATTCAACATATGCATGCTGTAATATATGAAGGAATCGTTTACAATCAATAATTTCTGCATTCATATAACAAAAATTTGAATCGTAAAACACACCTCTACAGTGAGAAAAATGTATGTAGGAAATAATAAATATAATAAAACTATAATTTGAGGGTTGATAAAAAGAATCAACATCACTGAAGTACACGAAGTTTAATTGTAGGACAAGCTGTCAGAAATAGAACAAAACGAATGGAATATGAAAATGATAATAATATTTATATTCCAAGAAGAGTACATATTCTGTAAAGGAAAAATTATATTTCTGGTTAAAAGAAGGCAACATGATATTATAAAATAGGTATAAGATGGTGCTCTCAAAGATTTCATGTTAATATCATCATAAAATAAACATTGAAATGAGAGTTAAATCCATTTTGTTCAGATAACATGGATTTAACATCGTTTCGCCATGTATTTAAATATTCTATCAGTTATCTTATTTTATTAGTTTCGCTTTGAGTACATATACAGTGATTCGTTACTTAGATCTTTTACAATGAAGTCTTCCGAGTTGTGTTGGAATATTTTCAACAATTCGTGACTAAACAGATGCTCTTTGCCCTATCTATCCCCTACATTCGACACTGACGTCCCCTCCTTTTCTTTCCCTTCTTCTGTCCCTTCTTTTGTAGTCCTCGATCGAAGGCCATCTTTTCTACGTTCCCCTGCAATTTATATAATACGTTATTACCATTCGGCCATTTGTGCGATGATGTGAATTGGGCTTTATTGGTCTCTTATGTGAGATAATCTTCAACGATATTTTGGAAAACGCTAATTCCCATTATTTTTGAGAGCTTCGCGGAAGAAATATTCGATTGGATTATATCAAACCATCACATATTTCGAATTCATCATTCTGTGTTATACCTGGAGTACCTACTGGGTGTCCCATGCTTCACAGTCAACCCCAAAATTCATTTTATTGGTCAAGAATTAGAATATGAAGCTTAAAGTTACAAAACCAGAATAATAACCTATATGACAGAACAGAATTTTTCAGATTTTTTTGGGGGTTACTTATATCTCATCAGGAGAATCTGATTCATATTGAAAATCAGGTTTCACTAGTTAAATCAACATATTGGTATTTGAAGTTTAACAATTTATTGCTCATGACCAACAATCGACTGCATAATACGAGGTCCATAGGAATATTTATGGGCACTTCCCATTCTTTTCATGTATCAGATTCTACACTACACAGAAGTTGAACTTGGAAAATATCAGGAGGATCTGAAGGGTTTATCATTGGAAATTGCGAGTTTGAATAAAAATTTTACACAAGAGTTCAAATCGATCTTATATTCATGAATCATATTTAAAGAATAATGGGCGAATAAATTCGATTGAATAGGGATGCATATGATATCTGATGAATAATTCTGTGGAGATGAATGGTTATGTTAGGTTGTATTCATTTTCGATGTGAAAATTGTTTACTCTTGATGAAAATATTCATTGAATTTTTTAAGGAAGTTTAAATTGTAGAAAATTAACCTTCGAAAATAACATCAGGTGTGTTCGCATCCGACCCCGAACAACCCTAAAAACAAAGCGGGCGCTGTCTGTTTCAATGAGAAACTACGCCGTTAATTCTACGGAAATAACATAATCAAGTGGCCGCAAGTGTCTCGACGGCCGCCATAAACATCCCCCTTTAATGCCCGCTCTCTCGACCCCCTTCCCGTCGTTCGGGGCCCCATCGAGCCGCGCGATATAATTTTCGGGATGGCTCCCTCGTCGACGATATGGTCCTCACCGACGATTGTCCATCGCATGAGCGAATGGCCTATACAAGAGATACTGGCCCCTCGTTTTGCATAACGAGACCGGACTGTATCGGACATGGATCCTTTCACTTTTATGATAAAACCCTTTCTCGTTTCGGTTTAATCCCCCCCGCCCTTCTTTTGGTCGCAATAAGATTGTGATAAGCCGTCGGAATTCGCAGGGGGATCAGGGTTTATTGTGTGCGGCGTCAATTATTCAAGAGGGGACCATTTGGTTTTTTTTTGGGCGCAGAGCGACGTTTGGGGATTCTCATCCATGCTCCCAGTTTGTTGGATTGTATTCTAGTTATTTCCGATGCCGAGCTCCTCTTAAACCTCCCCTGAAGGTATTTTCGAATTTATTCATATAATCCTAGAATTAAATGGTTTTTATTTACTCCTATTGAATTAAATATTCAATGTTCAACTAATTTCGAACAATTAATAGTATCTGTAAACAAACACATAATAACTCACTGCTATAACTCCCTGTCTCTGTGCTTCTGAACAAGCCGAGAGAGGTCACTTGAATAATTTTGACGTTTTCTTAAAATAAGTTGATACATAATTATTATTGTGAATGTGTTGCTGAAAAAGATAAATTCAGATAGTAAAGATGAATTAGTATGTATGACAATGAGCCAATGTTACCATACAAAATGTATTGCCGAAAAACCCCAAAACAAATACCTATAGAGGTGTAAACAATTTCAGAATTTCAGAAATAAGACAATCAGCCAATGTTACCATACAGAATTTATCGCCCGAAAAATCCCAAAACAAATATAAAGGTGTATACAACGATTTCCAAGATTGGTTTAGCAGTCAGAAAATTAAGTCACCGTTTGCAGAGAATGTTCTTTTGTCATATTTTAGTGAACTTAGCACTAAATATAAAGCATCGCCCCTATGGACTTTCTACTCCATGCTGAGAGGAACAATCAACATAAATAATGCATTGTTATAGGTAACTATTAAGATTTGTGAATAAAGTTCTTTCGCTGTACTTAGTATTTACTAACTACCTACATTACCGCTCGTTAAATAATATACTATTATTTATTTCCGTAATTTTTTGGGGGAACGAAGTGAAACTTTTTTAGGATCCATCTATTGTGCTACGAAAAATATTCACTTGTATCTATATAATATGTTTAATTTATTTCATTATTTATTTATATTTATTAAGACGATATGCATAAAGTTACGAAATTACCTATAAACTATACGTAGTGTGATGGCTCTACTGTGAAATTAAAAAAAATTATTTAAATTTTGAAAATAATTCGTATCCAATAACAATATCAAATAATTTCGTTCAATTTTCCAATTGATTTGCCCAAGACTCTAAAACTCTTAAAGAGGGTTACCAAGGTGGACAATCAATAATATCTATACAAATTATATTAACTCAAACAACTTAATAAACTAATTCTAACAAAATAAAAATTCTAAATTATAAATCACTCACAGAGAAAAACTCAGTGTAACTAAAGTTCCTCAACACCTCCTGTCTTGTGTGTAATTGAAAATAAAATTTCTGAACTCCAAAATTATGATAAGATCAATTTCTTCCAGATCTCTCTTCTTTCTCAAATACAGATAATATTACCATCAAATTTCGTTGATATTGACTTGTTAATTAGTTTTCATTCCACCAGGCTCCATCCAATTCGTTCAAAAATTATATTTCGAAGATTTTTCAATTCAATTCAAAAATAACTCTTTTGCAAAATCCATTCTCATTCTGACATTCCTCAATTGTCACAACCGGCTTGCTTGATTGCTCATTTTTCATCGCATTCCCATGGTAACATTCTTGATACATTCTTTTTGAGCGCTCGTACAACTTACACGAGGGCTATATCATTTCGTCACGATGTCTGTATTTTTCGAATTTTGAGCCGAAAATGGTCTCAATCGACTATGTTCGACTCACTGATGACAAATCCGTCGAAAAATTCTAGTCTGTCCGTCCGTCCGTCCGGCCGGCCGTTTACACGATAACTCTCGAACGGAATGTCCTAGAAACTTGAAATTTTTAGGGTAGGTTCGGATCTCGAATGCCGCGGTTAAGTTCGTTATTGGGCAAAATTCGCCAAGGGGTTCCGTAACTATGGCCGCTCGAAATTTTGTTTTTCTGATTACTCCGAAACTACTGATTCGATCGAGGTGAAATTTTGCACTCAGATGGATAATTAGGTACTCAAGCTACATGCAGAATTTTTTCCAGCTCGCATGACCAGAACCATAGAAACCATAGAAAATTATAACTTTGTAATGGAAACGCCTAGGGACTTGAAGTTTTCAGGATAGGTGTGGATCGTAAATGTAGCGTTCACGTGTATCAATGAGCAAAATTAGACTAGGGGTTCCGTTTGAAATTCAGTTTTCTTGATCATTTCAAAATTATGGATTCGATCTCGACGAAATTTTGTATTTAAATTGAGAATGATATATTCCAGCTACATTTCTTCCAGATCGTATGATCAGAACCATAGAAACCATAGAAAATCATAACTTTCGAACGAAAAGGCCTAGTGACTTGAAATTTTCAGGATAGGTTCGGATCGCGAATTTCGCGATCACTTTTATCAATATGCCAAATTAGACTAGGGGTTCCGTAAATATTGCCGTTCAAACTATATTTTTTCTGATAATTTCGAAAATACTTATTGGATTGAAATGAAATTTCGCACATATATGAAGAATAATGTATAATTTTGTCCAGATTGCATTACCAAGACCATAGATACCGTAGAAAATTCTAGCGAATTATCGAAAAAATGGACACCAAAGCACTGACGTGAAGTCTGGATTTTCGCGTTGTTTTGAAATTTTCTTTGACAGCTGTCAAAATCTTTCCAATTGGTTTGTAAAACTGGAGAATGCGAATCTACCTACTAGGTGCATGTACGAGCGCTCAAAAGATCCTGCCTTCACTTTCTGTGATTTTCAAAATTTTTTTTCCCTTATTCATTTCATATAGGTACATCATTATTTTATACAGGGTGTCTACTTTTAAAAGGGCCAACCTGCAAGGGAAGATCATACATAATATTTGCAACAAAAAATGTCATATAACAAATGGTCGAAGTATTGACGGTTATTCTTCAATTTAACATTTCTTGATTTCACCATTGATTGATTTTTCCATAAAATCAATTATACTTCAGTTATCCTTAGAGCCTCATCAGATTTGACCACATATTTGAAAACATCATTATATTTTCTGAAAGATAAGAATTTTTTTCTGCCATAAAAAATGTTATTGCGGGCGTGGTGAGGAGATGAATATCACCATTCAGAAGTGAAAAAAACCAGTCATATTTTCCAATGGTTTTATCGATGGAAAATCATTAATTATGGACATGTTTTCTTTTCAGCAAAAACTACCCCATTTAGTGTGCTTTCGAATGACATATCAACTTTTGTGTTTGCTGGTTGTCTTCTGTCCTCATATCATGGCTAACAAGATAACAACGAATAAGTCGAATTATTCCAAACCTAAATTTGCCCCCTTAAATTTGAAGCTCTTTATGATTGAGTATTGAAGTAATTCTCATGGAAATCATGAATTAATTTGTCGATTCAAAATAATTTGAAGGAATGAACCAAATTTCAATAATACAGATTTTATAAAAACATGTGAAGAAAACAGACTACTACTACTTGTAACGATTGTTCAAAATGTCCACCGCCTTGTTCAATACCTTTCACACATCGTTTTCGCACTGAATCTAAAACCCTGCGAAGTTCTCAAGGTTTCTGACGCATTTCTGCTCAACACAAATTTGCTCTTTCGATCTGATCCTATCGAGTCTTAACTCGAATTTGATATCCTTTTTCTTTCAAGGTGTTCCAGACATAAAAATCCAAAGGCCTATGGTCGGGACACCTTGGTGGCAATCTTACCGGACCGTACCTTACATTCCATTGCACTCCAAAATATTGATTCATTAAGTCCCGTACATTTCGGCTACTTTGAGCTGGGCAGCCATCCATTTGAAACCAGACTTTTTGTCTGTTAGCCAGAGGTATTTCATCCAATATGTCCATTAAGCTGCTTCAGATTGATGTAATGAATTCTTCAGCGTTGAGCCGATCGGGAAGTATTACTGGACAGAAAAATTCACCTCTCATGAATCCCAAAGCCGGAACTTGCGGGACTTAATGAATGAATATTTAGGGGTGCAATGGATTGGGAGGTCTGACCCGGTAAGATGGCCACCAAACAGCCCCGACCTTACGACTTTGGATTGTTATGCCTGGAACACCTTGAAAGAAAAAGTATATCAAATTTGCGTTCAGACTCGAGAGGATCTGATCGAAAGAATAAATTTGCACAATACGGAGAAATGCGTCAGGAACGTTGTGAACTTCGAAGGTTTGTGAATTCAGTGCGAAAACGATGAGTAAAAGGTATTGAAAAAGGAGGCGGATAATTAGAACAACTGTTATAAGTAGTAGTAGTCCTCTTTCTTCACATGTTTTCATGAAAATTTTGTTTATTCCTTCAAATTATTTTGATTCGACAGATGAATTCATGATTTTCATGAAAATAACTACAATATTCAATCATAAAGAGCTTCAAAATAGAGCAAATTTAGGTTCGGAATATTTTGACTTATTCGTTGTTATCTTTTTAGCCATGATATCAGGGCAGAAGACAAGCAGCAAGCACAAAAGTTGATATGTCATTCGAAAGCAAACTGAATGGGGTAGTTTTTGCTGAAAAGAAAACCATAATCAATGATTTTTCATCGATAAAACCATTGGAAGAATATGACTAATTTTGTTCACTTCAGAATCTTGACATTCATCTTCTTGCCACGCCCGCAATAAGAATTCTTTTGGCAGACAGAAATTCTTATCTTGTAGAAAATTTAACGCTGTTTCCAAATATTTGGTCAAATCTGATGGGGCTCTAAGGATAACTGAAGTAAAACCATCAAAATTTCGACCATGTGTTATATGACATTTTTTGTTGCAAATCTTATGTATGATCTTCCCTTGAAGTTTGGCCCTTTTAGAAGTAGACACCCTGTATATGTACTTCATAAACATAACTAACTAAACTTAACTATTTAAAATTAATAATTCGAACCAATTCATATTCTTGTATTCAAATAAAATGAACCTTCTTTGAAAATATAATAATATAATAATTTATAAATTGATTGAATTTCCTGAATTGACTATAATGTTCGAAGGTTTCTGAATTTCTGGTGATTCATTTGAGTTTATTTTAATCTAAATTTTTGAAACTTTGAGAAATATGATCATGTTTTAATTTCCATAACAGTATATATAAAAAAATCTAGAGGTGAAAGATCGGGTGACCGAACTGGCCGATGCGAGGCCAACCTCGTTAGTCGTCGCGCGCCCAGTTTAATCCTGGACATCATGTTTTTTGAAGTGCCCGGAGGATTTAACGACCGGAATATCTCCCCGTACCGGATGAACCACAACCCCTTCGTCATCTCAATTTTTTTCAATTTCGCCCAAAAGTTAGCATGCAAACGACGCGGAGGCGGCGCACCGTCCTCAATTATGCGGTACGCCGGAATTAATTTGATGAGTTATGGGTCCCATCGACCATTAGGTAACGCCATATTGCCGGGCGATCGTGCCGCTCCGCCGTCGCAATTAAGCCAGCCGGGGGGTGGCGGCCGCCCTCATCCAGACGGGGCGTAATTAATGAGGAATTCGCATCCGCCTTGGCGGTACAATTTCGACGGAATGTTCTAATATTAAAATTAATTTTTATGCGTTACGTTGGGAGGGGGGGGCGATACGGATGGCGAACATCTGCGGTCGGGGGGACTATTAGGGGGTTAATTGGGGGGTTGGAGCAATTTCGGGGGAATTCGGGAAATTCTTAGGTCGTCAGGAGGGCTAGATTGGTCGTGGAATTTTTTTCATTGATCGTTCAAGATCTGCGGGGAAATAAGTAAAACGCAGGAGGGTCCTTGGTTACAGAAGCTGCGATGAATTTTTATTGCAATTATTTCGAGTGTTATGGAATTCGAAACTATTCAAATAAATTCGAAAATTCATCCGGCATGATGACATTAACATCACTTGAATCCGGCCAAATTGGGTGACATTGATAATTATTTGACTAGAGCCAAAAAATTCGTTGTATCGACAAAACAGTGCCAATAAAAGTCAAAAGTCATTTTCAAACTTTAGATATGCCTTCATAAGGTGAAGTGCAAATTCATTATCCATTTTCTAGGACAAGATCAGGTGTAGTTTTTGTTCAATTCACGATTCATTTCAAAAGTCAATTAATGTCACCCCTTTTGGCGATATTTATTCAAGACCATAAAATAGATTGGAATTATTCAAGAAAAAATCACATACATATTTCTATCTTGGGGTAGAGATCGATCAAATAATTTTTCACAGAAAATACAAATAAAGCAATTCGCCCTTTCCTATCGAACACTAATCAGAGCCAAGGTCGGTCCTACGAGAGGGGGAGAGGGGTCAAGGGGGTTATCACCCCCCCTCAGAGCACTGCAAAAGTTTATTTATGGAAGAAATCAGAAAATAATATAATAATGAAATAAAATTAACAGAAAAAAAAATTAAAAGAGAAAAATTTAAAAGTATAAACTTTCAGTCGTGGTTTTTTAAGATTGTCTTTTTTATAGAAGTTTATTAGATGGTTGACCGATTAATTTGTAGTTCCATACGTTCTATTTTTTAAGATCAAATTGAATTTGTAGTGGTAAGTCTGTTGTTTAATAAGAATTTGATGTAACCTACTCATGTTGTGGTATCTTTTCAGCTTGAAGAAGAGATCATTTGTGTCCCGAAAATGATGCACATTGAATTTTAAGTGCACAAACATCCAGTTTCAATTTTTTTGCGATTTCCTGATTGAGAAGATGTTGGATTCATAAAAACGTGGCAATTAGAATTTGAAAGTTAGTAAAAAAAATTATAAAAGCACTGTTGTGAAGTCAGGAGCTTTTGAGCGCTCGTTCATCCACCTTGTAGAAAGATTCGCATTTTCCAGTATTAGAAACAAATTCAGAAAAATTCTGAGAGCTTTCAAAAAATATTCAAACTAATGCGAAACTCCAGACTTCATGTCACTGCTTTAGATGATTTTTTTTTCGATAATTCGCTATGGTCTTGATAATGCGATCTGGACAAAATTTCCCACGTATGTAGTTTGAATACATTATTCTTCACCTATGTGCAACATTTCATCGCAATCCAATGAGTAGTTTCGAAATTATCAGGAAAAAAATATTATGAACGGCCAATTTACGGAACCCCTAGTCTAACTCTGCACATTGATGAACGTGACCGCGAAATTCGCGATCCGAACCTATCCTAAAAATTTCGTGTCACAAGTCACAATTTCCGTTCGAAAGTTATAATTTTCTATGGTTTCTATGGTTCTAATCATGCGATCTGGGAAAAATGTAGCTTGAATATATATCATTCTCTATTAAAATACAAAATTTCGTCACGATCAAATCCTTAGTTTTGAAATTATCAAGAAAACTAAATTTCAATCGACCATATTTACGGAATCTCTAGTCTAATTTTGCTCATTCATAAACGTGCCATCGACATTCGAGATCCACACTTATCCTATCCCTACTTCCCTACTTTCCATTACAAAGTTATAATTTTCTATGGTTTCTACGGTTCTGGTGATGCGATCTAAACAAAATTCTGCATTTATCTTGAACACGTCATTCTCCACCAGATTGCAAAATTTCACCTCGATAGAATCTGTAGTTTCGAAGTAATCAGGAGAACAAAATTTCGAACGGCCATATTTACGGAACCCCTGGTCGAATTTTGCGCAATAACCGCAAAATTTGAGATTCGAACCTATCCTGAAAATTTCATGTTTCTAGGACGTTCTGTTCGAGAGTTATCGTGCATACGGACGGACAGACTCGAATTTTTCGACCGATTCGTTATCAGTGAGTCGAACTCTGTCGATTGAGACTAATTTCGGTTCAAAATTCGAAAAATACAGACATCGTGACGAAATGATATAGCCCTCGTGTAAGTAGTACGAGCGCTCAAAAAATAATAGTAAAATAAATTAAACATTCTTAAGTTATATCAACTTTGTGTCAAATCACAGAGTTATGATTAAGGCTTTGGAATAATGAAATAATGAAATAAAATAAGCAACAAGAATAAATTTTAAATATTCATGAAAAAAAACTATTTTATCTATACTTACAGAGAATATTAAGTTTAAGTAGGTCACACGTAGAAAATATCCGCAACGGGGGTGGAAAAAATTGTTTATTCAATTACCTCTAGGACCGATCTTGATCAAAGTTATAGACGTCATATCCCTGTAAATGCATTTAATGTATTAATCTTTCGAAGAAAAAGTTCGCGTATGTCACATGCTTGGTTGTGGTTTTGGCCAGCATTGCTAGCTGTACTGGTGAGGCTCGATGAGCCGAACCCTTTCTACAGTTTCTAATGATGAAATTGATGTTCTCTGGGGTTCACATGGATTGATTTGTTGGCCTGCTTCCCAGATTATCTTTGAACAAATTTTCGTACAATTTTTCAACATCCCTGTAAACACGAAACAGTCATATTTCGTTGTTAATCCCATTCAGCTGTTTCGTTCGAACGCGTCTTGTATTTATTTCATTTCATTTTTTTTGTTTATATCCTGACTCTCCTAGGTCTCTGTGATACCCCTCAGAAGGTCAGAGCTTATATTATATTATACTAGATGACCCGGCAAACGTTGTTTTGCCATATCTCTCCCTTTTTTCGCAATTTCAAAATTGCTCGAGGCCTTCGGCCTCTCGTCTCAAAATAACCTAACCTAAACCTAACCTAACCTAACCTAGCTGACCCGGCAAACGTTGTTTTGCCATATCTCTCCCTTTTTTCGCAATTTCAAAATTGCTCGAGGCCTTCGGCCTCTCGTCTCAAAATAACCTAACCTAAACCTAACCTAACCTAGCTGACCCGGCAAACGTTGTTTTGCCATATCTCTCCCTTTTTTCGCAATTTCAAAATTGCTCGAGGCCTTCGGCCTCTCGTTGTTCTGGCTATTAAGAATAAGGGTTGATCGTAGAAGGGTGAAAATTAGGGATTGTATGTATTTTTGTATGTTGTATCATAAAAAAATAAAAATTAGAAATTTTGTCTAAAAAATAAAAAAAAAAAATTTAGGGGTGGACTACCCCTAACATTTAGGGGGATGAAAAATAGATGTTGGCCGATTCTGATAGATACCGGATAAGCACAAAAAATTTCATCAAAATCGGTTAAGCCGTTTCGGAGGAGTATGGCAACGAACACTGTGGACACGAGAATTTTATATATTAGATTATATTGATATCTTCATTCATCAAATATTCAATACTTTCAACTTCAATATTTGGGCCACCAAAATTCAAGACAAGAACTTTCTTGGTCGTATCATTGTGTTAGATGGAATACAACTGGTGCCATCCGCACTTTCAAAGCCATCATTTTATGTGGATAATAACAATAATACATAGATGAAACCCATCAGGAGACAGCGACTTGCATCATCAAGTGTCATTCGGACAATTATTAATTTTCTCTAACAGTGTTAGTGGCCTCCACAGAAATAAACCGAAGTACTTTGAGGCACATTAGCTTGGACTCGTGTAGCAAGATTCGGCCACTTATCTCGCATTGTTTTCTTGTGTGGAACATAAATAACTTTCTAGTCTTTACAGTGGGAGACCGCACACTAGTTAAAACTTTCAGAATTCATTTTTCACCGACAAAATAATGAGGTAACTGTCCAGACGACGTCCTATCTCTCAATGTTTCACAGCGAACTGACTTCGCACCTCTGAGCTTGAAATTCAAATTCAGTTTTTTTTTAATCTTATTCAAAATAACTTTTTCCGTCGACCATAGAATAAAAGCTCATTTTAACGCACTCGAAATCATCCATTAATGACCCCTATTAATGCATGATTTCTTGTATTAACGCATGATTATCATGGCAATCGATTATAAAATATTTAGTCGGAGTATAGATGCATCTATGTCGGAGCACGATCGAGCTGTCAAATTTATTTATTCGCTTTCGATCAGAACCTGATTTTATCCGTTACGCTACTACATAATGAATAACGAAGAAAATATCCCTTTGACACCGCCAGATGTGACAAAAACTGCTGAAGCAGCAACTTTGAGTCTGCTTCCTGAAAAGAGCCGCAATTTATATGAGAAAACCTATGCTGAATTCAGATCTTGGTACAAGGACAAGAAGGTTCGGAACTTTACGGAAACGGTTTTGTTGGCATACTTTACGGGTATTGCAGAAAAGGGGCATCTAGCAAGTTTATGGCCAAAATATTCGATGCTGAAATCAACACTAAATGTGACAATACTGATATAAGCAGATACCACAAACTGGTGATGTTTATTAAACGGAAAAGAGAGGGATATATCCCAAAAAAATCAAAAGTTCTCGATAAAGAACATGTGAGAGAGTTCATAGCGAATGCTCCTGATAGTGTTTTCTTGATGTCGAAGGTAAAAATAAAACTCAATTGAATCGTTATTCCAACTTATTCCCATTATTTCGTTATAGTGAAATAACTATCATTGTTTGATTCGTAGGTCGCTTTGATATTCGAAGTAGCGGGTGCATTGAGAAAAGATGAATTGTTAAGGTTGCAGAGAAAGGATGTACAAGATATGGGATCGAAATTTTTGGTGACAGTGAATTCATCGAGAACACATTCGAACAGGATATTCACTGTGGTGGATAATGATGAGCATACACTTTTAAACATAATAAAGAGATATATATCCTTGAGGCCAGCCCACACTCCACACGAAAGATTTTTCGTTTTTTACAAAAACTATAAATGCTCAACACAACCAGTTGGAATTAATACATTTTCTAAATTACCGTCAATGATAGCAAACTTTCTTAAATTAGAGCAACCACATTTGTATACAGGTCACTGTTTTCGGAGTTCTTCTGCGTCTATTCTTTCTGACAGTGGTGCAGATTTTTCAGCCATCAAAAGACTTGGTGGTTGGAAATCAACTTCTGTTGCAGAAGGGTATATTGAAAACTCCATTCAGAATAAAATAGAAACTGCAGAAAAAATTTTAGGTCATAGTAGTTCCAAAGTAAATAATGCTTCAACTTCCACTTCATCCACACGTTCCTTATCGGATATTATAGGAAATGAAATAAATGTAAACTATTCAAAATGTCACAACATGTCCAATCTTCCCTCTATGAATTTTTCGAATTGTTCTATAGGAAGCATAAATATTAATATGTATAGTCCGTTTAAGAATTATTGACATCCCGGGAGGCTGTGAAAAATCGAATTTAAGTTGGTAATAGACCATTCAGTAATATTTTGGTTTGATGAATTCAGGTTGGTATAGGAATATCCCTAACATAACCCATAGAGATTAGAGACCTGCTTTGATGATTTTATCGAAGATATTGGTGAATAATTATAAAAATTAGCTCTGAATTTGAGTATTTTTTGTCTTGTGCTATTGAAATGGCTGGAATTGACCAGGACACATCGCGCCTAACAACAAGAGAACGCCAGGCAGTTTGTCGGTGTTACTTCGAGTTTTTCAAAGATTCGGCAGATATTTCCGCTAGCATTAATCGAGTTTCGCTAGTGTTTCAGGTAAACTGTTATTCATCTACTCAAAGTGTATTCTGATTGATCAATGTGTCTTAAATCTTCAGATTTCTTCAAGCACTGTTCGAAGAATATTAGCGAAAAAAGAAGAAGGCATGTCATTACTGCCTGGAATTAGCAGTGGAAGAAAACCTGTGCAATATGATTATTCCTTCAAAGAAACATTGAATGATTTTGTTTTTGCTAAAATTAAAAGCAATGAATATATCAGCTTGGATATCCTTTTTGAACTGGCCAAAGAGCACCTAGATTTCAATCAATCGAAGTCAACATTATATCATATGATAAAAAAAATTGGATATAAATACAAATAAGTTGATCGAAGGAAAATTCTTATTGATAAACAGAAAAATATAATAAATAGAGTACGATTTTGTGGTAAATACCGAGAATACATGGAACAAAATGTAAAATTCATTTATCTAGATGAAACTTGGATATTCGAAAACGGTAGTCAAATTCGTCAGTGGACACTAGAAAGTAATCAAGAAGGTATGCCGAGTATATTCAAGGGTGAAGGTAGAAGGTACACTATTTTGAATGCTGGAACAATTGATGGATTTTTACCTGGATGTGATCTGATTCTTGACAGTGGTATTAATGATAAGGATTACCATAAAACTATGAATGGTGAATTATTTCATAAATGGGTCATTGAAAAATTGATACCTTCCCTGCAATTACTTGATACAAAGTGTGTGGTTATCATGGATAATGCACCATATCATTCGATTAAAGTTGATAAATTACCAACAACTGCTGCTCGTAAAGAAGTAATTCAACAATGGTTACAAGAACATAATATTCCATTTGAAGCGAGTTTCACTAAAACTAAACTTCTAAGTTTGATAAAACCATTTTCTGACAATCCAAACTTTAAAAAGTACCATATTGATCAAGTACTAAAAAATGCTGGACACGAAGTCCTCAGATTGCCTCCATACAATTGTCAGTATAACCCTATTGAATTGGCTTGGAGTTTTTGTAAAATGTATTATAATCGAAGAATACTGGGAAAGTTAGGAGATAAGGAACGAGTGAAATGTCTTTGGAAAGAGGCACTTCAAGAGTGTACATCTGATAAATGGAAAGCTTACGTGGAGCATGTTGAGAAAGAAATAAGAGAAGATTGGACAAAATATATGGGATATCATGATGTTTCAGACATACCACCTTTCATCATAAATACAAGTCCTGATGATTCTGATTCTGAAGATGATTGCGAAGAGTTATGTTCAGATGAGGAAATAATAACAGTTATGGTTATTGATTCTGACTCTGCCTGAGTTGTGGAGGGGTGGATTGAGTAGCTCAAACACAACTCTGCCGGTCCCCAGCCCAGTTAAAGGAGGGCGGTTCAAAGAGTTCTGTCCAGAGGAAGAATAAAATAACAGTTATGGTTATTGATTTTGACTCCGCCTGAGTTGTGGGTGGGTGGATTGAGTAGCTCAAACACAACTCTGCCGGTCCCAAGCCCGGATTGAGGAGAAGGGTTTAAAGGTAAGGCCAGCTACTTGCCTTTTGTAAAAACAAAAGAGGGCTCATAGAGCAATCATAAAGGCCTTGGAACCGGACTGATTAACGCAGACGACGAATGCACGAAATAGGAAACAAGGAAGAAGGAATGTGAAATTTTGGACGTGGTGAGGTGATCATGTGCAAGAAGAAGACAATGGAATGAATATGTGTCCAGAATGGGCAATGAGGGATTAGCAAAGATTGCATGAAATGGAAAACCAGCCCCCAGATGCAAGAGGAAGCAGAATACTATTATTTTGGAAATTGAAGGGATTTTAACTGACATACAAGTTATGTATTGATTAACTTTTGAGTGTTCCAATTACTGTAGTGATCTTCTAAATAATTCAGTCAATGATATATTATTTAATGCTTTTTTCTGGTTTTTCTGCTTTTGTTTCAGATCTCAGTACTCATTTCAAGATACCTCGTCAATAGAAATGGAATAGAAGAAAAACGATTGTTTAAAGGAAAAGGAAGCCCATCAATAGGATTATGTCAGCTTATTCAATAAACCCATCAAAATCACTACACTTACAAGTTTTCCTGAGAATTTTATCTGTGCTCTTGTATAATTTGTAGATATTTTAAATTTTAAGTTTATTTATTATACTTTCAGGGAGGCAGGGTTTTTTCAGCTGAGGTTTTTCCCTGAGCTCTTGTATCATACTAAGAATTGTATGGTTCCCTGTTGCACCAACCTCAGCTAATTGTGTTTGTTTGATTTGTATTATGTATTTGCTCTTAATCAATAGAATATAATATATATTTATGTATTTAACGTAGGTGTATAGTACCCTGTTCAAATTCCCTCTGCTAATACTGACATTGAACACAAGCTATATTGTTCACAATTCAAAAGAATTCTGAATAATTGTAAAATTGCTAATCGATTATATTTTCAATAATGCATGGACAGTTTCAATAAATACAAATAAAAATTGACCTTTTTGAAGTATTCAACACCTTCCACTAAATAATTCACAAATTGGTTTATATATTGTTAGTTACAATACAAATTTCATATCGAAATTCACTTGTTTCGATCGATGGCACACGGCCTGGCTGACCAGCACTTCCGGTCTTGTGAAGAAGTAAAAAGTTGGATCTATTCAAAAGATGACCAGTTTTTTCAGAGCGGGATTCGTATGCTGCCTGAAAGAAGGGAGAAAGTAGTGGCCAGCGATGGACAATACTTAGAATCATAAATGTTTAACCAGTTTTTTACAATAAAGCCTCGAATTTCGGGAAAAAACGGCGGAAGCAAAGTTGTACACCTAATACTACATAGATTCTCAATTTTTGTTTGTCTTATTTCTTAATAATAATTTTTTTCCAATCTATCCACGTGGCCCAGTGCTTGCAAAATATAAAAAAATATTTTCTGTTGCACCTCCTTATAGGTACCTGCTAGAATTTCACTAATTATCCTTCTTGAATACTGGCATAAAATGGTACTATAAATGGAGTTATATTTTATTTATATCCCGACTCTCCTAGGTCTCTGTTAGAATTTTGCAAAATTTCGAATACCAATGAAGATTGCATGGTCTTGTTTTAATGATTTTCAATTTTCCATGGGTTACTTTTATATGAATGATATCTCAGCATTGCTTGCTTGGAAGTTATAATAATTTCATGTTAAAGCATTCCATATTGGCGCTCCCAAACCTGAATTCCCATGTTCAAATTGCATTCCGGCGTAATTATTCGATTTCGATAATTCGTATACTAAACACTTTTCTAGGTTACATTTATGTTTGACATTCTTTGATGTTTTATTCTATGATGAATTTTAGTAACTTTTTTGTAACTAGAAATAAAGCCTCGACTGGACGTTCACGGCCTGCTTCGATGTCAATAATTCTTAAATGGACTATATATCGAAATGAACATAGAAATTTGTATCACGTCAAATTTGTATATCATGCAAAATAAAAATTGGTTTCGATCCAGAATTTATATTCAATTCCTGATGAGGTCGACCGAAAAATCTTGTAATCAACTCGTTTATTAATTCAGCGATTAATGGTCCCAAACATTAACGCGCTCGCTCCGCTGACGCGTTGAAATATTTCGACCATTAATCGCTGTCATTAATAAACTAGTTGATTAAATAACTATTATTGAGTATAATGAGAAAGGTTAGGTCTTTTTTTTCGGGAGAGCGTCAAAGTTGTCATTCGAATTATCAGGCTAGAAAAGCCAATCAGTGAGCCTCTAACCACCCAGTTATCACCAAGAACAATTCCGCATCCAACCCCCCAACCCGGTTATGTTTCAATTAAGAGCGGGCCGAGCGGTGGAAAAAGAAGAACGTAGAAACGCTCACCGAGGACGTTTTTAATAAAAAGAAACAAGCCTCGTTGCCATCTCGCAGTGGATACGAGGTGGCTGTAGGTACGAATTGACCCTGCAATGGAGTGGTTATATGATTAGACGACACCTCGCAACGTCGCTAGTGCCCTCTGGGGTGGGATCCCGGAAATACCCTGTTATGCCGGGACGCCACTCGCGACCGGCCTACTACTCGATTACCGAGACGGGATTGAGAAAGATGGGAACTTCCGCCATCTCCGTCTATCTCGTGTGTGCGGCTTATTTGTAAGAGTGGTTTTAAATTTTTATCATATTGTTTTATTAACGCTGCGTTCACTGTAATACAATGTTTATTTGAGGGCTGGTAGTTTGCGTTTTTCGCCTTCGGCTTCGGAATTTGACAGCCCCCTCGGCTTTCAGCAATTTAGAAGTTATCATCCGGCTTCGGCCCACGCGTTTGTGCGGAGGATATTGGCGGTATAGTTGCGTTCTTATTGGGTGTTATGATGTCTGGCGTGTGGGCTCTTGGTTTTCCGCCGCCGCTGTTAAATGGGGGTTTTATGGATCGCAGAAATTATTGGATTCGTATTTTCTTTTCTTTTTTCGTCTTCGAAAACTACGGATTCGATCGTTTGCATTTTAATGGAGAATGATATATTCAAGCTACATTTTGTCCAGATCGCAAACCAGAACCATAGAAACAATAGAAAATTATAACTTTCGAAAGGAAAGGCCTAGGGACTTGAAATTTTCAGGATAGGTGTGGATCTCGAATTTCGCGGTCACGTTCATCAATGAGCAAAATTAGACTAGAGGTGCCGTAAATATGGTGGTTTGAAATTTAGTTTTCTTGATAATTTCAAAAGTAGGATCCGATCGTGACGAAATTTTGTATTTCAATGGAGAATGATATATTCAAGCTATATAGAATACTATAACTTTCGCACGGAAATGCCTAGGGAGTTGAAATTTTCAGGGTAGGTCTTGATCTCGAATGTCGCGATCAAATTCATCAATAAGCAAAATTAGACTAGGGGTTCCGTAAATATGGCCGATCAAAATATTTTTTTCCTGATAATTTCGAAACTACTGATTAGATAGGATTGAAATTTTGCACACAGATGAAAAATAATGTATTCAAACTAGGTTTGTCCAGATCGCATTACCAAGACCATAGAAACAATATAAAATTGTAACTTTCGAACGGAAAGGCCTAGGGACTCAAAATTTTCAGGATAGTTGTGGATCTCGAATGTCGCGGTCAAGTTCATCAATGAGCAAAATTAGACTAGGGGTTCCGTGAATATGGTCGTTTGAAATTTAGTTTTCTTGATAATTTAAAAACTAGGATCCGATCGTGACGGAATTTTGTATTTTAATGGAGAATGATAAATTCAAGCTACATTTTGTCTAGATCGCATGATCAGAACCATAGAAACCATAGAAAACTATAACTTTCGCACGGAAAGGCCTAGGGACTTGAAATTTTCAGGGTAGGTTTGGATCTCGAATGTCGCGATCACATTGATCAATAAGCAACATTAGACTAGGGGTTCCGTTAATATGGCCGTTCAAAATATTTTTTTCCTGATAATTTTGAAACTACTGATTGGATTGGAATGAAATTTTGAACACAGATGAAAAATAATGGATTCAAATTTGGTTTGTCCAGATCGCAATACCAAGAACATAGATAGCATAGAAAATTCTAGCGAATTATCGAAATAAAAATTGGTCATCTAAAGCACTCACGTGAAGTCTGGAGTTTCGCCTTAGTTCGAAATTTTTTACGTTCCACATTTCAAGAAGGGCGGAATCTAACAAGTGATGAATTAAAAAATTCGAGAAAAGAACCACAAACGTCAATGAGACAAATCATTTCATTTCATGTTCATAAACTTCAAAAGATAGAATCACCGAATATCAAATATTCTTAACACTACATAAGAAAAACTCAATTTTATTTTCACGTGGATTAGCTATAAAATTGAATTTTTACATTACATGTTTCTGATAGGGTTGCTTCGGCTGGTATTTATATTTTATATATTGAAATACTATTTGGTTGTAGGAATCTGTTTTGGTATTGCAGTCTTTGTTCTTTTTGTGCAATGTTCATAAAGAGAACAAATTTATTTTTGTATAGAGTTTATCTTACGTTTTTTGTGCAATGTTTCAAACCATTATTGAGTTGCAAACAATGATGTTTGCCTTTGCCTTTTTCATAAATAATTTCTTCAAAATCTTCTTGTGTAATTAAGTGTTTCATTTTTATCAGGTCGTTATTTTTCGAATTATTGAAAAAAATTTCAATATTTTGATTTTGCCAATTTACCGGCTCGACCGGCGCATTCACACCTCGAACATACCCTGGAAATTAGAAAACTATGGGTCTCTTCTTTCGTGTTCACAAACAGACGGGTGGACGGTCGGACAGACATAATTGAATCTGACCTTGAATTCTTCTGTGAATCGTTCAAGACCAGTCTCGGCTCAAAACTCGAAAATCCTACAGATATTTGGGAAACATGACAACGCTCTTGCTTATAGCTTTCCTGAAACACTGAAAGTGATAATTCCATGAAATTTTGTACACAGAAACAGATGCCATCATCCTGGCCCGAAAATACATTTCACAAAATGAAGTCGCAGGTCGTTGTGGAAGAATAATTGTTGAAGTAAATATTCCTCAGCTCATTTCGATTAAAACCTCAACGTTCGGAATGACCACACACGAAAACCAGAAATATCGTATGTTCCGGTTATCCGAAGAATCAAGTTGAGTGAGCGTATTCCAAGAAATCCGAAAGAATTTACGCGTCGTACCTCCGCTATCTCTTCTTTTCCCACCGACGACGACGGCCAACATTGTAACCCCATTGTCACGTCCCTTTCTCTCCCAATTTATCTAACCAATGGATGAATAGTTCCATCCAGCAATTAATTTTCGATGTCGCGATGAACAATGGAACGGAACAGGTCGGTGACTGTCTCATCGTTGTTGGGAAGCGGGTAGAAAAGGGGGCTTTCTTTCTTTCGCAGCCGCAACAATAGATTATTTATTCCATTGGCTTGATAAACGGATGATATAAA
Organism: Aphidecta obliterata; assembly: GCA_963966015.1. Classification (NCBI taxonomy): domain Eukaryota; kingdom Metazoa; phylum Arthropoda; class Insecta; order Coleoptera; family Coccinellidae; genus Aphidecta; species Aphidecta obliterata. The sequence goes on along the minus strand of OZ014435.1, from coordinate 14,016,103 downwards.
GTAAGAGTGGTCAATATTAAGAATAGACAAAGCGGACGTCCGAAGGGACGTACCTACTTGTGATTTTTTTCCATTAAAAAACTAGTCTGTGAGAGGATTGACTGTTGAATTATTCAATTTGAAGGTACATAACTTATTACGTTGAGAAACAACCTCAGGACAATTTAGGGCTTTACCCCTATGCGAAAAAAAATTAGAATAACCTCTGACGTGTAGTAACGAGCTTTTGCGCGGTTGTTTAAATTCATCGCCAGAGCGGTCACCCGTCTTGGTTCCAAATTCTCACCACCGGTTTCTGAAATACTAATCAAACCTAAGTTCAACAACATTTAACTTGACAATGATGTCAAATCAATTTATGTTTCTGAAATCCTTCGACATTATGTGACTGTTGCGAGACCATCGAACTAAAGATGATTAAAGGAACAGATTTTGTGAGCTCAATTACATAGCTGTCAGTTTGACAAATCAATTGATTCGTAAACATCATGTATAACTTCTAGGCTATTCCAGCAGTATACATTTGACCGACAACTTCCAACAAAAATTCTAGGAGTTATCACGATAAAAATAATAATAAATTATAGGTTCGTGTATTTCTCTCTGTTTCGCTGATGTCGAGACATGAAAAGAAAATTTATTCCTTCAATGGCCACAAAATTAGAGCGAATTTTCGAAATGGGACCCATTTATTTTCCAAACATGCAACAACCCTTTGCAGTTTTACCACTTAATTTGTGCCAAATTCATTATTTTGGAGATTAATTTGTCGCCTGAACTACTCTTGTATGAATTACTTCGCGTGTATCTGGATTTCCACTAGGTACTACAATACACGCAAGATTTGAAACAACCCTATAGAAAAAATCAAGAATACTGAATTAAATGCTCGAATTGATCAATTCGCCAAGACCAATTGTTGAAAAAGTACAATTTCCTTGGATTTCTGCGAAATGGAATTCATGTTTTGTTCATTAAGATTAATATCCCTTAAAAATTATGATGAAAGTTCATGTTGTTTGGGTTGGACACTCTTGAGAATATGTTTGCGGTTTTTACAATTCTAAATTCTTATTTCTTCGAGCGCATATTTTTGTCGATTATCAATTCCTATATTTTTTCTTTGAGTGTATTGAGAACCTTCGAGTCCTTGGATGAAACTACATTTTTCTACTTTATAATATACACCTAGTGTGAATCATAGCTCGATGTCCATAGAAAAGATCAATGATAGGCTCGAAATTAATTATGTCTGCATATTTCTAGACTACAAGCGATCCTGCTGTTGAATCTTGTGAATAATAACCTCACATCAGTTATTTTCTCCTTAGATTCTGATCGCCCAGTAGGAATTTATTCAAATTTTCTCAACTCAATGACGTAGCTGTATGTTGAACCTCAAGACCAATTATTGATAAACAGCCACCCGACCCTCACTTCAATTCACAAATGGACCTCAATGAACACGCAGTTAGATTCGACATTGGCCCTAACGACAACGATGAATTTCATTGTCTCGTCAACATTGGTATAAACGACCCAGTGCGTGAGTTCGAAAGCAGGGACTATTATCGAATTATACGGACATACCGAGGAAGAGCCGTCGAAAACGACGGACATTGACCACACGGCACACATGCGAATCCGTGCGTTCTATCGAATCAACGCCCGTTCTTTAAGAGCGTTATTTACTACGCACGGCGTTATGTGTAAAAAATATATCTTGGGCATCGATATCCACGATCCTGAGTCGTATGACTCTGGATCGTGTTGTCCCTCGGTTAGGAGACCTGCGATGAATCACTATGCCATATGCATTTCTTCATAGTAAATACAGTGCTTTTCTCGGCAATATAATTTCTCGCAGATTTGTATATTCTCTTTCAATTTTATTAGATTTTTCCTGAGCGGTATAATACTTAAAGTTCAAACTAAGGAGAGGAAAAATCAATGATCGAAAAGGTCCTATAAAAAAAATAGGAAGTTCACAAACTCACCGATAGAATTGATCCAAATTGTTTACAGAAAGAGTTCGAAACAGTCATCATTCGTTTGATATGTAAAAGTCTTGCCCGGCGTAATAACGAATGGTTACATGCTGCAACTATGACATCAGTTTGCTCACAAATAATGTCACAAGCATTTTCAATGCGTTGTTTTAGTTCTTCTACATTATTCACCTCACCGTTACCATACACTGTAGTTTTAGAATGACCCTGAAGGAATAAATCACAGGGGTTGAGATCCGGAGAGCGGGCAGGCCAAGAAATTGACTCACCACGTCCTATCCACCTATTTGGGAACACATTATTCAAATAATTTTGAACATTTCGTCGATAGTGGGAAGGTGCTCCATCCAGTAACAACCACATCCTCTGCCGATTATCAAGAGGAACATCTTCTAATAAACCCGACAAATTGTTCTGGAGAAAATAGAGAAAGTGTTCACCTGACAGTCGTGGTAGTAGAAAAAAAATTGGCCAATAAGCATACCACACATGAGTCCGATCCAGACATTCAAGTGAAATCATTGCTGGAAACCTGTTATTTTGACAGTGTGAGGGTGTTGTTTTGACCATACATGAGTATTGTAAAAATTGTTAACTCCATTTCTTGTGAAAGTGGCTTCGTCAGTAAACAGAATAGATGTTGGTTATTTGAAAGCCACAGGCAGAATTCTTTTCTTCGAGGAGGATGATCTTCTGGTTGGAGTGCTCGAACTCTCCAGAAATGGTAGGGGTAGAATTACTCTTGTCTTGATGTCTCCCAAACTTTTCTATGGCTCACTTGGATGACTCTGGCTATATGTTCCTCAACTATTTCCAGAATCTGTTCTTCGATTTCTGTCATTTAAGATGTTACAGGCCTTCCAACGTGTGTTCCCCGGGATTGTTTCAAACAACCAGTAACTCTACATGCTACATCATTGTATCAAGTTTGTGAACCTCTGCGAAGTTGGGTGATTTCTTCCCTCCGAAAACTTTTTCTGTACATCCGGCACGCCGCACTGGAATTCTGTTTGGATTCACCATAAATTAAGATCATATCAACATGTTCAACATTTGAATAAACGTTCGCCATTTTTCACCAACTTTGCGAAATTCGGAAAACTTACAAAAATCAAACGGTCTCTCAGATGATTTGCAGTAATAATGACCTCTCAGACCGCTTTTATAAACACACATTTAGATCTCAATACGAACCTTAGTCAGATCTGGGCTGGAAATTTCTCTGATTCATTGGTAACTTCGATTTCGAAATACTCGGCCTTGGTGAATATTTTATATAAGTGATTTTTGGTATATTGACTTATTTGATGAGTTTTATGGTTTGTCAGAAAAGAAACCTCACTTTTGAAAACACCCTGTATACACCCTGTTCCTAAATTGGAGATGGAAGATTCCTTGAGTAAATTTAAGAAAACAAGTTCCATAAACATGGAATCGCAAACGTTTCGTTTTTGAGTGGTGTTGAAGTTTGAATGTTTTTCAAGTTTTTGAGCGCTCGTACTACTTACACGAGGGCTATATCATTTCGTCACGATGTCTGTATTTTTCGAATTTCGAGCCGAAAATGGTCTCAAACGACTATGTTCGACTCACTTATGACGAATCCGTCGAAAAATTCGGGTCTGTCCGTGCGGCCGTCCCTCCGTATACACGATAACTTTCGAACGGAATGTCCTAGAAACTTGAAATTTTCAGGGTAGGTTCGAATCTCGAATGCCGCGGTTAAGTTCGTTATTGGGCAAAATTTCATTTTCTTGATTACTTCGAAACCACAAATTCGATAGAGGCGAAATTCTGCACTCACATGGATAATGACGTGTTCAAGCTACATGCAAAATTTTGTCCAGTTCACATGACCACCACCATAGAAACCATAGAAACTTTGTAATGAAAAGGCCTAGGGACTTGAAATTTTCAGGATAGGTATGGATCTCGAATGTAGTGGTCGCGTTTATAAATGAGCAAAATTAGACTAGGGGTTCCGTAAATATAGCCGTTCAAACAATTTTTTTCCTGTTAATTTCGAAACAACTCATTGTATTGGAATGAAATTTCGCACATAGATGAAGAATAATGTATTCAAACTAGAAACCGTAGAAAATTCTAGCGAATTATCGAAAAAAAAATGGTCGCCTATAGCACTGACTTGAAGTCTGGACTTTTCCCTTAGTTTGAAATTTTCTTTGAAACCTGTCGAAATCTTTCCAATTTTTTTCTAGAACTGGAGAATGCGAATCTACCTACAAGGTGGATAAACGAGCGCTCAAAAGCTCCTGACTTCACGGCATTGCTTTTCGTAATTTTTTTCTCATAGCATCCACACTCCACAAGAGATTCTACTGAAATTTGGTATAGATATTACAGTTGGGAGTTTACACCATATGATATGCCAATTTCGATTATCGATTATCTCGAAATGCCTAGAAAAATCTAAATTGTCATAAAAATTCAATTAGTAAGCTGTGGTGAATTGATTCATTATTAGATTTTATGGTTATTTTCCGGATCTGTAGCAATGATAAGATTCGATCGTATAATCATTACAAGAAATGTATTACTACAAGAAAACACCCTGTATCTCGAAAACAAAATGCTTGCGTTCCCATGCTTGAGGGACTTTTTTTCTTAAAATTACTCAAGGAATCTCCCCTCTTCATTTGTACCTCCAATTTAGGAACACCCTGTATATATCTTAACGACCAGAGGATAACATTCAGCCCCAGGGACCTCAGGACTGAGAGATGGTCCGATCCAGATATATTTTTGTAATCGTTTATGATGATAAAAAACATTTTGACTCGATCTTCGAACTGGAAATGGAAATTATCAACCACTAAAATCGAAACAGTTTTTTCGATGTCGTTGTTGCTCATTTTCTTAAATTCATCTTTTCTTTGAGCTCCTGTTATTGTGCTCCAGTGTAATCGGATGAACTTCTATGGTAACGTAATTGAAGTAAATAAAATGACACAAGGCTACGAAATAGAGCATAAGACTATTATGGCAGTAAAACACAAATATTTTTGAATATAATATAATGTACCTATCTTCTAATTTAGAATGAACTAAATGTGTGAAATTAAGATCTCAATCCCATTGAACACAGATGTCTTCATTAGGCGAAGTGCAAATACATTATTCATTTTTAGGGAAAAACCGGGTGTGTTTTTAGATTCTTTCAAAAACTCAATCAACTTCACCCCATTTGACGGTGAATAAAATTAGTATATAATTTTATCTACTCCTATTTTCTTTACTAAATCTATAAAAATTACGTGTCACGTTGTTTGTCCGGGATGAACTCCTAAAATACTGAACCGATTTCTATCGAATTTTGCACACTGTGTGCAGTTTGATCCAACTTAAGAGATAGGATGGTTTATATTTCAATTTATAGTTGCAATATTTTTTTATTACAAATTATTTGTTTATTATATATGGCAAAGAGTGAAAATTATGTACGCGCCAACCTAGTTCTCAAATCGACGGCAGGTCATCGCGTCCCCACTACAGCCGATCACTCGACAAGGCCGATCACGTACGAGGAGTGATGCCAAGTTTCTGTCTTTCCCAAAACTGAAGAAATTTGGAACTGTTTGAAGACTGGGTTGAAACTTTCAAAAAATCAAGGATAGGGTCAGGGTAGGGTTGGGTGAGGCTAGGGTTAATAATAATAATAATAATATCACAAACACCCTGAGTTATAATAACTCACTTCTATAACGCCCTGTCTATGTGCTTATGAACCATTATTGGTATTGAGGGGAGGTCACTTGAATAATTTTGACGTTTTCTCAAATTGAGTTGATACCTTATTATTATTGTGAATGTTTTGCTGAAAAAGATGAATTCTGATGGTGAAGATGAATTATTATGTAAACCTTCACGAATAAGACAATCAACCAATGTTACCATACAGAATTTATTGCCCGAAAAATCCCAAAAGAAATATAAAGGCGTATACAACAATTTTCAAGATTGGTGTAGCAGTAAGAATATTAAGTCACCGTTTACAGAGAATGTTTTTTTGGCATATTCTAGTGAACTTAGCACTAAATATAAAGCATCACCCCTATGGACTCTCTACTCCATGCTAAGAAGCACAATCAACATAAATAATGCATTGTTATAGTTAACTATTAAGATTTGTAAATGAAGTTCTTTCTCTGTACTTGTATCTTAGTCTTTATTGTTATAGTCGTAGATGAAGTATAGTATTCAACTTGTGGTAATGGTCATAACTCACTTGATGAATTACTCCATCAAATGAATCTTCTAGAATGCACGTCTCAGCGTTTTTCTTCAAGGCTAGTGTCTCCCCGCCCTCAGATGCTCCCCAGCGCAACACAAGCCCCTCCCCCTCCCCCTTAACAAGGCATTAGCTTTGTAGTCCCGCTAATCCAGGTATATTTAACGACCGAGCCGTCTCTGGACGTGTCCCTTCCCGGTTATCCAGAACTTCCAACATTTACATATCGCCCCCGAGGCGTCGGTACGTGCCTAATTATGCTTGAGCAGATAGTGCATAAGTTTTCCGCGTCTACTAAAATTAGAAGTTGGAGGTCGCTGCCGGTCGGCCCCGCAACGACACGGGGATTTAACGGCGTCGTTATGGTTAATTAAAAGTCTAATGTTTATTACGCTTGCACGGCCATTATCTCGCGGCCCGATGCTATTGTTCCATAGATAATATTTATGGAGAGTTAATTTGTTTCGTTTTGTTTGGTTACAATGTGTGGTTTTACGGCCGGCGGAGGTGCGGAGTGATTGTACGCAGATCCAAAGAGATTGGACGTTTCGAGAACAATTGTCGGGGATCGGATCCGGTTGGAATTAGCATGAAAATGTTTGTGTAAATCCAAAATAGGCGAAGACTCGTAGAGGGGTTACTTTTCCTTATCGAAATTGCAGGGGGTGAAAGGATAGTTCATGTTTCTATTTCGGAATGAATTATGATGTTGTCTTTCAATGTGACACCCTGTATATGCCTTCTAACTCGATTATATGATTATTTTCGAAGAATTGAATGAAAACCATTTTAGATCTCCTTCAACATTTCCCTTCCAGCAAACCTCGAAGGAAAGAAATCACCAGTTTCACACCCACTAGATGTAATCCGTACCAAAACCGCCGTTCCGCGTCCGAAACCCTTCCCGTCAGGGCGTCAACCCCGAACCGGGAAGTCGAGAATAATTCAAGACCCCCCCCCTCCACCCTCCGGCCGAAATCTCGGTCTCGAGACTCTAGTTTCCCGGCGAATTAATTCGAAATTTCAGCAACGGGGCGGAAAATGAAACGGTAAAAGTTTCGGGTAGTCGCGAAAAAATTGGCGTAATAAAGGTCGGCAAATCGGCGGCGGAGCGTAATGCGCGTCTCTACGACCCGGCCCCGTGTTTTGATTAGGGGGAGTTTGCGGATTTTTCGGGGGTCGGAACAGGGTCGGCTCGAAGAGAGATACTTTCAGCTAGATAATAACGGGAATATTACGTATGGAGATAAGGGAAAGTATCGATCATTGTACAGGGTGTACAATCCCACTGCAGATTCATGAAAATCAGCAGATAAAAAAAAATCGAGTCGAGAGCTTTTGCGCACCGTAGCTCGAAATTTGGGAAAAATTGACTAATCTCCGATCATTTCGATTTTACATTAGGTGATACTGTAGCGAGACTATCGAACCAAATAGTATGACAGTGTGACAAATAATGTAATTAAATAAAAATCGACACTTTAAGAGATAGCATCAAAGAATTATCATAGTATATTATTTAACGAGCGGTAATGTAGGTCATAACTCACGCAGATGAAGATTGCAGCCCGAGCCGAAGGCGAGTGCTGTAATTCATCAGGTGAGTTATGACCATTACCGCAAGTTGAATACTATACTTTATTTACGATTATAACAATAAATACTAAGATACAAGTACAGAGAAAGAACTTTATTTACAAATCTTAATAGTTACCTATAACAATGCATTATTTATGTTGATTGTGCTTCTTAGCATGAAGTAGAAAGTCCATAGGGACGATGACTCAATATTCTCACTGCTACACCTATCTTGAAAATTGTCGTATACACCTCAATATTTGTTTTAGGATTTTTCGGGCAAAAAATTCTGTATGGTAACATTGGTTTATTGTCTTATTTCTGAAGGTGTACATAAAAATTCATCTTCACTATCTGAATCCTTTTTTTCCAGCAAAACATTCACAATAATAATAAGGTATCAACTTTATTGTGAACGTCAAAATTAGTGGAATGACCTCCCCTCAATACCAATAATGGACTGTTCCCTTTCGGCCAATCGGCTTTTTCAGAAGCACAGAGCTAGGTAGTTATAGAAGTGAGTTATTGTAACTCACGTTGTTTTCAGATACTATTGATTGCTCAAAAGTAGTTGAATAATGAATATATAATTAAATAGGACTAGATTATGATTATTTCGATGTGACATGAGGTGACACTGTAGCGAGACTATCGAAGCAAATATTATGGCATTGTGACAAATTGATGTATTCAAACAAAACTTGAAACTTCAAGAGATGGCATGACAGAATTATCAATTTTTTAGTTCTTTCAGTCATCCAATCCGCACATTAACCTTCGTGTCATTATTTCACAAGTAACTACAAAGTTTCAATTCGATCGATTCAATATTTGTCGAATTATTGCAAAAAAATTCAGATGGCTATAGTTGCGAAGCATTCTGATGGATTTTGCCCATTAGTGAATTCAACCGGCGCATTCAGACCTTGAAAGTACCATGGAAGTTACCGTGTTAACGCGAGGCCAGACAAACAGAATTGAAGTTGATCGCGAATTATCCATCTAAAAGTCCAACCTAACCGTTTGAGACCATTATCGGCTCGAAATTCCAAAATTCCAGACGCTTTGTTCGAAATGATGTTCATAGAAATAAAAAAAATGTGGATTGATAAATTTTCCGAATAATTTTGTTCTACACCCTACAGAGTGTTCTCAAAGGGAGGCTTTTTGAGCGCTCGTACTACTCACACGAGGGCTATTTCATTTCGTCACGATGTCTGTATTTTTCGAATTTTGAGCCAAAAATGGTCTCAATCGACTATGTTCGACTCACTGATGACGAATCCGTCGAAAAATTCGAGTCTGTCCGTCCGTCCGTCCGGCCGTCCGTAAGCACGATTACTCTCGAACGGAACAACCTAGAGACTTGGAATTTCCAGTGTAGGTTCAGATCCCAAATGCCTCGGATAAGTTCATTAATGGGCAGAATTCCACGAGGGATTCCGTAAATATGGCCGTTCAAAGTTTTGTTCCCCTGATTACTCGAAAACTACAAATTTGATCGAGATGAAATTTTGCACTCAAATGGAGAATGAGGTGTTCAAGATACATGTGAAATTTTGTCCAGACCGCATGACCAGAACCATAGAAACCATAGAAAATTGTAACTTTTGAACTGAAACGCCTAATGACTTGAAATTTTTAGGATAGGTGTGGATATCGAATGTCGTGATCACGTTCATCTATGAGCAAAATTATACTAGGGGTTCCGTAAGTATGGTCGTTTGAAATTTTGTTTTTCTGATAATTTCGAAACTACGGATTCGATCGAGATGAAATTTTGTATTTTAATCGAGAATGATATATTGAAGCAATATTTTGTTCAGATCGCATGACCAGAACCATAGAAACCATAGAAAATTGTAACTTTAGAACGGAAAGGCCTAGGAACTTGAAATTTTCAGGGTGGGTTTGGATGGCAAATGTCGCGGTCACGTGCATGCAATGCAAAATTAGACCAGGGATTTCGTAAATATTGCCCTTCAAAATATTCTTTTCCTGATTGTTTCGAAACTACTGATTGGATTGGAATGAAATGTTGCACCTAGCTGAGGAATAATTTATTCAAACTACGTGCGAAATTTTGTCCAGATCGCATCACCAAAACCATTGATACCGTAGAAAATTCTAGCGAATTATCGAAAAAATATTGAGTTTCGCCTTAGTTTGAGAATTTTTTTGACAGCGGTCGAAAATTCCTTTAATTGATTTTAAAACTGGAAAATGCGAATCTACCTACAAGGTGGATGTACGAGCGCTCAAAAGCTCCTGACTTCACGGCAGTGCTTTTCGTAATTTTTTTGACCAGCAATAGAACTCATCAAAATGAATCATTATACCAAAATCTTTTATATAAAATATTCACCACGGCCGAGTATTTCGAAATCGAAGTTACCCGCGAATCCGAAAAATTTCCAGCACGGATCTGACTTAGGTTTGTATGGATATCTAAATGTGTTTCCTTAATTTGAACTTTACGTTCGGGAAGAATCTCCTTATAAAAGTAGAAAGAGAATACACAAATTTGGGATAAATTGTTGTGCCTAGAAAAGATCGCGAAGGAAGTCGAGCATTTACATTATGAGGAAATGCATGGCATAGTGGGATAACACGATCCAGAGTCATATCAAGATATTGATGCTCAAGACTTCTTGACCTTTTTCCACATTGAATATTTAATATGATCAACTTCCGGAGAAATGATCTATTTCGATGAGTTCTAGCACCCGTCAAAAAAAAGCCTCGCCTTGAACAACGTGCGATGTTGTCCTGGAGGTTGCCGAATAGTGCAATTTTTCCCCTTTCCAACCAAATCCATCCATCTTCGTACGGTACTGGATGCTCTCCAGAACGCAGCCTGGCGATACATCCAGCGGGCTAATCTCTCCTCCGCCGGTTGCGTGCCTCATCCGAACTTCAAACATTGCGTTGTGCCAGGCCATTGTCATTATACTATCAACCGTCATTATCTCGCACCTCCAAAGCACTTCGAGGGCCCCGCTTTAAACGCGCCAAGCGGCGATAAAGTTACACGGAATTGCTCTTTTACGCGTGTTTATATATCCTTATGGCGTTCGATGTTCATGTTCGCGACACTGGGCCGCCTAAAATGCCTATTTGGGACCGCGCGGGGGTGGTTTTCGCGCCATCGGAGCGGGATTTCGCATGGAAATTGAGCCACGGGTGGGAGAATTTCGCGAAGAATTAGCCCGAGATGAGTTGGCGCTAGTTGGGTCGCGATAACGTCACCGAAGTGCAGGCTTTGGTTTTTTTTTCGATAGGGATTTTTGGAGCCAAGAAAAAATCTCGCAATTCGGTGGACGCCCTCAAGTTCAAAAAGAGCAAATTACAAGTGTCTCCACGATGTTTCACAAGTCAATAACAGGCCATTGTTTTCAATTGGCCTCACTTGTTCGTCGCTGTTATTGTATCGTCAATAATTACGCTTGGGATTATAGTTCATCGGATCGAATTAAATGTGTCCATCAATTTCAATTCGGAACGCATCCTTCGAATTTGTTTTCCATAAGATCGCGGTTTGATGACTTAATCAACTTGGTACTCAATCGATCCTCGCTGTTTATTGTGTTTTTTGTATGTTATGGTATATTATGGAATAACGCATTTTGTAGTAAATGACATACGCGCATGCGTACTCTCCCGGTGACATTTTCTATATCGTCGTTCAAATTAATGTGGCGATTTTCCGTTGTTGCTGCGGCCAATTTGGGCCCTCAATGTTCTAGATGGTGATGTGAGTTGTTGGCATGAAACGCCAACAGGAAAATTCTAAGATTTCGGAATTTAATTTCTGTGTCTCGACAGGAGTTTTTGGACTTTGGGATCATGGATAGTATTAATTAATAGACCAGGCAATAGAGATTTTTTCGTGACAAAAATAGTAGAAGAAAACGGCGAGTGGGGAGTTACGTGGGGTGGTCCGTGGATGTTCAGTGATATGTTTTCGACTCGCAAATATCATTACTTTTCTTGTAATTGCGAAGAAACACCAAAAAAAACGATGTTTTTTTAGTTTTTTGCTTGTAAAATCTGAACCAATGGAGCGGTGCTAATACTCTCAACAGACGAATTGTAGAGAATGAAAAGATGAAAAAAATGAGTGCTAGTGCAACTCAATCGGGTCATCATTACCGGAGGAAATCCGGAAAAACCGTGAAAATCAGCGTTTTTTCAAATCCTCATAACTCGGCCAATTTCGAAGTTGTAGCGCTGGATTTCCAAATGAAAGTAGTGGTCAATAGATACTTTGAGTGTGCATAACCCGGACGTTGTCCGAGAAATAGTTTTCGCGTAATTACGATTTGAATTATTTAAGGCACTATTTTCCGGAAGAGCTGGATGCGTCGGAAGTAGTCCGATTTCAATTTGCAAAACGGATTTTGAAAGAAGAAGTATAGTACTACAAAAAGGCAATCTTGATTTTTCGTTTAAATGCTTCAAAATAGGTGAAAAAAGCATGCAATCATGACCAAAATAAGCCGAATGCTCGATTGCAGTCAAGTAGTGGGGGTATATACGTAAATATTCGCGCCCGGCCTCAGCGCGATTTTGGTTCCCCGCGTCTGCCGGCTACCCCCACTATCCGACCCAGATGGGGCACTGAGCCGGTTTTGGTCATGTTTCCACGTATTTCTCACCTATTTTGCAACATTTTAACGAAAAATCAAGTTTGCAGTTTTGTAGTACTATACTTCTTCTTTCAAAATCCGTTTTGTAAATTGAAATCGGACTACTTCCGACGCATCCAGCTCTTCCGGAAAATAGTGCCTCAAATAATTCAAATCGCAATTACGCAAAAACTATTTATCGGACAACGTCCGGGTTATGCACACTTAAAGTATCTATTAACCACTACTTTCATATGGAAAGCCAGCGCTAAAACTTCGAAATTGGCCGAGTTATGAGGATTTGAAAAAACGCTGATTTTCACGGTTTTTCCGGCTTTCCTCCCGTAATGATGACCCGATTGAGTTGCACTAGCACTCATTTTCTTCATCTTTTCATTCTCTACAATTCGTCTGTTGAAAGTATTAGCGCCGCTCCATTCGTTCAGATTTTACAAGCAAAAAACTAAAAAAACATCGTTTTTTTTGGTGTTTCTTCGCAATTACAAGAAAAGTAATGATATTTGCGAGTCGAAAACATATCACTGAACATCCACGGACCACCCCACGTACCTCCCCACTCGCGGTTTTCTTCTACTATTTTTGTCACAGAATGACCCTTTTTCTGCTCTATTGCCTGGTCTATAAGTCCTATGAGTGTCATCATTTTTGAGCGCTCGTACTACTTACACGAGGGCTATATCATTTCGTCACGATGTCTGTATTTTTCGAATTTTGAGCCGAAAATGGTCTCAATCGACTATGTTCAATTCACTGATGAAGAATCCGTCGGAAAATTCGAGTCTGTCCGTCCGTCCGTAAGCACGATAACTCTCGAACGGAACAACCTAGAAGCTTGAAATTTTCAGTGTGCGTTCAATTCTCGAATGCCTCGGTTAAGATTGTTGATGAGCCAAATTCCACCAGGGGTTCCGTAAATATGGCCGTTCAAAATTTTGTTCCCCTAATTACTTGAAAACTACAGATTTGATCGACATGAAATTTTGCACTCAAATGGAGAATGAGGTGTTCAAGCTACATGTTAAATGTCCAGATCGCATGACCAGAATCATAGAAACAATAGAAAATTGTAACTTTTGAAGGGAATCGCCTAGGGACTTGAAATTTTCAGGATAGGTGTGGATCACGAATGTCGTGATCACGTTCATCTATGTGCAAAATTAAACTAGGGGTTCCGTAAATATGGTCGTTTGAAATTTAGTTTTTTCGATAATTTCAAAACTACAGATTCGATCGTGACGAAATTTTGTATACTAATGGAGAATGATATATTCAAGCTACATTTCTCCAGATCCCATGACCAGAACCATAAAAAATCATAACTTTCGAACGGAAAGGCCTAGAGAATCGAAATTTTTAGGATAGGTGTCTGAAATGTCGCGTTCACGTTTATCAATGAGCAGAATTATACTAGGGGTTCCGTAAATACGGTCGTTTGAAATTTTGTTTTCTCGATCATTTCGAAACTACGGATTCGATCGAGATAAAATTTTGTATTTTAATCGAGAATGATTAGAATGATATATTGAAGCAACATTTTGTTCAGATCGCATGACCAGAACCATAGAAACTATAGAAAATTGTAACTTATGAACAGAAAGGCCTAGAAACATGAAATTTGCAGGGTGGGTTTGGATTGCGAATGTTGCGGTCAAGTTCATCAATGAGCGAATAAGACTTGGGGTTCCGTAAATATGGCCGTTCAAAATATTTTTTTCCTGACATCTTCGAAACTACTGATCGGATTGGAATGAAATTTTGCACCAAGCTGAGGAATAATGTATTCAAAATACGTGGGAAATTTTGTCCAGCTCGCATAACCAAGACCATAGATACCGTAAAAAATTCTAGTGAATTATCGAAAAAAAATTGGTCAGCTGAAGCACTGACATGAAGTCTGGAGTTTTGCCTAAGTTTCAGAATTTTTTTGACAGTTGTCGAAAATTCCTTCAATTGATTTCTAAAACTGGAAAATGCGAATCTACCTACAAGGTAGACGTACGAGCGCTCAAAAGCTCCTGACTTTACGGCAGTGCTTTTCGTAATTTTTGATGTTTTAAAACAAAAATAAAAATGGTCTCTCTACTCTCTACCCTTCTATTTTCTGCTTTTCCGGATTGAAACAATTTTCAAAATGCCTCACATGCGCCATTGCAAGGTCTTACCCAGGAAAAAATTTCGGAGGGGGTTAAAAATTTTCTAAATTCGAAATTTTTCAAATTAAATCATCAAATGACGAATTTTTAGGCCGTTTTCACTTAAGTACCAAGAGTGAACAGATATGGTAGCCAGTCCACTGAGTCTGTCTTGTCCACATTTCTCAGGTACGTCTTCAATTGCCTTAGAGTTGAGAATGTCCTCTCAGCAGTCGCAGTGGTCACTGGAAAAAAAAATTACATTCACCTAAGGCCTCAATGGCACAAGAAGTCTTGTCACTAGCTCTAGATCAACCATATTTTCATACAGTTTCAAAGATTCAACATCTATTGCCTCAGTTGTTGAGGTTGGTATGAAGCACTGAAGTGCTAGAACTTCTTTTTGATCGCTGACTCTTCATTTGAGCTGATCTATAAGATCGTCTAGGATCGGGATTGCCACTGATATTCTGAAATATGTAGGTTTGAGGATATTTGGTAGAGTAATTACTTCTATGGCGTTAGTGAGGAGCGAGACTTGGCGAAGGAATTTCTTCACAAAAGGTTTCTGATGTATTAAAAATCTTGGTGAATCCATGATTTTCAAAGTGGTCCACAATATTCTCAATGTGGCAACTGCAGACTTTATGTCACATTAGGAAGACTGAAGCCCTTTGCAGATTTTGTGATTCTTCTTCAACCATCTGGTTTCACACATGGCTGTTAAAGTTTTCCTTTTTTTATTAGGAATGTTCGATTTCCTCATTCCAATTCAGCAAAACATTTGTTTGAAAATACATATACATAAAGGGGGAGGGGGGCTTTCAAAGCGTCTAGTGCATTTTCATCTCAAGTTTTTAGACAAACATTTGCTTATAGCGGCTTAGCCTTTGACTTTTCTGCCATACCCATTAGATAAGAATTGGAAGAGCATTGAACCTCCTTTACAATGTGTTGCTATTCAATTTTGTATCATCAAAGGCTCCAAACTTTCAGACTAAATGTTTCAGATTTACTGTTATTTTTGAAGCAAACCCCTACCACCTCATAATGGTCTTAAGTAATGCATTTGCCAAGAAATATTGTTTCTTGAACAGCTGTCTTCTTTTTCCACCATTATGCAGCCAGGATCCAAATGTACAGGGTGCCTACTTTTGAAAGGACCAAACTTCAAGGGTAGATCATACATATGATTTGCAATGAAAAATGTCATATAACACATTGTGGAAATGTTATTCTTCAATTTAACATTTCTTGATTTCACGAAATATTTCAAGTTTTTCCATTACATCAATTATGCTTCAGTTATCCTTGTAGCCTCACCAAATTTGCCCACATATCTGGAAACAGCATCAAATTGGCTACAAGATAAGAATTTCTGTGTGCCAAAAAAACTCTTATCACGATTCTGAGGTGAACAAAATCAGTCATATTTTTCCAATGGTTTTATCGATGAAAAATTATTGATTATGTACATGTTTTCTTTTCAGCAAAAAATACCCCATTCAGTGTGCTTTCGAATGACATATCAACTGGTTTTGTTCACTTCAGAATCGTTATATTCATCTCCTCAACACGCCCGCAATAAGAATTTTCTGGCACACAGAAATTCTTATCTTGTAGCAAATTAGATGCCGTTTCCAGATATGCGGTCAAATTTAATGAGGCTACTAGGATAACTAGTTATAATTGATTTTATGGAAAAACTTGAAATATTTCGTGAAATCAAGAAATGTTAAATTGGAGAATAACCGTCAACATCTCGACGATGTGTTATATGACATTTTTTGTTGCAAATCACATGTATGATCTCCCCTTCAACTTTGGCCTCTTGGCCCTCTTAAAAGTAGACACTAGTAGAAACAAACCTATCATATAATAATATGTGTAATTTTGTCGACAATGAATTATTTTATTTTACGCTCAGGTAAGACATAATGACCAATCAGAGTATCTTTGAATCGTACGAAAACGTTGTTGGAACGTCTTCAGTCTACCGCGCATGTGTTGGACTGTCCATTGTACGGTTTCGGGTCTTGTAGGAACAAACCTATCACAGCGCGAGAAACTTAAAATTCAATTCGATCTACTACAAGGAATCGACACAAGAAATCAATGCAACGTTCCAAAACTTCGTTCATTCCAAAACTGTCAAGTACCTATCCAAACCTATTGAGACAGTTGAAACTGGTGCACTGCTTTTGATGACGTCCAAGTGGTCGGTCCCATCTTATTATAGAACCTTCATTCAATACCACCGCGAGTAGTTTCCTTCTCTTTTGATCTCAAGCCAAAAAAACGGTAGGCTTTCATCGGTACGTTAACCGGCATATTTCGTCGGTTTATCGGCCGTTGTACACATGGAGTATACCATTACGCTTGTCGGAATCGCTCTCCCGAAAGTTTCACGTTACACAACTAAAACAGCAGCGATATAGATCCGCCAACTCGGCATACTGCATATATTTATAGGTCAAGCAACGTGAGCATCTCGTAATGCAGTCGGTATCTCATGAACAATAATATTTAATCGGCGATCTGAGATGCAACATTTCAAGGCCGAAAGTGAGTGGTCAATCGATCTAAAGACCGCCGTTTTAATGCACTCTCAAGGATTCCATTTACGCTTTTCATGAATACGAGATCACTGAATGTTTACAACAATAAATAAGACTTTTCAATACCTTTTATAGCTTTCATACCTTTTAGGCGCCGAACTGAGCCTGGTATTGAGTACCATGAGTTTGTTTATCGCGATGACTCAGCCATTCAGTCAAAACTCAATTAATCCAGGACCAAGAACTCCATCATTTCAAATCCACCCCTGGAGTCAAAACCGTGACGTCCCATTTTGAAATGGACATGCCAAGATCAGACCCCTGAGGAATTCGCCGTCATAACTGCTCCGCTGTCGGAGTTAAACTGCAATCAAGAAAAGAGGGCCCCCAGGTTTTCTTTATTGGAAAACGTAAATCTCAATTGAACTCCCGTACTGTTACGACATTTTCGATGGCTGCCAATTAATTTATGACTTAATTTGAATGGAATTAGTATGGGGGGACTTCGATATTGAACAACTAGAGAGTGATGGAGGATTATGTTCGCTGGGGATAAACTACAGAAAGTTGAATCACTGGTGTGAGATTAATATAGCCTTGAGCCCTTTTGAACGAGCTTTTTTCGTAATTTTTTTCATTCATGCGTGGAGTCGAAAATTGGACGAACAAAGAAGTACCTGATTCTTTTCGAAGTGGGATTTTTTCGTCTTCGTCATCAGAGAATTATATACGGATTTGTTCTGAAAAGCTTATTATTGGCAGTAGATTATATGTCTTCGAGATACTTCTCCATTGGATCGAAATTATTACCTTATCTACTTTTTTGTTGATTGGTACACATTAAGCAATCTTTTTTGAAAAGGATTACAAACATCTAGATATTTAGACGATTTAAATGCGGTTTACACGGTAACTATTCTAAGTTTAATTGTTAGATAATAGTACATATATTATTTAGGGAGCGGTGATGTAGGTCATAAATAACGCAGATGAAGTTTGCAGCACGAGCCGAAGGCGAGTGCTTGTAATTCATCAAGTGAGTTATGTCCATTACCGCTCGTTGAATAATATACTATTATCTGAAATTAAGATTGCTTAATGTGTACCGAACAACAGAAAGGTAAATAAAGTAATAATTTTGAATACTATTCATCAAGTGTGTTATGTCCATTACCGCTCGTTAAATAATACACTATAATCTGACAATTAATTAAGATTGCTAAATGTGTACCGAACAGCAGAAAGGTAAATAAAGTAATAATTTTGAATACTATACTTTATCTACGACTATAACAATAAATTCTAAGATACAAGTACAGAGAAAAATCTGTATTTACAAATCTTAATTGTTACCTATAACAATGCATTTATCATGTTGATTGTGCTTCTTAGCATGGAGTAGAAAGTTCGTAGGGGCGATGCTTCATATTTAGTGCTAAGTTCACTAAAATATGCCAAAAGAACATTCTCTGTAAACGATGACTTAACTTTCTTACTGCTACACCAATCTTGGAAATTGTTGTATACACCTTTATATTTGTTTTGGGATTTTTCGGGCGATAAATTCTGTATGGTAACATTGGCTGATTGTCTTATTTCTGAAGGTGTACAAAATAATTCATCTCCACTATATGAATTCTTTTTTTCAGCAAAACATCCACAATAATAATTAGGTATCAACTTAATGTAATGAATATAGTCCAAATTCTTCTTGAATAATTTATTTACAGTTCACTACTAACTAATTTATTTACACCACTCAGTTTATCTACACACGCTATTAAGTCCTATACTGTCCAATCTTAGGACCCATGTCGACTTATATATTAGAAGGGAACACTCCTGAAGCTTCCCGATGTCTCCAGCAGTCTCTAGAAGATTCGCGGTCGTTGTGTTCGATTCTAGAAGGCGACAGGTAGGTACGGCTTAAGTTCGTTACATTGATTTGAGAAAACGTGAAAATTATTCAAGTGACATTATCCCCCTCTATACCAATAATGGACTGTTCCCTTTCGGCTTGTTGAGAAGCACAGAGACAGGGAGTTATAGGAGTGAGTTATTGTAACTCACGGTGTTCGTTTACAGCTCAAAAGCTCAAAAGTAGTTGAATAAATAATTCAATAGCAGTAGATTAAATTCAAAAATCGAAAATTTTTTCCGGAATTCATTCAACATCTTTCTGTGTGCCATGCCATGAAAATATGGTAATGGTAACCATACAAACAACTGGAACATCAGGATAGACCTTTTTGAGCGCTCGTACTACTTACACGAGGGCTATATCATTTCGTCACGATGTCTGTATTTTTAGAATTTTGAGCTGAAAATGGTCTCAATCGACTATGTTTGACTCACTGATGACGAATCCGTCGGAAAATTCGAGTCTGTCCGTCCAGCCGTCCGTCCGTCCGTAAGCACGATAACTCTCGAACGGAACAACCTAGAGACTTGAAATTTTCAGTGTGGGTTCAGTTCCCGAATGTCTCGGTTAAGTTCGTTAATGGGCCAAATTCCACCAGGGTTCCGTAAATATGGCCGTTCAAAGTTTTGTTCTCCTGATTACTTGAAAACTACAGATTTGATTGAGATGAAATTTTGCACTCAAATGAAAAATGAGGTGTTCAAGCTACATGTGGAATGTTGTCCAGATCGCATGACCAGAACCATAGAAACTATAGAAAATTGTAACTTTTGAACGGAAACGCCTAGGGACATGAAATTTTCAGGATAGGTGTGGATCTCAAATGTCGTGATAACGTTCATCTATGAGCACAATTATACTAGGGGTTCCGTAAATATGGTCGTTTTAAATTTTGTTTTCTTGATAATTTCAAAACTACAGATTCGATCGTGACGAAATTTTGTATACTAATGGAGAATGATATATTCAAGCTACATTTCTCCAGACCACATGACCAGAACCATAGAAACCATAGAAAATCATAACTTTCGAACGGAAAGGCCTAGGGACTTGAAAATTTCAGGATAGGTGTGGATCTAAAATGTCGCGTTCACGTTCATCAATGAGCAGAATTGTAATAGCGGTTCCGTGAATACGGTCGTTTGAAATTTGGGTTTCTCGATCATTTCGAAACTACGGTACTCGATAGAGATGAAATTTTGTATTTTGATCGAGAATGATATATTAAAACAGTATTTTGTCCAGATCGCATGACCAGAACCATAGAAACCATAGAAAACTGTGATTTTTGAACGGAAAGGCCTAGGAACTTGAAATTTTCAGGGTGGGTTTGGATCGCCAATATCGCGATCACGTTCATCAATGAGCCAAATTAGACTAGGGGTTCCGTAAATATGGCCGTTCAAAATATTTTTTTCCTGATAGTTTCGAAACTACTGATTGGATTGGAATGCACCTAGCTGAGGAATAATTTTTTCAAACTACTTGGGAAATTTTGTCCAGATCGCACCACCAAGACCATAGATACCGTAGAAAATTCTAGCGAATTATCGAAAAAAAATTGATCACCTGAAGCACTGACATGAAGTTTGGAGTTTCGCACCAATTTCAGAATTTTTTTGACAGCTGTCGAAAATTCATTCAATTGATTTCTAAAACTGGAAAATGCGAATCCACCTACTAGGTGCATGTACGAGCGCTCAAAAGCTCCTGCCTTCACGGCAGTGCTTTTCGTAATATAATTCAATATAATATTTAAATTTTTCGGTCTTTCACTAACAAGAAGCCACATTTGATGTTTTATGCGATCGAAAATCTACTTAGTATTCACTAATGAACTTGGCCTACGATTTTCACTACTTGAGAGTTTCACAAAACCACTACACGTGTTTCGCCATTGCTATGGCTTCATCAGGTAATGACATATACGATAGAAACAAGTTTTTCTAACTCTAATCTCAAATTGGTCACAGTTCGATAATCGCTTGGCGTTTTTGTTCCCTCAGAAATAATATGGTATGAGAGTAAGGAGTTATAACATAACTTTCTTCCTTTTTTCCATTCACCACACACTTTCCATCCACCCCATTCTACCAGTATTTTGATAGTTCGGAGAGTGAAGTGACCCAGTGTGGTTACCCTCTAGAAGACCGTGTATATTTTTGTGCAAGCCAAATTTTTCAGTTTCACAAATCTAATATCATAGAGAACCCCAATGTGACTTCCAGTCCCCCCGTGTAACCATAAACAACCACCGAGATTTTCCAATTTCCAACCGGCTCAACCTATTGCCATCGCCGCAATTCAAATTACATCGAAACGCATCCCCATATGACGTCCCAATCCATCCCCAGCCAGATGAACCCTTCCGACTAACGAGGTCCGCATCGGCGTAGGCCGAAACCGAACCCATCCAATCTAGAATTTAATTTTAGGGAGCCATGTTGTAATCGCCCGGCAACAATAGTGACCATCCAGGATGCCGGGGCATCCCCATTGTTCAATAATGCATGTGATTTACCGAGCGGAGGGTGGGCGAGTTACGGAACGCAACCCCCCTTCCGCCCGCTCCTCTGTGCACCTGAGAGCCGGTTGTCTGTGGACGTATATTTATGGTCTGGGTGGGTTACGAACGCGACGGCACGCATTAGTCAGGGAAGAACAACAAAGCGGAATGGGGCTAGGTTCGGGCATTTATCTGTCGAGGAGAAGTGCCTCCTTGATTCATGGGTATCTGGGCGGTATAAATATCCGCGCAGTTTCCCGCCCGCGCCCTCTGGCGGCGTCTATAAATATCAATAATTAATTCGGAGTGCCGGTAAGCTCCGCTGATTTATTGATATCCGTTGGAATGGGCTGTTAACACAGGTAAGTTTGTCTTATGGATTCGTTGGATCGTTTGGATGCCAAGATTAGGAATGATGATGATAATAGAACGTCTTTATTCGAATTCTACTCGAAGGTAATCCTACTAAATTAGAAGAGAAAGAATGACAGAATGAAAAAGAAAGAAAAAAAAGAATAAAAATATAATTGAAAAATTACGAAAACAGGAAACACAGTATCTAGCTATTGAACAAACACTTGAAGAAATTTTCCAAGATATACAACAGGAATTCAGTAACTTCAACAAGAAACCCCTTTATAAGCGACAGCAGGAATATTTATTGATTTTACGTGACAATTCCGGTCGTTTGATTCCTCTAGAAATAACAAGTTTTACATTCGTTGATGCAACCAAACTGTAGTTTGCCATTTCAACATGAAAATAATACTGTGATGAAAACAGGAATATGCGTTACTATTTACAGGCATTTCCTTTAACTAAATAGTTGTATTCCAAACTTCAAACTTCAGTTTCTACAAGAATTTCCAGTAATGAACACTGAATCAAAACAGGAATGACTTTACTTATAATGGAACTGTAGTATCGAATTAACAGGAATTTTCCGTTGAATGGAAGCACTATCGTTCATGTAGATATTTGTTAGTTGTATTCGAATTTTCTGTAGTAATGCATTCCATCTTGAGTGAATTCGCGAATTGGTGTCTGGAATGGGGAGAATTCATATTATATTATATTTATTATAGAGTATCTTCACATTATTCTAACGAATAAGAGAGACATTCGTTGAATACTAGTAATGAGAGACTCCAAAATAAATATAGAGAATTTTTTTCCTCATTCCGGACACACTTCCGCGAATTCGATTACAGAATAACTGTCTACAGGTACTCACATTACTCATCACACTTTTTCTGTCGTTCTTGATTCCTTTGGGTAGTATGTTTTGGGTTCAGTCTATTCGGTGGCGCTCTCTTTTGAGCGGTACGGTAAATGGTGGGCTGTCGGTTCAGATTCTAATCTTTATTCCCTCCTCTGATCTGATCTAACCTGACTTGAACCTCTGTTTTCCTGTTAAACCCCTATTTCCATGTTCCTTCCATGTTCTTGATCCTATACTAACCTTCTTTTCTTTTTGAGCGCTCGTACTACTTACACGAGGGCTATATCATTTCGTCACGATGTCTGTATTTTTCGAATTTTGAGACGAAAATGGTCTCAATCGACTATGTTCGACTCACTGATGACGAATCCGTCGGAAAATTCGAGTCTGTCCGTCCGTCCGGCCGGCCGGCTGTAAGCACGATAACTCTCGAACGGATCAACCTAGAGACTTGAAATTTTCAGTGTAGGTTCAGATACCGAATGCCTCGGTTAAGTTCGTTAATGGGCCAAATTCCACCAGGGGTTCCGTAAATATGGCCGTTCAAAGTTTTGTTTCCCTGATTACTTGAAAACTACAGATTCGATCAAGAAGAAATTTTGCACTCAGAAGGAAAATGAGGTGTTCAAGCTACATGTGAAATTTTGTCCAGATCTCATGACCAGAACCATAGGAACCATATAAAATGGTAACTTTTGAGCGGAAAAGCCTAGGGACTTGAAATTTTCAGGATAGGTGTGGATCTCGAATTTCGTGATCACGTTCATCTATGAGCAACATTATACAAGGGGTTCCGTAAATACGGTCGTTTGAAATTTTGTTTTCTCGATAAATTCGAAACTTCGGATTCGATCGAGATGAAATTTTGTATTTTAATCGAGAATGATATATTGAAGCAATATTTTGTCCAGATCGCATGACCAGAACCATAGAAACCATAGAAAATTGTAACTTTTGAACGGAAAGGCCTAGGAACTTGAAATTTTCAGCGTGGGTTTGGATCGCGAATATCGCGGTCACGTTCATCAATAAGCAAAATGAGACTAGGGGTTCCGTCGCCTTCACGGCAGTGCTTTTCTAAATTCTTTTCGTATTTCCTAGGAAAAGTGATTCAAGAGTAAGTATCCATCGTCGAACAAAAATATTCAATTCCATATATATGCAATATGCTCGAATTTTACATGCTGGTATCAGCATTAAAAATGCCAAATCGGCAACAGTGCGTTCTATATCATTCGAGATGATTATCGATCCCTGTTTCATCATATTCGTTCCTTCGTCGGAAACCGATATTTCATTCCAAACAATTTCAACCATATGGTACAACGTGGATTAAAATAATGTTATCAGCTAAATAAGATTTAATTCTGTAGAATATCTGTGGGAAATATCAAACTTTCCTGTTGAATTTAATGTGTTCATACTGTTAGTCGTACAAATATTGTTGGGTTATACTCGCAAAATTATTATATTTTACTAGATATTCCTGTAACATTTACGGTGTTTTATTCCTATGGTTCCGACCTACGTATGTTTTTCAGTAATGTTTTGTAAATACATATAGCGAAATAGGAAATATTCCTTATGAATTAAAATGATCACTGCTATACTTACTTTTTTCCTGTTCATAGGACTCAAGTAACATTAACCGGAATCGGCATGTTAGATTGCAAGTACAGATTGTTCTCAGAACGTTCTTTTTTGTTGTGATAACAATTGTTGCACGAATTCATCTTACCGGAAATTCCCGGGATTCGTTTTTTCAGTGAAATCAACAGAACAAGTGATTGCTCTATTCAATCTTAACCTTTTGGAATATCAAATTTATTATTGTGCCCTGAAATGAATAATATTTGTAACAAAATTTTTAAGAAGGGCAAGTACGTACCAGACCAACAGTTTTCAAGAGTTATAGCATACAACACAAAATATGTATATCACATCTCGGGAACTACTCAACATTTCTTATTCAAACTAATTTTCGTTGAAACTGTTTTCCAATTTTTGCAGAATTTTCTACCTCATAATTGAAAAGTAACAGGAGGAGCACATCTAACCTACCTAATATAATTGAAAAGTTATAGGAGGGGCACCCTTTTGCAGAATTTAGAAGCAACTACTGACATGACTGAAAAAAACATTTTCGTCCATGAAGTGAGTTAGTTTAATTGGAAACCAAAATAACGGAAATCAAATGTAATGAAAAAAAATTACAACCCATGAAATATTTCATAATTTGGACAGTATCAATTCAACACAAGCAAGACATAAAAATGGCGGATATTCACTCTTTCGAGTAACTGAGAAAATTCCCAAAGGATAATTCTTGAACGAAATAAGTATAAATTTATATTTCAAATTCATGTTTGTTCGTCCGTGCCCTCCCTAAAAATCAAGTATTCACCCTCCATAAAAATGTTGTTGGAAATTTCAGAGGAAGAAACATGGCGTTTCTCGAACCTATCCGACAAGATCGTATAGAAAAGTTTAGGTACAATAAACGCCAGAAAAATTCCTAAAGTTCCTCGGAACTCGAAGGAAAATTCATTAAGGGGGTTGAATTAGGGGCTTGATGAATGCCTAGTCACGTATACAGTCTTGGAAAAGTACATTCCAGGGAAAATAAGAAATTAAATTACTTTGTTTTCCTTCTATAACGTACGATGGAGAATGGAATCGATGTTTATCCACTCCGGTTGAATTATATATTCATTATTCGACTACTTTTGAGCAATTAATAGTATGTGTGAACAAACAGCGTGAGTTATAATAACTCACTACCATAACTACCTGGCTCTGTGCTTCTGAACAAGCCGATTGGCCGAAAGGGAACAGTCCATTATTGGTATTGAGGGGAGGACACTTGAATAATATTGACGTTTTCACAAATTAAGCTGATACCTTAATATTATTGTGAATGTTTTGCTGAAAAAGATGAATTCAGATAGTGAAGATGAATTATTATGTACACTTCCAAAAATAAGACAATAAGTATTTATTGCTCGAAAAATTCCAAATCAAATATAAAGGTGTATACATCAATTTTCAAGACTGGTGTAGCAGTAAGAATATTAAGTCATCGTTTACTGAGAATGTTCTTTTGGTATTATTTAGCACTAAATATGAAGCATCGCCCCTATGGACTTTCTACTCCATGCTAAGAAGCTCAATGAACATAAATACTTATGCATAGTTATAGGTAACTATTAATATTTGTAAATAAAGTTTTTTCTCTGTACTTGTATCTTAGTATTTATTGTTATAGTCGTAGATAAAGTATAGTATTCAACTTGCGGTAATGGTCATAACTCACTTGATGAATTACAGCACTCGACTTCGGCTCGTGCTGCAAACTTCATATGCGTGAGTTATGACCTACATTACCGCTCGTTAATTAATATACTATTACTGCACGCCATGAATTGAGGAAAAAAAAATTTCAATCAGTAATTATCTGGAAAGTTGGTTCGATTTTCTTTCACAGAATTATTCGAATAAAGTTCTCTATTTTTTTTTTTTCTTGTTATTGACGATGGTCCGTTGAAAGGAAAGTTATCGGAGTCTATGAAATTTCTTGGTTTTAATGTTTCGGTATGATTACTTTAAAACTCGTCAGGGCAGCACTAGTTTCACCGAATTTTTGACGATTCTTATGATTTTTTTCTGAATTAGACGCCAACGCGATCGAACATCAAAATATCTAGACTCATCCTGTGAAAGAAGTTTCCAAACCTCCAATTTCATTGTCGATACGTCGCGACAACGCAATTACCAACCCCGGAAGAATCGGTGAGGAACTCTCCAACCCCCACATCCCCTTCATCTCCTCCTCCCCCGTAGGGACAGGAATAAAATATAAGTTATGAGTTTTAATCTCGAGCCCAGCGACTGCGGGGTAAAGGCCAAACTGTGTCGTAAATATCCTTCCGGTTGGCATGTATTGCTACATATTTTCGTTAGCGAGATAGCGGGTTGAGGGCGAGGGGGTTGCATCGTTGTTGCAGGGCAATCGTGCAGGTCCAGTATTTCGTATTTCCCTTTCCATTATGTTGTGGAATTTCTGTGGAGAATTTCTGGACATGCCCTGTGGAACAAAAAAGGCCAGTTGGTATATAAGAATATCTCAATAGTTTTGTGTGTATAGTGTGTCATACTGATTTGGAACCTATTTGGTCATATGGATAATTGGGAAAAATGTTCATAGAAACAAGCGCGCAATGATTTTTTTTGCCTCGAAATTCCTCCCAGAACTTTGGTTATTAGGAAAGCATGTGATTTCTTGGTTTGACTAAACGAATCCTGGAGAATTCCCAGACCTTTCGTCATCGTTGGTGTTTCCCAGGTTTACCAATACTGATAAATTTCAATTCTCCAGTGCACAAGAAATATGAAACACATCGAATGGTCTTCGCATGGCGATACTCGAACGTCCATAAAATTGCTCATCATAACCTCTTGCCTTAACGGCGCCGTAAAGGTCTCATTACACCACGCGCGAACCTTGGGCACATCACGCAGACAACGGCTTCTGCCTGGACGCCGTGATTTATCGGCAATGCAGTAAACTCTGCATACACGTCGATAATTTGTATCACAATGGCAATCGTTCGAAACCCGCAATTACGTCGATAATGTCCTTTTGTTTCCAGATAATCATAGGAAATGATTTCTTGGTCTCTTCCCACGGTTAAGCGCAATTATCTCCTCGTCGCGGTCGTCTTCCCCTTTCTCCACGTCCGTTTCGGCGAACGTTTGCGAGAATACACCCAATAACCATAAATTATAATATGCCGGTGGACGGTGATGGGCCGGTTTGACGGTATGGAATAAAAATTGGCTGGAATTTATGGCGCGACAGACGTGAAACTCGGTTAGAAGAGCTGGACTCCTTCACGTTTGGATGCCTATCCTCGAATCGTTAAAATAATCGACTCGAATGATCAAAGGAAGAAAGAACTTTCGAGTTTCCATCCCCAATTGATTTGAGCGTTGATAACACTGCTAGAACTGGAACTTGGAATCATGATATTAGGTGGTTATAAAGTTGCGAAGTTGGGAAGCTTCCCTAAATGACTATGCAGACCTATGAAGGCCCACTAAAACAAAAGGGGGTTTTCAAAAGGAATGATACAATTTGAACAATGCAACAATAATTTTAGTTTATCTCGTCACCTGATGAAGCCATGGTATGGCGAAACATTTGTGTGGTTTTTAAAACTCTTAATTAGTCAAAATCGTAGACTAACTTAATTAGTGAATACCAAGTTAATAATGGATTTTCATCAAGTGTCAGGCGAATCAATCCAATTTAACCCTTCAGTGCCCGAATACTGAAAAAACTTGAATTCGCAGATTTTTTCTGGTTTCTTGTTTTTTGAAGGCTTTGAAATACAATTCAATTTTTTTCAGAATTTTATTTTCAATTATGGAAAAAAATCCAAAATATGGACTTTCAAGTACCTACCGTCAGGAATAATGTCATTTATAGTGTCAATGTAACTGAAAATATGTCAGTCAGTCATTTTTCCACAAAATTCAGAATAACTACTGATATTACTAGGTATCAACCAAAAAAATCAAAAAATATCTATAGAATCATTATTCAAATCAGTATCCGCATTTTCAGAGTCACTCTCTTCTTCATCTGTTAAAATATTATTATCTAACGGTAAATCTTCGTTGAGGATCTAATTTGCAATGTCCTCTATTTCTTTCGAATAAAGTGGTCTCTTATATACCACTGTTGAATTTTTCTGCTCGCCATATTTCCTGACGGTACTTCTGCGTCCTCATGAAAAATGGGAAATTTCCCAAGAAAAGATGTTCGAATGTTTATTATTGAAACATAAACCTACTGAGTATAACCACCAGCAACAATATATTTTGAATAAAAATAGCAGAATATAGAATATAGAAAACACTGCGTATTATTTTTTGACATTCCTTATGTCATTTGTGTTCAGAAGGTTATGCCATTTAATCATGGAAAGATACAAGCTTCAACGACGTTAAGAAATTGTTGAATTATTTTATCAAAATCCGTGCCCATTTTTGAATATTGAGATAAATTTAAGAAGAATTGGGAACATATTTGAGAGTGAATTTTTTTTATACAAGAGTACCTGTACGACAAAGAACTGCACGCACACAAGAACAAATTTATTTGGTAGCAGCAAGTGTAAGAGAAAAATTCAAGTTCATCGGTTCCACCTCGTTATCAACAATTAAATATTTCTCAGAAAACAACATGGAGAATTTTATGAAAAGATTTGGGTTTACATCCTTACAAAATTCAACTGGTTCAAGAACTGAAGCCATTAGACTACCATAAACGTCGTTAATTTTCTGAATTTTGTCTTGAAGAATTGAAAATGATGAACAAATTTATCGAAAAATTTGATTCAGTGATGAAGCTCATTTTTGGTTGAATGGTTATGCGAACAAACAGAATTTCAGAATTTTGAGTAATGAAAATTCACAAGTAGTATCAGTAGAAATGACTGCGCAAAATCGGTAGAAGGAAAATTTTTGCAAGAATCCCAATTTTCAGAATAAAACATGAACAAAGGAACGTTTAATCATGAAATAATGCAATTTTCTTCGAACCAAAAATAACATATCCATATAATATTTTCCAATATAAAATAACAAAATTTGCTGGATAAATTCATTTTAAATTGTTCTTATGTGCGAGCAAAATGATCTCTCCTTGGATTATACGGACATTATAAGGAGATCCACCTTTTTGGGTAGATCCACATCATTTTTAGATTTACATTACAGGTAGATCCACCTTTTCGGATAGACATAATAGGCAAGTCCAGCTTTTCGAATAGATCGGTGAAGACAAAAAAAAAAATTTTTTTTGAATATTGCCGGAAGGCCAAGAACGTTCCTGTACTAAATTGTCAAGAGAAGGGGGCGGAGCTTAGTTTATCCACGAAATACGTTTCGAAATTTCCTCGAAACCACCGGAAATTCACGAAAATTAATTTCGAAATATCGAAAGGAAAGTTATTCAATTATATTCACCAAATATTTTCCTCAAAATCAGTTTATTTTATAATACTTCCATTCAAAGTTCATAATAATTCTCAAACTTCAAATATTTCATTCAAAATTCCAGATTCCTTCATTAATTTCTCATCCACCATGGATTATTTTGTTTCCATTATTCTAAAAATGAGGAAAAAGATTAAAATTAGCCTGCTTAAATAGCGATTAAATGTGAGAAGATGATATCGTGGAAAGGTTACCTGTTACCTGTTCGATATCCATATCCTGTGAATTTAGTATTCTTGATTGATATCGTTCAATATTGGTTCATATGAATGTTGTGAAAATTAGAATCGAACCAACCATGTCTTCTTTCTTGCAACTAACCAAAAATGTTTGAAAACCTACGAAAAAGGTGTGGGGAATAGTTGCCAGAGATGATTTTCGTTCCTACTTATGCCATTTCTTTCCTTAAATTCATCAAATAGCCTCACATTCTATGTTTCATGTCTGAACGATCAAATTATTTCTTTCTTGGAACCAACCAAAACTGTTTGAAAACCTGCAAAAAAGGTGTGAGGAATAGTTGCCAGAGATGATTTTCGTTCCTACTTATGCCATTTCCTTTCTTAAATTCATCAAAAATCCTCACATGCTAAGTTTCATGTCTGAACGATCAAATTATTTCTTTCTTGGAACCAACCAAAAATGTTTGAAAACCTTCGAAAAAGGTGTGAGGAATAGTTGCCAGAGATGATTTTCGTTCCTACTTATGCCATTTCTTTCCTTCTCGAGGACCTCGAGGTGTCAAAAATCGGATTAGAAAGTCCATAGGGGCGACGCTCTATATTTAGTGCTAAGATCACTAAAATATGCCAAAAGAACATTCTCTGTAAACGATGACTTAATATTCTTACTGCTACACCAATCTTGAAAATTGTTGTATAAACCTTTTTATTTGTTTTGGGATTTTTCGGCAATACATTCTGTATGATAACATTGGCTGTTTGTCTCGTTCTTGTAGGTGTACATAATAATTTATCTTCACTATCTGAATTCATCTTTTTCAGCAAAACATTCACAATAATAATTAGGTATCAACTTAATTGAGAAAATTTCGAAATTATTCAAGTGACCTCCCCTCAATACCCGTAAAGGACTGTTTCCTTTCGGCCAATCGGCTTGTTCAGAAGCACAGAGCCATAAAGTTATAGTAGTGAGTTGTTATAACTCCCGTTGTTTGTTTACAGCTCCTATTAATTGCTCAAAAGTAGTTGAATATAGTATATAAAATTCAATAAGAATTGATAAAAAAATTCTGCTGTTTATGAGAATAATCTGAAGGATATGATGTGGTTTCAACAAGATTGTGCCACCTGCCAAAAAAATATCTCAAGAAATGATCCAGTTAATTATCCCCCTAGGTCGTGTGATTGAACACCTTGTGATTCATTTCTTTAGGAGACATGTTGAGTCGCAACTGTTTTGCAACAACTGAGCAATTAAAAATCAACATCAGGGCCGTATCTAGGTATTATTGCGCCTGAGGCAATATATTAGACAGCGCCCCCCCATTGCGTAGATTTTTTTTCATCCATCACATTTTCTTATAGTATTTTTTTTTCATAATGCTAGTCATATATTTCCGTAAGAGTTTCAAAATAATACACATTCTGATGAATAATTTTTTCATTAAAAACATTGAAATACACATTTTTAATGAAATGCATAAAAATAAAACAAATTCTGAAAAAACAAAATGAAATATTTATATTTATGTAATAAATACGAACATTTATCTTAAAAAATATAAATTCTTCAACTTAAAATTTAAAAATACATACTGCAAACGTAAAATAAAAATTTTTGAGAATAAAAAAATCACTAGAATAATCTTTGCCAGATGAGATTGAAGATTCAATGAAAACTATGAAAACTAACATTTAAATTTGAGTTTTATTAGATTTCAAAAGAAGACGCTCTGAGAAGTGAGAACTCAAGTTTGAAAATCCATATTTTCCGCAATGAACCGAACATATTTCTTCTTGAATTGAAAGGAACAATATTATTTATGTTAAAATACGAATAATTGAATATATCCGAGCCAGAATAATGTCATAAAAAATAACAAATACTTAGTACAACTCACCTTTAATAGCACAATTTATAATGCTCGAATCCAAAAGCACAAAAAAGTCAGATAATAAAAAAAACTCATGACTTATAACACTTCAAATCTGGATACACACTAAACGAAAATTAAAATTTTAATTTTTTGCTCTTCCCTTCACAATTGAAAGAAATCAATATTTATGTAGAATAGAATAAGATTCCCCAATTTTTCTCCCACTTCTTGAGCACAAAACTCTGATTAGTGAATTTTTGGCAATACAAATCGTTTTTTAAAATACCACAGATGTGGCCTAAAAATCTAAACGAATCGATCATTATGAACCATCATCATCAAAGAAGCCGGCCTTCAAAACAAGCTGGATGCGATAAGGGATGTAGTGTAAACAACTCATAAAAGGGCTGTGCTTGGAATAGCATGACGATATTGCCGATTGTAATATTTATGATCAGAGTGCGGCATCTTTGAAAATTTGAACAATTGGACCATATTTCTCGCATTTCTGACCTTATTGCATTTCCATTCTGTACGTGAATATCAATGTTTCGAAATGTTGTGATCGAATTACTTACTTACGTTACCGTGTTGTCATCTTTCGAATCAATTTTTTTTGCTTGGCGCTTCTATTTTTTTATTTTTGATATTTTTTGGCGCCCTTTGGGACCTTGCGCCCGTGGCAAGTGCTACCCTTGCCACGCCCTAGATTCGGCCCTGATCAACATGAACGGTGCTATTGATGAAATACAGCCAAATTCATGTGATAAGTTTATGAAAATTGGGTTGACAGAATGCGGTTCTTACGGAAAAATCGAGCTGGGCATTTGATTGTTCTTATCTTCTATACGAAATGGCGTGCTGTGACCTTTCAAATAAAACAAAAATAGTGTCTCACTGAATAAGTTATGTGTTTTTCTTAATGTTCGAATTGTGTCATTCCTATTGGAAAAATCTTTACATAGTTCAGATGACAAAAGGTAGAACATATTCTAATGTATGATGCAGTCTGTCCAAAAAATAGAAAAAAAGTTAAGTCGAAAAAATTAACATTCCAACTCAAACCATAAACTCCTCCTCGTATCGATTTTCTTCGGAGAAAACAACTCATTTCGCAGTGATACAAACTTCTGCCTCTCTCTCTCCTTCTCTCCCAGGAAAGCTGTTCAACCTCGGGCAAAAGAAGTCGACATAAATCCTTCAATCTCGCGTCTAGGCCGATCTTATCTGCCACCCCCTCGTTCCCCTTCACGCCCGCACGTTCACCACCACCCCCCGGAACGTACGGCTGAGTTACGGCATTGCAGCGCTGAAATACTCGACCATCATCCGGAAAATATCATGATCTATGGGCGTTTCAGCGAGCGGCTCTGAAAAATGTACGTGTGCAGTTTGCGGCTCGGAATTGAATTAAAAGCGGGTATAAATAAATGCCGGCGATAATTGTTGCGTGCGATCGTCCGACTTTAAATAGGTACGAGATTGTTCTAAATGCAAATTCTGCACTTAAGATAAAATTTATATACTGTAAATTGTGGAAGTGAGCATAAATTCAACCCTCGTTTATTATTGGAACGCGGCATGCAATGCGAGCTCGGTTTATAGATCGTTATCATCGTCATGATCACACAATTCATCTTTATTTATGTTGAAAAACCAATGATTATTATTTTAAATATTCGCGCTGGTAGAACACTTTCAATTTCAATAAGATAAGTTATAAATGTCTGGTTACTTTTTTCGAATAAAGGAGGAAACGGTCCGAAAACGAGGCGAAGAACCGGCAACGCCGCGGGGCCCGGATCGATTCGTCGGGCGAGGGGAGGCATCCTGCAGCAGCCCGTCGA
This sequence comes from Aphidecta obliterata, assembly GCA_963966015.1. Classification (NCBI taxonomy): domain Eukaryota; kingdom Metazoa; phylum Arthropoda; class Insecta; order Coleoptera; family Coccinellidae; genus Aphidecta; species Aphidecta obliterata. The sequence continues at coordinate 13,982,311 of OZ014435.1, read as the reverse complement.
ACTGCTGCCAGGAGCGTCGTTATCGTCAGGAGATTCCCAGTTTCTGGAAGCCGAAGGACCGTAGGAACAAATCCCCGATTCGCGTCCTTCGCAATTTGTACTCAGTCAGTATTACGTCGTGATTGCCGAACGCTGAAGATAACAATTCAGCCGAAACGGGCGCAGAGACGATTCGGCTTTGTGTTCGAGTTTTCCGGATGAGACGTCGGGAAGAACGGTTTTTCCGGGTCGGATTCCCGTAGGAGCGATTCGGGATGCTTTCGTAAAGCCACGATGGTTATCTCTGCGCGGATGCAGTTGTCAAAATTGTTGTTTTTTCCGGATTTTTAGTATATTGGGTTATTTTCAGGAAATCCAATATTTCTTATCAGATATTTAAATTTCTCCGGAAGGCATCACGTGGTTGCTTTGTATATCTACCAGGTTTGTAGAACTACAAGCTTTGTAGATCTACCAGCCTTGTACCAGCTTTGTATATCACCAGTATTGTAGATTCACCAGTATGGTAGATCCATCAGTATGGTAGATCCACCAGTATTGTAGATCCACCAGTATGGTAGATCCACCAGTATTGTGGATCCACTAGTATTATGGATCTACCAGTATTCTAGATCTACCAGCTCTGTAGACCTACTTAAGCATTGTAGATCTACCAGCATTTTTCGTTCTTATAGCTGTTGACCATGTGGACAAATTCTGATATCTATCAGTTCCCGCTAACTTGTCATTTTATGTTGATAAAACCATCAAGGTGGTCAAGAAAAACACAGTAGAACCTTCCAACAAGAAGGCTGATACTCCCTTCACCTCTGAGAAAACCTGGCAACGTTGCACCATATCCAACTCTTGACTCGCAGAAAGGGGGAAGAAAAATTATTGACCCTCGATGGAGGCGTTCGAGCGCTATTAGCGATTCCGATACCGTGCTAGAGGTCGCCAGTAAAAGTTCGGAAATTTATATTTTTCAATTTATTTTCGCCAGATATTCCTCGACGGTAATGGGCCGCGTTAGGAACGGGAATTTACTGCATTGTCGGCTGCTGGAGGTTCCTTAATTTCCTGTTTTCGCGAATTTCGATGTTCGCGGGAAGATAGGGAGAAGGGTTTCCTTCGAACTTTCGACGATGAATGTAGTTTCAGCATGTGAAGCTGCGCAGATGTTTGTAAAGACGACGACATCATACTGCGTTTTCAGGGGGGGCTCGTGGTCATTAAAATTGAGGAGGCTAAGATTATAGAATAAACTCTGTCTAGTCAGTTTCAACAAATTAGAAAATTGGTTATGCTTTTGCACTCTACTCTTTTCCGCGAACGTATCTCTTAGTTAGTTGTAAGCGGATAGCGATTTTATCTGGAGATTTGCCTCCTGTCCTGTCTCTCTCCTATGATGGTAGGCGTTGGGCGTAGATTACTCCTCAATGAATACGAATATCTGGATGAGAGTAACCTTACATATGCGAAGCTGAGTGATAAATTGAGACGAGTGAAGCCTCCTCTCAGCTATAAATATATAGAACGAAATGAAGAATTACATGAAATTTTCTTTGAAAATCCAGTTGTTATTTCAGAATATATTAATCGAGTAGAAAACTACAGTAAAAACCATTTCAGGGAAGGTTTAGTCTTGCCTCCTTCGACGATCCGCCACTGTTGCGTTTTGAAATTAATAAGAAGAATTCTGATTAGAATGGATCTATAAAGAGACAAAAAATAAATTTTATAGGAAACTTTTGTAGTTAACTTTTCAAACCAGTGGAATAATTATTGAACCTAACCGAACCCTTACCTTACCATACCCTAACCCTAACCTTGATTTTTCAAAAGTTAATCCCCAGTTCTCAAACTGTTCCAAATTTCAACAGTTTTGAGAAAAACCCACAAACTTGCACGTTATCGCTATGGTCGAGAGATCGGCTGTAGTGGGGACGCGATGTCCTGTCGTCGATTTGGGACCCGTGTTGCCGTGTGGATAATCATCACTCTTTGTCATAAATAATAAACAAATAATTTGCAATAAAAAATGGTGCAACTATAAATTGAGATATAAACTATCCTATCTTTTGAGTTAGATCAAACTGCACACAGTGTGCAAAATTTGATTGAAATCAGTTCAGTATTATAGGAGTTCATCCCGGACAAACAACGTGACATTATTCTTATATAGAAAGATCAGTAAAACCAACTTAAATTCACTTTCGGCTCAATGTTCAAATTTTGGGGTTGTTCACTTGGAAAATTTTAATTCGAGAATTCGAGAAGAGCACTGATGTCAAATCGGGAGGTTTAGCGCGGTTATTTTTGTCTACGTACCAAACCGGTCTTTAGTGTTCATTGTCAGTGTGACAAATATTGTCATTTCATTCTATAAACTTCAGATGATGAAATCACCGAATTATATTGAATATTGATATCAGAAAAACTCAATTTTGTTTTCACATGGAATAACTGAACAGCTGAATTTTTGCTATAACTCATTTCATCGCTGCCTTATACATCACACAAAATTTCAGCAGGATATGGCGAATTATTTCGGAGAAACGAGAGTTTTGAACAAGAATATTTCAAAAATGTTTTAGTGATGCGATCCTTACGGAATTTTACATAAACCTTCTTACAATTAACTACACAATTCGATCAGATCAGTATTCTCGAAAAAAAATATCATATAAAATATTCAATTCGAAAAAAAGGCAAAAAATATCGGGCATCAAGATCTTAAGACAACTCTGGATCATTGTCTCTCTGTAAGGAGATCTGCCATAAATCACGGTGCCATATGCATTCCAGCAAGTGAATAAAGTGCTGGATTTTATTGCAAATTTGTATATTCTCTTTCAACTTTTATGAGGAAATTTTTCTTGAACGGTATAATTCTTGAAGTTCAAACTAAGGGGAGGAAAAGTGTCTCATTGAAAAGGTCCTATAAAACAAATTAGGATGTTCACAAACTCACCGATAAAATTTATTCAAATTGCTTACAGAAATTGTTCTAAATGGTCATCATTTGTTTGATGTGCACAAAGCCTTGCTCGGCGTAATAACGCATTATTGAATGCAGCAACTATCACATCAGTTTCCTCACGAATAATGTCACAAGCATTTTTGATGCGTTGTTTTAGTTCCTCAACTCTATTCACCTCAACGTTACTGTACACTAATGTTTTCGAATGACCCCAAAAGAAGAAATGCCAGGAGGGAAGATCCAGGGGAGCGTGCAGGCTAAGAAATCGACCCACCACGTCCTATCCAGCTATTTGGAAAAACATTACGAAATTCGGAAAAGTCACAAAAATCATACGCTCTGTCAGATGATTTCCCGTAAACTAAACGCATTAATAAACACATTTATATCTCAATAAATACCGTCAGAACCGGACTGGGAATTTCTCAGACTCGCTGGTAACTTTGATTTCGAAATACTCGACCATGGTGAATAAATTAAGTAAAGGATTTTTGGAATTTTGACTAATTTTGATGAGTTATGGCACTTGTCGAAAATAACAACTCAGCTTTGAAAACACCCTGTATATACGGATATATTTGGCGGATTTTGTCCACCAACGACGCATTCAGACCTGAAAATTCCATCAGAAAAAATGTATTGGGCAAAACTGGCAAAAATCCACCTATAAGTGTTTCAAAGCAGACCAAACGATATAAAATATTATGCAATATCTTGTTTCAAAATCTTTTTGACATGTACCAACGATGACTCTAGTGAGTTGGAATAACACTCTAACAGGAGTATTGTGAAGCTTCTTTCATTATTCTTTCGAAATTATCAATAAATTCTGTGGTTTTTCGTTCGATTCCTTCTATTCGCGAAGCAGAGTGCATTGAAGAATTAAATCTTGAATTTCAGAAGACATTCTCGTAGAACTGAGTAACGAACCCTTTCTTGAAAAATTGAGCTGTATAAAAAGGAAACCTGATATTTTGTAAGCGTTGGCAATCTATACAGCTTGAGAACGTTTATAGGGCGTTTAGTGTCACTACGAGATATTCTCTTGGCCAAGGGGATTAACCGATTAACCATGTCAACTGAATATAAATCCAGATTGGCGCAGATGGTATATACGGAAGACCCCCCTCACAACTCTCTATCAAGGACACTTGCTACGACCGCCGTAAGTCTAATGGCCCATACGACCTGCCCGTAACCGGCTGATTAAAGTCATTAGCGCTTTCCTGAAGGCCCATTCCGATACTTGGCGGAACGGCCTCTCGATTTCGCATGAAATACGCGAATTACCCACGGCACCGAGCGCACAGCTAATGGATAGTTATCGTGAAAAACTATTCCAGTTAAAATGTCAGCTGTATGCGCAAATAACGGCCCCACTTTGTGCTGGCAATTCGCGATAATGCCTAGACGTTATTTAGCGCGTCGTTCGCACGTGAGTTACAATAATGCAAAGTGATAATTTGTCTTTGGGATGAAAGTGCGGACATTCTCCATGCCCGAAGGCTGGAATCTCTGGAGATCCAGGCTCGTTGCGTTCATTGCGACAACTACAAGAGGTCGTTACGACATGTGGTCGTTGACGTTGCGAATGGGCTTAATGTTGGAACGAATCGTCGATAAGTTTCGAATTTGAAGCGAGGTGAGGAAATTAAGAGCACCGTTCGATGGCTTCATCTCGTTTTATTTGAATGAAAGACATTTGGGATTATATTATTGTTGAATATTCATTTTCGATGTTGATAACTTCGCTTTTTATTACTCTCTCAACGGGTCGAATCGGTGCAATTCGCTTCTGTGTGGGATCTTGCAGTTGGTCCTTCGGGCCAGATCAGCCTGTCGACTTTTTTTCATAAACTGGATTGCGATTGTTTATTATATTATATTATTTTTAGGACTTGCCAATCCTTCTTTGTTTTCTGACAGGCCTTTTAAGTAGGTTATTACCATTGGTCAATCTGAAAAGAACGATTTCGGTATTCGTACAATAAATAACTCATTCTACTTAACGTGAGGCAGCGGAAACATTCCACAATAACAACTAGTTCCGACACTGTAAAAATATTCATAATCCCGCCATTAGTATGGGTCCAACAATTCCACGAATTCTACATGGAACATTTATGATAATGTGCATTAGTGAAAATTTCGAGGTGGCGGTAATTGCAGCTTGGCATGTCCACGGTCTCACGGTGGCGTATCTGACGATCTGGGGGCCATGTCGAGCGTACGAATTATGTAAACTGTTGTATAACGTAACTGGAATAATTCGGAGTTTCGTTCGGATTTCCCTAGGAATTCCAATTATGACGTGGTTTCGAATCGGTGTAGCGTGGAAGTTAATCGCAAGGTATTAATTTGGCTATTATAATCTCGCTTTTTATTGGCTATTTCTTCGTTTATGGTGCCACGAACAAATAAGAAGGCAGAAGTCACAGTTACGCGATTTTGACAACATTTCTATTGAAACTTTTATCCTTCGATCTTCTTTTATGTTATTGGATTATCATATAAAATAAGTATTTATGTTAGAAGTATTCTATCGAACAACTTTTTATTCAGTTGAAGCTTTTTTGGTACTGGAGGTCCTGAATGCTGTGCCAATTCCATTTGTGTTCCCACTCCTTCTTATTTTTTTCTGAAACGCCATCGTTGATAACATCCAGAGGTAATCAATTTAAAACATAAAATTTTTTATGATGTTCTACTGTTGAAGTTATAGTTCCATCATCCGTAATCTAACTATTATACGAGTTAAAAAAAATTAGAAAAGCACTGCCGTGAAGTCAGGAGCTTTTGAGCGCTCGTACATCCACCTTGTAGACAGATTCGCATTCTCCAGTTTTGGAAACCAATTGGAAAGATTTTGACAGCTGTCGAAGAAAATTTCAAACTAAGGCGAAAATCAAGACTTTACGTCAGTGCTTTAGGTGACCAATTTTTTTTCGATAATTCGCTAGAATTTTCTACGGTATCTATGGTCTTGGTAATGCGATCTGGACAAAATTCCTCACGTAGTTTGAATACATTATTCTTCATCTATCTATGTGCGAAATTTCATCCCAATCCAATAATTAGTCCAAAAATTATCAGGAAAAGAATAGTTTGAACGGCTTTATTTACGGAACCCCTAGTCTAATTTTGCTCATTGATGAACGTAATCACGAAATTCGCGATCCGAACCTATCCTGAAGATTTCAAGTCCCTAGGCCTTTCCGTTCGAAAGTAATTATTTTCTATGATTTCAGATCATGCGATCTGAACAAAATGTAGCTCGAATATATCATTCTCAATTTAAATACAAAATTTCGTCATGATCAAATCCATAGTTTTGAAATTATCGAAGAAACTGAATTTCAAACGGCCATATTTACGGAACCCCTAGTCTAATTTTGCTCATTGATGAACGTGACAGCAACATTCGAGATCCTCACCTATCCTGAAAATTTCAAATCCCTAGGACTTTCCATTACAAAGTTATAATTTTCTATGGTTTCTATGGTTCTGGTGATGCGAACTGAACAAAATTTTGCATGTAGCTTGAACCCGTAATTCTCCATCTGAGTGCAAAATTTCACCTCGATAGAAAAGGTCACATAGTGTGATTTATCACAGGTCATCACTGAGATAACTAGATCCAGAGTCGTATCAAGATATTGATGCCCAAGATTTTCTGCCATTTGTTCAAATTGAATATTTTATAAAATCAACTTCCGGCGAAATGATCTCTTTCTTTGAGTTCTAGCACCTGTCGAAAAGAGCCTCACTTTCTTTGGTCCGAAAATGGATTTCCATACCTTTCTTCGAATTAGAAACGAACGTCTGAAGAATTACGAAAAAACCTCGTGAATCGATGAAAAAGTGGAAAATATGTACATATGAGGCTGGGAAATCAATACTAACTGTTTTCCTTACTCCGATTGCTTCTTTTCGATGATTTTCGATCGTGATCGAAATGAATGATAATGAATTGGGCAGGGCTTCGACAATGTATTGCATTTCTCGGGGTTTGTTAACATTGGGTGGCAAAAACGGTTACTTTTATTTCGAGGCGAAAATGAGAAGAAGGATTACCTGCAATGCCTAACAGATGTATTAGACCTTTTGTTCTTCGAGATTCAAACGCGGCCTACGGCCGCGAAAAAAGCCTCATCAATTCCTGCAAGGCGCTTCCGACAGTTTTCGACTGATTTGGCCATTTTTAGAAATCGTTGACGACCACCACGCGGTGGTATATTCGAAATAGCAGAGTCATCTTGGGAGTCTTGACTACTTATACAGTCTGGCTCAATGCGTCCCATTAGAATTTCGGTGACGCGAATCTAAAAATTTTACCCTCATCAGATATCTACATCCTTATCGGAGATCTAGATCGTTACACGTCCATCACCAACTTTACCCGATTCTCCACCCATATCCCTTCCGCAATTTTGCGACTCAAACCGCGATGCAGTGAACCGTAACGACTTTATAAATTCCGAAAATTCGACCGACGATCCGGCACAGAAACGAGTCGCCGACTCATTCGTTGGCGATGCTTTCCTTCCGAATTGGGCATCTCCGCTGCATTGCCCAATGACGCCGTCGGAATGGGCAGTTTGGACCTGGTAAATGCCGGTCTGCATGCAGAAAAGCGTGGGTGTAGACTGGACGACGTCGCCTGGGTTCGTCCTTGTCTTGTCGCGCGCGTGGGAGCGGGACGGAAGCCGTGCGGGGATTGGCAAATGTCCGCAGGACCGGATTTTTATGTTTCAAAGTATCTGTTACAAGTTTGAGTATTTTTCTGAATTTACGTGTATGTCTACATTCAGACGTATTTTGAATTGTATTATATGGGAAGAAGCAGTCGGTAAATTGAAAAGATCAAAGGAAAACATACATTCGTCTGCCGATTTTCATGACCGCACTTCAGGTATTAACATTAAATCCTCATCGTGAATACAAAGGTCTTAATAAACTTGGATTATTTTACGGCAGCCACTAAAATACGGCAGCCTCAATCATTATTAAACCTTCATGAAGGAGTTTTCCTAAGAAGGTGCTCCAGGTCTGTAGTTAATGATCCTGAAGAGTGAATGGCATAAGTATATAATGTATTGACAACTTTTAACCTTGATCAATGCCAAATAATCTGGGAATTGTTTCTTTGGTGGTTCCTTGCCGAATAGGAACTCTGTAATTTATAGGCATTCTTCATTTCTCGAACTTGGCACCAATCCAGTTGGAGATCGCAGAGGCCTAGCAACCAACAGTTAAGTGTCGGAACTAGCAGAATGGATCATTCCACTGAACTGTATCGTATTTCCCACACAAACCCGTTAAATTTAACGACTTCAGTAAACTACATCGACATATTGAAAGCCAATCATCCGCCGATCACCAGATCGGTTCTTCTCATGAAAGTGTTCAATCTGGCGGCAGAAGCGTTCCTGACAACATTCGCAGATGTCTTCCATGCCGGCATATATATGTGGTGATTTACGATTGATTTTTATGGCCCGGCTTTGAGTTTATGGCCTTATTTATTTCCCACAAGTGGCCCGTTTCGGCTTCGTCGTTAATGTCTTGTAAAACGCTGCTTTGGTTGCGTAACAACTAGAGGACAGGGAAATAGCGATAAAAATTTCCAAGTATTGTATCGTCCTAGCCCCAAACGTAATCTGAGTAGGAACTCTTGGGCCAGGATCATGATGGTCTAATGAGGAGGAATCTGTTTCTCATGCAACTTAACCAGGTTCAAAGCAGGGATCCAGATGGCTGTCTTGTAGACAATTACATGTAGGGGCAGTACCCTTCTTGTTAACCTTGGTCCCAGGGGAGAAGGAAAGGAATTACCATCTTGAGATCAGAAGCTAAAGAACTTCAAAGAGTACACTCAGCTTCCTCCGCCTGGAAGATTAAGGATGCTCGCATTATGAATAGCAACAACTCTGACCTCATCTCGAATCCTCGACCCGGCCCACAACCTGCATCAGCAAACTAATTTCGCGACCTTGTCGCAATCGCCCGGTCGTTAAACCGGCCCTTGAACCATCCGATATCACACACACACATACACACAGTACACAGACAATACCACAGACAACTCTGGCGCAATGCACCACGTTGCATTTTGCAACGTTATGCGGCGTTATCTGCGAACGCCCGGGCGTATACGGAATGGGAAATTGTGCAGTGACGGGCCGTTACGGGCGTAATGGGACCGGGCTTAATACGGCGCCGACGGTCGTTAGAGGACGAGATATGCAATTTCGCGATGGCATCCCGGGACTGGCGATAGGCTACGGGGATATTTAATCGCGGCAATTGATGGCGGTGCGCGTCGCCATGTTCGAAACTAACACGTTGTAAAAACTACCTTTTTTCTGGGGGCGGAGGCGGCAGTTGATTCTGGTCACGGTAGGGTTTTTTTCGCCGGGGTTGTGAAGGGACGTGTCGAAAAATTCGCCATCGCCACCTTCTGGCTTCACAGGCTTTTGTTCCAGGCAGGTACCTACCCCGCCCTCAAATGCCGAAAAAGTTTTTTCAGAAAAAAAGAAACATCACACAATCCCCTTCAGAGACTTCAGTTTGTCAATCTGTGAATGAAAATTCTCTGCATGCCTCTCTGTATCTCTATGTCTGTGAATAACTGTCTGTGTCTGCGAGTAACTTTCGTGTCTCAGTGTTACTTTCTGTATCTGAGATTAACTGTATGTGTCTGCGAGTACCTAAATGTGTCTGCGTGTAACTTGCGTGTCTGAGTGTAACTTTCTGTGTCAGTGAGTAAAACACACGCTGAAACATGCTGCGATACCTTGTATCGACTCCGTGTTCATGATACTTGCATCAGTTGCGTTAGCGCCCACTCCCCTCGAAACTTGTTGCGATACCTGAATCGACTCGATACAAATCACATCAACAATAAAAATATGTATTTGTTGACATCATCCAAATCCATAGTAACCACAACAAATAGCAATAGTTGGCTAAATAATCATAGTAACCTTAACAATATCGTTTCTTGATTTCGCATCGATGCAACCCCATACACACTGAAACTTGCATCAGTATCGCCGATTCTGCCTCGTCGCTCGCCGACCCGAATGGGATTCCAGACTCTGTATCGCTTGAAACTGCAACTGATACCAGATACGTGCTTCAGAACCACACACACTGAAACTTGTATAATGAAACATTAGAGTCGATACTTGCATCGCAACATGTTTCAGTGTGTGTGGGCCCCATTACTGTCTGTATCTCTGAGGAACTGTCTGTGTGTCGTAATTTTTGAAGATAACGAGCTCAAATTTGGCACGTACAGTAAGGTGCCTGCCATCTTCAGAAGTCTTTTGAAATGAGTAGAAATAGGAAAAAAGTTTCCTCGATTTTCCGACTTTTCGATTGAATTAAAACTTTTCAGTTAGTTGAAAATTGGAGCATTCATGTAAAATTTTGGCAGAAGTAATGAAAAAAATCATTTCGCCGGAAGTTGATTATATAAAATATTCAATTCGAAAAAAGAGCAGAAAATCTCGGGCATCAAGCCTTGATACAACTCTGGATCGTGTTATCTCACTGTCCCATGAATCACGGTGCCATATGCATTCCAGCAAGCAAGTAAAATGCTGGATTGTATCGCAAATTTGTAACTTCTTGAAGTTCGTACTTAGGAGAGAAAAAATAACTGATTGAAAAGGTCCTATAAAAAATTACGAAAAGCACTGCCGTGAAGGCAGGAGCTTTTGAGCGCTCGTACATGCACCTTGTAGGTAGATTCGCATTTTCCAGTTTTAGAAATCAATTGAAGGAATTTTCGACAGCTGTCAAAAAAATTCTGAAACTTAGGCAAAAATCCAGACTTCATGTCAGTGCTTCAGCTGATCAATTTTTTTTCGATAATTCGCTAGAATTTTCTACGGTTTCTATGGTCTTGGTGATGCGATCTGGACAAAATTTTGCACGTAGTTTGAATACATTATTCCTCAGCAAGGTGCATAATTTCATTCCAATCCGATCAGTAGTTTCGAAAATATCAGGAAAAAAATATTTTGAACATCCATATTTACGGAACCCCTAGTTTAATTTTGCTCATTGATGAACGTGACCGCAATATTCGCGATCCAAACCCACCCTGAAAATTTCAAGTTCCTAGTCCTTTCCGTTCAAAAGTTACAATTTTCTATGGTTTCTATGGTTCTGGTCATGCGATCTGGACAAAATATTGTTTTAATATATCATTCTCGATTAAAATTTCATCTCGATCGAATCCGTAGTTTCTAAATTATCGAGAAAACAAAATTTCAAACGACCGTATTTACGGAACCCCTAGTATAATTCTGCTCATTAATAAACGTGAACGCGACATTTCAGATCCACACCTATCCTGAGAAATTCAAGTCCCTAGGCCTTTCCGTTCAAAAGTTATGATTTTCTATGGTTTCTATGGTTCTGGTCATGTGATCTGGAGAAATGTAGCTTGAATATATATTTCTCCATTAGTAGACAAAATTTCGTCACGATCGAATCTATAGTTTTGAAATTATCAAGAAAACTAAATTTCAAACGACCATATTTACGGAACCTCTAGAATAATGTTGCTCATAGATGAACGTGATCACGACATTCGAGATCCACACCTATCCTGAAATTTCAAGTCCCTAGGCGATTCCGTTCAAAAGTTACAATTTTCTATGGTTTCTATGGTTCTGGTCATGCGATCTGGACAAAATTTCACATGTAGCTTGAACACCTGATTTTCCATTTGAGTGCAAAATATCATCCCGATCAAATCTGTAGTTTTCAAGTAATCAGGGGAAAAAAAACTTTGAACGGCCATATTTACGGAACCCCTGGTGGAATTCGGCTCATTGACGAACTCAACCGAGGCATTCGGGAACTGAACCCACACTGAAAATTTCAAATTTCTAAGTTGTTCCGTTCGAGAGTAATCGTGCTTACGGCCGGACGGACAGACTCGATTTTTCCGACGGATTCGTCATCAGTGAGTCGAACATAGTTGATTGAGACCATTTTCGGCTCAAAATTCGAAAGATACAGACATCGTGACGAAATGATATAGCCCTCGTGTAAGTAGTACGAGCGCTCAAAAAATTAGGATGTTCACAAACTCACCGATAAAATTGATCCAAATTGTTCACAGAAATTATTCGAAATGGTCACCATTCGTTTGTTGTGCACAAAGTCTTGCCGGCGTTATAACGAATTATTACATGCACCAACTATAACATCAGTTTGCTCACGAATAATGTCACAAGCATTTTCAATGTGTTCTTTTAGTTCTGCAACACTATTTACCTCACCCTCACTAATGTTTTCATATGACCCCAAAAGAAGAAACCAAAGGGGTTAAGATCCGGGGAGCTAGCAGGCCAAGAAAGCGACCCACTACATCCTATTCACTATGTGACTAAAGTCACCAAAATCATACGCTTGGTCAGCTGAATGCATTCAATAAACTCATTCAAACCTCAATCAGATCCGGGCTAGAAATTTCTCAGATTCGCGGGTCACTTTGATTTCGAAATACTCGGCCCTGATGAATATTGTATATAAAAGATTTTTGGAATTTCGACTTGTTTTGATGAGTTCTAGCACCTGTCAAAAAAAAGCTTCACCTTTGAATATACCCTGTATAGGTGAAATGTAGAAATTCTTATTTTCAGCTGTTCTACTAATTGTCACATTAACGTGATGTGTGATTCGTTTCATTATCTTTGGTTCTATAGTATCGCTACAGTGTTACCTCATTTCAAGTGACAGATAAGTTATTCGTGACTGCTTCAGCGATGGATTTAAACAAACGCAAAAGCACTTGATTCAGTGATTTTCACGAATTTTGTCTCCATCATGTATGTGACGTTTCCACTTACCTATATGGACATTTCGAAAATTTCTAAACATTTTCACTTGTAGATCTATTTTCTCAAAGTGTGGTCATTATATTTCAACCTTTTTCAGATTTCATAAAGATATGTTAAATCCAAGAGAACGTGAACGTATCACTTGTGATTTCATCATAACCCCTGGCCTACAAGATCCAAATCGAATTGCGTAAATTATCTTGTATCATCCGAATTTTTTTCCCACTAATGAATTCGAAATACTTATTTGAAGCAATTCCGATTCTAAATCTGCCGAACATAAAAAAATAATTAGCCCTCAAGCCAGGCTCGGAGTGTTAATGAACAATTAACCGAGTTACAACTGCCATAAATAATAATAAACATCGTTACGATTCTACAATAATTTTATTGTTATCGTTCACATTATTAGTGAATCAGTTCGCATATCTTAATAACGAACAGGCGCCTGAGAATTTCATTTCCACTATTCAGTTTTATCGTTTCGTCTTGTTGGAGAGACTCCTGCAGTTCGTTGAAATGATTGGCTGTTTTATAACTTACAAACGATATATTCATAAAGATTTGATAAAATTATAACGGAACATGAAGTGGTTCAATTTAACATCTCCCACTAGAGATGTTGAACAAAAAATATTAAAAGTAAGATAGCCCAACCTCAAAGCTCGAAAATGACCCTCGTCCTTACGCTTAATGGGGCTGTTACAGGGATGCTTCCCCTGTGTGGGGCAGCAGTCAGGGTTTCATCTCGTTATGTAAAGTGTCTGTTTACGGGCATAATTCAAGCGTTATGCCTCTCCCATAACTTCGGCGATGAGACAGTTGTATTAGGAACGATCATACCAAAATGGCCCCACAACAGCAGTTTCACTGCCGGAAATTTCGAACGATATCGAAACTGTTTGCCTCAGTAGACAATTTTATTGAACTAGGGGTATAAGAGGGTATTTTTACGGACGCAACATTCATGAATCAGCCTAAAGCAGTCAAAATAAAGAATTCAACATATTTATATATTGTAGTGACCCTATGTAGGTCTGATATGATGGGAAAACAAGCTTTCATTTCACCTACTGAGTGAAGTAAGTTCAACTTACACCACCATATTCGTCTTATTTATTGAGATGAATTTCCACAAAAAAATCGTAAATCTTTTCATAACCATAAAGGAAATTTTTTTTTTGTGCACTTGTATCTCTCGATTTCATGACGCATATCATGTTGCCCAACAAAATAATTGAATTAAATTCAAATTCATTTTGGTATTGAACCGTCGAACGTTTAGTATCAGTTCTTCTGAAAAGAATAAAATTTTATATCCCCAAAATCATTTGTCCTAAACAAAAAGAGTTTTTTATGAATTGCTCAAAACATTTCGGCTGATTTTGATAGAAATTAACACGCTCATTTGCGACATTGAGGAGCGTATTTGAATGTCCTAAGAATTGAAATAATGTATCAAGTGGCATCACTGTTTTTTTTATTTGTGTGCCATTTCTTGAAAACACAAAATTTCTTTCTCATCTCGCTTCGTTTTTTCGAAGAAAAAATTAAAAACCTTTTTCCTGCATTGTACCTCGATAACAATTGAGTCCTTGTTTGTTCCAAAAGAAGAACCTCTAAACTGTTTTTGAGACATTCATGAAAAAAACTTTTTTTATACATTGCCACCCTGTGCTTTCGAAAAAACGAAGCAGCACTTAGGACGCAGGATTATGAGAATGAAAAATCTTATTTTCTCCTGAAAAATCCATTCCTTATGTTTGGCGTTTCAACCATGCGTAACAGCTTTCGAATAATTTGTGAATGATAACGATTCGATAAAACTTTAAATTATGGACGAACTGAGCTACATTTTCCATTCAAATTAGTAGAGGGGTTCAAAAAATATGACCCAACAATGTAGGTGAACTATGAGAATTTTGATAAAAAATTTAAAAATTTTTTCATATCATATTGTCGGAATTGACAATGGTTCTGATTATGCGGTGTGGAAAAAATGTAGCTTGAATATATCATTCTCCATTGAAATACGAAATTTCTTCACGATCGAATCCGTTTCCGAAGTTTTGAAATTATCGAGAAAGTAAAATTTCAAACGACCATATTTACGGAACGCCTTTTAAAATTTTTCCCAATTACGTACTTAACTGCGGCATTCGAGATTCTAACCTACCCTGAAAATTTCAAGTCTCCAGCTCTTTCCGTTCGAAAGTTATACTTTTTTATGGTTTCTATGGTTCTGGTCAAGCGATCTGAAAAATTCGCAGGTACCTTGAACACTTCATTCTTCATCTGGGTGTCAAATTTCATGACGATCGAATTTTGAGCGACCATATTTACGGAACCCTTGGACGAATTTTGCCCAATAACGAACTCAATCGAGATTCGAACCTTTCCTGAAATTTCAATTTTTTAGGTCATTCCGTTCGAGAGTTATCGTGTATACGGCCGGACGGACAAAATCGAATTTTTCTACGTATACGTCATCAGTGAGTCGAACCTTGTCGATTGAGACCATTTTCGGCACAGATTTCGAAAAATACAGACATCGTGACGAAATAATATAGCCCTCGTGTAAGTAGAACGAGCGCTCAATCTGAAGAAATTTCATTATTTTTCATTTCTTTTTTCTGTATTAGTTGAAGGAATTATTCAAATGATCATGGCAGAAATTCAATCACTATCATCCAAAGCCAATCTTAGATTTTCCGAAAAATAAAGAATAAAAGTAAAACTGCACGAGAACAAATTGGAACACAGTAAAAAAATAACTTTTTTTTTGGAATTTATAATATCTTGAAAATTGGTTCGGTCAAATGGGGTTATATTGATTGCTTATTTGAATAATCCTGAATTAAACTGAAACTACATTTAGTTTTGCCTGAAAAAATGTATTGTGTATTCGCACTGTGCCTAATGAAGTCATGTTTGGGGTGACTTTGATAAGCACTTCATTCTTTCATTACAACGAATATTTCGGGTCTAATACAGTTATTATTTATGTTATCCATACTCTCTTACTCTCAATAATTTTTTTTTTCAATTATTATGTGAAAATTAAATTCTTTGAACATAACTTGGATAACTATCAGATCTCACCCCCGAAAGTGTTATCAACATGGTGTATCTACTAATAATTCACAAAAAAACGTTTTTTGTGTCGAATTCCACATGAAAATTTGTTCATTAGAAAGTCTTCATCGTAAATAACAGCTATTATAAAAAAAAAGTTTATTATCATCGTCGCTGAATTCTTCGAAATGTCCACAAAATATCTATTCGTAATTTTTCTTCCATTCCAAAGCTTGGGGGCTCTGTCCCCCAGTACCCCCTCCATCAATTCTGATTGAATAAAGGCGATAACTTCCTTGAAAAAAACAAGAAGCTACCAGAAGGCTATTACACATAATTATTCAATAATATTCAACCAACCTGTTAATAGCACAACATCTTGAATAAAATGAAGATTCAGAAAGCCATACAAAAAGAAGTGATTCGATAACATTATCTTTTACTTTATAGCTTTCTAATGTAGAAGCATTATCACCTTTAAAATGACATATTCTGTTTATCTCTGAATTTAACATCACAAAACAAATCGAAATTGTAAAAAAATATCAGGGCATTGCCCTGAGGTACTCCAAATTATTTGACTTCCTCTTTAGGTTACGCACAGAGTGACAAGACCTCTTCATCCAATTTTGTCGAGGAATATTTCCGCCGATATCCTAACCTAACCCAACTGTAGAGAAGACCGTTTTCGAATTTCGTCACGAATAGAGGGGGCCCGTTTCGTATTATATACAATTTAATCGGCAATGGCCGATAAATTGCATTCATATCTAATTTCCTGTCATAAACTCTACGAACGACCATAAAGATATTATTTTATAGTTTCATCAGTATTCAGTATTTGTATCGACCGAATCATTAACTGGTACTTAATTGAGGGGAATAGTACTTCGGCTCTTTATGCAGATAGAAGCGGATTAACCGAAATGGCCGATTTGTTGGTCTCCGGATGGATAAATTGTGCGTTCAGTGAAAGTTGACCAGTTGGTCGGCAAATCGTTCACGTGGGGCCCGCCTCGATATCCTTGTTGTTGTTGGTACATTAATATTGACAAAAAAAGAGATGATTTCAAGCCAATTGCGAAATTCCACACCAAGAAGGTTAAAGAGCAGAAAATGAAGAAGAAATTTATAATAAATCACGTGATCTAGACATTTTCATCTTCATCCTAGTATTTCTTTATAAACATTATGAGTTTAACATCTTCGCTATCATTTCAATAGAAGATTATTCGCTTGCATACAACCAGTCCAACTGATCGAAACTTCTAATCTTAGTCTACCCCTATCCAAGGTGACCCCCTACCCTTTGGAATATCCTTAAATTCATTAGAATACGTATAATCCAACCCTACCTTCGCGTCGTGTTCTTGATAACCTATCTCCGGTATTATTAACGACAATGGGACATTGTGGATGTTCCGATACTGCCCCGAAGATAAGATACGGGGACAGAAACGTGGCACGGAGAGCACAATGGAATCCCGGAGACAAAACGTAGAAGGCCGGGGCGGCGGGGAGCTCCGTCATGGCCGAACGAGCCAGTTGCCATGGTTACGGACCCTTCGCAGCGGGGTTGATGCACCACCCCTTCCAGGGCCGATTTAGGGAACGAGCCCCGTTCCGCCTCGTGGCATTACCTGAATTTATGGCGGAGAATGGATTTATAATGGAATAAACGTGGTATCGAATGTTGCAATTTCTGAATTTGCTACAGTTGTTGCGAAGATGAGAGGGGGTGGAAAATTGCTATATTAGGGATATTGAGATTCTGTCATTTTTTAGTGATAACTGATTTGATACTTGGGAAGAGGAGGTTTTCCTTTATTGAAACATAGTTTCTCTCTCAGTTTCATCTCCACACGTTTCTAAGTAACTTATTTTTTCACCATACCAATAAAAATATACCTTCTTCCCCTATTTGTATATGGATGAACAGGATTCTGCCTTCATTACACCCCGAACTGTTGATCCTTCAGAACATAACTCGAAACATAAATAGATATTCTCTACTATTTTCTGCTCTTCCCTTTTTGTACTATCTCGGAACAATAACAGGAAAACGATTACTGGCAGGGAAACACATAGATAATATAAAATAAATTTAATGATAATGTAGGTTCTACCCTCCAGTCTGCACGAGTTAATAATTGACGTTATCAAAATATTGAACATATAATTTACAGAAAATGAAAGTTTCAAAACTATCAAGGTACGAATATAAGCATAATTGAAAAAATGGTGGGATTATACAGTTGTAAATCTTATCTAGTTATATTTCGTCCTTTTCAATCGATATTCCTGATGATGCTCAAGAGGCAGTGTAAAGATCACTTTCATTCTGGATCCAGGAGAAAATGTAGGTTTCAGTTTCCACGCAACTGCAACTCAGCAAAGTATATATACTTAGCTTCAATACAGCTAGATATGGTCTCTGGTTTGGTCCCAGCAAAGAGCTATGGTCTCTGGTTTTAGGTCTCAGGGTACAAGCTAGAAAGTTCATGCAAATGAGCGAGACATCTTCCAACAGACCGTCCCTATGAACCCTACAAATTTATGTTGAACATACAGAACTTTTTCTTTGAAGTACTCAGAGTTAAATCAAAATGCACCCTTCCGAGGAACAGTCGACAAATGACATGAAGAAACCGAATTGAAAACAATTCGTTCGATAATTCATCAATGAAATTTTGTTGGGGTTACTGAGAAAATGGTAGCAAGAAAAAGTATATATGAAAATTTAAAAGATATTTCCTTTCAGTAAGAACGAATGAACGTTCAAGTTGAAGTAATTGACCATTGTAAAATTTGCGTGAATTCATTTGTTCACCGGTGAATTTGTATGCCTTTTCATTCAAATATACATATTATCATAGTTTCTTATGTATTTTATCTCTGCAATTCTTTCAACTAATCTTCATCCCTTAATGTTTTCATGGAGAGGATTGACTCTTTGGCTCCTTTTCGATAATCGAACAATAGTGGATGAAAAATGATTGCACCTCTATCAAACTCTCGAATGAAGCCGACCCTGCGTCTCCGCCGCCCCCGCCCCTCGGCGATGGTGTGCCACCATCGCGGCACACCACGTCGCAGGGACCGGGTCTGGGCGGTTATAAATCAACGACAGGACTACGAAAACGTCAGCCGGTACTGATTTACCGCCCTGTTCAGAATTTCTAATTAATCCGTGGATTGCTCCATAAAGTCATTAGGGGTGGGTTTGCGGGGACCCCGGCCGTGCGGGGGATGAGCCGGCGGCTCGGTTTGTCTGAATTCACCGGTGGAATTCTCAACATTTGTAATCTATAGGTTATTTAATGTGTGGTTATAGATCAGATGAGCTCTCAAAATTGCGGGAATATCTGTGGCTCATACAGATTTTTCATTAAAACGAAAACACGACAACACGAACTAGATAAGGAAGGAGGAAGAGAGAATTATATTTTTTTCCGATGGAGTATGTACTTCATACATTATTATCATATACCGTTTTTGAGCTAGTAAATGTCGAATAACTAGAGTAGTAAATGTAAATATCTATCCTGTGGGAGTTGAAATTCTCCAAGTAAACTATGAAGATGACAACAACTTGTGTGTTAATTTAGAGTTCAGTGACATTTTTTTAATGAAATAATCAAAATAGTTCAAATATAGTTGGTCTTTCTAAGATATTCGTCGTTGGATAACTCAAAAACGATATAAGATAGGTATATCAAATAGTACCTTAATTTTTTAAAACAGGAAAATAGTATATTATTTAACGAGCGGTAATGTAGGTCATAACTCATGCAGATGAAGTTTGCAGCACGAGCCGAAGGCGAGTGCTGTAATTCATCAAGTGAGTTGTGACCATTACCGCAAGTTGAATACTATACTTTATCTACGACTATAACAATAAATACTAAGATACAAGTACAGAGAAAGAACTTTACAAATCTTAATAGTAACCTATAAAAATGCATTATTTATGTTGATTGTTTTTCTTAGCATGGAGTAGAAAGTCCATAGGGGCGATGCTTTATATTTAGTGCTAAGTTCACCAGAATATGCCAAAAGAACATTCTCTGTCAACGATGAATTACTATTCTTACTGCTACACCAATCTTGAAAATTGTTGTATACACCTTTACAAGTATTTATTTTGGGATTTTTCGGACAATAAATTCTGTGTGGTAACATTGGCTCATTGTCTTATTTCTGAAGGTGTTCATAATAATTCATCTTCTCTATCTGAATTCATATTTTTCAGCAAAACATTCACGATAATGATTAGGTATCAACTTAATTTGAGAAAACGTCAAAATTATTCAAGTTACCTCCCCTCAATTCCTAAAATGGACTGTTCCCTTTCGGCCAGACGTCTTGTTCATAAGCTCAGAGACAGGGATTTATAGGAGTGAGTTATTATAACTCATGTTGTTTGTTTACAGATACTATTAATTGCTCAAAAGTAGTTGAATCGTGAATATATTATTATTCAATAGGAGTAGGTGAAGGTCTTAAAAAAATCATTTTTGATGAAATAATCATAATATTTTTCAGCGGAGATAATTTTTTCAGCAGAGATATAAATTCTGAATATAACCATAGTTTAACTGAGTAATTCGGCGTTTCATAACACAACAACGGTATGAGATAGGGGTAACATATGGTATATTTTTGAAATCAGAAGAAGATCATTTCCAAAAACATTTTTTTATGCAATGATCGAAATGATTTACAGTGGAGAAGAAAATATACAAATATTACTACAGTCTAACTAAATTATTCGACATTTTATAACTTAAAACAGCATGACCAAATATATTTCAAAAATATGATTTATTTTTGAAATCAGGAAAAAGAGATCATTCCAAAGTAATTATCTTCATGCAATAATCAAAACGGTTTACAGTAGAGGAGAAAAAGTTCAGAACTATTATTTCAGTCTCAACGGTTAATTAATCAAAAACGGTATAAGCTAAGTGTCACATATGGAATATATATTTTTGATATCAGGAAAAAACATTTCAAGAACATTCTTATACTGAAATAATCAAAATGGTTTACAGTGGAGCAAAAGAAATGCGAATATAACTATAATCCGATAGTTATTCGAGGTTCGATAACTTAAAAATTACGAAAAGCACTGCCGTGAAGTCAGGAGCTTTTGAGCGCTCGTACATCCACCTTGTAGGTAGATTCTCATTTTCCAGTTTCAAAAATCAATCGAAGGAAATTTCGACAGCTGTCAAAAAAATTCTCAAACTCTATGGTCTTGGTGATGCGATCTGGACAAAATTTCGCACGTAGTTTGAATACATTATTCTTCAGCTAGGTGTAAAATGTCATTCCAATCCAATCAGTAGTTTCGAAATAAAATAAAAAATAAAAATATTTTGAACGGTCAAACGACCGTATTTACGGAACCCATAGTATAATTTTGCTCCTAGATAAACGTGATCACGACATTCGAAATCCACACCTATCCTGGAAATTTCAAGTACCTAGGTGTTTCCGTTCAAAAGTTACAATTTTCTATGGTTTCTATGGTTCTGGTCATGCGATCAGGACAAAATTCCACGTGTAGCTTGAACGCCTCATTCTTCATTTGAGTGCAAAATTTCATCTCGATCAAATTTGTAGTTTCCAAGTAATCAGGAGAACAAACTTTGAACGGCTATATTTACGGAACCCCTGGTGGAATTTGGCCCATTAACGAACTCAACCGAGGCATTTGAGAACTGAAGCCACACTGAAAATTTCAAGTCTCTAGGTTGTTCCGTTCGAGAGCTATCGTGCTTACAGACGGCCGGACGGACGGACAGAGTCGAATTTTCCGACAGATTCTTCATCAGTGAGTCGAACATAGTCGATTGAGATCATTTTCGGCTCAAAATTCGAAAAATACAGACATCGTGACGAAATGATATAGCCCTCGTGTAAGTAGTACGAGCGCTCAAAAACGGATGATGGGGTATTACATGGTTGATTTTTGAAATCAGGAAGAAAAGATCATTCCAAAGTAATTTTTTGTGTGAAATAATCAAAATGGTTGACAGTAGACAAAAATCTTCCCAAGAATAATCTACAGTGGAGAAGAAAAATTTCAAATATAACTATAGTGTAACTAAGTTATTCGACGTTCGAAAACTCAAAAAAAACATAACTTAGGGGTAACAAATGGTATGTTTTTGAAATCAGGAAAAATAGATAATTCCACTTAAATAATTTCTTTCATTGAATAATCAAAATGGTTCACAGTGGAGAAGAAAAAGTTCGAAAATATAATTCAAATCTAACTAAGTTATTCGACGGTTAATAACTCAGAAACAGTATAATATAAGAGTAACATATGTTATATGATTATCCCAAGAAAATGTATTCGATGAAATAATCAAAATGGTTCACAGTGGAGAGAAAAAAGTTCGAAGATATAATTTTAGTATAAGTTATTTGACGGTTAATAACTTAAAAACGGTATAAGATAGGGGTAAAGCTTCAAAATCTGGAAAAAAAAACAGTACCGCCAGAACTCTGCACGCTACTGTATTTTTGATAGCATTTCATCAAAATTCAATCATAATCTCTCATCTTTTATTCGAAACTTTTTTTCTATTGGCATCATTTTCTCCTATACAAACTCCGGCATGGTTGTAAATAGTTACTTTTCATGCTAAAAAAAAATCACTTCGCAAAAATGACGTCTGGGAAAAAAATTGTGCATGAAATTCACTTTTCGAGAATGGCAGATTGAGAAGTCCAAAATAGTTTGTTGCAATCGGCTTCTTTCACTTTCCGTGGACAAAGAACCGCTTGCTAAAAAAAAATTGAATGTCTTCAGTGAGCTTCGATCGAAGAACATTACGGCGCGTATTCCCGTCGTCTAAAAATCCGTTCTGGAGGTAGAAATCGAATGGCTTCCTCGGCTGTTTGGCATAAATTCCGAACCGATACCATCTAGATTCTAGAGGTTGTTTTCCACTCGAAGGATGGAACTCGGATTATTTACATATTCATTCGCGAATCTCCAAGAACGGCCGTCCTGAATTATTGCAAACGACGTCTGTGTTTCCACGTGAGTGATGTCGTAGGTTGGACGTTATTCCTGGTTTTGTTTTTTTTTTTTTCGAAAATCGAGTCGTGGGAGAATTCCTCGTCGTTGTGGTGTTTCGTCTCGATATCCTTGAGGAGTGAGTACATTTTTAATCAGCACGATCATGCCATAAATTAGTTACTCACGTTACGATAGGATAGAATGTGAGCTTTTAGATTTCAACAGTCAATCTTATGGTGATTTTTTGAGCTTAATCTGTAGAAATGGATAAGTTATGGTATATGAGATTGTATGAATGAAATTTCCATATCTACATTTTCTTTGAATGCATAATGAACTTGGAGTTTGATACAATTTCGTACTTTTGAATGGAGTTCCACAAGGTAATGTCTTATTCACGTGCGATAAATGTTATGCACGGAAGTTTCGTATCATTCTTGGAGGGAATAAAATCACCTATTTATGGCGAAGAGCTTTACTCGATCTGTCGATGGGGATGCTTAGGGGTTTGAGATGGCACACGATGTATATACATACTCTAATTAAGCCACCATAAACCTTCCTAATACCCTCCACCATCTGCTCCAAACCTAATATTCAAATCAAAGTTTCGAATCGCCAAGGTATCTCGGCGTCTGTCAACCTCCTTGTCGCGAAGGGAAGAACGTTTCCCCCAAGTGGCGAGGGGGACTAGGGGGGCGTCCTGGAACCCACGGGCAAATATTCCTTGCACGTATTTTCCCCTCGAAGACGATGGGAACGCAGCCGGTGCACGGATCGTGACCGTGGATCGTATTAGATCGAAGCCGGTGGATGTTTTCTAACATTCGTCATGGCGCGCTGGGCTGGATGACCGATTGAATAAAATATAATGACGTTCGAGACTGCTACGAGCCCCTATTCATATTCAGCGGGCGTAGCCAGGAAAAGGATTGAGGAATGGAATCTCCGGGATAACGCGCGTTCGGACGTGACGGTTTGGTATTGATTAGACCTTCGGGCAGACGGTTTTGTCGGAAAAATGTGTTGTTCGCCGGTTGAATCTTTATCGCGGTACTACACGGGGTGGAGAATATACCGAAAAGAATCGCTTCTGCTATGAATTCATTTCATTATCAAGTTTTTGTGATGAGTGTTCATTCAAAGAAATTTTTCAGTTTATACAACAGGAATTCGGGTACTTCTACAGAAAATTCCTATGGTATTTTATGGAATTTCTTGTATTTCCTAGTAAATTAACCACGTGGTTTTGGGAGTTATTTCCATGTGTGTAATTTTTGAAATGTATTTTTTTTATTTTAGTTTTTTGACCTTATTGATTGCAATATTCAGTCATCATCTCAATTTTTTAGGACACTCCCACAATTTTTCAGACATCCAGAACATCCATACCGTGATTCGAACCCAGGCCTCCGGCACCCTAGTCCGGTCCGTACTCAAGAAGGCTATCGAGGCGTCCTTGTAATGTTTTCTGTCTAAAGAGTGACTTGGCGAATAGAAGTCTGGAATCGGGGGAGAATTTATGTCATATTCATTATAGAGTATCTTCACATAATTCTACCGAGTAAGAGAGAAATTCGTTGAATACCAGTAATGAGAGACTGCATTATGAATATAAAGAAATTTTTTCCCTGATTTCAGACACAATTCAGCGAATTTGATTACGGAATTACTGTTTACCAATGCTTACACCTTTTTTGTCGCTTTTCAATCGATATTTTATTCCAAACAACTTCAAGCACATGGTACAACATGGATTAAATTACTTTCAGCTAAACAAGATTCATTCCGGTAGAATAATCTGGAATTCTGTGAGAAATACCAAACATTCCTGTTGAATTTATAATATTTTACTAGCTTTTCCTGTTACATTTACGGAAATATTCCTTTTAAAATAAAAGAACCTGATCACTGCTATACTTACCGTATTTCTGTTCATAAGGCTCAATTCACTGCAACCGGTATCGGTACGTTATGTTGCAGGTACAGATGGTCCTTCGGACGGTCTTTTCTTGTTGTAATAACAATATTGCGTTCAAACAACAGGAATTCATTCAACCGGAAATTCCCGGGATCGTTTTTTTCAGTGTGTCAAAATTTTTAGGGTTCTTTAGGGTACACCTCGATAATTCCAGAAATACGGAATCGATACAATTGAAACTTTATACAAGGTCATGAAATAACAACTCGAAAGTTTATGGAAAATCTCCTGAGAATCATATGACTAGAATATTGAAAAATTATTTTCTAGAACAGCAGTATTTCTAAAAGTATTCACGATATTATGCTGAAAATTTTTGTCTACATAAAATGGGGTATCGATAAATTGAGCTATGTGGAAATTCTGTTTTTGAGCCGTTTCACGTGAAAACAAAATTGTGTTTTTCTGATCTGTTGTTGAGAATATCTGGCGAGTCTATCTCCTGACAAAATAAAATTTGTCACATTGGCGTTTTCTTCATGTCGAATGATTATAGACTAGTTTTGGGCAATGTATTGAAATAATCTGCTGACTTCACTTCACACTTTTTGAACAATTCTGTATATGATATGATGATCAGATGAAGAGAAGCAGAAATAAAAATGAAGCAAGAAACATGTCTCCGTCGATAAACAGAGTGTCCCATTTAAATTCTCGCCGAAATATTTCGTTCAATATGATGACGAGATTGAAGCACGCCGCTTTTCGATTCCAGTTACGAATCATTTTTGAGCGCTCGTAATACTTACACGAGGGCTCCATCATTTCATCACGATGTCTGTATTTTTAGAATTTTGAGCCGAAAATGGTCTCAAACGACTATGTTCGACTCACTGATGACGAATCCGTCGAAAAATTCGAGTCTGTCCGTCCGGCCGTCCCTCTGTATACACGATAACTTTCGAACGGAATGTCCTAGAAACTTGAAATTTTCAGGGTATGTTCGAATCTCAAATGCCGCGGTTGAGTTCGTTATTGGGCGAAATTCGCCTAGGGGTTCCGTAAATATGGCCGCTCGAAATTTTGTTTTCCTGATAACTTCAAAACTACAGATTCGATCGAGGTGAAATTTTGCACTCAGATGGAGAATTACGTGTTCAAGCTACATGCAAAATTTTGTCCAGCTCACATGACCAGAACCATAGAAACCATAGAAAATTATAACTTTGTAATGATATGGCCTAGGGATTTGAAATTTTTAGGATAGGTGTGGATCTCGAATGTGGTGGTCGCGTTTATAAATGAGCAAAATTAGACTACGGGTTCCGTAAATATGGTCGTTTGAAATTCAGTTTTCTTGATAATTTCAAAACTACGGATTCGATCGTGACGAAATTTTGTATTTTGATGGAGAATGATATATTCAAGCTACATTTTTCCCATATCGCATGACTAGAACCATAGAAACCATAGAAAATTATAACTTTCGAACAGAAAGGCCTAGGGACTTGAAATTTTCAGGATAGGTTCGGATCGCGAATTTCGCGGTCACGTTCATCAATGAGCAAAATTAGACAAGGGGTTCCGTAAATATAGCTGTTCAAACAACTTTTTTTCTGTTTATTTCGAAATTACTTATTGGATTGGAATGAAATTTCGCACATAGATGAAGAATAATGTATTCAAACTACGTGGGAAATTTTGTCCAGATCGCATCACCAAGACCATAGATACCATAGAAAATTCTAGCGAATTATCGAAAAAAAAAATCGTCACCTATAGCACTGACTTGAAGTCTGGATTTTTCCCTTAGTTTGAAATTTTCTTCGACAGCTGTCGAAATCTTTCCAATTGGTTTCTAGAACTGGAGAATGCGAATCTACCTACAAGGTGGATAAACGAGCGCTCAAAAGCTCCTGACTTCACGGCAGTGCTTTTCGTAATTTTTTTTTTCACAGATTTAGAGCTGGTTTTCATATGAGTTGAAATATTCAGCTGGAATTTTTTATATGGGTTAAAACATGTTGATCCTAGCAGAAAACTATTGTTCGCATAAATTTCTTGAATTTTCGCGTTAGCTCCGAAAAGGCGGTGAAATGAACATTTGCCATCACCCCCAAAATTATTATTATTTGTCAGGAAACAAAAATTGGAATTTGTGTAAACAATATCCGGTGAAATGTCCACAAGAAGCAGATAACAAATTTTATCACACAGATTTTGTAATAAGACGTTCAGTGGAAGAGTGGAAATGCTCAAATATGCGAACCGGTTTTTGAATTTGTGGCTTTAATTTTTCGAACATAGCATTTAAATTCAAAACTGTAGCATAGTTTCTCTTATTCATAATTTCATCGAATCTAAGTAGGTAAACTAATAATTTACAAATGCACTCTTCGAGAAGACATAACGAATGAAAAGATTTCAAGAGATCAATTGCAGAATAATTTTTCGAATGCCACCTCGATAAAACGGGATTAAAACTACTACATTTCTTACTAATATACTGGTGAGACTTTTTTCTTGCAGCAGCTAGAAATCACCAAAAGGAATCGGAAGTTGATCATATAGAATATTGAAGAAGAGAAAAACGCAAAAATCTTGGGTATCCATATCTTAATACAATTCTGGATAGTGTTATCTCTCTATTAGCAGATTTGCCATGAATCACGGGTCCATATGCATTCCAGCAAGTAAAAAAAGTGCTGGATTTTATCGTAAATTTCAACTTTTATTACGAGATTTTCCTTGAACAGTATAATTCTTAAAGTTCAAAATGAGGACCTGAAAAATTACTGATTGAGAAAGTCCTATAAAAAAAACTATAGGAAGTCCACAAACTTATCGATAAAATTGATCCAAATTATTTACAGAAATTGTTCGAAATGGTCACCATTCGTTTGATATGCACACAATCTTACCTGGTGTAATAATTAATGGTAACATGCAGCAACTATCACACCAATTTGCTCACGTTCCTTAGCACTATTCATCTCACCGTTACTGTATACCAATGTTTTCAAATTACCCCAAAAGAAGAAATCACAGGGATTGAGATCCGGGGAGCGTGCAGGTCAAGAAATTGACCCACGACGTCCTATCCACCTAAAGTCACAAGAATCATACACTGTCGGATGATTTCCCGTAACCTGAACGCATTTAATGAACACATTTATCTCAATACGAATCTTAGTCAGATCCGGGCTGGAAATCTCTCAGAATCGCGGGTTACTTTGAACGATTTCTGGAATATTGATATATTTTGATGAGCTCTAGCGCCTGTCAAAAAAAAAGCGTCACCTTTGAAAACTCCCTGTATGCAATCACACATTTAAGGTCAATTCGTATGGGGTCATAAATCTGTATGAAGCTAGGAGAACTCATTCTATAATTTTCAGTCGTATCAACAACTTTCTCTATATATTCCTACGTTCTCCAAAAATCTTGCAGAAATAACGAGTAGGTACCTACATATTTGAAAAAATTGTACCCGGGAAAATACAAATAAATAATTTTCGAAAGTAATAAGGTACAGTTATAAACATTCCTCATTAATTCAGAATGAAATCAAATTACGAACCCATCGCCATATTTGGCGGCAGCAATAATTCAGCGTATTAGCTCGCATAAAACGTTCATAAATCAGTTTCTTGAACAGTATGTGGGTTACGGAACAAAATGCTCTTTCGATTAATTAAAATCAACTCCGATTTCCGTTACACCGAGTCAATTAAGTTATTCATTAGATATTCATTTATTCCGGGCATGACGTACGAAAACACTAATTTCGCTTTTCAAATAGGTACGCCAAAATTTAAACACACTTCACGCGTGTTTTCGTCAGTAATTTACGATAATTTACGAGATGAATTGTAATTTTATTATCTCCCATGCACGTCCGAATATAACCATTTATATGTTGTGTTAAAACCCTTGGAAGATCTGAGGACCTACTTTTCAATAATTCCAGAAAGAAATTGTGATCAATACCCCCCAAAACGTTTTATTACACTCTTTCACAACGCATAAACAAGGCTTAGGATCGTAACTGTAATATTTTACGGTCATATTACGACAGTTACAATCCCCTTCTTTCATGATAAAAAGATCGTGGTAAAAGAACGAATGTCACATTTTTCAGAACTGTCCAAACCCTTTTTTGTTACTCGCGAAGAGAAAGTCGACAGTTTTTTAGACCTTTTAAAAGGGTTTACAAGCCGTCCTTCACACCCCAACCTTCAATAAATAGAGAAAGTAGGTCTTCAACTTTTTTACCTTTATTACCTTGCAAAAATTCGAATCGGTCTTTGTAACGGAACATCCTCAATTCAAGTTGAACCCTTTGAATTTATGAGAGTTTCTCTTCGTTTCAGGTCCAAACGGTTGTCCAAGGAGACGAGGCAGACAGACGTACACCAGGTTCCAAACGTTGGAGTTGGAAAAAGAGTTTCACTTCAACCACTATCTCACCAGAAGGAGAAGGATCGAAATCGCACACGCTCTTTGTCTGACCGAAAGGCAGATAAAGATCTGGTTCCAGAACAGGAGGATGAAGCTGAAGAAGGAACTGAGGGCCGTGAAGGAGATAAACGAACAAGCCAGGCGGGAACGCGAAGAACAAGAAAGGCACAAACAACAACAACAGGAGAAGCAGCAACAGAAGTTAGAATCACAGAACCATTCGTCCTTGCATCAGCATCACCACGACCCGATGAAGATCAGCATGGAGAAATCGGGTAGTTCTGATCTACTCAAAGCGGTCTCTAAAGTACCGTCGTAAAAAAATCGTACTAGTGATGGAGTGACTGCAAGGAACACTCAGTGTAAACGGGCGTTGTGTATAAAAAACGTGAGATTTGACGTTATTTTCCTTGTTTTTTATAGCTTCGTTATTTATATTTTCTGTTTAGTTTTGTACATACTAAGATGTAGCGTGTTCATGTTTATAGTTCTATGTTATTCAAATTGATATGGATTTATTTTCAATTGTCGATATTTAGCGATCAGTTTTTTCTGGTCGCAAATTTGCGTTATCGTTGTTGTGATTTAGAATTTTGTTTTAAGTTTCGTCTGTTTGATACAGTGAGGTTGCTTAACGTGCTGGAAAAATTCTCATATTGTTCTTAAGTTTGTGGTGTTTTGTTAGTATAGTTGAATGGTTTTATGTTCGTCCATTTGTTTTTATTAACGATCTTGTTGAAGTTTTGATTTGATTATGAAAACTGTGCCAATTTTTAGCGTTCGCTGCATTCGATTATTTCCGCTTTTTCAAAGGGGTGGAAATGACCCCCGGTTTCATTTCGAACAAAAATCGGCCGAGTATTGTTACTCTTAGTACTCTTATACGTAATTTGGTGTCAGGGTAGAAACTCTTCAGATACATTTTAACGAAAGTCTATACTACTTTTAAATGTGGAATTAAAAATTAAGCCGGTAATTTTTTAAATGCCTCTGCTATACACTTAATATCTCGAGCACCCAAATATCACTTTTTTAAAAACTATTTTTACTTTTGTTAAAGTATTTTTCTCCTTTCTCTTGGGCACTCGATGTATTCTGACGTAGGTAATGCGTAAATAGATGCTGTTCGCAGAAACTTTTTCATCCCCCTTTATGATTTCTACAGTTTATGGATGTCATATAAACTTAACCATTAATACAAGTGACAATGAGAAACTATCCGTTGAACAAAAAATACATACGTAAAATTGTACAATACAGAAGAAAAATGTAAATCTATCAGATCGATACTTTCTACAGGAAATATTCTTTCGACTTTGTAAAAATGAACGAGTATACGTGATTTTTGTTAATACGTTTCCTAAGAGGATTCGAGAAGAATTTGTATCGATTATAAATGTTGTTCACTCAAAATTATGAAAAAGAGGTAGGGGCGTTAAGAGATAAAAACACAAGCGTCCAGAATACGTATTAAATGTTTCAGAGGCCTCTACTTCACATTGAAAGGATAAAAGTGTACAAAGTAATTGTATATAATCTAGTTTAGGGCCAATGTAAACTTATATATTACTGAATTTCCTATATAATCATGCAAGAAGAACTGATTTACGCTTTTTGAAGCTTGATAGAAGGCATGTAGATCGAAAAAAGGATTTGCCGTACATTTGTAGTACAAGTTTATATAATGGGACTTGCCACATTAGCGATCTTATCACTTTTTTTCCTTTAGTCATTGTTCGTGTTTTCAAGAAATCGAAACGCCTATTTCTGTACAGTCTGTGTGAATGGATACGTGAATTTCTAAGGTTCTGCGAAATCACAAGGAGTTGGTAGTTTTTTCTAGAATATTTCATCGATTCTGAATCAATTTAAAGTCGAGATCAAAAACAATTGTAAATATTGATAAATTGACAGCTCTCTAACCTGTGATAGATATTTAAAATATCTTTATGGATAACCTTTGAACAGGTCAAACATATAAATCGTAAAAATTGTGTGTTATTGTATAGGAAACATCACTCACATTGATTGAAGTATCGCGTTGGTTGTTATGTTTACGGAATCCTTGTTAATTAATTATTTCTATTATCGCTGAAGATTTTTATTTTCCCCGTTCGCGGAGGAGTTCATTTGGTGCAATATTGTTGGTTGGACGATTGGTTTTTAGAAGGCCGATGTGCAATTCCATCGTATTCCAGTTGGAAAAAAACTGGGATCGATACAGAGCCCGAGCTTGGTACAATTCTTTTCTCACCGTATTTCAATCAATGTGCAAATATTAAAATTGTAGTGGATTTTTTCTTGTTTATTTTTCAAAATTCGATGTAACCTAAGTTGTCCTTTTCTGTTAACTCTGAGATTTTTATAGGGGAAATTTATTTTTCTTCGAAATTTGCGCGCTGATATAACTCTGATTAGAAATAGTAAAGTTTGGTTAAGATTGAAAAAAAAGTTTTGGTCATTTAAAAGAGCATATCATTTGGAAAGAGCCGTCATAGTTTGTGTTTTCCAGAACGTGTCGTATGAATGTATTCGCAGCTTTATTTGACATGGAAACGAAGAAAATTGTTAATGCATAAATATAATGTTAGTATTTAAGTGTATATGTAGATAGTCCTGTAACATCACTCAAGCTCTCAATACCGAATTATTGAGTGTATTTTTCGATCCGTAAGCATTGACTAACTGTTTCGGAGTATGATAATGCTACCCTAGCTTTGATGCCATTTTTCTTGTAATAACCGGATGTGTAACCTTAATTATGTAATGTACAGATTGTCTGAACTGAATAAATATTCCTTTCAAAATTACTTCTTTTGTTGTTGCTTGAGAACCTATTATAGAACCCATCAGAATCAAAATGAATGTTTCAGGTTGCGTAAATTTATTTTTTTTTTAGTTATAAACTTTCGATATGATGTCATATCCCGTCAAGTTTTGATTTTTGGGGGAAAGATGAAAAATGTGTATATTGATTAATAATGAGCCAAAATGATTTCTTAGTACACTGGAGTAGTATAGACGTGGAAATCGCAATAACAGGAAGGAGTGGAAATTTTCTGGTCGTCTCAATATAACTAGTATAACCAATTTATTCGAAGTTTAATTACTCAAAAACAAGATGAGGGTCACATAATATGTTATATTTTTGAAATGAAATAATTTTCATTCCGAAAATACAATAACAGGGTGTTTCCAAATTAAACGTGAACCTCGGAGGACGTGTTAGTATGAGTCATTTGCTGTCGTTTGAGCCATATTTATTGATAACCATAAATCAACAGTTTACATATTATTTGAGTTTTTGTGATTTTCAAAAGATTTCTCACCTCACTTCATTTTTCTTCAATTTTTTCTACGTTGACCAAATTTGATTATAATTTTGAATTATTTACATCAGAAAAGGATGTGATATGTATGCTAAAATAAACGTTGAAAAAGAATTAGTATGATTTGAAAGTTTGTATATGAAGATATATTAATGACATGCAATTATGCTTATCTTACCTCCATTAGGTGAGAAGATCTGTTGACGTTAGTTTTTTTTCATATTTATTTATTTATTTTTTTATATAATTAAGAAGAGAGACAAAAATTTTTTTCACTTCAAAAAAGATTCAAACATGGTGAATTGTTCAAGTCTACTTAACATTTAATAAGAAAACAGAGGAGATTTGTTAATGTTAGTTATTTTTTTTTATATTTTAAATTTTTTTGTCTTTCTTCCAAATTATATAAAAAAGAGAAGAAAATGAATAAATGAATAAATAAAAATATAAAAAATAAAAAAAAATCAATAACTAACGTCAACAGATCTTCTCACTCAATGGAGGTAAGATAAGCATAATTGCATGTCATTGATATATCATTTAATATTCAACCCGCATTAGGGGTTTGCGCATAGGATTGACCATTACTCCCACCTAGTGATAAGATTAGTGTTTAGAGAAGTAATTTAATTATATCTTAACCTCCTGAAGATGATGCTTCGCATCGAAACACGTGTCGTGGAATTCAACCCAATGTAGTGGAAGTCATATTAGTTATTCTATTGTAAATCCAAAATTATAATCAAATTTGGTCAACGTAGAAAAAATTCGCAAGAAAAATGAAAGTGAGGTGATAAATCTTTTTTTAAAATCACAAAAACTCAAATAACTCGTAAACTTGATTTTTGGTTATCAAAAAATATGGCTCAAACCACAGCAAATGAGTCATACTAACACGTCCTCCAAGGTTCACGTCTAATTTCGAAACACCCTGTATACGTACGGTGTGTCAATTTGAAAAGGTTCCACCCTTAATTCTTAAAAAATGCAAGAAGAGGTGAACTGAGTCTTAAATGTGAAGGGGGTTGACTGACACCTTGTTTTGAAGGTAATTCGATTGTTTTTTCAAAAATCCCTTGACCTTTTTTGTTTTGTTAGTTAGATCTTACGTTCAATTCTTCTACATCTCGGGGTACTAACAAAAAAGGTCAAGTGTATGGCATTTTTGGAAATCGAAATCTTACTTTCAATTTCTCTACATCTTGGGGTACTACCATAAAAGGGCAAGTGTGTGGCATTTTTGAGAAGGCAATCGAATTACCTTTGAAACAAGGTGTCACTCAACCCCCTTCCTATTTGAGATTTAAGGGATAGCTGTCACAAATATACAGGGTCTTTCACGAGGAACCTCACCCATATTTATACGGGAAACTACTGAACGTATTTTCATGAAATTCAGCACTTATAAGTATTTCACGATGCTGATGAAATCTAAAATATTTTCAAGGCATGAGCACCTCCGGTTTTTCCGGAAATGACGTCAACTTCCGTTTTTCAAATTAGAACACCATTTTTTTATTGCAGAAATAGATTCCTTAGAAAATTTCAAGTTATTTTGATGTAACATTTTTCAGTTTTGGTTGGAAAATTCTCTCTGAGCGGGAAAATTCGAAAAAAAAATCGAAAATAGAGCTCCGCTGAAACAAGAATAACTTCGGGGTTTTTGGATGGAAAATTTTCATTTTTGGGATTTTTCAAGATGTAAGATTGATGTATCCACTTTAAAAATCGAAATCGCGATTCATGATACAGGGGGTGAAAAAATCGCTTTCAAAGTTAGGGATGACAAAATCGTGAAAAATCAATTTTTTCAAATTAGAACCCCATTTTTTTATGGCAGATATTGAATCTACGTTAAAAAAAAATGTGAGTGTATGCATCACACCCTTGCCCTAAAATGGATATTTTCTGAGTTATTCACAAAAAACTGTTTTTCGTCTTGAATTTTCAGCTATTTCTTTTCCCTTCACGCCAAAAAGTTTCAGGAACTGTTACTTAAACCATGTTTTAGATTTTACTACCCTAATATGCGAGAGAAAAAAGTTACAGGTTGTTCCTAAATAGATGGCGAATTTGGATTCGAATTTGTATCGGAAACCTCTTTATTTCAACTAATCGGCCATCGGTTTTCTCTCCAGTGATAAATAAATAATTCCTTATGAACCATATGCAAAAACTTACCATGTTTTACATTCTTTTTGTCGTTAAGGGAAAAGAAATAGCTGAAAATTCAAGACGAAAAACAGTTTTTTGTGAATAACTCAGAAAATATCCATTTTAGGGCAAGGGTGTGATGCATACACTCACATTATTTTTTAACGTAGATTCAATATCTGCCATAAAAAAATGGGGTTCTGATTTGAAAAAATTGATTTTTCACGATTTTGTCATCCCTAACTTTGAAAGCGATTTTTTCACCCCCTGTATCATGAATCGCGATTTCGATTTTCAAAGTGGATACATCAATCTTACATCTTGAAAAATCCCAAAAATGAAAATTTTCCATCCAAAAACCTCGAAGTTATTCTTGTTTTAGCGGAGCTCTATTTTCGATTTTTTTTTCGAATTTTCCCGCTCAGAGAGAATTTTCCAACCAAAACTGAAAAATGTTACATCAAAATAACTTGAAATTTTCTAAGGAATCTATTTCTGCAATAAAAAAATGGTGTTCTAATTTGAAAAACGGAAGTTGACGTCATTTCCGGAAAAACCGGAGGTGCTCATGCCTTGAAAATATTTTAGATTTCATCAGCATCGTGAAATACTTATAAGTGCTGAATTTCATGAAAATACGTTCAGTAGTTTCCCGTATAAATATGGGTGAGGTTCCTCGTGAAAGACCCTGTATTGCAACCAACCGTTTAAAATGTCCCCCTACGAACCAAAGTTTACCTCTTTTTGAATTTTTCCTGGTTTTGCATGAGGGCCGAGATATTACGGTTGGTACCTTTTCAAATTGCCTCACCTTATAATATTCGGTAATACGGTAAAATTCTGGAAAATATGTAGGGAATTACCTAAAAGAAACCTCAAGTGCAACCAATCACAATTAGGAAGCTGCCCATGCACTCAACTGGGCGACCACAGTGCACAATTTAATTTCACGTAACAATAACGCCCTTCCCTGAAGGCCATTCCAGATATTGAACGGAGTTTGGCCGTAAATTTTCCGCTTATTCGGCTTTCGGAGAAACACGGCTACCTAACGTAGCTAATTAATTGGTTGTTTGATTTATCGTCCGCTGTCATGTAATGGTTAGTTGGAGAGCACAAAGAACACGCAGTTTTCGACTGTGAACAAGGCATTACGGTCGTTGTAAATCGCCCATATATCGGAGGTTTACGATGGGCATCCACAATGATTTTTTGAAACGTAGAATGAGGTATTGATAGGAAAATTGGATGTTTGCTTAGTTTTGCAGGGAAACAATGGTTGAACTGAGCTCTATTAAAGCCTTGTTGGCTTGGATAACAAAAAAAAAAAATAGTACATACTCTTCAAAAACAAACTGGATACCTCAAAAACTTTTGTCTGAAATAAAGACATTGAATGAAAAGTAGCTCACCGAGAAAAAAAGTTTGCATCACACTTTCATTGATTCTTAGTGCGTTTTTGTCATCCTTGAATCCACTGCAATCACTTGCAGTTAAGAGCTTTTAACTAACTATATAACTACCGGCTCACTGTACTCGCTTGATGGGAAATTGAAATTACCCTTTCGCGCATCTTCTTTCGGTCCATTTCAGTTCATAGTTTACCATACAGGGTGTCTATTTTTGAAAGGTCCAAACTTCAAGAGGAGATCATATATGTGATTTGCAACAAAAAAGAGTCAGATTTTTATTTTAACATTTATTTATTGATTTGACGAAATATTTCAAGTTTTTTCATAAAATCAATTATACTTTAGTTATACTTGTAGCCTCGCATCAAATTTGACCACATATCTGGAAACGGCATTAAATTTGCTACAAGATAAAAAAATTTGTGTTCCAAAACCATTCTTATTGCCGGCGTGGTAGGGAGATGAATATCACGATTCTGAAGTGAACAAAATCAGTCATATTTTTCCAATGGTTTTATCGATGGAAAATCATTTATTATGCACATGTTTTCTTTTCAGCAAAAACTACCCCATTTAGTGTGCTTTCGAATATCAACTTTTGTGCTTGCTGCTAGTCTTCTGCCCTAATATCATTACTAACAAGATAACAACGAGTCGAAATATTCCAAACCTAAATTTGCTCTATTTTGAAGTCCTTTATGATTGAATATTACAGTAATTCTTATTGAAATCATGAATTTATCTGTCGAATCAAAATAATTTGTACGAATTAACTAAATTTCAATAATAGCAATTTTATGGAAAAATGTGAATCGAACAGACTACTACTACTTATAACAATTGTTCCAAATCTCCATCGCCTTGTTCAATACATTTCACACATCATTTTCGCACTGAATCTACAACCCTGTGAAGTTCACAACGTTTCTGACGCATATCTGCACAAAATAATTTAGTCTTTCGATCAGATCCTCTCGACTATGAACTCGAATTTGGTATACTTAATCTTTCCAGGTGTTCCAGGCATAAAAATCCAAAGACGTGAGGTCGGGGCTTCTTGGTGGCCATTTTACCGGACCGTATCTTCTAATCCATTGCATTTATTAAGTCCCGTACATTACGGCTATTGTGAGGTTTGCAGCCATCCATTCGAAACCAGACATTTTGTCTGTTAGCCAGGGGCATTTCATCTGATATGTCCGTTGAGCTGCTTTGGATTAATGTAATGAATTCTCCAGCGTTGAGGCAATCAGGAAGTATTACGGGTCCGAGAAGTTCACCTCTCATGACTGCCAACGCCGGAGTCCAATGGATTGGAAGGTACGGTCCGGTAAGATGGCCACCAAGGAGCAACGACCTTACTCCTTTGGATTTTTAGGTCTGGAACACCTTGAAAGAAAAAGTATATCAAATTCGCATTCAAACTCGAAAGGATCTTATCGAAAGAATGAATTTGTGTTGTGCAGAAATGCGCCAGAAACGTTGTGGACTTCGCAGGTTTGTAGATTCAGTGCGGAAACATTTTTTCATAAAATCTGTATTGTTGAAATTCAGTTTATTCGTTAGAATTATTTTGACTGGACACATAAATTCATGATTTCCATGAGAATTACTTCAATATTCAATCATACAGAACTTCAAAATAGAGCAAATTTAGGTTTGGAATATTTCGACTTTTTCGTTGTTATCTTGCTAGCCATGATATTATGGCAGAAGACGAGCAGCGAGCACAAAAGTTGATATGTCATTAGGAAGCACACTGAATGGGGTATTTTTTGCTGAAAAGAAAACATCCATAATAAATAATTTTTCATCGATACAATCATTGGAAAAATATGACTGATTTTGTTCACTTCAGAATCTTGATATTTATCATCTTACCACGCCCGCAATAAGAATTCTTTGGCTCACAGAAATTCTAATCTTGTAGCAAATTTGAAGCCTTTTCCAGATAGGCCTATGTGGTCAAATTTGATGAAGCTCCAAGCGAAATCAAGAAATGTTAAATTGAAGGATAACCGTCAACATTTCGAAAAAATAGAGTATGACATTTTTTGTTTCAAATAACTTGTATATGAAGTTTGGCCCTTTCGAACGAAGACACCCTGTATGATAGTACATACTCTACGATTCTTCGAAAATAAACTGGATACCACAAGATCTTTTCTCTGAAATAAAGAAATTGAATGAAAAATAGCTCACCGAAAAAATAAGCTTGCATTACACTTTCATTAATTCTCAGTGCATTTTTTCACCCTCAAATCACAAAACATTTCATAGGTTTCCGTATCTCGCAGTTAAGAGCTTCGAACTTACCGGCCCACTATACTCGCTTGGGAAATTCCCCTTTCGCACATCATCTTTCAGTCCATTTCAGTTCATAGTTTACTATAGAAGGTGAAAAATCAGAACAACAAGCAATCAATCGACAAAATTCTTTCAATAGAGTAACAAACCACGAAACCCATATTCGAAAACTACATGTTCTCAATATTCTGGTCCTTCGAGTCGAATTATTTTAGTCCTTCGTGTCGGATCCCTTTCGTCCTTCCGATCGAATCTTTTCGTTCCTTCATTCAAAACAATCCAGTACAACAGATTATTTTGTTGAAATGTAACTGTTCAATAGTGGTTTAGTTGTTTAGTACACAATGTTCCGAAAACTGAATTCCTTTTCTCTTTCTAAGAAAGGTCCTATTTCCATAAATCCAAAAACACAGTTTTCGAAAAAAGACCCACAAAGCCTATATTGCTTTGCCATGCATTAATGCAATAAAATATAGTGTATAATGTCTGAAAAAAAAATAGTTATCGTCATGTGTAACTTGTCATTTTCAAGAAATTGAAGTAGGTGATGGACCATAGCGTCCAAGCTGGCGTGCATCACGAAACAAGCGCCAAAGTTCGAAAAATCGGTTCGAAAAATCGGTTCGAAAAAAGTGGATTAAGTAAGTAATGTTGAATGGTTCAGAAGTTATGAATTTTCTGGGAGCCTATGGACGACGCTATTTCGATACATAAATTGCTAAAACTCACAGTTTAGTGGCAAATCCAAATCGAAAAACCGAACTCAGTTTTGTTTCTTCTTTTGGGACACCTGTATACAGGGTGTTCTTAAGGTGAGATCATTACGCCGGAAGTTGATTTGGAAGAAGTGCAAAAAATCTTGGAAATCGTCATCTTATTACGATTCTGTTAGGAGATCTGTCATGAATCACAGTGCCATATGCAGCAAGTAAATAAAGTGATTTTATCGAAAATTTGTATATTCCTATATATATATATTTTTCCTGAACGGTATAATTATAAAGTTCAAACTCGGAAGAGGAAAAAAACTGATTGAGAAGGTCGTATAAAAAAATTAGGAACTTCACAAATGCACCGATAAAATTGATCCAAATTGTTAACAGAAATTGTTCGAAATGGTCACCAATTCGTTTGATGTGCACAAAGTCTTGCCCGGCGTAATAACGAATTATTACATGCAGCAACTATCACATCAGTTTGCTCACGAATAATGACACGAGCATTTTCAATGCGTTGTTTTAGTTCTTCAACACTATTCACCTCACCGTTACTGTACACTAATGTTTCCAAATTACTCCAAAAGAAGAAATCACAGGGGTTGAGATCCGGGGAGCGTGCAGCCCTAAAATCGATCAACTACGTCCTATCCATCTATTTGGAAATACATTACGAAAATCGGACAATTCACAAAAATCATACGCTCTGTCGGATCCGTGCTGGAAATTTCTCAGATTCGCAAATAACTTTGATTTCGAAATACTCGGCCCTGGTGAATATTTTATACAAAGGATCTTTAGATTTTTGACTTATTTTTATGAGTTCTACACCTATCAAAAAATTACGAAAAGCACTGCCGTGAAGGCAGGAACTTTTGAGCGCTCGTACATGCACCTTGTAGGTAGATTCGCATTTTCCAGTTTTAGAAATCAATTGAAGGAATTTTCGACAGCTGTCAAAAAAATTCTGAAACTTAGGCGAAACTCCAGACTTCATGTCAGTGCTTCAGCTGATAATTTTTTTTTCGATAATTCGCTAAAATTTTCTACGGTATCTATGGTCTTGGTGATGCGATCTGGACAAAATTCTGCATGTGGTTTGAATACAATATTCCTCAGCTGGGTGCACAATTTCATTTCAATCCAATCAGTAGTTTCTAAACTATCAGGAAAATAATATTTTGAACGGCCATATTTACGGAACCCCTAGTCTTATTTTGCTCAGTGATGAACGTGACCGCGATATTCGCGATCCAAACCCACCCTGGAAATTTCAAGTTCCTAGGTCTTTCCGTTCAAAAGTTACAGTTTTCTATGGTTTCTATGGTTCTGGTCATGCGATATGGACAAAATATTGCTTTAATATATCATTCTCGATTGAAATAAAAAATTTCATGTCGATCGAATCCGTACTTTCGAAATTATCGAGAAAACAAAATTTCAAACGACCGTATTTACGGAACTCCTAGTATAATTCTGCTCATTGATGAACGTGAACTCGACATTTCAGATCCACACCTATCCTGAAAATTTCAAGTCCCTAGGCCTTTCCGTTCGAAAGTTATGATTTTTTATGGTTTCTATGGTTTTGGTCATGCTATCGGGAGGAATGTAGCTTGAATATATATTTCTCCATTAGTATACAAAATTTCGTCACGATCGAATCTTTAGTTTTGAAATTATCGAGAAAATTAAATATCAAACGACCGTATTTACGGAACCCCTAGAATAATGCTGCTCATAGATGAACGTGATCACGACATTCGAGATCCACACCTATCCTGAAAATTTCAAGTCCCTAGGCGTTTCCGTTCAAAAGTTACAATTTTCTATGGTTTCTATGGTTCTGGTCATGCGATCTGGACAAAATTTCACATGTAGCTTGAACCCCTCTTTTTCCATTTGAGTGCAAAATTTCATCTCGATCAAATCTGTTGTTTTCAAGTAATCAGGGAAACAAAACTTCGAACGGTCATATTTACGGAACCCCTGGTGGAATTTGGCCCATTAACGAACTCAATCGAGGCATTCGGGAACTGAACTCATACTGAAAATTTCAAGTCTCTAGGTTGTTCCGTTCGAGAGTTATCGTGCTTACGGACGGCCGGACAGACGGACAGACTCGAATTTTCCGACGGATTTGTCATAAGTGAGTCGAACATAGTCGATTGAGATCATTTTCGGCTCAAAATTCGAAAAATATAGACATCGTGACGAAATGATATAGCCCTCGTGTAAGTAGTACGAGCGCTCAAAAAGCCACACCTTTGAATTCATCCGTATTGTGAGAAAATCTGAATTCCGTCTCAAAGTGAGATATAATCGAAGCATGAAAAATGAAATTTTGTTTTGACACCCTGTGTCTCAAAACAGCGCGTTAGATAGTAGATAGATAGTGTCAAGTGTCAAGGTATCGCACTACTTGTCTCCCCCTGTATGTCTCTAGTAGACGAAAAAAAATTATTCCTACTGAACCATAAAAATTGTATGAGGCATCTGAGAAAGTTCCCGAAGGTACGGATAAATTAGCCCCAATCACCCTCACCGTGCTCCGCCGCACGAACACCGCACAACGCAGCGTCGTCGATCAATTTTACGGCCGTGTCAACGCCAACTTCCCGAAGAAAACGTCGATCAGCTCCACGGCGGAATATCTGAATGTGCAATGAGGCATAACAATATGTCGGAGGCATATAATACACATTCGGGCGCTTTTCTTTTTCCATTTACTACATAATAAGGCCCCCTTTACCGCGGCCGTATGGGTCGTATAGATCGTGTCTGGCTCAGCGGTATACGGCGTAGCGGGCGGGCGTGGAACGGACCAAATTGATCAATTCAATAACCGCAATGTGCCAGTAAAGTTCCGGCTTCCGCCTGTTATATTTATAAGGCATACGGTAATGCGGGAAATATTGCACGTGATACGTAGGCTGTTTTTCCGCAACGGGGCGCCGACGAAAATTGAGTTGTATTTTTTTTATTTCGGGGGATATGGTCGCGTTTTCGCGCGGATGAATATTCGTCGCCATCGGGGTTTGGGTATTACCATTCGCTGTAAGGCAACAAACAAAGATGATTCTCATCCGTATGTCGGTACCCGTTTTTCGTGCAAAAACGCCTTGAGGATGGCATCATCTTGATGGTTATTGGTTGTAGCCAATGGTAGACAGTGTGGCTGACGCTATTGGAGTTGAACTGTTGGATTTTTTCAATTGAGTGGTGTTGAGACAAATCTTCTACATTTTCCGTCAAGTTCGCGAACTGGACCTCCAAATCGTACAGATGATGCCACTTCCTAAATTTTCGAAAGCAAAATTTTCTCAGCACTGAAAGCACGATCAAACGACAGAGTTAACATTGTCATAGATTATTTCATTAGATCATCTATGGTTGATTTTAGTGCAGTGCACAACCGTAAATACTATGCTATACTCCGTTTAAGAATTATTGACATCTCGGTTGGCTGTGAAAAATCGAATTTAAGTTGGTAATAGACCATTCAGTAATATTTTGGGTTGCTGAATTCAGGTTGGTGTAGGAATAACACTAACATTACCCATAGAAATCTTGCTTTGATGATTTTATCGAAGATATTGGTGAATATGTAATTATAAAAATTTGCTCTGAATTTGAGTATTTTTTGTCTTATGCTATTAAAATGGCTGGAATTGACCAGGATACATCGCGCCTATCAAGAGAACCCCAGGCAGTTTGTCGGTGTTACTTCGAGTTTTTCAAAGATTTGGCATATATTTTCGCTAGTGTTTCAGGTAAACTGTTATTCACCGACTCGAAGTGTATTCTGATTGATCAATGTTTTTTAAATTTTCAGATTTCACCAAGCCCTGTCCGTTGAATATTAGCATGTTATTATAGCCTGGAATTAGCAGTGGAAGAAAACCTGTGCGATACGATTATTCCTTCAAAGAGACATTGAATGACTTTGTTTTTGCTAGAATTAAAAACAATGAATATATCAGTTTAGATATCCTTTTCGAACTGGCCAAAGAGCACCTAGATTTCAATTGATCAATGTCAACATCATATTATATCATAAAAAAATTGAATACAAATACAAAAAAGTTGATCGAAGGAAAATTCGTACGATATTGTGATAAATACCGAGAATACATGGAACAAAACGTAAAATTCATTTATCTAGATGAAATTTGGATATTCAAGGGTAAAGGCAGAAGGTGCACTATTTTGAATGCTGGAACAATTGATGGATTTTTACCTGGATGTGATCCGATTCTTGACAGTGGTATTAATGATAAGGATTACTATGAATGATGAATTATTTCATAAATGGGTTATTGAAAAATTGAATCCTTCAAAAGGAAGCCCATCAAAAGGATTATGTCAGCTTATTCAATAAACACATCCAAATCACTACACTACGTGGAAACAAAATTTTCAATATTTTTATCTTTGCTCTTGTATCATTCATAGATATTTTAAGTTTATTTGTTATACTTATACTGTATGGTACCGTGTTCACATTCCCTCTGCTAATACACATGCTATATTGTTCCCAATTCAAAAGTATACTGAATAATAGTAAAATTGCTCATCAATTATAATATTTTCAATAATTCATGGAAAGTTTCAATGAATGAAAATAAAAATTGACTTTCTTGAAGTATTCAACACCGAGCAATAAATAATTCACAAATTGGTTCATATATTGATAGTTCGGTACAAATTTCATTTCAAAATTCTTCATGTACTACATAGATTCTTAATTTTTGTTTCTCTCTTATTTTTTAATACATTATAACGTTTTTTCCTATCCATTCTTTTGGCCCTGTGCTTGCGAAGTATCCAAAAAATTTTTTCTGTTGCACCACTAGCTACCTGCTAGAATTCCATTAATT
The DNA here is from genome assembly GCA_963966015.1 of Aphidecta obliterata. NCBI lineage: Eukaryota > Metazoa > Arthropoda > Insecta > Coleoptera > Coccinellidae > Aphidecta > Aphidecta obliterata. Next base: position 13,938,192 of record OZ014435.1, on the reverse strand, counting down.
ATCCTTCTTGAATCCTGACATAAAATGGTACTCTTATAGTTATATGGTTAAAATTTTGCAAGATTTTCAATACCAATAAATATTGCATGGTCCTGAGTGAAAATAAATTTTTATTTGAATGATCTTCAATTTTCCATGGTTGACTTTTATATGAGATAATTTCATATGAAAGCATTCCACGATATTTTTGCGCTTTCAAACCTGAACTCCCATGTACAAACTGCAATCGAAATATTCCGGCTTAATTATTCGATAATAACGATAATTCGTATACTCAACACTTTTCTAGGTTATATTTATGTTTTATTTCTATGATGAAATTTAGTTACTTTTTGTAACCAGAAATAAAGCCTCGACTAAACGTTCATGGCCTGCTTCGATGTCAATAATTCTTAAATGGACTATAGGTATAAAGGCAGAATTATTTTGGCGTTCGAAGTGTCACTTTCAGTTTCGGAGGACAACAACTGTCAACGTTCGCGTCATTTCATGAATTATCCCCTGAACTGGTAGAAATACGTACTGTGTTATCGCAAAACCATTTGGCTTATTCAAAAACCCCCTCGTTTCTGGATTTTATTTGTATCTGTCAAATTTTGGAAATATAAAAACGGGGGCCATGAAGGGATTCTACTCTTTCAGGTGTATTATAGGAAGTAGTAGTATAAAGTTTTTTCCATATTGTGTTTTCAAAGGTGAAGTTTCTTTTGACAGGTGCTAGAACTCATCAAAATAAGGCATTGTACCAAAAATCGTTGATATAAAATATTCACCAGGGCCGAGTATTTCGGAATCAAAATTAACCGTAATCTGAGAAATTCTCAGCCCAGACCTGGTTCGTATTGATATCTATATGTGTAGAATTATCAGCTGTCCGATTTCAGTATACGGGAAATCACCTTTGATGCATTTGATTTTTGCAGTTTTGAGTTTCCGATCTCAACCCCTGTGATTTCTGCCCTTGGGGTCATTCGAAAACACTAGTGTTTAGTTTAGTACGGTGAGGTTAGCAGTGCGAAAGAACTAAGGATTGAAAATGCTTGTGACATTATTCCTTGAGCAAACTGATGTGAGATGCTGCTTGCTGCATGTAAGACGAATGTTACATGGAGCAACCATCACATCATTAAGCCGGGCAAGATTTTGTGCACATCAAACGAATGGTGATCATTTCGAACACTTTCTGTAAACAATTTGCGGATTAATTTTATCGTTGAGTGTGTGTAATTCCTATTTTTATCGAGCGTTCATATTACTTACACGAGGGCTATATCATTTCGTCACGATGTCTGTATTTTTCGGATTTTGAGCCGAAAATGGTCTCAATCGACTAGGTTCGACTCACTGATGACGAATCCGTTGAAAAATTCGAGTCTGTCCGTCCGGCCGTCCGTAAGCACGATAACTCTCAAATGTAACAACCTTGAGACTTCAAATTTTCAGTATTGGTTCAGATCCCAAATGCCTCAGTTAAGTTCGTTGAGGGGCAGAATTCCACGAGGTGTTCCGTAAATATGGCCGCTCAAAGTTTTGTTCCCCTGGTTACTTGAAAACTAAAAATTCGATCGAGATGAAATTTTGCACTCAAATGGAGAATGAGGTCTTCAAGCTACATGTGAAACTTTGTCCAGATCGCATGACCAAAACCATAGAAACCATAGAAAATGGTAACTTTCGAACGGAAACGCCTAGGGACTTGAAATTTTCTGGATAGGTGTGGATATCGAATGTCGTGATCACGTTCATCTATGAGCAGAATTATTGTAGGGGTTCCGTAAATATGGTCGTTTGAAATTTTGTTTTCTCGATAATTTCGAAACTACGGATTCGATCGAGATGAAATTTTGTATTTTAATCGAGAATGATATATTAAAGCAATATTTTGTCCAGATCGCATGACCAGAACCATAGAAACCATAGAAAATTGTAACTTTTCAACGGAAAGGCCTAGGAACTTGAAATTTTTTGAATTTGGAAAAAGTGCAATAAATCTTGGGCATCAAGATCTTAAGATGACTCTGAATCTTGTTATCTTTCTGTAAGGAGATCTGCCATGATTCACGCTGTCATATGCATTCCAGCAAATGAATAAAGTGCTGGATAATATAGCGAATTTGCATATTCTCTTTCAACTTTCATTAGGAGATTTTTCCTGAAACGTATTATACTTATACTTATAGTTCAAACTAAGGAGAGGGAAGAATTCTGTTTACAGAAATTGTTCAAAATGGTCACCATTCGTTTGATGTGCACAATGTCTTGCCCGGCGTAATAACGAATTATTACATGCAGCAACTATCACATTAGTTTGCTCACGAATAATGTCACAAGCATTTTCAATGCTTTATCTTAGTTCTTCCGCACTATTCACCTCACCGTTACTGTACACTAATGTTTTCATATGACCCCAAAAAAATAAATCACAGGGGTTGAGATCCGGGGAGTCGCAGGCCAAGAAATCGACCCACCACACCCTATCCACGTATTTGAAAACTCATTTCGAAATCCACATTTCGGAAAATCCACAAAAATCGTACGCTCTGTCAGATGATCTCCCGTAAACTGAACGCATTTATTAAACGCATTTAGATCTCAATACGTACCGTCAGATCCGGACTGGGAATTTGTCAGATTCGCGGGTAACTTTGATTTCGAAATACTCGGCCCTGGTGAATATTTTATACAATGGATTTTTGGAATTCTGACTTTTTTCGATGAGTTCTAACACCTTTCAAAAAAAAAGCCTCACCTTTGAAAACACCCTGTATATCCAATATGATTCAGTGATGTGAAACCATTTATTTATTTATTAAGAGAATTGGGTGTACAAAACAGGTGTGAAACCCAGGAACAGTATCTGTTGAAAATCCTGACCCAATTAATGAAAATCAAGAGACACGACAGTTTTGAGTGATGTCAATATTACTAATTAATTTATAGTATTGTCAAGTTCAGAATAGAATAAAGGTTTAACGTATTAACGATAGTTTATCAAATCTCGAACGGCAGGGAATTTATAACGTATTTTTAAAAGTATCCACATTATAATAAAATTCATAAAAATGAGTTGACAGTATTTGTCACACCGACAATGAAGACAGTAGACCACTTCACATAAGTGCTCTTCATTTTTTTTTTGTGGTAAAATGATTCTGGTTAAAACCAGCCTTCTCAAGGTTCTCCTGAAAATTCCATAGAAGATAGAGAAAGCTCAAACATCTTTCCACGAAATAGCATCTTGAACCGCGCGAACCATGGTTATCTTTATCTACACTTATCTTTCACATAATTTTTAGGCTGTGGATCAAATCTGATCTCAGAATCCGTTTTCAATGGTTTAAACCACGATATATACTGCTCTACAAATTTAAAGGAGATTCAGAAATTTTGTGACCGTTTCAAAAGTTGCCAATTCTTGCCCACCAAATGTTCATTTATGGGAAATCAAATATTTACTCTGAATGTTTTTTTGCTCCTCGTTTGATAACTTTTTCAATTTCAGGCAAGTTCTTGGCATTCTAAGAATTTTGGATCAGTTATTGTTTCACGTTCATACAATCAACTTTAATTAAAAATCGAAAATTGGTTTTGCAATAATTCCTAGACATGAACTCAGTACGGATGAAGCCAATATAGCTATTGGTATGATCGAGACGGGACGTAATGAGAGAGATGTTACGAATTTATTTCAACTTAGTGAAAGCGTGGTTTCCCGGCCTGTTCATCGATATCGAGAAAGAGGAAACGCGACCAAAAGACCGAGAAGTAGACGCCCAAAATCTACCACTCCTCCACAAGATCAATTTCTGACTTTGGGTACTTGTCGAATAATGCAACAGCGGCGTTTGAACGCTTCTGGTGTTTTGGTTTCGATTGAAACAGTTCGTCGAAGACTTCGAGACGTTGATCTACATTCTCGACGACTTTTTAGAAAGATGTGTTCGGGTATGGACCCATCCTCTGGCGCTCAGAAGTTTTTTCAATGGACGTACAGAATTGTTGGTGCTCGATGCTACCATGATTGCGTAGATTTACATGGAGCAAGTCATTGACAATATTATTCCTTTGTTTTATGCTGATATTGGGCCAAATGTTATATTTTTGGACTATAATGCGCCACCTCATCGTGTGAGAATTGTCGACGAAGCTCTGGAAATCCATGGTGTTCCGCATTCGGCCCTGCCCTCTCGGTCGACAGAACTCAATCCTATTGAACATCCTTGGGATCAGCTACAAAGAGCTTTGGATTCTCATCAACCACCTCCACATACACCACAAGAACCCAGACGGCCTCTACCTTCACCACTTCGAGAAGGCCATAATCTCTACTGAACTTTATTTTTTCAGTTTTTGAGTGAACTGATTCAGTAGATACTACAAATACTAAAACTAAATTTTCACCTGACACTGTGAAACTTATGAAAAACTGGGCAAATGAATGTGTTAGCCTCGGTGTTAGTTAAGTGAGTTAACATTCATATTTCGCATATTTAAAAATTTGGTGAAGGAAAATGGAAACTTTTGAAACAAAACTTCTGAGCTTCCTTTACTATTGTGGGCAGTATATTTAATGAAACTCAAACAAAGGCAAACTCTTGCCAGTTTGATCCAGCAATGAAGGTGGCGTTTCATTCCGTCATACGGACATACTCGACGACGTAATCTCTTTCTTCATATCATAACATCGACTCGTGCCGTCTACGACCCATAAACGATGACAAACAGGCGTTTTTATCGCTTCATTTTCCCGTGCCGTATCCTGAATCACAATCGTCCGACATGTGCTGCAATCCCAACGAGCGAAAAAAAAATGTCCCAGTCCGTTGTTGCGAGTTGCAGGCAATTTCGAAAACGAAAACACCGATAAAATATTCGCGGAGACGACCGGGCGTTGCTAAATGGGCGCGACGCCGAGTCGAAACAAATCTGCGCTCATTGAAATTAACACGAAGAAAAGTCGTAAAAATGTGTTTCGAAAACATGAACCGATAAATTAGGACCGCTGTGGATTTTCCGACACTTCACGGTCTTATTGAATCCGCCTCGTTCGGAATGGTTCTGTTGTGGCTTTGGCGCTTTATTATTGCCTTTGTTTCGGAGCGGAATAATGAGGGGACATTGTTTGGAGGCCAGACGAATGAGCGATCTGTGAGATTTGGAATTTTGAGAATCTGACGAATATTTTCTCAGTTCCCGAGTAATCGGAAATTCCATATAATACCGCCAATAGCAAGAATTCGAGATATCTCACCGCACGTATTGCGTGGATATGCTTTCGGTAGAGAGTAACGTTCCATTCTTCTAAAAAATACGTTTCCCCCCTTCCCCCTCAGATCCTAATTACCGTTCCAACCACCCATTTCCCCTGTCGCCGAGGAAATAATCCAACTCCGCCAGATGCGGCCAACGACTCTTCTTCTCCTCGGAAATATTTCCCGGCCTTCGGATCTGCGTCTGACGGGGTGAACGTAATTTCCCGGCACCGCACACCCTCCGCCTGGACCGCCGAAGGGGCTCCATCCTGCCGCGCGACTCGGGAATATGAAAATGAGGATTTATTACCCCCGATAAAATATAGAAAATCTCCCTGTCGTCGCGGAAAATGTTATGTCAACATTAATAAAAATTTAGCGTCCGCTTGGGTGGGTTCGAAGCCGCTTTTCTCAATTACGCCCTAACTGAAAAGAATGTTCGATTTCTTGTGGAACGACATCTGGAAGTAGCCCAATAGGGGTGAGTGATTTTTTTCGGTGGAATGCTTGGTTGATGCCTATGAGAATCCCCATGTGCAATTTTTCTTAAATTTTTATGATTATCTGTCATTTCAATGTTGAGATCGAAGAAAGATCAAATGGAATATGCTGACCAAAACTCTCATTCCCGAATGCAAAATTGCATCGAAAATAACTGTGATTATATCTTTAGAATCGCATTTAATCTGTCAACTTTTCGCAACACGTTTATATTCGGTGCATTCCTAACGTAGACGAAAAACTTATCGACACTTAGTTCATAATTACTTAGTTCATAATTACTTAGTTCATAATTAGTTACTTACTTCAGTAGTTAGTAGTTAGTTACTTAGTTCATAATTAATCTGAAATTCAAAAGATTTCGAGTATACCTTTGGGCGGTAACAAATTGTTAGTAATAATAATAATAATAATAATCATAATAGTGTCTTTATTTGAAAGCCAGAAAAAAAAGAGAATACATTTGGGGCGAAATCTAGCATCAGCTACTTCCTGACAAAATAAAAAGTGAAATACATGAAAAAGGGAAAATACCTACTACCTACTCAAAATTAACGAAACCTTCAGCCTACTGTCAAATGAAGTGAATATGTGGACACAAAAAAAAATATATCGACTCTCAAACTACAACTACAACTGCTTTACAAACAGCTCAGCTTTCAATTCCTTTTTCAACTTTTCTGAAAGTCTTCCCTAGATTCTTATGATTTTTTCGGGAGAATTTTTCTTTGTAGGAAATCGAACAGAACTAGTCACAAATTGAGGAAACTTACAGATCGTTACAGAGATATAATTTTTTTTAAATTGCATACTTTTAAAATCTTACATCTCAATGTCAGCAGTTAGTACCAACATATTTGTTCATAAGATTCGAATATATCATAGAATTTTTAATTCCTTTCGATTTATTTCACCCTTCGTGACACTGAGTTTCGGAAAAATTTATTCATTTTTTCCTAGAAATGTTCAAATAAACCTTTGATAACGTCACCACACTACAGAATTAAAAATTTAAAATTTAATAATAGCATCTTCTGAACAAGTAATTCCCAAAATTGAGACACAAATAAAATTTCCATCCAAAACTGCATCTTAATTAAAAGGACTACAGAATCTGATGTCAACAAGAATGATATTATATGTCATTATTCTCCTTCGGATGGTACCAAAATTCATATAGGAAATCGAGTATTTCATCATTTATTAAGCGCTCGTACTACCTACACGAGGGCTATATCATTTCGTCACGATGTCTGTATTTTTCGAATTTTGAGCCGAAAATGGTCTCAATCGACTATGTTTGACTCAGTGATGACGAATCCGTCGGAAAATTCGAGTCTGTCCGTCCGTCCGTCCGGCCGTAAGCACGATAACTCTCGAACGGATCAATCTGGAGACTTGAAATTTTCAGTGTACGTTCAGATCCCAAATGCCTCAGTTAAGTTCATTAATGGGCAGAATTCCACCAGGGGTTCCGTAAATATGGCCGTTCAAAATTTTGTTCTCCTGATTACTTCGAAACTACAGATTCGATCGAGATGAAGCTTTGCACTCAAATGGAGAATGAGGTGTTCTAGCTACATCGCATATTTTGTATTTTAATCGAGAATGATATATTTAAGCAATATTTTGTCCAGATCGCATGACCAGAACCATAGAACCCATAGAAAATTGTAATTTCTGAACGGAAAGGCCTAGGAACTTGAAATTTTCAGGGTGGGTTTGGATCGCGAATATCGCAGTCACGTTCATCAATGAGCAAAATTAGACTAGGGGTTCCGTAAATATGGCCGTTCAAAATATTTTTTTCCTGATAGTTTCGAAACTACTGATCGGATTTGAATGAAATTTTGCACCTAGCTGAGGAATAATGTTTTCAAACTACGTACAAAGTTTAGTCCAGATCGCATCACCAAGACCATAGATACCGTAGAAAATTCTAGCGAATTATCGAAAAAAAATTGATCAGCTGAAGCACTGACATGAAGTCTGGAGTTTCGCCTAGGTTTCAGAATTTTTTTGACACCTGTCGAAAATTCCTTCAACTGATTTCTAAAACTGGAAAATGCGAATCCACCTACAAGGTGCATGTACGAGCGCTCAAAAGCTCCTGCTTTCACGGCAGTGCTTTTCGTAATTTTTTTATATTTTTCTGTGAATTTCAATGAATTTCAACTTGATAAATTCATCATTTTCTTGTATGAGTCTAATACATATATTCGTCAAAATCGGGGATTATTCTTCCAATTTTGGCGGTAGCCCGGTATTAGGTGTTCCTAATTCCACCGTAACCCCCAAAATTCTTATCCATCATGAGGAAATTCCAAACTTTTTAGACATTCCTAAATTGAATGCGAAGATTTCAAAATGGACACTAATATGGTCGAAAAACTTGAATATGAACCAATAATTACATTTCCTCTACAGAATTCTTCCAGATTACTTTGTTGGTTATATGTCATCCTTCTGATTTGAGCTTAATTTTGGTAAAATTTAAAGTTCAATCGATTCTAGATCATTTACAACTTCACTCATTTAACCGACATAATAAGACTTGCATTATTAACTTAACTAGGATTTTTATTGACAATTCAAGTTCATGAATAATGGACTGTTATTCGATAACTAAAAATATTTAAGGTGTTTTTCAATCATTATGGAGGAATGAATTGTTATTTATGATCGCAAAAATTATAATGGGAATTTATTATTTCCTAATTATTTTTTCATTAATTTGCCAATTTTCATTAATTCAGTTTCCAAAATTCAAAATTTGCGATTTTTCCGTCTATAAATAATGTTAATTTTTAACGTTCATCGAAGACATAGACAAGGTGGTATATATAAAATAATGAAAATGTATTAGTTCTGCATATAGATCAAATATTTTATGGTTTCCCCAGTGGAGCGTGAAGAAACTGAAAGAAAAATGGAGAAAATATCACAAAAATTGTAAAATTCTGCCCAATAACCAGAGTGGTAAATGTTTCACATCAGGAGGGAGAATTTTTCTTCCAATTCTACCCATCAATGTCAAAAATGTATCATTTTTGTTGAATTTCAAATGCCAACAGTAGGCTATTTTCGAACAGAGAGCAAAGAAAATTTTTTTGTTCGGCGTACAAAAAATTACAGGCCTACGTTGATTGAATACCAATAATTATCATTTCAATCGTCAAACGTCGAATTTATTCGGTCTTTACAGGGTGTCTACTTTTAAAAGGGCCAAACTTCAAGGGGAGATCATACATGTTATTTCCAACAAAAAATGTCATATAATACATGGTCAAACTATTGACGGTTATTCTACAATTTAACATTTCTTGATTTCACGAAATATTTCAAGTTTTTCCATAACATCAATTATACTTCAGTTATCCTTGTCTCACATTCATAACTTAAATCTGAAAACTGCAATAAATTTGCTACAAGATAAGAATTTCTGTGTGCCAAAAGAAATATTATTGCGGGCGTCGTAAGAAGATTAACATCACGATTCTGAAGTGAACAAAATCAGTCTTATTGAGCGCTCGTACTACTTACACGAGGGCTATATCATTTCGTCACGATGTCTGTATTTTTCGAATTTTGAGCCAAAAATGGTCTCAAACGACTATGTTCGACTCACTGATGACGAATCCGTCGTAAAATTCGAGTCTGTCCGTCCGTCCGTCCGGCCGTAAGCACGATAATTCTCGAACGAATCAACCTAGAGAATTGAAATTTTCAGTGTAGGTTCAGATCCCGAATACCTCGGTTAAGTTTATTAATGGGCAGAATTCCACCAGGGGTTCCGTGAATATGGCCGTTCAAAATTTTGTTCTTCTGATTACTTCGAAACTACAGATTCGATCGAGATGAAGCTTCTCAAATGGAGAATGAGGTGTTCAAGCTACATGTGAAATTTTGTCCAGATCGCATGACCAGAACCATAGAAACCATAGAAAATTGTAACTTTTGAACGGAAACGCCTAGGGACTTGAAATTTTCAGGATAGGTGAGGTTCTGGAATGTCGTGATGACGTTCATCTATGAGCAAAATTATACTAGGGGTTCCGTAAATATGGTCGCTTGAAATTCAGTTTTCTTGATAATTTCAAAACTACAGATTCGATCGTGACGAAATCTTGTATACTAATGGAGAATGATATATTCAAGCTACATTTCTCCAGATCACATGACCAGAACCATAGAAACCATAGAAAATCATAACTTTTGAACGGAAAGGCCTAGGGACTTGAAATTTTCAGGATAGGTATGGATCTGAAATGTCGCGTTCACGTTCATCAATGAGCAGAATTATACTAGGGGTTCCGTAAATACGGTCGTTTGAAATTTTGTTTTCTCGATAATTTCGAAACTACGGATTCGATCGGAGTGAAATTCTGTATTTTAATAGAGAATGATATATCAAAGCAATATTTTGTCCAGATCGCATGACCAGAACCATAGAGACCATAGAAAATTGTAACTTTTGAACGGAAAGGCCTAGGAAGTTGAAATTTTCAGGGTGGGTTTGGATCGCGAATATCGCGGTCACGTTCATCAATGAGCGAAATTAGACCAGGGATTCCGAAAATTTGGCCGTTCAAAATATTTTTTTCTTGATAGTTTCGAAACTACTGATTGGATTGAAATGAAATTTTGCACTTAGCTGAGGAATAATGTATTCAAACTACGTGCGAAATTTTGTCCAGATCACATCACCAAGACCATAGATACCGTAGAAAATTCTAGCGAATTATCGAAAAAAAATTGGTCAGCTGAAGACATGATGTCTGGAGTTTCGCCTAAGTTTCAGAATTTTTTTGACAGTTGTCAAAAATTCCTTCAATTCATTTCTTAAACTGGAAAATGCGGATCTACCCACAAGGTGGAGGTACGAGCGCTCAAAAGCTCCTGCCTTCACGGCAGTGCTTTTCGTAATTTTTTTTTCAATGGTTTTATCGATGAAAAATCATCAATTATGGACATGTTTTCTCTTCAGCAGAAATTACCCCAATTAGTTTGCTCTCGAATGAAATATCAACTCTTTTGCTTGCTGTTTATCTAATACCCTAATATCATGACTAACAAGATAACAACGAAAAAGTCGAAATATTCCAAACTTAAATTTGCTCTATTTTGAAGCTCTTCATGAAGTTATTCTCATGGAAAACATGAATTTTTCTGTCGAATCAAAATAATTTGAAGGAATACACTGAATTTCAATAATACAGATTTTATTGAAAAATGTAAAAAAAAACAGACTGAATATAAAACCCTGCGAAGTTCAAAACGTTTCTGACTCATTTCTACACAACACAAATTCATTATTTAGATTAGATCCTCTCGAGTCTAAACGCGAATTATTTGATATTCTTTTTCTTTCAAGGTGTTCCAGACATAAAAATCCAAAGGCGTAAGGTCGGGGCTCCTTGGTGACCATCTTACCGGACCGTACCTTCCAATCCATTGCACCCCAAAATATTCTTTCATTGAGTCCCATACATCCGTTTGAAACCAGATATTTTGTCTGTAAACCAAAGGAATTTCATCCAATATGTCCAATACGCTAAGCGGCTTTGGATTTATAAAATGAATTCTTCAGCGTTGAGGCGATCGGGCAGTATTACTGGTCCGAAAAGTTCACCTCCCATGACTCCCAACGTCGGAATTTGCGGGACTTGATGAATGAATATTTAGGGGTGCAATGGACTGGGAGGTACGGCCCAGTAAGATGGCCACTCAGGAGCCACGACCTTACGCCTTTAGATTTTTATGTCTGAAAAACCTTAAAAAAAAGTATATTAAATTCGCGTTTAGACTCGAGAGGTCGAAATGTTGTGAACCTCGCATCAGTCTCTTTTCTTTACATTTTTTCATAAAATCTGTATTATTAAAAATTAGTTTATTCCTTCAAATTGTTTCGATTCGACAGATGAATTCATTATTTCTATGAGAATTACTTCAATATTCAACCATAAAGAGCTTCAAAATGGATCAAATTCAGGTTTGGAATATTTCGACTTTTTCGTTGTCATCTCGTTAGCCATGATATTAGGGCAGAAGATAAGCAGCAAGCACAAAAGTTGATACGTCATTCGAAAGAACACTAAAAAAGAGTATTTTTTTCCAAAAAAAAACATGTCCATAATTCATGAGTTTTCATCGATAAAACCATTTGAAAAGAATGACTGATTTTGTTCACTTCAGAATAGTGATATTCATCTCCTTACCATGCCCGCGATAAGAATTTTTTGGCAAAAAAAATTTCTTATCTTGTAGTAAATTTGATGCTTCTTCTAGATATGTGGTCAAATTTGATGAGGCTGCTAGGATAACTGAAGTATAATCGATTTTATGGAAAAACTTGAAATATTTAGAGGAATCAAGAAATGTTGAATTGTAGAATAACCGTCGACATTTCGACCATATGTTAAATGTCATTTTTTGTTGCAAATCACATGTATGATCTCCCTTTGAAGTTTGGCCTTTTTAAAAGTAGACACCCTGTATAAACTTTGTATGAATTCTGTGATCATCGGATCTTTTCAGGTTTCGCATTACGTTCATAACCAACCAAAAATTATCTAAAACTTATGATAGTGGTCTGTAAGTGTTGCAAGAAGATCTATTCAATTGTATACACCTTATTTCATACCCTGAAATGTCTTTTCGCCGATTTCCGAACCATGTTCTACCTCAATGATATCGAGTTCGAAATATTTCCATAACTCCCTAATAATTATCGAAAACACTCAAAAGTGGTGAGCAAGTGTCGAAAGAGGATCGTATTCACGTAATTTCAGATGCGTTAATAAACCTTTTTTCTAGTTATCAACGTTTGTTTCGAAAGGTTTCAGGGATCTGTCAAAATTCTATCTCAAATTGAAACTTAATTCGAAGAGAAATAGAGAATAATCCATAATCCCATCAAAATATAAACTTTGTTACCTGTTCCGAACAACCCTCCGAATTAATTCCAATTGTGATCCCGTTCCTTATTTATCCTCTCATGTACACCCATTTTTCATGGATGAAAAAAATCGAAAACACGAACCCCCACCGGCCATTCTCACGTTCGTCCCATCAATCTTCCCTTAGCGGCCTTTCTGTTACCTGCTCCGCATGCTCATCCACACTTTCTTCTTCTGTTTAATTAGAGAAATGCACCGGACGTCTCGTATTTTTCAGAGTTCCACCCCCTATTCGGCTACGGATAATACGCTGGCCATTACTAGATGAGCTCGGCCCGTTTGGTATTCAGGTATATTAATTTCACCTTCATCTATTCTCGCCCTTAAACATGGGTGCCGACGTAGATGTCGGAGGAGGGGTATCTGGGGATTTATGATGGAAAACTTCGTGGTGAATTCTATGTTTTCTCCCTTTGTTCAGGGTCCTTAAAAATCTCAAAACAATCTGGGGTACTTTTTATTATTACTGAGTGTTCCAAGTTTCACGGTGACCTTCAAAATTCATCTCATTTGTCACAAAAAATAGAATCTTCTAAAAATATCCAGTGAAATGTACACTAAGACCATATCAGAAAAACTCAATTTAATTTTCACGTGGAACAACTTTAGAACTGAAATTTCATTTATGGCTCCATATGTAGACCTACATATTCAGGGGGATATGGATGATAGTTCCTGAATTACCTTCCAAAGTTTTCAAGAAGAAATTTTCAATATTCACATAGTTTCAATTCAATAGAATCGGTATTTATCGAATTGATGAAAAAATCGCCCTGTATAAGAACCCCGGTGCTGATTGCAGTTGTAAACTTCGAAAAGGTGTCCGCCATCGACTTCTCGCAGCAGCAATTTCACGGTCTGGCTTTGGCGCACCGTAGGTAGGTTCGGTTCTTCCCCTCGAGATCCAAACGTGCCCTCTCCCCATCTATCTATTCTAATTAGGCCGTTTTTCTCCCGTACGAGGGGGTCGGTCCGTACAGCCCAGCCCGATTCCTGTAATTTGTATTGTGCATCAACCCCATGAACGGGTGGATTGGATGGGTTTTTAGACGGCGCTTCGGCAATCTGGGAAATTGGCAGAGCGGCATCTGAGAAAAATTAATTTTATTCTCTATGGGTTCCGTAGGCAGTTCGGGAAATATGCCGGGGTCCTTAATCCGATCTGTTGGAGAAGGCAATCCCGATGGAACCGTTATTCATGATTTTTTACTAGGATGGATTCGACAATGACAAGAATAAGTAGACTTTTCGAAAGACCCAAATTGGTCAAGAATTGCATGAATCATTTCTATATGTCAACAACTATCCTAGATTGAAAAAATGTTTCTCAAAAAATTAAAATATGTGAAGCATATATGCTCTTAATAAAGTTATTCTCAATAAAATGAAAGGAGAAAGTAAGGATAGTACGAAAAGAATTATTGTGCAAAATTAAAAAAACTACCCCTAAATAAATCTTCATGGATGAGTGAAAAAGTATTTTTATCATGTAGCGAGACTGCAAGAATTATGAATTAAAGCTGCAGTATACTACACCAGGTGAAACACCCTGTATATCGCCTTATAATCGTTCTATTGTAGTTTAACGATCGATTTTCAAGTCGTAAGCTATTTTTCCGGGGTCGTACGATGGGGCGATTCGGGCTGGGGGTGAAAACGGCGATTTGTCATGGTACATCCGTTTGAGAGCATTGAAAATGTCGAGTGTTGTGTTGTGGGTCTCATTTTGATTTGTGTCATTTCGGCGTTTTGTTCGAGGAATCGTGAAAGATCAGGGAAGTCGTGAGGGAGAGTAAGTTTGCTCTTCGAGGAGCTCAGTTTCAACTGAGCTCATAGTTGAAATTTGAAATGTTTCCTTTCGAATAAATTCGTGAATGTACTTTGATGAACTATCCACGTCTTGTCGACTATAGAAAAAAAATTACGAAAAGCACTGCCGTGAAGTCAGGAGCTTTTGAGCGCTCGTTTATCCACCTTGTAAGTAGATTCGCATTCTCCAGTTCTAGAAACCAATTGGAAAGATTTCGACAGCTGTCAAAGAAAATTTCAATCTAAGGGAAAAATCAAGACTTCAAGTCAGGGCTATGGGTGACCTGTTTTTTTTTTCGATAATACGCTAGAATTTTCTACGGTATCTATGGTCTTGATAATGCGATCTGGACAAAATTTCCCACTTAGTTTGAATACATTATTCTTCATCTATGTGCGAAATTTCATTCCAATCCAATAAGTAGTTCCGAAATTAACAGGAAAAAAATTGTTTGAACGGCTATATTTACGGAACCTCTAGTCTAATTTTGCTCATTGATGAACGTGACCGCGAAATTCGCGATCCGAACCTATCCTCAAAATTTCAAGTCCCTAGGCCTTTCCGTTCGAAAGTTATCATTGTCTATGGTTTCTATGGTTCTAGTCATGCGATATGTAGCTTGAATATAAATTTCTCCATCAAAATACAAAATTTCGTCACGATCGAATCCGTAGTTTTGAAATTATCAAGAAAACTGAATTTCAAACGACCATATTTACTGAACCCCTTGTCTAATTTTGCTCATCAATAAACGCGACCACCACATTCGAGATCCACACCTATCCTGAAAATTTGAAGTCCCTAGGCCATTCCGTTCGAAAGTTATCATTGTCTATGGTTTCTATGGTTCTAGTCATGCGATATGTAGCTTGAATATAAATTTCTCCATCAAAATACAAAATTTCGTCACGATCGAATCCGTAGTTTTGAAATTATCAAGAAAACTGAATTTCAAACGACCATATTTACTGAACCCCTTGTCTAATTTTGCTCATCAATAAACGCGACCACCACATTCGAGATCCACACCTATCCTGAAAATTTCAAGTCCCTAGGCCTTTCCATTACAAAGTTATAATTTTCTATGGTTTCTATGGTTCTGGTCATGTGAGCTGAACAAAATTTTGCATGTAGCTTGAACACCTCATTCTCCATCTGAGTGCAAAATTTAACCTCGATCGAATCTGTAGTTTCGAAGAAACCAGGAAAACAAAATTTCGAGCGGCCATATTTACGGAATCCCTGGGCGAATTTAGCCCAATAACGAACTCAACCGCGGCATTCGAGATTCGAACCTACCCTGAAAATTTCAAGTTCCTAGGACATTCCGTTCGAAAGTTATCGTGTTTACGGACGGACGGACGGACGGACAGACTCGAATTTTTCGACGGATTCGTCATCAGTGAGTCGAACATAGTCGTTTGAGACCATTTTCGGCTCAAAATTCGAAAAATACAGTCATCGTGACGAAATGATATAGCCCTCGTGTAAGTACGTAGTACGAGCGCTCAAAAAGAGGTTCAAATAGAAGTGTGGTTATGACTGAAATTTGATGCTATCAAAAATACGGTACAATTTTTTCTTATGAGATACTCTAAATATTATTGGATTTTTAAGGTGAACATTTTCTCCAGACTTCAGAATAATACCATATCTTGTACTATCTTTGTTTTGAGTTCCAAAAAATTTGGTGACATTAATTGATAGCATTTTTTGAAAATTCTCGATTAAACTGGAAGTGCCCTTCGTCTTGCCTAAAACAATAAACATAATATATGTCTTATAGACACATCCAGTTTCGCAGAAAAATGAACATAATTGTGTATTTGATCCAAAATAATAATAATTTTATTATCAGAATTATATGCCGTTATATTTGTTAGGCATTGTATTTTTCCACTACACAGATATTTGGGCTATGATACTTTGTTGATTCTCAATGTTATCCATATTCTCTCAATCTCAATATATTTTTTTTTCACCAAAGGCACCTTCTCAAAGGTGGAAATAAAACTTTCAGTGGCGCAGCCAGAGGGGTGACGTATTGAGACTACAGCCCCCCAAAAATACCAACATTTTTAATTTTTTCTCAGTTCATTGTCTAACGTCAAACGAATAACGAATATTTCCCATTTGGTTTATTGAATATGATATTGAATTCAATATTGACGATGTAATAGATATTTTATGAACATCTGAAAGAAAACTGAATATTTAATATCTATTATAAAAAAAAAAATCTAATCTCGTGAGGAAACAAGAATAAAATCAATCAATATCAATTAAAATGATTAACAAAAAATAATAGTTGATAAATGTATAAAACGAAAGATAAAATAAAAACAATCAACGAATCGAGTAAGTTTATTGTTATTGTTTATGATTATCCTTATGAAAAGTTCGGTGGCAACTTTTGGCATCTTTTAGAGTTTTTGACCTTTTCCGAACGTTATTTTCGTTCGTTTGGAATTCGAATTTCGATTCAATATTATATTTTTGAACGATCATATAAATCACTTACTCGATTAGTTGATTATTTTATCTTTCGTTTTATATATTTATCAACTATTATTTTTTGTTAATCATTTTGATTGATACTGGTTTCTCCTTCTTATATGTGAACATTTGTATTCAATAATAATTTCACAAATAGTTTTGTATCAGGTAGGTACTTAGAAATACAGTTTCTTCTTCTTCTTCTTCCCCTTACGTTAGGACTAGGTCCTGTGTCTGCATCAATGGTTTTCCAAGGCGCTATTGGGATGATGAAGACCAGCTTTCGTACCATCTTATAGGTGGTCGTCCAGGTGGTCTACGTGTATTGGGTTTTTTTTCTTTGCTATCTTAGCTACCCTGTCATCCGGCATTCTATCCACATGGTCTTTCCATTCTCTTCTTCGGCCTCTTGCCCATCTTACTACGTCCAGAATTTCACACATTTCCCTTATTTCCTCGTTTCTCTTCCGGTCAAATAACGTATGTCCTGTTATTGACCTTAGTGTTCGCATTTCTGTTGTCCTTAAAAGTCGTTTGGTTACTGTGTTCTCGGCTCTGGTCTCTATTGCATACGTCATAATCGGTCTCACGCATGTTTTATATATTCTGACTTTGCTCCTTGTACTCATGTGTTTATTACGCCAAATTATATCAGTTTAATTATCACAAATTCAAATATCGAATGAATTTTTATTTATTGAGAAGAATTTTTTAATTCCCAACTTTTATCCATATTCAAATTTTTTGTCATATATATACAGGGTGTTTTCGTGACATTATTCCGTGAGCAAACTGATGAGAGTTGCTGCATGAAAAACGAATGTTACATGCAGCAACTATCACCTCATTACGCCTGGCAAGATTTTGTGCACACAACGAATGATGACCATTTCGAACCATTTCTGTGAACAATTTGGATCAATTTTATCGGTGAGTTTGTGAACTTCCTATTTTCTTTATAGGACCTTCTCCATCAATGATTTTTCCTCTCCTTAGTTTAAACTTTGAGAATTATACCGTTCACGAAAAATCTCTTTATAAGAGTGGAAAGGGAATATACGAATTTGCGATAAAAGCCATCACTTTATTTACTGGCTGAAATGCATATGGAGATAACACGCTCCAGAGTGGTCTCAAGATCTTTATGCCCAAGATGTTTTTCACTTTTTTAAAATTGAATATTTTGTATCAACAACTTTCGGCGGAATGATCTCTTGTGATGAGTTCTAGCACCTATCAAAAAAAAAGCCTCATCTGGAAAACACCCTGTATATATAATATACAGGGTGTATCAGTTCTAATCGTTGAAAATTCAATGGGATATTCCCCTCGTTGTCCTGGTTCAGAAAAATGTATATTATATACCTCTATCTCGATCCCTAAGAGAGATACAGGCTGATAGAGTTCACAAGAAAAAATCATTTTTATGCAATAGCTTCCATAAAAAAGCTTGGATTCAAACGGAATTTTGCATGCCTACCCGACTTCCTAAGTGCCAAATCTATGAAGATATTTTCGATTTCTGGGGCGTGCAATTCGGTCACATCTCAATTATTTCGAAGAAAAAGTTTGTCACTGTTATTTTCAAGGAATAAATAAGGCAATTTCGAATTGCTGGTTTGATTTTGAGTGAAATTTGTTTTTACAGAACAAAATTCGAAGTTTCTGTTTCGGAGATAATTAGATTTTTTGAAAGACGTGCTGACTAGAAATTGGCCTCAAATCAAAAAGGAAATTTATTAAAAATCAAAAGCTAACGAGAAATAAATACGACATCACAGCATATGTTCAAAATGCAACATATGCTGTGAGGTCATTATTATTTATACATACCGAATCGGGACAACGAGGAGAATATCCCATTAAATTTTTAACGATTGAAACTGAAACATCCCGTATGTATATATTTTGTGGACATTGTGAAAATTGAGAAGTTATGAGTTCTTAAATCTTATTGTTCATCGATTATTCCTTTCTTCTTTATTTTTTTTCCATCTTTCGTATATTTCTTGTTTCGTTATATATAAATTGTTCAGTTCAGCCCTCGTTAAAAATATTACCTGCGCCACTGTGAACTATAGTTGATATCAATATTAAACTAAGCAGCATATTAAAATGACAAAACGGAAATTCGGTATTTTCTTTGGCCACAAGTGAAAACAAAAGTCTTTAAACTTAACTTTGATAACAATCAATCTCACCCCGAAAGTATAATCAGAGTAACCTCACATGACGTATCCCTTAATAAGTTTCAAAAAAGTCCAATTTCACATGCAGTTAATTTAATAAGAAAGCTTTTCATCGTAAATCTATTGTCAAGAAAATTATAATTACTCATGAAATACTTCATATTTTTGAACTTGGTCAATTGAATGTTAGTTTGACTTAATCTAATATAAATTTCAACAAAACTATTTTAGCAACTATGACTAGTACGCTAGCATGACACAATAATGACCGCTCGGATAGTATTGCGGGAGATTTTAATTAATTCAATCAAATCTCCGAAGTCACCCCATGAAATCATTTTACCGGTTATCAAACGTCAAGTTAGATTTTGAACTTTTTTTCCCCACTGTGAACTAAATTCAAATTCAAATATGAATTTTTATAGCTTACTCAAAAAAATTAACTTTCGAAGGATAGATAGGTAGATATAAACAGTAACAAGTTTAACTTAGTTGATCGACATTTAATAAGTAAACAACAGGATGAAGTGGCGGTTAATTTTTGAAATCAGGAAGAGGGAACATTCCAAAACATTCCAAAAATTCATAACCACAGGATTTCATTCGAATCTTCTTTTTAGAGTTGATAATAACGACGATCAGGGTTGAAAATTTCAAAGTTAATAACACTATTTTACTTCATTACATAACCGGAAAGCATTATCATTCATTTAATTTGATATCAGAAACGATATCTAATGATTTCAATCAGCTATTACTGAGAAAATCATTTTTCTTCATATTATGAGAGATACCTACTTGATATATGAATATGTACAGGGTGTCACCCCGAAAATTTTCATTTTTTTTAGTGTTTAGTTTAGTGTTTTTATATCGTCAGAGATTTTTTTTCTTCATCATTGATTGAAGGGATAATATATTTTCGGTTATCGAATTGAACAATAAACTATCGAAAATACAATAACGTGCAGATTCCAAAGGATAACATTTTATTTGAAATGGAATACTCTGTAAATAATTCAAGGTTTGGAATGATCTCCCCTCATTATTTCAAAAATTTACCACATGCAACCCCTATCTTTAGAGTTATTGAATGTCGAAAAACATAGTTAGACTAGTTGTTACTGTAAGTTCTATGAAAGTTAACAGTTAATTTAGTGGCATTTCATAGCTTACTTCAAAAAGCTATACTTTCATAGTACAGTACGAACTAGTTTAACCAACCGATTTTCTTCCAGGTAACGCTAAATTTACGCAATAATAAATCGTCATATATCGTAAGCCATTCCATATTGCCCCGTTTCTATCCTCCCAGTAGCAAAGTGGCTCCTTATCGCCATCAATCTTCCGCAAATCACGTTTAAAGTCGCGAACAGCCAAGAGGATGCATTCAATTCTCGAACGCGAGATTTTCCAAGGAAACTGTAGAGGCTCACAACGCAACCGAAACAATATCCTGGACAAAATAAAAGGCAGTTATTCCACAGTCAAAATAAACTTCCTCATTGTTCGAAGCCGAGTGTGTCGATGTTTATGGATGGAAATAAAATAACTGGGTATACGCTCACATCACAGAAACAATGTTGAATTATGACCATTCCATTTTAACTAATTTATGAGTTATTGCATCGTAAATAACGAATGGCTTATTTAAATATATCTTTGTCTCGATGGGCCAGCGTGTGTGTATGTATGTATGCTCTTTCGAGAGAGAGAGAATTTGAGAGGTGGTAGAGCCGTTTGGTTTCTAGAAAACTGGTTTCTCAGGAATGTGTGGTCGCATGAAAGGATTTTTCTGCCTCGATATATCAGTGTCAACTGTTGGCTGTTATTTATACGTCTGTTGTTCGAATATGACTGTACTTTATTGGCGGGGTTATTATCCACGGGATCTGACACCGGTGGGTACTTCTTGTTCCCTTAACGGATAATATCTGAAAATTGAATTTTGGAGGTGTAATGTGGAATGTCCGAAAATATCTTACTTTTAGATTATTCGGTGAAAAAAAAACTTTTAGAAGGAATCCGACCCATTCTGGAAATTTCAGGGACAGATATCAGAAGCGATGTAGGTATTCCAATTCCACGTAGACGACTTCGTCAACAACGAAAATCTTGGAGTGTATCATGAGAATAAAATGCATTTCAAATTTTATAATGGGTATGCCACCATCAACCATATAGAGGGTGCCTCAAGTAAAGTGTGTTGCCCACTTTACTTGGCAATTTCCTGAGCTTTTATATTGCATAATGTGGTCTGTAGTCATCGGGCTTTATTTTTTTGAACTTTTTTCCTGATTTGTGAACATTCCAGTTGAATATAATATACATTATCTTCCACTTATTCTTCAACTCAAAGCTCTGGTACCTAATTGGTTTTCTTCTGCGTCGGTGAGCTCTGAAGATTTTTGACCTTTTCTGTCAAAATTCGGGAAAATACTGTGCCGGAATAGTTATTTTCCTATCTAGAGCGGAAAGTTGTACTTTTCCGCACGAGATTGCCGCTTCGCGTCGTTCGGGCAAGCAGTCGAGTGCGAGGAAGATACTTTCCGCTCGAGATAGGAACAATATTTTTCCTACACCGTATTATGAAATAAACAAAAAACCAATTCAAGCGTTTATTCTAACATAATTAATTTTTGTAAGAGAAATGCGGGTTATAACTCGCATTATATATGTATTTACAATACATCATTCATTTGCCGTAATGGTTGACAATATTAATATTGTTATATTTGAAAAATAATTCAATAACGGTGAATAACTTGACAGGTATTCGTTTTGACAAATTAATTATGTTAGTTACCAGTTGCTATGGAAAATCGTAGACCATAACATAGAAATAGTTCAGATCTATGGGTGCTATTCATAATTTTTGAAGGATGTCAAGTTTATAATTCCTGAAAATTCGATCATTTTAAAATGAAAAATTGAATCATTAATTATGCTAACATAGTTGAAATTGCTTAATTTTTAATCATGAACTAATTATTTGAGTAAGCAGATACATTGATCTCATTTTAAAGGTACATATTATAATCTACAAATTTAACAAATATTTACTTGTCCGAAAAGTGTGCGGGAAAGTAATACTTTCGGAGACGAAAACAGTGTGGGAAAGTAGTTATTTAGGCACGGTTGTAGGAAAAATCTTTTTTAATTTATCCAGAGAACAAGCGATAAAATGAGAAAAAAAATATAACATTTTAATAATGAATATAAATTAAAATAATTTAATACCTCCCAATTGTCAAGTGAAAACATTTCTCACTCCTAAATCTCTTTTTCTTTCTAATCAAACATCGATTTTTTCATAACTCAAGTATGAAAAAAGAATAGCAGTTCAATTTTTGAGAATTCTACAATTGCATAAACATATATTATTAATTATATGATTCTTCTTTTGAAGAAACACTAGGTTTAAAATTGTTGAAAGCTTATTGTGGATGATTATGATTTTTTTTTGACCCACTATGTTTTCCAAATTTTTTACCATTTTGATCCACAAAAAAAGTTTCCCCCCGTAATAATTAAATTACTCACAAAAGTGAAGAGAAGTCCGAAATATTCTCAAATGATAATTCTGTTATGTAATCTGAGTTTTTCTCAAATATCCTATATGTTTCTGGAATTTTTCATTCTTGTTAAACTCCGAGACTCTGCTCGGTTCACTCGGAACTATTTAAATTTGGGCATTTCCATTCCAAGTGAACCAGTAGCGAGACTTGAATTAGCATGGTAATGTTTCAGAATTTGAATGTCATTATTTTTTTTCACATCGATGTTCCTTGAGTTTTTCGTGAAGTTTTGTTTATTTTGCTATAAAATGAATTATGTCACACATTTTATATTATTGAGACAACATTTTTTATTCAGGGCAGGATACATTCTAATTCGAGATGTTCTGCATATTTTTTTAGAATTAAGATGTTGACAGGTGTTAGTTGCTGATGATCTAATAAAATGATTTTTCGTTGTTATTCATAAATATTCAAGAGTTCAAAAGAAAAAGAATACTACCACAAATCACTCACTCTTCTGAATCAAGCGGCAATCCGTTAATATACAGGGTGTTTTCAAAGTGAGGCTTATTTTGACAGGAACTCATCAAAATAAGTCAAAAATTCCAAAAATCCTTTATATAAATTATTCACCTTGGCCGAGTATTTCGAAATCAAAGTTATCCGCGAATCTGAGAAATTCCCAGCCCGGATCTGATTCAGATACATATTGAGGTTTGAATATTCATTATTTTTGTGACTTAAGGTGGATAGGACGTGGTGGGTCGATGGCCAGCACGCTGCCCGGATCTCAACTCTAGTGATTTCTTCTTTTGAGGTGATTTGAAAAAAAAAGTGTACAGTAACGATGAAAAGTGTCAAAGAAGTGAAGCAATGCATTGAAAATGCTTGTGACATTATTCGTGAATAAACTGATGTGAGAGTTGCTGCATGTAATAATTTGGTGACGAATGGACAATGGTGACCATTTTGGACCATTTCTGTGAACAATTTGGATCAATTCTATCGGTTAGTTTATGAACTTCCTAATTTTTTTTCACAAGACCTTTTCAATCAGTACTTTTTCCTATCCTTAGTTTGAACTTCAAGAATTATCCCGTTCAGGAAAAAACTCCTAATGAAAATTGAAAGAGAATATACAAGTTGGCGATAAAATCCAAAACTTTATTCACTTGCTGGAATACATATGGCAGAGTTGTATTTATATATCGATGCCCAAGATTTTTTGCACTTTTTTCAAATTGAATACTTTAAAGGATCAACTTCCGGCTGAATGATCTCTTTTGATGAGTGTCGAAAAAAAAGCCTCACCTATTTTTCTGTGAACATCTTCATCGCTATAACAAGGCAATATAAAAATGACCAAAGAATATAAAATGAATAGCAATAATATTTGTGACCTCGAAATTTCGTTGAATATTGAGTATATAGGTCAAAGTTAAAAGCTCTCTAGGAAATATTGAAGAAATTATTCAGACGAGAATATAGTCGAAATCGATTGGGTCGAAAATAGTCGAAAGAAGTGATTTGGTGTGAGAAATGGAGGAAATATGTTTCTTCTCGTGGATTCCAGAATATTACCTACTTGAAATTTGTCGAAATCTGACAATTCGAATTTGGGATGATTTGGAGGTGTAAACTAGGTAAAAACGATTGAATATGCCTCCAACCCATAATTGCGAAGTATTTTTCTTTATTTTCGATCATTTCGAATTACCTGGATAGTTGACCGCTCTGGCGATGAATTTAAACAAGCGCCCAAAAGCTCCTGACTGCACGTCAGTGCTTTTCAAATTTATTTATGTAGGAAGTGTCCGGCCAAATGAATCTTCAATGCAGTGGAAGAATTGAAACTTGTGCGCGCACAATGCAAAACATTTCTTCTTTGTCTGAAATATTTTTCGCAAGAATTGGGCATATCTTATGACTATAAATACTATTTATATCAATATCTCACAAACTATAGACTAATTTGAAAAAGTCATCTCAAAGCTTTGATGCCATTTCTGAACAGGCATCTTACGATACCCCACGCGCTTATATGCACTGGAATTCTGTTTTCATCCCTTAGTAACCCGTATGTGTATCCTAATTTTTTTTTCATTTTTTATCATTCCATAGCGGTTCATAAAAGGAGGCAGTCGTTCAAATTCCATTTTTATAGTGCCAATAGTCTTTAGAGTTAAATGGCTGTGATATTCGGAGAGGAGGACAGACGTACATGACAAAATTGAAAAGGTTCCTTTTTTTTCATTTTGGTCAAAGAATAATCTCAACAAACGATAGTCGAGAAGATAATGTAAATTGAGTAACGACATTCATATCTCCGTCAAACTGAGCTTACGTTAGCATAGGGGCCAATCGGGCCATGTTTTCACAAAGAAATCCAGACTCGAAGGACCAGTTCGGGATGAAGAACGTGGCGGACAACCCGCTTGTGACGTCACAGATCAAGCGCCGCCTAGCTCCTGCATGGGCGGGAAAAGTCGAAAATTTACGACGTGCTATTTAAGTGCTATCTGGCGGCGAAGTAACGAACCGTACGGAGGCCATTACGATTACGCTATTGGTCCCAAAGTTGCCCGAGAAGTATGTGCTCCGAAACAGGCGGACCAAGTCAACTCGGTAGACGAGGACGGACAATGGAAGCGGCGTCGGTTATTAGGGCCGTTATTGATCGTTGTACGAGTCGGTGAATGAAGTTACGAGGTACGTTTACGATGTCGTTTCGCTTTACTATATGAGACTATGTGAGACGGGCGTATGAGAGTAGTCGTTCGACGTTTAATATCGATTACGTTCATTTTACGCGGGAGATTTGAGTTTGGAGTATTGTTTCGTTGTCGTTTCTGTGGTTAGATGATCGTCCAATTGACCAGAGTGTGATTTTGAGACTTGGAAGATGTCATCGAGGGTTGGAAATGGCCCTGCTCAATGTCAATTCAGCTATCCAACAGATTGATATGAAATGCATCATTCAGACATAATTCTACCCAGTTTTCATATTCTTCGAAATTTTAGAACTTCTAGAAACTCCCTTATTTTTCATTAAGGTGACAACCTCGCAATTTTTTCAGAAGAAGAAGCTTCTTTTGTGTGTTGACCAAGCAAGCTCCATTAGGAAATTTTCCCTAACTAGTGAACAAATAAATCCCAAATATAATTAAATTCCGAAAAATTTCGATTTGTCAATTGTCAAATCAGTGTATAGAATACTTTAACACATACTAAATGGTAAATTCGAAATCATCCGCTCGATTATTGTGGTTTTCGTGATTTAAACAATTTCTTCTCCGAAAAAGCGTTCTTTCCCTAGGATTTGAAACCACAGAGACCAGATACCTCTGCATGTTCTGGGACCTCACGCCAGAGACGGTATCATTTTCTGTGCGCCTTGGGAGTAGTAGAGAACTACATTAAAAAAAAAATTTATAGTATATACAAGAAATTCCCTCTATATAAGCGACAGAAGGAATATTTGTTTATTTTACGTGAAAATTCCGATCATTTCCATGTAAATGAACTACGTAAGTTGATGAAGTTTGATTTATGGTCAAAATTCATCTAGTGGTCAATGCCCTGTAGATCCGCAACCGAAAATACACCGTCCGTAATTTTTTCGAGTTTTTCTTGCATCAGTGCACTGGGTTTCGAGAAAAACAAGAGTTTTCAGGACCGTGAAAGAGTTACGTTAGAAAACCGTGTGATAAAGAATAAAGCCTCGTGTTAAGAATTGAGAGGCAAATTTTAGTTACTGTGAATACTGAAGGTAAAGTACCTTACTTTCTGTAGTCATAATTCCGTAAATAGGCCACCGTACTCCGTTGGTTCATTTTTCTGGTTGACCGTTTAATGAAGAATTCAACAGAAGACTGAATCCCGTGGATTTCTTTTCTTGCCTGGCTGAAATATCCGTACCGTCTCAACTCGAAGTCACCCAGTTCGATCATACCGTATGTTCTGGCTATTTCGCCGTTGTATATGGATAACTATAATTTTCCTGGCATTCCCGTCTGTATATAACCCCCATAATTAGTGTAAGCTATAGAAATCGTTTTTTTTCCTTTTTTCATATGAATCAATATACATTTAGTTAATTTTCTAGTTGCATTTTTGTTTCCGTTAAATGTATGTTCTCCTGTATGTGATGACCGTAAGGGATTCATAGAGTCATTGCCTTGGACAAACTCAAATTATCGCTACCACCGCAGATAAGCCGAACTCTGTCTCTGGCTTTGCAGCTGTCCTGGTGGTTTTGCTATACTTTTCCATATTAAAAAGATAGCTGGCGCCCGAGTGAATAGAAGTGAATTAATTTTTTCATTTCAAAAGCTTCAGAAATGTACCAAACTCCCCCATGTGGGTAATTTTTGTAATGCATTTTCTTTATTTTAGTTTTTTGACCTTATTGATTGCAATATTCAGTCATCATCCCAATTTTTTAGGAGCCTCCCACAATTTTTCAGACATTCACAACATCCATGCCAGGATTCGAACCTAGGCCTCCGGCACCCTAGTCCGGTCCGTACTCAAGAAGACTATCGAGGCGTCCTTGTAATGCACTCTGTCTAAAGAGTGACTTGGCGAGTTGAAGTCTGGAATCGGGGGAGAATTTATATTATATTTATTATAGAGTATCTTTCCATTATTCTCCATTATGAATATAAAGAATTTTTTTCCCTGATTTCGGACACATATGAGCGAATTTGATTACGGAATTACTGTCTACAGATGCTAACACCTTTTCTGTCGCTTTCCAATTGATATTTCATTTCAAACAACTTCAATCATATGGTACAACATGGATTAAAATAATTTTAGCTAAACAAGATTTATTCCGGTAGAATAATCTTAATTTCTGTGAGGAATATCAAACATTCCTGTTGAATTTATAATATTTTACTAGATATTCCTGTAACATATACGGAAATATTCCTCTCAAAATGTACTTGATTCCTGCTATACTTACCGTTTTTCCTGTTCATAGGACTCAATTCACTTCAACTAGAATCGGCATGTTAGATTGCATGTACAGATGGTTCTCAGAACGGACTTTTCTTGTTGTTATAAAAATAGTTGCATTAACACATCAGGAATTCATTTAGGTAACCGGAAATTCACATGATTTTTTTTTTTTTCAGTCAAGGGCGTAACACAAGCTGGGGTAATTCTACAAAATAAGTTTTACAATTGATATTCTAGCATTGGATATGTTTGATTCCTCATTGAATTCAGTTTCATGAGACTACAAATAAGGGGTTGAATAAAAAAAATTACGGAAAGCGCTAACGTGAAGTCAGGAGGTTTTGAGCGCTCGTACATCCACCTTGTAGGTAGATTCGCATTTTCCAGTTTCAGAAATCAATTGAAGGAATTTTCGACAGCTGTCAACAAAATTCTGAAACTTAGGCGAAACTCCAGACTTCATGTCAGTGCTTCAGCTGACCAATTTTCTTTCGATAATTCGCTAGAGTTTTCTACGGTATCTATGGACTTGGTGGTGCGATCTGGACAAAATTCCGCACGTAGTTTGAATACATTATTCCTCAGCTAGGAACAAAACTATCAGGAAAGAAATATTTGAAACGGTCATATTTACGGAACCCCTAATCTAATTTTGCTCATTGATGAACGTGACCGCGATAATCGCGATCCAAACCCACCCTGAAAATTTCAAGTTCGTAGGCCTTTCCATTCAAAAGTTACAATTTTCTATAGTTTCTATGGTTCTGGTCATGTGATCTGGACAAAATATTGTTTTAATATATTGTTCTCGATTAAAATACAAAATTCATTTCGATCGAATCCGTAGTTTAGAAATTATCGAGAAAACAAAATTTCAAACGACAGTATTTTCGGAACCCCTAGTATAATTCTGCTGATTTATGAAGAGGAACGCGACATTTCAGATCAACACCTATCCTGAAAATTTCAAGTCCCTAGGCCTTTTCGTTCGAAGGTTATGATTTTCTATAGTTTCTATGGTTCTGGTCATGTGATCTGGATAAATGTAGCTTGAATATATCATTCTCCATTAGTATACAAAATTTCGTCACGATGGAAACTGTAGTTTTGAAATTATCAAAAAAACTAAATTTCAAACGACCATATTTACGGAACCCCTAGTATAATTTTGCTCATAGATGAACACCTATCCTTAAAATTTCAAGTTCCCTAGCGTTTCCGTTCAAAAGTTACAATTTTTTATGGTTTCTATGGTTCTGGTCATGTGATCTGGACAAAATTTCACATGTAGCTTGAACACCTCATTCTCCATTCAATTGCAAAATTTGATATTTGACTTTGACGGCTATATTTACGGAACCCCTGGTGGAATTTGGCCCATTAACGAACTTAATCGAGGCATTCGGGAACTGAACCCACACTAAAAATGTCAAGTCTCTAGGTTGTTCCGTTCGAGAGTTATCGTGCTTACGGCCGGACGGACGGACGGACAGATCCGAATTTTCCGACGGATTCGTCATCAGTCGATTGAGACCATTTTCGGCTCAAAATTCGAAAAATACAGACATCGTGACGAAATGATATAGCCCTCGTGTGAGTAGTACGAGCGCTCAAAACGCAATTTCCTTCCGAAGACGAGACATTCCTACACGATGAACCTCGATATGAAATGTTCTCGCAACATCAGCAGCCGTCGTTATATCATGTACTAGCTCAAACCCCCATCCGGACCTGCATATCGCCCCCAAACCCCCGCAATAATCCTCCCTCGGATGAGGCCCAATCGATAAAACGACGTTACCGGATGCCGAGAGCATCGCCGGGTCCCTCTGGGCGTCAGACGACGAAGCAGACGCGAGGTCCGACCTCAAGGGTTGAAAATACTCCATCAGATACCCCGTTATGTCGTCTCCATTGCGTTCTTCGTCAATTTCCACCTCATCTCCAGAAATTGTTTGTTTACCATAACAACCGGGACGTCTTACTCGAGGATGTGTACACGGATGTCGGGATTTCTGGAGTTCGTCTACGGTTTTGCTGCTTCTGTATAGAGTCTTGTTATGGTTTTCAGAGGGAAATTTGGTTATTTGGCACCGAATTTTAGGTTCGTTTAATTCTGGAGATACGCAGGCAAATGGGAAATTGTGTAACCAGCTCGGCAGAGGGCCGCTTGATGGGTTTATTTTCGAGTTCCTATTTTTTTTGAGTCATTTTCGTCTAGACCTTCGGAGTGAGGTCAAAGTTCTGCTGGGATAACATTTTTCCCATCTCGAAAAAAATAATGCTGGAGGATAGGGGAAAACTATATCAACGCCAATGCTTGTCCTTTGTATTCTCTGGGTGGACAAACTTAGAATTTCGGTTTGGAGCAGTATTTCCTCATCTCAAGGCCTTGAATATGTGTCCCAGCTTCCTTAGCCCCTTTTGGATTAATCTGTAAACCAATTTAGAGGGTTTTCGCAGTTTATCTATGCTGAGGATCGTCTATAACCACATAGTTAGCCTTGAAGTAATTCCAGTGTGTTCTACTTAGTACCCTTTGAGTGCCTGCATACTGATTAGTTTCTCTTGAAGTGAATTGGGGTGAACGAATCATAGATTGCACAAAAAGGGAGCTACAGACCAACACTGTCTTACGAAGATAGATAAAAACAAGCCAACCGAGTCTATTGTCACATATCTAATCCAAAGATGTGTATGGGGAATAAGAGAGCCCAAAAACTGGCCAAACATGATGGTTTTTTTCCACCCTGCTTCTTCATGTGGCTTATAGAAAGCATTAGTCAAACAAACCATCAGAAAATTGTCGAAAAAGCAGGTGCTGGTGGCAAAAAACCCCAAGGCAGAATCAAGCCAAAAGTTTCCCAAAAGGATCACTGTACCTGACTATTTACGACAAACCTAATCAGCAAATCAGAAGGTCGATGTATAGTGAGCCTACATCTAGTGATCAATAGGGTATCCCATGAGGCTATCCTCAGAATATCTAGGGAATGTACAGGGAATGAGAGAATTAAAAGTCAGGGAGCCTGGTCCTCTCTGAATAAGTACATCTCATCAGCGAACCTGCCTGGTGATGTTATGATCAAAAAAGTAAGCATTGAGAAGAACTTCAACACTATGCTATGTAAAATGGAAGAATGGGAAAAGGGGTACACCACCCAAAATTCCAAAATAAAAATCATTGAATTGGTATACAGATGGTTCTAAAACCACTATAGGGGCGATAACCAAGTGTTCTCATCGTTAAGCATCTCGAGTGTTTTTCAGGCAGAAATGATGCAATCAAAAGATGCATAGATATAAACCTGGAAAGAAACTATCGAGGGTATGCATTGTGATCCATCCTGATAGTCAAGCTGCTAACAAAGCAATGAACTTCTGTATCATCGACTCAAAGCTGATAAGGGAGTGCAGGAGGAAACTTAATGATTTAGGCAAGAACAACAAGGTCTCTTGAGTCTGGGTTCCTGGTCACTCGGGAATCAAAGAAAACGAAGAGGCCAATACACTGGCACTGGGAGCACAAACGCCACCTACTGGCCCAAAACCTTAGTGTGGCTAGGCAAATGCACCTGAAAAAAAGAGTTTTTGGAGAGGGAAGAGACTGAAAGAGAATCTTCGAGAAATGGATCACTCCAAAAAGTTCCTTCGGAATTTTGAAAGTGGAAAATCCAAAAAGCATATGGATTTCAGTAAGATTAAGTTACGCCTCCTCACTGGCTTCCTCACAGGACATTGTCTCCTCAGAAAGCATATGATGAGAATGGCCTTAACAGAAACTGACGAGTGTGGATTCTGTGGGGAAGAGGAGGAAACTCCTGATCATCTGGTTCCAGAATGCCTCGCCATTGCAAACCAGCGCAAATAATATCTTGGACGAGAGAATTTCTGGAGGAACGAGAATTCAAACTCCTTGGTGCCCTCTCAGATACTGGAGTTCATTGGAGCTCTGGAGCTGAAGGTAGAGCATTTGCGAAAACATCTCTGATGGAAGGCATAATAAACCTTGAGATAGCAGTGAAATGTAACCCCTAACCTAAATATAACTATAACTAGTACAGTGGGCCTGCTGAAAAGACATTGCAACATAGGGTGGAAAGAGCAAGCTTTGTGCAGAGTAGAAAGCTTCTCTCTAGAGTCTAATCCAGAATATCCAGACGCAGATAGAGCCATTGTCAGGACTGCTTAAGCTAACCAGAAGGATGAAGCTGACGCAAATTATTCAATTGTTGAAGAACACCCCCAATAGAACCATAAAAGAAATAGTGTGCTTCAGGCTACGGGGCTAACTCTAACGATCTGTAATCTTATCTATCTACAGAAAGAGAGGAACCCAAGAAGAACAGCGCCAAATATGTACCTAAATGATTGTGAAAACTTATATGTGAAGATAAAAATGGACCCTCTCCACTAAGGAATAGGGTATTCCTAAATTGGAGGTACAAAAGAAGAAAGGAGATTCTTTCGGTAATTTTGAGAAAAAAATCCCATAAACATGGGATCGCGAACGTTTCGTTTTAGCGATACAACGTGTTAAAGTTTGAATTTTTTTCAAGTTTTTATCTCACAGTATCTACACTTCACAAGATATTAAACTGAAATTCGGCATAGATATTACAATTGAGAGTTTACACCATGTGAGGTGCCAATTTCGATAGCAAATCTACAGAGTGATTCCTGAAACACTGCCCCCTGTTTTCCTCCAGAACTTTTTTTGGGTGAGCCGCTGTTGATTGGAAAAAAATGTAGAAAGCAGCCTTGTTGTTATACTAAACTTCATGGTCTCTTGTAGTTTCGTCGTATCTGCTACCGATTTCGGGAAAAAAATTTTGAACGATTTTCTCGAAACCCTCAAAAAAATCCAAATTGTCATAAAAACTCAGATTTGTTATCGAAATTGGAATGTCACATGGTGTAAACTCTCAATTGAAATATCTATGCCAAATTTCAGTTGAATATCTCGAATAAAACTTTAACACCCTGTATACCGAGAACATTTGCGAACTCATGTTTATTGGACTTTTTTTTTAAATTACTCAAGGAATCTCCCCTCTTCGTTTGTACCTCTAATTAAGGAACACCCTGTATAGGTGAGCTTCATAAAACATCAGATCTGTGAAAATTCGCTTATGCATCTGGCAGAAAACCAACCTACTTTAGTTCGGAATGTTCGGATACCTGCTCATCAGAGTGTAGAAGAAAACATCAAATCGGATGACTTCGCTAAAGGGGGTTCAAAAACTCAAGACAAAGGCCAACTAAAAGCAATATTGCTTTTTCGAAAGAAAATTCTAAACGTATTATATCGCTATCGAAAAGCTAAATATGACGTCTTACAGGTTGGTACTTGCAACTACAGCAATGGGTTAAAACTGCTGAATTTTTTTTTAACCACCAAGCTCTTATTCCGCAAATGCCAAATATTGGCACAGAAGAGAGGCGAAGAGCTAACACTCGCTGGAATCAGATGTCAGTACACTAGGGAAAACATAAACTTCTCTGAGGGTAAAAACATAGTGAAGAATCACCTCAAGCATCGCATCAAGACTCGCCTCAATCTTAAACAAATACATGTAATTGAACTAAACTGTTCATAGTAAATCATCGACCATCGCCTTAACCCAGGCATGGAGCATCGCCGTTGCCGGGGAATCAAATCGATTTGATTTTCAAGACTCTCCGCAGGCATGATTGGTGCTTGCCGTATTGTGTTTTAGCCAGTGTCGTAGTTGAATAAGGGTAAAAACTGAGAACTGGGGTGAATAATTTGTTTGTATTGAAATGGATAAAGAAAAAATTTTCAAACTTAGGCGAAACTCCTGACTTCACGTCTGGCTTTGGGTGAGTTTTTTTTCGATAACTCGCTAGAATTTTATACGGTATCTATGGTCTTGGTAATGCGATCTGGACGAAATTTCCCACGTAGTTTGAATACATTATTCTTCATCTATTTGCAAAATTTCATTCGAATCCAACGGGCAGTTTCGAAATTATCAGGAAAAAAATATTTTGAACGGCCAAATTTACGGAACCCCTAGTCTAATTTTGCTCATTGATGAACGCGACCGCGAAATTCGCGATCCGAACCTATCCTGAAAATTTCAAGTCCCTAGGCCTTTCCGTTCGAAAGTTATAATTTTCTATGGTTTCTATGGTTCTGGTCATGCGATCTGGAGAAAATGTAGCTTGAATATATCATTCTCCATTGAAATATGAAATTTCGTTACGATCAAATCTGTAGTTTTGAAATTATCAAGATAACTAAATTTCAAAACCCCTATTCTAATTTTGCTCGTTAATGAACGTGACCACGAAATTCGAAATCCACACCTAGGTTTTTCCATTACAAAGTTATAATTTTCTATGGTCTCTATGGTTCTGGTCATGCGATCTGGACAAAACTTCGCATGTATCTTGAACACGTCATTCGCCATCTGATTGCAAAATTTCGCCTCAATCGAATCTGTAGTTTCGAAGTAATTTTCCGACGGATTCGTCATCAGTGAGTCGAACCTTGTCGATTGAGACCATTTTCGGCTCAAAATTCGAAAAATACAGATATCGTGACAAAATGACGAGCGCTTAAAAATTAATAAGTGGAATATTTATTCGGCCTGCAATATGGGATAAAAGAGAGAGGAGACATCACAACAAAAAATTTATGTTAGATAAAGCATGGACGGAAATAGGGAAATATATCAGGTGAGCTACAAAAACAATGTAAATTCAACATAAAGCCAATATTATAGCAATCACTTTTACATTTTTGTCAGATAAAAATATTTTATATTCTGGGTGAAACAGAATATCAGAAAACATATTCCATATTTAAACCACTACTTTCTATTTCCAACACACTATTACGAATCTCGATTCAAAGTTCTTACAACTGCTTTCATGGGTGCCCCACTATGTGCCCTCTGATGCCCGACTTGAGGTCATGCTAGAGGCGAGTATTGATGCGATGCTTCACTATGCGAGAAGATTTTCTGGGGCATGAGTGCAGCAAGGCTCCTTCGAAACTAAACGACCACCTCAAATCTAATCTCATCTAACGCACATCAAACTCTGAATGAAAACAATGAAAACATGGTAAAAGCTGAGCCATACCTTCGAATGTCGGTGCCTTGCTTGACCCTGATATTTTTTTAACGCTCGTTATGTGCCCAAAATTGGCCCCTTAATCGAAGTGTGGGCCCAAAATCTGAACAATAAAGTTGCCGCTTTTTCTCTCGGCGTTTCAAAGTATACGACGGTCTTGCCGGGTAGGTGGTTGCAATAAAACCGCCGTTAAAGCGACTTTTACTGCAGTTAAAACTGTATAAGTGCGTCCAAATGGCTGAATAAAATACGAGCTTCTCTAGGCACGCGCCTCTGTCACCGCGCCGGGGCACACTCGATGATGATAATAATAAAGCCCCGGATTGCGGCGGCCATTAAAATAACTTTCAGCACCGTTTTAAATGCCAATTTTATTCGTGTTTCGGTGTTTTATGGACCGATCGTGCGATATATACCTGCTCTTTATCAATGAACGTCCTTCGTACGACTCCATTGTTGTCCGCCGCCGTTTATGGTCCTCCGATGCGGATTGACACGCTGAGCTTTTCCCATTTCGTTACAGGTTACGATCTGCGGATTACGGCGTGCCATCTGACGGCGGGGGCTCGCACTTACTACGAGGTGCGTTAAGTGGAATCGGTCGCTATACGAGGTGAGTGATTTTGTAGTTAATTGGGTAACTTTGTGGGAGATGTCGCGACGTGACTCGAATTCAGATTTATTTGACTGACGTAGAATGGGGTGAATAGAAACACATTCTGATGTTCGGAATGCTCATATCTCTTGATAGGAAAATAATTCAATATCCATATTTCGACAAAAGTCCGGTCACACTTAATATAATATACCCCCGTTTAGAAAATGTGTGTGCAATTGATAATTTGCAAAAAAAATATTATGTCGCTTGTTTCTATTCGCCCTCAAGGTTGGGTGAATGGAAACACACGTTGAAAACTCGCCTATATTGCTTTTGATCTGCAGTGGGGATGTATGGAAACCGATATAAAATCGAGTATACAATATAACATCAAAGAATAGTATATTGTATAATAAGTGGGAAAAGCATAGTATTCCCAAACGACTGTGATAATTACCAGACGAGGAGCGTAGCGACGAGTCTGGTAACACACGAGTTTGGGAATATGCTTTTTCCACGAATTATACATACTATTTTCTCTTCGATCGTTGATTTACATTTAAAAAATTAATTAAAAAATATTTCATTCAAGATGTAATCAAGTAAGTTTAAATAGGTTTCTCTATGTTCATATTGAAATATAGAAGTGGTAATCATGGAAATTACTTTGTTATGATAAAAGTAAAATAATTTTTCTCCGATCGTTGGAAAAGAAGAACAAAAATTTTGACCTGTTTTCTATGCGAGAAACCTATTTAAACTTACTTGATTACATCTTGAATGAAATATTTTTCGATAAATTTTTTAAATGTGAAACAACGATCGAAGACAAAAATTACGAAAAGCACTGCCGTGAAGTCAGGAGCTTTTGAGCGCTCGTACCTTTTACCTTTTAGGTAGATTCGCATTCTTCAGTTTAAGAAAACAATTGGAAAGATTTTGACAGCTGTCAAAGAAACTTTCAAACAAAGGCGAAAATCAAGACTTCACGTCTGTGCTTTAGGTGACCAATTTTTTTTCGATAATTCGCTAGAATTTTTTACGGTATCTATGGTCTCGGTAATGCGATCTGGACAAAATTTCCCACGTAGTTTGAATACATTATTCTTCATCTATGTGAGAAATTTCATTGCAATCCAATAAGTTGTTTCGAAATTATCAGGAAATAAATTGTTTGAAAGGCTATATTTACGGAACCCCTGGTCTGATTTTGGTCATTGATGAACGTGACCCCGAAATTCGCGATCCGAAACTATCCTGAAAATTTCAAGTCCCTAGGCCTTTCCGTTCGAAAGTTTGATTTTCTATGGTTCTGATCATGCGATCTGAAAAAATTCAGCTCCAATATATCATTCTCGATATAAATACAGAATTTCGTCACGATCAAATCCATAGTTTTGAAATTATCAAGAAAACTTAATTTCAAACGGCCATATTTATGGAACCCCTAGTCTAATTCTGCTCATTGATGAGAGTGACCGCAACATTAAAGATCCAAACCTATCCTGAAAATTTCAAGTCCTTAGGCCTTTCCATTACAAAGTCATAATTTTCTATGTTTTATATGGTTCTGGTCATGCGACCTGGACCAAAGTTTGCATGTAGCTTTAACACGTAATTCTCCATCTGAGTGCAAAATTTTACCTCGATCGAATCTGTAGTTTCGAAGTAATCAGGGAAACAACATTTCGAGCGGCCATATTCACGGAACCCCTCAGCGAATTTTGCCCAATATTGAACTCAACCGCGGCATTTGAAATTCGAACCTATCCTGAAAATTTCAAGTTTCTAGGACATTCCGTTCGAGAGTTATCGTGTATACGGCTGGCCGGCCGGACGGACGGACAGACGAACAGACTCGAATTTTTCGACGGATTCGTCATCAGTGAGTCGAACATAGTCGATTAAGACCATTTTCGGCTCAAAATTCGAAAAATATAGACATCGTGACGAAATGATATAGCCCTAGTGTAAGTAGTACGAGCGCTCAATAATAGTATGTATAATTCGTGGGAAAAGCATATTCCCACTAATTAAACAATATACTATTTCAAGCCGGTTTTGTTTGATTCGTTGTATTTTATAAGGAATTAGTAAGCATGAACACTGATAGTAATTATTTGTTACCTTGCACGCCTTCGAACTAGTAGAAGCTGCGAACGCGGCTTCACTTGATTTACTTCCGGCGAAATCCAGAGAGATGTATGAACTTGCGTACCAACGCTTCATGAATTTTTGCAGAAAAAACAACAGTGTAGGTATTAGAGTAAGGAATTCTAACAAAACTTTCTTACTTTTTGTTTTTATTCACCACACAGTTTCCATCCACCCCATTTTACAGATAGGTCTTGCATATCGTGAAAGGGACTGTGCGATGTCAAATCAATTTGGGTTTCTGAAATGTTAAGTGAAAAATAAACTAACATTTCGATTTCACATGTAGCGAAACTATCGAACCATAGATTATAGCACGAACCACAGATTCGGAGAACCAAACCGGCTGTCAGTATGACAAATAATGTTATTTTATTACATCGACACTTCAAGACATGGAATCCAAGAATTATATGGAATATAATATAATTTCTCAAGAGAGCCGAAAAACTCAAGTTTTTTCTTTATCTGGAACATCTAGGAAGCGGAATATTAACTCATTTCATCGGAACCCAAAAGTTCAGCAGGATATGATGAATAGTTTCTGAGATACCAAAGTTTTGAATAAGAATTTTTTGAAAATCTGGAAGTGATACGATCTTTTCGAATTCTCACATGAACCTTCGATACCTTACAACTAACCAGAAAGTTACAATTCGATCGAATCGGTATTTTCTCGACTATTGGGAAAAAACAATTCAGATGGCTATATCTACGAAACCCTTCGGCGGATTTTGCCCATTTACGTACAAGATCAGTGGATTCAGATCTTGAAAATATCAAGGAAATTTCATAAATCTAGACCTCTCCTTTCGAAAGTTATGTTAGGAACTGAGGGCCAGACAGCCGGACTGTTTGATTAATGCGATAGTGGTAATAAATTCTATATCTGTTTGAATTTTAGGTATTTGAATTATTCAACAATACTTCGGTCTAGAATCTAGATGTATCAGAAGATGTTATAGAACTCACCATATTTATGGTTGCGCAGGAAATCTACTAGTAGGGGTTCCAGAGATCTAAACTCTCAAATGATCTGACATCAGAAACGCACAACAAAAATTTATTATTTCACACACTTCACCATACCACGCCATTTCCATATAGAAATAAATATAATGAAAGTTTGGACCCGTATAAATAAAAGTATACCATCGAATATACTTCACATCTTCCGAAGAGTTGAAGTAAACTGAACTTGAAGAAAAGTTTTGAAATCTTCCTTGGTTTTTATTGCTGTTTCTTGTGTTATTTTATGGTTTTCTCCCTTCGTGAAGTTCTCGCCGTTTAGATGAAGGGTTTTACGACATGGACGTATTTTTTATGCGAGGTATTATGACCGACTTTCTAAAATCGTACTACGACAATTGTGAAGGGTTTTTTTAGAGAGTGTATTATGGTGTTGAACGTGAAATTTGAGAGGTTCAGAACTTTAAATTGTACCTTTTCGAGAAATTAAAATGTGGACCATTTTCTCTACAATTTTTACGGCAATTGAGAAGGGGTAGGAGTTTTATTAGAAGATTAATTTTAATTGTTTTTTATAGTTTCTTCAGATAATGCATAGTGAAAAGATAAATACAAAAATTTTTGATCTCTGAGAGTTGTGCTACAGCAGTTTCTTCTCTTCTCTGTTTTGATTGCTCAAAATGGATAACTTCTTCAACTTCAGCATGGTATGACATTCAGAAATATTTTTTGTATACAGGGTGTGTGTAAATAAATGCGAAGGATTTTGGGACTGTATCCTCGATGAAAATTAGTATGGGTAGGTACTATATATGAATTTGTTTCGAAATATTGAAGTTGAGGGGTTTAAAAATTATGCAAAGTACATTTACATAGAACTTCATAATATATCACTCAGTGTTTTTCAGAAACTGTCAAAAAAAAATTACGGAAAGCACTGCCGTGAAGGCAGGAGCTTTTGAGCGCTCGTACATGCACCTTGTAGGTAGATTCGCATTTTCCAGTTTTAGAAATCAATTGAAGGAATTTTCGACAGCTGTCAAAAAAATTCTGAAACTTAGGCTTAGGCTTAACCAGACTTCATGTCAGTGCTTCAGCTGATCTATTTTTTTTTCGATAATTCGCTAGAATTTTCTACGGTATCTATGGTCTTGGTGGTGCGATCTGGACAAAATTTTGCACGTAGTTTGAATACATTATTACTCAGCTAGGTGCAAAATTTCATCCCAAACCGCTCAGTATTTTCGGAACTATCAGCAAAAAAATATTTTGAACGGCCATATTTACGGAACCCTTAGTCTGATTTTGCTCATAGATGATCGCGATATTTGCGATGATGCACCTTGAGAATTTCAAGTTCCTAGGCCTTTCCGTTCAAAAGTTACAATTTTCTATGGTTTCTATGATTCTGGTCATGCGATCTGGACAAAATATTGTTTTAATATATCATTCTCGATTAAAATACAAAATTTCATCTCGATCGAATCCGCAGTTTCGAAATTATCCAGAAACCAAAATTTCAAACGACCGTATTTACGGAACCCCTGGTATAATTCTGTTCATTGATAAACGTGAACGCGACATTTCAGATCCACACCTATCCTGAAAA
The DNA here is from genome assembly GCA_963966015.1 of Aphidecta obliterata. Taxonomy (NCBI): domain Eukaryota; kingdom Metazoa; phylum Arthropoda; class Insecta; order Coleoptera; family Coccinellidae; genus Aphidecta; species Aphidecta obliterata. Next base: position 13,898,065 of record OZ014435.1, on the reverse strand, counting down.
TTTCAAGTCCCTAGGCCTTTCCGTTCGAAAGTTATGATTTCCTATGGTTTCTATGGTTCTCGTCATGTGATCTGGAGAAATGTAGCTTGAATATATCATTCTCCATTAGTATACAAAATTTCGTCACGATCGAATCTGTAGTTTTGAAATTATCAAGAAAACTAAATTTCAAACGACCATATTAACGGAACCCCTAGTATAATTTTGCTCATAGATGAACGTGATCACGACATTCGAGATCCACACCTATCCTGAAAATTTCAAGTCCCTAGGCGTTTCAGTTCAAAAGTTACAATTTTCTATGGTTTCTATGGTTCTGGTCATGCGATCTGGACAAAATTTCACATGTAGCTTGAACACCTCATTCTCCATTTGAGTGCAAAATTTCATCTCAATCAAATCTGTAGTTTTCAAGTAATCAGGGGAACAAAACTTTGAACGGCCATATTTACGGAACCCCTGGTGGAATTTGGCCCATTAACAAACTCAACCGAGGCATTCGGTAACTGAACCCACACTGAAAATTTCAAGTCTCTAGGTTGTTCCATTCGAGAGTTATCGTGCTAACGGACGGACGGACAGACTCGAATTTTCCGACGGATTCGTCATCAGTGAGTCGAACATAGTCGATTGAGACCATTTTCGGCTCAAAATTCGAAAAATACAGACATCGTGACGAAATGATATAGCCCTCGTGTAAGTTGTACGAGCGCTCAAAAATGAAAACCGTCAACTCCTCAGTCCCTTCTGGCGACTGTTTTTTGGAAGGGTGGGTGATTTCGAAATCCTACCTCTACTAATTTCCATGAAGGAATCAAGTTCCAAACCCCTTCAAGTTCATTTACACACACCCTGTATAACTGAAGTGGATGGATATCCAAATCTCACATTTTATGTTCGCTTTAACTAGAGTCGTCATTCTCTTTTCCAGAAGTTTGAGGTATAGAAGGACAAGGTATAAATTTTAATCTTTTTTGTTTCTTACTGAACATTAACTTATTGTCAAATTTTCTAAACCACCTTGAGATGATTTAGAAAATCCCTCCACCTAGACCTCTCTTCAGTTTACTCTCTCTTAATCCCCTATAAGGGGTGCTTTCAGAGGTGAGGCTTTTTTTACAGGTGCTAGAACTCAAGTTCTGTGTGTTTATTGAATTGCGTTTAGTTTACAGGAAATCATCTGACAGAGCTTATGATTTTTGTGACTTTTCCGAATTTCGTAATGTGTTTCCAAATAGACGTGGTGGGTCGATTTCTTCCTCTGGGGTCATTTGAAAACATAAGTGTATAGTTACGGTGAGGGGAATATTGTTGAAGAACTAAAACAACGCATTGAAAATGCTTGTGAGATTACTCCTAATCAAACTGATGTGATAGTTGCTGCATGTAACAATTTGTTATTACGCCGGGAAAGACTTTGTGCACATCAAACGAATGGTGACACGGTTTCCTCTCTTTAGTTTTAACTTTAAGAATTATACCGTTGAGGAAAAATCTACCAATAAAAGTTGAAAGAGAATATACAAATTTGCGATAAAATCCAGAACTTCATTTATTTGCTGGAATGCATATGGCATCGTGATTCATGGCAGATCTTCTAACAGAAAGATAACACGATTCAAAGTCGTCTCAAGATCTTGATGCCCAAGATTTTTTTGCAGTTTTTTCAAATCGAATATTTTATTCGATCAACTTCCGAAGGTCAAAAAAGCCTCACCTTAAAAAACACCCTGTATAATAAAGTTCAACCAAAATACCATTTTATTGCAGTCCCCTTGACTGTAATCATAAAGCAATGAATAATCAAATAAAGTTATGTTCATCGGACACATTAAACCTCAACAACATGCCATAACTCCATAAGGAATTATACAAACAACATTACAATTTAACGAAAGATTCCCATTTATGGCTACAAAACGACGGGTTTCCATAAGGAATGAATTACAGGATCTCAACTCGTATTGTTTGTTATTATTAAAATCGGGCCATTAAAACGCCCAGGTTTTTCTCGAAGGCCCATCTTCTCGAATTATATCCCTCGTTGTTGAACGCCGAGAATATTATATGCAACGATAAAGTCGCAGTTGGGTTGCCCACTAACCAAATTGATATTGGGCGGTAAGAAGAGTTTCATTGAAATATGTCGCGTTCCGAAGGTTCTTTAATTACAGTTGATGGCTCGTTTTTCCGAGATAGGACAGGTTCTTGTGAATGATATCTTGATTTAAGGGGGTCGCTAGCAGGTAAAGATAAGGGGGTGGAGGCTGTAATAAGGTAGTTGAGCCACTTATTGCCATGCTACGAAATAACATTTCTCGTTGAAATCACATTTGATTGTAATCGCAGGTAATTTGATTGAACAATATGAATAGTCTACCAGAATAACTCAAACTGATGATAAACTGAGACTCTTCAAAATTATGAAGTATATATTTAAATTTCATTTCACAATACCTGTTTTCCATGTTTTATTGCATCTAATTGAGGTCACTTAAAGCTAAATTCGAGCCAAAAACACGTTGATTTGAAATTTATTAGTAGATGTATCATGTGGGGTCAATTTGATAATACCTACTTTCGGAATGAGCTGGATAGTGATCAAAGTTATGTTCAAAAACTTTCATTTTTACTTAAAAAGATAGTGCTTAATTTGAGTTCTATAAATTTCATAGGCAATATAGTTCAATTTTGATATCAACTGAAGTTCAACTCCCAATTTTGAGGATTTATATAGGTACATAATTGAAATCTGAGGGTGAAAAAAAAGTGAAGCATCGCATCAAGACCTGGGTGCAACAAAATATCAGAAAACATATTTTAAATTTAAACCATTACTGCCTATTTTCAACACTTCACGACGACCCTGGATTCATAATTTTTACAACTGCTTTCATAGATGCCCCACTATGTGCCCTCTGGATATGAATGACATTGATAACTCTGTATAATAGCTTAAACATTTGTTGTAGTGAAAACACAACAAAAAAAAAATTACGAAAAGCACTGCCGTGAAGGCAGGAGCTTTTGAGCGCTCGTATATGCACCTTGTAGGTAGATTCGCATTTTCCAGTTTCAGAAATCAATTGAAGGAATTTTTGACTGCTGTCAAAAAAATTCTGAAACTTAGGCAAAACTCCAGACTTCATGTCGGTGCTTCAGCTGATCAATTTTTTTCCGATAATTCGCTAGAATTTTCCACGGTATCTATGGTTTTGGTGATGCGATCTGGACAAAATTTTGCACGTAGTTTGAATACATTATGCCTGAGCTAGGTGCATAATTTCATTCCAATCCGATCAGTAGTTTCGAAACTATCAGGAAAAAAATATTTTGAACGGCCATATTTACGGAACCCCTAGTCTAATTTTGCTCATTGATGAACGTGACCGTGGAATTTGCGATCCAAACCCACCCTGAAAATTTCAAATTCCTAGGCCTTTCCGTTCAAAAGTTAGAATTTTCTATGGTTTCTGTGGTTTTGGTCATGCGATCTGGACAAAATATTGCTTCAATATATCATTCTCGATTAAAATACAAAATTTCATCTCGATCGAATCCGTAGTTTCGAATTTATCGAGAAAACAAAATTTCAAACGACCGTATTTACGGAACCCCTTGTATAATGTTGCTCATAGATGAACGTGATCACGACATTCAAGATCCACACCTATCCTGAAAATTTCAAGTCCCTAGGCGTTTCCGTTCAAAAGTTACAATTTTCTATGGTTTCTATGGTTCTGGTCATGCGATCTGGACAAAATTTCGCATGTAGCTAAAACACCTCATTTTCCATCTGAGTGCAAAATTTCATCTTGATCGAATCTGTAGTTTCGAAGTAATCAGGGAAACAAAACTTTGAACGGCCATATTTACGGAACCCATGGTGGAATTTGGCCCATTAACGAACTTAACCGAGGCATTCGGGATCTGAACCTACACTGAAAATTTCAAGTCTCTAGGTTGATCCGTTCGAGAGTTATCGTGCTGACGGACGGACGGACGGACGGACGGACAGACTCGAATTTTCCGACGGATTCGTCATCAGTGAGTCGAACATAGTCGATTGAGACCATTTTCGGCTCAAAATTCGAAAAATACAGACATTGTGACGAAATGATATAGCCCTCGTGTAAGTAGTACGAGCGCTCAAAAATTAGCACTATTTAAGTATAACATTGATAACAGAGTTCTGGAGCAAGAACACAGTTATCTTCATTATTTTTGAACCCTAGATGTGTTCGTTAGGCTGACTGCAAATACATTATACATTTTTTCAGGAGAAGCTAAGGGTAGTTGTAGTTTAATTCACGATTTGTTTGAAGAAGCACTTACTGGAATCCCATTTGGCGGTATCCAGAACTGATTATTTTCTCTGAAAAGTCCACCTTTTTTTTGTATAGCCATCTTGGAGAATTAGTATTTCTTCTTCATATATTTGTTTAAAAATTATTTTTGTCATTCGACAATGGTGAATAAACCTTGTGAAAAAACATGTGAATCAATATCTGTTTGATTTTTGAGCGCTCCTTCGACTTACACGAGGGCTATATCATTTCGACACGATGTCTGTATTTTTCGAATTTTGAGCCGAAAACGGTCTCAATCCACAAGGTTCGACTCACTGATGACAATGCCGTGGTCAAGTTATTATATATATTGATATTGAAACAACATTTTGTCCAGATCGCATGACCAGAACCATAGAAACCATAGAAAATCATAACTTCCGAAGGAAAAGGCATAAGAACTTGAAATTTTCAGGGTGGGTTTGGATCGCAAATTTCACGGTCACGTTCATCAATGAGCTGAATTCCACCAGGGGTTCCGTGAATATGGCTGTTCGAAATTTTGTTCACCTGATTACTTTGAAACTACAGATGGGGAACATGCAAAATTTTGACCAGAACCATAGAAACCATAGAAAAATATAACTTTCGAACGGAAAGGCCTTGGGACTGATTTTCAGGATAGGTGTGGATCTCGATCAGGATGTCGCAGTCAAGTTCATCAATATGCAAAATTAGAATACCTAGAAGTTTCGTTAAAATAATATAATTTCGAAACTATTTATTTATTTATTTATTTATTTTTGTTTATATCCGACTCTCGATTGATTGCATTGAAATGAAATTTCGCACATAGATGAAGATTAATGTATTGAAACTAATTTAAGTCTGTCCGTCTGTCCGTATACTCGATAACTCCCGAACGGAACGACCTAGAAACTTGAAATGTTAAGGGTATAGGTTCGAATCTCGAATGCCGCGGTTATATTTGTTATTGGGCAAAACTCGACCAGGGGTTCCGTAAATATAATCGTTTGAAATTTAGTTTTCTCAATAATTTTAAAACTACGGATTCGATTGTGACGAAATTTTGTATTTCAATGAAAAATTATATGTTCATAATTTTTACAGACCGCATTATCAAAACCATCTTAAATTCCAACGACTTATTGATTAAAAAATCCTTATATTCCTGTAACAGCTGATGCGGCATAATTGACAAAGCGCTGCTGTAATTTTTCGACAGAGGTCGAAAATTTCATCAATTGGTTAGTAAAACTGGAAAATGCGAATCTTCCCACAAGGTGGATGAACGAGCGCTCAGAAGCTCCTGACTCCTGACAGTGGTGCATACTCTCATACATTTGCAGCAGGAATTGTGATCATTTCTGTATTTGAAATATTGTTTTTTTGCATTTGCTTTCAATGTAAAGAAAGCAGGGTTCGAAATAGATAACATGATGGAAAATAAAATATGAGATAAAGCTATATACCTCAAACAAAAATCATCATTCCAAAGATAATAAAAAGTCGAAGAATTCCTGATTTTCAGCTCTGGAATAATACTTTACTGATATTCATCGTTTTGTTTCAGATTATAGTCTCATGAAATAAAAAAAATACATTGTTCAGTCTAAATCTTTTCGTGGATGTCATCATCTAGATCATAAAATATCTTCGAATGACAAAAAACGCTTGGGAAGTTGTCTTATGGAGAACTCTAAACACTGATGATCTGGAATTTTGAATAATCAACTGAAGCATTTACAGAGCATTTGCATATTTTTTATTCGCAACCTTGAAACAGTTTCAAAACCTGTGCGATACCAGATTGGCTTAAAGCTGTTTTTTAGGTTTTGTTACACTCATAATTCTCAGTCATCTCCGAATTCTCTCTTTTATTGGCTTATTTTTCATTCAGTGAATATTTTTCATAAACAATATACATAAATATAGGTTTAAAAATAACCTACGAGAACTCCAGATTGGTTTTGATTGAGAATGATCTATATAATACCTAGTCTACAATAATCCAGATCAGATCAATTAATTTCGCTTATTCCTTATTAATAACAGAGTTGATATAATGATCTCATTATATAATGAGATTGTAACTTAGATAGACTCAATGTATTCAGTTTATTCATAATTGCCAATCAATCACTAAATAAATAATATAAAAATCAGTCTTGAAGGTTTCTGATTGGGGCGGGTCGATTGTGCCAAAGTTGAAATCTGCTCGTATGTAACCATTCCCCTTGCGGAGACTGCTCTTGTGGAATGCCTGTAAAAGAAGAAAATCTTTAATTGTCATCATTGGAATTAATACATGTGAGTACAAAATTACAAAAGAAAAAAAGTCAGTAGCTTTTGCGCGCTGGTTTTTGAGCGCTCGTACTACTTACACGAGGGCTATATCATTTCGTCACGTAGTCTGTATTTTTCGAATTTTGAGCCGAAAATGGTCTCAATCGACTATGTTCGATGACGATTCCGTCGGAAAATTCGAGTCTGTCCTTCCGTCCGCCCGGCCAGCCGTAAGCACGATAACTCTCGAACGGAAGAACCTAGAGACTTGAAATTTTCAGTGTGGGTTCAGTTCCCGAATGCCTCGGTTAAGTTCGTTAATGGGCCAAATTCCACTAGGGGTTCCGTAAATATGGCCGTTCAAAGTTTTGTTCCCCTGATTACTTGAAAACTTCAGATTCGATCAAGATGAAATTTGGCACTCAAATGGAGAATGAGGTGTTCAAGCTACATGTGAAATTTTGTCCAGATCACATGACCAGAACCATAGAAACCATAGAAAATTGTAACTTTTGAACGGAAAGGCCTAGGAACTTGAAATTTTCAGGAAAGGTGTGGATCTCGAATGTTGTGATCACGTTCATCTATGAGCAAAATTATACTAGGGGTTCCGTGAATATGGTCGTTTGAAATTTAGTTTTCTTGATAATTTCAAAACTACAGATTCAATCGTGACGAAATTTTGTATACTGATGGACAATGATATATTCAAGCTACATTTCTACAGATCACATGACCAGAACCATAGAAAATCATAACTTGCGAACGGAAAGGCCTAGGGACTTGAAATTTTCAGGATAGGTGTGGATCTGAAATGTCGCGTTCACGTTTATCAATGAGCAGAATTATACTAGGGGTTCCGTAAATACGGTCGTTTGAAATTTTGTTTTCTCGATAATTTCGAAACTACGGATTCGATCGAGATGAAATTTTGTATTTTAATCGAGAATGATATATTAAAGCAATATTTTGTCCAGATCGCATGACCAGAACCATAGAAACCATAGAAAATTGAAACTTCTGAACGGAAAGGCATAGGAACTTGAAATTTTCAGGGTGGGTTTGGATCGCAAATATCGCGGTCACGTTCATCAATGTGCAAAATTAGACTAGGGGTTCCGTAAATATGGCCATTCAAAATATTTTTTTCCTGATAGTTTCGAAACTACCGATTGGATTGGAATGAAATTTTGCACCTAGCTGAGGAATAATGTTTTCAAAATACATGCGAAATTTTGTCAAAATCGCATCACCAAGACCATAGATACCATAGAAAATTCTAGCGAATTATCGAAAAAAAATTGGTCAGCTGAAGCACTGACATGAAGTCTGGAGTTTCGCCTAAGTTTCAGAATTTTTTTGACAGCTGTCGAGAATTCCTTCAATTGATTTCTACAACTGAAAAATGCGAATCTACCAACAAGGTGCATGTACGAGCGCTCAAAAGCTCCTGCCTTCACGGCAGTGCTTTTCGTAATTTTTTTTGTACCAAACCAGCATTGAGTGTTCATGATGACATATACTGTCATTTTAATTTAATAAACTTCAATGATGGATTAACTGAATGATAGTAAATATATCAAAAACATTCAACTTTCTTTTCACATGGAACAGCTAAAAAGCTGACATCACTCATTTGCTCTATTCCTTCTACACAAAACTTCAGCGAATAGTTCCAGAGGTAAGGGAGTTCTGATCAACATTTTTTCTATTTTAATTACAACCAACTACAAAGTTTCAATTCGATCACATCGTTATCTTCACCTGATGTCGCCTATTAACGGAATCAACCGCCGCAATCTGACCTCGAACGTGCCCTTAGAGCACTTAAATCACGCAGTTGAAAAATGTGTACAATTTGATCTATATAGGATCTATAAAGAATATTAGAGATGTGACATAGCAATCCTCTCTGACAACCAAGCGGCCATCAAAGCGCTGAGCTCCGAAGGCATCAGTTCAAAGATGGTGGACAATAAAAACAGTATCTCCTTGGTCAGGATTCCCGGACACTCGAGACTACTCGGGAGTTAGGAGGAACAAGAAAGCCAATCCACCAGGGCCAGAATCTTTTCATGGCTTAGGGAACTTAGGGAACCAACAAAAAATAAGAGAACGGGGAAGAAGAGGATAATGAAAATAAAGCGCTCTGGCGGAATCTTTCATTTTTGGAGTATACCAGAAGGTCCACTCGGAACTCAAGAGATGAGAAATCAAAAAAGCATCTTAATTTTGGCACAAATATGCTACATCGTCTCATTCGTCTCACAGGCTCCATTACGGGGTCTCATAATCTAGTGTGACAAGGTTTAGCAGAATATTACGAAACTAGATTTTGTCAGGTGGAAAAAGCTTGCGAAGACACAAAATGCCTCGCCTTTGGAAGCCAGCGCAAAGAGTTCCAAGGTATCCTCCTGCTACTGGCTGGAACTGCATGACCAGCTGTAGCTTGGAATAAACCTCGTTCATACAAAAATGATTCTTTGATGTTCAAAATAGGAAAGAGATGAAATCAGTTGCCTGTTGTCAATAAAAAATAGCCACAATCGTCTCAAAGACTCGATAGTAATATTCCCATAATATACCACCGTTATCAAAGTTGTTATCGTCAAAATTGAATTAACTCAATAATTTTACAACATCCCATCACCCTAATGCACTTCTAATGCACACAAACCCACGCCGCGGAAACCATCACGCTTTTTTCCGAGCACGGTAGCCGAGTGCTCCCCGTCCCAACGACCCAATCAAAGTTCCTCTCTGAAGAATTCATTACGTCTCCTCGTAAAAAAGACGTTATAATCACTCGGTCCTCATAACAAACGTAGATAGGTGTTTATCGTCCATTATTCCCAACGTGGACGATAAACGGAAAACAAGAAATTCCGCCCGTAGGCCCCCATGATTTACGGCCCCGGCGAGGGGGTCCAGCGGGCCCGTAACCCCCCCGTCTTCCGATGGGAGGGGGCGAGGCGGGGTGGATCGCAGCCTCGCTCTCCCGAGGCATGCAGACCAATTTAAGAGATCTACGGCTCTTCGGAGTTTTATTCTTATAAAATATTCGAAACCATTAATTTGAATAAAGGCAACATTAAAACATCTCGAGGTGCCGATGAATCAGGCAGGCTCGGAGGCCCGTTCCCTCCTCGTTTCCATGGAAACGGAAATTCCTCCGCCAATGGCCGCCGAGCGGGCGTGAGGCCGCGGATGGTTTAGGACCTGGATACGCATTCTTCTCGTCCTTTTGCCGGTGTTCCTTTCTTTTTCCTCGGCGGGGTTGGGGGCCGGTCGGAGATGAACTGGAGCGCGCTGCTCCCTGGATGGTGCCCGGCGGGGGGATCAGCTTGAGCGGGCTCGACCTACAAGAAGAAGGACTTAAAATTCTGTGTGTTTATTTTTTGTGGAGGATGCTGCCAGACTTGAGAAAACGGCGCACACAGAGGTCAAATAATGTTGCTCGTACCGGGCAACCGTACTAATCTGGGAATTCCGGAGATTCCCAAGCAACCCTTTCAAAGCTTTGATACTGACTTAACTCAGAATCTCATGTTCATAAAAACTCTGAGTGTTGTTGAAAACTATTGGAAAGGCTTAAGGGTGTACACTGCTTCCATTGCTTCACAATAATTGTTTCAAGGATTCCTCATAAACGTTGAATTGTTTTACTTTTTTGAATGTACATTCAGACGTGTATGCACAAGACTTTCCTCGAATGTTTTCAAATAAGAATTCAATATTTTTCCGTGTAATCCAATCCATTCCAGGCGGATAATTCAAACTTACTTCAACTATTACTGGCGAAGAAAAAGAAAAAAAGTGGAGCTCCTTTCAATATCGAAAAATTGTTTTCATAAGCCATCGATTTGTTAATTTGACTTGAATCCATAACCTTTCGAATATTTATACATGAACATATATCCGATTTTAAAGGTGATGAATTGAAATCAAACTCAGGAAGCGATAAGAACAACTCTCTGATATTAAAAAATTTCGAAAAGCACTGCCGTGAAGGCAGGAGCTTTTGAGCGCTCGTACATGCACCTTGTAGGTAGATTCGCATTTTCCAGTTTTAGAAATCAATAGAAGGAATGTTTGACTGCTGTCAAAAAAATCCTGAAACTTAGGCAAAACTCCAGACTTCATGTCGGTGCTTCAGCTGATCAATTTTTTTCCGATAATTCGCTAGAATTTTCCACGGTATCTATGGTCTTAGTGATGCGATCTGGACAAAATTTTGCACGTAGTTTGAATACATTATTCCTGAGCTAGGTGCATAATTTCATTCCAATCCGATCAGTAGTTTCGAAACTATCAGGAAAAAAATATCTTGAACGGCCATATTTACGGAACCCCTAGTCTAATTTTGCTCATTGATGAACGTGACCGTGAAATTTGCGATCCAAACCCACCCTGAAAATTTCAAGTTCCTAGGCCTTTCCGTTCAAAATTTAGAATTTTCTATGGTTTCTATGGTTCTGGTCATGCGATCTGGACAAAATATTGCTTCAATATATCATTCTCGATTAAAATACAAAATTTCATCTCGATCGAATCCGTAGTTTCGAATTTATCGAAAAAACAAAATTTCAAACGACCGTATTTACGGAACACCTTGTATAATGTTGCTCATAGATGAACGTGATCAAGACATTCAAGATCCACATCTATGCTGAAAATTTCAAGTCCCTAGGCGTTTCCGTTCAAAAGTTACAATTTTCTATGGTTTCTATGGTTCTGGTAATGCGATCTGGACAAAATTTCACATGTAGCTTGAACACCTCATTTTCCATTTGAGTGCAAAATTTCATCTCGATCAAATCTGCAGTTTTCAAGTAATCAGGGGAACAAAATTTTGAACGGCCATATTTACGGAACCCCTGGTGGAATTTGGCCCATTAACGAACTCAACCGAGGCATTCGGGAACTGAACCCACACTGAAAATTTCAGGTCTCTAGGTTGTTCCGTTCGAGAGTTATCGTGCTTACAGACGGACGGACAGACTCGAATTTTCCGACGGATTCGTCATCAGTGAGTCGAACATAGTCGATTGAGACCATTTTCGGCTCAAAATTCGAAAAAACAGACATCGTGACGAAATGATATAGCCCTCGTGTAAGTAGTACGAGCGCTCAAAAATATCCATTTTCAATTTTTTCCTTCTTTATCGACATTAATTGTTGAAGTAAGTTTAAATTATTCGCCTTGGATGGATTGGATTGCACGCAAAAATATTGGATTTTTTTCGAAAACTTTCGGGGAAAGTCTTTTGCATAAACGCCTGAATGTACATTCAAAAGATGAAAAGAATTCAACATGCCGTTTATGAGACATCATTGAAACAATTTGTGTGATGCATAGGGCAAATGAAAGTAATGTACAACCTTAAGCGGGATATCGAAAAATTCACCAATCGAGCAAAACTCGAAAACCGTCAGTTACGTATAACATATAAACGACAGTTGACTCCAAACTATCGGTTCAGTAATTGCCGGTTGGAGCTATCGTTTATAATACCTGCCCTTTGATTCTCAGTTAATACTCCCTTGCACTTGAGGGTCAGCAACGATAGCTCCAATCGGCAATTACTGAATCGAGAGTTTGGAGTCAACCGTCCGTTAGACGTAACCGACAGTCAACTTTTCTTTATGAGACCGGCCTAAAAAGATTTGGAAAATAAATACTCAAGTTACTGGCAAACTATTATGGAGTGAAACTAGATTTGAGAATGAAAAAACCACAAGCTAGAAAGATGCTTTGATTGTTTTCTTCCAAAATGATTCTGAAGGTGCCTACATGCAATTACCTACTATTCCAATCAAAAATACTTTTTTTTGAAGGAATTCAAGCTGACTAATTTATTATTGATTTTCGAAAAATTTCTTTCAAATCCAACCAAATCTATTAAATCCAGGAGATCTATCTAAATCCAACCAACTTAAAATTAAAAACTCATCTGGTAATGATACTGCTATTTCTGTTTACTTTCTCAACGTTCACTACTTTCCGATAACAAATTTTCTCTCTAAAACCAATCTTCAAAGAAATTCAAGCTGATTAATATATTATAATGAAATATATTTTTGGAAAATTTCTTTTGAGCATCCGAATTTATTGAATCAAAAAAAAAATTGATCTAAATCGAACCAACAATCAAAAACTCACATGGTAATGATACGGTTCTTTTTGTTTAATTTTTCAATTGCCACTTTTTCCCGATACAAATGTTCTTTACAAAACCAATCTTGTTTTGAATTCTTGATGTATTCCGCTTTTCATATTTCATATTTTTATAAATCAACCTCAGCGACTTTCTTCGAATTTCTCATTGCTGATAAATATTGAACATTATTTTCTTCATTTTATTTCGAATTTTCCTTTCTTTTTGAGCGCTCGTACTACTTACACGAGGGCTATATCATTTCGTCACGATGTCTGTATTTTTCGAATTTTGAGCCGAAAATGGTCTCAATCGATTATGTTCGACTCACTGATGACGATTCCGTCGGAAAATTCGAGTCTGTCCGTCCATCCGGCCCGCCGTCCGTCCGTAAGCACGATAACTCTCGAACGGAACAACCTAGAGACTTGAAATTTTCAGTGTGGGTTCAGTTCCCGAATGCCTCGGTTGAGTTCGTTAATGGGCCAAATTCCACGAGGGGTTCCGTAAATATGGCCCTTCAAAGTTTTGTTCCCCTGATTACTTGAAAACTACAGACTCGATCAAGATGAAATTTGGCACTCAAATGGAGAACGAGGTGTTCAAGCTACATGTGAAATTTTGTCCAGATCACATGACCAGAACCATAGAAACCATAGAAAATTGTAACTTTTGAACGGAAAGGCCTAGGAACTTGAAATTTTCAGGAAAGGTGTGGATCTCGAATGTTGTGATCACGTTCATCTATGAGCAAAATCATACTAGGGGTTCCGTAAATATGGTCGTTTGAAATTTAGTTTTCTTGATAATTTCAAAACTACAGATCAATCGTGACGAAATTTTGTATACTAATGGACAATGATATATTCAAGCTACATTTCTACAGATCACATGACCAGAACCATAGAAACCATAGAAAATCATAACTTTCGAACGGAAAGGCCTAGGGACTTGAAATTTTCAGGATAGGTGTGGATCTGAAATGTCGCGTTCACGTTTATCAATGAGCAGAATTATACTAGGGGTTCCGTAAATACGGTTGTTTGAAATTTTTTTTCCCGGTACTTTCGAAACTACGGATTCGATCGAGATGAAATTTTATATTTTAATCGAGAAACATATATTGAAGCAATATTTTGTCCAGATCGCATGACCAGAACCATAGAAACCGTAGAAAATTGTAACTTTTGAACGGAAAGGCCTAGGAACTTGAAATTTTCAGGGTGGGTTTGGATCGCAAATATCGATGTATTCAAAATACATGCAAAATTTAGTCAAAATCGCATTAGCAAGACCATAGATACCATAGAAAATTCTAGCGAATTATCGAAAAAAAATTGGTCAGCTGAAGCACTGACATGAAGTTTGGAGTTTCGCCTAAGTTCAGAATATTTTTGACAGCTGTCGAAAATTCCTTCAATTGATTCCTAAAACTGGAAAATGCGAATCTATCTACAAGGTGGATGTACGAGCGCTCAAAAGCTCCTGCCTTCACGGCAGTGCTTTTCGTTATTTTCTTTTTTCTACAAATCTATTCAACTTTGTATTTCATTCCACGGAAACCTTCCTCAAATATATCTTCACTTTCATTCGTTCAACCGGGTTTTTCCATCTATGAAGCAACCACATTCTTCATAGTTTGATCTTTTATTTTTCAGGAATGTCAAACACTTACTTATAACTAGATATTATTCACACGATCTGACTAGATGCATTTCACTCAACGTCAAATTCGAATTTTCTTCAAAACTATTTATGTCACTTCAACTTGAGCAATACTTATAATAATAGTATATTATTTAACGAGTGGTAATGTAGGTCATAACTCACGCAGATGAAGTTTGCAGCACGAGCCGAAAGCGGGTGCTGTAATTCATCAAGTGAGTTATGATCATTACCGCAAGTTGAATATGTACTACCTATACTTTATCTACGACTATAACAATAAATACTAAGATACAAGTACAGAGAAAGAACTTTATTTACAAATCTTAATAGTTACCTATAACAATGCATTATTTATGTTGATTGTGCTTCTTAGCATGGAATAGAAAGCCCATAAGGGCGATGCTTTATATTAAGTGCTAAGTTCACTGAAATATGCCAAAAGAACATTCTCTGTAAACGATGACTTAATATTCTTACTGCTACACCAATCTTGAAAATTGTTGTATACGCCTTTATACATTTTTGTTTTGGGATTTTTCGGGCAATAAATTCTGTATGGTAACATTGGTTGATTGTCTTATTTGTGAACGCTTACATAATATTTCATCTTCACTATCAGAATTCATCTTTTTCAGCAAAACATTCACAATAATAATTAGGTATCAACTTAATTTGAGAAAACGTCAAAATTATACAAGTGACCTCCCCTCAATACTAGTAATGGACTGTTTCCTTTCAGACAATCGACTTGTTCAGAAGCACAGAGACTAGGAGTTTTAGTAGTGAGTTATTATAACTCACGGTGTTTGTTTACAAATACTATTAATTGCTCAAAAATAGTTGAATAATGAATATATAATTCAATAGGAGTAGATAAATTGATTTTGTTGCATGTAGTTTGAACTTTAAATTACTAATAAAGTTATATACATAATTGGATTTAAACAATACCTCTTCAGTTTTTTTTATAGATTCAGGCCAAAAATATAAAATATCATATCATTATAATGAAATAGCATTCAAAACTGAATTCCTCTTAACTAGTTTCTACTCCGATTTCCCAATATTTTTTTTAAATCATTTTTGAATCCGGTCAGGTACCTACCTTGAAATTAAAGAAACCAAAGAAACTAATTCAAGAATTTTTGCAATTATAACCATATATGTAATTGAATTGAAAAGGTGATGGATTGCTTTCTTTTAAATCGCCAGTAATTGTTGAAGTAAGTTCAAATTATCCGCCTTGGATGGATTGGATTACAAAAATTAGTAAATCTCAGGGAGGTTAGAAATTTGTTTTCCTCAAAGGATTTCGAATTTTCGTTATAAGAAATAATAAACCAGAAGAGTTCTCGGTCGAATCCACAAGTTCCTTTTTGGTACACCAATGCTATTACGAATAAATTAGATTATTAGATTATAATTCTATATAGCATAGGAGCATGAAGAAATCTAAAGGTGTGTACAGACATGCTCCGAATATCGTACCGAACCGCGTCGCGTACCCCGCGAGAGCGAATCAAATTCATCGCACGTAGAGGTGCAATTTGAATTCGTGAATTTGATTCGCTCTCGCGGGGTACGCGACGCGGTTCGGTACGATATTCGGAGCATGTCTGTACACACCTTTAAAAGGCATAAATACGAGTCGAAATTACTACTGACGCCTATTCAAAAGTTTTTGACTCTTACGAGCCACTCGACGAGTTTTAAACAGAGCAATTTCGAAGGAACGGGTACTAACGAATGATCAAATGCTTTAATTTTCATTCCACAGGCATTCACATGCGAAAAAAACCGACAGCCTCGCCCAATCGAATCAATAAAGCCGGATTTGAACAATAGCAATCCACCGCCTACTTAAAATCCGACTAGGGGGGAAAAATTTAATTTCGAGTCTCTCATCGTCAACGGAAATTATCGCCGTTTCTTCCGATGTCGCCTTCTCTTCGAGGATTTTTTAATCAAAACGCCGCCATAAATCGCAGCCAGTTTAGAACGTTCAGAATTTCAATACGCCATCATCGGGGTCGGCCTAAAGGGCGGCTTATTGAAAAATTTCGAATTCGAACGGGGGGTGGGCAGATCGTATTTTTATTCTTTTGGAGATTTGTGGGGTGGAAACTGCGGCAATCAATTAGGGTGCGATTAAAATTAGGAGAGTTTCGAATCTTGCTGAATGCTGGGGATGATGAGGATAGGGTGCCATTTCGGGGTTAGAACATCTTCTCCAATCATTAATGGAGAGATGTTCTCTTCCAAATGAACTCAATTAAGGTTTGGCTTATTGAAAAATGAGAATTCTGCACATTTTAAACTTCGAATATACAAAGTTTCATAATGTCTACATGTTATATCTTTTTTTTGTTCTGCCAAGGCTTCGCTGATATTGTTTTTGTGAATCTAGGTAACAATTGTTCCACCCCCAAAATTTAGATTTTTTATCGTGATTAAAATCCAAGAAAGTTCGTTCATGATTTTATATCAGTAAGAAAGAGCATTCAGTGTTTTTTCTTTAATTTTTGGAACGTCTGGCAGTTTTTTCATTTTAAGTCGATCACGAAAATAAAAATTGACTAACTTTTCGGCTACCAATAGATTCAACCCAGTGAAGAAAATGTTCTTGTCAGTTGCTTCGAATCCGTAAATTTGACGTTCTGCCCCTGTAACTTTCCACTCAGGAGAAATATTTCCAACCGCCATATTTTACCCGATATGATTTTCCCGTTTTCGATTTTCCCGGGCGCCGTAACGGTCCTCTTTGTGTGTGCAAAATGCAAGCGAGCAAAGAAAACAGACTCGTAAACCATCCGGCGCACAGTTCTCAGTTCATTTTCTTCTTCCCTTGGGCTTTTATTATCTGGAGCCTTGGCAAACAAAGCGGGTTTTTCGAACAAACACATAAATAGCCCGGTTTAATGGGAATTATAATTTTATTCTCCGTTCGCGAAAAACTAGAGATGACTGGATATCGCGAAAATTTTTATGAATTATTGAATTGCAATTTTAATATCTTCACTTTATCTTTAGTTCTAAGTGCATCATTCTGGATTATTATTTCCAATGGTATATTGAATTCTCTTATTTTCCACCTCTCAATCGGTATAATTCACGATATTTTCATCCGAAATTCAAGATAATAAATTTTGACAAACTTCACGAATTCTGCGAAAAGATTTTTTGAACAAACCAGCTGCCAGTGTAATAAATAATGATGTCATTTTATTTTTTTGAACTACAAGAGATGAAATCACAGACTTACCATCCAATTTCTCAACACCAGATCATAAACACTCAATTATCTTTTCACGTAGTACAGCTGTGAAGCTGAATTTTTGAGTCAAACTTCCATGCATGGAGACACAAAATTTCAGCAGGATATTGCGAATTGTTTCTGGGATCAATATGTTTTTGAAAAATTCTTTGAATTATAGTGATACGATCCTTATAAAATTACACATGAACTCTTTTGTCATTACCTCACAACTAAGTACAAACTTTTATTTAAATCGGATCGATATTTCTCGAATTATCGATATAAAAAATCAGAAGGTCTTATCTACGAAACCCTTCAGCCGATTTTCCTCATTCACGAAAACAAATTTCAATTGTAGGAGGGACGGACAGTATTTAATTTGACCTCAAATTCTTCATGTGTGAGTTCAACATAATTTGTTGAGACCATTACTGGTTTAAAATTCGAAAACTACAGGCATTTGCCCAAATGATAAATATGGCTTTTTTTAATGATTTCCATAAATTGATATGTTAAGGTGCCAATTTGATCAATCAAATATAGTGTTTTATGAAAATTGGTGTTATGTGCCCAAAATTTTTTGACCGATAAGTGAGTCTGATTTCAGAGATTGTACCATTTTTGAGCGCTTGTACGACTTACACGAGGGCTATATCATTTCGTCACGCTGTCTGTATTTTTCGAATTTTGAGCCGAAAATGTTCTCAATCTACTATGTTCGACTCACTGATGACGAATCCGTCGGAAATTTCGAGTCTGTCCGTCCGGCCGTCCGTAAGCACGATAACTCTCGAACGGAACAACCTAGAAATTTGAAATTTTCAGGGTAGGTTCAAATCTCAAATGCCGCAGTTGAGTTCGTTAATGGGCATATTTCCACCAAGGGTTCCGTAAATATGGCCCAAAATTTTGTTCTCCTGATAAATTCGAAACCAGAGATTTGATCGAGATGAAATCTTGCACTCAAATGAAGAATAAGGTTTTAAAGCTTAATGGCAATTTTGTACAGATCGCATGACCAGAACCATATAAACCATAGAAAATTGTAACTTTTGAACGGAATCGCCTAGGAACTTGAAATTTTCAGGATAGGTGTGGATTTCGAATGTCGTGATGACGTTTATCCATGAGCAAAATTATACAAGGTGTTCCGTAAATACGGTCATTTGAAATTTAGTATTCTTGATAATTTCAAAACTACAGATTCGATCGTGACGAAATTTTGTATATTAATGGAGAATTATATATTCAAGCTACATTTCTCCAGATCGCATGACCAGAACTATTGAAACCATAGAAAATCATAACTTTTGAACGGGAAGGCCTAGGGACTTGAAATTTTCAGGATAGAGGAGGATCAGAAATGTCGCATTCACGTTTATCAATGAGCAGAATTATACTAGGGGTTCTGTAAATACGGTCGTTCGAAATTTAGTTTTCTCGATAATTTCGGAACTACGGATTCGATCGAGACAAAATTTTGTATTTTAATGCAGAATTATATATTCAATCTACCTTTTGTTCAGATCGCATGACCAGAACCATAGAAAACATAGAAAATTATAACTTTCGAACGGAAAGGCCCAGGGAGTTAAAATTTTCAGGGTAGGTTTGGATCGCGAATGTCGCGGTCACGTTCATCAATGAGCAAAATATGGCAGTTCAAAATATTTTTTTCCTGATCATTTCGAAACTACTGATTGGATTCGAATGAAATTCTGCTCATAGCTGAAGAATAATGTATTCAAGCCAAATTTTGTCCAGATCGCATTACCAAGACCATAGATACCATAGAGAATTCTAGCGAATTATCAAAAAAAAATTGGTCAGCTAAAGCACTGACGTGAAGTCTGGAGTTTCGTCTTAGTTTGAGAATTTTTTTGACAGCTGTCAAAAACTTTTTCATCTTTTTTCTGAAACTGGAAAATGCGAATCTACCTACAAGGTGGATGAACGAGCGCTCAAAAGCTCCTGACTTCACGGCAGTGCTTTTCGTAATTTTTATTTATTCCTATCCTCTTGGCATTCGGCGTTGTTATAAAGCTAACGCAACTTTCGAATTGATAAGAATCTTTTATCTATTCACTCACGAGATAAATCCACTTTTTCGAAAGTTCTATCTAAACAGGGTGTTTTCAAAGGTGAGGCTTTTTTTCGACAGGTGCTAGGACTCATCAAAATGAATCAAAATTCCAAAAATCCTTTAAATAAAATATTCACCAGTGGCGAATATTTCGAAATCAAAGTTACCCGTGAATCTGAGAAACTCCCAGTCCGGATCTGATTAAGGTTCTTATTGATGTTTGAATGTGTTTATTGAATGCGTTCAGTTCACGGAAAATCATCTGACATAGCGTATAATTTTTGTGACTTTTCCGAATTTTGCAATGTGTTTCCAAATAGGTGGAAAGGACTTGGTGGGTCGATTTCTTGGCCTGCACGCTCCCCGGATATCAACCCCTGTGATTTCTTCTCCTGTGGTTTGAAAACATAAGTGTATAGTTACGGTGAGGTCAATATTGTTGAAGAACTCAAACAACGCATTGAAAATGCTTGTGACTTTATCCATGAGCAAAATGATGTGATAGTTGCTGCATGTAACAATTCGTTATTACGCCGGACAAAAATTTTTGCACATCAAACGAATGGTGACCATTACGAAAAATGAATAAATGCTTTTGGGGAGATTTTGAACTTCCTACTTTTCTTAATGGACCTTTTCAATTATTTATTTTTCTCCTCTATAGTTTGAATTTCGAAAATTATACCTACCGTTCAGGAAAAAATCTCCTAATAAAAGTTGAAAGAGGATATACAAATTTGCGATAAAATCCAGCACTTATTTACTTGCTGGAATGCATATGGCACCGTGATTCATGGCAGCTCTGCTTACAGAGGAATAACACGATCCAGAGTCGTATTAAGATGAGGATGCCCAAGATTTTCTGCACTTGTTTCAAATTGAATATTTCATATGATCAACTTCAAAGCCTCACCTTAAAAAATACCCTGTATAATAAACAAAATGAAACAGCTCTCACTGAAGGCAGAGAGTAGTAGTCTCAAAAAAGAAAATGAAGAACGAAGTAAAGTGTAATGAATTATGGTAAATACCCCAGTCTCTTAAATATAAGTTACACTTGAGCAGAAGTAATGCAAACGCCCTTGGTTGAATTAGGTAGGTCTTATTGGATCTTCTTCCAACACTCCGATCCTATTTCGGCGGTTTTTGAGAGAGAGATGGTCATTTCAGTCGCGAATGAAGAAAATGAACAGAATATACAAGAAAAACATACAAGAAAGCGAGTAATAAAAAATAAAATATGAAGGTACCTCAAAGAATTCCCATAACATTTTTCAAAGTAAAATATTCTCACTTAACGAAATGTTTTGTTCACAACTGCCCCAAATTGGAAGAACCCAATTATTATGAATACACGGCGGAATTCGAATCGGTAGATTTAATTGAAAATTTATGGATCTAGCGAAAAATATATTAAGTTCCCATCACCGCAATCGGCCAGAATTCACATCGAAAAAACCGCCGCTGATCTCGCCGCCTGGAAAACTACCATTAGCATATCTCCCCTTATTTACGGCCGACCAAAAGAAAGAACCGACCGCTCGGCACAGTATTTCAACATGAGCGCTCTCGCATCGGTTTGGAATTCCACTCTTCTCATTATTATAAACCTATCAAGATGACGAACGGTCTTGTCCCTGACAAAGGATATAAAAGATTGAGATATCCAGAGACGAATAGGCGTAGAACCGCCATTCGGAGCGGTCGCGGGCCATTCTCGACCTTACCAACTGGTTTTTTCGGTCGCTCCGGATTGATGGTTCTATTAAATCACGGCCTCCTTTCATTTCTTCGCCGGCCGAACAGGTATGGGAGACGAGTTAATTCGGTGGTCAGCGTTTTTTCACGGCAGATTTATCGGGGTGATATCACGGGGGGCTCTACGAAATATTCATGGCTGTGAACGGACTTCTTCAGGTACAAGGCGATAATAGTTTCATGAGTTTCATAAAAAGTTCCATTAAGGCGATATTAACAAATTTGAAAGAAAGGTTGCTAAGTAGGCACAGTGAATGGTTTTCTTGTGATAGTTTACAACCGAAAATTAGGTACACGACATATCTCATTCCGAACAACATTCGTTGAAATTGATTCTTATAAGTTATAGATTTTCACACAGCATAGTTGAAATAACAGTTATTTATGCACCAGGAGCATTGAGTACATGGTTAGGCCTTTTGTTGTTCACTCAAACTATATTTCAAGTTTATACATTGATTCTGTATGAGTCGAATGCTTCGAACAATAAATTATTATTATTATTACTGTCATAAACTGTCATTATTGTAAGTCGCCTGAGGCCATCAACATCTCTTAATACCTCTGATGCAGACAACCTTTCATGTCATACCAGTTTGTTATAACTTATAACATCCACGAATTTGAAAATTCGATTTGATATAATTTCATCATCATCATTTATTATCATATCATTTATTCATAGTATATTGATTTATACTCAGAATCACTGTCAAAATTTGAAAGTTGACATTGAAGAAATGGAATAAAATTGTGACATTTTCGTAAATATTTCTAAAAAGTCGAGAAAAGCACTGCCGTGAAGTCAGGAGCTTTTGAGCGCTCGTACATCAACCTTGTAGGTATATTCGCATTTTCCAGTTTTAGAAATCAATTGAAGGAATTTTCGTCAGCTGTCAAAAAAATTCTGAAACTTAGGCAAAACTCAAGACTTCATGTCAGTGCTTCAGCTGACCAATTTTTTTTCGATAATTCGCTAGAATTTTCTATGTTATCTATGGTCTTGGTGATGCGATCTGGACAAAATTTTGCACGTAGTTTGAATACATTATTCCTCAGCTAGGTGCATAATTTCATTTCAATCCGATCAGTAGTTTCGAAACTATCAGGAAAATAATATTTTGAACGGCCATATTTATGGAACCTGTATTCTTATTTTGCTCTCCGATTAACGTGATCGCGAAATTTGCGATCCGAACCTACCCTAAAAATACCTTGTGGGTAGATTCGCATTTTCCACTTTTCCAAATTCTTTGACAGCTGTCAACAAAAATTTCAAACTAAGATGAAACTCCAGACTTCAAGTCAGTGCTCTAGCTGACCAATTTTTTTTTTGATAATTCGCTAGAATTTTCTACGGTAATACGGTATCTATAGTCTTGGTGATGCGATCTGGACAAAATTTCGCACCTAGTTTTAATACATTATTCTTCATCTATGCAAAGAATTTTATTCCAATACAATCAGTAGTTCCGAAATTTTCAGGAAAAACATATTTTGCTCAATGCTTCAAGTCCCTAGGCCTTTCTGTTCGAAATTTATAATTTTCTATGTTTTCTATGGTTCTGATCATGCGATCTGGAAGAAATTTGGCTTGAATATATCATTCTCCATCAAAATACAAAATTTTGTCACGATCGAATCCGTAGTTTTGAAATTTCAAACGACCATATTTACGGAACCCCTAGTCTAATTCCGCTCATCGGTAAACGTCACCACGACATTCGAGGTCCACATATATCCTGAAAATATCAAGCCCTTAGGACTTTCCGTTCGAAAGTTATAATTTTCCATGATTTCTATGGTTAAGGTCATGCGATCTGGACATTTTCCATCTGAGTGCAAAATTCAATCTCGATCTGATTTGTTTTTTCGAAGTTATCAGGAGAACAAAATTTCGAACGGTCGAATTTTACCCAATAACAAACTCAACCGAGGCATTCGAGATTCGAACATACCCTGAAAATCTTGTTTACGGCTGGACGGACGGACTGACAGTCTCGAATTTTCTGACGGATTCGTCATCAGTGAGTCGAAACTTGTCGATTGATAACATTTCCGGCTCAAAATTCGAAAAATACAGACATCGTGACGAAATGATATAGGCCTCGTGTAAGTAGAACGAGCGCTCAAGAATGGCAGATAGAAAAACACGAAAAGTGTTCAGTGGCAACACAAACATCAAAAACCCTTTTTTGTTCTGAAAAACATGTCATAAATAATCCGATCGTCTTCGAATGCTGACTGCTAGGCCATAAATCACAACTGAAGGGTGTTGTCCACTGTCATTGGTTATTCAGAAATTCAGAGGTGGAGCTATTTGAGGTGCGTTCAATCCAAACTTAAAACAATGATTACTGGCGATTAAAAAAAATTGTCATTGTTTTTATTGTCAAATAGTTGTTCTCATTAGCTATTGATCTGTTTCTTCGATCTTAATCAACCACCTTTCAAATTGGATATATGTTCATTTATGAATATTCCCATTTTCAAAATGGATCACACGGAAAAATATTGAATTTATGGATTGAAATCAAATTAACAAATCGATGACCAAAGAAGAACAACTTTTTGATATTGAAAGAAATTTCAATTTTTCCCTTTTTCAGCGGCAGTAATTGTTGAAGTCAGTTTCAATTATTCGCCTTGGATGGATTGAATTTCACGCAAAAATATTGAATTTTCCTTCGAAAATGAGATCTTATGAGATATCTTTGAAACAATTATTGTGATGCATAAAAGTAGTGTACAACCCTTAAGTAGATGTTTATGCCCAGAGGGTGACGACTTGCAAATCCGGGTGCCACTGGATGGAGTTTTTGTAAGAAGTGAACGTATATTGATTTTATATGACACGCACTGTCGTTGCTTCTCTTAGAAACACTGTCAAAATTCGAGAATTGACATTGAAGAAATGGAAGTAAATTGGAAATTTTCGACAAAAATTTCAATATAGAGAAAAAGCTGTAAAAAACTTGTTGCCAAAATGGTCACGAAACTGCTATGACAAAGAGTACCAAAAATTAGTGAAGATGGATGGCAGAAAACTGTGTTGAATGAATTCTCTTGAGTAAGAGCAATACAAAGTTTCAAATATCGAAAAAAAAAACTGAGTATTATCAGAGGAATGTAAACAGATCACTATACGTTTCTTGATATGGTACAAAAGCACAGATGAAAACAGCAAAAATCCTTTTTTTTCCTGTATAAATGTAGGTATTGGTTTTGAATTGGTTTACATAATGAGCTGTCTATATAGCTATTTATATTGGAGTGCTCCTTTCTAATCAAAAACAAATTTTTTTCTACCTCTCGTATTTCATCAACGAGAGACTCTCTAGGGTACCCGAAAATCAAATCTAGAAAACAAAAATTATAAAAAGTACTGCCGATTCACATTTTCCAATTTTAGAAACCAATTCAAAAATTTATCAAACTGAGGCGAAGCTCCAGACTTCACGTCAGTGCGGTGATTTTTTTTCCGAAAATTCACTAGAATTTTTTACGGTACCTATGGTCTTGGTAATGCGATCTGGGTTAAATTTCCCACTTAGTTTGAATACATTATGCTTCATCTATGTACAAAATTTCATTCCAGTCCAATGAGTAGTTTCGAAATTATCAGGAAAAAAATATTTTGAACGGCCATATTTATGGAACCCCTAGTCTTATTTTGCTCATCGATGAACGTGATCGCGAAATTTGCGATCCGAATCTACCCTAAAAATTTCAAGTCCCTAGGCCTTTCCGTTCGAAAGTTATAATCTTCTATGGTTTCTATGATTCTAGTCATGCGATCTGTGAAAAATGTAGCTTGAATATATCATTCTCAATTAAAATGCAAAATTTCGGCAGGATCAAATCCGTAGTTTTGAAATTATCAAGGAAACTAAATTTCAAACGACCATATTTACGGAACCCCTTGTCTAATTTTGCACATTGATTAACGTTTCTATGGTTCTGGTCATGCGATCTGAACAAAATTTTGCTTGAACACGTCATTCTCCATCTGAGTGCAAAATTTCAACTCGATCGAATGAATAGTTCCGAAGTTATCAGTGGAACAATTTCGAACAGCCATATTTACGGAACCCCTGGTCGAATATTGCCCAATAATGAACCTAACAGCGGCATCTGAGATTTGAACCTACCCTGAAAATTTCAAGTTTCTAAGTCGTTCCGTTCGAGAGTTATCGTGTATACGGACGGACGGACAGACTCGAATTTGGCGACGGATTCGTCATCAGTGAGTCGAACTCTTGATTGAGAACATTTTCAGCTCAAAATTCGGAAAATACAGACATCGTGACGAAATAATATAGTCCTCATGTAAGTGGTACGTAGTACGAGCGCTCAAAAAGACGAGAACAGACAGGATGCTGTAAGAATTGCCAATTTTATATTAAATTCTGATTTCAAATATTTAGAGTGTTCTTAATTTGATATTATTTTATTGATAAACTCATTAAATAGGTATAAAAAATCATTTTCATATTAACATGATGTCTGTGGGTCATGGAGTAATTGGATTATGCCCATGGGCCTTATGTACTCATTGGTCAATTTGTAACTAAGCATTATAATCAAAATAATAAACTGGCATGACCTAAATTCAATATTGGTCCTAAAAGGTTGATATATGGTGGTGTATGGGAACACCGTGAATGTCTCCACACCAATAAATCTATTATACATCGTGTATAGCAAATAAACTAGCGACAAAATCATAAACTCGCCAAGGACCATAAACCCAACGAGCATGCATCTATGTTGGGCCCATAACCTCACTCCTTGTCTGCTTAGGCACCATAAACGGACATTGACAAAACTTTGAGTTTTAGTGATCGTAAAACCGACTCGTAACTATCTGTCGTAAAATTGATTGTTGTCACCCGGATTTTTTCCGGAATAAACAGAAGGCGCGTTCCCGCGATCGTAAATAGAACGGTAGCGTCATATTTTATTGGGGGAAATTAGCTTTACGGCTCGTAATTTTTAATATCTTTGTATACGACCCTCGTGTCGTCCTGAGTGGCCGTGATTATTATGGGCGAATGTTTCGGAGTTGCTTCCGGTAGTTTTCTCGATTTTATGGAGATGCTCTACATGGTTTTATGGGGTGGTCTACTGGGGCTTTTATGGAGTGAGTGTATCTTCGGGTAGATAGGTGGGATGATTCGAGTCGATGGTAAATATTATTTTGGCGGCTCTAACCCAACTAGAAACAAACGGAGATTTGCCTTCTGAATGTTATAAATATCTCAAGTGGACCAATTTGGGTTTTTTTATCTTGTTTTTTTTATGCGCTCTCGGAATGATTATTCAGATTTCGATAATTATCCACAATTTACAGTCACCCACGAAATCTGGCAAGGATTACCCAATTAGACCTACGACTTTCAATTCTAAAATGACCGGGCAACCCTCAACATAACCCCTTCATTTCCAAGACATTAAACAACACTTCATTCCACCGCCCCACACCCCCTTCAATTCAAACTAAAAAATTACCCGATTGAACCCTCCGAGAGGGTCGTTACACACGCGAATCAACCCTTTCGACGGATTTTAATCCGGATCAAGGACTACGACCGCCCCCCAACAACCCCCAAATTTACGACGCTCCTGGGTTTGTCCAGCGCGAAATATCGCTTATTCGCAACGCCGCACGGATTCCGGCGAAAATTATAAAGGGGGTGAAAGGGGTAGAGCCGGGGGGGTCGGAAAGTAATCGGGAGAGGTTTATCTCGACGCCATAATGGGGAGATATTTCAGATGAAATTTCCGTGATCAAATTATCGCCGTTATTTATGCGTTGTTGGATTTTCTACCCCGCCGCCACCGGGGGGCGACTATTATGCGGGATTGGGGTCCGTTGTTTGTTGTTGTAAAAGTTGATTGCGACTGAGGTTCCAAGTGTGAATTGCAGAAACGAAAAATTCGCATGAGCCTTTGTGTGTAGCTGATTCGAGTTTTCCTTATTTTCAACGATGAGCAGGACCAGATCCTGCAGAGGTCGGCCTATTCTTTGGCCTGCTAGATTGCCGGCTTTATACTCATAGATTCTTGCTCTTGAGGGCCGATGAATTCGTACACGTTAAACAAACTATAAGTGGCTAAAACGAGTTGATCATTTTGCTGACCGAGTGGCACTTCGACACCTCCACAGCAGATGGCGTTGTCTGTTGTCATTCCAAATGAAATTTAAGTCTCCGCAAAATTTCTTTTCTGCCTGCTATTGGATATTAGGATTCGGTTCATTGGCTTGAAACTTAAAGTACATTGGAGCAATGCTTCATTTTACGTCCACCTCAAGTTAGGTTATCTATGACATAATATATGCTACAAACTAATCTTCAAAGCATATGCCTTCAATCGAACTCCGAAGTTTTTATGCGAATGATGAAGTCCGTGCCAATTTTCGATTACGATTACTAATGCAGCTAAGGGGGCCAAAATTTATAATTACAGAATTATCTTTTCATAATTTTACTTTGAATCAGCCACCACCAAAACCTTTATTACAAAAAAATTTTTGATGATCAAATAATCTTGAAAGGTTTTTTTAAGAGCAAGCAGAGGCGCGTCATGTTTCTCATTCTTTTAAACGATTTTCTTAGAAATAATTTTCAAACGTTTCACGATAATTGAGGAAAAAATTATGAAAGCACTGCCGTGAAGTCAGGAGCTTTTGAGCGCTCGTACATCCACCTTGTAGGAAGATTCGCATTTTCCAGTTTTAGAAATCAATTGAAGGAATTGTCGACAGCTGTCAAAATTCCCAAACTTAGGCGAAACTCTAGACTTCATGTCAGTGCTTCAGCTGACCAATTTTTTTTCGATAATTCGCTAGAATTTTCTACGGTATCTATGGTCTTGGTGATGTGATCTGGACAAAATTTCGCACGTTGTTTGAATACATTATTCCTCATCTAGGTGAAAAATTTCATTCCAATCAAATCGGAAGTTTCGAAATTATCAGGAACAGAATATTTTGAACGGCCATATTTACGGAACCCCTAGTCTAATTTTGCTCATTGATGAACGTGACCGTGAAATTCACGATCCAAACCCACCCTGAAAATTTCAAGTTCCTTGGTCTTTCCCTTCGGAAGTTATAGTTTTCTATGGTTTCTATGGTTCTGGTCATGCGATCTGGACAAAATGTTGCTTTAATATATCATTCTCGTTCAAAATACAAAATTTTATCTCGATCGAATCCGTAGTTTCGAAATTATCGAGAAAACTAAATTTCAAACGACTATATTTACGGAACCCCTAGTATAATTTTGCTAATAGATGAAAGTGTTCACGAAAATCGAGATCCACACCTATCCTGAAAATTTCAAGTCCCTAGGCGTTTTCGTTCAAAAGTTACAATTTTCTATGGTTTCTATGGTTCTGGTGATGCGAGCTGAACAAAATTTTTCATGTAGCCTTTCCCTTCGGAAGTTATAGTTTTCTATGGTTTCTATGGTTCTGGTCATGAGATCTGGACAAAATGTTGCTTCAATATATCATTCTCGTTCAAAATACAAAATTTTATCTCGATCGAATCCGTAGTTTCGAAATTATCGAGAAAACTAAATTTCAAACGACCATATTTACGGAACCCCTAGTATAATTTTGCTTATAGATGAAAGTGATCACGACAATCAAGATCTGGACAAAATTTCACATATAG
Organism: Aphidecta obliterata; assembly: GCA_963966015.1. NCBI lineage: Eukaryota > Metazoa > Arthropoda > Insecta > Coleoptera > Coccinellidae > Aphidecta > Aphidecta obliterata. The sequence goes on along the minus strand of OZ014435.1, from coordinate 13,868,862 downwards.
CTTGAACACCTCATTTTCCATTCGAGTGCAGAATTTCATCTCGATAATCTCGTAATCAGGGAAACAAAACTTTGAACGGCCATATTTACGGGACCCCTGATGGAATTTTGCCCAATAACGAACTCAACCGCGGCATTCGAGATTCAAACCTACCCTGAAAATTTCAAGCTTCTAGGACATTCCGTTCGAGAGTTATCGTGTATACGGCCGGACGGACGGACAGACTCGAATTTTTCGACGGATTCGTCATCAGTGAGTCGATTCGGCTCAAAATTCGAAAAATAAAGGCATCGTGACGAAATGATATAGCCCTCCTGTAAGTAGTACGAGCGCTCAAAAATGTCAATTCTCTAGGTCGTTACGTCCGTGCTTACGGCCGGACGGACGAACAGACTTGAATTTTTCGACGGACTCGTCATCAGTGATTAGAACCTTGTCGATTAAAACCTTTTTCGACTCAAAATTCGAAAAATACAGACAAAATGGTATAACCCTCGTGTAAGTAGAACGAGTGCTCAATAAAATGACATCAATAGTCGCACTGACGGCTTTTGTTCAAAAAAATCTTTGGTTCGTTTCATTACAATATTTGGTTAGATGGTCCAGTGTCACCTCATGTCATATTAAAATGATCATAGATTAGTTAATTTTTTTCAGTTATTCACAGTTTGAAATGAGACTGATGATTATCGAAGATTTTTAACCTGGTACTATCAAATACGACTCCTTTAGATTTCTTAGCATTCCCCTGATTTTCCAAAATGTCTGAATGGGCGACTGACTGCTCTGGCGATGAATTTAACCAAGAGCGCAAAAACTTCTGAATTCACGTCAGTGCCTTCGAATTTTTTTCATATGATAATTATAAAAAAAACCGGTTACCACCAAAATTCTTCCAATGGAGTTGAACATTTTTCATCCAAAAAAATTATTGAAAAAAAAACCTGTAATCTTTAAATCGTACCCCTTTTTTTCGGGGTAGTTCGAGTTGCGAATAGGAGTAAATGATCTTGAAATATAAATGGCATAAACTAAGGTTTTGTGAAATATAGGTAATCTGAGGGCAAAATTATATTAGGGGTTCCGTAAATATTATCGTTTGAAATTTAGTTTTCTTCATAATTTCAAAACTACAGATTCGAGCGTGGCGAAATTTTGTATACTAATGGAGAATGATATATTCAAGCTACATTTCTCCAGATCATATGACCAGAACCATAGAAACCATAGAAAATTATAACTTTCGAACGGAAAGGCCTAGGGACTTGAAATTTCCAGGATAGGTGTTCACGTTTATCAATGAGCAGCATTATACTCGGGGTTCCGTAAATACGGTCGTTTGAAATTTTGTTTTCTCGATCATTTCGAAACTACGGATTCGATCGAGATGAAATTTTGTATTTCAATTGAGAATGATATATTTAAGCAATATTTTGTCCAGATCGCATGACCAGAACCATAGAAAACATAGAAAATTGTAACTTTTGAACGGAAAGGCCTAGGAACTTGAAATTTGCAGGGTGCGTTTGAATCGCAAATATCGCGGTCACGTTCATCAATGAGCAAAATTAGACTAGGGCTTCCGTAAATATTCGCGTTCAAAATATTTTTTTCCTGATAGTTTCGAAACTACTGATTGGATTAGAATGAAATTTCGCACCTAGATGAGGAATAATGTATTCAAACTACGTGCAAAATTTTGTCCAGATAGCATCACCAAGACCATAGATACCGTAAAAATTTCTAGCGAATTATCGAAAAAAAATTGGTCAGCTGAAGCACCGACATGAAGTCTGGAGTTTCGCCTAAGTTTCAGAATTTTTTTGACAGCTGTCGAAAATTCCTTCAATTGATTTCTTAAACTGGAAAATGCGAATCTACCTACAAGGTGGATGTACGAGCGCTCAAAAGCTTCTGACTTCACAGCAGTACTTTTCGTAATTTTTATCACTGACATTATTCTACATTCTTGACAGTTACGAATTCTAGGAACATTCCGTATTATACCTCAGTTCTGAAACAGTTTAAGGAAAGACCCAGAAACATGGCATCACTCCTCGCACGATATCGCTAGGGTCGACAGATCGGTGTAGTAGGAACGCGATCTCCTGTCGTCGATTTGAGCCCCATGTTGCCGCGTGGATAATTAGCAGTCTTCGTCATGAATAAAAAACAAATAATTTGCAATAAGAAACTATTGCAACTTTAAATTAAGATATTAACTATCCTATCTTGTGAATTGGATCAAACTGCGGACAGTGTGCAAAAATTTGATTGAAATCGGTTCAGTATTTTAGGAGACCATTCCGGACAAACAACGTGACAAGTGACACGGAGCTTTTATGTATAAAGATTTGCAACACTTATACAGTCCAAAATGTTTCCCATGAAAATTTTATCTCGGACATTTAGGATACAATTCAAAAGATGAAAGTAAAGGTAATGAGAAGAAAATGATGTGAATCCAATGAATCTTTGCATGGAATTGCTCCTTCATCCCAGTAAGAACCAAATCCCACACCAGACAAGCCTCCACTTGTGTCCGACCCGACCATACGTCACTCCGAGCATCGCCAGCGAACCCTTTTGGAATTACTACTCACCCCACTTGTCGCCGAATTGAAATTTGACGCAGTCCTGCCGGACAGCGACCCCTCGTAATCCCACCTAGTCCAATCTTCTTGGCGATATATGATTATATGCCATACTCCAATGTTCCGGTCGATCTCTCAACCGAGAGAGAACGGAGCACGGCCCTCTGGATATGTGGTTATGTGAGGACATAGCCGTCCATCAACCGTTATCGCTCCAACAAATACAACCCTCGTATAAATGTCGGACGATCTAGTTGTCCGTGGGACGCAGGGGAGTACTGGACCTTTTTCGCTCAATCTGCCGGATCGGGCACGGCATCGAGCCGTTGAGATGCGTATCTGAAAAAATTATATTACATGTAAATTTGGAAGATGGAATGAAAGGGAAAGGGGTGATAAGGACAATATGGTGGATTGGATATGGTAGGGGGTGTTGTTTGATATCTTATTCGGAGTGTTATGATGTTTTTATATACTTGGAAGGATGAGAACGGGATATATGCGCGCGTTATTCATGAGATGAAGAGAATTCTTCCTTATTGGGTTTTTCACGAAGGATAACTGCTCTACCTTGGAGCTATGGAAAGAGCAGAAGGGCCAACAGGGATTAATAAACGACATTTGGGATATTTATCGCATTTGAAGTTTTTCTATTAAAGAAACAAGAAGATTCATAAATTTCAATAATGAATCTTCGTTGTCGTTCGAAGGAAAAAATGTCTTACTCCCTTGAAATACTGAGAGTTCGCGTTTCGGGTAGTGTGGAATCAAAAAATTAAATAAGAACAACTTCGTATTTGAGTAAGAGAACATGTTTTCAATGTATTCAGGAGATCCCCAAGGTGATGTTCTAGGCCAACTATTATGCTTATGCTTAGGTCGGTGCGTTGAACAAGATAACTCAAACGTTCGCGGATGCCACAAATATTCTCATATGCAATTCAAATCCAAGAATAGAATCAGACAATATACAAAATAACAGTAGTTGAATAGGTAGAAAATGAAAGGTAACGGAGCTTGATCTCCACATGTATTCACTCTTAGGACATAACTCAAGTTTCCATAAATCAGTTCGACAAACTGAATCAGTACACTATTCAGGACTTAACCTCGATAACAAACTGACTTAGACATAACAAATCACAAGATTGAAGAACTAATGGAAACCAAAATGAGTAGATTACTTTGTTTACTCATAGAACAAAACAGATTTTCAAGTATACGAAGGTTATTGTCACTAGACATTCACAGCTTTCATGTATTTTTATATTAGACTTGACTAATAGCCATGATATTATTTTCTGAATAATAGTATATTATTTAACGAGCGGTAATGTAGGTCATAACTCACGCAGATGAAGCACGAGCCGAAGGCGAGTGCTGTGATTCACCAAGTGAGTTATGACCATTACCGCAAGTTGAATAGTATACTTTATTTACGAACATAACAATGAATACTAGATACAAGTACATAGAAAAAACATTATTTACAAGTCTTAATAGTTACCTATAACAATGTATTATTTATGTTGATAGTGCTTCTTAGCATGGTGTAGAAAGTCCATAGGGGCGATGCTTTATATTTAATGCTAAGTTCACTAAAATATGCCAAAAGAACATTCTCGTAAACGATGACTTAATATTCTTACTGCTACACCAATCTTGAAAATTGTTGTGTACACCTTTATATTTGTTTTAGAATTTTTCGGGCAATAAATTCTGTATGTTAACATTGGCTGATTGTCTTATTTCTGAAGCTGTACATATTAATTCGTCCTATCTGAATTCATCTTTTTCAGCAAACATTCACAATAATAATTAGGTATAAACTTAATTCCAGAAAACGTCATAATTATTCAAGTGACCTCCCCTCAATACCAATAATGGACTGTTCCCTTTCGGCTTATCGGCTTGTTCAGAAGCACAGAGCCAGGGAGTGATAGTTATTATAACTCACGGTGTTTGTTTACAGATACTATCAATTGCCCAAAAGTGGTTGAATAATGAATATATAATTCAATAGGAGTAGATAAGGAAGATTTTATAATACACTTTTTTTCAAGCACTGACGTAAGGCAGCTTTTGACCGCTTGTTTGAACTCCTCGCCAGACCGATCACCCATCTGGATAACTGGATACTTCGAAATGATCGAAAATACAGGTATATACAGGTATATACACATATATAAAGTGTGTTCCTTAAAGACAAGCTCATATTTAAAGGGGTCATTCTTCTACTAATTTCAAGAAGAAAACTTCCTATGAACGTATTTCCTAAAAGTCTTAACTTTTGAGATACATGTTGAAAAAATTTTCAAAAATAATCAAGCAATTTTAATTTAATTATTTTAATCAAGAACAGAACATCTGGCAAGAAAAACTGGATTCTCATTCATTTTGGAACCAATCTCAATATGCTTTCAGTCGATACACAAACATTTATTTCTACACCGCATCAGATTTTTGTGGAATTGATCCTGAAGTAAAACGATTTTTATTTTTCCAAGCAAAAACCATGCGTCGGACAAAGACGACTCGAATCATCAAATTTGCTGAAAAATGGTTGAAGATCTCAAAGAGTGATTTTTATTTCGAGAGAAAGCAGTGGCGTAGAACTTTTTGTTCCAGAAATATTCAATGCACCTATTCGTCCACCACTGGTAAAGTACCTTGATGCAAAGAAGACATGTACCAAATTTTATAAAGAAGTTATATCGGTTATTATTTAAAACTAATTTTGGTTGTGTTCATTTTACTTTATAAACTCCAAAAGATGGATGAAATTTGCCGATTTACAAGCTCAACAGGCGCATTTAGACCTCGAATATATCCCGGAAATTTCAAAACTCTAGACTGATTCTTGCGAAAGTTATCATGTTTAGGGACGGACAGGAAGAATTTAATTTTACCACAAATTTTTCATCTTTGAGTCCAACCTAATAGTTTAAGATCATTCTCGTCTTAAAATTCGAAGTTACAGACATTTGCAAGAAATGGTTAGTGTTCGATTACCGTTTTTACCCCAAATGCCTTATATGTGGGATTTTCATTAGCTATTCTGAAAAGACCTTCATTGTATAAGGGGAAAAAATCGAACAACTTATAGATCCTTAAGCATAAGACAAGGGTTTTCTCCAACGTTAAGACCTTTCAGAAAAACTAAAGAGGATTGGCAAGAAGTATTTGGAGTGAAAACAGTGCTCAAATCATCCAACAGCCAAAGGTCGGTTCTCAAGTAAAGTAAAACGTGAGTTAGAGAAAAGCCTATGAATATTGTATCAAATACATATAAAAGATGAAACCATATCTCGAAGGCAGACTAGAAAGACACAAAAAATTGAAAGGACTATCAGAAAGGGAAAATAAGATGGCTCAGCACTCCTGGGACAATAATCATTAGAGTAACAGGAGAAAAATTCGACAAGGAGAAAACTGAAAGAAGCAACTTACATCGTTACATCGCTGTAACAGACAATCCTATCAGTAGACTTCCAGGAAATAAGTTTCATTAGGTCATGACTAGAAACAAAACGTCAAAAACAACCGAAGATCGCGAAGGTTCCATAATATCAACCAAGTTGACCCAAAGGGAATTATTGTGTAATGAATCTGATGAAATTCAGCCTCAAGGATACCTCGGAGACGTTGGAAAAAAATTCCATTGACGATGAAAATAGATCGAATAACTTTTCATGCTATTTCCAGGAGTCGATTGATCTTCCCACATACAAGCGTAGCTCCTGCCTTGGATGGAAATCTAATCTCAAAACATCAAAAAACCTTAGGTGCTTATTGCTACAAGAGAAGTTATACCCGATTCATGCTTTATTCATACCAATACCCCGTGATCCATTATACCACCAGTGGCGGCTCGTCAGGGACGGCAGGGTCGGCACTGCCGACCCTAAAAATCTCGATCAGCAAAAATGCAAATTTTCACTTCTGTCAAATAACCGCTATATACATGACTCCCAATAGTCCCAATCATTTTTATAAAAATTAAAAAAATCAGGTACGTGATACCTGTGCAACTTCTTGAAAATATTACGCTCTTCCAAGTCCAATCCCGCATCGTATACTCGGTCCGTAGACAAAATAGGCCCATCTCGAATACACGAAGAACGTCGTTCGATGAGGTACATCTTTGCTCATATTGCCGACCCTATCTAGATATCTTTCGACGAAGCGTTAATAACAATGAATCGAATTAGTTCAAAGTTGAATTATTCCTGTGGGAATTTTATTCAGAAAATGATTAATATTAAGGTTTATTTTCATCGAATATCCGATATTTTCTGTTTCACATAACAAATGACATAATAATTACAAGAGATTATTGTTGCTTAAAATGAATATTGGTCGTATTCAATATTTTTCATAGACATGCATGCTGCACATATATGTAATACTTATGAATTTCCGACAAGTTTCAAACATTTTTTGAAGGAAAAAAAATGTTGAGCGACCAAAATTAAACTCATATTGTTGGCCCTATATATCCTGGGTACGGCAATCGTCAATTTGCCGACCCGGTACCGCTGTATCTCGATTCACGAGGATTGTTCGGAAAACCTCGTTCTGCTTTCTATCGTTTACGGCTCGAGAGCCGAGTTTCGACATTTGTGTTTGTTTCTCGCCCTTAAATGAGTCGCAATATTTTTTGTTATTGTTAAACCGTTAAGTTTTTCCGTTTGTTTGGCTCATAAAGGGTAAGTGATTTTTACGCGAGCAAAATGGCCTTAAATCCGGTTAGAGAATATATTGCTTCTTGTGAAACTCCGACAAAGTGAAATTTTTGATTGATGCGATTGAAAATTTATCATACGAGAATAGGCTACTTTTGAAAAATATGCCATTTTTTTCACCATTACACCTATATATGTATATATTTTTTTATGTGTGTGTTCGGATAGGCTTCCCCGGTTTATATATATATATGTATATATATATATATCTGCCGACCCACGATAAATGTCCACCAGCCGCCACTGTATACCACCATCCCCGAGGTGTTGTTTGTCTTTTAGGGCAATCCGCACCTGGGGATCCGGACTCTCCCCTTCTCGACCCTTGATCCCTCCGGATTGTCCACAGTTCATTTGCCCGCTCCTGTCAGCGAGGCCGATCTTTGGGCGTCGTTATTCTCTCTGCAAAACAAAGGATTTTAATTGGGACGTTAGGTCGCTCTCGTACGTATCTCTTAATTAAAATCGTATATTTTTTGTAACGCGTTTCCGTAGTCCTCGGTTGACGGGATGAAGTGGGTAGGGGAGAAGGGAATGTGGGACCATGTGGGAGGATATTGGAGAAGCTTTGGGGCAGCAGGGAATTGACTTAGTGAGATTCCGAGAAATATGTACACTCAAAGAAATTTTCTAGTATATACTACAGGAATTCGGTAACTTCTACAGGAAATTCCCCCTATATAAGCGACAGAAGGAATATTTGTTGATTTTACGCGACCATTCCGGTCGTTTTATTCCTGTAGAGGTAACAAGTTTTACATTAGTTGGTGCAACTAAACTGTAGTTCGTCATTTCAACAGGAAAATAATACTGTGAAGAAAACAGGAATTTTCTGTGTAGTTACCTAGAGTATTTAACTGGAATCTCTTGCATTTCCTATTAAATTAACCACGCGGTTTTGGGAGTAATTTCCATGTGTCATTTTAGAAATGCATTCCTTTTTATTTTAGTTTTTTGACCTTATTGAATGCAATAATCAGTCATCATCGCAATTTTTAGGACACTCCCACAATTTTTCAGACATTCACAACTTCCATGCCGGAATTCGAACCCAGGCCTCCGGTACCCCAGTCCGGTCCATACTCAAGAAGGCTATCGAGGCGTCTTTGTGATGTTTTCTGTCTGAAGGGTGACTTGGCGAATATAAGCCTGCAATCAGGGTAATATTTATATTATATTATATTTATTATAGAGTATCTTTACATTATTCTACCGAATAGGAGAGAAATTCGTTGAATACCAGCTATGAGAGACTCCATTATAAATATAAAAAAAAAATTTCCCTGATTTCGGACACAATTTAGCGAATTCGATTACGGAATTACTGCCTACAAATGTTAGCACCTTTTCTGTCGCTTTTCGATCAATATTTTCTTCCAAACAATTTCAACCATATGGTACAACATGGATTAAAATACTTTCTGCTAGACAAGATTTATTCTGCTAGAATAATCTGAATTTCTGTGAGAAATACCAAACATTTCTGTAGAAGTAACAAGTAACGTGACGATTCCGGTTGAAGTGAATTGAGTCCTATGAAGGAAAAACGGTAAGTGAAGCATTGATCAGGTACTTTTATTTTAAAAGGAAATATTCCTATTGAAATAAAAGTACCTGATCACTGCAATACTTACAGTTTTTTCTGTTCATAGGACTCAAGTCACTTCAACCGGAATCGTCACGTTATGTCGCAGGTACAGATGGTTCTCAGAACGGCCTTCTCTTGTTGCAATAACGATAGTTGCGTTTGAACAACAGGAATTCATTTAACCGGAAATTCCCGGGATTCTTTTTTATCAGTGTAGTTTTGCTTCTCTTATAAAGCTGCAAATGACCTTTCAAATTTCAACCCAAGGATTTCTACAGGTCCTCAGGATCGAAAACATCATTTCGGTGCAAATTTAAGGAATAATTGTCTAAAATTTTTCCATATGAAATCATCTCGTGGTACAGCAAGAACGTCCAACTTCCAACAAGAAGTAAGACCAGCAAGTAAATGAGATGATCTTTCCATTGATCATCACGGTTTGTTCATTTTTATACGTACCTAAATCCTTTTTTCCAATTTGATGAACTATGAGAAGGGCATCTCTGGAGGATTTGAACCCCATCCTCACTGCAATTGGGTTGCTGATCCTTCTGAAAGGCCTTTCATGTTGATGATTACCATTCTCTAAGCTCTCTAGATCTCCTCAGTATTTGTAGTTGCATTTTTTCTCCTTCGCCATTTTGAGGCCATTTTCATCAGGATATCTATTCAACCTCAGCGTTCTAGTTACGTTTTCTATTGTTCCACTATTTTATGTTCCTCTTTCGAGGATCTTATGTTTGCTCTTCCATATAGGCATCTTGCTACTCCAACTTTGGGGTAATAATATTGATGGTTCGATTCGAATAGTTTCGAATAGTTTTTTCCATTTTCTTTCGTTACCAGGATATCTAGGGGTCTTCGACCATGAATTTGATCAATTCCTCCAAGCTGAGGGTTTATGTTCTAGGAACGCTTGGGCCAAATGAGGAATGTATCATCTACGTATTCTAGCCACACAGTAAGTTGTCTTCAATTTGTAGGATTAAATCGCCTCATCTTCAAAGTATCCCATGTGGATGTTGCTCAGTAGAGGAGTGAGAGGGAATCCCATTGCCTATTCCTAATTGCCTAATTCCAACCCATTTTTGTGTACCTACTTCTTTCTTTTTTCTGATGTCTTAATTTTTAGCAAATACGTAATTTTTGAATTTTTTTGGCCTCAATAGAATTCAAAACCTTCTCTTGAATTATGAATACAAGGTCCATAAGTTACCTCAATTATTAACATGTGTTGGTAGTTATTTCTTTGTACTCATTCGATGGTGACTAATAAACTTATTATTAGGTATTATTAATTCTTGTCGGTAGAATTGTTTTTCCACTCCAAAGTAGCTTACGTACGAGGTGCTTGATGTTTTTTATTTTATAGGTAAACGTTGGATTATTATTAGTAAACCTAACCTAAACCTCAATTCGATATAGAAAAAATTCAGGAGCTTTTGAGCGCTCGTTCATACATCGCATTCTCCAGTTTCAGAAACCAATTGGAAAGATTTTGACAGCTGTCGAATAAAATTTCAAATTGAGGCGAAAATCCAGAGTTCACGTCAGTGCTTTAGGTGACCAATTTTTTTTTCGATAATTCGCTAGAATTTTCTACGGTAGTATTGGTAATGCGATCTGGACAATTTCCCACGTAGTTTGAATACATTATTCTTCATCTATGTGCGAAATTTCATTTCAATCGAATAAGTAGTTTCGAAATTATCAGGACAAAAATATTTTGAACGGCTATATTTACGGAACCCCTAGTCTTATTTTGCTCATTGCGAAATTCGCGAAACGAACCTAACCTGAGAATTTCAAGTCCCTAGGCTTTTCCGTTCGGAAGTTTTGATTTTCTATGGTTCTGATCATGCGATCTGGAAAAAATTCAGCTCGAATATATCATTCTCAATTTAAATACAAAATCAAATCAATAGTTCTGAAATTATCAAGAAAACTGAATTTCAAACGGCCATATTTACGGAACCCCTAGTCAAATTTCGCTCATTGATGAACGTGACTGCAACATTCGAGATCCACAAATATCCTGAAAATTTCAAGTCCCTAGGCCTTTCCATTACAGAGTTATAATTTTCTGGTGATGTGATCTAGACAAAATTTTGTAAGTATCTTGAACACAACATTCTCCATATGAGTGCCAAAATTCATTTCGGTCGAATGTGTAGTTTCGGAGTTATCTAGAAAACAAAATTTCGAACGGCCATATTTACGTAACCCCTCGAGGAATTCTGCCTATTAACGAACTTAACCTCGGCATTTGGGAACTGAACCCGCACTGAAAATTTCAAGTCTCTAGGACGTTCCGTTCGAGAGTTATCGTGTATACGGCACATTTTCAGCTCAAAATTCGATAAATACAGACATCGTGACGAAATGATATAGCCCTCGTGTAAGTAGTCCGAGCGTTCAAAATAAAGCCTCAAAAGTTGGATTGAAACCTCGTCCCTCAATTATGTTTGAACCAAATGATGTCATTTGGAACACACTATTGTAATGCTGAATATTCTGCAAGATATGTATAGATAGAGGTTCCTGTGCTGAAAGTAACGAATTCAAAGGTTCGGGTGGCGTTGTCAGTTTGATTTTTCCATTCAAACAACATCATCCCGGAGGTTCGTTTTGGTATCTCAGAGTATTGCAGTATTGACAAATGGTGCTCATATTTCCAAAAGACACCAATATATTGCTAGCAATCGACTGTGGGATCATATCTAAATGCCAAACGCTCAAAGTTGAACATTTCATTGGGTTCTATATCTTGTTGTATCTCGCCTGAGATCGATAATATCGATTCTTTTGGAGCTGGGACAGATCTTGATTGAGAACCTTTCGTTCTGTTTGCTCATTGTCTCGATCATTACTAACTCGCCTTGATTCACACGTCCGCCGACCAATATTTGGACGCCTCACTGATGGCATTTTTATCACAATAACTATCCCCCAACACGACGATATATATAACACAAAGTGATCAACTTCTGAGCAATTTCTAAAAACACGATAAACTTCACTCGAACAAGTGTCAAAATTCTCATGAAATATAAGCAATCTATGAGTTTTCACTTGGTCGGAGGAAAAAGGAAATTTTTTCTTTTCCGTACGAGTTTTCTGGAAATATTTCGTTGTTTAAACCGTGTCGTGATATTAATGAACACAACTAAAAAAGAATTATCGAATTTGGTGCAGTCGTTTGAACATGATGCTTGCACATACGTAAACAATAGATCCTCTTTTATTAATATAGATAATTATGTTCCATTTCTTGATTTGGTTATTATTTATGCAAACTGGGGTCTATAGATTTGTTGTGGAGAGATTCATCCTTCACACGATGTCATTACCAATGCCCCAGATTATTCCCTAAAGGTATTATTCTCCTCTTTGATTTTAATTTCTGTTTGCGCATTTCCTTCGAGTCGTATCGATGGATCAAGATCATCGAGGCATCTCGCAAATGAAGGAATCATCGCCCTACCCCTGGAATTCCTGCGACGCCGGCGATAAGGCCTGTTAAACCTTGATTAAGCCAATATCATCGGAAGTTTAGCGGGCGCCATCATAACGCCGTTTAAAATAGGGTTATGACGTCTAAAGTCCGTTTATCGGCGTGACGCCACATTAAGGTTAAACCGGAAACTCAACCCCAAACGGCCGTGCGGGTGCGGATGCCGTTGCTCAGTTGTTTTCGTCTTCATTATCCCGGAGTAAATTCGCACGCACTCTGCGATCAGCGTCGAGCGTGACAATTGCAGATTTGCCGGTGGAAAACGGGCGCGACAGGGGGTCGGCGGGGGTGTACGGCCGCCGCCGCCGTTATCTGCGTTAAATGAAGTGTACGGTCGACGGAGGAGCTTCCGCGAGCGCCTTAAGCCTTTCGCTGGCGGCGGTATCCCCGCAATTCCCTGGGATCGTGGCAGCGAGAGGGATAAGTCCTTCGGATTGGGAAGTGAAGCGGAAACGGCCGTTCCCCAGGAGATATTGTCTGTGCCTGCGAGATACCGGCGCTGCTGCAGGTCCGTAACTCGGAGGAAGGGGCGGTTTGGTTCCTCGTTCTTCTTATGGTAGATCTGAAGCTTCGCTTTGTTCCAACCAGCGGTTCTCGATATTTTCTTTTATGTTCTTCTTACTCTCAGTGGTTTAATCGGACATACGTGAAATTAGGCATTAATCCTTCTTCTGATGTAGCTTCATCTGCATGAAATAATTTTACGTAAGCAGGTCCTACTGAATAAGCCTTATCGACGAGTCCACCAGTAGCTCCGGGAAGAAACACATATCAAAGAACGTGACCTGAACATTCAGGCGAGAACAGATCGCCAAGAAGGAACTTCACATATCTGAAAATTACGAAAAGCACTGCCGTGAAGGCAGGAGCTTTTGAGCGCTCGTACATGTTCCTTGTAGGTAGATTCGCATTTTTCAGTTTCAGGAATCAATTGAAGGCATTTTTGACAGCTGTCAAAAAATTCTGAAACTTAGGCGAAATTCCAGACTTCATGTCATTGATTCAGCTGATCAATTTTGTTTCGATAATTCGCTAGAATTTTCTACGGTATCTATGGTCTTGGTGATGCGGTCTGGACAAAATTTTGCACGTAGTTTGAATACATTATTTCTCAGCTAGGTGCATAATTTCATTCCAATCCGATCAGTAGTTCCGAAACTATCTGGAAAAAAATATTTTGAACGGCCATATTTACGGAACCCCTAGTCTCATTTTCCTCATTGATGAACGTGATCGCGATATTCGCGATCCAAACCCACTCTGAAAATTTCAAGTTCCTAGGCCTTTCCGTTCAAAAGTTACAATTTTCTATGGTTTCTATGGTTCTGGTCATGCAATCTGGACAAAATATTGCTTCAATAATTCATTCTCGATTAAAATACAAAATTTCATCTCGATCGAATCCGTAGTTTCGAATTTATCGAGAAAACAAAACTTCAAACGACCGTATTTACGGAACCCCTTGTATAATGTTGCTCATAGATGAACGTGATCACGACATTCGAGATCCACACCTTTCCTGAAAATTTCAAGTCCCTAGGCATTTCCGTTCAAAAGTTACAATTTTCTATGGTTTCCATGGTTCTGGTCATGCGGTCTGGACAAAATTTCGCATGTAGCTAAAACACCTCATTTTCCATTTGAGTGCAAAATTTCATCTCGATCGAATCTGTAGTTTTCAAGTAATCAGGGAAACAAAACTTTGAACGGCCATATTTACGGAACCCCTGGTGGAATTTGGCCCATTAACGAACTTAACCGAGGCATTTGGGATCTGAACCTACACTGAAAATTTCAAGTCTCTAGGTTGATCCGTTCGAGAGTTATCGTGCTTACGGCCGGCCGGACGGACGGACGGACAGACTCGAATTTTCCGATGGATTCGTCATCAGTGAGTCGAACATAGTCGATTGAGACCATTTTCGGCTCAAAATTCGAAAAATACAGACATCGTGACGAAATGATATAGCCCTCGTGTAAGTAGTACGAGCGCTCAAAAAAGGTTTTGATATATTAGAGAATACGAAAAATACTCTGCTTCAATTTTATTTTTCAAAATATTATTTTCTATAATTATATCTCGGCATCAATATTCTCATAGCGTGTTTTTGCGCGATTGTTTTTATGAACAAGAGCGTTAACATTTAGCTCAAATGTCCTATAATTTCAGAACTTTGAGCCGAAACGTACGAGGTCTGAATGCGCCAGTTGGATTGAGATATGGTGCTGGGTTATTCAATTGCAATCCTGTGACTGTTCACAGTTAGGTTCCCAGAAACAAGCGCTCTCGGCTGCAATAATTCTAAAAACTAATAAAGGTATACACTAGAGTTCTTTGACCAAACTCTGCAGTGACAGAATTGTAGAGAATGAAAAAACGAAGAAAAATTATAAAAGCACTGCCGTGAAGTCAGGAGCTTTTGAGCGCTCGTACATCCACCTTGTAGGTAGATTCGCAATCTCCAGTTTTAGAAATCAATTGAAGAAATTTTCGACAGCTCTCAAAAAAATTCTCAAACTCAGGCGAAACTCCAGATTTAATGTCAGTGCTTCAGCTGACCAATTTTTTTTCGATAATTCACTAGAATTTTCTACGGTATCTATGGTCTTGGTGATGCGATCTGGACAAAATTTCGCACGTAGTTTGAATACATTATTCTTTAGCTAGGTGTAAAATTTCATTCCAATCCAATCAGTAGTTTCGAAATTTCAGGAAAAAAATATTTTGAACGGCCATATTTACGGAACCCCTAGTCTTATTTTGCTCATTCATGAACGTGACCGCGACATTCGCGATCCAAACCTACCCTGAAAATTTCAAGTCCTAGCTCATGCGATCTGGACAAAATGTTGCTTCAATATATCATTCCTAGTATAATTTTGCTCATAAATGAACGTGATCACGAAATTCGAGATCCACATTTATCCTGAAAATTTCAAGTCCCTAGGCGTTTTTGTTCAAAAGTTACAATTTTCAATGGTTTCTATGGTTCTGGTCATGCGATCTGGACAAAATTTCGCATGTAGCTTGAACACCTCAATCTCCATTCGAGTGCAAATTTTCATCTCGATGAAATCTGTAGTTTCCAAGTAATCAGGAGAACAAAACTCTGAACGGCCATATTTACGGAACCCCTGGTGGAATTTGGCCCATTAACGAGTTATCGTGCTTACGGCACATTTTCAGCTCAAAATTCGATAAATACAGACATCGTGACGAAATGATATAGCCCTCGTGTAGGTAGTACAAGCGCTCAAAAAGAGTGCTAGTGCACCTCAATCGGGTCATTATTACCGTGGAAAAGCAGGGGTAAACCGTAAAAATCTGAATTTTTTCAAAAATCCATAACTCGGCCATTTCCGAAATTGTAGCGGTAGTTTTCTGGATGAAAGTAGTGGTAAATAGGAACTTTGAATGTACACAACCCGGACGATGTCGGATAGATAGTTTATATCTAATTCAATTCCGAAAGGTCAGATTTTACATGACGTTTGTGAATTGTGAAACGACGGATTTTTCAAAACTGTCACTCGAGACAAGTGAAATAGAGTTGTGTAATATTCATTACGCAACTAGTTGTATAATGAAAGAACAAGAAACTGATAATTTTATTCTTTGAATATATTGAGAACAAGAATATTCATTATGAATAAGAAGAATTAATATATACCTTCGCAAAAAAATAATTGTTGTCATCAGTTTCTTTTATGAAAGTTTCGAATTGCTCTCTACTGAACACTTTTGATTTTTTTGCATGATAACCCATGCCTTTTCAATAATGCAATCAATGTGGTGTACGTTTGGATATCAACATCTTTCTCAACTTTTAGTCCACTCTTCAACATGGAATATGTCTTCCACATCGTCGATGCTTTCAAAGCTTTCATAGTTCCGAAATATGCCAAGATGACTTTTTCAGTTATAACTGTAACCTTCTTCGTTTGGCACCATTCTTCAAACTTTTGGTATGCTGCGTCATATCTAACATTCAATTTTCGTAGTATTAATTCATTTAATGCCTTATTTGCCGATTCTTCTATATCAGATGGTATTTCGTCAACAACTACTTCGGAAAAACTACTCATTTTTGGCCTACCTACGTCTGACACGTTTGATATTGCTTATTAAATATTCATTCTGACAAATCTCAACGCCGATGTCTCATATTATCACGAGAAAACGATTGTATTATATTCATGAAATGATATACCTAATTAGATAAAATTTTGTACGAAATACGTAATGAAATAACCTATATTGTTCGACTCGCGTAATTTGCAATAAAAAATATTATACTCATCGAACAATATCGGTCATTTCATAACTGATTACGTAAATAACTATTGCGTAATCACGATTTGAATTATTTTAGGCACTATTTTCGGGAAGGGCAGTATGCGTCGGAAGTTGTCCGATTTCAATTTACAAAACGGATTTTGAAAGTAAAAGTTTAGTACTACAAAACGCCAATCTTGATTTTTCGTCAAAATGTTGCAAAATGGGTGAAAAATACGTGAAAACATGACCAAAACCGGACCAGCGCTCGATCGTGGACGAATAGTGGGGGTAGCCGGCCGACGCGGAAAAATGCGAATTATAATAAAAACGCGCTGCAACTGCGCGCGAATTTACATTTATACCCTCACTACCCGACCGCAATCGAGCGTTCGGCCGGTTTTGGTCATGTTTAAACGTTTTTTCCACCTATTTTGCAACATTTTAACGAAAAATCAAGATTGGCGCTCTG
Organism: Aphidecta obliterata; assembly: GCA_963966015.1. Lineage (NCBI taxonomy): Eukaryota > Metazoa > Arthropoda > Insecta > Coleoptera > Coccinellidae > Aphidecta > Aphidecta obliterata. The sequence continues at coordinate 13,851,673 of OZ014435.1, read as the reverse complement.
TAGTACTATACTTCTTTTTTTGAAATCCGTTTTGTGAATTGAAATCCTGAAATGATTCAAATCGCAAGTACGCGAAAACTGTTCATTCAGCAATTTCCGGCTTGTGCACACTCAAGGTACCTATTAACCACTACTTTCATCCGAAAAATACAACTTTGAAAATGGCCGAGTTATGAATTTTTGAAAAACACGATTTTTACGGTTTTCCGGCTTTTCTACGATAATAATGACCCGATTGAGTTGTACTAACACTCATTTTCTTTGCCTTTTCATTCTCTACAATTCTGTTGTTGAAAATGCCAGCATCGCTACATTGGTTCAGATTTTACAAGCAAAAACTAAATCTATCGTTTTAAAAAAAAATAATATTGTGTTGGGACTGACTTAAAGTGCATCAGTTTGCTGGTCGAGGAGAACTTCGACAAGCAAGCTAAGCAGATGACGTTCTCTGTTACTATTCGTAATGAAACTTAAGTTTAGCACGGAAGTCGAACTTCTTGGTGGCTATAGATGATGCGTAGTACTTTCTTTCAGGTCAGTTATTATTCGAGCCGCAGGTTTCATATTCGATGCCGTATATGCCGCATAAAATTCGAAAACGTTGTAACGATGCTTTATCGTCTATTACACTTCGTATTGAAAGAAAACTAACTTCAAAAACAAAAGAAACAGTAAGAACGAAAATTCAAACGTGATTGGTTGTTTAGGTTCTCAGATAATCTGTCTTCATTACTTCATTCCGTCTGTTTACGTCCACCTAAAGTAAGATCATCTGTGACATTAACCCTTTCAGGCATTCAGAATTTTCTTGGGAAAATTCTGAACACATTTTTGAGCGCTCGTACTACTTACACGAGGGCTATATCATTTCGTCACGATGTCTGTATTTTTCGAATTTTGAGCCGAAAATGGTCTCAATCGACTATGTTCGACTCACTGATGACGAATCCGTCGGAAAATTCGAGTCTGTCCGTCCGGCCGTCCGTAAGCACGTTAACTCTCGAACGGAACAACCTAGAGACTTGAAATTTTCAGTGTGGGTTCAGTTCCCGAATGCCTCGGTTGAGTTTGTTAATGGGCCAAATTCCACCAGGGGTTCCGTAAATATGGCCGTTCAAAGTTTTATTTCCCTGATTACTTGAAAACTACAGATTTGATCGAGATGAAATTTTGCACTCGAATGGAAAATGAGGTGTTCAAGCTACATGTGGAATTTTGTCCAGATCGCATGACCAGAATCATAGAAACCATAGAAAATTGTAACTTTTGAACGGAAACGCCTAGGGACTTGAAATTTTCAGGATAGGTGTGGATCTCGAATGTTGTGATCACGCTCATCTATGAGCGAAATTATACTAGGGGTTCCGTAAATATGATCGTTTGAAATTTAGTTTTCTTGATAATTTCGAAACTACGGATTGAGATGAAATTTTGTATACTAATGGAGAAATTTATATTCAAGCTACTCACATCCAGATCAGATGACCAGAACCATAGGGGTTCCGTAAATACGGTCGTTTGAAATTTTGTTTTCTCGATAATTTCGAAACTACGGATTCGATCGAGATGAAATTTTGTATTATAATCGAGAATGATATTAAAGCAATATTTTGTCCAGATCGCATTACCAGAACCATAGAAACCATAGAAAATCGTAACTTTTGAACGGAAAGGCCTACGAATTTGAAATTTTCAGGGTGGGTTTGGATCGCAAATATAGCAGTCAGGTTCATCAATGAGCAAAATTAGACTAGGGGTTCCGTAAATATGGCCATTCAAAATATTATTTTCCTGGTAGTTTCGAAACTACTGATCGGATTGGAATGAAATTATGGACCTAGCTGAGGAATAATGTATTCAAACTACTTGCGAAATTTTGTCCAGATCGCATCACCAAGACCGTAGATACCGTAGAAAATTCTAGCGAATTATCGAAAAAAAATTGATCAGCTGAAGCACTGATATGAAGTCTGGAGTTTCGCTTAAGTTTCAGAATTTTTTTGACAGCTGTCGAAAATTCCTTCAATTGATTTTCAAAACTGGAAAATGCGAATCTACCTACTAGGTGCATGTACGAGCGCTCAAAAGTTCCTGCCTTCACGGCAGTGCTTTTCGTAATTTTTTTTGTGTTATCGCTGCCGCGTCACGGTGGTTTTGTGATGGGACTCATTCAATAAATTTTTTGACAGGTGATTTCATGTTGAAACCACAAAGAACGAAAGGGTTAATGCTGCAAACCAAACTTCAGAGCGTATGCGTTCAATCTAACTCAGAAGTTTATTGCTGATAGTAGATCCTCGTTCCGAATTGCCACTCGGCCAGCGAATTGATTACGAATGAAGCTTGAGAAGGCTAACACACTTGATTATTCTGAGCGTCATAAATCAACTGTTTACGACTTCCCGAATGATTTCAATGACGCCCTGAATGCACTTTCGGCAAAATTCTCAGATAAATACGCGGTTTATATAACAGTCCCCAACAAAAAGCTATAGGGATATCAATCAGTTCCACTCGATGATCGAAAGAATGACGCAAAGAACTAGCCATAAATGAAGACCATGCAAATAACCCAGATAATTTTCCAATATTTTTAATAATGATAGGTGGTTGGGTTCCTTCATCTTCATGGTCGATTTCTTCAAGAGAAATTGTGTTCAAAGTAACCTATAATTCGTTCAGCGTCTGCGCAAGATGCAGCATGTCCGAACATACTCGATGGGAGGATCCAAGAGGACAGGATAAAAATAGTAAGACTCAAACTTAAACTTAGACTTAAACTCACCCTCTGCAAAAATGTCCATGCAACGTCTTGCCTAATAGGCACAGAAATTAACCTATTCAAAACGTAAGTCTTCTAACGGCTGCAGAAATGGATGAATACGAATAAAGCGTTTTACTACCGTATCCACACATCGCATATAGCACCCTTTACCACAATCCCCATAGTTTGGTGCATATGCCCCGAAGAAAATTCAACATTGCGACGATTGGCACGTCTTCGTTTGTCCCTTATTAGGCAATCATGTATATTCGAATATAATCAGGTGATTCAACACTGAACACCACCCTTTATCGCCCTAGATTCCAGTACCGTCGTAAAATCTACCACTCCAAACGTTGTTCTCTATGTTGTGCTGTAAGTACGTACTCAAGATCTGATTCTGCTGTAAACCTTTCAGAGGGTTACATGAGGACATATTGGAGAATCCGTCCCTTATTTTCATAAGTCGAAGATGGCGGCCTGGCCCATCATTTATTCTTCCTCGCCCTCTGGATACTCTTTTACGACTCTTCTGAGAAAATTGTTAGATGAGCTGTTATCACTTGGACCCTATAAATATTAATCAATTGCCACCTTTCAGTATTTGAACGTTTCTGCCAAGTTTGGTAAACATACACAACTTGGTATTGCGATTTTCACTTATAAAACTTGATATTGCCGAAAATATTCGTCGTCAACCCTTGGACTGTAAGGGAGTAGGTACACCACTTGTGTGCTTAAAATCGCCGCCTGTTCGCCGAAATCCGCGAGTCCACCTCTGAACGTAAAAAGTATAAGATTGTGAGCGGGTGCAGTCGGGGGGAGTCCGCCGCCCCGGGCGTCTTCGGAGGGGGCGGAAAGAGAAGGAAAACTAGTCTGCTCAGCTATGCGGGCCCGAGTTGGGTTAATGGCCGTTTGAAATTGCGCTTTCCATCTTGTCTCATCCCGCCTATTCCTTGCACGTAAGGAACTCAACTCATGCGACTTGTAATATTTGTTCTCCTCTCTTCCGAAAGCTGGTGCCTTTTCCACCCCCACCCCCCTCGGCGGGGGTTCATCCGGTGCCTTATGAGATCCTTGGGCGCGTGTGGGGTCGTCGGGAAGGATAATTGCGAAGGATATGAGTTTCCTATTATGATGGGGTTCAGAAAAAGGCGCAATTATATTTTATGTCGACAAGAATTTTTCGGCGTGAAAGAATCTTGCAAGATTAGGAAGAACCGGCTTCTGTTGAATACCAATAATTAGTTCTTTGGGCTTCAGGAAGGGAGTGAGGATTCAGATAATAAGGAATGGGAATAAGAATTGCTCTCCTGATATATATGTAGTTTCGGTATTTAAGAATTTTTGGCCTCAGACGCAAAATAAAATGATCAGATAGGTATCATCTTTTTGCATTCGTATTCGAGGCTGACCAAAAATGTAAATTTTGAATTTGACGTATATGTAGTGAAATGCATAGAATGAGATCATGTAAAAATCTAGAAATACTTACATTATTGTCATTGTATTTATGAAAATTGTTGGATCGAAGTACCAAGAAAGTGGTTGCCATAGAAATGAATAGAAAACATTGAGAGTTTGGAGGACCATTTTGAAAAATTAGATAGATTGAAATTGTCCAGTTCGAATTCGAAAAAATACAGGAAAAATTGGGAATTCAGTAAAACTGAAGGAAGGAAAGCGTTCGAAGAAAAAATTAATCTGGGAGCATTGAAGAGCTGGATGAGTGTATTGATTGATCTTGGAAAGGAGTAATCAGGAATTGGAATAGGAATTTAACAAGATTTTAGGAAGATAGGATGAATAACTGAGACTGTATATAAGGAGACATTTGCAGTGTTATTTCTATAGATATAAGTTTGATTTACGGAATAGAAAATTTCTCAAATTTATATAGAGTAATTGAATTGAGTTGAATCCTTAGTTGAGAAAGGAACTGACAATTTGAATTATTAATCCTAAAATTAAATATTTGATGGCTGGGTTTTTTCTTCGAAATCAATCTGAAATATATAATTGTGAAAAAGAAAATACGAACTATATCATCAGTACCTCTACTTCCTACACTATCGACCATATTTTTGAGAATAGTTGATGTAATAACCACCATGAAAGAATAGATTTTGTTATTTTTCGTAACTCTCCTCCTGTTTTAGCACTAATTATCGTTGTTCACAAATAGACATATGAATTAACTGAAAGGTTTTTCCATAAAATAAATATTTTATGATTTAAAAAAAATAAATTTTAATTTGTTTACACCCAAAAATTATTGAAGATCGTTATTTCGTTGTAGATGAATATTGGATATCTGGCTGGATTTTCAATAAGAATCAATTTTTGAGCGCTCGTTCTACCTTCACGAGGGCTATATCATTTCGTCACGTTCACGATGTCTGCATTTTTTGAATTTTGAGCCGAAAATGGTCTCAATCGACAAGGTTCGACTCACTCAGGACGAATCTGTCGGAAAATTCGAGTCTGTCTGGCCGTATACACGATAACTCTCGAACAGAACAATCTAGAAACTTGAAATTTCCAGGTTAGGTTCGAATCTCGAATACCGCGGTTCGTTATTCGATCTTGGTGAAATTTTGCACTCAGATGTAAAATGACGTGTTCAAGCCACATACCAAATTTTGTCTAGATCGCATGAACCATAGAAACCATAGAAAATTATAACTTTCGAACGGAAAAGCCTAGGGACTTGAAATTTTCAGGTTAGACCATAGATACCGTGGAAAATTCTAGCGAATTATCGAAAACAAAATTGATCACGTCAGTGCTAACGTGAAGTCTGGAGTTTCTCCTCAGTTTGAAATTTTTTTTGACAGCAGTCGAAAATTTCTCCAATTGGTTTCTTAAACTGGAAAATGCGAATCTACCTACGAGGAAACTGAACGAGCGTTTAAAAGCTCCAGACTTCACGGCAGCCCTTTTTTTTCTAAGAAAATGAGGTGAATTGTGCTTCCTCACAGAAATGAAATTATCGAACCTAATCGACTGTTTTATGGAAAACGCCTACATTAAAGGCAATTACAGAGTTTTCAGAATGAAGGAGAGAGTGGCGAAGTTTTTATCATATAGATACTTGTGTGACATTCGTTTTTGCTATTACATATCTTGCTTCGAATATTTATGAAATTAATTGGATTATTATAATTTTCGCGTCCTTGTTCGTTCTAACTGAATCGGATTTTAAATTTTTGCTCGTTAAATTAACTTACTAATTCTTCATTTCAACCTTTTTTGTATCTTTATTGTTTGTATCAATTTTATTTTAGCTTAGTATATTTTTTTCTTTGTGAGAGATGAGTTTAGCTCATTCGAATGTGCGCTCACTATTGTCAAGTTTTAGGGAATTCAATGATTTGACGTCACTCAATAACTTTGATCTTATTGGGGAAGCGGAAACGTGGATGAGTGGCCTTCCAAGTCCATTTTTTGCCAGATTACAATTTATTTCAGAAGAATAGGGGTGGTGAAAAGATGTTTATGTCAGAAAATGTTATCGTGCTGAAATTATCTCAATTAATTTTTCCGTTGGTACCCCTATTAAGTTTTGAGGGTAAAAACATAGTGAATATTTCACCTATTAATTCTTATTTCTCGATTTCAATACAAACAGATTATTCACCTCTTCTCACTTCACTATGGTGTTACCCTAACTTAACGACGACGCTGGCTAAAACACAATACGGCTAGCACAAATCTGTCTCGTTTCGGGCATCATGCCTGCGGTGTGTCTCGAAAATCCAATCGATTTGATTTCCCGGCCATGGCGATGCTCGATGCCTGAGTTAGGGCGATGGTCGATGCCTTACAATGAACGGTTTAGTTCAGTTACATGTATTCGTTTTTGATGCTTGAGGCGAGTAATGATGCGAGGCTTCACTATGTTTTCATTACCCTTAGTGTTGAGAAATGAACGGTTGGCAATTTGAACATCTTATCAATCAAAATACGTCCAAGGGCCTTTCCTTTCGAAAGTTATTGTGTTTACGGAGAGCTGGACGGACGGACAGAATTGAATTTGGCCCCGAATACTTCACCAGTCTCTTTCTTCGATCAATGCAATTCACCGATTTTATGTCCTCAAAATCGTGTTGCTATGTATCAAGACAATTGTAGTCATTCTTCGTTAAACATTCCGTCTAGATTCTAGAAAAAACCCGGTTGAGATAAATAGCAATGGAATAACCTTCTATGTAAAAATAATTGCCGAAACCAGGGATCGAACCAGGGACCTTTAGATCTTCAGTCTAACGCTCTCCCAACTGAGCTATTTCGGCGTTGGTGACATTAAGTATTTGTTCAACGATGTTGTACTTAGATCACGGGTACTCGAAGTCCATAGGAACGATGACGAATACATATGGAGACAATGTGGTATACCAGATGTTTAAGACCTCTCGTAATGAATTTGAATGACATAAGAATGCGAATGCAGAAATGGTTTTGCTCAATTTGAGTTCTTGCGTAAACCGGGGAAAGGTATTTGGCTGAAATTACTTTAAAAAGACCTCGTGTCCTTTGGGATGATAATTCGACCGCTTTCGATCCCCGAGACGCCGCGGATCAAAAGCCTATACAATACTTTGGGGGTAACTTTTTTGCATTTTCGTTTTCGAGAGGGAGAAACGGGCTTTCCTACGGTACTCGAAAAGATGCCTACTTCCAATTCCAAACGAATGAAAATTACGTTCGAAAAACGACGAAAATCCGAAAAAGTTACCTCTAAACTATTGTATAGGCTTTTGATCCGCGGCGTCTCGGGGATCGAAAGCGGTCGAATTATCATCCCAGAGGACGCGAGGTCTCTTTAAAGTAATTTCAGCCGAAACTCCTTCCCCCGGTTTACGCAAGAACTCGATTTGAAAAAGTCCGATTTTTTGACACCTCGAAAAATAAATTCGGTCGATCATAGAGTCATAGATATTCCGTGACATTACTCCCGAAATTGAATTGAACGCCAATTGAAACGTCGACGAAATTCCTCAGAACTCAATCATTTCGAGATTAATTCAAATAAAATCGACGAGGTCTCAGCATTCGGACCGATTTCTGGATTGTTTGCCGTAATCAGTACCGCATAACTCAGTCAACGATTCATTGATTCAATTATGAAGTAGAAAGGCTTTATACTTAACGGCGTGAAACTTTTCATTTTATGTATTTCCTACCATTGTACGTATTATCGGACATTTTCCACTTCCCGGGTATCGCACTGAGACTCCAAACCAGTTCTTGCAGAACCCAAGGTTAAAATGAAAGTACGTAGAAATTTATATTTCGAAAGAACTGAATAATTGTAGACATTTCCCCACCAGGCTTTTTACATTGTATCGAGGCGCGCGTTCTGGCTTGGAATATGAGTTTTGCTTTTCATGTTGGTCTTTATCGTCGACTGAGTTATGCGGTACTGATGACGGCAAACGAACAGAATAGAAACCAGTCTACCTGCTACTCTTGTCGATCGATGATGACACGTTTCATTCAGTTCACTTCTCAATTTGGATTTCCCCCAGTGCATTCATTGATGGATAATATATATGTTTCTACAGTGGTGAATTTAACTGATGCAAGAAAAATTTTTGGTTTGGTTTTATGTTTAATGCTTCAAATGTTCTGTTTTTGAGCGCTCGTACTACTTACACGAGGGCTATATCATTTCGTCACGATGTCTGTATTTTTCGAATTTTGAGCCGAAAATGGTCTCAATCGACTATGTTCGACTCACTGATGACGAATCCGTCGGAAAATTCGAGTCTGTCCGTCCGGCTGTCCGTCCGTAAGCACGATAACTCTCGAACGGAACATCCTAGAGACTTGAAATTCTCAGTGTGGGTTCAGTTCTCGAATGCCTCGGTTGAGTTCGTTTATGGGCCAAATTCCACCAGGGGTTCCGTTAATATGGCCGTTCAAAGTTTTGTTTGATTACTTGAACTCTACAGATATGATCGAGATGAAATTCTGCACTCAAATGGAGAATGAGGTGTTCAAGCTACATGTGAAATTTTGTCCAGATCGCATGACCAGAACCATAGAAACCATGGAAAATCATAACTTTCGAACGGAAAGGCCTAGAGACTTGAAATTTTCAGGATAGGTGTGGATCTGAAACGCCGCGTTCACGTTGATCAATGAGCAGAATTATACTAGGGGTTCCGTAAATACGGTCGTTTGAAATTTGTTTTCTCGATAATTTCGAAACTACGGATTCGATCGGGATGAAATTTTGTATTTTAATCGAGAATGATAAATTAAAGCAATATTTTGTCCAGATCGCATGACCAGAACCATAGAAACCATAGAAAATTATAACTTCCGAAGGAGAAGGCCTAGGAACTTGAAATTTCCAGGGTGGGTTTGGATCGCGAATATCGCGGTCACGTTCATCAATGAGCAAAATTAGACTAGAGGTTCTGTAAATATGGCCGTTCAAAATATTCCTTTCCTGATAGTTTCGAAAATACCGATCGGATTGGAATGAAATTTTGCACCTATCTGAGGAATAATGTATTCAAACTACGTACGAAATGTCCAGATCGCATCACCAAGACCACAGATACCGTAGAAAATTCTAGCGAATTATCGAAAAAAAATTGGTCAGCTGAAGCACTGACATGTAGTCTGGTGTTTCGCCTAAGTTTGAGAATTTTTTTGACAGCTGTCGAAAATTCCTTCAATTGATTTCTAAAACTGGAAAATGCGAATCTACCTACAAGGTGGATTTACGAGCGCTCAAAAGCTCCTGAAATCACGGCAGTGCTTTTCGTAATTTTTTTTAATGAAGTTGAGTTTGGTATAATCATTAGGAGGGTAGTTTCGACTTTTGTACTTGAAATTCCACATCAAGTCGAGAGCAGATTAAACTTGAAAACTCCAAGTTCATCCAACAAAATCAAATTGAAGGTCGATATTCAATTTCGACGAATTCATTATTCATTCGATCGTTCGAGTTCGGACGAAAAACAATAAAACACAATCCTCCCGATGATCTATCATCGCCCATCAAAACACGCGTCCTCCCCTAATAACCGTAAAACGTCAAACGCCCAATACCGCCATAACCGCCCGCCGCATAATATGAATAGATGGCGCCGCCGGCGTATATACCCCGTTATATTTATAAATAAATATATATGTATATATTTACTCGAAAACTGCGTGGTTGCGGCCGATGTTCCCATTCACCGGCCCCCCATAAATCCGGATTTACGCCCTTCGATGACGTTTTTCGAGAGCACCTACGGGAACTTTTTCGACGCCCGGGCGGTCGCCCGACCCGGGGTCGCATGTGCTCGCGGAGATGCGACACCGATGGGCGTCCGAATGGGGTCGTAAAAAGAAACGGTTTCGGGGGTTGAGGGGGCTGGTGGGTGCGATGGATGAGGATCGACGTTTCAACGGTGCAAAGCAATGAAGACTGGGGGATTGAAAAGTTTCCGAGCTATAGGGGTGCGATATTCGATTCCGAATATTTTTCCTGTGGGCAGGTGTAATCCTTGGGATGGGTTCCTTTCCCATCAGTATATGTTTGATAAAGCAAGCATTCTAATGAATTCCAGTAGCCTAGGAGACATCAGGAATTATATTTTATCTACTCCTATTAAATTATATATTCATTATTCAACTACTTTTGAGTAATTAATATTATCCGTAAACAAAGAACGTGAGTTATAATAACTCACTACTATAAGTCCCTGGCTCTGTGCTTCTGAACGAGCCGATTGGCCGAAAGGAAATCGTCCATTATTGGTATTGAGGGGAGTAATATCACTTGAATCATTTTTAGGTTTTCCTAAATAAACCTAATTAAATGAATAATACCTTATTATTATTGTGAATGTTTTGCTAAAAAAGATTAATTCAGATAGTGAAGATGAATTATTATGTACACCTTCAGAAATAAAACAATAGGCCAATGTTACATATACAGAATTTATTGACTCCCAAAACAAATATAAAGGTGTATACAACAATTTTCAAGATTGGTGTAGCAGTAAGAATATTAAGTCATCGTTTAAGAGAATATTCTTTTGGTATATTTCAGTGAACTTAGCACTAAATATAAAGCATCGAGACTTTCTATACTCCATGCTAAGAAGCACAATCAACATAAATAATGCTTTGTTAAATGTAACTATAAAGATTTGTGAGTAAAGTTCTTTCTCTGTACTTACTTGTATCTTAGTATTTATTGTTTTAGTCGTAGATAAAGTGAAGTATTCAACTTGCGGCAATGGTCATAACTCACTTGATGAATTACAGCACTCGCCTTCAGCTCGCGCTGCAAACTTCATCTGCGTGGGTTATGAACTACATGAGTACATTGCCGCTCGTTGAATAATATATAGTCCATTTAAGAATTATTGACATCGAAGCAGGCCATGAACGTCCAGTCGAGGCTTTATTTCTGGTTACAAAAAGTAACTAAATTTCATCATAGAAATGAAAGATAAATATGACCTAGAAAAGTGTTGATGAGTATACGAATTATCGGTATTATCGAATAATTAAGCCGGAATATTTCGATTGCAGTTTGTACATGGGAGTTCAGGATTGAAAGCGCAAAAATATCGTGGAATGCTTTCATATGAAATTATCTCATATAAAAGTCAACCATGGAAAATTGAAGATCATTCAAATAAATAATTATTTTCACTCAGGACCATGCAATATTTATTGGTATTGGAAATCTTGCAAAATTCTAACCATATAACTATAAGAGTACCATTTTATGTCAGGATTCGGGAAGGATAATTAATGGAATTCTAGCAGGTAGCTAGTGGTGCAACAGAAAAAAATTTTTGGATACTTCGCAAGCACAGGGCCAAAAGAATGGATTGGAAAAAACGTTATAATGTATTAAGAAATAAGAGAGAAACAAAAATTAAAAATCTATGTAGTACATGAAGAATTTTGACATGAAATTTGTACCGAACGGTGTTGAATACTTCAAGAGAGTCAATTTTTATTTTCATTCATTGAAACTGTCCATGAATTATTGAAAATATTATAATTGATGAGCAATTTTACAATCATTCAGTATACTTTTGAATTGGGAACAATATAGCATGTGTATTAGCAGGGTACCATACAGTATAAGTATAATAAATAAACTCAAAATATCTATGAATGATACAAGAGCAAAGATAAAAATATTGATAACTTTGTTTCCACGTAGTGTAGTGATTTGGATGTGTTTATTGAATAAGCTGACATAATCCTATTGATGGGCATCCTTTTTCCTTTTGCAGGGAAGGTTTCAATATTTCAATAACCCATTTATGAAATAATTCCCCATTCATAGTAATCCTTTTCATTAATACCACTGTCAAGAATCAGATCACATCCAGGTAAAAATCCATCAATTGTTTCAGCATTCAAAATAGTGCACCTTCTGCCTTTACCCTTGAATATACTCGGCATACCTTTTGGATTATTTTCTAGTGTCCACTGACAAATTTGAATACCATTTTCGAATATCAAAATTTCATATAGATAAATGAATTTTGTTCCATTTATTCTCGGTATTTATCACAATATCGTATTATTTTTATTATATTTTTCTGTTTATCAGTAAGAATTTTCCTTCGATCAACTTTTTTGTATTTGTATCCAATTTTTTTTGAGATATAATATGATGTTGACTTCGATCAATTGAAATCTAGGTGCTCTAGCTTTGGCCAGTTCGAAAAGGATATCTAAACTGATATATACATTGTTTTTAATTCTAGCAAAAATAAAGTCATTCAATGTCTCTTTACTCTCTTTGAAGGAATAATCGTATCGCACAGGTTGTCTTTCTCTGCTAATTCCAGGCTATAATAACATGCTAATATTCTACGGACAGGGATTGGTGAAATCTGAAATTTTAAGAGACATTGATCAATCAGAATACACTTTGAGTCGGTGAATGACAGTTTACCTGAAACACTAGCGGAAATATATGCCAAATCTTTGAAAAACTCGAAGTAACACCGACAAAGTGCCTGGCGTTCTCTTGTTAGGCGCGATGTATCCTGGTCAATTCCAGCCATTTTAATAGCATAAGACAAAGAATACTCAAATTCAGAGCAAATTTTTATAATTACATATTCACCAATATCTTCGATAAAATCATCAACGCAAGATTTCTATGGGTAATGTTAGTGTTATTCCTATACCAACCTTTATTCAGCAACCCAAAATATTACTGAATAGTCTGTTACCAACTTAAATTCGATTTTTCACAGCCAACCGAGATGTCAATAATTCTTAAACGGAGTATACTATTTTCCATCTACCGCATTCTTCAGTTATGGCTGCCAGTACCAATTACCTTCGAAGACCCCAAAGAGTTCTTAGCTAAAATAAACGCCTTTCTTAAGGCAAAAGTTGAATCGTTTCACAAAAATGCATACATAATAAGAATATATCAATATCGAAGAAGACTATGTAGATGGAGGAAACAAATTTTGGAGAAAATGAGAGAAACAAATATCAGTGTCCTTGGAAATGAATCTCCACTGATCGCGAATTCTTCCCTGTTCCAACATCCAACATTGCCCATTTCGATGCAAACGCCGGTTCGAAAGTGGCCCTAACATCATTCGCCCATACTACACGTCTGCTCAAAATTCAAAGGGCCATTTCACATTCAGGTCTTCGAGGACGAAATACGACGTGGAGATGGAGGAGCCCATCTTCGAGCTCTCCGCCCGACGCGCCATACAGCAAAATTGATATTCTATTCAAATATGCAAATCTCCCGGCATGGAGAGGGTCCAGGAGGGATTGCCGGATCTCCATAGGAAGAGCCAGTCTTAGGTATTCGGGGATTATATAAAGCTGCATATTTATTAGTCGAAATATAGTCGAGAACGGCTTAGTCGGGTCGGATTAGCACCCAATTCGGATGTTAGGTGCCGTGCAAGCAGCGGAGGTGGCGAAGAGATACGCTGTTAAATCGGTGTGCTAAGGGGCTTCTGCGACGAGTCGAGTGGGGGATTGGTCAAGGATTTATTGAGGGGGATTTGAGACAGATATTGTCGAGGTGACATGATATGATCGACATTGTGAGGAGGAAATTATCTAAGTCTGGTATGATTTGATGGGAAAAAAATGAACAAACCAAATGTTGTTTTGGGAATTCAGACAATGAACATTTCGAAGTGAAGGAGAATCTGAATTTCGTTTTGGAATTCTGAACCTCCCAGGACTGTTCCGCTTTTTCCGCCATGTTTCGCAGCACCGTCTAAACAATCTAGCACGCCGCGAGTCTCGAAATTCCTCAGCAGACACGTCCCTAATTGAAATTTGCCAGAAGTTTCGCGAGCCGGCAGTTTGTGCTTTCCGTCAAGATGAAACACATGCTCCTAAATGTTTTAAGATGCAATTAAGAACATCGAATCAGAGCATAAAATAATTGTATCCATTCCGTGCTGTGTAAATGTAATTAGAGACGAGCCAAATGCGGTTTGGAGGGGGTGAGGAAGTTTCTCCATCCCTGTTGGCTTTATTAAACCAGGGGACCCCAAACATTTCGGCTTCGTCCGGGTATCGTTCGAGGCATTGCAGCATTAGTGGATTCTGGTTCTTGGAGGAAATTTTGCAGAAACCAGAAACATAGTTTTAGAGCATATTGAAATGTTCATTCTAAATAAAATATGTCTTTATATATGTCACAGCTATTTTACCCGCAGACTATTGGAACTATATACAAAGATGGAATATAAAGGCTAAAAATATTCGAAGAACATGCCCATACATCATTTTATTGTTGTGATTCGATAACATTCATATTTTACCTTATTGAAACTGAAAGAATACGCTGATAGATGGTTTATATACAAACAAAATTACGAATAGCACTGCCGTGAAGTCAGGAACTTTTGAGCGCTCGTACATCCACCTTGTAGGTAGATTCGCATTTTCCAGTTTTAGAAATCAATTGAAGGAATTTTCGACAGCTGTCAAAGAAATTCTGAAACTTAGGCGAAACTCCAGACTTCATGTCAGTGCTTCAGCTGACCAATTTTTTTTCGATAATTCGCTAGAATTTTCTACGGTATCTATGGTCTTGGTGATGCGATCTGGACAAAATTTTGCACGTAGTTTGAATACATTATTACTCAGATAGGTGCATAATTTCATTCCAATCCGATCAGTAGTTTCGAAAATATCAGGAAAATAATATTTTGAACGGCCATATTTACAGAACCCCTAGTCTAATTTTGCTCATTGATGAAAGTGACTGCGATATTTGCGATCCAAACTCACCCTGAAAATTTCAAGTTCCCAGGCCTTTCCGTTCAAAAGTTACAATTTTCTATGGTTTCTATGGTTCTGGTCATTCGATCTTGACAAAATATTGCTTTAATATATCATTCTCGATTAAAATACAAAATTTCATCTCGATCGAATCCGTAGTTTCGAAATTATCGAGAAAACAAAATTTCAAACGACCGTACTTACGGAACCCCTAGTATAATCCTGCTCATTGATGAACGTGAACGCGACAATTCAGATCCACACCTATCCTGAAAATTTCACGTCCCTAGGCCTTTCCGTTCGAAAGTTATGATTTTCTATGGTTTCTATGGTTCTGGTCATGTGATCTGGAGGAATGTAGCTTGAATATAAATTTCTCCATTAGTATACAAAATTTCGTCCAGATCGAATCTGTAGTTTTGAAATTATCAGGAAAACTAAATTCAAACGTCCATATTCACGGAACCCCTAGTATAATTTTGCTCATAGATGAACGTGATCACGAGATTCGAGATCCACACCTATCCTGAAGTCCCTAGGCGTTTCCGTTCAAAAGTTACAATTTTCTATGGTTTCTATGGTTCTCGTCATATTTACGGAACCCCTGGTGGAATTCTGCCCATTAACGAACTCAACCGAGGCATTTGGGATCTGAACCTACACTGAAAATTTCAAGTCTCTAGGTTGCTCCGTTCGAGAGTTATCGGACGGACGGACGGACCTACGGTACCTACTTTTTAAATATATTATCTATACCAATATCTTGAGTACTTATTGGGAGATGCCCCCCCCTGATATATTTCGGGCCCACTTGACTATTTTTCTGCCGATGCACTTGCTTTGAAATTATCGTGAGAAGACTTGTTGAACCGAACCAGCTGTCAGTGTGACAAAAAATAATGTCATCTCATTTTCATAAACTCAAAAAATCACAGAATTATAATCCAATTTTTCAACAGCAGATCAGAAAACACAATTTTCTTTCTTAGTGGAACACCTCCATAACTCATATTTCCACGCCTTGTATGACGTATGTTCACATAAAATTTCAAATCAAATCAAATCGAATCAAATTTGACCACGGATTATTGATCTGCGAGTCCAACCTAATCGTTTGAGACCATTCTCGGCTCAAAATTCAAAAAATTCGGACATTTGGGCTGTTTGGGCAAAATAATAACGGTGTAATTCTTCGAAACACGTGCGCAAAAAATTACTTATAGTGACACAGCCGAAATAGCTCAGTTGGGAGAGCGTTAGACTGAAGATCTAAAGGTCCCTGGTTTCGGCAGAACGTTTTGGCTAAATTTCAATTATTTGATGAGACTCAAATAATGTTGCTGAAACATAAGATACGTTTGCGCAAGTACCGTTCATGGCAAATTATTGAAATATTTATTGATTTAGAAAAAATACATTTGGGAATTATGTATGAAACACAATATATTGTAAATGGCCGCCACGGCTTTGCTGGAGGCCAATTCTGGTCACCAAATCGAGAAATGACACGACTAGAATTGGCCTCCACGCTCTTGCGAATCTTGCGATTTAACGCTTTTAGACTTCTGGCTATGGCGGTATCTGAAGTCACAGGTTTATGCCAATAAGCCTGAAACCATCGAAGCATTGAAAGCCGAAATTAGACGCTGTATCAATGAAATGATACATGTATAGTCCATTTAAGAATTATTGACATCGAAGCAGGCCATGACCGTCCAGTCGAGGCTTTATTTCTGGTTACAAAAAAGTTACTGTTTTCATCATAGAAATGAAACATCAAACATAAATATAACCTAGAAAAGTGTTCAGTATACGAATTATCGAATAATTATTAATTATGCCGGAATATTCCGACTGCAGTTTAAAAATAGGAATTCAGGTCAACGTTATATATATTAAGAAATGGAAACCCCCAAATAGAAAACTTGAACAGGAAACTCACCACCATAATCTACACCCTCAATGGTATGAAATACCATATCCAACAAGATACATTGAAGCTCCTATACACAGCCAATTTTCAGTCTTCCCCTTCATATGGCATTGTTTACTGGGGAAACAGTACATCACGAAACAAAATATTTAAAACACAAAAGCAAGCAATCCGAGCTATGTATAGAATGAAATATAGAGATACTTGTAGAGGTATTCTCAAAAGGAATAAAATCCTGACGTCAACAGCAATATATGTGCTGAAGTATGTTATATTCCTACAAAGCCACAGTAAACTATTTGAACCGTTTCTGAACAACAACCCAACTAGGAAAAGGAAGATTGATCCTTATATATACCCGAGGCAACAATTGACACTAGCACAGAATAATGCAAAATACATGTGCATGAAGATCTACAATGCGTTACCCAAACAGTTTCATTTGATAAGAAATGTTGATATATTAAAAAAAGACTTAGTTGAATTTATGCTGAATATTGAACCGTACAACTTGCTAAAATATTTGGAATCTAGTAAAGCTAAACACTACATCTACTTTGTAACCAGTAACCATTGAAATTATTTGACTTATTCCCCATTATTGTAATACAATAATTGTAGGAACTAAACATATATTATTTTTAATAAAAGAGAGAAACAAAAATTAAGAATCTATGTACTACATGAAATTTGTACTGTAACTATCAATATATGAACCAGTTTGTGAATTATTAAGTGCTCAGTGTTGAATACTTTAAGAATGTCAATTTTTATTTTCATTTATCAAAACTGTCCATGAATTATCGAAAATATTATGATTGATGGGCAATTTTACAATTATTCAGTATACTTTTGAATTGTGGACAATATGGCATGTGTTCAATGGCAGTATTAGCAGAGGGAATGTGAACAGGGTACCATACAGTATAAGTATAATAAATAAACTTAAAATATCTATGAATGATACAAGAGCAAAGATGAAAATCTCATTGAAAACTTTGTTTCCACGTATGAGTGTAGTGATTTGGATGTGTTTATTGAATAAGCTGACATAACCCTATTGATGGGCATCCTTTGGCAGGGAAGATTTCAATTTTTCAATAACCCGTTTATGAAATAATTCACCATTCATAGTAATCCTTATCATTAATACCACTGTCAAGAATCAGATCACATCCAGGTAAAAATCCATCCATTGTTCCAGCATTCAAAATAGTGGACCTTCTGCCGTTACCCTTGAATATACTCGGCATACCTTTTGGATTATTTTCTAGTGTCCACTGACGAATTTGAATACCGTTTTCGAATATCCAAGTTTCATCTAGATAAATGAATTTTACGTTTTGTTCCATGTATTCTCGGTATTTATCACAATATCGTACTATTTTTATTATATTTTTCTGTTTATCAATAAGAATTTTTCTTCGATCAACTTTTTTTTATTTGTATCCAATTTTTTTTATGATATAATATAATGTTGACTTTGATCGATTGACATCTAGGTGCTCTTTGGCTAGTTCAAAAAGGATTGTTTTTAATTCTAGCAAGAACAAAGTCATTCAATGTCTCTTTGAAGGAATAATCGTATCGCACATGTATTCTTCCACTGCTAATTCCAGGCTGTAATAACATGTTAATATTCTACGGACAGTGCTTGGTGAAATCTGAAAATTTAAGAGACATTGATCAATCAGAATACACTTTGAGTAGGTGAATTACAGTTTACCTGAAAAACTAGCGAAACTCGATTAATGCTAGCGGAAATATATGCCAAATCTTTGAAAAACTCGAAGTAACACCGACAAACTGCCTGGCGTTCTCTTGTTAGGCGCGATGTATCCTGGTGAATTCCAGCCATTTTAATAGCATAAGACAAAAAATACTCAAATTCAGAGCTAATTTTTATAATTATTCACCAATATCTTCGATAAAATATCAAAGCAAGATCTCTTTGTCTATGGGTAATGTTAGTGTTATTCCTATACCAACCTGAATTCAGCAACCCAAAATTTTACTGAATAGTCTATTACCAACTTAAATTCGATTTTTCAAAGCCTACCGAGATGTCAATAATTCTTAAACGGAGTATATTCAATAACATTATGGAAAATTTCGTCAAAAGGGTACTATAGCATTGCTTTAATGCTGAAGAGATTTTCGGTGCTTTGAATTGAACGAAAAACTAAATGTACGTAATTTTATTCTGCGTAAGTGACAAAATATACAGAGTGTCCAGGAAAATGTGGGAAATCTCTCGGATTCAGATAAAACATAAAAGAATAAGATAACAAGTTCCCATAATTATTTTTCCTAGCGGCCCTCCCTACAGAGATACGGCCTCCTGAATGACGTCACTGGAAATTCATTTTACTGGAATAAATTTTAAACTACTTGATATAATTAAATGAAAATTTGATATGATGAACAGTAGTAAGGAGCTCTTAAAATACTGCCCTTAAATTTAAATTAGCTCGTTTAGTTCACCAGGGGCGGACTAGGTTGTAAGTTTTAATGCTTACATTTTCAACACCCTGTATGATGAGGAGTTAAAAAAAAAAATTTGAATACCTTGAACATTAAGCTAAAGAAAAGGTACTTTTGTTCATAGTCGATAAAATGAACCGTTTTCGAAAACCAAAATAATAAAAGAAGTAACTTCTTTATTTCTATTAAAAAGCATCATGAATTCTAATTTTTTTTTGTCTGCAACAAAGTGTGATACGAAAGTTATTCAAGGAACAAAAAAGTTCTAGTTCATTTTATTGAATCCGACAAAATTTGTTTTTCATCACATCCAATGAAATGTATGTATTTTTGTTAAGGTGCCTTTCTGGGCCAAAACTGCATTGTTGGGAATCTTTGTAATTTTGTCAGATTCAATAACGTAAACTAAAATTTTTTTGTTCCTTGAATAACTTTTTTATCACACTTTGTTGCAGACAAAAAAAAATTAGAATTCATAGTTCTTTTTGATAAAAATAAAAAAGTTACTTCTTTTATTATTTTGTTCTTCGAAAACGGTTCATTTTATCGACAATGAACAAGTGTACCTTTTCTTTAGCTTAATGTTCAAGGTATCCAAATTTGTTTTTTTTTAACTCCTTATCATACAGGGTGTTTAAAAGGTAAGCATTAAAACGTACAACCTAGTCCGCCCCTGGTAAACTAAACAAGCTAATTCAAATTCGAGGGCAGTATTTTAAGAGGTCCTTACTATTATTTAGCATATCAAATTTTCATTAAATTATATCAAGTAGTTTAAAATTTATTCCAGTAAAATGAATTTCCAGTGACGTCATTCAGGAGGCCGTATCTCAGTAGGGAGGGCCTCTAGGAAAAAAAATTATGGGAACTTGTCCTCTTATTCTTTTATGTTTTATCTGAATCCGAGAGATTTCCCACATTTTCCCGGACACCCTGTATAAGTGCATTCGGTCACTGCAGCTTGACTACTCGAACTGAATATAGGGCGAAGTTCGTAACCTCGGCGGTCGAAATCACATGATCAGGTCAGGAGCGTATTTGGGTGGATTGGGTCGTTATTCCAGCAAAGCCATGGCGGCCATTTACAATATATTTTTTCTAAATCAATGAATATTTCAATACTTTGCTACCGAAAACCATATTATATCGAACACTGAAATCTTGTGCTCTTATTGAAACACCCTTTATATAAGAATCACGGCAAGTGCGATTCAGTCTTTTATCTAGAATAAGATAAAAACAAAAACGAAAAATTCATGAAGAGTTAAGAGCTTTCGCGAGCTTGTTTCAATTCATCGACAGAGCCATAACTGCTCTATGACATGAGGTGACACTCCAGCGAATGGAGCAGGCGCTCTGACTGAACATTTTTATACTTACTGAATCAATTCTTTTGAACTGAATAACTGAGTCGATTCACCTATTCGGAAGGAGAATAAGTACTCTCTTTTTATTGTTCAGGAGCTACGTTTGTCTATGATCACGAGTTCAACAATACCGTCGACGTCAAATCACAAAGCCTTCATGCGATTCGAACACGGGATTCTAATTTTTGGCTCACTGAATCAACAAGAACACGGGAATTCCCGATTAGAGATGGTTAGAATCTTATAAAAATCTCGATTCTCCTGCAGAATTGAGTCCAACGTCGAAATTTGGTAAAAATGATAATGCTCTCGTTCGAAGAAACAAGCGCGCAAAAACAAATGATCTGACTACTAATTTC
Source organism: Aphidecta obliterata (assembly GCA_963966015.1). Lineage (NCBI taxonomy): Eukaryota > Metazoa > Arthropoda > Insecta > Coleoptera > Coccinellidae > Aphidecta > Aphidecta obliterata. The sequence goes on along the minus strand of OZ014435.1, from coordinate 13,830,505 downwards.
AGCACAATTAATATAAATCACACTTCTAGGGTTTAGACGGCGTGTACCGAAAGGTTTTCTGGCTTTCAACTCAACATTTTCGTGTTGGGTCCAGACGAAATAATCTCTACATCTTACCCTGTCAGACAGAAATGCCACCTTAATTAAAATACCATAGAGCCGACATTTTCGTCGTATTCGAAACGTGAAATATTTTCGTCAGGGAATCTCGGATGATAACTCACGAATAAAATGTCAGTGTTTAACCTTTATCCAGTTATTCTATGAAAATGGAGCTGTGGTACATTGGGCGTTTTTATGGGATGACCTTAACGAGATTCAGATTGTATCCTCGGTATTGGTTAGTGAAATTCGAGGATTGGGATGTTGAAACGATCCCATTAAAGCCTGGTAGTCATCACAGTTGTTTCTAATGGGCATAACAGACCATTAAGATAAGATGAAAGGAAATGGTGAACACCGATGAAGTGATCAATGATTTTATATGAAAGATTTCTCTTCCAAAGTCAACAAAGTCGTTAACAAGTTGACATTTATCTTTTTGAATATTAGACTTTGTGTAAAATTTACATAATTTTTGCGCGCATGTTTCTATGAACAAAAACGTTATCATTCCGCCCAAATGCCTATAATATTCGAATTTTAAGCCTAGAATGGTCAGACGAAGATTAAAACATTTAGGGTATACAAAATTCGAACTTCTCCTTTTCCCTACAAAAATAAGAAACATGACGCTCATTCAAGACAGAAATCTCTGGGTATCTTCTCAGATCCGAATCCCCAATGATAGGAACGACGAAAGCCATTTTCCCGGAATCCCAAGTGACTAAAACGCTGGAAACTGAGCGCAGCGAGAGGCGATGAATTCAAAACTTCCCAAATAAGACTGCGAAGTTGAATTTGTTGTCGAAACTTTGTACCCACTCTAAATGCAAATTCGCCTACGTTCGAGAGCGCCAGAACAAACAACAAGATACATTAGAATGCCTAAACATGGCTCGGAAGAAATTGTGTGTCGGGCGGGACAACGTCGGGGGAGGAGGGGGTATTTAAAATTCATTAAAAAATAGATTAAATGCAAATATTCTTGATAGCGGGTTGGAGCGGAGAAATCTGACGTTTTTCTTGTTATGAAGGTTTTTATTATGAAAAGGGCGTTTATTCATCTCATTTTGTTGATTTCTTTTTGGTTTATTATTCTCGAGAATTCTAGAAGAAATTCCTAACACCTCGTGAATATTTTCGGCTTATATGTTATATCCGAAATTTTTCAAACGCAAATAACGACCGTAAATCTAATGTGTTAGATCGTCGCACCCTCCAAACGTACCCGAAAGATTTAATAAAATCCCATTCCTCATTATGCTGGAGAAAGACGCATCTGCGAAAACTAATCCCATCTCTCGCGTCCTCGCTGATTTACCGCCCTGTAAGAGCGTTTTATAAAAGTTATTCCGATCGGCAATCCGGCCCTAATATTGTCTTGATGGCCGCTTTCCGTCGGGTTCCGCTCCACTGCCGAGGCAGTAACACATGTACTGAAGGACCGTAAGAAAACAGTGTAAATCTTGGCGGCGGAGGGGGCCGAGGGAACGAAAACAGCCGTTAGGGGATGCTCTCTGTCTGCTGGTGCGTTTTCCCCGTCTCGCGCGTAGATATGGAAAAAATTGTGATTGATGGCGTTGCCCCCCATCTGGCGAACGGGGAGGGGTTGATTGATGAGAGTATAATTCGATACGGGTACTTCGGTTGATTGTTTTTCCTTATGTTGTGATGGTGGATGGTTTTTCCGATAAACAAAGCTCTACTGTGAATTTATAGAACTTGGTTACAACGTGGTGAAGTAGAAACATGGGGTGGAAAAAGTTGCGGCATCTCGAATGACAAGAGCGTTATGCATTTTGCCCAATTGCTTGTTATTGTTATTGATCTTGATAAATAATCTATGTCAACAGATCAAATACTGTCAAGTTTCTCAAACCATAGTTGATCTTAAAGCCCTATTGAAATATTGCCCTTCAACCTAGAAAAGTTTGTTCTCAAATAAGGTTTAAAGTAAACTCTCGAGGAAACTATTTCAATTGGTTTACTATAGATTTTCGACACACCCATATGGGGCAATTCTGCTCATTAATATTCCCCACTTACCTATCGCTTTGGTACTAAAGATTATATTGTTGCAAAAATTAACAACCGCCTTTTCAAGCATCTTTATGATCCACAAAATCCTATGCAATTGATCTCCGTTTGGCGGGAGTGTTCGCAGAGCATAAGGTTTCGTTTCCATTCTTCATATCTCGTGTTGAATAATCAATGTGGATCCAAGCTTTCTGTAGAAACGCATCATTAATCCCATTCCTGCATCGATATAAAAACTTATCTCAAAACATGTGTCGGAATGATTCGCCTCATCGCCGCCATCAGTTTCCGAGGTTCCTTTGTTCGAGAATGTGCACTCTTCTGAAATGAAATTTTGTTACAGAAATGAACTGAATAAAAAGATGCATTCAACTATCCAACTATATGTAAATTTTTTCGTCCGTTACAAACTCTAACAAAATCAAGCACAAAGTTTTTCTTGCTGTGTGAATTAAACAAACAGAACAAAGGTGATATGTGAGAGAATTAACTACGCATTGAGAAGAACTACCAAACTTTGCAAAGTTGGAGAAACTTGGTACGTCTTGTTTTCTTATTACATGCAGATTAACGAGATAGCACAAAGGATTCCGAATAACAGCTGATTTTTTTGTGGAATCGATAATGAGCATATTTCACCCCTTCTCCCCCAGGTTTCTGGATGCCCCTCAAAAGGGCTCGCACCTATTTACTTTAGGGCCGAGAAAAGATTTTGTCGTCGATTATTTCTTAGATAAAAGTTGAAAAAAAAATCAACTACATTATTGATTTATAAACAATTATTACAGTTTGGGCCGCTTTGATGCACTTCATTTTACTTATTTTCATGTATATCTATTCTAGATTTATATGTTATTTTTTTTTAGTTTTATAGGCTCTGTCTTAACTCTTTATCTTTGCTAAATAAATAAATTAATTCAATTCTATGGAGAGGTGTAGTAGGGAAGGAAGAAAAAATTTGTGAAACATTTCAATATTCTATAGAAGGAAGTTCATCATAATTCTATCTTTTACCGATCTGGGGGACGATCGTGATTTGTTTATTGTGTAGATGGCAAGCATTGTAAAAGATAGAAAGGAGAAGAAAAAAGAAATTCTGAAGTCACATTTTTATAGTTGTAATGCCATTTTCAAAAAAATCATATCTTCTGAACTATAGTTAGGTAAGGTAAGGGCAAAAATGGGGTAAATGCAACCAGTCAACCTAAAAACCAAGTGAGAATATTTTTACTAGTATGTACTACTATCGCCATTTAAGCGAACACAACGAAATTAAAAAAAAAAAAAAATGTGAAACATTTTAAAATTCTATGGAAGCAAGTTCATCATAATTCTGTCGAAGAATGACAATTTACGACGAATTAGTTATTAGCAATTGAAATGTTAATGTTTTTTGAGCGCTCGTTCTACGCACACGAGGGCTATATCATTTCGACACGATGTCTACATTTTCCGAATTTCGAAGGTTCGACTCACTTATGAAGAATCCGTCGGAAATTTCTAGTCTGTCCATCCGTACTGCCATCCGTCTGTAAGCACAATAACTCTCGAACGGAACAACATAAAAACTAAAAATTTTCTGTGTGGGTTCCGTTCCCAAATGCCGCGGTTAAGTTCGTTAATGGGCAGAATTCCACCAGGGGTTCCGTAAATATGGTCGTTCGAAATTTTGTTCTCCTGATTTCTTCCAACCTATAGATTCGATAAAATTTTGCTCTCAACCAGAGAATGATGTGGTCAAGCTACATGCAAAATTTTGTCCAGATCGCATCATCGGAACTATAGAAACAATAGAAAATTATAACTGTCGAACGGAAGGGCCTAGGGACTTGAAATTTTCAGGATAAGTGTGGATCTCGAATATCGCGGTCACGTTTATCAATGAGCAAAATTAGACTAGGGGTTCCGTAAATATGGCCGTTCAAAATATCCTTTTCCTGATAATTTCGAAACTACTGATTGGATCGGAATGAAATTGCGCACATAGAGGAAGAATAGTGTATTCAAACTACGTGCGAATTTGTACAGATCGCATCACCAAGACCATAGATACCGTAGAAAATTCTAGCGAATTATCGAAAACAAAATTGGTCACGCAGCACTGAAGTCTGGAGTTTCGCCTCAGTTTGAAATTTGTTTTGAAAAAATGTTCCAATTGGTTTCTAAAACTGGAAAATGCGAATCTACCTACAAAGTGCACTTACGAGCGCTCAAAAGCTTCTGACTTCACGGCAGTGCCTTTATAATTTTTATAGTTGAAATGCCATTTTTAAAGAAATCATATCTTCTAAATTATTAGTTTTTTGATTCTCTAAATTCTATCGATTTCGTGAAGAAAATAATCAACATCTGATATTGATGAGCCTAAGATAAACTCTCACCCTTATTCCGAAACGATTTCTTGCCTTGAAGATCTTCAGTTATCAGGTTATTTTCAAGCTATTCCGGTGATGAATAACTTTCGCATGCGTTATGTCAATTCGTTATATCAGCACGTATATTGAACAAAAATAAAGATGGAAATATTGAACAATCTAATCTATTGTGAACTATTATCTTTACTAAATGAAACTCTTGTTTTCAGCTCTCGAAGGAAGTGTAGTGTAGTGGTGAGTAGGATCAATCATTATATCAATAGCTTTTATTAATTTTTAACCCTTATGATATTCTGAGAGCTCAAATAACTGTCGTCATATCTAAGTTGCAGGAATTTCGGTTTATTATTTCTAATAATTTAAATTGTTCGAGGAAATAAATCAATAACCCCCTCGTCTGAAATTTTCACAGATAACGGTTTTTGTAGAATCTAGAAATAGAATTAAAAGCTTTTGTCGGTTCTCCGTTAACCGTTTCTCCCTCCATGGTTCTCCTCGAAAAGTATATGTTTTAATTAATATATGACATCAATCCTTGATTTTTTAGAGATGGAATGGTCAAGTTCGAAAAAATCATTGCGGGAAAACTACCCATATAAAGGGTGTCGCGGCACTATGTGAATCTTTCTCTGGTGTGAATAAAGTGGATATAGACTAGTCAGGAATGCTTCAATTTTTTTTCCCACGACGTCCCCTTGCGAAGATATGTGCCTCCAAATGTTACTTCCATAATTCAGTTTTTTTGTAATAACTTCTGAACGACTCAATAGATTCTGTAAATTTTTTGAATTTGAGTCAATATAAATGATTTGTTTCCAACACCTCCCTCGTAAGTCTTCCAGATCGCCAAGAACGGTCTGACCCTAGCACTTAATGGTCAGAAACTTTTTTTTGTGAAGATATCGGCAAAATACTGTTTTTGGGTTGAAATACCTGTTTGTATTCTTGTTTCTCAATAAATAAATAAATAAATAAATGAATAAATAAATAAAAATTCCTACATTTATGTATTTTATCATTTATTTTGCAAAAAAAGGTATACCAGTGCAACATTGTAAAAAACACTGTTTTAGAGTTACAAGCATTTTCATGATTTAATATCAAAATATTTTTTCATCAATATAATATGTAAGTTACAGATAAATGAACAATCGCAGAAAGAGAAGTTTGAGTATCCATAGCAACAATAAAGAGCTGGCAATATTGATGAAAAAATATTTTCATATTCAATCATGAAAATGCTTTTCAACTCGAAAATGGTGTTTTTTTTCGATGTTGTACCGGTATACCTTTTTTGCAGAATTAATGACGAAATATATAAATGGAGGAATTTCGCCGATATCTTCCACAAAAAAAAAGTTCTGACCATTAAGTGCTAGGGTCCGTCGGTTATTTGCGATCTGGAAGACTTCTGAGGTGTTGGAAACAAATCATTACTGATATATTATGTATTGACCCAAATTAAAAAAATTACTGGTTGAGTTGAGTTGAGCCGTTCGGAAGTTATTACAAAATAACTGAATTATGGGAGTACCATATGGAGTCGCATATCTTTGCAGGGGGTCATAGAAAAAAAAGAGCATTCCTGACTAGTCTTTATATACCTTATTTCCACCTGAGAAAGAGTCACGTAGTGCCGAGACACCCTGTATAGAGGTATGACTTAACATATCAGTATATTGAATTGAGTGTTATCAATTCCATGATTATATATGTTAAATATTTATTCGGCAATTGATGGGGTTTTTGAGCTAGAATAGCAACTGATTTTGTACAAACATTTTCGTTCAAAGGAAATAAGCTGTAATTTTTGAGCGCTCGTACTACTTACACGAGGGCTATATCATTTCGTCACGATGTCTGTATTTTTCGAATTTTGAGCCGAAAATGGTCTCAATCGACTATGTTCGACTCACTGATGACGAATCCGTCGAAAAATTCGAGTCTGTCCGTCCGGCCGTCCGGCCGTCCGTCCGTCAGCACGATAACTCTCGAACAAAACAACCTAGAGACTTGAAATTTTCAGTGTGGGTTCAGTTCCCAAATGGCTCGGTTAAGTTCGTTAATGGGCCAATTTCCACCAGGGGTTCCGTAAATATGGCCGTTCAAAGTTTTGTTTCCCTGATTACTTGAAAACTACAGATTTGATCGAGATGAAATTTTGCACTCAAATGGAAAATGAGGTGTTCAAGCTACATGTGAAATTTTGTCCAGATCGCATGACCAGAACCATAGAAACCATAGAAAATTGTAACTTTTGAACGGAAAGGCCTAGGGACTTGAAATTTTCAGGATAGGTGTGGATCTCGAATGTCGTGATCACGTTCATCTATGAGCAACATTATACAAGGGGTTCCGTAAATACGGTCGTTTGAAATTTTGTTTTCTCGATAAATTCGAAACTGCGGATTCGATCGAGATGAAATTTTGTATTTTAATCGAGAATGATATATTGAAGCAATATTTTGTCCAGATCGCATGACCAGAACCATAGAAACCATAGAAAATTCTAACTTTTGAACGGAAAGGCCTAGGAACTTGAAATTTTCAGGGTGGGTTTGGATCGCAAATTTCACGGTCATGTTCATCAATGAGCAAAATTGGACTAGGGGTTCCGTAAATATGGCCGTTCAAAATATTTTTTTTCTGATAGTTTCGAAACTACCGATCGGATTGGAATAAAATTATGCACCTAGCTCAGGAATAATGTATTCAAACTACGTGCAAAATTTTGTCCAGATCGCATCACCAAGACCATAGATACCGTGGAAAATTCTAGCGAATTATCGGAAAAAAATTGATCTGCTGAAGCACCGACATGAAGTCTGGAGTTTCGCCTAAGTTTCAGAATTTTTTTGACAGCTGTCAAAAATTCCTTCAATTGATTTCTAAAACTGGAGAATGCGAATCTACCTACAAGGTGCATGTACGAGCGCTCAAAAGCTCCTGCCTTCACGGCAGTGCTTTTCGTAATTTTTTATTCTAATGCTTTGTCGCGCAAGTCATTCTGTTCAATTCAAATTATGAGTTTTGTGAAAAACACCACAATTCGATATGAAAAATTTCGATTAGCACTGACGTGAAGTCAAAGAGCTTTTGTGCGCCTGTTTCTGTGTACCGAATTGGCCCTCAGTTTTCATCGTCAGAATGATAAGGGCTGCTATTTTATTTTCATAAACGTCGAAAGACGAAATCGCGAAATTATTTTGGCATATTAGGAAAATTAGATTCACTTTTTACATATAACGAATTCCTACATAACTCATTTTATCCATGCCTTAGGTATATGTACCAAATTTCAACGGGATATGGAAAAAAATTCCCGAAACACCGAAGTATTAAAAACAATTTTCGAGAATCTTCTAGTGCTGCGATCCTTCATATCGTTATCTACAACTAACTACAAAGTTTAAGTTCAATCAGATAGGTGTTTTTCGAATTATTAAGAAAACAAAAATTCCAATGGCTATTACTGCAGCTTTTGCCCTCTACCGATATCCGGCGCATTCAGACCTCGAAATTTCCGAAACTCTGAGCCTATTATTTAGAGAGTTATGATTGTGACGGATAGCCGGACAGAATTGAATTCTTGAATTTTTGAGCGCTCTTACTACTTACACGAGGGCTATATCATTTCGTCACGATGTCTGTATTTTTCGAATTTTGAGCCGAAAATGGTCTCAATCGACTATGTTCGACTCACGAGTCTTTCCGTCCGTCCGTCCGGCCGTATACACATACACCATAACTCTCGAACGGAACATCCTAGAAACTTCAGGGTAGGTTCGAATCTCAAATGCCGATGATTTTTTTTTTTTTTTTTTTTCTTTTTTTTTGATCACTTTGAAACTACCGAGGTAAAATTTTGAACTCAGATGGAGAATTACGTACTCAAGCTACATTTCTCCAGATCACATGACCAGAACCATAGAAACCATAGAAAATTATAACTTTGTAATGGGAAGGCCTAGGGACTTGAAATTTTCAGAATAGGTGTGGATCTCGAGTCTCGTTGTCACGTTCATAAATGAGTAAAATTAGACTAGGGGTTCCGTAAATATGGCCGTTCAAAATATTCTGTTCCTGTTAATTTTGAAACTACCGATTTGATTGGAATGAAATTTTGCACCTAGCTGAGGAATGATGTATTCAAACTACGTGCGAAATTTTGTCCAGATCGCATCACCAAGACCATAGAAAATTTTAGCGAATTATCGAAAAAAAAATTGGTCACCTAAAGCACTGACATGAAGTCTGGAGTTTCGCACAAGTTTCAGAATTTTTTTGTCGAAAATTCCTTCAATTGATTTCTGAAACTGGAAGATGCGAATCTACCTACAAGGTGCATGTACGAGCGCTCAAAAGCCCCTGCCTTCACGGCAGTGCTTTTCGTAATTTTTTATTCTTGAATTCTTTATCGTCCAACCTAATCGTTTGAGACCATTCTTGGCTGAAACTTCAAAAATTACAGACTTCGGGGCAATATATGTAATATTGTCTCGTTAATAAAAACATGTGCGCAAAATTGAATATAATCTTGATTATTATCTTCATTTGATATTATATATTTTACAGTGCAATACAGAAATACGTAACATTTATTCTTTTTCACCAAATAGTCCAACGATTGATTAACTTATTCCACAGAATACCCAAGCGAAGTTCATTTTCCAAACCTAACGAAAATGGCCCGCTGTATAATCAATCAACAGTTCACCCCTTTCCTGTTGTTTCGCCCCCCGATCGGGGACGTATTAAGAAACGCTCGCTCCCCCGCCCTCCCCGGCGGCAGTTCGAATTGCCGATTTCCTTCTCCTTTATTAACTGGAAATTCGGAGTCGTCACGAACGAATCATAAGAACGTGAAAACGATCCCGTTTCCGGTCCTCGAAAATGGGTTTCTATAACTTAGATTCGGCGCGATATATCTCGACCATTCCGTAATGGAAGTACGTGCAAACGGCACGAGTAAATTTCCGGGCAAATTCGCCGGTTGCACCGGATCCTGGCCGATCCGCGAAGCTGGACGCTCGTGTCTTTTATAGTTCTAATTTTCCAGTTCATAGGTCTGGATAATCGTAAAAATGGTCGATTCGGTAGGCAAATATAGGTGTCCATGAAGAGGACTCACAGATGAAGAATTCGTTATCAAATTCAATTCCGATTACTTTAGAAAAAAGTTGTTTTGAAATTTTCAGGGGGCGTTCGAAGTCGAAGAAAATTTGATAATAATTCCAACTTTTGGAGTCATAAAAAAAAAGGTCATAGTAATAAAATGACTTGAATCACGTCCTATCATATATTAACGTTAAAGCTTGACACCCTATATAAACCAACATCATAACCGGCAGTATTTTCAATTTTCCACGACCAAACGAGGATTTATCGCGATCTGAACTCGACGTCCCGTAAACGCCCGTTCGTAAACCAATCCACGACGTCGTCATCAATCCCAATGATAATTCTTTCCAATAATTTCCGAATTTCCCTTTTCGGAAACGGCAACTACACCATACACTGCCCGGAGTTAGTTACCGGACCGGTTGATTTACGACGGCAATTTTCTTTCCGCCGGCTTTCCCGGGGGTTATTTAGGTCCGGGAAGTTTCCAAAGTCCCCCCGGGCCACGGGGAAATGTTCTCAAAAGTCCATTAGTTCCTGGTAAATGTACTTCGGCGAACAAATACTGCGTCTCAAATTCCGGATCAGCAGTTTTCCCGTTGGCGGAGCCGTTGAATTATTGGAGTTTCAAAGTGTAAGATGGAAGTTATAAAATTGGAGTGTCGCGGTCGGATCGGAATTGCTATGGATGGGAGCGAGGGAGGAGACGCGGCACACGCTCATCGAGGAGTTGGAGAATATTGGATAACATAAGGAGTCATTCGAATGGTGGGACAAATATATAACGGATACCCTTTATATACGAATATTTTTCTTCATTGGCGGCCTCAGTGTGATGGTATACCCCAAGGGACGGTCCTTGGAACCATACTATTAAATTCCTAACAACTCTGATGTTGAATTCAGGATAAATTTCATTGAAATTCTCTCAGAATTTTTACTTGCCCGGATTTCACGAAATCCCTTAAAGACTTGTGCTTCAATCGCCGACATACTATCCCAATTAAACCAGAACCATCCCAGATGAGTTGATGCGGCAACTTACCGATAAACGAGCTGAATTATCGTAAACGTCATAATTTACTGCGTTAATTAAAACGGCAGTTTAATTGGGGAGGTGGAGGCGGTGGAGCGCCTGCGAGACGCCGATATAAGTTCGGGAACTTGGAGTAACTCGGGGATCTCCTCCCGAATTCCTCCCGTATTGCCGTCGGTGCGGTTTGGAAATTGCGGCGGGGCTTAACCGGTCGGTCCTACATGCATAATGAATGCCCCCACCGAACTTCGGCGAAAAGGCAGTTAAACTTAAATGCCGACTAGGAGGTGGCCGGGTCTTTTTCCACCGTTGATTGGGGCTCTTCTGGAGTGGAATTTCATTAACAAGACTGAGGGATTCGTAGCTTTTCGACAATTAACGTTTATCGTTCGGGTTGTTTGAATTTCACGAAGTCGGAATTGGCAGGGAATTTTGCAAGACGGTCGTTGCACCTGCTGGGTTTGGAAGAAGATCGGTGCTCCATTTCTGTGTCAGGGTTATACCACTGACAAAACGCTTCTTAGAAATAACCAGTAGCGGTTAGTAACTTTAGGATCTGTTTCTGCTGGGTAGTTACCTATGGTTATAGTTAGGTAAGGAGGTTACATTTCACTGCGACCACAAGGTTTATTGTGCCCCCCACCAGAGCTGTTTTCGCAAATGCGCTACCTACAGCTCGCCCTCCAGCTACAGAGCTCCAATGAACTCCAGTATCTGAGAGGACTTCAAGGAGGTTGAATCCTCGTTCCTCCTGTGATTCTCTTGTCGGAGACATTCTTTGCGCTGGTTTGCAATGGCGAGGCATTCTGTAACCAGGTGAACAGGAGTTTCCTCCTCTTCACCACACAATCTACAGTCGTCAGTTTCTGTTAAGCCCATTCTCATCATTCGCTTTCTAAGGCGACAATGTGAGCCAGTGAGGAGGCGTAAATTATACTTACTGAAATCCAAATAGGTGCTTTTTGGATCTTGAACTTTTGAAGTTTCGAAGGAATTTTTTGGAGTGATCCATCCCTGGAAGATTCTTCCAGAGTGCTTCTCTTTCAGTCTCTTCCTTCTCCAAAAACTCTTTCTTATTGGTGCATTTGCCTGTGCAACAGAAAGGTTTTGGGCCAGTAAGTGGCGTTTGTGCTCCCTTTCCAAGTGTATTGGCCTCTTTGATTCCTGGGTGACCAGGAACCCAGACTAAAGAGACCTTGTTGTTCTTGCCTATACTTAATTCCTCTGGCACTTAGATATCTGCTTTGAGTCGATGATACAGGAGTTCAGTGCTTCAATAACAGCTTGACAGAATGGATCATAATGTCACACCCTTGATAGTTTCTTTCCAGGTTTATACTATGCATCTTTTGATTGCAAGTATTTCTGCCTAAAAAAACACTGATGGGTAATACGTAGGTACTCACCTCTCACTCCCTCAGCAAAGCAGGGTTCCAGATTTTTTCGAAATTTCGAAATATATATTCAAAACCTGGGTTGAACCGTCAAACCTTCAGGATCTCTTTTTCAGGAGAAAGTGTGTCTTAACTTGATTCGTTTTAGAGATCAATGTTTGAAAAAATACTTTTTTATGAATTGCTCAACAACATGCTGATTTTGTGGAAAAAATGCGGAATTGATAGAATGAGTTGTCGAAATTCAGTTTTCTGGCTGTTTCACGTGAAGGGAAAATTGAGTTTTTCCTAATATTTTCAATATAATCCGGTGATTCAATCTCCTGTTGTTTATAAAAATAAACTGACATTATTTGTCGCGCTGAAAATGAACACCGACGGCCGGTTTGGTACCTCCAGGTACAATTTGAGTATACAAAACCGAAAAAAAATTTGTTGGCACATAATCGGCTAAACTGTACCAACTTTTTCAACACGCTCTTTGGGCGCTAGTTTATATGAAGAAACGCGTTATATTAGTTTGGGAATCATTTTTGAGCGCTCGTACTACTTACACGAGGGCTATATCATTTCGTCACGATGTCTGTATTTTGAGCCGAAAATGGTCTCAATCGACTATGTTCGACTCACTCGACGAATCCGTCGGAAAATTCGAGTCTGTCCGTCCGGCCGTCCGTAAGCACGATAACTCTCGAACGGAACAACCTAGAGACTTGAAATTATCAGTGTGGGTTCAGTTCCCGAATGCCTCGGTTGAGTTCATTAATGGGCCAAGTTTCACTAGGGGTTCCGTAAATATGTCCGTTCAAAGTTTTGTTCCCCTGATTACTTCGAAACTGCAGATTCGATCGAGATAAAACTTTGCACACAAATGGAGAATGAGGTTTTCAAGCTACATGGGAAATTTTGTCCAGATCGGATGACCAGAACCATAGAAACCATAGAACATTGTAACTTTTGAACGGAAACGCCTAGGGACTTGAAATTTTCAGGATAGGTGTGGATCTCGATTGTCAAGATCATTTTCATCTATGAGCAAAATTATACTAGGGGTTCCGTAAATTTCATGACCAGAACCATAGAAACCATAGAAAATCATAACTTTCGAACGGAAAGGCCTAGGGACTTGAAATTTTCAGGATAGGCGTGTATCTCTAATGTCGCGTTCAAGTTTGAAAATGAGCAGAATTATACTAGGGGTTCCGTAAATACGGTCGTTTAAAATTCTGTTTTCTCGATCATTTCGAAACTACGAATTCGATCGAGATGAAATTCTGTATATTAATCGAGAATGATATATTAAATCAATATTTTGTCCAGATCGTATGACCAGAACCATAGAAACCATAGGAAATTGTAACTTTTGAACGGAAAGGCCTAGGAACTTGAAATTTTCAGGGTTCGTTTCGATTGCGACTATCGCGGTCACGTTCATGAGCAAAATTAGACTAGGGGTTCCGTAAATATGGCCGTTCAAAATTAGTTTTTCCTGATAGTTTCGAAACTACTGATTGGATTGGAATGAAATTTTGCACCTAGCTGAGGAATAATGTATTCAAACTACGTGCGAAATTTTGTCCAGATCGCATCACCAAGACCATAGATACTGTAAAAAATTCTAGCGAATTATCGAAAAAAAATTGGTCAGCTAAAGCACTGACATGAAGTCTGGAGTTTCAGAACTTTTTTGGCATCTGTCTAAAATTCCTTCAATTGATTTCTAAAACTGGAAAATGCGAATCTACCTACAAGGTAGATGTACGAGCGCTCAAAAGCTCCTGACTTCACGGCAGTGCTTTTCGTATTTTTTTTGTTAGTAAGCTGAGATGTAGAAAAATTGAAAGTAAGAATACGCAATGCATGCCAAAAAATTCAAGTTGGAGTTTTCCAAAACGTAAGGGCCGAATTTGAAAATAGGTTATATTTTTGTATAAAAAACATTTTCCAAATCTTTTATAGTAAAAAATTTTTCATTTTCTTCATGTTTCATTGCAACTCTTTCTATCGTTACTATTCTATTCTTTTTTTGAGCGCTCGTACTTCTTACACGAGGGCTATATCATTTCGTCACGATTTTTCGAATTTTTAGCCGAAAATGGTCTCAATCAACTAGGTTAGACTCACTGATGACGAATTCGTCGGAAAATTCGAGTTTTTCTGTCCGTCCGTCCGGCCTAAACACGATAACTCTCGAAAGGAACGACTTAGAAACTTAAAATTTTCACAGTGGGTTCGAATCTCAAATGCCGCGGTTAAGGGTGTACACTACTTTCATTGCTTCACAATAATTGTTTCAATGTTTTCTCATAAACGGCATGTTGAACTCTTTTGATTTTTTGAATGTACACTCAGGCGTGTACGCACAAGACTTTTCTCGAACGTTTTTGAATGAAATTTCAGAGTATTTTTCTGTGTAATTCAATCCATCTAGGCATATAATTCAAACTTTCTTCAACAATTACTGGCGATGGAAAAGAAAAAAATTGAAATTTCTTTCAATATCAAAAAGTTGTTCTCATTAGCCATCGATTTCTTAATTTGATTTTAATCCATAACATTCCGAATATTTATTCATGAACATATATTCGATTTGAAAAGTGATGGATTAAAGTCAAATTAAGAAAGCGATGAGAACAACTTTCTGTTATTGCAAGAAATAACAATTTTCAATTCCTTTCTTTTTTATCGCCAGTAATTTTTGAACTATGTTTAAATTGGATTACACGCAAAAATATTGAATTTTTGTCCGAAAACTTTCGAGGAAAGTCTTTTGTATACAAGCCAGAATGTACATTCAAAAAATGAAAAGAATTCATGAGAAATCATTGAAACCATTACTGTGGTGCATAGGGCAAATGGAAGTAGTATACACCCTTAAGTTCGTTATTGGGCAAAATTCGACCAGGGGTTCCGTAAATATGACCGTTCGAAATTCTGTTCTCCTGATTACATCGAAACTACTGATTCGATCAAGGTGACATTTTGCACTCAGATAGAAAATGACGTGTTCAACCTACATGCAAAATTTCGTCCAAATCGCATGACTAGAACCATAGAAACCATAGAAAATTATAACTTTGTAATGGAGAGGCCTAGGGACTTGAAATTTTTAGGGTAGATGTGGATCTTAAATCTCGCGGTTACGTTCATCAATGAGCAATATTAGACTAGGGGTTCCGTAAATATGGTCGTTTGAAATTCAGTTTTCTTGATCATTTCAAAACAACGGATTTGAACTTGACGAAATTTTGTATTTTAATGGGGGATGATATATTCAAGCTACATTTTTTCCAGACCGCATGACTAGAACCATAGAAACCATAGAAAATTATTACTTTCGAACGGAAAGGCCTAGGGACTTGAAATTTTCACGGTAGGTTTGGATCGCGAATTTCGCGGTCACGTTCATCAATGATCAAAATTGGACCAGGGGTTCCGTAAATATGGCCGTTAAAAATTTTTTTTCCTGATAATTTCGAAATTACTCATTGGATTGGAATGAAATTTTGAAGAATAATGTATTCAAACTACGTTTGTCCAGATCGCATTACCAAGACCGTAGATACCGTAAAAAATTCTAGCGAATTATCGATAAAAAACACCTAAAGCACTCTCCATTTAAAGCACTGACGTGAAGTCTGGAGATTCGCCTTAGAATTTTTTTTGACAGCTGTCAACTTTTTTTCGAATTTTTCTCTGAAACTAAAACAAGGTGGATGAACGAGCGCTCAAAAGCTCCTGACTTCACGGCAGTGCTTCTTATAATTTTTTTTCGAAGTACTTACAAGAAGGGGCAAGTGTTCGCGAGTTACCTTTAAAACAAGATGTCACTCAATTCCCATTCAAGATTTTAGGGATTGTTGTCATCACGCTCACAGGTTTGATTGCATCCAAACGTATTAAATCTTCCCCTACGAACTAAAATTGTCCGGTTTTTGCATTTTTTCTGATTTTTCAAGGAGGGGGAGAAAATATTAAGGGTAGTACCATTTCAAATTGACACACCGTATAAGAAAATTCTGAAGAGTCAGGAACTGGGGGTTGTGTGGATGAGTTTTGTTTAAGTCAGAGATGATCTTCGACTAATCGTGGTTTTCCTTTGTTCTCCACAACTCACCGACAGCTACTCGAAGAAATCGCTGCCTCATTCGATATTTCGTTATAGAGGTTCACTTCTATATTTCCACCATAACGAAAAAACGACATTATAATAATTATGTTATAAATCGAACGTTCTAAACGCAAACCCTACAAGTTATGGCCGGTTTCGATTCGTGAATCGTTCCTGCCTGACATCTACGTGAATAACTACCGACCCCAATCCCCAACCACCATGCTGTCCAGACATCCCAGAACAATAATTCTAACGAAAAGAAACCTTGATATTAACGACCATTCGAAACGTCATAACTCGGCAACGGGTACGTTGGAACGATTTTGAAAGCATCTTTTTTCGATGCGCTCAATAGGATTTCGAAAATTTACGAGATACGTGTAGATCCGTCGCCGTGAAAAATTAAGTCGTTCTTTTACAGCCCGATGTCATGTTATAATTATTAGGTTTGTTGTCATGCTAGGACGTTGAATTGTGGGTTAATCCATCGTTTGGCGTATTCGGCTTGTTCTTGTGGCCCCAACGGGCTTGTTGATACGGTTGCGTGATCGGAGGCGTGGGTTGATGTTGTATAGATTGTCTTCTGTTGCTGTCGTGATAACAAAATGGGATAATAATATGTAAATGGCTTATTTTCGTTCGGTTTTGATAAGTTTAGTTCCATGTAACGACTTGATGTTGATAATGCTATGTACTTTTCGGGAATTAAATTTTCAGGGTATCATTTCGATCTATAAATGAGGTTTCAAGAGAAGAAAAAAGTGGGATCATCAACTCGGTGATCCGCTATTCGACCAATGAAGTTTCACTCTATCTAGGAGGCCTCCAAATAACCATACCTCAACGATCCGTGGTTTCCTCTTCTTCCGGCAGATATCGAAGGGAATTGAAAAACTTGGTTCAATGGTAGAAAATTAATTCCTTAATCTAAATACAAGATTTATTCCGGTAGAATAATCTGAATTTCTGTGAGAAATACCAAACATTCCTATTGAATTTATAATATTTTCCTATTATTCCTGTAACATTTACGGAAATATTCCTTTTGAAATAAAAGTACCCTGATCAATGCTACACTCACTGTTTTTCATGTTCATAGTACTCAATTCACTTCAACCGGAATCGGAACGTTATGTTGAAGGTACAGATGGTTTTCAGAACGGTCTTTTCTGGTTGTAATAACAATATTTGCGTTTAAACAACAGGAATTCATTCGACCAGAAATTCCCGGGATTCTTTTTTTCAGTGCAGCGCGCTCGTTTCTTTGGACAAGAACGTTATCATAATGCCCAAATGTCTTTGATTTCTGAATTTTGACTTCAATTCAATTCTGTCCTTCTGTCCGTCTGTAAAGACGATTACTTTCGAAAGAAGAGGCCTAGAGATGAAATTTAGTACGTTCGGGTTCTGAATGCGCCGGTTTAGTTCGCAAATGAGTTATGTTGAAATTCTGCTCTTTATATATATTCTACGTGAAAAAAAATGACGTTTCCCTGATCTGGTGTTGAGTATATTTGATGTTCGGTGATTCCATTTCTTCACGTTGACTTTTTTTCGATGCATGGAGATATTTGAGAGAATCTTGGGAGGAATCAAGAAGACGTACGATATTAAAATTTTCCGAAGATTCCAACTTCTATTTGCAGCTTTTTGAGCGCTCGTATTATTTACACGAGGGCTATATCATTTCGTCACGATGTCTGTATTTTTCGAATTTTGAGCCAAAAATGGTCTCAAACGACTATGTTCTACTCACTGATGACGAATCCGTCGGGAAATTCGAGTCTGTCCGTCCGTCCGGCCGTCCCTCCGTATACACGATAACTTTCGAACGGAATGTCCTAGAAACTTGAGATTTTCAGGGTAGGTTCGAATCTCAAATGCCGCGGATGAGTTCGTTATTGGGCAAAATTCGGCCAGGGTTTCCGTAATCATGGCCGCTCAAAATTTTGTTTTCCTGATTACTTCGAAACCACAAATTCGATCGAGATGAAATTTTGCACTCAGATGGATAATGACGTTTTCAAGCTACATGCAAAATTTTGCCCAGCTCACATGACCAGAACCATAGAAACCATAGAAAATTATAACTTTGTAATGGAAAAGCCTAGGGACTTGAAATTTCTAGGATAGGTGTGGATCTCAAATGTGGTGGTCTCGTTTATAAATGAGCAAAATTAGACTAGGGGTTCCGTAAATATGGTGGTTTGAAATTCGGTTTTCTTGTTAATTTCGAAATTTTTTATTTTAATGGAGAATGATATATTCAAGCTACATTTTTTCCATATCGCATGACTAGAACCATAGAAACCATAGAAAATTATAACTTTCGAACGGAAAGGCCCAGGGACTTGAAATTTTCAGGATAGGTTCGGATCGCAAATTTCGCGGTCACGTTCATCAATGAGCAAAATTAGCCTAGGGTTTCCGTAAATATAGTCGTTCAAACAATTTTTTTCCTGTAAAGTTCGAAACTACCTATTGGATTGGAATGAAATTTCGCACATAGATGAAGAATAATGTATTCAAACCACGTGGGAAATTTGGTCCAGATCGCATTACCAAGACCACAGATACCGTAGAAAATTCTAGCGAATAATCGAAAAAAAAAATTGGTCTCCTATAGCACTGGCGTGAAGTCTGGATTTTTTTCCTTAGTTTGAAATTTTCTGACAGCTGTCGAAATCTTTCCAATTGGTTTCTAGAACTGAAGAATGCGAATCTACCTACAAGGTGGATGAACAAGCGCTCAAAAGCTCCTGACTTCACGGCTGTGCTTTTCGTAATTTCTTTTTAATTCAGGGTATTGGAGCTCAAACTTTTCGATATATCGAACATTGAAATCGCATTGAGGAACTACTCTTCAATAAAATAAATAGAATTTCAAATTATACTGCATATGTATTGCATTCTGGTTATAAAATTAATTGTGGCCATTTCCGGCATGAATTCATGTTCATGCACACCCGAAATTTCATTATCAGTGAATTTCATTTGCGTGAACAAAACAAATGAACATAATTAATTAGTACATAGTTCTATTCAATGGGGTGGCAACTGTTTGGATAACCAAAATTTGAATTTTATCTACACGAGTTTTTGGCATGTTTGAGTGTTGTTTCATTTTCCTGGAATATCAACAATGAAAAGGTTTGTCGATAATTATCGTGGGTGAATTACCACGTACGCCAAAAAATAAAAGTATTCGGTTTTCTTTTCTCTTAAAAAAATTTCACTCACAAAATTTGAATTTTAAATGATAAACCAGTACTCTTACTTCCTGGACGTGCCTCGTATTTTCCATTTGAAGCTCATTTCAATATTAATCCACTCAATTATTCGTAGTGCCCCGATACTATCAGGTAATTCCTGGAATGATCTTTCGATGGAAATGCATTTTTTCGGATATTCTCTAGTTATTGCTATAGAAATTTTAACTCAGAATGCCAATTTTCTAGAACAAAATATCCTTAGGCCATTACCATCTTTACTCATTTACATCCCGAGTGCCTCTCAGTGAAATTAAGCAGAGTAACGTTAACAAGCTTTGATAAAGTAAAATCACCTCTGTTGATTGAATTAATCAGCTAATGGCTAAGAAAAAAAAAACAACTTGCCAGACTGGTTGTTCCAAAATTGCTCTGTGAAATCCAATTTTCTACACGATAAAGTCAACGTGTGAATCAAGGAAAAAGCCATTCTGAGGATCACCAATCTCACAAGTTATTTTGAGATAATTATTATGTCTTCTTTTGAACGAATACCCCGAGTTGAATTTTTCACTGTGAGACGTATTTTGAAGTCGGAAAAACAATTATTCTACTATGATTAAACCAAGAAAAGTCCTAAATAAGAGACATAATCCTGGAAAAATCTGAAAATTTGGTTATTGGAGGAAAAATATTTTCAAAATTATGTACAAAGACACTCATGGGTTGATGTTTTCCTCTATTACAATGATTGCAATATGGAAATAATTCATTTTATTTCAATTAAGATCTTATTTCAGATTGAAAATTCATCGAAAAAAAAACATTGAAGTAATATAACATAAAAAAAATTATGAAAAGCACTGCCGTGAAGTCAGGAGCTTTTGAGCGCTCGTACATCCACCTTGTAGGTAGATTCGCATTTTCCAGTTTTATAAATCAATTGAAGGAATTTTCGACAGCTGTCAAAAATATTGTGAAATTGAGGCGAAACTCCAGACTTAAAGTCAGTGCTTCAGCTGACCAATTTTTTTTCGATAATTCGCTAGATCTTTCTACGGTATCTATGGTCTTGGTGATGCGATCCGCACGTAGTTTGAATACATTATTTCTCAGCTTGGTGCAAAATTTCATTCCAATTCAGTCAGTAGTTTCGAAACTATTGGGAAAAATATTTTGAACGGCCATATTTACGGAACCCCTAGTCTAATTTTGCTCAGTGATGAACGTGACCGCGATATTCGCGATCCAAACCCACCCTGAAAATTTCAAGTTCCTAGGGCTTTCCGTTCAAAAGTTACAATTTTCTATGGTTTCTATGGTTCTGGTCACGCGATCTGGACAAAATATTGCTTTAATATATCGTTCTCGATTGAAATACAAAATTTCATCTCGATCGAATCCGTAGTTTCGAAATTATCAATAAAACAAAATTTCAAACGACCGTATTTACGGAACCCCTAGTATAATTCAGCTCATTGATAAACGTGAACGCGACATCTTAGATCCACAGCTATCCTGAAAATTTCAAGTGCCTAGGCCTTTCCGTTCGGAAGTTATGATTTTCTATGGTTTCTATGGTTCTGATCATGTGATCTGGAGAAATGTAACTTGAATATATTATTGTCCATTTGTATCCAAAATTTCGTCACGATGGAATCTGTAGTTTTGAAATTATCAAGAAAACTAAATTTCAAACGACCATATTTACGGAACCCCTAGTATAATTTCGCTCATAGATGAACGTGATCACGACATTCGAGATCCACACCTATCCTGAAAATTTCAAGTCCCTAGGCGTTTCCGTTCAAAAGTTACAATTTTGTATGGTTTCTATGGTTCTGGTCATGTGATCTGGACAAAATTTGACATGTAGCTTGAACTCCTCATTCTCCATTCGAGTGCAAAATTTCATCTCGATCGAATCTGTAGTTTTCAAGTAATCTAGTAAATTTGCTGAACGATGAAAACATTCCTGATGAATATTGCAATTCATGTCTTTGACTAACAGAAATTTCATGGTGAACATTAATCAAACTTGATCAACAACGAGAAAAAAGTATAGCAAAGATAGTAGGAAATGGGCGTAGGGAAGAAATTCCTACCATCATGGCGTGACCGACCCATAAAGTAGGCAATTCACGCACAGTTGTAGTAGAAATGATTATTTCGCAAGTAAATAGGAACGGTTGCATTATCAGATCTTATTCCAGCCATTCCACCAATCAATTTCGAAATTATCGTCATCGAGGAGTCGTTAACGGTCCACCCTATCTCCTGGCGCGTAGCAAATAGAATCTGGAACATAAAAAATCGTCCTACGCCATCCGCTCGGAGAATGAAAGAAAACGATCCACACAAAATCCCTAATGAGGGAAGTCCGATAGCCTTGATGGACATTCCCGTCGTCGCCGCAGTAAATCGAACGTCGGAACGGCCGGCCCTCTCGACAGATATGGTCAATTGACTGCTTGTAAATTGCCTCGGAATCGCCGCATAAATTGCCCGATTTCTGGTAGCAGCCGTGGTTCTTTCCGACGATCGCCAAATAAAATATTCGGTCATATTATGTGTGTTTGATGGGTATGTGATGGGTTTATCGATGATGGTTCCTCGGATTATGAGTGAGTCATATGCTAGATTTTCTTGGGAATTTCTAGGAGATGAGTACCCTAATATTCAACTTAGTTTATTGCTCAGATTTATAGTTCTCGACAATTGATTGCATGTTTTATTTTTGCTCGCATCTTTCTTGTTGGTTGTTTCATAACCCCTCGCATCCCCTCTCCATTCAAACCTGATATGTTCGAATCAATAAAATATTTCCATCGGAAGACAGTGAAAACACGGCAATAAATACCTTGTCTGTCAATAAAACCTCGAAATACGACTTACAATAATCGAGTATACGGAAACGAAAAGAAAACAAAATTTCATCCGACGATATTGAAGTTCACGATGCCCGAAGGACTTGCCCAACTTGCTGTACACTACCCTTGACACCAGTTGTTAGATTTTATCACTTCATATTGGAATGTCCCACTCTGCAGTAATGCGGGGTTTAAACGTGAATTTCGATAAACGTGTCTCATCGCGAAAACAAAGGAAACGTTGAAGTGAATATACTTTTGTCGGTTAACTTCTTCAATACTTGAAGCACTCCAGTTCGAGATCATAAGGAATGTAGATTCGAAAGATATCTGGAGAATACTCGAATAAAACTTGGTGAGAGTAACTTCATCGGGGCACCTTACACGGTCAGTGATACTATCATTATCCTTAAATATTAGCATAGTATAAAGACTATACTTACGAATATCAGTATTTGTCCACCTTTTAAGGGATAGAGAAAGCCTCTGAAAGTAGGGGATACTATCAGTATTACTGAACGTGCAATATATCAACTCTCATTTCTTCTTGAGGTCATAACAAACGAACCACCAGGTATATTTTCTTCATATTTGGCACACATGTTCCTTATTTGGAGCTCAAATGAATCCCACAATAACCACAAGGAAAATCCAGGTCCAGGTCAACAAAAAGTTATGAAGCAATTGTATCCTTGAAACAACACCCTGTATATCGACATTTTGAAAATTCGTTCACATATTCGAGAAGAGAATAAAAAGCTAAACTGAAACTTCTGCTTCACATTTTTACTCCACCAATCTTTAACTCAAAAGTCTAGTTTTTAAGAACGTGGATACCGAAGAGTGGTTTTGAATGATTTATAAAAACATACATTATTATTGAAAGTTGAATCCGTAATTATTTTAAAATTACTAAATTATCATTAAATACATTAGTTATCCTTTTTTTAGCGACATAACAACCATTTGTGTATTTTCGAGGTAGGTTAAAAGTAACTAAATTGATATTGCTTGAATATTGTGTTATTGAATGTTTTAGTGAAATAATTGAGATGAATAAGTTCGTTTTCATAAACTGCTCGAAATGCCCTACATTTTGGTCCATACAGTTCTGTGCTTGTTTGAGAATATCCCGAACTGATTTGCGACTTACATTCGCATTGTTCTCAATTTTCCTGCTAGCTTCTTGTACTTTTGTAATAAGCTGATCCCGAGTATAAATCTCAGAAGAATATACTAGAAATTTTAGGTGCCCCCAGACATAATAATCTACGGGATCCAAATCAGGGGATCTTCATGGCCAGTTTTGACCAATACAAAAGTTACCAAAATTGTCGTTTCAAAAATTTCTAATAATAAGCACCATCGTGCTGAAAATACATGCCAGCAATATATTTCATTTACGTTATAGAGTAAAAAGGAAAACCTGTATTTAATGATGATTTACTAATTTTAAAATAATTATGGATTCTATAGTTTTGATAATATATTATTGAAAGTCACTTTTAGCTACTCTTCGGTAAAGTACACGTTTCAGTTCAGTTTTTTATGCTCTTTTCAAATATGTGAACGAATTTTCTAAATTTCGATATACAGGGTGTTGTTTCAAGAATCGTTTCATAATTTTTTGTAAACTCGGACCTGGATTTTCCTTGTGGTTATTGGGGGATTCTTTTGAGCTTCGAATAAGGAACATATGTGCCAAGTATAAAGAAAATATACCAGGTGGTTCGTTCTATGGCCTTGGTAATGCGATCTGGACAAAATTTCGCACGTAGTTTGAAAGCATTATTCTTCATCTATGTGAAAATTTCATTCCAATCCAATCAGTAGTTTCGAAATTACCGAGAAAAAAATATTTTGAACGGCTATATTTACGGAACCCCTAGTCTAATTCTGCTTATTGATGAACTCGACCGCGACATTCGTGACCCAAACCTACCCTGAAAATTTGGAGTCTCTAGGCGTTTCCGTTCAAAGGTTATGATTCTCTATGTTTTCTATGGTTTGGTCATGCGATCTGGATAAAATGTAACTTTCATATATCATTCTCCATTAAAATACAAAATTCCTTCACGATCGAATCCGTAGTTTCGAAATTATCGAGGAAACTAAACTTAAAACGACCATATTTACGGAACCCCTAGTCTAATTCTGCTCATTGATAAACATGACCGCGCATTTCAAGATCCACACCTATCTTGGAAATTTCAAGTTTCTAGGCCTTTCCGTTCAAAAGGTGTGATTTTCTATGGTTTCACTGGTCTGGTCATGCGATCTGGACAATTTTGCATGTTGCTTGAACAGATCATTCTCCATTTAAGTGCAGAATATCATCTCGATCGAGGCTGTTGTTTCGAAATAATCAGAAAAACAAAATTTCCAACGGCCATATTCACGGAACCCCTGGTCGAATTTCGCCCATTAATGAACTCAACCGCGGCGTTTTGAAACTGAACCCACACTGAAAATTTCAAGTCTCTAGGTTGTTCCGTTCGGGAGTTATCGAGCTTACGGCAAGATGGCCGGACAGACAGACTCGAATTTTCCGAAAGATTCGTCATCAGTGAGTCGAACCTTGTCAATTGAGACCATTTTCGGCTCAAAATTCGAAAAATACAGACATCGTGGCGAAATGATATAGCCCTCGTGTAAGTGAACGAGCGCTCAAAAACGGAAAGAACTAACCTTTCGTCAGGTTTTAGAAAGCTCATTCTAATGATTCTACTTTCTCTTGTTTTTCGTAACTTATTTCGTTTTGAGGCAATAAAAAACTTCATGGTCACCTACACCACTTCGAGTGATGTTCAATCGAAATCCCACCGTCTGAGCCTCTCCCTACTTAATAAAACGCGAGCGTAGTGAAGAAGCTTAAAACGACCGTTTGTAGTACCATTTTAATCAATTCTGAGACACTCCGACTGATCTGGACCGATTCGGTTATCTTTATATTTATCTTAAGTTCGCTTTTATTTAGAGACGAAAGATAACAGGGGCTGTAACGACGTCTCCATTGCAGATCGGCTTTCCGTCTGAGGAGGGTGAAAGGAAGACGTGGGGGGGGGATCACCCAATTTCCGTTATGGAGTTTCCTTCTTGTTTCGTTCCAAGTTTGATTTCAGATAGGATGTTTTGATTCGTTTCGAAAGAGGCTTTGTTTACTGGAAATGTGAAAAAACAGCAGTTTTCTAAACTGTTATGTTGTTGGTTGGCTATTCTTGAACGAAATATAAATGGCGTATTGTAGCAGAACAGACGGATTTTTTGAGAAATTAATGAATATTATACATATCGTTGAACACATCCACATGTGAGTTCCTGAGGAACTTGCGAGTGCATAGACAATTAATTTATTTAATTGTTTTGTGTTTTACCCTCACCCACAAAATTCATCTCATTTATAACAATGTTCAAAATTTTGTTGAAGTGAAGTTCCAGTGAAGTATACACGAGAAATAATATGAAATTTTCCGTGAATATGTACAACGTTAAAAGTTAGACAAGCTAGTCAAAAAGTCGATCTAAGTTACCCCAGAGGGAAAAGCAGAAACCATAAACAAAAGTAATGCCCGCTTACTTTCTGGCATAATTACTAATAAGTGTCAGAATTGGAGGAATTTCTCCTTATTTCACTACTTATTCTTAGTCATTCAATCAAACGAGGAAGGTCCAAAACCAGATCTGTGTCTCCTGAAAATTGGACCACCCAACTATTTATATAAAAGAAGATTATTTTATTTTATGACGATTCCGACATCTCAAACAGCTTGACTTCGTATTCGTTCTGGTTTGGCACTTAATTAAATTCACCTGCGATTTGGCCGCGATTACAGGATGAAATACTGAATAGGTCGAAAAAGCCAAAATTTTCGGCATCTTGAAAGCAGATATTCATCGACAAAAGAACAATCGGGCGATAAGAGCTATCTACCACTTTTTCGTCATCAGAGTTACGATTCGATTTGGAAATTTTGGGAGAAAAATGTCCATCGGCTATACAGGGTGTTTTCAAAGGTGAGGCTTTTGTTTACCAGAGACATTACCAAGAACTCATCAAAATCAGACGATACCAAAAATCGTTTATATATTAACCACAGGGCCGAGTATTTCGAAATCAAAGTTACCCGGGAATATGAGAAATTCCCGCCCTTGATCTGAATTAGGTTCGTTTCTTTTGGGGTAATGCGAAAACATTAGTGTATAAGTGACGGTGAGGTGAATGCGAACGAACTAAGAAAACGCATTGAAAAGGCTTGTGGCATTATTATTTTAGCAAACTGATGTGGTGAAAATGGTGACCATTTTGAACAAATTCAGTAATGAAATTAGAAGAATTATACTAGATAAACTGATAGCAAGCCGATTCATGTATCCCAGAGAACACCAAATTCATCAGTTGCACCTATAGACCGGTTTCGATCCACAGCAAATCTCGTCAGTACAGTTAGCAAAATGACAAATTCGATGTGAGAAAACCTCTAAAACATAAGGCAACGGTGATCAGAGAAAATTGGATACATGAATTGTTTTGTTGGCTTGCTATCAGTTTATCTAGTATAATTTTTCTAATAGCATTACTGAATTTGATAATTTCGGATAAACAGTTATTATATTATTTCATTTCCGTAAACAATTTGAATTTTGAATCAATTTTATCGGTGAGTTTGTCAACTTCCTAATTTTGTTGAAGTTGAAATATAATACGAATTTGCGATAAATACCGAGAAATGTTCGCACGTATATGGCTCCTAAAATAGAGATAACCCGATCCTGAGTCGTATTCAGATATCGATGCCCAAGATTTCTTGCACTCTTTTGAAATTGTATATTTTATATGATCCACTTTCGACGAAATGATCTCTTTTGACGAGTTCTGATAACTGTCGAAAAAAAAGCCTCAACTTTGAAAAATTTGTCGATTTGTAATATTTTCATTTTATTGAATTAATCGAAACTTATGCAAGTTCTCTAAAAAGTCAGGAGCTTCTGCGCCTTTGCATGTTTCTGTGTACCAAACCGGCAGTCAATGTTCATTATCGCCATAACAAATATTGTAATTTTATTCTTATAAACTTGAGAAGATGGTAACTTGAAATTTTCAGGGTGCGTTTGGATCGCGAATATCGCAGTCACGTTCATCAATGAGCAAAATTAGACTAGGGGTTCCGTAGATATGGCCGTTCAAAATATATTTTTCCTGGTAGTTTTGAAACTACTGATCGGATTGGAATGAAATTTTGCACCTAGCTGAGGAATAATGTTTTCAAACTACGTGCAAACTTTTGTCCAGATCGCATCACCAAGACCATAGATACCGTAGAAAATTCTAGCGAATTATCGAAAAAAAATTGATCAGCTGAAGCACTGACATGGAGTCTGGAGTTTCGCCAAAGTTTCAGAATTGTTTTGACAGCTGTCGAAAATTCCTTCAATTTATTTCTAAAACTGGAGAATTTGAATCTACCTACAAGGTGCATGTACGAGCGCTCAAAAGCTCCTGCCTTCACGGCAGTGCTTCCCAAATTTTTTTATTTTCAGACGATAGAATCAACGAATTATATGGAATAAATCAAAAAACTGCATTTTTTTCCTCGTTCCAAAACGGACTTCGGTGTTTATTGTTAGTGTTACAAATAGTGTCATTTTATTTTCACAAAATTCAAAGTATGGAATTACCGAATTATATTGAATATATTTGAAAAACTTATTTTTTCTTTCACGTGGAAAGCTAAAAACTTCAGAATTTCTACAAAACTCATTTTATCTATGCCTTACCTATATGTATACTCCAACTTTCTGTAGGATATGGCGAATAGTTTCTGAGATAGGTACCGATATTTTGGAGAAGAATTAAAAAAAAATACTATCAGATCGGTATTTTTCGGATAATTGAGATAAAAATATCAGATGGCTATAACTAAGGGACCCTTCGGCAGAATTCGATCTTTAACGAACCCAACCGGCACATTCAGACCTCGAACTCACCTTGAGAATTCCGAAACTCCAGACATCTCTCTCGAATATTATTAAAATTGTCAGTATTGAATTTGACCACGAATTCTTCATCTAATGATTCGATACCATTCTCAGCACAAAATTACAGACATTTGAGCAAAATGATAACGTTTTTGTTCATAGAAACAAGGGCGCAAAAATATATAATAAACATAATCTAAATATAATAAACTATCACAGGTAGCATTTCTTTCGAAAAAACATTGGTTGAATCGAAAAATACCATGTACCCCAGATGGGACTCGAATCCACAATCCCCGGCTTAGGAGGCCGATGCCTTATCCATTAGGCCACTGGGGCGATGTGTTCGATGTGTTCTTATAAGATCTGTCGGAGATTTTGACAGTATGCTGTCATTCACAATTTATTCTCTATAATAAATTGTCCGAATCGAAATTTTTAACAGCTAATGTTTTTAGTAGTGTAGAATCTTATAGGCTAATAAAAACATTGGTCCCTCCGCCCTCGTGGACTTTTCTCGAAATGACTTCAAGAAATTCAATACAAACTACAAACATTTCGGAAGCACTGAGCTGAGCGTTCACTTCGACTTTATCGAAAACACAGGGATAGACTTTGAAATTATCGGAAGGAGACGTAAACGGTGTGTCGATTTGAAAAGGTGTACCAACCTTAATTTCTCGGCCCCCATGCAAAATCAGAAAGAATGCAAAAAGAGATAAACTTTATTGGTTCGTAGGGGGACATTTTATACGGTTAGTTGCAATCAATTTGTGTCAACCCTGTGAGCGTGATGACAGCAACCCTTACAATCCTAAATGGAAAGTTATTTTTGTATTTATTTTCTTTGATTTTGCTTGGGGCCCTAAAAAAACGTATTTTGAGGTTGGCAAATTTATGAAAATCATCACCGGCCCATCCCTAATTATGACTGTGAATAACTGAAATGTTCTTTAGTGAAAAATTAACTAACCTATGATCATTTTGATTTTACATAAGGTGACACTGCAGCGAGACTATCGAACCAATAATTGAGAAACAAACCAACCATTCTGTGAATCCAACCGGCAGTCAGTGTGACTTATAATGTTATTTTAATTTTATAGACTTCAAGAGAATTATTATAAAATTTCGCAACACTCAGTTTTATTTTCGCGTGCAAAAACTAAAAATTACGAAAAGCACTGCCGTGAAGCCAGGAACTTTTGAGCGCTCGTACATGCACCTTTTGGGAAGATTCGCATTTTCCAGTTTTAGAAATCAATTGAAGGAATTTTCGACAGCTGTCGAAAAAATTCTGAAACTTAGGCGAAACTCCAGACTTCATGTCAGTGCTTCAGCTGATCAATTTTTTTTCGATAATTCGCTAGAATTTTCTACGGTATCTATGGTCTTGGTGATGCGATCTGGACAAAATTTTCCGATCAGTAGTTCGAAACTATCAGGAGAATAATATTTTGAACGGCCATATTTACGGAACCCCTAATCTAATTTTGCTCATGGATGCACGTGACCGCGATATTCGCGATCCAAACCCACCCTGAAAATTTCAAGTTCCTAGGCCTTTCCGTTCAAAAGTAACAATTTTCTATGGTTCTGGTTATGCGATCTGGACAAAATATTGCTTTAATATATCATTCTCGATTAAAATACAAAATTTCATCTCGATCGAATCCGTAATTTCGAAATTATCGAGAAAACAACATTTCAAACGACCGTATTTACGGAACCCCTAGTATAATTTTGCTCATTGATGAACGTGAACGCGACATTTCAGATCCTCACCTATCCAGAAAATTTCAAGTCCCTGGGCCTTTCCGTTCAAAAGTTATGATTTTCTATGGTTCTGGTCATGTGATCTGGAGGAATGTAGCTTGAATATAAATTTCTCCATTAGTATAGAAAATTTCGTCACGATCGAGTCTGTAGTTTTGAAATTATCAAGAAAACTAAATTTCAAACGACCATATTTACGGAACCCCTAGAATAATGTTGCTCATAGATGAACGTGATCACGACATTTGAGATCCACACCTATCCTGAAAATTTCAAGTACCTAGGCGTTTCCGTTCGAAAGTTATGATTTTCTATGTTTTCTATGGTTCTGGTCATGTGATCTGGACAAAATTTCACATGTAGCTTGAACAACTCATTCTCCGTTTGAGTGCGAAATTTCATCTTGAGCAAATCTGCAGTTTTCAAGTAATCAGGGAAACAAAACTTTTAACGGCCATATTTACGGAGCCCCTGGTGGAATTTGGCCCATTAACAAACTCAACCGAGGCATTCGGGAACTGAACCCACACTGAGAATTTCAAGTCTCTAGGTTGTTCCGTTCGAGAGTTATCGTGCTTACGGACGGCCGGACAGACGGTCGGACAGACTCGAATTTTTCGACGGATTCGTCATCAGTGAATCGAACATAGTCGATTGAGACCATTTTCGGCTCAAAATTCGAAAAATACAGACATCGTGACGAAATGATATAACCCTCGTGTAAGTAGAACGAGCGCTCAAAAAGCTGAATTTCCACATAACTCATTTCATCGATGCCACATATTTCAGCTTGATATGGCGAATAGTTTCCGAGTACCGAACTTATTCAATAGTATATAATTCAACGAACGGTAATGTAGATCAAAACATAACTTACGCAGGTGAAGGTGTTATTCATGAAGTGAGTTATAACCATTACCGCAAGTTGAATACTCTACTGTTTTTTCTACCATAACAATAACCATAAATACTAAAATACAAGTACTACAGAGAAAGAACCATTTACAAATCTTAATAGTTACGTATAACAATGCATTATTTATGTTGATTGTGCTTCTTAGCATGGAGTAGAAAGTTCATAGGGGCTAAGTTCACTTAAATATGCCAGAAGAACATCCTCTGTAAACGATGGCTTAATATTCTTACTGCTACACCAATCTCGAAAAATGTTGTATACACCTTTATATTTGTTTTGGTATTTTTCGGGTAATAAATTATGTTGAAACATTGGCTGATTGTTGAATTTCTGTAGGTGTACATAATAATTCATTTTGACTATCCGAATTAATCTTTTTCAACAAAACATTCACAATAATAATTATGTATCAACTTAATTTGAGAAAACGTCAAAATTATTCAAGTGACTTCCCCTCCATACCAATAATGGACGGAAATCCAGGTCCCTTTCGGCCAATCGGCTTGTTCAGAAGCACAGAGCCAGGGAGTTATAGTAGTGAGTTATTATAACTCACGTTGTTTGTTTACAGATACTATTAATTGCTCAAGAGTAGTTGAATTATGAATATACATATTATATAATTCAATAGGAGTAGATAAAATGATTTTTATCTACTCCGATTGAATAATATAGTCATTACTCAACTTCTTTTGATGGAGTAATGATATATGTAAACAAACACCGTGAGTGTTTTCCCACTCACTCACTCTTATAACTCCCCTGTGTGATAGGCCGTAAGGGAACAGTCCATTATTAGTATTGAGGGGAGGTCACTTGAATAATTTTGACGTTTAATCAAATTGAGTTGATACCTAATTATTATTGTGGATAATTCGCTGAAAAAGATTAATTCAGATAGTGAAGATGGATTATTATGTAGGAACATCTTCAGAAATAAGACAATCAGCTAATGTTACCATACAGAATTTATTGCCCGAAAAATACCAAAACAAATATAAAGGTGTATACAACAATTTTCAAGATTGGCGTAGCAGTAAGAATATCAAGTCATTGTTTACAGAGAATGTTCTTTTGGCATATTTTAGTGAACTTAGCACTAAATATGAAGCATCGCCCCTATAGACTTTCTACTCCATGCTAAGAAGCACAATCCACATAAATAATGCATGGTTATATGTAACTATTAAGATTTTTAAATAAAGTTCTTTCTCTGTACTTGTATCTTAGTATTTATTGTTACAATCGTAGATAAAGTATAGTATTCAACTTGCGGTAATAGTCATAACTCACTTGATGAATTACAGCACTCGCCTCCGGCTCGTGCTGCAAACTTCATCTGCGTGAGTTATGACCTACATTACCGCTCGTTAAATAATATACTATTGTATTCTTTAGTGTAACGATTCTCACGAAATTTGAAATGAACGAAATTTCAAGTGTTACAAAACAACATAATATCTTATTTACTCCATTTATCATTCAGGTTCTTTTTTCGTTTCTATTCTGCTTCCCAGTTTTCCGTGACTCCATTGACTAGATCCAATACGAGGCAGCTGCGACAAATTCCACAGCCACCAGCCACCTAGCACAAAAATCACGTGAACAAGAAAACGATACTTAGGTATATCGTCTCCGTTCATCTTTCGTGGGAATTTCAGGTGTGTTTCGATGCTCGCTTGTTTATGCTCATGACTCCGGGCTACTTGATGTCTTTCGGGCCGTAAAACTGACGGGCCCGAAGGTGCGACTCATTGAAACGTCAACCGTAATGGAGTGTTTTACTGCCTGAGCCCGTGTCCGAAACTTGATACAAACTATAAAAATTGTGACGTTCCTTTTGTGTCTTATTTATATTGTTGTTCTTGAGGCGTTTCGATGGCGATTGGATGACTGCCGTTATGGTTTCTCGGTTGCTTGATGGTCCATTCGAAAGGAGTTGAGGGTGTTGTAAGAGCGCCTTTATGATTTGGGCATAGAATTGCGTTTTGTTGAGACCTGGAGTGGTGTAAACAGTTTGACTGATGGCGGACTATTGTTACAAATTTTGGCGAATCCTGGGGTACTTATCTGCCATCATCACACCTTTGATCAAAAATTGTTAACAATAAGTTTCGGCTTGTGGATTCTCATGAAATATGTCGAATAACACTATTCTTTTTCTTTTCTTTTTTTTCGAATTTGTAGCTTTTGGAAATTCAATTCAAGGCATTTTAACAAGAAGTTTCTTCATAAAAATGTCATTCACTCTCAAATGGTAGAATTTGGTTTTAATGAGGTAAAACTATCTATAATATTACCTACTGTGATGAAATAACGAAGAGAAAAGATGGAAATTCGAACATTTTCACATGGTGTTACATTCAGAAACACCCGCCCTAGATTTCCACATATCCCTACAATTCCCCGGAAGAAAACTCGATTAAATCCTACTCCAACGCTTTCTTCATCCACCTCCGCAAGTTCATGTGGTGGAATATTGCTTTTTGGTGAGATATGCGAAAAAACTAAAATGAAAATGTCCCTAAGGTCTCCCCGGGGTGCCGTGCTGAAGGGACCGTAGTCCCGATGCCTCCCGATAACGACTTCCCGTCTGCGCCGAGAAAATGTATGCATAGAGCCCGCTTCTTCTTCTTCTTCATTCTTCGGGCGTCGTTCTCGCCTGTTTTACATGCATTGAATTTCTAACGATTATTCCCGTCCGATTTACTGTGTGATTATGCCTTAATGCGATATTGAGCTTTTCATCCTTCGAGTTAGACCCTCGGAAGATGGGATGGGGGTATTCGATGGTGTGGAATTGATTGGGAGGATGTCTGTTCACATAATAAGGTTGTTAAAAGTTCTAACATCTTGGGATGAAGACATTTCCGGAACAGAACAGGCTTGTTAATATATTTAGGTGAAACTGTATCAACCTGTTCAAGAAAATTGAAAGTTACTAATTATTATAATCTTAATTTGAGATATATGATTCTTCGAAAATCTCCATAAAACTGTGAAAATATGATATTTGAATGCCAACATTTTCTGTAGCAGATTCGAATGCTTCATAGTTCCACAAGGATTCGCCGAAGCGACTTTTTGTGATTCGGCAGGATAACAAATTTCTCAATGAATCAGCCGAAGCGTTCACCGAATCGATGGTATTGATATACTTATTCTTAATAGAAAGACGGTATTTAAAAAAATTATAAAAGCACTGTCGTGAAGTCAGGAGCTACCACCTTGTAGGTATATTCGCATTTTTCAGTTTTAGAAACAAATAAAAAAAATTTTTGACAGCTGTCAAAAATATTTTCAAACTAAGGCGAAACTCCAGACTTCACGTCAGGCTTTGGTTAATTCTTTTTCCGATAATTCGCTAGAATTTTCTACGGTAACTATGGTCTTGGTAATGCGATCTGGAAGAAATTTCCCACGTAGTTTGAATACATCATTCTTCATCTATTTGCAGAATATCATTCCAATCCAATGGGTGGTTTCGAAATTATCAGGTAAAAATTTTTTGAACGGCCGTATTCACGGAACCCCTAGTCTAATTTTGCTCATTGATGAACGTGACCGCGAAATTTGCGATCCAAACCTATCCTGAAAATTTCAAAACCCTAGGCCTTTCCGTTCGAAAGTTATAATTTTCTATGGTTTCTATGGTTCTGGTCATCCGATCTGGAGAAAATGTAGCTTGAATATATCATTCTCCATTAAAGTACAAAATTTCGTCACGATCGAATCCATAGTTTTGGAATGATCAAGAAAACTTAATTTCAAACGACCATATTTACGGAACCCCTACTCTAATTTTTCTAATTGATGAACGTGACCGTGACATTTAAGATCCACACCTATCCTGGAAATTTCAAGTTCCTAGACCTTTCCGTTCGAAAGTTATGAGCTTCTATGGTTTCTATGGTTCTGGTCATGCGATCTGGACAAAATTCAATTTTCATAAAACTTGTGATACCTAACCGAAGTAAGAAATAGAATTTTTTTTCAAATTCATGTCTACTGTCAACTTGACCAAATCTCAACTAGCCTAATCCAATGGTATAGCAGTGATAAACATTTCAAGTGAAACCACTTAAACCTACTGTCAACTTTCAAACGTCCAATTCGATTCATAGAATGGTTTTCACGTCAAAGATTAACGTTTATCGTTCAATGCTAACATTAATGTTAAACGTTTACGTCTTTACGTGGGAAATATTCTTTTAGTAATATTGATACGAAAAAGTTAGGAAAATAAAATAAGTTGGATTTGATTTATAAAATATTTTCCACGTTAAAGGTTGAACGTTCAATGATAACGTGCAACATTAAACATTAATTATTTACATTTAATTATTACGTTTAACAGTTGACAGTTATTTTAACTCTCAAAATTTATCACTACTTTACCACAATACCACTACAACATACTGATTTAATGGAAAGATTCTATTTCTTTCAAAATTTTTTCTCGTATTATTGAAAATCGGAAGGAAGATATGTGGAAAATAAAATGAGACCGATTTGATGCATAGAATATAACGTTAACGTTAAAGAAAAACGTTAAACTAAAACGAACGTTTATCGTCAACGTTTAATAATGTTTAACTTCAATGTTCAACTTTCACGTTTAATTTTTCGTTTAACTTTAACGTTAACGTTTAACTTTTATGTTAACGTTTAACGTTAATATTCTATAAATCAACGTTCAACGATCATATACTATCAATCAAAACTCGTTTCATTTCCAAAATTTTCGAAAAAGTTCAATTTGATTTTCAAGTATGTACATTTTGCTAACGTTGACGTTTAACGTCAATGTTAACATTTTACGTTCAACGTCAATGTTAACTTCAGCACGTTAGCAAAATCTTTATATATGAAAATTTCGTGTCAAGTTGTTTTTCCAGGATGAACTCCTAAAATACTGAACCGATTTCAATCACATTTTGCCCACTGTGTGCAGTTTGACCCAACTTAAAAGATAGGATAGTTTATATCTAAATTTATAGTTGCAATATTTTTTCATTGCAAATTATTTGTTTATTTTATATGACAAAAAGTGATAATTATCCACGCGGCAACCTAGATCTCGAAGGACATCGCGTTCCCACTACATCCGATCACTCGACAAGACAAGGGCGGTCCTAGGCTGAATTTCTGGGGGGGGTAATTGAATGAACAATTCGAAAATTTTTTTCCGGGGTAGTGCACAATCCCCCCCCCCCACTTTGGGAATATTTTGACGGTCTAAACTTCTTTATACTTATTATATATTTTGCGGTTCTTTTTATTGTTATTATTTTTTGAGTGCTTGTTCTACTTATACGAGGGCTATATCATTTCGTCATGGTCGTTTGAAATTTAGTTTTCTTGATAATTTCAAAAATATGGATTCGATCGCGACAAAATTGTGTATTCCAATGGAGAATTACATATTCAAGCTACAATCTTCCAGATCGCATGACCAGAAATATAGAAACCATAGAAAACTATAACTCTCGAACGGAAAGACCTAGGGACTTGAAATTTTCAGGATAAGTCTGGATCTCGAATTCATGCGGTCACGTTCATCAATGAGCCGAATTAGACTAGGGGTTCCTTAAATATGGTCGTTTTAAATTTAGTTTTCTTGATAATTTCAAAACTACGGATTCGATTGCGACGAAATTTTGTATTTTAATGGAGAATGATATATTTAAGCTATATTTTGTCCAGATCGCATTACCAGAACCATAGAAAATTATAACTTCCGAACGGAAAGACCTAGGGACTTGAAATTTTCAGGTTTGGATCGCCAATGTCGGGGTCATGTTCATCGATGAGCAAAATTAAACTAGGGGTTCCGTAAATATGGCCATTCAGAAAATTTGTTTTCTGATACTGAATGGATTGGAATGAAATTCTGCACATAGACAATAATGTACTCAAACTACGTGCGAAATTTGTCCAGATCGCATTGCCAAAACCATAGATACCGTATAAAATTCTAGCGCATAATCGGAAAAAAAATTGGAAACCTAAAGCACTGAAGTGAAGTCTGGAGTTCTGCTCAGTTTTAAATTTTTTTGACAGCTGTTAAAAGAATTTTCAATCGGTTTCTAAAACTTGAAAATGCGATTCTATCTAAAAGGTGGATGAAAGAGCGCTCAAAAGCTCCTGACTTCACGGCAGTACTTTTTATTTTTATACATTTTTTTACAAACTTTCCAATTCTAATTGTCACGTTCTTACGAATCCAACACCTTCTTAATCAGAAAATCGTTCGGAAAACAAATGTTCTCTTCTTCAGGCTGAACAACACAAGGGCGTAGATATGTAGGGGTACTGGGGTAATTAATTACCCCCCTAAGACTTCTAAAATATAAAGTTTCAGACTTATCGCCAAGGCTTGATGTACCTATACCTGACGAGATTTTTTATCGATTACCCCCTCAAGAAACAACATGAGCAGTTAGGTATCAATCTTATCAAACAACAGACTCACCACTTATACATTTTATGCAATATGATCTTCAAAAATAAAACATACGACTGAAAGTGAAACTTCAGAATTTTTCATTTATTTTATTGATTTTTCTGTTTTGATTTTTTTTTCTGTTAATTTTATTGCATTATTATATTATTTTCTTGTTGGTCATTTTTTCCTAGATAAAATTTTCCAGTGCTCTGGGGGGGGTAATTACCCCCGTTACCCCCCCCGTAGGACCGCCCTTGCGACAAGAGCGATAACGTGCGAGGAGTGATGCCAAAACTGAAGAAATTTGAAACTGTTTGAAAACTGGGTTATAACTTCTAGAAAATCAAGAATAGGGTTAGGGTTAAGTTAGCGTTAGGGTTAATAATAATAATAATTCCACTGGTTTGAATAGGTGACTACAATATAATTAGTCACAGCAACGCGTGGCTGAGTCTGCTAGTATTTTTATGAATCAAATTGGAATCATCTTCAAAAACTATTTCCCAAAGTTTTTCGTTCTCATTTTCAATTATGCACTTCTCCCTGGTTCCTTTCCTTAAAACAACACCCTCTTCTTTCGTACATTCAATGGTCAACTGCACCTATTCAACCAACAAGTTTTCCAACTCCCATTCTGTGAATAATTAACGAAGCGACCAACTTGAATTATGCATACCGTGAAATTAATAAATCTTGGTCCTTCGAGGCCGATAGAGCCATTAAACGTCACCATTATCTCAGTTCATCACGGGAAGATTTATCATTCGAGTTTTTCCTATCAAAGCAATTTACCCACGGAACACTACCAATAAAATACCAACCACGAGATGCTAGAGGAAACCGGTTCCTACACGTTCTTGATGTTTCACTCTTCCACTCCCCTCCCGCTTCCCCACCCACGCCGTTCTATGGAAGCCAAGTATCCATTGCCCCGTCGTTAAGTATGAAAGACTGTGAACGGTTCCCCATCTTCCGCACTGGAAAATCACATTCTGGAGTTCATGCCAGTTATACGCTACTGAAATCAATAAAAACGTTTTCTGTTTCGTCCTTTTTGACGGAACAGGATCTGGATCCTTCTTTATTCCGACCGTTGGAGGAACGCGGACTAGAGGGGGAGGGGAGCTGGAATGGAAGCTGCCGCATGGAAATTTTATTACCGCGGAGAATTATTCGATTTTACTATGTATTTTATGGGTTATTGTATCGGGTAAAATGAGGTGTGAAATTTTCTCGTATAATGAGAATTCAGTGATGTTGCAACTTTGCGCAGAGATTAGCAAGAATATTGGATTTGAAAAGATGAGTTTGTACGGGAATTTCACACCAAGATATTTATTATTATGTGTAAGTAATGAGGAATATAGTAAATGATTGTATGTCCCCAACAACATAACATGAAGTATGTACTTCATTGCCGTGAGGACACCAAGGTAACTACAAGAAACGTTTTATTATCTGGAATTATTTCGTCGAATTTAGATACCGGGAGGATCCGGTGATTCTAGGTGTTTCGTCCCAGACCCACTGCTGGAATTCCTAACACCTAGCGTCATACAGCCGAACTCCCGTCAAAAATCCTAATCAAAAATCGAGTCGTCCGGAAAAACGGAAAACGATTTTCCTATTCGGCGATCTGCGAAGGCCCGGCGGCGGGACGCCGAGAGGCGGCGACATATTGCAAATGGAACGGGAACGGCCTTTCCCGATAAACTTGGAATTGCCGCGATAACTCAGCCGGGGGCCCGCGGAACGTCCGACGGAATCCGGGATACGTATCCCGGTTTTAAATACCAATTACAGTTGCAACTTTTAATCTGCATAACTCTGCCGAATGGCCCATAAAAGTCGACGGGGAAACTCAGGAGCTCTCAATTCCGGGTAGGAAAAAAAAAGGCGAGAGCCAACTTCGCTTGCGCTGAAAGTACGAGTGTATTGTTTTTGCTGTTTCGAGCGTTTGTTTTTCGTCGGGGTGAACCTTGTGAATTCAATTGTTTGGCCATGTTGATGGTTTACTTTCTGGGCATTGCAAGTATGGAGAAAAAGTAATGAGGAATAGTTATTTTCCTAACAAGTGTGGAAAGTGATACTTTTCCGCAAGAGACTGTAGTTGACCGAACTCCGCTCCGCATCGTTCGGTCAAGCTGTCGAGTGCGGCAAAGACACTTTCCACATGAGTAAGAAACAATATTTTTTCTACTAGCGTTAATGAAACTCTTTCACGGATAGATTTCGTCTTGATTCTGAAGTTAGGAAAAATGTTTGTCTTGAAATTAACGTTATCAGAAATTATTTTTGGTGCGCTCAGCTCATAGAGACATGTTGAAGTTTTAAGATTGACGCTATTCTATAATATTTGCGTGCGGAAAAAACCCCTGCTATTCCCTTTCCGTACGCTTTTGTTCGTTACTTGTTCGAAAAGTGCGCGGAAAAGTAATACTTTCGGAGACGAACACAGTGTGAGAAAGTATTACTCGGTTGTAGGAAAATTCATTTTTTTTTTAGGTTCAAAAAACTATCAAACCTGCGCAATGATGGAATTGTTATTTGCGCGAGTATTTTCACGAGTAGCCGAATTCGTAATCAACTAGCTGGCCAAGTGGCACTTCGACACGTGGCGTTCTCTGTTACCATTTGTAATGAAATTCAAGTCCAGCACGGCATAATTTCTTCCAAGCTGCAAAATTTCACTTCAGCACGAAGTTTCATGGGTCATGCGTTGTGATTTCGTTTAGGTCAATTTAATTTGATTATTTTTCAGCCGTGGTTTCAGTGTTGTATGTTGATTCGGTCAATGTTTTGGCCTGAAATTTTTTACACATTGTAGCAATGCTTCATAGTCTATTTCGCTTCGTGTTACATACATTGTTATAACACAAAAAAATATACTTCGAAAACACAAGAAACAGAAAGAACAAAAATGTTGACATGATCGTTTTATTGTTTGGGTTCAAAGATGATTTCCCTTCATTTGATTTTTTTACGTTTACGTTTTCCTAAAGTAAGGTTATCTATGACAGATATGCTACAGTACAAACTTCAAGGCGTATGTGTTCAATCGAACTATGATGTTTATTGTGAATTCCGTGCCAACTTTCGTGTCCAATCGCCACTCGGCCAGCGAATTGATTACGAATTCAGCCCTAAGATTAGTGAGTGACAGAAAAAAAAATACACAGGGGGATTCACGAAGCCTGGTAGTTGAATTTTTTTCAAAAATTATAGTTGAGCTATGCAGGAGACATGAAACCTTGGAATAAAATTTCAAATTCGTTTTACCGGAAACGATGTGAGGTCTTGATTCTCAAACTCAATTCCTAATTTTTGTATTTATAATCAGACTTTTCAAAAAACTCAATTCTATCGAATTAGATATCTTTTAGGATAAGAGATGAGGGTACTACATACTACAGCTCTGAAATAGATATTTTTTGAGATATTCGTTTGAATCTAATTTTCTGATTTTCGACTTCTTAGGTATCATCTATTTTTCCTAAAGTAAGGGTTAAAATTCTTCAGGGAAAAACCTAGAAATTATCCACGTTGGAATGAAGCCACGGAGAAATATTTCACCCCCAAAAAAACAATAATTAATGCAATACCTACCTTTATGATATGCAATACCTACCTTTATGATATTCTGATTATTTTTTTCAATTTTTACATATAGAACGCTCCCACGTGTGAACGAGCACCCAAGAGAAGCGGCCACTAATAATACAAAAATAGACAATGTGATTGACTTATTATCTGGTACAATATTAAAAGTTTACATTCAAAGAAAAAAAATACACAAAAAATACAACAAAGTTGATTGACAATTCATGAATTTACTCAAATATATACCCTCCAATTTTTTTTAAGAACTCAAACTTGAAATTTTCTTTGAAAATAAATCAAAACTATCTACATGAGAATTGCATAATTCTTACATTCATTATGAATGATAAAATTGATAATTTATTCTTGAAAGACGAAAAGTCCAATACATTTGAATTTTGAGCGCTCGTTCTACTTACACTAGGGCTATCATTTCGTCACAATGGCTGTATTTTTCGAATTTTAATCCGAAAATGGTCCAAATCGACAAGATTCGACTCAGTGGTGACAAATCCGTCGAAAAATTCGAGTCTGTCCGTCCGTCCGGCCTTATACACGATAACTCTCGAACGGAATGTCCTAGAAACTTTGAATTCTCAGGGTAGTTTCAAATCTCGAATGCCGCGGTTGACTTCGTTATTGGGCAAAATTGGACCAGAGGTTCCGTAAGGCTGTTCGAAATTTTTTTTATCTGATAACTTCGAAAGAATGGCGTTTTCAAGCTACATGAGAAATTTCGTCCAGATCGCTTCACCAGAACCATAGAAACCATAGAAAATTACAACTTTCGAACGGAAAGACCTCGAGACTTGAAATTTTCAGGGTAGGTTCGAATCTTGAATGCCGCGGTTAGGTTTGTTATTGGGCAAAATTCGACAAGGGGTTCCGTAAATAAAGTTTGTATTTTAATGGAGAATGATATATTCGAGCTACATTTTTTCCACATCGCATAATCATTTTAAATCAAATTATTGAATGAAAAATCCTTATATTCCCGTAACAGATGATTCGGCATAATTGACAAAGAGGTGCTGTCATTTTTTTGATAGCTGTCGAAAATTTCATCAATTGGTTTCTAAAACTGGGAAATGCTAATCTACCTACAAGGTGGATGAACGAGCGCTCAAAAGTTCCCGACTTCAGTGCTTTCAATAATTGTTTCAACCATATCATTAGGTATATGGGAGTTCTGATTCAGTGTCAAATCGTTTTTCAAAACTTCTAGTAAATCATTAGCCATGGAGTAGAATGAATAGATGAAAAGAGAGGTTTTTTCTCTTCAATATGTTTATTTTATAAATTTCGCATCCACAACCATGTGCCTGACGAAAAACGAAAACTAATAGTCTTCATGAACTTTACAACCTTTTTCGTTCCAGATCTTAATATCGAATCGAATAATTACGTAAATTAAAACAATTTACCCGAAGGAATATTTTCTATCGAAAATCAAAATCGTTAGGAATTTATTAAAATTAAACAAGAATCCTCATTCCCAAATCGAATAAATTCAACGCTGTTAATTAATGTTCGTCTCATATTTTTATCGTCTTGTAACGATCTTAATGGCGTCGATGATTATTCTTTTATGGGCGGACACTATTAACCATTAAAGTTGATCATTTGATTCTAAATGTCCTTGACTATCGAAATCATTGGATCAATTCTGGTCATTTCTCGTAGAATCAGAAACTTAAGGCGTGTACAGATATGCTCCGAATATCGTACCGAACCGCGTCGCGTACCCCGCGAGAGCGAATCAAATTCATCGCACGTAGAGGTGCAATTTGAATTCGTGAATTTGATTCGCTCTCGCGGGGTACGCGACGCGGTTCGGTACGATATTCGGAGCATATCTGTACACGCCTTTACAACCACGATTCGGTTACGGTACAAACATATTTCTCCTTTCATGGGAATAGCAATTAAATTCTCGATATGTTGATTTTAATGATCATAAAATGTAATTTTTCTATTGATTTCGAATTAAAGATTTATATACTTCGGCACATTTGGTTGCCTGATATTTATGTCAGACACTGAATTATGTAGATGAGATTCAGAAATTTCACCTTCGATTCTTACTTGGATGGCTTATTTTCGGTGATTTTTCGAGAGCATTTAATCGATAATGTTCTCGAATGGAATAAATAAATGGAAATTATTAATTTCGTCTACATAAATCGTTGTCTGAGATAAATATCATGCAATAAATCCCAGGTGTAAACGCACCAGTATTGGGGTGAATAGAGTTTCTATGTATGTTCTAGAAATGTTGATTTGAGCCAAGAATGGTCTCAAACAATTAGGTTATTGAAAATTAGTTGTCAAACTAATCTTGTCTGTCCTTCCGGTCATCCGTAAACACGATAACTTTCGAAAAAACATTACAGTTGAGAATATGTGAAAATATTGCACTGGAAAAATTCCATATTACTTCCCCTTTCTAGAGTTGTTCTACGTTATTTATGGTCTTGGTCATGCGATCTGGACAAAATTTCAGTTTAAAGACATTATTCTTCATCTATTTGCAAAATTTCATTCCAACCCGAAGAGTAGTTTCGAAATTATCTGTAAAAAAATATTTTCAACTACCATATCTACGGGACACCTAGTCTCTTCGATAAACGTGACTGCGAAATTCGCGATCCACACCTACCCTGAAAATTTCAAGTCCCTAGGCCTTTCCGTTCGAAAGTCATGATTTTCTATGGTTTCTACGGTTCTGATCATGCGATCTGAACAAAATTGTACATGTAGCTTGAACACGTCATTCTCCATTAGAGTGCAAAATTTCATGCCGATCGAATTTATAGTTCCAAAGTAATCAGAGAACAAAATTTCGAACGGCCATATTTACGGAACCCCTGGTGGAATTCTGCCCATTCACGAACTTAACCGTGGTATTTGGACACTGAACCCACACTGAAGTTCCGTTCGAGAGTTATCGTGCTTACGGACGGCCGGACGAACAGACTCAAATCTTCCGACGGATTCGTCATCAGCGAGTCAAACCTTGTCGATTGAGACCATTTTTGACTCAAAATTCGAAAAATACAGACATCGTGACGAAATGATATAGCCCTCGTGTAAGTAGTACGAGCACTCAAAAATGGCAGATAGAAAAACACGTGTTCACACACACTAACATCAAAAACCTTTTTTTGTTCTGAAAAACATCTCATAAATAACTCGAACGTCTTTGAATGCTAACTGCTAGGCCATAAATCACAACTGAAGGGTGTTGTCCACTGTCATTGGTTATTCAGAAATTCAGAGGTGGAGCTATTTGAGAGGCGTTTAATCCAAACTTAAAACAATGATTACTGGCAATTGAAAAAAAAACATTGTTAAAAAGTTGTTCTCATTAGCTATTGATCTTTTTGAGCGCTCGTATTACTTACACGAGGGATATATCATTTCGTCACGATGTCTGTATTTT
Source organism: Aphidecta obliterata (assembly GCA_963966015.1). NCBI lineage: Eukaryota > Metazoa > Arthropoda > Insecta > Coleoptera > Coccinellidae > Aphidecta > Aphidecta obliterata. The sequence continues at coordinate 13,786,089 of OZ014435.1, read as the reverse complement.
TCGAATTTTGAGTCAAAAATGGTCTCAAACGACTATGTTCGACTCACTGATGACGAATCCGTCGAAAAATTCGAGTCTGTCCGTCCGTCCGGCCGGCCGTCCGTATACACGACAACTGTCGAACGGAATGTTCTAGAAACTTGAAATTTTCAGGGTAGGTTCGAATCTTGAATGCCGCAGTTGAGTTCGTTATTGGGCAAAATTCGCCGAAGGGTTCCGTAAATATGGCCGCTCGAAATTTTGTTTTCGTGATTACTTCGAAACTACAGATTCGATCGAGATGAAATTTTGCACTCTCATGGAAAATGAGGTGTTCAAGCTACATGCAGAAATTTGTTCAGCTCGCATCACCAGAACCATAGAAACCATAGAAAACTGTAAGTTTTGAACGGAAAGGCCTAGGAACTTGAAATTTTCAGGATAGGTGTGGATCTCGATTGTCGTGATCACTTTCATCTATGAGCAAAACTATACTAGGGGTTCCGTAAATATGGTCGTTTGAAATTTAGTTTTCTTGATCATTTCCAAACTATAGATTCGATCGTGACGAAATTTTGTATACTAATGGAGAATGATATTTTCAAGCTACATTTCTCTATATCGCATGACCAGAACCATAGAAACCATAGAAAATCATAACTTTCGAACGGAAAGGCCTAGGGACTTGAAATTTTCAGGAAAGCTGTGGATCTGAAATGTCGCGTTCACGTTTATCAATGAGCAGAATTATACTAGGGGTTCCGTAAATACGGTCGTTTGAAATTTTGTTTTCTCGATAATTTCGAAACTACGGATTCGATCGAGATGAAATTTTGTATTTCAATCGGGAATGATATATTAAAGCAATATTTTGTCCAGATCGCATGACCAGAACCATAGAAAATTGTAACTTTTGAACGGCAAGGACTAGGAACTTGAAATTTTCAGGGTAGGTTTGTATCGCGAATTTCGCGGCCACTTTCATCAATGAGCAAATTTAGACTAGGGGTTCCGTAAATATGGCCGTTCAAAATATTTTGTTCCTGATAATTTCGAAACAACTGGTTGGATTAGAATGAAATTTCACACCTAGCTGAAGAATAATGTATTCAAACGACTTGCGAAATTTTGTCCAAATCGCATCTCCAAGACCATAGATACCGTAAAAAATTCTAGCGAATTATCGAAAAAAACTTGATCAGCTGAAGTGACATGAAGTTTGGAATTTCGCCTAAGTTTGAGAATTTTTTTGACAGCTGTCGAAAATCCCTTCAATTGATTTCTGAAACTAGAAAATGCGAATCTACCTACAAGGTGGATGTACGACCGCTCAAAAGCTCCTGACTTCACGGCAGTGCTTTTCGTTATTTTCGATCTCAATCCATCACCTTTCAAATTGGATATATTTTCATTTATTAATATTCCCATTTTCAAATTGGATAACCTGGAAAAATATTAAATTTTGTTTCGAAAACGTTTAACAGAACTCTTTTGCATACATCCCAGAATGAACAGTTGAAAGATGGAATGTATTCAACATGCCGTTTATGAGAAATCATTGATACAGTTAACACTGTGAAGCACAGTGGCGCTCCCAGAGATTAAGTCTGGGAGGGGTAGTGACCGTATGAGTATGAGTAAAGTATGTATTGAGTGCTGAAAATACGGTCCTGGGGGGGTAATTACCCCCATTCCCCCCCGGGGGAGCGCGCCTGGTGAAGCATAGGGCGAATGAAAGTACTGTACAACGTAGTACTTAAGTAAACTTTTCTCCAACTGAAGAAGCTACTCTCATGAAAATTGGCTCATAATCGGATAATATAATATAATTTTTCGCTTTGCTCGGTACAGCCTTAATTTCCAATGTTAATTAAGTAACACCTCGTCCAACAAAGGAGGAACATCCAGAACGGTCTCGGAATCCCATCATCAAACGACCTGGATCCGAACCTCGGCTCCGATCCAATTATCCGGATATACGGACCGTTTCGATCCCGCACACCGTTCTGGATACGTTTCCGGCTCAAGCCCCATTAAATATTTCGGTCTCCCGACCTCGTCCCGTTTTAATTCCGCCCGTATGTTAATTCCTTACGCGGGAGGCATTTCGGCCCCCCACGTGTGGGAGGGATCAGTCCTTCCTCCCGACCGAGTGTATTCGGTCGGATCGCCGCCGTGCGTTTTAAAAGCTTTCCGTAATTAAAGGTGATTTAGTGGGACCGGCCGTTTCGATCTGTTAATCCTCTACGGTTCGCCTGTTTACTTTTAGCGCCGTCGGATGTAATTGGCGAATGCCATCAGTAAGCCTTTTTCGGTGTTGTGTTACTGGGGCGGGGAGGGGTCGGTGGAGATGTATGTGTTTACCGGCTCGCAGTTAACGTAACGACGAAAGCGGGGTCTTCTTTGTTAGAAACAATGGACACGATATGGCAACAATGTTGTATTTAGAGAGAAACCTCTAGAAGTTTGAATGGATGTACACACATCGGAAAAGTCTAGGGATATTTTTATAAATAGGCGTTTTTTATTTTTTCAGTTCATTAAGGGGAAAACTAAAATTATAGAGTAATGAGAAAATGTTCAATATGTCATTGAATTAATTTTTTGCTTGGAACGAACACAATATGTATTTTAAAGAAAAAAACAAAGTATGAACCATAATATTACGAGCTATACAAAAAAAAATTTCGAAAAGCACTGCCGTGAAGGCAGGAGGTTTTGAGCGCTCGTACATGGACCTTTTGGGTAGATTCGCATTATTCAGTTTTAGGAACCAATTGGAAAGATTTTGACAGCTGTCAAAAAAAATTCAAACTGAGGCGAAAATCCAGAATTCACGTCAGTGCTTTAGGTGACCAATTTTTTTTTCAATAATTCGCTAGAATTTTTTACGGTATCTATTGTCTTGGTAATACGATCTAGACAAAATTTCCCACGTAGTTTGAATATATCTTTCTCCATCTATGTGCGAAATTTCATTCATATCCAATAAGTGGTTTCGAAATTATCAGGAAAAAAATAGTTTGAACGGCTATATTTACGAAACCCCTAGTCTAATTTTGCTCATTGATGAACGTGACCGCACAATTCGCGATCCGATCCGATCCGATCCGAACCTATCCTGAAAATTTCAATTCCCTAGGCCTTTTCGTTCGGAAGTTATGATTTTCTATGGTTTCTATGGTTCTGATCATGCGATCTGGACAAACTGTAGCTTGAATATATCATTCGCAATTCAAATACAAATTTTCGTCACGATCAAATACATAGTTTTGAAATTTTCACGAAAACTGAATTTTGAACGACCATATTTACGGAGCCCATAGCCTAATTTTGCTCATTGATGAACGTGACCGCAACATTCGAGATCTACACCTATCGTGAAAATTTCAAGTCCCTAGGCCTTTCCGTTCGAATGTTATAATTTTCTATGGTCTCTATGGTTCTGGTCATGCGATCTGGACAAAATTTAGCATGTAGGTTGAATACGTTATTCTCCATCTGAGTACAAAATTTCACCTCGATCGAATCTATAGTTTCGAAATAATCAGGAAAACAAAAATTCGAGCGGCCATATTTACGGAATCCCTGGGCGAATATTGCCCGATAACGAACTCAACCGCGGCATTCGAGATTTGAACCTACCCTGGAAATTTCAAGTTTCTAGGACATTCCGTTCGAGAGTTATCGTGTATACGGCCGGACGGACGGACAGACTCGAATTTTCCGACGCATTCGTCATCAGTGAGTCGAACATAGTCGATTGAGACCATTTTCGGCTCAAAATTTGAAAAATACAGACATCGTGACGAAATGATATAGCCCTCGTGTAAGTAGTACGAGCGCTCAAAAAATGTTCAAGTATGCAAAAAATTAACTGAATGAAAAGTATAACCTCGTTGTTTCAGAACAGCTCTAAACCTATTTTCATAGTCAAAATGACATTGTCCATGCCCGATGGAGGTATACTTGCCTATTCTGTGGTTAGAAGCTCTCGGAATTGAAGAGCATTTTGGATATTGCCCAAAATGGGAGTAATGCTACGTTGAAGCATGTTCCATACATGCTCAATCGGATTAAGGTCCGGGGATTGTGCGGGTCATTGCAATTCCCTCCACACTCGTGTCCGACGAGAATCTGAATGAAATCCAAATCTGGATTCATCAGTGAACAAAACTGTTGGCCAATCATCTGCATCCCAATTTTGATATTCTTCGCACGAGTCTACTCTGGCAGCGCGATTGCCTCTAGAGAGAGATGTACATAAAATTGGTCTTCGAATATGAAGATTGGCTTCGTGGAGATGATTTCCCACATAATCTCGCCCAACGGTTATGTTATGCACTCGCTGGACTTCCATAACCAATTCAGGTGCTGTGATTGTAAGGTGTCTTCTAACACTTAGCAGTAAAAATCTACCCTGACTTGCCGTTGTACAGCGTCTACGCCCTAGGTGTTGTTCAGCCGGGCTTCCAGTTTCCCTGAAATGCCTCCATGAAAGACTTATGACTCTTTGGGAAACACCCATCCGACCTGTCGCAGGCCAGCTTGAAGAAGGCCCACAGCTAGATTCATCTCGTCTGAAGACAAAGGTCGTCGTTCCATAATAAAACACAATATTCTCAATGCAACAATACTATTGAAGAACTCTATAGACAGAATTAAATCGAAATACTGAGTACTTGCAGAATTTACCTTTTCCATCTATCATGTTTGTCAAGTTTTTTCATTATAATTTTCAAATTTTTCCGAAAAAAAGCGTATTCAAACGGGACAAATGGTCCGATCAGTAAGTTGGTAGTACAGTTTAAACGATAAAATAGTTTTTTTGAAGCTTGTATGACTTTGTACGATGTGTGTATTATTCTGAAGGGAATTCTGACTTAGTGTTGGACTGTTGAGTACTCACAAAGAAAAAAAATTACGAAAAGAACTGCCGTGAAGGCAGGAGCTTTTGAGCGCTCGTACATGCACCTTGTAGGAAGATTCGCATTTTCCAGTTTTAGAAATCAATTGAAGGAATTTTCGACAGCTGTCACAAAAATTCTGAAACTTAGACGAAACTCCAGACTTCATGTCAGTGCTTTAGGTGATTTTTTTTCGATAATTCGATAATTCGCTAGAATTTTCTACGGTATCTATGGTCTTGGTGGTGCGATCTGGACAAAATTTGGCACGTAGTTTGAATACAATATTTCTAATCCAGATGCAAAATTTCATCCCAATCCAATCAGTAGTTTCGAAATTATCGGGAAAAAAATATTTTGAACAGCCATATTTACGGAACCCCTATTCTAATTTTGCTCATTGATGAACGTGGCCGCGATATTCGCGATCCGAACCTACCCTGAAAATTTCAAGTTCCTAGGCCATTCCGTTCAAAAGTTACACTTTTCTATGGTTTCTATGGTTCTGGTCATTCGATCTGGACAAAATACTGTTTTAATATATCATTCTCGATTAAAAAACAAAATTTCATCTCGATCGAATCCGTAGTTTCGAAATTATCGAGAAACCAAAATTTCAAACGACCGTATTTACGGAACCCCTAGTATAATTCTGCTCATTGATAAACGTGAACGCGATGTTCGCGATCCAAACCCACCCTGAAAATTTCAAGTTCCTAGGCCATTCCGTTCAAAAGTTACACTTTTCTATGGTTTCTATGGTTCTGGTCATGCGATCTGGACAAAATACTGTTTTAATATATCATTCTCGATTAAAAAACAAAATTTCATCTCGATCGAATCCGTAGTTTCGAAATTATCGAGAAACCAAAATTTCAAACAAGCGTATTTACGGAACCCCTAGTATAATTCTGCTCATTGATAAACGTGAACGCGACATTTTCGATCCACACCTAACCTGAAAATTTCAAGTCCCTAGGCCTTTCCGTTCGAAAGTTATGTTTTTCTATGGTTTCTATGGTTCAGGTCATTTGATCTGGAGAAATGTAGCTTGAATATATCATTCTCCATTAGTATACAAAATTTCGTCACGATCGAATCTGTAGTTTTGAAATTATCAAGAAAACTAAATTTCAAACGACCATATATACGGAACCCCTAGTATAATTTTGCTAATAGATGAACGTGATCACGACATTCGAGATCCACACCTATCCTGAAAATTTCAAGTCCCTAGGCGTTTCCGTTCAAAAGTTACAATTTTCTATGGTTTCTATGGTTCTGGTCATGCGATCTGGACAATTCCACATGTAGCTTGAACACCTCATTCTCCAATTTGAGTGCAAAATTTCATCTCGATCGAATCTGTAGTTCCAAAGTAATCAGGAAAACAAAATTTCGAGCGGCCATATTTACGGAACCCCTCGGCGAATTTTGCCCAATAAAGAACTGAACCGCGGCATTCGAGATTCGAACCTACCCTGAAAATTTCAAGTTTCTAGGACATTCCGTTCGAGAGTAATTGTGTATACGGACGCACGGCCGGACGGAGAGACTCGAATTTCCCGACGGATTCGTCATCAGTGAGTCGAACATGGTCGTTTGAGACCATTTTCGGCTCAAAATTCGAAAAATACAGACATCGTGACGAAATGATATAGCCCTCGTGTAAGTAGTACGGGCGCTCAAAAAGGGTCGTATTTAACCGAGCACCAAAGTAATATCGATATGATTTCCCCATATTTATCTTGTGACACCAGAAATCCTAGTTGAGCACCAAAATTTAATTACAAAATTATTTATTTTTGAGCCCCAAAGTATTGAGCTTGAAGTTCATTTATATATTGCAGCAGCAATAAATAATTGTTGATACCACAAATCTTACTTGAACGAAAACTAAATATTTGAGCACCAAAAGAAACAAAAATCTGCATCATTATAATATATTTGAACCCCAACAACACAGGAATAAAAAATTAAACATCCTATCACTGAAACTAAAAAAACATTCTAACTTCTAACGATACAAAAAATATGAAAAACAGCAGCATAATTATTATTGTACAATAAAAACTGCCTTTGCTTTTGTCGGTTGTCCGCTTTTTCTTTTCATTCAAGAATTATTTAATGTTCACATTGATACGCCTCTACTTTTCTTTTATTCATCTTAGTATAACTCATGAAGCTCTCAGTACTACCCCGTATCTAAAAAATTTAAAATTCTTATAATTTTCTATTCTATTAATGTCACGTATCATATGTTTGCCTGAAATAAATTTCTCAGGCCTAAAAGGAGGAGTTGCAATAGTTATTTAATCAACTAGTTAATTAATGACAGCGATTAATATTTTAACGCGTGAACGGACCGAGTGCGTTAATGTTTGAGACCATTAATCGCTGAATTAATAAACGAGTTGATTACAAGATTTTTCCGTCGACCTCATCAGGAATTGAATATAAATTCTGGATCGAAACCAATTTTTATTTTGCATGATATACAAATTTGACGTAATACAAATTTCTATGTTCATTTCGATATATTAATATTTATGCTTCCTATAGAACAATTCGAAAAATTCATAGAGGGAATATTGGACATGTTGTGACCTTCTGAATAGTTTACATTTATTTCATTTCCTATAATGTCCGATAAGGAACGTGTGGATGAAGTGGAGGTTGAAGCATTATTTACTCTGGAACTATTATGACATAAAAAATTTTCTGCAGTTTCTATTTTATTCTGAATGAAGTTTTCAACATACCCTTCTGCAACAGAAGTTGATTACCAACCACCAAGTCTTTTGATGGCTGAAAAATCTGCACCACTGCCAGAAAGAATAGACGCAGAAGAACGCCGAAAACAGTGACTCGTATACAAATGTGGTTGCTCTAATTTGAGAAAGTTTGCAATCATTGACGGTAATTTAGGAAATGTATTAATTCCAACTGGTTGTGTTGAGCATTTATAGTTCTTATAAAAAACGAAAAATCTTTCGTGTGGAGTGTGAACTGGCCTCAAGGATATATATCTCTTCATTATGTTTAAAAGCTTATGCTCATCATTATCCACCACAGTGAATATCCTGTTCGAATGTGTTTTCGATGAATTCACTGTCACCAAAAATTTCGATCCCATATCTTGTACATCCTTTCTCTGCAACCTTAACAATTCATCTTTTCTCAATGCACCCGCTACTCCGAATATCAAAGCGACCTACAAATCAAACAATGATAGTTATTCCACTATAACGAGATAATGAGAATAAGTTGGAATAACGATTCAATTGAGTTTTATTTTTACCTTAGACATCAAGAAAACACCATCAGGAGCATTCGCTATGAACTCTCTCACATGTTCTTTTTCGAGAACTTTTGATTTTTTTGGGATATATCCCTCTCTTTTTCGTTTAATAAACATCACCAGTTTGTGGTATCTGCTTATATCAGTATTGTCTTTCACATTTAATGTTGATTTCAGCATCGAATATTTAGGCCATTTACTTGCTAGATGCCCCTTTTCTGCAATACCCGTAAAGTATGCCAACAAAACCGTTTCCGTAAAGTTCCGAACCTTCTTGTCCTTGCACCAAGATCTGAAATCAGCATAGGTTTTGTCATATAAATGGCGGCTCTTTTCAGGAAGCAGACTCAAAGTTGCTTTCAGCAGTTTTTGTCACATCTGGCGGTGTCAAAGGGATATTTTCTTTGTTATTCATTATGTAGTAGCGTAACGGATAAAATCAGATTCTGATCGGAAGCGAATTAATAAATTTGACAGCTCGATCGTGCTCCGACATAGATGCATCTATGCTCTGACTGAATATTTTATAATCGGTTGCCATGATAATCATGCATTAATACAAGAAATCATGCATTAATAGGGGTCATTAATGGATCATTTCGAGTGAGTTAAAATGAGCTTTTATTCTATGGTCGACGGAAAAAGTATTAATCATCATTCACCTTTCAACTTGTATATTTAAAACATTAGAAATTATTATTATTCTCTATTAATTTTACATTTATTATAAGTTTGCCTGAAATGAATAAATACATTTTTCAAGCCTCAAAACGAAATGTAGTCGCCAAGTCTTACTTCTTACTTTCTGGATGCTTTGTAGCACCAACAGTTACCCCAAGTTTAGAAGTATATTCAGCGCTTAGATTTATTATTAAAATAATAAACCGAATTTAGAATCACATCCGAAGTTAACAGCTACTATAAGGCAGTTGTTGAGATTTTAGAAAATATTATCCCGTGTGTTATATTATATTATAGCAAAGATATTGAGGATGACCAAATATTTTCGTTGATCTTTGCGATTTACTGACACATGAGCCGAGAATGGAACGAAATCACGCTCGGGGGCGGCAGGTAGCCACCCCTGCGATCGCCGATAATCGCGGCACCGCCGGAAAATAGGAAAAACACGATCCAGAATCCGCCGCCCCCGGGATGATAAAATGTTCATTTGGCGGAGTGCGCCCCGTATCGCAATGCGGCGGACGGAAACGGCGTCGTGGCAATCCCAAACGGCCATTATCACCTGAATTACGATAACGGTGTCGACAGAGTTGTTCCGCAAATACACACACATACATACGCGAAGATTTATCCGGGTAATGCAGGCGGTGGAGTTATGGCGGTCGGGTGGGGCGGTGCGATATACCGTTTCGTATACGGGACGATTAACGTGCTTTGCGAAAATCGTGAAACTAATTTTCAGGGTTTCTTGCCCGATGAGTTTGAATGGAACCGTTATGGAGGGGGGTAGCTGAGTTGAATCCCCTCTCGTCCCCCAAAACTAAACTAAGTACATATTTCATCAACAGCAAAATTTCAAATTTCGTTTGATCCGAAAAACCATCAAACCTTAATAAGAACTTTCACATTAAATTTATTAACAGAAATTTTCACTTTGTTTGGTTATATTTTTCTTCCAATTCCAATTCGAAATGTATTTATCTACCTAATGGGAAAGTGTGGAAGTTGAAGGAAAAGTTAATCCATTTCTCGCGAAACGAACGATTTCATGCATTAGCTGAATATTGAAAAATTTGTTTGGTTGAGATGTTGCAACTTTTTCACTACACCTGAATCGATCGCATCCGCCAAATCGGAGATACTGGAAGTTGAAGGAAAAGTTACTTCATTTCTCGCGAAACGAACGATTTCATGCGTTAGCTGAATATTGAAAAATTCGACTCTAATGTTTCATGATACAAGTTTCATTGTGTGTATCAGTTGCGGTTTCAAGCGATGCAGAGTCTGGAATCCCTTTCTAGTCGGCGAGCGACGAGGCAGAATCGGTGATAATGATGCAAGTTTCAGTGTGTATGGGGTTGCATCGATGCGGATACGATATTGTTAAGGTTACTATGATTATTATGCCAACTATTGCTATTTGCTGTGTTTACTATGGATTTGGATGATGTCAACAAATACATATTTTTGTGCGCTCGTACTACTTACACGAGGGCTACCATTTCGTCACAAAATCTCTATTTTTCGAATTTTGAGCCGAAAATGGTCTCAAACGACTATGTTCGACTCGCTGATGACGAATACGTCGGAAAATTCGAGTCTGTCCGTCCGGCCGTCCTGCCGAAAGCACGATAACTCTCGAACGGAACAACCTGAAGACTTGAAAATTTCAGGTTTTGTTCAGTTCCCGAATGCCTCGGTTGAATTCGTTAATGGGCCAAATTCCACTAGGGGTTCCGTAAATATGGCTATTCAAAGTTTGGTTCCCCATATTACATAAAAACTACAGATTCGATCGAGATGTAATTCTTTATTCAAATGAAGAATGAGGTGTTCAAGCTACATGTGAAATTTTGTCCAGATCGCATTACCAGAACCATAGAAACCATAGAAAATTGTAACTTTTGAACGGAAACGCCTAGGGACTTGAAATTTTCAGGATAGGTGTCGATCTCGAATGTCGTGATCACGTTTATCTATGATCAAAGTTATACTAGGGGTTCCGTGAATATGGTCGTTTGAAAATTAGTTTTCTTGATAATTTCAAAACTACAGATTCGATCGTGACGAAATTTTGTATACTAATGGAGAATGATATTATCAAGCTACATTTCTCCAGATCGCATGACCAGAACCATAAAAACCATAGAAAATCATAACTTTCGAACGGAAAGGCATAGGGACTTGAAATTTTCAGGGTAGGTTTGGATCGCGAATTTCGCGGGCACGTTCATCAATGAGCAAAATTAGACTAGTGGTTCCGTGAATACGGTCGTTTGAAATTTTGTTTTCTCGATAATGTCGAAACTACGGATTCGATCGAGATACAATTTTGTATTTTAATCGAGAATGATATATTAAAGCAACATTTTGTCCAGATCGCATGACCAGAACCATAGAAACCATAGAAAATTATAACTTCCGGAGGGAAAGTCCTAGGAACTTGAAATTTTCAGGGTGGGTTTGGATCGCGAATGTCGCGGTCCCGTTCATCAATGAGCAAAATTAGACTAGGGGTTCCGTAAATATGGCCCTTCAATATATTTTTTTCCTGATAATGTAGAAACTACTGATTTGATTGGAATGAAATTTCGCACCTAGCTGAGGAATAATGTATTCAAACTACGTGCGAAATTTTGTCCAGATCGCATCACCAAGACCATAGATACCCTAGAAAATTCTAGCGAATCATCGAATAAAAATCTGTCAGCTGAAGCACTGACATGAAGTCTGGAGTTTCGCCTAAGTTTGAGAATTTTGTTGACAGCTGTCGAAAATTCCTTCAATTGATTTCTGAAACTGGAAAATGCGAAACATAAGGTAACGTGGTACTGAGAAAAATTTCCCAAATCACGCCACCTGTCCGTTCCAAAGTCAAGCGATGTCATACATGTGTATTTCGTTTTCGGAAAGCCGATAAGACAGTTTATGATCTACAGATATTTGAGTTGACAGTTGACTTTGGAACGGACAGGTGGCGTGATTTGGGAAATTTTTCTCAGTACCACGTTAGCTTATGTTTTAAGATCTTTTGTTTCATTCATCGAGTTTATCATATTGCATAGTCTTACTGATGAGATCTGATATGGATCGAAACAGGTCTACGATTGCAAATGATGAATTTCGTTGGTATCTGGGATACATGAATTGTCTTGTTGGCTTATTAGTTTCTCGTAAAATTTTTCAATTTTTCATTCTTGAATTCGATAATACGGCTAGCACCAATCATATGTCTCGTTTCGGGCATCATGCCTTCGGAGAGTTTTGAAAATCAAATCGATTCGATTCCCCGGCAACGGCGATGCTCGATGCCTGGGTTGAGGCGATGGTCGATGCTTTACTATGAACGGTTTAATTCAGTTATATGTATTTGGTTTTCATGCTTGAGGCGAGTCTTGATGCGATGCTTGAGGCGATGCTTGACTATGTTTCTACCCTGAGCTTTTCCACAATTCGAAAGTCTATCGATTATATTCGAACTGAATTCCGAATTTACAACTAGTTTTCTCTAACCGACATAATAAGATTCGAAGCAGTTTTATTCATGGATCATAATCAACGATGGACAAAATATTCTTTTGGATGAAATGAATATATCGTTCATGCATAATCGGCAAATCGACTTTTCCAATAACTATTTAGGTATTATTTTCCTAAAATAACAATCTTCGATGTTATCTTATCGAAAAAAATGATATACAATTCAAGAATTCAACTATTTTATAAGTTGTTTTTTACTTTCCTTTCCTCATTTTCATCACATAAAAAAACACTTAAAACATTATGTATTTTCAATGCCCTATTGTAGCAACACAGTATATTATCACAAACGATCCCATTTCAGAGTCGCAAAATGAATTTGAACTATAATTTATTTCCGTACTCCGTATATATCGACTAGAAAGTGCATACCACGTGGAACTAATTCATAACCCCGACTTAAAATCCTTTGTTATAAGTTATAACCATGAATAATCGTTTATGTTATGAAAAATAATATCAGATGGAGGAAACGCAATTTTTCCGGTTTCAATTAGTGTAATAGGTAAAAAAGTATGTAGTATATTTGATCTCACCTCAACTTCAAATCCTCGTCATCCCTTATCTATTAGTATGCTGCAAAAAATTCATTTAATTAATATCATAATCCGGTATCAGGAATCATTTTGAATTCGAGATAGTTCAAAGAAAATATCAAAATCTTTCTCGTAATTTTTCATTTGTCGAATAAAATGGAGTACCAAATAAACGGCCCTAAATTGTATTCATATTCATCTCAGATAAATCAGCATTTATTCATGAAAAATACATTAATGGAGCTATGGCCGCTATAAAGCTCAATTCCCTCTCTTAATTTTATAATGTTCTTTTAATTGGAATTGTTCGGCTCCGTTGAATAAGAATATATTATGATGAATAAAACTAGATATATGTATTTATATGCGTTTGACATTTCGTTTCGAGTTATCTAGATTTATTGTTATTATGAATAAAAGAGCGAATTAATGATTACTTATAATATACAGATATGGAAATACCAACAACATTAGAGGTCTATTCAATGAAATTATTATATCCTACTGCTAGTGCTAATTAAGAATTATAATGACAATATCTGAAGGAATTTCAGAATAATTAATGGATGGTGAATGGGACTTGAATGAGTAGTAAAGCGAGTTCATCTCTAATATTGGTAATTGATTTCTTACGAATTGAAATCTGAGGAGTTATTGAAAGCCATCCAGGGTAGACATTTCAATTTCTATACAATCAATTTATATTTTCTTCCGTATTCCTCGTGCAGTTTCCCCGAAAATCTATAACGTGGAGCGTATCGTAAGGAAAGCAATAGCATTAAAGAATGAGTATTACAAGAAAGCCAGAATGGGCAATGCTCTCGACAACAACCAATCTCCTTGCAAGAAACGTTCCGGGTTTCACATTGAATATTTGGCCACTTTATTGAAAATATTGGCGGTTTTGCTCTTCGAACTCTCTTTGGTTTATTATTTCCGAAAATGAACCTTTGGAATTCTAACCACCCCCCTCCACTCTTGAAATTTTCACAGTTTACCTTTTGCATGGCTTGTAGAAAATCTAATGATGAATTTATACAACAGAATAACATAACATAGCCCAGAATAACATAACATGGAAAAAGGTTGAACTATAAAATTCTAATTTTGATGCACGCGCGGAAAAGGTTGGAGGATTAACGCTGAACTCAAAATAAGATTCTCAAAAATACGAAAAATAAATTATGAATCAGGTGAAGCGGATCATCGTTTTCTTCAAAATATTTCATAATTATTTAACAGCAATCAACGAACAGTAATGACATTTTCTTTGGGAAAAATGGGCACTCTGGTATTTATATTAGATATAAGCATATACAGGTTGTTTTTTAAGGTAGGGCATACGTGTAACTGAGGGATGAAAACAAAATTCCAGTGCATATAAGCTCGTGGGGTATCCTTAGATGCCTGTTCGGAAATGGCAAGAAAGCTTTAAAATGACTTTTTCAAATGAGTTAATAGTTGGTTAAATATTATTAAATAGTCATAAGATATTCCCAATTCTTGCGAAACACATTTTCACCCAAATAAGAAATGTTTTAATTCACAGCATCGAGAATTCTTTGTGCCGGAAATTTCATACATAAATAAATTTGAAAAGCACTAACGTGTAGTCAGGAGCTTTTGCGCGCTTGTTTAAATTCATCGCCAAAGCGCTCAACCATCAAGGTAATTCAAAATGATCGAAAATAAAGAAAAATATTTGGAACTTAGGTATCGGTTGGAGGACTATTGAATCGTATTTACCCAGTTTACATCTCCAAATCTTCTATATTTCCCATTCTTCCTCCGAAATTTGAGTTGTCAGATTCCGACAAATTTCACGTAATATTGTGGAAACCTCGAGGAGAAACATATTTCCTCTATTTCTCACACCAAATCACTTCTTTCGACTATTTTCGACCCAATCGATTTCGACTGCATTCTCGTCCAAATGAGTAATTAATAATAATAATTTCTTCAATATTTCCAAGAGAGCTCAAAACCTCGAATACCTATCGTTATACAGGTTATACTGTTGAGCGCTCGTACTACTTACACGAGCGCTATATCATTTCGTCACGATGACTGTATTTTTCGAATTTTGAGCCGAAAATGTTCGACTCACTGATGACGAATCCGTCGAAAAATTCGAGTCTGTCCGTCCGGCCAGCCGTATACACGATAACTCTCGAACGAAATGTCCTAGAAACTAGAAATTTTCAGGGTAGGTTCGAATCTCAAATGCCTTGGTTGAGATCATTATTGGGCAGAATTTGCCCCGGGGTTCCGTAAATATGGCCGCTCGAAATTTTGTTTTTCTGCTAACTTCGAAACTACAGATTCGATCGAGGTGAAATTTTGCACTGAGATGAAGAATTACGTGTTCAAGCTACATGCGAAATTTTGTTCAGCTCGCATGACCAGAACCATAGAAACCATAGAAAATTATAACTTTGTAATGGGAAAGCCTAGGGACTTGAAATTTTCAGGATAGGTGTGGATCTCGAATGTTGCTGTCACGTTCATCAATGAGCAAAATGAGACTAGGGGTTCCGTTAATATGGCCGTTTGAAATTCAGTTTTTTCGATAATTTCAAAACTATGGATTTGATCATGACCAAATATTGTATTTAAATTGGGAATGATATATTCGAGCTACATTTTGTCCAGATCGCATGATCAGAACCATAGAAAATAATAACTTTCGAACGGAAAGGCCTAGGGACTTGAAATTTTCAGGATAGGTTCGGATCGCGAATTTCGTGATTCATGAATGAGCAAAATTAGACTAGGGGTTCCGTGAATATAGCTGTTCAAACTATTCTTTTCTTGGTAATTTCGAAACTACTTATTGGATTGGAACAATATTTCGCACATAGATGAAGAATAATGTATTCAAACTACGTGGGAAATTTTGTCCAGATCGCATCACCAAGACCATAGATACCGTAGAAAATTCTAGCAAATTATCGAAAAAATAATTGGTCACCTAAGTACACTGACGTGAAGTCTGGATTTCCGCCTTAGTTTGAAATATTCTTTGACAGTTGTCAAAATCTTTCCAATTGGTTTCTAAAACTGGAGAATGCGAATCTACCTACAAGGTGGATGAACGAGCGCTCAAAAGCTCCTGACTTCACGGCAGTGCTTCTCGTCATTTTTTTTAATTACAAATTGTATTGCTATTCATTTTATATTCTTTGATCATCCTTATATTGCCTTGTTATATAGCTGTGAGTATATACAGGTTGTTTTTCAAGGTCAGGCTTTTTTTGACAGGTCTAGAACTCATCAAAAGAGATAATTCCGCCGGAAGTTGATCATATAAAATATTGAATTCAAAAAAAGTGCAAAAAATCTTGGGCAGCAAGATCTTGAGACGATTTTGGATCGTGTTATCTCTCTGTTAGGAGATCTGCCATGAATCATGGAGCCATATGCATTCCAGCAAGTGAATAAAATGCTTGATTTTATCGTGAATTTGTATATTCTCTTTCAACTTTATGTATTAGGAGATTTTTCCTAAACGGTATAACTTCAAAAGTGCAAACTAAGAATAGGAAAAATGACTGATTGAAAAGATCCTATGAAACAAATTAGGGAGTTCACAAAATAACCGATAAATCCAAATTGTTTAGAGAAATTGTTCGAAATTATCAACATTGGTTTGATGTGCACAAAGTCTTGCCCGGCGTAATAACGAATTATTACATGCAGCAAAGGTCACATCAGTTTGCTCACGAATAATGTCACAAGCATTTTCAATGCGTTGTTTTAGTTCTTCAACACTATCCACCTTACCGTTACTGTTTTCAAATGACCCCAAAAGAAGGAATCAGAGGGGTTGAGACCCGGGGAGCGTGCAGGCAAAGAACTTGACCCCCCACGTCCTATCCATCTATTTGGAAACACATTACGAAATCCGTCAAAGTCTAGGAAAATAATACGCTCTGTCAAATGATTCCCTGTAAACTGAAAGCATTTAATGAACACATTTAAATCTCAATACGTACCGTCAGATCCGGACTGCGAATTTCTCAGATTCTGCAACTTGTCAAGAAAAAAAGCCCTTTCCTTTGAAAACGCTCTATTTGAAAGTTGAATGTTGGCGCCATTCTCGAAGTTTTTGCTTATTATTATGTTTTGTCAATCCACTATTTGAATTATCAGCCTGTATCATGAGAAGAAGAAAAAATTCGGTAATCTCAGGAAGTATTCACCATATATTGCTGTGTATACATCGACGGGAAATGTAGAAATTCAACTTTATTTTCCACGTGGAAAGAAAATTGATTTCCTCTGATAATGTGTTGAGAAATTTGACGATTTTATAAAAATAAAATGACTTCACATCATTGCCTTACAAATTTTGTCAAACTCAGGTAGAAAGCGTTTCACGCGGTTCATTGTAGTATTTATATCGAACTAGTGTGTGTCATCAATAACTATCATCAAACAGATTCATTCCACTAGAAAATCAGTCCAACAAAAAACACTAAATTGCCGAAAAAGTTCGCTAGAGGGAGTATCCGTCAATTCGATAGACATATACATCAAATTTTGTGTTCCATCCCTAACTGTCTCTGTTATGACCTGCTTTCCCCGATATCGCCAAAATCTCACAAGCCGAAGTCACCATTGACCCAAATCCAACTCGACAAAAGCCAACGTGGCCCTTTGTCCCATCTTATCGACCTCTCAAGCGACAAAAAACCTACCACCCCTTCCCCTTCCCGGAGAAAGCGGCCAGAGGCCATGAGAACAGAACTGCAGTTTCAGCTCATCAATCAGGCGCGATTCAATGGACACAAAGGAGCGGGCCCACCCTTTTCCACGGTGACATCTCAATGCTGGCTCCCCCAGACCTTGCACTTTCTTAAGGCGGCCATTCCGGCCGCCGTTCTATGCGCCGCCGATTCTATGGTACACTCGGACCGTGGTTTGTGGACCGTGAATTATCGGGTCGTTCGCGACGGTGATCAAGGGTCGCGGGGGGCTTTGAATTAAACATGATACGGTCGTGATGCTGCAGTTGAACGTTCGAGGTTGGTTGAATTCGCTTGGGGTTGTTGATTGTTGATGTGATCCGAGACGGTGGGGTGGATGTTGAATCATCAATTAGGGAGATGAGCTTGCGATGAATGTTGATTATGTGAAGTATTGAGAGCTGGAAATGTATGATTTTATTGAGCTGATTTGAGGGATGAAACCGTCGTTGGCGAGGAATGGAAAAAAATCGAAATACTCATTATTCGAATATATTTCTCTGAACGAAGGCAATGAGCATAAAATAATAACAAGATTATAACCCTAATTTCGAAGAACCACCTATTTTCATCGACTTTTTCTACCATGAAAATATTTCAAACTATCAATACTTTTTGAGCGCTCGTTTTACTTACTCGGGGGCTGTATCATTTCGTCACGATGGCTGTATTTTTCGAATTTTGAGCCGAAAATGGTCTCAATCGACTATGTTCGACTCACTGATGACGAATCCGTCGGAAAATTCGAGTCTGTCCTTTTGTTCTTCTGATTACTTCGGAAATATTGATTCGATCGAGGTAAAATGGAAAAGGAAGTGTTCAAGCTACATGCAAAGTTTCGTTCAGATCGCATGATCAGAACCATAGAAATCATAGAAAATCATAACTTTGTAATGGAAAGGCCTAGGGACTTGAAATTCTCAGGATAGGTGTGGATCTCGAAAGTCACGTTCAAGTTCATCAATGATCAAAATTAGACTAGGGGTTCCGTAAATATGGTCGTTTGAAATTTTGTTTTCTCGATAATTTCAAAACTACGGATTGGATCGTGAAGAAATTTTGTATTTTATTGGAGAAAGATATATTCAAGCTACATTCTTCCCAGATATTATGACCAGAACCATAGAAACCATAGAAAATCAAAACTTCCGAATGCAAAGGCCTAGGGACTTGAAATTTTCAAGTTAGGTTTGGATCGCGAATTTCGCGGTCACGTTCACATCAATGATCAAATTTAGACCAGGGGTTCCGTAAATATGGCCGTTCAAAATATTTTTTCCCTGATAATTTCGAAACTACTCATTGTATTGGAATAAAAATTTGCACATAGATGAAGAATAATGTATTCAAACTACGTGCGGAATTTTGTCCGGATCGCATCACCAAGACCATAGATACCGTAAACAATTCTAGCGAATCATCGAAGAAAAATTGGTCACTCAAGTTAGCACTGACGTAAAGACTAGAGTTTCGCCTTAGTTTGAAATTTTTCTCGACAACTGCCAAAAATTTTTTCAATTGGTTTTTGAAACTATGAAAGGCGATTCTACCTACAAGGTGCATGAATGAGCGCTCAAATGCCCCTGACTTCACGGCAGTGCTTTTTTAATTTTTTTTCACAAAAACAGCTTAAATATTACTGAGCCATTCTTAGAAAATTTTTTTTTCAATCGTTGATCTCGAAAACGAATCACACACTTTCTCCTGAAAAAGAGATCCTGACCGTTTTTCTAGAACTGGAAAATGCGAATCTACCTACAAGGTTGATGAACGAGCGCTCAAAAGCTACTGCCTTCACGCAGTGCTTTTCGTAATTTTTTGTTTCTATTTTATTAGTTCATCGTGCACTTACAATCTTAACAAATATGAAACTATCAACAATACTATAGAGTAAAGGCCAGTTACCTCAGTGCATGTGGCTACGTAGATTGACTTTTTGACGTGCTTATCATAAGAGACGATTATTCCCCTATTTTGATTGACAAAGTTTTCAGATTTTCCGCATATTGTCTGTTTATTTAATTCATTTATGTATTTTGTTTTTATCCCGACCCTTTAAGGTCTCTGTTAGACCCGTTGAATTGCTAAGAAGAAGCAAATGCATGACTGTCTTTCCTGCAATGTCTGCTTTCTCTAGAGGAGTGCTCGTGAGATTTTTTGCTTTGTTAATACAATCATAATACATATTTGATCTTTGAAAAAAAAAATTAATGCATTTCTCGTGAAACGGACGACTTCATGCATTAGCTGAATATTAAAAAATTCATTTTGTTGGGATGTTGCAACTTTTTCATCACACTTGAATCGATCGATCAGGCAAACCAGAGATATTGGAAGTTAAAAAAAAATTACGAAAAGCACTGCCGTGAAGGCAGGAGCTTTTGAGCGCTCGTACATGCACCTTGTAGGTGGATTCGCATTTTCCAGTTTTAGAAAACAATTGAAGGAATTTTCGACGGCTGTCAAAAAAATTCTGAAACTTAGGCGAAACTCCAGACTTCATGTCAGTGCTTCAGCTGATCAATTTTTTTTCGATAATTCGCTAGAATTTTCTATGGTATCTATGGTCTTGGTGATGCGATCTGGACAAATTTTGCACGTAGTTTGAAAACATTTTCTCAGCTAGGTGCAAAATTTCATTCCAATCCGATCTGTAGTTTCGAAACTATAAGTCAAAAAATATTTTGAACGGCCATATTTACGGAACCCCTAGTCTAATTTTGATCATTGATGAACGTGACCGCGATCCGAACCCACCCTGAAAATTTCAAGTTCCTAGGCCTTTCCGTTCAGAAGTTACAATTTTCTATGGTTTCTATGGTTCTGGTCATGCGATCTGGACAAAATATTGCTTCAATATATCATTCTCGATTAAAATACAAAATTTCATCTCGATCGAATCCGTAGTTTCGAAATTATCGAGAAAACAAAATTTCAAACGACCGTATTTACGGAACCCCTAGTATAATTCTGCTCATTGTTGAACGTGAACGCGACATTTCAGATCCACACCTATCCTGAAAATTTCAAGTCCCTAGGCCTTTCCGTTCGAAAGTTATGATTTTCTATGGTTTCTATGGTTCTGGTCATGTGATCTGGAGAAATGTAGCTTGAATATATCATTCTCCATTAGTATACAAAATTTCGTCACGATCGAATCTGTAGTTTTGAAATTATCAAGAAAACTAAATTTCAAACGACCATATTTACGGAACCCCTAGTATAATTCTGCTCGAAGATGAACGTGATCACGATATTCGAGATCTACACCTATCCTGAAAATTTCAAGTTCCTAGGCGTTTCCGTTCAAAAGTTACAATTATCTATGGTTTCTATGGTTCTGGTCATGCGATCTGGACAAAATTTCACATGTAGCTTGAACAGCTCATTCTCCATTTGAGTGCAAAATTTCATCTCGATCAAATCTGTAGTTTTCAAGTAATCAGGGGAACAAAACTTTGAACGGCCATATTTACGGAACCCCTGGTGGAATTTGGCCCATTAACAAACTTAACCGAGGCATTCGGTAACTGAACCCACACTGAAAATTTCAAGTCTCTAGGTTGTTCCATTCGATAGTTATCGTGCCTACGGACGGACGGACAGACTCGTATTTTCCGACGGATTCGTCATCAGTGAGTCGAACATAGTCGATTGAGACCATTTTCGGCTCAAAATTCGAAAAATACAGACATGGCGAAGTGATATAGCCCTCGTGTAAGTAGTACGAGCGCTAAAAAAGTTGCTCCATTTATCGTGAAACGGCTGATTTAATGCATTAGGTTAATATTGAAAAATTCATTTAGTTGAGATGTAGCAACTCTTTCACTTCACTTGAATCGATCGAATCAGGCAAATCGGAGATATCGGAAGTTGAAAAAAAAATTTCCCCATTTCTTCATAGAAATACATTTTATTTTTATATTTCCAAAAAAGTAATGACGACATACAATCCTCAAAATAATTGTCATATAAAATTGAGTAGATAATATGTTTATACAAATTTATATTGAAACAAATGATTAATCGCAACCTTAGATGAAAGTTTTTAAGACACGATTATTGTGAAAATTGCTACATTGCACGCACGGGGCGTCGTTGCAGGTTGCAGTAAAAACGACTTATTACACTTGTATAATTAATAACTATTAATCGATATTCAGTACATATGCCGATGTTCGTTGAATTGCGCATGTGTAATTTCATTAAAAGAGTTGTTCGTCTGATTCAGGGTAAATATCGATTAAAAAAGAAAAAGATCGTATATCTCATGGTCAATAACTAATATCGACCGTGGCCTAATTTACGATTAAATAAAACACCGGGACGTTTCTACTCCATTTCACGAACCATGATGATGTCTTCTTCATAAGTTGTCGGTATAAGGAAGGAAAAACAAAGAGAGGCAATCGTTTTCAGAGAAAGGGATCTGCTGGGTCCTGTTGGAGGAACGTTGATTGGCACAGGAGCGGAATAAAAAAATTCTCTCTGGATGATACCCATCGATAAAATTGGAAATGTTAACACAAAAGCAGTGGCGGCTCATGAGTTTTTGTTCAAGAAAAAACGCGGGGTACTCCTAGTTTTATTTTCATCACGTTTTTTTTTGGAGTGTGAAATGAAATAAGTCGAATAAACCAGCATTCGAACGAAAGACGGTGGTAACTCTACTGAATTTTATGTTCTGGTGGCATCGAAACGAACTCGAGCCCTTTTTTGTTTGTCGACAGTGGACACTCTTTTCAAGATGCCTCAGATGCGCCAGTGTGCAGAGAAAATTTAATACCTATGGAAATCTTCAAACCCCCTTTATTAGCTAGCTCAAAACAACAAGAGGGCGTGCAACTATTCCTGGTAGGGAAACACTATGGTATCTATGGTCTTGGTGATGCGATCTGGACAAAATTTTGCACTTAGCTAGTTGCATAATTTCATTCCAATCCGATCAGTTGTTTCGAAACTATCAGGAAAATATTATTTCGAACGGCTATATTTACGGAACCCCTAGTCTAGTTTTGCTCATTGATGAACGTGACCGCGATATTCGCGATCCAAACCCACCCTGAAAATTTCGAGTTCCTAGGCCTTTCCGTTCGAAAGTTACAATTTTCTATGGTTTCTATGGTTCTGGTCATGCGATCTGGACAAAATATTGCTTCAATATATCATTCTCGATTAAAATACAAAATTTCATCCCGATCGAATCCGTAGTTTTGAAATTATCGAGAAAACAAAATTTCAAACGACCGTATTTACGGAACCCCTAGTATAATTCTGGTCATTGATGAACGTGAACGCGACATTTCAAATCCACACCTATCCTGAAAATTTCAAGTCCCTAGGCCTTTTCGTTCGAAAGTTATGATTTTCTATGGTTGCTATGGTTCTGGTCATGTGATCTGGAGAAATGTAGCTTGAATATAAATTTCTCCATTAGTATACAAAATTTCGTTACGATCGAATCTGTAGTTTCGAAATTATCAAGAAAACTAAATTTCAAACGACCATATTTACGGAACCCCTAGAATAATGTTGCTCATAGATGAACGTGATCACGACATTCGAGATCCACACCTATCCTGAAAATCCCTAGGCGTTTCCGTTCAAAAGTTACAATTTTCTATGGTTTCTATGGTTCTGGTCATGCGATCTGAACAAAATTTCACATGTGGCTTGAACACCTCATTTTCCATTCGAGTGCAAAATCTCATCTCGATCAAATTTGTAGTTTTCAAGTAATCAGGGAAACAAAACTTTGAACGGCCATATTTACGGAACCCCTGGTGGAATTTGGCCCATTAACGAACTCAACTGAGGCATTCGGGAACTGAACCCACACTGAAAATTTCAAGTCTCTAGGTTGTTCCGTTCGAAAGTTATCGTGCTTACGGACGGACGGCCGGACGGACAGACTCGAATTTTCTGACGGATTCGTCATCAGTGAGTTGAACATAGTCGATTGAGACCATTTTCGGCTCAAAATTCGAAAAGTACAGACATCGTAACGAAATGATATAGCCCTCGTGTAAGTAGTACGAGCCGATGAATTCGGATTTACCGATCAACAATGTTGTTCATTACAATTATACCAACTCAAAAGTCGGCGACCGCCTCAGTCCTCGACGGCGACAGAAGGAAGGAATAAAGCGCTTTCTTTATTCTATCTCCAATTCAGGTATCTTCTAACATCGATGCGCGAAAACCAAAATAGCTAAACCATTGAATTTCAATTCCGGCGGTCAACATTGTCGAAATAATATCGCAGAACTTCATATTCTTATGACGTAGTGATGCGTGAAGAAGCCCATACACTGATTGTACTAAGTGTACTGTCTGTTCCAAACAAAATCAGAAAAAAGGAAAATAACAATGAATTAACCCATTACGGATTCACACTGTCTTGTTTTCTGTCATGGCCCCTCCCAGCGCTTTTAAATATGTCATAAAATTTTTAATACCGTCTTCTAATTTTTTCAAGAATATTTCTGTTTTCTAGGACGTCCTCATTGTGCTGAATTTTATTAGATCTAAACGCAGTGTTAAACTGACACATTATGTTCGCCTCAACAAAAACTGAAGATTTTATTATGATAACCTACTTATATGTTTCTTTTTCACTAAGCTTTTTTAAATTTTAAATACTTCCATAAATCTAGACTCTTCGTGGAGAATATTTGATTAGACACAAAAAATAGGGGAAAACATTGTGCCCTTTACATCCGAGTCTAGGGGGCTTCTTAATTTCGTCTTTATTTCGTGACTCGCCAAAAGTGAAAATACCCTACTAGCTTTCTTTAGAAGCGTTATTCATCCACATCAGTCTCTGTATACTTCAGATAGGTCTGGCAGGGAAAAATTCGATTAGCCCTGCCTGACACACCCGACTTCTCAACTCAGCGATGGGTTTGATGAGGAATCAACTATTGATTGTCACTTCCGAACGCATAAGGTCTTTATTAACAAACGTTCTATTTGTAAATCCAACAACAAATTTACAAATTAGGCTGCCACTCTTTTTGGACACCATTAAATGCCGAAGGTACCTCGTTGTTTCCTTCTCTCAACGCACCACCCTACCGATCCGTCCCTGGAGTCGGGACGATCCGTTCCATTGTACAGGGTTCAAAGCGTGACAGACGGCCATTATTTCTTGTAGCCCAAGACTTATGGGGCAGGGGTGGCGCGTTGCTGGAGAACCATTAACTAAATTACCGAAGAAGCGGCAACCAATGGGGGAGGCCAAGATTTAGACCTGGCCCGAGAATTGATCACGGGCTCAGGTGCCCGCGGCTCCGAAAACTATGGAAGCTGTCTCCTCGTGAGATGTATGTTCGTCTTAATCGAAAATATACCTGTTTCGCGGGATGGAACTCGAGAACGCCCCCCCTCGCCCTGGGATCGATTGAGACGGAAGAAAGCCGGTGGTTCGCACTTAATTTCTTCTTTCTTCGGCGATAAATTGGTGCGTTGGACATCTTGATGGGATGTGGATGAGGAGGTGAATCTGGTCGTGGGATGAAGAGGTTTGATCAGCGCGGCGGGATATCTTTTTCATGGTTGGATTCGTCTTGAGCAGCCATCAGAAGCGTCGGGTGAAGATTTATCGCGTATTTGGTTTTGCCAAGCCTACTTTCAGTATCTAGTTATAACCTCCAGAACATTGATGAGTGTTCGAAAACATTTTATGTTTTTTCTAATTTATTCAAGCCTGAAGCTATTCAGGTCCTGTTTTGGCATTTGAACATCTGAAGTTCCAAAAATCATCGCTTGAATGCCTGAATCGGATTGGCTAAATAGCAACAAGATTCGAATTTTAAATTCAAATATCGAAAAAATTTCGAGGGGCAAAAGCGATTTCAATTTAAAATTAGCAAACGAGCATGGGTATATAGTCCATTTAAGAATTATTGACATCGAAGCAGGCCATGAAGGTCCAGTCGAGGCTTTATTTCTGGTTACAAAAAGTTACTAATTTTCATCATAGAAATAAAACATAAATATAACCTAGAAAAGTGTTGAGTATACGAATTATCGGAATTATCGAATAATTAAGCCGGAATATTTCGATTGCAGTTTATACATGAGAGTTCAGGTTCGAAAGCGCAAAAATATCGTGGAATGCTTTCATATGAAATTATCTCATATAAAAGTCAACCATGGAAAATTGAAGATCATTCAAATAAATATTTATTTTCATTCAGGACCATGCAATATTTATTGGTATTGGAAATCTTGCAAAATTCTAACCATATAACTATAAGAGTACCATTTTATGTCAGGATTCAAGAAGGATAATTAATGGAATTCTAGCAGGTAGCTAGTGGTGCAACAGAAAAAAATTTTTGGATACTTCGCAAGCACAGGGCCAAAAGAATGGATTGGAAAAAACGTTATAATGAATTAAGAAATAAGAGAGAAACAAAAATTAAGAATCTATGTAGTACATGAAAAATTTTGACATGAAATTTGTACCGAACTATCAATATATGAACCAATTTGTGCATTATTTATTGCTCGGTGTTGAATACTTCAAGAAAGTCAATTTTTATTTGCATTCATTAAAACTGTCCATGAATTATTGAAAAAATTATAATTGATGAGCAATTTTACAATTATTCAGTATACTTTTGAATTGGGAACAATATAGCATGTATATTAGCAAAGGGAATGTGAACAGTACCATACACTATAAGTATAATAAATAAACTTAAAATATCTATGAATGTTACAAGAGCAAAGATAAAAATATTTAAAACTTTGTTTCCACGTAGTGTAGTGATTTGGATGTGTTTATTGAATAAGCTGACATAATCATATTGATGGGCATCCTTTTGCAGGAAAGGTTTCAATATTTCAATAACCCATTTATGAAATAATTCACCATTCATGGTAATCCTTATCATTAATACCACGTCAAGAATCGGATCACATCCAGGTAAAAATCCATCAATTGTTCCAGCATTCAAAATAGTGCACCTTCTGCCTTTACCCTTGAATATACTCGGCATACCTTTTGGATTATTTTCTAGTGTCCACTGACAAATTTGAATACCGTTTTTGAATATCCAAATTTCATCTAGATAAATGAATTTTACGTTTTGTTCCATGTATTCTCGGTATTTATCACAATATCGTACTATTTTTATTATATTTTTTTGTTTATCAGTAAGAATTTTCCTTCAATCAACTTTTTTGTATTTGTATCCAATTTTTTTTATGATATAATATAATGTTGACTTCGATCAATTGAAATCTAGGTGCTCTTTGGCCAGTTCGAAAAGGATATCTAAACTGATATATATTTATTGTTTTTAATTCAAAAACAAAGTCATTCAATGTCTCTTTACTCTCTTTGAAGGAATAATCATATCGCACAGGTTTTCTTCCACTGCTAATTCCAGGCTATAATAACATGCTAATATTCTACGGACAGGGCTTGGTGAAATCTGAAAATTTAAGAGACATTGATCAATCAGAATACACTTTGAGTCGGTGAATAACAGTTTACCTGGAACACTAGCGGAAATATATGCCAAATCTTTGAAAAACTCGAAGTAACACCGACAAAGTGCCTGGCGTTCTCTTGTTAGGCGCGATATATCCTGGTCAATCCAAGCCATTTTAATAGCATAAGACAAAAAATACCCAAATTCAGAGCAAATTTTTATAATTACATATTCACCAATATCTTCGATAAAATCATCAAAGCAAGATTTCTATGGGTAATGTTAGTGTTATTCCTATACCAACCTGAATTCAGCAACCCAAAATATTACTGAATAGTCTATTACCAACTTGAATTCGATTTTTCACAGCCAACCGAGATGTCAATAATTCTTGAACGGAGTATAGGTGATTTTCCCTGAAGAACAACAGATTTTCAAAAGTTATGCACTAATTCTGATTAATTTCTGGAATGGGAGGTCAATTTTAAATCGATTTAACATATTTAAAAATTTTTTTTCTGTTCATTTTTTTTGCTCTCGCCTTCCTCTATATCCGATATGTTTTTTCATGTACCTTGGAAAGTCTCCCATTAATGGAAGTGAGGAGGGTACTACTTGGAGCATATTCAAAATAAAATCTTCACAAAATATCTGCAATGTTTTTTATCCTCAAGAAAAGCCGCTTCACCCTCGTATCTTAAGCCTTGTCCAAAATCCCACCGAAAAGCAATAACTCCAATTCTTTGTCCGCCCCGAAATACCCCCAAATCCCTCGACGAAAGGTAATAATCGCGTCCTTAATGAGCACGGCTAACGGCCGAGATGTCGACCGGTTTATTCTTTCCTACGCCCGTGGGTGGTCCGTGCTTTATCTGGATCTCCCGTGTGTGTGTTGCTCTTCATTATTTCTTCATAATTCCCGCACGGAATGCGCCCGTTGACCGTGCGCGGAATGGCGAAAAGGATCGCGATAATGAAAGCGGACCCCGAACGGGATAAATAATTATTAATCTTCCCGGCCCTGATGAAATGGACGTATGAATTGGATAAGAGACGTGATCTGAAACTCTATGTGCGGACTTGGCGAAAGAGAAAAATCGTTTTCGATTCTATGGCTTCGGTATGTGGACAACAAGGAAAATATCCACTGATTTTTTTCTTTCTTGAAATTCATTGTGAATTAAATATATAAGTTCGATATGAACAAGATAATAAAACGCTTGTTACGTTTGATCACGAAGCCCGAACTACCGCACATTAATTAAGCTAGCACAATTATCTCGGCACAATCGATCAATAACCATACAGGGTGTCTACTTTTGGAAGGGACAAACTCCAGCGGGAGATCATACATAATATTTTCAACAAAAAATGTCATATAACCATTGTCGAAATATTGATGGTTATTCCTCAATTTAACATTTCTTGATTTTACGAAATATTTCAAGTTTTTCCATTTAATCAATTATACTTCAGTTATCCTTAGAGCCTCTTCAGATTTGACCACGTATTTGGAAACAACATTAAATTTTCTACGAGATAAAAATTTCTGTCTGCCAAAAAAATTCTTATTGCGGGCGTGGTAGGGAGATGAATGTCTCGATTCCGAAGTGAGCAAAACCAGTCATATTTTTCCAATGGTTTAATCGATGAAAAATCATCAATTATGGACATGTTTTCTTTTCAACAAAAACTACCCCATTCAGTGTGATTTCGAATGACATATCAACTTTTGTGCTTGCTGCTTGTCTTCCGCCCTAATATCATGGCTAACAAGATAACAACGAATGAGTCGAAATATTCCAAACCTAAATTTGCTCTATTTTGAGGCTCTTTATAATTGAATATTGAAGTTATTTCCATGGAAATCATGAATTTATCTCTCGAATCGAAATATTTTGAAGGAATAAACTAAATTTTAATAATACCGATTCTATGAAAATATGTAAAGAAGGCAGACTAACACTACTTATAACAATCGTTCGAAATGTCCACTGCCTTATTCAATACATTTTACACGTAGTTTTCGCACTGAATCTACAAACCTGTGAAGTTCACAACGTTTCTGACGCATTTCTGCACAACACAAATTTTATCTTTCGATCAGATCCTATCGAGTCTGAACGCGAAGTTGATATTCTTTTTCTTTCAAGGTGTTCCAGACATAAAAATCCAAAAACCTACGGTTGGGGCACCTTGGTGGCAATCTTACCGGACCGTACCTCACAATCCATTGCACTCCAAAATATTGATTCATTAAGTCCCCCACATTCCGGCTATTATGAGCTGGGCAGCCATCCATTTGAAACCAGACATTTTGTTTGATAGCCAGGGGCATTTCATCCAATATGTCCGTTAAGCTGCGTTGGATTGATGTAATGAATTCTTCAGCGTTGAGCCGATCGGGAAGTATTACTGGTCAGAAAAGTTCACCTCTCATGACTCCCAAAGCCGGAATTTGCGGGACTTAATGAATGAATATTTAGGGGTGCAATGGATTGGGAGGTACGACCCGGTAAGATGGCCACCAAACAGCCCCGAGCTTACGACTTTGGATTGTTATGCCTGGAACACCTTGAAAGAAAAAGTATATCAAATTCGCGTTCAGACTCGAGAGGATCTGATCGAAATAATAAATTTGTGTTGTGCAGAAATGCGTCAGAAACGTTGGGAAACTTCGAAGGATTGTAGATATGTCATTCGAAAGCTCACTAAATGGGGTAGTTTTTGCCGAAAAGAAAACATGTCCATAATCAATGATTTTTCATCGATAAAATCATTGGAAAAATATGACTGGTTTTGTTTACTTCAGAATCGTGACATTCATCTCCTTACCACGCCCGCAATAAGAATTTTTTTGGCAGAAATTTTTATCTTGTAGGAAATTCAATGCTGTTTCTAAATATGTGGTCAAATCTGAAGAGGTTCTAAGAATAATTGAAGTTTAATTGATTTTATGAAAAAACTTGAAATATTTCGTAAAATCAAGAAATGTTGAATTGAAGAAAAACCATCAACATTTCGACCATGTTTTATGTGACATTTATGTTGCAAATCTTATGTATGATCATCCCTTGAAGTTTGGCCCTTTTTAAAAGTAGAAACCCTGTATACAGGGTGTTTTCAAAGGTGAGGATTTCTTTTGACAGGTGCTAGAAGTCATCAAAATGAGTCAAACATCCTTTACATAAAATATTCACCCGCGAATCTGAGAAATCCCCAGTTGAGATCTGACGGTACGTATTGAGATCTCAATGTGTTTATTGAATGCGTTCAGTTAACGGAAACCATCTGACAGATCTTATGATTTTTGTGACTTTGCCGAATTTAGCAATGTGTTTCCAAATAGGTGGATAAGACGTGGTGGGTCGATTTTTTAGCCTGCACGCTACCCGGACCTCAACCCCTTTTTTTATTTTATTTATTCTTCTGGGGTCATTTGAGAACATTATTGTACAGTAACGGCGTACTAGAGTACGCACTGCACTGCTTATATTGATGAATTTTCGAAGAAAAACCTCTACATGATTACAGTAACTTATACCGACTATCTTATTACGATGAAAAGAAATAAGACAGCTGTCTACCAGATGAATTCAATTTTGACCAAAGCTTCACCTTATCCGAATCATACCGCACGCACTTGATTAAAAATTTTTTTTTCCCGGAAATCGTTTCATGAATAAGTTATGGACTTTTGAATGGTACAATATGGATGAGGAAACAAGTTTCGTAGGCTTTTTCTAACCCTTACAACCATAAGACATCACCACCAAAATAAGTAGTGGTTGACTGACTTCTCGTTCGCAGAAAATACCCACATAATTTAATTTCTGTAACTTTCTTTTTTGAGCGCTCTTATTTACTACTTACACGAGGGCTATATCATTTCATCACGATGTCTGTATTTTTCGAATTTTGAGCTGAAAATGGTCTCAATCGACTATGTTCGACTCACTAATGACGAATCCGTCGAAAAATTCGAGTCTGTCCGTCCGTCCGTATACACGATAACTCTCGAACGGAATGTCCTAGAAACTTGAAATTTTTAGGGTAGGTTCGAATCTCGAATGCCGCGGTTGAGTTGGTTATCGGGCAAAATTCGCCCAGGGTTTCCGTGAATATAGCCGCTCAAAGTTTTGTTCTCCTGATTACTTGGAAACTACACATTCGATCGAGGTGAAATTTTGCATTCAGATGGAGAATGAGGTGTTCAAGGTACATGTGAAATTTTGTCCAGATGGCATGACCAGAACCTTAGAAACCATAGAAAATTGTAACTTTTGAACGGAAAGGCCTAAAGACTTGAAATTTTCAGGATAGGTGCGGATTTCAAATGTCGTGATCACGTTTATCTATGAGCAAAATTATAATAGGGGTTCCGTAAATATGGTCTTTTGAAACTTATATTCTTGATAATTTCAAAACTAAAGATTCGATCGTGACGAAATTTTGTATACTAATGGAGAATGATATATTCAAGCTACATTCCTCCAGATCGCATGACCAGAACCATGGAAACCATAGAAAATCATAACTTTCGAACCGAAAGGCCTAGGGACTTGAAATTTTCAGGATAGGTGTGGATCTGAAATGTCGCGTTCACGTTCATCAATGAGCATAATTATACTAGGGGTTCCGTAAACACGTTCGTTTGAAATTTTGTTTTCTCGATAATTTCGAAACTACGAATTCGATCGAGATAAAATTCTGTATTTTAATCGAGAATGATATATTAAAACAATATTTTGTCCAGATCGCATGACCAGAACCATAGAAACCATAGAAAATTATAACTTCCGAAGGGAAAGGCCTAGGAACTTGAAATGTTCAGGGTAGATTTAGATCGCGAATGTCGCGGTCACGTTCATCAATGAGCAAAATTGGACTAGTGGTTCCGTAAATATGGCCGTTCAAAATATTTTTTTCCTGATAATTTCGAAACTACTGATTGGATTGGAATGAAATTTTACAACTAGCTGAAGAATGATGTATTCAAACTACGTGCGAAATTTTGTCGAGACCGCATCACCAAGACCATAGATAATGTGGAAAATTCTAGCGAATTATCGAAAAAAAATTGGTTAGCTGAAGCACTGACATGAAGTCTGGAGTTACGCCTGAGTTTGAGAATTTTTTTGACAGCTGTCGAAAATTTCTTCAATTGATTTCTAAAACTGGAAAATGCTAATCTACCTAAAGGGGGATGTACGAGCTCAAAAGCTCCTGACTTCACGGCAATGCTTTTCGTAATTTTTTGAATACTTTCTGAGAGAGCGAAGTTTTTGAAAGGATTTTTTTTCATATGATCCGCACGAAATGTCACATGAAACTACGAGACCATAACTCCGCGACCTTCAAAGTTACAATTCAATCAAATCGGTATTTTTCGAATCATTGAGAAAAATATAATTCAGATGGCTTTGTACACGAATCCCTCCAGCGAATATACGAACTAGATCAGGCCTAGAACGTAACCTGGAAATTTCAAAACTGTAGACCTTTTTCGAAATTTATTAGGTACTTAATATGACCGATACAAGACAAAATAAATAGACAAAGACATATACTTCAACGCCTATTAATCGCATAATTTGGCAATTCAGCCTATTAGCAGCTTCGAATATGGCCTATTAGACTAATTTAATTCTCTGAATATACTCTTTGATTAGTTTATGGAAAAAACACTGCTTGGAAAAAACTAGGCCTATCAGAACATAAAGTTTGAGATATATTATTATTATGTGATGTCAATTCCGAATATCTTGGACATTAACCAATTAACAACCGCTAGCGAAATTTATAAACATACGATATGTATCCGGTATTTACTGGCAAATTTGGAATGTATTCATTTATTTTTTATGTCGTTTGGTCTGCTATTCAATAGTCCGCTATCTTTGAAACGTTTATGGTCCCACATTGACATAACATTTTCTTCCAGTAATACGTTTTTCTGGGGATTGTTGAAGTCCTGCCACAAAAAGAATGGAACAATGACAAAAAAAAAACAGATTCTCACACATGATAAAAATCTACCAAGACGTTTGGAACTAAATCATCTTTCAGTACCCTCAATTCCATGATATGTGCTTTGCCCTCCATAATTCCACCAAGGTGTTAACTGATATAGTTTTCCATTCGTTAATAATCTCTAATACCTCTCAAACCAAACTGTAGAAATTCCCACCCACTCAAGAAGATTATCAGGAGGGTGTTAAATGTAACTGCCTTTATAGATCAACTTTATTAAGTACGTGAGAGTTTTCGTTCAACTTTCATTTTGTTAGCTCGATAAGAGCAATTTTGATAAGATGCATACTCAGTAATTTCAAGCGTCCGTTGAGAGATTTGGGGTACTTCAGTTTCAAGTGTTGTTGTAAGGGCGATAAGAATGGTTTGGTTTCTTCAGTTTAAAAGTTGTGAGATTCGTCTTTCTTTAGAAGTTGAGTCATTGTCAAAATTAGTACAATGCAGAAAATAACTGTTGGAATCAACGCGATTTGCTGAAATTTTTATTCAAACCAAAAAAAAAATTTCGATAGTAATGTATCTTCTTCACGCAGCTAAATTTTAAAATATATTATACAGAAAATGGTTTTCGATAAGAGGAATACATTGTTGAATGCGTGTTCGTATAAAAAACTTAGAATGTTTTCCTTACCAAAAATTTCTCGACATTATTCAAAACTGCCTGTGAAAAATCACCCTGCACTCAACGATAATATTAATTTTCCGAACATATCTTTCGAATATCTCCGGCACTCCGACGGTACGTTGTTCACGGATGTGCTAAAAAAACTGAAATTCAACAGAAATTCATCCTGGGCAATTACCTATCTCCATAAAAAATCCCGAAACGTGTAACAATAAAAAAAAGCGACAAGGTTATGCCAACTATTGTGTCGTAAACCTTTCGCCCTGAGAAGAGTCGGCGGGTAGGGTTGTAAATTTCGGGAAGTCACCCTTAAAAAACCGTTCGAGGTCAGGGTTTTGCGACAGAAAGGATTTTATGGGGTGCAAGGTTACCGCAGATTCGCAAAATATTGTTTGCTTGCCGATAATTCGCAATGGTGAATGAGCTCCATTGTTCCCCAAGGTTTAACTCTTCAATAGAACTCTTTTTGGAGTTTTTACCTCGAATGTAATACTGGGAAGGACAAAAAAGGATGTACCTTTGTGGTATCATAAATTTCGATAGTTTTTTGCGACAAACTTTTTGGAACACTGTTTCTGAAGAAGTGGACAATGAGATAAAAGAGTTGGAACGTATGGTTTTTGTGACTTCATCGAATTTGCTTCGTTCCGAGTGTTCGAATTATGCGTCTCATTTTTAGAAGAGTTTGCTTTGATTGAATCTGCGGTCGCTTCGGCCTACTTATGAATTATTCGATTTTAACCTAAGGAGATGTTCGATTCTGCCGAAGTTTCGCCATAATATCTCCATTACTAAAAATCAGAATACTTTTTTTTGTGCTGTTTCTGGTTGGTA
The DNA here is from genome assembly GCA_963966015.1 of Aphidecta obliterata. Lineage (NCBI taxonomy): Eukaryota > Metazoa > Arthropoda > Insecta > Coleoptera > Coccinellidae > Aphidecta > Aphidecta obliterata. The sequence goes on along the minus strand of OZ014435.1, from coordinate 13,751,456 downwards.
ATTATATTTTAAATATTTCAAATACTATTTGGGTGTGGGAATCTTTCTTGAGCGGTCGTACTACTTACACGAGGGCTATATCATTTCGTCACGATGTCTGTATTTTTCGAATTTTTAGCCGAAAATGGTCTCAAGAGACTATGTTCGACTCACTGATGACGAATCCGTCGAAAAACTCGAGTCTGTCCGTCCGTCCGTATACACGATAACTCTTGAACGGAATGTCCTAGAAACTTGAAATTTTCAGGGTAGGTTCGAATTTCGAATGCCGCGGTTAAGTTCGTTAATGGGCAAAATTCGGCCAGGGGTTCCGTAAATATGGCAGCTCGAAATTTTGTTCTTCTGATTACATCGAAACTACTGATTCGATCGAGGTGAAATTTTGCACTCAGATGGAGAATTGAGTGCTCAAGCCACATGCAAAATTTTGTTCAGCTCGCATGACCAGAACCATAGAAACCATAGATAATTATAACTTTGTAATGGAAAGGCCTAGGGACTTGAAATTTTCAGGATAGGTGTGGATCTTGAATGTCGCGGACACGTTCATCAATGAGCAAAATACGACTAGGGGTTCCGTGAATATGGTCGTTTGAAATTCAGTTTTCTTGATAATTTCAAAACTATGGATTTGATCGTGACGAAATTTTGTATTTAAATTGAGGATGTATAAATTGAGGATATATTTCAGCTACATTTTTTCCAGATCGCATGATCAGGACCATAGAAACCATATAAAATCATAACTTTCGAACGGAAAGGCCTAGGGACTTGAAATTTTCAGGATAGGTTTGGATCGCGAATTTCGGGGTTACGTTCATCAATGAGCAAAATTAGACTAGGGGTTTTGTAAATATGGCCGTTTGAAATTCGGTTTTCTTGATAATTTCAAAACTATGGATTTGGTCGTGACGAAATTTCGTATTTGAATTGAGAATGATATATTCGAGCTTCCTTTTTTTTCAGATCGCATGATCAGAACCACAGAAACCATACAAAATCATAACTTTCGAACGGAGAGGCCTAGGGACTTGAAAGTTTCAGGATAGGTTCGAATCGCGAATTTCGCGGTCACGTTCATCAATGAACAAAATTTGACTAGGGGTTCCGTAAATATAGCCGTTCAAACTATTTTTTTCCTGATAATTTCGAAACTACTCATTGGATTGGAATGAAATTTCGCACATAGATGAAGAATAATATATTCAAACTACGTGGGAAATTTTGTCCAGACCGCATTACCAAGACCATAGATACCGTGGTAAATTCTAGCGAATTATCGAAAAAAAAATTGGTCACCCAAAGAACTGACTTGAAGTCTGGATTTTTGCCTTAGTTTGAAATTTTCTTTGACAGCTGTCAAAATCTTTCCAATTGGTTTCTGAAACTAGAGAATGCGAATCTACCTACGAGGTTGATAAACGAGCGCTCAAAAGCTCCCGACTTCACGGCAGTGCTTTTCTAAATTTTTTTGGAATTGCAGTTCATGTTATTTTTGTGCAATATGTATCAATAGAACAAATTTGTTTTTGTCCAGAGTTTATCTTACCTTTTTTGTGCAATGTTTCATTATTATTCAGGTGTTGATCTTATGATCTATTTGACAGACAAATCATATACATATTTAGCAACAATGGCAGATTCATTGAGAAATTCGGTATCCGGCCACAAAAGAGGTGCTTCGGCGCATCCTTAGTTAGAAGTAATTGAAATCAAATATTAGGCTACTATTTTTGAATTGACTATTTTGAAATACCACAAGCTCTATGTTCGTACTGGCATATGTTGAATTTGAACCTTTAATCCATAATATATGAAATATAATTAATGAAAAAGCTAGGGAAGAAGAAGAAATTATCTCTAATCGATGACACTGTGGTCCACATATATACATATTTATAACCATATACGCCTAGTTTATGTTCCTAAGTGAGGTCATTTTATAAATATTCTGACCAGAAAAATATTGGTAGTGATTATTTCCGTTTGAAACAATATTTGTGAAGTTTCCAATTTAACAAAATGACGGATAAAATAGAAATGAACTTGGATGATATTATAAAATCCAACAAACCACGCCGTGGAGGTAATTCTGGAGGAAGACGGGGCCGTGGGGGTGGACAAAATGCTGTTAAAAGTGGCGGACCGCCCAGAAGAAGTTTCCGTAATTCAAGTTCGGCTGGTGGTTCTGGTGTTCAGCGAGGCAAGGGCCGTGGAGGAATCGCTAGGTCCTTAAATCGGGTATATAACAAGAGTGCATGGAAGCATGGTATATTTGAAGGGTACGGGCCAAGAAAATTGGCCGACGCCAGAGCTATGATCCAAGCAAATATGGGACCAACAAAATTGTTGGTCTCTAATTTGGATTTTGGAGTGTCCGACTCTGATATTCAAGAACTATTTGGTGAGTTTGGACCTCTCAAGAGTGCTGCAGTGCACTACGATAGATCAGCAAGATCATTAGAAACAGCGAATGTAATTTTTGAGAGGAGAAGCGATGCCATCAAAGCCATTAAGAAATATAATGGTATCAGTGGCGGCTCGTCAGGGACGGCAGGGTCGGCACTGCCGACCCTAAAAATCTCGATCAGCAAAAATGCAAAGTTTCACTTCTGTCAAATTACCGCTATATACATGACTCCCAATAGTCCCAATCCATTTTATAAAAATTTAAAAAAATCAGGTACGTGATACCTGTGCAACTTCTCGAAAATATTACGCTGTTGCGAGTCCAATCCCGCATCGTATACTCGGTCCGTAGACAAAGTAGGCCCATCTCGAATACACGAAGAACGTCGTTCGATGAGGTACATCTTTGCTCATATTGCCGACCCTATCTAGATATCTTTCGACGAAGCGTTAATAACAATGAATCGAATTAGTTCAAAGTTGAATTATTCCTGTTGGAATTTTATTCAGAAAATTATGAATATTAAGGTTTATTTTTATCGAATATCCGATATTTTCTGTTTCACATAACAAATGACATAATAATTACAAGAGATTATTGTTGCTTAAAATTAATATTTGTCGTATTTAATATTTTTCATAGACGTGCATGCTGCACATATATTGTAATACTGCACATATATGTAATACTAATAAATTTCCGACAAGTTTCAAACATTTTTTAAGGAAAAAAATGTTGAGCGACCAAAATTAAACTCATATTGTTGGCCCTATATATCCTGGGTACGGCAATCGTCAATTTGCCGACCCGGTACCGCTGTAGCTCGATTCACGAGGATTATTCGGAATACCTCGTTCTGCTCCCTATCGTTTACGGCTCGAGAGCCGAGGTTCGAAATTTGCGTTTGTTTCTCGCCCTTGAATGAGTCGCAATATTTTTTGTTATTAAAAAAACCGTTAAGTTTTTCCGTTTGTTTGGCCCATAAAGGATAAGTGATTTTTACGTGAGCAAAATGGCCATAAATCCAGTTAGAGAATATGTTGCTTCTTGTGAAACTCCGACAAAGTGAAATTTTTAATTGATGCGATTGGAAATTTATCATACGAGAATATGCTTTTGAAAAACATGCCATTTTTTTCACCATTATACCTATATATATATATATCTGCCGACCCACGATAAATGTCCACCAGCCGCCACTGAATGGTATGCCTCTGGATGGAAGACCTATGAATATTCAACTGATCACTCCTGAGATTCATTTTCCTGGGAAAAGAAATGGACCTTCTCCACGAAAGTTTCAGAGCAGAAGTCCTAGAAATTCCGGGAAAGGTAGAGCCAGAGCTTCTAACAGTGAAGATAAGTCTTACAGCATTACAATAAATATTTTCAATTGAAATTTTCAGAATATTATATGTTTTACTAATTTCTTAATTTGGTTTTGCAGGGCGGCGTGGTAGAGGCTGTTATCCGAGATCACAGAAGGAACAGCCCACCGCAGAAGAGTTGGATGCAGAATTGGAAGCTTACACGAAAGAAATGAAGTAGATACATATATGTATTTGTGAAGAAAAAGACTTTCTATATGGGGATGCGATGCACAGTTTAATTTTTCTTTATATTTGAGTTAGTTTTTATCGATAGAAGGAATTCATATACTTCAATGTCTGTTCTCGATGTTAATTTTTGAAGATTATTAATATGTATAATAAATACGTTTGTGAAAATTTCATTAAGCACACTAAACAATTTTTCATGATTTTTTGTTTATAAAAATTACGAAAAGCACTGCCGTGAAGGCAGGAGCTTTCGAGCGCTCGTACATGCACCTTGTAGGTGGATTCGCATTTTCCAGTTTTAGAAATCAATTGAAGGAATTTTCGACAGCTGTCAAAAAAATTCTGAAACTTAGGCGAAACTCCAGACTTTTTTTCGATAATTCGCTAGAATTTTCTACGGTATATATGGTCTTGATGATGCGATCTGGACAAAATTTTGCACGTAGTTTGAAAACATTATTCCTCATTTACGGAACCCCTAGTATAATTATGCCCATTGTTAAACGTGGACGCGACATTTCAGATCCACACCTAACCTGAAAATTTCCCTAGTCCTTTCCGTTCGAAAGTTATGATTTTCTATGGTTCTGGTCATGTGATCTGGAGAAATGTAGCTTGAATATATCATTCTGCATTTAAATACAAAATTTCGTGACGATCGAATCAGTAGTTTTGAAATTATCAAGAAAACTAAATTTCAAACGACCATAATTACGGAACCCCTAGAATAATTTTGCTCATAGATGAACGTCATCATGACATTCCATAACCTCACCTATCCTGAAAATTTAAAGTCCCTAGGCGTTTCCGTTCAAAAGTTACAATTTCCTATGGTTTCTATGGTTCTGGTCATGCGATCTGGACAAAATTTCACATGTAGCTTGAACACCTCATTCTCCATTTGAGTGTTTCATCTCGATCGAATCTGCAGTTTCGAAGTAATCAGGAAAACAAAATTTCGAGCGGCCATATTTACGGAACCCCTTTGCCCAATAACGAACTTAACTGCGGCATTCGAGATTCGAACCTACTCTGAAAATTTCAAGTTTCTAGGACATTCCGTTCGAGAGTTATCGTGTATACGGCCGGACGGACAGACTCGAATTTTCCGACGGATTCGTCATCAGTGAGTCGAACATAGTCGATTGAGACCATTTTCGGCTCAAAATTCGAAAAATACAGACATCGTGACGAAATGATATAGCCCTCGTGTAAGTAGTACGAGCGCTTAAAAACAACAATATACTTCTGGAAAAATCAGATCCTAGATTATGAGATCATGATTATGAGAATAGGGAGTGTCGGAGTTTTTCCTTGGCAGTTAACATGTATTGACTGTGGAAGAAATGAAAACGTTTTTTATTGAACAGATATTTTTATATGCAGGGTGCGTCACGGCTTGCTCCCACATTCCGAATAGCTGTATAAAAAAAAATAACTCGTCTGCCAGGAAGGTATGCTCTAAACTAACTTATTTTGGCAAATGATTCTTCTCAATATCTCTCACTCTTCATTCAAACAGCCCTTTGAAATGTGTATAGCTATGTACTAGGTTTACTTCCACAAGTCACTTTGTATATACAGGGTGTTTTGTAAGGTGAGGTTTTTTCTTTTAAAGGTGCTAGAACTCATCAGAAGAAATCATTTCGCCAGAAGTTGATCATAATCAATTTGCGCAAAGTGCAAAAAATCTTGGGCATCAAGATCTTAAGCCGACTCTGGATGGTGTTATCTCTCTGTAAGAAGATCTTCATGAATCACGGTGCCATATGCATTCCAGCAAGTAAATAAAGTGCTGGACTTCATCGCAAATTTGTATACATATTCTCTTTCAACTTTTATTAGGAGATTTTTCCTGAACGTTATAATTCTTGAAGTTCAAACTGAGAAGAGGAAAAATTACTGATTAAAAGGACCTATAAAAAAATCGGGAAGTTCACAAAATCACCGAAAAAATTGATCCAAATTGTTTACAGAAATTGTTCGAAATGATCACCATCCGTTTTATGTGCACAAAGTCTTGCCCGGCTTAATATAATAACGAATTATTAAATGCAGCAAGTATCATTTTCAGTGCGTTGTTTTAGTTATTCAACCCTATTCACCTCACTGTTACTGTATACTAATGTTTCCATCGACCCACCACGTCCCATACATCTATTTGGAAACACACTACGAAATTCGGAAAAGTCACAAAAATCATACGCTCTGTCAGATGATTTCCCGTAAAGTATAGTTAGATTTCAACACGTACCGTCAGATCCGGACTGAGAATTTCTCATATTCGCGGGTAACTTTGATTTCGAAATACTCGGATCTAGTGAATATTTTATATAAAGGATTTTTGGAATTTTGTCTTATTTCGACGAGTTCTAGCACCTGTCATAAAAAGCCCCTTCTTTGAAAACCCCCCAAAGTACAAAATTATGAATTCTCAAAATAAACCACCATCAAAAATTTCCATGGCATTCAAACATCAAAAAAACCAGATGAACTCGATACGAACATCAAGAACGATACTCAAGCCCATTCTCCATCGGAAATCCATAGCCTTAATTAAGGTGTACATTCGGAGCAATAATTCGAGCTCGCCACGTACATTTTCATTAGATTCATTAGGTATTACACGTAAACGCGCTTATGAGCCCCCGTACAATGTATCAGACCCCTAATAGATTACTTGGGGAACGCCTCTTACCTCCAAGGGAATGGAGGATGCAGGCGTTCATGTATGCCGTTATAATTCACAATTAACCGTATATTACGTTTTCATTACACCCAGAACATTATTTACGATTTCATTAGTAGCGTTTGAGGAGGTATTCGGGACACTCCAGGGTGCTATGGTGCAAATCTGTTTGAAGGACATGCGGATGGAAGATTGAAAGGGGTCAAGAACGTGTCGAGCTGAGAAGAGTTTTTGACATTTAGGTAGATACAGTGTGTATTCTAATGTGAGTAATTATCACCAAAAATCGCATATACAGGGTGTTCCTTAATTGGAGGTACAAACGAAGAGGGGAGATTCCTTAACCCTTTAGTGCCCGACGGTACTCCTGAGTACCAGTAATTTCGACGCGTCATAAAATTTAGTTTTCTATATTCTGCTATTTTTATTTAACATATATTGTTGCTGGTGGCTATACTCAGTAGGTTTATGTTTCAATAATAAACATTCGAACATCTTTTCTTGAGAAATTTCCCATTTTTCATCAGGACGCAGAAGTACCGTCAGGAAATATGGCGAGCAGAAAAATTCAACAGTGGTATGTAAGAGACCACTTTATTCGAAAGAAATAGAGGTCATTGCAAATGAGATCCTCAACGAAGATTTATCGTTAGATAATAATATTTTAACAGATGAAGAAGAGAGTGACTCTGAAAATGCGGATACTAATTTGGAATAACGATTCTATAGATATTTTTCAATTTTTTTGGTTGATACCTAGTAATATCAGCAGTTATTCTGAAATTTGTGGAAAAATTCAATGATAATGAGGAATAAAATATTTCAGTTACAGAGCATTTCATTAGCACTATAAATGACATCATTCCTGACGGTAGATACTTAAAAGTCCATATTTTGGATTATTTTTCAAAAATGAAAATAAAATTCTGAAAAAAATTGAATTGTATTTAAAACCCCTCAAAAAACAAGAAACAAGAAAAAAAATTTGTGTATTCAAGTTTTTTCAGTATTCGGGCACTAAAGGGTTAAGTAATTATAAGAAAAAAAGTCTCATCAACATGGAATCGAAAACGTTTCATTTTCGAGATACAGTATGTTAAAGTTTGAATTTTTTCCAACTTTTTTTCTCATAGTATCTACACTTCACAAGATATTCAACACGAAAGTTCAATATAATTTGTCAAAACTAACAATGCATTAATTCCCCAACATTAACTGAATTTTTATGACAATTTAGATTTTTCTATGGATTTCTAAGGAGAATCGTTCGAAATTTTTTTCTCGAAATCGGTAGCCGATACGAGAAAAGTACAAGTAACCATAAAATTTAGTATAACAACAAATCTGTTTTCAACATTTTTTCAAATTAACAGTGGCTCACCAAAAAAAGTTCTGGCGGAAAACAGGGGACAGTGTTCCAGAAAAAAATCACCCTGCAAATTTGCTATCGAAATTGGCATGTCACATGGTGTAATCCCTTCATAGTAATATATATCTATGCCAAATTTCTTATTTATAGAATATCTTGTGAAGTGTAAATACTATGAGAAAAAATTCAAACTTTAACAACCTGTATCTCGAAAAACGAAAAGTTTGGGATCCCATGGTTAAAGAACCCTTTTTCCTTAAAATTACTTAATGAATCCCCTCTTCGTTTGTACCTTCAATTTAGGAACACCCTATATAAAACTTCCGAGATGGCAAAGTTATCATCACTTGAAGTCGAACGAGAAGAATAAATTTCGAGGTTTGAATGCGTCAGTTGAGTTCGTAAATGCGCATACAGGGTTTCTCAGATATAGCCGTCTGATTTTTTCAATAATTCATGTTCATGTGAAATTTCGGGAGGATCGTAACACTAGAAGATTGAAAAATGAACTTTCCAAAAACTTCGGTAACTGAAAAACTAATCGCCATATCCTGCTGAATTTCTGTACATATAAGTATAATTAGTGCGAAATTCAACTTTCGAACGGTTCAACGTGGAAAAGAATGCAGTTTTTCTGATACGTTTCGTGGATACTCAATGATTCCATCTCTTATAGTTTATAAAAATAAATGACATTAGTAAGCGCGTAAAGATCAATGAATCCAATTGATTCATGGGAGTAGGTAGATCAATATATATTATAATAATAGACAATATGATAAATTGATTACTTATATTATAGATATTTTCATAATGGCTAATTAATTCATTTTAAGAGTTATTTTCAACATTGTCCTAATTTGAGCTTAATTTACCTTAATATAAATTTATTTTAAGAATTGTTTTCAACACTGTCCCAACTCGAGCTGACCTTACCTAAATATCAATTAATTTCAAGAATTATTTTCAACACTGTCCTGACTCAAGCTAACCTCACCTGACCTAACCTAACTATAAATGAAATCATTTTAATAAAATATTACCTCACCCAAATATAAATTCTTTTCAAAATTGATTGATTTTCAACACTGCCCCAAAGGCTAACCTTACCTAATCAAACCTGAATATTAATTCATTTTGAAAATTGATTTCAGAACTGTCATAACTTATGCAAACCTGACCTTACCTGAATATTAATTCATTTTAAGAATTATTTTCAACATTTTCTTATCTTGAGCTAAATTTACCTAAATATAAATTCATTTTAAGAATTGGTTTCAACACTGTCACAACTCGAGCTAACTTAACCTGAATATTAATTAATTTCAAGAATTATTTTGAACACTGTTCTAACTCAAGCTAACCTCACCTAACCTAACTTCATCAAATCATGTTGATTAAATATTACCTTACCTTACCTGAATATAAATTTAAATTTATTTTGAAATTGATTTTCAACACTGTCCTAACTTAGGCTAACCTCACCTAACCAAACCTGAATATTAATTCGTTTTGAAAATTATTTTCAACACTGTCATACTTCATGCTAACCTAACCTAACCCGAATATTAATTTATTTCAAGAATTATATTCAACACTGTCCTCACTCTATCTAACCTAACCAAAATATTAATTCATTGTAAGAATTATTTTCAACATTGTCCTAACTTGAGCCAAATTTAACTAAATATGAATTCATTTCAAGAATTGTTTTCAACACTGTCCCAACTCGAGCTGACCTTGCCTAAATTTTAATTAATTTCAAGAATTATTCTGAACACTGTCCTAACTTAAGCTAACCTCACCCATAACGTAACTATATTAAATCATTTTGATTAAATATTACCTTACTTCACCTTAATATAAATTCATTTTGAAATTTTTTTTCAACACTGTCCTAACTTAGGCTTACCTTACCTAACCAACCTGAATATTAATTCATTTCGAAAATTATTTTCGACACTGTCATAACTTATGCTAACCTTACCTAACCTGAATATTAATTCATTTCATAAATTATATTTGACACTGTCTTTACTCTATCTAACCTAACCTAAATATCAATTCATTTTAAGAATTATTTTCAACAGTGTCCTAACTTGAGCTAAATTCACCTAAATATAAATTCATTTTCAACACTGTTCCAACTCGAGCTAACCTAGCCTAAATATTAATTGATTTCAAGAATTATTTTGAATGCTTTCCTTACTCAATAAAACCTCACCCAACCTAACTGTATTAATTATTTAAAATTATTTTCAACACTCCAAACTTAAGCTAACCTAACCTGAACTAAATATGTATTTGGAGTTTCACTTGTCAGGCTTTGAAGATATTTTATATTCGGTGATTCCTTTCTTTGAAATTTGTAGTTCTATAGTCTGGCTCCGGAGTTTTCGTGTTTGTGTTCGATGAGTAGAGTAGAATCCCGAATCTGAACGGCACGAAGGCTATGAGATTTGATGTCGACGGTATCGTGATCGTAGAAAAACTTGATATCTGAACACTGAATGTAAGACACAGTCGCAGAATCTCTCTTCTAACAGGTGAAATCAGACATCTCGAATTTCAGATGAAAATATCATGAAATATCCCGGTTTATGATGGATACCGGGTGAGTACGATTAAATACCTTTCCATGATTTCGAAGCATTTCCTGTATTTCGGATAATTTCGAAGTACCTTCATGGATTACAAACACTCAGTCAGTGCGTTTTTGAGCGCTCGTACTAGGTACTTACACGAGGGCTATATCATTTCGTCACGATGTCTGTATTTTTCGAATTTTGAGCCGAAAATGGTCTCAATCGACTATGTTCGACTCACTGATGACGAATCCGTCGGAAAATTCGAGTCTGTCCGTCCGGTCGTCCGTAAGCACGATTACTCTCGAACGGAACAACCTAGAGACTTGAAATTTTCAGTGTGGGTTCAGTTCCCGAATGCATCGGTTGAGTTCGTTAATGAGCAAAATTCACCCAGGGGTTCCGTAAATATGGCCGATCAAAGTTTTGTTTCCCTGATTACATGAAAACTACAGATTTTATCGTGATGAAATTGTGCACTCAAATGGAGAATGAGGTGTTCAAGCTACATGTGAAATTTTGTCCAGATCGCATGACCAGAACCATAGAAACCATAGAAAATTGTAACTTTTGAACGGAAACGCATAGGGACTTGAAATTTTCAGGATAGGTGTGGATCTCGAATGTCGTGATCAGGTTTATCTATGAGCAAAATTATACTAAGGGTTCCGTAAATATGGTCGTTTGAAATTTAGTTTTCTTGATCATTTCAAAACTACAGATTCGATCGTGACGAAATTTTGTATACCAATGGAAAAATTTATATTCAAGCTACATTCCTCCAGATCACATGACCAGAACCATAGAAACCATAGAAAATCATAACTTTCGAACGGAAAGGCCTAGGGACTTGAAATTTTCAGGATAGGTGTGGATCTGAAATGTCGCGTTCACGCTCATCAATGAGCAGGATTATACAAGGGGTTCCGTAAATACGGTCGTTTGAAATTTTGTTTTCTCGATAATTTTGTATTTTAATCGAGAATGATATATCAAAGCAATATTTTGTCCAGATCGCATGACCAGAACCATAGAAACCATAGAAAATTATAACTTCCGAAAGGAAAGGCCTAGGAACTTGAAATTTTCAGGGTGGGTTTGCATCGCGAATATCGCGGTCACGTTCATCAATGAGCAAAATTAGACTAGGGGTTCCGTAACTACCGATTGGATTGGAATGAAATTTTGCACCTAGCTGAGGAATAATGTATTCATTCTACATGAGAAATCGCATCACCAAGACCATAGATACCGTAGAAAATTCTAGCGAATTATCGAAAAAAAATGGGTCAGCTGAAGCACTGACTTGAAGTCTGGATTTTCGCCTAAGTTCGAAATTTTTTTGACAGCTGTCGGAAATTCTCTCAATTGATTTCTAAAACTGGAAAATGCCAATCTACCTACAAGGTGGATGAACGATCGCTCAAAAGCTCCTGATTTCACGGCAGTGCTTTTCGTAATTTTTTTTGAATTTTTTGTTCATGCGTTATGAGAGATTGTGGAACAAAAATTCATTCATCCCAGAGATGAGTACAAAGAATTTATTTGAGAAATTGCAGCGTTGCAACGTGTACAAAAAAATTTTGAGATTTCTAAAATTTGTGAAAATTTCGAGTATTCTGGTTCCTTCGTTTTCCTCAGTCGTTCAGTGAGGCAAGTGCAGTGACTAGCAGGACTATTCGTCGAAATATAGAGGAAGTGTAGTTTGTATTTCTCTTTCAAACACCAGTCACAAGCCAAGAATTATTCCCCCCATAACCCTCCTCCTCTCCTCGGAGAACTCCCGTATAGCAACCCGAGGAGAGGAATAAATACAGAAATAGTTTCGCGCTCCGTTCCCAGCCGGCATAATTCAGTTTATGGCCCTTCTGGGTTCCGTAACTCCTCCTCTGGGAAGCGGACGAATTTCTGAAGCCATGAGATTGCGACTTCGCAGTCTCCATTACACCAGGGCGATATATCCTAAGTGTACAACTGTCTCGAGTTGGTACGTTTTCGCCGAGACTGTGATCTTCCCTGAAACATATTCGGGGTAGATCGTACAGGCTGGTTGTTATGCAGATTGAACGAACCATATCATATGAGTATAACTTAGGATTTTGTTTTGTCTGCGTGTCTCTTGAAGGGCCGTCCTGATAAATGCCATTTCGTAGGAAGAAAGTGTTGGTTTTCTATTTTTTATCAGGGAAGGGAGAGGAGGTCATCCGAAGGGACAGATTCGCTTTTATTTTCCGGATGGTTGCGATGGACATTTAGATTTTGGGGGGGGGTGGAAGGAGGAAAGTTCGGTGGATCTCTTGGAAATAGTGTTATATAATCCTTGGCTCTTCGATGCAATGGAGGGGTGTCGAATTTGAAGCTTGAATGCTTCTTTCAGTTCTCGACTGACCAGTGTTCCTCCTTGAATATTATGGAGGCTCTTTCCCATTGTACCCTGTGATCTTCATTCTTTCCTCGTTTCGTCAATTTTCGGAGTTCTTTGACTTTGAGGGGACTACTACCGGATTTGCGAATAAGGCTCTGATGGGGGGCACAATAGACCTTGAGGTCGCAGTGGAACGTAACCCCTTCCTAACTATAAACTATAAACTATAAACTACCGGATAACACGAAAATATTTCCCAGAAATTCCTATTTTTTCTCAAGACGATCTGATGACTTAACTGGTCTTTTAAAACAATACTGGCTTTTCCTGGAATTTTCAATCGGGGGAAAATGAAAAACTCTGACGCACTTACACCAATGCAACTTTTTCACCCTCATTTTCAGAACATGCACGAAATCTTAGTTCAACACTGATCACTAATATTCTCCCTGATCGAATTTTCACTTCATTCACGATCATTTATGAGGAAAACTCACGAAAATGAATACTGTCAAGGACAACGTCGTACTAACCTTCAAAGTCCTTCGAGGCCCTCACTGAAAAAAAAATTCCGGAAATTTCCGGTTAAATGAATTCTTGTTGTTTGAACGCAAATATTGTTATTAAAACAAGAAAAAACCGTTCTGAGAACCACTTGTACCTGCAACATAACGTACCGATTCCTATGAACAGAAAAAAATTACGAAAAGCACTGCCGTGAAGGCAGGAGCTTTTGAGCGCTCGTACATGCACCTTGTAGGTAGATTCGCATTTTCCAGTTTTAGAAATCAATTGAAGGAATTTTTGAATGCTGTCAAAAAAATTCTGAAACTTAGGCAAAACTCCAGACTTCATGTCAGTGCTTCAGCTGATCAATTTTTTTCCGATAATTCGCTAGAATTTTCCACGGTATCTATGGTCTTGGTGATGCGATCTGGACAAAATTTTGCACGTAGTTTGAATACATTATTCTTGAGCTAGGTGCATAATTTCATTCCAATCCGATCAGTAGTTTCGAAACTATCAGGAAAAAAATATTTTGAACGGCTATATTTACGGAACCCCTAGTCTAATTTTGCTCATTGATGAACGTGACTGCGATATTTGCGATCCAAACCCACCCTGAAAATTTCAAGTTCCTAGGCCTTTCCGTTCAAAAGTTAGAATTTTCTATGGTTTCTATGGTTCTGGTCATACGATCTGGACAAAATATAGCTTCAATATATCATTCTCGATTAATATACAAAATTTCATCTCGATCGAATCCGTAGTTTCGAATTTATCGAGAAAACAGAATTTCAAACGACCGTATTTACGGAACCCCTTGTATAATGTTGCTCACAGATGAACGTGATAACGACATTCAAGATCCACACCTATCCTGAAAATTTCAAGTCCCTAGCCGTTTCCGTTCAAAAGTTACAATTTTCTATGGTTTCTATGGTTCTGGTCATGCGATCTGGAAAAAATTCCACATGTAGCTCGAACACCTAATTTTTCATTTGAGTGCAAAATTTCATCTCGATCAAATCTGTAGTTTTCAAGTAATCAGGGAAACAAAACTTTGAACGGCCATATTTACGGAACCCCTGGAGGAATTTGGCCCATTAACGAACTTAACCGAGCCATTCGGGAACTGAACCCACACTGGAAATTTCAAATCTCTAGGTTGTTCCGTTCGAGAGTTATCGTGCTTACGGCCGGCCGGACGGACAGACTCGAATTTTCCGACGGATTCGTCATCAGTGAGTCGAACATAGTCGATTGAGACCATTTTCGGCTCAAAATTCGAAAAATACAGACATCGTGACGAAATGATATAGCCCTCTTGTAAGTAGTACGAGCGCTCAAAAAGAATAAATCTTGTTTAGCTTAAAGTATTTTAATCCATGTTGTACCATATGGTTGAAGTTGTTTGGAATAAAATATCTATTGGAAAGCGACAGAAAAGGTGTTAGCATTTGTAGACATTAATTCCGTAATCAAATTCGCTAAATTGTGTCCGAAATCAGGGAAAAAATTTCTTTATATTCATAAAGAAGTCTCTCATTACTGGTATTCAACGAATTTCTCTCTTATTTGGTAGAATTATAAAAAGATACTCTATAATACATATAATATAATATAAATCATCCCCATGATCCCAGATTCCTATTCGCCAAATCACTATTTAGACAGAAAACATTACAAGGACGCCTCCATAGCCTTCTTGAGTACGGACCGGACTAGGGTGCCAGAGGCCTGGGTTCGAATCCCGGCATGGATGTTGTGAATGTCTCAAAAATTGTGGGAGTGTCCTAAAATATTGAGATGATGACTGAATATTGCAATCAATAAGGCCAAACTCGTACAAGCTCTGAGCTTCTGAGGGGTCTCACAGAGGCCTAGGAGAGTCGGGATATAAACAAACAAACAAACAAAAAACTGAAATATGAAAAATTCATTTCAAAAATTACACACATGGAAATTACTCCCAATTGTAAATTCAATAGGAAATGCAAGAAATTTCAGTTAAATACTCTAGGTAACTACACAGAAAGTTCCTGTTTTCTCCAAAGTATTATTTTCCTGTTGAAATGACGAACTATAGTTTGGTTGCATCAACTTATGTAAAACTTTTTATTTCTACAGGAAGTCAACGAGGGGGAATTTCCTGTAGAAGTAACCGAATTCCTGTTGTATATAGTGTAAAATTTCCTCGAGTGTAATTTCGTTATTTCATTGATTATTTACTTAACCTTTTTGAGCGCTCGTACTACTTACACGAGGGCTATATCATTTCGTCACGATGTCTGTATTTTTCGAATTTTGAGCCGAAAATGGTCTCAATCGACTATGTTCGACTCACTGATGACGAATCCGTCAGAAAATTCGAGTCTGTCCGTCCGTCCGTAAGCACGATAACTCTCGAACGGATCAACCTAGAGACTTGAAATTTTCAGTGTAGGTTCAAATCCCAAGTGCCTCGGTTAAGTTCATTAATGGGCAGAATTCCACCAGGGGTTCCGTAAATATGGCCGTTCAAAATTTTGTTCTCCTGGTTACTTCGAAACAACAGATTCGATCGAGATGAAACTTTGCACTCAAATGGAGAATGAGATGCTCAAGCTACATGTGAATTTTTGTCCACATCGCATGACCAGAACCATAGAAACCATAGAAAATTGTAACTTTTGAACGGAAACGCCCAGGGACTTGAAATTTTCAGGATAGGTGAGGTTCTGGAATGTCGTGATGAAGTTCATCTTTGAACAAAATTATACTAGGGGTTCCGTAAAAATATTGTCGTTTAAAATTTAGTTTTCTTGATAATTTCAAAACTACAGATTCGATCGTGACGAAATTTTGTATACTAATGGAGAATGATATATTCAAGCTACATTTCTCCAGATCACATGACCAGAACCATAGAAACCATAGAAAATCATAACTTTCGAACGGAAAGGCCTAGGGACTTGAAATTTTCAGGATAGGTGTGGATCTGAAATGTAGCGTTCACGTTCATCAATGAGCAGAATTATAATAGGGGTTCCGTAAATACGGTCGTTTGAAATTTTGTTTTCTCGATAATTTCTAAACTACGGATTCGATCGAGATGAAATTTTTTATTTTATTCGAGAATGATATATTAAAGCAATATTTTGTTCAGATCGCATGACCAGAACCATAGAAACCATAGAAAATTGTAACTTTTGAACGGAAAGGCCTAGGAACTTGAAATTCTCAGGATGGGTTTGGATCGCGAATATCGCAGTCACGTTCATCAATGAGCAAAATTAGAATAGGGGTTCCGTAAATATGGCGGTTCAAAGTATTTTTTTCCTGATAGTTTCGAAACTACTGATCGGATTGGAATGTTATTTTGCACCTAGCTGAGGAATAATGTATTCAAACTACGTGCAAAATTTTGTCCAGATCGCATCACCAAGACCATAGATACCGTAGAAAATTCTAGCGAATTATCGAAAAAAAAATTGGTCAGCTGAAGACATGAAGTCTGGAGTTTTGCCTAAGTTTCAGAATTTTTTTAACAGTTGTCAAAAATTCCTTCAATTGATTTCTAAAACTGGAAAATGCGAATCTACCTACAAGGTGCATGTACGAGCGCTCAAAAGCTCCTGCCTTCACGGCAGTGCTTTTGGTAATTTTTTGAGCTTCAGACCATATTTAACGGAAAATTTTATACAATGAATACTTTCATCTTGCGAAATCGAAAACCAACCCTTTTTACCCAGACAATTTCATGAGAGTCCTCAAATTATGGGTTATAAGAGAAACAAGACGTTAATACAAGAAAAAAAGTAGGATATTCGTAATAATAGAGTGTTTCAGCCGTTTGTTGGTGTAGGATCAGATCCGCGTATATATTATTTAGACTAGTTACTGTTATGGAGTGTGTTAGTAGTAAATCTGAGCTAACGGCTCTACGTGTTTTTCCGCAAGTTGGAAAGATGCAGGGGGAAGAATCTCTTCCAGAGTTCTCCGCCTTCATAACATGAAAATTTCAGGTCCGTCTCAACGTGGTTCTCTAGCTCATCAGAGTTGGGCAGGAGATTTTTTCGATGAAGTTTCGATTTATGGTCCAATTGATTCTATAAACTTGTTAGATAGCTAGTTCGTACATTTCTATATATTTTGAAGAAGGAGTGCCAATTTTCATTAGAGGATCAGTTCAACGCCCTTCTCAAAACAATGAATTCAATATAGGTGAAGGGTGTTTTAGCTCGGGATATAGAACTTTGAAGTTAATTGAAACATAGAAAAATAGTTCATTTTTTGAACTAAACAACCGAGGCAAAGGAGATTTAGTCTTAGGAAGAACGCCACCCCTGTGCAATCGTCCCGCTTTCCACTAGCGTGCGAGATACAAGTTCTATCTGTCTGTTTGTACGTAGCGAGGTAATACAGATGATGGTTATTTGCTCCGCGATACGACTTCCAAGACCTTCCGCCCTTCGTCGGGCCGTTACTGCGGAAGTTTGGGCTTTTTAAAAAACTGTTACCTGCTATTTTTATCGCACGTTTGTTATTTTACTCACCTTGAGACGTCGAAGGGTAAAAAAGTCGGGATAATGTGGAAGTACTGTTAGAGAAGGATTTATTATCGTTGGGGAATGTAAATTGGTGTAGGAATGTCGTCGTTTCGGATTTCTGTGATGTTGTTTTTTCTAGTGGAACGACGTTATTGTTCGCTATTTCGAGTTGAGGCCGTTTCATTGTAGCTTTACGGCGAATGCGATTAGAAGTGTTGAGGATGGTCGACATAATGGATGATTACTAAACAGAAATTTTCAGTCATAGTGGAATTTTTAGGAAATTCTATTACTACCTGCAAATCATAACATTGCAGTGAATTAAAAAAATTTCGAAAAGCGCTGCCGTGAGGTCAAGATCTTTTGAGCGCTCGTTAATCCACCCTGTGAATTCGCATCTTCCAGTTTTAAAACCCAATTGAAGAAATTTTTGACAGCTGTCAAAAAAATTCATTAAACTAAGGCGAAACTCCAGACTTCACTTCAGTGCTTTAGGTGACCAATTTTTTTTTTATCATTCGCTAGAGTTTTTCACGGTATCTATGGTCTTGCTATGCGATCTGGCAAAAGCTTCGCACGTAGTTTGCCTACGTTATTCTTTATTTGTATGCGGAATTTCATTTCAATCCAATCAGTGGTTTCGAAAAAATATTTCGAACGACTATATTCACTAATTTTGCTCATTGATAAACGTGACCGTGACTTTCAAGATCTTCGCCTATTCTGAAAATTTCAAGTCCCTAGGCCTTTCCGTTCGAAAGTTATAGTTTCCTATGGTTTCTATGGTTCTGCTCATGCGATGTGGACAAAATTTTGCATGTAGCTTGAACACGTCATTCTCCATCTGAGAGCAAATCATCTCGATAGAACCAGTAGTTTCGAAGTAATCCAGAGAAAAAGATTTCGAACGGCCATATTTACGAAACCCCTCGTGGAATTTTGCCAAAAAAACGAACGTAACCGCGGCATTCGATATTCGAACCTACCCTGAAAATTTCAAGTTTCTAGGTTGTTCTGTTCGAAAGTTATCGGGCTTACGGATGGCCGGAGGGACAGACTTGAACTTTTCGACGGATTCGTCATCAGTGAGTCGAACCTTGTCAGCTCAAAATTCGAAAAATATAGCCCTCGTGTAGAACGAGTGCTCAAAAACGATCTTTATTACACCTTTGAAAAAAAAAATTAAGAATGAGAATATTTCCGACACAACCAATTCTGATATTTTTGAAATCAATAATTGTCAGTCAATGTGAGCCAAAAGGGCGTGTGGGAATATTTCGCAGGGAAAAATTGTTTTCTTCGGGAGTTGTCAGAAGCTAAACATACCAAAAACCCCTTGGCGCCTCGACCTGAAGGTTTTGTGTAGGGGGGCGAGGACAAATTTACCAATTTCCACTCGTATCTCCCAAAGGGTGCGTCGTATGGTAAATATTATTGTAGGTATACAAAATTTAAGCGTTTTAATTTCCCTACAAGATTTTTCCTATTAATTTTTTCGTAACTTTTCAAAAATTAACAGTAAATCTTGTAGAATTCATGTTTGAAACTGTTATTAAAAATTGAATCGAAACTATTGTGAAGAATAATGCTCTTCAACCTTTTTTTCAATGGATATGGCAGATAAATGGAGGTTGAGGCGCTAGAAGGAAATGTTTATCTGTACTAAATGACGTAAGGCAGAAAGAAAGAACGCTGAGGAGCTGGAAGGGAATGTTTGTAAAAGAAAGGTGAAGTGAAAATGTAATACTTCAGTAACTTTCGGCTTCGGATATTTCAAAAACTAATCGAGTAACAAAAGGATCAAATGGATGTACGGACAAGAAATTTAAGAAACTTTCATTCTGCGTATAGTAAGTTTTACTGTACGAATTAAGACAGAACTGAGTACGAAAAAAAAATGTAATTTAAGGAAATTCGGATAATGATTGCTGGATGTATAAAAATTGGATCGATATAACGACTCCGGTGATTTTGAAAGAATAGCAGTAAATTATTCCTATATCAGTTGCTGTAGATCGAAGAAATTCGAAAGTTAGTAATTTTTGGAATTGTTATTTTGTTATTTTTTCTCGCCTTGTATTTTTCTTCCAAATATAGCGGTTAGCTATTCAAAATCGGAGCCCAAATATAACCCAAATATAATACGTTTAATAAACACCCTTTTTTATCAGAGTTGGTACCTATATCGAAGGGATTAGTTGAAATTTCATCAAAAACGGTTTTTTTTTTCACCTCGTTTGGCAGGAATATATTGTCCAGAGATTTTCAAAAATAAGAAAATCAGAAAAATGATTCACGCCGTTTCTTTGATTTTCTGACCTTTTTCAGTGAATCGATTCAACCTTAAAGAATTTATGAGAATTGATTAAAATCGCACTCTCTGAGTTTTGTGAACTTACCGAAATTTCTGGTTTCTTTTTGGTATTTTTGTCTTCATCCATTATGTGATATCATTGAACAAAACTTGCTTTATTTCATACATGGGACATGAGGCTTCTTCTGAAAAAATTGCAGGATTGTCAAGTGTATGAGAAAATTTGTTGAATTTTTTTCTTCAAAAATCTACGTTTTTGAGCGCTCGTACTACTTACACGAGGGTTATATCATTTCGTCACGATGTCTGTATTTTTCGAATTTTGAGCCGAAAATGGTATCAATCGACTATGTTCGACTCACTGATGACGAATCCGTCGGAAAATTTGAGTCTGTCCGTCCGTCCGTCCGGCCGTAAGCACTATAACTCTCGAACGGAACAACCTAGAGACTTGAAATTTTCAGTGTGGGTTCAGTTCCCGAATACCTCGGTTGAGTTCGTTAATGGGCCAAATTCCACCAGGGGTTCCGTAAATATGGCCGTTCAAAGTTTTGTTTCCCTGATTACTTGAAAACTACAGATTTGATCGAGATGAAATTTTGCACTCAAATGGAGAAAGAGGTGTTCAAGCTACATGTGAAATTTTGTCCAGATCGCATGATCAGAACCATAGAAACCATAGAAAATTGTAACTTCTGAACGGAAACGCCTAGAGACTTCAAATTTTCAGGATAGGTGTGGATCTCGAATGTTGTTATCACGTTAATCTATGAGCAAAATTATACTAGGGGTTCCGTAAATATGATAGTTCGAAATTTAGTTTTCTTGATGATTTCAAAATTACAGATTCGATCGTGACGAAATTTTGTATACTAATGGAGAAACATATATTCAAGCTACATTTCTCTAGATCACATGACCAGAACCATAGAAACCATAGAAAATCATAACTTTCGAACGGAAAGGCCTAGGGACTTGAAATTTTCAGGATAGGTGTGGATCTGAAATGTCGCGTTCACGTTTATCAATGAGCAGAATTATCCTAGGGGTTCCGTAAATACGGTCGTTTGAAATTTTGTTTTCTCTAATTCCGAAACTACGGACTCGATCGAGATGAACTTTTGTATTTTAATCGAGAATGATATATCAAAGCAATATTTTGTCCAGATCGCATGACCAGAACCATAGAAACCATAAAAAATTGTAACTTTTGAACGGAGAGGCCTAGGAAGTTGAAATTTTCAGGGTGGGTTTGGATCACGAATATTGCGGTCATTCCGTGAATATGGCCGTTTAAAATATTTTTTTCCTGATAGTTTCGAAACTACTGATCGGATTGGAATGAAATTTTGCACCTAGCTGAGGAATTATGTATTCAAACTATGTGCAAAATTTTGTCCAGATCGCACCACCAAGATCATAGATACCGTAGAAAATTCTAGCGAATTATCGAAAAAAAATTGATCAGCTGAAGCACTGACATGAAGTCTGAAGTTTCGCCTAAGTTTCAGAATTTTTTTGACAGCTGTCGAAAATTCCTTCAATTGATTTTTATAACTGGAAAATGCGAATCTACCATCAAGGTGCATGTACGAGCGCTCAAAAGCTCCTGCCTTCACGGCAGTGCTTTTCGTAATTTTTCAATGTGGAATAATAATATTTTATTTTTCAGAGATTCTGACAAATTTTTGAAAATCTCATCTCTTCGTCTTGTTATTTCACGTAGATCACGAAAAATTGGAGGAAAAGGACCATTTTTAATGAATTTCCACTCATATAATTAAATGGAATAATATGCGGTTATCGCTGCCTACCTCCGAAAAAATCGTAACGTTTTCTCATTTGAGTATAAAACAAAAAATTTTTTTTTCGAAGTCTATGCCCAATAATAAGCTACATACATCATACGTTGACGGAAAAGCGATACTTATGGTTCATATAAAATGAATGTGCGAGAACAACTTCGAGTTTTTTGTAGCCACTAAGGTAGGTGTACTCGATATTCTATGATGCTGGGCGCTTAGATAAGGACAAAGAATTCTCTTCATGTTGCTTAAGAAAGTATTGTTGCCATATACACTATACCGGAATATTCTGCATGAACTATGGCATGATGAATTGTATTACCAACAAAACACAAACATCATCATCATCCACCACGAAAGTAGTCAAGCCAGATGATTGACATCTTTTTGAAATATGTAAATGGATCAATTTGTCGAGTCTTACTCCGTTGAAGATGTCTATGGACTATCACCACCTTTTCAACAATTTTCTTCAATATCTACAAGACGAACGTATGATTTAATAATATGTATTCTTTTATTGTAATTAACCTCAGAATATATGCTAAAAATTTGTCGATCGAATAGTGGGGCACTCTGTATATATAAATCAGCTCAACTTATATTAATACATGAAAAACACGAATGAGATTCAACCTATGTTCAACTCAAAATATCAAATGGTCCTATGTTATTTGATGCATCATGAAGACCAAAATACATAAAACCAAGAATGGAAGCTGGTTTACAGCAGCTCTACTAGATGGCCGCACAACTCGAACAGAAACCTCGCTGTTTCAATCTCACTTTTCCCATCTTCTCTATTGATTGCGGCTTTTCACGGTAGAGAGAAGCACTGTGAGCGTAATCGATTGAATGGGTTCCACGTTGTACAGGCCCGAATATTCTCGATTATTTTCATAGGAATGTTGCTCGGCAACCTTCAGATATCTCTGATTCAGGAGAGGAATCTACCTTTATTGCATTTTAATTTCATTTTGTCTTGAGGTCCGCTACCTACCCTTCGGTTGATGCTCCCCTCCTATGAATCTGTGTCGTCGTTGTCAAGCCTACGTTGAATTAATGAATGCTGGAGGGTGCGGAATGGGTGTTGTATGGTCGTTTCAGGTATATTTCGCTTAGATTTCGTGATTTCTGGGGTGGTGAGGGATATAGCTTACGCCAGTCACACAAGTTATGGTTGACAAAATTACGAAAATGTTGGAAATATGTATTATTATTCCTTCCATTTATTTTTGTTCAGAAATTGCCGCAAAATGTCCCACAAAATCATTTTTAGAGAAGATAAATTATAGGTATTATACCAATATCTATCGAATTTCACTTTTGTGAAAAGTGTTATTTCATCTGTTCTGGAAATTTTATGAGTAATTGGTCATTTGGCTCATAACTGTTGAAATTTAACCGCAGAAATCGTACGTCTAAATTGAGTGGAATGAATTGATTTTGTTTGGCTGTAAAGAAGGCTCAGAGCAACGTGGCCTGTTAGAAATTTGAGAACAACCTATCGAAATAGAAACTTCGGATAACATAATAAGTCATAAGGCTTTATCTAAGATTCCATGTGTCTTAGATGTTATTCCAACTATTTTTTTTTTGCAGTCAAACGATATTTTCAACTGAAATTTGAGATTTCAATTTTCGACAAATTTCACCTTGAAATTCTGGAAACCTGGATGATGAGACTATCGAAATAAGTATTATCAAATGAACCACAGATTCTGTAAGCCAACCCGGCCGTCAGTGGTCTCATTTTATTTTTATAAACTCAAAGAGATTGAATTTCAGAATTATCAAAGTTTTCAAAACCAGATCAGAAGGATTCGATTTTATTTTCACGTGGGACAGCTGTGAAACTGAATTTTTATATAACTCATTTCATCGATTTCCAAAATATGAACACACAGGAGAAGGCGAATAGTTTCTGAGATACCGAAGTATATTTATTTCAATTCTTCGAGTTATAATATCATGAAATTTCACCTGAACCTTTGTGTCGTTATTTTACTTATAAATTTTATAATTTATTTCAGAAATCAGAGACTAGGATAGGTTAGCTTGAGTTATGACACTTTAAGTTGGAAGTCTCGAAAAATAACTGAGTTGACAAAAATTGTAATAATTGAACTAGGAATAATGGAGTTTCAAAATATGATTAGGGTAAGAACATTGTGAAGTATCGCCTCAAGTAAAGCATCGAGACTCGACCCAAGCATCAAAGTTAAATACATGTAACTGCACTAAACCTTTCATAGGCAACGAGAATCACCGTTGCCAGGGAATCAAATCGATTTGATTTTCGAGACTCCGCAGACATGATGCCCGAAACTAGACATATGATTGGTGCTAGACGTTTTGTGTTTTAGCCAGTGTCGTGCTTAAGTTAGGGTAAAAACAAGGTGAAGTGAAAAGAGGTGAATAATTCGTTTGTATTGAAATGAATGAAGAATAATTAATAAGTGAAATATTTATTCGGCCTGCAATATGGGATAAAAGAGATAGGAGACATCAAAACAGATTTTGTGTTGGATAAAGCATGGACGGAAATAAGCAATATAGCAAATATATCGGGTGAGCTACAAAAACAATGTGAATTAAACATAAAGCCAATATCATAGCAATTTCTTTTATATTTTTGTCAGATGAAATATTTCAAATTCTATTAACTGGGTGCAACAAAAAAAAATTACGAAAAGCACTGCCGTGAAGTCAGGAGCTTCTGAGCGCTCGTACATCTACCTTGTAGGTAGATTCGCATTTTCCAGTTTTAGAAATCAATTGAAGGAATTTTCGACAACTGTCAAAAAAATTCTGAAACTTAGGCGAAACTCCAGACTTCATATCAGTGATTCAGCTGATCAATTTTTTTTCGATAATTCGCTAGAATTTTCTACGATATCTATATCCTTGGTGATGCGAGCTGGAAAAAATTTCGCACGAAGTTTGAATACATTATTCCCCAGATAGGTGCAAAATTTCATTCCAATCCCATCAGTAGTTTCGAAACTATCAGGAAAAAAATACTTTGAATGGCCATATTTACGGAACCCCTAGTCTAATTTTGCTCATTGATGAACGTGACCGCAATATTCGCGATCCAAACCCACCCTGAAAATTTCAAGTTCCTAGGCCTTTCCGTTCAAAAGTCACAATTTTCTATGCTTTCTATGGTTCTGGTCATGCGATCTGAACAAAATGTTGCTTCAATATATTATTCTTATCATTCTCGATTAAAATACAAATATTTATCTAGATCGAATCCGTAGTTTTGAAATTATCGAGAAAACAAAATTTCAAACAACCGTATTTACGGAACCCCTAGTATAATTCTGCTCATTGATAAACGTGAACGCGACATTTCAGATCCACACCTATCCTGAAAATTTCAAGTCCCTAGGCCTTTCCCTTCGAAAGTTATGATTTTCTATGGTTTCTATGGTTCTGGTCATGTGATCTGGAGAAATGTAGCTTAAATATATATTTCTCTATTAGTATACATAATTTCGTCACGATCGAATTTGTAGTTTTGAAATTATCAAGAAAACTAAATTTCAAACGACCATATTTACGGAACCCCTAGTATAATTTTGCTCATAGATGAACGTGATCTCGACATTCGAGATCCACACCTATCCTGGAAATTTCAAGTCCCTAGGCGTTTCCGTTCAAAAGTTACAAATTTCTATGGTTTCTATGGTTCTGGTCATGCGATCTGGACAAAATTTCACATGTAGCTTGAACACCTCATTCTCCATTTGAGCGCAAAATTTTATTGCGATCAAATCTGTAGTTTTCAAGTGATCAGGGAAACAAAATTTCGAACGGCCATATTCACGGAACCCTTGGTGGAATTTGTCCTATTAACGAACTTAACCGAGTCATTCGGAAACTGAACCCACACTCAAAATTTCAAATCTCTACGTTGTTCCGTTCGAGAGTTATCGTGCTTACGGTCGGCCGGACGGACAGACTCGAATTTTCCGACGGATTCTTCATCAGTGAGTTGAACATAGTCGATTGAGACCATTTTCGGCTCAAAATTCGAAAAATACAGACATGATATAGCCCTCGTGTAAGTAGTACGAGCGCTCAATAATGGACGGAAATAAGCAATATCACAAATTTATCAGGTGAACTACAAGAACAATGTAAATAAAACAGAAAACCAATATTATAGCAAATACTTAAATTTTTTCGTCAGATAAAAATATTTTATACTTATTCTATTAACTGGTCGCAACAAAATATCAGAAAACTTATTTCATATTTAAACCACTACTTCCATTTTCCAACATATCACTACGACTCTGGATTCATCATTCTTAAATCATCTTACAACATCTTTGATGGATATCCCCTCTGATGCCCGACTTGAAGCCATGCTTGAGGCTAGTCTTGATGCAATATTCAAAAGAAAAAAAATGTTTTCAATGAGAGATTAGATGCTTTTATGTATGTAGGTCCCCTAGAAGCTGTTAATTTTCAATTGAACATTCTTGTGATATCTGATTATGTCTTTTTCAGACATCCGCTAATCATATTCCAATTTTCTGAACACAACTCCCGCCAACAACAAAAAACCAACAAACGTATCTGTATTGAACATTAGTGAAACACATAATCTCTTCTCAACCAAACGTAAACAATCCCGAAGAGTATAAAACTTTCAACAACGAACGGCAGACAGATAAATCCCATCCGTCAACCTCCATACCTAAATATGGTGTCGTTGAAAGAATTTCGAAACGTCCCGATCCCAAACGCTCCAGAATTAGAAACTAAAGCGCGCGCGACGCAATGGGGGCTTAACGCTCGCGTCAACACCCCCAATCCCACCGAATTCCCCATAAATATCCACTATACTAATGAACACGTAATCCCCATCCACTATCTTCTAATTATCGCAGTGGCCTGAGAGCCATAGAGGAGTCATGAATAGTCGGACATCGTGGAAAGGCGGCTTTGGGAGGCGGGAAATTCGGATTTATCTCGCCGGCGTTAAGCCGGGCGCCCGTATCGAATGGTCAACGCCATTCGGCGATTAAAGTTGATTATACAGGGAGATACGTCTTACGAATGGGTCAGAATGATTTAGGGCGATGTGGGGGAAGTGTTTGTCGAGTGTCGCGGATTTAATTAAGACTTGTATGATTTTTGGGATGATTCAGTTAGAGTGGTTGTGTGGGATAATCTCGAATTGATGTTGACAAAGCACATTTGGTTTTGAAATTGAGTATTTCATCTTTGCAAAATTAGACTAGGGGTTCCGTAAATATGGTCGTTTGAAATTTAGTTTTCTTGATAATTTTAAAACTACGAATTAGATCGTGACGAGATTATGTATTTTAAAGGAGAATAATATATTCAAGCTAAATTTTGTCCAGATCGCATAACCAGAACCACATAAATCATAGAAAATTATAACTTTCGAACGGAAACGCCTAGGGACTTGAAATTTTCAGGGTGGGTTTGGATCGCGAATGTTGCGGTCACGTTCATCAATGAGCAAAATTAGACTAGGCGTTCCGTAAATATGGCCATTCAAAATATTTTTTTCCTGATGATTTCTAAACTACTGATGGGATTGGAATGAAATTTTGCACCTATCTGAGGAATAATGTATTCAAACTACGTATTTTGTCCAGATCGCATTACCAAGACCATAGATACCGTAGAAAATTCTACCGAATTATCGAGTACAAAATTACTTATACATGACTCAGCACTGACGTGAAGTCTGATGTAGTTTTATATTAGTTTGAAATTTTTTTTGACAGCTGTCAAAAATTTCTTCAATTGGTTTCAAAAACTGGAAAATGCGAATCTACCTACAAGGTGCATGAACGAGCGCTCAAAAGCTCCTGACTTCACGGCACTGCTTTTTATAATTTTGTTATTTCATTTTTTCTTCCGAGTAAGAGCGACTTAAAGTTTCAAAAAACAAATCATAAAGCATGTGTAAAAAAAACTCAGTAGTAGCAGAGGAATTTCAACGGGACACCATATACAGGGTGTCCGGGAAAATGTAAGAAATCTCTCGAATTCAGATGAAACTGAAAAAAATAATGTCACAAGTTCCCATAATTTTATTTCCTAGCGGCCCTCCCTACGGAGATACAGCCTCCTAAATGACGCCACTGGAAATTCATTTTACTGGAATAAATTTCAAATTACTAGACGTAATTTAATAAAATTTGATATGATTAACAATAGTAAGAACCTCTTAGAATACAGTCCTTAAATTTAAATTATAGCTCGTTTAGTTTACCAGGGGCGGACTAGGTTGTACGTTTTAATGCTTACATTTTTAACACCCTATACGGTTCATTTTATCGACAATGAACAAGATTACCTCTTCTTTAGCCTAATGTTCAAGATATCTAAATTTGTTTTTTTTTAACTCCTTATCATACAGGGTGTTGAAAATGTAAGCATTAAAATGTACAACCAAGTCCGCCCCTGGTAAACTGAACGTGCTAATTTAAATTTAAGGGCAGTATTCTAAGAGGTCCCTACCACTGTTTATCATATCAAATTTTCATTAAATTATATTAAGTAGTTTAAAATTTATTCCAGTATAATGATTTTCCAGTGACGTCATTTAGGAGGCCGTATCTCCGTAGAGAGGGCCGCCAGGAAAAAAATTATGGAAACTTGTCATCTTATTTTTTTATGTTTTATCTGAATCCGAGAGATTTCCCACATTTTCCTGGACACCCTGTATATATCTTTGTAGGTACGATACAAAAGCACAGATTAAAAAAAAATCTGAAAATGCAAAAGGCGAGATCAGAAAAAATGGACGGAAAATACAATTATTCCTTATAGTTGAATCGATTTTAAAATTGACGACCCATTTCAAAAATGAATCGAAAATAGAACATGTGTTTTAAAACACCTCATTTGCGAAAATTTTCCTTTGCTGGTTCTTCTCAAGTAGAATCACCTCTACACAATACTTGTTTGCCACTTTTGAAACAAAGCGTCTTTTGTCCTTTGAATTTGAAATACAAAATTGGTTGATTTTCAACCAGATTCGTCCATCCAAAAACAGATATCAGAAAACCACTACAGGAACTTAGTGGAAGGCAATTTTTTTCCATAGATCAATGGGAAAGCTTCTCAGTCCTAATTGAATTGAAAAAATTCTTCAAAATAAATTATCATGATACTCGATGAATAGTCTACTTGACAAAATAAAATGCAGATATCGAAAAAAATAATAAAACTGCAAAGTAATAGAAATCTGTATTAGAGATATGTTCTTGTGCATAGGCCGAATCTACACACTTCTTGTGTGGTTAATTTGCGAGGATAGAATATAGGTTTAGTATTAAAAAATTATAAAAGCACTGCCGTGAAGTCAGGAGCTTTTGAGCGCTCGTACATCCACCTTGTATGTAGATTCGCTATCTCCAGTTTTAGAAATGATTGAAGAAATTTTCGACAGCTGTCAAAAAAATTCTCAAACTTAGGCGAAACTCCAGACTTCATGTCAGTGCCTTAGGTGACCAATTTTTTTTCGATAATTCGCTAGAATTTTCTACGGTATCTATGATCTTGGTGGTGCGATGTGGACAAAATTTGGCACGTAGTTTGAATACATTATTCCTAAGCTAGGTGCAAAATTTCATCCCAATCCAATCAGTTGTTTCGAAATTATCAGGAAAAAAATATTTTGAACAGCCATATTTACGGAACCCCTAGTCTTATTTTGCTCATTGATGAACGTGACCGCGACTTTGCGATCCAAACCTACCTGAAAATTTCAAGTTCCTAGGCCGTTCCCTTCGGAAGTTATAATTTTTTATGGTTTCTATGGTTCTGGTCATGCGATCTGGACAAATGTTGCTTCAATATATCATTCTCGATTAAAATACAAAATTTTATCTCGATCGAATCCGTAGTTTCGAATCTATCGAGATAACAAAATTTCGAACGACCGTATTTACGGAACCCTTAGTATAATTATGCTCATTGATGAACGTGAACGCGACATTTCGAATCCACACCTATCCTGAAAATTTCAAGTCCCTAGGCCGTTCCGTTCGAAAGTTATGATTTTTTATGGTTTCTATGGTTCTGGTTTTGCGATCTGGAGAAATGTAGCTCGAATATATCATATTCCATTAGTATACAAAATTTCGTCACGATCGAATCTGTAGTTTTGAAATTATCAAGAAAACTAAATTTCAAACGACCATATTTACGGAACCCCTAGTATAATTTTTCTGGTAGATGAACGTGATTACGACATTAAAGATCCACACCTATCCTGAAAATTTCAAGTCCCTAGGCGTTTTCGTTCAAAAGTTACAATATTCTATGCTTTCTATGGTTCTGATCATGCGATCTGGACAAAATTTCATATGTAGCTTGAACACCTCATTCTCCATTTGAGTGCAAATTTCATGTCGATCAAATTTGTAGTTTTCAAGTAATCAGGAGAACAAAACTTTGAACGGCTATATTTACGGAACCCCTTGTGGAATTTAGCCCCTTAGCCGAGGCATTCGGGAACTGAACCCACAGTGAAAATTTCAAGTCTCTAGGTTGTTCCGTTCGAGAGTTATCGTGCTTACGGCTTATTTTCAGCTCAAAATTCGATAAATACAGACATCGTGACGAAATGATATAGCCCTCGTGTAAGTAGTACGAGCGCTCAAAAAATAATTGCCCTTAATCAAACTCAACTACTCAAACAACCATCAAAAATGTTTTTAGTAGTAAATTTGGGTAATGTGTAAACAGAAAATAAGTACAAATACAAAATACCAAATTTGATGTTATATTTTAGTTGAAATGCATATGATCTGTTTGTTCCTTTTTCTTTTCATTCATAGTTCAGTTCCAAAAGTGTTCCATGGAGTAAACAAATCAGATTGGGTCAGAATATTGAGCCTCATTAATTTAAGATAAACACCAAACGTAACCAAACATGCATCTTTCTATGTTTAAGACGTCACGCTTTGCTATATTGGAAAGTTTCTGGCCACGCACTGATCCTTGTAGTACACCCTTTCGAATACAAATCGACTGCATCTAATGAAATACTAACCAGTGAGTCTGGAAGCTTTCCACATATCGTCGATTCATTCAATTACTCCACCATTCAAGAGATCCATTGAATCCACTCTGCCAAATCTCAACTAATGTGATGGGCACTTAATTCGCGCACACGCGATGGCCGTGCGAATGATAAAATTCCCATCCGCCTCATAAATTCCTGGTGGGAATGGTAAAAGCCGATATAAATCATACACGACCAATAAAAAAAATTGTATTTTGTCACTTCCGCAAATAATCGTTTCGAATATCGATAAATCATGTTTCCATTGTGTCCCCCCGAACATCGCGTTACAGGACCGGAAGTACCATTTTTGCCATTCGCCCGGGGCCATTCGTCGACATGCTACGCTGAAGATTCGAATGGGGTTGGGGGTGGAGGGTGAGCTCGTCAGCGGCGTCGCCATATTAACAAAGCTGAAGTGGTCGCTTGACCAGGTTACTCTCAAAAGTGCTAAGTTAAATACTCATTAAACAACTTGGGGCTATTGAAGAACTGTTGTAAATACCATCAATTATCGTTACATCAAGGTGAACAAACTAATTTAACGAAACCTAAAAAATATTGCAGTCTTTAGAACTTAACAACACTTGAACAAATCCCAAATATTCTAGATTATATAGTAGGTGAATGAAACACTATCCCAAATATAAATACCTACTAAGGTGATTTTACTGATTTTAATTAATACTCAACGTGTTTCAAGCTAATACAGCTCATCTTCAGGAGAAAATTATCAGTTTTATACCATTGCACCATTTTGTAATACGTTGGTTTGTGCTCAGAAGTTTCTCTCTCTTTTTCAAATAATAGTTTCACATAGAACCAGTTGGGTTTCATTTGCATGACTTTGAGCAATTCTCCTTGAGTTTTTTGAAGATTTTCCCTTGTGAGATTTTCTCTTGAGGATGAGCTGTATAAGCTCGAAACATTTTTAGCATTAATTGAGATCACCTAATTATTAATATCTGGAATAGTGTTCTATTCGCCTACTATGGATCAATTCTAGATTGAGATTCGATGATCCTGCTGATAATCTTTGATGATTAATTTTCCTCCAAAAACATTAAGATATATTCTATGTGTTCATTTACCAATATCTCAATTCCAATCGAACACATAATAGAAATCTTGAAGAGTGAATCGTTCGGGTCCCCGCCGCTGATCCGGCGGGAGGGACGAAAAGGGACGCCTGCTGACGTCGCATCGGCGACGTCGTCGCCAGCGTTCTTCCGAACATAGAGAATCTATGGAGCGTAAAGTCAAACTACATAATTCTCGAATTATACTTCAACTATCTCGAAAGATAAATAAACGATGCCGAGACAACGGCTGAAGAAGAGGGGGGGGAGAAGAAAGCCCGGAGAGGAATTCGATGGGGGCGTCTAGGAAGTTGGGGGAGATGGAGCTGTTATGAATAGGAATTCTTCGCAAGATGAGGGTGATAAGTTCCTCCTGGAACCGTTCTGGATTGGTTTTTGAAGCCAATATACAGGATGGCCCAACGAGAACTTAACATGGAAGTCGATAATTGTTTCAAGTGGGACATTACTTCTTGCATCATTTTCTATGGTTTCTATGGTTCTGGTAGTGCGAATTTTGCATGTAGCTTGAACACGTCGTTCTTCATCTGAGTGCAAAATTTCACCTCGATCGAATCAGTAGTTTCGAAGTAATCAGGTGAACATAAAAAATTGAAAACATTGATAATTTCTGTGAAACTTCTCTTTATGTTTCTTTTGTGGCCCAGGGATACGCAATTAATTAGGATATTGCAAAATAGGTTTATTTTCAGTTGATTCATTCAGAAAATATATAAATTTCATGAGAAATTCAGTGGCCTACATTCAATCAAGTAAGCTACTCAACACTCCAAATAATACCACCAAATTACAACAAAATTTAGTGGAGCATTTTTAAGATACCATTAAGATATTTTTAAGATACGAGAAACCAAATGTCTGTAATTTTCGAATTTCGATCCGAGAATGGTCTCAAACGGACTCACAAATTCGTGGTAAAATTCAATTCTGTCCGTCCGTCCGCCTGTGAACTCGTTATCTTTCGTAAGAACAGACCAATACTTTCGAAATTGAAATTGAAAATATGACATTTCGATCCAGGTGCAAGGGTGATTCGCTAAGAAAATTGTTGACTTACATTACTCAGAAAATCATTATGACGTTTCTAACGAGAAGAGCTTCGGAGTCTATTGGTTCGTGAAAATGTAGAGATTTCGAAAATAGACCTTGATGTATTAAGAGAGAAAGTGGATGAAATATTAGCGACGAATGATATTGATGGCTTCTTTAAAAAATTGTAACTTAAACTAAAACTACACTCAGTGAAAAAATGTTTGATGTAATTGCAATTTGCTCCAAAATAATAATAACTTTTTTATCAAGTCATACTCAAATTGAAGTGATTTTGAGATGAGACCGAATGTTTTTTCATGACAACGAATGTTTCGTGTTTTATACAGTAGTTATCAATGTCATCTGTATTTACTCATTCTCAATATATTGTTGTTATCACTTTGTGGTAAGAATTAGTTTTCAGTACATTATCTTCTCGAACGTGAAAATTAAGTTGACATCCAAATTAAACTCTCTTCCCTATAAAAAATACAGAACTAAAATTTGACACTCTTCGGTTACAGGTGAAAATAAAAGTAATTGAACAGAATTTGATAACTTTCAATCTCACTTCGAAAGTATTATCGAAGTGTTCATATCGTAAATGACAGCTTTCGTAAAAAAATGTGAAAACAAGTGAAATAGGTAATTCATAATTTTGGACAGTATATTTACAAAAGTATTACAGCAAATATACACCTCTGCACTAGCACGACCCAATTATGACGGAAATTCACTTTTTCGACGATCGGGGTCGACGGATATACAGGGTGTCCGGGAAAATGTGGGAAATCTCTCGGATTCAAATAAAACATAAAAGAATAAGATGACAAGTTCCCTTATTGTTTTTTCCTAGCGGCCCTCCCTACGGTTATACGGCCTCCCAAATGACGCTACTGGAAATTCATTTTACTGGAATAAATGTTAAACAACTTGATATAATTTAATGAAAATTTGATATGTTAAACAATAGTAAGAACCTCTTAAAATACTGCCCTTAAATTCAAATTACCTTGTTTAGTTCACCAGGGGCGGACTAGGTTGTACGTTTTAATGCTTTCATTTTTAACACTCTGTATGATAAGGACTTAAAAAACCAAATTTGAATACCTTGAACATAAAGCTAAAGAAAAGGTACTCCTGTTCATTGTCGATAAAATGAACCGTTTTCGAAAAACAAAATAATAAAGGAAGTAACTTTTTCATTTCTATTGAAGAGAACCATGAATTCTAATTTTTCTTGTCTGCAACAAAGTGTGATACAAAAGTTATTCAAGAAACAAAAAAGTTTTAGTTTACGTTATTGAATCCGATAAAATTACAAAGATTCTCAACAATGCAGTTTTCGCCCAGAAAGGCACCTTAACAAAAATACATAGCACATTTCATTGTGATGTGATAAGAAACAGATTTTGTTGGATTCAATAACATAAACTAAAACTTGTTTGTTCCTTGAATAACTTTCGTATCACACTTTGTTGCAGACAAAAAAAATTAGAATTCATGGTTCTCTTCAATAGAAATGAGGAAGTTACTTCCTTTATTATTTTGTTTTTTCGAAAACGGTTCATTTTATTGACAATGAACAAGAGTATCTTTTCTTTAGCTTAAGGTTCAAGGTATCCAAATTAGTTTTTTTAACTCCTTATCATACAGGGTGTTGAAAATGTAAGCATTAAAACGTACAACCTAGTCCGCCTCTGGTAAACTAAACGAGCTAATTTGAATTTAAGGGCAGTATTTTAAGAGGTCCTTACTATTGTTCATCATTTCAAATTTTCATTAAATTATATCAAGTAGTTTAAAATTTATTTCAGTAAAATGACTTTTCAGTGGCGGCATTTAGGAGGTCGTATCTCCGTAGAGAGGGCCGCTAGGAAAAAAAATTATGGAAACTTGTTATCTTATTTTTTAAGTTTTATCTGAATCCAAGAGATTTCCCGCATTTTCCCGGACACCCTGTATATTTGCGGAAACTTCGAATTAATTCAACGAAATATTACTCATTATTCAAGTCTCCCAACAAAAACAATGTCACCCTAATTAACCGGTACCTCCAAATACAAAAAAGATCGAAGTCTACTTCTTGGAATATTGCCAAGAAAAATTAAACAAAATTGAAAGAAAATTGCTGTTGTAGTGATTTGGAAGAATGCTAGCTCTCAGTGGTTTGAAATCGTCAGAAAAATATTAGAATAACCTTCAATTCAACTTGTCCCAAGTCTTTGGAAGAAACAAAATGAAAGAAAATCGCCACGTGCTATCCCATCAAAGTTCAATCCGTGAGAAATATTGCCTATTACGCCGATCGTCTGTCGCCAGTTCAATTATCTGCATCTGACAGGAATAAATACATTAATTCTAAGCAATTAAACAACAATTGCGAACGTTTAAATGTCGGCAGCACACTCGTTAAATTCAACAGCTCCAGAAATATGAAGATACCGAGAAGAATAGAACCCAACTTGCGTATTATTCGACGCGGAAAGCTTCAGATAAGGAATTGAATTGAAAATTGTCGGGGGATGAATAAATTATGCTGTGAATATTTTGGCAATAGATTCAGTACTGTAGGATGTGGGATACAAAAATCGATCGGATATTAAGGCTAAACGTTAAGAACACCAATAATTTTCTTCAGATTTGCTCGTGTAATAATATGTAAAGGGCAACCTCGTCTTGCGGCACCAGGACATGAACCTGCGAGCATGTTATGCAACCTGGTCCACAAATGGAAGTTCGAACGTGCCACACCAAATAAATAATGCATATCGAAACCAAAATCAATTCAGTTACGTCGACGTCCGCGCTCTATGAATAGACCAAACAAAAAAAGAAGAAGAAGAAGAGACACGGGGAAAAGCCGCCGCATAAAGCATTTCATGATTTCCAAGCAGGTATGTACCAACTAGCGCACGTAGTTCTTTATAAATAAAACATACAGGCAGTTTTGCAAGTCGACCATCATCTAGTTTTTGCCTAAAGAGAACTTACCGAGATTGGCGAACCAGTTCAGACTTTCTGTATCATAAATAAGGTGTCCGCAGTGGAAGCTTCTGAATAAATATTCGCTTATGGTCGTTCTGGAGGTACGGGAGATGCTTGGAGGGTTTATGAAGAATGACAAAAAAAAAGTGAGAATTTTACACAGTACCTCTGTATTGATTTTAAGAAAAATCAGTTCATTCTCAAAAAAATTGGTACTTCTAAAAACGACTCAGTACCTCACAGTGGATCACACTACTACACTCAAGTAATATGGAGGAACTCCAGATCGAGGTGACCATTTATTTCAACTGTAAATTGACTAGAGCTTCAAAACATTAGGCCGCTCCTTTCGAGAGTTGTCGTGTTCAAATTCAGGAATGAAAATAAAAAAATTATATTAGATAAACTAATAGCAAGCCAACAAAACAAATCATGTATCCCAGAGTTCAACGAATTTATCATTTACAGCCGTGGACCGGTTTCGATCCATATCAGATCTCGTCAGTACAGTTAGCAAAATGACAAATTCGATGTGAGAAACAGAAAACCTTCAAAACATAAAACGTGGATCAGAAAAAATTTCCCAAATCACGCCACCTGTCCGTTCCAAAAGCAACTGTCTCAAATATCTGTAGATCGTGAACTGATTTATCAACTCCACAAGACAAAGACACTCGGCTCGTGATGTTTACGGCGCGTCAAACATGTGTCTTTGTTTTGGGGAGTTGATAAAACAGTTCATGATCTACAGATATTTGAGACAGTTGCTTTTGGAACGGACAGGTGGCGTGATTAGGGAAATTTTCTCATTGTTTTTTGGCTTGCTATTAGTTTATCTAGTATAATTTTTCTATTTTCATTCCTGAATTTCTTATTTTCTGATAAACAGTCATATATTATTCTAGTTATGGACCGAATTGAATTCGACCTCGAATTATTCATCTGCGGTTCTCGGCTCAAGATTCGAAAATTACGGAAAATCTGTGCAAAATTATAATGCTCTTGTTCCTATGAACGAGCGCGCGAAAATAACAGGGTGTTTTCAAAGGTGGTGCTTTTTTTGACAGGTGCTAGAAATCGTCAAAATTCCAAAAATCCTTCATATAAAATATTCACCAAGGCCGACTATTCCGAAATCAAAGTTACCCTTGAATCTGAGAAATTCCCATTTTCCGAATTTCGTGATGTGTTTCCAAATAGGTGGATAGGACGATTTCTTGGCCTGCACGCTACCTGGATCTCAACCCCTGTGATTTCTTCTTTTGGAGTCAATTGAAAACATTAGTGTACAAAAACGGTGAGTTGAATGGTTGAAGAAGTTAAACAACGCATTGAAAGTGCTTGTGACATTATTCGTGAGCAAACTGATGTGACAGTTGCTGCATGTAATAATTCGTTATGACGCCAGGCAAGACTTGTGCACATCAAACGAATGGTGACCATTTCGAACAATTTCTGTAAATAATTTCGATCAATTTTATCGGTGAGTTTGTGAACTTCCTCATTTTTGAGCGCTCGTACTACTTACACGAGGGCTATATCATTTCGTCACGATGTCTGTATTTTTCGAATTTTGAGCCGAAAATGGTCTTAATCGACTATGTTCGACTCACTCATGACGAATCCGTCGGAAAATTCGAGTCTGTCCGTCCGGCCGTCCGTGAGCACGATAACTCTCGTACGGAATAACCTAGAGACTTAAAATTTTCAGTGTGGGTTCAGTTCCCGAATGCCTTGGTTACGTTCGTTAATGGGCCAAATTCCACCAGGGGTTCCGTAAATATGGCCGTTCAAAGTTTTGTTCTCCTGATTACTTGGAAACTGCAAATTTGATCGAGATGAAACTTTGCACTCAAAAGGAGAATGATATATTCGAGCTACATTTTGTCCAGATCGCAACCATAGAAACCATAGAAAATCATAACTTTCGAACGGAAAGGCATAGGGACTCGAAATTTTCAGGGTAGGTTCGGATCGCGAATTTCGCGGGCACGTTCATCAATGAGCAAAATTAGACAAGGGGTTCCGTAAATACGGTCGTTTGAAATCTTGTTTTCTCGATAATTTCGAAACTACGGATTCGATCGAGATAAAATTCTGTATTTTAATCGAGAATGATATATTAAAGCAACATCTTCTCCAGATCGCATGACCAGAACCATAGAAACCATGGAAAATCATAACTTCCGAAGGAGAAGGCCTTGGAACTTGAAATTTTCAGGGTAGGTTTGTATCTCGAATTTCGCGGTCACGTTCATCAATGAGCAGAATTAGACTAGGGGTTCCGTAAATAGGACCGTTCAAAATATTTTGTTCCTGATAATTTCGAAACTACTGATTGGATTGGAATGAAATTTTACACCTACCTGAAGAATGATGTATTCAAACTACGTGCGAAATTTTGTCCAGATCGCATTACCAAGACCATAGATACCGTAGAAAATTCTAGCGAATTATCGAAAAAAAATTGGTCAGCTGAAGCACTGACATGAAGTCTGGAGTTTCGCCTAAGTTTGAGAAATTTTTTGACAGCAGTCGAAAATTTCTTCAATGGATTTCTAAAACTGGAAAATGCGAATCAAAAGCTCCTGACTTCACGGCAGTGCTTTCCGTAATTTTTTTATAGGACCTTTTCAATCAGTAATTTTTTCACTCCTCAGTTTGAACTTTAAGAATTATAAAGCTCCCAATAAAAGTTGAAAGAGAATATACGAATTGCGATAAAATATAGCATTTTATTTACTTGCTGGAATGCATTTTGCACTGTGATTCATGGCAGATCTAACATAGAGATAACACAATCCAGAGTCGTATTGAGATCTCGATGCCCAAGATGTTTTGCACTCTTTTCAAACTGAATATTTTATATGATCATCTTCCGGTGGAATGACCTCTTTTGATGAGTTCTAGCACCAGTCAAAAAAAAGCCCCACCTTAAAAAGTACCTAGATTTGATTTCCACCATCAGAGCTACCTACACACAATCTTTGTTCTTGATTTGAATTCTCCGACACCCAATTGTGTAAAATCAGATAGTAATCGTGAGGGTTCTAATGAATCGACCGCACATCACACCCCTTCTCAAAGAAAAATTCCCAAAAAAAATGTGTCCATGAGGGTTCTCCCTTACCCAACCGAAGAACTCCTGAATAAATATTTGTTTATGTTTTATTTAACGTGGGGACGGGGTGATTAGAAAGGCAAATGGAAGCGAGATTCTCTTTCTGATACGGCATCAGCGGTGCGGGCAGATGGAGAGGACGACGCTTATTAAAAAACTCACCCCGGGACAAAGTCGAGTGTATATGGTGAGCTGCAGTCCATTAGGACTGCCATTACGGTTACTATTCCGCATTTCCTGCGGGTTTATTCAAATATCTCGGGATTTACGATGATGTCGTCTCCGGCGGCGGGGAAGGGATCCTTCCCTGCTTCGCGTTATTTTTTTTCTTGATCTGAAAAAATGTATTGTTGTTGTTAGGGGTGGATTTTTCGTCGGGGGATGTTTGTTCGGAAACGAGCAAATGATTGCTGATTTGTCCAACTGGAGGTCCCTCATGGTGATTATCATTCTTTACGGCGTGTAGTTGGGTTTTTCATAAGTGCTATTTTCGTTTCGAAACCATGTAAGGGTCGCAAGGACTCATGTTTCGTGTCTTTCATTAATTTCCTTATTGGTTGAATGAATGGTTAAAAAGACATATTTGATGGGTACTTGAATAACTCAAGCTGCTGAGGAGTAGGGTGTGCTTTATTTATTGTTCAGTTTATTTTTATATTCAATAGGTTTCATGATATGATGCGGACTGTTAGACCCCTCTTTTGGAGTAGACGAGTTTCTTTGGTTCATGACATGATTCGAATTGGCTTCAGATTGATTAAAAAGCAGCGGCTGTGTTAAAAAGAAATATAGCTATATACAGGACAGGAAGTTGTTTAAAATGTAAGGCTTCCTTTGACAGGTGCTAGAACTTATCAATATAGATCATTTCGCCGGAAGTTGATCATATGAAATATTCAATTTGAAAAGAGTGCAAAAATCTTGGGCATCATTATCTGCATCGTGTTATCTCACTATGCCATATGCATACCCTCATAATGTAAATAAAGTGTTCGACTTCCTTCGTGATCTTTTCTAGACACTACAATTTATACC
This sequence comes from Aphidecta obliterata, assembly GCA_963966015.1. Taxonomy (NCBI): domain Eukaryota; kingdom Metazoa; phylum Arthropoda; class Insecta; order Coleoptera; family Coccinellidae; genus Aphidecta; species Aphidecta obliterata. The sequence continues at coordinate 13,710,981 of OZ014435.1, read as the reverse complement.
AAATGTGTGTATTCTCTTTCTACTTTTATTAGGAGACTTTTCCTGAAAGAAGAAAATAGTCCCATAAAAATTAGGTAGTTCATATACTCACCGATAAAATTGATCCAAATTGTTAACAGAAATTGTTCGAAAAGGTAACAATTGTTTTGATGTGCACATAGCCCAGCGTAATAACGAATGTTATACATGCAGCAACTATCACATCAGTCTGCTCACGGAATAATGTCACAAGCATTTTCAATGCATCTTTCGCACTATTCACCTCACCGTACTTATACACTAATGTTTTCACTTGACCCAAAAGGAAGAAATCGCAGGAGTTGAGATAGGAAAACTTCATCATCATAGATGATTTCCCGTATTCTGACCTCAGACAGCTGGTAATTACTACACATTTAGATATCAATACGAACCTAAGTCAGATCCGGGCTGGGAATTTCTCTGAGATCTGAAAGTTCCAGAACCAAACATCTAATAGAAGTGCAAAAATGAAAACCTTGGGAACCCTTGAATGCGTAAAATTGTATAGCATTATTAAGTTCGTTGCAATGTCATAATCTGAACATAAGACGAAATCTTGCAACTATACCATCACACAGTAAGAAATTGTTCAAAAGGTCGTTTTCTACTAGATGACACATTTGATCCACGAATTCAGGATTAATAAATTTACTGTCTCTATAAAAACATTCAAAAGAAACACAAAACTGCTTCTGCTGAATAAATAGGAAATAATAATTTTTAATCCCATTTCCTTTGATTATCCTACAACCCATTTCTTTCCCTCCTTTTTGGTGTGTGCTTCTTTCTTTCTTTGGCTATAGTGATAATTCTTAATTTGTAGTAATTGCTTAGTTTTTGAATTTTTTTTGGCCTCAACAGAATCCAGAACCTTCTATGGAAATCTGAATACAAGGCCCATTGGCCATTAGTTACCTCAATTATTTGTATTTATTAGAGTTATTTCTTTGTACACATTATTTGATCGTGACTAATAAACATCTTATTATTATTATAAGGCAAAAGTAGCAAGTAGCAGACAATGTGAGACAGTGAGGCTGATCATTTGGAAATATTGGATCAGGTCAAGATCGTAAATTGAGCCGAACAGATAACACAAAGTAGAAGACCACCAAAGCGACCACTCTGGCTAAAGATTTGAACAAGTTTAAGGTATATCTTTGAAAAATGTATAATGTATAAGACTTCTTCCAGAAAAGAAATTTTCAAGTCTCTAGGTTGATTCGTTCGAGAGTTATCGTGCTTAAGGATGGCCGGACGGACGGACAGACTCGAATTTTCCGACGGATTCGTCATCAGTGAGTCGAACATAGTCGATTGAGACCATTTTCGGCTCAAAATTCGAAAAATACAGACATCGTGACGAAATAATATAGCCCTCGTGTAAGTAGTACGAACGCTCAAAAAAAGTATCAGAATCGAGTTTTCCAAATAAATATTGATGTTGAATCATTATGATCTGCTCATTTCAGTACCTTCTGGAAGTAGAATCGATAGTTCAAGATTAGTATCTTGTGGGTCTCCAATTTTTATTTTCACTCATTTTTTCGCGAAAGTAGCAGAAATTAAATTTTATCTAGTGAATTCCAAGAAACGCTAGAAGAAAAAGAGGACCATCACCAACCCCTCTCTCAATTCCATATTTCATGGGAACGAACACAACCCACCAGATCGCTCTCAAATTCTGATCAACCCCCATTTTTTTCGCTTCGCCGGGCCCGACCGATGACACAGCCGCGAATCGGCGGGTCGTGATAAAACCCCCATGCTGAGCGGTGTTTCAACCCCCGCCGTTCCCGAAAAAAACCTCCCCGCGCTCGCGGCAGACGACCGGAACAGAAACGAAAACATAAATAAGTCCTTCGCGTCCGGTAGGGCGGCCATTGGAAGCTGCGTCTCCGACTTCCGTTTCCGGCGCGTTATGTTCATTTCGGACGGGTCGAGGGGGTGGACGGGGGTGAGGCATGGCGGGCCTTTGTTGGTTTTGCGTCCGAGCTGCGGAAGAGATAATGAGGATTACTTGTTTGGGGAATGGGTTGTTTTTTCCTGGGGTCCGTCGGGGGTTGACGAATGATGGGATATTTTGCCATTTGGGGAACATAGGTTGGTTCTTTCCGGGTTTGTTATTTCCAACAGTCAATTGTTCGACGAAAGAACCCCTACTCCTCAATGTTTTTGGGAGGACACATAAAACAGTCCATCCGGAATATTCCTAATGGAAGAATTCATTTCGGGAACTAACAACATATCAATTTTCATTCCAAGGGTTGCATCTTTCGATCGTTAACTCATGGGTGATGGGTCATTCCCTTGAAGGGTGGCAACCCTCTCAAAAATCTTGAATGACAAAGGGGGTCAAGTGGCACATCGTTTTTAAGGTCTTTTAATGTTCTCCATGAACGTGCTACATTTTTCCTATATTGCGTTGGAATAAATGTTGAAAACTTGCTAGAAATGAATTTAACGAAGAAGTTTACATTTATGAATTTACGAACAAAAGTTGTCTTTTCATACAAAAAATTTATTATCATTTTCAAAAAGTTCAACAACAAATGAAATTTTTTCGATTCAAAGACATGCCAGTGGAACCTGTAATTTGTATTCCGTTCTATTGGATGAAGTTAAAATTAATCATGACTAAACTCACAATAATACGAGCTTCGTCACAGCTCCGTTGAATGAGTGCTAACGAAGATACTGCTGCGAAGAATTATGCTCCTCCCCATAAATTAAGATACTTGATTGTTTCTGTTTTCGCTCCTAATTCATTTATGATTACCGCTCTCGCAAAACCTCTTCTGTACAAGCGTAAGCAATTATGCAATTGGTATTCGTGTACATGGAAGAGCTTAACGCAACTGTTAATAAAATTACCATTTGGAAGTCCCCTATGCAGATGCACTTTTGATAGCCATAGATGTGCGTTTGGAGCTCGCAGAATATGGCGATATGGAAAACGATACGAATATCTCGCATTATATACGGTTTTACCGATATTTTTCATAAATTTGAGGTCGAAAAATGGAACAAAGTTCATACAGGGTGTCTACTTTTGAAAGGGCCAAACTTCAGGGGGAGGTCATACATGAGATTTGCAACAAAAAATGTCAACACATGGTCGAAGTTTCGACGGTTATTCTTCAATTCAACATTTCTTGATTTCACGAAGTTTTTCCATAAAATCAATTATACTTAAGTTGTCCTTGTAGTATCATCAAATTTGACCACATATCAGGAAACAGCACTTAATTTACTACAAGATAAGAATTTCTGTGTGCCAAAAAACTCTTGTTGCAGGCGTGGTAAGGAGATGAAATATCACGATTCTGAAGTAACCAAAACCAGTCATATTTTTTCAATGGTTTTATCGATGAAAATCATTATTTATGGATATGTTTTCTTTTCAGCGAAGAATACCCCATTGAGTCTGCTTTCGAATGACATATCAACTTTTGTGCTTGCTGCTTGTCTTCTGCCCTAATACCATGGCTAACAAGATAACAACGAAAAAGTCGAAACATTCCAAACATAAATTTGCTCTATCTTGAAGCTCTTTATGATTTTATATCGAAGTTATTTTCATAGAAATCATGAATTTATCTGTCGAATCAGAATGATTTGAAGGAATAAACTGAATTTTAATAATACAGATTTCATGAAAACATGTAAAGAAGACAGACTATGTACTATTTCCTACAACGATTGTTCGAAACGTCCACTGCCTTATTCAATAGATTTTACATATCGTTTTCGAACTGAATCTACAAACCTGGGAAGTTTTGTTTCGGATGCATTTCTGCACAACACAAATTTATTCTTTCGATCAAATCCTCTCGAGTATGAACGCGAATTTGATATACTTTTTCTTTCAAGGTTTTCCAGACATAAAATATTATGGTCGGGGCTCCTTGGTGGCCATCTAACCGGACCGTACTTCCCAATCCATTGCACCCCAAAATATTCATTCATCAAGTCCCGCACTTTCCGGCTATTATGAGCTGGGCACCCATCCATTTGAAACCAGACATATTGTCTGTTAGCCAGGGGCATTTCATCCAATATGTCCGTTGAGCTGCTTTGAATTTATTTAATGAATTCGTCAGCGTTGAGGCGATCGGGAAGTATTGCTGGTCCGAAAAGTTCACCTCTCATAACTCCCAACGCCGGAGTTTGGGGGACTCAATGAATGAATATTGAGGGGTGCAATGGATTGGGATATTGTAGGTACGTCCCAGTAAGATGGCCACCTAGGAGCCCCGACCTTACGCCTTCGGATTTTTATGTCTGGAACACCTTGAAAGAGAGGATCTGATCGAAAGAATGGATTTGTGTTGTACAGAAATGCGTCAGAAACGTTGTGAACTTGGCAGGTTTGTAGATTCAGTGCGAAAACGATGTGTAAAAGGTATTGAACAAAGAGTGAACAATAAGAACAATTGTTTTCAGTCTGTTTTCTTCGCATACTTCCATAAAATCTGTATTATTAAAATTTAATTTATTCCTTCGAATTATTTCGATTAGACAGATAAATTCATGATTTCCATGAAAATTACTTCAATATTCAATCATGAAGAGCTTCAAAATAGAGCAAATTTAGGTTTGGAATATTTCGCCTTTCTCGTTGTTTTCTTGTTAGCCATGAGATAAGGGGAAAAGACAAGCAGCGAGTGAAAAAGTTGATGTTATTCGAAAGCACACTGAATGGGCTATTTTTTGCTCAAAGGAAAACGTGTCCCTAATTATGGATTTTTCATGATAAAACCATCGGAAAAATATGACTGGTTTGGTTCACTTCAGAATTTTGATATTCATCTCATCAATTTTAATGGCACACAGAAATTCTTATCTTGTAACAAATTTAATGCTGTTTCCAGATATGTGGTCAAATTTGATGAGGCTACAAGGATAAATGAATAAAATTGATTTGATGAAAAAACTCGAAATAATTCGTGAAATCAACAGTTCGGCCATGTGTTTTATGAATTTTTTTGTTGCAAATCATATGTATCATCTACCCTTGAAGTTTAGCCGTTTCAAAAGTAGACACCCTGTATAAACATATGTTGGAAATCTTTCATACAGAAAATGACACTCAGTACTTCAAGGACCCTGTATGAATTTGTTATATCGGTATTCTACCTCCATAACGAACATTTTCAATTTAAGTTACGCCAAATGTTTCATTGCAGAAATACCACAAAAAAATTTAATTTCCCTCAGATTTCGTTATATTTTATGAATGCTCGTACAACTTGCACGAGGGCTATATCATTTCGTCACGATGTCTGTATTTTTCGAGTTTTGAGCCGAAAATGGTCTCAATCGACTATGTTCGACTCACTGATGTCCATCCGTCCGTCCGTCCGTAAGCACGATAACTCTCGAACGGAACAACCTAGAGACTTGAAATTTTCAGTGTGAGTTCAGTTCCCAAATGCCTAGGTTGAGTTCGTTAATGGGCTAAATTCCACAAGGGGTTCCGTAAATATGGCCGTTCAAAGGTTTGTTCCCCTGATTACTTGAAAACTACAGATTCGATCGAGATGAAATTTTGCACTCAAATGGAGAATGAGGTGTTCAAGCTACATGTAAAATTGTCCAGATCACATGACCAGAATCATAGAAAGCATTACAATTGTAACTTTTGAACGGAAACGCCTAGGGACTTGAAATTTTCAGGATAGGTGTGGATCTCGAATGTCGTGTTCACGTTCATCTATGAGCAAAATTATACTAGGGGTTTTGTAAATATGGTCGTTTGAAATTTAGTTCTCTTGATAATTTCAAAACTACAAATTCGATCGTGACGAAATTTTGTATACTATACATATATATTCAAGCTACATTCCTCCAGATCACATGACCAGGACCATAGAAACCAGAGAAAATCATAACTTTCGAACGGAAAGGCCTAGGGACTTGAAAATTTCAGGATAGGTGTGAATCTGAAATGTCGCATTCACGTTCATCAATGAGCAGAATTATACTCGGGGTTCCGTAAATACGGTCGTTTGAAATTTTGTTTTCTTGATAATTTCGAAACTACGGATTCGATCGCGATGAAATTTTATATTTCAATCGAGAAATATATATTGAAGCAATATTTTGTCCAGATCGCATGACTAGAACCATAGAACCATAGAAAATTGTAACTTCTGAACGGAGAAGCCTAGGAACCTGAAATTTTCAGGGTGGGTTTGGATCGCGAATATCGCGGTCACGTTCATCAATGAGCAAAATTAGACTAGGGGTTCCGTAAATATGGCCGTCCAAAATATTTCTTCCTGATAGTTTCGAAACTACTGATTGGATTGGAATGAAATTTTGCACCTAGCTGAGAAATAATGTATTTAAACTACGTGCGAAATTTTGTCCAGATCGCATCACCAAGACTATAGATACCGTAGAAAGATCTAGCGAATTATCGAAAAAAAATTGGTCAGCTGAAGCACTGACATTAAGTCTGGAGTTTTGCCTAAGTTTCAGAATATTTTTGACAGCTGTCGAAAATTCCTTCAATTGATTTCTAAAACTGGGAAATGCGAATATACCTACAAGGTGGATGTACGAGCGCTCAAAAGCTCCTGACTTCACGGCAGTGCTTTTCGTTATTTTTTGAAATGTTTTAGATATCCATTGAGAACCCGACTGAAACACTCCAAATGATCTACCATAAACCTGTTACGCAGTATTCACGGCCAAAACATCCCTATCTCCCCATCGGGGCGAGTCCCGATAACCCGAACCGAAGCGACCCCAATAAAACCCCCAGATTCAACGTCACTCCCAACTTCAAGAATACGCCGCAATCGCAAACTCCGGCCGACTCTTCCAGCGTAATCCAATTAACTTGAGCGCCATTCGTTAAATTGCGATAATGAACCATCCAAATTTGATAACATTGCGGAGATGTCATATTTCCGGATTATACGTAGACGTAATTCCGAAGTTTACTTACCCTCTCGGGGAGCGCTGCCCCCCGGCTTCGCACTAATCGGCCCCCCCCGAAATTTATTCGGCCTCGAGGCGTCTTCGGATGGCGCGGCGAACTGCGCCACTTTAATTAGAGGGCGGAAAAGTGGGGGTCGGGGCGCGTATTACGGAATTTCGCGATGCAGGGATAATGTGCATATCGAAATTGCCAAATTATGTTAAAATCTTTTGAATTTTTTCTTTGGTTCTCTATGACCCAAAATTTTTTTTTCAACCTTCTAATAAGCATGATTTGTGCAATTTTCGATTGTTCACATTCTTTCTTTTGTTATTTTTTTATGCCTCCGCATATGCCGCACGTTTATCATTCTGAATCCCGTGTATTTTCTTAGCTATTCAAAATTCCCAATGACTTGGGCTACGATATTTTAACATATCTCGGGGTTTGTTCACATTCATGATGGAAATTGGTTATTTTCATTTTCGAGGACTTGCGAAAATGGGAAAATTGATCGAAACGCCATATGGATGTCTGCGACCTGGGATTTTCGATCGCGGCCTTTGGCCGCGACTGGAGGAAAAGACTTATCGTTTCATTCGGGTATATATTCGGGATAAATCATCTGTAACCTCGTTTCTTCTACTATCGACACGATATTTTATAATGTTTTTGTTTGAGTATCAAAGTGTTACTCTCGAAACAAAATCAACATAATTGTTGCCTTCTTGATTCTCGATAATGATATGTTTCAAAATACGCAGTCTTCAAACAGAGACGGAAGGTCAAATCTCAGGCTCTGCTCGCTCAGATCCTGGAAAGTTTTGAAGACGAAGTACGTGGAGTGCATTTCAATCAGAGCCATTAAAAGTAACACGCGGTGTTCTTGGAGCTGTATCGAGATGAAAGGCGAGGGGCTGGTGTCTCCCTTCTCCGCTAGCTCGATTTACATATTTTATGGCTTTTTGTTGAGATCTTCCACTTTTTATTCACCTTCGATAAGTGGATATACTTGGCTGAATTAATATCTGGGAGGGTTTAGATCATTTTCCTTTGAATTGATCTCGAGATTCCTTCGACAAATTAAACAGTCGGACAATTACCAATTGAAAACTTCGAGATATTCTGTATTTTCTCGAGAAGAATGGAACGCAATTTTTCTTCAAAATTGAATTCTCAACTGAAGTTCTGAAATTAGCCGAGAATTATTTACTCGTACAATTCATCTCGTGAAGCATTTCATCTTGTACCTACCTACATACAAAAGCATACATACATACATACAAAAATTGAGCGAATGCGTATATCGAACCATTCAAAATGAACGAAAATATCCCCCATTTTTGAGCGCTCGTACTATTTACACGAGGGCTAGGTATATCATTTCGTCACGATTTCTGTATTTATCGAATTTTGAACTGAAAATGTGCCGTAAGCACGATAACTCTCTAACGGAATAACGTAGAGACTTGAAATTTACAGTGTGGGTTCAGTTCACGAATGCCTCGGTTAGGTTCGTTAAAAGGCAAAATTCCACTAGGGGTTCCGTAAATATGGCCGTTCAAAGTTTTGTTCTCCTGATTACTTGGAAACTACAGATTTGATCGAGATGAAATTTTGCAATCAAATGGAGAATGAGCTATATGTGAAATTTTGTCTAGAACCATAGAAACCATAGAAAATCATAACTTTCGAACGGAAAGGCCTAGGGACTTGAAATTTTCAGGATAGTTGTGGATCTGAAATGTCGCGTTCACGTTTATCAATGAGCAGAATTATAGTAGGAGTTCCGTAAATACGGTCGTTTGAAATTTTGTTTTCTCGATAATTTCGAAACTACGGATTCGATCGAGATAAAATTTTGTATTTTAATCGAGAATGATATAATGAAGCAACATTTGTCCTGATCGCATAACCATAGAAAATCATAACTTCCGAAGGAAAAGGCCTAGGAACTTGAAATTTTCAGGGTAGGTTTGGATCGCGAATGTCGCGGTCACGTTCATGAATGAGCAAAATTAGACTAGGGGTTCCGTAGAAATGGCCCTTCAAAATCATTTTTTCTTGATAATTTCGAAACTACTGATTGAATTGGAATGAAGCTGAGGAATAATGCATTCAAACTACGTGCGAAATTTTGTCCAGATCGCATCACCAAGACCATAGATACCGTAGAAAATTCTAGCGAATTATCGAAAAAAAATTAGTCAGCTGAAGCACTGACATGAAGTCTAAAGTTTCGCCTAAGTTTGAGAATTTTTTTGACAGCTGTCGAAAATTTTTTCAATTGATTTCTAAAACTGGAAAATGCAAATCTACCTACAAGGTAGATGTACGAGCGCTCAAAAGCTCCTGAATTCACGGCAGTGCTTTTATTATTTTTTTAAAACTACAATACGTATATATTTATTAATTCAAACTCATTTTCATGGAAAGTGTTCTTCCAAGTTCTGATTTTTTTCAGACTTATTTCCTCACATCATTGATAAGTTGAAAGAGGGATACATTGTAAACAACTTCAGAAGCGCTTATCTCAACTATAGTCAAATCTTTATGTGTTCGATTTGTTCGAAGATTCTTTCTATGAACAAGGTTGTTAACATTTTGCCCAAATACCTATGATTGTCGAATTTTCAGCCGAAAACGGTCTTAAAATATTAGATTGGACTCACAGATGAAGAATTCGTGGTCAAATTTAATTATGTCCGTTCTGCCATCCGTAAGTACGATCACTTTCGAAAAAAAGGGCCAAAATTTTGAATTTCCAATAGAGATCTGAATGTGTCAGTTGAGTTTATGGGCCAAGTTCGGTTAATTTCAAGTTCGTGTGGAATTTCGTGGGGATAGGTTCACTAGAAAATCAAAACCCAAAAACTTCGGTATCTCTCTTTGTGTCTCTATCGATAATATGAGTTATATAAAAATTCAGCTTCACAGTTGTTTCACGTGAAGCAAACATTGAGTAATTCTGATCTGGTGTTGCGATTTTTTTTTCTCGAACGATCGCAATATCAATTTGGAATTATTTCATTCAAGTTATCAATATCCTTTTTTCGGCTTACCTATACTTAGGCTCCAGTTTAGTTTTTGTCATCGATCATTTTTGAGCGCTCGTACTACTTAGACGAGGGCTATATCATTTCGTCACGATGTCTGTATTTTTCGAATTTTGAGCCGAAAATGGTCTCAATCGACTATGTTCGACTCACTGATGACGAATCCGTCGGAAAATTCGAGTCTGTCCGTCCGTCCGTCCGTAAGCACGATAACTCTCGAACGGATCAACCTAGAGACTTGAAATTTTCAGTGAAGGTTCAGATCCCAAATGCCTCGGTTGAGTTCATTAATGAGCAGAATCCCACCAGGGGTTCCGTAAATATGGCCGTTCAAAATTTTGTTCTCCTGATTACTTGGAAACTACAGATTCGATCGAGATGAAACATTGCACTCAAATGGAGAATAAGGTGTTCAAGCTACATTTCTCCATATCGCATGACCAGAATCATAGAAACCATGGAAAATTATAACTTTTGAACGGAAACGCCTAGGGACTTGAAATTCTCAGGATAGATGATTTAGTTTTCTTGATAATTTCAAAACTACAGATTCGATCGTCACGTAATTTTGTATTTAAATGGAGAATGATATATTCAAGCTACATTTCTCCAGATCACATGACCAGAACCATAGAAACCATATGAAATTGTAACTTCTGAACGGAAAGGCCTAGGAACTTGAAATTTTCAGGGTTGGTTTGAATCGCGAATATCGCAGTCACGTTCATCAATGAGCAAAATTAGACTAGGGGTTCCGTAAATATGGCCGTTCCAAGTATATTTTTCCTGATAGTTTCGAAACTACTGATCGGATTGGAAATTTTGCACCTAGCTGAGGAATAATGTATTCAAACTACGTGCGAAATTTTGTCCAGATCGCATTACCAAGACCATAGATACCGTAGAAAATTATAGCGAATTATCGAAAAAAAATTGATCAGCTGAAGCACTGACATGAAGTCTGGTGTTTCGCCTAAGTTTCAGAATATTTTTGACAGCTGTCGAAAATTCCTTCTTTGATTTCTAAAACTGGAAAATGCGAATCTACCTACAAGGTGCATGTACGAGCGCTCAAAAGCTCCTGCCTTCACGGCAGTGCTTCTCGTAATTTTTTAGGTGCATATCTGGATGAAGAATAGGTTGGTTTCAGAATATCTCATACCTTTATCAGATATACCTATAACTGAAAAAATTCAGAATATCGATTGAAAAGAAAGCCAACATTGTGTCTTAGTGTACTTTTATCATTATGGTCTAATCGTTCTCTTTTTGTTACAGATATTGGAAAATTAGTGAAGTAAAGAGTGTAGTGAGGTAATTATTGGTGAAGAAAGATAACTTTGGATTTATGGGTGAGTTATTATTATAAATACAAAAAATTACTCAATTAACTACAACGATGATATTAAATAAGATTGTCGAATATATATTTATGCAACAATTTTATTAGGTATGCGCTTGTTCGAAAATGGAAATTTTCTCACATTCGTGAAAACGATTGATCACTGTGCTATATCGGAACCCCTATTTTTGGGAAGCTGATATACATATCTCTTCTCTTGAAACTGTATGCAGTATAGTTGAAATTCACATATTCCAATCAATTTTTCTTCAATTAGCATTTTTCGAATGAATCACTCTACATGATTCACTATATTTATGTTTGTTTGTTCTTCATTTTGACTTTCTTAGATCTCTGCCTTCAAAATTCAATAGCTCATATAAATAAGGATATCCAGTTTGTTACTGTACCTTTACGCCATCTGACGCACATTATTGATGTGAATTAGATAACCATGAAAATATTATCAAAAACTGGAACAGTCAATCGATTTCGGAGAAATACAGGTTTATTGAAGAATAACTATTATAATATAAACACACGATTCATTTTGAGTAGGTTCCAAAAGGAAGGTCAAGTCACAAAAAAATCTGACCAGAATAATTTGCCTTTTATCGATAAAAGGTTCAAGTGATATAAAAATGAATTGTGATGCGAAATTTTCTGATTGCCATAGGAGAGACAGTCCGCGAAAATTTCGAAAAAAAAAACGCAGAGTAATTTTAGGGATAGATAAACGTGGATGATATTCAATGTTTGAATGTTGAAATTTGCTGCGTTTCATTTCCTAAATTTTTGGATTCTACATTCCCTGCAAAGTAAAAAATGTGGGAATAAAATTTCTTACTAACTTACTAAAACCCCCTGAAATGAGTATAACCTGTTATTATCTCAGGGGTTCAAGGTCAGAAATGTTAGCTTGTTCCATTCCAAACGGAATAGAGAACAAATGTTATTGGAAAAAATGTACCAATGTTGAATGTGTCGGATTTGAAATTAGAAAATAGCACGAATTGCCTCATCAAAACCTCAACAGTCGTCTTCGCCGTCGCCATTCGCACCCATTTGCATCCGAATGACGCATCAAGCCACTCGCAGCCTCTCCCATACACTTGTATGTACCTTCGAGACATTTCGAGAACGGAAAAGCCATGTCTTCCACGACGGCCCAGCGTGTATCCTCCTTCAGACACCTACGGCTCTTGGTCGTGGTGATCCAACGACGATGTACCTTAACATACCCCGCGGTGTTTGTTGGTACAAAAAAAGAGTGGTTTTGAGGGAAGGAAAGTTAAATCATGTCTTCCGCAACACGCCATGAATTAACCGTCCTATGGATGGAGGAATAATGTATCACCGGATTTTGAAACGATAGGAATCTACGATTCATGTTTTCACAGTTTTTTATCCGGGAAGAAATTACGGTTCCTTCATGTACAGTCTTTTTTTTGTCCACCTGTATGTGAAAGGGCCTTAGAATCATTCAAGGTTGCTATTTACCTGATAATTCGATATTCGAATGTGGTTTTTCTTCTTCTTCTCCAAGCAGCCCTATAAATTCCCATTTTCAAAACAAATCCGAATCTATCATTTCAACAAAAAGAGAATTATGCGAGAACGATAACCGTAATTTTCAAAACAAGCTATTATATTGTCGTTTTGTCGCGGATAAATCATTCAAAGAGTTTTCGGTTTGTAGTATTCGATATCCAGGCGAACGCAACATTTCAGCATTGTCGCAAAAATTCTGTCTTTGCCCTGTCCATTTCACTCGTATCGGCTTACACTTTATCGCCGAGTTGTAGTTTTTAATTATACCAGAGAAGTTGTTGTTTATGGTCGCCATACCAGCTTATTAACTATGCGCCATACGCTCGTAAATATGGCGAAGCAATTTTGCATTAGCGGGCGGTTTTCCCATCAGTGGCTCGTGGTAGGAAGTTTGTTGTTCGCAATTTTCAATAGTGGATAGGTTTGCAATTTTAGTATCCGCAAGTGCATATAGGCAGTAAATTTATTCTAACTGCCAATATCATCGATATTCTTCTGGTCTAACTTTTTTTGTTATGTTCTTTTTTAGTATGGAGTTGAGCTTTGGCGAGACTTCCTGGTCTCTCAAGGTAGAGTCACTTCAATAACTATAATTATTTGACCAATGGTTATATCATTACATTTGCGCGCTTGTTTATATGAACAAGAGCGTTATCATTTTGCCAAATATGTGTTATTTTCGAATTTTGAGCAGAGAATTGTCTTAAACGATCGAGTTCGACTCGTAGATGAAGAATTAGTGGTCAACTTCAATTATGCCCGAAAAGACCATGAGTTTCTGAATTTTCAGGGTACGATCTAATTGAAGAAGTTTTATGTGGAGGTTCACTAGAATATTTAACACCATATCCTGCTGATATTTTTCGTCTTCATATTAGGCATCGATAATTTGAGTTAAGTGAAAATTCAGGTTTTAAGATGTTCCACGTGAAAATCGAATTGAGGTTTTCTGATATATTCAATATAATTCGGTCATTCCATCTTTCAAAGATTATTGAAATAAAATTACGTTATTTGTCATACTCAAAATATGAATACTTGGAGGGGAGCGCTGAAGATTTCTCGAATATATTATCATTTTCCCGAATTTGATAATAATTTACCCTACCTGTTGAGATTCCACAAAATACTCATTCTCAACCAGAACAAATTAATATACGAAATAAATACTGATAATTTACTGTTGGAGAAATCTGGTGAATTACAACTAACCTTCATATTTGAGATTGTGGGATAGTTATTTGAAATTTGTCAAATGTATAAAATCTTTCATCTGTGGGAACAACTCAGTTGATTTGTAGATTTGTTGTAATTAATGAAAAAATAATAAAAATAGCTATCCTTGGTTTTTGGTCATTTTTAAATTTGAGGGGTCCAAAATATCTTCAATTTCAACTCGTTCTAATCCGCTACGCCACTGATAGGTTTCGTTTTAGCCGAACTATATGGGAACAAAATGAGCTGATACATCTCTCCATATAGAGCATTAACCATTGTTTAGCGCCAGCTTTTAACGCTGATACGATTTTTAGGACGTTATGCACGTACGTGGTGTGGTAACATGCTGTTAGAAACTGACCTGATAAACTTGGCAAACGAACTAAATTATGAAATAGTCGAAAATGATGTAGAAAATTGAAAAGCACTGCCGTGAAGTCAGGAGCTTTTAAGCGCTCGTTCATCCACCTTGTAGGTAGATTCGCATTTTCCAGTTTTAGAAACCAATTGAAGAAATTTCCGACAGCCAGAAATATGGACACAAGAATATCCAAAAATAGAAAATTTCGTCACGGTCGAAGTTGTAGGTTTGAAATAATCAAGAAAAAAAAATTTCATACGACTATATTTACGGACCCTCTGGTCGAATTTTGTCCAATAACAAAATTAACAGCGGCATTTCAAGATTTTAGGTCGTTCCGTTCGTGTTATCGTGTATACAGACGGCCGGACGGACAGACTTTTATTTCTCCACGGATTTGTCATCAGTGAGTCGAACCTTGTCGATTGCGACAATTTACGGCTTAAAATTCGTTTTTCATTATACACAGCCACTGACCTATTTTGATGAGTTCTATTTTCTGTAACATATTCCATATTTCCTTGATAAATTTTAACATAGGTACTCAATAATATGGAAATTAGAAAATGAATCTGGTATCTTTCTATATTCTTTGACATGATGTCCGAATACCGGTCGAATAGGGTGACATTGATAAAGACCGAGATGTTGTTAAATAAATTCAACTCTTCCTTTGAGTGAGTTGAAAGAGTGAAGTTCCGCCATTATTTCGTCCTGCTAGCGTACAGATGAGTAGTTGCTATATAAATTATGTAAATACATATACTTCTTCAAAGAAATTTTGTTAACGTTCCAAAAGTTGCCGATTCTTGTCCACCAGATGTTCGTTCATGAGAAATCAATTTATACCAGAATGGCCGAAAATGGTCTCAATCGACTATGTTCGACTCACTGATGACGAATCCGTCGGAAAAATCGAGTCTGTCCGTCCGGCCAGCCGGCCGTAATCACGATAACTCTCGAACGGAACAACCTCGAAACTTGAAATTTTTAGTGTGGGTTCAGTTCCCGAATGCCTCGGTTGAGTTCGTTAATGAGCCAAATTCCACCAGGGGTTCCGTAAATATGGCCGTTCGAAGTTTTGTTTCCCTGATTACTTGAAAACTACAGATTTGATCGAAATGAGGTGTTCAAGCTACATGTGGAATTTTGTCCAGATCGCATGACCAGAACCATGGAAACCATAGAAAATTGTAACTTTTGAACGGAAACGCCTAGGGACTTGAAATTTTCAGGATAGGTGTGGATCTGAAATGTCGCGTTCACGTTCATCAATGAGCAGAATTATACTAGGGGTTCCGTAAATATGGTCGTTTGAAATTTAGTTTTCTTGATAATTTCAAAACTACAGATGCGATCGTGACGAAATTTTGTATACTAATGGAGAATGATATATTCAAGCTACATTTCTCCAGATCACATGACCAGAACCATAGAAACAATAGAAAATCATAACTTTCGAACGGAAAGGCCTAAAGACTTTAAATTTTCAGGATAGGTGTGGATCTGAAATGTCGCGTTCACGTTTATCAATGAGCAGAATTATACTAGGGGTTCCGTAAATACGGTCGTTTGAAATTTTGGTTTCTCGATAATTTCGAAACTACGGATTCGATCGAGATGAAATTTTGTATTTTAGTCGAGAATGATATATTAAAACAATATTTTATCCAGATCGCATGACCAGAACCATTGAAATCATAGAAAATTGTAACTTTTGAACGAAAAGGCCTAGGAAATTTCCAGGGTGGGTTTGGATCGCGAATGTCGCGGTCACTTTCATCAATGAGCAAAATTGGACTAGGGGTTCCGTAAATATGGCTGTTCAAAATATATTTTTTCTGATAGTTCCGAAAATACTGAGCGGATTGGGATGAAATTTTGCACCTAGCTGAGTAATAATGTATTTAAACTACGTGCAAAATTTTGTCCAGGTCGCACCACCAAGACCATAGATACCGTAGAAAATTCTAGCGAATTATCGAACAAAAATTGATCAGCTGGAGCACTGACATGAAGTCTGGAGTTTCGTCTAAGTTTCAGAATTTTTTTGACAGCTGTCGAAAATTCCTTCAATTGATTTCTGAAACTGGAAAATGCGAATCTACCTACAAGGTGGATGTACGAGCGCTCAAAAGCTCCTGACTTCACGGCAGTGCTTTTCGTAATTTTTTGAATTGTCTCCTTATTCTACTTCGGGTGCGGTATCCATGTTATGTTTGAAGACTTCTTTTTTCTCTTGTAACGAAAGGAAGTGCCAAATTTTAGTTATATTTTTATAGAAAATATAGTACAGTTTTGATATCAATCGAGGTTTAATTTATTGAAATTCAATTCAAATTTATGGATTATATCAAAGAAGCCCGAAACACACATAATATTGACGAAAAAAAAATTAATATACCATTTTTGAGCGCTCGTACTAGTTACACGAGGGCTATATCATTTCGTCACGATGTCTGTATTTTTCGAATTTTGAGCCGAAAATGGTCTCAATCGACTATGTTCGACTCACTAATGACAAATCCGTCGAAAAATTCGATTCTGTCGTTCATCAATGAGCAAAATTAGACTAGGGGTTCCGTAAATATGACCGTTCAAAATATTTTTTTGCTGATAGTTCCGAAAATACTGAGCGGATTGGGATGAAATTTTGCACCTAGCTGAGTAATAATGTATTTAAACTACGTGCAAAATTTTGTTCAGATCGCACCACCAAGACCATAGAAAATTCTAGCGAATCATCGAAAAAAAATTGATCAGCTGAAGCACTGACATGAAGTCTGGAGTTTCGCCAAAGTTTCAGAATTTTTTTGACAGCTGTCGAAAATTCCTTCAATTGATTTCTAAAACTGGAAAATGCGAATCTACCTACAAGGTGCATGTACGTGCGCTCAAAAGCTCCTGCCTTCACGGCAATGCTTTTCGTAATTTTTTCGGGTTTATATAGCCCATGTTTATCAAAGATAGTGAAGCTTTCTATGAGTGAAAGGATTTTCAGAATTATCTCTGTTTGCCACCACATAAAAACAAACAAACAAATTTACATTTTTATAATGTTAGTATAGATTCCTTTGCTGCGACAAATATTTATGAGTGACATTTTTATTTTATTGCTTTTCAGGCGCATAAGTCACTCCTCTATTTTTCACCTATTCATTAGATAGTACATATTTAGTTTCATCGTATTTCTTGTGCATAAATATGAAAGAGACAAGATAATCCATTAGAAATATCGCTAATGAATTCACGTCTGATATCACATCTTCATTAATATCCGAAATGAAAAATTACAACTTCAACTTCAACACGTCGATCTCCTCATACCAACATCGATTTTCCCAGTTTATCCACTTAATAAAAATAAAAAAAAATCTCTGAAATTATTATTCAAATTCACCTGTACGAGTTGCAGGAGAACGTTGTCGCAAGCCCAACATTATCAATAAAGAATGTCGAAGATTTATCCTCGTCGTTCATGAATACGAAATGGGCCTTAGAAATTATACACATGCCAATGTATAAATTTCGCGTCGGTAGCAGTGGATGGCCGTAACTCAAACGCGCCAAAGGAGCTTAGCAAGGCCCTCTTCTGCCGTAAATATCCATTATAAAACCATAAATACCGCGTTTATGATGTCGTACAAGAAACTCGATTCCAATTCGCAGGACGAGGAGGGCGCCCGTTGCCTCGCAATTAATTGAATGTGGACCAGTTGTTTCACGCCGGGCAAACGGATTTTTAGGCCAAGACAGCCAAAATTTGAAGGACACATTAATCCTCTCCAAACAGAGGTTTATTGTTTTCAAGTTACCTTGATTGCTCTCTAGATTTCACGAAAGATATAAAAAATTCTGCCCTAAGTGGGTTTCCGCTCTGGCAATCTCGAAACGTCAACTATTTGGGTTGAAGCTTTGCAGTAAAGAATATTTGATTGAGTTACTTTATTTAAAATCTACAATTTCATGAATCTACCTTGGGTAGACTTTTCCGCAATTAATGTTTCCTAAATTTCTTGCCCTCAAGCTAGAAGGATCAATTCCGGGTAGCAACTGATTTTTGTACCGAATGTCATGAAAAACATATATACATTATAGGTTCCGAGAAAAGCTCTGGACGCCTCTGCGTCTAACCTCTTTCAGTATGCTGAAGACTTACTTTCCTTAATGAACCATAACAATTTTCCCAAAGTATGGTTCTCGGTTGTGTTATTACTCTTGACCCAAGGTGTGGTGGAGTCGGACCTCGACGACGCGCGCCACTGCCTTCGTTCCGACCATCGCGAGAGGACGATGTACCCAGATGGGCTGGCTGTGTCTATGTTTTATGTAAAGGAGCCTCGTAAATAATGGCCTACTTTAAATCACGCTCGGGCTCTGTGCTCTCGGCGAGCTACATCTCAAGACACGGCACCTCGATCAGGTGGTCGAGGCGGTAAGGTTGGGAGGAGATGGAGGAAGGAACAAGGAGAGAGAAATACCGCCGGTACGCACGCTAAGCTCGTTTTGCCGACCGAGAGCGGTGTTGCCAAGTCGAAAAACGTCTACCAGTTGATGGAGGTGCAAATGGCTCAGTATAGAAAATTACTCACACTTTCTAGAAATTAAATCTAGAAAATGAGTATTTTTCGATGAAAATTTTCTAGTCTGGTGGATAGGTTGAGGTGCATGAGCCAGCGCGATTACCCGATCTACCATCTCTCGATTTTTACGAAACATAATCTCTTCTTTAACATATTTATTTGTTCATTGGTTCATTTATGCATTCGTCCGTTTGTTCATGTGTCCATTTGTTCATTTTCCCATTTGTCCATTTAATCATTCGTTCCTTTATCCATTCATCTAGGTTTCGTTCATTCATTCATATTTCTTTTTGATCATTTGTCCATTGTATCGTTTGTCCATTTGTCTATCTGTCTTTTTTGAGCGCTCGTACTAAGTACTTAAACGAGGCCTATATCATTTCGTCACGATGTCTGTATTTTTCGAATTTTGAGCCGAAAATAGTCTCAAACGACTACGTTCAACTCACTGATGACGAATCCGTCAAAAAATTTGAGTATGTACGTCCGACCGTCCGTATACACGATAACTCTCGAACGGAACAACCTAGAGACTTGAAATTTTCAGGGTAGGTTCCAATCTCGAATGCCGCGGTTAAGTTTGTCATTGGGCGAAATTCGCCCAGGGGTTCCGTAAATATGGCCGCTCGAAATTTTGTTTTTCTGATAACTTCGAAACTACAGATTCGATCGAGGTGAAATTTTGTACTCAGATGGAGAATTACGTGTTCAAGCTACATGCATAATTTTGTCCAGCTCGCATGATCAGAACCATAGAAACCATAGAAAATTATAACTCTGTAATGGAAAGGCCTAGGGACTTGAAATTTCCAGGAATGTTGCTGTAACGTTCATCAATTAGCAACATTAGACTAGGGGTTCCGTAAATATGGCCGTTTGAAATTCAGTTTTTTGGATAATTTCAAAACTATGGATTTAATCTTGACGAAATTTTGTATTTGAATTGAGAATGATATATTCGAGCTACATTTTGTCCAGATCGCATGATCAGAACCATAGAAAGCATAGAAAAAAAAAACTTTCGAAAGGAAAGGCCTAGGGGCTTGAAATTTTCAGGATAGGTTCGGATCGCGAATTTCGTGATTACGTTCATCAATGAGCAAAATTAAACTAGGGGTTCCGTAAATATAGCCGTTCAAACTATTCTTTTCCTGATAATTTCGAAACTACCCATTGGATTGGGATGAAATTTCGCACATAGGAATACCAGAATCGCATTACCAAGACCATAGACACCGTAGAAAATTCTAGCGAATTATCGAAAAAAAATTGGTCACCTAGAGCACTGACGTGAAGTCTTGATTTTTGCCTTAGTTTGAAATTTTCTCTGACAGCTGTCAAAATCTTTCCAATTGGTTTCTAAAACTGGAGAATGCGAATGCACCTACAAGGTGGATGAACGAGCGCTCAAAAGCTCCTGACTTCACGGCAGTGCTTTTCTAAATTTTTTTATTTGACCAATTGTTCATTCTACTAATTGTCCATTTTATCATTTGTTCATTTATCCATTCATCTATTTGTTCATTTTTTTATATATCTTATGGATTATTTGTCCATTTGTCCATTGTATTAATCATCTATTTGTTCATGTGTCCATCTGTCGGTCTGTCCATTCGTTATTCATTCATTCGTGTATTAATTTCTTCTTCCAATTCTGTGACCATAATTGCTGAGAAATTTGTCCATTTGGTCAAATGTTCATTTATGCATTGGATGATTTGATCGTTTGTCCATTTAATAATTTGTCCATTCTTTCATTTGTCTATTCAACTGAAATATTATCTCTTCTTTAACATTTTTTTTTCCATTCAAATCTTCGTCCATTAGTGCATTTGCCAAGTTTCCATTTGTCCATTCATCCATTTATCCATTTGTCCATCTGTACATTCATTCATACTTGTATTAATTGATTCATGTAATTTTGTGACGATAATTGTTGAGGAAACAATTTTCTTTCGTTGAATTTTTTTTCATTTCCTTTTCTATCTACGGTTAAATCTGGTTAAATGGTCGCTGATAACATGGCAAATTGCTGCAATCTACCTACAAGGAATGTCCGAAATAACTACATATCTACTAAAAAAGTTGAAGAATTTTTGCCCCAAAAAGTTAAAATTTTCTCTTACCATGCCCTAGTCTTTTCTGAGCGCTCGTACTACTTACACGAGGGCTATATCATTTCGTCACGATGTCTTAATTTTTCATATTTGAGCCGAAAATGGTCTCAATCGATAGAGTTCGACTCACTGATGATGAATCCGTTGGAAAAATCGAGTCTGTCCGTCCGGCCGTCCGTCCGTCCAGCTGTAAGCACGATAACTCTCGAACGGAACAACCTAGAGACTTGAAATTTTCAGTGTGCGTTCAGTTCCCGAATGCCTCGGTTAAGTTCGTTAATGGGCTGATTTCCACCAGGGGTTTCGTAAATATGGCTGTTCAAAATTTTGTTCTTTCGATTTCTCCGAAACTACAGATTCGATCGAGATGAAATTTTGCACTCAAATGGAGAATGAGGTGTTCAAGCTACATGTGAAATTTTATCCAGATTGCATGACCAGAACCATAGAAAATCATAACTTACGCACGGAAAAGCCTAGGGACTTAGAAGTTTTCAAGATGGGTGTGGATCTCGAATATCGCGATCACTTTCATCAATAAGCAAAATTACACTGGGGGTTCCGTAAATATGGTCGTTTGAAATTTAGTTTTCTTGATAATTTCAAAACTACGGATTCAATCGTGACTAAATTTTTTATTTCAATGGAGAATGATATATTCAAGCTACATTTTGTCCAGATCGCATGACCAGAACTATAGAAAATTATAACTTTCGAACGGAAAGGCCTAGGAATTTGAAATTTCCAGGATAGGTTTGGATCTTGAATGTGGCGGTCACGTTTATCAATGAGAAAAATTAGACTAGGGGTTCCGTAAATATGGTCGTTTGAAATTTAGTTTTTTTGATGATTTCAAAACTACGGATTCGATCGTGACGAAATTTTGTATTTTAATGGAGAATGATAAATTCAAGCTATATTTTGTCTTGATCGCATGACCAGAACCATAGAAACCATAGAAAATTATAACTTTCGGACGGAAGGGCTTAGCCGCTTGAAAGTTCCAGGATCTTGAATGTCGCGGTCACCTTCATCAATGAGCAAAATTAGACAAGGGGTTCCGTAAATATGGCCGTTCAAAATATTTTGTTCCTGATAATTTCGAAACTACAGCTTGGATTGGAATGAAAAGATGAAGAATAATGTATTCAAATTACGTGCGAAATTTTGTCCAGATCGCATGACGAAGACCATAAATACCGTAGTGAATTATCAAAAACCAAATTGGTTTGAAAAATTTCTTCAATTGGTTTATAAAACTGGAAAATGCGAATCTACCTACAAGGTGCATGAACGAGCGCTCTGAAGCTACTGACTTCACGGCATTGCTTCTTGTAATTTGTATCTCTCCACTTGTGAGATTTTATTATAAAATTATTAAATTCTATCGTGCATATACCCACAATAATACATATGGCAACGCCGCAAAGAACAACTTAACCGGCTGCGAAGCGATCGAAAATGGTTATGGGATGGTTGAATCCTTTCTTGGTTGACCTGCCCTCACATTATGCTTATTGCGAGGCCTTTGTCTTAATGTCTTTATTTCCGATTTTTATTTATTGTTTCCATTATGCACATAATTTGCCCTCCTCCTATTATTTATAGATAAGCTTTTATGCCTCCGTTCGGCGACTTTGCCTTTTGCGGACGCGAATGGGCGTTTCGCCTTTGTTAATGATCATTTTTCTGTCTTCACTTTTATTCTTCATGTTCTTCTTATCGGAGTACCTGGTTGTTGTTTTCTTGTGGATGGTCATTGGCGTGTTGTGTGAATAATGAAGGAATTATGGTTTTTGCGTTGTTGGTTCGATTATTTTCTGGGATTGTTATTTAATGATCTCCATCAGACTTGAGGTTTAAGGTCATCAGACATGAGGTGTCATACGAGGTGGCCAGACGAAAAAAGAAGCAGTTGAAGAATGACGACAAATCGCCCCTAACAATGTTGTATATAGATTATATACTCTCCTAAAAAATATCCTGCATACTCAAAATCAACCCCTGTTATTCAAGACTGTCCTTTACATCTCGTTCGTAATCAAGTCATTGTTTCAAACAAACAAAACCCCTTCCACCCCTATCCGATCGCGTCCTTCCCTATGCGTCCCCCACCCCTCGCAAACCGCCCCATCCGGAGCGCTATCTCCCTCAATATATCTCGTGTATGATTACAAAACTGATATATTCGAATTCCGAGTCTATCCAACGACCATTACCCGTCATCCCTTCGCTTTCGGTTCTTCCGATATTTCCTTGCGACGCCCTTATCTTCCGCGCCGTTTCCACCTGCAACGACCGCCCTTACGGCCGATTTCCACGTTTTATCCGGGCAATTCGAGCCCCATCGACCGTGCACGAAGATACCGGAGATGTACTCCCTCCCCGATGGAGGACATCCCGATTGTTTTTCCGCGCTTCTCGCCCATCAAGCGACGTGTTTGGCTTCGGGTCGGGAGGGACCTTTCTCGCCCCTTAAATTTTATGGTACGGTCTCGCGGCGTTTTAAGGGAAAATTTGGGTATGAGGATGGTCATGATATCGTTTCGTCGATTTCAGTCGCGAAAAGTTGGAATTTGGAGGTGGTTTCGTTTTACTTTCAAAGTGTAGAGTAGATACGATGAGGTTGATTCATTTATCGAGAAGAAAGTTAGAATTTTGTACAAGAATCCAGTGAAATGTGGATGAATGAATATAAAATTCGAAAATACGACTTGAGAAATTGAAAAATATGAATGGACCCCAAAATCGCAATTACCTTGAAAACGTTTTATTTTTCTGGATTTGGAGAAGCATACATTTCTGTGAAAGTCGAATGAGATTTGTACGCCACTGTGGAAAATAAAAATAAATGTTCAATTTTCACAAGCACTCGTCGAACAAAAATATATGAAAAATTTTCAGAATTTGAATCTATGAAAAAATTAGTACATATTTCCAATTTTTGCGCGTATGTTTCTATGAACAGAACGTTACCATTATTTCCAAACGTCCGTAATTTTTCAATTTCAAGCCTATTAGGTTTGAATCACAGATGAAGAAATCGTGGTCGAACCCAATTCTGGAATTTGCAGGGTCGATCGAGGTTTGAATGCGCCGACTGAGTTCGTGAATGGACGAAATTTGCCGAATAGGAATATCCATCAGATTTTGTTCGCAATAATTCGAAAAAAATCTGTCTGAAAAAAACTCAAACTTCGTAATGAGTTGTAACATAACGACACCAAAGTTGTGGATGTGGAAATTCGTGAGGATCGTTATACAGAAAGATCAAAAAAAATATATTTGTTTCGAACTTTGGTACCTCAGAAACTATTCTTCATATCCTGATGAAAATTGTGTTTATACAGGATGTTTTCCAAGGTACGGCTTTTTTTGACAGGTGCTAGAACTCATCAGAAGAGACCATTTTGCCGGAAGTTGATCATATAAAATATTCAATTCAAAAAGAGTGTCAAAAATCTTGGTCATCAATATCTGAATATAACTCTGGATCGTGTTATCCCTCTGTAAGGAGACTATGCCATATGCGTGCAATCTTTTCTCGACATTTACCGCAAATTCGTATTATCTTTCAACTTCAACAAAATTAGGAAGTTCCCAAATTCACCGATAAAATTGATCCAAATTGTTTACAGAAATTGATCGAAATGGTCACCATTTTCACAACATCAGTTTGCTCACGGAATAATGCCACAGGCATTTTCAATGCGTTGTCTTAGTTCTTTCGTATCACCTCACCGTCACCAATACACTAATGTTTTCAAATGAGCCCAAAGGAAGAAATCACAGCAGATAGCTAATAATATCCACACATTAAGATATCAATACCTACCTAACTCAGATCCGGGCTAGAACATTTTCAGATTCGCGGGTACTCAACTTTGATTTCGTAATAATCAGTCCTGGTGAATATTTTATATAAATGATTTTTGGTATATAGGTCAAAAATAAACCTCACCTTTGAAAACACCCTGTATATAGGGTCTAAATCGGAGGTAAAAATGAAGAGGGGAGATTCCTTGATTCCTAAAGTTTTAATTTTTTTCAAGTTTTTTGAGCGCTCGTACCTACTACTTACACGAGGGCTATATCATTTCGTCACGATGTCTGTATTCATCAAATTTTGAGCTGAAAATGTGCCGTAAGCACGATAATTCTCGAACGGATCAACCTAGAGACTTGAAATTTTCTCTCTCGGTTAAGTTCCATAAATATGGCCGTTCAAAGTTTTGTTCTCCTGATTACTTGGGAACTATAAGATCGAGATGAAATTTTGCACACAAATGGAGAATGAGGTGTACAAGCTACACATGAAATTTTGTCCAGATCGCATGACCAGAACCATAGAAATCATAGAAAATTGTAACTTTTGAACGGAAACGGCTAGGCACTTGAAATTTTCAGGATAGGTGTGGATCCCGAATGTCGAGATCACGTTCATCTATGAGAAAAATTATTTATATATATATATATTATTATACTAGGGGTTCCGTAAATATGGTCGTTTGAAATTTAGTTTTCTTGATAATTTCAAAACTACAGATTCGATCGTGACAAAATGTTGTCGTTCAATGGAGAATGATATATATAAGCTATATTTCTCCAGATCGCATGACCAGAACCATAGAAACCATAGAAAATCATAACTTTCGAACGAAAAGGCCTAGGGACTTGAAATTTTCAGGATAGGTGTGGATTTGAAATGTCGCGTTCACGTTCATCAATGAGCAGAATTATACTAGGGGTTCCGTAAATATGGTCGTTTGAAATTTTGTTTTCTCGATCATTTCGAAACTACGGATTCAATCGAGATAAAATTTTGTATTCTAATCGAGAATTATATATTGAAGCAACATTTTGTCCAGATCGCATGACCAGAACCATAGAAACCATAGAAAATCATAACTTCCGAAGGGAAAGGCCTAGGAACTCGAAATTGTCAGGATAGGTGTGGATTTGAAATGTCGCGTTAACGTTCATCAATGAGCAGAATTATTCTAGGGGTTCCGTAAATATGGTCGTTTGAAATTTTGTTTTCTCGATCATTTTGAAACTACGGATTCAATCGAGATAAAATTTTGTATTCTAATCGAGAATTATATATTGAAGCAACATTTTGTCCAGATCGCATGACCAGAACCATAGAAACTATAGAAAATCATAACTTCCGAAGGGAAAGGCCTAGGAACTCGAAATTGTCAGGGTAGGTTTGGATCGCAAATGTCGCGGTCACGTTCATCAATGAGCAAAATTAGACTAGGGGTTCCGTAAATATGGGCGTTGAAAAATTTTTTTTTCTGATAATTTCGAATCTGCTGATTGGATTGGAATGAAATTTCACACCTAGGTGGAGAATAGTGTATTCAAACTACGTGCGAAATTTTATAAAAATGAAATGACATTATTTGTCATATTGATGGTCATTTCAATTGGTTCACAGAATCTGTGATTCGTATAATAATCCATTGTTCGATAGTCTCGCAACAGTGTCATCTCATGTCAACTCTTAATGATCTTAGATCAGTTTATTTTTAACCTAACAACTCCTCAGATATTCATAGTTGGAAAAGGGGATTAAGTGATGATTTTCAAAGATTTTTCATCCACATAATACGTTTTTTCTCAGGTTCACAAAAATGGGGGAGGCATTCGCCATAAATGAGCGTGAGAAATATCCTCGTTCATTCGGATCTCAGTCATGACCCGGCGGCGACGACCCTTTCAGTGCAACGCTTACGGACATAAGCGACTTTGCAGCGCCGCAAGGGGGCGTGGTCTACCGTCGACCTAGGCAGCGCTGCCCATCTGCTCCGGAAGCAGTATGGTCACCCTGCTGGAGAATTGTACACTTCCTACAATTCTCCAATGTGTATTTAGGGTTTCATTCCCTTAAAATTATGATATATTTGTTGATATTTTTGTCTTGGAGAATAAAAATAATAAATTATTCTATTAAAGTCTCCATATGATCCAAGAAAGACATTTTGTGGACAGCATAAAATCATTTTGCTTGCATAAGAACAATTTTAAATGAACTTTCTTCAGCATATTTTGTAATATTATATAAGAAATAATTGTATTTTATTTATATATTGATTTTGATTCCAAGAAAATTGCATTGTTCTGTGATGAAATGTTCTTTTGTTTATGTTTCATTCTAAAAGTTGATATTCTTGGAAAAATCTTCCTTCTATCGATTTCCTCCCCAAATCTACCGATTTTGCGCAGTCATTTCTACCGATATTGAATTTACGTGGCAGTCGCTGCCCGGTCGTTGCTATCCGTAAGCTTGTAGCAGCACAGCCGCGCTGCACAGGGTCGCCGCTGCCGAGATCCGAATGCCACTTTCAGATAGATTTTCGAGAATGATATTGAAGTTTCGAGATTACATTTCCTGCTAGGTCTATAGTGGGTCATGGGTGAGATATGTGGATCGGAAGTTGTGAATTAAAGTGAACAGTATGGGAAAATTCGGGCGACCTGAACTTGAAAACACTTCCAATATCAATGCTTTCAATATAAGATATGTTGTGTAGTTGAAAGAGCGATATTTTCGGTTATACGTTATTACTACGGAACCTTTCACTGAATGCCTTCATGGCTTTACAAATATTTTTTCATGTTGTTGGGTTGAGTCACCTTATAAGACTATTCCAGTCTAACAAAGATAACCAAGAATTAGGAATTTACACTAACGGAAATGATTCTCGTAGATTCCAGAAAACACACAATTATAAAATGAGTCGGTTCTTGCGCGCTCCGATACGCATCTGCGCCTCCGGTTGAAGTTAACAGATGACTAATCCGAAGACTTCCACGCAGCCAATTCCCCCGATAACGCGAGACAAAAAGTCCGCGGGTCAGCTCGTCGCATCTGTCTTTGCCATCCGCGAAGGCTCGATTTATGGAAAAAATACGGCGAAATGCGTTTCGCCATAGGTTTGTTTGTATCCTATTAGTAATATATCACTGCCGCCGTATCGACCTCATGATCTCGCCGAGAGATTAAAGGTTGATTGACTGTAAAATACGGCCGTTTTCTGTCCATACGTATGCGCTTCGTGTTCGTTAGGAACTCTTTGTTGTGTCAGTTCCATTGGGCTCGTTCCTGAACGTTCTGGTGGAGGCAGAGGCGTGCTCAGATCTCTCCTATCGAATCCGTATGGATAGAAGATCATTTTCTGAAATACTGCATACATATACGACCAAAAATTGTAACATAATTATAGTATATTATTCAACGAGCGGTAATGTAGGTCATAATTCACGCAGATGAAGTTTGCAGCACGAGCCGAAGGCGAGTGCTGTAATTCATCAAGTGAGTTATGACCATTACCGCAAGTTGAATACTATACTTTATCTACGACTTTAACAAGATACAAGTAAAGAAAAAGAAATTTATTTACAAATCTTAATATTTACCTATAACAATGCATTATTTATGTTGATTCTGCTTCTTAGCATGGAGTAGAAAGTCCATAGGAGCGATGCTTCATACTTAGTGCCAAGTTCACCAAAATGACTTGACTTAATATTTTTACTGCTACACCAATCTTGAAAATTGTTGTATACACCTTAATATTTGTTTTGGTATTTTTCGGCAATAAATTCTGTATTGTAACATTGGCTAATTTTCTTATATCTGAGGGTGTACATGTTACGGGCAATGTAATTATTCAGGTCAGTATTCATAATGCTTGGTAATTATGAATAATGACCATTGAAATTGGGCAATTTGATAAATTTGAATTATTTTACGATAATTTCTCACATTACCCGGTCATTATAAATACCGCTATTCTTTCTTTTGGCACTTTGATTAATTGACAGCAATTTTGAGCGCTCGTACTACTCACACGAGAGCTATATCATTTCGTCACGGTGTCTGTATTTTTCGAATTTTTAGCCGAAAATGGTCTCAATCGACTATGTTCGACTCACTGATGATGAATCCGTCGAAAAATTCGAGTCTGTCCGTCCGGCCAGCCGTACGTAAGCACGTTAACTCTCGAACGGAACAACCTGGAGACTTGAAATTTTTAGAGTGGGTTGAGTTCCCGAATGCCTCGGTTGAGTTCGTTAATGGGCCAAATTCCACCAGGGGTTCCGTAAATATGGCCGTTCGAAGTTTTGTTCTCCTGATTACTTGGAAAATACGAATTTGATCGAGATGGAATTTTGCACTCAAACGGAGAATGAGGTGTTCAAGCTACATGTTAAATTTTGTCCAGATCGCATTACCAGAACCATATAAACCATAGATAATTGTAACTTTTGAACGGAAACGCCTAGAGACTTGAAATTTTCAGGATAGGTGTGGATCTCGAATGTTGTGATCACGTTCATCTATGAACAAAATTATACTAGGGATTCCGTAAATATGGTCGTTTGAAATTTAGTTTTCTTGATAATTTCAGAACTACAGATTCGATCGTGACGAAATTTTGTATACTAATGGAGAATGATATATTCGAGCTACAGTTCTCCAGATCGCATGACCAGAACCATAGAAACCATATAAAATCATAACTTTCGAACGGAAAGGCCTAGGAACTTGAAATTTCCTGGTAGATTTGGATCGCGAATGTCGCAGTTCACGTTCATCAATGAGCAAAATTAGACTATGGGTTCCGTAAATATGGCCGTTCAAAATATTCTTTTCCTGATCATTTCAAAACTACTGATTGGATTGGAATGAAATTTTACAACTAGCTGAAGAATAATGTATTCAAACTACCTGTTTTGTCAAGATCGCATCATCAAGACCATAGATGATGTAGAAAATTCTAGTGAATTATCGAGAAAAAATTGGTCTGACATGATATCTGTAGTTTCGCCTTAGTTTGAGAATTTTTTCGAAAGCTGTCGAAAATGTCTTCAATTGATTTCTAAAACTGGAAAATGCGAATCTACCTACAAGGTGACTGTACGAGCGCTCAAAAGCACCTGACTTCACAGCAGTGCTTTTCGTAATTTTCTGTTTGTTACTTTGTCAGTTAGGTATGTAAAAATTTGTTATTTTCTATAAGAAATATGAATAAAATTGATTTTTAAATTGCCCACTTGACTTTAAGCATTATACATAATGACCGGGCAATTTAATATTTGCAACATAATTTATCATTTTGTCATATCCTTTTGGGCACTTTTTAAATTGCCCGGGTATTATAAACAATGCCCAATTATTTACATTGCCCGTAACATACATAATAATTTATCTTCACTATCTGAATTCATCTTTTTCTGCAAAACATTGACAATAACAATTAGGTATCCACTTAATTTGAGAAAACGTCAAAATTATTAGAAGTGACCACCCCTCAATACCAATAATGGACTGTTCTCTTTCTGCCAATCGGCTTGTTCATAAGCACAGAGACAGGGAGTTATAGGAGTGAGTTATTATAATTCACGGTGTTTGTTTACAGTTATTATTGATTGCTCAAAAGTAGTTGAATAATGAATATATAATTCAATAGGAGTAGATGAATGTTATTTGTGATAGGTATCGAAATGATAAACCTCTGTGAAAAATCTGCAGTGTTTGGAGTTTCCCAAAACGCGAAGGCAGAGTTTATCTTCGAGATGAACCAAAACTGTTTTCTAAGCAAATTGTTATGTGTCCCCCTTTCTATAAAGAATTGTTTCCGACAATTCGATCATTGAAGCCGTTATATCTTCCTGTACACTCTTATGCACTTTCTCCGCGTCCAGGAAGTGGACACCTCCGCTATCGCCTCTGATAAAGCTATATTCCCGGTCGTTACCGATACGACAATGTGGCAATTTAGGCGTTTTGGCGTGCCAGCAACGCCGTACACACTCCGCTATCTTATCTTGGCGTCAGTTGTAAAACAAGCGTGCATAAAAATAAACAAGTCCACCTAGACGACGAGGTAGGTGTCGCGCCAACAGCCGCGTCGTTAGCGTGTTCGTTTATTATATATAGTACGCTCGGACATTTTTCGTCTCTCATATATATAAACTGTTGTCCTTGCGCTGTTCGAGAAGAGATACAACAGTTCGTGCCTAGTACGCGGCCGACAGGCTGAGTTACGGCCAAAGATAACCTTCCGAGATGTTATGTACAGATCCGTGGTATCTAACCCACGTAGTTCTTCTGTCCGCGTCAAGGAACCTCGGCTTGTCTTCCTAGGAATTCGCCAACGGTTCAACATGCGAGGAGGAGCACAAAACTCTTCGTTACGGCACGAATGACGTGCTTCCTACGGGGATTGTTTTATGAACATGCACCTGACATCGTTTTATGAACACCTGACCTCTGTTTCTTCCAAAGTTCTCTATTGTTTGATACCACTTCTTCACTCATTGTCTCTCATTGGGGCGGTATTCTACAGGGTGTTTTCGAAGGTGAGGCCTTTTTTTGAGCGCTCGTACTACTTACACGAGGGCTATATCATTTCGTCACGATGTCTGTATTTTTCGAAGTTTGAGCCAAAAATGGTCTCAATCGACTATGTTCGACTCACTGATGACGAATCCGTCGGAAAATTCGAGTCTGTCCGTCCGGCCGTCCGTAAGCACGATAACTCTCGAACGGAACAACCTAGAGACTTGAAATTTTCAGTGTGGGTTCAGTTCCCGAATGGCTCGGTTAAGTTCGTTAATGGGCAGAATTCCACTAGGGGTTCCGTAAATATGGCCGTTCAAAATTTTGTTCTCCTGATTACTTCGAAACTACAGATTCGATCGAGTTGAAACTTTGCACTCAAATGAATAATGAGGTGTTCAAGCTACTTGTGAAATTTTGTCCATATCGCATGACCAGAACCATAGAAACAATAGAAAATTGTAACTTTTGAACGGAAACGCCTAGGGATTTGAAATTTTCAGGATAGGTTTGGTTCTGGAATGTCGTGATGACGTTCATCTATGAACAAAATTATACAAGGGGTTCCGTAAATATGTTCGTTTGAAATTTAGTTTTCTTGATAATTTCAAAACTACCGAATCGATCGTGACGAAATTTTGTATACTAATGGAGAATGATATATTCAAGCTACATTTTTCTAGATCGCATGACCAGAACCATAGAAACCATGGAAAATCATAACTTTCGAACGGAAAGGCCTAGGGACTTGAAATTTTCAGGATAGGTGTAGATCTGAAATGTGGCGTTCACTTTCATCAATGAGCCGAATTTTACTAGAGGTTCCGTAAATACGGTCGTTTGAAATTTTGGTTTCTCGATAATTTCGAAACTACGGATTCGATCGAGATGAAATTTTGTATTTTAATCGAGAATGATTTATTAAAACAATATTTTGTCCAGATCGCATGACCAGAACCATAGAAACCATAGAAAATTGTTACTTTTGAACGGAAAGGCCTAGGAACTTGAAATTCTCAGGGTGGGTTTGGATCGCGAATATCGCGGTCGCGATTCATCAATGGATCAATGCGCAAAATTAGACTAGGGGTTCCGTAAATATGACCGTTCAAAATATTTTTTTGCTGATAGTTCCGAAAATACTGAGCGGATTGGGATGAAATTTTTCACCTAGCTGAGTAATAATGTATTCAAACTACGTGCAAAATTTTGTCCAGATCGCACCACCAAGACCATAGAAAATTCTAGCGAATCATCGAAAAAAAATTGATCAGCTGAAGCACTGACATGAAGTCTGGAGTTTCGCCTAAGTTTCAGAATTTTTTTGACAGCTGTCGAAAATTCCTCCAATTGATTTCTGAAACTGGAAAATGCGAATCTACCTACAAGGTGCATGTACGAGCGCTCAAAAGCTCCTGCCTTCACGGCAGTGCTTTTCGTAATTTTTTGAACAGCAATTGAACTCATCAAAATAAGTCGATGTACCACGAATAGTTTGTATAAAATACCAGCAGACCCGGCCACGCGTTGCTGTGGCTTAGGTATACGTTGGATTATTATTATTATTAACCCTAACCTAACCTCAACCTAACCCTTACCCTTATCCTTGTTTATGAGTCTCAAAAGAATTTTCATATTCGTTGGTATATGTTATGATCAATGTGTGAGATGCTCGACATAGAAAAAAAATACCTTAAAAGTTGGATTGAAACCTCGTCCCTAAATAATTTTTGAACCAAATGATGTCATTTGGAACACACTATTGTTATGCTGAATATTCTGCAAGAAATGTTCAAATAGAGGTTCTTGTCCTGAAAGTAACGAATTCAAAGGTTCTGGTGGCATTGTTAGTAGTGGAAAATTTATTTTTCCATTCAAACAACATAATCCTGGGGGTTTGTTTCGATATCTCAGAGAATTGCTGTATTGACAAATAGTGCTAATATTTCCAAAAGACACCAATATACTGCTAGCATAATCGACCCCGCGTTCATATCTAAATACCAAACGCTCAAAGTTGATTATTTCATTGGATTCTATATCTTGTTGCATCTCGCCTGAGATCGATAATATCGATTCCTCCGGAGCTGGGGCAGATCTTGATTGAGAACCTCTCATTCTGTTTGCTCATTGTCTCGAACATCACGAACTCGCCTTGATTCACGCGTCCGCAGACCAATATTTGGACGCCTTACTGATGGCATTTTTATCAATCACAATAACTATCCCACAACACAACGCTATATGTCAAACACAGAGATAAACTACTAAGCAATTTCTAGAGACACGATAAACTTCCATCACACAAGTGTCAAAATTCTCATGAACTATAAGTAATATATGATTGTTGGCTTGGTCGGAGGAAAAAGGAAAGCCTTTTTTCCTTTTCCGTTCGGCTTTTTCGGATATATTTCGTTGTATAAACCTTGTCCTGATAATAATGAACAAAACTAAAAAATAATGATCGAATTTGGTGCAGTCGTTTGAACGTGATGCCCGCACATAGGTAAACCATAGATCCCCTTTCATTAATATAGATTCAACATGGCCGATTATTTTGAAATCGAAGTTACCCGCGAATCTGAGAAGTTCTCAGCCCGGATCTGACTTAGGTTCGTATTGATATCTAATTGTGTAGATAATACCAGCTGGCTGGGGTCAGTATACGGGAAATCATCTATGGTTTTTGTAAGTTTTTCGATCTCAACCCCCGTTTCTTCTTCGTTTGGGGTCATTTGAAAACATAAGTGGTAAGGTGAATAGTGCGAAAGAACAAAGCATTGAAAATTTTTGTGACGTCATTCCATGAGCTAACTGATGTGATAGTTCCTACGAAATGATCTCTTTTGATGCATTCTAGCACCTGCCAAAAAAAGCCTCAACTTGAAAAAAAGAAGAGGTAGGAATTCGAGATTTTTCTTGGCAGAAACATTCAAGGACTGAAAGGTAGCATTTGATCGAAATTTCATTCATAGGATCAAGTCTCGGAATTTCGGATGAAAATATCGTAAAATATGCCTATTTAGAGATGGAAATAAGGTGTTTACATATAAGGCATTAATATAATAGTATATTATTCAACGAGCGGTAATGTAGGTCATAACTCACGCAGATGAAGTCTGCAGCACAAGCCGAAGGCGAGTGCTGTAATTCATCAAGTGAGTTATGACCATTACCGCAAGTTGAATACTATACTTTTTCTACGACTATAACAATAAATACTTAGATACAAGTAGAGAAAAAAAACTTTATTTACAAATCTTAAGAGTTACCTATAACAGTGCATTTTATTCATGTTGATAGTGCTCCTGAGCATGGAGTAAAAAATCCATAGGGGCTTTATATTTAGTGCTAAGTTCACTGAAATATGTCAAATATTCTTACTGCTACACCAATCTTGAAAATTGTTGTATATACCTTTATATTTGTTTTGGTATTTTTCGGGCAATAAATTCTGTATGGTAACATTGACTGATTGTGTACATAAATATTCATCTTCACTATCTGAATTCATCTTTTTCAGCAAAACATTCACAATAATAATTAGATATCAACTTTATTTGAGAAAACGTCAAAATTATTCAAGTGACCTCCCCTCAACACCAATAATGGACTGTTCCCTTTCGGCCAATCGGCTTGTTCAGATGCACAGAGACAGAGAGTTATAGAAGTGAGTTATTATAACTCACGTTGTTTGTTTACAGATACTATTAGTTGCTCAAAAGTAGTTGAATAATGAATAAGTATATAATTCAATGGGAGTAGATAATAGTGTATTATTTAACGAGCGGTAATGTAGGTCATAAATCACGCAGATGATGTTTGCATGTAATTCATCAAGTGAGTTATGACCATTACCGCAAGTTGAATACTATACTTTATCTACGATTATAACAAGAAATACTAAGATACAAGTACAGAGAAAGAACTTTATTTACAAATCTCAATATTTACCTATAACTATGCATCATTTATGTTGATTGTGCTTTAAACAATGACTTGATATTCTTACTGCTAAGCCAATCTTCAAATTGTTGTATATTATATTTGTTTTGGTATTTTTCGGGCAATAATTTCTGTATGGTAGAATTAGCTGATTGTCTTATTTCTGAAGGTGTACATAATAATTCATCTGCACTATCTGAATTCATCTTCTTCAACGAAAAATTCACAATGATAATTAGTTATCAACTCAATTTCATTTAAACGTCAAAATTATTCAAAAAAACAGCATTGTTACTAAATATATAATTTATTTATCAAACAATTGATAAGATCAAGAACTAAATAATGCTCAAAAGATTATACATAAAATGTAAGATAAATTCTATAGACAAACAAATTTGTTTGCTTAATGAACATCAACAAGAACATAAACTGCAATACCAAAACAGACTCCAAATAGTATTTGAATATATAAAATATGAAACCAACTAGAAAGAGCCCAAACAGAAATAGTATTCTGATTTTTAGTACTAGAAATTTTTTTTCGAAGCGGGATCGTCAATTTTATAGATATTACGTTTTTATTTCGAACTCTGCAATTTGTCATCGCAACATCGCTCAGAAATAGAATACTAACTATCTCTACGTATAAAATGCGGAAACCACTACAGGGGAGTGTGGAACAAACAGGGGGGTCCAATACATTATTAATAGGAATTTGAGTCCAATAACCGCACTCGGCTATGGGATAACCGCACCGAAACTCCTATAAGGCTCTAACAGGAAATCGTACTCGATTGAAAGTCACTTCGACGGATTCTGCAATAAATCGCTGCCATCTCCGTCGAGAACGGATATTTATTATATCGTTCCTGGACCAATTTTCCAATCGAGTTAATGCGACCTTGCTGTATACCGGAATATAACGATTGCCTCTAAATCATTGACTATTCCTCAACCTTCTGCGAATAATTTCGAATTTCAGTTTCATAAATAAGATTTCGAAAAAGGATTTTAGACACATTGTGTTATTTCTGTTGTTGGAATAGATCGATGCATATTAATGTAGATTGGGATTTTATGTTTGGGATTCAGTTGTTGATTTTTCAGCATGGTTTTTTTTTAGGTATTTGATCAACGAACAAGAGGGTGGTACTACGGTCAGATGGAAACTGTCCTCTCAAGGTGAGTTTTCATACATTATTCATTTCTTCATTCCTCGAAATTATCCTGTTTTTCATTTTATTGTACAAAATTATATCGAAAACGATTCGCAATTATCCTCAAGAATTACGGCCAATATTCACTTACAATAGCAAATAATCTCATAAATTTTCAAGAATAATTTACGTTCTACTGGTAGGTACCTTTGGGTAAGAAAATTCCACACCCCGCAAGTACAAATCAGACCTGAGATTTAAAATTAATTCAACTAGTTATAACTAAGTTGAACAAATTATTGATGTGGTTGCCATATCTGTCGATTTGCCGTTTTCTACGAAAACCCTGTGGAAGAGGCGTGGAAAAGTTGCGAGGGGGTATATTTGATAGTACATATATACTCCGTTTAAGAATTATTGACATCTCGGTTGGCTGTGAAAAATCGAATTTAAGTTGGCAATAGACTATTCAGTAATATTTTGGGTTGCTAAATTCAGGTTGGTATAGGAATAACACTAACATTACCCATAGAAATCTTGCTTTGATGATTTTATCGAAGATATTGGTGAATATGTAATTATAAAAATTTGCTCTGAATTTGAGTTTTTTTTGTCTTTTGCTATTAAAATGGCTGGAATTGACGAGGATACATCGCGCCTAACAAGAGAACGCCAGGCAGTTTGTCGGTGTCACTTCGAGTTTTTCAAAGATTTGGCATATATTTCCGCTAGTGTTTCAGGTAAACTGTTATTCACCTACTCAAAGTGTATTCTGATTGATCAATGTCTCTCAAATTTTCAGATTTTACAAGCCCCGTCCGTAAAATATTAGCATGTTATTATAGCCTAGAATTAGCAGTGGAAGAAAACCTGTGCGATACGATTATTCCTTCAAAGAGACATTGAATGACTTTGTTTTTGCTAGAATTGAAAACAATGAATATATCAGTTTAGATATCCTTTTCGAACTGGCCAAAGAGCACCTAGATTTCAATTGATCGAAGTCAACATTATATTATATCATAAAAAAAATTGGATACAAATACAAAAAAGTTGATCGAAGGAAAATTGTTACTGATAAACAGAAAAATATAATAAAAATAGTACGATATTGTGATAAATACCGAGAATACATGGAACAAAACGTAAAATTCATTTATCTAGATGAAATTTGGATATTCAAAAACGGTATACAAATTTGTCAGTGGACACTAGAAAATAATCCAACAGGTATGCCGAGTATATTCAAGGGTAAAGGCAGAAGGTGCACTATTTTGAATGCTGAAACAATTGATGGATTTTTACCTGGATGTGATCCGATTTTTGACAATGGTATTAATGATAAGGATTACTATGAATGGTGAATTATTTCATAAATGGGTTATTGAAAAATTGAAACCTTCCCTGCAAAAGGATGCCCATCAATAGGATTATGTCAGCTTATTCAATAAACACATCCAAATCACTACACTACGTGGAAACAAAGTTTTCAATATTTTTATCTTTGCTCTTGTATCATTCATAGATATTTCAAGTTTATTTATTATACTTATACTGTATAGTACCCTGTTCACATTCCCTCTGCTGATACACATGCTATATTGTTCCCAATTCAAAAGTATACTGAATAATTGTAAAATTGCTCATCAATTATAATATTTTCAATAATTCATGGACAGTTTTAATGAATGAAAATAAAAATTGACTTTCTTGAAGTATTCAACACCGAGCAATAAATAATTCACAAATTGGTTCATATATTGATAGTTCGGTACAAATTTCATGTCAAAATTCTTCATGTACTACATAGATTCTTAATTTTTGTTTCTCTCTTCTTTCTTAATACATTAAAACGTTTTTTCCAATCCATTCTTTTGGCCCTGTGCTTGAGAAGTATCCAAAAATTTTTTTCTGTTGCACCACTAGCTACCTGCTAGAATCCCATTAATTATCCTTCTTGAATCCTGACATAAAATGGTACTCTTATAGTTATATGGTTAGAATTTTGCAAGATTTCCAACACCAATAAATATTGCATGGTCCCGAGTGAAAATAAATATTTATTTGAATGATCTTCAATTTTCCATGGTTGTCTTTTATATGAGATAATTTCATATGAAAGCAGTCCACGATATTTTTGCGCTTTCAAACCTGAACTCCCATGTATTGTAGAAACTGCAATCGATATATTCCGGCTTAATTATTCGATAATTCCGATAATTCGTATACTCAACACTTTTCTAGGTTATATTTATGTTTTATTTCTATGATGAAAACAGTAACTTCTTTGTAACCAGAAATAAAGCCTCGACTGGACGTTCATGGCCTGCTTCGATGTCAATAATTCTTAAATGGACTATATACTATTTAACGAGCTACGACTATAACAATAAATACAAAGATACAAGTACAGAGAGAGAACTTTATTTACAAATCCCAATAGTATCCTATAACAATGTATTATTTATCTTGATTGTGGGTTTCAGCATGGAGTAGAAAGTCTCTAGCGATGCTTTATATTTAGTGCTAAGTTCACTAAAATATGCCAAACAAACATTCTCTGTAAACGATGACTCAATATTCTTACTGCTACACCAATTTTGAAAACTGTTGTATACACCTTTATATTCGTTTTGGGATTTTTCAGGCAATAAATTCTTTATGGTAACATTGGCTGATATTCTTATTTCTGAAGGTGTAAATAATAATTCATCTTCTCTACCTGAATTCATCTTTTTCAGCAAAACATTCACAATAATAATTGATTTGAGAAAACGTCAAGTGACCTCCCCTCGATACCAATAATGGACTGTTCCCTTTCGGCCAATCGGCTTGTTAAGAAGCACAGAGCCAGGGAGTTATAGTAGTGAGTTATTATAACTCACGTTGTTTGTTTACAGAAACTATTAGTTGCTCAAAAGTAGTTGAATAGTGAATATATAATTCAATAGGAGTAAATAATAGTATATTATTTAACGAGCGGTAATGTAGGTCATAACTCACGTAGATGAAATTTGCAGCACGAGCCGGAGGCGAGTGCTGTAATTCATCAAGTGAGTTATGACCATTACCGCAAGTTGAATACTATACTTTATCTACGATTGTAACAATAAATACTAAAATACAAGTACAGAGAAAGAACTTTATTTATAAATCTTAATAGTTACATATAACCATGCATTATTTTTGTTGATTGTGCTTCTTAGCATGGAGTAGAAAGTCTATAGGGGCGATGCTTCATATTTAGTGCTAAGTTGACTAAAATATGCCAAAAGAACATTCTCTGTAAACAATGACTTGATATTCTTACTGCTACGCCAATCTTGAAAATTGTTGTATACACCTTTATATTTGTATTTGTATTTTTCGGGCAATAAATTCTGTATGGTAACATTAGCTGATTGTCTTATTTCTGAAGATGTACATAATAGTTTATCTTCACTATCTGAATTAATCTTTTTCAGCGAAATATCCACAATAATAATTAGGTATCAACTCAATTTGATTAAACGTCAAAATTATTCAAGTGACCTCCTCTCAATACTAATAATGGACTGTTCCCTCACGGCCAATCACACAGGGAAGTTATAGGAGTGAGTGAGTCGGAGAACACTCACGGTGTTTGTTTACATATATCATTACTCCATCGAAAGTGATTGAGTAATGACTATATTATTCAATCGGAGTAGATAAACGTATTTATCTCAATTCAAAACCCGAAACGGTCTTTTCGTCAATTTATGAACGTAATTTTCGAAATGAAACATCTGAAAACATGATAGTGTGACTTGGACTCGACGAATTTCGAGTATTTGTCGGTAAATTGCGGAGATCAAAGAAACATCAGAGAAACCGGTGGCTTCAGCATTACGCCGTTCCATCCGTGAGGACGTTCTGCCCTTGCAACCTGACCCCTTTCAGTCGGCGCGGCGGTCCTCGATGCCTCCTCAAATGAAACGATAGAAAAACTCGGGCAAATGAAGTCATTTTGGATTTGTTTTATTGAGTGGCCGAATTCGACGTCATTGTTTGCAAGATATCCCGTGGGTCGGGCCCGAACACAATGGGGCCGTAGCTCATGGGAACGGCCGACGTAAATCTCTCGCCCGAGCGTTCCGCGGCTAATGTACCGACTACACTTCGCAGAAACGCGCTGCATTATTCCCGCAATCTTGCCTGATGGCCCCCTCTCCATGAGAAACAGGGATAAAGTGTTCTTAATGGCGATTTGCGAGCGTTAACATTATATCTTAGCAAGCAATTAGAAAAATCTTTACGGCCGTTACAATTTATAAGCGGCCGTTACGATTTATAAGCGGCCGTTCCGCGAATTGACGCGGCAACGGCCGGCGGAAACGCGGCTTCATTCAGCCGGAGGAATCCATTCAATGGTAAATGGAATCGCAGTTGTTGAAATTAATTCTTGACGATAAGAGATATATATCGATTATCTTCCTTTCCTAGTGGATATCGACGCAATACCTGCCGGAGAATCTATTTTATCGTGATCTGAATCGGTGATGATACCACATATGCGAAAATGATTGATGAAATATACAAGGTTGGCCAATAAAAACCAGACATGGCTTTGGGTGTGACAATACAGTAGAAAAATCATCCCCGAGCACGTCAATTTCAGTTTGCAGGGGACCAGTTGTTCATCGCATTTGCATCATTTAAGTCGAGACTCCTTCAAATCAGCACCAAAAGCTCCCCTTTGTTGGGGAGCTGGGAAATCGGTTCATGTACCTACAGAGATTGGGAGACGGTTTCTTTTGAACCGGACAGGTGGCGTGAGTGGGGAATATTCTCCGATCGCCGCTGCGTTTCGTTTCTAAATTTTTCGTTTTCTTACTGAGAGATGAGACTTGAATAAGTCGAAACTGGTCTATAGTTGCGAATAATGGATTTGGTGTTCTCTGGGGTTACATGGATTGATTTGTTGGCTTGCTTATTAGTTCATCTGAAACAATTTTTTTTCCATTATATGTAATTTGAATCTCCAGATAAGCAGCCAATAGATTATAAATACTACAAAAATAGAAGGAAATACTTTCATTACCTATTCTACATTTTATATCCATTCTAGAGAATTTTCGATCGAAGAATAAATGAAGTTTATACAGAGTGTCCCAAGTTCGAGTGCCTTCTACACTTTTCTTGAGAACTGGACCTATTTGAAATCTGGAAGTTTGGATTATGATATTGTTCGACTTTATCTACTGTGCTAAAATATTCTTGAAGGCTGAACACTTTCAGTTATACAGGGAATGAAGATAAATTTCTCGAAAAATTTTTTTTTGCATTTTTTCGTCTCTTATATGATCGATTATTCAATTTTAAATCAATTTCTATTCAAATCGTTGCATTCGTCGAAATTGTTTTCAAAATATCGAAAAAAAAAACTAAAAAAATAGGGAGATTATGCGTAGTCAGTATTATGTTCGTTTTTCCTATTCTCAATATTTCAAGCATAAATTGTTTTTACGTTTTAGAAGTAGAAGAATGGCGGAATATTGTGCATCTACTTTAGTTTGGAAAACTCGTCACAGGGTGTTTCGAATATTTTGTCAAAAATTGTGTTCAAAATTTCCCCATAACTTTTGTTTTTTGAATCAGAACCCTATTTTTTTATGATTGCGTTGGATTCTGCGAAGAAAAATTATGATAGTGTTCAAAGATGTGTATGCTCCTAAATTAAATAATTCCTGAGTTATCAAGGATTTTCTGAATTTATGTCGTATATACGTAGAGATAAACTCATAAAATCTGTTTTATAACAATAATCTGTGTTCATAGAAGATAAATTATTGCAATAATTCCCTATGATCACAGATTATTGTTATAAAACAGATTTTATGAATTTATCTCTACGTAGGTACGACATAAATTCAGAAAATCCTTGATAACTCAGGAATTATTTTATTCAGGGGAATAAACATCTTTGAACACTACCATTATATTTCTTCCCAGAATCCCACGCAATCTTGAAAAAAAAGATTCTAATTTAAAAAACAGAAGTTATGGGATAATTCTGATCACAATTTTTGACAAAATATTTAAAACACCCTGTGACGAGTTAATTTAAATTTAAGAGATGCATAATATTCCGCCATTCTAGAAAAAATAAAACAATTAATGCTTGAAATATTGAGAATAGGAATAACGAACATAATACTGACTACGCATATCTTCGTTTTTCAGTTTTTTTTTCGATATTTTGAAAACTATTTCGACGAGTGCGCAACGATTCGAATAGAAATATATTTAAAATTGAATAATCGATCATATAAAAGACGAAAAAATTTCGAGACATTTATTTTGACTCCCTCTATAACTGAAAGTATTCAGACTTCAGGAATATTTTAGCTCAGTAGAGAAAGTCGAACAATATCATAATCCAAATTTTCAGATTTCTAATAGGTCCGGTTCTCAAGAAACGTCTAGTAGACACACGAATTTGGGACACCCTGTATGTTGGTAGAAATTGTGGGGCTCTAATATTCTTTCAATTTTCTTCGAAAAAAAAAATTTATAATCGCATTTTCTTCACCAGATAAATGGATCAATTCGAGCAGTAATTTCATCATGATTAGAATGCATTGCAAAATTCCCCAGATACTCTCTACTTCTTATGCCCCATTAGACATTCTTCTACTTGTTTTTAGCTTTCGGATAAAACGTTCTGTTCTGTATCGATATGTTAATAAGGTACCTATTCCTATGATCATTGCCATCAATAACTGCCCGTCGTGAAATTTTGATGGCCAATCTCCTGTGTCTTAACGAGCTGCCATTCATTTCATCAAAGTCAAAACGACTGTCTATCTAGGCAAATTAGCAAATTTCTAGAAAAACAAGACTGGTGGTCGTCAATTTTTATTATCCATCGGAAATCATAACGAATGGGGACCTCAGATATTCGGAAAACCATGTTTTACCATTTAGTGACAGTATTTCACACATATTTATGACCAAAAATTATCGATGATTGGATTCAATAGGTCTGTTGAT
This sequence comes from Aphidecta obliterata, assembly GCA_963966015.1. Taxonomy (NCBI): domain Eukaryota; kingdom Metazoa; phylum Arthropoda; class Insecta; order Coleoptera; family Coccinellidae; genus Aphidecta; species Aphidecta obliterata. Next base: position 13,667,328 of record OZ014435.1, on the reverse strand, counting down.
TAGTAATAAAATTTAATTTGGCGATAAGGCCAACTGATTTATAGTAAAGGCATATTTCGACATAAATATTCAGTTGAAACACATGTTCACCAACGAGAATTCAGAAAGTTGCGTTTTGCACCATATGTTCGCCGTGAGAAATTCGAGGAAAATGCTCGATTTCCTACATTTTCGAAAAAAAATGTGGACCATTCATTTCAACTGTCAATTCGTTCGGAAACAGTAAAGAACTGCACTGCAATTGTAGATCGTCAAAATTTAAATCCGAGGAAATTCAGCTCTAAACTTGATTCAAGTGCCTCTCGATGACATTTCTTGATAGTTGAAGTTGATAGAACCTCTCAACTTTCGAAACTTGAACAACATTTTTTATTTTGTTTGAATAGTTCGAGCACAAAGTGATTGACTGGGTTTATACTCGAGATGAAAACATCACAAAATATTATTATGAGGAATGATGATGGCATTTTTTTCAGATTCTTTACAGAAATGTTATGAAATATAGAGGGACGGAAACAGTGAGGTGGATATAATAAAACATTGTGTTAATCTGGGAGCGCTTTCCATTCGATTATTGCATTCTACATTTCCCAAAAATACATATGTAACTATCCAAATCAAGGCAGTCGAAAAAAAAATGTGTAATGATTCCAAAAGTTTCATCACTAAAAATTCATCCGATAAATTCTCATAATTTTTTTGATGATAATAATGAAATGAAAATCAAGGACCCGAATGTGTCAAATATAAACTATAAAATAATTATAACGCATATTATTAAGGCCAAGAAATGTTCGAAAGTTGGACCTGCGTTATTTTCAAATTCAACAAATTATCTGGTAGTCGGTAATAAAATGTTATGGTTATTTTATGGCTGTTACTGCTTCACGAAGTCTAGAAAAAATTTGGTCTAAATCACCAGGTAACGGGAAAATGAAATTTCGAAATTTTTATTGGAATATATCGTAGTCAGACAAAATAGATTCTGATACACTTTATCGAAAGAAATTGTTTGGCACTAGTTTCTATATTAGGATATTTCTTGTTCAGGAGACATTATTTTTTGAAAATTGCATTACAATCATTTCAGTATCGTGAACTGTTATTTTATGACAGAATTATCAACTTTCTTTCATAGGAATTTCACATATTTTCTTTTGTTTTCTTCACTTCTACACCTCTCGATAAAACTGAATAATGAAAATATTTAACTATTTTCAAGAAAACATATCCGAAGGAAGCTTTACAAATTAAACTATAAAATTCAAATATTTTTATTTGAAGTTAACGAATATATGAATTGAATAGAAGTGTACGTAAACAGGGTGTTTTTAAATGTGGGGCTTTCTTTGACAGGCAATAGAACTCGTCAAAATAAATCATTATACTAAAAATCGTTCATATAAAATATCCACCTGAGCCGAGTATTTCGAAATCAAAGTTACCCACGAATCTGAGAAATTCCCAGCCCGGATCTGACTTAGGTTCTTATTGAGATTTAAATGTGTTTATAACCGCGGTCTAATCGAAGTCGGTATACGGGAAATCGTCTATGATGGGTATGATTATTGAAAATTTTTCGATCTCAACCCCTGTGATTTCTACCTTTGGGGTCATTCGAAAACATTAGTGTATAGTGACGTGAGTGAGGTGAATAGTGCGTAAGAACTGAGACAACGCTTTGAAAATACTTGTGACATTATTCGTGAGCAAACTGATGTGATAGTTGCTGCATGTTACCATTCGTTATTAGACTTTGTGCACATCAAACGATTGGTGGCGATTTAGAACAGTTTCTGTAATCAATTGGGATCAATTTATCAATGAGTTTGTGAACTTCCTAATTTTTTTTATAGGACCCTTTCAATCAGTAATTTTTCCTCCCCCCAGGTCGACTTTTAGAATTATACCATAAAGGAAAAATCTCCTAATAAAAGTTGAAAGAGAATATACAAACTTGCGATAAATTCTCGTTCCAGAAAAGATCGCAAAGCAAGTCAAGAACTTTATTTACTTGCTGGAAAAAGTTATGAGGGAATGCATATGGCATAGTGATTCTTCACAGGTCTCTTTACAGAAAGATTAAACGATCCGGAGTCATATTAAGATGTTGATGCCAAGATTTTTTGCACTTTTTTCAAATTGAATATCCTATAATATGATCAACTTCCGGCAAATGATCCCTTTTGATAAGTACTGAAACCTGTCAAAAAAAAACCGTTACCTTGAAACACGCTGTTAGGTTAGGTTAGGTTAGTTTCTTTTAGGACATTGTTGAATATGTTTCTCAAAATGAATTGATATTTAGGTTAGGTTAGCATAGCTTTGGTCATTTAGATTTGAATCTGGTTAGCTTACTTTGAATGGTTGCTCTTGAAAATAATTGAATATTTTCCTTATTTGGTTTTATGATTAGGTGTGAAAATGAAGAAAAAAAAAGAAATTGTGGAATATTCGAATATTCTATTAAAGCTTGTTGATAATTCTGTCAAAGAGTTATAATTTATGATGAATCTGTCATTGAAACGTCACATTTTTATGGTTGCAATGCAATTCTCAAGAAATCATATCTCTTAAACTAGAAGTTTGCTAAGATAGAGACTAGTTCCAATCGATTTCTCATGAAAAAGTCTATTTATGAAAAATAAACCATCAAAATCCATCGTTGGGCCAATGTGAGTGAACTTGAACCCATTGTAGAATTCTAAATTTCTTTAAACCTCTAGTCCGGTTCAGTGCGACGTTTCGGTTTTATGATCAAAATTCGGTTTTTCGAGATCAACTTCAACTGTCCACTCTTTATGGAAGTATGTACCAGAAATAGTCAGTAAAAATGTTCGAACCATTTGTCTTCAGAGGCCTGCTTCAATTAAATAATAAGATGGTAATGATTCGTTTGACACAACGAGGTTTCATTTTCATGAATCCCAAAAATTTTTTGTTCCAGAATATTCGTAAATTGAAAATATCATTCGATCAATATCCGACAACATTGTTCTTGTGAGAGAATTTCTAAACTTTATATGCACATTCTTATTGAAGGACATACTAATAAGAGCATCAGATCGTCAATGCTCTTGTTAATCGAAGCCATCGAAGCCCTAAATTCCGACTCCGCAAAGTGGACCTGCCTACCCTCAATGAATAATTCTATGCTCGCCGCCATACTCGACATTTCCATAGAACACGAGAGACATAAACAGCGCATTAATTAACGACGTACCACTCGAAACACGGTGTTAAGAGGCGACTTTTTCGTCGTTCGGGCTCTAATGGAACTTCGTATTTACGATCGCTATCTACCCATATTTCGCACGCGTAAAAATCACAGAAGATTAAAACATTCCGGACGCGGCCACGGAGCGGCCACAGAGTTAAGTGCACGTTTCTGTGAATTATCATCGACGGGACACTCTGGGAGATGCGGACATCAGTTTCACAAACGAGGGACTAAATTATATCGGATGTGAAATTTAACACTCTATCCATTCCTCGCGGTTTGTGTTTAGATAATTTCTAGTTGAGAGGTGTTTGGATAGCTGGGAGGTAGATTCATCGATGATGGACGAAGGAAATTTATCGCGCAGAAGATGGTTGGGGCAATAAACAACTCATTCGGTCTTCAATGGGTTAAGTTGGGATATATGTAAATCCGGCTCGAAAGACCAAATAGCGTAGAAATCTGTAGAATTACTTAAGTTTTTGTTTATTCTTTGATTGTGTGAAAGGATTTATTCGATACATTTTTTCAAAATTACACACTAAGATTTACGACGTTGCCTCTATCTAGATACAAAAAAAAATACGAATAAAACTTGTGTGGTTGCGACTGAATTTTGATGAAATGTTATCAAAAATATGGTAGCGTGCAGATTTTAGGGGATACCTACAATATTTTTGATAGGATAACCTGAATGTTATTGAATACTTGGAATTAAATTTTTTCCTGATTCAAAAACTATACCATAATTTTACCCCTATCTCATCTTTTGCATCACTGGAAGGTTTCATACCCATTGAGCAGTGTAAATTCCTCAAATTATATTTTGTCGGGTCAAACGAGGCGAAATGATTATTATTAATAAAGTTTAAGTGGATAAGTTGAATCGAAAAAACTCGCCAACAGAGTTGTCTTAAAAAATACTGTTGTAAAAAAGTGGTTCATATTTAATTTTTTTTATTTTCTCTGCTGCTTGCTTGCTATTCAGATAAGTTAGACAAACACCAATTCGATTTCGTTGAAAAACTTCTATAAGTATAAAGGGATAATTATTTCGTAACATCTAAAAATAAGTAACCGTTAAATAATTCTGATGTCCATCAACTGATACCTTCCTTCACCTGAAGGCCACAAGAAATGCGCTCAAATCGACTCGGACTTTGGGACCCAGCTAATTGCAGTTTATTTCACGTAATTATGATTTCACGCATGACGTACCCGACAAGAAGACTGTTATTACCTGTTGATTTTCGTTAAGAAATTGTTGTTTTACCGAAATAATAGGTATACGCTTTTTGTCAGTCAATTTTGCTGCGAAGTATCGATCAATTTTATACTGGTTTATTTAGTGACTTCGGCCGGTGGGACTGGTTTATTTCTCTTCTTTGAGGCATGGCCTACTGGTTTGGTGGGTACGGTGTTGCCGGTGAATGTTTCGAGAACCGAAGGAAGATTCAAGAATTCTGAATCGAACCATACGTTATAACAAAGTTATGAAAATATGGCACAATTCATGAGAAATTAGCCTCCATACTCCCAGATATTTGATGATTGAAAATTATAAAATTCCTTCTCAACTCGAATTGTTGGAAAAAATGGAATTTTCTTGAATATTTGACCGCTACTTCGGTATAATTTATTTGACTGAAAGACTAAAGATTCATTTTTTAAGCGCTTGTTTCTATGTCCAAATGTCTGTAATTTTCGAATTTTTATCCGAGAATGGTCTTGAACGATTAGGTTGGACTCACAGATAAAGAATTCCTGCTCCAATTCGATTGTCATTCTCGAAAGAAAAAGCCTAGAGTTTTGAAATTTTCAAGGTACTTTCGAGGTCTGAATGCGCCGGTTGATCTTGTTTGGGGGTAATCCGCCTAAGAGTTTCATAGATGAAGCCATGTAAATTATTATCTTCCCCATAATTCTCAGAATACCGATACGATCGAATTGAAACTTTGTTTTTGAGCGCTCGATCTACTTACACGAGGGCTATATCATTTCGTCACGATGTCTGTATTTTTCGAATTTTGAGCCGAAAATGGTCTCAATCGACTATGTTCGACACACTGATGATGAATCCGTCGGAAAATTCGAGTCTGTCTGTCCGTCCGTAAGCACGATTACTATCGAACGGAACAACCTAAAGACTTGAAATTTTCAATGTGGGTTCAGTTTTCGAATGCCTCGGTTGAGTTCGTTAATGGGCCAAATTCCACCAGGGGTTCCGTAAATATGGCCGTTCAAAGTTTTTTTCCCCTGATTACTTGAAAACTACAGATTCGATCGAGATGAAATTTTGCACTCAAATGGAGAATGAGGTGTTCAAGCTACATGTGAAACGTTGTCCAGATCACATGACCAGAACCATAGATACCATAGAAAATTGTAACTTTTGAACGAAAACGCCTAGGGACTTGAAATTTTCAGGATAGGAGGGGATCTGGAATGTCGCGTTCACGTTTATCAATGATCAGAATTATACTAGGGGTTCCGTAAATACGGTCGTTTGAAATTTTTTTTTCTTGATAATTTCGAAACTACGGATTCGATCGAGATGAAATTTTGTATTTCATTCCAGAATGATATATTAAAGCAATATTTTGTCCAGATCGCATGACCAGAACCATAGAAACCATAGACAATTGTAACTTCCAAATGGAAAGGCCTAGGAACTTGAAATTTTCAGGGTGGGTTTGGATCGCGAATATCGCGGTCACGTTCATCAATGAGCAAAATTAGACTAGGGGTTCCGTAAATATGGCCGTTCAAAATATTTTTTCCTTATAGTTTCGAAACTGTTGCTTGAATTGGAATGAAATTTTGCACCCAGTTGAGAAATAATGTATTCAAACTACGTGCGAAATTTTGTCCAGATCGCATCACCAAGACCATAGAGATACCGTAGAAAGATCTAGCGAATTATCAAAAAAAAAATTGTCTGGAGTTTCGCCTAAGTTTCAGAATATTTTTGACAGCTGTCGAAAATTCCTTCAATTGATTTCTGAAACTAGAAAATGCGAATCTACCTACAAGGTGGATGTACGAGCGCTCAAAAGCTCCTGACTTCACGGCAGTGCTTTTCGTAATTTTTTTTTAATGATATTGCTAATTTTGAAATATACGTGCGGAAAAACTGATTTTCCGCACGGATATCGTTGCGGAAAATTGATTTTTCCGCACGGCTGTAGAAGAAGATTTTCATCATAACTTTTTCAATTCCTACAAGACCCGCTGTGTGTAACGAAGGCAATTTGGAATCGACGTTCCGGCGTACCCGCCGTATCCATATGCCCGATAGGGAAGAACGAAAAACATTCCATTATAATCGAGAAATACGAGCGATCCAATCCCAATTTAGAAGATCGGGATTTATGCCGGGTTTCGATTCGATTTCATTCTCATGCCCGGTCGAGCGGAGGTCGTAAACCACTCCGTGGCATTGTCCGAGAACGGCGAGATATATTTCTGCGATCGTTAAAAGGCGCAAAAAAAGGACGCACGCGAAAAATGAGAAAAATGGAGGAGCGAACAGAAAACGTAATGAGAAATCCGTGTGTGTGTGTGTCTGTGAGTGTGTGACGTTGTCCATTGAGCACGGCGCGAGATGTCTGAAATATTCGCGAGATGGGGCCGGTGAACTGCCCAGCGCGATGTTGCCGGATCGTGAGAACGTTGGTTGAGTTTGAGGTTTGATCTAGTCACATCTCACATCTCACATCTTCGATTTATCCTATACGAAACAATAACAACCTGGCACAAAAATTGAGCGCTCGTACTACCTACTTACACGAGGGCTATATCATTTCGTCACGATGTCTGTATTTTTCGAATTTTGACCGAAAATGGTCTCAATCGACTATGTTCGACTCACTGATGACGAATCCGTCGGAAAATTTGAGTTGGAGAATGAGGTGTTCAAGCTACATGTGAAATTTTGTCCAGATCGCATGACCAGAACCATAGAAACCATAGAAAATTGTAACTTTTGAACGGAAACGCCTAGGGACTTGAAATTTTCAGGATAGGTGTGGATCTCGAATGTCGTGATCACGTTCATCTATGAGCAAAATTATACTGGGGGTTCCGTAAATATGGTCGTTTGAAATTTTGTTTTCTTGATAATTTCAAAACTACAGATTCGATCGTGACGAAATTTTTGTATACTAATGCAGAATGATGTATTCAAGCTACATTTCTCCAGATCACATGACCAGAACCATAGAAACCATAGAAAATCATAACTTTCGAACGGAAAGGCCTAGGGACTTGAAATTTTCAGGATAGGTGTGGATCTGAAATGCCGCGTTCACGTTTATCAATGAGCAGAATTATACTAGGGGTTCCGTAATTACGGTCGTTTGAAATTTTGGTTTCTCGTTCATTTCGAAACTACGGATTCGATCGTGACGAAATTTTGTATACTAATGCAGAATGATGTATTCAAGCTACATTTCTCCAAATCACATGACCAGAACCATAGAAACCATAGAAAATCATAACTTTCGAACGGAAAGGCCTAGGGACTTGAAATTTTCAGGATAGGTGTGGATCTGAAATGCCGCGTTCACGTTTATCAATGAGCAGAATTATACTAGGGGTTCCGTAATTACGGTCGTTTGAAATTTTGGTTTCTCGTTCATTTCGAAACTACGGATTCGATCGAGATGAAGTTTCGTATTTTAATCGAGAATGATATATTAAAACAATATTATTCCAGATCGCATGACCAGAACCATAGAAACCATAGAGAATTGTAACTTTTGAACGGAAAGGCCTAAGAACTTGAAATTTTCAGGTTGAGTTTGGATCGCGAATATCGCGGCCACGTTCATCAATGAGCAAAATTAGACTAGGGGTTCCGTAAATATGGCTGTTTGTATTTTTTTTCTGGTAATTTCGAAACTACTGAGCGGATTGGGATGAAATTTTGTACCTAATTGAGTAATAATGTGTTCAAACTACGCGCAAAATTTCGTCCAGAGCGCATCACCAAGACCATAGATACCGTAGAAAATTCTAGCGAATTATCGAAAAAAAATTGGTCACCTAAAGCACTGACATGAAGTCTGGAGTTTCGCCTAAGTTTCAGAATTTTTGTGACCTGTCGAAAATTCCTTCAATTTATTTCTAAAACTGGAAAATGCGAATCTACCCACAAGGTGCATGTACGAGCGCTCAAAAGCTCCTGCCTTCACGGCAGTGCTTTTCGTAATTTTTTTTTGAAAAAACTGCAAATGTTCGTTAGATCATCATTACCGAAAAATTGTCGTTTTATTCTGAATAATCTGTTTCTGCATTTTCGCACAACTTAACTTCTCCGTGATATACGGCGTCCGCACACGGCACCGTGTCAGCGGCCAGCGTCGAGTAGTCGTACCTCACTCGCCGAAAAAAAACGAGGATAAAATCGAAGGAATGTTGGTACAAGAGAAACGTCGAAAACCGTTTATAAATTATGACATAAATGCACGTAAAACTTGCAGTTAAGCTACCTGGTAATGCATGTACGCCAGTTATTTAAATTACCAAGGGGGAATATACGGCCCGGTCCCAGGTAGTCATTTACGTCGCGGCACGCAATCTGGAGGGCACGTTGCGGTGCGCCTTCGTCTTCTTCCAGCCCCGCGATTTATCTCACGTCCCCGATTTATCATAAATCCGGACCGCGGGGACGTCGCTAAATTATGGTTTTCGTATGCGGCGTTTTTTTCCCTTTTTTCTTCGTTTGTTCGCGCTGCGGAATTTCGGGTTTCGCTGCCGCGTTGCAGGCGAGGAGGGGGGGGTTGTTCTTGCTGGTAATCGTGGCCGGGAAATTTATAATGACGCTCGGAATTACGTCCGCCCATCAAGATGGTTTTGCGTAATTTTTAATGGGCACTGGGGTAAATTGGTTCGATGTTATTCCAGGAAAGTGCTCGTATGCAATTTACGCCGATTATTTCGGTTTTGTACGTAATATCGGTAGATTGTTGGGAACAGAGAATCCGTATATTCGGAAATTTGGTCTCATCGAGCGTTTATCTTGAGGGGAATAAAATTCATCGATTTCTGACAGAAATAATAATAATTTCATGGTATTAGTATAATCACAATATTGTCATCGTATACAGAAAAAGAAATGTACAAAAGTCTCTAAATCCATGATATAGAGCCCTACCATAAAGAAGGCGGCCTGACGCGGCTGGAAAATGCGGCAAACAGTAACCATGAAATGAGGTCATCTGGGTGATCTTTTATGGAGAGAGGTATGCAAACATCGAAAATTTCCTCAAACTCCGTTAGCGTAGAGAAGTAGTTCAAAATTGACCGCCTATTCCAAAAATTCATAAGAAATAGTATATAACCTCTTCCACGAAGATTTTCCTCGGTTTCCCTATGGGTCCCTTGAAAAAGCATAATCACCTTCACATCGTGCTCATTCGCTTATTGAGCGCTCGTACTACTTACACGAGGGCTATATCATTTCGTCACGATGTCTGTATTTTTCGAATTTTGAGCCGAAAATGGTCTCAATCGACTATGTTCGACTCACTGATGACGAATCCGTCGGAAAATTCGAGTCTGTCCGTCCGGCCGTCCGTCCGTCCGTCCATCCGTCCGGCCGTCAGCACGATAACTCTCAAACGGATCAACCTAGAGACTTGAAATTTTCAGTGTAGGTTCAGATCCCGAATGCCTCGGTTAAGTTCGTTAATGGGCCAAATTCCACCATGGGTTCCGTAAATATGGCCGTTCAAAGTTTTGTTTCCCTGATTACTTCGAAACTACAGATTCGATCGAGTTGAAACTTTGCACTCAAATGAAGAATGAGGTGTTCAAGGTACATGTGAAATTTTGTCCAGATCGCATGACCAGAACCATAGAAACCATAGAAAATTGTAACTTTTGAACGGAAAGGCGTAGGGACTTGAAATTTTCAGGATAGGTGTGGATCTTGAATGTCGTGATCACGTTCATCTATGAGCAACATTATACAAGGGGTTCCGTAAATACGGTCGTTTGAAATTTTGTTTTCTCGATAAATTCGAAACTACGGATTCGATCGAGATGAAATTTTGTATTTCAATCGAGAATGATATATTGAAGCAATATTTTGTCCAGATCGCATGACCAGAACCATAGAAACCATAAAAAATCCTAACTTTTGAACGGAAAGGCCTAGGAACTTGAAATTTTCAGGGTGGGTTTGGATCGCAAATTTCACGGTTACGTTCATCAATGAGCAAAATTAGACTAGGGGTTCCGTAAATATGGCCGTTCAAAATATTTTTTTTCTGATAGTTTCGAAACTACTGATCGGATTGGAATGAAATTATGCACCTAGCTGAGGAATAATGTATTCAAACTACGTGCAAAATTTTGTCCAGATGGCATCACCAAGACCATAGATACCGTAAAAAATTCTAGCGAATTATCGAAACAAAATTGATCAGCTGAAGCACTGACATGAAGTCTGGAGTTTCGCCTAAGTTTCAGGATTTTTTTGACAGCTGTCAAAAATTCCTTCAATTGATTTCTAAAACTGGAAAATGCGAATCTACCTACAAGGTGCATGTACGAGCGCTCAAAAGCTCCTGCCTTCACGGCAGTGCTTTTCGTAATTTTTTTCAAATAGAACCGCTTTTGACCTTCTAAATTTTTTTAAAATTCGAATTTAAAATACAAAACTTATTGCCTTTTGACTGGAAAGGTTTTCAGTTTTTTCGAACAGATTCGGTCATACGAGTCTTGAATAAATCAGAAAAAGATTATTCGAAAAAACTAACGTGAATGATTATTGAAGTCAACTCGACAGAATGATTAATAAATATGTATGTATTTATTTCAGAGAATAAGAATTGATGAAAAGCACTGCCGTGAAATCAGGAGCTTTTGAGCGCTCGTACATCCACCTTGTAGGTAGATTCGCATTTTCCAGTTTTAGAAATCAAGAAGGAATTTTCGACAGCTGTCAAAAAAATTCTCAAACTTAGGCGAAACTCCAGACTTCATGTCAGTGCATCAGCTGACCAATTTTTTTTGCGATAATTCGCTAGAATTTTCTACGGTATCTATGGACTTGGTGATGCGATCTACGTGCGAATTTCGCACGTAGTTTGAATACATTATTCCTCAGCTAGGTGCAGAATTTCTTTCCAATCCAATCAGTAGTTTCGAAACTATCAGGAAAAAAATATTTTGAACGGCCATATTTACGGAACCCCTGGTCTTATTTTGCTCATTGATGAACGTGACCGCGAAATTTCAGATCCACACCTATCCTGAATATTTCAATTCCCTAGGCCTTTCCGTTCGAAAGTTATGATTTTCTATGGTTTCTATGGTTCTGGTCATGTGATATTTGCGATCCAATTCCACCCTGAAAATTTCAAGTCTATGGTTTCTATGGTTCTGGTCATGCGATCTGGACAAAAAGTTGCTTTAATATATCATTTTCGATTGAAATACAATTTCATCTCAATCGGATCCGTAGTTTCGAAATTATCGAGAAAACAAAATTTCAAACGACCGTATTTACGGAACCCCTAGTATAATTCTGCTCATTAATAAACGTGAACGCGAAATTTCAGATCCACACCTATCCTGAATATTTCATTTCCCTAGGCCTTTCCCTTCGAAAGATATGATTTTCTATGGTTTTTATGGTTCTGGTCATGTGATCTGGAGAAATGTAGCTTGAATATATTATTCTCCATTAGTATACGAAACTTTATCACGATCGAATCTGTAGTTTTGAAATTATCAAGAAAACTAAATTTCAAATGACCATATTTACGGAACCCCTAGTATAATTTCGCTCATAGATGAACGGGATCACGACATTGGAGATCCACACCTATCCTGAAAATTTCAAGACTCTAGGCTTTTCCGTTCAAAAGTTACAATTTTTTATGGTTTCTATGGTTCTGGTCATGCGATCTGGACAAAATTTCATATACAGCTTGAACTCCTCATTCTCCATTTGAGTGCAAAATTTCATCTTGATCATATCTGTAGTTTTCAAGTAATCAGGGGAACAAAACTTTGAACGGCCATATTTACGGAACCCCTGGTGGAATTTGGCCCATTAACGAACTCAACCGAGGCATTCGGAAACTGAACCCACACTGAAAATTTCAAGTCTCTAGGTTGTTCGAGTTGTTCCGTTCGAGAGTTATCGTGCTTACGGACGGCAGGACGGACGGACAGACTCAAATTTTCCGACGGATTCGTCATCAGTGAGTCGAACATAGTCGATTGAGACCATTTTTGGCTCAAAATTAGAAAAATACAGACATCGTGACGAAATGATATAGCCCTCGTGTAAGTAGTTCGAGCGCTCAAAAATTGATGAAAAGCAGTGCCGTAAAGTCAGGAGCTTTTGAGAGCTCGTTCATCCACCTTGTAGGTAGATTTGCATTTTTCCAGATTCGTAGTCTTGAAATTATCAAGAGAACTATATTTCGAAAGACCATATTTACGGAACCCCTAGTCTAATTGGCATTTGGTAACTGAACCCAACCTGAGAATTTCAAGTCTCAAGGTTGTTCCGTTCAAGAGTTATCGTGCTTATATTTATTATATGGAATATAAATAGAGCACAAACAGAAATAGTATTCTAATTTATCTGCTCCTATTGAATTATATATTCATTATTCAACAACTTTTGTGCAATTAATAGTACATACCTGTTAACAAACAACGTGAGTTATAATAATTCACTAACATAACTCCCTGGCTCTGTGCTTCTGAACAAGCCGATTGGCCGAAAGGGATGGCCGAAAGGGAACAGTTTATTATAGGTATTGAGGGGAGGTCACTTGAATCATTTGGACGTTTTCTCAAATTAAGTTAATACCTAATAGTTATTGCGAATGTTTCGCTGAAAAAGATTAATTCAGATAGTGAAGATGAATTATTATGTACACCTTCAGAAATAAGACAATCAGCCAATGTTACCCTACAGAATTTATTGCCCGAAAAATACCAAAACAAATATAAAGGTGTATACAACAATTTCCAAGATTGGTGAGAATATTAAGCCATTTGCATATTTTAGTTAACTTAGCACTAAATATCGCCCCAATGGACTTTCTACTACATGCTTAGAAGCACAATCAACATGCATAATGCATTTTTATATGGTCATAACTCACTTGATGAATTACAGCACTCGCCTTCGGCTCGTGCTGCAAACTTCATCTGCGTGAGTTATGACCTACATTACCGCTCGTTGAATAATATACTATTACTAGATGACCCGGCAAACGTTGTTTTGCCATATCTCTCCCTTTTTTCGCAATTTCAAAATTGCTCGAGGCCTTCGGCCTCTCGTCTCAAAATAACCTATCCTAAACCTAACCTAACCTAACCTAGCTGACCCGGCAAACGTTGTTTTGCCATATCTCTCCCTTTTTTCGCAATTTCAAAATTGCTCGAGGCCTTCGGCCTCTCGTCTCAAAATAACCTATCCTAAACCTAACCTAACCTAACCTAGCTGACCCGGCAAACGTTGTTTTGCCATATCTCTCCCTTTTTTCGCAATTTCAAAATTGCTCGAGGCCTTCGGCCTCTCGTCTCAAAATAACCTATCCTAAACCTAACCTAACCTAACCTAGCTGACCCGGCAAACGTTGTTTTGCCATATCTCTCCCTTTTTTCGCAATTTCAAAATTGCTCGAGGCCTTCGGCCTCTCTTACCTTAGGAAAGCCCGTTTCTCCCTCTCGAAAACGCGGGGGGCGCTTCGCGCCCCCGGTCTCTCCCATTTTTCGCAATTTCAAAATTGCTCGAGGCCTTCGGCCTCTCGTTGTTCTGGCTATAAAAAAATAAGGGTTGATCGTAGAAGGGTGAAAATTGGGGATTGTATGTATTTTTGTATGTTGTATCATAAAAAATAGAAATTAGAAATTTTTTCTAAAAAATAAAAAAAAAAAATTTAGGGGTGGACTACCCCTAACATTTAGGGGGATGAAAAATAGATGTTGGCCGATTCTGATAGATACCGGATAAGCACAAAAAATTTCATCAAAATCGGTTTAGCCGTTCCGGAGGAGTATGGCAACGAACACTGTGGACACGAGAATTTTATATATTAGATTTGCTACAACTATTGAGACAAAGAACTACTCAATAATAAATATTACTTGCCTTTAATCTTAATTCTAAATATCAGTTCAACATTTAATTTTTATTCTCATTCACATGAAAGTTGGTTTCATTTTTTATTGAGTTTTTTTTATCTGTTCTGATAGTATGGAAATGTCGAAAAAAGTCATACACTAATAAAAATCATCAAGCTTTTAACGATTCTATTTCCTCATTAAGGAAGCCCTAATTATCCACAATGTAGGTAAAAACATGAATAAATGAACTAAAAATGTGAGAAAACAAAATAACTTTCCGTTAAGGAATGGCTCAATGTCATAACCACCTACTTCTCTACACTTTTGAGAGCGTGCATGAGGGTGGTTCGTTGATTTCTCTATTAAATCGGTCCTATTTCTTATTTTGCCACAAGCATCAAAAACTCTTTGAGAAAGTTGTTTCCTACGGTCGATTTGTACCGTATGAACTTCCTGTTTGAGCGGTTTCCATAGAAGATAATTCATTGGTGTAAGATCAAGAGATCTAAGTGGCCAAGCCACATGTACACCTCTGCCGATCCACCTGTTCTTGAAAACAGACTTCCAATGTTCGTGCACTAATCTTGAGCGTTCATTGTGTAAAATCCTTTGTTTTGATATACAAATTGTTACATCATTGTCATACAGGGTAAAAAATTAAGCGAAAACGAGTTTTTTTCATATTAAAATTCATGAAGCCAAGCCAAGCAATTTTTTTGGACTTTCCGCTTGAAATATATTTGTGAGAGGAAATTTCCAGTGTTTATATACAGGGTCTATTAACAAAGATAGGAAATTTCCAAAATTATTGTATTCCGGTCCGTGCTCTCTATAATCCTCTGCATCCTATTGATGAATTTTCCATGAAGGGCAGTGTGAGAGCAGGGCCGTATCTAGGGCGTGGCAAGGGTGGCACTTGCCACGGGCGCAAGGTCCGAAGGGGCGCCAAAAAATATCAAAAATAAAAAAATAGAAGCGCCAAGCAAAAAAAATCAATTCGAAAGATGACAACACGGTTACGTAAGTAAGTAATTCGATCACAACATTTCGAAACATTGATATTCAAAGTCCTACAGAATGAGAATGCAATAAGGTAGAAATACAAGAAATATGGTCCAATTGTTATAACCAATTTTCAAAGATGCCGCACTCTGATCATAAATATTACAATCGGCAATATCGTCATGCGATTCCAAGCACAGCCCTTTTACGACTTGTTTACACTACATCCCTTATCGCATTCAGCTTGTTTTGGAGGGCGGCTTCTTTGATGACGATGGTTCATAATCATCAATTTGTTTAGATTTTTAGGCCACATCTGTGGTGATTTAGAAACGATTTGTATTGCCAAAAATTCACCAATCAGAGTTTTGAGCTCAAGAAGTGGGAGAAAAATTGGGAAATCTTATTCTATTCTACATAAATATTGATTTCTTTCAATTGTGAAGAGAAGAGTAAAAAATTTTAATGTTCGTTTAGTGTGTATTCAGATTTGAAGTGTTATAACTTTTGAGTTTTTTTTTTATATTCTGACTTTTTTGTGCCATTGTGCTTTTAGATTCGAGCATTATAAATTGTGCTATTGAAGGTGAGTAAACAGTAAGTAACCTATTTGTTATTTTTTATGAGATTATTCTGGCATCGGATATATTCAATTATTCGTATTAACATAATAATACATATTGTTCCTTTCAATTCAAGAAGAAATATGTTTGGTTCATTGCGGAAAATATGGATTTTCAAACTTGAGTTCTCACTTCTCAGAGCGTCTTTTTTTGAATGAAATCTAATAAAACACTAATTTTAATGTTGGTTTTCATAGTTTTCATTGAATCTTCAATCTCATCTGGCAAAGATTATTCTAGTGATTTTTTTAACGTATGGACTTCTAAAATATTGTAACATCGGGCCATGTACGAAACTATTAGTAGGTACGTGTTTCAAAGGGTAATAAAATAGAATTTGTATGCTAAGTTTGCGGTTCTGTTTGCAGAGATTGTGATTACCAACAAAATTTTATTTTACGTTTGCAGTATGTATTTTTAAATATTAAGTTGAAGAATTTATATTTTTTAAGATAATTGTTCGTATTTATTACATGAATATGAATATTTCATTTTGTTTTTTCAGAATTTGTTTTATTTTTATGCATTTCATTTAAAATATGTATTTCAATGTTTTTAATGAAAAATTTCTCCATAAAAATGTGTATAATTTTGAAACTCTTACGGAAATATGAAAAAAAAATAAGAAAATATGATGGATGAAATAAAATCTACGCAAATGGGGGGCGCTGTCTGATATATTGCCACAGGCGCAATAGTACCTAGATACGGCCCTGTGTGAGAGTATCCTTCAAGATTATTAAGTCGATCATTCATCCATTGCTCGCGATTTTGGTTCGGTTGCTAAGGCAACCATTCCAATTCACGTCAATCTTGCCACTCCAGTCAGTTATTAATTCCTTCGCATGGTAATCGACGTGCGCCTCGAGTTAACGCGAGTTTAAATTGAATCCGCGGTGTACAAAACACTCGAGATTAACTGCCGCCACATACGCCGTTTAGCTACTACCACTTACAGACGATCTGCGAAATTTATTCATGAACCGTCCATGCGTTCGCGGCCACGCACCACTGCCGATGTTTGCATTGTTTTACGTGATCAATTAACTTCCAGCGACTCTTACTTGACGCGCCCGAGAACCGCTTAGCGCGCTGTAACGATACGGAGATGCGTTATTCACGTAGCCGTGCGTCTAGATCGCTATCGCCCATCGATTCGGGTGGAGTTATTCATGGCGCGGTAAATCGTCCCCGCAATTTCCTCCGGATTAATGCGATGGAATCGCGCCGAGGGCGGTTCGCGGGTTAAATTAGACGCAGCGCGGGCAATTATTTCGCGCGAGGTCCGGGGTCGCTTATTCCTTTTTCGATCATAGCTTTCGGTGGTTATTGATTGAGATATTGGCTTCCTTCTAGAGCCTGATGGCTGAGTATCGAAGAAGCATGACCTGTAAGGTTCAAACATTCTAGTTAACCTAGTGTAGACAACTGAGGAAACCCCGGAACAGGAGAATAAAAGGTGAAGACTGAAATTTATAGAAAACTCCACCAAACCTAACTTTCCAGACGATGATGTTACGCCGCATTACTGCCGCCATAACTCCGGCTCGTAACGTACTCCGGAACGACCTTGCCGGGCCGTTCAACATGCAATTTCGGACTGACGTAGGCCATTTCGGTAATTTTATACTGTTTACATTATTCGAGGCGATACGTCTCTGGAATGGCTTACTCGGCAACGGTCTCCCGGATCCCAGTTGGCTGGTTACGCCGCCGGCTACGCCGTCAAATTGCGCCGATAAATTCGGCTAACGTCTCCCAGCCGACTTGGACCGCATCTCATACAGATGGCGACTGTTATCTTCGTTCCTTTGCCGGTTCGACGGAAAGAATGGGCGGCGGTGTCCAGGTCCGGGCATCGGCTCCGGGGAATCTGCGATAATTGTGGGCGGACGGTGTGATGCGAACACTTTCCGAAAGAAAAATGGAAAACCGCGAAAGTCATTTTTCGCAATGGACCAGGTAGAGACGAACAATTTTCGCAAAACTGCAGACCAATTAGCCTACTTACCTTACTTACCTAAAAAATTACGAAAAGCACTGCTGTGAAGTCAGGAGCTTTTGAGCGCTCGTACATCCACCTTGTTGGTAGATTCGCATTTTCCAGTTTAGAAATCAATTGAAGGAATTTTCGACAGCTGTCGAAAAAATTCTGAAACTTAGGTGAAACTCCAGACTTCATGTCAGTGCTTCTGCTGATCAATTTTTTTTCGATAATTCGCTAGAATTTTCTACGGTATCTATGGTCTTGGTGATGCGATCTGGACAAAATTTCGCACGTAGTTTGAATACATTATTCCTCAGCTAGGTGCAAAATTCACTCCAATCCAATCAGTAGTTTCGGAACGATTAGAAAAAAGATATTTTGAACGGCCATATTTACACAACCCCTGGTCTAATTTTGCTCATTGATGAACGTGACCGCGATATTCACGATCCAAACCCACCCTGAAAATTTCAAGTTCCTAGGCCTTTCCGTTCAAAAGTTACAATTTTCTATGTTTTCTATGGTTCTGGTCATGCGATCTGGACAAAATATTGCTTTAATATATCATTCTCGATTGAAAAACAAAATTTCATCTCGATCGAATCCGTATTTTCGAAATTATCGAGAAAACAAAATTTCAAACGACCGTATTTACGGAATCCCTAGTATAATTCTACTCATTGATGAACGTGAACGCGATATTTCAGATCCACACCTATTCTGAAAATTTCAAGTCCCTAGGCCTTTCCGTTCGAAAGTTATGATTTTCTATGGTTTCTATGGTTCTGGTCATGTGATCTGGAGAAATGTAGCTTGAATATATCATTCTCCATTAGTATACAAAATTTCGTCACGATCGAATCTGGACTTTTTGAAATTATCAAGAAAACTAAATTTCAAACGACCATATTTACGGAACCCCAAGTATAATTCTGCTCGAAGATGAACGTGATCACGACATTCGAGATCTATACCTATCCTGAAAATTTCAAGTCCCTAGGCGTTTCCGTTCAAAAGTTACAATTATCTATGGTTTCTATGGTTCTGGTCATGCGATCTGGACAAAATTTCACATGTAGCTTGAACAGCTCATTCTCCATTTGAGTGCAAAATTTCATCTCGATCAAATCTGTAGTTTTCAAGTAATCAGGGGAACAAAACTTGGAACGGCCATATTTACGGAACCCCTGGTGGAATTTGGCCCATTAACAAACTTAACCGAGGCATTCGGTAACAGAACCCACACTGAAAATTTCAAGTCTCTAGGTTGTTCCATTCGAGAGTTATCGTGCTTACGGACGGACGGACAGACTCGAATTTTCCGACGGATTTGTCATCAGGGAGTCGAACATAGTCGATTGAGACCATTTTTGGCTCAAAATTCGAAAAATACAGACATCGTGACGAAATGATATAGCCCTCGTGTAAGTAGTACGAGCGCTCAAAAATTAAAAGCTAAAGCTTCAATAGCTTGCCTGTCTAGGAAAAACTCCCACTAAGCAATGTAGATATTTTAGGACATTCTTACCCCACATGAGCTTGTGGTAAAAAAGACTTCGATGAAAAACTATGGACTGGTTATATCTACCGGGCAAGCCACCAAAGAGTTGGACATTGTAGATTGTAGATTTGAAAAGGGGCTTCTCTGCACTGCGATCTTAAGGTCTATTGTGCCCTGCATCAGAGCTGTTCTCGCCATTTAGTGGTCCACAGCTCGCCCTCCAGTTCCAGTGTTCTAATGAACTCCAGTATCTGGGATGGCTTCAAGGAGGTTACTTCCTCACTTCTAAAACTCGATGGCGATGGCGAGGCATTCCGTCACCAGGTGACACGGAGTTTGTTGCTCCTCCCCACAGAAAATGCACTCGTCGTTTTCTGTGGGGAGATGGTTCCTGCGGCGTCAATGCCCTCTCTGGAATCCAGTGAAGAGGTGTATCATATTCTTGCTGAGAACCTGATACTTCTCGGATCTCGCAGTATCAAAGTTCTGAAGAAACTTTTTGGAATGATCCAACCCAGGAATATTCTGCCAGAGTATTTCTCTTTCGGTTTTTTTCTTCTCCTGAAACTCTTTCTTGATACACCTTTATAGTTAGGTTATGGTTAGGTGAGGGGGTTACATTTCACTGCGACCTCAAGGTCTTTTGTGCCCCTCATCAGAGCTGTATTCGCAAATGCGCTACCTACAGCTCGCCCTCCAGCTCTAGAGCTCCAATGAACTCCAGTATCTTCAAGGAGGTTAGATCCTCGTTCCTCCTGTAATTATCTTGTCCAAGACATTCTTTGCGCTGGTTTGCGATGGCGAGGCATTCTGTAACCAGGTGAACAGGAGTTTCCTCCTCTTCAGAAGAGGAGGTTGAAGAGGAGGAAACTCCTGTTCACCACAGAATCTGCACTCGTCAGTTTCTGTTAGGCCCATTCTCATCATATGCTTTCTAAGGTGACAATGTCCTGTGAGGAAGCCAGTGAGGAGGCTTAACTTATTCTTACTGAGATCCAAATACTTTTTGGATCTTGAACTTTCAAAGTTCCGAATGAACTTTTTGGAGTGATCCATTCCTGGAAGATACCTCCAGAGTGCTTCTCTTTCAGTCCCTCCCTTCTCCAGAAGTTCTTTCTTGTAGGTGCATTTACCCTTGCCACAGAAAGGTTCTGGGCCAGTAGGTGGCGTTTATGCTCCCTTCCTGGCAAGTGTGTTGGACCTTCGTTTCCTTTGATCCCTGAGTGACCAGGAACCCAGACTAAAGTGATCTTGTTGTTCTTGCCTACTTCATTAAGTTTCCTCCGGCACTCCCATATCAACTTTGAGTCGATGATATAGGAGTTCAGTGCTTCGAATGCAGCTTGACTATCAGAATGAATCACAGTGTCAGACTCTTGATAGTTTCTTTCCAGGTTTATATCTATGCATCTTTCGATTGCATGTATTTCTGCCTGAAAAACACTCGAGTAGGAGCCTAACGATAGTGTACACTTGGTTTTTAATCATAACATCACTAGGCTCTCCTCTCATTTCTTATACCTTCTCTACATATTGTAAGGATAGCCTTTTGAACTACCCTATTGATCACTAGATGTAGAGGAGTGAGATCTGTGATGACCTCAAGTGCTCTTGTCGGACACGTTCTCATAGCTTCAGTGATGCAAACACAGGCAAGCCTTCGTACCTTTGTCGAGTATTTTCCTCGTGCTTTCTGCCCTGTCTTAGCAGACCAGATTACTGCTCCATAAGTTATTATTGCTCTCACAATCATGAAGTACATCCATTGCAGTGTTTTAGGGTTGCAGCCCCAGGTTTTACCGGATAGACTTCTGCACGCCATTAAAGTCCTTGTCGTTTTACTAGCAGTGTTAATGCTAATTCCATAGAAGCTTACCGTCTTGGATAATTCCCAGATATCCCAGAATTCCATTCTACGTTATCTCCAATCACCGATATGGATTTCATAGCTGGAAGGTTTCTTTCCCGAGTGAAGGGAACTACTGTGGTCTTCGCCGGGTTGATGTTGAGCCCTACTGACTAGATATTTCTATATCACAAAAAGGTTCTGGCTCAATGAAAGGAGTTTGTGCTCCTTTTCTGGCAAGTGTTTTGGCCTCTTCATTTCCTTTGATTCCCGAGTGACCAGGAACCCAGACTAAACAGACCTCGTTATTCCTGCCGGATACATAAAGTCTGAATATCTGAGTGTGATTCCTACGAGTCATAAACTTATGCAGCTGAAGCAAGAGGAGACAATCAGTGGACGCCTCCTGGTTCGCTAAAAATAAACGAATACACTGAGACTTGAAATAGGAGCCGATCACAACTTTCATGAGAAGAAAAGTAGACAAAATATTTCAGAGAACTAGCCAAACCCTCAACAGGGAACTCTGAAGATTACTTGCATAGACTACGATTCCGCAAAAGATGCAGATAGGATGAATTCCTACCGCAGAAGGACCCCAGTGCTCAATAACCCTGAAATTGTGATGGCTCTAATCACAAATAAATTAAGTCACATTTGCAGAAGAACGCATTCTGAGCACCAAATACCTTTTCTTAAGGGACAAATTCGAAGATTTGTTTCATCAAATCATCCCAGTACCGTTCTGCTCCTTAATCCGAAACGAACTCCCATCTGTAGGTTAATTAAACTTTTGATCGTTTTCGTACACAGTGGATGCCGTGTTCTTCATCTAGTACCTGGTTATAATAGAGCATTCTGCGGTTCTCAAACGCTCTGTGTCACTTATTTCTGCACCTGCTTCGGAGGATACGTTATCAGTTTTCACGTAGTGAAATTACCACTTGAATCGTTTCGTGCCGAACGTAACCTGCCATTTACATAAGCCCATTCGATCTACGTTACTTATGGCTTCATTTAGAATGGTTACAATGGATAATTTATTTTTTGATAGATTACATGTGAAGCGCTCTATGAAACTAATTTTGCATGCACTTAGATTTGGAGCGAAAGGAAGGAGCAATTTCGGCAATAACATCATAGTTATTTATGTAATAAAAGGCATTAAGTAGATTTTTATGCATCGAGGTCGACGACTTGCGAACCCGAGGGTCTCTGGGTTTGTAAGTCGCTCGAGGGTATCAACATCTCTTGATATACCCTTAGTGCGTACAAACGTTTATGTCATACTAGTTTAATTTACGTATATCACTTTTATAAGAAACGCACTATCGTTGCTATGGAAGAACTCTCAAACTTCAAATGAAAATATTAAAGAAATGAGAGAAAATTATGAAATTCGGGAATAATCCAGAAAGCCAGTAGAAATATTTTTGCCAAAAAGTCACGAATCTGCTATGACAAAGAGTACCAAAAGTTAGTGAATAGGTTGGCAGAAAACTGTGTGGAATGTATCAATCAAACTGTTCTGCTGGGATAATTCACCGATCTCTATGACACATTTTCTCCGAGGTATTCATGGTCCAAATATTCAATGATAAAGAGGACTTTGATAGTGAATGAGAATATCAACATAACCATTAGTTTGTCGAAAGGATATCAGCCAAAAAAAAAAGCCAAAGAGAAGATGATCTGAAATTTATTCATGCGGCCCCAAATGAAACGTTTTTAATGTATAAAGTTGCATTTATATTCGGTGTCTTTGGCGGATGCCCAAGACAAAAAGTTGAGAATATGCTAGTTACTCACGTAGAAGATAAAAATTCAGTTTTTTTTGGCAAATGAACCAGAGACAAAACCCGATTCAAAGAGCGTCTCCAGAATTGGTGAAGGAGACGAAATGAATAGTTTGAAGTCAATCCCGCCCAGGGGATGGCCCAGAAAGAAGGCTCCTTCTAACCAATAGACGAGATCCTTATAACAAACTATTGTTGGAAAACAAATCTTCAAAAATGAGATTTCAAGAACGCTGGCAGGCATATCTTCCGACTCTGGTTTTTGAGCGCTCGTACTACTTACACGAGGGCTATATCATTTCGTCACGATGTCTGTATTTTTAGAATTTTGAGCCGAAAATGGTCTCAATCGACTCACTGATGACGAATCCGTCGGGAAATTCGAGTCTGTCCGTCCGGCCGTCCGTAAGCACGAAAACTCTCGAACGGGACGTCCTAGAGACCTGAAATGTTCAATGTGCGTTCAGTTCTCGAATGCCTCGGTTGAGTTCGTAAATGGGCCAAATTCCACCAGGGGTTCCGTAAATATGGCCGTTCAAAGTTTCGTTCCCCTGATTACTTGAAAACTACAGATTTGATCGAGATGAAATTTTGCACTCAAATGGAGAATGAGGTGTTCAAGCTACATGTGTCCAGATCGCATGACCAGAACCATAGAAACCATAGAAAATTGTAACTTTTGAACGGAAACGCCTAGGGACTTGAAATTTTCAGGATAGGTGTGGATCTCGAATATCGTGATCACGTTTATCTATGAGCGAAATCATACTAGGGGTTCCTTAAATATGGTCTTTCGAAATTTAGTTTTCTTGATAATTTCGAAACTACAGATTTGATCGTGACGAACTTTTGTAAACTAATGGAGAATGATATATTCTAGCTACATTTCTCCAGATCACATGACCAGAACCATAGAAACCATAGAAAATCATAACTTTCGAACGGAGAGGCCTAGGGACTTGAAATTTTCAGGATAGGTGTGGATCTCAAATGTCGCGTTCACGTTTCTCAATGAGCAGAATTATACTAGGGGTTCCGTAAATACGGTCGTTTGAAATTATGTTTTCTCGATAATTTCGAAACTACGGATTCGATCGAGATGAATTTTGTACTTCGATCGAGAATGATATTTTAAAGCAATATTTTGTCCAGATCGCATGACCAGTTCCATAGAGAATTGTAACTTTGGAACGGAAAGGCCTAGGAACTTGAAATTTTCAGGGTGGGTTTGGATTGCAAATGTCGCGGTCACTTTCATCAATGAGCGAAATTAGACCAGGGGTTCCATGAATATGGCCGTTGGAAATATTTTTTTCCTGATAGTTTCGAAACTACTGATTGAATTGGAATGAAATTTTGCACCTAGCTGAGGAATAATGCATTCAAACTACGTGCGTAATTTTGTCAAGATCGCATCACCAAGACCTTAGATACCGTGAAAAATTCTAGCAAATTATCGAAAAAAAATTGGTCAGCTGAAGCACTGACATGAAGTCTTGAGTTTTGCCTAAGTTTTAGAATTTTTTTGACAGCTGTCGAAAATTCCTTCAATTGATTTCTAAAACTGGAAAATTCGAATCTACCTACAAGGTGGATGTACGAGCGCTCAAAAGCTCCTGACTTCACGGCAGTGCTTTTCGTAATTTTTTCTTCACAGAAATTTTATAACCAGACAATAAAACATGAATCGATGTTTACCGCCGGCAATCTAACATTCCAGGTAGCCTTTCGGAATTGCCAAATTTATATTAATTCGAATGAAGAATGTTAGAAGTGTTCATAATTTGTTATGATTGTTTCAATAAAACTTTTGAATTGAATTATTTTTCATAAAATATTTATTTGACCAATCAATATTTTACACAATAATAAATACTTAAAGCACAAAAATAAATACAACAAAAGTTGCATTGCATAATGACAGTAATACTGTCTCAGTATTTTGTTCATTACCAATTAGTATTTATCGAATATTATTTCAAGCTGAGAAGATAAAATTTTGTTTTCGCAAAAAAAATAAGGATGAAACGTTAGCATGCTTCGAACTGTCACTATGTTACAAACAATTATAAAAAGCACTGACGTGTAGTCGAGAGCTTTTGAGCGCTCGTTCATCCACCTGCTATTGACCTTTTTTTTGAGAGCTGTCAAAAAATGACAGCAGCTCTTCGTCAATTATGCCGAATCGGCTGTTACAGGAATTATAATAGCGATAATTCGCTAGAATCTTCTGACGGTTTCTATGGTCTTGGTAATGTGATCTGGACAAAATTTCGCATGTAGTTTGAATCCATTATTCTTCATCAATGTGCGGAATTTTATTCCGATCGAATCAGTACTTTCGGAATTATCAGGAAAAAAGTATTTTGAACGGGCATATTTACGGAACTCCTAGTCTAATTTTGCTTATTGATGAACCTCAACATTCGAGATCCACACCTCCTGAAAATTTCAGGTCTCTAGACCTTTCCGTTCGAAAGTAATAATTTTCTATGGTTTCTACGGTTCTGATCAAGCGATCTGGACAAAATTCATATAGCTTGAACACGTCATTCTCCATCTATCTGAGTGCAAAATTTCATCCCGATCGAATCAGTAGTTTCGAAGTAATCAGTAAAACAAATTTTCGAATGTTTATATTTTCGAAACCCCTGGTGGAATTTTGCCAAATAAGGAACTCAACTACGGAATTTGAGATTTGGACCTACCCTGAAAATTTCAAGTTTCTAGGTAGTTCAGTTCGAGAGTTATCTCGTATACGGCCGGACGGACAGAATTTTTCGACGGATTCGTCATCAGTAAGTCAACCCTTGTCGTTTGAGACTATTTCGGCTCAAAATTCGAAAAATACAGACATCGTGACGATATAATATAGCCCTCGTGTAAGTAGAACGAGCGCTCGAAAGTTAAAAATTGTTCCTTCCCGGTGTAACCCTTCTTATGGCACTGAGTATATTTTTTCCGAAGTTTTCAATTGCTTTTCTGACCAAAAATGATAGTTTATCGAATCCCACCAACGGTCTCCTGGCGAAAATCATCGAAAACCGAGGTTTCTTCTCCAGATGGCAGCAAGACTAATCGCAACGTCTAACTCCTTCCCCTTTCGAAACGCAATATGAATTACCGAGATTGTTTGAATATTATTAATGCGTTTCACATATTTGCATACAATAAAATCATGCGCCTTAATTCATACGGAATATAAATACACCTTCACTTTGCCCCGTGAGTTTGTTTACGACCACCCGCGAAAGATTTACGTAGTCGGCGCAATAAATACGTTGCGGAATGCGAAAAACGCAAACTGCGAGGGATATTTTCACTTGGAGACTTGGAAAGTGCATTTCGCCTTTGAAGATTGCAGTCGAGTCACGGCTGCGGCGCAGGGGGATTGATGGCCGCGTGGTGGCGGCGGCGATGGGTGACGGGACAGAGAGACTCCACGTGACCTTCGTGGGTGAGGTGTATTTTTGGGTCAGCGAGTCGTATGATAGGACTGTGAGACAGTTTTTGTTGTTAATCGAATTGAAGAATTCTGGCTTTTTCTCGAAAGTAATCGTGTTCGAATTCTGCACCCACTTAACGAGGAGTAGAACATATTATTAGATGCATAAAATAAAAACCATATTGTGACGACGACAAAACAAGCCGAATTTGTTTCCGTCATAAAATTTTACGGCGCAGTTAATTATCCGCCGAAACCTCCAATCAGCATTTTTGCCGAAACAAACATCCCATAGCTGCGGATTGATTCGACATCCGATGACATTCCCAGGTATAAAAACCGGCGCAAAAAGAAAAAATAACTGCAAATCCCAGCAGTATCCGCTCGCAGCATGGCGACCACTATTTTTACTTTATCGCGTCGATTTCCGTAAATCCGGATTAAATTTTATCTAGTGTAAACAGCATAAAGTAGCGATATTGCAAATCAATATTCGCGCGCATTGTTTACTGCCGCCGACGTTCGACCGTTTGCACCGCCGATAGAGGCGAAAGAGGAGCGAGCGAATCGACGAGCCGGGCTGCCGGTGTTAGAGCCGCTGAATTACTGGCTCAATTAAAGTATACAACCGTTGTTAATTGAAGCGAACACATATTGGATAGTTGTACGCAGTAATGGGGTTAATATTTAATGATAAGTGATGTCAATGCGCGGAATAACTGCCGTTTAGCAGCAGGTATGATTATTTTGTTGCAACGCCGCGCCAATATCGGGCGAACGTGCGTTTGTGCCGTATAGTGTGCAGTGGGCTTAATTAATGAACGTGCAAAACGCCCCCGGAATTGATTTACGCGCAGGTGTTGCGTGCGCAGGATTCACCAATGAGCCGAGAAGATTTTTACGGAAATAATTCCCCAGTTTCACCTGGAAATTTTATATAAATATCAGTTCAAACTGGCAATTATGCATAATGGATAAGCCAGTTCAAACTGCTCCAATTATTGATGAAAGCCAGTTAAAACTGACAATGATTAATTGCCAGTTTGAACTAAAAATTGTAAATGATTGTCAGTTTGGTCTGGCAGTTATCAATTATTGGCAATATGAACAGGCAACTGTTAATTCTTTATTATGTAAAATTGCTAGTTCGAACAAGCAATAATTGATATTTTTGTCAGTTTGAATTGACAAGTATCATACATAATTGTCAATTGGTACTAAATATTATTGATAATTGCCAATTCAAACTGTCAATTGAGTATTCATAGTTGTCAGTGTGAACTGACAATTATACATTATTGACAATTGCCTGTTCAAACTGCCAATTATTGATAATTGGCAGTTCAAACTGGCAATAATTTACAATAATGGTTAGTTCAAACTGACAATTATTCATTGTCAGATTGAACTGGCAACCGTTTGAACCAGGAATTATACATAATGTAAGTTTCGAATGGAATATTGATAATCACAAATAATTTCCAGCTGAAACTGTGAATTAATTCTAGTTGAAACTGACAATTATGTATAATTGCCATTTCGAACAAGCAACAGTTGATATTTTCTTCAGTTTGAATTGACAATTATACATAATTGCCAGTTTCAACTGACAATCATACATTATTGATAATTGCCTGTTCAAACTGCCGATAATTGATAATTGCCAGTTCTAACTGGCAGAATTTTGAGCTGACAATTAAACATCATTGAACGTTTGAACTGATAACCACTCATAATCGTTAGTTTCAACTTGAAAACTGGAAATTATACATAATTTCCAGTTGAATATGAATATTAATTCCAGTGAAACTCACAATTATGTATAATTGCCATTTCAAACAAGCAATTATTGACATTTTAGCCAGTTCGAACAGACAATTATACAAATTGTCAGTTTCATTTGACAATTATAACCGATTGCCAATTGGTACTGAATATTATTGATAATTGCCAATTCAAACTGTCAATTAAGTATATATAATTACCAGTGTGAACTGATAATTATACATTATTGATAATTGCCTGTTCAAACTGCCCATTATTGATAATTGGCAGTTCAAACTGACAATAATTTCCAATTGTCAGTCAGAAACCGAAAATTATTTATTGTCAGTTTGAACAAACAATTATACATAATTGAATGTTTGAACTGGCAATTATACATAATTGTCAGTTTGAACTGAAACACTGGATTCTAACAAGCAACTGTTGATATTTCTCTCACTTTGAATCGACAATTATACATAATTATCAGTTTGAACTGCCAATTAAACATAATAGCCAGTTTCAACTGGAAAACTGGGTTCTAACAAGCAACTGTTGATATTTCTTTCACTTTGAATCGACAATTATACATTATTATCAGTTTGAACTGCCAATTGGAAATGAATATTATTGATAACTGCCAATTTTATCTGTCAATTATACATAATGACCAGTTTGAACTGGAAATTATACATTATTGATACTTGCCTGTTCAAACTGCCAATAATCGATAACTGCCAGTTCAAACTGGCAAATATTTGAGCTGACAATTATACATCATTGAACGTTTGAACTGATAATTACACATAAATGTCAGTTTCAACTGGAAAACTGGAAATTATGCGTAATTTCCAGATTAAAATGAAAATTAATTCAAGTTGAAACTGGAAATTATCTATAATTGCCATTTCGAACTAGCGATTTTTGATATTTTCGCCAGTTTGAATTGACAATTATAAATATCTGTCAGTTTGAACTGCCAATTATCCATAATTACCAGTTTAAACTGACAATTATACATAATTGCCAATTGGTACTGAATATTATTGATAATTGCCAATTTGAACTGTCAATTAAGTATATATAATTTCCATTGTGGACTGATAATTATGAATTATTGATAATTGCCTGTTCAAACTGCCCATTATTGATAACTGGTAGTTCAAACTGGCAATGGGTTCGAATCCTCCGGTCGGGAAAGAAATTTTCTGACATGGAACACGGTTCCACCATCCACTTTTGGGTAAACAATTAACAGTGCTGTGCCTCAGGTGGCGTAAGGACACAGTAACAAAACCTACACAGAACACAACCGGGTCTCCTAACTCGCACAAGCTCTGAGCTTCTGAAGCTCTGAGCTTCTGAGGGGTCTCACAGAGACCTAGGAGAGTCGGAATAAAAACAATATACAAAAAAAATAATTTCCAATTGTCAATTCAGAACGACAATTATTTATTGTCAGTTTGAACTGGCAATTATAAATAATTGAACGTTTAAACTTGCAGTTTTAGATAATTGTCAGTTTCAAATGGAAAACTGGTAATTATTAATAATTTCCAGTTGAAACTGAAAATTAATTCTAGTTGAAACTGACAATAAAGTATAATTGCCATTTCGAACGAGCAATTATTGATATTTTGGCCAGTTTAAATTGACAATTATACATAATTGCCAATTTGAAACTGTCTATCAAACACAATGGCCAGTTTGGACTGGAAATTATACATAATTTCCAGTTGAAAATGAAGATTGATTCCAGTTGAAACTGTAAATTATGTACAATTGCCATTTCGAACAAGCAATTATTGATATTTTCGCCAGTTTGAATGGACAATTATACATAATTTTCAGTTTGAGATGCCAATTATACATAATTGCCAATTGATACTGAATATTATTGATAATTGTCAATTTAAACTGTCAACTATAAATAATTGTGATTAAACATTATTGATAATTGCCTGTTCAAACTGCCCATTATCGATAATTGGCAGTTCAAACTGGTAATCACTTACAATTGCCAGTTCGAACTGGAAAATTTTTGAGCTGACAATTATACATCATTGGACGTTTTAACTGATAAATACACATAATTGTCAGTTTTAACAGACAGTTATGTTTATTTGCCAGTAATAATTGATCATATTTTTGCCATTATTATTAGACAAATTATAGGTAATTTTCACTTTGAACTAACAATTATAGATAACTGCCGTTGGAACTGAAAATTAAAAATAATTGTCAATTCAAACAGTGAATTATACTGAAGTGTCAATTTAAACTTGCGACTATAATATTTTTGAGCGCTCGTTCTACTTCACTTCGTCACGATGTCCGTATTTTTCGAATTTTGAGCCGAAAATGGTCTCAATCGACAGAGTTCGACTCACTGATGACGATCCCGTCGAAAAATTCGAGTCTGTCCGTCCATCCGTTCGTATACACGATAACTCTCGAACGGAACTACCTAGAAATTTGAAATTTTTAGGGTAGGTTCAATTCTCGGATGCCGCAGTTCAGTTCGTTATTGGGTAAAATTCGCCAAGCGGTTCCGTACATATGGTCGTTTGAAATTTAGTTTTCTTGATAATTTCGAAACTACGGATATCTTGACGAAATTTTGTATTTCGATGGAGAATGATATATTTATTCAAGCTACATCTTTCCCAGATCGCATAAACAGAACCATTTCAATTTCCAACGAATTATTGAATAAAAAATTACGAAAAGCACTGCCTTGAAGGCCGGAGCTTTTGAGCGCTCGTACATGCACCTTGTAGGTAGATTCGCATTTTCCAGTTTCAGAAATCAATTGAAGGAATTTTCGACAGCTGTCGAAAAAATTCTGAAACATAGGCGAAACTCCAGACTTCATGTCAGTGCTTCAGCTGATCAATTTTTTTTCGATAATTCATTAGAATTTTCTACGGTATCTATGGTCTTGGTGATGCGATCTGAACAAAATTTTGCACGTAGTTTGAATACATTATTACTCAGCTAGGTGAAGAATTTCATTCCAATCCGCTCAGTATTTTCGGAACTATCAGCAAAAAAATATTTTGAACGGCCATATTTACGGATCCCCTAGTCTAATTTTGCTCATTGATGAACGTGATTGCGATATTCGCGATCCAAACCCACCCTGAGAATTTCAAGTTCCTAGGCCTTTCCTTTCAAAAGTTACAATTTTCTATGGTTTCTATGGTTCTTGTCATGCGATCTGGACAAAATATTGTTTCAATATATCATTCTCGATTGAAATACAAAATTTCATCTCGATCGAATCCGTAGTTTCGAAATTATCGAGAAACAAACATTTCAAACGACCGTATTTACGGAACCCCTAGTATAATTCTGCTCATTGATAAACGTGAACGCGACATTTCAGATCCACACCTATCCTGAAAATTTCAAGTCCCTAGGCCTTTCCGTTGAAAAGTTATGATTTTCTATGGTTTCTATGGTTCTGGTCATGTGATCTGGAGAAATGTAGCTTGAATATATCATTCTCCATTAGTATACAAAATTTCGTCACGATCGAATCTGTAGTTTTGAAATTATCAAGAAAACTAAATTTCAAACGACCATATTTACGGAACCCCTACTATAATTTTGCTCATAGATGAACGTGATCACGACATTCGAGATCCACACCTATCCTGAAAATTTCAAGTTCCTAGGCGTTTCCGTTCAAAAGTAACAATTTTCTATGGTTTCTATGGTTCTGGTCATGCGATCTGGACAAAATTTCACATGTAGCTTGAACACCTCATTCTCCATTTGAGTGCAAAATTTCATCTCAATCGAATCTGTCGTTCTCAAGTAATCAGGGGAACAAAACTTCGAACGGCCATATTTACGTAACCCCTGTTGGAATTTGGCCCATTAACGAACTCAACCGAGGCATTCGGGAACTGAACCCACACTGAAAATTTCAAGTCTCTAGGTTGTTCCGTTCGCGAGTTATCGTGCTTACGGCCGGCCGGCCGGACGGACGGACAGACTCAAATTTTCTGACGGATTCGTCATTAGTGAGTCGAACATAGTCGATTGAGACCATTTTCGGCTGAGAATTCGAAAAATACAGACATCGTGACGAAATGATATAGCCTTCGTGTAAGTAGTACGAGCGCTCAAAAATACTTATATTCAAGTATTAGTGCCGAAAATAACTAAAATAATGCAAGGCATTGTAGGAAAATACTTGAGTATAAATAAAAATAGATGCATGTTTTTAATTCGAATTCCAAATGCGATAACAGTTTGAAACAAATTCCATTATGTTTCATGGAAAAGCTGAAACAGTGAAACATCTATTATAGTTGAAAAATTTAAAAAGGCCCAAGGTCTAATCGATATTGAACTAGTAACTAAGGGTTCCAAGCACCTCAATTAGGGTATAATACTGTGCAAAATCACCAGTTTTTTAACTCCAAGGCTGCTAAAAACATAAAGGTGCAGTCATTTATTCGCAAGTTACCTTTCCCCGAAAATAACCCGACGAATCCTTGAAATCATATCGTAACAAACGCCGAAACGTTAACTCGACCAAAAAACCGTTTCCATTTACCTGGACTTTTTTAGCAATTTACGACGCAAGGTCGTAGACGACCCAATAAACCTGTCATCCTCTATATCGGCTCAAATTTGGCTTTTTTGCGTATCCCTTTTCATCGCGCCGAACACGACAAAGGCTTAAGCCTTCAACAATCCGTCTACGATTGTCGTTTTATGGCGCATCCTTCGGTTATTTTTTAAGTGACCAGAAAAAGCGCCTGACCTTGCCTCGCTATCGGTTATGACTTGGTCCGCACGAAATCGCCTTTTATTATCAACATGCGGTCTTTGTGCCCGACCTGGAGGGTTGTTAAACCCGATATTATAGGGTTGTATGTGTAATGTTTAGGTACTTGGGGGTGGGGAAAATTGTGTCTTCTGGCCGGTGGTCAGCTCGTTGGCCTAGTTCCTTAGTTTCCGGTGAATTTGGTCCGAAAATTGTCGTCGGGTGGTTTTATGCTTGTTCGATTACAGAAAAATTGGATGTTTGGTGTTCGCCTTTCTGTCGCGTGTGGAAAATTGTGCGAGATTTTTTGTGATGTGTTGTGTTTCTTCATGTGCAATTGGAATACATTTTTTGGGGGTTTCATGGCAGTACGAGCTCAGCTGAATTCTTAGAAAACAACCAAATTCTTTGGGATGCAGACTTAACCGTTCGATTCCAGTGAGAATTATGTGGAACAAAAATGTAGGTCTTGAATAATTCCTGAAAAAATTTGAAAATATTAGACAAAGTTTGTGAGATTTAATATTTCATACAAAAAATCAATCTATTATGATTTCTATGAGCTTTGTGTACTCGGCTTAACCTTCGTTCAAAAACTCCATACCGAGCCCTCTAGCACCATCCAACATATTGCCATCGAAAATCCTCCTTCGGGCCGACTGAAAAACAACACCATACAACGTCTAACCAGCGACCATTCCGTAGTAATGACCTAATCATAAATACGAGTATCAGTTTCAGCTCGAAGGCATTAAGAATGATAAAGTATATAAAGTTACATAGAGTTAAACCTTGATAAATGTCTTCGAGGAGTAACGAGGACGCAGGGATAGAAGCTTTCTCTGGAACTTTATACCGATTTGAGAGGACGGATGTTCATGGACTAGAAGCGCGGGGCTGGGTGGCGGTGATGGACGGTGGACGTCACTTGGAGGAAATTGTTTATTGGGTCTTGTCCGCACGGTGATGGCTTACAGGAAAATGGTGTGTTATTCGATGGCGCTTTTTTATATCGTTTGAAAAAAAAAGTTTCTAAGTTGGTATTGAATCTAAAATAGTTATCTGTGTTAATAGTGTATATTTGTTGCACGAATCGTCGAGTTTAAAGTTTGAGATATACTTTTATTGCATTTTACAACTTTTTCTACGATCGAACTGAGTATAATACATTTTTCTGAATTTCTGAAGAACAAACAAAAAGGATAATACTCATTGTAGAAAACATAAGAAAATATTCATAACATGATAATATATTCCGTATTGTATATACTGGTTGACTCATAACTCGTGTGCAATATTTGGATTCTTTTTGGCACAAAACCTCGGTTGGTTAGTAATGAGTTTTCGGAAAAAGAGTTCACGTGGAAATGCAGAAACCATAGGCAGAAATAATGTCCGCATATTCTTGATCAATGAATTCTGGGGTGATAATTAATAACCATTCCATAATAAGTGTTTGAGTATAAACGATTTTAAATAATTTTCAATAATCGAATTGACTTAATTTACATTATTGCGTTGCCATCATTATTCTTTTTTTCGGAAGCTTATTACAATTATCTATAAGGTATCTATGCTAGGAATTCCAAAGACTTGTGTCACTCGTGAACGAAGGCGAAGACGCTAAAATGTTTTTCTTATTTTTTGTATAAAATTTCTATATTCATCAGAATCCAAAATATAGTACAACTTATGCATAATTATATGCCAGTGGCATATAGATAAGCCAGTTCACAATGCTCCAATTATTGATAAATGCCAGTTCAAACTGACAATATATAATGGCCAGTTTGAACTAACAATTACTGTAAATAAGTACAAGTTTACCTGGCAATTATCAATAAATGGCAGGAACAGGAATTATCGACTATGTAAAATTGCCCCTTCGAACAAGCAAAAAGTGATATTTTGCCAGTTTGAATTGACAAGTATATTTAATTCCCATTTTGAAATGACAATTATACATCATTTCCAGCTTCAACCGACAATTATACATAATTGCCAATTGGTACTCAATATTATTGATGATTGCAAATTTAAACTGTCAATTATACATAATTGCCAGTTTGAACTGACAATTATACGTTATTGATAATTGCCTGTTCAAACTGCCAATTGTTGATGATTTCCAGTTCAAAGTGAAAATAATTTGCAATTGTCAGTTCAAACTGGTAATTATTCATTGTCAGTTTGAACTGGCAATTGTACATAATTGAACGTTTGAACTGAAAATTATACATAATTGTCAGTTTCAACTGTAAAACTGGAAATTAAAAATAATTTCTAGTTGAAACAGAGGGTTATCAGGCCAGTTGAAACTGACTGCCAAAAATATCAATAATTGCTTATAAGAAATGGCCATTATACATAACTGTCAGTTTGAACTGCCAATAGTGCCAATTATACATAATAGTCAGTTACAACTGAAAATTTTACTATGTATTATTGAAAATTGCCAATTAAAACTGACAATTATACCTAATTGTCGGTTATATATAATTGCCAGTCTGAAATGATAATTATACATTATTGATAATTGCCTGTTCAAACTGCCGATTATTAATAATTGCTAGTTCAAACTGGAAATTATTTCCATTTATTGTCAGTTTCAACTGGAAAACTGGAAATTATACATAATATCCAGTTGAAACTTACCACTAATTCTACTTCAAACTGACAATTATGTATAATTGCCACTAAGAACTGGTAGGTAATTATTGATATTTTTGCCATTTTGAATTGACAATTATGAATAATTGTCGGTTTGAACTTACAATTGTACATAATTGCCAGTTGAAACTGAAATTTATTGATAATTGCCAAATCAACCTGTCAATTTTACATAAATATCCGTTCAAACTGGCAACTATAAGATTTTCTTCTGAATGTTCGTTCAGCGCTTTCTTAGGATTCAGTTATGAAAAATTCTCCAATCTCCGGGAATTTTTTGTCAACGAAGATTGTAATAGCCAGAAATAATATCCGCTTTTTTTGATCAGTAAATTCTGGCATGATAATTGATGTGTTTTTGAGTCGACCTCAAATAATTTTGAATTGACAAATTGATTTAACTTACATTATTGCGTTGCCATCATTATTCTTCTTTACGAAAGCTTGTTACTATAAACTATTAAGTATCATGTGCTAAATATTTTTAAGACTTGTATTACTCGTGAACGAAGACGGAAACGCGAAAATGTTTTTCTGATTTCTTGTATGAAATTTTATTTTTAAACAGAATCCCAAATATAGTAATGTATAAGTAGGAATAATCGATATAATATTAGATAATACATATAGTAAGAAATTAAGGAATAGTTACTTCTTCGAATTGAATTCAATTACAGCAATTTGCTATCGTTATTGATAAAACAATTTAATTTTTGTCAATTTCCGAATTTTGGACCTGTTTCCACTCGCGGGTAAGGTTTTTGATTAAGTCACATATATCATAGCAACAAGGATTTTTTATTTCATGATTCTAGGTTGGATAGTTTTCCCGCAATAATTTTCTTCCCTTAATTTTCGATCATGAAGAATCATTTTATTCGATTTTTGCGTGCTTGTTTTAATGAACATGAGCTTCGTCAACTTTTGTGATTTTCGTGTTTTGAGTCGAGAATGGTCTCAACGATGAAAGAATAACGATAACTTTCAAAGGGAAAGTCCTGAAGTTTTGAAATTTTCATAGTACGTTCGAGGTCTGAATGCGCCGGTTGAGTTCGCTTAACCCGGCAAAAAGTTAAGATAGATGTGGCAAGCTCATTTTACTTCTCAATAATTCGAAAAGATTCATGTTAAATTTTGTAGGGATCGTATCACTGAAAGCTGGAGAAGATGTAAACTGTGAAAATGTTATCATAGCAAACAATAATTCAAAATCGAATACAAAAATCTATTGCTGTCTATCATCGATACTCCTAGCTCGATAATCCGATCCATGAATTTTGAGCTTAAATCATGGAATAAAATTTCGAATTTCGTGCTGACATCCATACTATCCAATATTGGCAAATGAAATTAATATAATAACAAACATTTGAGTAAAATTTGCAGTTTTTTGGTTTATAAAACCTTCGGACTTCGGACTACGCCAGTATTTTAGTTGTACTAACTTATTTACCTACTCGACTTAATTTTTGAGCGCTCGTACTACTTACACGAGGGCTATATCATTTCGTCACGATGTCTGTATTTTTCGAATTTTGGGCCGAAAATGGTCTCAAACGACTTTGTTCGACTCACTGATGACGAATCCGTCGGAAAATTCGAGTCTGTCCGTCCGGCCGTCCGTCCGTATACACGATAACTCTCGAACGGAATGTCCTAGAAACTTGAAATTTTCAGGGTAGGTTCGAATCTCGAATGCCGAGGTTGAGTTCGTTATTGGGCAAAATCCGCCAAAGGGTTCCGTAAATATGGACGCTCGAAATTTTGTTTTCCTGATTTCTTCGAAACTACAAATTCGATCGAGATGAAATTTTGCACTCTAATGGAAATTGAGGTGTTCAAGCTACATGCAAAATTTTGTTCAGCTCGCATCACCAGAACTATAGAAACCATAGGAAATTGTAACTTTTGAACGGAAACGCCTAGGGACTTGAAATTTTCAGGATAGGTGTGGATTTCGAATTTCGTGATCACGTTCATCTATGAGCAACTTTATACAAGGGGTTCCGTAAATATGGTCGTTTGAAATTTAGTTTTCTTGATAATTTCCAAACTACAGATTCGATCGTGACGAAATTTTGTATACTTATGGAGAATGATATATTCAAGCTATATTTCTCTAGATCGCATGACCAGAGCCATAGAAACCATAGAAAATCATAACTTTCGAACGGAAAGGCCTAGGGATAGGGACTTGAAATTTTCAGGATAGGTGTAGATCTGAAATGTGGCGTTCAAGTTTATCAATGAGCAGAATTATACTAGGGGTTCTGTAAATACGGTGGTTTGAAATTTTGTTTTCTCGATCATTTCGAAACAACGGATTCGATCGAGATGAAATTTTGTATTTTAAACGAGAATGACATATTAAAGCAACATTTTGTCCAGATCGCATGACCAGAACCATAAAAACCATAGAAAATTATAACTTCCGAAGGAAAAGGCCTAGGAACTTGAAAATTTCAGGGTGGGTTTGGATCGCGAATTTCACGGCCATGTTCATCAATGAGAAAAATTAGACTAGGGGTTCCGTAAATATTCTGTTCCATATAATTTCGAAACTACCGATTTGATTGGAATGAAATTTTGCACCTAGCTGAGGAATAATGTATTCAAACTACGTGCGAAATTTTGTCCAGATCGCATCACCAAGACCATAGATACCGTAGAAAATTTTAGCGAATTATCGAAAAAAAAATTGGTCACCTAAAGCACTGACTTGAAGTCTGGAGTATCGCCTCAGTTTGAAAATTTATTTGACAGCTTTCAAAAATTTCCTCGATAGGTTTCCAAAACTGGAAAATGCGAATCTACCTACAAGGTGCATGTACGAGCGCTCAACAGCTCCTGACTTCACGGCAGTGCTTTTTTTAATTTTTGTTTAGTCACTCTATTACTCGCTGCTCGTCTGCACCAAAGTGATTGTGGTAGTTTTCAATTTGGGAGTTTTGTACCGTCTTTTCGGTATCTAAAAACCATTTTTATTTCTTATCATTCTTATATTTTTATAAGGTATTGAAAAACTTCATTATTGATGACCCTTCATTCGATGATCTGGAGGCTATCGATTAGAATAACCGATTCATAACTCCCTATTCATGAATTTAAATCGATAAAATCAATTATTCCTAATTAATCACTCTCGATTTTTATGAGA
Source organism: Aphidecta obliterata (assembly GCA_963966015.1). Lineage (NCBI taxonomy): Eukaryota > Metazoa > Arthropoda > Insecta > Coleoptera > Coccinellidae > Aphidecta > Aphidecta obliterata. Next base: position 13,628,431 of record OZ014435.1, on the reverse strand, counting down.
CCTGTGCGGCACAGGTGATGCCAAAAAAACCCTCGCCAATTTAAAAAGAGTTATTGGTCCCTTCAGAAACGAGCTCGTTCACAACTAATAAATTCGCATCTGCATCATGTGAAGCTGGTTATATTTCATAAAAGGGTGCATTTATATTATGCATAGCGTAAATCACACAACGCTGATAGCGACTTATTTACATCCAATTATGGCCGAAATCATGCGATCGCATGTTTCCAGCGCCCTCAACTCTGTCCTGTTGGATCACGCGACAAAATATAAAAGTATGACGGGATTTTCATTGTTGCGAAATTCTTCTCCATGCAGATATTTATAACGCGAATGAACAAAGGAATTGGATTCATTTCGTAAAGTATTTTAAAAATAGTGAAATAGCGAAATCGTGTTATCCAGCTTCCGAATATAACATATACTGGAGATTTTGCCGCAGGGGTTCTCGAAGAAGACATCAAGAGCCGAAATTTATCACACCTTTTTCTGCGTCTGCAGCACTCCCTTGAATTCAATTTACGACATAATCTCTAAAGTCGCTTTTTTCGATTGGTTGTGTATAAATACAAAATATAAATGCGACACGTAATGAGTGAATTTCTAGCGTATATCAGGTTTATGCCGTCGACAAAAGTGGCTCTGCAGTGGCGCTGCAACAAATGAAGGGATTAAGAGTTTTGGGACTGAGTTTTTGTTCTTGGCGATTTTCTGAAAAAGAATCATTATCGGTCACTAGTCATAGTTTCAGAGGCAGATAGCTTTACCGAAAAAAAATAATACTGTACAAAACTTTTTGTTACTTGCTATTTAGTGTCAATATGTATTGAGTCCACAGGGAAATCAATGTTTGTGTTTCATGCCTGTGAAAGTTTTTGTTCAAAATTCGTATCAGTAAAATTCAGTGAAAATGAGCCCATGGCCTACTTCATGCTTGTTTTTTGTTCCGCATACTTCACTTATCGCCCTTTCCGGACGAAGCCCCGCCACTGGTCGGAATTCCCTTGGAGAAGATCCAACACCTCCGAACCGTTCCGTTTTATATCGGTTAAAATAGCCATATAGACGCCGTACAAAAAGTTGTACGTTTTACGAATGAGAATTTCTTTACGTAGTCAGCGTTTTGAATGCGCAATACAGAAAAATATAAAGGGGATTTATGGTACCGCTGAGATTGTGCCAATGAAAACTCGTTAAGATGGTCGCTTTTTCCCGATGGGACATTGACCCAGTTCAGAAAAAAGCGGTTTATTGCTGTATTTATGCGGGATTTCAGATAATTGACGATGAGATTAAGGTATTAAGGAATGGTAAATGTTCGAAGTATCGATAAAATAAACAAGGTGACAATGGTGTTTATTTTTTTAATACAGGACGAGTCTTTGAATTGTTCGGCAATATTTACAGTCGATTAAATTCCATCAACGGAATACTTTTTTATTTGGTACCATCTCTAAAAATTTTGCTCCGTTCGAAAGAGACAATTTTATGAAGTTTTCTCTAAAACACAATAAGATTAATGGATGATGATCTGTTGATATATTTGTGAAATTCAATAGTACCATTTTTGTTACCTATAAAAGCATGTATATGATTAATTGACTCATTTGAAGATTATTTGAGCAATTTCATAAACGATGGAAATAACTCAAATAACTTCCCACCGATTTATAACTCCGTAGCTCAAGAATATTATAATAAGTTAACAGTAGATATAATTATATAAATGAAGAAACTTCACTTGCCGTCGGATCTGAAACATTACTATAATCATTAGTGTTCGCGATCAAATAGGGTGGATGACATTGATATTATGCGAGTTCTTGGATGAAGAGTAATATTTTGTTGAATTGATTCAAATCTTCCGCAATAATATCCACCCACAGCCGGTCGAAAGAGTGAAGCTCCGCTATTATTGTCGTGCTAGCGTACAGATAAGTAGTTGCTATTATACTTCTGTAAATATTCTATTAGAACTACTCAAACAGACGATAAATTGACACTGTCCAAAATCATGGAATATTTTTCACATTTTTTTATAGTATCTGCTATTCACGATAGAGTGCTTTCTAATTAAACTCACATCGTGTGGAAATTCGACACAAAATACGTTTTTCGGCAACCGTCTGGAAAGTACTCACTTCCCAGACGCTTTTCCTTTGAGAAAGTAACATTTCCCGGCCTAGTCCGGAAAGTACGTTTCTTGTAGCAACGAAATTACGACTGACACCTATTACGTTGTTATCATTGGCTATATGGAAAAATTTGGTGGATCTGATTTTGATCATTACCATAGCAACGAAATACCAACAGGAAATACGTTGCCATTTTGATTTTTGAAAGTTTGAAGTCTTTTTGGTTGCATTTATCGCAATAAAGAAATGTGTCTTTTTGATTTGTTATTCTACACGGTTGCCGAAAAAATAGTGTACGCAACACGTCCAAAAACAGTTTTTTTGGACTCGCAGACTTCCAGGACTCGCTAACGCTCGTCCTAGAATTTTGTCTACTCGTCCAGAAAAACAGTATTTTCCGGACTTGTTACGTAAATTACTATTGCTTGAAAATTATCAGTGTATACTGTTGTGGAAATCAAAACCTAGTTATTTTTTTAACGATTCAAAAGTAAACTCAAAAACTTCACCAAAAAATGCATGAAATTTGAAATATCTTATGAATATATAAGCGGAAATCATATATGTAATTGAATTCTTCGTAAGATCCAGTAATAAATGAAAAAAATTTATTTCAAATTCTTAGTCGATTCAGGAAATTTAACTCTCCAATATCAATCACCTACATTATTATATTTTCAAAGAGGGTTCACATAATAAAAATATGAATTGTTAAAATTATTGATTATATAGTATATTTAACTGTAATTTAGGTAAGAAATTTTGTAAAAAAAATGCAATTTGGGATCTAAACTGAAAGAGAGAATCAAGAATGCTTCATACCAAGGAATATATGATAAAATAATCATTTTGTGGAAAAGTAAAGACAGTGGATCCAGAAACGTCGGTGGAAATTGATCCTCAAAAAAGCTTTGGTTCGAAATTGGTTTTGGAAGAAAGAAAACATCAGAATTTATATTTGGAACCTTGCCAAAAAGAAATACAATTGCAATTTGAAAGCACGAAAATTAAATTTCCGAGTTTTAAGAATATAAGAGCGTGCCTGTGCCAGTGTTCTCATAAAGGAACAGTGAAGAAACAAACATATTTTGGACAAGGTTTTTCTCTATGAGTGGCACTCATCATTGTTCATTAGTTAGATTTATTAATTTTAGATTCATTCGATAGTTAGAGTTAGTATCAAAGAATTTAATTGTTAATAAAATTACTGTGTCAACATTTTTTAAATTGTTCATCTTAGCAACCCTCCTAGAGGAAGAGTTTCGGGCAAATAAAATAGAATATTGAACAATATTATTAGAAATTGTTATTGGATTTAAATTATTTTCAAAATTAAAATAAATTTCTTTAATTTTCATATTTGAGCAATAACAATTCATCACTTTCATACAAATTTCGGGGTGGGATTGATAGTTATCCACGTTATGTTTAAAAACTTTTATTGTAACACTTGTAACAGAAGGAAGATCACAATTTTAATTTTGTTATGTCTATAAGAAAGAAAATATAGTTTTATTTTGATTTCAACTAAAGTTCTTTTCCACTATTGGGAAGATAATTTATTGAAATTAAATTCTTAGGAGAAATGAAATGATACTTACTACTAAAAATAATTAAGTATAAAGAGTGCGCCACTGATATGAAATTTCTGTGTTTGTTCATAACAGCCCTAGAATTCGAAGAGAATATTACGTAATATGGACATTATTGTCTGCTTTATTTCGTCTCTACCCTTCAAATCGTTTTTTCATACAATCGGAATAGAAAATATCGGATCGCCATAAAGCAAAACTTCGGTCTTTCTACGGAAGAATTGATAGATTTTTTCTGCGTTTCGAAACGAGCGAAGAATGTGGGGAGGAAAAAATAGTCTACGGTGTTTTCGTATGAATGAATGCTTTCGCAATAAAACTTCCGGTTTGATGTAGGGGTATCGAGCCCCTCTTGGTATATGGGGATTCTATATTTGTTTGTATTTGAACGTATTCGGTAATGTCATTGTGGAAAGATTTATATTTATAATGAACTAAACTATAACCAGCATGATATTTTGACGGAGAAAGCATCAACAACTGTAAAAATTTAGAATTCAATCGATGAACTATTTATTTTATAATGCCTACATAAAGAAAAAGTGACACATGAGTTGACGACTAATTGTCGAAACTTTTTCTTCTTTTTCTTCAACTATTTGACCAACTGACCTGTATTGAATATTATTTTTTAGATAGATAAATAGATAGATATGTTTATTTTATTACGTTATTTTCTGTACGTGATTCGAAGGAAAATCCCTCACTTCGGGAATTTTTTGACCAGAAACTACAGAAGATGAAGTTACCCAATTCCAAACCATAAACAAAGACAAAAAGAATTTGGGGAAATAATCAATTTTCAGTATATAATATATTTTCACATCCTCAGATTAAGGATGATTCATTATCCACAATAACAGATAGATGATTGATTGATTGAAGTTTAAAATATTCTCCAGTAGAATTAAATTGGATAAATGTCAATAATATGATCATTCTGTAAAATTCTGCATAAATCAATAGAATTATCTTTACTTTTTGATAGGATGCTTACTCCCAAAGGCATTCGTTCATTTATAAAATGGGGTAACCAGTGGGCCTCCGACGCCACTGGAGAAAGAGGCGCTGGAAGAGGACGGCGATACTCATGGAAGACCGGGAGAGAAAGATGGCGCCCGGACCGGTCCGACGCGATGCTGTGACACCCTTCTGAACCGGCTGGCTGGGCCAAGTAAGGACGGATTCTGTGAATTCCGTCCATCTTGGGTAGGTATGCGTCGGATCGAGTCTGTTTCGGAATATCTCGTAGGAGTCGAGATGAATGAGGAGAATCGATGGACCATATCCGAATGGATTGTGTGTGTGTTTGTATGTACTTTTAAAAAAGCTTTATATAATCTTGAAGAAACTGTAATAATCGGAATCAGGCTTCACCCATAAATTAGTTGAAAATAATTCACGCATAATTGATAGAAATTTAGCTATAAATAAAAGAGTTATCAAGGAGTGTGTCAGGTTGCTTGAGACAAGCTAGCGTTTTTTTAGATGAATAAAATAGGAAGGCGCAAAGAAAAAACCTGGCTTACACGTAGATTACAACATAATTAAGGTTAACATAATTCAGGAATTTGTACAATCAAAATTGAGTAAGGTATAAATTATTTGCATATATATAATTTGTGTGGTCAAAGCTGAGTTAAAAAAGTTGTGGCACCTTGACTGGTAGGCAAGCACAATTCTCAGTATAAATAGGATGACACACAGAAAACCTTGTTGAGTACAGAAATTACAAATAATCTACATAAAAAAACGAATTTTGTGTGATCAAAATTGAGATATGAATAATTGAAGTAAAAAGAATTTTGGCACCTCAACTGGCAATCAAGCACATTTCCTCATATAAAAGACTAGGAAAGTGCCCAAAAATAAACTATCTCTACTGGTATATTACAAATTATTTACACATAATACCTAATAAATTTGTAGAATTAAAAATAATGCACACAAAGAGTTATTAAGAATTTTATCAGCGTTTGTGGCAAGCTACCAAAATTCTCGATTCAGAAAAAAAAGTTAAGCACACAAAAGGTACTGGCTTCACACGTAGATTTTCAAATAATTTACACTAATGAAAAAAATGTTTATAATCCAAATTGAGTTATAAATAGAAAAGTTATCAAGAATTGTCTTGTCAAGCAAGCAAGTACATAACAATTCTATGGCGTCGATATGAAAAATAGGTAGGGGCACAAAAAAACTGGCTTCAGACGAAAATTAAAAATTATTTACACTTAATTGAGAAATTTGTTTTATCGAAATTGAGTTATAAATAGAAAAGTTATCAAGAATTGTCTTGTCGAGCAAAGTACAATTCTCGATATGAAAAATAGATAGGCGTACAAAGAAAAAATTACGAAAAGCACTGCCGTGAAGTCAGGAGATTCGCATTTTCCAGTTTTAGAAATCAATTGAAGGAATTTTCGACAGATGTCACGAAAATTCTGAAACTTAGGCGAAACTCAGACTTCATGTCTGTGCTTGTGTGTGAGGATTTTTAATCTATATATAAAAATATTATATACTATAAAAAAAAAAAAAAATTATCAATTTTTTTTCGATAATTCGCTAGAATTTTCTATGGTCTTGGTAATGCGATCAGAACAAAATTTGGAACGTAGTTTGAATACATTATTCCTGAGCTAGGTGCAAAATTTCATTCCAATCCAATCAGTAGTTTCGAAATTATCAGGAAAAAAATATTTTGAACAGCCATATTTACGGAACCCCTAGTCTCATTTTGCTCATTGATGAACGTGGCTGCGATATTTGCTATCCAAACCCATCCTGAAAATTTCAAGTTCCTAGGCCTTTCCGTTCAAAAGTTACAATTTTCCATGGTTTCTATGGTTCTGGTCATGCGATCTGGACAAAATTTCACATGTAGCTTGAACACCTCATTCATCTCGATCTAATCTGTAGTTTTCAAGTATTCAGGGAAACAAAACTTTGAACGGCCATATTTACGGAACCCCTGGTGGAATTTGGCCCATTAACGAACTCAACCGAGGCATTCGGGAACTGAACCCACACTCAAAATTTCAAGTCTCTAGGTTGTTCCGTTCGAGAGTTATCGTGCTTACGGCCGGACGGACGGATAGACTCGAATTTTACGACGGATTCTTCATCAATGAGTCGAACATAGTTAATTGAGACCATTTTCAGCTCAAAATTCGAAAAATACAGACATCGTGACGAAATGATGTAGCCCTCGTGTAAGTAGTACGAGCGCTCAAAAACTGGCGTCAGACGAAAATTAAAAATAATTTACACATTATTGAAGAATTTGTTTGATCAAAATTGATTTATGAATGAAAATGTTATAAAGAATTTTGTCAGCGTGTCCAGCAAGCTATCACAATTCTCGTTTCAGAAAAATAGCTTAGGCACACCAAAGGGGCTTCACACGCATATTTTCAAATAATTCACACATAATGAAAAAGATTTTCATAATCAAAATTGAGTTATAAATAGAAAAGTTATCAATCTTGTCAAGCAAAGCCAGTACAATTCTCGAAGTGAAAAATTGGTAGGCGTACAAAAAAAAATTGGCGTCAGACGAAAATAAAAAATAATTTACACATAATTGAGGAATTTGTTTGATCAAAAATGAGTTATAAATGAAAATATTATGAAGAATTTTGTCAGCGTATCCGGCAAGCTACCACGATTCTAGATTTAGAAAAATAGGTTAGGCACACAAAAAGTACTTCACACGTTGATTATCATATAATTCACACAGAAAAAATCACATGAGAAAAAATTGTATAACCAAAATTTGAGAAGTTAATATATATAACAATTACAAAAATAGTGCAGGTACTAATTTCTGTAATCGTTTTCTTCACAGTCTCTCTTAAGATGTTATAAATAAAAAAGTTATCAAGAATTTTGTCAGCTTGGCAAGCCAGTACAATTCTGGATATGAAAAATAGGGAGGCGCACAAAAAAAATGGCTTCACACGTAAATTACTGATAACTCACAGATAATCAAAAAATTTGTATAATCAAAATTGCAAAGATATTCGAAAATTGCGGGCTTCGCACTGAATTCAAATCTGAACATGCAAGGCAACGGTACCAATGAGAGCAATCTCCAAGGGGCCATATAAAATATTCCACGGAATCGATTTGGCGTCCACTTGAACGACCGTAAAAATCCAGGTTATAACATGTTTATGTTTACTACTGTAGGTAATAAACGTGGGATTCGGTTACAATAACCCACCCGGACCTACACCAACGGGACCGACAGAGACCATAACCTCTCTTTCGTTCCCATCAACGTCACCTTTATCGACGCGTTTGATGGTCTGATTATTATTCCACCTTAAACATTCAATGAAATTATTATTTTATCGCCGCCTTAACGACGCTATATGTTGATGCCGATTCCGCAGTCGCATTATGCCCCGGGTCTTCTTGTTTGATAATAAGACCGACACTTTTTCAGTTTTACGACGTTTTAAAAGCGCATTTGTAGGTTTATTAATCGGACGTTTTGTTGGCTTTCAATTTATAAAGAACGTTATAACGCGATAAAATGTTCGCGTGAAGTGGCATTCATGGAAAGTTAGGGCAGGAGGTCGGGTTTCGGCGTTTTTATCTTTTTTTTTTTTATTTTATAGCGGTCGGTTGAATGGGATTGATTGTTGATTTCTATATTTTGATTTGTTGGGATTGGGATTTATCGGAATATAATTGATGGGTCTCGTGGATTTGATGAGGGTTTATAATTGGGTTAGTGCTTTTATTAGGAAGTTACTCATTCAGAGGTATATCCGTTACTATGTAAAAAAAATATTCCATTTCATTTTCAAGAAATTTTCAGAAATATCAAATGAACTTACTATGCCTATTCTGATTAGCAAATTTCAGAATGGTCTTATTATTTATTCATTCATTATTTATTACTTAGTACTTACGACTCCTATTGACACAATTTGAGGAAATCGGGTTTCATTTTGACAGAGTTCTTTTATTCGTTATGAATGAGGATTACGGAAAATTTGCCTGGGTATCATAAAATTTTATTACATATGCCTTTTACTTGAATGTTTTTTTTTCTGTGTCGAAGTATAAAGTTTCCTATGAATTTCTTTTCTGCATTTGCAAAATATCGATGCATTTTCTGAACAGCGAATTTCTCACTGGCTGTAGAAATTTGCGAATTTCATTCGTTGAAAATGATGCGTTTTCCTCAAAAGTTTTTCCTAGGAACAATAGGATCCTATTTACACAATAAAAAAAATAAGGTTCATTTCAACAGATTTCTTTTACAGGATCACAGAAATTCGCCTGGGTTCCATGAAATTTTAGTACATATGCCTTTTACTGAAATGTTTTTTTTTGTGTCGAAGAATAGAGTTTCCTATTTGTTTTCTGCATTTGCTGAAAATCGATTCATTTTCTGAACAGTCAATTTCACACCGGCTGCTAAAATTTGCGAATTTTATTCGATAAAAATAATGCGTGCTCCTGAAAAGATTTTTTTCGAATAATTGAGTCTAATTAACACGATTTCAAAAAATCATGTTCTTTTCAACAGATTCCTTTCACAGGATTACAGAAAGTTTGCCTGGGTATCATAAAATTTTAGTGCATATGACTTTTACTGAAATGATTTTTGAGCGCTCGTACTACTTACACGAGGGCTATATAATTTCGTCACGATGTCTGTATTTTTCGAATTTTTAGCCGAAAACGGTCTCAAATGACAGAGTTCGACTCACTGATGACGAATCCGTCGGAAAATTCGAGTCTGTCCGTCCGGCCGTCCGTCTGGCCGTCCGTAAGCACGATAACTCTCGAACGGAACAACCTAGAGACTTGAAATTTTCAGTGTGGGTTCAGTTCCCGAATGCCTCGGTTGAGTTCGTTAATGGGCCAAATTCCACCAGGGGTTCCGTAAATATGGCCGTTCAAATTTTTTTTTCCCTGATTACTTGAAAACTACAAATTCGATCGAGACGAAATTTTGCACTCAAATGGAGAATGACGGAGCTACATGGGAAATTTTGTCCAGATCGCATGACCAGAACCATAGAAACCATAGAAAATTGTAACTTTCGAACGGAAACGCCTAGGGACTTGAGATTTTCAGGATAGGTGTGGATCTCGAATTTCGTGGTCACGTTCATCTATGAGCAAAATTATACTAGGGGTTCCGTAAATATGGTCGTTTGAAATTAAGTTTTCTTGATAATTTCAAAACTACAGATTAGATCGTGACGAAATTTTGTATACTAATGGAGAATGATATATTCAAGCTACATTTCTCCAGATCACATGACCAGAACCATAGAAAACATAGAAAATCATAACAATCGAACGGAAAGGTCTAGGGAAATGTCACGTTCACGTTCATCAATGAGCAGAATTATACCAGGGATTCCGTAAATACGGTCGTTTGAAATTTTGTTTTCTCGATAATTTCGAAACTACGGATTCGATCGAGATGAAATTCTGTATTTTAAACAAGAATGATATTAAAGCAATATTTTGTCCAGATCGCATGACCAGAACCATAGAAACCATAGAAAATTGTAACTTTCGAACGGAAAGGCCTAGGAACTTGAAATTTTCAGGGTAGATTCGAATCGCGAATGTCGCGGTCACGTTCATCAATGAGCAAAATTAGACTAGGGGTTCCGTAAATATGGCCGTTCAAAATATTTTTTTCCTGAAAATTTCGAAACTACTGATTGAATGGGAATGAAATTTCACACCTAGCTGAAGAATAATGTATTCAAACTACGTGCGAAATTTTGTCCAGATCGCATCAACAAGATCATAGATACCGTAGAAAATTTTAATGAATTATCGAAAAAAAATTGGTCAGCTGAATCACTGACATGAAGTCTGGAGTTTGGCTTAAGTTTGAGAATTTTGAATGAATAGAGTTTCCTATGAGTTTGTTTTCTGCATTTCATCGTGTTCCGGAGAAAATTACGTGACTCCATATTTTTCAGGTATTTTGATGCAATCTGTTCGGCAACATGGTTAATAATATGAGTTTTTTGATTAAACCCTTTTTCCTCTTTAAATAAATAAATGAAATCACATATATTTCAATAAGTCAACACAAATAATGTTCGAAAATCTGACTTTGAAAGTGTTTTTTGTTTCTCCTATAAAATTTTTTCAAATGGACGATTTGCTGAATATAGATGCATTTTCTGAACAGGAAATTTCACACTGGTTGTTGAAATTTGCGAATTTTATTCGGTGAAAATTATGCGTGCTCCTCAAAAGTTTTTCCTAGGAATAAAGGCGCCTTGTTAACGCAATTAAAAAAAAATTAGGTTCATTTCAACAGATTTCTTTTACAGAAAATTTGCCTGGGCATCATAAAATTTTAGTCCATATGCCTTTTACTGAAATTTTTTTTTTTTCTAAGGCGAATAATAGAGTTTCTTATGAATTTGCTTTCTGCATTTTCTGAATATCGATGCATTTTCGAAACAGCGAATTCCACACTGGCTGCTAAATTTTGCGAGTTTTAATTGGTGAAAATAATGCGTGCTCCTCAAAAGTTTCTCCTAGAAATAATAGGCCCCTATTAACACAATTTGAGAAAATCAGGTTCATTTCAACAGGATTGAATAAAAGTTGCCTGGGTATCATAAAATTGTAGTATGCCTTTTTCTGCGATGAATTCTCTTCTGTTCAAAATAATCAAGTTTTTCTTCGTCCTTGTGTGTATCTCGAAATATTTTAGTATCATTCATTCAGACACCAGTATGAATATTAAAATGATGGATATACACAAAAAACCTTTTAATTCTAGTATATTACCTCACTTGACGAATGGGGAAACAAATTAACCAAGGCGACCAACATGAAATATCATGGGTATTATTCATAAACAATACAACATTCCTTCCAATGTAATATGTAGTGACAATTTCAATCCGTGATACTAATTTCCATAACATGAGACGTGAACCTGAGATATATTATTTACAACTTCATTATTTTTATATTCTTTATGGCTCCATCGTTTTAGTTATCTGATATTCTATTCACGTGTATTTATTATCAACATTGTAGCACTTAATTTATTTTCTGCTCGGGGTGTTTATCGAAGCACTATACCGATTAATCATTTATTTCCTTCGTGTTATGTATGGATTTGTTTTATTCATTTAATTTAGAGTTTATAGTTATAAATGGTGGTTAGTGTTGTGTACTGAATTCGTGCATGCAAGGATTTGATTTCCGGATATACATACCATCATCAAAGTTCCGATCCGGATCTCCGCTCGACATTTGGACCTCGTAAACCAAAAATACCAGAAGTCGATCTGGAATCAATACACGGAAAGAGGGAATCGTTGGTCACGGTTTCTTCCCTCCTACTGTGCAAGCCCCGAACATGTTCAATCCGCGGTAGCGCGAGTTATTTACAGAGTTCCGTATAGTCGAGTCGTGACTCGATTCGGATCTTATTCAATTATCACGATCTAACCCTTTTTGTTCGTTTTTATCTTCGTTACGACCTCCACTTCTCGTGATTAGACGTTGACCCTGTGGCGGGGATGCTTTATCATCGCATTTTAGAAATGGGATACCTGATAAAAATGTGAAGACTGAACTGCGCTGGACGGTTAATTGAATGAACGACGTCGACATTTGTTTATGGTAGTTGATAGTACTTGTTTATTGTCTACGTAACGGGTTTTAACTATGCGGTTACTATTTTTGGCCATATATAGAGGTTAGGTTACTCCATGGAACGATACACGGCTCAACGCAACATGTAACAACTGTAATACTACATCGTTGTCTACTTAAACGTTCATAAAAACTCCGAAACGACTTCGAATATTTCAATTTCCTATTGTTCGCATTCCCGAAACGTCCATCTCTATGGGACTGCACATTTTTAATTGATGGCAGTGAACTAATTGTATCATCATGATCCTGCGCATTTGTGAGCAATGATCTTCACTCTGATGTATCAGTCAAATTTTTCTTTCAAAAGAAAAATTTTGATTTGTTCTCACCCCCAAAATCCATCATATACATCGAGAAAGAAAGTTTCTAAGTTTCCAACGTCCAGTGAAATGTACAGGGTTAGTCAATATTATACCCACCCCTTATCATCGTGAGTAGAGCCTATAGAAAAAATATTGAGTGCTGTAGTGAATGAATCTTCATGAAATGCATTCAAAAATTCAGTAATGTCCATATTTCAGGAGATATATAAAATTTTCAACGGGATATCCTGTATACAGGATGTCCCAAGTTCGAGTGCCTACTAGATATTTCTTGAGAAGCGGATCTATTTGAAATTTGAAAATATGGACTATGATAATTATGATATTGTTCGACTTTATCTACTGATCTAGAATATTCTTGAAGCCTGAACACTTTCAGTTATACAGGGAGTGAAAATTATTTTGTTTTTGCATTTTCTCATCTCGTAGAAGATCGATTATTCAATTTTGAACATATTTCTAGTCGAATCGTTGCATTCGTCGAAATAGTTTTCAAAATACCGAAAAAAAAAATGAAAAAAATGTAGTCAGTATTATGTTTGTTATTCCTATTCTCAATATTTCGAGCCTAAACTGTTTTTACATTCTCGAAGTAAAAGAATGGCGGAATATTGTGCATCTACTAAATTTTGGAACACTCGTCACAGAGTGTTTCAAATATTTTGTCAAAAATTGTGATCAGAATTTTCCCATAACTTTTGCTTTTTGAATTAGAACCTATTTTTTTGAGTGCTCGTACTACTTACACGAGATCTAAGTCATTTCGTCAGGATGTCTGTATTTTTCGAATTTTGAGCCGAAAATGGTCTCAATCGATAGAGTTCGACTCACTGATGACGAACCCGTCGGAAAATTCGAGTCTATCCGTCCGGCTGTAAGCACGATAACTCTCGAACGGAACAACCTAGAGACTTGAAATCTTTAGTGTGGGTTCAGTTCCCGAATGCCTCGGTTGAGTTCGATAATGGGCTGAATTCCACAAGGGATTCCGTAAATATGGCTGTTTGAAATTTTGTTCTCCTGATTTCTTCGAAACTAGAGATTCGATTCAGCTGAAATTTTTCATTCACATGAAGAATGAAGTGTTCAAGGTACATGAAAAATTTTGTCCAGATCGCATGACCAGAACCATAGAAATCATAGAAAATTATAACTTTGTAATGGAAAGGCCTAGGGAAATTTTCAGGATAGGTGTGGATCTCGAATGTCGTGGTCACGTTCATAAATGAGCAAAATTAGACTAGGGGTTCCGTAAATATGGTCGTTTGAAATTTAGTTTTCTCGATAATTTCGAAACTACGGATTTGATCGTGACGAAATTTTGTATATTTATGGAAACTGATATATTCAAGCTACATTTTCTCCAGATCGCATGACCAGAACCATAGAAAACATAGAAAATTATAACTTCCGAACGGAAAGGCCTAGGGACTTATAAGGGTAGATTTGAATCGCGAATATCGCGGTCACGTTCATCAATGAGCAGAATTAGAATAGGGGTTCCGTAAATATGGCCGTTCAAAATATTCTTTTCCTGATAATTTCGAAACTACTGATTGGATTGGAATGAAATTTCACAACTAGCTGAAGAATAATATATTCAAACTACGTACGAAATTTTGTCAAGACCGCATCACCAAGACCATAGATAATGTAGAAAATTCTAGCGAATTATCGAAAAAAAATTGGTCAGCTGAAGCACTGACATGAAGTCTGGAGTTTCGCCTAAGTTTGAGAATTTTTTTGACAGCTGTCGAAAATTTCTTCAATTGATTTCTAAAACTGGAAAATGCGAATCTACCTACAAGGTGGATGTACGAGCGCTCAAAAGCTCCTGACTTCACGGCAGTGCTTTTTGTAATTTTTGAGCGCTCGTACTACTTACACGAGGGCTATATCATTTCGTCACGATGTCTGTATTTTTCGAATTTTGAGCCGAAAATGGTCTCAATCGACTATGTTCGACTCACTGATGACGAATCCGTCGAAAAATTCGAGTCTGTCCGTCCGTCCGTCCGTCCGTCCGGCCGTCCGGCCGTCCGGCCGTATACACGATAACTCTCGAACGGAATGTCCTAGAAACTTGAAATTTTCAGGGTAGGTTCAGTTCCCGAATGGCTCGGTTAAGTTCGTTAATGGGCCAAATTCCACCAGGGGTTCCGTAAATATGGCCGTTCAAAGTTTTGTTTCCCTGATTACTTGAAAACTACAGATTTGATCGAGATGAAATTTTGCACTCAAATGGAAAATGAGGTGTTCAAGCTACATGTGAAATTTTGTCCAGATCGCATGACCAGAACCATAGGAACCATAGAAAATTGTAACTTTTGAACGGAAAGGCCTAGGGACTTGAAATTTTCAGGGTGGGTTTGGATCGCAAATTTCACGGTCATGTTCATCAATGAGCAAAATTGGACTAGGGGTTCCGTAAATATGGCCGTTCAAAATATTTTTTTCGTGATAGTTTCGAAACTACCGATCGGATTGGAATGAAATTATGCACCTAGCTCAGGAATAATGTATTCAAACTACGTGCAAAATTTTGTCCAGATCGCATCACCAAGACCATAGATACCGTGGAAAATTCTAGCGAATTATCGGAAAAAAATTGATCAGCTGAAGCACTGACATGAAGTCTGGAGTTTCGCCTAAGTTTCAGAATTTTTTTGACAGCAGTCAAAAATTCCTTCAATTGATTTCTAAAACTGGAAAATGTGAATCTACCTACAAGGTGCATGTACGAGCGCTCAAAAGCTCCTGCCTTCACGGCAGTGCTTTTCGTAATTTTTTATGATTGCGTTGGATTCTGCTAAGAAAAATAAAGATGTTTATGCTCGTAATTCGAATAATTCTTGAGTTATTAAGGATTTCCTGAATTTATGTCGTACGTAGAGACAAATTCATAAAATATGTTTTATAACAATAATCTGTTATCATAGAGGATAAATTATCCCAATAATTAACAAGTGGAAAAATTGACATCATATTGAAAATCTGATCTGAACTTTTGTTCAATTCATTCGAATTCTAGGATGTATTTTGCGTTTTTTCAAAATAAATAAATTCAGAAAATGATCTGTCACTTGTGAATTATTGGGATAATTTATGTTCTATGAACACAGATTATTGTTATAAAACAGATTTTATGAATTTGTCTCTACGTACGACATAAATTCAGGAAATCCTTAATAACTCAAGAATTATTCAATTTAGGATCTTTGGACACTATCAATATTTTGTTTCGCAGAATCGAAAAACATAGTTAATGCTTGAAATATTGAGAATAGGAATAACGAACATAATACTGACTAAAAATATCTCCCGTTTTTTCTCGACATTTTGAGAAATATTTCGACGAATGCAACGATTCGAATAGAAATATATTTGAAATTGAATAAACGATCATATAAAAGACAAAAAAATTCGAGAAATTTATTTTCACTTCTGTTCAACTGAAAGTATTCAGGCTTCAAGCATATTTTAGCTGAGTAGATAAAGTCGAACAATATCAAAATCCAAATTTTCAGATTTCAAATATGTCCGGTCCTCAAGAAACGTCTAGTAGGCACTCGAACTTGGGACACCCTGTATATATTAGTCTATTATTGGATGATCTTTTTTAACCAATTTTGAAAATTAATATATTATGTATTGTGTTACCCCTGACATTTTGCAAGTGATCTATGAAAATAACAACTTTTTTGTTGACTTTTCAGTTAGTTGTGAGGAACCGACACTATTTTCAATTTCAAATTTTCACTTATAATATATGAAATTTTCAAAAGATAATCCATGAAGTTGAAAGAGAAGAAGAAGAAGAAGAAATAAAAGAAGAAGAAGAAATCACCTTCTATGGCAGTGGGGTCCAAAACTTCCACAAGCTAGAAGACATATTCAGATTCAGTTAATGTTCTCCTAGTTTATGTTCGTGTAGTTCAAAGCGCTTATTTCCATTTGAAAAAATATATTGTTTATTATATCTCAGTTCATTTCTGAAGTTTCTAATTCGACAAAATGGCGGATAAAATAGAAATGAGCCTGGATGATGTAATTAAATCCAACAAACCACGACATGAAGGAAGAAGAGGTCGTGGAGATGGACAAAGTGCTGTTAAAAGAAGAAGTTACTGTGATTCAAGTTCGGCTGGAGGTTCTGGTGTTCAGCGAGGCAAAGGTCGTGGAGGCATCGCTAGATCCTCAAATGGGGTAAATAACAAGAGTGCATGGAAGCATGATCGCTTTGAAGGGTACGGACCAAGAAAATTGGTCGGTGCCAGTGCTATGGTTCAAGAAAATGTGGGACCAACAAAATTGTTGGTCTCTAATTTGGATTTTGGAGTGTCCGACGCCGATATCAAAGAACTATTTGCCGAGTTTGGAACTCTCAAGAGGGCTGCAGTGAACTTCGATCAGCGAGATCATTGGGAAAAGCAAATGTAGTTTTTGAGAGAAGAAGGGATGCCATCAAGGCCATGAAGAAATACAATGGTGTGCCTTTAGATGGAAGACCTATGAATATTAAACTGACCGAATCTGAGATTCCTTTTCCTGTAAGAAGGAATGCACCTTCTCCAAAGTTCCAGAACAGAGGTCCTAGACTCTCTGGTGGAGGTAGAGCTAGTGACAAAGGAGGTTAGTCTCACAACATTACAATGATTATTTTCAATTACAATTTTCAGAGAGTTGTATGTTTTACTAATATGTTAATTTGATTTTGCAGGACGACCTAGTAGAAACCGTGACACAAGATCGCAGAAAAAAACACCCACTGCAGAGGAGTTGGATGCAGAATTGGAAGCTTACAAGAAGGAAATGAAGTAGATTTATATGTTTGTGCAGACAAAGACTTTCTAGGAGAATGTGATTAACAGAGTACCATTTTTCTTTATATACTTGTCCATTCTTGATGTAAATTTTTAAAGATTGTGAATATAAAAGATATATCAGTAAAACATTCAATTAGAATAATAAACAATCAATTATGGTATCTTTGTTATGACTAGAACAATAAACGTTTTCAAACATCGATTATTTTTAACAAAATTGATAGTTCATGTGCATTATGAGTAGAATTCAAATAAGTGACTATCTAGAAGATGAAGAATTAAAAGAACTCTTTTAAAATGACAGTAGGTGTTGTTATGCGACATCTCCTGACTCCACGTCAGTGCTTTTCTCGAATTGTTCAATTACTTATTGGTTTATTATTTGTTATAATAAAACGTTGGAATTATTGAGATATTTCATGAAAGCTAGAAGGGAATGAAGCAGAAATGAAAATGATGAATCCTCGTGTAAAATATCCAGTGTTTTGGTTATATTTTTTCCGTCATATCCATTTAAACTACATTTATTCTTTACAACCTGACTCGTTTTACCAACATAATATTATTCGAAGGAAGAGAATTAATTGCTCATGGTCAACAATGTATCGAATGTTTTATTGAATGTAATAAAATGTTCGGTCCATCATTGATATCGCTGGAATTTTTGTGGACACTTTCTTTCAGTTCGTTAATAATCCAGAATGTAGAATATTCTATTATATTTTGATAACCAAAAGTTTTTCATGTTTCAGAATTGAATACAAATGCATCGACCTTAATGGAGACAATTCAATTTAAAAGATATCATCTAAGTTGACTCGCTTCAAACATGTTTTAGAGACGTGACTTATTCAATTCCACAAAGATTCAAACATAAATCAAACCATGAGAGTATCGTTAATAGGAGTCTGATAATTAGAAATTGTTGAATATTATAATGCATCGCTTGTGTCTGAATTTTTCCAAACGTATGTAGTGGTCGGCTTATCAATTTGTATATCTGAATAATTTATTTTCCACCTAATGGGAGCCGTAAACAAGCTCGTTTTAACAGGACTAGAATATTATTAGGGTGTGTACCTAGTGGAATAAAATTAGTTAAAATATACCTTATTTCACAACTTATAACCATACAGGTTTCTTCTATTTTCTTCGAATTTTGTAAACACTTTGTTGCATCATTTGATAAATAACTTTTGAGCAATACAATTTGGCTTATTCATTTCGTTAGAGAAATTTACTCGAAAAAAATTATATAATACTTATAAGTTGTTGAAAAACTCCAGATAATATAAATAAAAAATGTTTTTACGATTTACGAAAATTTTTTTCAGTGTTTTACACTATGTAGGTTGTGAAAATTTCAGGGTGGTTCGAAATTTTATTTTCTGTCTGATTATCGAAAATAATGGTATCACTTAAGCTCGTATGACACGGTGCAGAAATTGGTACAATCTGTAGAACGATTTCTACAAAAAAAAATTTAGAAAAGCACTGCCGTGAAGGCAGGAGCTTTTGAGCGCTCGTACATGCACCTTGTAGGTAGATTCGCATTTTCCAGTTTTAGAAACCAATTGAAGGAATTTTTGACAGCTGTCAAAAAAATTCTGAAACTTAGGCGAAACTCCAGACTTCAAGTCGCTGCTTCAGCTGATCAATTTTGTTTCGATAATTCGCTAGAATTTTCTACGGTATCTATGGTCTTGGTGATGCGGTCTGGACAAAATTTTGCACGTACTTTGAATACATTATTCCTCAGCTAGATGCATAATTTCATTCCAATCCGATCAGTAGTTCCGAAACTATCTGGAAAAAATATTTTGAACGGCCATATTTACGGAACCCCTAGTCTCATTTTGCTTATTGATGAACGTGACCGCGATATTCGCGATCCAAACCCACCCTGAAAATTTCAAGTTCCTAGGCCTTTCCGTTCAAAAGTTACAATTTTCTATGGTTTCTATGGTTCTGGTCATGCGATCTGGACAAAATATTGCTTCAATATATCATTCTCGATTAAAATACAAAATTTCATCTCGATCGAATCCGAAGTTTCGAATTTATCGAGAAAACAAAATTTCAAACAACCGTATTTACGGAACCCCTTGTATAATGTTGCTCATAGATGAACGTGATCACGACATTCGAGATCCACACCTATCCTGAAAATTTCAAGTCCCTAGGCATTTCCGTTCAAAAGTTACAATTTTCTATGGTTTCTATGGTTCTGGTCATGCGATCTGGACAAAATTTCGCATGTAGTTAAATCACCTCATTTTCCATCTGAGTGCAAAATTTCATCTCGATCGAATCTGTAGTTTTCAAGTAATCAGGGAAACAAAACTTTGAACGGCCATATTTACGGAACCCCTGGTGGAATTTGGCCCATTAACGAACTTAACCGAGGCATTCGGGATCTGAACCTACACTGAAAATTTCAAGTCTCTAGGTTGATCCGTTCGAGAGTTATCGTGCTTACGGACGGACGGACGGCCGGACGGACGGACAGACTCGAATTTTCCGACGGATTCGTTATCAGTGAGTCGAACATAGTTGATTGAGACCATTTTCGGCTCAAAATTCGAAAAATACAGACATCGTGACGAAATGATATAGCCCTCGTGTAAGTAGTACGAGCGCTCAAAAAGACAACCAATGGCGCCCCATTCGTGGGTACCATCTTTTTGGACGACCTCCTTTGAATATAGATAATCTGTATTTTCCAAGTAAATTACCTCAATGAGCTCCACTGAATTATCCTCTGAAAGGGTCGAATATAAGAAGTTGAGCTAAGTCTTTTCCACAGGCCGACTTTCAACGTAGCGGATATAATTAAAATTCGGCTTTTTAATCAAAAATGCCTGTAGAATTTTTTATTGGTGAATAATTGTCAAATAAACTTGTCAGTCTGAATTATTTCACCTATGCTCTTGTGTGTGAAGAGGCGCGTAATGAATATTTAAACCCGTTT
Organism: Aphidecta obliterata; assembly: GCA_963966015.1. NCBI lineage: Eukaryota > Metazoa > Arthropoda > Insecta > Coleoptera > Coccinellidae > Aphidecta > Aphidecta obliterata. The sequence goes on along the minus strand of OZ014435.1, from coordinate 13,607,905 downwards.
TAATTGAATATTCAGTTCTCGTTCCTTCGAAAAGCGATGGGCCTCGATTTCTGAATTCTGGATTTCACTATGGGATTATTCCTGGGCACGATGATACGCAAGACGCTGTCGCTTTGGGTTTCCCAATATCGGAATTTTAGTAATGGGTGTCTGACCTTCATATCGCATAAGTGGTCTGTGGTTTTCTCATTTTTTTCTTATTTTTTTATCTCTTTTGAAGTTGTTGCTCATAAATTTTTGATACCTTGTCAATTTTTTGTGCATTTATGTTTGGGAGATTTGGGATTTAGGGATTATAGTTTTTACATGTTCACTTATGTTCTCATTTCTAGACTGCTATATGTATTCCAAATCCAATCATAAAATTTCCTAAAAATTAACGTGATAATAAATTATTTATTCAGTCCCATTCAAGAATTTAGATCGAAACCAAATATGTTTGAATTATGTGTTAAACCCGCGTTTTTTTTCATACCTACGCTCACGCCTTCAATTATTTTGTTATTGAGAATTCTATAGGAGAGATATAAAAGCTCGCCTCAATTTTGATGGAATAAATGCCGGAATTATAATTTATGTGCCAAGCCAGTTTTTTGAGCGCTCGTACTACTTACACGAGGGCTATATCATTTCGTCACGATGTCTGTATTTTTCGAATTTTGAGCCGAAAATGGTCTCAAACGACTCACTGATGACGAATCCGTCGAAGAATTCGAGTCTGTCCGTCCGTACACACGATAACTCTCGAACGGAATGTCCTAGAAACTTGAAATTTCTAGGGTAGGTATGAATCTCAAATGCCGCGGTTAAGTTCCTTATTGGGCAAAATTCGCCCAGGGGTTCCGTAAATATGGCCGCTCGAAATTTTGTTTTTCTGATTACTTTGAAACTACTGATTCGATCGATGTGAAATTTTGTACTCAGATGGAGAATAGCGTACCCAAGCTACATGCGAAATTTTGTTCAGCTTGCATGACCAGAACCATAGAAACCATAGAAAATTATAAGTTTGTAATGGAAAGGCCTAGGAACTTGAAATTTCCAGGATAGGTTTGAATCTTGAATGTCGCGATCACGTTCATCAATGAGCAAAATTGAACTAGGGGTTCCGTAAATATGGCCTTTTGAAATTCAGTTTTCTTGATAATTTCAAAACTATGGATTTGATCGTGACGAAATTTTGCATTTAAATTGAGAATGATATATTCGAGCTACATTTTGTCCAGATAGCATGATCGGGACCATAGAAACCATAGAAAATAATAACTTTTGAACGGAAAGTCCTATTGACTTGAAATTTTCACGATAGGTTCGGATCGCACGTTCACCAATGAGCAAAATTACTAGGGGTTCCATAAATATGGCCGTTTGAAATTAGGTTTTCTTGATAATTTCGAAACTATGGATTTGATGGTGACGAAATTCTGTATTTTTATTGAGAATGATATATTCGAGCTACATTTTTTCCAGATCGCATGATCAGAACCATAGAAAATTATAACTTTCGAACGGAAAGGCCTAGGGACTTGAAATTTTCAGGATAGGTTCGGATCGCGAATTTCGCCGATCACTTTCATCAACTAGCAAAATTGAACTAGGGGTTCCGTAAATATAGCCGTTCACACTATTTTTTTCCTGATATTTTCGAAAATACCTATTGGGTTGAAATGAAATTTCGCACATACATGAAGAATAATGTATTCAAACTACGTGAGAAATTTTGCCCAGGTCGCATCACCAAGACCATAGATACCGTAGAAAATTCTAGAGAATTATCGAAAAAAAATGGTCACCAAAGCACTGAAGTGAAGTCTGAATTTTCGCGTTGAAATCTTTCCAATTGGTTTCTAAAACTGAAGAATGCGAATCTACCTACAAGGTGCATGTAGCATGTACGAGCGCTCAAAAGCTTCTGCCTTCATGGCAGTGCTTTTCGTAATTTTTTCTTGAAGCTACCTATTTTTTTGTTGAGAATTTTGCTATCTTGCCGGAATTCTGACCACATTGAGTACTAATAACTTTTTTTTATCACTCATAAAACGAATGCTGGAATTATGTCATATTCATGCGATTCAGTTCAGTGCGGTTCTAACTTTTTTCATCGAGAATTTTTCACCAGAATCTTGTAGGATGAAATGATCCGGAGTGTGGGCGTTCTGAATTTGATTTGCATTGGATTGTTTCTTTGATAAAAAATATATTTCTGCCAGTTATGTACCTAATCTGACATTATTTATTATTGGATGGGTCAAAAGTACAGTAGACCCGTGAATTAGACATGATCAAATTCGATTGATAAAAGAAGGTTAAGTATTGAGAATTGTACCCAACATCTTGCCTGGCACTCCAGCATAATTTGATAGCAAACGCGGAATCCGTAGATTATAAGAATTATTATATTTCGTAGATTTTAACTAAAAATTAACTCAACTCATTGAAATTCAAGGATCGTGAAATATATAGTGTTTTCAAACAAATCGAGAATAAAACGTACCCCATTTGACCTAGGCCCTCTTCGGTATGCAAAAGTAGATTTGATGTAAATATATTATTATCATTATTATTTAATAAGTATTAAGAAAAAAAGAGCAGTAAAATTTTTTTAATCCTGAAATTTGATATAAAAATACATCACTAAAACTGATGAACACATTAAGTTATTGCTTGCTTGTTGAGCGCTCGTTTTACGAGGGCTAAATAATTTCGTCACGATGCGTTTTTCGAATTTTGAGCCGAAGATGGTCTCAATCGACAAGGTTCGACTCACTGATGACGAATCCGTCGAAAAATTCGAGTCTGTCCGTCCGGCCGTCCGTATACACGATAACTCTCGAACGAAACGTATTAGAGATTAAAACTTTGTAATAGAAAGGCCTAGGGAGTTGAAATTTTCAGAATAGGTGTGGATCTTGAATTTCGCGGTCACGTTCATCAATGAGCAAAATTAGGCTAAGGGTTCCGTAAATATTGTCGTTTGAAATTTAGTTTTCTTGATAATTTCAAAACTACGGATTTGATCGTGACGAAACTTTGTATTTTAACGGAGAATGTTATATTCAAGCTACATTTTTTTTCAGATCGCATGACCAGAATCATAGAAAATCATAACTTTGGAATGGAAAGGCCTAGAGTATTGGAATTTTCAGGGAAGATTCGGATCGCGAGTTTCGCGGCCACTTTCATCAATGAGCAAAATTAGACTAGGGGTTCCGTAAAAGTGGCCGTTCAAAATATTTTTATCCTGATAATTTCGAAACTACTCAATGGATTGGAATGAAATTCTGCACATAGATGAAGAATGATGTATTCAAACTGAGTACGTAGGAATTTTTATCCAGATCGCATTACCAAGACCATAGATAACGTAATAAATTCTAGTGAATTATCGAAAAAAAATTGGTCACCTGAAAGACTGACGTGAAGTCTGGATTTTCGCCTTAGTATAAAATTTTTTTTACATCTGTCAAAATTTTTTCACTTGGTTTCTAAAACTGGATGCAAATTTACCTACAAGGTGGGTGAACGAGCGCTCAAAAGCTCCTGATCTCACGACAGTGCTTTTCATCATTTTTATAATTTTTTTTTATGAATAAAATCGTACAATTTTGTCAAATGTAATTTTGAGCCAAAAATGGTCTTATACGATCATGTTTGACTCCCATCTTGTGTCTACTAATGGGACATCCATAAACAGGTTTGAATAAAAATAAACCTCCACAGCTGTTCCACGTGAGAAGAAAATCGACTTCACTGACTTGACTGAAAGCATATTTTATTCATTCAAAAAATATTTGAATTTTTCACAACAGTGATGGAAATAAGAATTGCTTATTATTTCATTAAGTTCTTCAGAATAGTATTAAAATTTCAACTAGAAAAGCAACTATATTCGATGATTTGCACCCCATCCTCAAAAACACAGATGGATAAATATTTCGAACTCGTATGCCTCTCTTGGAAAACTTATAGATAAGTCTTTGACCCCCCAAATATTTGACCTTCTCACTTAATATATCTACCTATCATCCCACTCTCTATTCTAACAAGATTGATGATATGTTTAGTAGGTACTAGTCGAAAACATGTGCGCCTTCTCACGGTGACTCACGTAATTGACACTTATGTTCAAGTATTTGTCATATTGGTATAGGTGAAGATTCATTCCGAAATAATCACAATCCTGAAAAAATGAAAACGTCGCAGATGGCCTTGAGATAACTGACCAAAATCTACTATAGGTATCATCATTTGTGGTAATTTAATTACATGGATAGCCCTTGATTCAGATCTCGTTATTCTTGTTCATACCTACTTATTACAGGATTAGGCTAACGACTTATTCTTAACCATCTGTTTCCGGAAATAAGCCTCAAATGAAAATAATCATTACTGGATCTAGAATATATTTCCATCACAAACTACCAATTATAGACATATCTACGCACTGCTCCAATGTAGAAAAATTAGGAGCATCACATTTTAAAAACGTCAACGTCAAAAATCGTTCGTTCCCGGTCCGTTATTTTCATGCCCGTCGGCGTCCTCTTCTCTTACTAAGCCAAACAAACCAAACTCCACAACACAAAACTACATAAAACTGTCTACTCTGTCTCAACAATTCACTATTTCAACTCGCACTTACCAAAATACCACGTTTACGTCACTTTCTACCTCGTATCCACCAGAATAACTCAAAAATAAACCGCGGTTACCTTGTTTACGTTTCCATTGCCCGTACGCGGCCTGCGTTGATGTGCAAAAGCAAACATTTGAAAGTAGGGGACGCGGGCAATATGGCCGAATCGGATGGGAAACGGAATGTGGTGAAATATATCGATATTGATAAGAACTACGTTCGATTTTTGTTTAATTAGTGGTGATTGATTGATTGCGTTGTTTTGGTGTTAATATTTTGTGCATTTTGTGTTCCGAACGTCGGCTAGCAGGTTAGGTTAGGTAATGGTACCCTGCGAGAGGCTAGGATGTAGTCCCGCCCAGATTGCACGTTGCCCTGCTAACGGCGGCCATTAAACTCGTCGTTATTCTGTTGGTTACTGAGATAGAGATGGGTTTTGCGTTGAGTTAAAGCTGGAGTAATTTGACAGTTATTACCTATTTGATGTGTTGATATTTGCAAACCATAATTCTGACTTGAAATAATTTGGACATTTGATTAGGCAGAAAATGTTCGAAGAAAACAAAATGTAACCCCACCTCAGAAATTTTCATAGTTAACACTGTAGTGTTGTCGGCCTCGATGATGACAGACATTCTTTTTTGATTGTATTATGTTTTCTTAATTCCATAAATTCATCTCAGAAAGGGGGGCTTATAAAACTGATAATTTCGTTTAGCCAACTAAAATCTTCAAAAAATTGGTTTTAAGTACTCAGCAAATTAATTGTTGTTGCAACTATTTGGGACAGAATTGTTACATATCAAATTAATAAAATGGTCCAGATTTAGGGTACCTATAAAACTAATTTATATTACAGATATTTTTTCTGAGAATTCTCGTATCCATGCTAGAGAAAACTTAGTATAATTAATTGCTAATGAAGATCCTTTGGAATCTTTCGAAGAAAAAACCTGAATAGCCAGCCTCCACTTGAAATTTTTTTGGGTTTCAAAACTAAAAAATTTGAGAGATGAAGAAAAAATTACGAAAAGCTCTGCTGTGAAGGCAGGAGCTTTTGAGCGCTCGTACATGCACCTTGTAGATAGATTCGCATTTTCCAGTTTTAGAAATCGATTGAAGGAATTTTTGGCAGCTGTCAAAAAAATTCTGAAACTTAGGCGAAACTCCAGACTTCATGTCAGTGCTTCAGCTGACCAATTTTTTTCGATAATTCGCTAGAATTTTCTACGGTATCTATGGTCTTGGTTATGCGATCTGGACAAAATTCTGCACGTAGTTTGAATACATCATTCCTCAGCTAGGTGCATAATTTCATTCCAATCCGATCAGAAGTTTCGAAACTATCTGGAAAAGAATATTTTGAACGGCCATATTTACGGAACCCCTAGTATTATTTTGCTCATTGATGAGCGTGACTGCGATATTCGCGATCCAAACCCACCCTGAGGCTTTCAAGTTCCTAGGCCTTTCCGTTCAAAAGTTACAATGTTCTATGGTTTCTATGGTTCTGGTCATGCGATCTGGACAAAATATTGCTTCAATATATCGATTAAAATACAAAATTTCATCTCGATCGAATCCGTAGTTTCGAATTTATCGAGAAAACAAAATTTCAAACGACCATATTTACGGAACCCCTCGTATAATGTTGCTCATAGATAAACGTCATCACGACATTCGAGATCCACACCTATCCTGAAAATTTCAAGTCCCTAGGCGTTTCCGTTCAAAAGTTACAATTTTCTATGGTTTCTATGGTTCTGGTCATGCGATATGGACAAAATTTCACATGTAGCTTGAACACCTCATTCTCCATTTGAGTGCAGAATTTCATCTCGATCTAATCGGTAGTTTCGAAGTAATCAGGAGAACAAAATTTGTAACGGCCTTATTTACGGAACCCTGGTGGAATTCTGCCCATTAACGAAATTAACTGAGGCATTTGGGATCTGAACCGACACTGAAAATTTCAAGTCTCTAGGTTGATCCGTTCGAGAGTTATCGTGCTTACGGACGGACGGACGGACGGACGGACAGACTCGAATTTTTCGACGGATTCGTCATCAGTGAGTCGAACATAGTCGATTGAGACCATTTTCGGCTCAAAATTCGAAAAATACAGACATCGTGACGAAATGATATAGCCCTCGTGTAAATAGTACGAGCGCTCAAAAATTGTGGAAAGTCTATACTTGCAACTTAATATCATAAATTTCGAAATGTGTTCTACTATATTTTTTCTCAATAGATTATTTTTCACCTCGAAGGTAAAACACTGATAAATCATGAGACATCTTGACATGACATCTTGAATATCATTTTGCTGGTTGAAAGTCCATGAGGGGTAGAAATATCTTTTAGGAAAATGACAACCTATTTTTATATATGTCGTACCTATCAAATATTTCGTGAAATCTTCGCAAGAATCGAATTGGTGTGAGCATAGTGAATATGATAAAAAAAGTTTATTGGTTTTATGGTGAGATTAATCATTTTCACATGAGGCTGTTGAACTCCATCTCTTCAGATTCCTTAGGAGTTATATCTTAAGTGAGATAATAGCATCTACATGACCAGGTGACTTGAAACGACTGCAGGCGATTTTCTCTTGATACTTCAGGCGTTTTGTTGCTTTGTCTCTGGTATGGAATAACTGTTAAAAAAATTGATTGAGGTTAGGAAATGATGCGAAGGAACTTTTATGACTTTATTTATGCATTGTCTTGGAATTAGGTGTTGTAGTTTTGGAAAAGTCGATGAGGTTCATTTACCGTCGGATTGTATCTTCTTGATGTTTGGAACAACACTATTACTATTTGAACTATATTCATTTTGAAACTTTTGAATACCTACCTATCGAATGTTACAAACGAGTATTAACTGGAGATCAACATGTTTAATTTCAATGATAATCAAAAATAACGTAGGTTCTTACTCAGTTTTCGTTAGTCTGCGAAATATTCCTATCCTATGATGTTGAAAATTTACAAAAAAATAAATTATGACTCATTCATCGATAGGATTTCTTATATGTATTACATTAAAATGGGTACAGAGAAATAATTTCAATTTATTTCTTTTACTTTTCAATGTGAAAAATCTGTTGTGCAAATTTCAGTTTTCGAGACATAGATATAATTATATTATTAATACAGGGTGTTTCCAAATTAGACCTGAACCTTGGAGGAGGTGATAGTTGGCTGTCGTTTGAGCCATATTTATTGCTAACCGAAAATAAAGAATATTTGAGTTCTTGTGTTTTTTGAGAAATTTCTCACCGTACTTCATTTTTCGTCAATTTTTTTACGTTGACCAAATTTTATTTCAATTTTGGATTATTTTCAGCAAAAAAGGATATGATATGTAAGGAAAAGGCGAAACTATCCTGTATTAAATGTTGGAAAAGAATTAGTATGATTTCAAATTGATATTTTTGATTTTTATTTCCTTCAATTACCAACATCTAATACAGGATAGTTTTGCTTTTTTCATGCATATCATATCCTTTTCTGATGAAAATAATCTTAAATTGAAATAAAATTTGGTCAACGTAGAAAAAATTGTCGAAAAATGAAGGAGGGTGAGAAATTTTTCAAAAAACACAAGAAATCAAATATCTCGGAAACTGTTGATTTTCGGTTATCAATAAATAAGGCTCAAACCATGCGAAATACGAATGGGGAGAAATTATATTTCGAATATGTACCTAAGTATGTGTCATTACACTAAAAATGAATTAAAAAAAAAACTTGAAGACTACAAGAAGGTATGAAATAACCTTGAATCATCAATTTCCGTCAGATTCTTAGTTTCAATTTTTCTATTGTTTTTGAGCGTCGTAAGTATATGCTTCAATAAAATCTTCAATGTATTGTAACACTGCAGTTTAACCTAGAACTTGGCAGAGTGAAGTTATGTTTGTATTTCACTGCCAAGTTCTGTCGTCTGAAAAATAAACTGTTGGAAGATAAATATTTATCTTTATACGGAAATAAACGGATTTTATACTATACTCGAGATAAATGCGAAGCAACTCGTCGATTAATAATTTTCAGTCTTTGCAGAGATATTTTGTAGTGCTTGTTGATATTACTTCAGAACATAATTGAATTCTGAGTCACATGAAAATATGTTGGAGTGGCATTCATCATTATGTTCAGATAGGTTGTCGACTTTGATTTTGACCTTTCTACGTACCTCAATATTATCAACAAATTTATAGAAAATAATTATGGATATTCTGGAATCACAATTTTGCAGTCCAAAAATTCGATAAATGTACCGATATAAAAAATATTTTTTTGTGGCTTTACTTCAACAGTCGATAGAAAATTCATTACAAGAAGGAAATATCGTTTAAACATTCAAATCAAAATTTGAAATTATTTTTCATAATTGAGCTTTGAATTTTCCAAGAGCAATATTTCTATGCAGAATTATATGCAGAAAAATTTTATATAGATTCATCCGAAAAATAATCAACGTATAAGAACCCGAAAATAACAAAAAAAATTATAAATATGTTATAAGATCTGAGGAAAAAAATTGAGAAAAGCACTGCCGTGAAGGCAGGAGCTTTTGAGCGCTCATACATGCACCTTGTAGGTAGATTCGCATTTTCCAGTTTTAGAAATCAATTGAAGGAATTTTCGACAGCTGTCACAAAAATTCTGAAACTTAGGCGAAACTACAGACTTCATGTCAGTGCTTTAGGTGACCAATTTTTTTTCGATAATTCGCTAGAATTTTCTACGGTATCTATGGTCTTGGTAGTGCAATCTGGACAAAATTTGGCACGTAGTTCGAATCCATTATTCCTAAGCTAGGTGCAAAATTTCATCCCAATCCAATCAGTAGTTTCGAAACTATCAGGAAAAAAATATTTTGAACAGCCATATTTACGGAACCCCTAGTCTAATTTTGTTCATTGATGAACGTGGCCGCGATATTCGCGATCCAAACCCATCCTGAAAATTTAAAGTTCCTAGGCCTTTCCGTTCAAAAGTTACAATTTTCTATGGTTCCTATGGTTCTGGTCATGTACAAAATTTCACATGTAGTTTGAACACCTCGTTTTCCATTCAAGTGCAAAATTTCATCTCAATCAAATCTGTAGTTTTCAAGTAATCAGGGGAACAAAACTTTGAACGGCCATATTCACGGAACCCCTGGTGGAATTTGGCCCATTAACAAACTTAGCCGAGGCATTCGTGAACTGAACCCACTCTGAAAATTTCAAGTTTCTAGGACATTCCGTTCGAGAGTGATCGTGTATACGGACGGCCGGCCGGACGGACAGACTCGAATGTTTTGACGGATTCGTCATCAGTGAGTCGAACATAGTCGATTTAGACCATTTTCGGCTCCAAATTCGAAAAATAAGGACATCGTGACGAAATGATATAGCCCTCGTGTAAGTAGTACGAGCGCTCAAAAAGGAAGGCTATTAGAAAATAGATTGTGTGAGTCGTTGCTCTTAGAAATGAAAAATGTTTGTTCAGATCTGAATACTTCAGAAAAAAGTACAGTAGTGATTATAATTAAAGTCTACCTCATGTCGACTGGTAACACAGGAGTTTGGGAATATGCTTTTCCTACGAATTATACATACTATTTTTCTTCGATCGTTGATTTACATCTAAAAAATTAATTAGAAAATATTTCATTCAAGATGTAATCAAGTAAGTTTAAATAGGTTTCTCTATGTTCATATTGAAATATAGAAGTGAAGACAAAATTAAAATAATTTTCAAGCCGGTTTTGTTTGATTCGTTGTATTTTATAAGAAGTTAAAAAAGAATTAGTAAACATGAGCACTGCGAACGCGGCTTCACCTAACTTACTTCCGGCATAATCCAGAGAGAAGTATGAACTTGCGTACCAACGCTTCATGGATTATTGCAGAAAAAAACAACATTGTATCTTTTTCTGAGAATGTAGTTTGTTTCATTTTATTGTACGCTACAGCAGTGCGGTAAGAATATTACCGCACTGTTATTTTCTAATTGCTTAGCAACTGCCCACTATTCTGGAATGTTGAGCTTTGCGCATAGAAGGTTAAAATAGTGTCACTTTTCCCACGATCGGAGAAAAAGACTCTTTCGACGCGGAGAGGCTGTAATACTGAATTCTTATTTATGTAGGAACTCACTATATCGTTTCCCAGATGAAGCAAAACCCTCAAATTGTAAGTAAACGCTTCTCGTTCCTCAATTCCAAGTTTAGAAAGTGATATAAGTACCTACCAATGTATATATCGCTTCCGAGAAATAAAATTGAGCAAAATGGCGATAAGGCCGGGAAAGTTTCCGGTGTTCTTGAGACCGACAGAACGTCCATTCATTCTCATCAAGTAACCATCCAATCCGGCCGTAAACGATCCGGTCTGTTCGAATCCGTAAACAGCGATAATAATTCACGGGATGAAGCAATACGGTGGCACGAAAAAGCGCCTTGCGATGATAAGATCAACGGAGTCTTTGTGCACGAAATGGATCATCGGAACAACGGCGTAATTGTCCCAACCCAGCCGCAATATTTATCGAGCCACCGCGAAAAATACTGAAATAACGTGGCCCCGCTATATATAGAGTACAAACAAACATTCTTCACAAGGTGCCGCACACGTCTGGAGTTGTGGGAGAAAAACTGGCTTTGCCGCAACTGTCGTCCAGCGCCATTACGACGCGTTCTTCCTTCGAGGGCGATATCGGGTTATTCGGCATTTTTCAGGAAAATACAAGTGCAATAAGAAGTACCCACAAAGGCTATATCATTTCGTCACGATGTCTGTATTTTTCGAATTTTGAGCCGAAAATGGTCTCAATCGATTATGTTCGACTCACTGATGACGAATCCGTCGAAAAATTCGAGTCTGTTCGTCCGTCCGGCCGTAAGCACGATAACTCTCGAACGGAACAACCTAGAGACTTGAAACTTTCAGTGTGGGTTCAGTTCCCGAATGCCTCGGTTGAGTTTGTTAATGGGCCAAATTCCACTAGGGGTTCCGTAAATATGACCGTTCAAAGTTTTGTTCTCCTGATTACTTGAAAATTACAGATTGGATCGCACTCAAATGGAAAATGACATGCTCAAGCTACATGTGAAATTTTGTCCAGATCGCATAAGCAGAACCATAGAAACCATAGAAAATTGTAACTTAGGTATGGATCTCGAATGTCGTGATCACGTTCATCTATGAGCAAAATTATACTAGGGGTTCCGTAAATATGGTCGTTTGGAATTTAGTTTTCTTGATCATTTCAAAACAACAGATTCGATCGTGACGAAATTTTGTATACTAATGGACAATGATATATTCAAGCTACATTTCTCCAGATGACATGACCAGAACCATAGAAACCATAGAAAATCATAACTTTCGAACGGAAAGGCCTAGGGACTTGGAATTTTCAGGATAGGTGTGGGCCTGAAATGTCGCGTTCACATTTATCAATGAGCAGAATTATACTAGGAGTTCCCTGAATATGGCCCTTCTAACATTTTTTTCCTGATAGTTCCGAAACTACTGATTGGATTGGAATGAAATTTTGCACCTAGCTGAGGAATAATGTATTCAAACTACGTGCGAAATTTTGTCCAGATCGCATCACCAAGACCATAGATACCGAATTATCGAGACAAAATTGGTCAGCTAAAGCACTGACGTGAAGTCTGGAGTTTCGCCGAAGTTTCAGAATTTTTTTGACAACTGTCGAAAATTCTTTCAATTGATGTCTAAAACTGGAAAATGCGAATCTACCTACAAGATGGATGTACGAGCGCTCAAAAGCTCCTGACTTCACGGCAGTGATTTTCGTAATTTTTTGGATCTCCTTTAGTGATACGATCCTCACGGAAATTCAGATGAAACTTTGTTTTGTTATCTTACAACTAACTCATGAATCAATTCGATCAGATAGGAAGGTATTTTATGAATTAAGTATGAGGAAAAAACGTCCTCGGAAATTTTGAAACCCCAGGTCTTTTCTTCCGGAAGAAATCGTGTTTACGGATGGACGGACGTAATTGAATTCGACCCAAAATTCTCCATCTGTGAGTCCAACCCAATCCTTCGAGAGAATTTTCAGATCAAAATTAGGTACCTACGTGTACCATCTTTTTCTTGAAATCGTCATGAACGTAAGCTTCTGATCCAAATTTCATTACCGTTATAAATATTCGATAAGAAGGAATTATTGAACTCAGTCTTATTATTTACAGTGATCTTCTTCCTCTATTAATTTCGAGTGTTTCTGGAAGATTGAGGTTCGTTCCTTCCTTTACTACATACAAAATTCTTAATCATTACTGAAGCCTGATGCAATTATTTTCTTTCCATAAGAGATCTGCGAAAGTTGAATTTGTGTTTCCGTTGACGAAAGAGGCTTCATGTTCCTTAATTCTTTTTCCAAAAAGTTCTGCTTGTTTGGCCGATATAGAAACTTGTACAATCACCGCATGCTTATTTATATACGCCCAATTTATCTGATTGCTCCGTTTTCTCCTTGTTTTTTTTTTTGGTATGTTTGCCTGAACTATAATCGACACTAGGTATATACGACGTTGATTTGTATTTTTTTTCAAGAACGAACTAATTCTCTGTAAAATTTAGCCCGTATAAATAGGTAATCACTCTAGAATTTTGCTCGAATTCTTCTCGAAAAGGACTCACTTCATCTTGGCTTTTTATATAATTTTTGCTATAAGCATTCGGAAAATGAATAAAAAATTCAGAAAAGCATTGCTGTGAAGTCAGGAGCTTTTGAGCGCTCGTTCATTCACCTTGTAGGTAGATTCGCATTCTCCAGTTTTAGAAACCAATTGCAAAGATTTTGACAGCTGTCAAAGAAAATTTAAAACCAACGCGAAAATCCAGACTTCACGTCAGTGCTTCTGGTGACCAATTTTTTTTTCGGTAACTCGTTAGAATTTTCTACGGTATCTATGGTCTTGGTAATGCGATCTGAAAAAAAATTCCCACGTAGTTTGAATAAATTATTCTTAATCTATGTGCGAAATTTCATTTCAATCCAATGAGTAGTTTCGACATTATCAGGATTAAAATAGTTTGAACGGCTATATTTACAGAACCCCTAGTCGAATTTTGCGCAATGATGAACATGACCGCGAAATTCGCGATCCGAACCTATCCTGAAAATTTCAAGTCCCTAGGCCTTTGCGTTCAAAAGTTATGATTTTCTATGGTTTCTATGGTTCTGATCATGCGATCTGAAAAAATATAGCTCGAATATATCATTCTTGATTCGAATACAAAAGTTCGGCACGATCAAATCCATAGTTTTGAAATTATCAAGAAAACTGAATTTCAAACGACCATATTTACGAAACCCTTAGTCTTATTTTGCTCATTGATGAACGTGACCACGTCATTCGAGATCCACACATCTACACGTGAACGCTACATTCACGATCCACACCTATCCTGAAAATTTCAAGTCCCTAGGCCTTTCCATTACAAAGTTATAATTTTCTATGGTTTCTATGGTTCTGGTCATGCGAGCTGGACAAAATTCTGCATGTAGCTTGAACACGTAATTCCCCATCTGAGTGCAACATTTCACCTCGATCGAATCTGTAGTTTCGAAGTAATCAGAAAAACAAAATTTCGAGCGGCCATATTTACGGAACCCCTGGGCGAATTTTGCCTAATAACGAACTCAACCGCGGCATTCGAGATTCGAACCTTCCCTGAAAATTTCAAGTTTCTAAGACATTCCGTTCGAGAGTTATCGTGTAGACGGACGGACAGACTCGAATTTTTCGACGGATTCGTCATCAGTGAGTCGAACATAGTCGTTTGAGACTATTTTCGGCTCAAAATTCGAAAAATACAGACATCGTGACGAAATGATATAGCCCCCGTTTAAGTAGTACGAGCGCTCAAAAATACAAGCAAAATTATGAAGGGTTTACTGATTCTTGCAAAATTCCAGAGAAAATTACTTTGTTCTGAAAAAAAAATTGAAAGAAACCTATGGAACCGATTTCAATCAGGGCAACCTTTTTTCAGTTTCGGATAAACGAAAATAAAAACCTGATTGTATACACAAAAGATATCTTCAGGATCAAAAAAAGATGAAGTTTTTTCTCAAGAAGAACCTTTAGTTAATATAGGTCAACATTGACAAGAGTGTCATAAAACTTGATGTTATATACTTATATGGGATACAGGGTGTTTTTTGAGGTGAGTCTTTTTTTCGACAGGTGCTAGAAGTCATGAAAAGAGATCATTTGCCAGAAGTGGCTCAAGTATATCAAATATTCAATCTGAAAATTACTTGGGTATCAATAGCGTAATACGACTCTAGATCGTGTTATCCCTCATAATGTAAATAAAGTGCTCGACATCCTTCGCGATCTTTTCTGGGCATTAGAATTCATCCCAAATTTGTGTATTCTCTTTCTAGTTTTATTAGGAGATTTTTCCTGAACGGTATAGTTCAAACTACGGAGAGGAAAAAAGTCCCAAAAAAAAATTGGAACCTCACAAACTCACCGATAAAATTGATCCAAATCGTTTACAGAAACTGTTCGGCCCGGCGTAATAACGAATGGTTACATGCAGCAACTATCACATCAGTTTTCGATAATGTCACAAGCATTTTAAATGCGTTGTCTAAGTTCCTCCGCACTATTCACCTCACCGTCACTATACACTAATGTTTTCAAATCACCCCGAAGGAAGAAATGAAAGGGGTTGAGACGGAAAACTAACAAAAATCATCGCATTATAGATATTTCGGTTTACTGACCTCTCAGACCGCGATTATAAACACACATGACGCACATTCAGATCTCAATACGAACCTAAATCAGATCCGAGCTGGGAATTTCTCAGATTCGCGGGTAGGTAACTTTGATCTCGAAATACTCGACCTATTTTGATGAGTTCTATTGCCTGTCAGAGGCTTTGGTAACAGAGTAATAGTATCTAGTATATAGTAACAGTATATAGAGAGTAATTTAGCAGTTGAACTGGCATTCTGATGCTTCTGAGGCATGAAAACATTCTAGAGGCAAATTTATAGTCTTATGGCCCTGTTGACTATTTCTAGAATTAAAGGATTAATCACTGGTTTAATTTTTTTAATTTGTTGATCATAATGAAACTAATTTTTTTTTTGAGTCGCTTCCGAAAAGTATAAGAATTTTTAGAATCGTATCAGTAGTTTCAGAATTCACCAGCTAAATAAAAACTGACAAATAAATTCAACATTTCTCTAAAATTGATATGGATGAAAAGAAGGTTGGGAAGACTGCAAATCTACTCTTCCTCAGATTACCACTCTCTTCCAGATTACGTATTCATCAACAACCTCGCTTTTTTATGTTTGTGGAGGCGACCCAGAAAAACGGGAATTTAACCGCCAATTACTGGAAATACGATTTCCTGTCATTATCTTGCGGTATGCCCACCCATTTCGTATAAACGTAGTGAATATTATTATGTCTGGTAAATTAAGCTCATCATCATGATAACCTCTGGCACGTCTTTATCGAGGCGATAACGTTCTCTGTGAAATCATCTATGCTCCGTGAGTTTCAACCGTGTTGCTGGGAAAATAGTATAATTATTGCAGGTTAATCTTGGATGGTTTCAGTTGAACTTTCGACACTTTTGTTGTTGAATTTTTATGATTCGAATTATCAAACCTTTTCAATGATTTCGTATAACTTATGAGGTCCGTAGTTTCAAGTTTCAACATCGCATATCATTAGGTCCACTCGATATTTTCAATGGAGGAGAAGTAAAGTGAATATCGAGAAATATTTCTTTTTAGGCATTGTTTCTGTTATCTTAACCTTAACATATCTGGTATAAGTTTGTCATTCGAATGGTGGGACACCCTGTAGTTATCCATATCCATCTAGGTACGGAATATTATTCACTTAGGTGCATGGAGCCGAATGAAGTCCACCAAAATACTTAATCAAGATGTCTGGCAAGTGAGGGTCTTGACCTTACCAATTACCAACTCAATTGAAAACAGTTTATTGATAACCGATTCGTAAACATGACCGAAGGATGTGTGATTTACGAGTTATTTTTCTGAATTAATGTTTTTTTTCAAGACGAGACTATATTGTAGGTTTCTTTTCTTAAGATACAAGGGCAGGTTCATCAATTTCCCATAAGAAAAAAATTCGTTAAAAGTCTGGAGATTTGCGCACTTGTTTCCTCATATCAAACTGGCCTTCAGGGTTCATTCAGTTCATTGTCTTTGTGATGAATAACGTCATTTTTTTTATAAACTTCAAAAGATGGGATCACTGAATTATATCGAATATATATGAATATCTCAATATTCTTTTCACGTGGAACAGCTAGACAGCTGCATTTCTCAATAACTCATTTTATCGATGCTCCATATGTGGACACAAAATTTCAGCAAGATATGGCTAACGATTTTTGAGATACCGAAGCTGTAAAAAATTTTTTTTTTCAAACTCTAACCTAACCTCAGGGTAAAAACATAGTTAAGCATCGCCTCAAGCATCAAAAACAAATACAACATTCAACTGAACTAAACCGTTCATAGTGAACCATCTAGCATCGCCTCAACTTTGGCTTCGAGCATCGCCGTTGCCGGGGAATCGAATCGATTCGATTTTCAAGACTCTCCGCAGGCATGATTCCCGAAACGAGACATATAATTGGTGCTAGCCGTATTGTGTTTCTGCCAGTGTCGAAGTTAAGTTAGAATAAAAATATAGTGAGTAGAGGTGAAAAATTTGTCTGTATTGAAAAGGATGCAGAAAAATTAATAATTGCAATATTTATTCGGCCTGCAATATAGGATAAAAGAGGTAGGAGACATCACAACATATATGTGTAAATCATGCACGGAAATTAGCAATAAAACAAATATATCGTGTGAGCTACAAGAACAATATGTGAATAAAACAGAAAACCAATATTACAGCAAACTTTTTATATTTTTGTCAGATAAAAATATTTTATATTCTATTAACTGGGTGGAACAGAATATAATGAACGGAAATAAGCAATAATACAAATATATCAGGTGAGCTACAAAAGTACAAAAAGAATGTGAATAAAACAGAGAACCAATATTAGAGCAAACCCTTTTATATTTTTGTCAGATAAAAATATTTTATATTCTATTAACTGGTGGAACAAAAAATAATAGACGAAAATAGGCAATATTGCAAATATATCAGGTGAGCTAAAAAACATGTAAATAAAACAGTACACCAGTATTACATCAATTTCTTTCACATTATTTATTTTATATTCTATTAACTGGGTGGAACAAAATATGATGAACGGAAATAAGCAATAATACAAATATATCAGGTGAGCTACAAAAGTACAAAAACAATGTGAATAAAACAGAAAACCAATATTAGAGCAAACTCTTTTATATTTTTGTCAGATGAAAATAATTTATATTCTATTAACTGGGTGGAACAAAAAATAATAGACGAAAATAGGCAATATTGCAAATATATCAGGTGAGCTAAAAAACATGTAAATAAAACAGTACACCAATATTACATCAATTTCTTTCACATTTTTGTCAAATAAAAATATTTTATATTCTATTAACTGGTTGCAACAAAAAATCAGACAACATATTTTATATTCAAACCACTTCCTATTTCTGACACCTGACTACGACCCTAGATTCATAATTCTTACCACTGATTTCATAGATGCCCCACTATGTGCCCTCTGGCTTCCCGACTTGAGGCGCTGCTTCACTATGTTTTTACCCTTACACATTGATTCATGACATTCGAAAACTTGAGAAGGTTTTGCGGCCATTTCTAAAGTACATTACTTGTTTAATTTCTACTCTGTGAGTATCCTTTGAGATCGTAATAAAACTTGAATTGTTTTTTGGGATATATATTTTATTTACCCTAAAAATCTTCTCTTTTAGTTATATTGTTGATTGTTAAAATATGAAACAGGGTTGAGGCCACGAAAAAAACATAGAAAAACTAAATTTCATACATATAACCAAATATGCTCTGAAAAAATTGCACAGAAATCTTCGAGATCGTGGAATTAAAAGTGATTGTTTATTTCATTCTCATACCTCAGCTGAAAACAATAATCAGGAGAATAGTATATTATTTAACGAGCGGTAATGTAGGTCATAACTCACGCAGAAGAAGTTTGCAGCACGCGCCGAAGGCGAGTGCTGTAATTCATCAAGTGAGTTATCACCATTACCGCAAGTTGAATAATATACGTTATCTACGACTATAACAATAAATACTGAGATACAAGTACAGAGAAAGAACTTTATTCACAAATCTTAATAGTTACCTATAACAATGCATTATTTATGTTGATTGTGCTTCTTAGCATGGAGTAGAAAGAAAATCCATAGGGACAATGCTCAGTATTTAGTGCGAGGTTCACTAAAATATGCTAAAAGAACATTTTCTGTAAACGATGACTTAATATTCTTACTGCTACACCAATCTTGAAAATTGTTGTATACACTTTTATATTTATTTTGGTATTTTTCGGGCAATGAATTCTGTATGGTAACATTGGCTGATTGTCTTATTTCTGAAGGTAAACATAATAATTCATCTTCACTATCTAAATTCATCTTTTTCAGCAAAACATTCACAATAATAATTAGGTATCAACTTAATTTGAGAAAACGTCGAAATTATTCAAGTGACCTCCCCTCAATACCAATAATGGACTATTCCCTTTCGGCCAATCGCCTTTTTCAGAAGCACAGAGCCAAGAAGTTATAGCAGTGAGTTATTATAACTCACGATACTATTAATTGCT
Organism: Aphidecta obliterata; assembly: GCA_963966015.1. Lineage (NCBI taxonomy): Eukaryota > Metazoa > Arthropoda > Insecta > Coleoptera > Coccinellidae > Aphidecta > Aphidecta obliterata. The sequence continues at coordinate 13,588,460 of OZ014435.1, read as the reverse complement.
CAAAAGTAGTTGAATAATGAATAAATAATTCAAAAAGAGTAGATAAAATATTGAATATCGCACGAATACTTATTAGGTACAAACTTCTTCGGCCCTCAAAGTTTCTTTTTGAAAATAAAATTGAAAAATTAAAAAATCATTTATCCATTCCATTCCAATTGTGCGTGATTCTTCTTGGCATTCCCACCGTGAATACTTTTGGTTACAAAATATTCAATATCATCATCAGTGAGTTAAGTCACAGACTCGTAAAGGCCATCTAACACGTCATAAAACCCATACAGAGTCCCAGTAATTGTTTACGTGTCCGAATAACCAAATCAGTTCCACACACGCCCAAGATAACCTTCTCCTTCTCTCCGAACTTCTCTTGTACGTACGAAGATCTCACCTAGGCGGGAATTTTATCGCTAATAAAAAGCGGTTTTATGGCGTTTAAAGGTGCCGTTACCACTTTTACTAACTACCAACAAGGCTCATTACGATACTGAGATGGGCGCTTCAAGTCCTCGATACGGCTGTGGTTGGAGGGCTGGGGGTTGTGATTTATTAGGAGGGGGGTTCGGATACAGGGGTTGGGAAGCGTGTATGGCGCAATATAGACTATTGGAAATAATATAAAACCGATATGCATAGGAATTTCGGGTCTTCCTTAGGGTGCCTGGAGAAGAAGAAGGGTATGGGAGAATTTATAACTTACTTACATCTGCTTCTCCGACCACAATAGTATGGGAGTTTTGATGAATGTTTTCTGTTTGGGGTCATCGAGTTAATGTACTGGGTGTTTCAAGTTTACCCGTCACCCCGAAATTCATCAAGAAACATTTTGTTTAAACATCTAATGAAATAAATGATAATTAGAGACTGAATATAAAATTACCAAAGTTATATTTTTGAATATATGCATCTAATTTAAATTCGAAGATGTTTCTTACTTTTTCTGCAAACCTTCAAATTAATTTTTTATTGTTTTTTATTCTAGTTACTCTAATTCTTTCATTTGTCTTCTGGAGTTCAACTTCTTTGAAAAAGATAGCTAGTAATGATCAAAGACATTCTAGAATTGAAGATTCAAAATTAAATGAAATTTGTCTTTTTTTATTGTTTTTTATTCTTGTTACTCTAATGCTTTCGTTTTTCTTCTGGAGTTTATCTTCTTTGACGAGAAAGCTTGTGATGATCGGCAACATTCTAAGATTCAGTAAAGATTCAAAATAAAAAATAAAATATGATTTTTTAATTGTTTTTTATTCTTGTTACTCTAATGCTTTCATTTTTCTCCTGGAGTCCATCTTCTTTGTCGAGATAGCTACTAGTGATCTGCAACATTTGAAGGAGAGTAATTTGACCGAATATTCTATTGGGCGGAATAAAATATTTCGTACATTGTTGATGCCTCTAGAATATTAATGGACACTTTATATTTAGTTCATAAATCATGTGGAATGTGAGGGATCAATAACATCAACTCTACGGAAGGATATTTGGGATATATCCATCGTTTATGGAATTTCTACGTTCCAACGCTCCGAGAAGGGGCTTGTCTTTGTCAGATTCATTTTATAACAAAATCGAAATGACAAAATTAAGCGAAGATTGGCCCTTCTCCAGGCTACGCTGAAGATGGCCCAATTTTTTTCGGTAATACGTATCTTCAGATTCTAAATTTCCTTTTTAACAACAAACCTGCCTTGAATTTTTAATGTTTTCGTGTTAGGTAGGGCTGAATCTTATCATTGAATGACAAAAAAATCCGTCTTTCCGCTTTCCGTTGTCCATAGCATTTTTCGGAAACAAAAATCTGTTGCTATTCAGCATTGATCCTCTTAGCTTCACAATCTGATCAATTTCAAGGAAAAAAATTATAAAAACCTTCTATTGAAAATTTTGACATCTGTCGAAAAAATGACAAATGTCAATTATGCCGAATCAGCTGTTACAGAAATATAAGAATTTTTTTTTCCAATAATTCGCTAGAATCTTCTACGGTTTCTTGGTGATGTGAGCTGGACAAAATTTCGCACGTAGTTTTAATACATTATTCTTCTTTTATGTACGAAATTTCATCCCGATCGATTAGTAGTTCAGAAATAATCAGGAAAATAATATTTTGAACAGCCATATTCACGGAACCCCTAGTCTAATGTTGCTCATTGCTAATCGTGACCTCGACGTTCGAGATCCAAACCTACTCTAAAAATTTCAAGTCTCTAGGTCTTTCCGTTCGCAAGTTATAATTTTCTATGGTTTCTATGGTTCTAGTCACGCGATCTGGACAAAATTTCGCATGCAGCTTGAACGCGTCATTCTCCATCACTTCGATCGAATCAGTAGTTTCGAAGTAATCAGGAAAACAAAATTTCTAACGGCCATATTTACGGAACCCCTGGTCGAATTTTGCCCAATAATGAACTCAACCGCGGTGTTCGAGATTCGAACCTACCCTGAAAATTTCAAGTTTTTGGCTCGTTCCGTTCGAGAGTTATCGTGTATACGGATGAACAGACTTGAATTTTTCAAGTGAGTCGAACCTAGTCGTTTGAGATCATTTTCGGCTCAAAATTCGAAAAATAGAAACATCGTGACGAAATGATATAGCCCACGTGTACGTAGAACGAGCGCTCAAAAACTTCCAGTTAAGAAATGAAAAAGAATAAATTGCGGGAAAATTATACAACAAAGAATAATTAAATTCAAAAAGTGTATTAGTATGATGTTATTGAATCAAAAACCTCTAACTAAGTTGAATCTTTTTCTTTAATCAGTACCAATTTTTTCCTTCGAATGAGTTGAATCTTATGAACGCTTCAGAAAAATCAAGATGATGTGGAAATAAAGATGATTGCCTAGAATTTGCGTTGCCAAGATACCAAGATAAAAAAAGTGCCCGCTCTCAATTCATTTTCTTCAAGAATTCTCACTACGTTGATCGTTCCCTTCAGAATTATTCCAAACTTTCAAATTTTCATCAACGGTACCGGTGGCTGTTCCGTACTATCCCTTCTTGATCTGTTCAATCTTGAACCGACAATAAAAGCTCTTTATATTCCTCATGAAGATATAATAATTACCCGTGAGAAATTGGGGTCGATATTAACAGCAACAAAATGGTTACCTGAATTTGCTTCCAACTCCCAAAAAAAATGCACTCATGTGACAGCTGCGTGAGGTATAAAGGCCATCGACCGCCTCAAAATGGCAGAAAATAGAACCTACCTGCTGCGTGACAATTATACATCCTGACAAATGAGATTATATTATTCCGGACTCTTTTGTACCTGCGAGCGTAACTGGGGTGTTAAAGTCAAGAAGTATAATTCTGGAAGTTATGAACGTTAACAAAGTAAACGAAACCATTGGTTGTATTACAATGTGTATTACCTCTGTGAATGGGTGCTTTTGAAGATGAGGTCCCAATAGGGGAATAATCAAACCACTCGTTGCATTTTAGGATAACCGCTCCTAAAGTTATCGAATAATTTGTATGTTTCCCATCAAAATTTACGATATATCTCCTTTCATATTTCTTTTGTATTGTTAGCCAAACAGGTGATCAAGTTGGACGTTTATTGCACTAGTGCAATAACAGTTTAATTACACAAAAAGTCCACACAGAATTATGTTCATTAGAATAGAATTCATACTTTCATAGTACAATTTGTTGGAAGGGTAGGTATTGATTATTTTTTATGGGAATAATACACATTGAAACTGTTCTTGCAATTGTTGCAATGGTCGATCAGAATTCTTGGCATAATACTAGATGTAAAAACAACGCATTGAAAATACTTGTGACATTATTCGTGAGCAAACTGATGTGATAGTTGCTGCATGTAATAATTCGTTATTACGCCGGGCAAGACTTTTTGCACATCGAACGAATGGTGACCATTTCGAAAAAGTTCTTCGAAAATTTGGATCAATTTTATCGTTGAGTTTTTGAGCTTCCTAATATTTTTCTACCGGATCTTTTGAATCAGTAATTTCTTCTCCCCTTAATTTTGTCGAAAACTGACAAAAATAACCTCAATAAAGTATTTGCAGATATTTGAAATCAGAAAAAAGATCTCTACAGAATAGGATAATGAAATACGGGGTGTTCCATTCAAAAAATACCAGTTCACATAAAATATTTCGGTTTACGATGCTCTTTTGCATTTCCTGGTAATGAATTCTGAATGCCCTTAAAAAATACATCATATTTGCCCATTTGAACTTTTTTGTAAGATCAATATTAACTGAGATAGCTATTGAGTAAAATATAAATCACCTGGTACCTGGTGCGATGTTATGGTTTTGACTATGGCATGACTGAAATATTCATCTTGCAAAAATTTAGATTGAACTCTGTAACAACAATTAATTTTTTTCTTATTTCCCACAACAATCTTCCATTTCTTGTCTTAGGGTCCTTCAAAACATAGCTGTAGGACTTTTAGCCACCAAGTTTCTCTTCATTTTTTCAACTGAAAAAAAAATGATTAAAACGAATATCTCCCTATAATTCCCCATCTGAAAATGTCCAAGTATCATATTTTCTTTTATAAGAAACCCCCGGAAAATAACTTCTAGGAACCTACATATATAGATCCTCTCAAACCACAAACTTTAACCATATATTTCAATGGGTCACTACGATCAAAATATGTCAATAAACTATAATCTATATGAGTGAATACCTTTTGCTTTCGTAGTTATCAAAAAAATTAAAATTTATTCCACAATTACAATGGCGACAAATTTGGTGCTAATTGGAGTAACTTTCGGAATTATGGCATTTTTTTCATTCAATTTGCATCAATCCATTTGTTAGATCATTTGGTTCAATTATTCGGTTTGTTAATTTTTAGCGTAGAACTGATTTTTCACAACTTAACACATAATACTAATAGATGAGTCGAGATTCATCAAGACTTACTTTGGAGGAGTTATATGTTGTAGATCATAAATAATCATTTTGACAAAACCATTCTATATCATCGAAACGAAGAAGAGTTTTGTCTATATTTTTGAATGGTAATGATTCATAGAATGTAAGATAAAAGTTGGTCGCTCTTTAGGTCTTCATTCGAATTAAGAAACGGATTTAACTGTCGACAATTGTTGTGGTCAGGAAATTTCTCAAATTTCTTTTTTGCAGGTAATTGTCCATGATATTTTCGCCATAATTCAATAAATTTTTTGGAGCCGTTTACTGCAATAATTATTCTGCTACAAAGTTTTATATTAATTTTTCTGTTAAGTTAGTATGTTGGTAAATAGAGGGAAAATATAGCAGCAGATATAAGGCATTCATCGCAAATTCATATTCTTTTTCAACTTCAACAAAATTAGGAAGTTCACAAACTCACCGATGAAATGTATCCAAAATGTTTACAGAAATTGTTCGAATTGTTCATCATTTTCACCACATCAGTTTGCTCACGGAATAATGCCACAGGCATTTTCAATGCGTTGTCTTAGTTTTTTTCGCATTTGCATTCATCTCATCGTCACTTATACACAAATTTTTTCAAATGAGCCCAAAGGAAGAAATCACAGGGGGTTGAGATCAGAAAACTTAGGCATAATACGCATCGTAGATGATTTCCCGTATACGGACCTCAGACAGCTGCTATTATTCACACATTTCGATATCAATACGTCAGATCCAGGCTGGAAATTTCTCATATTCGCGGGTAACACTCTGTATATATAAGAGTACGCACCACTGATATTTCTTTTGGCCGCCAAATGTTGTTAATTTTGGAAATTCAGTTGTATTTCCACTTGAATGAAATGACTCACTCAAGTGGAAAATCCGATACTATCAGCAAATATTAAAGATAGAAGGGTTTGTGCTGGTAAAAACTGACACTATTGTTTTATGAATGTTCAATTTTGATAGAGCATGATTGACTCCCTATGCAGCCACCTGGAAAGTTCGTAAAATCAGTTTTTGCCAGAATTAAAGTCAATAATATCGAAGTTTACGTGTATGGGGGAAAAAGTACGTAAATTCGCATTATAACAATACGTAAATTCGCAAATAAAAGTGTATCCTCAAAAATACCACAGTGACTAACAACGACTAACTCATCTGAAATAATCAAGAATAAATAAATTGTCATAACGCAATATCAAGAAGACATGTCCACTGAGTAAATTCAAGTTCGATTAAAATTATACCTTATGAGAATAATAATTTTCCACTCATAAATCGTTGATTTTACGAAAAAAAATATAACAATGACACTATTTTATTCGAAATGGACTGAATTTTTGAAAAGTACAATATGAATAAATCGAATGTCTTAGGGGTGACTTTTCGCCTTACAATCATAGGAAACATCACCAAAATATTTGTTGGGAGCCCTCTCGTTCCCAGAAGATAACCCTCTTAAACTTATTCCTGTAATTTCTTCTTGTTTTTGAGCGCTCATAATACTTACACGAGGGCAATATCATTTCGTCACGATGTCTGTATTTTTCGAATTTTGAGCCGAAAATGGTCTCAATCGACTATGTTCGACACACTGATGACGAATCCGTCGAAAAATTCGAGTCTGTCCGTCCGGCCGTAAGCACGATAACTCTCAAACGGAACAACCTAGAGACTTGAAATTTTCAGTGTAGGTTCAGATCCCAAATGCCTCGGTTAAGTTCGTAAATGGGCAGAATTCCACGAGGTGTTCCGTAAATATGGCCGTTCAAAGTTTTGTTCCCCTGATTACTTGAAAACTACAGGTTTGATCGAGATGAAACTCTGCACTCAAATGGAGAATGAGGTGTTCATGCTATATGTGAAATTTTGTCCAGATCGCATGACTAGAACCATAGGAACCATAGAAAATTGTAACTTTTGAACGGAAACGCCTAGGGATTTGAAATTTCCAGGATAGGTGTGGATCTCAAATGTCGTGATCACGTTCATCTATGAGCAAAATTATACTAGGGGTTCCGTAAATGTGGTCGTTTGAAATTTGGTTTTCTTGATAATTTCCAAACTACAGATTCGATCGTGACGAAATTTTGTATACTTATGGAAAAGGATATATTCAAGCTACATTCTTCAGATCACATGACCAGAACCATAGAAACCATAGAAAATCATAACTTTCGAACGGAAAGGCCTAGGGATTTGAAATTTTCAGGATAGGTGTGGATCTCAAATGTCGCGTTCACGTTAATCAATGAGCAGAATTATACTAGAGGTTCCGTAAATACGGTCGTTTGAAATTTTGTTTTCTCGATAATTTCGAAACTACGGATTCGATAAAGATGAAATTTTGTATTCTAATCGAGAATGATATATTAAAGCAATATTTTGTCCAGATCACATGACCAGAACCATAGAAACTATAGAAAATTGTAACTTCTGAACGGAAAGGCCTAGGAACTTGAAATTTTCAGGGTAGATTTGGATCGCGAATGCCGCGGTTGAGTTCGTTTTTGGGCAAAATTCGCCCAGGGGTTCCGTAAATATGGCCGCTCGAAATTTTGCTTTTCTGATTACTTCGAAACTACAGTTTCGATCGAGGTGAAATTTTGCACTCAGATGGGGGAATTACGTGTTTAAGCTACATGCAGAATTTTGTTCAGCTCGCATGACCAGAACCATAGAAACCATAGAAAATTATAACTTTGTAATGGAAAAGCCTAGGAACTTGAAATTTTCAGGGTAGATTTGGATCGCGAATGTTGCAGTCACGTTCATCATTGAGCAAAATTTGACTAGGGGTTCCGTAAATATGGCTGTTCAAATTTTTTTTTTCTTGATAATTTCGAAATAACTTGTTGGATTGGAATGAAATTTTGCACCTAGCTGGGGAATAATGTATTCAAACTACGTGCGAAATCTTGTCCAGATCGCATCACCAAGACCATAGATACCGTAGAAAATTCTAGCGAATTATCGAAAAAAAATTGGTCAGCTGAAGCACTGACATGAAGTCTGGATTTTCGCCTAAGTTTGAAATTTTTTTTGACAGCTGTCGAAAATTCTTTCAATTGATTTCTGAAACTGGAAAATGCGAATCTACCTACAAGGTGGATGTACGAGCGCTTAAAAGCTCCTGACTTCACGGCAGTGCTTTTCGTAATTTTTAAAAGAAAAATTAAAAACTGCTCTTTTGGCGCCCTCCTTAAGGGGGCTTTATCGAAGCAAGGGTCGTTCGAAATATTTTTTTCGAAATAAAAGTCCCATCCTATTTTACGACCAAGAATCATTCCTCGAATTTTTTTGGACCTATTTATTTCCATCCTGTACTGTTTTCTATTTCTAGTGTTCTATGTCAAATTTTTTGACATTAAATTCAGCTTCAGATATGTTTTCCCCAATGGTATTGATATGTACTTATTAGAAAGACGGTATATGAAAAAAGCAAACACTATTGTTACTGAATATGTATATAATTTATCCATAAAACAAAAGATAAGATCAACCACTTAATAATGGCTCAAAACATTGCACAAAAAACGTAAGATAAGCTGCATACAAAAACAATTTTGATTTCTCACTCTGAATAGCAGGAAAAAACATAAACTGAAATACCAAAACAGATTCCTATAAACCCAAATAGTATTCGAATATATAAAATTTAAATATCAACCAGAAACAGCACAAAAAAATATAGTATTCTGATTTTTAGTATTGGAAATTTGATGGCAAGCTTCGGCCTAATCGAATATCAGCTTCGACTTACATCGAATAATTGAAAGGTAGGCTGAAGCCACATAAGAGTTAATCCATAGTTCAATAACTTATACTTATGTATCAACAAACTTATTTTATAATGTTCAAGTAAGACGGAATTACTTAAAAGATGGCCTTTGTATAAAAATCAAACAGATATTGAACTTTAACCACTCAGTGAGGAGGTACTCTCCTCTTATTCAAAAGAAAAATCTTTCGACCTACATGTTATATTTGAGGGTTTAGTACCTGACAACAGTGGGACGGGACATCATAAGGTTGAAGGGGTCACTAACGACGCTCGGGATAGTTTCCACCCTTTCATTATGTCTCAAATGTTGGGATAATGATGGCTTGTTTAAGAAAAGTAATAAACTCGCTTATCGTGACTCCCTCAACGCAAAACTTAAGCGTCGATATACTCAATACAATCAATAAAATCAAGATAACATTCTGCCACGGCGCGTAATCATCTGGACGACGCAGAAAGCGAGAGAGCGGAAAGAACCAATGAAATGAATTGGCCGTAAACGTTCATTCTTATAGATTCAATATGGTCGAAACTGGCTTAATTTTAAAGCATCAAGTTCTCCCGCAACGACGGTAAACAGGTTTATATTACGGCTTTATCTCCGCGGAGCAAGCACAAGGAAAACATTCGGGCCCCCATTCTACAAGCAGTTTCGCGCAGAAATGGTTTCTTATGTGCCGTAAAAGTCACATTGTATTGATTGTTAACGCGCCCGAATACGGTTACTGCCCGGCCATTCAATTGGTGCGACTACCGTCCGCTAGAGGACGCTCGGGACGGGGACCGAAACGGCCCCGGAGTCGAGGCGCAGCTTCCGAGGTTCGCCGATAGGGTGGGTTGCAGTCTGTGCCTGGTTCGACCTTAATGCTTTATATTTCTTTCCGTAAATTCCTTTCCGTGAATAACCCTAAAAATGGGAGATGTCTGACACAAAACTGATATGGAAAAAAGGGAAGAAGGACCAAAACGACTTAACCAACTATAGACCCATAAGCCTACTTCCTGAACTGATCAAAGTGGTAAGGTGATATACAGAAGGATAGCAGATTTCGTGAATATCAAAATAATAATTCGAGACCACCAGTTCGGTTTCCACACGGAATATTCGACGGTACACACACTGGTCAGATTAACAGAAGATATCCAAGAAAAAATGAACCTATCTACAGACACCGGAGATGTTTTCATGGATATTGAAAAGGCATTTGATTAGATGTGGCACCAAGGTCTGATATACAAGATGAAGATGTGGAAGTTTCCAGCCGAACTGACTAGATTGATACAAGCATACTTGAAGGAAAGAAAATTCAAAATCAACATGGATGGAACGAGGTAAACAACCAGGAAAATTCAAGCCAGCGTACCACAAGGATCGGTCCTAGGACTGTTGCTGTTCAACATATACAGCGTGTCCGGGAAAATGTGGGAAATCTATCGGATTCAGATAAAACATAAAAGAATAAGATGACAAGTTCCCATAATTTTTTTTCCTAGCGGCCCTCCCAACGGAGATACGGCTTCCTAAATGACGCCACTGGAAATTCATTTTACTGGAATAAACTTCAAACTACTTGATATAATTTGATGAAAATTTGATATGATAATCAATACTAAGGACCTCTTAAAATACTGCCCTTAAATTTGAATTATCTTGTTTAGTTTACCAGGGGCGGACTAGGTTGTACGTTTTAATGCTTACATTTTTAACACCCTTTATTATAAGGAGTTGAAAAAAGCAAATTTGTATACCTTGAACATTAAGCTCAAGAAAAGGTACTCTTGTTCATTCTCGATAAAATGAACCGTTTTCGAAAAACAAAATTATAAAAGAAGTAACTTTTTCATTTTTGTTTAAAAGAATCATGAATTCTATTTTTTTTTGTCTGCAACAAAGTGTGATACGAAACTCATTCAAGGAACAAACAAGATTTAGTTTACGTTATTGAATCCGACAAAATTACAAAGATTCTCAACAATGCAGTTTTGGCCCAGAAAGGCACCTTAACAAAAATACATACATTTCATTGTGATGTGATAAGCAACAAATTTTGTCGGATTCAATAACATGAAATAAAACTTTTTTGTTCCTTGAATAACTTTCATATCACACTTTGTTGCAGACAAAAAAAAATAGAATTCATGGTTCTTTTTAATAGAAAAGAAAAAGTTACTTCTTTTATAATTTTTTTTTGCGAAAACGGTTCATTTTATTTAGCTCAATGTTCAAGGTATCCAAATTTGTTTTTTTTTACTCCTTATAATACAGGGTGTTAAAAATGTAAGCATTAAAACGTACAACCTAGTCCGCTCCTGGTGAACTAAACGAGCTGATTTAAATTTAAGGGCAGTATTTTAAGAGGTCCTCACTACTGTTTATCATATCAAATTTTCATCAAATTATATTAAGTACTTTAAAATATATTCCAGTAAAATAACTCTACAGTGGCGTCATTTATGAGGCCGTATCTCCGTTGAGATGGCCGCCAGGAAAAAAAATTATGGGAACTTGTCATCTTATTTTTTTATGTTTTATTTAAATCCGAGAGATTTCCCACATTTTCCCGGACACCCTGTATATGTCGGACATACCAAAAATGAGAAGATGTAAGATTGCCCAGTTTGCAGACGACACTCCTGGAAACTACACCAGCAGAATGAGGAAATCCATAACGCAGCAACTCCATAGATAGACGTAGACAGACTGATGAGCTATTTCAAGAAATGGGGGTTCAAGATAAATGCGAAGAAAACAGTTGCCATATACTTCGGCGGCACAAATTTGAAGAAGGAAAAAGCAGGGAACGTCATGATAGAAAACCAGAAGATAGACTGGGAAGATGAAGCAAAATATCTGGGCGTGACCCTAGACGAAAAGCTGCAATTCAACGAACAAATGGAAGAAATCAAAAAGAAGACCCAACTACATACCCGCTCCTAAATGCAAACAGCAAACTTTCGCTGGGAAAAAAGATGAAGATAATTAAGACAGTGCTAATACCAAGCATAACGTACACAGGAGTAGGATGGTTCAATGTTGAAAGTAGCAAAAAGAAAGATCTACAAAGTACGTTGAATTAAATAATAAGGATAGCTGTAGGTGCCCCATGGTATGTCAGCAATAAAAAAAATGAGAGAAGAATTGAAAAAACCAACAATCGAAGAAATAATTGACAAACAAACCAAGAAGACAATCGAAACGATGAAAGAACACGAAAACAAAGAAATAAGAAGGATGGTAATGATACCAGTCAGAACCACAGACAAGAAGAAATATCTCTTGCAAAGAATCCAATGACAGAAAGCAAAGAACTATACGAAAGAGAGAAGGAGCTCTCCAACTAATCAATAAAAGAAAAATTACGAAAAGCACTGCCGTGAAGTCAGGAGCTTCTGAGCGCTCGTACATCCACCTTGTAGGTAGATTCGCATTTTCCAGTTTTAGAAATCAACTGAACGAATTTTCGACAGCAGTCAAAAAAATTCTCAAACTTAGGCGAAACTCCAGACTTCATGACAGTGCTTCCACTGACCAATTTTTTTTCGATAATTCGCTAGAATTTTCTACGGTATCTATAGTCTTGGTGATGCGATCTGGACAAAATTTTGCACGTAGGTCGAATACATTATTCCACAGCTAGGTGCGAAATTTCATTCCAATCCAATCAGTAGTTTCGGAACTATCAGGAAAAAAATATTTTAAACGGCCATATTTACGGAACCCCTAGTCTTATTTTGCTCATTGATGAACGTGATCGCGACATTCGCGATCCAAATCTACCCTGAAAATTTCAAGTTCCTAGGCCTTTCCGTTCAGAAGTTACAAATTTTTATGGTTTCTATGGTTCTGGTCATGCGATCCGGACAAAATATTGCTTTAATATATCATTCTCGATTAAAATAGAAATTTCATCTCGATCGAATCCGTTGTTTCGAAATTATCGAGAAAACAAAATTTCAAACGACCACATTTTCGGAACCCCTAGTATTATTCTGCTCATAGATGATAGTAATCACGACATTCGATATCCACACCTATCCTGAAAATTTCAAGTCCCTAGGCGTTTCCGTTCAAAAGTTACAATTTTCTATGGTTTCTATGGTTCTGGTCATGCGATCTGAACAAAATTTCACATGTAGCTTGAACACCTCATTCTCCATTTGAGTTCAAAATTAAATCTCGATCAAATCTGTAGTTTTTCAAGTAATCAGGAGAACAAAACTTTGAACGGCCATATCTACGGAACCCCTGGAAAATTTATGTTAAAGGCGAAGAGAAGTAAATTCCAGTCCTTTCCAAAAACCAGGACCTATGATGATGATCCTTTTCGTGATTTGGTAATTGCGAATACATCTCCTCATCATCGCCAGAAGGGGGGAAGGAGGGCTTTGCTACCCTTCAAGTCTAAGCATACCCATAATCTTAAGTTTTATTCTAAACTTGATGAAGTTCAAATAACTCCGAAACCTTTGATTCGACTTTAGAGAAGAGTGACCTTTTATATTTGCCCATAAATTTCCCCATGAGAAAAAAAATTAGGGGCTGAAATAGTGGCTCTAGCAACGCTTCTGTGCAAAATAAAAGATTTTTTCAAACACCACTCTTCAGGAACCATATTCGAAGAATTTGTCGTATAAATTTCAATGAGCTATACTTAGTATTTCAGATATATTGCGAAACAGAGACTATTCGGGGTCCTTTTTACAGAGCTGTTTTTTCTCATGGTGGCATTTAAAAGACTAAATATTTTTTAATGTTCTATTTACACTATAAATTTTTTTGAAACATCCTGTAATACTTCTTTGAATTTTGAGCCGACAATGGTATTAAATGATCAATTTTGACTCACAAAGGAAAATTCGTGTTAAAATTTGACTCTTTCCGTCCATCCGGCAGTCTGTAAACACGATAACTTTTGAAAGAAGAGGCCCAAAGTTGTGAAAATTTCAGGTTACGTTCAAGGTCTGAATGCGCCTTCCGAGTTCGTGAATAGACTATTTTTTTTTCTCAATACATAATTCGAAAAATACCGATCGAATGACAAGTTTGTAGTTATAATATAACGACATGAAGGTTCGAGTAAAGTTTCATGAGGATCTTAACACAAGATGAATAAGACATTTTAATTTTAATAATATTTTGTTATGAATTTCGTTATATTTCATATAATTTTGTTATCTCTTCTCTTGAAAAATTGATATAAAAAGCACTGCCATGAAGGCAGGAGCTTTCGAGCGCTCGTTCATCCACCTTGTAGGTAGAGTCGCATTTTCCAGTTTTAGAAACCAATTGAAGACAATTTTTACAACTGTCAAAAAAATGACAGCAGCTCTTTGTCAATTATGCCAAATCAGCTGTTACAGTAATATAAGGATTTTTTATTTAATAATTCGTTGGAATTTGAAATAGTTCTGATTATGCGATCAGGAAAAATGTAGCTTGTATATATCATTCTCCATTAAAATAAAAAATAACGTCCTGATCGAATCCGTAATTTTGGAATTATCAAGAAAACTAAATATCAAACGACCATATTTACGGAACCCCTGGTCGAATTTTACCCGATATCGAACTCAACCGTGATTCGAACTTACCCTGAAAATTTCAAGTCTCAAGGTCTTTTCGTTCGAAAGTTATAACTTTCTATGGTTTCTATGTTTCTGGTCAAGAGATCTGGACAAAATATCGCATTTAGCTTGGACATTCTTCATCTCGAAAATTTCATCTCGATCGAATCGGTAGTTTCGAAGTAATCAGGAGAACAAAATTTCGAACGGCCATATTTACAAAACCCCTGGTCGAATTTTGCCTAATAACGAGCCTTAACGCGGCATTCGAGTTTCGAACCTACCCTGAAAATTTCAAGTTTCTAGGTCGTTCCGTTCGAGAGTTATCGTGTATACTGTATACGGACGGCCGGACGGACAGACTTGAATTTTTCGACGGATTCCTCATCAGTGAGTCGAAACTTGTCGATTGAGACCATTTTCGGGTCAGAAATCGAAAAATACAGACATCGTGACGAAATGATATAGCCCTCGAGTAAGTTGTACGAGCGCTCAAAAATGAGTGAGTTCGATAAGTCTAGCAGCGTTTTCGGGTTCAGTCCCTGGATAGGTGACCGCTCTAGCGGTGATTACAAATATCAATGTTTTTTTCGATTCTTTTCATTTTGCTTTTATGCCTTCATTATACCTACGACTTATTTTTGATGACCCTAAAATATACGAATTCTTGTATGAAAAATAAAATTAGGTACATATCAACATTGTGAATAAAAAATTTGGTTTTTTTTTCAGTGAGCCTTCCTGGAGAGTGATCAACCTGAAACGGTAAGTACCAAGAAAATATTATTTGTCGTTTCATACCAAATTCAAGCCTTACGTCTTATATTTTTTTGGTATTGAAGTACCTAATATTATGTTGATCAAACCGTCAAACGTTCAAATGATCTAGGAAGCATAAGTAAATACTGATGTAGTAAAGTTGTCCAAACACAAATGAAGATCATCTTCTTGATAGATAAACTCAAAAACATAAAACATCAAACGGTAAAACACACAAAATATGATAACCGATTTGTATAGTTCATTTGTTTGCTTATATTTAGAATATTTAGACAATAAAATTTTACAGCCCCGGCACGCGTCACTCACGCCACCCATACCAACATAGTCAGAATCTTCGTGATAGAAACTGATAATCTCAAACATAAACATAAAACACCAAACGCCGAAGCCGGTAGAACGCACAAAAACCGATTTGTATAGTTAGCAGTTTACGGTTTGCTTTTATATTTGGACAATAAAAATTTTTACGACTTCGGCACGCGTCACCTACTACACCACCACTACCAACACAGACTCAGAAGTGTGAAATCTTGAAAACGAGTCATAAACATCGCTTTGGTAGTCAAGTGACGTTTACGATCAGTCAAATAGTCATAAAGCCCGGTTTTACTGCCGATAAAATCATTTGCTTCAGGCCCGGAGTGTAGAATATGAAGGGGAGTAGTGTAGGTAGTGCTTTTTGAATTTTAGAAGAATTCAATGTTTCTGAATAATAAACATAGATGAATAATATAGTTTACATGAGAAAAAGCTGTGTGAACTGACTGAATGTCGATAGAATAACTAAGGTAGAGTGCAGATTCAAGAGATTTTTTCCAATGGGATACCCTGTACCTGTATTATTGAATTTTTGGAATGATTTCTTTTTCCTGATTTCAAAAATATACCACATGTTACCCCTATCTTATCACGTTTTCGAGTTATTCAATGTCGGATAACCTAGTTAGATTAGTTGCTGTGAATGTAGAAACATATCCTCTGAAAGTTGCCTTTTTCAAGCAATGTATAAGGTGAAAACTATATATTAGTGGCATTAATTTGATGAAATAGTCGAAATGGTTCACAATGAAAAGATAAAGTTTGAATATAACCAGCCCAGCTAAATAATTCCGTGTTTAATAATTAATAAATCAAAAACATTACCAACACCAATAAGATAGAGGTGATATATTTTTGAAAAATTACGAAAAGCACTGCCGTGAAGTCAGGAGCTTTTGAGCGCTCGTTCATCCACCTTGTAGGTAGATTCGCATTTTACAGTTTTAGAAATCAATTGAAGGAATTTTCGACAACTGTCAAAAAAATTCTGGAACTTGGGCGAAACTCCAGACTTCATGTCAGTGCTTCAGCTGACCAATTTTTTTCCGATAATTCGCTAGAATTTTCTACGGTATCTATGGTCTTGGTGATGCGATCTGCGTTTGAATACATTATTCTTCAGCTAGGTGTAAAATTTCATTCCAATACAATCAGTAGTATCGAAATTTTCAGGAAGAAAATATTTTGAACGGCCATATTTACGGAACCCCCAGTCTTATTTTGTTCATTTATGAACGTGACCTCGAAATTCGCGATCCAAACACACCCTGAAAATTTCAAGTCCCTAGGCCTTTCCGTTCGAAAGTTATGATTTTCTATGGTTTCTATGGTTCTGGTCATGCGATCTAGACAAAATGTTGCTTCGATATATCATTCTCGATTAAAATTCAAAATTTTATCTGGATCGAATCCGTAGTTTCGAAATTATCTAGATTACAAAATTCCAAACGACCGTATTTACGGAACCCCTAGTATAATTCTGCTCATTGATACTCAAACGTGAAAGCGACATTTCGAATCCACACCTATCCTGAAAATTTCAAGTCCCTAGGCCTTTCTGTTCGAAAGTTATGATTTTCTATGGTTTCTGTGGTTCTGGTCATGCGATCTGGCGGAATGTAGCTTGAATATATCATTCTCCATTAGTATACAAAATTCCGTCACGATAGAATCTGTAGTTTCGAAATTATCAAGAAAACTAAATTTCAAACGACCATATTTACGGAACCCCTAGTATAATTTTGCTCATAGATGAACGAGATCACGACATTCGAGATCCACACCTATCCCGAAAATTTCAAGTCCCTAGGCGTTTCCGTTCAAAAGTTACAATTTTCTATGGTTTCTATGGTTCTGGTCATGCGATCTGGACAAAATTCTGCATGTAGCTTGAACACCGCGTTCTCTATTTGAGTGCAAAATTTCATTATTATAATTAATATAAATTCGGAAAAAATAAAATCGTTGTCAATGAACTGAATAATCAAACAAATTTAAATTAGGTATATAAAATGATGTAAATAGCAAAAATTTTTACAAGACTCAGGGTTCCAAGTGTGTTGTTCTTTTTTATAATCCTGGCCTTCTAAAGACGAAACTGCTACAACTCGTTGTCAACAATCCGGACCTCCTACGAGCATTTTACGGTCTTTTTACGACTCCTTTAATATCATTTGAATGACGGTCGTCAAGTCAGTGGTAGTTTTGTCACAGGTCAATTGATGGGCCGCCCTAAATTTACGATGGAAATAAAAGTGTCTTCCTGAAGATTTGATTTAATTATTATATGTGCGTCTTCAGAGGCTGCCGATAACTGTTGAAAGTTTTACGACGTGTTTATTTAAACATCGGTCGTAAAATTGTAACAAGACCGCATCAATTGTGGTCGCAGTTTTATGGCCTATGAATTGGCTGCTTAACCAATTTTGGTTTCAGAGGTGGATGATCACATCACCCACTTTGCTTTAAGATAATAAAAATAACAGTAACACAACCTTTTGGTTAGGTATTATAAAAATAGGTTTTGAGAAGGATTTTGAAGAGATATTCTCAAGAATCAGATAGTTTTAGAAGGTTTCGCTGGCCATTTTTAGAGGAAAATAAGATTAACCTCTGGTTCAATTTTCTTCTCGCGAAAAAAATTTGAAACTTTACAGAAAAAAACAGTTATTGTATCATCAATACCTACAAGAAATCGATCCTTATCAATGTCACGTCGTAGCACGACAAAACTCGCATCCTGAAATCTCAACGAAATTCCCACTGCATAAACGCGTTTAAAACGTCATAATCCCGATCGAAATGAGGCAATCCTGGAAGCGGCTACGATTCAAGTAGCTCCAAGAGACTCAATTCCGAAATGAATTTCATCGTTTACGAGTCCTTCAAGTGGCTCAAGTAGCCATTCAACGCTGATGTTATTTCTGTGACGACCGGAATGTTTCTGGTTTTATTGTCGCGGTTCAGGCATCGTCCGCTAGATAGCGACAGCGAACCGCCCGAGCGTCGCGGGCGCCAGACAAGGACGGCATCGTAGTGGAGGGGGCAAGCGAGGGGACACGAAATGAATGAGTTCCTTGCGCACTCCGTGCACTAGAGGTTTGTGTAGTTACGATTGGTTCCTGCATGTCCCCCCCTCATTAAAAAGCCCCGTCCTACTCGAGGCTCATTTCTGAGTCATGTCAAGTCGACTGGGAGTTTGTGGATTTCTTGGGGAAATTCGAAATTTTGGCAAAAACGAAAAATGATGATATGAGCAAAATTCGAATTGGAAATTGCGGATGTACTCCAGGTGGTGGAACAAATTTTATTTGGGATTCGTCAAGGTGAGGTTCTAGGGCCTCGGAGGTGGCCTAATAGAGTTGAAAACCTGTCGAATTGGCATTTTTGCCACGGCAATAATACAGGTAGCGATAAAGGGAGCTTTAATGAGCTCTCTATTGTGGCCTCGTGTCGTTTTTAAGTGGGGATTACGTACGCGCGCAAGCGAAACGGAGGACGGCGAGAGAGAGAGGGCGAATGGGTCGGGATGTGTGGGCAGGAGCAGAATCCAGAGCTCCAGTGGGTTTCTATCCGCGACTTTGGCTAGCCGGCATCTAGACACGTCCGTGCACATTCTGGATTCGAAGCTCTCGCGATCGTGTGCTCCGAGCAGTCGTGTGTCATACGATTTTACTGCCCGTTTTTATAGCCCGGTTTTACGATTATTTACATCGTTAACTGTAATCATTTCACTACCGTTTAACGGGCCTATAACCATCAAGTGACACTACAAATGACCTGTTAAATCCCCCGAATTATAATGTCGTATTTTTTTTATCTTGTTTATGTGCGACTTTGACTGAGTTTGAAATTCCTGAACAGCGTGCAGCGACAGTGTACCTTAACTGACTAGTGTAAGTGTGTCGTATAAAGTTTGTTTTTTTTGACCGAGTGGACTATCCCTCGCCACGAGGGGTAACAGGAGCTTCCAAAATTAACTCGGCAATCATGAACTCATACTTCGAACAGAGTGGCTTCTACGGGGGCCACCACCACCAAGGGGCCGGCTCCGTCACAGGGGCCCACCACCACGACCAGAGCGCCGCAGCTGCGGCGGCTTACAGGTCTTTTCCCCTGAGCCTCGGGATGTCGCCCTATGCCTCCACGCAACACCACCATCATCACTCGCTGCACCAGGCGAGACCACCCCAAGATTCGCCCTACGACGCCTCGGTGGCCGCCTGCAAGTTATACTCTTCCTCCGAAAGCCAACAGAACTCCTACAGCAACTCGAACACGAAACCAGACTGTTCGAAGGGCAACGCAGACCAGAACGGCTACGCTTCCGTGGTGGCTGCAGCCGCTGTTAAGGACGTCTGGCAGAGTGCAGCGACTGGCGGTGGCGCCAATTTGGCCAACAGCCTGGCAGGTCCGGTGAGACCCTCGGCCTGCACGCCAGACAGCAGGGTTGGGTACGGGTCTTCTGTCGGTTTGGTCGGCGGGGACCCTTCCTCCAGCCCTGGATCCGCTACGGGAGGAAGGACATCTAACTCGTTGTCTTCATGGAACAACCCTTGCTCGCTGAACACGTCGTCTTCGCAGCCCGTGGGGACGCAGATTCATCAGCAGCCCAACCACACATTCTACCCTTGGATGGCAATTGCAGGTATGTACCCTTTTAATTTCTTCGATCTCTTTAGAAAAATCCGGTAGTCATAAATGGTGTCACAACAAACTCTTACTTCTGCCCATTTAACTCCATTATTATATCCGGAGAGCCACTTAAAGCCTAATGATCATTCCATTATCCCAGGTTGATTTGTAAATACGGGGTGCCCTAGAACTTATTCAAAGTGAACCGGCGTCCCCCGCTGTTCTTACTTGAATTTGCTTCGAGTCAAGTGCGTGTAAAATCAGGGTTGAATGTGCCCAATTATTGTTCCCTATCTCCGAGCCAGATCTCTGGCCATGGGCGAGATCCAGGGCCGGCACGGGCAGCCTCCGGGGGTTCTTTGTCGGAAATGATTGAATGGTGTCGTCTTTGGTGTTTTAAGACCTGTTTATTGGTTGTCGTATTTTGCATAGCGGACTTTGGCTGCCGATTGGTTTGTCCGACGGCCAACGTTTCTTTGAAAGGAGTGGTTAACGTGCGAAAAAAATCATGAACCGAAATTTTTGAACTGTTGGTGAAGTGAAAATAATGCCTGACTCGAACCAATATTTTCAGGTAATATTTTGTTCACCAAGAAAAATCAGATTTTACGAGATATTTCACTTTATTTTTAATTGATGAATGATATTTGGAATGATTCAAACAATTTTGAGCATAGGTTCCAAATAGCAAATAGCCAAATAGAAAATGGAATTCAAAAATATTTTTCATCATTTGAAGCAAAATAATATTTTCCTTGCGAAATAATAAGAAATCCTACATAATAAAAATAATGACATAGTTTTATGAATGAATTAAAAACAATGAAAATTATGTAATGAAACTCATAAGGCTCTTATTATACAGGGTGTCCAGGAAAATGTGGGAAATCTCCCGGATTCAGATAAAACATAGAAAAATAAGATGACAAGTTCCCATATTTTTTTTTCCTAGTGGCCCTCCCTACGGAGATACGGCCTCCTAAATGACGCCACTGGAAATTTATTTTACTGGAATAAATTTCAAACTACTCAATAAAATTTAATGAAAATTTGATATGATAAACAGTAGTAAGGGCCTCTTGAAATACTGCCCTTCAATTTAAATTAGCTCTTTAAGTTTACCAGGGGCGGACTAGGTTGTACATCTTAATGCTCACATTTTTAACACGCTGTATGATAAGGAGTTAAAAAAAACAAATTTGGATACCTTGAACATTAAGCTGAAGAAAAGGTACCCTTGTTCATTGTCGATAAAATGAGCCGTTTCCGAAAAACAAAATAATAAAAGAAATAACTTTTTTATTTCTATTGAAAAGAACCATGAATTCTAATTATTATTATTATTTTTGTTAAGGTGCCTTTCTAGGCCAAAACTGCGTTGTTAAAAATTTTTGTAATTTTGTCGGATTCAATGACGTAAACTTAAAATTTTTTGTTCCTTGAATAACTTTCGTATCACACTTTGTCGCAGACAAAAAAAAATAGAATTCATGGTTCTTTTCACTAGAAATAAAAAAATAACTTCATTCATTATTTTGTTTTTCGAAAACGGTTCATTTCAGCTTAATGTTCAAGGTATCCTCATTTGTTTTTTCTAACTCCTTTTCATACAGGGTGTTAAAAATGTAAGCATTAAAACGTAAAACCTAGTCCGCCCCTGGTAAACTAAACAAGCTAATTTAAATTTAAGGGCAGTATTTTAAGAGGTCCTTACTACTGTTTATAATATCAAATTTTCATTAAATTATATCAAGTAGTTTAAAATTTATTCCAGTAAAATGAATTTCCAGTGGCGTCATTTAGGAGGCCGTATCTCCGTAAAGAGGGCCGCTAGGAAAAAAATTATGGAAACTTGTCATCCTATTCTTTTATGTTTTATCTGAATCCGAGAGATTTCCCACATTTTCCCGGACACCCTGTATGTTAAAATAATAAAAGTAGATCGAGAAAATTTAATGTTTTGTATCTTCGACAAAATAAAAACTCAACGAAAAAAGAATATAAGTAAACTAATTATTTTTTTAGTATTTCATCAACTTAAAAATTTATGTTGAATTTCGACAAACGGTACGCTTATAGAATTTTTCCAAGGCAAAAAATATAAAAAAATTTTTTTTCGAATTTCGATACATATACATAATTATAAAAGAACTATTCGGATTTTTATGCTTGAGTATAATATAAATCAACGGAAGCGTTCAGGACCGATTTGTTTTTTGTTTCCTGCCGAACTCGTGGCCATTCCGACCCTGTCTTTCTCCTTCCGGATTTGGAAGTCTGCGTAGAACCCGAACAGGCCGCATAAAAGTCCCCGTTCCCTCGACTAGAGCCCCGCGTTTGTTTTGTCACATGGACAATCAGCTGATTTCGGGCAAGCAGCCAAAACCGTAAAATTAATTTCCCACGTCTCAAACTTTTTCTACTCACCTCGTATTTTTTGCTGCTCCGAATTATGGTTATCTCGTCCAACGGAACAATTAGCGAAAAATTGATATGGTGGAAAATTTTTATCTATTCGAATTACCTATAGATGAAGTTTTCTACCTTTTTCATTATCGCAACCCCCTAGGGGTAGTTTTTAAAAAGTGGTACTACCTGGTTGCTCTACCTATGGACAGATGTCAGCACCGTTGCCGTGAATGACTTACCTGTCATTTGAAGTTCCGTCTGTCGAAATTGACTCAACACGCCACGCCGGAGAAGGCCAGACCTAAAAATTGTTTAACTCCTCTTTCACCTCTACCCGTTACATAAATAAACCTCTCCATTACAGACTCTAGTGTTTAAAAGGATTTATTTTGAGATGTGAAACACGCTTAAATCACTCGATTCAAAAATTAGATCCTCTCAACATTAAGAATGAAATTGAAATTTTCCAAAAAGGGAACAAAGATTTCGCTTTGATTCATTGTGGCACACTCAAGAATTATTTTGCGCATGCTTTCCGCGCCAATTTTTTTCTGGCATCAAGTTCAAAAGGCCTTCTTCAAAGGCGGCATGCAGTCGATAAATCCGTGATGTTTTCGTATGTGCCTTAATCGAAAAACCGCAAGATCCGTATAGTCCCTACTGTTTATTGTTCGTTGCCGTCAACCATCAGTCACTAACACGCAAGTGGGAGGAATATTTTGCCTACAATTGAATGAGAATTAATGGCATTTGATGTCTAGGAAATAAAAAGAACAACTTCATTGATAGCGGGGTTATTATCTCTAGTATTACCTTTAGCGCATTACGCTTTATGGATGGGTGATAATTGAAACTGGAGGGTTCAGTGTTTTGTAATGCCTCGTGCATGTGTTGAAGGTACGGGGGTTGTTCAGGAATTCTTACATTCGTGACCATAAAGATACTGTAGGTAATAACAGAAAATTCTGTGAATAAAGTAGGGAATTTTTTTATATTTTATTTGGGGAATAATTATTTCGTATCTTCTTTCAAAATATATACGAAGATGGGAAAGGCCCGAATTGAAGTTTTTCAGATTGAAAAAAATTGTTTTCAAACAAAGTAATTATATCAATAGCGTTTGTCAAAAAAAATTTTTTTTGGGGAAATATTCTCAATACAAAAATTTTTCCGGAAAATTTGTTTCGTCCATTTGTTCGACTATGCCCCTCGTTTACTAATGACCTACATCTTATCATAACAAAAAATACCGTGTAACTTGTAGAAATGTTTCAACCTTTGTACCTTTTATGATTTAATCAAAATTTTCAATGAAACTATTATACATGATATTTACTCAAATGGTTTATTTAATTGAGCACGAAATCAACTTTTTCAATGATACCGAAAATGATTTCGATGTATTTATTCAATCATATGAAAAATATCAATCCTTGACCATATTAATAAATAATTGAAATCAAGGAAGTAGGAAATTAATCAATCAAACAAAACAAACAATTAAAACTGCACTGAGGTTTTTCGTAATCAAACAGTAGGTTTCTATAACAAACAAAAAATGAAATTACTGATTTAATTTCCTCTTTGTTTTGGATGTAGGTAATTTTTTTCGGAAAATTGGTTTTGTCAATTTTTTTTCTCCAACTGATGACCTACATTGAATGATTTGTTTTATTTAAACACGTAATCACTTCTTATTATGAAACCTATGATTTTGACTTATATATTCAATCACATCCTTGATGTTAAAGGATTGAAATCACGGTAGTGGGAAATTAATTAGTCAAATCGAACAAACAATTAGAATTGCAATGGGTTTTTTCATAATCAAACCGAATGTACAACAAAAAATCTATTCTTCAAGGTCTTGTGTAATATAAATTCGACAAGGAATAAAAAATTATGACAAGTTATTAATTCTGTTTCTTAATCGATCCAATGCGGACCTGGCGTCTCTCGAAGAGCGCCCATAATTGCTGCCGAATATCCTTCGGCCGTTTCGGGGCACGAACAACGGGAACAAAAATCCGGAAGAGGGCCACGTAATCCTTCATACAGGCGGGGGTAGAGCCAGGACTCTGGAGTGCAGCTAGACCTGCATTTTAACCCGTTAGATCCCAAGAAATTATCATCTGAATACGACCTGTCTTAAAGGACCGCGATATATAACCGTTATTTGAATTATTAAACGTTGCTGTCCAGGAATTAAATCGCTACTACCGCAGCTACGATTTCGTTCGTCGGTTTAATTGAACGGGGGGAAATTTTGGCAGCGATTCATAATGGAAAACATTGAATTGCGAAGATCACAAAATTGTTGTTTGAAATAAAAAGTTGATGTATTTCCGAGCGATCTTGAATTTATAATAACGTTATCTTGTATTCATGCTGAGAACTGGTGTAAGAATCCCAATGTAATATACCTACCTATAATTTTAATAATGTTATTCTTACTATCATTAATATGCTACATTCTTGTTGCCCATGCTAGTAGAAGGTTCACTAGCCCGTTCACAAAGGTTTAACTTCTCATCGCTCGAGATCTCTTCCAGCTGTTGCGACCTATTTTATATACTAACATAAACAGTTATTTATTATAATGAGGGAAAATTCACTCTCAGAATAGATTTTTGACTAATTTAAAAAATGAGTTCTTGTAGAGTTACCGTTCAACCGACACTTATTGAATTTTATTTTTTCATCGTAATAAAAGAATTTCCGATATGGAACAACCCGAATATGTCTCACGACCGAGAAAGATAATAAGCGAATTGTTTCAATTTTCAACACAATATTTCTCATATTAAACAAACCGTTAACGCTGTCCGGTCTCACTTCATTTCCCCGTTTCACCAATTCGCAGTCGGCCACTTCAGGGTCCGGTATTTCTTCAAAATAACGCGGGGTATCCAAGCGAAATCGTAAATCGTAAAATGTAGGCAGTGAATCAATAATTTACTTCCACGATGTAGTTTCCTCTTCCACTTTATCCGAAAAGTTGAGACCGCCCTGGATTGTTACGATGCTTTGCTGAAATTTGAATTATCGTTTTATTTCCAATTCGAAACGTTGGACTTGTCCACTCTATGGTTGACTATGAGTTGAAATTAATTCAGTAATAGGGGCGATTTAATTTGTTTTCAGAAATTCTTTCAATTAATTCTTCAAACAATAAATGGTATATCATTTACAGAAAATATTTTTAGAAATTGTTCGGAGGTTACAAAACTCACTTCCACCCATTTTGCAAGTTATTCGTTTTTAATTTATATCTTGCGAAAAAATTTTTTATAACAAAATGTGTTTCTTCTATTCGTCAATCTACGACTACCCACAACAAAAAATCAATATAGGATCGTTACATAAAATACAGTATTAGTTGTTAAGAAGTCACAAAATTGGTTGGAGTATTCAAATTTTTTTCAAAAACTGTCTCATTTTACTGAATTTTTTTTTTGACTTAGAGACATAGTTGATTAAAATAATTGGACTAAATTTCTCGGAATTATTGAATTCTTGGAAGAGACAAGAAGTTAAAAATTTTTTGCTCTCGCTTTATCTAAGAAAAATTTTTTTGTTGGAAATTCTTCCAATTAATTTCTTTTTCAAACAATAAATGGTATACTTCAGATCGTTATAAAAAATATTTCTATAGATTGTTCGGAGGTTACAAAACTTACTTCCAATTTTGAAAGTTAATCCTTTTTGAGCGCTCGTACTACTTACACGAGGGCTATATCATTTCGTCACGATGTCTGTATTTTTCGAATTTTGAGCCAAAAATGGTCTCAATCGACTATGTTCGACTCACTGATGACGAATCCGTCGGAAAATTCGAGTCTGTCCGTCCGGCCGTCCGTCCGGCCGTCAGCACGATAACTCTCGAACGGAACAACCTAGAGACTTGAAATTTTCAGTGTGGGTTCAGTTCCCGAATGGCTCGGTTAAGTTCGTTAATGGGCCAAATCCCACCAGGGGTTCCGTAAATATGGCCGTTCAAAGTTTTGTTTCCCTGATTACTTGAAAACTACAAATTTGATCGAGATGAAATTTTGCACTCAAATGGATTATGAGGTGTTCAAGCTACATGTGAAATTTTGTCCAGATAGCATGACCAGAACCATAGAAACCATAGAAAATTGTAACTTTTAAACGGAAACGCCTAGGGACTTGAAATTTTCAGGATAGGAGTGGATCTCGAATGTCGTGATCACGTTCATCTATGAGCAACATTATACAAGGGGTTCCGTAAATACGGTCGATTGAAATTTTGTTATCTCGATAAATTCGAAACTACGGAGTCGATCGGGATGAAATTTTGTATTTTAATCGAGAATGATATATTGAAGCAATATTTTGTCCAGATCGCATGACCAGAACCATAGAAACCATAGAAAATTCTAACTTTTGAACGGAAAAGCCTAGGAACTTGAAATTTCCAGGGTGGGTTTGGATCGCAAATTTCACGGTCACGTTCATCAATGAGCAAAATTAGACTAGGGGTTCCGTTAATATAGCCTTTTAAAATATTTTTTTCCTGATAGTTTGGAAACTACTGATTGGATTGGAATGAAATTATGCACCTAGCTCAGGAATAATGTATTCGAACTACGTGCAAAATTTTGTCCAGATCGCATCACCAAGACCATAGATACCGTAGAAACTTCTAGCGAATTATCGGAAAAAAATTGATCAGCTGAAGCACTGACATGAAGTCTGGAGTTTTGCCTAAGTTTCAGAATTTTTTTGACAGCAGTCAAAAATTCCTTCAATTTATTTCTAAAACTGGAAAATGCGAATCTACCTACAAGGTGCATGTACGAGCGCTCAAAAGCTCCTGCCTTCACGGCAGTGCTTTTCGTAATTTTTAATCTATATCTTGCGAAAGAATTTTTTTTAACAAAATGTGTTTCTTCTATCCGTCAATCTACGTCTTTCCACAACAAAAAAACTACATGGGATCGTTACATAAAATGCAGTATTAGTTGTAAAGAAGTCACAAAATTTGTTGGAGTATTAAATTTTTTTTCGAAAACTCTCCTATCCCACCGAATATTTTCTGACTTGGAGACATGTTGAATTAAAATAATTGGACTAAATTTACCGAAACCCAACATTTCATATTTCTCATCAACATGAAATTTTTTAATTCACTTTTATCTCAATTAATACAGAAGATTTTTTGTTGCATTTTCACTCGACTAATTTTGATTGCGGATCTTGAGAAATAATAAAAAGATAAATCAATCGGTTTGTTCAAACATTTCGAACGGAATGATTTCTCCATAACATTTTTGATGAGTGTATTACATTCTATCAGAAAGTTAATTTACTTTTGTATTTTCATTTAGTGATACTACACCCGATTAGAATAATTAATGTGCCCGCAGTAACTCATAATTATATAAATGTTCGATTAGAAGTAGCGTCAGAAAAAACAGATCGCTAACTAATTACGGCTAGGTCTTCCTCATTCCAACCGAATGAAGACATTAGAAACTTCTTTTTTAACGATTTCGTTCGAAGCTCATAAATTTGACCGTTCTTTCATCGACAGGTAGCCGAGTACTACCTTCCTTGTCTCTACCTTCATCATAAAGTCCCCACAAAAATTTTGGAGAGCGCATGATGCTCACGTAAAATCTTCTTTCAGCAAAAATGTGTTTTATGGTTACGTTTTTTATTTGTACATTTTTTCCGAGAAGGTTTTTTTCGACATAGTCGTAACGAAATTGTTGAATAACGCTCAAGGCTAGACTGGCCCGTAATAATAGACCTTAGCTCCGCTATAATAAGAGCCTCGATACACAAAAGCGGGACCTTTTAATGGCCGCCCTGTGTAGGAATATCCCATGGTCGTTATACGAGGGGAGCAACCATCAGTGATTTTAGTTTTCCGTTAGTTCAGTTTAGTTGTTCGTAATGTTAACACGTTTTCTTCGTGATTACCGAATGGAAAAAAGGAGGATTTGATTGGGATGCAAACACAAGTGTTTCGATTTAGTGATCTCATCGTTGTTTTTGGTGAACGTGTTGTGTGTGAATGTGGAGGGGAGGGGGGGAAAGCGCGCAGTGAGGATTTTTAATGGGGAACAAAATATTAGTAATTCATGGTTATCATCTATTATAATTGGATGGTGTGTTTGCTTCGAGCACTTTTTCACATATGATGGAATTATGTACCTTCCTAGTCATTATAATAGCAGATGTAACTAGAAGTTTGAGTTTATATAAAAAGTTTTCATAATAATTTCGATATAAGAATCTTCAAACTTCCATCTCCAATGGCTGGTAATGAGTTGTTTAGTGAAGAGATACACCTGTCTGAAAATAGACTTCGGATTTCGTGACTTAATATGGATACTATAAAAAGTTATATAAGAAAATGAAGCACTTAATGTAAAATTTTATCTGCTCGTATTATTGCATCGTTTCCGAACGTATGGAAAACTGATATGCCGTAAACGTTTCACGCAGCTATGTTAACAAAATAAGTTATCATTGCCAGCGCCGACAGCCCAGAATGTTGTAAATCATGGCCGCCTTAGAGGAACCGCTCGAAATGTCTTGAAGACAAGATGTATTACGTTTTCTAGAGCCGTATATATATATAGGAGAACTCTTCTTTTGGCTTTGCGTTTGAAGAACTTGCTCAGTGAACTCTTCTCCGCTAAGCAAGTTGATTAAATTGAATTTTAAACGAAACCCGTTTGAGATTTCATGCATTCCTACAGATGGATTGGTCTGTTCGATTGAGGCCTCAATTCTATCTCGATATCTCGGCTAACGCGCGTAAAAATTCAGCGAATACCTATTATTGGTGGACAGGGTGATTGTTTATATTTTACTCAATAACTATCTCAGTAAATATTGGTCCAACAAAAACTTTCAAATGGGCAAATACGAAGTATTTTTAATGGACATTCAGAATTCAGTACTAGAAAATGCAAAAAACCATCGTTAACCTGAAAATTGTATGTAAACTGCGATTTTTGTTATATCGAAGTAGCCGTGGATAATAGAACAACTGGTATTTGTTTCATTAATTTATTAACAGAAATTTGAATTAAGTGTTCAAATGGTCCCCATTTACTTGCACACAATCAATATCTTTTTATTGAATTTTCGAGGGCTCTCCTTAATATTTCTGGTTGGTTGTTGAGATTATCAATTCCTTCCTTCATTCTGATTTGAATATCTTCAATATTTTGAGAACGGTCCATATAAACTTTAGGTTTCAAATATCCCCATAAGAAAGTATCCAGTGGGGTCAAGTCGGGAATGTTAGGTGGCCACAGAACGATTTCGTTTCTGCCAATACAAATATTGCAAATTTTTGAGCGCTCGTTCTACTTACACGAGGGCTATATCATTTCGTCACGATGTCTGTATTTTTCGAATTTCGAGCCGAAAATGGTCTCAATCGACTATGTTCGACTCACTGATGACGAATCCGTCGGAAAATTCGAGTCTGTCCGTCCGGCCGTCCCTCCGTATACACAATAACTTTCGAACGGAATGTCCTAGAAACTTGAAATTTTCAGGGAAGGTTCGAATCTCTAATGCCGCGAATAAGTTCGTTATTGGGCAAAATTCGCCCAGAGGTTCCGTAAATATGGCCGCTCGAAATTTTGTTTTCCTGATTACTTCGAAACTATAGATTCGATCGAGGTGAGATTTTGCACTCAGATGGAGAATTACGTGTTCAAGCTACATGCAATATTTTGTCTAGCTCACATGACCAGAACCATAGAAAATTATAACTTTGTAATGGAAAGGCCTAGGGATCTCGAATGTGGTGGTCGCATTTATAAATGAGCAAAATTAGAATAGGGGTTCCGTGAATATGGTCGTTTGAAATTCAGTTTTCTTGATAATTTCAAAACTACGGATTCGATCGTGACGAAATTTTGTATTTTGATGGAGAATGATATATTCAAGCTACATTTTTCCCATATCGCATGACTAGAACCATAGAAACCATGGAAAATTATAACTTTCGAACGGAAAGGCCTAGGGACTTTTCAGGATAGGTTCGGATCGCGAATTTCGCGGTCACGTTCATCAATGAGCAAAATTAGACTAGGGGTTCCGTAAATATAGCCGTTCAAACAATTTTTTTCCTGTTAATTTCGAAACTACTTTCTGGATTGGAATGAAATCTCGCACATAGATGAAGAATAATGTATTCAAACTACGTGGGAAATTTTGTCCAGATCGCATTACCAAGACCATAGATACCGCAGAAAATTCTAGCGAATAATCGAAAAAAAAATGGTCACCTATAGCACTGACTTGAAATCTGGATTTTTCCCTTAGTTTGAAATTTTCTTTGACAGCTGTCGAAATCTTTCCAATTGGTTTCTAGAACTGGAGAATGCGAATCTACTTACAAGGTGGATAAACGAGCGCTCAAAAGCTCCTGACTTCACAGCAGTGCTTTTCGTAATTTTTTTGTCGTGTGGCGTTCTACAGCTGCCTTAGATTTAGACGAAAACTTCCATATTTTTCGAAAACTGACAAAGATAACCTCAAAAAAGTATATATATTTGACATCAGAAAAAAAGCTCCACCGATTAGGAAAATACCAGTTTACATAAAAAGTGTAGGTTTACGATGCGTTTTTGCATTTCCTAGTATTGAATTCTGAATTTAAATACAAACGTTTTTGTAGGACCAATATTAACTGAGATAGCTATTGAGTAAAATTTAAACAATCACCCGGTACAATGGTTGTGTTTCATCGACGCAGTATACAGGACAATTCTTGAGTTCTGATTTTTGCGTTACCTACCGAAAAAAATATTTTCTGGATAGGTTATCATTGTGAAATAAAATCCATCTTAAATGCTCACAGCTTTATTTCGATTTCTTCTAATGTATTTTATAGAATATCCAGAAAAACTTGGATTATGTTGTAGCTGCAAAGTCGAATTAGCTCAACTATGCATTTTGTCACCGAATGACTATGACGATTCTATTTGTTACAAAACAGTTAAGGATGCGCCGAAGCGTCGACCGAATCGATGGTATTAATAAAGACTTATTAAAAAGACGGTAAATGAAAAAAGCAAACATCATTGTTACTAAATATATATTTTATCTATCGAACAAATGATAAGATCAACAACTTAATAATGGCTTGAAACATTGCACAAAAAACGTGAGAAAAACTCTTCACAAAAACAAATTTGTTCCCATAATAAACATTGCAGAAAAAAAAATAAAGTGCAATGCCAATACATATTCCCACACCGAAATAGTATTTGAATACATAAAATATAAATACCAACCACAAGCAGCACAAAAAGAAATAGTATTCTGTTTTTTATCACTGGAAATTTTATGGCGAATCTTCGGCCGAATCGAAAATCTGCGACCGAATACCGAAGCCGAATCGCTTCGGCGCAACCCTAAAAACAGTTTAGGTTGTTAGAAGGTATGAAATTCGAATTTTCAGCGTTTTATCGTGAAAAAATTCACAGGGGTAGTTTGGAAATCCATTTTCTGCTCGACGGCCGGATTTTTATCGAGAAAATTAAAATTCTGATGTAGCTACAACGTCCGGCGCAAGGCGGTGTTGTGACCGAAACAATCAGCGTCGCGTTAATTCGCCGATCGGCCGCATCGATTGCGTCCCGACGCCCGTGCCGCACTCCTGCATGTATCAGGTCGGAAAAAAAATGTACGCGTCGGAATTATCAGCGAACCTTAATAACGAGTTCGTGCCTAACTTAAATTCAGGGCCTCTGCTAATAGTCGTTACTAGTGAGGCATGGCGCCATTTCATTTATACAAACAGCGGGCCGTAGTCGGATATCTCCCGCCCGGGCGCGTGTTGATTCTTACCACATTATTTTATTAATTATGGGGGTCATCAAGGAGCCTCTCCTCGACTCGGCAAATTTGTATAGGAGACGCCGGAAAAAAAAACGGGCAGAGTAACGTACGACTTTTATCGGGCGCCGGTGGGAAGCGATAAAGGCGACGCGACACAAGAGGTGTATCGAAAAAACTCGCCTTAACGCTTTCGATCAGCCATCTTGGCCCGTAATGAGAGAGGTTAACGGAAGTCATTAACGGTGATTCCGAGGAAAACATCGGCGTTACATCGACTTTCACAGGGGGGATTTTAATTTACATATTTTGAGTATGCCAGAATTCACTGACGCACGTTAGAATTATTTTTCGAGCTTAATTC
Organism: Aphidecta obliterata; assembly: GCA_963966015.1. Lineage (NCBI taxonomy): Eukaryota > Metazoa > Arthropoda > Insecta > Coleoptera > Coccinellidae > Aphidecta > Aphidecta obliterata. Next base: position 13,555,844 of record OZ014435.1, on the reverse strand, counting down.
CAAGAAATAAATTTTACAAACAGTTATGTTGCGTTGGATGAGTTTAGTTGAGTTTTTTTCAATGTTAAAAATTAATTATAGTAAAATTTGTAAACTTTTTTCAAGAGTCAATACTATTTATAATACATAGTGTTTGATCATATAAAATATTAAATTTGTAAAAAGTGCAAAAAGTCTTGTGCATCAATATCTTGATACGACTCTGAACCGTGTTCTCTCACTATGCCATGTGCAATCCCTCTTAGTGTAAATAAAGTGCTCGACTTCCTTCGCGATATTTTCTAGGCACTACAATTTAAGTATCCCAAATTTGTGTATTCTCTTTCTACTTTTATGAGAAGATTTTTCCTGAACAGTATAATTCTCAAAGTTTAAACTAAGGAGATGAAAAAAATCCAATAAAAACTCACCGATAAAATTGATTCAAATTGTTTACAAAAAATTACGAAAAGCACTGCCGTGACGTCAGGAGCTTTTGAGCGCTCGTACATCCACCTTGTAGGTAGATTCGCATTTTTCATTTTTGGAAATCAATTGAAGGAATTTTCGACAGCTGTCAAAAAGATTCTGAACCTTGGGCAAAACTCCAGACTTCATGTCAGTGCTTCAGCTGACCAATTTTTTTTCGATAATTCGCTACAATTTTCTACGGTTCTACGGTATCTATGGTCTTGGTGATGCGATCTGGACAAAATTTCGCACGTAGTTTGAATACATTATTTTTCAGCTAGGTGCGAAATTTCATTCCAATCCAATCAGTAGTTTCGAAATTATCAGGAACAAAATATTTTGAGCGGCCATATTTACGGAACCCCTAGTCTTATTTTGCTCATTGATGAACGTGGCCGCGACATTCGTGATACAAACCTACCCTGAAAATTTCAAGTTTCTAGGCCTTTCCCTTCGGAAGTTATAATTTTCTATGGTTTATATGGTTCTGGTCATGCGATCTGGAGAAATGTAGCTTGAATATATCATTCTCCATTAGTATACAAAATTTCGTCACGATCGAATCTGTAGTTTTGAAATTATCGAGAAAACTAAATTTCAAACGACCATATTTACGGAACATTTAGTATAATTTTGCTCATAGATGAACGTGATCACGACCTTCGAGAGCCACACCTATCCTGAAAATTTCAAGTCCCTATGCGTTTCCGTTCGAAAGTTACAATTTTCTATGGTTTCTATGGTTCTGGTCATGCGATCTGGACAAAATTCCACACGTAGCTTGAACACCTTATTCCCCATTCGAGTGCAAAATTTCATCTTGATCAAATCTGTAGTTTTCAAGTAATCAGGAGAACAATACTTTGAACGGCCATATTTACGGAACCCCTAGTGGAATTTCGCCCATTAACGAACTTAACCGAAGCATTCGAGAACTGAAACCACACTGAAAATTTCAAGTCTCTAGGTTGTTCCGTTCGAGAGTTATCGTGCTTACGACCGGACGGACGGACCGACAGACTCGAATTTTCCGACGGATTTGTCATCAGTGAGTCGAACATAGTCGATTGAGACCATTTTCGGCTCAAAATTCGAAAAATACAGACATCGTGACGAAATGATATAGCCCTCGTGTAAATAGTACGAGCGCTCAAAAATTTTTCGAAATGGTAACCATTGTTTTGATGTGCACAAAGTCTTGCTTGGCGTAATAACGAATGTTACATGCAGCAACCTTCACATCAGTTTGCATGTCACAAGCATTTTCAATGCTTAGTTCTTTTGCACTATTCACCTTTACCCTAATGTTTTCAAATGACCCCAAAGGAAGAAATCACAGGAGTTGAGATCGAAAAACTCACTAAAATCATTTGAATCATAGAGATGATTTCCCGTGTACTGACCTCAGACAGCAGGTAATATCTGCACATTTAGATATCAATCCTAAGAATTACTCAGATTCGCCTTAACTTTGATTTCGAAATACTTGGCCCTGGAGAATATTTTATATAAACGATTTTTGGTATTATGAGTTCTATTGCTGGTCAAAAAAAAGCCTCACCCTTGAAAACAACCTGTATATTAAGAAAAAAATTGTTTTTACCTCCATTTCAGTGATAGATGAAATATGATAAGCTAATGGAATTGACTAATAATTTTCACGACTATTTAGGCTGCATTAGATTGGGTCACAAATAATGGGGAAGATACGCTTTATTATTCACAAAAAAAGTATGAATTTATGATGGAGCTACAAAGTCGTTGCAATGTGCTTTCGAGAAAATTTCGTTCTATAAGGCTGTGAAAAAATTTCTGACAAGAATTTATTTTTATTGTTGAGCTCAATTTTTATTAAGATTAGATCATTTTGAAAGTATCTTAACTTGTCGAAATTCTCATTTTCGTTATAAATTTTCATTGAATATTGACTTATTTGGAAAGTCTCCGAAGTTGTCAATCATAAAGTTCCGTTCTCCAAGGAAATGTCCGATCAAAAGCTGTTTTTCCGTATTTCAACACAAATGTTGGACGGAGCTAGAGAATTGCGGCGAAACGACAAAAAAAGGCCACTAACGATTCATGTTACGTCCTCAAGCGACAATTAACGTGACATCGGGTAAAAATAGTAATTTCAGTCAATTAATATGTGGAATGACGCTTAATGCAGCCGTGACAGTCGTCGAATATTGATGATTTGTTTTCGTTCAATCAATTATTATGCGAAACACATTAGTATTGCCATTTCGGTCCATGCTATATTTCAAACTGGTAACAAAGTTCCATTCCCAATATAATAATTGGATAATCTGTTGATTAGACGACTTGTTTTTGATCCCGTTCGAATGCCATCTGTTGGGAAATATTCGTATGAAATCTTGAATAATAACATTATCTGAAATAAGTAATGAATGCGTTTTTGTGGAAGGTTCTTCATAATTATCAACAGTCAAAATCCTTATTTCTACCGAAATATAAAATTTGTTTTTTCGATGAATTGTTATTGCATTTCCCCCAAAACATCATCATTGAAGGAAACAAAATTTATGATTAAATTGTTTCTTCCATTAATGGATCTTCATCAACATTTCAAAAAACAACTTGCCTGAATTAAAATATACAAAGAAAATTGTTAAATCGATAATAACATTCCAGTCGCTCTCTGAAGAAGTCCACCTAGCGTAACGTACTATAGGGTGCGCTTTCAACGGCGAAGTAGAGCAATGGCCTTCCACTCAGTCCACACCCCATTGAAACCACCCAAAACTCCCCGAACTCGGCCGTCTCGAACATCTCTGAACGTTCTGGGTCCCCTTTTAAAATTAATCCGACGAAAAAAATCAAACTGGGACAACTTTTAAGGTCGTAATCAACACAAATCTCGAATATATTGTTAATTATTGGTCCTCAATAAATAAACGCTATGAAAATAAAAAGGTGAAATATGTGGAACAAGTAGGAAATGAGATTGTGCTCACCTCTAATTTCTGTATTTCACAGGTACAAGGCTGAATATAAACGATCATTGAAACATATACAATTATTACAGGAGCATATAAAGAAAGCTTAATGATATATCTGCGTAGAGAGTTCAGTACAAACGTTCATTTAAACAGGTGATTTAATTGGTTTCATCTTATTGAATATACGGCGAGTAACCAATTTGTAGCGTTCGTACATAGCATTAAATTATGAAATATTTCGAGTTTGAATTTACGTGAATTTAATTCTATTTGTTTGACGTAACAAGTTTTTTTTGGGGTTTGTGAAGGACTAATTGATTCATAAAAGTTATATATTTCTACTCAAGAATAAATAACATGTGAATTTTCTATCTGGGTGATTCAGTTAATTCTTCCTATGATATACTATATAAAAAAAATTATTCAGTGATGCTGAAATATTTTTGTTAGTTTTCCTATTCACAATTCTAGTAAGTAGTAGAATTTCACACAAATAGCATTTATGTATGCTCATTTGATAATATTTTTGGGAAACCAACTGACGCCAACATTTGTTTTGTAATTTAAAATAATTTTCTTGTTTTCTTATCTTAAGCGATGGAAAATCGATAAAGCATGTTCGAACAACGAGTCGATTTGAATGAACAAATTCACTAGAAAATTCAAGGCCCCTTTTTTTTATTCCAACTAATATAAGCAAACTCATTCAGATAAATTTATTTACACCGATCAAGTTAGTTCTGCTCGACTCTAATAGCCAGTTGTTTCTCTTATCTCCAGGAAGTCATTCATGCGAACAGCGATTTCGCATTTTTTTTCGATGGGGAATCACCTCATTTTTCGAGAAACGCCTATAACAAATCGATACAAAATCACGTTTTATTGTTGAAAATTCGTGTTTTATCTTCGACACGACGAGGAACGTTGTTTGCCAACAAATTTCAAACGGAGTAAAATTTTACTGATGCGTGTTAGCTTCGAGTTATTAGTGTTGACCGTTCGGTGGTTGTGAGAAAATCTGAATAAAACTCGGCGTGTTTTTGTTTACGTAACTTAAAATTCATCCTTCGATTCTAATCGTTATTGTTTCGTTTAGTTCATTTTTTTTAATTATTTTTTTTTTGGTAATCGTTGGTCAGGTTTTCAGGATTGTTAACTAATTAATGGCGGAATTTTCATAAATCTCTCGCCCAATTTTGTTGTCGTAATTATTCTCATTAGATTAAATCTACACGATGCGTATCTTCTAATGTATAGAAATTTGATACCTTAATTAAGCGCGTTTAGACTTTTACATTTCAGAGTGTTTGTTGGTGTCCCAAATTTTTTAACTCATTCACAACCGACATAATAAGATTCGGAGAACAGTTATTTATTGTTCAAATTTGGCGAGTTTGTTCCCGCCGTAGATTTCCAAAGAAAAATTCCTTTCCTCGTTATAATTGGCAGATATGGCAGACCTCCCCGTCACTTCTCCACAAAGCTCCAAGACTGGTAATGAAGTGATGATAACGAGATACTAATAACTAGAAATTACGTATTTGAAACGGCAAACTCCGTGGGGCAATGTCTATCCCTCTCTTGATCTTGCCGCGCACCGATGGCAAAGGTGATTATTATTAGCGACGCTCATGGGCTGTTGTATGGGTAAAATGAGCTGGGAATCGTTAACGCATCAATGCATCTTTGTATCCACGAAAAAAAAAGAGACGTCCGATTTGTTCAAGGCTACCGCGACGAAGACGCAAAGTGCCGGTTGTGTATGCGTTTTGCGGAAATTTGATTTATGTCCAAAGGTGGATGTGGCGATTAAAGGATGCAGGGATGGCTCGAACCAACGCCGAAGTCGCGAGACCATCGAGTAACCATGATTTAGATTCACCAGACTATCTAATATCGAATTGAAATGCGGATATTCCAGTTACTACAATTCGATATATTTTTTTTATTCTAAATTACTAAAATTATGAATTATGGAAGCGAATTAGAAGCATCGAATTGGCGGAAATTCGAAACAATTTTCTTGAATTGTGGACTTGATGAAAATCTTATTAACATAGTATTCACTCACTAAAACTTAGCCTACGATTTTCACTTATTGATAGTTTTACATAACCACTACAGGTGTTTCGCCATACCATAGCGGGATAAACTATACAGTTCATCTCGTCAGATAACGATCTTGTTCAAAGAAACAAGCGCGCAAAAACAATAAGTTTGTCGTTTCGTGAAATTCAAATTTATATTTTTATTATTCTTCGTCTAATTCAGATTTTTCTGAGCTTTTTTTGAACCTCCTTCAGAAAAACAATTCTAACAACTTCTAGCTATTCTAGGCTATCATAGTTCATTTTGAAAGCAATATTGTTGCATATTATCTATGCCTAATTCATCTGTTTATTTATACATTGAAAATTTATAGAAAGCACTGCCCTGAAAACAGGAGCTTTTGAGCGCTCGTTCATCCTCTTGAAGGTATACTCGCATTTTCCAGTTTTAGAAACCATTTGAAGAAATTTTTGACAGCTGTCAAAAAAAATTTCAAACTAAGCCGAAATTCCATACTTCACGTCAGTGCTTTAGGGGACCAATTTTTTTTTCGATAATTCGCTAGAATTCTCTACGGTATCTATGGTCTTGGTCATGCGATCTGGACAAAAATTCGCACCTACATTGAATACATTATTCTTCATCTATGAGCAAAATTTCAATCCAATCAGTAGTTTCGAAATAATCAGGAAGAAAATATTTTGAACGGCATTATTTACGGAACCCCTGGTCTAATTTTGCTCATTGATGAACGTTACCGCTACATTTGAGATCCACACCTATCCTGAAAATTTCAAGTCCCTAGGCCTTGCCGTTAGAAAGTTATAATTTTCTATGGTTCTGGTCATGCGATCTGGACAAAATTTCGCATGTAGCTTGAACGCGTCATTCTCCATCTCGATTTAATCAGTAGTTTCGAAGTAATCAGGAGAACAAAATTCCGAACGGCCATATTTACGGAACCCCTGGTCAAATTTTGCCCAACAATGAACTCAACCGCGGAATTTGAGATTCAAACCTACCCCGAAAATTTCAAGTTTCTAGGTTATTCCGTTCGAGAGTTATGATGTATACGGGCGGACGGACAAACTCGAATTTTTCGACGGATTCGTCATCAGTGAGTCGAACCTTGTCGATTGATACCATTTTCGGTTCAAAATTTGAAAAATAAAGACATCGTGACGAAATAATATAGCCCTCGTGTAAGTAGAACGAGCGCTCAAAAATCATAAAGTAGGAATTAATAACGGGTAAATCTATAGTGCTAATATTATTTCTTATTGAAATTTCAAAAATTGGGAAAGCAACAATATAAAATACAAAAATAAAGAAAGAAACCCTTAATTTATGTTTACCATGGGGCCATAAACATCTAAACAAAATTCCAGAAAAAGGAAATGAACATCTATAGAATGAAACAAGAAATAAAAAAAATACTACTACATACACAATGGAAGAATTTTGGAACTTGTTGACACTCCATGTAAAAATTGATGGGTTAAAAATTGTTCACATTTTGTAGATTCTTTTATATACACATTTTGTATTTCTTGTAAGTAATAATAAACTGAACTATAACAAGAAAAAATGAGATGGTTGAGGCTGGTAGATCTGCTACCAACCCTATGGAAGGCTCAAACGTCAATTGACCGGGTGATAACGACTCTGTTGAGATTATTCTTTCATTCTTCAGTATTAATATTTATAATAATTGGTATCAATAGACAATAATAAAAATAATGATACAATATTTGACTCGTCGAATGAGGTATAAAATATATTGAAACAAATTAATAATGAAATTGAAGTTAATCATCCTTTTTAATATATCAAGAATAAAATATTCACTGAAGAAGTAAAAAAGCTGGAAACGATAATAATACCAAATTAGTTCAGATGAGGGGTACATATGAAATATACAAAATAACAAAGTAACGAATGAAGAAAAAAGAAGTCAAATAGTTCGATCAAATACAATGATAGTAGCAATTGAAGTGAAGTGTCTTGGTCGATTGCTGAGTGAGGAATGGCGAGGGTTCTTGTTGTGGTTCCGGTCCTGTTTGAAGCGGGAGGATTGCAGTTCTGCTTGTAAGCGATGGTATCGCGATTTTAAGATTGAACCTAATAGAATAGACGGGGCATAATCTCTACGTTGGTGGTCGCGTATATGCCTATTATATTAATAACACTTTACCTTATTAAAAATGCATTAGGTCGTTTATTTATTGATTTAAAACGGTAGGCGGATGGCTATCATGGTACAAGTCTTCCCTTACACGAACTTATGCGAAGTTTCGTTTTATTTTTCGACTTTTTTTGCTATTCGCTATGGCGTGTAGATGTATTCGCAGTCGATCAATTTATAAGATAATATGAAAATAACTGCTCCGACCGAGTTCTCGCGTTATATTTTGCGCCTGCGATGGGAAGCACTCAAACCCCTCCGCCTCCCCCGAATATTCTTTGTGTTATTTCTCTTAGTTCCTTTTTTTGGTGTTTTATAGAGTGCTGATCAAATTTCTTCGTTAAAAACCCCGAGTGGGAACACCCAATCAAATTTGCATTTAGTAGTGCGCGTCTCAATTTGGGACCGTCCTTTATCAGACAGATTCCTACTGTCGTATACAATCACAATGCATCAGGTTTTATTGTCTTACACCCATTTTGCCGCTGAGAAAACCCAAAGAAAGTGCCGATTGAATGAGCAATAAAACTCCCGGCGACGATTGTTTCTGGGGCCGTATATCTGGGCGCGAAGAGTTACTTCAATTCTGGAAAATTATTTCTGAGGGGAGAGTTAATTAATTCGTTTCAATGCAATGTAGGAATTGAATAATTCTCGACTTCCAGAAGTTGTTCGCCGAATGTGGCAACGTCGCTCGTTCGGCGGAGATTGACGGGTCCTCGTCAATTTGCCCCTTCCGTCGAAGGACGTTGAACGTAGGGTTGAAAGCGCCCATCGAGGGGCCCATAACGGGCAGGCGGCCACTCAAAACGCACCTGAAATTCCTAATGGCTCCACAGTTTCGTCCCGAGTTTCTCGGCAGGAAAAAAGAACCAACGGTCGAGATTTTCTCGAAATGGACTTTGAGGTCAGACCGCGATGTGGCATTGATGAAATCGATGATACAACACGAAACTACCAAGTTTGGCGAATACGAAGGTTGTAGAAAATCCACAATAGAGATATAAATAATGTAACAGATCATTTATAGAAAACAACATTTTTTCGAGCATCCACGCTTGTATCTGTAGTTTCTGAATTGATTAATTTGCATCCACTTTTGAATGGCATTAAAAATCAGAAACTATTTTATTTATATGCCTTTTACTGTGGCAATGTTTATATCGTTCTATCATACACTATTAATTTGGTTGTGGGCGAAGAAGATTCTTTGTTCAAGTATCAACCCCTAGTTTGCTCCTTGAAATCAATTTTCTTCCCTATACACGGCCTCTTCGCCCAGCCCGCATTACCATTCTCTCACCGCAAGTTGTCGGTGTGAATATAGACTATGCAGATTATTATCACTGCTCAAACAACGAGGAATGAGATATGCGGCAGTTGGACCATTATAAGATGCTCGATTACCTCGTTTTTGTTAATCTGATGAGTTTCCATCAAAAGTGATACAATCTCGATTATCCGAGATCTTTAAACTGGAAATTGTGTTTAAAAATTGTGGTTAAATCTGAGAATCGACATTCTTGCACAGCTGTGTTGTTGAAAACCTTCAGTAAAACGGTCCCTTTCAGTTCAGTGCAATTCGTTGCGTGATAAAGTCAATGATCGCTTCATAAAAAGCAAGGCCAAAAAACCGTTGTTGAAGAATGCTCTATTTTACTGCCCTTCAATGAACGTTTTTTTCCACGTACACAATCTATCAGGTAAAAATATTTCATCCTGTTAGTATTTCCGATATTTCTTTTGAACCGCCAACCTTGAGGTAATCGAGGCAAATTTTGAGAATGACCGGAGATTCTTACAATATTGAAGTTATGACTCTCGAAGATGGGTAAAGTTATGTACAACTGAAGTTTTCCACTTATTAAATAACTTCGGTAATCAAATTTATACCTCGAGTAAAATTAGAAAATAAAATAGCAAATAAAAATATCATGATGAAAAATAGTTGCGATTTTGTCGGTTTATTTTCATTGTTGGCGAGAATTTGTTTTAATTATCCTGAAACCCCGTTAGAAGTGAAACTTGTTTTGTTACTATGTTGTTAATTGTTTTTCTACTCTCAAAAAATCGAAGAATCTTCTACTACTTACACGAGGGCTATATCATTTCGTCACGATGTCTGTATTTTTCGAATTTTAAGCCGAAAATGGTCTCAAACGACTATGTTCGACTCACTGATGACAAATCCGTAAAAAATTCGAGTCTGTCCGTCCGGCCGGCCGTAAGCACGATAACTCTCGAACGGAACAACCTAGAGACTTGGTTGAGTTCGTTAATGGGCAGGGGTTCCGTAAATATGGCCGTTTAAAATTTTGTTCTCCTGATTACTTCGAAACTACAAATTCGATTGATATGAAATTTGTATTTTTTACATGTGAAATTTTGTCCAGATCGCATGACCAGAACCATATAGACCATAGAAAATTGTAACTTTTGAACGGAAACGCCTAGGGAGTTGAAATTTTCAGGATAGGTGTGGATCTCGAATGTCGTGATGACGTTTATTTATGAGCAAAATTATACTAGGGGTCCCGTAAATAAATATGGTCATTTGAAATTTAGTTTTCTTGATAATTTCAAAACTACAGATTCGATCGTGACGAAATTTTGTATATTAATGGAGAATGATATATTCAAGCTACATTTCTCTAGATCGCATGACCAGAACCATAGAAACCATAGAAAATCATAACTTTCGAACGGAAAGGCCTAGAGACTTGAAATTTTCTGGATAGGTGTGGATCTGAAATGTCGCGTTCACGTTCATCAATGAGCAGAATTATACTAGGGGTTCCGTAAATACGGTCGTTTGAAATTTAGTTTTCTCGATAATTTCGAAACTACAGATTCGATCGAGACAAAATTTTGTATTTCAATGGAGAATGATATATTCGAGCTACATTTTGTTCAGATCGCATGACCAGAACTATAGAAAACATAGAAAATCATAACTTTCGAACGGAAAGGCCTAGGGACTTAAAATTTTCAGGGTAGGTTTGGATCGCGAATGTTGCGGTCACGATCATCAATGAGCAAAATTAGACTAGGCGTTCCGTAAATATGGCCGTTCATAATATTTTTTTCCTAATCATTTCGAAACTACTGATTGGATTCTAATGAAATTTTGCACATAGCTGAAGAATAATGTATTCAAACTGTTTCGCCTCAGTTTTAGAATTTTTTTTGACAGCGGTAAAAAAATTTTTCATTTTATTTCTGAAGCTGGAAAATGCGAATCTACCTACAAGGTGGATGAACGAGCGCTCAAAAGGTCCTGACTTCACGGCAGTGCTTTTCGTCATTTTTTTACCCTGCATTTGCAGTGCTTTGGATGTTAATACTGATAAAATGTATTTTCATCTTTATTTATCTTATCCGTATCTTGACATCATTATGATGTATACAGGGTGTTTACCAAGGTTAATCTCTTATTTTTGAAAGGTGCTAGAACTTGTCAAGAGAGATCATTTCGCCATATAAAATATTCAATGTGAAGAAAGTGCAAACAATCTTGGGCATCAATATCTTGATACGATTCTGGAGCGTGTCATCTCACCATGCCATGCACATTCCCTCATAATGTAAATAAATTGCCCGACTCAATTTGCGAACTTTTAACTTTTTAACTACAATTTATCCCAAATTTGTGTATATATTCTCTCTCTACTTTTATTAGGAAATTTTTCCTGAACGGTATAATTCTCAAAGTTCCAGCTAAGGAGAAGGAAAAGGTCCCATAAAAACAATTAGGAAGTTCACTAACTCACAATGTCTTGTCCGGCCTAATAACGAATGTTACATGCAGTAACCCTTTCAAAAGCATTTTCAATGCTTAGTTCTTTCGCACTATTCATCTTACCGAACTTGTACACTAATGTTCTCAAATGACCCCAAAGGAAAAAATCACAGGGGTTGAGATCGGAAAACTTATAAAAATCGTTTGCATCATAGATGATTTTCCGTATACTGACCTCAGACAGCTGGTAATATCTATACATTCAGATATCAATACGAACCTAAGTCAGATCTGGGCTGGAAATTTCTCACATTCGCGGGTAATTATGATTTCGAAATAATCGGCCCTGGTGAATATTTTACATAAACGATTTTTGGTACAATGACTTATTTTGATAAGTACTATTGCTGGTCAAAAATTTCATTTCGTACCGTTTTCACGAATGTTTAGCTAGTAGAGCGGAGCCAACGCCTTCATTTTACCTCTGATTCAATAAATGCCGGCCGAGCTCAATTTCGGCGGATCGCAGGAGGGATTTCCGAATCCGCGACGTAAGCGCGTGAGCGGTTAGTTTACAATCCTGCAGGACGACAAGAGCGGTATTAATTACTGAAGGATTAATGTTATATTGATCGCGCCAAAAGGTCGAATATCCACACTAAAGAAGATTTACCGTGAAATTAAATAGTTCGAATTCCATATCTAACACTTTGCAGGTTATCTTTGAATAATGACGGGAGTTAGAACCTCGCCGCTTATCGGGGGGATTAACTGGGATGTGCAATTTAAAAATGATGGACTCTTTCCACCATTATTTCATTTTTATTTTAGCACATAACTTTCATTTTTTAATTTTGTACCAGAATGTATTACGAAGGTTATTTCTACCCTTGATTTTTGTGAATCAATTTTTATTTGCACCTTTCCCTATATTTATGATTACCTTCTTTTCATTTTCTAAAATAACTGGCATATTTCACAAAATACCAACATGGACTTTGCTCAACGATTTTTACTACCTTTGGAATTTTTTTGTTCTAATCGGTTTAACAAATTCTGTACTGATTAAATTCATCTCATTTTTTCAAAGTGAATTTATTATGAATCAAAATATTTCTTATAAATCACCATTTAAATATCTAAGGTCGAGGATACCCTAAAAAATATTTCCTCCCTCAAATTGGGTTGTCGATGGTAATAAAGTATTCTGTATTATGAAGTACCATTATATACATACTTCTCGATTATTTCATGGACCACAGTCGTAAAAAAAAAATAATCAAAACCGTCTGGAACGAAGCTAGAAAAAGCAGTTAAAAAGGGGGGCTATCAGCATCGAGTTTTTTCATTTTCAATAATCGAAAAGAACCAACTTCGGATGTTCAGTAATTATCTTAACGATATTCATAATGCTACCTTTCGTTGAGAGTAATCACTGGCTTTGAGGCATTCCTCGGCCAAAGTCCTCCAGCTCTCCCCTCGACCCTGACTCCCCCCGCTTTTGCTGCCAAGTTTGTATGCTGAACCGATTTAATACAGTGTGAAATTGAAACGGCGGACTTATGATGGAAATTAGTGCAAGATATCAATTACCGTAAAACGAAATTCAATTACTCCCGATTGATTTTAGTTGTCAGTCCGGCTGGATGTCGCGATTAATCGAGGGAGATTGCCGCGCGCTCTTCGGATGGCAGTGTTTCGATTTTTTTCCTCCGGACGATTAACCACTTCGTTGATATGCAAACGGCAATGCAAAAAATGTGTTGTCGTTGAAGATGGAGCTGTCATGGTTTATCGGAAATTGATCTGGCTATCGGCATCATCAAGTTGGACGAGGGTAAAAAAATCAAAGATAAATTGAAAATCTTGTATTCAATCTTATTTTTTTGTTTGCATTGAAAATATCTCAAAGTTATCTGATATAGAATATTTCAATCACACCAAAAAAAAAATCTGTGAAGGTTCTGTTCGTAATGGAAAGATACGCGGGAACAAGTCGGATTTTCCTCCCTTCGAGCTTACCTGTTTTTCGTCAGCGGTCAGACAAAACAGCTCAATTTAGACACCGATAGCCAGGTCGAAAACCGGCGGGGTTGCCGGGCGAAGGGCTGTTTCTGGCCCAGCAACTCCTGGCAAATGTTTCTGATGGCCATAACTCATACTGTACCGAATAACACCGACTAATCCAGGAGCTTTTTACGCCACTGTATTCCTCTCTCTTCCCTCTACAGCCAGCAGTGGTCCAGACCAAACATACTCACCAAAGGTCGGGCATTATTCATTCAATCTCGACTGCTGGCTGCAGAGAATTGAATTATTTTGTTTTCAACTTTTCTGGAGGAGCCCGTCGGCTGTTGTGCCACTAAACGGCACAAATACGTCATCCCCGTCGGTTTGATTTTTTTCCACCCCTGTTTCGGATATTACGTCAAAAAATTATAGAAATGTCTCAGATTGATAATTGGGATTGTGATAACGTCGATTTTAAATTTCAAGACTTCCAAAAAAATTTTTCTAACGTTTCAATGATATGAATCGTTCAATCTAATATTAAAACTATTTAAAAAAGTTTACTTCGTCCTGTTATGTCCTTATGTTCTTGAGATATATATGTTTTTGGCAAAATGAGATTCAATTTGATTCATTACCAGGCGCCTAAAATCATTTTCAGTTTTTCCTCTGGGGTGCGGGTGAAAATCCACTCTTACCGGCGATTTTTCACCGGCCATATACTCCACAAATAATCTTCCCACAAACGGTACGGGAACAACTCATCTTGTCATATCTGTGTAAAACACGCACGGCGTATTTTACGGCCGCCCCTGACGTTTATGTTCTTTTTATTTGCAGTTAAGTCGGACGGACGGAGATGTGATCTATAAACTAATTTTGTTTTATGGTCTCGCCGACACTGTCTAGCGTTATCACCCATCATTCAGTCTATTCATTAGATCTGGCGGGATCTGTCGAAAAATAAATTATTTTCCCCCATTTGTCAGATGGGTTACCTTGTGTCCGATGATGTTGAATTCGCTCATTAATATTCGTTAGCCAATTTGTTAATTATTCAAACCTGTTTCTGGCTGTGACTGAATGTAGAAAAAAAGCGGGATTCTCAGAAATATTCAATAATTATGGTGGAGTAACACCTGTATCCTGTTCACTATCCATTGCATCAGGAATGTGAACGCATTTATTTAATAGTATCCAGGAAGTGATCTTCTAGAGTTCACTCGTATTTTTTCTGTGAAAAATTATTCAAATTTGTTTCCTGCACCAAATCGAGCATAGTTGTAAATCTAATAATTAATGTATACGGTTTGCATTGTTGGAATTTCTAATCATTTTAATGCTTCAATCATCATTTTCCCCACTGAAAATTTTGAAAAATATCTGAACAGGAATCATTGTTTCGAATACATATTTACATACAGGGTGCTGAATCTCATCAAAAGAGATCATTGATCATATAAAATAATCATCTTGAAAAAAGCACGAAAAAGCTTGGGCAACAATATCTTGATACGACTCTGAATCATGTTATCTCACTATGCAATGTGCCTCTTAATGTAAAAAAAGTGCTCGCCTTCCTTCGCTATCTTTTCTAGACACTACAATTCATTCCAAATTTGTGTATTCTCTTTCTACTTTCATTAGGAGATTTTTTCTGAACGGTATAATTAATTGTTGAAGGAAATTACGAAATTAAAAATTACGAAAAGCACTGCCGTGAAGGCAGGAGCTTTTGAGCGCTCGTACATGCACCTTGTTGGTGGATTCGCATTTTCCAGTTTTAGAAATCAATTTAAGGAATTTTCGACAGCTGTCAAAAAAATTCTGAAACTTAGGCGAAAGTCCAGACTTCATGTCAATACTTCAGCTGATCAATTTTTTTTCGATAATTCGCTAGAACGGTATCTATGGTCTTGGTAATGCGATCTGGACAAAATTTTGCACGTAGTTTGAAAACATTATTCCTCAGCTAGGTGCAAAATTTCGTTCCAATCCGATCAGTAGTTTCGAAACTATCAGGAAAAAAATATTTTGAACGACCATATTTACGGAACCCCTAATCTAATTTTGCTCATTGATGATCCAAACCCACCCTGAAAATTTCAAGTTCCTAGGCCTTTCCGTTCAGAAGTTAAAATTTTCTATGGTTTCTATGGTTCTGGTCATGCGATCTGGACAAAATACGGCTTTAATATATCATTCTCGATTAAAATACAAAATTTCATCTCGATCGAATCCGTAGTTTCGAAATTATCGAGAAAACAAAATTTCGAACGACCGTATTTACGGAACCCCTAGTATAATTCTGCTCATTGTTGAACGTGAACGCGACATTTCAGATCCACACCTATCCTGAAAATTTCAAGTCCCTAGGACTTTCCGTTCGAAAGTTATGATTTTCTATGGTTTCTATGGTCATGCGATCTGGACAAAATTTCACATGTATGTAGCTTGAACACCTCATTCTCCATTTGAGTGCAAAGTTTCATATCGATAGAATCTGTGGTTTCGAAGTAATCAGGAGAAGAATATTTTGAACGGCCATATTTACGGAACCCCTGGTGGAATTCTGCCCATTAACGAACTCAACCGAGGCATTTGGGATCTGAACCTACACTGAAAATTTCAAATCTCTAGGTTGATCTGTTCAAGTGTTATCGTGCTTACGGCCGGACGGACAGACCCGAATTTTCCGACGGATTCGTCATCAGTGAGTCGAACATAGTCGATTGAGACCATTTTCGGCTCAAAATTCGAAAAATACAGACATCGTGACGAAATGAAATAGCCCTCGTGTAAGTAGTACGAGCTCTCAAAAATGACCATGAAGTTAAAATTGGATGAAAATAGAAAAGTTTGTTAATTGAATAAATTCTATTCATGGTTTAACCTCCCACTATAGGAATTCGTCTCGAAATTTCTCAAAACAAGACATCTGAAACGAAACAAAAAAATCTCCATCAGGAGGCACAACATGGCATCATCGCAAAACCGTTCGAGCCATAATATAATCGCAAAGCCAAATATCGAGAAAGCCCAAACTAATTCGAATATCCGTCCACAGACCGACACGAGTGCATCAGACCAACCCCCCCTCAAGATTTATGTCCCCCCAAATGATGTAAATCGATAATCTCGACCTAAATACTTGGCACATCTCACTCCTTCGTCTTTCGAGGCACACACACGAACCAAGATAAATATCCATAATTAACATAAAAATGTCGCCGTCACGTGATACCGTCGATTTTCATAGACGCCGAACATTCTTTCCGCTTTTTTCGCTATGTCGAAGTACGTTTTGTATAATGAGGTTTTGAAATTTTCCTCATCTCGCAATAAATCCGAAATCCCAGAGCTTATCTACCTTCCTGTTGCCTTTTCTTTGGTCTCGGCCGTAAATAAGATCGCGCGGTATCCAAGGAAAGCGTTTAACATTTCTAATGATTTATTCTTCTTCTTCTTACGTTCTGTTTGTATTGTGTATGTCATGTGAGATATTCAGATTATTCCGTTGAGAGTGAGCTGTTAATTATTCATGTTGCGTTGTTTGTTCGATCCGTGGAAGATATGCTGGATGGATTAAATTAAATGGCCGATTATTCTGCTACTGACTGTGCGAGTGGATCGTCTTCCTTTCGCGGAAACGGCCTGGGTGTTCGGAAAATAACCAGATTTGAATAGATAAGCTAAACACTTCTGCACCACGGGTTATTTACGGCGATTTAGATGAGAAAGCTCGGTAAGTTGTGAGTAGTCATGGACCGAAGAGTTTTTTCATTGATATCTCGGCAAATCGCTCGATTGTTGGACGAAGTGAAGAATGATAGGGGAATTACGTAGATATTGGGAATTAATCGGTTTCTCCAAACGTTCATTATTTGAAAAAATCTTGTGATAATTTTTTTTTGGAAGGGGTTGTTTAGGGGGTTAGCCAATAATTCATGGTGTCAATGATTATTTAGGGTAAATTCTATTTTATTCTCAATTTAGAAATTGTTGTAATGGAAATTTCCACTGGGGAAAAAACAAATATTCGGTGAACCCTTGATGACGCTGTCGCTTTGAAAGTCCAGGAATTTCACGGAAGCAATAATGTTGTTCGAGTGAACGAAAACAATGAAAAGTAAATATTTTCCCTGTTATCTCCGCATGGTTCAGGACCGTGCCCTCCTTATCACGTTGTAGAATTCGGCCGAAATCTCCGGGAAGGACACCAGGTCCTGTAGGTCGGGAAAGGGGGGCGGGGGGCTGATTGCGTCCGTTCCACGACATGCAGTTGCCGAAAAATAAAAGAGAAAGATGGCTCTGGGAAGTCAACGGAGGCGCTCGTGTGCCCAGTAATACATCACCGAATTGGTGACTTGCTTTCCGCTCTGACCCTGTTTCGGAGTTTCCCTTTTGCCTCCGCTTCGACCGCAACCCCAGGCGGCGCGCGGGCGAAGTCTGGGCTCGAGGAGCATTTTCGAAGGTTTAATTCCGAATGCACCTTCCGGTTTTTTCACGGTTTCGAAGATCGATTTAGGGGTGAGAAAACCTTGGGGGATGTTTTTCATTTTTTCCTTGATTTTGATACTTTCGCAGTTAGTTTGGCAACCACGCCAACAATTTCTTTTCCTCGATCGTCAAAGGTTTTTTATTGGAAATAAATTGGAAGGGACCACATCATTACATAGGTATTCTACTATTGATAAAAAACTTCACAAAAAAATAATCACCACCACAAGAATCTGTTATTTATTTATTTCAATCGAAAAAATAAAATTAGCAAATTAACAGGAATTTTTTTTACAAGAACATCACAATAAGTCGAGGATGTACCAATATTTACCGTAAACCCATATATTTTCATTATCTATTTATCAAAGGAAATATAATAAAAATGATTTACCTGATTAAACTTCATCAAAATTAACAGAAACATTCAAAAAATTGAAACACTGACATGTAATCGGGTTCTTTTGTGCGCTTATTATTCTTCACCTGGTCAAAAATCCAGGTACTTCACCTCTAAACCGCTGTATTCCACGATATTTCCATCCGAAACTTGAAATGTCTGATTTTGACAGATTTAAAAAATTCTGTGAACCAAACCAGCCGTCCCTGTGACAAATAATGGCATTTTATTTTCATAATCTTCAAGATATGGAATCACAATATCGATATCATATTTCCCAACATCATATCAGAGAAAATCAATTTTATTTCCACGTGGAATATCTTTGAAGCTAAATTACTGCATCACTTATTTTACACTCATTTGTAAAACACAATATTTATGCCAGTATTGTTTGAATTAATGAGAAAAAAAATTCGTCAAACATGTTAATAATAATTAATTTATAATTTCTCAAATCATCAATTGAATGACAATTTTTTTCGCCATAATTTTCTAGTAGAACCTGATTTCTCCTGATTACTTCGAAACTACAGATTCTATCGAGATGAAACTTTTCATTCAAATGGAGAATGAGGTGTTCAAGCTACATGTGAAATTTTGTCCAGATCGCATGACCAGAACCATAGAAACCATAGAAAATTGTAACTTTTGAACGGAAACGCCTAGGGACTTGAAATTTTCAGGATAGGTGAGGTTCTGGAATGTCGTGATGACGTTCATCTACGAGCAAAATTATTCTAGGGGTTCCGTAAATATGGTCGTTTGAAATTTAATTTTCTTATCATGTTGATAATAACTAATTAATAATTTCTCAAATCATCAATTGAATGACAATTTTTTTCGCCATAATTTTCTATTACAACCTGATTTCTCCTGATTACTTCGAATACAAACTACAACTACAAATTCGATCGAGATGAAACTTCGCACTCAAATGGAGAATAAGGTGTTCAAGCTACATGTGAAATTTTGTCCAGATCGCATGACCAGAACCATAGAAACCATAGAAAATTGTAACTTTTGAACGGAAACGCCTAGGGACTTGAAATTTTCAGGATAGGTGAGGTTCTGGAATGTCGTGATGACGTTCATCTATGAGCAAAATTATTCTAGGGGTTCCGTAAATATGGTCGTTTGAAATTTAGTTTTCTTGATAATTTCAAAACTACAGATTCGATCGTGACGAAATTTTGTATACTAATGGAGAAATTTATATTCAAGCTACATTCCTCCAGATCACATGACCAGCACCATAGAAACCATAGAAAATCATAACTTTCGAACGGAATGGCCTAGGGACTTGAAATTTTCAGGATAGGTGTGGATCTGAAATGTAGCGTTCACGTATATCAATGAGCAGAATTATACTAGGGGTTCCGTAAATACGGTCGTTTGAAATTTTGTTTTCTCGATCATTTCGAAACTACGGATTCGATCGGGATGAAATTTTGTATTTTAATCGAGAATGATATATTGAAGCAATATTTTGTCCAGATCGCATGACCAGAACCATAGAAACCATAAAAGATTATAACTTCCGAAGGGAAAGGCCTAAAAACTTGAAATTTTCAGGGTGGGTTTGGATCGCGAATTTGACGGTCACGTTCATCAATGAGCAAAATTAGACTAGTGGTTCCGTAAATATGGCCGTTCAAAATATTTTTTTCCTGATAATTTCGAAACTACAGATTTGATCACCAAGATCATAGATACCGTGGAAAATTCTAGCGAATTATCGAAAAAAAATTGGTCAGCTGAAGCACTGACAAAGTCTGGAGTTTCTTCTAAGTTTGAGAATTTTTTTGACAGCTGTCGAAAATTCCTTCAATTGATTCATAAAACTGGAAAATGCGAATCTACCCACAAGGTGGATAAACGAGCGCTCAAAAGCTCCTGACTTCACGGCAGTGCTTTTCGTAATTTTTTGGTATATCGACTTATTTCGATTAGTTCCATTGCTGGTCAAAAGACAGCCTCACCATTGAAAACACCCTGTATGAAAAACTGTGAGGAAAATCATTATTTCTGAATTTTTTTTATATATATTACTCAATTGCAATGAATTAGGTGAATTTACATCTCGTAGTATTTGGCAAATACAGTTTCCAAAATTTGGTAAATTCTTCCTTCAATGAAAAATATAAATTTTTGGACTAAACAAAAAAAAGTTGAAGTAGGTATATCATACCACACGCTCGCCGAATAAAACCTCATAAGGACCAAGGAATTATGTTTGCATGTTCAACTGAACATTTTCCACGAATTCTGCCTGAAATCTCCGCTTAGTCCCAACACGTCGTCCTTCAGGAAAACTTTCAATTTTTCCATTTAACGCTTATCAAGTGACAGCTCGTACTTAACTTTCTGACGATCGCATAAATAACGCAGTAAAGACTGTCGCAGTTAATCCAGGTGCATTTGAAATATGAATGCGTTCGCGGTAATGGCTAATTAAACACCGGCGACTTTATTTTATCGCACGTTATAACCTACATACCTGGCAATGGTTCTGATGTCTCGTAAGTAAAATAAAAAGTTCCGTGTGAACGCTGTTCCGTGAAATTCCTCATCGTGTACCTACTCCTCCTGCGTGTCGACGACCCACAGACCCAAATATTCCGCCGACCGGCCTCCGTGGCCGCCCTGGATTATGAATAAGGGACGTAGTGAAAGAGCGGAAAGAAAATTCCATCCCCGAAAAATCCCACGATATATTCGAATTTTCGGAAATTTACAGCCCCCCTCGACTCGTTCGAGAGAGTATAAATCTGTCGCCACTCCACCGTTTAAAAAAGCGCCTCTGCGACTGAATTGAAATCTGTGTTTAATTAAAACCTGACTGTTTTCATCGAGTCGCTTGATCGATAACAAAGACACACACTCGCATCCCTCCGCGATTCAACTGCCATCTAGCGTGCCTCGGGGCACTGGAGAGAGGGGCCCCCTCGACAATAAAAATACATCACCGGCCGAACACACCTGACAAATGAAACAGTGCATCTTTGATTTAGTGCCGCTGTAAATTTCGGTTACGTATTAAAAGAGCGCTGACAACGTATCAAAACGAATTGTACTTTCGGGTTACGTGATATCGCTCTATAAATATTAGTTCTGACGATGCCAAAAATTAGTTTAAATCGTCCAGGAAACTGGCGATCTGCGTTTTATCGCGGCCATTAGAGAATTTGAAATATTTCACTGGCGGGCAGCGTTGTTCGGTCTGTGGTCTAATTCGAGGGGCTGCGTTCCGTGAAGGCACCACGCATAATTTCATAATTAATAAAGATGTAACCGTCTTAGTGTTCAGGTGTAGCTCCTAACTAACCACTAACCAGCCGGATATCCAGCCATCAGAACTTTAGGTATCTCTGTGTAATGATTGAGTTAAATTTTTTTTTGGTACCATGTTTTCAAACCTGAGCATAAAAAAAATTTACTTGATCAGAAATATGTAAATATTCAACATATATTTTCCTTGAAAACCTCTTAACTTTTCTCTTAATTAGAAATTACCTGTCTCCTGAAATTCTCCGAATAATTATAATAAAATGAAATGAAAATTATGAAAAAAAAAATTTAGAAAAGCACTGCCGTGAAGTAAGAAGCTTCTGAGCGCTCGTTCATCCACCTTGTAGGTAGATTCGCATTCTCCAGTTTCAGAAACCAATTGGAAAGATTTTGACAGCTGCCAAAGAAAATTTCAAACTAAGGCGAAAATCCAGACTTCTCGTCAGTGCTCTAGGTGACCAATTTTTTTTTCGATAATTCGCTAGAATTTTCCACGGTATTTATGGTCTTGGTAATGCGATCTGGACAAAATTTCCCAAGTAGTTTGAATACATTATTTCTCATCTATGTGCGAAATTTCATCCCAATCCAATAAGTAGTTTCGAAATAATCAGGAAAAAAATAGTTTGAACGGCTATATTTACGGAACCCCTAGTTTAATTTCGCTCATTGATGAACGTAACCACGAAATTCGCAATCCGAACCTATCCCGAAAATTACAAGTCCCTAGGCGTTTCCGTTCAATAGTTACAATTTTCTATGGTTTCTATGGTTCTGATCATGCGATCTGTACAAAATTTCACATGTAGCTTGAACACCTCATTCTCCATTTGAGCGCAAAATTTCATTTCGATCAAATCTGTAGTTTTTAGTGATCAGGGGAACAAAATTTTGAACGGCCATATTTACGGAACCCCTGGTGGAATTTCCTAGGCCTTTCCGTTCGAAAGTTATTATTTTCTATGGTTTCTATGGTTCTGATTATGCGATCTGGAAAAAATGTAGCTCGAATATATCATTCTCAATTCAAATACAAAATTTCGTCACGATCAAATCCATAGTTTTGAAATTATCAAGAAAACTGAATTTCAAACGGCCATATTTACGAAACCCCTAGTATAATTTAGCTCATTGATGAACGCGACCGCAACATTCGAGATCCACACCTATCCTGAAAATTTCAAGTCCCTAGACCTTTCCATCACAAAGTTATAATTTTCTATGGTTTCTATGGTTGTGGTCATGCCAGCTGGACAAAATTTTGCATGTAACTTGAAAACGTAATTCTCCATCTGAGTGCAAAATTTCACTACGATCGAATCAGTAGTTTCGAAGTAATCAGAAAAACAAAATTTCGAGCGGCCATATTCACGGAACCTCTGGGCGAATTTTGTTCAATAACGAACTCAACCGCGGCATTCGAGATTCGAACTTACCCTGAAATTTTCAAGTCCCTAGAACATTCCGTTCGAGAGTTATCGTGTATACGGACGGTCAGACGGACGGACAGACAGACTTGAATTTTTCGACGGATTCGTCATCAGTGAGTCGAACATAGTCATTTGAGACCATTTTTGGCTCAAAATTCGAAAACTACAGACATCGTGACGAAATGATATAGTAAGTAGTACGAGCGTTCAAAAATATGGAAAATCCCAAAATAGAATGAACTTCCATGAATGATTATGAAAAACTTCTAATAGGTTTGATTTCTTGTATATATAGAAAATCGTTCAAAAATTTCTCAGTCATTTTAAAAATAAGAACGAATTTGAAATATTTTTTGAAATATTTCATTTTGCCTTGTTTTGATTTACTTATTCCATTTGAGGCACTGAAAATTAATCATCTACAATCCACTTTCGATCGACAAGATTCAAAATATATGCCTACAAAAATTCTTGAAATTTTATGTCATTCACTTTTTTTTCTGATTTCGTTATACTCGTTTTTTATCTCAATAAAAATGATTGCTAAATATTTTTTTTATTTTTCGAACTTTTTTACCATTCTTGTATTTAATGTAGAAAAATCGAGAAAAATAACAAAAATGGACATATTTTCAAATTTGTTCAACAGAATTTCTTCAGATCACTCTGTTGTTTATATTCTATTGAACAAATTCATCTTATTTGAACTGAGAAATGTACCTAGTTTGTTCACAATTTTGAGTTTCATAAAATCCATTCAAACTGAATTTACTATTCATACCACCTGTGGTCCACTATTCTGTCCATTGTTGTCGTCACCGGAATACTTCCACCATTGTTTATGTTTTCAATTTTCATTTATCAGAAAAACATTGTTATGTTATCGAAAAATTTATCTGAAAAAATTTTTATTATATTAATTTCAGTGAGTATGAATTATGTACTTACATCTACTATTTTTCATTGTCTGGTCAATAAATGAAGTTCCCAAAATCTGGGTTCTTTAACATCAATAAATAATGTTAATTTTTGTTTTTTTTTTCGTTTTTGATATATTGAATGTATTTTTATTATTGTTGATTATATTGAAAGAATATAAGAAAAATGTACCAACATTATTTTTGAAGAATATAACCAACAAAATCCAACTGGTTTTTTATTGATCTTACAACATCGGATTTCACCTCTCACAATCCAACATACTGAAACCGAGGCCTAATTAATCAAAGACATCAGGAGTAGCACTAGGGGTTCTGTGAATCGATATAGTTGGCAGGGCCACCCAGTTGCATGCCACTTTCAGAATAGATTCCTATAAGGCCAACCTGGTATTTTTTTTATGAATAACATGTGATTCGGTTCAGCTTTGTGGGTTTGGTTTTGGAACTCGCCTATGGCCTTAGGCTTGGATGATCTCTCTAATTTGGGATATAATTATGGTTGTTGTAGCGTTGGTCGATGGGTTGCAGTAGCAGTGTGCGTGGACTATGAGAGGAGTATACCATAAACTTTCGTTTCGAAGGTCAACGGTACAATTGTTCGTTCGAAAAGTTTCTTCGAAATTCTTCGTTGACCGTTCAACTTTGATCGAATAGGTCTGTATTTTTGGTACTCCGTTTTTTCACGATTGAAGTTGGAATCCTTCTTTATTTCCTTCAGATAAATTATATTTTTGAATAACCATAACAAATTTATGACAAAAATTGGAATGATAATTTTTGAAAGTTCTAAATATTTCTTGTTTGAAAAAAAATCTCTTCTTTCGATTATTTTGGTCTCAAAAATTGGCAGTGGATGAGAATTTGCGTTTATTTCGATCACACTAAAAACCTTCGTTATATCCAAGACTAATATCACCCAGGAAGAAAAAGAAAACCTAGGCTACCTCATAGTTCATTGGCAATTATCCAAACCAGTACTGGAAAGCTACAGGGGGAATTCGTGATTAACAAGTGATTATTTGTATCGCTGTTTCATTAAACAGATAAAATCTCATTTAACATTTTTAATCATTGCCTTCCACCATAATTGTTGATGTTTTAATTTTCATCCTAACTAAATAATTACTGGAGTTCGGTAAGAATTTAACAAAGTGGCTGGTTTTTATTATGTGTAAAATTGGAGTTATTACTGTTTCATTTTGTTGATAATTGCTCCTATCCCCATTTGGAAAACTTTTCACAACTGAAATAAAAAATTTTCAACAGAACAAAAACATATCGTCGTTCAAGAATATACATTCAATATAAAAATTCTAAGCGCTGTTGCATTTGTGTATTTCAATAAAATTCGTAGACCCGGCAACAATGCACTATTTACAATAGCTCCGTATACGAGTTTGCACGACTTCGTCCAGCGGTGCCCTCTACGGGAGCCGGCCGAACCTCGGTTTCAAACTTAAAAGCGATGTCGCCATCTATCGCTTTGCACTGGAACTATGGCGAAACGTGCGCTGCTGAAGAGGGAGCAACATGTGCTTCCTCGGCGAGGTGGGGAGCCTGTGTAGGGGAATCGGAGCGATAAGGATGGAGCTACCTGGGTGGGACGACGTAGATTAATTTTTGTGGGATGGACCATTGTACCTCGCTCAAGATTCTACACCATTTTTTGTTTGTTAGACAAGTGCAGCCATTAGGTTGGACTTCTGTCAACGAGATGGGTTCGGTTGTAAACTTGGTCGTCTGTTATGGCCATAATTTTATGTTCGGGTGGGAATGGCACTGTAGAGGGGTTTGGGGATGTAAAGGGTTATCACCATAAAAAAAATATTTTTTTGATGCTCATGAAAAAAATTGCTTGGGAAGAGGGAGAGGTAATTTTTTTTTTCTCAATTGGCCTTAATCCTAAATCTTTTATTCGTTTTTGAAGGAGAGGAAAAAAATTTTGTCATGCTAGTTTTACTGTAATTATCAGGTTAGGTTAGGTTAGGCTAGTTTTACTTTATTTATCAGGTTTCAGATTTTTATACATATGTATTATTATTTTTCTATAATTATTGAGTCAAATTTTTCATCAATGCATACCTATATAGGTATCGAAGATATAATGAACAAAAATTAAATACAATTAAAACAAAAATTGTTATTTGTATACATTCCATCAATTCAAATAAGTAAAAATAGTAAAAGTTCATTCATTAAATTAGGAAGAAGTTAATGAAAAAATCGGTATATTAACCTATACTTACTTTTTCCTCGAACCCGTCAGCCCATATTTCTTTTCTATCGAAGAAAACAATATAACATCGCTCTTGCAGCCACCAAGCCTCATTTTTCCACCATAAATAAACGGGAGGGGCACCCCAATGCAATATGTCAGTGCTTGGCACCCGCGGTGCAACAAAGTGGGTGGTAGTTGGCCCTGCAACGGTGCAAGATAACCTATAATTCCTTGTAATTATTTTTATACGTAACTTGATTATTTTGCAATAAAACAAGGCCCAACTTCACGATTTTAAACACCGACATCGAGGCGATACCATCATTCTGAACACCATGTGTATGAGGTATGGCCCTCCTCCTACGCGGCGTTGCCGGATCTCCCCCTGAAAAATAGTCGAAATTTTTGAATTCCGATTTGAGAATTTCCAACGAACAAAAAATGAAGAATATTTCTTCCACATATCACATTAATTGTAGTCTCCTGTTATAGTTCTTACAAGGGCGGATTGAAGAGGACGGGGGAATCACCCCTCCTCTTTTTAAATATAAGAAATTAATGTCTTTTCGTGTACCTGACTGCAAACATCGCAGAAACACATGCCCCCCTCAGGTTTTCCTGTAGAATGGATGCAAAAGGTCCACTATCCCACAGCTGTCGCCTCACTTCCTCTTCTTTTAGAATTATTTCTTATGGTATTCAACTTTCTAAAATTAGATTATAAAAATTAAATGAAAAATTTGGGAATAATCGATATTACATGATGTATATTGGAAGGAACAAGCGTGATTTTCGGTGCAGTTTGGCATCGGCGCCTTCGCGAAAACCAAAACGTGTTTCGAGTACTTCGATATTGATATTGATTTATTCCCGAGATAGTTCTACCCCATTATTATTATATGTGTTATTGATATTTATGTGTTCGACCACACTGGAAGATTCTAGGAAAAATATCTTGATCTTATCACTTCTTCCAGGCCATCAGGGTCGACAGCCCGATACTTTTATATTTGCAGTATAATAAGGTTCTTTATTTATTGTAGCGCTCATTGGACAGTTTGCAGATTGGGGTTATACTCGTCTGAACCTTTCGTACAGAAATCATTGAGCTTATCGATTTCGCAAAGGAATTTTTACCAATCTGAATACACCCTAATCTGAGAGATAAAAAATTAAATTAATAGTTGGGTATTTGCCTAGATAAATTGAAAGAAATCTCTTTTTCGTTAATTACATACATAATCTGTTGTTCACCCATAATGAGTTCTTATTATTATTGCTCAGTATTTCAAGAGGTTAACACATTCGACTATTAGGTATTCGTCAAGCCCCACCTACGAATGGTATATAATGCTAATGGATCATTATTACCTGTATGATTAGGTTTAAGAACTTCATTATCTCGAACCATACACAATAACACATAACCTGTGCGTACCTTACGTATTCCAATATTTTTTTCAATTAATATACCTAATTAGGAAGATTCAAAGATAATTACTTAAATTTTTCGGAATAAATTCTCACCGGTATTTTCAAATTACAGTAAGCTGAAATTATCCTATTCACTTCCTCTCTAGTATACACATTAACTTATTATCCGTTCTCAATGGGTCCTGAAAGGAAAGCCATTAAGTGGTATCTTTGTATCTTTATAATGATGGGTTTTTTAACTCTTTGTGGCAGAAAGTGATGTTTTAAATTTGCGGAATAGAATATAACTTCTTCAACTGAACTTCTTCAACTCAAGTTTGGATCTAGTTTGTTTATTTGTTTATTTATTGGTATTTGCCATTATTCAAAATTGATGAGGGTTTCTTTCAAGTGCCTTGGGAATAGTTTTTAGTTTGCATTTTTTTTATCGTTCAACATTTTTGAAGAAGGACTGTTTTTCCTAATGATTTTCTCGAATTTCCCTTCTATATGAGGTTTTCTAAACAATTTTATTTTTGGATCAAGAAAGAAAAAGAACTTCTTCAACTAATGCTTCAATTACTGTTTCATATTTTTTCAATTTTCAGAGTTGTTTATGCCTAAATTTTGGGTTAATTAATTTTTGGGTCGGAGATTGAATTTAAGGCGGAAAAAATAAGACTCATTTTGTATTATCAAATTTTTATTTAGGTCAGTGTCATAAAATTGGAACTTTTATGAGGGTAGTATTTTTCAATGAATGTATAATCTTTCGTTTTCCCATCTTTTTGAGCGCTCGTACTACTTACACGATGTCTGTATTTTTCGAATTTTGAGCCGAAAATAGTCTCAAACGACTATGTTCGACTCACTGATGACGAATCCGTCGAAAAATTCGAGTCTGTCCTTCCGTCCGGCCGTCCGTATACACGATAACTCTCGAACGGAATGTCCTAAAAACTTGAAATTTTCAGGGTAGGTTCCAATCTCGAATGCCGCGGTTGAGTTCGTTATTGGGCAGAATTCGCCAAGGGGTTCCGTAAATATGACCACTCGAAATTTTGTTTTCCTAATAACTTCGAGACTACGGATTCGATCGAGGTGAAATTCTGCACACAAATGGAGAATTATGTGTTCAAGCTACATGCGAAATTTTGTCCAGCTCGCATGACCAGAACCATTGAAACCATAGAAAATTATAACTTTGTAATGGAAAGACCTAGGGACTTGAAATTTTCAGGATAGGTGTGGTTCTCGAATGTTGCGATCGCGTTCATCAATGAGCAAAATTAGACTAGGGGTTCCGTAAATATGGCCGTTTGAAATTCAGTTTTCTCGATAATTTCAAAACTATGGATTTGATCGTGACGAAATTTTGTATTTAAATTGAGATTGACATATTCGAGCTACATTTTTTTCCAGATCGCATGATCAGAACCATAGAAACCATAGAAAATCATAACTTTCGAACGGGAAGGCCTAGGGACTCGAAATTTTCAGGATAGGTTCGGATCGCGAATTTCGCGGTTACGTTCATCAATGAGCAAAATTTTACTAGGGGTTCCGTAAATATAGCCGTTCATACTATTTTTTTCCTGATAATTTCGAAACTACTTATTGGATTGGAATGAAATTTCTCACTTAGACGAAGAATGATGTATTCAAACTACGTGTCCAGATCGCATTACCAAGACCATAGATACCGTAGAAAATTCTAGCGAATTATCGAAAAAAAATTGGTCTTAGTTTGAAATTTTCTTTGACAGCTGTCAAAATCTTTCCAATTGGTTTCCAAAACTGGAAAATGTGAATCTACCTACAAGGTGCATGTACGAGCGCTCAAAAGCTCCTGCCTTCACGGCAGTGCTTTTCGTAATTTTTTATTATATGAAATATTCAGGTTATGTTGAAGAAAAAGAATCGAATTAATTTTTCTGTCGTAATTAAGGGCTTATAGGAGTTTTTATTGGCTGAGAATTCAAATTGAATGATGCATTTATTTGTGTTTTGGATAGTGTTGTAGATTTGTATATTGTGAGGAGGAATTAGTGTTCAATCTTGTTTATTTTTGATTTTTGTACATATTCAAGTGTAGAATTAAGTAATTTTTCATCACCTTCTCGGAATGCGCCGACGGCATCATTTTCCGAGAATATCTCAAATTCGACAGGGCGTTTATCTCATCCCGATATTTCGATAGCGGGGACCTGAGAGCGATAAAACACGAAGAAAAAAAACCGGAGTCGATGCCCAGTCGACAAGTGAACTTGCCCCGATACCAGATTAGCTACTTGAAACGGCAATTTATCTTCATAAATAATTACAATAATTTGCGGTTTGACGTAATCTCTTTGTTTTGTTCTATTTTCGACCGTCTCGTGTATACCTCTATACACTCCTGATAGTATGCAAATGTAATTTTAAAGTCATCATTTAGACGGGCTGCAGGCTAATGGCATTTTACCAAACCGACTGCATTAATGAACTCCTCTACGACTCAGAGCAGAGCGGGACAGACGGGCATGTTTATACCCACACGGAGTTGCACGCGCTCCGGACCATATCGCCTATTTATTATTGCATGTACTTGTGGCGAACGTGACCCAGACGATGGAAGAAATCACTAAATTATGGTATTATATTTATACTTCTGCACGGCGACGAGCTCCGATTTACAAATCAATCCCGGCCGGCTTGGACGCCGTGAGACCAATTTTCAAGAAGTCGAGGCGTTTCTCCACACATCATCTTGAAATTGGATATTCGACCCTTCATCAGTTTCGATACTACCATAACGATGACATTTCTTTTGATAGTTTTTGTATTAACATCTTTTTTATGTTATTTTTTCATTCTATTTCCATAATAATTAATTCCTCAATTTTCTAATTTTGCTTTTCTGTTTCATCGTGCCCCTTACGGGGAGGAATACAAAAACCCGGGCCACGAAGTGGCCCGGTTCTTTGGGGGTTTCTGATAGGGTGCCACCTTGAACATAGTACTTTAGGAATATTCAGGAAAAAAAGTTTTTTTTTTAAACATTATTATTTTTTTTCGAGTGTATTCACTTATTTCTGCTCTTTGTTTGAGGTCAAATTTCTATTATTTTTGAAATTATCGTTGA
Organism: Aphidecta obliterata; assembly: GCA_963966015.1. Taxonomy (NCBI): domain Eukaryota; kingdom Metazoa; phylum Arthropoda; class Insecta; order Coleoptera; family Coccinellidae; genus Aphidecta; species Aphidecta obliterata. The sequence continues at coordinate 13,525,134 of OZ014435.1, read as the reverse complement.
ATCTTTATCCTCGATTTTGTTTTGAAATTTTTCATTTATCAATAATTTGCGAATTCATGATTTTGGGAGATGTAAGTACTTATGTATGTCTCAAACAGTCGAAATGAAGAAATCATCTGATTGGATACATTGATTACGTAATAATCTATTTTCGATATCAGATAAAAGGTTCTATTATATTATTTTTTCCATAATAACTTAAGTATTGAAAACATAAGATATTTTCCTGTTATCAAATTGAAGTCGAATTGATTTTAGTAATCTTTTACATTTAACATGATGATGATTAATGAACTAAATAGGAAGTGTTGATCAATAACCCAGTAGAGTCAACAATGGACCGAATATCTTTTTGAAACCAATGAAAATTATTATCCTCAAAATCTTATTTCGTCGGTACTCGTTTTAACGACACGATTCGTTAATAATAACTGCAGTTAGAATAAATTGTGAAACAACAAATCTACATTTTTGATCAGATGATCATGTTGATGGAATGAAAAAATCGGTTTATACATTATTGTAATAATTTCGAATTCACTTTCTGCAGGGTGTTTTTTTAGGTGAGGCCTTTTCTTGACAGGTGCTAGAACTCATCAAAAGAGATCATTTCGCCAGAAGTTTATCATTTAAAAAATTCCATTCGAAAATAGTGCAAAAAACCTTGGGCATCAAGATCTTAAGACGAATCTGGATCGTGTTTCTCTGTTAGGGGATCTGCCATGAATCACGGTGCCATATGCATTCCAGCAAGTAAATAAAGTGCTGGATTTCATCGCCAATTGGCAATTAGTATATTCTCTTTCAACTTGTATTAGGTGATTTTTCCTGAACGGTATAATTCTTAAAGTTCAAACTAAGGAGAGGAAAAATTACCGATGGAAAAGATCCTATAAAAAATAATCGGGAAGTTCATAAAAACACACAAAAACTGTATGTTCTTTATCAGGCACTCCCAGTCAAAAAAGTTCAATAATTCACTCATTTTTCAAGTAATAGCATATTATTTAACGAGCGGTAGGTAATGAAGGTCATAACTCACGCAGATGAGGTTTGCAGTAATTCATCAAGTGAGTTTTGACCATTCATGTCTGAATTTGTTAATTGAAACGTTTTTTTGAAGGGTTTCATTAGTTTAATTCAATTTATAAGCATTTTGGTGGTTGTTTAACTTTGAATTTCTATTGATTTTGGTATATATTTTATTTTAATAAGATCCTATAATATCTGTAAAATGGCAAGTCCGTTTATTAATAAATAAATAAATTACTTGAATACTATACTTTATCTACGAATATAACAGTCAATACTGAGATACAAGTACAGAGAAAGAATTTTATTTACAAATCTTAATAATTACCTATAACAATGCATTATTTATATTCGTTGTGCTTCTTAGCATGGAGTAGGAAGTCCATAGGGGTGATGCTTGATATTTAGTTCACTAAAATATGCGAAAAGAACATTCTCTGTAAACGATGACTCAATATTCTTACTGCTACACCAATCTTGAAAATTGTTGTAACACCTTTATAATTGTTTTAAGATTTTTCGGGCAATAAATTGTGTATGGTAGCATTGGCTGATTGTGTCGTTTCTGAAGGTGTACATTATAATTCATCTTGATTATCGAAATTCGTCTTTTCAGCAAAAGATTCACAATAATAATCAGGTATCAACTTAATTTGAGACAACTTCGAAATTATACAAGTGACATTACTCCCCTCAATACCAATAATGGTATTGTTCCCTTTCGGCCAATCGGCTTGTTCAGGAGCACAGAGCCAGGGAGTTATAGTAGTGAGTTATTTCAACTCAGGGTGTTTGTTTATAAATACTAATAATTGCTCAAAAGTAGTTGAATATTGAATGTATAGTTCAATAGGACTAGATAAATTCATTTATCTACTCCGATTGAATAATATAGTCATTACTCAACTACTTTTGAGCAAGTAATGGTATATGTAAACAAACACCGTGAGTGTTCTCCCACTCACTCACTCCTATAACTCCCTCGTGTCTGTGATTCTGAACAAGCCGATTGGCTGAAAGGGAACAGTCCATTATTGGTATTGAGGGGAGGTCACTTGAATAATTTTGACGTTTAATCAAATTCAGTTGATACCTAATTGTTATTGTGGATATTTCGCTGAAAAAGATTAATTCAGATAGTGAAGATGAATTATTATGTACATCTTCAGAAATAAGACAATCAGCTAATGTTACCATACAGAATTTATCGCCCGAAAAATACCAAAACAAATATAAAGGTGTATACAACAATTTTCAAGATTGGCGTAGCAGTAAGAATATCAAGTCATTGTTTACAGAGAATGTTTTTTAGGCATATTTTAGTGAACTTAGCACTAAATATGAAGCATCGCCCCTATACACTTTCTACTCCATGCTAAGAAGCACAATGAACATAAATAATGCATGGTTATAAGTAACTATTAAGATTTTTAAATAAAGTTCTTTCTCTGTACTTGTATCTTAGTATTTATTGTTACAATCGTAGATAAAGTATAGTATTCAACTTGCGGTAATGGTCATAACTCACTTGATGAATTACAGCACTCGCCTCCGGCCCGTGCTGCAAACTTCATCTGCGTGAGTTATGACCTATATTACCGCTCGTTAAATAATATACTATTTTCCTTCCAAATGATAGAACTATTCGGCCAATTTTATAGTTAATGAATTATTTTGCATTTTTTCTCGAAATTGTATTGCCAAAATAAAACGTACGAACGAATAGTTTCCTCGCGCTATCATCCTTTAACACAGGAACATAATGCCCTCGTTCAATATCCAAGTTACTCGCTCCGATTCGAACAGAAACTTTTGGATTTATAACTCTATAGATTTCGCTCCATGCGAAGGATATATTATTTCATACGTGCATTTTCGAGACGTCGTACTTCACGAGCTGCGAGAATTGATAGCGCCCCAGAAACGAACGGGTACCACGATGGGAAACAACGACCTCATAGGCGTTTTTCCGTCCGTCGAGTAGAGCAGCATACCGCGAACAATTCCATTGGCAAAAATCCGCGGCGAAAGAAACGCACCGTAGAATGGAATTCAGTTCGCATGCAAGGAAACAAAAACAAGCCACGCAGCCGTTTGCTGCGATCTAAAAATCAAAATAAAAGCGATGAGTAATGGCGCTCGACCAGTCCGACCTGTATCTCGGGCCGTCCTTCATGTCGACTTCATTAAAGTTCGTCACATGCTTAATTTTCATTTGGTCAAAGTACATTTTTAATTGGCTCTCTCTCCGCTCTCTTATTTTCCTACGTTTTTTTTTCGGTTTCGTTTTGTCGTCGCTCGGATTTTTTTTTTACCTTTTCGATTTCTAGATGCACGCTGCGATTAAGTCATAAATTCAAGGGGGGGAATTATTCACTTGAATAGCCGGTAATGGTGAATTTATGTAGACTGTAGACACCGTTCACGAATTTTGCTTTATTGTGCTGTTGGATAACGGATTAATTTCTTTTTGAGAACTTGTTCGGGGATTTGGTGGATTTATGCGTCGGGCGCACGAGGGACTCTTTGTTTGTTGGAATACGTCCTATCAAAGAAGTCTGCCCGAATATTCGATAATGATAAATACCTACCTACTGATTTTCATATTTTATTTCAAGAATTGAATTGGAAAATTTCATAATTATTTTTTTTTTTCAGGTAAATATCCTTCCAGTATCTCCATAATTCGGTATGTATCTTATTGTTCAATTATTGGTGAAGTACAATTCATCTATATAGACCTTGATATCCAACAAAAATAATTTCAAATCCAGAAAAATTTACTTGGGACATAATTAAGTTCAAAACTAAAATGCTAAAATAAAAAAATTATATCACAAACTCAAGAATAATTTGAATTGTTCAATTTTTATCATTTTCATGAACTTCATGAAAATATAAATAACGCCTGTTACGAGTTCAATAATTACTGGAATTTGCAGAACTCCAGTGTTTTTCTACGCACTTCTTCAAGTTCTACATCTACATTAACCACATGGGAAATTATGCTTAATGACGAAATGAATTGTAAGTATCGTATCGGCTCAGAAGAAGCCGCCAATGAGATCCCTACCTTTGATCGAGAGCCGCATCTTTGTCGCAAACAATATAATCCTCCCAATTAAAATCGTCATCAATACTTTCGGCGAACAAGTTGAACGTAAAATACCGCGACGATTAGAAAACCTAGTCGGCTCAATTATTTCGCCACCGTTTTAGGAGAGGCCACTTAGAATGAGTGTTGTTTGCCAAAGAGGGAACGGACACTTCAATTAATTTAAATCAAATTAAAATACACCTGCAAATGTGCACGCCAATCTATCGGCTCCTAATGATTATACCTTTATCATAGACATACTGTTGATGCTATTAAGAGACTTTCATGGTACAATTAGGTTTCAACGATGACAAACGTTAAGCGTCAATTAGGATTCACAGTCGATGCAAAGAGAACCAATAAGTTAAATGCTGCATCTCCACTAAAAGAATTTTTCAATATTTACCTAATGCGTGGAATCGGCCGTTTCACCAGAAATGGAGAAACATTTTTTTCACATTCCAATATCTTCGATTTACCTTAACGTCATTTATATAAACGGAACAGAATTCAGTTATGCTATAATTTTGCGAAGCATAATCATTCATTTCATATATTATTATATTTTCTGATTCAACATTATGAAACTTGATACAATGAAATAAATGTTCAAAATGAGTTGAAGGCTGACGTCATAAGGGAAACGAGCAGTGATGTAGGTCATAACTCACGCAGATGAAGTTTGCAGCGCGAGCCGAAGGCGAGTGCTGTAATTCATCAAGTGAGTTATGACCATTACCGCATGTTGAATACTATACTTTATCTACGATCATAACATGGAATACTAAGGTACAAGTACAGAGAAAGAACTTTATTCACGAATCTTAATAGTTACCTATAACAATGCATTATTTATGTTGGTTGTGCTTCTTAGCATGGAGTAGAAAGTCCATAGGGGAGATGCTTTATAGTTAGTGCTAAATTCAATAAAATATGCCAAAAGAACATTCTCTGTAAACGATGACTTAATATTCTTACTGCTACACCAATCTTGAAATTTGTTCACTCACCTTTATATTTGTGTTGGGATTTTTCGGGCAATAAATTCTGTATGGTAACATTTGCTGATTGTCTTATTTCTGGAGGCGTACATAATTATTTATCTTCACTATCTGAATTCATCTTTTTCAGCAAAACATTCACAATAATAATTAGGTTTCAACTTAATTTGAGAAAACGCCAAAATTATTCAAGTGACCTCCCCTTAATACCAATAATGGACTGTTCCTTTTCGGCCAATCGGCTTGTTCAGAAGCACAGAGAAAGGGAGTTATAGTTGTGAGTTAACTCACGGTATTTGTTCACAGATATAATTAATTGCTCGAAAGTAGCTGAATAGTGAATATATAATTCAATTGGAGTAGGTAAAATTTCGAATTATTTATATGTGGGTACGAAGGATGTAGTAATCATATAAATCAAAAATGAAATTACTTTATTGAAAAAGCAATCAGCAGAGGTACAACAAGAAAATAAACACATATAAAATATAATACATAGTGATAATAATAATAAATGTCTTTATTTCTGATAATACAAAGATGAATTAATGATCAAAAACAATATTGAGAGAAAAAAATATATATTATCCGAAGTCGGCAAGTCCAGATGTGGAATAAAATTAGGAAAAGGTTGCACATTTTTTTTCGAGAACAATCCTACTAAAACCGAAGCTTTGAACACAATTCAAAAACAAAATATCGACCTCTATTTATTAATTTTATTATTCTTAATATTTGATTATGTATTCGAAAATGTATTAGAATTGGCAGGTATCTATGTTTTTCAAAAGGAGTGAACTTTTTGAGCGCTCGTACTACTTACACGAGGGCTATATCATTTCGTCACGATGTCTGTATTTTTCGAATTTTGAGCCGAAAATGGTCTCAATCGACTATGTTCGACTCACTGATGACGAATCCGTCGGAAAATTCGAGTCTGTCCGTCCGTCCGGCCGTCCGGCCGTCCGGCCGTAAGCACGATAACTCTCGAACGGATCAACCTAGAGACTTGAAATTTTCAGTGTAGGTTCAGATCGCAAATGCCTCGGTTAAGTTCGTTAATGGGCCAAATTCCACGAGGGGTTCCGTAAATATGGCCGTTCAAAGTTTTGTTTCCCTGATTACTTGAAAACTACAAATTCGATCGAGATGAAATTTTGCACTCAAATGGAAAATGAGGTGTTTTAGTTACATGCGAAACTTTGTCCAGATCGCATGACCAGAACCATAGAAACCATAGAAAATTGTAACTTTTGAACGGAAATGCCTAGGGACTTGAAATTTTCGGGATAGGTGTGGATCTCGAATGTCGTGATCACGTTCATCTATGAGCAACATTATACAAGGGGTTCCGTAAATACGGTCGTTTGAATCTTTGTTTTCTCGATAAATTCGAAACTACGGATTCGATCGAGATGAAATTTTGTATTTTAATCGAGAATGATATATTGAAGCAATATTTTGTCCAGATCGCATGACCAGAACCATAGAAACCATAGAAAATTGTAACTTTTGAACGGAAAGGCCTAGGAACTTGAAATTTTCAGGGTGGGTTTGGATCGCGAATATCGCGGTCACGTTCATCAATGAGCGAATTATCGAAACAAAATTGATCAGCTGATTCGCCTAAGTTTCTGAATTTTTTTGACAGCTGTCAAAAATTCCTTCAATTGGTTTCTAAAACTGGAAAATGCGAATCTACCTACAAGGTGCATGTACGAGCGCTCAAAAGCTCCTGCCTTCACGGCAGTGCTTTTCGTAATTTTTGTTATTAACTTAACTAAATAATAGGCATCAATTGATTTCAAAGTGGCCCCAATATTTCTGCTACCTACCGTGAAATTCTAAATTTTTTCTCCCATTGTCAAGATGTCCAATATTGATCAAACGGCGTGGCCACAAACGAGAGGAATGTACTGTCGGCTAAAAAATCGAATTCCGCGTGTAATTATTCAATTTAAAAGTCATACGGTGGTGTAGCAAGAAGTCGACAGAATCGAGGGCATGTCGTGAAATAAAAATAACTGCCCTCTGGTGAGCAGTCCGAGCGGCTCGTTCACGGTGCCTTTGCAAAAAACAATTAGCGATCGAAGTGCTCCACAATCAGCGAAATTTTTCAGGACGAGGTTCTTCTCCGGTTTCGCTAAAAATAGTCAACCATTAGCTCGTGCTAATGGGCGAGGTGTCTTTGCGAGGACTGATTTCTCTCTGTCGAGTGCTGCCGTAACGTCCCCCTGGCCCCCCGGGGGGGCACGAAACTATTCTCTTGGGTGGTCACTAATTAAGATTCGTCTTGATTGCAATTGTTGCTAACGGTACGGCACCGGACAGCTCGCGGAGTCGCCGTATGTACCTAGAAACGGCTAAAAAGGCAACGCTGACATTGTTTACACGTCGTTAGGTATGACCAACGGCCTCCGTTCGGAAAATCTGAACCATTTCAGCTATCCCGCCGTGTGAGGTCGTACGATTCCATCTTTGAATCTATACCTCTCGCCGTTGGACGTTTGATTGTTCTTATTAATGCCCGGATTGCGGTCCCGGATTTTTGCTCCTTAATAGGGACGTGTCCCCCCTTCGTGGACTTTGCTAATTAACACTTTTTGCCCGGCTCGGAGCGCTCCTATTATTTTTGAGCCGGGTTTCTGTGAACGCCGCGTCGTTCGTTATTTTTGCCGTTTGGAATATTAAATAGACGCCGGGCAGAACAATCGGATCCGTTTTTGCCCGCGGCGACCAGTTTTTGAGACGGGGCCCCCGGCTCATTTTCAACACATCCGTGACGTGAAGGATAAGATGCTGCGACAAATTTTATGGCGGCGGTGGTTACGGTGGGGGGCAACGGCGTATCGCCATTTTTCGATGATGACCCCCTCGATAACATCTAATGATGGCGTTTGAATGACATCAGAATAGTTTCGGAGATACCGAAGTTTCAAAAAAGATTTTTTTATACTTCTAGTTATCCTCACGAAATTTCGATCGTATCGCTAGTTTTCTAATAATTGAAAAATTCAGATGGCTATATCTACGAAACCCCTCGATATTGTTCATTTGCAATCACAACCATCGCATTCAAAACTCCAGGCATTTTCTTACGGGACTAATCGGGTTTACGGAGAACCGGACGGACATAATCGAATTCGACCAAGATTGCTTGAGAATATTCGAGACCATTTTCTGCTCAAAATTCGTAAATTATAGTCGAAAAGATAACGCTCGGGAGAATGAGGTCTCTGTAGAATTGCGTCCGATAGGTATGCAATGCGATCATCTTCATTGGGCAATAACTTTTAGTAAAATCTACCCAGTTTCAGAATTTTATTGATTTATTTATTGACTATAACATCATTTGCTCAAAATCACTTCTCTAACAGAAACTCGCGTGAACAACTAATGTTGAGATTATATTATCCTAGTACGAAAATAAATGAGTAGTGGATGGGCTATAACTTTTTCAAAAACTAGAAAAAATTAAATTTTTTTCCATAACTATATTCGAGATAGATTTTTCTATGCCATCGTGTATTCAGAATATTTTGTCGGGTCCATTTTTCTTTTCTTCGACCTTTGAAGTTGCGAAAATGAGCAAATCGTGGATGGGCGATAACTTTTTCGAAAAACAGAAACATTTCAATTTTTTGCGATGATTATATTGGAGATGGATTTTTCTATAACTTTCTGTGTGCAGAATAATTTGTCGGGTCCATTTTCCCCATCTACGACCTTTGAAAGGTCGAAACTTGTCCAAAAATAGAGACGATGTGGCTGGCTCATAACATTCTCAAAAATGGAGAAAATTTCAACTTTTTTTGATGATTCAAGTCAAAAAAGACTGTCTTATAACATTCTAAATTCAAAATATTTTGTTGGATCGGTATTTACCCTCTACGACCTTTGAAAGTTGAGAGCTTTTAATCCTTGTACGAAAATAGTCATGGCTAAGCCACAACTTTCTCCAAAATGAATATATTCACGAAAGACTGTACCTACTATATTTGGTATATTTTGTCGGGTCCATTTTCACTTTCTACGATATTTGAAAGTAGAGAGACTAATAGTATATTATTTAACGAGCGGTAATGTAGGTCACTCACGCAGATGAAGTTGTAATTCATCAAGTGAGTTATGACCATTACCGCAAGTTGAATACTATACTTTATCTACCACTAAAACAATAAATACTAAGATACAAGTATAGAGAAAGAACTTTATTTACAAATCTTAATAGTTACCTATAACAATGCATTATTTATGTTGATTGTGCTCCTTATCATGGAAAAAGTCCATAGGGGCGGGGCGATGCTTTATATTTAGTGCTAAGTTTACTAAAATATGCCAAAAGAACATTTTCTGTAAACGATGACTCAATATTGTTACTGCTACACCAATCTTGAAAATTGTTGTATACACCTTCATATTTGTTTTGGGATTTTTCGGGTGATAAACTCTATATGGTAACATTGGCTGATTGTCTTATTTCTGAAGATATACATAATAATTCATCTTTACTGCTGAGTTCATCTTTTTCAGCAAAACATTCAAAATAATAATTAGGTATCAACTTAATTTAAGAAAACGTCAAATTATTCAAGTAACATTACTGCCCTCAATACCAATAATGGACTGTTCCCTTCCAGCCAATCGGCTTGTTCAGAAGCACAGAGCCAGGGAGTTATAGTAGTGAGTTATTATAACTTACGGTGTTTGTTCACAAATACTATTAATTGCTTAAAAGTAGTGGAATAATGAATATATAATTCAATAGGAAGGAAAACCTTTTATGAAAATAGACAACGCGAGGATGGCTCATAAATTTATCAAAAAAAGAAAAAAATTGAATTTAATTTTTGAAGTAGGTATGTATTACTTATGACTTAGCCAAGTCTCAAATTTCAAAAGTAGAAGAAAGTGAAATTGTATGCTACAAAATATTCTGAATAAGGGATGTTATTAAAAGATATTTTCTGGATAGAATCATCGAAAAGAATTGAAATGTTTTTCATTTTGAAAAAAGTTGAGTATCAGCCAGGTCTTGTCTGTTTTCGTACAAGGTTTTATCCCTCTCAACTTTCAAAGCTCCTAGAAGGAAAAGATGGAACTGACATAATATTTCACACAGAAATTGTTATAGTACAATTAATCCCGAATATAATCATCGAAAAACCTGAAATTCCTTCATTTTTGAAAAAGTTACGGCCCATCCACATTTTCGAACCAGGATAACATCGTCTCATATTTTTAGTTGTTCGCTTAAAATAAATTTTCACTCGAATAGTTTGACTCTCTATGCCATTATAAAAGTATCTGTTCTTTAAACGTTAAAAAAAAGCGTAAGAACCTTATCTATCCGAAAAAAACACGACCCTCGTCATTTGCCATCCCATACCTCATTCCCGACCTCCTGTATTTTATAATTTAACACGTGACCATCCTGCCACCCTATGAGTTATCGGTTCGAATTTCGAACAAACGACAAAACGAAAATAAATTTTTTACGGACGCGCTATTACTCACCGACCAAAACGACAAAATATTACGGTTCCTATCTAACGCTTACATCTTTTCCCTCTCGAAAAGACGGTAGTAGGCGTGTCCACAACAGCGTGTCAGTCCAACAAATTAAAGAAACCTCTAAATCTCGGGGAAGAATCGGGTGACCGACGTCGTGGACCCCAACAAATTTGGACGACGAATTAAAAACCCATAAATACGTCGCGCGGACGTTCTACAACCCTTCCCGAAGGTGGGAACCACCGTGCGTCCCTAGATTTATTTCGCCCACCGTTTGATCTATACGGGCCTCGTTTAACGGACGGGGGTCGTCCGAGGGTTCGTTTCGGGTCTCCGACATTCTACGCGGAAATATCGCAGCCCGGGAAAGCTTTCTTTTCCGGAAACGGGGGCGCGGCGAAGCGGACGTGCTGGATGTTTTTCCCTGGAAAATATCATTCTGTTATTGTTCCGGATGTGGTTCTATCGGTTTCTATAACGGACAACCGAACGCGAAATCCTGGACGTATTTTCTATTGTTGACCGAATGTGACCCCGATTTGAGTGGACGGGGGTGGAAGTAGGGTGGAACGAAGGTTCATCCATAGATTTCTGTGTATGTTTGTTAGAATGGCAAAAAAATTCCTTTATTTACTCCTATTGAATTATATATTCATTATTCACTACTTTTGAGCAATTAATAGTATCTGTAAACAAACAACGTGAGCTATAATAACTCACTATCATAACTTCCTGGCTCTGTGCTTCTGAACAAGTCGATTGGCCGAAAAGGACAGTCCATTATTGTTATTGAGGAGAGTAATGTCACTCGAATAATTTTGACGCTTCTCAAATTAATTTGATACCTAATTGTTATTTTGAATAAGAGGTATCGCAGGGATTTGGACTGATACTCTGAGTTTTGTTTATAAGTTTGTCGACGTTTCGTATTGAAAAAGTTGAAATATCTTGGGCCAGATTCAGATCAAACAGGCTAGACTCGCAAATCAGTAATTAGAATTAGAATTAACCAACCAAATTTGACATTTTCCGTACGAAAATAACGTTCGGAAAAACAAGAAAAGTTGCCGTCGAACTTTTCATAAGGATATTCAACCGCAACATCTCGGGCTCCGCCGAGGGTCGAATTTAAAGCTCGAAGGACGTGAGGTCTCAAATAACTATTTGGCGTCTCCTACTTTTCAACAGTTTTTGCAAGAAATCGATTCGAAAAAGATCGATTTTCGACACCTGGAGAAAGTCCTTAGTACTCAGAGTATCAGTCCAAATCCCTACGATACCTCTTCTCCACATAATCATGGACGAGAACAGAGCAGAATTATTTTGAATGTTCTGCTGAGAAAGATGAATTCAGATAGTGATGATGAATTATTATGTATTATATATTCATTATTCAACTACTTTTAAGCAATTAATAGTATTTGTGAACAAATACCGTAAGTTATAATAACTCACTACTATAACTCCCTGGCTCTGTGCTTCTGAACAAGCCGATTTTCCGGAAGGGTACAGTCCATTATTGGTATTGAGGGGAGTAATGTCTCTTGAATAATTTGACGTTTTCTCAAATTAAGTTGATACCTAATTATTAATGTGAATGTTTTGCTGAAAAAGATGAATTCAGATTGTGAAGATGAATTATTATGTACATCTTCAGAAATAAGACAACCAATCAATGTTACCATACAGAATTTATTGCCCGAAAAATCCCAAAACAAATATAAAGGTGTACAACAATTTTCAAGATTGGTGTAGCAGTGAGAATATTGAGTCATCGTTTACAAAGAATGTTCTTTTGGCATATTTTAGTGAACTTAGAACTTTATATAAAGCATCGCCCCTATGGACTTTCTTCTCCATGCTATGAAGCAATCAATATAAATAATGCATTGTTATAGGTAACTATTAAGATTTGTGAATAAAGATCTTTCTCTGTACTTGTATCTCAGTATTTATTGTTGTAGTCGTAGATAAAGTATAGTATTCAACTTGCAGTAATGGTCATAACTCACTTGATGAATTGCAGCACTCGCCTTCGGCTCGTGCTGCAAACTTCATTTGCGTGAGTTATAACCTACATAACCGTTCGATAAATAATTATATTCTTTCTTGTTGTTTTCATCCTTGATGTTTTCTTCAAAATGTGTCCGCAACAAAGATATCACTTCAGAAAATGGCCACTGAATAATCTCGAGCAAGTGCTCAAGTTGAAGTAAATGGACTTTGGTTATTTCCATAGATTTAAATTGAATATCAGAAATAATGCACAAGAGATCCTGCGAGGTTTTTCGAAACCAGTTCATAACATTGCGCAGTCATAACTCTCTGAAACAAGATCAGTGGTATACAATATCAATTATAGGGGGCGAGATAAGAATAGAACAGCTACTTTAATAAATTATTGGTTTGGAAAAATCGAAACAGGAATAGAAAGAAAGTTATCATATTTTTTCTGCATTTTTCTCATTATCTGAATAATGATTATACATGTGCTAATTATTTGTCGTAATTTAGAAATTTCGGGAAAGACATAAAAATGTTAACTTCCGCTTTCGTCCCAGCTGAACCTCTTGTTCTGCTTCAACGAAACACGTGAATTGATGTATAATTAAAATAATTGAATGGCGTGCTGAGAAGGAAAGAATTTGCATAATTAATTTTCTTCAGTTCATAACGATATGCGTATCGTAAATTGTTTTTAATTGAATTATACATAACTCCAGGAGTTCGCATGTACTTCACAGTACCCAGACAACACGAATATTGGGGTTGGATTGTATTAATTTGCTTTCGGAAAAAATATCACGAGTCGGTCGGAAAATTTACATATCCTCAAGCATGTAACACAATTTTCTATAGCGTAGAATTAACTTTGATATTGAAAATGAATGGGAAGTTAAAATATTTTCAACTTGAATTACCTCGTTCTACATTTATAATTCTAATGATTATTGAAATGATTGAATATTTGAAAAGCTCTGTTAATATTATAGACTTCGTGACATTGGGAAAAATTATAGTACAAGTGGGTACTTCACGAATTACCTCAATTTAACTGAATTTATTTATCGGTTTAAAAAACTGTCAAGTGTTGCATGAGCGATATATTATTTTCAATTATCAAATTATCCGTTCCGAAAACAAACTAAAAAATAGAAGAACTTTCAAGTTTTCAGTTGAACTTGGTTGGTGTTAATTTGCGGATAGCTCGTCCGGATTTTAATTTCACCGTGGACTTTTCCGCAATTGCACCCAGACAACAATCCGAAAATTACAAAAGACGCTCTTGAGTAATGGAGGACGGTCCCGCAAAGTACGTTATTTACCCGCTCAATCCAATTTACGACCGAGGAAACTATCCTTGCAATATCTTAACTCGGAAATAAATAAAAAGCGGAATAAATCGTCCGGCGAACGAAATAAATCCGCCGCTAGATCAGCTCCAAAATAAATTAGGATCACGACGAGGAGTCCCCGCGTTTGATCCGAACGCGAGCCCCCTCTCCTTCGAACCTGGGGGGGCACGACGGGTGAAAGAGAAACAAAAATTCGAAGACCCATCCGGTGTAGATAACTCGGCAATACGGCTACACAATCGCCTTGATTAAATAAGCTAGTCGAATTCAATTCCGAACCATCCCTAGATCTATCCAATTTCGGTCTTATCTCCCTCCAGCCCTCCCCAATGATGTTAGCCAATCACCGCGGCACGCATAAGTCACGTGAATGACCTTTTTACTCTTTTCCCGAACTTCGGATCTTGGGAGATTTACAGGAACGTTAATATGTTTAAAAGGAAACGCATGTTGTTTATATTTAGATTCGGCCGGATTGGGTACGGGAAAAGGGTGGATGCAGACGAATCTTAAGCAGCTGTCGGCGATAATTCAGGCGCACAGCGAGTAACTCAGGCGAAAATTTGTGTTTTTCCCCGTTGGTTTCGGGGAGAATTTCACACTCGGCCTGAGATCCGTGAATTATTCGATGAGGGTCGAAGAATCTACTTTAAGGAATAAAGATAATTTTTTTCTGTCCCTCGGGGACGTCGAATGGGGTTCCGACGAGGCGTGAAATGTTTTGGAAACTAAATTTGAAATGACAAGACAATGAGGGGGATTTGAAAACGACGTCAGTTGTTGAAAAATCGCAGAATTCTCACAAATAATAAAATGAGAAAATATCATAAAGTATAACACATTTATAACAAAGCAATACATACGCAATATATGTAATAAAAATTAGAAGTAAATAATAAACCAACAATTATAAATTCGTTCTCAAAAACACAACGAAATATTCTGATACTTGTTTATTTATTTGTTGATTTCGAGACTTTTTAAAGATTGAGTTTGTTTCCTCTCTTTTCTACATGCAAAATGTTGTAGTCACCAGTAAAGTAGTGCTTTTTCATTTAATGTGATCTGCGAAGTTTGAATTTGATTTTTTTTGTTGGCGAAAGAGCTTCTTTGTTCCTTCCTGGATCTCAACCCCTGTGATTTCTTTTTTTGGGGGAATTTGGAAACCTTAGTGTACAGTAACGGTGATTTGAATATTGTTGAAGCACTAAAACAACGCATTGAAAATGCGAAAAGTTCATAGGTACAAATTTTGGTCGAATTAATTTGAAAACCCTTTCATGGCTTTTTTGAGCGCTCGTACTACTTACACGAGGGCTATATCATTTCGTCACGATGTCTGTATTTATCGAGTGTCGCAAACACGATAATTCTCGAACGGAACAACCTAGAGACTTGAAATTTTCAGTGTGGGTTCAGTTCCCGAATGCCTCGGTTGATTTCGTTAATTGGCCAAAATTCACTAGGGGTTCCGCAAATAGGGCCGTCCAAAGTTTTGTTCCCCTGATTACTTGGAAACTACAGATTTGATCGAGATGAAATTTTGCACTCGAATGGAGAATGAGATGTTCAAGCTACATGTGGAAATTTGTCCAGATCGCATGACCAGAACCATACAAACCATAGAAAATTGTAACTTTCGAACGGAAACGCCTAGGGACTTGAAAATTTCAGGATAGGTGTGGATCTAGAATGTCGTGATCACGTTCATCTATGAGCAAAATTATACTAGGGGTTCCGTAAATATGGTCGTTTGAAATTTAGTTTTCTTGATTATATCAAAACTACAGATTCGATCGTGACGAAATTTTGTATACTAATGAAGAATGATCGCAGGACCAGAACCATAGAAACCAAAGAAAATCATAACTTTCGAACGGCAAGGCCTATGGACTTGGAATTTTCAGGATAGGTGTGGATCTGAAATGTCGCGTGCACGTTTATCAACGAACAGAATTATACTAGGGGTTCCGTAAATACAGTCGCTTGACATTTTGTTTTCTCGATAATTTCGAAACTACGGATTCGATCGAGATAAAATTTGGTATTTTAATCGAGAATGATATATTAAAGCAACATTTTGTCCAAATCGCATGACCAGAACCAAAGAAACCATAGAAAATTATAACTTCCGAAGGGAAAGGCCCAGGTACTTGAAATTTCTAGGGTAGGTTTGGATCGCGAATGATAATTTCGAAACTACCTATTGGATTGGAATGAAATTTTACACCTAGCTGAAGAATAATGTATTCAAACTACGTGCGGAATTTTGTCCAGATTGCATCACCAAGACCATAGATACCGTAAAAAATTCTAGCAAATTATCGAAAAAAAAATGGTCAGCATTGACATGAAGTCTGGAGTTTCGCCTAAGTTTGAGAATTTTTTTGACAGATGTCGAAAATTCCTTCAATTGATTTCTAAAACTGGAAAATGCGAATCTACCTACAAGATGGATGTACGAGTGCTCAAAAGCTCCAGACTTCACGGCAGTGCTTTCATAATTTTTTATGGTTTTTTTCGGAAGAATGTTATCTATTATATTTCATGCTTCGTGAAATGAATTCCGCAAATAAATTCAATATGCAACATCTCAAATTGAATAAAAATTAATTTTGTATTTATTCAATTTTGTAAACTGAGATCGAGTAAGTTTTGTCTGAAACACAAACTCATCAAGAAATATCCTGAATAAAAACATCAATATTTTGCGAAATTCCTGTTGACCACTGCGGGTATGTTAATTTTTTTGTTGCGACCTAATTTGAATTTCAAGGAAAAAATCCCCCAATCGCCCCAACAACACGAAAACAAATCATCGCTTCGGAACGAAATGCCGAGTTCACCACCCCCCCCGCCCAACCCCCTCAGCAACGGCGATTATTGGAAAAGTTGCATTATTAACTTCGACGTAGGAAACCTGAGCGAGATGAACTTTCCAGGGACAATAAAGCGACTCGGATAGGGAATAAGAGCTCGAAAAAACTTTTCCGGAAAATAAGAAAGAGAGGCGGCAGCGTCGCATAAATCGATATCCGCCCAGCAGCTCCGGAAAGTTCGCGGAGTTTGAACCGCCGAAGATAGTAAATCAGCCCCCCTCTGGCGGGTGGGGACGGTCTTACCGAAAATTCATACGGAATGATTTACGGCTAGTTTAAATTTCAAATTAGTGTCAGACCGACCTCAAACTCGACCCCCTCCCTCTCGCCGGATTTCGTACCACCCTCTCTCTTTCTCTTTCGGCTGGTGGTCTTCGCCATTTCTGTATTCTTGGGTTGGCACACCGGTGGGGTTGTAACGCGAGGGGCGAGGGAAGCCTAAATACTCGAAAAATTTCCATACAAAAATCATTGCAAAAAATATTATTGGAAAGTGTGGGTTGTTTAATTTTGTTCATTGGAGCCAAATAAGGGATGGAAAGTATCACTCAAACCACTGTGTAATAATATTCAATAAAGCCGAAGAAAAAATATTGACAATAACTTATGTAAAATAAATAATGAAGTTGCGACCGAAACCTTTATAATTCCAGAATTGATTATCAAATAAAACATAATTAAGAACCTATAATAAAATTTGTGAAGGAAATTGTGAAATACCACTTCCCTCACTGAACAAAACGAAAAAATATATAAATCATTCTGTATCGATTTTGTTAATCCTGCGGTATACTTCGGAAGGGAACCCTAGGGGTTGAAACATTTCAGAGAGCTCCTTGCGATTCACAATTACCATCAATATGGATTATTGATGTCAAAATGGGCCATTTTGGCGCTTAAATAACAAGGGGTGGAAGCTATGCGTAATTGGTGTTTCCTAATTTAATGGCGGATTTTATGAAGTCAAAATTGAGAAGTGCCATCTATTTTGATCGGGCTATTAATTTCCCCCGAATGGGGAGGTCGTTATTTGGGTTATAAAAAAAGTTGCATATACGGGAATATTAGCGGATATTTAGTTATTCTCTTCAATGGGGAAAATTTTCAGTCTCTGTATACTTATTTCTGAAGACGTTATTATATCTGCATAATGCATTATCACTCGAAAGGTGGGTAGTAAGAAAGTATTTAAGAATAATATTGACCCTTTAATACTATATTATTCAACGAGCGGAAACGAGCCGAAGGCGAGTGCTGTAATTCATCAAGTAGGTTATGATCATTACCGCGGGTTGAATTCTATACTTTATCTACGACTATAACAATAAATATTTAGATACAAGTACAGAGAAATAACTTTATTTACAAATCTCAATAGTTACCTATAACAATGCATTATTTATGTTGAGTGTGTTTCTTATCATGTAGTAAAAAGTCCATAGGGGCGATGCTTTATATTTAGTGCTAAGTTCACTAAAATATGCCGAAAGAACATTCTTAGTAAACGATGACTTAATATTCTCACTGCTACACCAATCTTGAAAATTGTTGTATACACCTTTATATTTGTTTTGGGATTTTTCGGGCAATAAATTCTGTATAGTAACATTGGTTGATACTGATTGTCTTATTTCTGAAGGTTTACCTACATAATAATTCATCTTCACTATCTGAATTCATCTTTTTCAGCAAAACATTCACAATAATAGTTAGGTATCAACTCAATTTGAGAAAAGGTCCAAATTATTCAAGTCACTCAATACCAATAATGGACTGTTTCCTTTCGGCCAATCGGCTGGTTCATAAGCACAGAGACAGGGAGTTATAGGAGTGAGTTATTATAACTCACGGTGTTTATTTAGAGATACTATTAATTGCTCAAAATAGGTTGAATAATGAGTAAATAATTCAATAAGAGTAGATAATAGTATATTATTTAAAGAGCGGTAATGTAGGTGAAGTTTGCAGCACGAGCCAAAGGCGAGTGCTGTAATTCATCAAGTGAGTTATGACCATTACCGCAAGTTGAATACTATACTTCATCTACGGCTATAACAATTAATACTAAGATACAAGTGCAGAGAAAGAACTTTATTCAATAGTTACCTATAACCATGCCTCATTTATGTTGATTGTGCTTCTTAGAATGGAGTAGAAAGTCCATAGGGGCGATGCTTTATATAAAGTTCTAAGTTCACTAAAATATGCCAAAAGAGCATTCTTTGTGAACGATGACTCAATATTCTCACTGCTACACCAATCTTGAAAATTGTTGTACACCTTTATATTTGTTTTGGGATTTTTCGGGCAATAAATTCTGTATGGTAACATTTTGTGTACTCTCCCGTACGAATAAGGGAATGAGATATATTTTAAACATCGAACTTCTCACCCATAAAAAACGGAATGCGAGGTTATATTTCAACTATGACGATCTATTGTTCAAATATTTCCAAATAGCGAAAAAAAACAAACATCCCGCTCAATCAAAGCGGTTTCAGCGTTACAATAATTTAAGTTCGTACGTTCAACACGTACGTTCCCGAAATGGATGGCTGTATATGAAAATGATTCGAGGAGGTGGTGAACGGTGTGTCGGACCGGGTCCGTTTTGAATATTTCATTTTCATTCTACGGTTTATTAGAGATCCGGGTTGCGCGTTTGCAAAACGCGAATATTTATGTAAAAACGGAACGACATAAAACCGCTCGCGTGGTACGTACATATATACAATTCAATCAGTCATAAATTGAATTGGGGAAAAAACGAACGTCCGTCGGGATTTACGGGCTGACGTTTTTTTTTTACGGTCGACGTTCCGATGGATTTGATTGCGATCAAAATCGGAAAAACGGCGGATTGACTACGTCCATCAGGTGGGGTCGGAGGGGGGAATAGGGTAGTTTTCATTGTAATGAATGTCGGTGTGGGAATAAAACTTTATTAGGTGGTGGATGATTTGGTTCTTCATTTCCAATTGAGCGTTTCGAGAAATTGATACGACTCGAAGGACCAATAAATTGAACCAGATTTCTCATCGTGGAACGACCTTTGCCGGTCTTTTTTCCCGCAAAACCAACGCTATTTTTTTGTGTTGTTTGTACTCGACAAAACATACAGGGTGTATCTAGAAAATTACAACAGGGCGAGGTCCCCCGGCGGCGCAGATAACGCGATGAATTTCCCTCGCCGGCGTTCTACTCGCGCATTTTCAATTTTTCCTCTCCGAAATTGGGGGCGCGGAGGGTTGTATCCCGTTCTGGTATAAACAACGCAACGTTTTGTCCGTCGTAATTCAGGAACGCGGCTGGGCCGATATGATATACTTGCCGGCTGTGCAAGAGAGCGGAGTTATGTTTGCGGCCGTTCGCAATTTCTCATTTGTACCTAGAACTGCGCTTATTAAGCCCCGAGTAACGTGATTATGAATATGAGAACGTGCGATGTGCAGCGTTGGTTTGAGTTATAATATAAGGCCCCGCGTACGGCGGATGACGGGGCGAGAGATTACGTTCTGAGGTTTGAGGATGAACAAAAAAATTGTGAGGAATGCAATCAGCCTATGGTTATATTGGAAAATCTAGGATAAATCCAACCGAATAACAGCTCTTTGTGCGGTTGTTTCGTATGAACAATACTGTTTTAATTTTTGCTCAAATGTCTGTAATTTTTCAATGCCTAGAATGGTCGTGAACGATTTGGTTGGATCAACAGATGAAGAATTCGTGGTCAAATTCAATTATGTCTGTCCGTCCAGACGTTAACACGATAAGATGTAGGGTTGCGAAATTTTCCGGGAAATTTCGAGGTTTTAATGCGCCAGTCGAGTTCATTAATGCGAAAGAGTCTCTCAGAAATAGCTATCTGAATTTTTCCATTCGATCGAATCGAAACTTTATATTCATTTATAAAATAATGATACGAGAGTCCATGTGAAATTTCGTAAGGATCGTAGTACTAGAAAAATTGAAAAAATTAGCCTCAGAAACTTTGGTATTTAAGAGACTCTTAGCCATATCCTGAAATTTTGTGTCTTCATATACAGGGTGTTCCTAAAAGTCCTAAAAATTCAGAAATGAAATCAGTTTTTTTATAATAACTGAGATAATATTGTAGACATCTTTATAAAATCTCTCCTATGCATCGAGGTGCATTTTGTGATCTACAAAAATTTTCATTTACTTCACTTGTGGCAGCCGTACAGATATTGCATTGAATATTTTTGGAAAAAAAAACACTACGCCACTGCTTTCTCTCAAAATAAAATTTCTTTTGAGCTCCTCATCCATTTTTTGGCGAATTTGATTTTCGAGTTTTCTTTGTCCGACGCATGGTTTTCACTTAAAAAAATTACGAAAAGCACTGCCGTGAAGGCAGAGCTTTTGAGCGCTCGTACATGCAGCTTGTAGGTAGATTCGTATTTTCCAGTTTTAGAAATCAATTGAAGGAATTTTTGACAGCTGTCAAAAATATTCTGAAACTCAGGCGAAAATCCAGACTTCATGTCAATGCTGACCAATTTTTTTTCGATAATTTGCTAGAATTTTCTACGGTATCTATGGTCTTGGTGATGCGATCTGGACAAAATTTTGCACGTAGTTTGAATACATTATTTCCCAGCTAGGTGCATAATTTCATTCCAATCCAATCAGTAGTTTCAAAACTATCGGGAAAAAAATATTTTGAACGGCCATATTTACGGAACCCCTTGTCTTATTTTGCTCATTGTTGAACGTGACCGCGATATTTGCGATCCAAACCCAACCTGAAAATTTCAAGTTCCTAGGCCTTTCCGTTCAAAAGTTACAATTTTCTATGGTTTCTATGGTTCTGGTCATGCGATCTGGACAAAATATTGCTTCAATATATCATTCTTGATTAAAATACAAAATTTCATCTCGATCGAATCCGTAGTTTCGAATTCATCGAGAAAATAAAATTTCAAACGACCGTATTCACGGAACCCCTTGTAAAATGTTGCTCATAGATGAACGTGATTACGACATTCGAGATCCACACCTATCCTGAAAATTTCAAGTCCCTAGGCGTTTCCGTTCATGAGTTACAATTTTCTATGGTTTCTATGGTTCTGGTCATGCGATCTGGACAAAATTTCACATGTAGCTTGAACACCTCATTTTCCATTTGATTGCAAAATGTCATCTTGATCAAATCTGTAGTTTTCAAGTAATCAGGGAAACAAAACTTCGAACGGCCATATTTACGGAACCCCTGGTGGAATTTAGCCCATTAACGAACTCAACCGAGGCATTCGGGAACTGAACCCACACTGAAAATTTCAAGTCTCTAGGTTGTTCCGTTCGAGAGTTATCGTGCTTACGACCGGACGGACGGACGGACAGACTCGAATTTTCCGACGGATTCGTCATCAGTGAGTCGAACATAGTCGATTGAGACCATTTTCGGCTCAAAATTCGAAAAATACAGACATCGTGACGAAATGATATAGCCCTCGTGTAAGTAGTACGAGCGCTCAAAAATTGAAATCGTTTTACTTCAGGATCATTTCCTAAAAAAATCTGATGCGGGGTAGAACTGGAAGCAAATTGAGAGGTCAGATTTGTTCCAAAATGAATGAGAATCAAATAAATAGGTTTTTGTTGTCAGAGGTTCTTTTCTCGACTGATATAATTGAATTGAAATTACTTCGTAATATTTCAAAAATTTTTTACCTTCAATGTATTTCAGGACATATGTTCATAGGAAGTTTTTTCTTGAAATTTGTCGAATAATCATCCCTTAAATATTAGCATGTCTTTGCGAAATACCCTCACATCCATGAAATGAGTTCGCAGCTGTTCCACGTTGAAAGCAAATTGAGTTTTTCTGATCTGGTGTTTAGAAATTCGTTAATACTTCTATGATTCCAAATCTTGGAATCCATGAAAAAAAATTTAGGATATTTGTCACAGACCGGCTCCGTTCACAGAATCTGTCTCCAGACTTGAACGTAAAACTTTGTCGAAATCTCACATCTCGGACAATCGCGGAAAAACTCAGTCAGTGCCTCCCAAATAATTTTTTTTATGTGTTCCCGACAAGGATTCAAAGTGTTCTATATTATAGAGGCATTTGAACTTTGAATAAAATTGAAATAAGTTACTTATTATTCACAAAAAAATATCGGTGTGCCAGCTCATTACCTTCATAACCCAGCTTATTACCCATAACCTTCAAATGTGCTCCAACATGGCCGTTCTTCACTGTCAAGGTTATAGAATATTATTTGACGAGCGGTAATGTATGTCATAACTCACGCATCAGATGAAATCTGCACTCGCCTTCGGCTCGTGCTGTAATTCATCAAGTCAGTTATGATCACTACTGCAAGTTGAATACTATACTTTATCTACGACTGTAACAATAAATACTAAGATAGAAGTATAGAGCAAGAACTTTATTTACAAATCTTGATAGTAACCTATAACAATGCATTATTTATGTTGATTTTGCTTCTTAGCATGGAGTAGAAAGTCCATAGGAGCGATGCTTCATATTGAGTGCCAAGTTCACTAAAATGTGCCAAAAAACATTCTCTGTAAACGATGACTTAATATTCTTACTGCTACACCAATCTTGAAAATGGTTGTATACACCTTTATATTTGTTTTGGGATTTTTCGAGCAAAAAAATCTGTATGGTAACATTGGCTGATTGTCTTATTTCTGAAGGTGTACATAATAATTCATCTTCACTATCTGAATTCATATTTTTCAGCAAAACATTCATATTAATAATTAGATATCAACTCAATATGAGAAAACGTCAAAATTATTCGAGTGACCTCCCCTCAATACCGATAATGGACTGTTTCCTTTCGACCAATCGGCTTGTTAAGAAGCACAGAAGCAGGGAGTTATAGTAGTGAGCTATTATAATTCACGTTGTTTGTTTACAGATGCTATTAATTGCTCAAAAGTAGTTGAATAATGTATATATAATTCAATAGGAGCAGATAAACTCAATTTATCGACCAATGAAGGAGTGTTCTGCCAATCTTCCTTTTTCCAAGAAAAATGAGAATTATCGGATAACCGGAAAATTCGAACGAAGCATAACCCGAATTTACGCAATTTTTCGGCACACGGCCACACGGGAAACGGCCGCAATGTAAATCGCACATCGGCCGCGCCAGATGGCGCCCCAGACGCCCCCGATCCAGGTGATATTTTCGCTCATTAAGCCAAGACTACACATATATACGACTGGTGGCCGAACACACAACAACCGGCGGTGCACTTTGCTTTACGAGTCCCGATGTATTTCGCTCTTTATTGGCCATTCATTTATGCTGGTGTTTAATCTCCAAAGCCCCCGAGCCCCCCGGCGCCGCCCCCTCGCCGCCCCCGGTCCCCGGCGGCTTCTGTTGTGCGGTGGCAGCGAGTGGTAAGCCCGGTCCGTACACAGCATCCACGCCACACACGCCCTGCCCCCGTTGGTCATCTCTCTTAAACTAATTCGCGTGTATCGGGTTCCGCAATAATTCAGCGCGGGAGATACACCGGAAATGCGGTTTTCGAAAGTAATTGGATATCCGGTTTCCGCGCAGATCTGACGCATTTGCATAACAATAGTGGCAGAACTGCGGAGCGAACGCTAGGTTGGGACTTTGCGAACTTTCAATAACCGTATATCGATAAATCCGATCTTATACAATCTCTAAGGCGAGGAAACGAACGATAATATTAATATTCATTCTTCCAGTGTAAAAGACAGGTCACTTTCATTCTCAACAAATTGGAAATGTATGACGTACGCTCTAATGGTTTGGTGGTGCAACCCTAAAGAAGGGACAGGTCAACAGCTTGCCTGTCTAGGCACCACTCTTGTAACAAACAAAGATATGTTTCTTCCGAAAAGCTCAATAGCGAAGATGATAAACCATCCTCGAATTAAATTGACGAGGATGAGCTCCTGCACTCTGCGCTGGTAAAGCTCGTTAAGCTTGTCGTCTTATTATCAAGCAGCTACCGGTAGAACGCTCTTGGTTATTGTCTTAACCGTCTAGTCAACGTAGACTATCGTTCAAGAATGTATCGCATGTTTAACTTCGCATACTTTGCGTAGTTCAGGTTTCTCGTTTGATTAACAAAATGACGGCGAGCCATAAATCTGCATTAATAAAGCCGTTCTTTGCGAGTATACTTCGAATTCACTCTCGTTATAAATTTCTCCGTTGAACGTATCACAAGAAACTGTACTGGACAATTGCCTGTACCTACATTTCTTGCGTAGTAGTAGATCGTTATCCCGATTCTGTTATACCAAAAAGTGTCCTGTACTATACAGGGTGTTCTCATTGGTGAGGTTATTTTTCGACAGGTGCTAGATCTCGTCAAAATAAGTCAAAATTCCAAAAATCCTTTATATAAAATATTCACCAAAGGGCGAGTTTTTCGAAATCAAAATTACCCGTGAATCTGAGAAATTCGTACGTATTGAGATCTAAATGTTTTTATTAAATGAGTTCAGTTTACGGGAAATCATCTGGCAGAGCGTATGATCTTTGTGACTTTTCCGAATTTCGTAGAGTGTTTCCAGATAGATGGATAGGGTGAGTCGATGTCTTGGCCTGCACGCTCCCTGGATCTCAACCCTTGTGATTTCTTCTTTTGGGGTCATTTCAAAACATAAGTAAGCAGTAGGGGTGGGATGAATAGGTTTGAAGAACTAAAACAACGCATTGAAAATACTTGTGACATTATTCGAGAGCAAACTGATGTGATAGTTGTAGCATGTATTAATTCATTATTACGCCGGCCAAGACTTTGTGCACATCAAACGAATGGTGAACATTTCGAACAATTTCTGTAAAGAGTTTTAATTTTTTTTTTTTGGACTTTTTCAATCAGTAATTTTTCCTCTCCTTAGTTTGAACTTTGAGAAATATACCATTCAGGAAAAATCTCCTAATACAAATTGAAAGAGTATATACAAACTTGCGATGAAATCCAGGACTTTATTTACTTGCTGGAATGCATATGGCACCGTGATTCATGGCAGATCTCCTAACAGAGAGATAACATGATCCAGAGTCGTCTTAATATATTGATGCCCCAGCTTTTTGCACTTTTTTCGAAATGAATATTTTGAATGATCAACTTCCGGCGAAATAATCTCTTCCAATTACGAAAAGCACTGCCGTTAAGTCAGGAGCTTTTGAGCGCTCGTACATCCACTTTGTAGGTAGATTCGCATTTTCCAGTTTTAGAAATCTATTGAAGGAATTTTCGACAGCTGTCAAAAAAATTCTGAAACTTAGGCGAAACTCCAGACTTCAGCTGATCAATTATTTTTCGATAATTCGCTAGAATTTTCTACGGTATCTATGGTCTCGGTGATGCGATCTGGACAAAATTTCGCACGTAGTTTGAATACATTATTCTTCAGCTAGGTGTGAAATTCCATTCCAATCCAATCAGTAGTTTCGAAATTATCCTACCCTGAATATTTCAAGTTTCTAGGCCTTTCCCTTCGGAAGTTATAATTTTCTATGGTTTCTATGGTTCTTGTCATGCGATCTGGACAAAATGTTGCTTCAATATATCATTCTCGATTAAAATACAAAATTTTATCTCGATCGAATCCGTAGTTTCGAAATTATCGAGAAAACAAAATTTCAAACGGCCGTATTTACGGAACCTCTAGTCTAATTTTGCTCATTCATGAACGTGCCCGCGAAATTTGCGATCCGAACCTACCCTGGAAATTTCAATTCCCTTTGCCTTTCCGTTCGAAAGTTATGATTTTCTATGGTTTCTATGGTTCTGGTCATGCGATCTGGAGAAATGTAGCTTGAATATATCATTCTCCATTAGTAAACAAAATTTCGCCACGATCGAATCTGTAGTTTTGAAATTATCGTGAAAACTAAATTTCAAACGACCATATTTACGGAACCCTTAGTATAATTTTGCTCATAGATAAGCGTGTTCACGACATTCGAGATCCACACCTATCTTGAAAATTTCAAGTCACTAGGCATTTCCGTTCAAAAGTTACAATTTTCTATGATTTCAATGGTTCTGGACATGCGATCTGGACAAAATTTCACATGTAGCTTGAACACCTCATTCTCCATTTGAGTGCAAAATTTTATCTCGATCAAATCTGTAGTTTTCAAGTAATCAGGAGAACAAAACTTTGAACGCCCATATCTACGGAACCCCTTGAGGAATTTTGCCCATTACTCAACCGAGGCATTCGGGAACTGAACCCACACTGAAAATTTCAAGTCTCTAGGTTGTTCCGTTCGAGAGTTATCGTGCTTACGGCCGGACGGACATACTCTAATTTTCCGACGGATTCGTCATCAGTGAGTCGAACATTTTTGGCTCAAAATTCGAAAAATACAGACATCGTGACGAAATGATATAGCCCTCGTGTAAGTAGTACGAGCGCTCAAAAAGCCTAACCTTAAAAAACAACCTGTATATAATAAATCTGATTGGTTCGGCCGATTCTTGATGAAATTCCATATATTAACTTAGTGTTCACTTAGTCTACGATTTTCACTTATTGTGGAAAAATCAAAAACAATTAGTGAAAATCGTAGACTGAGTTGATTAGTGAATACTTAGTTTATGATAAATCTTTAAATACAAAACAACAAATAGGTATAAGGAAAAACTTAGAATTGAATTTTTTGGTAATGGTTCTTCCAAATTGAAAACGCTGCAAAAATACCCACTTTCCAGAGAATTCCATAGATTCTGTAGGAAACTCGTCATATCTACTTTTTCAGCATATCTTACAAGATTTGAGAAACCTCATCGGTTCATACGAGACCGTCGTAAATCACCAGGTTAAATTTAGATTCTCCTGATGATGTCGACGATAAATCACATCTCAACTCGAATATTCAAATACGAATTCTTTGTATTCACCAGATCATACCCATATATCTCTCGAATGACAAAAGTCCTTGGGTCAAACAATGTGTGTCTAAGTCATCTTTTTTTTTCCCCGACTACGTAGCAAATTATACCGCAGTGATTTATGGCGAAAAAATGAAAGTTGTCTCCGTTATTCCCCGTCACCGTTCGGACGTTATCTAAAACGATCACGCCGCCATAAATAACAATGATTTTCTATGTTTCAGGTGAGTCCCGATCTACTTATTGTAACTCGAGGGTGTGTTGCTCTCCACTTCCAAAGCGTAAGTTCCAATTGAAACCGCAATTTATCTTTCTCATTGGCGACTCTCCTTCTCTTTTTCACGCGGAATAACTCCGCGTTGTTACGTACGTATTTTATATACGCCGTATATGCGACATGCAGAAGAAGAAATGTGCATTTTGATTCCGTTGAAGCGGCTGTCATCCGTCATTTTAATGGGTACTGGTTTCTTCGGACGCTGCTGGGTCGAGTTATTACGAAACGTCAACGGTACGGTTTTTTTTCTGCCGTTGAAATTGGCATCGTTGGCGTTATTCCGTAATGACGCCGACTGAAGAAGAGGAGACTGCATGTTCCTCATAATCATCGCGGAGAATATCGGAGAAATTCTCCCATCGGACGGCCGAAATTACTGAGCGAACAATTATATCTCCTCGGAGGCTGATCGAAGACGTGACCACAACTTTATGGTTAAAAGAAACGGAGAATTGGGGATTGTATCGTGGCTGCGTTGTCACCTTCCTCGATTTGAATGCGTTTCAATCATCAAAACTGTGTGGTGTCACCACACAGTCCTTTTACGATCAATCATTGAGGTAATGGAAAAAGATTATATCTCAAAGTGAATGGTTCAATTAATGCCGTATTGTAAACACCAGTCACTCTAGCCATAAGATTTGGAATGCGATGACGATCAGAAGAATTAGAGTCATTCAATGAGAAGATTTAGTATTCCTCATTTGATGAGAAAATCTAGTGGTGACAACATTGTCACCTCCTATAGGAAAACCCGTATTCTGTAGCGCAGATACGGAGAACAAGAACAAAGAGATTGCGCACAGTTGTCACCACACAGTCATCATTTATTCAATCAATTTTTACATTGCCTGGGAAAATTTCAAGCCCACAAGATGTATTGTTGCGAGCGTTTTCACCAAACAGATCAAGAAAAGAGTGTGAATATCGTTGTCATCACAGATTCAGTTTGAGAGGACGACATGTAGTAGAGTTGTCACCACACAGTAAAAATTACGAAAAGCACTGCCGTGAAGGCAGGAGCTTTTGAGCGCTCGTATATGCACCTTGTAGGTAGATTCGCATTTTCCAGTTTTAGAAATCAATTGAAGGAATTTTCGACAGCTGTCACAAAAATTCTGAAACTTAGGCGAAACTCCAGACTTCATGTCAGTGCTTCAGCTGATCAATTTTTTTTCGATAATTCGCTAGAACGGTATCTATGGTCTTGGTCATGCGATCTGTACAAAATTTTGCACGTAGTTTGAATACATTATTACTCAGCTAGGTGCAAAATTTCATCCCAATCCGCTCAGTATTTTCGGAACTATCAGCAAAAAATATTTTGAACGGCCATATTTACGGAACCCCTAGTCTAATTTTGCTCATTGATGAACGTGACCGCGATATTCGCGATCCAAACCCACCCTGAGAATTTCAAGTTCCTAGGCCTTTCCGTTCAAAAGTTACAATTTTCTATGGTTTTCTATGGTTCTGGTCATGCGATCTGGACAAAATATTGTTTTAATATATCATTCTCGATTAAAATACAAAATTTGATCTCGATCGAATCTGTAGTTTTGAAATTATCAAGAAAACTAAATTTCAAACGACCATATTCACGGAACCCCCTGTATAATTTTGCTCATAGATGAACGTGATCACGACATTCGAGATCCACACCTATCCTGAAAATTTCAAGTCCCTGTGCGTTTCCGTTCAAAAGTTACAATTTTCTATGGTTTTTATGGTTCTGGTCATACGATCTGGACAAAATTTCACATGTAGCTTGAACACCTCATTCTCCATTTGAGTGCAAAATTTCATCTCGATCAAATCTGTAGTTTCCAAGTAATCAGGAGAACAAAACTTTGAACGGCCATATTTACGGAACCCTTGGTGGAATTTGGCCCATTAACGAACTCAGCCGAGGCATTCGGGAACTGAACTCACACTAAAAATTTCAAGTCTCTAGGTTGTTCCGTTCGAGAGTTATCGTGCTTACGGCCGGCCGGACGGACGAACAGACTCAAATTTTCCGACGGATTCGTCATCAGTGAGTCGAACATAGTCGATTGAGACTATTTTCGGCTCAACATTCGAAAAATACAGACATCATGACGAAATGATATAGCCCTCGTGTTAGTTATACGAGCGCTCAAAAATCATAATATTTTTTCAATATCGACAAGAATTGTGATTCCTAGTGTGATTCACATAACGAGTAACAATAACATTGTCATCACACAATCACCATTCAATCAAGTTATAAAGTTCAACGATGTTCGAGCATATTTTGAGCCTAAATTTAAGGTTTATGACTGCATTGTCACCACACAGTGCTTCTCCCAATTCACATTCGAATCGAGATGCCCAATACGATGAATAACCCGGGAAAGAATAACTTCGTCACCACACAGTTGCGTTTTAATCAGTGTTTCCAATTTAAGCGACGTTGAACGTGGTTTGAGCCTCTCGGCGTGGAGATGCCGGCCCAAAATGGGGCCCGATTACGTCCGTGAGGCGACGCTCTGATTTACTCGCCCAATTTCACGCCGAATCAACCCGATCAGCGATTTAATATGTGCGAACTGACGGCGGGCCCGATTAAACACGCCGGAGGGGAAAAGGGGACGTCCTGGAAGCTACCCGTAATGAAGTTTCTTTCTTCAAATGACAATTTAAGACGTCGGACGCGGGAAGTGTCTCATTCCCGGGGACGGTTCCCGAGGGACGGGGGTCGCACCCCCTACCCCGGCCTCAGGTTCCTTCCTTTCTATATAATACCCCGTCTACTCTGTCTGGCACGTCCGTCGGAGATTTATCGCTCCCAATGCCTCGTACATAATTTCTCCTGAGCTCGGGGCCGCGCTCACCTCCTCCTCCTCCTACCGCATCTCTTATTCTGCTCGCACGGCCCTCCAGGTCGATCCCGGTATTCCCCGAGACGGTTCAGGAGATATCGTTGAATCTGAGGAATGGCGCGCCATACGATCTTCCAGAGCCTTCCCACTTGGGTTTGGAGATGCGAGATTATTTTCATCGCTTTTTTTTTCGCGTGGAAGAGTTGGAGGATTGGGTTGTTTGGTTTTTTTATGGCGTAGAATATTGGGACAATCATTTTAAGAGGGCTTCTGACTTCATTAATGTTGTTATAACTTTTTCGTTGAAAGAGCTGCCCTTTTTGAGCGCTCGTACTACTTACACGAGGGCTATATCATTTCGTCACGATGTCTGTATTTATCGAATTTTGAGCTGAAAATGTGCCGTAAGCACGATTACTCTCGAAAGGAACAACCTAGAGACTTGAAATTTTCAGTGTGGGTTCAGTTCCCGAATGGCTCGGTTAAGTTCGTTAATGGTCCAAATTCCACCAGGGGTTCCGTAAATATGGCCGTTCAAAGTTTTGTTTTCCTGATTACTTGGAAACTACAGATTTGATCGAGATGAAATTTTGCACTCAAATGGAGAATGAGGTGTTCAAGCTACATATAAAATTTTGTCCAGATCGCATGACCAGAACCATAGAAATCATAGAAAATTGTAACTCTTGAACAGAAACGCCTAGGGACTTGAAATTTTCAGGATAGGTGTGAATCTCGAATGTCGTGATCACGTTCATCTATCAGAAAAATTATACTAGGGCTTCCGTAAATATGGTCGTTTGAAATTTAGTTTTCTTGATCATTTCAAAACTACAGATTCAATCGTGACGAAATTTTGTATACTAATGGAAAATGATATATTCGAGCTACATTTCTCCAGATCGCATGACCAGAACCATAGAAAATCATAACTTTCGACCGAAAAGGCCTAGGGACTTGAAATTTTCAGAATAGGTGTGGATTTGAAATTTTCAGAATAGGTGTGGATTTGAAATTTCGCATTCACGTTCATCAATGAGCAGAATTATAATAAGGGTTCCGTACATACGGTCGTTCGAAATTTTGTTTTCTCGATAATTTCAAAACTACGGATTCGATAGAGATGAAATGAAGCAATTTTTTGTCCAGATCGCATAACCAGAACCATAGAAAATTGTAACTTTTGAACGGAAAGGCCTAAGGACTTGAAATTTTCAGGATAGGTGTGGATCTCAAATGACGCGGTGACGTTTATCAATGAGCAAAATTAGACTAGGGGTTCCGTAAATATGGCTGT
This sequence comes from Aphidecta obliterata, assembly GCA_963966015.1. NCBI lineage: Eukaryota > Metazoa > Arthropoda > Insecta > Coleoptera > Coccinellidae > Aphidecta > Aphidecta obliterata. The sequence continues at coordinate 13,492,939 of OZ014435.1, read as the reverse complement.
TCAAAATATTTTTTTCCTGATAATTTCGAAACTACTGATTGGATTGGAATGAAATTTTAAAATTCTAGCGATTTATCGAAAAAAAATTGGTCACCTGAAGCACTGACGTGAAATCTGGAGTTTCGCCAGAGTTCGAAATTTTTTTTGACAGCTATCAGAAATTCCCGAATTGGTTTCTGAAACTGGAAAATGCGAATCTACCTACAAGGTGGATGAACGAGCGCTCAAAAGCTCCTGCCTTCACGGCAGTGCTTTTTATATATTTTATATTAAACTAGTAAGCCAGGAGATCCACCTTTTCGGGTAGATCCGACTTATTCGATAGATTCACCTCATAGGTAGATCTACCATATAGGTAGATCTACCTTTTCGGATAGATCCACTTTATAGGCAGATCCATCTTTTCGGGTACATCCACATAATGGGCAAATCCACGTTTTCGGTAAGTCCACCTTTTCGAATAGATCGGTGAGGAAAGAAAAAAAAAATTGAATATTGCCAGATGGGCCAAGAACGTCCTGTCCTAAATTGTCAAGAGAAGGTGGCTGAACTAAAATTATTTCCTATACTATTATGATGAATTGTTTGGTATCTGGTATACGTCCTATGCTCAAACGCGTCTCTACAGTTGAGGTTCTATCGGAATAAATAGATGGCGCTGCGAAGATCAGCGTACCGTCAACGTGCACTTAACGACGAGCTAGTTACATGGGGAATGCGCAGTACAAATTAATAAAATCGCTACCGTCGGCAAGAAACCTTATTCATTAGGCATTGTCATCGGTTCCCAGATAAACGGGACACTAAAAAGCCGTCGTAATCCTGAAAAAAATCTGGATCGACGTCTCGCGAACGATCGGCGAGCGGGGTTGAGAACCAATTTCCCACAGTCGATAAGTAGAAAGCCTCCTCTTATCGGCCGAGCTATCGGCTCAGTGGATCCAATTACAGGAGCCGCATAAGGTGAATGAAATCATGAAATGTCCTCTCTCTTCTTCCTGCTGCGGAGATGCAGATGCTGATTCGGATAGTGGTGTGCTAGTCTTTTGATATCTAATTAGCGAAATCGTGTTGTTGCATGTTTTTTTTTTCAATAATGTATTCGGCTGTATTCGACAGCGTATGTTCAGCTTTTATTTATTCGTTTTTCTATGTTCGTTTTGATAACTAGTTATTTTGCTTGCATTTTCGTCTTATCGATAGTTTTTGTTTTTTTTTCCTCTCAATTTTTTTTAATATTCTAGTGAATTCCTAGAATTTGACTGAATTGAGACCGCTATACAAATAGGTGTTCACAATATTGTCCTTATTCTCATATAAAGGGAATGATAAAAATTATAAACATTAATTTCAGATATACATATTATACATCAAAAATAATAAATGTACCTGAACAAAAAGTTTTTACTGAAATAATTGTTGGATTCGAAAAAGTGGCCCCCTTCCACACTCACATGTCAACTATGGGTTGGAAAATCATGGGTATTTTCAATGAAAATTGGTGTGGTTTTGGAGCTTTTTGAGCGCTCGTACTACTTACACGAGGGCTATATCATTTCTTCACGATGTCTGTATTTTTCGAATTTTGAGCCGAAAATGGTCTCAATCCATCGGAAAATTCGAGTCTGTCCGTCCGTCCGTCCGTATACACGATAACTCTCGAAGGGAATGTCCTAGAAACTTGAAATTTTCAGGGTAGGTTCGAATCTCGAATGCCGAGGTTAAGTTCGTTATTGGGCAAAATCCGCCTAAGGGTTCCGTAAATTTGGCCGCTCAAAATTTTGTTTTCCTGATTACTTTGAAACTACAGATTCGATCGAGATGAAATTTTGCACTCTAATGGAAAATGAGGTGTTCAAGCTACTTGTGAAATTTTGTCCATATCACATAACCAAAACCATAGAAACCATAGAAAATTGTAACTTTTGAACGGAAAACCTAGGGACTTGAAATTTTCAGGATAGGTGTGGATGTCGTAATCACGTTTATCTATGAGCAAAATTATACTAGGGGTTCCGTAAATATGATCGTTGGAAATTTAGTTTTCTTGCTAATTTCAAAACAAGCTACATGCAAAATTTTGTTCAGTTCGCATCACCAGAACCATAGAAACCATAGAAAATTTTTGCTTCCGAAGGAAAAGGCCTAGGAATTCGAAATTTTCAGGGTAGGTTTGGATCGCGAATTTCACGGTTACGTTCATCAATGAGCAAAATTAGACTAGGGGTCCATTAAATATGGCCGTTCAAAATATTCTGTTCCTGATATTTTCGAAACTACCGATTTGATTGGAATGAAATTTTGCACCTAGCTGAGGAATAGTGTATTCAAACTACGTGCGAAATTTTGTCCAGATCGCATCACCAAGACCATAGATACCGTAGAAAATTTTAGCGAATAATCGAAAAAAAAATTGGTCACCTGAAGCACTGACTTGAAGTCTGGATTATCGCCTTAGTTTGAAAATTTGTTTGACAGCTGTCAAAAATGTCCTCAATTGGTTTCCGAAACTGGAAAATGCGAATCTACCTACAAGGTGCATATACGAGCGCTCAAAAGCTCCTGCCTTCACGGCAGTGCTTTCCGTAATTTTTTATTCATAAAAGAGCGCATAAATATTCATTTCAAAACTATTACATATTGTTTCTGAAACGATTGAAAAATAACTTTTTTTACGTCGAAAATCGACTGGTGGAAAATTTGTACAAGCCGCTGATTAGCTGAGTTGAATTACTCAACTTAATTCCCGGCATTTCGTTGTCTTTGTCAGATTTATATTTCAAACGCAAAACACAGTAATAAAATAATCTAAATGACATTCAAATAAATTAATCAAAAGGAAAGTGTGTCTGAGAGTCTGAAATGCATTAGGTGTTGAAAAGTTTTCATTGTTTCAATTAACACTTTGATAATTATTCGTTATTCATGATGATATTTTTCTTTGGTTAACATGCTTGTTGCGTAAATGAATTAGTTCAGTTGTAGACAACACTCCAATGTTTTCGCGAAATTTATTCTTGTGAAAAATATTATTATCATCGATGTTAATTCGTGGTAAATTGGTTCGTTTGTCGTTGATGTTGTCGTTAAATGTTTTCAATAATGCTTCATTCAACAACTAAGCAATTTTGGTTTGTTATTTGCGTAAATGACATTTTGGAATCGTTTGAGGAGAAAATAATTCAGCCAAAGCTTTTTCAAGAATTCATAGGGAATATTGCATGTAATTTGGTGTAAAAATCAACCTCCTAGCTCGCAAATCCGATCCAATAAATCTAAAGGCACAAAATCTAGTTTTTATACAGGAGTTCTCTTGCTGGCCAAAAAAAGCCTCTATACAATGATTCATTGCGAGAAAAAATTTTTAAATCTTGAATTTCAAAACGGATGTTATTCTATCGATTTTTCATTATTTTGTGAAAAATCTAGGTAGAAATCAAGATGACGTGAAAATATAAATCTTTGATTCAGCAGAACCCTTCCAAGAGAATAAATGAAGTCCTGTCGCCCCCCCCGCCCAAGGGAACGAACCAGATGCACAATGGAAATTGGACTGTCACATCCTTTTGTCTTTTCTTCGGCTCTTGCGGCAGTTTTTGTTAGCGGGCGACGCGGCAATACAGCCAAGTACCCAGAGATAACCGAAGACGAATGGCCGACGCGTCTGAACAAGAGAAACTGCCGTTTCCTCCCAGCCGCCGCCCCCCCACCGACCCTCCTCCCAACTCCATTCTTCTGAATTTTCCGTCTGATATATTTCCGGGATCGTGCGTCATCGAAACGTGTTGTTACACGGAATTTTTCCAATTTCGCGTGATTTACTGGCGAAGCGGCAGCGCGAAAAGCTGCGGGCGTGCATTTGGGGATGGGGGGGTTTGGACTGTCTCTGGGTCAATGGGAGCATTTTTGTCGCGATATCAACATCCTTTTTCTTGTTTTTGAACTCGCAGGCATGATGTCTGGAAATTTACTCGAAAGATTTTGGTGATATTCATGTCAAGAATGGTGAAGTTTTGACTACTTTCAATCCTTCAAAAACAAATCAGAAAAATTACGAAAAGCACTGCCGTGAAGTCAGGAGGTTTTGAGCGCTCGTACATCCACCTTGTAGGTAGATTAGCATTTTTCAGATTTAGAAATAAATTGAAGGAATTTTCGACAGCTGTCAAAAAAATTCTCAAACTTAGACGAAACTCCAGACTTTGTCAGTGCGTTCAAAAGTTACAATTTTCTATGGTTTCTATGGTTCTGGTCATGCGATCTGGACAAAATATTGCTTTAATATACCATTCTCGATTAAAATACAAAATTTCATCTCGATCGAATCCGTAGTTTCGAAATTATCGAGAAAACAAAATTTCAAATGACCGTACTTACGGAACCCCTAGTATAATTCTGCTCATTGATAAACGTGAACGCGACAATTCAGATCCACACCTATCCTGACAATTTCAAGTTCCTAGGCCTTCCCGTTCGAAAGTTATGATTTTCTATGGTTTCTATGGTTCTGGTCATGTGATCTGGAGGAATGTTGCTTGAATATAAATTTCTCCATTAGTATACAAAATTTCGTCACGATCGAATCTGTAGTTTGGAAATTATCAAGAAAACTAAATTTCAAACGACCATATTTACGGAACCCCCAGAATAATGTTGCTTTTAGATGAACGTGATCACGACATTCGAGATCCACACCTATCCTGAAAATTTCAAGTCCCTAGGCGTTTCCGTTCAAAAGTTACAATTTTCTATGATTTCTATGGTTCTGGTCACGCGATCTGGGCAAAGTTTCACATGTAGCTTGAACACCTCATTTTCCATTTGATTGCAAAATTTCATCTCGATCAAATCTGTAGTTTCCAAGTAATCAGGGAAACAAAACTTTGAACTGCCATATTTACGGAACCCCTGGTAGAATTTGGCCTATTAACGAACTCAACCGAGGCATTCGGGAACTGAACCCACAATGAAAATTTCAAGTCTCTAGGTTGTTCCGTTCGAGAGTTATCGACGGATTCGTCATCAGTGAGTCGATTATAGTCGATTGAGACCATTTTCGCCTCAAAATTCGAAAAATACAGACATCGTGACGAAATGATATAGCCCTCGTGTAAGTAGTACGAGCGCTCAAAAAAGGAATTGTCAATATAGCACGTTTGTGAAACGCACTGAAGAGTACGAAATTAATTCTTTAACCTCTTATAACGCTTGTCCTGAAAAATTGTGCTTGTAAAGTTTCAATAGCTATACCTATTTAGCTCTTAAAATACCTGTTACCTACTTTTGAAATGAAAAATGTGAAATAAAATTTGTTGCAAATATATAAATAAACAAAAAAAAAGCTAATTCATAAAAACGTGTGATATTTTTCAAGAAATGTCGAACATCGACGTGAATTTTTGGCACGTATAGCCATCATTCTCCAATTTATATCGTTCGTTTTATATTCGAATTTTTCATAAATGTATTTTATTATTTTATATTTATTTTATTAATAATAATGTATTTGTTTGAAAAAATCATTTTTAAAATTACAATAATAGAATAATATTTCGATTTCGTCATATGGGGTGACATTGATTGATTTTTTTTCAAATAAATCGTTAATGGAACTAAAACTTCAGCTAGTTTTGTAAAAAAAAATGTATAATATATTGGCTCTTTGACTAATGACTAATAAAAATAATTGCGTACTTGTTCCAAAATAATGATCACTTTGTTATTTAAGTTTTCCCAAATTGGGATGACTGTGTTATTTTATTACAACCAATTGTGAACAAAAATGTAAAAGCTCATGAAATACTTCTTGGAAGGGTTGATTTACCGTCAATTTGGGTTATTCTTATGAAATATTCATTAAAGTATTACAAAAACTACTTACGTTGAATACTTTACTTTATCTACGACTATTATAACAATACATACTAAGAAACAAGTACAGAGAAAGAACTTTATTCACAAATCTTAGTAGTTTCCTATATCAATGCATTATTAATGTTGATTGTACTTCTTAGCATGGAGTCCGATGGGGCGATGCTTCATATTTAGTGCTAAGTTCACTAAAATAGGCCAAAAGAACATTCTCTGTAAACGATGACTTAATATTCTCACTGGTACACCAATCTTGAAAACTGTTGTATACACCTTCATATTTGTTCAGGGAATTTTCGGGCAATAAATTCTATATGGTAACATTGGCTGATTGTCTTATTTCTGAAGGTGTACATTATAATTCATCTTCACAATCTGAATTGATCTTTTTCAGCAAAACATTCACAATAATAATAAGGTATCAACTTAATTTGAGAAAACGTCAAAATAATTCAAGTGACCTCCTCCCAATACCAATAATAGACTGTTCCCTTTCAACCAATCGGCTTGTTCTGAAGCACAAAGACAGGGAGTTATAGGAGTGAGCACGGTGTTTGTTTACAGATACTATTACTTGCTCAAAAGTAGTTGAATAATGAATATATTATTCAATAGGAGTAGATAAATGAATTCAACAAAATATCACAAAGTCCCCCCATAATGTCATGTGACCGGTTCCCATTTTCTGGATAAAATCCTATGCGAATCACTGAACCACTCCTGATTCCTCAGTCAGGAAATATCTTATTAGTCACGTATAAAACTCACTGTTCGCAAGTGGTTATATCTGATTTCAATGAGCCATCGACAGTTCTTTCGGCACCAGCGATAGAAAAGCGATAATGACGGCAAAAAGGTTCACTTGTAACGAAACATGGGCTTCAATCGCCTGTCGGCAGTCCGTATATGTCCGCAGATATGTTTTCCCGTCGCAAACACAAACCGAGGAGCGAAAAACTATTAATTGGATATTAACTTTGTGCCGGACCGAGTCCGCTCGCTGCCAGCCTTCATAAATCCGGATACCCGTGCCGGGTACTCGATTACTCCCGTCCGAACCTGGAAAATGAGATAATTGATCCATCAACACATTGCCGGGCTTGATTTCCCAGTCCGTTAAGTCGAGATCTTCTCGGAATCATATAATAACTCCTCGTCTCGTCAATATTGACGTGCAGTTATAACGAAAAAACTCACGTAGCTGCCTGTCGGATGTAAATAACGCGCTAATGAGGGGGGCATTAACGTCGTTTTTGTTGAGGAGGAACGGCCATACAGGGATTATGGACTTTTCAACGCCGCGATGAGCCTTTTTTCGACGCGTTTTCATTTTTGTCCAGGCAGCTGTCTGTCTGAGACGATCGACTGGTAGGCCTAGGGCATCGGTTAACTCGACAATTTTTTTTTTCGATCATTGCGTCTGGAAGTATCCGGTTGATTCGATGGACCGTTATGGCTGCACGGTTGCAGGTCACATCGTTGATATATTATGTCCCATTCGGTCTCGTGGTTGTCAGACACTGAAATTCAGAACTGTAGTTGAAGTAATCATGAAGAAGAACTCGATAAAAATATCATTTTATCAGTAGTTATCATCAGTTTAGTGGATAAGAAATAATAGTGGGTATATTATTTAACGAGCGGTAATGCAGGTCATAACTCACGCAGATGAAGTTTGTAGCACGAGCCGAAGGCAAGTGCTGTAATTCATCAAGTGAGTTATGACCATTACCGCAAGTTGAATGCTATACTATCTACGACTATAACAATAAACACTAAAATACAAGTACACAGAAAGAACTTTATTTACAAATCTTAATAGTTACCTATAACAATGCATTATTTATGTGGATTGTGCTTCTTTGCATGGAGTAGAGAGTCCATAGGGTCGATGCTCCATATTTAGTGTCAAGTTCACTAAAATATGCCAAAAAAACATTATCTGTAAACGATGACTCAATATTCTTACTGCTAGACCAATCTTGGAAATTGTTGTATATACCTATACTAGTTTTTGGGATTTTTCGGCAATAAATTTTATATGGTAACATTGGCTGATTGTCTTATTTCTGAAGGTCTACAAAATAATTCATCTTCACTATCTGTATTCGTCTTTTTTCGCAAAACATTCACAATAATAATTCGGTATCAACTCAATTTGAGCAAACGTCAAAATTATTCAAGTGACCTCCCCTCAATACTAATAATGGACTGTTCCCTTTCAACCAACCGGCTTGTTCAGAAGCACAGAGACAGTGAGTTATAGGAGTGAGCACGGTGTTTGTTTACAGATACTACTCATTGCTCAAAAGTAGTTGAATAATGAATCTATTATTCAGTAGGAGTTGATAAAGACGTTTATTTTCTCATGAAATTGAAGAAAGTGCCAAATTTCAGCTCTGTAATTTTCATAGGAAATATAGTTCAATTCTGAAATAATGAAATATTTAAAGATTTTCATTTGGTTGTTCAGAATGGTTGTCAAAAATATGGAGATAAAGAATTTTTTTTCCTCTATATCTTTTCAATCGTAAGAGTTAGATTAAGCCTGAAATTTCCCTAGATTTGATTTCAAAAATTGCTCATTCACAGAATATCCCTTAAATTTTTTAAAAAATATACTTCTAAACCTCTTATCAACACTCGGTTAGGAAGACTGTCGAAAAAAGACGATTTGGCTTGTATTGGCGTGATATTCAACATTTATAACTCGCAAACTACCAGTCGTAACATTATTTATACCAATGCACTCAACGAATTTAATGATAACGTTCAATATATTTTCAGCAATGAGTTTTTGGATTCCATCTTTGAATTTTTTGTCAAATTTCTAAGATCTGCTCTGATAACATCCAAAAAGAAGTCTGAACTTCGTTTTTCTGATAGATTTTAAATTTCTACACTACGGCTCAATTTGAAGATTCCGTTTTGGTTATTATTTCCAATAATGATTGAACATTTGAAATCCTTCGAAGAAAAACATTTCTAACCACCCCACCCCCCTGAAATGATCAAAGTTCACATTTTGGATCTAAAGATCGAATAAATAAGTTCTTCCGATTTTTTTTTCATACTTCTAGTGATACAATACTCACTAAATGCCACATTTACCAGTTTGTCGATATTTTCCAATTAACCTAACCTAACCTAACCTAACCCAACTACAGAGTTTCAATTCGATCGAAACGACAGTCTTCAAATTATCGAGAAAAAAATTCAGATGGCTATATCTACGAAATCCTTCAGCGGATTTCGCTCATTCACCCAACGCTCACAACCGGCGCATTCAGACCTCGATTTGAATTAGATCGTTCAAGAACATAGTCAGCTCAGAATTCGAATATAACAGACGTTTGGGAAAAATAATAACGCTTTTGTTCACAGAAAAAAAAGCGATGAAAGATTAATTTAAGGAAATATATGAAATCACGAAATTCGCATTGTGTATTTATTTTACTCCATTGATTAGGTATATTTAGTTTTTGCCGCAAAACCTGAATTCTTATAGTGAGTTATTGCATTTTGAATTTCATTCCGAAATTTCCAAAGCAGTTTCGAGATCTATTATACTTGGGACGAAGATATTTTTTCCGAAAATCCAAAAATGTTTTCCATATTTTGAGATATTTTCAGAAATCTTGAGAGCATTTGCTATGATGTGGCAGAAATAAACCTTTGTGTGAAATTTGGAGCGATTCTCAACAAAAATTGATTACTGGAAGTAACAAACCAAAATTTTCAGACAACGCCAACAACCAATTCGATCACGAACGAGCGCGCGGAAAACCCCCTGCCCCCCGCCCCGGTCCCCCCGCCGGGGCACCTCCGTTCTGAGGCACTCTCCTCGGATCTCCACCAGCGCCTGCCCCGATCCAAATTAACATGCAACAGGCAAGCATGCCTTCTTCCTACGTACATGCAACATGTCAGATCGGCTGCAGTCGTAAATCTAGTTGGCACAAATATAAATCAACAAACGAGTTAATCACTGGCAAGGAAAATAATTACAAGGCCAACGTCCAGTTGGATGCGAATAAGGGGGAGGGGGGCAGGCGGGGGCGGCAGTGGGGACGTCGACGTTGCCAACCTTTTTCGATTTTTCGGTTTCTAAGTCGCGCCGAGGGAATAGGGGGGTCGACGTTCGTGCCCCCCTCGCTCAGGAGGGGTTGGTTCCAATATTGAGTGCTGTAATTTGGGTCCATATAACATTATTATATTAATTATTTTCGATTTTTCTTAAATTTAGGTAGCCATATTTTGTTGTCCAATTTTCTTTCTTCATCTATATTTTTCACATCATTTTCAGCTTCAATTGAATATAATTTTTTTTGCAATAAGGCAATTAGGTACTGAAATTCCCGAAATTTCCTTACACCTGGCATTCTCGCAAACCGCGCTGGTGCTAAAGTGAGGCTGAGGTTTTATGAGAAATTATCTTGGGCCCTCCTCCATGACTGCCTGCTCATCAATTCCAATTCAGTTACAATCTAAAGACTTTAATTACATCAAAAACGTCCATAAATAACATGACTAATAACTCTGGTTCAGAGTAGATGCAGCTGCTTGGCTTTTCTGAATCGAAGTATGAAAAATACTTTGCGTTTAAGTAGAGAAAAAAAGAAAACTTTTGTTATTTTCCAGGCTCCAAGGAGGTATATCTCAACATTAGATGATAATTGGAAAAAGGTTTTATAACAAACTTTTTTTTTTGTTTAGGAATCCGCTGCTAAAATTAGTCAATTTATTTATGACTAATTGGAGCTATCGAGAGTAATCTAAATCAAAAGTTTTTCCGATGGGCCTAAGGGCTTCCCTCCCGCTCTCCAAACCCTGGTGTATCAAAAAACATAACGAAAACGCCTGAATTACGACCTCGGTTTTTGTTGACGTCGACGGCGATAAATAAAACGGATTTATTTCTTCGCTAGTTGGGTTACCCTCCGACGAGGGTCGTATTTCAAGAGGAGGCACGCACTTTCCGGGGTTTCGGGACGCGCGTAAAAGGAATTCCTCCATGTTTCTTCGCCGTCGAGAGGCGACGGTCGTTGAAAGTGTTATGTAGAAGTTGTAGACAAAACAAGACGGTGTTGATGCTTGCCGTTTGAAATTTTCCTCGAGGCTCGAAATTCAAAATATTTACGGAACTCGTTGCGGGAACTCAAGGCCAGTTAGGGTTTACTTAGCGTCAGATTTCTGGAAATTTACCGGGAATTCAAGGAAAAATTTGTTATGTTATCTGTGCTATAATAGAATTATTTTCTCTCGTCGAAACTTTCATCAATGATGGATATTAATATCCTCCTTGAAGCTGTATCAGCTACTGGAATTCGTTAGAATTATCGAATTGGTCGGTTCTGTGTTCATCTCCAGAAATTAAATGTTTATATAACTTCTGCAACAAGCTGCATCAAATGGATTTAATTTTTTCTTCAACAACAGTTGAGGAGTTGTCTCAAACCTCAATCATATCGCATAAATAACGAGCCGTTGCTATATTTATTCAAATTCGTCGTTAGCCTTTGAACTCGCTGATAAACTTATGAAGGTTTTCTAAACTCTTATGAATACCCCCTTTTGATCGAATGAATGGTTCGATGCGTCATGATTTGCCAATCATTTTTTGTTTGGTGTGGTTGAAGATGCAGTGATTTATGTTGTTGAAATTCGATTTAAAATAATAGTATATTGTATAATGTATAACTTTTTTTTCTTCGATCGTTGATTTACATTGAAAGAATTAATTAAAGAATATTTCATTCAAGATGTAATCAAGTAAGTTTAAATGGGTTTCTCTATGTTCATATTGAAATATGGAAGTGGTAAACATGGAAATTACTTTGTTATGACAAAAGTAGAATAATTTTCAAGCCGGTTTTGTTTGATTCGTTGTATTTTATAAGGAATTAAAAAATAATTAGTAAACATGAACATTGATAGTGATTATTTGTTACCTTGCATGCCTCCTGAACTAGTAGAAGCCGCGAACGCGGCTTCACTCAGAGAAGTATGAGCTTGAGTACCAATGCTTCATGGATTTTTGCAGAAAAAACAACAGTGTATCCTTTTCTGAGAATGTACTTTGTTTCATTTTATTGTAATAATCCATTTGTAACATTACCGCACGCTACAGCAGTGCGGTTAAAATATTACTGCACTGTTATTTTATGATTGCTTAGCAAATGCCCACTATTCTGGAATGTTGAGCTTTGCGCTTAAAAAACAGGTCAAAATAGTGTCAATTTTTCCACGCTCGGAGGAAAAACAAATTGTGTATGAGAATATCAATATATTCGTTTACATTACTATCGTTTGAATCCATTCTGAAGCCTCCATTCACTGGTGGATTAGTCTGATGAACTGTCTAATCCAGAGTGAATGGGCAGGCTCAGAGTCGGGTCGCGTCCGGGTAAGTGCAGTGATTGGTGGTCTTGAACAGGGACACTTCTAGATATATTTGACGAACATTTCTTCATATCTTCAGAATGTTGTTCGGTCTTTCCCTGAACCAAAGGTTATTATCCAGTTTAGACATCGAAATTGGCAAGGAATCGGTAATAACAGAGTTACGATAGAGTCTCGTTACCTCGATTAGTTACAGTCCGCGAATGACGACGATAATAGGCTGAAAAACGACGTCGCCCCCTCTCGTGGCCGTATGCAAAATCGACCCTGACGAAAAGTTCACTTAAAATGTGATCCGTCTTGTATCGCGTCCGTTAATTACGCAGTCGAACGTGCAGACTGTGCAGTTGTTAGAGACAATTTCAATTAATTTGCATTCGCTACACTTGCTTTATTTCGTTTCGAGAGAAGCGAAAATTTAGAGTGCGCGGGATGCTTGCGCGAGCCAGACGGCTCAGCGAGGTGGGCAGAGGGGGGGCGCAGGGCCGGAGGAGGTACGTTTCGCCCCTTCAGTCGATCTGGGGTCATATTTTTCAGTTTATCCACACCTATTGAATATACATATATTCATTATTCCACTACTTTTGAGCAATTAATAGTATCTGTAAACAAACACCGTGAGTTATAATAACTCACTACTATAGCTCCCTGTCGATTGGCCGAAAGGGAACAGTCCTTTACTGGTATTGAGGGGAGGTTACTTGAATAATTTTGACGTTTTCTCAAATTAAGTTGATACCTAATTATTATTGTGAATGTTTTGCTGAAAAAGATGAATTCAGATAGTGAAGATGAATTATTATAAACACCTTCATAAATAAAACAATCAGCCAATATCACCATACATAATTTATTGCCCGAAAAATCCCAAAACAAATATAAAGGTGTATACAACAATTTTCAAGATTGGTGAAGCTGTAAGAATATCAAGTCATCGTTTACAGAGAATGTTCTTTTGGCATATTTAGTGAACTTAGCACTTGATATATTGCCCCCATAGACTTTCTACTCCATGCTAAGAAGCACAATCAACATTAATTATGCATTGTTATAGGTATAGGTATCAAGATTTGTAGATAAAGTTCTTTCTCTGTACGTGTATCTTAGTATTTCTTGTTATAGTCGTAGATAAAGTATAGTATTCAACTTGCGGTAATGGTCATAACTCACTTGATGAATTACAGCACTCGCCTTCGGCTCGTGCTGAAAACTTCATCTGGGTGAGTTATGACCTACAGTACCGCTCGTTAAATAATATATTGTTATGGAAATTAGAACATTATCATATTTCTCAAAGTTTCAAAAATTCAGATTAAAATAAACTCAAATAAATCACCAAATTCAAGAACCTTTGAACATCTTAGTCAATTCAGTAAATTTGATAAATTCATAAATTATTGTAATATTATAATTCCAAAGAGGGTTCATTTTATTTGAATGGAAGAATGTGAATTGGTTGAAGTTGTTGGTTTTAATAAGTTGAGTTAAGTTAGTTATGTTTATGAAGTATATAAAATAATGATGTATCTAAAATGAATAAAGGAAAAGAATCTATCAAGAATGTATCCATGGGAATGCGATATCAAAAAATTTAGAAAAGCACTGCCGTGAAGGCAGGAGCTTTTGAGCGCTCGTACATGCACCTTGTAGGTAGATTCGCATTTTCCAGTTTTAGAAACCAATTGAAGGAATTTTTGACAGCTGTAAAAAAAATTCTGAAACTTAGGCGAAACTCCAGACTTCATGTCGCTGCTTCAGCTGATCAATTTTGTTTCGATAATTCGCTAGAATTTTCTACGGTATCTATGGTCTTGGTGATGCGGTCTGGACAAAATTTTGCACGTACTTTGAATACATTATTCCTCAGCTAGATGCATAATTTCATTCCAATCCGATCAGTAGTTCCGAAACCATCTGGAAAAAAATATTTTGAACGGCCATATTTACGGAACCCCTAGTCTCATTTTGCTTATTGATGAACGTGACCGCGATATTCGCGATCCAAACCCACCCTGAAAATTTCAAGTTCCTAGGCCTTTCCGTTCAAAAGTTACAATTTTCTATGGTTTCTATGGTTCTGGTCATGCGATCTGGACAAAATATTGCTTTAATATATCATTCTCGATTAAAATACAAAATTTCATCTCGATCGAATCCGAAGTTTCGAATTTATCGAGAAAACAAAATTTCAAACGACCGTATTTACAGAACCCCTTGTATAATGTTGCTCATAGATGAACGTGATCACGACATTCGAGATCCACACCTATCCTGAAAATTTCAAGTCCCTAGGCATTTCCGTTCAAAAGTTACAATTTTCTATGGTTTCTATGGTTCTGGTCATGCGATCTGAACAAAATTTCGCATGTAGCTAAAACACCTCATTTCCCATCTGAGTGCAAAATTTCATCTCGATCGAATCTGTAGTTTTCAAGTAATCAGGGAAACAAAACTCTGAACGGCCATATTTACGGAACCCCTGGTGGAATTTGGCCCATTAACGAACTTAACCGAGGCATTCGGGATCTGAACCTACACTGAAAATTTCAAGTCTCTAGGTTGTTCCGTTCGAGAGTAATCGTGCTTACGGCCGGACGGACGGACAGACTCGAATTTTCCGACGGATTCGTCATCAGTGAGTCGAACATAGTCGATTGAGACCGTTTTCGGCTCAAAATTCGAAAAATACAGACATCGTGACGAAATGATATAGCCCTCGTGTAAGTAGTACGAGCGCTCAAAAAGGAACTAAGCAAGCCGGTTGTGACAGTTGAGAAAAACGTCATAGTGAAATTGATCTTTGAAAAGAGTAATTTTGAATTGAATTGAAAAATCTTCGAAATATAATTTTTATAACGAATTGGATGGAGCTTGATGGAATGGAAACTAATTAACAAGTCAATATCAACGAAATTTGATGGAAATATGTATTAACTTCATTGGAGGAAGAAGAGAGATCTGAAAGAAATTGATCTTATCATAATTTTGGAGTCCAGGAATTTTATTGTCAGTTACAGACAAAACGAAGGGGGGGGGGGTGTTGCTGGTGTTGAGGAACTTTAGTTACACTAAGTTTTTTCTGTGAGTGATATATAATTCAGAATTTTCATTTTGTTAGAATTAGTTTATTGAGTTGATTGAGTTTGGTTTTGAAAAATAATATAAATTGTATAGATATTATTGATTGTTCACCTTGAACCCTCTTTGAAATAGAGTTTTAGGCATTGGAAAATTGAACAAAATTGTTATAGGATTTCAATTATCTTCAAAATTGAATTATTTTCTTTAAAATTTCATAGAAGATCCATAACAATATGTACTATTGTCGTGGATTTTTAGGGATGCTCGAACGATATTCGAATTTCTCCGGCTCGAAGGACCAACATACAAAATCGTTCGTCTGATCCGCCATTGAATGCGTTTCGGTTCGAGATCCAGCCGGCGCGGCCGATCCGGCCCTAGGTCGAGGTGGGACCAACTCCTCCCGAAGTATGTAAATTACACATCCAGTAGCAGCAGTTTTAATCTAGATCCAAAGTTAGCGCATCGCAAGGTGTGCTCATTCCGTTGCCTCGGAAAATTATGCCGGTCTACTCGCGACTTATCATTCCTCCATTGATTCTTGGGACTTTTCCACGTCTGGTCGCACGGGAAAATGCGGCCCATCTGCATAATTCACGTCGAATGGCGCGGAAAAGTTTGAGGAAAACTGGAAAATGCGAATGGAGGTAGGCCTAGCCGGGGCAAAGAACTATCTAGCGTCTATTCTTGTCCATTCATAGATAGTCATCTATGCTTGTTGACTTTTGTAAACTATCGATTGTAGCAAAATTTCGAAATCAAACGCATGAATCGATCTATAGGACCGATGGAGGCTTATCCCGAAGGCTCGCCGACCTATTCGTGTCCGACCGGCTTATCGACCGCGGGGACCCACGAAAACGCCAATTAAAGTGCATCCTCTAACGCGCCTTTCGGGACCCGGCGAATATTTAATAAGTTGAGCCGGGTCCTCCATAACCTAACGAGGTAGTAATGTGCCAAGCGGAATATTGCGTCGTATATTGCGGCGCGCGGCGTCGCGTCCGGTATCGCGCTAATCTGACGGCATTACACACGTCGTAATTTCGGAACGGTCATATTAAGCCCCGTTTAATTCGACCATTGTGTGCCGGCCGCGTATACGCTTCGATTTCCGCGAGGGGGTTTGTCGCTCGTCCTTCGGCGGACGCGTGGAGGGACGAAAATAACGCGGCGGAGTTCATCCGTGTGAGTTATGGCGTTATTATTCATCGCGACGTATTGGCGTTCGTTATGTCGGACGTTACTCACTTAGTTTTCGCGCTTTGGCGCTTCGTCGAATTTTCTGCCTCGATTCTGTCTCGTTATTTCCCGGTACATACATCTTTTCTGGACGTTTCTATAATTCATCCTACGTGGTACGGCTTAATCGAAGGTTTTCGTGATTTCTGTTGGCGTTCATAGAAAGATTTTTTTTACTCATTATTATTCAATAATAGTATGTAGGTTTTGTTATGGTTCGTTGAAGATATAATAATGTGAAATTTTGGAATTTATGAAAACCACTAACAATATTCAAATAATTCTGTTTTAATTATCTATTTTTAATTTTCTCTATTTCAATGAGGGTTCTGAAGGTGAAAAAGTAATTATTTCAATACAATTTTTTTTTTTAATCAAACTCAAATGAACTAATTCTAACAAAATGAGAAATTCTCAATTAATTAATCCTTTGAACTATGTATTTTTAAAGGAACATTCTGATGATTTTCCATCCTGCGATGTTTCCAAATACACATCACGTATCATCACGTTGTTTTCTTAGAAAAAATTCTCCAAATATAATGTTGCTCTCTTGTGGATTCATGACAATACGATAGGTACGTCAATATTTATACTTTCATCCGTTAATTTCAATCCTAACTCTTTCAAGTCCCATGTAATTCTATTTGACCAGATTTTATAACAATATTTCGATGTTTTTTCGTTTTTGAGCGCTCGTACTACTTACACGAGGGCTATATCATTTCGTCACGATGTCTGTATTTTTCGAATTTTGAGCCGAAAATGGTCTCAATCGACTATGTTCGACTCACTGATGACGAATCCGTCGGAAAATTCGAGTCCGTCCGTCCGTCCGTAAGCACGATAACTCTCGAATGGAACAACCTAGAGACTTGAAATTTTCAGTGTGGGTTCAGTTCCCAAATGCCTCGGATAAGTTCGTTAATGGGCAAAATTCCACCAGGGGTTCCGTAAATATGGCCGTTCAAAGTTTTGTTCCCCTGATTACTTGAAAACTATAGATTTGATCGAGATGAAATTGTGCACTCAAATGGAGAATGAGGTGTTCAAGCTGCATGTGAAATTTTGTCCAGATCGCATGACTAGAACCATAGAAACCATAGAAAATTGTAACTTTTGAACGGAAACGCCGTAGGTGTGGATCTCGAATGTTGTGATCACGTTCATCTATGAGCAAAATTATACTAGGGGTTCCGTAAGTATGGTCGTTTGAAATTTAGTTTTCTTGATAATTTCAAAACTACAGATTCGATCGTGACGAAATTTTGTATACTAATGGAGAATAATATATTCAAGCTACATTTCTCCAGATCACATGACCAGAATCATAGAAACCATAGAAAATCATAACTTTTGAACGGAAAGGCCTAGGGACTTGAAATTTTCAGGATAGGTGTGGAACTGAAATGTCGGCTTCACGTTCAACAATGAGCAGAATTATACTAGGGGTTCCGTAAATCCGGTCGTTTGAAATTTTGTTTTCTCGATAATTTCGAAACTACGGATTCGATCGAGATGAAATGCTGCATTTTAATCGAGAATGATATATTAAAGCAATATTTTGTCCAAATCGCATGACCAGAACCATAGAAACCATAGAAAATTGTAACTTTTGAACGGAAAGTCCTAGGATTTTGAAATTTTCATGGTGGGTTTGGATCGCGAATATCGCGGTCACTTTCATCAATGAGCAAAATTAGACTAGGGGTTCCGTAAATATGGCCGTTCAAACTATTTTTTTCCTGATAGTTTCGAAACTACTGATCGGATTGGAATGAAATTTTGCACCTAGCTGAGGAATAATGTTTCAGAATTTTTTTGACAGCTGTCGAATATTCCTTCAATTGATTTCCAAAACTGGAAAATACGAATCCACCTACAAGGTGCATGTACGAGCGCTCAAAAGCTCCTGCCTTCACGGCAGAGCTTTTCGTAATTTTTGTATATCAATTCCTCTTTTGAAACTCTTTTGAAAGATCAATTCCGAGTCTGACGTTTCTCCATCAATTGTCAACTGGCCTGCTTTTTTCCTTTATTTCATATCGCATTTCCTAGGTATAAAGATTCTTTTCACTTCTTCATTTCATATACATACATCATTATTTTGATATACTTCATAAACAACTAAACTAAACTTAACTATTGAGAATTAATAATTTTAACAAATTCATATTTTTCTTATTTTCAAATAATCTGAACCCTCTTTGAAAATATAATATTAGAATAATTTATAAATTGATCGAATTTACTGAATTGACTATAAGATGTTCGAAGGTTCTTGAGTTTTTGGTGATATTATTTGAATTTATTTTATTTTAAATTCTTAAAACGTTCAGAAATATAACTTTGTTTCGATTTCCATTACAGTATATCATTTAACAAGCGGTAATGTAGGTCATAACTACAATGCAATGCATTATTTATGTTGATTGTGCTTCTTAGCATGGAGTAGAGAGTCCATAGGGGCGATGTTTTATATTTAGTGCTAAGTTCACTAAAATATGTCAAAAGAATATTCTCTGTAAACGATGGCTCAATATTCTTACTGCTACACCAATCTTGAAAATTGTTGTACCTGTAAGTACACCTTTATATTTGTTTTGGGATTCTTCGGCAATAAATTCTGTATGGTACATTGGCTGATTGTCTTATTTTTGAAGGTGTACATAATAATTCATCTTCACTATCTGAATTCATATTTTTCTGCAAAACATTCACAAAAATAATTAGGTATCAACTTAATTTGAGAAAACGTCAAAATTATTCAAGTGACCTCCCCTCAACACCAATAATGGTCTGTTCCCTTTCGGCCAATCGGCTTGTTCATAAGCACAGAGACAGGGAGTTATAGGACTCACGGTGTTTGTTTACAAATACTATTAATGGCTCAAAAGTAGTTGAATAATGAATATATAATTCAATAGGAGTAGATAAATGTTATTATATCGTTATTCTGTAATAATTGTCTACATCTTGGAATGGTATTGTATTATCTTCTACGACCTTCATCGTGCATTTGATCGATTTAAAAAGTCATTCAACAAATTTGGCATCTCTTCCGATTGGCTCGAAGTAGAAAGAACGAGACAATTTTCGGGTGGATCGGTCAACACCCTCCAAAAATAGAGGCTCACTTATTGCATTAATCATTCGGTTGGATTCTTGAGGTCGAGCGCGTCTTGTTACGTTGCGAGAAAACGGGTTTGGAGCCTGGGATACCTTGAGCATCGGTCCCGGCATAAAGACACTTTTTGCGTCCTCTCGCTACTGCCCCGAGAATAAAGACATTTGCGACGTCCTCCGACCGCTGTTGTGTGTGTTGGTGCGTTGTTGAAATCTTTCTTACTATGGCTCGACGCGGTCTCTCTCCGTCCGGTGTGTTTGTTTGGGAATAAATCATGGCAATCACCGGATTATTTCGGGTGATCTACAGCATTCCTTGCGCTTCTACGACGTCTGGCGATAAAAAGACAACGAAGAAGGGATGCGAGGTCTGTTCGCCTCGAATATAGCCTCAACAACCTCATTCGACCAAATAAAACATGGCAACTAAAATTTTTGGAGCATATGAAAAAAAATCCCTCGTTATATACTCCTATCGAATTATATATTCATTATTCAACTACTTTCGAGCAATTAATAATATCTGTAAACAAACACCGTGAGTTATAATAACTCACTATTATAACTCTCTGTCAGTGTGCTTCTGAACAAGCCGATTGGCCGAAAGGAAACAGACCATTATTGGTATTGAGAGGAGCTCATTTGAGTAATTTTGACGTTTTCTCAAATTAAGTTGATACCAAATTATTATTGTGAATGTTTTGCTGAAAAGGATGAATTCAGATTGTGGAGAAGATGAATTATTATGTACACCTTCGAAAATAAGACAATCGGCCAATGTTACCATACAGAATTTTTAGCCCGAAAAATTCCAAAACAAATATAAAGGTGTATACAACAATTTTCAAGATTGGTAAGCAGTAAGAATATTAAGTCATCATTTACAGAGATTGTCCTTTTGGCATAATTTAGTGAACTTAGCACTCAATATAAAGCACCGCCCCAATGGACTTTCTACTCCATGCTAAGAAGCACAATCAAAATAAATAATGCATTGTTATAGGTAGCAATTAAGATATGTAAATAAAGTTCTTTCTCTGTACTTGTATCTTCGTATTTATTGTTATAGTCGTTGAAGTATAGTACCTATTCCACTTGCGGTAATGGTCATAACTCACTTAATGAATTACATCACTCGCCTTCGGCTCGTGGTGCAAACTTAATCTGCGTGAGTTATGGCCTACGAGAACCGCTCATTGAATAATATACTATTACTATAAAAGATTTTGAAAATGTAGTCCATTATTTTTTGAACAGAAATGAAACCTTTTTTCAAATTCGGTTTCATCAGTTCGATTATATTAATTAGGGAATTCATGGTTCATAATGGCATTGAGCACTACGGTGAGTAAGCTCTAAATTCAGCCTGTTGGGGCAGAAGTGAATATGCCCACTTGCGCGATTTATCGCCACCAGCCTGTGTATAATATATAAAAATTCACGAATAACTAATCGAAATCACACCAAGGGCGGTATATTTCCATTAGTCTCAAATAATCCTTGTTGATATTAGTTTCCATAAACCTGTCGCAATAAATTATACGAAACGTTAATTGATGTAATATTAATGGATATTTTTCATACTTTCCTAGTGTATAATTCCGTTAGTTCGTTGCGACTGAAAACGATATCGATATAAATCATGTTGCTCCAAGAAAAACTGGACAGTTGAGCGCATTATTATAATTCGAGAATTCATATGGAATAATCGCCATTAGAATAAACCTGATAGATTTCCCAGTTAACTGATATGCGAAGATACAACAGATTATATTTCTTCTCACGTATAAGCGTTAAGGTAATATATTCGACTTTAATGAATTAATGTAGTTTAGTTAACTCGTAAATCCTCGTTATCTTGGATATCGACATTTCCATCTATTTCTTCGTGATAAACAGTGAGAATTTCCAGAATTATAAAGTATTGGAATACCTAGAATTTTACTACAATGTTGTAGATTATATGATATTTTCTTTCTCTCGTAAACGCATTGAAATTCAACAGCTATATAACGTGTGCCACGAATTAGCCATCTACAATGGCGCCTCTCGAGACTAGTCAGTGGGCGTACACCAACTCGGTAAATTGTTTATAACCAAAATAAAAAAAGTGACCCGATGTAATTCGATATTCCTATCGAAAAATATTAAAATTATGCGTTTCTTGTCCATCACATTGTTTCACGTTGCTTACCTGCTATGAATCTCACTGTCTTTCGTCAACGTATCGCAATGCCATAAATCGCGGTATTTATCTGGAACTAATTGTCTAATATATCGTCCGATTTTATCGCTAATGAATTTGACATTTGACCAGTTGGCCACGGTTGGCCATTACGGCACAAAGAGTAAGAAATGGTCGTAAGATTGTTGACCTAACCCATTGTTTTGATATTTATGACGCGTCTAATATGTACGACGAGATAGCCGTATGGAAATATGGCATTGGTGTGAAATAATTACTAGGCTTCGACTGATAAGAGGTTTTGTGATAATATTCAATTTTTTTTTGTCACAAAACAACGATGTGGATAATTTGTAAGGATAATAGTATATTATTTAACGAGCGGTAATGTAGGTCATAACTAACGCAGATCAAGTTTGCAGCACGAGCCGAAGGCGAGTGCTGTAATTCATCAAGTGAGTTATGACCATTACCGCAAGTTGAATACTATACTTTATTTACGATTATAACAATAAATACTAAGATACAAGTACAGAGAAGGAACTTTATTTACCAATCCCAATAGTTACCTATAACTATGCATCATTTATGTTGATTGTGCTTCTAAGCATGGAGTAGAAAGACCATAGGGGCACATATTTAGTGCTAAGTTCACTAAAATATGCCAAAAGAACATTCTCTGTAAACAATGACTTGATATTCTTACTGCTAAGCCAATCTTGAAAATTGTTTGTATATTATATTTGTTTTGGTAATTTTCGGGCAATCGGCTTGTTTGTTTACATATACTATTACTTGATCGAAAGTAGTTGAGTAATGACTATATTATTCAATAGGAGTAGATAACAATTATTATTACATTTTAGTAAAGAATTAATGAATCAATGATCATTTTGATTCTACATGAGGCGACATTGTAGCGAGATTATCGAACAAAAAATTCGGAAATAAACCACAGGTTATGTGAAACAAACCGGCCGTCAGTGTGAATAATTTCATATTTTTCCTATGAACTTCATGAGATGGAATCACAGAATATAAGAAATTCCTCAAAGCCAGATCAGAAAAACTCAATTGTCTCTTCACGTGGAACAAATGTAAAACAAAAGATACCACCCTTACTATCTCGGCGCCCATGCCAAATCAGAAAAAATTCAAAAAGAGATAAACATTGGTTCGTAGGGGTGAGCGTGATAACATCAACCCTTAAAATCTCAAATAGGAATGGGTGTCGAGTGACACCTTGTTTTGGAGGTAATTCGATTGCATTTTCAACAATCCTTTTTCTTAGTACGCCGAGATGTACCTAGAAGAATTTAAAATAAGAATACGCACAGCATTCCGAGAAAATCAAGTTGAAGTTTTCCAAAATGTAATGACCTAATTCTTAAAATAGGTTAAGTATTTTCGTCTAATAAATGATGGACAACATTTCAGGGTGGAAAGTTTTTAATTCTTTTCATGTTTCATTGCAACTCTTGCTTTCGTAACTATTCTATTCGTTTTTTTCGGAAGTACTAACGAAAAAGGCCGAATGTATGGCATTTTTGAAAAGGCAATCGAATTGCCTTTGAAACAAGGTGTCACTCAACCCCCTTCCCATTCAAGATTTTAGGGGTTGCTGTCATCACGCTCACAGGGTTGATACAAATTTATTGCAACCAACCGTATAAAATGTCCTTCTACAAACCGAATTTTACCTATTTTTGCATTTTTTCTGAGTTTGCATGGGACCTTTTCAAATTGACACACCGTATAGTTTCAGGCGAATGCTCAATTGCTTTCATCGTATATCTCTTGAATGTATATAATTCCCCCAATTAAGAGTTTAGTTCCGCTTGCACTCCAATCAAAACGATAATTCGTGACTAGATGTTACCCACAATTATAAACCAGGATAATAAAATAATTCCTCATCGAGCTTCACAAGAGTGACGACAACACATAGCAATATTTTGGCCCGTATCATGCAAAGAGAACATCGTAATAATTATGTAAGCGTTAAGTGAGCGTTGAAACGCCATTCAAACCCGGTTATTCTCACATCGAAGAAAACGCCGATGATTATCACTCAAAATTGCCTATTAGTTACCATTTCCGCTTCATCTCGACCACTCCCTCTAGATTATGTCCGATCTCGATGCATCTGATCGCGGCTGGCCGTATCCGTCCGATACGAAGGCCGTATCTCATGAGGGAACGCGCCGCGCCATAGAGCGTCACGCAAGAAACTATATTAGATTTCCCGTGGTGATTGGAAATCTTGAAAAGTGGCCGATTGAAATGTTATCGATTCGAAGTGTATCGGAGTTGACGTCGAGTATGAATATGAATAGGAGCTGCAGTCAGATCGGATCGATAGTGCATTCCGCTTTGGAGTTTTCTCAGGCTCGAACACGGCTCATGAGACGATAAATATAAGCGGGACAATAAATGACACTCTGGTGATGCAACAACCTTGAAATGGAACACAGAATTTTATCATAAGTCGATTTAGAAATAACTGAAATCATTAATTTTCAGGATCAATAGTGATTCATTTTTTCCTGCAATGATGAAAAGAAGAAAATTATTTGATCATGCCAAAAATTTAAGGTGCCACCGATCAAGATTAATAACGAAAGCTAACAAAGACACAATGACGCCCACAATTCGAAATTGATTAATGTAAATATAAACGAAAGTGGATTTTTCCGAAAGTCCTTGCCATCTATTTCCCATTGAAGAATGTCACAACGAACGACAATAAAGATCAATAAAAACCGCTTCTGTTGAGTCACAGTAAACGCCGTAGATGTAGCGGGCGCGCAACGACTATTCGGAGCTTTGTAATTCGCAATGAGTTATATTTTTCATAAACAATTAAAAGGCCGTAAATAAGCGATATCAATCTCATTCGCTTAAGGTACTTATGATTATTATTTATAAATGCAGCTCCAGAACTGACTCCGATTGATAATAAATTATTTATAATGATAGTGCGCAAAACGCGTATTAACACCCGTGGATGATTTATTCAATCTCCTCGATTACTGGTTGTGGCGATATAAGAGAGCCTCTCGCAGTTTTCTCTTATATTCCGGTTTTGTGCAAAATCTCCGACTAAATTCAAGTTTCAATTTAACAAAATTCCGCCTAGATCAACAATAAATATTTAATTCGTGATTTGGAAGATTTTCGAAAAAAATGGTCGCCTTCGAATTATTCCAAAAACCATCATCAACAAAAAAAAATTAAATTCAGAAATTTATTTTGTGATGAAAATTCATTTGATTTAAGCATCCAGGTACTGAAAAAAATATCCGGAGACCATAATCGAAAAATGCCTCTTTCCGTTAATAAAAATTCCTCCCGCACTCTCGAAATCGCCCTGTATAGATCGAGATTTCGATAAGCCGATGCCTCCTCGTTTTTCGTCGCGCGAAATTGGACTGTCCAACGGAACCCGTTTCCGAAGGAATTGGTATGAATTAAACGAGCCCCATTTTTGAACCGTCGTCCTTTTTTTTCTCCCCTTGTTGTCCGTAATAAATTAAGTGTTTCGCATCTTTTTTCTCATTTTACAAACAGTTAATTAATTACGGGATACTGGTTCATTTTGAATTCATAAAAATTTGCGATCTCCATATAAAGAACTTCTACTTAACCTGTTTTTGAAGGTCCATAAATTAGTCGACGTCTCATTTTTTTGTCGAGGTACCATTAATCCGAGTTTGGCGCTCGCAACCTTCGTGACCTTGGGGAAAGGGTTTCGTTTTGAAAACTCATGGAATTTATTGCTATAAATGAAAGATTAACACTTTTTTTCTTGTTTCAGGTGAGTTCAAACAAGGGCTTTAACAAAAAATTCGGACTTACGTTCCTTTATCGAAGGTAAGGGGACACAGCCGTGTTCCGCAATATTTTATTCAAATTTATTATTCACGCCACTCTTGATTACATGTTAGCAGGTGATAAAATCGGTCCAAATACAGCCGATTATAATAAAAATTTTAATCGAAACTCGCTCGACACACATTATAATGACGCGACAGTAGGCTGTATGTTGACTCGCACTTGCGAAGATTTTAAAGGGGAGTTAACATATTGTTGCGAGCGAATTGTTTATCTGATTAATGTGGCTGCGGAATGAGATCATCTCATATTTGTTATGGTGATTTATTGCCTTATGTTCTGCAAATATACTAGTGAATCCATAAATCATTCAGTGATCTCAACATTACAATTTTTTGAATTGTTATATTGTACTTTTGCTTTATTTTAATTCAATGCTATTTTAATATTTAATTAGTTGAAGGGTATTGAAATTTGTAGTGTATAATGAGATCTAATTCGATCATTCTACTATGAAATTGAATATTATTCAACGAATTTTATTTATATGAGAGATGATATACAATGATTATCATTAGTAGGTATTGAATATACTCGTTTTTATTTTATTTCGAACTACGATTTCATTCTTCGAGACGAATGAATTATTTGAAGATATTTTCACTCTAAAATAATTGCCCGAAAATTCTCTAAATCTTCTTATATCATATTTTCGACTAAATATAATAGAAGAATATTTTTGGTTTACCCCAAAAAGTTTATATTTCTGTCCAACATTCGATTTTATTTGCAATATTCTTCAACATTTTTCCACGACACAATACTTACATTTCAAAATTAGGCTTTTTCCAATGTCGATATTTTCTTTCATTTTCAAGCTTAAAGAATTCGTTAAACCATTAAATTTGTTGTGAGATTCATATATTCAAAAGTGTTCGATAAATGCAATTCGTTCTTAACCTCTGAAACTTGAAATAAATCATTCAAAGAATAATATTCAATTGTTTACTTTTAGTATAAGCACAAATATAATTTTCCAGTTGATCGAACTCGAAACATTGACAAATTGAAAATGTAGAAGAAACTTTTGTACAACATTTACAGGGGTATCATTTCAACCAGATTTTTGTCGATCACAAAAATAATTCTTCTAGATTGTTCACATATTTCAACATCAAACCGCAACTTTCAAAATCTCGAAAAGAAATCGAATTAATAATTTGGCAAAGTTGAACATCGATTAAAAAAAATTAAAGATATGATTTAATTGGTAACTTTCAGATGAAGCACTAATATAATTTTCCAGTTGATGACTCGAAACATTGACAAATTGAAAATTCAGAAGAAATTTTGGTATAAATTTTACAGAGGTATTATTTCAACCAGATTTTTCTCGATCGCAAAAATAATTCTTCTGGATTGTTCACATATTTCAACATCAAACAGCAACATTCGAAACATCGAAAAAAAATTGAATCGATGAATTGGCGAAGTTGAACTTCGATTAAAAAAAATTAAAGATAAAATTTAATTGTTAACTTCCAGATATAGCACAAATATAATGTTTAAGTGGATAACTCAAAACATTGACGAATTGAAAATTCAGATGAGATTATTGTTTAAATTTTACAGAGGTATCATTTCAACCGGATTTTTCTCGATCGCAAAAATAATTCTTCTGGATTGTTCACATATTTCAACATCAAATCGCAACTTTCAAAATCTCGAAAAAAAATCGAATCAATAATTTGGCAAAGTTGAACATCGATTGAAAGAAAATTAGAGATATGATTCAATTGGTAACTTTCAGATATAGCACAAATTTAATTTTCCAGTTGATGACTCGAAACATTGACAAATTGAAAATTCAGAAGAAATTTTGGTATAAATTTTACAGAGGTATTATTTCAACCAGATTTTTCTCGATCGCAAAAATAATTCTTCTGGATTGTTCACATATTTCAACATCAAACAGCAACATTCAAAACATCGAAAAAAAATTGAATCGATGAATTGGCGAAGTTGAACATCGATTAAAAAAAATTAAAGATAAAATTTAATTGTTAACTTCTAGATAAAGCACAAATATAATTTTTCAGTTGATAACTCAAAACATTGACAAATTGAAAATTCAGATGAGAATTTTGTTTAACTTTTACAGAGGTATCATTTCAACCAGATTTTTCTCGATCGCAAAAATAATTCTTCTGGAATGTTCACATATTTCAACATCAAACAGCAACATTCAAAACATCGAAAAAAAATTGAATCGATGAATTGGCGAAGTTGAACATCGATTAAAAAAAATTAAAGATAAAATTTAATTGTTAACTTCCAGATAAAGCACGAATATAATTTTCCAGTTGATAACTCAAAACATTGACAAATTGAAAATTCAGATGAGAATTTTGTATAACTTTCACAGACGTATCATTTCAACCAGATTTTTCTCAATCACAAAAATAATTCTCCTGGGTTGTTCACATATTTCCACATCAAACCGCAACTTTCAAAATCACGAAAAAAAATTGAACCGATAATTTGGCAAAGTTGAACATCGATTAAAAAAAAATTGAAGATACAATTCAATTTTGTAGCTTTCAGATATAGCACAAATATAATGTTTGAAATGATAACTCAAAACATTGACAAATCGAAAATTCAGATGAGATTATAGTATAACTTTTACAGAGGTATCATTTCAACCAGATTTTTCTCGATCACAAAAATAATTCTTCTGGCTTGTTCACAAATTTCAACATCAAACCGCAACTTTCAAAACTCGAAAAAAAATTGAATCGATGAATTGGCAAAGTTGAACATCGATCAAAAAAAAATTGAAGATGAAATTTAATTGTCAACTTTCAGATATAAGTAGCAGAAATATAATTTCCCTGTTGATAACTCGAAAAATTGACAAATTGAACATTCAGAAAAAATCTTTGTACTTATAATCTTTTACAGAGGTATCATTTCAACCAGATTTTTCTCAATCACAAAAATAATTCTCCTGGATTGTTCACATATTTTCACATCAAACCGCAACTTTCAAAATCACGAAAAAAAATTGAACCGATAATTTGGCAAAGTTGAACATCGATTAAAAAAAATTGAAGATATAATTCAATTTTGTAGCTTTCAGAGCTTTTCAAAAAAAATTGAATCGATTAATTGACGAAGTTGAACATCGATTAGAAAAAAAATAAAGAAAGAATTCAATTGTTAACTTTCAGATATAGCACAAATATAATTTTTCAGTGGATAAGTCAAAACATTGACAAATTGAAAATTCGGAAGAAATTTTTGTATAACTGTTACAAAGGTATCATTTCAACGAGATTTTTCTCGATCACAAAAATAATTCTTCTGTATTGTTCACATATTTCCACATCAAACCACAACTTCCAAAAGCTCGAAAGAAAATTGAATCTATGATTTGCCAAAGTTGCCCCCCCAATCAAAAATTAATAAAAATTCTAAGGCAACATTCGGTGATCAGATTCAAAATGTACGTCTCAGATTATATCAGAATTCGGATCGGGCGACGATTAACAGAGATAAAGCGAAAAATGAAGAACGAAGGGCGAAATGAATTGCCGATCATCTCTTCCGGCGAACGGGGCAGATGACACAATTTCCTCTCCGCACCTAATACGGGATCGAATAAAAATCGGCATAAAGTACCTTCGGTTTTTCAGGTTGGCGCAAACGGGACGTGGAACAGCGCATAAAAATCCAATGAAACGAAGTGTAAATGGTGTCGTTTCGTGAAGGCGGAATGGCCGCGCAAAGGCCGGCTCGGGACCAGTTACGGCTCCCGTCGGCAGAAGGCGCATGGCCGCCCGCTGGCTCGCTCTGTCGCCCAAGCCCGAATGGCCGACGGGGCCCTCTGTAGAGGCCATTATGGGATATTGAGGTTCTTACAATTTGTCCAGTGGCCGATAAAATTCCCTTTTTCATTTTTCGAGGAGCTACGCTTTTCTTATTCTTATGTTGGGGTTACCCCTTATGGATACCTACGTCAATGGGGAATTTTTCAAATCTAATTCATTTGGTTCGAGTCATGTGCAATACTTTGAGTGGGAGTTGAAATGTATTAGGGCAAATAACCTGGATTTGATTTGAAATATTTTTTTCCTCACTCATCGCATCTATCTCAGTTTATATGCCAACATTATTTTTATCTACTGATTGAATGTTATTTCTGTTCCGACGTTTCAAAAAGATTCAACCAGAATTATTTAATCATTTGATAAATATACAGTTTTGAAATGCCTAACTCCTAAATTAATTAAACTTCAAGTTTCTTCACCTTCCAACATTCTTCTTATAGGTAACAGCCTTGAAAATTCTTCCTGTCTTGATGCATTTCTTTTCCAGTTCTAAATTACCTCGTTCGAAGAATATCAATTCTTATTTCTAACATTACGGTTCTAATTGTTTCTTAAATTCTTCCTTTTCTTCAGATATTCGCAATTCACAGCTTAGGATTTTATTTACATATTTATGATAAGTATCAAATTTTTATCTTGTATTTTTAATAAATGAATTTGGTCCAATTCAACCAGGATGCTTCGAATTATCTCAATCTTCCTAATGGTTTCCCCAAAACAATTTTTTTGTTATAACTAGTGCAACCAACCACTATTCTAGGTATGTCGATCCAATTCCAACAATGTAATTTACGCGGTGTTCTCAAAGGTGAGGCTTTTTTTTGAAAGGTGAGAGATCTCACCAAAATATGTAGGAAGTCAAAATTCAAAATATCCTTCATATAAAATATTCACCAGGGTCGACTATCTCGAAATAAAAGTTACCAGCGAATCTGAGAAATTTCCAGCGCGGATCTGACTCATTGAGGTTTAAATTAGTTCAGTTTACGCAAAATCATTTGACAGAGCTTATGATTTTGGTGTTTTTTCCGAACTTCGTAATGTGTTTTCAAATAGGTGGATAGGACGTGGTGGGTCGATTTCTAGGCCTGCACGCTCCCCGGATCTCAACCCCTGTGAATTCTTCTTCTAGGGTCATTTGAAAACTTACGTGTACAGTTACGGCGAGATGACTAGTGTTGGAGAACTAAAACAAAGCATTGAAAATGTTTGTGACATTATTCGTGAGGAAACTGATGTGATAGTTGCTGCTTGTAATAATTCGTTATTAGGCCAGGCAAGACTCTGTGCACATCAAACGAATGGCGACAATTTTGAACAATTTCTGTGAACAATTTGGATCAATTTTATTGGTGAGGTTGTGAACGTCCTGATTTTGTTTATAAGGACCTTTCCAATCAATGATTTTTCCTCTCTTTAGTTTGAACTTTAAGAATTTAACCGTTCAGGAAAAATCTCCTAATAAAAATTGAAAGAGAATATACAAATTCGCGATAAAAACCAGCACATTATTTACTTGCTGGAATTCATGGCAGATCTCCTAACAGGAAGATGACACAATCCAGTGTCCTACCAAGATTTAGATGCCCAAGATTTTTCACTCTTTTTTCAAATATTTTATATGATAAACTTCCGGCAAAATAAAACACCCTGTACCTATATCAAAAAATTACGAAAAGCACTGCCGTGAAGTCAGGAGCTTTTGAGCGCACGTACATCCACTTTGTAGGTAGATTCGCATTTTCCAGTTTTAGAAATCAATTGAAGGAATTTTCGAAAGCTGTCAAAAAAATTCTGAAACTTAGGCGAAACTCCAGACTTCATGTCAGTGCTTCAGCTGACCAATTTTTTTTCGATAATTCGCTAGAATTTTCTACGGTATCTATGGTCTGGGTAATGCGATCTGGACAAAATTCCGCACGTAGTTTGAATACATTATTCCTCAGCTAGGTGCAAAATTTCATACCAATCCAATCAGTAGTTTCGAAACTATCAGGAAAAAAATATTTTGAACGGCCATATTTACGGAACCTCTAGTCTAATTTTGCTTATTGATGAACTTGACCGCGACATTCGCGATCCAAATCTACCATGAAAATTTCAAGTTCTTAGGCCTTTCCGTTCAAAAATTACAATTTTATATTGTTTCTATGGCTCCGGTCATGCGATCTGGACAAAATATTGCTTTAATATATCATTCTCGATTAAAATACAAAATTTCATCCCGAACGAATCCGTAGTTTCGAAATTATCGATAAAACAAAATTTCAAACGACGATATTTACGAAACCCCTTGTATAATTTCGCTCATAGATGAACGTGATCACGACATTCGCTATTCACACCTATCCTGAAAATTTCAAGTCCCTAGGCGTTTCCGATCAAAAGTTACAATTTTCCATGGTTTCTATGGTTCTGGTCATGCGATCTGGACAAAATTTCACTTGTAGCTTGAACACCTCATTCTCCATTTGAGTGCAAAATTTCATCTCGATCAAATTTGTAGTTTTCAAGTTATCAGGGGAACAAAACTTTG
Source organism: Aphidecta obliterata (assembly GCA_963966015.1). Lineage (NCBI taxonomy): Eukaryota > Metazoa > Arthropoda > Insecta > Coleoptera > Coccinellidae > Aphidecta > Aphidecta obliterata. The sequence goes on along the minus strand of OZ014435.1, from coordinate 13,460,769 downwards.
AGCGGCTATATTCACGGAACCCCTTGTGGAATTCTGCCCATTAACGAACTTAACCGAGGCATTTGGGATCTGAACCTACACTGAAAATTTCAAGTCTCTAGGTTGATCCGTTCGAGAGTTATCGTGCTTACGGACGGACAGACTCGAATTTTTCGACGGATTCGTCATCAGTGAGTCGCACATAGTCGATTGAGGCCATTTTCGGCTCAAAATTCGAAAAATACAGACATCGTGACGAAATGATATAGCCCTCGTGTAAGTGGTACGAGCGCTCAAAAAAGATTTTCAGATTTCTTCAAAATGATTCATGAATTGTTCGTGAATTGAAACTGAATAAATACATGAATTTGAAATAATTACAATAAATTGAACCATTTTTCCCCTCAACTTTTTTCACCTAAACTTTTTTCACCTCAACAATGAACCATTGAAGACATTTTTCTGATGATCACTAGATAAAATTCATTTGAACTAACGTTCATTCTGAAAACATTCCCAATTCTCAAAGAGTAATATTCAGTTGTAGATATTCTCACTCAATCTTATTGCATTTTCCAAATGGGTGTTGTTCAAAAAACAATAAATTGATACAAAAAGTATGCATCTCTCACAAGCAGCAAGTTGTCTCAGCTCCCCAATAATCCCCATCACAAAAGTAGACGGGATTAATATCCGCACACAATCAAACTGCATTTCTTCATTCAACATACAAACACTCCAATATAAACTAAACGAACAAACGCTCATTTTATTCAAACACACACAACGCGGAGTCGCATTCTGGTTGCTCGACAAGTTGTTAAAAACGACTGACCTGTATTTCACGCAAAAAACCATTCGACTTTATGAGTTCAAATCGACTTTCTAATTTTACAACCCATTTTAGCGGTGGACAACGGTGAAACTTTCTAAAAAAACATAGTGACCCTGTCGGAAGGGTCCTATTTTTTAGGGACTTTCTATTTTATTGCCGGTCATGCTGGGTGTACTCACCTTTAAAAAACTTTCGAATGACCTGAGGGTTGTGATGTAGAAATTCTATTTATCGTATTCTTCAGCGATAATTTACCGCATCATACTCGCCTTGAAAGCATGATTATATGTGTATTTAAAACGAGTTGAATCCTTAAATTATTTGGCTTATTCAATTTGCAAATTGACTAGACCTGTTCGATGGTATTAAACCAATTTACCGGCGCGGTAAACTATCTTGCGACGTATCGAGAGAATAAATCGGTTCGATGTTGAAACGAACACATTATCACACTCAATCCATCGGAATTTATAATAATAATAATTCGTGAATTTACTATTGATCCGAGGAACATTTATTAATTGTCGAAAAATTATTACCCGCCGTAAATTTGTCGGAATTGAGTTGATTCGTGAAATATTCGATGGTTAAGTTGATACCAGGAAGTTTATGGTATGTTGAGAATTATGGCGAATGGATATATCAAAGGTGTCGTTGGACTCCTTGCTTCTAACGCGATCATCGATTTCTAGTCGGCAGATATAAAATCTGGTCAATAAAGTAGCCCGACTAGGTCGGCCGCTTCCTCCATGCATAAAACAGGCACAATGTAAATAAGTCGACGATTGGATCTGACCTGTGAACTTTCCCCATGCAAATATACCAGTTGAAACTTTGTGGTGTATCGCAATAGTGTTCCAGGTGAGGTATGTCCCCTGCCATGGAGTAATCTATTATGATAAGTTCATTTGGTTGCCGACCGATGTCGTGCACTTGCCTTTTCTGATTGAAATTCAGCATAATTTTACTCTTGCCGAGTTGTCTTGTGTCTTATTATTCATCTTGAGGCTGTTTATTCGTTTTTATTCTCGGTGTATAGTTTTCCTTCGTTCTTGAGCTGACTCCATACTCGTAATTCACGACAATTTGGAACTAAATAGGGTTGTGCAAATTCTTTATACGCTCAGCCAGTATTGATAGTTGTTCTAGCATATATCTCAAAAGAAACGTGAAAAAAATTACATAATTCAACAATAAATCGTTTCAATATTTATGGAGGACACAGATGTTTGTAGGTGTTTATAAAGTTGCTCCACAAATCTTATGAACTCATAACTAAAAGAAGCAAATTTTTTCAATACAAATAATAATTTCATTAATTCATATTATCAACTTACTTCATAAGAATATCAATTTGAGTTGGATAATTATACATGTAAAACGACATGAAAATTGGGGAGATCAGACTTAAGAACAATTCCTAGGTTATAGAAATATAGGTACTTATTATTTATAATCATCTGGTTAAATTTTATTGATTATCAGTTCGTTAGATAACACTTACTTTAGAGCAGAAACGAATCATTGAAATAAAAAATTACGAAAAGCACTGCCGTGAAGTCAGGAGCTTTTGAGCGCTCGTACATGCACCTTGTAGGTGGATTCGCATTTTCCAGTTTTGGAAATCGATTGAAGGAATTTTCGACAGCTGTCAAAAAATTCTGAAACTCCAGACTTCCGGTCAGTGCTTCAGCTGATCAATTTTATTTCGATAATTCGCTAGAATTTTCTACGGTATCTACAGTCTTGGTGATGCGATCTGGACAAAATTTTGCACGTAGTTTGAAAACATTATTCCTCAGCTAGGTGCAAAATTTCATTCCAATCCGATCAGTAGTTTCGAAACTATCAGGAAAAAAATATTTTGAACGGCCATATTTACGGAACCCCTAGTCTAATTTCGCTCATTGATGAACGTGACCGCGATATTTGCGATCCAAACCCACCCTGAAAATTTCAAGTTCCTAGGCCTTTCCGTTCGAAAGTTACAATTTTCTATGGTTTCTATGGTTCTGGTCATGCGATGGGGAAAAAAATATTACTTTGATATATCAATCTCGATTAAAATACAAAATTTCATTCCGATCGAATCCGTAGTTTCGAAATTATCGAGAAAACAAAATTTCAAACGACCGTATTCACGGAACCCCTGGTATAATTCTGCTCATTGTTGAACGTGAACGCGACATTTCAGATCCACACCTATCCTGAAAAATTCAAGTCCCTAGGCCTTTCCGTTCGAAAGTTATGATTTGGTTTCTATGGTTCTGGTCATGTGATCTGGAGAAATGTAGCTTGAATATATCATTATCCATTAGTATACAAAATTTCGTGACGATCGAATCTGTAATTTTGAAATTATCAAGAAAACTAAATTTCAAACGACCATATTTACGGAACCCCTAGTATAATTTTGCTCATAGATGAACGTGATCACGACATTCGAGATCCACACCTATCCTGAAAATTTCAAGTCCCTAGGCGTTTCCGTTCAAAAGTTACATTTTTCTATGGTTTCTATGGTTCTGGTCATGCGATCTGGACAAAATTTCACATGTAGCTTGAACACCCCATTCTTCATATGATTGCAAAATTTCATCTCGATCAAATCTGTAGTTTTCAAGTAATCAGGGGAACAAAACTTTGAACGGCCATATTTACGGAACCCCTGATGGAATTTGGCCCATTAACGAACTCAACCGAGGCATTCGGGAACCGAACCCACACTGAAAATTTCAAGTCTCTTGGTTGCTCCGTTCGAGAGTTATCGTGCTTATGGACGGCCGGACGGACGGACGGACAGACTCGAATTTTCCGACGGATTCGTCATCAGTGATTCGAACATAGTCGATTGAGACCATTTTCGGCTCAAAATTCGAAAAATACAGACATCGTGACGAAATGATATAGCCCTCGTGTAAGTAGTACGAGCGCTCAAAAATAAAAAATTCTGAGGAGTAAGTACCACATTTTCGCAGCGGAAAGGAATAGAATAATATCTTCTAGCCCCATATAGATTGTCAACAAAATTTGTTATGGTAAGTTTTAATAGCTATAAAAATAGATTCGAAACATAAAACATTACTTCAAATTATTATCTATCGCAAATATAAACCTGCCATGTTTTTAAAAATTTATATAAATTATCAAGACATTCTTATTCATTCATTATTCTTAAATTTTTTTGTAATAATCATTCAATTATTCGTCATCTGAGGACGTCGAAATAAAATTTATTCGGCAGCATGATCCACTCATTTTAATCGGAGGATTTCTCGTTGCTTTCGAGCGTTCTTTTTTTCTAAATCGGGGCGGCAGCTTTCGGCGCTTCTAAAATAAGCCTGATAGAAATCACCGTTCCCCATTCTATAAATATTTCGGTTTTGTAAACTCATCGGTGAGCGTTGAAAAGTCCGTTTGAAAATGAATTTAGCTCTTTTCAACTGATACACGACTTCAAATAAATTATTTTTTCACTCCTTGTACTCCGATGCACTCCACATGTTATCGCCGCCATCCGTCAATTTTTTCTTATATAGATGTGAAAGTCGCACGACAGGTTACATGTGAAATGAGCGATTTAAAAGGTGATTAATCTTGTCTACCGTTAATCCTCTTTTTATTATTTAGAAAACAGCTTACGAACGTTATAATTTCGTAAATTATGAAAGAAATTTTTTATTGATCAAATGAGACAACCTGACCCCCAACTGTCGGCCATTGACCAGCGATACGCCCGAAAATCGGCCACAAATTCACACTGGAACTACACCTCGCACTCCTTCACATCCATGCGGAAAATTTGCACTCATTATTTTCGATTTTCCCCTTGTAAAACGATCCAGAAATGCCCAAAAAAACACTTTGCATGGTAGCAGCACCGTCGGGAAAACATCATGGCTGACTTGATTCTCGAAACCGGCGCATTGACGCTCTTTTGTTTGGCGGCCCACTAGATACACACGCGGCAGGGACGCTGCGAGCGAGTTGCGCGATAATAGAGGTTCCGTTTGAATTCGAAATTCCAGTTTGATATCGTTGAATCGATGGAATTTTCCTATTGAGTTGGCCAATTCGGGTATATTTATGATGAGTTTTGTTACGGTTATAAAAAAAGAAGAAAAACAATAAGCACTCTTAATTTTGGTTTATTATTTCCCGTAATGAACCCTTGGAATAAGAGGAATAAGAATTGGGTAGTGTTGAGGGGGTTGGGAGAATCATTTTTTTTAATGTTTCCAGATTATTGAGCGGAATCAAAGAAGAATCAAGATGAACAGATATAAACCATTGTGTAAAATTTGCAGTTTTTTTATAAGATACTATAATTCAAAGAAATATGGCTGACATATAGAGCAATAATTGTTTTATTGGTAAAGGTATACCATGCATAATCTGTGCGTGCATGTCTTGGTGCAAGTCATTTTATGGAATGATTAATGTTTGCATGCAGAATGATTTTATCACCATCACCATAAATAACCTTCGAGAATATTTGTCCTCAGTAGGGGAAGAAATACGATTTTATCTACTATTAGTCTTATAATGAATTTGTTTTGGTAATGTTTTTTCGATAAAATGAAAATCATGCAAAACAAATTTTTGTTAAGATTTTATCCTCACATTCAAATCAAATCAAATCAATCCAGAAATGTTTAAAAAGTTTTTTTTCTATACCTACCAGAATTGAAAACACATTTTGCGATCAATTCGATTTGATTCACAGCAATTTCGATTCTTTCGGATATTCTTAAGATAATAATATGGGAATAATTAATACTCCCTGATATTTCGAATTTCTTTCGATAAATCTATTCCAAATATGTAATTCTAATAGCTCCCTGAAAAAAAATGAAGAAAATCATTCCTATGGTTTTGAACTTCAAAATACTGTTCGTTTCATAAATTATATATCATAACTAGACCTGAAAACTTTCTTCACACAGGAAATATATAAAAACATTTCATTTTGATTTGATTCACAGCAATTTCGATTCTTTCGGATATTATCAAGATAATAATATATGAACAATTAATACTCCCTGATATTTCGAATTTCTTTTGATAAATCAATTCAAAATAATTCCAATAACTCCCTGAAAAAAAATGAAGAAAATCATTTTTATGGTTTTGAAAATAAATGGTTCTTTAAATGATCTGAAAAAAAAATTATTTGGAAAAACTTCATACCACAAGTTTAAATTTCACAATATCTTAACTATCAATATAAAAATAGCTTTTATTCGAACTTTTTTTTTCTATAGGTACCTTTGAAAACTTTCTCCACACATGAAAAAATTAAAAACATTTCGGGATTGATCTGATTAATACTTACCTGTAATTTTAAAATTTTCTCGATAAATAAATTCAAAATAATTTTAATAGCTATTGAAAAATTATTGAGCGCTCGTACTACTTACACGAGCGCTATATCATTTCGTCACGATATTTGTATTTTTCGAATTTTGAACCAAAAATGGTCTCAATCGACTATGTTCGACTCACTGATGACGAATCCGTCGGAAAATTTGAGTCTGTCCGTCCGTCCGGCCGTAAGCACGATAACTCTCGAACGGAACAACCTAGAGACTTGAAATTTTCAGTGTGGGTTCAGTTCCCGAATGCTTCGGGTGAGTTCGTTAATGGACCAAATTTCAACAGGGGTTCCGTAAATATGGCCGTTCAAAGTTTTGTTCCCCTGATTACTTGAAAACTACAGATTTGATTGAGATGAAATTCTGCACTCAAATGGAAAATGTGGTGTTCAAGCTACATGTGAAATTTTGTCCTGATCGCATGACCAGAACCATAGAAACCATAGAAAATTGTAACTTTTGAACGAAAACGCCTAGGGACTTGAAATATTCAGGATAGGTGTGGATCTCGAATGTCGCGTTCACGTTTATCAATGAGCAGAATTATACTAGGAGTTCCGTAAATACGGTCGTTTGAAATTTTGGTTTCTCGATAATTTCGAAACTACGGATTCCATCGAGATGAAATTTTGTATTTTAATCGAGAATGATATATTAAAACAATATTTTGTCCAGATCTCATGACCAGAACCATAGAAACCATAGAAAATTGTAACTTTTGAACAGAAAGGCCTAGGCCTATTGAAATTTTATGGGTGGGTTTGGAATATGGCTGTTCAAAATATTTTTTTCCTGATAATTTCGAAACTACTGATTGGATTGGGATGAAATTTGCACCTAGCTCAGAAATGAAGTATTCCAACTACGTGCCAAATTTTGTCCAGATCACACCACCAAGACCATAGATACCGAAGAAAATTCTAGCGAATTATCGAAAAAAAAATGGTCACCTAAAGCACTGACATGAAGTCTGGATTTGAAGTTTCAGAATTTTTGTGACAGCTGTCGAAAATTCCTTCAATTGATTTCTAAAACTGGAAAATGCGAATCTACCTACAAGGTGCATGTACGAGCGCTCAAAAGCTCCTGCCCTCACGGCAGTGCTTTTCGTAATTTTTTTTTTATTCAAACTGTTCTTTTTCTTTTATACCTACCAGAATTAGAAACTTTCTTCACACATGTAAATATATTAATATTTCGGGATCAATTTGATTTGATTCACAACAATTTCGTTTTTTTTGGATATTCTTAAATGAAAAATTTATACTTAATCCCTGATATTCTGAATTTTGGTTGGAAATCAGTTTACAATAATTCCAATAGCTGCCTGAAACTAAAGTTTCTCTACCTAACAAAAAAACCATCTTTATGATAAAAAAAATTTGTTTTTTAAAACATCTGAAAGAAATTAATGTAGAAATTATGACAATATCACTATAACAAGTGCACAATTTTTCGGGATTTTTTATTATCCATGAGTATTCAGGGTTGAAAAGATTTAAATCAATTATTTTAAATACATGATCGGAATTTTTACATTCAAATCGTGAAAACAATAAACCACATATCACTTATTTTCGTCAATTATATTTAGGTATTATATTTACAGGAACTAACTTTTTCGAAATTTGAAGAACAGTAGGAAATAATCAAAAACGCGTTGGAAATTTCTCGGAAATAATCTATGAAAAAAGGAAAAAAATTAAAAGAACCTGATTTATGATGTGTTTCCAGAAAATCATAATTTTTTTCAACCCTGTCAGGAATTAATTTTCATTGTTCAACGATCAAACAGATTTCAGTAAAATTCTGTTTCTAAATTTTGTTGCATCTCTTTCTCCGCGCTCTTATAATTTTTAAATCGTCAAAGCTCAAAGAAACGTCATAACGATTTTCCAATTGATATTAAAGTTGAATTGATCGTGAATTAAAACCCAGAAATATTATCTTGGTTGCAAATTTGTGTTAAGAAATTTTCCGTGAACAATAGGATTATAACTGAAAGTAATTCACCAAATAAAAAGTGAATTCAAAATGTAACATTTTCATGTAATTTCAGGGTTCCTCAGAAGTTAAGTGCTCAATTCGACGCCAACTGATACTTTCAGGTAGCCCATCATTTGGGTACTCTCGCCCATCAATTTATCACGAAAAATAAAAAGGAAAAAAGTTATCGATAATCCAGCAACAACAGAGTCTAATCGTTACTTTTTCAGGACGACTAGTACAAAATATTTTCAGGGCATACCTACGTGTGTGTGTGTGGATAGCTTGGTGCATGTGTTGGTTAGATTGGTTAGATGGTTAGAAGAACGAAGAGAAGAGGGTCATGGTACAGTGCAGAGGCGGAGTAACTATTTGATGGAATGAGATGAATCGCTTCATTATCGTGGTCTGCCTTCTATGAGCCCATCAAATTTTAATCGGTTTTCTCGGCCAGTTGTTACTATTAGTCCACACGGTAATGGATATCCGGATTTCCAAGTCGAGATCGAATGTTTATTTCTGGTTTCGTCACGTCCCGACTCGTAGCTCTCTCTGAAAAGAAAAACAAAAACAACACACTCACTTATCGTAAATATGTTGGTAGATATATTCGATAGAATTTTGTGATTCGATCTCAACGCGTTTATTTTTATCGAAGACACTCACAGTTTTACTCAATTGATATTTATCTAGAGAAATTCTACTTAGTACTTCCCATTCTGAAAGGACCACGCGCCTGATTCGCCCCTGTATTTATTCGGCGAAATATGAATCGGGACCTGAATTAGAACCCCAAACGGTGCAAAAGCCATGGCCGGAGCCCTTTCGTTCTAACCTCACTTTTCGAAACATGGCCGTTTGTGTCTGTGCGTGTTCCGTTGGGGCAACTCAGATCCCAGAAATTCGCAGTTTAAGGTTGTATTTCACGTAAACAGACAGTTTTCCCGTCGTCCTAGATCTCCCACGAATTTCCCTGTCGAGAAACCAGGAGCAGTTGGTCCAGTAAGTTAATCTTCGCCCTTTTCTCATAGCATGTGTTTATTGTGTGTGTTCAGTTGTATATTAGCCTGTTGTTTTATTCGAATACGGATGCTATCGGATGGCTTCTGGTGTTCAACTTCGGAAGTATTGATTTCGCCGAAAAAAATGAGTTCATGCGCGAATTCGTGCTCGATTCGTGACGAATGTTCCCGGGCTTCTCGGGGCATTTCTGGAAGGAAAACTGAGATGAATTTTTGTTGGATCCCACAATATTTAGCATCCTTTATCGGATGGAATTAGTGACGTTGAGTAATTGTAATATTCGTTGGTTATTTCTTCTGGGTGTAAGAAACTGGATGAACATTATTCAACAACTTTATTGATGTTAGAAATTCTATATAATTGAATTATGCTTCCTGCAAAATTCTAAATGATATTATATTTGGATTGTTTTATTTTTGTGTCGTTATTAAAAATAACCGAATAAAATTTTTGGCTCATTCGAATGATTGTTCGTCGAATTCTTCCTCACTACCGAGCGAGTTTGTACATATATAAAAATTTAATCATTTCCCATTTGGTCGTTATTGGAACCTCTCATCCTTCCTCGCGTTAAAAAAAGTCTTCTGCGGAACTAAATGATGTTCCTCGGATCCGAATACAAAAGGACCCGACGCTTCACAATAGTAGAACAAAAAACCGCCGGAAAAATTAATTTACCCCCCATTTCCATCAGTTGCCGCCCGTCTGCATGTCTGGCCGTCAGACCAACTTATTGATATGACTTTGGCATCACTCCACGGCCCTCCATGTTATTGTTTATCCGCGAGGCCAGACTTGCATGCCCCCCCGGGCCCCCCGACGAACCCCGGCCGGCAGAAAAACTGGCACGGCATCATATCCGCGGACTTGAACCCGTTTCAAAATGGCAATTCCATAGTTTTCTCATTCTCGCAGCCATCTCGAGTGCCATCCGTCTTATGTGCGGTCGGTGAATCAAATTCGATATAACGCTTATATTACTGAACCCCGTCGGAAATTTTTATATTCTTCGGCTGCTTCTCCTCCAGCGTTCGTCCCCGTCTCCCCTCCTCGCCCCCTCTAATGCATTATTTATGGAGCGCCGATACCGGAGTGTTCCTTTTAAAATTCATTTTTACCGGAGTGAAATACAGAGCTCGATTTACATGCGAATGAATATATTAGGAGATAACTGGAAGGTTTAATTAATCGAATTAATGAAAAATAATTGGAGTAATAGGTCTTCCAAGGGAACCTCAATTAGTGGTTCAGTTTCAGGTTGTTAGTAGGGAAATTGGATTTTCCCTGATAATTTGTGAAGGTTTCTCATATATTGTCTCGTCGAGATATAAGAATATTTCGTTAAATTGATTCAAATCCTCCTTAATTATATCCCGCGATCATGAGTCGAAAAAGTGAAGTACCGCCATTATTATGACGTGCTAGTGTACAGCTAAAGTCATGTTTGATAGTAGGTATATTATTCAACGAGTGGTAATGTAGGCCTTAACTCAACCAGATGAAGTTTGCAGCACGAGCCGAAGGCGAGTGCTGTAATTCATAAAGTGAGTTATGACCATTACCGCAAGTTGAATACTGTACTTTATCTACGACAATAACAATAAATACTAAGATACAAGTACAGAGGAAGAACTTTATTTACAAATCTTAATAGTTACCTATAACAATGCATTATTTATGTTGACTGTGCTTCTTAGCATGGAGTAGAAAGTCAGAGTAGGGGAGATGCTTCATATTTAGTGCTTAGCTCACTCAAATATGCCAAAAGAACATTCTCTGTAAACGATGACTCAATAATCTTACTGCTACACCAATCTGTATGGTAACATTAGCTGATTGTCTTATTTCTGAAGGTGTACATAATAATTCATCTTCCCTATCTGAATTCATCTTTTTCAGCAAAACATTCAAATTATAATTAGGTGTCAAAAACAATTTGAGAAAACGTCAAAATTATTCAAGTGACCTCCCTTCAATGCCAATAATGGATTGTTTCCTTTCGGCCAATCGGCTTGTTCAGAAGCACAGAGCTAGGGAGTTATAGTAGTGAGTTATTATAACTCACGGTGTTTGTTCACAAATACTATGTTTACAGATACCATTCATTGCTCAAAAGTAGATGAATATGAATATATAATTCAATAGTAGTAAATAGAGATGTTTATTTCCTCTTGTAGTCGAAGAAAGTGCCAAATTTCAGTTCTGTAATTTTCATAGGAAATATAGTTCAATTCTGAAATCTTTATTTTAATTTTCCCTTTTTTAAAACAAAGGAATCATTATTTTGGGGCAACTATACAATTATTTTCATAATTTTAATCTTCATTAGGCAACATTCAAGTTCATAATACGTTTTAGTTTTATTCAACATTTATTCAAAAAAATTACGAAAAGCACTGCCGTGAAGGCAGGAGCTTTTGAGCGCTCGTACATGCACCTTGTAGGTAGATTCGCATTTTCCAGTTTTAGAAACCAATTGAAGGAATTTTTGGCAGCTGTCAAAAAAATTCTGAAACTTAGGCAAAACTCCAGACTTCATGTCAGTGCTTCAGCTGATCAATTTGTTTCGATAATTCGCTAGAATTTTCTACGGTATCTATGGTCTTGGTGATGCGATCTGGACAAAATTTCGGACGTAGTTTGAATACATTATTCCTCAGCTAGGTGCATAATTTCATTCCAATCCGATCAGTAGTTTCGAAACTATCAGGAAAAAAATATCTTGAACGGCCATATTTACGGAACCCCTAGTCTCATTTTGCTCATTGATGAACGTGACCGCGATATTCGCGATCCAAACCCACCCTGAAAATTTCAAGTTCCTAGGCCTTTCCGTACAAAAGTTACAATTTTCTATGGTTTCTATGGTTCTGGTCATGCGATCTGGACAAAATATTGCTTCAATATATCATTCTCGATTAAAATACAAAATTTCATCTCGATCGAATCCGTAGTTTCGAATTTATCGAGAAAACAAAATTTCAAACGACCGCATTTACGGAACCCCTTGTATAATGTTGCTCATAGATGAACGTGATCACGATATGGATTACATATATCAATTTTTTCAACATTGTACTCAATTTTCATTTTCCAAATCCAATTCTTCTAGAGTTACAATCCTCACGAAATTTCAGATGAACCTGCGTGTCGTCATTTCACAACTATCTTATTTCCAATTCGATCGGATCGGTTTTTTCAGATTTATTGAGAAGAATAATTCAGATGGCTATATCTACGAAACCCTTAGGCGGATTTCGCCAATTTACGGACTTGGACTACGAACGTATCCGGAAATCTTCAAAACTCTATGTCTTTTCGAAAGTTCGGAAGTTATTGTGTTTACTAAGGATGGGCCGAAGCGTCCAACGAATCGATGGTATTGATATAAACTTATTAGAAAGACGGTATATAAAAAAGCAAACACCAGTGTTACTGCAAATATAATTTATCTATCAAACAAATTATGAGATCAACAAATTAATAATGGATTAAAATATTGCACAGCAAACGTAAGATAAACTCTATACAAAAACAAATTTGTTCTCTTAATAAACATTGCACAAGAAGAACATAAACTGCGATACCAAAACAGATTCCTACACCCAAATAGTATTTGTATATATGGAATATAAATAGAGCACAAACAGAACATTATTCATTCATTATTCAACAACTTTTGTGCAAGTAATAGTACATATCTGTAAACAAACAACGCGAGTTATAATGATTCACTACCATAACTCCCTGGCTCTGTGCTTCTGAACAAGCCGATTGGCCGAAAGGGAACAGTTTATTATTGGTATTGAGGGGAGGTCACTTGAATCATTTCGACGTTTCCTCAAATTAAGTTGATACCTTATAATTATTGCGAATGTTTTGCTGAAAAAGATGAATTCAGATAGTGAAGATGAATTATTATGTACACCTTCAGAAATAAGGCAATCAGCCAATGTTACCATACCGAAATTATTGCCCGCAAAATCACAAAACATATATAAAGGTGTATACAACAATTTTAAAGATTGGTGTAGCCGTAAGAATTTGAAGTCATCGTTTACAGAAAATGTACTTTTGGCATATTTTTAACTTAACACCAAATATAAAGCATCGCCCCTATGCACCTCCTATTCCATGCTAAGAAGCACAATCAACATAAATGATGCAATGTTATATGTAACTATCAAGATTTGTAAATAAAGTTCTTTCTCTTTACTTGTATCTTAGTATTTATTGTTAGAGTCGTAGATAAATTATAGTATTCAACTTGCGGTAATGGTCATAACTCACTCGATGAATCACAGCCCTCGCCTTCGACTCGCGCTGCAACTTCACTGCGTGAGTTATGACCTACATTACCGCTCGTTAAATAATATACTATTTTAGCTCTAGAATTTGTCCAACCTTATCGTCTAAGACCATTCTGGACTGAAAATTAGAAAAGTATAGACATTTGGTAGAATGATAACGCTCTTGTTCATAGAAATAAGCGCACAAAATGTTCAACTAAAGGAATACAATTGCGGATTCAACCTTCCCCGACTGCGCAACAACTCAAATTCGGACAACCGCCACATCTAACTCACATTGACCGATTGATACGTTAACTGTCAATTTCGCAGTCCGGCCGACGTGACAGATGGACAGTTCAACGGTCGCGTCCTACATACCGCCTGAAAATCCGCCGTTCCCTTTTTTTCTTCGGGACCGACGAAGCCCAGCGACGCTGTCAGTTCTGGTCCTCTCACATGTCGCCCGGTTTGATTTACAGTGCGTCTCTTCTGCTAGTTGTCAGGCCATTCCCATAGTGAGTATGATATCTCCATAGACATCTGCCGGGCGCGCATAAAGACGTAGAGCAGAGCGCGTGCATTCCTTCCTTCTTCGGCGGAACATGTGTCGTTGTGCAAGGTTCAAGCCGAGGAAGACGGCGGAATACCGCGCGCGGAGGTGCATAGTTTAGAGGTTCCCAGATCGCGAAATATGTATTGGCGATGCGTCCAGGGGTTTTTAAGGCGATTAAAAACTTCTGGAGGTATCGCCGGCGATCCTTCGTTGCGGCCGTCTCGACAGGCCTTGGATAAAGCCATCGAATGTGAATGTTGGAAGACGGTTAACGGTAGACTGCATGTTTTCAGATACAACCCTTCGATGAAGACCTATTTATTCACAATTTGGTATATAAACCAAATGTGATCATTTTTCTTTCGAAATCACCTTTATAGTGATGATCATCTTTCAGTGAAACAGTTTCGAAGAAACTTAGTTTACATCCTTTCTCAGTCGGAAATTTGTGAAAAAAGCCTTTATATGCTATTGAAACCTTCTTGGTGGTCCTGTAGCAAGTTCCTTCCTTCCAGAAGGCAGTAATCGCCGATGGCACATCCGAAGAAATCAAACATTAACGGTTCGAATCATCGATGGGAACTGAATCTACCAGATATGAACGCCACCTGATTCTCCATATCTCGTGATCTTTTTTTTTCCACGTCGTGCTGTTTTAATCAGTCGCTGGCATCCGTGGCTTATTGTAACTACACCACACGAGATTTTCTGTATTGCTACATGTTTGTGTAACCGAACTGACAGGTGGATGCTTGATCGTGCTGCGATCTCGAATTCCAAAAAAGAATAACCGTTCACTCCGAAGGTTAACAAAGCTTCGAAATGGCGGGCACAGGGACGGCTCTTAACAGAGACCGCTACTCGGTCGCATTCACCTCGACTAGGGCGCGCTTTTGAAAGTTTTCCCTTTCAAATGAAGATTGACGTCGAAATAACAGTTATTTGGCTACTATAATAACTGTTACAAAAAAAACTGAACAAGAGTCGTTTCGTAAAAATCGGAAACGAACGCGAGTCGCCCAATTGAAATTCCGCGCCACGTTTCGCATGGATCGCTTTCCTCGGCCGTCAGTAATGCGAAATAAATGCTTCTCCAAGGTGCAAACTAACGACGGCGGGGACTGTACGACTAGACGTTGGACTTGCACGCGATCAGGCGTCTCGCGGAGCCGCCACGTCTTTCTGGCGTTATGTATATATGTGTATGCAAAAAGAATAGCGCGATTGATAAGGCCGTATCTCGTGGTTCAACTGCTAACCGCCGTTCCTTCTCCTTATCTCCCGAGAGCCGTGGCTGGATGATAACGTTCGTCTTCGTTTGAATTTTAGATGATGTCGCCGTCGTCGTGTCACTTAGGCTGCAATCAAGGATGGATTCATGATGTATGGCCCTAATAGTTTCGGTGGTTACCGGAGGGATTAATTTGTAGTCGAGTTGGATGATCCATTGGGGGGGAAATTTGATGGTGGTGGTTCGATTTCCGACCAAACACGTTGATGTGATATCCGGTTTCCTGATGGTTCGAGGATTTGTCTGGAATTTAAGGGTCGTATTAACTAATTTTAGGTTCAATGTATAAACTTCCATGATTTGGATTATAGTTCTATGTGGGATAGTTTTTTCCATTATTTGGGGTTTGAAACTGAATAAGATGGATACACCGGAATTTCAACGAAGTACAGTGGGTAACTCCCTTTATATGCCAGCTCGAAACAACTTTGAATATTCCTGGCGGGGAAACACAGGGGTTATTTAGATAAGATAAAATGTTGATGTACTCTTGGGTAGGGTTGCGCCGAATCCTCGATTCGGCATCGATATCCAGTTGCTTCGTCCTACTTTTCAATTCCTTAATTTCTTAGGCAGAAACTTTGCCATAAAATTTCCAGCACTCAAAATATTGATAATAATAATAATAATAATTATAATGATGAGGTCTTAATTTCTAAAAGAAATCCCAAGTGGAAGTTCATCTAGAGGTGTTCTACCACTTAACCCTTGTTACAAGAAAAAAGAAATCGTGTGCTAATAAGTCAAGAAAAAAGTACAATCACATAACAAAGCATACGGAAAGAAAATACATAATTTTACAAAAATCTTCGAAGCCAATCAGAGAATGGAGCTAGCAGGAACTGAGAAGGAAATCTTTTTTTTGTGCTATTTCTGGTTGGTATATATATTTAATATATACATATATTTTATATTTATATTCAAATACTATTTGGGTGTAGGAATCTGTTTTAGTATTGCAGTTTATGTTGTATCTGTGCAATGTTTATTAAAAGATGAAATTTGTTTTTGTATAGAGTTTTTCTTACGTTTTTGAGCGCTCGTACTACTTACACGAGGGCTATATCATTTGGTCACGATGTCTGTATTTTTCGAATTAAGAGCCGAAAATGGTCTCAAACGACTATAATCGACTCACTGAAGACGAATCCGTCAAAAAATTCGAGTCTGTCCGTCCGTCCGTCTGTCCGTATACACGATAACTCTCGAACGGAATGTCCTAGAAACTTAAAATTTTCAGGATAGGTTCGAATCTCGAATGCCGCGGTCAAGTTCGTTATTGGGCAGAATTCACCCAGGGGTTCCGTAAATATAGCCGCTCGAAATTTTGTTTTTCTGATTACTTCAAAACTACTAATTCGATCGAGGTGAAATCTTGCACTCAGATGGAGAATTACGTGCTCAAGATACATGCAAAATTTTGTCCAGCTCGCATGACCAGAACCACAGAAATCATAGAAAATTATAACTTTGTAATGGAAAGACCTAAGGATTTGAAATTTTCAGGATAGGTGTGGATCTCGAATGTCACGGTCACGTTCATCAATGAGCAAAATTATACTAGGGGTTCCGTTAATATGGCCGTTTGAAATTCAGTTTTCTTGATGATTTCAAAACTATGGATTTGATCGTGACGAAATTCTGTATTTAAATTGAGAATGATAATTCTTCATAACTTTTGAACGGAAAGGCCTAGGGACTCAGAATTTTCAGGATAGGTTTGGATCGCGAATTTCGCGAATACGTTCATCAATAAGCAAAATTAGACTAGGGGTTCCGTAAATATGGCCGTTCAAACTTTTTTTTTCCTAATAAATTCGAAACTCCTTATTGGATTGGAATGAAATTTCGCACATAGATGAAGAATAATATATTCAAACTATGTGGGAAATTTTATCCAGATCGCATTACCAAGACCATAGATACCGTAGAAAATTCTAGAGAATTATCGAAAAAAAATTGGTTACCTAAAGCACTGACTTGTCTGGATTTTCGCTTTAGTTTGAAATTTTCTTTGACAGCTGTCAAAATATTTCCAATTGGTTTCTAAAACTGGAGAATGCGAATCTTCCTACGAGGTGGATGCACGAGCGCTCAAAAGCTCCTGATTTCACGGCAGTGCTTTTCTAAATTTTTTTGTCCAATGTTTCGAGCCATTTTTAAGTTGTTGATCATATCATCAGTTGGATAGATACATTATATATTTATCGACGAATGTTCTTGGCTTTATTCATATGCCATCTCTCTAATAAGTATACAGGATGCTTTTCAATTTGGGTTTTTTTTTCGACAGGCGCCGGAAGTTGATCATATGAAATATTCAATTTGAAAAAAATAGCAAAAAATATTAGGCATCAATATCTTGATACGACTCTGAGACGTGCTATCTCTGTGATGACCTGTGATGAATCACTCTATGCCATAGGCATGTAATCTTTTCTTGGCACTAGAATTTATCGCCAATTTGTATTCTTTCTCAACTTTTATAAGATTTTCCTGAACGGTATAATTCTCAAATTCAAAATAAAGAGGGGAAAAATTACTGATTGAAAAAGTCCTATAAAAAGAATTAGGAAGTTCACCGATAGAATTGATCCAAATTTTTTAAAATGGCCACCAGTTTGATGTGCACAAAGTCTTGCCCGGCGTAACAACGAATTGTTACATGCAGCAACTATAACATCAGTTTGCTCACGGAATAATGTCACAAGCATTTTCAATGCGTTGTCTTAGTTCTTCCACACTATTCACCTCACCGTCACACATACACTAATGTTTTCAAATTACCCCAAAGGAAGAAATGAAAGAGGTTGAGATCGCAAAACTTACCAAAATCATACGCATCATAGATGATTTTCCGTATACTGACCTATTAGACGGCGATTATAAACACATTAAGATATCAATACGAACCTAAGTCAGATCCGGGATGGGAATTTCTCAGATTCGCGGATAACTTCGATTTCGAAATACGCGGCTCTGGTGAATATTTCATGATTTTTGGTATATTGACTTATTTTGATTAGTTCTATTGCCTGTCAAAAAAAGCCTCACCAAGAAGTTGAACCAAACACCCTCTACGTGTTCAACCTGGAAGCCTATAAAATTCATTTTTTTGGCGAAAAAAGGTTGATGTAACGTTTTTTCGCAAAAAACGCTTTTAATCAAGAAAACCACAATAATAGAATAGATGAATTTGATATTTCACAATTTGTTCACGACAGTGACAGTGAGATCCGCTGTGGAAATGACGGCATCAATCCGCATTATCGGAGCCTGCCCGGCATAAAAACGTCCCAATCGAAGCAAATACGCCAAACCTTACGGAAACGGCCGTAAATATTCATCAAACCTATTGGGACGCAAAGGAAGCGTGTTTATTGCCGGGGCAAGGATTATTCTCCCCCCGTACATCACGAGGAATTCGAGATAAAAATTCATCAAATATAGAAGAAGGCACGTAGGGCGCAGTAGGACCGGGTCCGATATGAGGAACTATGGACGGCAGTTTGTCACCATTTGGACGCACTGATATGGCCGACAACGCAATAAAGCTTTGTCTATAAGGGCAATATTTCGCGAAATCCCATGCTTTTGAAAGTCGTAAAAAGTCTGGAGCGGTTCTGATACTTATTCGCTCGATATGTTTTATTGGAAACGGGAGGGGCTCGTCGGCTCCATTATTTCGGAATTTTAAAGTGGAGAGCAAGATGAATTCTCCGCAAATACGGCAATGTTGCCAAGGAATTGCTGAAATGTCGATAGGATTCTGCGCGAGATATCTTAATCTGAGTTTACGTGGGACTGAGACTTTTCATGAATTTCAACACGATATATCAAGTTTTAAAGATTGAGGACGTTACACCCAATTTGTCCACACACGACTCCTCTTTTTTCACCACCTCATTATCCCGATTTGTTTCCCGTCGAAAAAGCGCCAGCACCATTGCGACCTCTCCGTCCAGAAGATGATCCTTAACAGTACCCCGGAGACCACTGATCGAGTCGCGCAAAAACTTGCACGCAATCAATCCACGGAATGTCATAAATGCCCAACACGGCATTTTAGTGCCTTAAATGGCGAAAATTACAAGGTGGTTTTACGCAATCTGTGATTTCTTCCCGGTAACATTAATTAAGTTTTAAAAACTCACTGAACCGCTGAAAGAAGACGTATCAACAACTGTCATTGCGAGCTCGAATAAAAATCTAAACTGTTCCTGGAAGCTGACAGTGACGTGGAGGTTCTTCAAGGAGTTCTCGGAGACGTTTCCTTATATTTATTCCTCGTTGCTTCCGCCTGGTTTTTAAGAGGTGCGTTTCTTGCGATTCGAGGAAGATGTGTGGCAATTATGATGGCCTCATTAAATCTGCTTCATGATTGAATTGTTTTCATCGGAAATGTGGAGACATGGCAACAAACGATGCAGAAAGTTGGAGAAACCTGTGAGATACCCTTCTCACAGGAAGGTTTAGTACTTTTATCTACTTATTTTCATTATTCAACTACTTTTGAGCAGTTAATGGGATCTGTAAACAAACAACGTGAGTTATAATAACTCACTACAATAACTCCCTGCCTCTGTGCTTCTGAACAAGCCGATTGGCCGAAAGGAAACTGTCAATTATTGATATTTAGGGGGGTCACTTGAATAATTTTGGCGTTTTCTCAAATTAAGTTGATACCTGATTATTATTGTGAATATTTGCTGAAAAAGATGAATTCAGATAGTGAAAATGAATTATTATGTACACCTTCAGAAATAAGACAATCAGCCAATGTTACCATATAAAATTTATTGCCGAAAAATCCAAAAACAAATATGAAGGTATACAACAATTTTCAAGATTGGTGTAGCAGTACGAATATTAAGTCATCGTTTACAGAGAATGTTCTTTTGGCATATTTTAGTAAACTTAGCAATAAATATAAAGCATCGCCCCTATGGACTTTCTACTCCATGCTAAGAAGCACCATCAACACGTATAATGCATTGTTATAGGTAACTATTAAGATTTGTAAATAAAGTTCTTTCTCTGTATTTGAATCTTAGTATTTATTGTTATAGTCGTAGATAAAGTATAGTATTCAACTTGCGGTAATGGTCATAACTCACTTGATGAATTACAGCACTCGCCTTTGGCTCGCGCTGCAAACTTCTTCTGCGTGAGTCATGACCTACATTACCGCTCGTTGAATAATATGACCAAAGTTTTAGGAGGGAATGTGTTTATGAACTTCTCGTTATATTTGGACCTTAGGAACTCAACTTTGAAGGTAAAGTCCAATATAAATGTATAAAAAAAATCGTCGATTTGTTCAATTGGCAGTCATTTCGGAGGAAGGTCTCCCAAATCGATCCAAAGAACCGGCGGTGAATCACCGCAGCCAACATTTTCCCGTCCAATTATAACTGAATATCGGGAGGGCACAATACATCGTCGAGATTCGAGAACATCCCGGCGAGGCGAGTCGGGTCCGTTTTTTTCTCCCGTTGATAAAACTGAAAAGTGGCGAAGGCAAACACACAAGGCAAAAGATTGTCCGTCCAATTCCATCTCATTAGCGAGGGAAATGCCAGTGACAGCGGTCGGGGCTTGTCTCATGTAAGCGAGGCCTTATATAGAACCGGTTGGTTCACGAGAAGAAACGGAGAACATGGGGCCAATCCGAAGAAGAAGATAAGGTTTATCTGTTGGTACAGAGGTGGCGGACGATCGCGCTTATAACTACCGTTACGAAGTTTATCTGGTAGTGCGTATATAATGGTACAATTAGTGAATTATGGCGTCTTGGAGGCTACCGAAAATATTTTATGGGTTTTGGACGTTTTTCTTTGTTTTCGTATGAGATAAGGCTGCGAGGGATCGAACGGAGATGGTTCAATCTACCAAAACGAGTCGCATCAACGGTTATTATAATTATTCCAAACTAATATTCGAAATTTCATAACTGACTAACTGGAAGGATAAGCGCTTAGCGATATTAGAATATTCTGCTCCTTTCAATTTTAGGAAACTTCTAGTTTCCGAGATATGGATCTTTTTTGCAGTAAAAATTGCGAAATGTGTCATATTCATCCTATTTCTGACAGTTGTCATATAGGTTCACCAACAACTTAGATAATAAATACTACCAACATATTGTTTTGACAGCTCCTACATCCACCTGAAGTTTTTAAATCAAAATCGTAATGACCAATGAATATTGAATTTAATAGTTTGAATAAAATTAGGTTAGCTCACGTTAGGATAGTGTAAATTACAGATATTGAAGAATCGAGTTCTTATTCTAGCTAAGGATTGTGAAAGTACGATTCAATTGAAATTGACAGCCTTCTTGAAGTTCATTATCGAAGCTTAATTTTTATATTTTCAGAAACATATAATAGTATATTATTTAATGGGCGGTAATGTAAGTCATAACTCACGCAGAGATCACATTCGGCTCGTGCTGTAATTCATCAAGTGAGTTATGACCATTACCGCAAGTTGAATACTATACTTTATCTACGACTATAACAATAAATACTAAGATACAAGTACAGAGAAATAACTTTATTCACAAATCTTAATAGTTACCTATAACAATGCATTATTTATGGTGATTGTGCTTCTTAGCATGGAGTAGAAAGTCCATAGGAGCGATACTTTATATTTAGTGCTAAGTTCACTAAAATATGCCGAAAGAACATTCTTTGTAAGCGATGACTTAATATTCTTACTGCTACCCAAATCTCGAAAATACTGTATGGTAGCATTGGCTGATTGTCTTATTTCTGAAAGTGTACATAATAATTCATCTTCTCTATCTGAATTCATCTTTTTCTGCAAAACATTTACAATAATAATCAGGTGTCAACTTAATTTGAGAAAACGTCAAAATTATTCAAGAGACCTCCCCTCACTACCAATAATGGACTGTTCCCTTTCGGCCAATCGGCTTGTTCAGAAGCACAGAGACAGGAAGTTATAGTAGTGAGTTATTATAACTCACGGTGTTTGTTTACAGATACTTTAAATCGCCCAAAAGTAGTTGAAAAATGAATACATATAATTCGATAGGAGTATAGATAAACAAATTTTTCAAACATTTTTTTTCATGAAGGTTCGCGATATTTTAAAGAAGAAAAGGAAATGCCATGATTTTTATATGAAATGGAGTAATTATTATTAGTTATCTGTTAGAGTCAATTTACAATTAATCTGACATCAGAATGCATATCTCCTGAACTTTGATTTTTGTGATATTGAGACGAGTACTGTTCCATTTCTTATTTTTTAGTGTACCTAATGAAAGATTTTTGGTATATTGACTTATTTTGATGAGTTCTTCTGCCTGTAAAAAAAAACCTCACCTCTGAAAACACCCTTTATAGACAACAAATTTCAGAAGGATATATGGTGAATATTTTCTCAGATACCGAAGTTTACAATAATTTTTTTATTATTCTTATAGTGTTACGTTTCACAAACCTTCGAGTCGTTATCTACAGCTAGGTAACTAAAAAATTTCAGTTCGATCGTTCGAAAAAAAATTACGAAAAGCACTGCCGTGAAGGCAGGAGCTTTTGAGCGCTCGTACATGCACCTTGTAGGTAGATTCGCATTTTCCAGTTTTAGAAATCAATTGAAGGAATTTTCGACAGCTGTCACAAAAATTCCGAAACTTCTCCGAAACTCCAGACTTCATGTCAGTGCTTTAGGTGACCAATTTTTTTTCGATAATTCGCTAGAATTTTCTACGGTATCTATGGTATTTTGAACAGCCATATTTACGGAACCCCTAGTCTAATTTTGCTCATTGATGAACGTGGCCGCGATATTCGCGATCCAAACCCACCCTGAAAATTTCAAGTTCCTAGGCTTTTCCGTTCAAAAGTTACAATTTTCTATGGTTTCTATGGTTCTGGTCAAATTTCAAACGACCGGAATCCCTAGTATAATTCTGCTCATTGATAAACGTGAACGCGACATTTCAGATCCACACCTATCCTGAAAATTCCAAGTCCCTAGGCCTTTCCGTTCGAAAGTTATGATTTTCTATGGTTTCCATGGTTCTGGTCATGTGATCTGGAGAAATGTAGCTTGAATATATCATTCTCCATAAGTATACAAAATTTCGTCACGATCGAATATGTAGTTTTGAACTTATCAAGAAAACCAAATTTCAAACAACTATATTTACGGAACCCCTAGTATAATTCTGCTCATAGATGAACGTGATCCCGACATTCGAGATCCACACCTATCCTGAAAATTTCAAGTCCCTAGGCGTTTCCGTTCAAAAGTCATGCGATCTGGACAAAATTTCACATGTAGCTTGAGCACCTCATTCTCCATTTGAGTGCAAAATTTCATCTCAATCAAATTCGTAGTTTCTAAGTAATCAGGAGAACAAAACTTTGAACGGCCATATTCACGGAACCCCTGGTGGAATTTGGCCCATTAACGAACTCAACCGAGGCATTCGGGAACTGAACCCACACAGAAAATTTCAAGTCTCTAGGTTTTTCCGTTCGCGAGTTACGGCCGGCCGGACGGACGGACAGACTCAAATTTTCCGACGGATTCGTCATCAGTGAGTCGAACATAGTCGATTGAGACCATTTTCGGCTCAAAATTTTAAAAATACAGACATCGTGACGAAATTATATAGCCCTCGTGTAAGTAGTACGAGCGCTCAAAAAATAGAAAATCGGTAGACTATATCTACGAAACCTTTCGGCGGATTTTGCATAATCACGAACTCAACCAGCGCATTCAAACCTCGAATGTACTTGAAATTTCAAAACTCAAGTCTTTTATTTCAAAATTGATATATTTTATTGGGGGACGGCCCAAATCAAATTTCTGGAATTCGAATTCTACATCTGTGAGCCAAACCAAAAATTAGAACCCTGCTCAGAGCTGCCCTGCAATAATAATTCCATAGACAGACTTTGGAAATTGCCTGAACAATTCTCCATTAAACCGACCATCGTCAATGACATCGAGAGAATATGTATGAAAAACTTTATCACTTTTCGTTCAACTTTAAGTGTTCGAAACAAGAAGTTTCACATTATTAGTGACGCTAAAAGGCACCGTCTTTCTTGTAAGAAGTTACTTAACGGTGATAAATGCTCGACGGAACCCTTGCATCCTATTATACTAATGTAATATTAATTTGGTCGAGGCATTTTAAAGCCAGATGAGGATAAAAATTCCTCTGTGAGGTTAGGCGTAATAAATCTCCAGGCGTGTTGACAGCCAACAAAAATCTATTATACGCACATTAGAAATTAACAGTTCGTGAAATTAATCATCATTTTTCTTGTGTCATGATGAATGATTCACGTCTGTCGAATATATTCAATTAATGGTAGAAATTGTGAAAAATATTGATAATAAACTACAAAATTTTAACGAATTTCGTTACTACTCCGAATGGATAATTTGTTCTTGTTATTAATTCAAGTCATTTTATGTTAATGATTACTGAGATGCCAAAATGCTGAATGATCGTTTTTTATGGACAAACTTGAATTATGTCCTTTGATCTTCGCAACTTACCGACAGCTTCTCACAAAAATGTTCAAGTGTGCCTCTGGTTCAAAGTAAATATCGCAAACCAGAAACGGATCGTCGCTCTTCCTCGAAAAAATGACGCGAAATCATTAAATATAACCAGCAGGCGAACTCTCGGCGGTATTCTCAAATTATCCGTCGATTGTGCCGTCATTAAAACGGAAAGAAACCAGGAATTCCTGCACATTTTATATAAATATGTTAAATTCAACGTCGCCCGCCGGTCCCCGCGAACGCGAAGAGGCGGAGGGACGGGGAAAAAACGGGTAGGCCTTTCAGAGGACTGCGTTCTTCCACCGCAAAAAGCCGAGATCTTCGAGTTAGCCTCCAATCAGACGGGGATCGGACTCGCCGATGTTACATTTTTCATAAGCCGAACCTTGTCAGGCATCCTGTGACGGACGTCCCGCAGTTTTATAGGCGACCGAACTTGTTTAATACATCAGATCCGCCATTTGGGCTTGTTATTGGCTGTCCAATATAGTTTTGCTATCGCGAATTGTTATTGTGGTGCTAACAGATCGTAAAGACGGGATCTGGCCACGAGGGGGAGATTTTCGGCCGATAAGAGGAGAATGCAGAATCCGCTAATCATTTGACCACAACTGGGTCGATCTCTGTTCTAACGATTTAAAATATCCAGAATTAATCGTGTTTGAGGCCGAACCGACGAACAGACGGACAGAATTGAATTTGACCACGAATTATTCGTCTTTGAGTAGAATCTAATCTTCCACAATGGTGCTTTGTATTTATCACTATAGGTACCATTTTTCTAGGTATTTCGATCCAACAATTTAATAAATGCCAAACAGGCCCGAAAAACTTTTCAGATTTAAATTTTGAATTTCGGGTTATACCTGCCAACTTGGCTACTTCTTTCGATAATGGTAGCACAATTAACTTCAGTCAAAACCGTGTTTACTCTCGAATCAATTTTTTATTTTGTTCTTCGTTCAGTTTTTTTCCCAGCCGTTATGTTCAAGTCGATTTTCGCGATGAAGATCCCCTGATGGATCTTTTCGTTACCATAATCTTTCGGTTTAACGCTTCAACACCGATAAATATGTAATTTCAACTTTTCGATACAATTGACGTTGTAACCATAACCGCTAACTGGCAATTCCGATGATTGGGCATAATGAAGGCGAAAATGCCCATGCCGAAAATTGCTTCATTATTTTCGATTGAAAGGTTCTTCGTGCACCTTACACGGGAAAGTGGAACGAGGCGTTGCAGTGCCCCGGAGAACCGCGGCCGGCTGGGTGATTGGGGGTTATGCGTGAGGCCGTTTTTTTCGAAGTCGAAGTGTTCTCACCGCTATTACGGCAATTTCAACCGATATCCCCCTCGCGTTGTCCATGTGGTCTTTGTGCCAGACGGGATGGAGGAATTCATTTGCGAGATACTTTCTCACCCTATATGAGAATCCCTTTATGAGAATATCTCGTCCTTCGGGGATATTCCTCTTCGGCACGCAATAATCCACACGCTTCTGTGGGTGGGTACGTGACCAAACCAGAAATTGCGGCGGAATCAGCTTCAACTTCCTGCACAACAGATCCATATGCGTAAATGTGCACATATGGAAGAAAGTTGGGTATTTCGAAAAAGTGTTTATCTGATGGCATGTCATAATTAGAACGTTATGTCACTCAATTTTGATGAAAGAAGGAAGCTCATTATGGTACTAAGTCCCATAATGAAATTCCATATAAAAAATTACGAAAAGCACTGCCGTGAAGGCAGGAGCTTTTGAGCGCTCGTACATGCACCTTGTAGGTAGATTCGCATTTTCCAGTTTCAGAAATCAATTGAAGGAATTTCGACAGCTGTCAAAAAAATTCTGAAACTTAGGCAAAACTCCAGACTTCATGTCAGTGCTTCAGCTGATCAATTTTTTTTCGATAATTCGCTAGAGTTTTCTACGGTATCTATGGTCTTGGTAGTGCGATCTGGACAAAATTCCGCACGTAGTTTGAATACATTATTACTCAGCTAGGTGCAAAATTTCATCCCAATCCGCTCAGTATTTTCGGAACTATCAGCAAAAAAATATTTTGAACGGCCATATTCACGGAACCCCTAGTCTAATTTTGCTCATTGATGAACGTGACCGCAATATTCGCGATCCAAACCCACCCTGAGAATTTCAAGTTCCTAGGCCTTTCCGTTCAAAAGTTACAATTTTCTATGGTTTTTGGTTCTGGTCCTGAGATCTGGACAAAATATTGTTTTAATATATGTGTATCAGGTTAACAGGGTGATAGGACTCTTTTGGTGATTGTAAACACTTTCTCTAACTTAGCCGACGTTTCATGGATATATTTCCACTTCCTCAGGCTGAAATTTATTCAAAAAATCAATAAACAAATGGGTCAACATAACATGGGTAAACTTCACAAAATAAATAAACAAAATTCCGACAGCACACACGACACAAATCAAATCTCGCCACATACTCCAGTAATTTATCCACTTAGACTCCCTCCATTCTCTTACCAATGCTATAATTAGTGTCCTCCACTAGGACTTTTGTTTATTTATTTTTTGTGAAGTGTACCCATGTAATGTTGACCCATTTGTTTATTGATTTTTTGAATAAATTTCAGCCCTGAGGAAGTGGAAATATATCCATGAAACGTCGGCTAAGTTAGAGAAAGTGTTTACAATCACCAAAAAAGTCCTATCACCCTGTTAACCTGATACACATGTTTTTACAAGGAGGACATGAAAATGCCGATGATACTAAACTGTATGGAAATGCCATAGCCGAGCATCAATTCCTTCAAGAAGACCTAGACTCGATTAGTCAGTGGTGTGAGGAATGGCTGATACCTCTTAACGTCGACAAATGCGTTGTACTTCACCAGGGAAAGAACAATCCACTCCGCACGTACACAATAAACGGTCAACCGTTACGCATAGTGTCCTCACATGTGGACTTGGGAGTGACTATTAACGCTGACCTAACTTGGTCCGAACACATAATATCCACATGCAAGCGCGCCAATACGCTGATCTACCTCATCCGCAAAACGTTCTCTCATTTATCATATTCAAGTTCGATAAAACTATACAAAACCTACGTTCGTCCAATCATGGAGTATGCAGGTTCAGTGTGGTGTCCGGTCTTGGTGCGCGACAGGAACTTGTTGGAAAGTGTTCAGCGTCGAGCCACGCGTGTGACTTGTGCTGAAGTGCGGCCAACCTATCCCGAAAGACTGAGGATGGCACAACTGATAGCTTTTGATCAACGTAGACTCCGTGGGGACCTTATCATATCTTTCCGTATAGCCAAGTACAATTATGCTAATCTTAGGGAACTTCTCATCTTCAACAATGATCCGCGGTTGAGAGGTCACACTTTCAAATTGAAAAAGGAGAAGTTTGCCACAAGACAGAGACAATATTTTTTGTTCAACCGTATATTCGAGACATGGAATGGCTTACCTGGTGATGTAGTGAATTCTGACTCAGTGAATAGTTTTAAAAACAAAATAGACAGTTGCTTGTTTGGTTGATTTG
Source organism: Aphidecta obliterata (assembly GCA_963966015.1). Lineage (NCBI taxonomy): Eukaryota > Metazoa > Arthropoda > Insecta > Coleoptera > Coccinellidae > Aphidecta > Aphidecta obliterata. The sequence goes on along the minus strand of OZ014435.1, from coordinate 13,432,337 downwards.
TTTCTGTGCATATATTAGTTGTTTTTTTTTTTCTCTGCATGCACTCAGTCGGCTTATTGATTTCTTTAGTTTTTAGGCTTATATAGGACTTAGTCCTCAGCCTTCATTTATATGTAATAATAATAATAATAATAATAATAATAATAATTCTCGATTAAAATACGAAATTTCATCTCGATCGAATCCATAGTTTCGAAATTATCGAGAAACCAGAATTTCAAACGACCGTATTCACGGAACCCCTAGTATAATTCTGCTCATTGATAAACGTGAACGCGACATTTCAGATCCACACCCATCCTGAAAATTTCAAGTCCATAGGCCTTTCCGTTCGAAAGTTATGATTTTCTATGGTTTCTATGGTTCTGGTCATGTGATCTGGAGAAATGTAGCTTGAATATATCATTCTCCATTAGTATACAAAATTTCGTCACGATCGAATCTGTAGTTTTGAAATTATCAAGAAAACTAAATTTCAAACGACCATATTTACGGAACCCCTAGTATAATTTTGCTCACAGATGAACGTGATCACGACATTCGAGATCCACACCTATCCTGAAAATTTCAAGTCCCTAGGCGTTTCCATTCAAAAGTTACAATTTTCTATGGTTTCTATGGTTCTGGTCATGCGATCTGGACAAAATTTCACATGTAGCTTGAACACCCCATTCTCCATTTCATCTCAATCGAATCTGTAGTTTTCAAGTAATAAGGGGAACAAAACTTTGAACGGCCATATTTACGGAACCCCTGGTGGAATTTGGCCCATTAACGAACTCAACCGAGGCATTCGGGAACTGAACCCATACTGAGAATTTCAAGTCTTTAGGTTGTTCCGTTCGAGAGTTTTCGTGCTTACGGACGGACGGACGGACGGACAGACTCGAATTTTCTAATGGATTCGTCATCAGTGAGTCGAACATAGTCGATTGAGACCATTTTCGGCTCAAAATTCGAAAAATACAGACATCGTGACGAAATGATTTAGCCCTCGTGTAAGTAGTACGAGCGCTCAAAAACATGCGATGGTGTGATCAGAAAAGTTTATTCAAAATGCATAACTATGTGCAAAACTATTTATTATAAATGGTAATTTGCAATATTAATTCCAATGGATTCTAGAGTTCTTACATCAGTCGTTGATGCTTTTTGGTAAACTTGTAATTCTGTTTGGTTGTTGGCACCGAAAATTGCTTCTGATATTTTTTTCTTTTGCTCTTTCGAATTTTCGATGTAACTTTCAGCAACAGTATTGCTCTTCCAATTCTTCAGGGTGAGGTAAATTAAAAAAAGTAGCATTACTTTTGGCAATTTACCAAAGGTGTGAATTCCAACGGGTTGTTTCGTGCATTTCTTATTTTTTAAGTGACAAAAAAACGTCGATGGTTTTTGTTGCAAGGTCTTATTTTCACATATTGTCTGACAAGTTCTACCATATTCAATCCTGGGATATTCCCCGATGGTACAAAAAATTCTCGCATTATCTTTATTTTTGTATTCGGTAAAATTATTCTAAAAGCGGATCCTTCATTTATCATATTTTCAACAAGCATATTTGTCAGTTTCTTCCATCTGCATGCTCCACTTAGTCCAATTATCATAGGAACTTTTTGAAATAAATATGTATCATCTGATGCTTTCGTTAAAAACTTTGTGACATCTTGTTTAGTAAAAATTTTGGATTTTTTAGCTCTGTAACCTTCTGATTTACATTTACGTAATGCAACCAGCTGTAGGTACTTGCTAATATCGACGTTTCTTCTTGTTAATAAAATACTTCTTATCATCGAATGATACGACCAGAGAGAAGAAGCTTTTCTTTCCTTAGACAAGCATTCAAAGTAAAACAACAATACTTTATCATGTGTGATATTCTCGATTTTCTTAGTAGAACACCTTTCTTCGTACCGATTGAACGCTATTTCATATACACTCCGTGATTCTTCCGGCAAAAGGGAGTCCACGATATTTCGCCATTATTATTCAAATTATATGCAATTCTACGTGACACTTGTTTGAGAGCAGATAAATAAATATTGCCGTTACAATTATGATCTTTATGACATAAATAACTATTATTGGCTTAAATAAATCAATCTTGAACTGGAAGCGCTCATTCAAAATTTAAAAAAAGACCGCTTGGGTCCAGATTCTCCGGGATGTTTAGGTAATCTTAGGATTGCATAATACGTAAATTCACCAACGAACTTCCTCCCTCAGAATAACCCGAATGAGAACGAAATTTCACAACCGATCCCTCCTTGTAACTCCAACACCCAACGGCTCGGCTAACCTCCGCAAAGCCGTGGCCGTCATCCCCGGCTTGCATATTAAAATTGCATTCATGCCCGGCCATAATAAAGATAATAAACAGAGTACAACATAAGTAGTTTATTGGGGAGCGGCGTAGGCGCTGAATTAACAACAAAGCCGTGGCCCGGGTAGCTCGCAGAGGGCATTTAACGGCGCTAAGCGAGCCCGCTTTCGACGCGCGGGCCCCGTCCTCCGGTGCATTACGACGTAACCCATTCCTCCAGACCGCAACTTGAGTAACTGCAGTCTTAATAACTGTCTGGAAACCCGGCCCTCCGTCCGATACTCTATATGGGATGATGCACCACCCCCGAGTGGATTTAGTGGCCGGGACCCCTCAGCAGTCTGCCGGGGCGTTGTGGGTTCCCGCCGACGCCGCATCGTACACACGTCCGTCCGTAATATAAATAGATACCGGAGGAATTGTATAGTCGCTCGAGAATTCGTCCGTGTTTGTTCAGCGGTGTCTGATTGTTATTTATGGCCATTGGAAACCGATAATCCGATTTACATTGCTCCGTCGTACGGACTTGCACGTTCTTGGCCGCTTCGATTGGATATCTTAATTTCGTGTGATGCAGGAGCCGCCCATCGGGGGTAATTTTCCGATGGAAGAAAGGGGAGTGTGACTCTGGCAGCATCAGATTAATCCACGATGGCTCTCCCTTATTAAATACTGCTGGTCGTGTGATAAATGGTTATACCAATAATTTCCCATGAGAAACAAAAAAATTATTTTTCCATAACTCACGAACTCAACGAAGTTGGCCAGTTTTCGTATTTGGTAGGAAAATTGTTTATCTACTCCTATTGAATTACATATTCATTATTCAACTATTTTTGAGCAGTTAATAGTATCTGTAAACAAACAACGTGAGTTATAATAACCATCTGAATTTTTTTCTCGATAATTTGAAGACTGTTGTTTCGATCGAATTACACCTTTGTAGTTGGGTTAGGTTAGGCTAGGTTTGTTGGAAAATATCGACAAACTGGTTAATTTGGCATTAAGTGAGTATTGTATCACTAGAAACATGAAAAAATTTAGAAAAGCACTGCCGTGAAGGCAGGAGCTTTTGAGCGCTCGTACATGCACCTTGTAGGTAGATTCGCATTTTCCAGTTTTAGAAACCAATTGAAGGAATTTTTGACAGCTGTCAAAAAAATTCTGAAACTTAGGCGAAACTCCAGACTTCAAGTCGCTGCTTCAGCTGATCAATTTTGTTTCGATAATTCGCTAGAATTTTCTACGGTATCTATGGTCTTGGTGATGCGGTCTGGACAAAATTTTGCACGTACTTTGAATACATTATTCCTCAGCTAGATGCATAATTTCATTACAATCCGATCAGTAGTTCCGAAACTATCTGGAAAAAAATATTTTGAACGGCCATATTTACGGAACCCCTAGTCTCATTTTGCTTATTGATGAACGTGACCGCGATATTCGCGATCCAAACCCACCCTGAAAATTTCAAGTTCCTAGGCCTTTCCGTTCAAAAGTTACAATTTTCTATGGTTTCTATGGTTCTGGTCATGCGATCTGGACAAAATATTGCTTCAATATATCATTCTCGATTAAAATACAAAATTTCATCTCGATCGAACTCGAAGTTTCGAATTTATCGAGAAAACAAAATTTCAAACGACCGTATTTACGGAACCCCTTGTATAATGTTGCTCATAGATGAACGTGATCACGACATTCGAGATCCACACCTATCCTGAAAATTTCAAGTCCCTAGGCATTTCCGTTCAAAAGTTACAATTTTCTATGGTTTCTATGGTTCTGGTCATGCGATCTGGACAAAATTTCGCATGTAGCTAAATCACCTCATTTTCCATCTGAGTGCAAAATTTCATCTCGATCGAATCTGTAGTTTTCAAGTAATCAGGGAAACAAAACTTTGAACGGCCATATTTACGGAACCCCTGGTGGAATTTGGCCCATTAACGAACTTAACCGAGGCATTCGGGATCTGAACCTACACTGAAAATGTCAAGTCTCTAGGTTGATCCGTTCGAGAGTTATCGTGCTTACGGACGGACGGCCGGACGGCCGGACGGACAGACTCGAATTTTCCGACGGATTCGTTATCAGTGAGTCGAACATAGTTGATTGAGACCATTTTCGGCTCAAAATTCGAAAAATACAGACATCGTGACGAAATGATATAGCCCTCGTGTAAGTAGTACGAGCGCTCAAAAAAAATCGGAAGAACTTATTTATTCGATCTTTAGATTTAAAACCCGAAATGTGAACTTTGATCATTTCAGGGGGGTGGGGTGGTTAGAAATGTTTTTCTTCAAAGGATCTCAAATGTTCAATTATTATTGGAAATAATAACCAAATTGAGCCGTAGTGTAGAAATTTAAAATCGATCATAAAAACGAAGTTAAGACTTCTTCTTGCATGTTATCAGAGCAGATCTTAAAAATTTGACGAAAAATTCAAGAATGAAATCCAAAAATTCATTGCTGAAAATATATTGAACGTTATCATTAAATTCGTTGAGTGCATTGATATAATGTTACGACTGGTAGTTTGCGAGTTATAAATGTTGAATATCACACCAATACAAGCCAAATTGTCTTTTTTCAACAGTCTTCCTAACCGAGTGTTGATTAGAGGTATATTTTTTAAAAAAATATAAGGGATATTCTGTGAAAGAGCAATTTTTTAAATCAAATCTAGGGAAATTTCAGGCTTAATCTAACTGTAACGATTGAAAAGATATAGAGAAAAAAAATTCTTTATTTCAATATTTTTGACAAGCATTCTGAACAACCAAATGAAAATCTTTACATATTTCATTATTTCAGAATTGAACTATATCTCCTATGAGAATTACAGAAGTGAAATTTGGCACTTTCTTCGATTTCAAGAGAAAATAAACATCTTTATCAACTCCTACTGAATAATAGATTCATTATTCAACTACTTTTGAGCAATTAATAGTATCTGTAAACAAACACCGTGCTCACTCCTATAACTCCCTTGCTCTGTGCTTCTGAACAAGCCGATTGGCCGAAAGGGAACAATCCATTATTGGTATTGAGGGGAGGTCACTTTAATAATTTTGACGTTTTCTCAAATTAAGTTGATACCTAATTATTATTGTGAATGTTTTGCTGGAAAAGATGAATTCAGATAGTGAAGATGAATTATTATGTACACCTTCAGAAATAAGACAAGCCGCCAATGTTACCATACAGAATTCATTGCCCGAAAAATACCAAAACAAATATAAAGGTATATACAACAATTTTCAAGATTGGTGTAGCAGTAAGAATATAAGTCATCGTTTACAGAGAATGTTCTTTTTCATATTTTAGTGAACTTAGCACCAAATATAAAGCATCGCCCCTATGGACTTTTTACTCCATGCTAAGAAGCACAATCAACATAAAAAATGCAATGTCATAGGTAACTTTGAGATTTGTAAATAGAGTTCTTTCTCTGTAGTTATATCTTAATATTTATTGTTTTAATCGTAAAAAAAGTAAAGTATTCAACTTGGGGTAATGGTCATAACTCACTTGATGAATTACAGCACTCGCCTTCGGCTCGCGCTGCAAACTTCACCTTCGTGAGTTATGAGCTACATTACCGCTCGTTGAATATACTATTCTTCGATAACCATGAGTTTATTTTTGGTCTCTCGGACTTTCGACCAATTCCATGAAATTAAAAGTGCATTTTGAAAAAAAATTGAAAAGAACTGTATGAAGTCAGTACAATAGTGTCATTTTAATTTTATAAACTTCAAAGATGGAATTATATCGAATATTTTATAAAAAGAGCAAAAACTTGCACATAATTTCCGCATACTTTTTCGACACGAATTGTTTTGTACTTTCCCAATCACTAAATCGGGTCTAGGGGGCTTTAAATTTTTGGAACTCGTTTATTACTCCATAACCGAGCAATTTAAGGAGTTCTTTCTCGACCGCAAGTTTTTTACCTGCCATAAAAATTAGGTCAACTTTTGTCCTTCTTCTTTTTTATTATCCAGGTATTTCAGAAAGCGTGAAATCCATTTTTTTATGAATAACTCCTACCTATACAGTCTAACGCATGCCTTTGGTGAAAGTTCTCTAGGTTTTTTACTGCTTTTTGAGATTCTGCGAATGTAGGTTTGCACCCGATTAGCAAGGGTAGTTTTTTAAGGAGTAGAAAGTTGTATTGTTCTATCAACGTAAAAAACTTTCACATTGCTCCCTTTGCCATCCCCATGAATCATTCCTCGGAACGAATCACCAAAAAGGTTCTGTCAAAAATATAAAGGGCTCAAAATTAGTTTTGACTTTTTGCAGATTTACAACACTCGCAAAATTTTCCAGCGATATATTCTTATAATTTCATACCGACTTTCTACAGAAATTTTTTACCACTTAACTTTCTCTTATATTTGGGCTTGTTTGGATTTTCGATGATTATACTGGGCAAATAGAAATAAAAAGAAAGCAGAGAACATCTGTTATGTTACGACCATTTTGGCAAGACCGAGGCTAGGTAATTATGAGGGTTCTTTGAATGGTTATTTTAATGTTTGCATCGTTAGCGAAATATTCAACAAAAATGATAACAATAATGTATTTAGGAATTTTCAAAAGAATTGGAATTATTTTCAGGGCAATATGAAATATGACAAAATACTAATAAATCCAGTTATTCAAAATCGAAATGAAATACTGTGTATATACTGTGATATTTCATTATTTTTTTTATAAAAATAAAAAACTCAATGATTTTATTGAAATTATTAACAAATATGTACAATTTGATCGAATAGAGGCTGTCATTTTCTGGTTGACGAATTAAGTCGTCGTGGCTGCGAGTCCTTCAACCGATCACCATATCGCTCGTCCACTGCCCTTTTTTTCCCGGATAATTAAGAGTCACAAATATCTCAAGACCCGGCGTTTAATTTACAACGCGAGATGGAGGTAATAATATCGCATTTTGAACGGAGATTACTCATACGGATGTCTTCTTTACCGCTCTCTCTCCTGTTCTGATTTCACCAGCCTCGTCTTTATCATCGGAATGTTTTATAAATTCCCTCGGCCCGATTTATGATTCCAAGGAACCCGCTTCTATCGTTTAATATATCTTTCAACGTGAATTAGTGTTGGAACCAGGGAGGATAAATTAGTTTGGAGGATAAATCTCCCGACTCCCTGCTTATATAGAGTGCCAAAATTAATCGCCGGGTATATTATCACCACTGCTGCTGCTGCGCCCCAAATTAGATAGAAATGTCGAGGTACCTACTCCAAGAGCTAATTCTGAAGTTGTTACATTGTTAAATTCAAATTATTTGTTTGCATTCTCATCGTCATGACCGGATTTTTTTTATTGATTTTGCTGATAAACATTTCATTCGTCATTTTGTTCGTAGTCGAATAAAAAAATATATTTTCAAAAACTCCGGCATCTTTGAAAATATTTGCGATTTCCTGCTGAAATTTTGTTTCTCCTTCGTTGAATTCGTCGATAGGTTAACGAGAAACTAACGATACCGAGATTAGGGATAAATGGTCTTAGATAACGCCTCTTATGTGTTTTCTCTACCCTTCAGGAAGTGTGTAGACACGGTGTTTTCAAAGGTGAAGAAGCTATGGTACTGGCGAAACACGTGGTGTTGTAAAACTCTCAAGTAGTGAAAATCGTAGGCTAAGTTAATAAATGATACAAAATAAAAATTATACAGACACATGTATATGCCAGATTTATACAGTTTTTATGCAACAATCGGAAAATCATAGGTTCTCAAGATAAGGGCTTCATGATTTTCAGGCCTGAATACGATTCCTTCATTAATGGGATCAGAAGAAGTAGCTTCATAAATTTTTGCACATCTGCAGCTCATTCGAAATAATAACGGAAAAAACGGTTGAATTGGAGCTTGGGCCACTTCGCAACGTTGCCACTAGCAGCAAGAATTATTCAAATGCATGAAATTATTAGAAAAATGGCCTAGAATGAACCAGGCGATTTGAAGCATCCATCTTTTTTGAGCGCTCGTCCTGCCGTAAGCACGATAACTCTCGAACGGATCAACCTAGAGACTTGAAATTTTCAGTGTAGGTTCAGATCTCAAATGCCTCGGTTGAGTTCGTTAATGGGCCAAATTCCACCAGGGGTTCCGTAAATATGACCGTTCAAAGTTTTGTTCCCCTGATAACATGAAAACTACAGTTTTGATTGAGATGAAATTTTGCACTCAAATGGAGAATTAGGTGTTCAAGTTACATGTGGAATTTTGTCCAGATCGCATGACCAGAACCATAGAAACCTAGGAAAATTGTAACTTTTGAACGGAAACGCCTAGGGACTTGAAATTTTCAGGATAGGTGTGGATCTCGAATCTCGTGATCACGTCCATCTATGAGCAAAATTATGATAGGGGTTCCGTAAATATGGTCGTTTGAAATTTAGTTTTCTTGATAATTTCAAAACTACAGATTTGATCGTTGCGAAATTTTGTATACTAATGGAGAATGATGTATTCAAGCTACATTTCTCCAGATCACATGAACAGAACCATAGAAACCATAGAAGATCATAACTTTCGAACGGAAAGGCCTAGGGACTTGAAATTTTCAGGATAGGTGTGGATCTGAAATGTCGCGTTCACGTTCATCAATGAACAGAATTATACTAGGGGTTCCGTAAATACGGTCGTTTGAAATTTTGGTTTCTCGATAATTTCGAAATTGCGGATTCGATCGAGATGAAATTCTGTATTTTAATCGAGAATGATATATTAAAACAATATTTTGTCCAGATCGCATGACCAAAACCATAGAAACCATAGAAAATTGTAACTTTTGAACGGAAAGGCCTAGGAACTTGAAATTCTCAGGCTGGGTTTGGATCGCAAATATCGCGGTCACGATCATCTATGAGCAAAATTAGACTAGGGGTTCCTTGAATATGGCCGTTCAAAATATTCTTTTGCTGATAGTTACGGAAATACTGAGCCGATTGGGATGAAATTCTGCACCTAGCTGAGTAATAATGTATTCAAACTACGTGCAAAAATTTGTCCAGATCGCACCACCAAGACCATAGATACCGTAGAAAATTCTAGCGAATTATCGAAAAAAAATTGATCAGCTGAAGCACTGACATGAAGACTGGAGTTTCGCCTAAGTTCCAGAATTTTTTGACAGCTGTCGAAAATTCCTTCAATTGATTTTTGAAACTGGAAAATGTGAATCTACCTACAAGGAGCATGTACGAGCGCTCAAAAGCTCCTGCCTTTACGGCAGTGCTTTTTGTAATTTTTTTTCAAATTTTGGTCCAAATATTCCTACTCTTATTTGACATTTTTGGTTCATAATTCTTCACGTCATACCATTTGTTCGAGTCGTGATTATAATGAACAAAAATCACCTAGTCAACAACTGGTATTCTAACTATCGAGTTGAATAAGTTGCACTAGTAAAATTTCTGAAAAAAATGTCGTCTCCAAATTTTTCTTTTTTCAGCATTTTTTATACTTTGAAGTAAATTTATAGCCAAAGTTTGATATTTATACCAAAACCAAGGAATGGTATAACAAATAATCAGATGAAATAATTTAAAAAAAAATCACACCAACAACAATGCTCTAATCAACTCGAATGCAATGAAACTCTGTTTTCAAGACGATCGTTTTGGCGAAATGGTCGCGGCAATGCATCCACCTAACCAGTCGTTGAACAAAAGGCGGGGGCGTGTCCTCGAGCAACATGAATTGAATAAGAGTTGTAATTAAATTGTAATACCTCATGCATATTGTCATAACTCCGTGGCAGAGGTGTAATTTCGAGCATAAATTTATGCAAATGATCGTGTAATTATGGTTTTAATGAATAGTTCCTAATCGATATGCATTTCGAGTGGAAACGTCGTACTTTGCGTGAACGATTTTCAATTAATCGGTCGGTCGTACGACTAGAATTGTTGGCAAAATTTGGATTGAGTACATTTTTCACCAAGAATATATTGTTTTTCGATGATTTTCATTCCGAAAATAAATGACGAAACTGATGATTCTAATTCCATATTGCAATTTTTTGTACGGCGGACTGAAGGGCATTGCTTTATTATTTCCAATAATAATCCATCGAACTCTGATAATGTTGCGTTCTGTTTGTTTTCCCGATCAATTGCCCCCTTGATTTACGGTCTTGATAGCCGAAGAGGTACTAATCTCGAAGGCGCTCCAACCCAATATTCTTGTGGAAGCCGCGCATAGACAGGCCCCTATATTTCCGATGATAAACCGTCCAAGGACCGCACAATTCAAATCCTATCCAGTCCCGATCTTTATCCGAATTTACGAGGTTATTGTTTCCTATTTTATACGTAACATCTATAAGGGTCGATTATTCAACGCTGACGCCTCTGATAACGCGTTTTGTTCTGTTCCAGGTAAGAGAGAGACGGCGGTAACGTGGGGAGTGACTGGAAGTTTATAGCCGGCACCCCGTTAACTGGTAATTAACCGCTACAATGGCACTCGTGAGTACATATCACATGATCCATCTCCCGTTTGTTTTCTGTGCTCTCGGCCTCTCCGCTCTGTGCGCGCGGAGATTGGGCCCCTTCGGACTCGGCGATTTCTGCAGCCGGTTCGCCGGGTTCATCTGGCCTGGAATCTGTGTTTCCTGAGGTCATTCGTCATGGGAAAACCTGAGAGGTTCTATGGTTGTTTCACAGAGAATGAATGTGTTCGGTATCATCGCTTTTTTTCTATGAACAAGAGCGTTAACATTCCGCAAAAGCTCCAGACTTCACGTCAGTGCTTTCCTCGAATTTTTGTAACATCATCATCATCATTATTTTTCATTATTATTGAAATATGAGACTCAAAAAAAATTTTTTATCAGTTGGCCAACAGGGTATTTCCTCGATATTGTCTATAACTTCGCTGAGGAATTGCTTGTGTTGAAATATAAAAAACAATATATTCGATAAATTGAGTTATATAAAAATTCAGCTTTACAGCTGTTCTACGTGGAAAGTGAATCGATCTTTTCTGATGTGCTGGAAAAAATGAGAAATTTGATATATTCCATATGATTCTTCGATTATATTTTGGTATTGTCGATTTCATCCTGAATTTCCGTGCATTCTACCCCCTATAAACCAACATCTCAGTGGGGTTTAAACATAGGCATAAAACAGAACTTTCCCTCTGAATTTCCTCTTGCCATTCAAACTCACCGGCTGCTTATGCTAATGCCCCAAAAAACGACATTCAGATACACAGACATTGTTCAAACGTCGTTTCGAAACGACACGTCCACCACCCGCACAAAATGACATCTAACTCAACGGCTACATTCGAAAACGTTTAGACTTATTGAAAAGGGTGCATTCGAAATTCGCTTTCCAATTTTGAGAGTTGCTTATCGTAAATATGCCATTTGGTATGTGCGGGGTTTCGGATGAGTCAGATAATATCCAATCTCTCAATAAAAAATGGATTGGGATTCGATTTCGGGGTGGGTATAGGGGTGTGTGAGCTGCTGCGAGATGGGGTTCGAACGCAGGTCCCTCTTCGTCGACGTACGTGCACCTCAATTTAAATACTTTTTTAGGTGATCTTCAGGAAGTTCAGGAAAATTGCAAACTTTTGTTTTATCTCCAAAAAAAAATCCTGATGTATCATTCTGTATCATTTTATGGTCTCCGTCTGAACCTCAATTCAAAATAGTTTTTGAAGGTGAGCTTTTTTTTCGACCAGCAAAAGAACTGATCAAAATAAGTTATTATACCAAAAATCTTTCATATAAAATATTCACTAGGGCCGAGTATTTCGAAATCAAATTTACCCTCGAATCTGAGAAATTCCCAGCCCGGATTTGACTCATATTGATATCTAAATGTGTAGATATTACCAGCTGTCTAAGGTCAGTATACGGGAAATCATTTATGATGCATATGATTTTAGTAAGTTTCCATTCTCAACCCCTGTGATTTCTTCTTTGGGGTCATCTGAAAACATTAGTGTATAAGGACGGTGAGGTGAATAGTGCGAAAGAACTGAGCAAACTGATGTGATAGTTGCTGCATGTAACATTCGTTATTACGCCGGGCAAGAGTTTGTACTCATTAAAATAGTGAATACCATTTCGATTAATTTCTGTGAAAAATTTGGATCAATTTTATCGATTCCTAATTTTTTTTATATTTCTGCTTTGAACTGTAAGAATTATTCCGTTCAGGAAAACTCTTCTTATAATAGTAGAATGAGAATACATAAATTTAATATAAATTGTAGTGCCTAGAAAAGATTTCGAGGGAAGTCGAGCACTTTATTGAAATTATGAGGGAATGCACATGGCATTGTGAGATAACGCGAGTCGTATCAAGATATTGATGCCCAAGATTTTTTGCACTTTTTTCAACTCGAATATCTTATATGATCCACTTTCGGCGAAATGATCTCTTTCGATGAGTTCTAGCACATGTAAAAAAAATTACGAAAAGCACTGCCATGAAGCACCTTGTAGGTAGATTCGCATTTTCCAGTTTTAGAAATCAATTGAAGGAATTTTCGACAGCTGTCACAAAAATTCTGAAACTCAGGCGAAACTCCAGACTTCATGTCAGTGCTTTAGGTGACCAATTTTTTTTCGATAATTCGCTAGAATTTTTTACGGTATCTATGGTCTTGGTGGTGCGATCTGGACAAATTCGGCACTCAGTTTGAATACATCATTCCTAAGCTAGGTGCAAAATTTCATCCCAATCCAATCAGTAATTTCGAAATTATCAGGAAAAAAATATTTTGAACAGCCATATTTACGGAACCCCTAGTCTAATTTTGCTCATTGATGAACGTGGCCGCGATATTCGCGATCCAAACCCACCCTGAAATTTCGAGTTCATAGGCCTTTCCGTTCAAAAGTTACAATTTTCTATGGTTTCTATAGTTCTGGTCATGCGATCTGGACCAAATATTGTTTTAATATATCATTCTCGATTAAAACACAAAATTTCATCTCGATCGAATGCGTAGTTTCGAAATTATCGAGAAACCAAAATTTCAAACGACCGTATTTACGGAACCCCTAGTATAATTCTGCTAATTGATATACGTGAACGCGACATTTCAGATCCACATCTATCCTAAAAATTTCAAGTCCCTGGGCCTTTCCGTTCGAAAGATATGCTTTTCTATAGTTTCTATGGTTCTGGTAATGTGATCTGGAGAAATGTAGCTTGAATATATCATTCTCCATTAGTATACAAAATTTCGTCAAGATCGAACCTGTAGTTTCGAATTTATCGAGAAAACAAAATTTCAAACGACCGTATTTACGGAATCCCTTGTAAAATGTTGCTCATAGATGAACGTGATCACGACGTTCGAGATCCACACCTATCCTAAAAATTTCAAGTCCCTAGGCGTTTCCGTTCAAAAGTAACAGATTTCTATGGTTTCTATGGTTCTGGTCATGTGATCTGGACAAAATTTCACATGTAGCTTGAACACCTCATTCACAATTCGAGTGCAAAATTTCATCTCGATCGAATCGGTAGTTTTCAAGTAATCAGGGGAACAAAACTTTGAACGGCCATATTTACGGAACCCCTGGTGGAATTTAGCCCATTAACGAACTCAGCCGAGGCATTCGGGAACTGAAACCACACTAAAAGTTTCAAGTCTCTAAGTTGTTCCGTTCAAGAGTTATCGTGCTTACGGACGGTCGGATGGACGGACAGACTCAAATTTCGACGGATTCGTCATCAGTGAGTCGAACATAGTCTATTGAGACCATTTTCGGCTCAAAATTCGAAAAATACAGACATCGTGACGAAATGATATAGCCCTCGTGTAAGTAGTAAGTACGAGCGCTCAAAAAACCTCACCTTAAAAAACACCCTGTGTAGCAGTATTGAGTTTAGGAATATTTCAAGTTCACTATTGATTCGATATAAAAGTTAACCCAATATGAGTTTTTGAACTTTTTCTTTTAGTTATCTAGGACAAACAGACCGAAAAGTCTAGAGTTTTCCAGCTCAGCTTTATGAAAGTTACGCCTTTATTTTTTCTCATAGAACGATTTGCCCACCAGCAAATATGCTTCTATTAAATTATTAAACCGGATCTAAAACGAAGCACGGTTTTAACTCCTCTGTTTCTGAAAGCCTCCACGTTCTGGTGCCAGTGAAACGAAAATAAGTGTTCATTCCCACTTTCTGTTCGTTCCTTCTTAAAGATAGCTCAACTGAAAGTCTTGCAATTATCATGGTTTGTATTCTGGCTTGCAATCATAGATGTACAAACTCTAGCAGTTGTTTAGATAAAACCTCCAGCTGAATCAAATCTTGGTTGAAACGGACGCTATATAAGACTTTTCTCTGATATTTCCCCTTCACTGTAGGTTCTCAACGAAGCTTAAAGCGCACAGCGACTGGCACTGTTTCTGGTGTAAGTCCCAGAACAGGCGAAATAATATGATCTTCGTGGTTTCATTGGAATGCCCATGAAATTTTTTTTTGGCAAAAATACTCAGGTATGGTGTAACTTTTTCGAAAAGGAACGCTCTTAATAAAAAAATCCACAATAATCGAGCCGATGATTTCGGATTTACAATTCCACAATTCGTTCATAATAGTATCAACCAGTGGCGCAGCTAGGATTTTGTTTTGGGGGGGGCTGAACTGAACAATTAATAATGAAACTAGAAATATACGAAAGATGGGAAAAAAATTCAAAAATGACGAAAAGCACTGCCGTTAAGTCAGGAGCTTTTGAGCGCTCGTTCATTCACCTTGTAGGTAGAATCTACCTACAAAAAACGGCCATTTTCACGGAACCCCCAAGTGGAAACATTTTGACAGCTGTCGAAGAAAATTGGTGACCAATTTTTTTTCGATAATTCGCTAGAATTTTTTACGGTATCTATGGTCTTGGTATGCGATCTGGACAAAATTTTCCACGTAGTTTGAATACATTATTTTTTATGTATGTGCGGAATTTCATTCCAATCCAATAAGTTGTTTCGAAATTATTAGGAGAAAAATTGTTTGAACGGCTATATTTACGGAACCCCTAGTCTAATTTTGCTCATTGATGAACGTGACCGCGAATTTTGCGATCCGAACCTATCCTGAAAATTTCCAGTCCCTGGGTCTTTCCGTTCGAAAGTTATGATTTTCTATAGTTTCTATGCTTCTGATCTGCGATCTGGAGAAATGTAGCTCCAATATATCATTCTCAATTTATATACATAATTTTATCACGATCAAATCCATAGTTTTGAAATAATCAAGAAAATTGAATTTCAAACGGCCATATTTGAGGAACCCCTTGTCAAATTCTGCTCATTGATAAAAGTGACTGCAACATTGAAGATCCAAACCTATCGTGAGAATTTCAAGTCCCTAGGCCTTTCCATCACAAAGTTATAATTTTCTATGATTTCTATGGTTCTGGTCATGCGAGCTGGACCAAATTTTGCATGTAGCTTGAACACGCAATTCTCCACCCGAGTGCAAAATTTCACTTAGATCTAATGTGTAGTTTCAAAGTAATCAGGAAAACAAAATTTCGAGCGGCCATATTTACGGAACCCCTTGGCGAATTTTGCCCAATAACGAACTCAACCGCGGCATTCGAGATTTAAACCTGCCCTGAAATTTTCAAGTTTCTAGGACATTCCGTTCGATAGTTATCGTGTATACGGCCGGCCAGACGGACAGACTCGAATTTTTCGACGGATTCGTCATCAGTGAGTCGAACATAGTCGATTGAGATCATTTTCGGCTCAAAATTTGAAAAATACAGACATCGTGACGAAGTGATAGAGCCCTCGTGTAAGTAGTACGAGCGCTCAAAAAGGAGGGATTATAAAACAAAGAATCAATGAACAATCCAATTTAAGAATTCATAATTTCTCAATATTTGATTTTCAAATTGTCTATAATCGATTGATTTTGTTCTCGTTCCCTTACGAGGTTAGACCTTTTTGATAATATCAAATATTCAGCCGTCTTCCAGATGTTCCTAATATATCTAATACGTCGTCAATATTGAATTCGAAATCATAATATACTTTTTGAAGGTGAGGCTTTTTTTGACCAGCAATAGAACTCGTCAAAATAAGTCCATATACCAAAACTCGTTCATATCAAAGTTATCCGCAAATATGAGAATTTCCTAGCACGGATCTTCATTAGGTTCGTATTGATATTTAAATTTTCAGATATTACCAGCTGTGTGAGGTCAGTATACGGGAATTAATTTATATGATGCGTATGATGACTAAGTTTTCCGATCTAAACCCCTGTGATTTTTTTCTTCATGGGTCATTTGAAAAAATAAGAGTATAGGTGACCATTCAAAATTAAACCAGGCAAGACTTTGTGCACATCAAACAAATGGTGTGGTGACCATTTCGAACCATTTCTGTGAACAATTCGGATCAATTTATTTTATAGGTGAGTTTGTGATCCTTTTCAATCAGTGATTTTTCATCTCCTGAGTTTGAACTTCAACAATAATACCGTTTAGAAAAAATCTCCTAATAAAAGTTGAAAAAGAATACAAATTTGCAATAAATGAATGCCGAGAGAACAAACATCGCATGCATATGGCTCCTAACGAAGAGATCTATCCAGAGTAAGGTGACCATTTTTTCTAACCTGAAACCAGGACAATATAAATTTTGACCGGTCTCGCCCAAATTTTACAAATCTTCATCAAGAATTCACCCATTCGTATACTGGTTTTGTTAAATGACTATCGTTAGCAATTTATAAATCGGTTTTATATAATTTTATTAATTTTTTAAATTCAATCAAAGAATTTGTGTCTTTGGGGGGGGCTGCAGCCCCAAAGCCCCCCCCCCTGGCTGCGCCAGTGGTATCAACTCTACTGTCGTCGATTGCAGCAGAAAAAATAAGCCCACCTGCTGGAGGAAATTTCAGTCGGCGTTCGCATAATCGCATAATTGTCAAATTAATATCGCAGAACTTTATATTCTGCGAAGGAAACCTTCCACAGATTGAAAAATTGAACCGTTACAACTTTATTTTTCCTTATGAGCACTTTGTTTCATTACAATGTTGCAAATATAGAGACCCAGAATAGGTTTACCCCTCACATGTTTCCTAAATGCACTTCAATCAAACTTATCTCAAGTTGTTCTACATGCACAAGCAGCCGATTTAGAAAGCGCGCCATCATCATCATCATCCGGTCCAAGTTTCCAAGGATGCGCGATAGGGAGTCGGCCGAAACTACAACACGATCCTATCGCAAATGCAGAAGGAAAGATGGGACGGTTAAGACGCGGCTTCAGAATGATCCCCATCCCGGTTGGAGTGAATACGTTATAGGTGGTTCGTAACGTCTCCCTAAGTCCGGATGGGGATTTCGGAGTTCTGTTCATTGCCGAAGTTGCCGCTCCTTCCTTTCCCGTTCTGGATCAAAACTAACTCCGAATATCTTAGGAGTCCGTCACACGTTCACCGCGCCTCGGCTAGATTTACATCAGATTTGGTTAAAATATGGACGTGTGGGAGTTAAGGGGTTGAAAAAAAAAGAGGCTAAAGTGAGCCCCGAATGGGGAAGGAATTTTTTGGTCGAACTTGGCGGAAATGTTCTAGTACTTAAGGGACTACACCCGTACAGTGTCGATTTGATCAATTTTCCCTCGCAAAAGATCTCTCATATTAATTACATCTCGCGAAAAACGAGCCGAAAAGAAAGTCTAATCGAATTATGCTAATACGGCCGCGGTTTTTGCCGGCTTTCCGTTTCCCGGTCACGACATCCGCGACGTCGAGTGTGGATGGCGAAAGAAACCAACAACCGGCGTCTGCGAATGTGCCATGCATCAAAGCCGCGGCAGCCATTGCTCGCCAAATGACTTCCACAATTGCAATATAACTTATCTTTCGAATAATCTACCCTAAAATGAATAATGGAAGAGCACATTCGTCTTGCGGAATACTTCGGTTTATCGCGGGAGACAGAAAGAATAACCGAACTCCGAGTCCTTCCCGTTTCGCAAAAACAGGATGAATATCTGAAATTTTGGCTGACACGATAGGGCGGCCTGATTTACCGCTTTTCCTTCGGCATCGGGGCTGATTGGGGCCTCATGCAAATTCGAGGGGTGGGTTCGGCTTCCTGAAGTTTTCTCGTTCGGGAAATGTCGTTTCTGACACTTCCAAATTAATTGGAAGGTAAATATATAGCTTAAGGCCCACTAGGAAACAATGGATACTCAAACGATGTACCACTAGCTGTACAGTGGATGGGCAAGCTTCAAATTAAAAATCGACATGATTTTGGAATTTCTCAAATCATATATCACTTTATATTTTGACATAAAAAAATCACCTGGGGGCATCTGAAATCTAAGTTTAGAATAAAATATTCCCATTCCAGTCGAGTGTAAAATGCACGTCACTGAAGGAATAAATCCAAAACTTCAGTATTCCCCCTGCAACTTCACTTGAGAGTCGAGACTGGTCCATCCGACAAGACTTTCTTATTTGTGCAGCGTCTCTTCTGAATTCCGAGAGGAAATGAAGGGTGAGAATCAGGAAGGCGACAAGGGTGCAATATAATGTCACAGACGAACGGATAGTCGATTGTTGGACTTCTCACACGCAGAAGTGTCTTGAGATTCTTTTCGTACTGTGTTTTTGTCCCTGATGGTGGATGATAGCTTCTATTTCCTGGATGGAAATGGAGCGGAAAACTACGGTACGTTGATTTGCATGTGGAGAAATAAAGCAACAAATAAGTCGAAAAGGTAGTCGAATCCACCCCAAATCGATATCATCCCTCGTGACAACCGACAGTAGCAAGTTGCACCTCGTTTATAAAATTGCAAACGCAGATAACATGACGAAGTACCCCGCACTCCCTCGCCCGTTATTTTCTTTTTCCGTTTCCGGTTGGTCGTTTTTCAAGTGCTAATGAAGTCCAGCGTTCGTGCCCGCTTTTTTCGAAAAATATGCCGTAACAGAGGGTTAATTGAATTAGGTAAGTCGATTTCATCGGGTCGTAAACATGAGCCCGCATTCGTTTGTTGATTGATCTCCATTACGTTCGAATTTACGGCATCTGCAACCATGCACATGCAGAAATATCGACTTCAATTGCGAGAATTCAGCTGTATGTAATACCTAGCTAATTTGAAATTGAGCCACAGTTTGTGGAGGATAAACTTTTTCAGGAATGACATATTTTTTCGGACAGTTTTTCATAGAACGAGAATTCTGTTCGAAGACACAGTAAGAAAATTGGGTTTTTGAAGATTTTAGAATTTTTTGGCAAATGACAAATGTTCGTAAATGATTATTTTCTCAAATGACTATTCTCGTAAATGACTATTCTCGTAAATGACAATTTTCGAGAATGTCAATTTTCTTAAATGACAATTTTCCTAAACAACAATTTTCTTAAATGACAATTTTCATAGGTAAATGGCAATTTTCTTAATGGCAATTTTCGTAAATGACAATTTTCGTGGATGACAATGTTCCTGAATTACGATTCACTTCAAATCCACATTTGTCGAAAAAATGACAATCTTTTAGAAAACACAAATTTCGGAGAAGTATTTCAGAAAAATTGGCGAAAATGACCATTGGGAAAATGAGATGATATAATTTGTTTCATTCGATTACCTATCTAGATTATTTTTGACGAAGTATGGAATTATCAGAATGTACTATTTACACGAGGGCTATATCATTTCGTCACGATGTCCGGATTTTTCGAATTTTGAGCCGAAAATGCTCTCAAACGACTATGTTCGACTCACTGATGACGAATCCGTCGGAAAATTCGAGTCTGTCCGTCCGTATACACGATAACTCTCGAACGGAATGTCCTAGAAACTTGAAATTTTCAGGGTAGGTTCGAATCTCGAATGCCGCGGATAAGTTCGTTATTGGGCAAAATTCGTCGAGGGGTTCCGTAAATATGGCCGCTCGACATATTGATTTCCTGATTACTTTGAAACTACAGATTCGACCGACATGAAATTTTGCATTCTAATGGAAAATGAGGTGTTCAAGCTACATGCAAAATTTTGTTCAGCTCGCATCACCAGAACCATAGAAACCATAGAAAATTGTTACTTTTGAACGGAAACGCCTAGGGACTTGAAATTTTCAGGATAGGTGTGGATCTCGATTGTCGTGATCACTTTCATCTATGAGCAAAATTATACTAGGGGTTCCGTAAATATGGTCGTTTGAAATTTAGTTTTCTTGATAATTTCCAAACTGCAGATTCGATCGTGACGAAATTCTGTATACTAATGGAGAATGATATATTCAAGCTACATTTCTCTAGATCGCATGACCAGAACCATAGAAAATCATAACTTTCGAACGGAAAGGCCTAGGGACTTGAAATTTTCAGGATAGGTGTAGATCTGAAATGTGGCGTTCACGTTTATCAATGAGCTGAATTATACTAGGGGTTCCGTAAATACGGTGGTTTGAAACTTTCTTTTCTCGATAATTTCGAAACTACGGATTCGATCGAGATAAAATTTTGTATTTTAAACGAGAATGATATATTAAAGCAAAATTTTGTCCAGATCGCATGGCCAGAACCATAGAAACCATAGAAAATTATAACTTTCGAAGGAAAAGGCCTAGGAACTTGAAATTTCCAGGGTGGGTTTGGATCGCGAATTCCACGGTCACGTTCATCAATGAGCAAAATAAGACTAGGGGTTCCGTAAATATGGCCGTTCAAACTATTTTTTTCCTGATAGTTTCGAAACTATCGATTGGATTGGAATGAAATTTAGCGCCTAGCTGAGGAATAATGTTTTCAAACTACGTGCAAAATTTTGTCCAGATCGCATCGCCAAGACCATAGATACCGTAGAAAATTTTAGCGAATTATCGAAAAAAAAATTGATCAGCTGAAGCACTGACATGAAGTCTGGAGTTTTGCCTAAGTTTCACTATTTTTTTGACAGCTGTCGAAAATTTCTTCAATTGATTTCTAAAACTGGAAAATGCGAATCCACCTACAAGGTGCATGTACGAGCTCTCTAAATTTTGTTCATTCTTAATTGTACTATAGTCGAGAGAATGACAAAAAAATGTTAGGAAATTGCCCATTATTAGGTATATATTTGTTATTTGAACTTCTTGTTGGAAAAATGACGAATACTAAATATATCTGCAAAAAAATTATGATTTGTGGGGAAATTACGATAGTGCTATTTTGTTTATTCACAAATGTAAAATCGTTGAGAAAATGGCAAAAATTATCTAGATAGATATATTCGTCATTCGCACTTCTTGGGAAAATGACGAATTCTAAGTATTTTTGTAAATACACAAAAAAAGAAGATTAGTGGGAAAATAAAAATATTGTCATTTTGTTCATTCTTGAATGTACTATAGTCGAGAAAATGATAAAAAAATATTAGGAAATTCCCATTATTAGATATATATTTGTTATTCGCCCTTCCTCTTGGAAAAATGTTGTAGGTATAAAGTATATCCGCAAACAAATACGATTAGTGGCGAAATGACAATAGTGCCATTTGGTTCATCCACAAATGTACAATAGTTGAGATAATGACAAAAATAATTGGGAAATTGCCCATTATTACATATTTATCTGTAATTCGAACTCCTTCGTGGGAAAATTAAAATTCTGAATCCGCGAACAAAGACGATAATTGGAAAATGACAAAGTGTTTATTTTACCTTGCGAAGGATAGAAAAAAAATTTCATGTTACTAATTATCATCCTCATTGCAAGAAATTAGATAGAAAAGTTGTTAACCGCATCAATCGGAGGAGTTCATCTCAGATCCGCGATCTCAGAAGGCAGATATTTCACTCGGTCCCGTATCACGTTCAAGGATCTGGCTTGTACCTTCCCCGCCGATGATTTAAACGGGATTTTTTACCACCTATCAATGTGTATCTAATCCATACATTATGCAACTTTCTTCGAACGTTGAACATAACTTTGTCATCCATCTTATTAACTTGTTCCACATGCGGTACAGTTTGCGAACAAGGAAATGTTTCTCTTTGACGGATTTATTAATGAATCAATACGCATTTCATCGTTGAAAAATCTTGCCTGGTTATTCCAGGAATTGTTTTCAACGTACCCGATCGACTCTCGATGCATTTATTTATGGGAGAACGCGCAGTTGATAGAGATGAACGTGGATGCAGCTCCTTGAAAATGTTTTCTGGCAGAAACCATTAATCTTAGAGCACATCTTCTCTAACAGTGGAGTTTTCGTATCAGAACAATGGATTTATTTCATTTTCTTTCGCTCTGGTACTCGAATTTTTGCACGAATAATTACAACACGTCCCGCCTGAATAACTGTCCACCATCCGTCCCCAATCAATAATCTGGGGAATTTTAATTAGAGAACTCAGCCATGTTCTGCGAGATAGTTCCGAAGAATTCGGGTGGCAATTTCTGTAGGAATGAGCCAACATTGTACCCAATCGAAAAGCTTTTATCATTAAAATTTTCTTGAAATATCTGAGTCGTGTGGGTAGAAGACCGACGGGAATCTCCGGGTTCCATTCTTCTGTGACTGTTGTAAGATCGGACAATTTGATTTTTGTTTATTCCGTTCATCTTCATGTGGAGAAGATGAATAATATGTAAACTATCTATGTATGCGCACTTATTGTTTCGTTGTACAGTTTTTTTGTCGACTTTATTTCCTGACATTTTGTTTAGTTTATTGCATTGGATTCACCTATTTCAATAAATTCATGATTTCTTTCATTCAATTATAATTTTTCAACAAACTGATAGGTACCTAGGAAGGAATTCGAGTAAGAAACATTGTAGGTCATCTGATTCTAATGATCGATATTTATGGGCTTCAGATCGGACATTCACTTCCAGTTCACTAGGTATCTTCGGATTGATCGGTCAAGAGTTAGCCCAGAACTCGAGAACAATCGCCTCAGTTTCCGAAAGACCTCGTTAATCCGAAGATGTCGTCCAAAGAGAGAGAATGATGTAAAATGTGGGACGCCATCGTTCATTCTGTGGGAAAATTAGAAACTCGTAAAGAAATTGCTACACATTTCGTACCAGCAGTCCTATAAAAGGCATCATCGAATAATCCGATCTGGATTGGCGAGGTTGTTAATGCTCTGTCCTGAAAAAAATCGCCTCTAATTAAATAATGCAACCGTCGCAGAAATAATGCGGTCTGGAGCGCTGCAAGAACTTGCACCTGCCCCTTACAACCGGACCGTTCCGGTCGCCACGGTGACGTTTTTACTGTCGCAAATATTTTAATAATATTAAATAATTCCACGACCACAAACCATTCCGAGATGATAAATCGATCCGACCGACCGATTTCTTTCTTTTGTTTCGATCCGGATCGCCAAGATGGCGGCGGGCGGCGTTGCCGGCTCGGCGGTATCACGTGGAAAAATCGAAGCTCCAGATGATATCATTTTATTGGTGATTGTCCAGTTTAAGGAAGTAAACACCACCAGATATCACAAACATTTTGTTATGTACTCAAATTTTTTGATCTCCTGGACAAGATGAAACAAAGGAGGCTTGTCTTAAAAATAATGACAAAAATAGAATTTCAATCAGCAACTGAGTTTATCGAAAAATATGAGGATTAACATTAAACATTGAATTTTTTGTGGACCTAATCTCTCACCCTCAAATAAATAATGAAATTGAAAATAGCAACTCATCGTTATGAATATTACCGAAAAAAAGGCACGAAATCGCCGAATCGTCACCGTTGCGTAACCGGCGGCAACGCGGCCGACAACAGTAGGCCGAAAAAGGGACGACGTGGCCAATTAAAATTTTCCAAGTGCGCGGCTCGTTCGTTATATAAAGAATAAGCCGACCTTTATCGCCATTCTGGATGCGACGGAAATGAGAATCCAATTACAAGTAAAACGAGGCAAGCGTCAAGCATGTCCAGACTTCGTGCCGTTCAAACGACGCGGTCGACAGCCGCCTTTTCTTCTTCTTTTTTTTCGGCGTTCCCGACGACTCTTACTCGGTCGGCCGGCGAAATTTTCCGTATATTGAAGTATAAGTGGATAAAAAGGTCTTTGAAACACGCGCGATTTTTCGAGCACGACGGCGAAGCCGGAGTGCTCGAAATAGAGCAAGTGTTTTAAAGACCAGTTATCCACGAATACTTTACGCTGTTTTTTTATTGGAGCGCTTCGAAATCATAAATAATGGTATTATTATACAACATAAAATGAAGAAAGTCCGAAATAATCTACGTCCATCATGGATATTATGTGACGTTTCTCGCAGAAATAAATAAATCGTATTTTGACTCGACGACATTTTTCGAAGAATTTCGAGATGCATTTGAATACATAGGATGAGAAATTGATGCTGACGGGTAAATTCGAAGGCATATTCGAATTCCCGAAAATATCCGAAAAGACGAACGTAAATTCGATCATCATCGGTTTGTTTACATTCTGATCGAAATGAAAAGAAATTGAAGGTGCTCGAAAAAGATGGATTAAAAAGAATAAAATAGAGAAATCTAGGTGAGTAAGTAATTAAAAAGTTTTTCCATCGTAATAATACGTATTTCATTACATTTCTAGTTGATTATTAAAAAATGAAAAAGACAAATCTTGACAGCACCGAGACTTCACTTCTTATTCGCAATCAGGGTTTTAAATGTGATGATTACGAAAAAAATTCCGACTGCACCTTCCATTTCCCATTGGAATTGTTAAATAATGTTTAAATAAAGGTTTTGCATTTAGTAATATTTTATTTGGCGTAACAAGGTACTCCTGTAAGATCTATAATCGAAAAATTGTCATTTAGACTTTACGTTTATCGAGTCGTTGCTGTTGCCATGGTGACTTTAAAAAACGCGCGTTTTTGAAAGTTCGATTCAAACACGCTGAGGCGTTCTTGAAATAAGTGAAATGGGTCATCAAAAAAAAAATAATTTTTCCTCATCTGATGATATGGATAATTATGTAGGTACCTACTTATAATTGATTATTTAATCATTTTCAAATTAAATGAATTTCAATTAGGGAATTTATCATTTCGGAATGCCTGAATGCATGAAATCGGCCGTTTCTCCAGAAAAGGAGTAAATTTTTTTTTCAACTGCCAATATCTTCGATTTGCCTGCATTACAGAGAATGTTCCTTTGGCATATTTAAGTGAACACAGCAATTGATATGAAGCATCGCCCCTATGGACTTTCTACTCCATGCTAAGAAGCACAATCAACATAAATAATGCATTGTTATAGGTAACTATCAAGATTTGTATTACAGTTCTTTGTCTCTACTTATATCCTTGTATTTATTGTTAGAGTCGTAGATAAAGTATAGTATTCAGCTTGCGGTGCAAACTTCATCTACGTGAGTTATGACCTGCATTACCGCTTCTTGAATGATATACATACATACCATTATTTGCCGAAAATGTCGTAATGTTTTTTTGAATTTTCTCTGGCAGTGGGCGTGTATTTATTTTTTCCTCACTTAAAATGGGCAAATAATTATTTTTCAGTTCCCTTGAAGTTGGCATTTTGGATTTTCCCGAAATGGCCGTAAATTAGGCCCAATTTACACTAGAAGTGGACGTAAGCTTGTGTGTTTTCAATTTTTCTAACATGGGTGAAAAATGTTTTCAATTTCCTCAAGAAGTTGACGTTAATCTCGACTTTGTCGAAATAGGCGTAAAACTTTTCAATTCTCTGGGCGTAAAGAAAGTGGACGAACATCGAAAATGCCGTGGATTCTCAAATGGAAACAATACACGGTGTCAATGTTTATAGCTCCGCGTTAACGGCCACGCGATCACGTGGTCGAAGTCCCCGCCCCTCATTGTCCGTAATTACAGGTTGAAGTCGACAGAAAAGTGCACCGGGTAATGATAGGCAATTATGTGCTACCGTAAATTAAAAATGAACGTACTGAGATTTTCTGCGAATCGTTTTGCCCGTCATCAAGCACACTTAGATACCGACACAAAAACGGCCGATATGAGAACGTTCTCCGGCTCGTTATTCTTTTGTTTGATATTCGATTCCGAGGAAATTCGCCGTTAATGCCTCCTGTTACCGGGGGTTCCGTAGGTAATAAACGAGTTAATGGACTGATGTTTCCTTTGTTCAACAGAAATGGTAGGTAGTCGAAGAATTCTTTATCGCGAAGAAAAAACTGTAGAATTAATTAAACGGCCTGGATCGCGATTCAAATGTGTAAAATA
Organism: Aphidecta obliterata; assembly: GCA_963966015.1. Taxonomy (NCBI): domain Eukaryota; kingdom Metazoa; phylum Arthropoda; class Insecta; order Coleoptera; family Coccinellidae; genus Aphidecta; species Aphidecta obliterata. Next base: position 13,405,779 of record OZ014435.1, on the reverse strand, counting down.
CGCGGGTTGCGTTGGAACAATGAAACGGTCGTACCAGCAGATTGAGATATCCCCCAAAGATCTCTGCCTCGGTTTGTTGCATACCTCAACTTCTTGGGTGAACGTATTGAAGGTCATGATACGTGATATCAATATTTCAGAGTCACATCAATCTCAGTCTAGAGTAGGAATTCGCAGTTATACTTTACTCAGATGGAACTTAAGGGTTGGGCGTCTAAGTCATCGCACACAAGGTTACTCATTCCATTTATTCCAACGGTACCATCAGGATAAAACATACTAAATAAAATTATGCAACAACTAGGCAAAATGTGTCCAACTGGACTAATTCGTTGTTCGTCGTCGATTGTCTCTTGGGTGGAAGGATATTTAAGATAAATGGAAATAGTTGAATCCAAATTTCATGGTACTTATGAACTCGTAGATTTATAATCTCTGATTTTTGAAAAAGAGGCTGGAAGACTTATATTGGCGAAAATTATCGTATTAATCATAAGGGTGGATAGCCAGGAACAATTTTTCTGATCCTAAATCCCACCTGGATTGAGGTCCTTCAGGGATGGCTTCAAAATCGCATAGACACAATGCCTCAAATTCAATTTCACGCATGTTAATTCGAAGAATCGTTGAATTACCTATTCCGACACGAGAAAACATAAATCAGACATCTGCCGGCCCCTTATTGGAATCCATCGAAAACCACTTCAAATTCGTTCAACAAAAGTTTCGAAGGCCGTTCGTCATTCGAAACTTACATGCCTCCGGAGGAACACAGAGACACAATAACACGCCCTTATTGTCGATTCGGAATTGCCGGGAACGGCAAAAATGGCATCTGTACTGGTGGCGCAGAAATCCCTGTATTGGCGTCGCGTCGGGGAGAGCGAGAGGCCATCAATAATAAATGATGGATGTCAATATATAACAAAACAAGTGATGGCGAATGCAATATGTCCAGGTTTGGCGCAGTAGTAGGCTGTGCATACATGTTATATGGGTATCCCTTACGCATGAGTCACTTCATAAGCCCGACTGGGAGTTAATATCATGATGTACGAGTCAAAAGCCAACCGAACGTATGGCTCTATTATGGAAATTTGGCTCAGTTGGCGTGTTCCCGTCTCTCTTTCCCCTTTTGTCCGATCTGGATGGTCGGCTGAAGACTGCGGATTTCGAAGTAGGATGTTTAATTCCGCAATGACATTGGTTATTGGCGAATTTTTCGAATGCTCCTTGTACAGGATGTCAAAGTTTCACTGTCCTCCTCAAAATCAAATTTTTTTGTACTTACGAGCCATCGATAAAATGAGTTTTATGAAAGTTCAACCCCTCCAGCTATTCCATGTGATATTTTTCGAAACTCGGTCATTTCGAGATGCATTTGAATACATAGGATGAGAAATTGATGCTGACGGGTAAATTCGAAGGCATATTCGAATTCCCGACCATATCCGAAAAGACGAACGTAAATTCGATCATCATCGGCCTGTTTACATTCTGATCGAAATGAAAAGAAATTGAAGGTGCTCGAAAAAGATGGATTAAAAAGAATAAAATAGAGAAATCTAGGTGAGTAAGTAATTAAAACGTTTTTCCATCGTAATTATACGTATTTCTAGTTGATTATTAAAAAATGAAAAAGACAAATCTTGACAGCACCGAGACTTCACTTCTTATTCGCAATCGGGGTTTCAAATGTGATGATTACGAAAAAAATTCCGACTGCACCTCCCATTTCCCATTAAAAAATTGAAATTGTTAAATAATGTTTAAATAAAGGTTTTTCATTTAGTAATATTTTATTAGGCGTAACAAAGAACTCCTGTCAGATCTATAATCGAAAAATTGTCATTTAGACTTTACGTTTCTCGAGTAGTTGCTGTGGCCATGGTGACTTTAAAAAACGCGCGTTTTTGAAAGTTCGATTTAAACTCGCTGAGGCGTTCTTGAAATAAGTAAAATGGGGCATCAATAAAAAAAATAATTTTTCCTCATCTGATGATATGGAGAATTATATAGGTACCTACTTATAATTGATTATTCAATCATTTTCAAATTAAATGAATTTCAAGTAGGAAATTTATTATTTAGGAATGTCTGAATGCATGACATCGGCCGTTTCTCTAGAAAAGGAGTAAATTTTTTTTTCAACTGCCAATATCCTCGATTTGCCTGCATTACAGACAATGTTCCTTTGGCATATTTCAGTGAAATTTGCACTAAATATGAAGCATCGCCCCTATTTGGACTTTCTACTTCATGCTAAGAAGCACAATCAACATAAATAATGCATTGTTATAGGTAACTATTAAGATTTGTAAATTAAGTTCTTTTTCTGTACATATATCTCAGTATTTATTGTCATAGTCGTAGATAAAGTATAGTATTCAACTTGCGGTGATTGCCATAACTCACTTGATGAATTACAGCACTCGCCTTCGGCTCGCGGTGCAAACTTCATCTGTGTGAGTTATTACCTATATTACCGCTCGTTAAATAATATACCTACATACTATTATTTGCCTAAAATTTTTGAATTTTCTCTGGCAGTGGGCGGGTATTTATTTTTTCCTCACTCAAAATGGGCAAAGAATTATTTTTCAATTCCCTTGAAGTTGGCATTCTGGATTTTCGCGAAAGGGCCGTAATTTAGGCTCAATTTCCTCTAGAAGTTGACGTTCACATGCAGTTTTACAGAAGAGGCGGTATTTTCACTCCACTGAGTGTAAAGCCAATTCAAATATTTCAAGTGTACTACGAATAGCATTTAGAAATATCCGAAAATGGACACATTCGATTTCCTCACAAGTGAAGTATTTTTCAAATTTCTCTTGAAGTGGGCGTGAACGTATTTCCCTGTTTCTCGAAGTAAGCGAAGAAATATTCATTCAAAATCGCAAAATACAATGGAATCAAATTTTTTTTTTTACTAATTACTACTACTAATTTAGGTTTTCTGAACTGGTGTTGAGAAATTCGATAATTCTGTGATTCCACCTCTTGAAGTTCATGATAATTTATAGTATATTATTTAATGAACTGTAATGTAGGTCATTACTCACGCAGATGAAGTTTGCAGCACGAGCCGAATGCTGTAATCAAGTGAGTTATGACCATTACCGCAAGTTGAATACTATACCTACTTTATCTACGACTATAACAATAAATACTAAGACACAGGTACAGAAAAAGAACTTTATTTAGAGATCTTAATAGTTATAACAATGCATTATTTGTGTTGATTGTGCTTCTTGGCATGAAGTAGAAAGTCCATAGGGGGATGCTTTATATTCAGTGCTAAGTTCACTAAAATCTGCCAAAAAAACATTCTCTCAATATTGACTTAATATTCTTGCTGCTATACCAATCTTGAAAATTGTTGTATACACCTTTATATTTGTTTTGAGATTTTTCGGACAATAAATTCTGTATGGTAACATTTGCTGATTGTCTTATTCCTGAAGGTGTACTCAATAATTCACCTTCACTATCTTAATTCATCTTTTTCAGCAAAATATTCACAATTATAATTAGTTATCAACTTAATTTGAGAAAACGTCAAAATTATTCAATATCAATTGTGGACTGTTCCCTTTCGGCCAATCGGCTTGTTCAGAAGCACAGATACAGGGAGATATAGTAGTGAGTTATTATACTCACGTTGTTTGTTTACATATACTATAAATTGCTCAAAAGTAGTTGAATAATCAGTATATATTTCAAAAGGAGTAGATAAATAGGTATGTTAACGTCAAATTTCACACAGTTCCAACAGTCGGGAAAATGTTTAGGTAATTATTTTACACCCATTTTGAGGAAATGTCTTTAAGGACTAATAAAGATCACGTTACATTAAATCACATGTTGAATTAAGCACGACAAAAAAAAGTGTTTCTTCTATTTTTGAGCATCCCTTGATATTTGAAAACGCAACACGCCTTTATTCATTTCTTATTCTGTTGGCATACTTGCTCTAAGACCTTGGCGTGAATGTAACGCGATTCATCAAACCCCGTCGAAAAGCAATAATATTTAGTTCCAGAAGTGCCGTTTCGTCTGGAAAGTCTTTGAGATGGCCTGCCGATTCTGCAGATAATTTCTACCGCAGCCTCTCGCGCACCGTTTGAAATCTTCCAAGACTCGCAAAACGCCCAATTGCGAGATCTTTAAACTGCTCTTGGGCGCGTTGAAAGGAACGCTTATGATACCGTATCGTATTAATCCCACCACTAAAGGAGGTTAAGTTTTCGATTTTTTCGATGGAGCGAGAGCGAAAGATAGAGAAGGAGAGAGCGGTCACTTTGATAACCGAAGATTATCAATGCGGATAACACCGTGATGGTTGAGTTACCTCAAGATCGAATGATCTCTCAACTTGGGAGGTCCGAGACAGCTTATCTTTATGAACAACGGTTTTGTTGTGTTGTTTTTTTCGCGGACTCGTATATTATATACATCATAGATTGGAGCATATAGCGCTCTGAAGGCTGTAACTCAATCGGCCGGTTGTCTGAGGGAACCCTTTATATCATAATACAACCGACATGTTCTTCGGGTTCCGTGGTTATGAATGGCGGTTGTTCCGTTCGAATAAATATCTGAAATAATTGACCGATGAATTGATTCATTGAAGAAATTTTGTCATAGAATGATCAGTCTCCAACTCTGGAAAGTTCTTCAGATGTTCTCTGGAACGGTGTAGACCCGGGTTCCGTTCCAGATCGCATTAGGCCCCGTCGCACACAGATTTTCCTAATGACGTTCCGGCGACTCAAATTAATTGGACTCCTCACCTGGATAACATAACCGGCATGCCGGAAGGTCCTCCTGGAACTTTTAATTAAGAGAATGCACCATATGGGGTGTCTATGATCACGGTTTTGTGACATTAAGAGCTCTATGTAAGGACGGAAACACACTTAATTAATGAGTCGGTTTATTCCGACGTTTCCCCCGTACAGTCGAGGTCTCGTTATTCGAGCAGTTTAGCCAAAGAAGTATTTTTAACGATGAGCCGGGTTTTGCATCATCTTTCGCTCCACGACGAACCTCAAGGCTCATAAGCATAATGACGAGGAGGCAGCGACGAAGAAGTGGATGAGCGCCTTATCAAGCGATTCTCACAGTCTGAACCGGGCATTAGTCGCGAGGATGAAATAACAAGCGTTATTTGTTGAAAATCGAACGGTCGTTTCGAGATGGCAGAATGTCGCTGCTTGGGTCGTAAATCCGTTTTTTCCGATTCATAACCATTGCTTAAGGTGGTGTCGCCATTGCGGAAACGCCAGAGTTGCTAACTTCTGGAATGGAAAGTACTCGAAGACGCTGATTTGCTTCTATAAAAACAGGCACCTACATAAGCGAGAGACTGTATCTTAAAGGTGTTAAACCCTTTAACACGAAACGTGGATTTCGGTAGATGGCAGCACTTGAGAATTCGGTAATAAATACATACATATATATATCGTACACACCCAAGATTTTAAAAGCTCCCCCTTCGAGTTAGGTTCTCCGAAAGTTCGAAACATTCCTTTCGCTTCTCGCAAATCTTGTACCTAATTATGTTTATAATAGTATATTATTTAACGAGCAGTAATGTAGGACATAACTCACGCAGATTAAATTTGCAGCACGAGCCGAAGGCGAGTGCTGTAATTCAATGAGTGAGTTATGACATTTACCGCAAGTTGAATAATATACTTTATCTACGACTATAACAATAAATACTAAGATACAAGTACAGAGAAATAACTTCATTTACAAATCTTAATAGTTACCTATAACAATCCATTATTTATGTTGATTGCTCTTTTTAGCATGGAGTAGAAAATACATAGGGGCGATGCTTTATATTCAGTGCTAAGTTCACTAAAATATGCCGAAAGAACATTCTCTGTAAACGAAGACTTAATATTCTTACTGCTACACCAGTCGTGAAAATTGTAGAATACACCTTTATATTTGTTTTGGGATTTTTCGGGCAATAATTTTTGTAATGGTAACATTGGCGGATTGTCTTATTTCTGAAGGTGGACATTATAACATAACAGTAACTGAATTCATCTTTTTCGGTAAAACATCCTCAATAATAATTAACTCAATTTGAGAAAACGTCAAAATTATTCAAGTGACTTCCCCTCAATACCAATAATGGACTGTTCCCTTTCGGCCAATCGGCTTGTTCAGAAGCACAGAAACAGGGAGTTATAGTAGTGAGTTATTGTAACTCACGGTGTTTGTTTACAGATACTATTAACAGCTCAAAAGTAGTTGAATAATTGATATATAATTCAATAGGTACAGATTTGAAAGCTTTCCTGGATTTCGATTTTGGTCAACTTTGAATGATTTCCGTGTTTTGTCAATCAGAAAAATCTAACTTCTACGTACTTTTCAACCGATTTTATTGGATATCATAGTTTTTCAAACAGAAATTGTTATTCGTTCTCCAGTTTTTTCATTCTATTTCAATGAAAATTTCTGATCTGCAGAAAAACATAATTAGTTTCTGTTTCTTCTGAATGCATATAAGAAGCACCTAATTTTTTTTGTCAAGATAGTATAAAATCCCAAAATGACTCAAACGAAGTCGAGAAATCTTTTTTATTACGAAATAAAGAAAAATTAGAATTCTATTTTTTTTTTGTGAAAGCAAGGGTTTATCATTGTTTTCATCGAAAATGTTCATTATTATATTTCTCGGAAAGCCACTAATTTGAACTTGAAATTAATTTTATTCGCGAACACTGTCTTTTCACATATTTCCTACCCACCAAGTATTATAAGAATATCCGACATACCTAGTTTAGAAGTTATTCGAAGAAAAACATTTTCCCGAATTAATTGTAACAGCCTGTATATCGAAAATAAAGCGACTTATGTTAATATAAACTTTTTGACTTGAAATCATGTATGGGAGCTTGAATATTGAAATTCAATTGGAATACCCCGCTAATGTACTTTTGGCGAGGTAAGGTCGAAAAAATATGAAAAATCGCAACTATAGAGTGTTGTCCACTGTTATTGGTTATTCACAAATTCAGATGTGGGGCTAGATGGGAGGCGGATAATTTAAACTTACTTCAACAATCAAATGGCGATTGATGAGAAAAGAATTGAATGTTTTTTCATGATGAAAAAGTTGATCCATCAGCCATTGATTGGTTTATTGGATTTCAAGCCATCACCTTTCAAATCGGATATATGTTCATGTATGAATATTATCATTTTCAAATCGGATTACACGGGAAAATATTGAATTTTTATTCGAAAACGTTCAACGAAACTCTCGTGCATACACGCCCGAATGTACATTCAAAAAATGAAATGGAGTCGTTTACGAGGAATCATTGGAACGATTAACATTGTGAAGAATAGGTCAAATCAATGTATTGTATAACCTGCAAGTCTCCCCGCTCACAAATGGATATTATCGGCACTTTAACCGGCAAATATTGATTCTGAACCAGCTCAATCGTGCGTACACCGGATGGGGTATCAATAAAGCAGCTACAAGACAAAAGTACGACCGTAATGACGAAGTAATCAAGTGCTACCACGCGCTTTGTCATAAATACGATCTTTAATCTATTCGGTCGTAACGCTGCCTGTCCGACATCGTGTATATTCTCTCTGCGACTAATACACTGACGGATATGAAGAGACCCGATTGCCTATTCAAATTGCAGCGGTAATTGCGGGTTGTAATACCCACTTCGCGTAATTGTGAATAGCTACCGATAATCCCGTACGTATGCCTAGGAGGACCCATAAATCGTGCGCTAAAAGAGCGTTTCGCGCGCGGCAAACCGCCGTGTGCGGAAAAAATCCGGCCGATCCGTCAATTCGAAAAGTTGCACGTCGATGTACCAAGGCCACCCAAGACGAACGAGCGGCAAGTGATTTTGATGTGGTTATAATGAGGGGAGTGTTCATACCGATTTTTCGGTCGTTTTTTTTCTGCGGTTTTTCAACGGCGGACACCGACGCTTCGTGCATATTAAAAGAAACGTGACTGGATAATGATCTTTTCCGCTCTTTTCGCGTCGAAGAAAGTATTTATCGGAGATTCATCATCGTCGTGCATGCGTCACGCCAGGTATCGTTGCTTGATTTATCGCCTACCGGATTTTTCTGTCGTTTTTGCCAGTTGCGTGTAATTTTAATGCTGTGCGGTTTTGATGAGAGGGAGTTGACTGGATAAGAAGAAAAATCGAGACTCGATTGAATATCGATGACTTAAAGGTATTGTCGAGAAAAATCCTCTTGATACCAGTAAGTTGAAGAAGTTATATATTGTTGAACACCACTAAGTATGCAATTCAGGGAAAAAAATGTCATGGTGAAAAGTTGTATCATGTGGACGACTCTCCAAACGTTGTCGGCTGTTTGTATGCGCTTAAATCGACAATGTCCCAGACTGGGATGGTTGTATTTACAGGCGAATCTTCGTGTTGAAGTCGTGAAGTGCAAAAATTTGGAGTGTTCGCTATTTGCATCGCCTAGCAGAGGGCAATGTAAAGGTTTTTTTCAGAGAGCACTGTCATTCTGTTTCAACTGAGATTAATGAGATTTTGCATGCTGGACTGGTATAATTTTCCCATCTGAAGGCGAAATTATAAAAATCGCGTTTGTGTTGCGATTAACCCCTATTCGAAAATTGAAAAGGGTCTTTTATGTGGAGAAACGCTCTTAACATGTTCCTTGAAAAGTTTCACTCTTTCGAAAATGAAAAAATAATATAATATAACAAAATTTTTGATTCGAAAATATATTTCGTGAATATAGATTTATTGCCATTTTTTTTTATTGTGTTGTTTCCATAAAAGCAATGGATTTCCATAAAAAAAATTAAATATAACCACGAACGGATCTTCAATTTTGTCCGTCCGGTCGTCCATCATTTTTGGCCGAGGTCTCAATGCGCCGGTTGAGTTTGTGACTGGGCAAAATCAGCCTGAGGGTTTAGTTGCTATAGCCATCTCAATTTTTTTCGCAAAAATTCCAAAAATGCCCATCCAATCGAATCAAAACTTTGTAATCAGTTGTATAATAACGAAACGAAGATTTATGTGGAAATCTCGTAGGAAAAAATTATTTTCAAAAACGTCGGCATCTTTGACTCTATTCGTCATATCATGCATTAATTTCGCTCTACATTTGGTGCATTACAGCTATTCGAGAAAATTGAGTTTTCTGATTTTGTTTTGTACAATTTGATAATAATTCTGTAATTCTATTCCTTTAGTTTATAAAAATAATTGTAAATTATTTAACGAGCTGTAAAGTAGGTCATAACTCACGCAGATGAAGTTTGCAGCACGAGCCGGAGGCTTATCTACGACTATAACAATAAATACTAAGATACAAGTACGCAGAAAAAACTTTATTTACAAATTCTTAATAGTTACCTATAATAATGCATTATTTATGTTGATTGTGATTCTTAACATGGAGTAGAAAGTCCATAGTGGCGATGATTTATATTTAGTGCTAAGTTCACTAAAATATGCCAAAAGAACAGTCTCTGTAAACGATGACTTAATATTGTTAATGCTACACCAATCTTGAAAATTTTTGTATACACTTTTATATGCGTTTTGGGATTTTTCGGCAATAAATTCTGTATGGTATGGCTAATGGTCTCATTTATGAAGGAGTACATAATAATTCATCTTCACCATCTGAATTGATCTTTTTCAGCAAAACATTCACAATAATAATTAGGTATCAACTTAATTTGAGAAAACGTCAAAATTATTCAAGTGACCTCCCCTCAATACCAATAATGGACAGTTCTCTTTCGGCCAATCGGCTTGTTCAGAAGCACAGAGCCAGGGAGTTAAAGTACCTAGTGAGTTATTATAACTCACGGTGTTTGTTTACACATACCATTTATTGCTCCAAAGTAGTTGAATAATGAATATATAATTCAATAGGAGTAGATAAAATGACATAATTTGTCAAACTGACACTGACTGCCGGTCCGTGCATTCATCGATTTTTTTTTTTAGGAACATGTTGCTTCTATACTGAAACAACACAGGAATTGAAAAAGTTGTTCTTTTACATCAGGAAATTTTGTTGGGAATATTTTTGGAAGCGAGTACTTTTTCGAAGAAAGGACTAGAAGTTTTCGTTTTCACGGAAGGCCCCCTCCAATTTTCGACAATGGAACACCTCCCTCCAGAAATCACCCCCTAAAAACTTTCGCCCATGTTTGGTAACACCCTGTACACCACAGTGACGTTTTTCTGTTGCTCATTAGAATTCCACGATATTCTCGCCTCTCAAATACCAATGTTAGAATTCAAGGCAAGAAAGTTACGAAAGAACAGAATGACACATTGAGAACTCTCTCAATCGCTAAAATGCCCCAATAAGGATTTTTGAAGGACTCTGACGGTATTAAAATCTTCCTTTTAAACCTTTCGCTCTGGATTGGCTGGAAATATTCCACGATCAGCGAAATTGGAACGGTTCGTAATGTCGGGATATCGCTTTGAGTTTCGAAGTTTCCGAAGATTTATTGGTATCTTTTATCTTTGAGGTTTGATCACGTTTCCTCGCTATATATCAGTCGTTATGCAGATGAAACAGAAGGGTCTCATGTTTCATTTTCAAGGGGAAAAGCGAAAAAGTTTTCAAGACAGGTATGAAAACAAAGTGCCATCAGTGACAATTTCTGACAAATGGCTTCTTGTACTGAATCGACTATTAACTTGAATCAAGTATATTTCTCGATGGAGGAAAAGACATACGTTTTTTTTATTCCAATTTAAAATTTTTCGTAGAAAGACTAACTAAATTTTTTTTTTCAGGTGAGTCCTTTATGGAATTCATAGTTAAGAATGGTTTTTCCCATATTGTGGTGAGTGTTTTTCTTGAGATGATTTTTTTTGCGTACAAGTTTTCCCAGGTTGATTTTTTCCGATTTCATTTCCCCCTTCGAAATAATGATATTAAAACAGATTGTTGATTTAAAAATAACCAAGAACCACGTTGACAAGTTTTTCTCAATACGCATAATTTCAATCAGCTCGGCCATCCGAATTCACCGTTCAGCCGTTTTTTAATTGCACCAACTTTATCGGTCTTCGAATTCCTCGAGATTAATTTTCAGGAGTGAACCAATTAGGGCCTTCTAGATTCTTTGTCGGCGGGGTGCCACCGAGCTCAGCTCGCACAAGATGGTTGCTTTTCTGGCATCAAGAAGGTGCCCGCTGTTCAGGGACGACACCTTGATTTATTAACGGACTTTCTCATCTTGGGATGGGGTCTTTCTGTCTTCCATGGCTTGGTTTACATACTCCCACTTGGGTTTCCGCTCTTCTATGCACGCTATGTGGATAATCAGTATGCAAAACAGAATAACAAGAAGATGAAACCATTTTTCTTCATTACTCCCTCCGAATTCAGTTAACTATAATATTATCAACCATAAATTTTTTTTATTCTTAATATTTCTCTGCGTGTATTCAACTTTAAATTTTCTAATTTCGAATTTACTTTTAGTGACATATAAGCGATATATCATTATTCGGTTCTTCAGTTTGTATTCATTCATGCCTAATGAAATCTGGTTGATTCCAAAAAAAAATTAATTCAAAATTCATTATCTTCCTCGTCCTCAGAATACACGAAGAAAAGCTGACATGGTTCTAATTAGAATCGTAAGAATTAATCTTCAGGAGAAGCGTGACGTCAAACCCCCCTACGGCGGAAGACGGAGTGTGATTGTAATTAATAGCCGCAATTAAACAAAATGATATAACATCGGAAAGGGGTGTCTTATAATGAAAACCAAAACGCTGGTGCCTCGAGAAGGAGGGGGGGTATGCGAGATCTGCCACCCCCGTATTCACGTGCCGAGCATAACTTTGCAAGTTCACCTAAGTCGCTGGGGCCCTAAACATGTCTGGAGCTTAAGCCCCCCCCAAGCGCCATCTTTCTCGAAATTAGCAAAAAGTTATCATAACGAAACAGTTATGCCCGACACCGCGTTCTTTCGGGATCACAAAACCGGTTTTATTAATTGCCGCCGCCGCAGTTCCCCGCCCCCCAATTGATAATGAACCGTTCAGGTACGATAAAGGGGGCGCCTTCGAGTAAATACCCCAATTTCTTCCGACCCCAAGATTTGTCGTGTTATTATCGTACCAAAATTATGTAAGAATAATTGTAGATGATTTATTGGTTGCGCCCCGTGTTTTGGTAGCTTTCTCGGTTGGAACAATTACAAAAACGCAATGATAGGAATTAGGGTACAAAATTACACATAATTCGTCAAAATACCCCCTAATGATTCAGAAATCGATTATTATAAGTACGGTTCCCGAAATAATCCTCATCAATAAACTGAAATATTATGGGGGGGTATTTTGTTCGATAGATTATTGAACTACAACAGACTATTAACGAAATGTTGTATTCCCCTCCTTATTAATTTCATTCTACTCCCATGCACACGAATTTTTCGATGCTAGAAGCGCAATCGCCAAGACGTATGGACCATGTCAACGTTCAAGTGTCTGTTGATGCTCATTAATGCATGCTTGTTTCTTTATATCCCATTCGCTGTCGCCGACGCCTTCGGATGAAATCGTATATCTTTCTATCATATCCATATTCTTTGCTATCTACAGAACACTTGAACGCCTTTGGTCTACGGCGTTCCATTGAACTCCGGCACTATATGTGAGAGAACCCATCTTGGAAGTCCCACCGTTTAGTTTAACAACGCTCGGAACTAACGCATCATTAATTTTAATTTTTTTCTAGTCGATGATGAATTGAAACTTAAGAATGAAATATACCTCAGCCAAACCAAATTTATCATTGAATTCATCTTTCGTTGATTATTATTCTACTAAATTTTGACGAAATAAGCTTTTAACATGATGTTTTAGGGAACTAACTGATATATAAAATAACTCATATTTTTCCTAATGTTATGTTGGGAGAATTTTACAATCATGGATTTCACAGAATGTTAAAATGATTTTTGCTGCCTTATATCTTGTTTCCTTCAAATGTTATCGTTGAAGAAGCGGAAGAGGAATGTAGATTCGCGCAATCATGGCTCTATAATTCATAACATAAATTAAATACAAAAACTCAATTATGGATATTGTGATTCTTGGTGAGTTTTTCAAGAGCCTGTTTATATTAGATTCGTTTTATCTATTTCCCCTTCTTAAATATCTTAAATAAATTGAATGTTAGGGGTGAAATGAGTTTCAGTCTGAAGTTTCACGTTTATGATGATGTTTGAGTGAACTAACAGAAATAGAAAATAACTGATTTCTTTGTTAATGTTTCTTCGGGCGAATTTTCGAATCGTTAATTATACAGGATGTTGAAATGATTTTCGCAGTCTTATATCTTCTTTCCTTCAAATGTTATCGTTGAAAAAGCCTCGGTAGGGTTAGGAAAGTCCAACGATATCTCTAATTTACAACATGAGTACAAGTACTAATACATATAATAAACTAATCTAGTTGAAAAAAATTATAATAGCACTGCCGTGAAGTCAGGAGCTTTTGAGCGCTCGTACATCCACCTTGTAGGTAGATTCGCAATCTCCAGTTTTAGACATCTATTGAAGGAATTTTCGACAGCTGTCAAAAAAATTCTGAAACTTAGGCGAAACTCCAGACTTCATGTCAGGGCTTCAGCTGACCAATTTTTTTTCGATAATTCGCTAGAATTTTTTACGGTATCTATGGTCTTGGTTATGCGATTCGGACAAATTTCGCTCGTAGTTTGAATACATTATTCTTCAGCTAGGTATAAAATCTCATTTCAATCCAATCAGTAGTTTCGAAATTATCAGAAAAAAAATATTTAGAACGGCCATAATTACGGAACCCCTAGTCTAATTTTGCTCATAGATGAACGTGATCACGTCATTCGAGATCCACACCTATCCTGAAAATTTCAAGTCCCTAGGTGATTCCGTTCAAAAGTTACAATTTTCTATGATCTCTATGGTTTTGGTCATGCGATATGGACAAAATTTCATATGTAGCTTGAACACCTCATTCTCCATTTGAGTGCAAAATTTCATCTCGATCAAATCTTTCCAAGTTATCAGGAGAACAAAACTTTGAACGGCCATATTTACGGAACCCCTTGTGGAATTTGGCTCATTAACGAACTTAACCGAGGCATTCGGGAACTGAATCCACACTGAAAATTTCAAGTCTCTAGGTTGTTCCGTTCGAGAGTTATCGTGTTTACGGCACATTTCACCTCAAAATTCGATAAATACTGACATCGTGACGAAATGATATAGCCCTCGTGTAAGTAGTACGAGCGCTCAAAAATGATGAAAAGCACTGCCGTGAAGTCAGGAGCTTTTGAGCGCTCGTTTATCCACCTTGTAAGTTGATACGCATTCTCTAGTTTCAGAAACCAATTGGAAAGATTTTGACAGCTGTCAAAGAAAATTTCAAACTAAGGCGAAAATCCAAACTTCACATCAGTGTTTTAGGTGACCAATTTTCTTCTCGATAATTCTCTAGAATTTTCCATGGTTTTGGTAATGCGATCTGAACAAAATTTTCCACGTAGTTTGAATACATTATTCTTCACATATGTGCGGAATTTTATACCAATCCATAAATAGTTCCGAAAGTATCAGCAAAAAAATAGTTTGAACGGCTATATTTACGGAACCCATAGTCTAATTCTGCTTATTGATGATACGCGATCCAAACCTATCCCGAAAATCCCTAGGCCTTTCCATTCGAAAGTTATAATTTTCTATGGATTCTATGGTTCTGATCATGCGATCTGGAAAAATGTAGCTCGAATATATCATTCTCAATTTAAATACAAAATTTCGTCACGATCAAATCCATAGTTTTGAAATTATCAAGAAAACTGAATTTCAAACGACCATATTTACGGAACCCATAGTCTAATTTTGCTCATTGATGAACGTGACCGCAACATTCGAGATCCACACCTACCCTGAAAATTTCAAGTCCATAGACCTTTCCATTATAAAGTTATAATTTTCTATGGTTCTGGTCATGCGAGCTGGACAAAATTTTGCACGTAGCTTGAGCACGTAATTCTCCATCTGAGTGCAAAATTTCAACTCGATCGAATCTGCAGTTTCGAAGTTATCAGGAAAACATAATTTCGAGCGGCAATATTTACGGAACCCCTGGGCGAATTTTACCCTGAAAATTGCAAGTTTCTAGGACATTTCGTTCGAGAGTTATCGTGTATACGGACAGACGGCCGGACAAACCGACTCGAATTTTTCGACGGATTCGTCATCAGCGACTCGAACATAGTAGTTTGAGACCATTTTCGGCTCAAAATTCGAAAATACAGACATCGTGACGAAATGATATAGCCCTCGTGTAAGTAGTACGAGCGCTCAAAAACAATTCCGATATTTCGACCAATTCGAGTTTGTTGAAATCAATTTTTTTTATACTAACATCTGACTCCAGTTCAACATTTTTTGCAACCCCCTCCGATGAACTGACAGAGTTATAACAGCACCAAAATTTTTTTTATAGTAATCCGTAGTGAATCTTTCAAGAGCAAGTTATACATGATATTACTATGATCTTAGTTTCGTTTTATCTTCGTTACTTTTGAAATAAATCGAATGTTAGTGGTGGAAGTGGGTTTAAGTCTGAATGAGCGTTATCATGATGTTTCAGTGAACAAACAGAGATAGAAAATGACTGATTTATTTTCTACTGTTTTTTTGAGTGAATTTTTCAATCATGAATTATACAGGATGTTGAAATGATTCTTAGCTGCAAAAGTTCAACAATAATGTAGATTCGGAAATTTCAATAATGTCTCTAATTCACAACTTGTATACAATAACTCATATGATAAAATAATTGAGTCGAGAAGAATAATTCCTATATTTTGGCCAATTTGGGTTTGGTGACATTTGATTTATTTCTCGATGTAATTTGGTTGAGGCGCCTCTCGAAGACTTTTCTTGGGTATTGAACACTATACATTTTCGACCAAGTTTACCATGGATTTTTTAATAATTTCATGACTGCAATTCAACGAAATCTGCATCTTTGTAACTTTTTCCAATGAACTGACAGAGCTATAACATAAATAAAATTTTATTTATGGTAATCTGTGGTAATTTTTTCAAGGTCCAGTTATACATGATATCACTATGGTGCTAGTTTCGTTATATATTTTTCCGTTTCAGAATTGAATTGAAGATGTTGGTATCGAAATGTTCGCAGTTTCTCAATTATGTATTTAGGTTATTAATTTTTTTTGTCCATAAAAATCGTCAATTTTTCTTTAATTTTTGTTAGGGGTCAGAAATATTGATCTTCTCCGGATACAAATGTGAACGTGTAAGACAAAGCCCCCCCTTTTACACTTGCGATGAAAAATCGAAACCTATGTACCCACCCAGGGAACGAAGTTAGCAACATAAACCATTGTTTCTAAGCGTAGCTCACAACTTCATCTTCTCGCTCACGTTTCTCGGTAGGCAGTTTCCTCTATACAATTCGCAGCGTGCACCAAACCCACCCTAATGTATATGGATGATATACTGGAAATCATTATATAATAAAGAAGGCATTGTTATCGTATCGCGTTCTCCGTACCGGGTACTCTCCTTGTTCTCGCTGCTTGTACCGTGGTCGTTTTGAACAATAAAAATTACCGGTAGATCGTAAATCCTCTTACGGCGGGACGTGAAAAGTTGTAGGTGTTAAGTTGCGGTACAAAACACCGCGGCAGTTGCATATATGCAAAAAGGTACGTAGCGCGACTTATGAATATCTATATAAGTGCGAGAAGGGGGGTTTTCGCGAACGGTCGAACCAGTGACGTACCCCCTCATTTATTATTGTACCAATTTTATATTTATGTACATATATATAAAATTGATGATAACATTCAATATTTTTGATTATATAGGTATAATTAAAAATATTCGCCCAATATAAAATTCTACTATGTATGTTCGAAAAATTATAAAGCAATGAATTTCATTATCCGATAAAATAGTTATTTAATCAACTAGTTTATTAATGACAGCGATTAATGGTCGAAATATTTTAACGCGTGAGCGGAGCGAGCGCGTTAATGTTTGAGACCATTAATCGCTGAATTAATAAACGAGTTGATTAAATAACTATTTTTTCGGATATCCGAATATCAAAGCAACCTAAAAATCAAACAATGATAGTTATTTCACTATAACGAGATAAAGAGAATAAGTTGGAATAACGATTCAATTGAGTTTTATTTTTACCTTCGACATCAAGAAAACACTATCAGGAGCATTCGCTATGAACTCTCTCACATGTTCTTTTTCGAGAATTTTTGATTTTTTTGGATATATCCTTCTCTTTTCCGTTTAATAAACATCACCAGTTTGTGGTATCTGCTCATATCAGTATTGTCTTTCACATTTAGTGTTGATTTCAGCATCGAATATGTTGGCCATAAACTTGCTAGATGCCCCTTTTCTGCAATACCCGTAAAGTATGCCAACAAAACCGTTTCCGTAAAGTTCCGAACCTTCTTCTCCTTGCAACAAGATCTGAATTCAGCATAGGTTTTCTCATATAAATGGCGACTCTTTTCAGGAAGCAGACTCAAAGTTGCTTCTTCAGCAGTTTTTGTCACATCTGTCGGTGTCAAAGGGATATTTTCCTTGTTATCCATTATGAAGTAGCGTAACGGATAAAATCAGATTCTGATCGAAAGCGAATAAATAAATTTGACAGCTCGATCGTGCTCCGACATAGATGCATCTATGCTTCGACTGAATATTTTATAATCGGTTGCCATGATAATCATGCATTAATACAAGAAATCATGCATTAATAGGGGTCATTAATGGATGATTTCGAGAGCGTTAAAATGAGCTTTTATTCTATGGTCGACGGAAATAATTCATTTTGCAACTCGAAATTTTTCTTCTGAAATTCAATTAGGAATATCTTCATGCAATAATAATGGTTGTACAATTATTGATTTGTATGATTTTTAAAAAGGTATACATAAAAATACTTCGGACACCTATATAAAAAGATTCCACAAGAATTCAATTGTGAAGATTTCTTCTCGATAATTCCATAAAGATTCTCATTCATTCAATGAAAGAAAAATAAATTACCACCAATTAATTTTGATGTTTTCAACGATGTTTCAAATTAAAAATATTATCTCATTCTTTCGAACTTCAAAATCCAAAAGACACACTTTCTCAAGAATTTTCTTTTATTACCTCTCACTAACAGCTTCCAGATTCCGCAGAAACCAACACTGACCAACGCGGCCCATATAAGGAAGAGTGTCCCTTGCAAATTGTGTGCAAAATATCGCTATATTACAATATCGTACCTCGTCCAAAGCCGCTCACCCTCCTTTGTATTAGCCAAAGTTAAAATTGCATGTAAAACCGCGTTCTTTGCTTGTTTTACATTCCATTGTTCGCCCAAGCTCGTGGAACAAAGCGATTTCGTGTGGCGTTTCTCTTAATGTTATTGTAAGTCTTAATTTTTATCCGCCTCCTTGATTGTTTATTATTCCAATAATGCATTATTCATTTGTTTTGCATATTTATATAGTCGGGCGGCTGTCCGGAGAGCATGGTTGCTTCTTCATCGGGATCTTTTAATCTTTTTCGCTGTTCGAATTCGATCGGACATCTCATTCACAGTGTCTGTCCGGTTCGACACTTGGAAAATATATAAGTTCCTGAAGCCTCTGGAAAGAATTATTAATTCTACTCCTAATTGTTCTTCAGTTATGATTTTTTTATATTTATTAGAGACAAAGAATTTTCTTAATAATCAACAAAATAAAACAAGCGGAGAAATTAGTAAATCCGTTAATTCTTCGGTGACCAGATGAAATCTACCACAAAAAGGACGCCATTAATACCGACTTATCTGCCGCCACCCCCATAAATCAAATTGTCCATTCTCTTCACGGGCCCCACGACAAGATTTTTCTAATCGATTTCTAGGTGCATAGCTTGCCCACTTACTATATATCACGGGGAATAAAGGACCATCGTCCTATGACCCCCATAATGGGACCATTCTCCTTCGGATGACACCGCCGTAAATCCCGGAAAAAAACCCGAAATTGACGCATCGTCCGTAGGAAGCACAAAGAAGCCGAGAACAAGGCCGTACAAAAAACACAAACAACTGGAAAGAGTTAAATTAACCCGGAAGAATGGCCCCCATCCATCAGTGTCGGGGAGGGGGTGGGTGCAGAACGAAAGACGTTCCACCGGGTGAGTAATGGCCGCCTCCCGCCGGGGGTTGGCGAGATAGGATGGAGGAACACCGCCCGGGGAAAGGTGCGTCCTGTGGGGGTGCACGAGGACCGTGGGGGTGGTTTTCGGGAGTATCGCCGCCGGCTGTTCTTACGACTGTCGATCGGCGGTGGGGAGCGTCCGGGGGTGGGAGGAGGTGGTCGGGTCAGCGGAAATTCTGGTTTATCGGATGGAGGAGGGGTATGGGGTGTCCCGCGGGATTCAACAGCTTCGTGTACCGAGAATGTTCTACAGGGGGCGTTAATGACTAGAACAGCGTATATTTTCCAATTTGGTCCAAAAATCTGTTGATTGTATTAAATTATATCGGGAACCCTTCTCGTTCAATTCAGCCTATCTGAAGTTAATTTTCCAATTTTTAAATGGTTCCAATTAAAAGTAAATTGGTTTTTATCTACTCCTATTGAATTATAATATATTGATTATTCAACTACTTTCGAGCAATTAATAGTATCTGTAAACAAACACTGTGAGTTATAATAACTCACTACCATAACTCTCTGTCTCTGTGCTTTCTGAACAAGCCGATTGGCCGAAAGGGAACAGTCCATTATTGGTATTGAAGGGAGGTCACTTGAATATATTTGACGTTTTCTCAAATTAAGTTGATACCTAATTATAATTGTGCATGTTTTGCGGAAATAGATGAATTCAGATAGTGGAGATGAATTATTAGGTACACCTTCAGAAATAAGACAATCAGCCAATGTCACCATACAGAATTTATTGCCCGAAAAATCCGAAAACAAATATGTATGAAGGTGTATAAAACAATTTTCAAGATTGGTGTTGCAGTAAAAATATCAAGTCATCGTTTACAGAGAATGTTCTTTCAGCATATTTCAGTGAACTTAGCTCTAAATATGAAGCATCGCGCCCCTATGGACTTTGTACTCCATGCTAAGAAGCACAATCAACATAAATAATGCATTGTTATAAGTACCTATCGAGATTGATAAAGTTCTTTCTCTGTACTTGTATCATAGTATTTATTGTTATAGTCATAGATAAAGTATAGTATTCAACTCGCGGTAATGGTCATAACTCACTTGATAAATTACGGCACTCGCCTTCGGCTCGCGATGCGAACTTCATCTGCGTGAGTTATGACCTACATTACCGCTAGTTGAATAATATACTATTGACTTCCCCTTTCTGTTCGTCCTTAGTGAAACACGTTTTTCAAGATGCCTAACGTGCTCTTGTCACTAGTGCCTCAAAAATGTAATAGCTACTTCATATGCTAGTTAAAAACGGTCTTGGGACTTTTCCTGGCAGGGAAACACAGAAATAAATTGAAATAAAATGAAATGTTGAGGTACCCTTGGGCCTACATGACATTTACAATAGTTTTCATTAGTATCTAGCTCAATTGAATCTTGCAATCATTAAGGTACAAAGTCAAGCTCAATAAAATCTTGCGATCATTCGGGGACAAACTCTAGAATGATCAAATCTTGGTTGAAACGTGTAAGACTTATTTCTCATTTGTAGTCCTCTTCATTGAATGTTATAGATGACACTCGAGGAGATTGCCACTGTCTCTGGTGTTAGGTTTCAGAACAGGCTTTGTATGTCTCTCTGGTTTTAGACCCCAGGAAAATAAGAAATTATTCCTGTGGTTTCAGACAAAGTGAAAAAGTGAAAAAAACGATCTCAATTGAGAAGACCACAATAATCAAGCCAATGACTTCGATTTTCACCGATTCCACAATTCGTTTATGGAAGTATCAACTGAAAATATGCCGACCACTATGATCAACGATCGTACAAGAAAAAAAGGGACTTAATTTTTAATTCCATCTCCGATTCCGATATCTACCTACCTTCCCACTCCAACAAACAAAATGCTAAACCATAGCATTCCACGAATAATATCGCAAAACTTCATATTCTTCGACGTTTGGACCATTGAACCGTTACAAATTCTTATTCATTTATTCATTTTAGTTCAGCAGATACCAACCTACTGAAATATTGAATGCAATTCTCAACGTACAGGGTGATTTTTTATATTTTACTCATATAATAATAATATAACTATCTCAGTAAATATTGGTCCTACAAAATCGTTTATGTAAAAAAGCATCTTTGAACTAAAAATTTTATGTAGGTAAGTTAGTATTCTCCAAATGTAACACCCTGTATTTTATCTTCCTAGTCGGTAGAGCTCTTTCTTCTGATTTCAAATACATATATACTAGAGCTGCCTTAGATTTAGACGATAATATCCATATTTTTCGAAAACTGACAAAGATAATAAAGTATATATAAGTATTTGAAATCAGAATAAAGAGCTCCAACGATTAGGAAGATGAAATACAGGGTGTTCCATTTGAAGAATACCAACTTACATACAATTTTTAGGTTAACGATGCTTTTTTGCATTTTCTAGTAAGTACTGCGAGCCTAACTAACCTAACCGCTAAACTAAATATTAATTCATTTTAAGAATTGTTTCAACATTGTTCTTACTCAAGCCAACCTTAACTAAATATCAATTCATAATGCCCATAAAAAATTATAAAAGCACTGCCGTGAAGTCAGGAGCTTTTGAGCGCTCGTACATCCACTTAGAGATTCGCAATCTCCAGTTTTAGAAATCAATTGGAGGAATTTTCGAAAGCTCTCAAAAAAATTCTCAAACTCAGGCGAAACTCCAGTGCTTCAGCTGACCAATTTTTTTTTGATAATTCGCTAGAATTTTCTACGGTATCTATGGTCTTGGTGATGCGATCTGGACAAAATTTCGCACGTAGTTTGAATACATTATTCTTTAGCTAGGTGTAAAATTCATTCCAATCCAATCAGTAGTTTAGAAATTTCAGGAAAAAAATATTTTGAACGGCCATACTTACGGAACCCCTAGTCTTATTTTGCTCATTCATGAACGTGACCGCGACATTCGCGATCCAAACCTACCCTGAAAATTTCAAGTTCCTAGGCCTTTCCCTTCGGAAGTTATGATTTTCTATGGTTTTGGTCATGCGATCTGGACAAAATGTTGTTTCAATATATCATTCCCGATTAAAATACAAAATTTCATCTGGATCGAATCCGTAGTTTCGAAATTATCAAGAAAACTAAATTTCAAACGACCATATTCACGGAACCCCTAGTATAATTTTTCTCATAGATGAACGTGATCACGACATTCGAGATCCACACCTATCCTGAAAATTTCAAGGCCCTAGGCGTTTTTGTTCAAAAGTTACAATTTTCTATGGTTTCTATGGTTCTGGTCATGCGATCTAGACAAAATTTCGCATGTAGCTTGAACACCTCATTCTTCATTTGAGTGCAAAATTTCATCTTGATGAACTGTCGTTTCCAAGTAATCAAGAGAACAAAACTCTGAACGGCCATATTTACGGAACCCCTGGTGGAATTTGGCCCATTAACGATCCCAACCGAGGCATTCGGGAACTGAACCCACACTGAAAATTTCAAGTCCCTAGGTTGTTCCGTTCGAGAGTTATCGTGCTTACGGCACATTTTCAGCTCAAAATTCGATAAATACAGACATCGTGACGAAATGATATAGCCCTCGTGTAAGTAGAACGAGCGCGCAAAAATACTTCATATTTGCCCATTTGAACGTTTTCGTAGGACCAATATTTTCTGAGATAGCTATTGAGTAAGAAATAAACAATCACCCTGTACATACCTACTAGTGGGTCCTAGAATTCGAATATGGTTATTTTTTCTAACCCTCTTTGGTTTGAGCAATGAAAGTGTTCTTTATAATCCATTCAGAAAGTATTTTGATACCTTTTCGTGCTATTTTCATTTGGGTTCTATTGTTTTATATGAAGATCTTGGAGATATTATCGTGAGGAACTTAATACAAAATTCTGCAGTTCAACTAATCGAATATAATAGAATTAACGAAGACATGTAAGAAATCATTTTCCAAGAGCTAACTTTCAAATTTTTCAATCAAATGAAGATACAATGCAACCAAAATGATCCTGCAAAGGAGCGATATTAAGGTTTCGGTAATCGAAACCGCTCAGTTAATTAAGGCCAATCTTCACCGGCCGTCCCAACTCGCCACCTTTGACGATGGTCTCCGACGTTCCGCTCATAGCGCCAATCCGAAACCCTCCTCCTGTCCGAAAACATATCGAAAACATCTGTGCGTTCTCCCCCGATCCGGATAACCGATCCGGATACGCACGGAATTGCGGAATCCGAGAGTTATTGACTATCTATAACTTCCGTCCGGCGGGCTGCGCCCGAGGTCACGCCCTGCCCTCTGCGATAATGAACGTTTTGTCGCTTAATTGCACCCCTGCCGGCCCGTTCGGGGGCGAAATGCAGGGACTGCACTTTTCCCCGATACAAATAGACCGCCGATAAAGCCGATTCCGGGACTGAATGATGGCCGGTCCGGGAACGCCTGGGATTTCCCGGAGTCGGTTTTAATGTCCCCGACCTTAACTCTCGACGTTCTATATCGTTGAGATATAGAGCACTTGCTGGCATTAACAAACTTTCCGCGACTTTATTTGACGATCATCGATCGATAAATGTGATTCATACTAGGCGACAAGGAAATGGCAACAGGGAAGAATTGGTGTATCTACATGCAATAAACTCTTATGGTTTTTGAGAAATCTGCACTATTTAGAACAATTTTCTCGAACGATTCCAAATGCTCATTATTGGAAACAATCAAACACTATGGAACATAATGCAAGGTTTCATCCTCCTCTAGAATTTATTCCACACACGAAGCCACTCAACTGCCATCATCTCCGACAAATCTGAGATGTTAACTGCGGTTGGACCACATGTATCACCACCCATTCCCCAAATACACCATGATCTATCGGAACCGCATGTCCTCCACAGCGATCTCCCACATCTGCATCCTACCAATCATAAACTTCGGACTCGTTAGTAACTACGTTTCCGAATGTGCGTACCTCATTCGAAATGTGTAATTCGAGAGAGGACTTTTATGGTTTGTTGAACAACCATTGTAAATCACGGAAACCAATCGATGGCGGCCTTTGTCAATCGCATGTCGGTCGTTTGGGGCTTAGGGGTGGAAATAAAATTGATGGATTGTAGCAAAATATGTTCGGCAAGGATTATGGACGAGACGTCTGTTTTGAGAGAAAGATGTAATACCTATCGAATTTCCTTACTCTAACTCCGCAGATATTTCGTGAAAAGTACATATAGTCCATTTAAGAATTATTGACATCGAAGCAGGCCATGAACGTCCAGTCGAGGCTTTATTTCTAGTTACAAAAAAGTTACTGTTTTCATCATAGAAATAAAACATAAACATAACCTAGAAAAGTGTTGAGTATACGAATTATCGAATAATTAAGCCGGAATATGTCGATTGCAGTTTCTACATGGGAGTTCAGGTTTGAAAGCGCAAAAATATCGTGGAATGCTTTCATATGAAATTATCTCATATAAAAGTCAACCATGGAAAATTGAAGATCATTCAAATAAATATTTATTTTCACTCAGGACCATGCAATATTTATTGGTATTGGAAATCTTGCAAAATTCTTACCATATAACTATAAGAGTACCATTTTATGTCAGGATTCAAGAAGGATAATTAATGGAATTCTAGCAGGTAGCTAGTGGTGGAACAGAAAAACATTTTTGGATACTTCGAAAGCACAGGGCCAAAAGAATGGATTGGAAAAAACGTTATAATGTATTATTTTCATTCATTAAAACTGTCCATGAATTATTGAAAATATTATAATTGATGAGCAATTTTACAATTATTCAGTATACTTTTGAATTGGGAACAATATAGCATGTGTATTAGCAGAGGGAATGTGAACAGGGTACCATACAGTATAAGTATAATAAATAAACTTAAAATATCTATGAATGATACAAGAGCAAAGATAAAATATCATTGAAAACTTTGTTTCCACGTACTGTAGTGATTTGGCTGTGTTTATTGAATAAGCTGACATAATTCTATTGATGGGCATCCTTTTGCAGGGAAGGTTTCCATATTTCAATAACCCATTTATGAAACGATTCACCATTCATAGTAATCCTTATCATTAATACCACTGTCAAGAATCGGATCACATCCAGGTAAAAATCCATCAATTGTTCCAGCATTCAAAATAGTGCACTTTCTGCCTTTACCCTTGAATATACTCGGCATACCTTTTGGATTATTTTCTAGTGTCCACTGACAAATTTGAATATCCAAATTTCATCTAGATAAATGAATTTTACGTTTTGTTCCATGTATTCTCGGTATTTATCACAATATCGTACTATTTTTATTATATTTTTCTGTTTATCAGTAAGAATTTTCCTTCGATCAACTTTTTTGTATTTGTATCCAATTTTTTTTATGATATAATATAATGTTGACTTCGATCAATTGAAATCTAGGTGCTCTTTGGCCAGTTCGAAAAGGATATCTAAACTGATATATTCATTGTTTTTAATTCTAGCAAAAACAAAGTCATTCAATGACTCTTTGAATGACAGGTTTTCTTCCACCGCTAATTCCAGGCTATAATAACATGCTAATATTCTACGGACAGGGCTTGGTGAAATCTGAAAATTTAAGAGACATTGATCAATTAGAATACACTTTGAGTCGGTGAATAACAGTTTACCTGAAACACTAGCGGAAATATATGCCAAATCTTTGAACAACTGGAAGTAACACCGACAAACTGCCTGGCGTTCTCTTGTTAGGCGCAATGTATCCTGGTCAATTCCAGCCATTTTAATAACATAAGACAAAAAATACTCAAATTCAGAGCAAATTTTTATAATTACATATTCACCAATATCTTCGATAAAATCATCAAAGCAAGATTTCTATGGGTAATGTTGGTGTTATTCCTATACCAACCTGAATTCAGCAACCCAAAATATTACTGAATAGTCCATTACCAACTTAAATTCGATTTTTCACAGCCAACCGAGATGTCAATAATTCTCAAACGGAGTATAAATAACTTTTAACAAGTGTGTAACCCGCCCTTCAAGTATGAAAACCGAATGAAACATCAGATTCCATTTGATATGGTGCTTCGAATTAAATATGATATATCTAGGTGTCGCATCCACAGTAAATAGGACGAACACGTCCCTTGACTGATTACACATTTATTGTTGTAAATGGTCGCCCTTTACTTGGTGTTATAGCCCTGTAAACATGACCAATAGGCGAGCAATGCTGAATTATGCCCCTCTCCCCACATTCACATTGATTCAGTAATTGTGTTTACATCACGCCAACCATCTATTCCTTGTCGTGTTTGGCCAGTTTACGGCGCTCGTATATATACTGTCCCCGGTCGAAAGTAACACAGTTAGAGCACCAAAGTGGCCCTGCACTAAACAAAATTATTTACCAATTAACAGACCGCACTTCGACGTCGATCGATTCTTCTTTATTAGCAAAACTATAACTTAGTTTCGAGAGCTATTCGTGGTTCGTCCCACCCCCTGATGCCGGGAACTGTCGGAATTAGTTTTTTTTATTCGATTGACTAGGGTTAAAATCGAGTAAAGCCGGATGTATACTTGATTGTTTAAACACTGGCATATTACCATAGCAACTGTATTTAACCCCTACAATACAAGAGGAGAGCTTTAAGCAGATAGACAGGAAGAGAAAATTACGGGTAATTGCAACAAATCAGATATCGCAATGAACAACAATAATAACGGAGAACACCCAGATAGTAGTATTCCTCTTCATCCGAATCGAAAGAGAATAAACCATGATTGGATTGAATTGAAAGTAATGTTAGAAAGAACCAAAGAAATAAAAGTAATCAGAAGCCAACAAGATCTAGATCAGGAAGTTACAAATACAGAAGAAATAATAAATAAAGCAAGAGAGGTAAGGTAGACAAAACGAAAAAAAAACCACTGTATAAAATCAAAGACGTCGAAACAGAAGAAAATAACTAGAAAACTATACCAACGAATATATATACATATTAAATCAATTAAACATTATGATAAAGACAGAGCAGCAGAGAATTTACCATAACACAAAATGCAACGATAAACTAGACAGTTTCGACAAAGCTCTAAAGAGCGAAAAGTTGAATATCACAATATTGGAAGAGAACGACAAGATAATTGCCGAAGACGGAGAAAGCAAAGATATTCGGAGAAATCCTAAGCGAACAATTCAAACCTGATGACGCCGAAGACAAAAAAAAATCGCAGAAGAAGTTAGTAAACACATAGAAGATAAATTGCAAATTTAAGAAAATTACAAATTCGCTGAAGTAAACAAAGACGAAATGAACGTCAAGCAGCATCTGGAAACAAAATCGCAGTCAGAGAAATCACGATGGATGCATTGGAAAATATATCAAATGCAATTTTGAAAACAAGGAACTACACAAACAGATAGCAGAAACTATAATGATACCCAAACTGGAAAAAAAATTACGAAAAGCACTGCCGTGAAGGCAGGAGCTTTTGAGCGCTCGTACATGCACCTTGTAGGTAGATTCGCATTTTCCAGTTTTGGAAACCAATTGAGGAAATTTTTGACAGCTGTCAAACAAATTTTCAAACTAAGGCGATAATCCAGTGTCGCTTGGTGATGCGATCTGGACAAAATTTCGCACGTAGTTTGAATACATTATTCTTCAGCTAGGTGCAAAATTTCATTCCAATCAAATCGGTAGTTTCGAAATTATCAGGAACAGAATATTTTGAACGGCCATATTTACGGAACCCCTAGTCTAATTTTGCTCATTGATGAACGTGACCGTGAAATTCGCGATCCAAACCCATCCTGAAAATTTCAAGTTTTTAGGCCTTTTCCTTCGGAAGTTATAATTTTCTATGGTTTCTATGGTTCTGGTCATCCGATCTGGACAAAATATTGTTTTAATATATCATTCCGATTAAAATACAAAATTTCATCTCGATCGAATCCGCAATTTCGAAATGATCGAGAAACCAATTTCAAACGACCGTATTTACGGAACCCCTAGTATAATTCTGCTCATTGATAAACGTGAACGCCACATTTCAGATCTACACCTATCCTGAAAATTTCAAGTCCCTAGGCCTTTCCGTTCGAAAGTTATGATTTTCTATGGTTTCTATGGCTCTGGTCATGTGATCTAGAGAAATGTAGCTTGAATATATCATTCTCCATTAGTATACAAAATTTCGTTACGATCAAATCTGTTGTTTGGAAATTATCAAGAAAACTAAATTTCAAACGACCATATTTACGGAACCCCTAGTATAATTTTGCTCATAGATGAAAGTGATCCCCACAATCGAGATCCACACCTATCCTGAAAATTTCAAGTCCCTAGACGTTTCCGTTCAAAAGTTACAATTTCCTATGGTTTCTATGGTTCTGGTGATGAGAGCTGAACAAAATTTCGCATGTAGCTTGAACACCTCATTTTCCGTTACAGTGCAAAATATCATCTCGATCGAATCTGTAGTTTCAAAGAAATCAGGCAAACAAAATTTCGAGCGGCCATATTTACGGAACCCTTGGGCGGATTTTTCCGAATAACAAACTTAACCTCGGCATCCGAGATTCAAACCTACCCTGAAAATTTCAAGTTTCTAGGACATTCCGTTCGAGAGTTATCGTGTATACCGAAAGCCAGACAGACAGAATCGAATTTATTGACGGATTCGTCATCAGTGAGTCGAACCTTG
The DNA here is from genome assembly GCA_963966015.1 of Aphidecta obliterata. Taxonomy (NCBI): domain Eukaryota; kingdom Metazoa; phylum Arthropoda; class Insecta; order Coleoptera; family Coccinellidae; genus Aphidecta; species Aphidecta obliterata. Next base: position 13,376,789 of record OZ014435.1, on the reverse strand, counting down.
TCGATTGAGACCATTTTCGGCTCAAAATTCGAGAAATATAGACATCTTGACGAAATGATATAGCCCTCGTGTAGGTAGAACGAGCGCTCAAAAACGAAGAAACATCACTCTGTACGAAGACAGCTCGTCAAAACTTCAGGTAAAACTGCAAGAGACTTCAGAATGATATCAACAAGATAATGATTCAGTCCAAGAATTGGGGAATCAAGATAAACGAAGAGAAAGAAATAAGATGGATCGACAAGTGAAATACTGAGATATAACAATGCACAAAAATCTGAATTCCAACAAACAAATTCAAGAAACAAGGAAAAAAGTAGAAACAATCAAATAATCTTCCAATTACTCCAACTAAACGGAAGTAACAAATCAGATGAAGAACTGAAAGTGAAAACATACAAATTCTCAATAAGACTGACAATGAAGTATGGAAGCGAAATTCTAATGAAGAACCAAAACAAAATGAAAAAACTTGAAAAAATACAAATCAGATCTTCAATAGAAGCAATATACACACATGGTACTTCAGAAATGAAGAGATCCTGCGTTATAGGACACCGAAACTAGAAGAATTCATATTGAAATTACCAAAAATTGTTTGCGAAAAAACAAGGAAATACTGGAAGCTGGAAGCAATGGACTACGACCATAAAGTAACGAAAAGAACTGGAATAAGACAAGATCTTGTGCAAGAAGAAACGACAAAGTGAAATCAAGATACCGAAAATAAGGAGTAAAAAAATGACAAATAGAAAACCAAAAGAAAATATCAATGTTGGGATAAATTCAAATGTAACGAACGAATTGACTGACTGCTCCGGATAAAACTAACAAATTAGTTTAATTTCAACAAATACTTTTTTCTGTTCGAATTTGTAACGGAGCTTATAATTTTACGTGATAAAAGCTAGACCTTACGTTCGCTATCCAAATTTGTTTTTTCCAAAGTCCATCCTGTGAGACCTACTGATATTTTTTCGCGAGCTCCACGAATACGCAGCAGGACCTTAAAAAAAATTACGGGAGCCCTTCTCGAGTGGCAATTACCGAAACGTGCACGAGAAGTAATCATTTTAAGCTCCCGGCTAATTGCAAAAGTAGCCAGATCCCTCACTTCCTAATTTATTTTTCTCGTTTCTCTCTTATTCATTTCTCCCCGCCCGACAATATTCCTATTACGGCTTTTTCATTTTTATTTCACCATAGAGAGGTTTCTTCGAATTAAAATAAAAGACCCCTCGGTCCCTCGGGTCGCAAACGTCTATATAAATGCATTATGTGATGCTGGTATAAAACATGTTCTGCGCGATAACAGCCGACGAAAAATGCGTTTTGGGCCTCTGTTCTTCGGGTGAATTTCTTTTATGGGCAGTGTTGATATGTCTGCTCTTTTTTATTGAAGAACATTTTTCTTTTATTCCACATATTTTTCAGAGTATGGCAACAAAATCCAACTGTTAGAAACGCCAAAAATGTTCTTAAAAAAATTAATTAAGTCCTTTCAAGCGTTATTTTGGTCTTTTCGGTTTTGTTCGGGAATTCAAATTGACCCGACCACAATTCCAGATATTCCCATTCGATCATAACTTTAATCGTTATTGGAAAACCGTCGGTTCATATCGCAATAAATTCCGGAGGCTTACACGTCTCCTCGCTCATATTTCGCCCATTTCCTCTTAAAGGTTTCATAAGGGGGGACCACTATCTAATTTAACACAAGCATACCCACCCCAAATTCGCCATGTGGCTGTAAATAACTTAGGCATGCCCTGGAAATATTATTACTCCCACTTACTCTGACACACGGGGAAAGAGAAGAGACTGTGCAAGGAGAGAGGGGATGATTTGTCGCTCAATTTTTTTCAGTGGGACGAGAAATCTAGGGGGCTGTTTGGGGTGTGATTAAAAATAAGCTATTTTGTTAGGGTGGAAGTGTAAGAAAGAGGGTTTGAAGGGTAAATAGTACGTGTTGAGGAAGTTGAGTGTTTATTTCAAACATAGATTGGAAGGGACAATATTTTAGAATGCAACACAGTAACTCACACTATTAAAGAAGACTTGCAGATGAAGAAAAAATACGATTAAATTTATCGCTTCGTATCCTAAAATTAATAACACTCAACGTTCAAGTTTCATCAAATTGAACATCATAAACTGATAAAAAAACAAAATAATCCGGACGAATGAACTTGAAACTCTTCCTAAAGAAATATATGGCCTGGAAGACTAACGACATCTACCGAATGTACAGATAAACAGATGAGACTAAATAACTTCCAGGATAACCGATTCCCCAAGTTCTTCTCCCTTCTATGGGCGGCAAAAAGTTCCCGAGGGGGGCAAGGCGGGGGGGGTAAAACGCCGATATCCCGAGAGAGATTTACAGCGCTATGTTGGAGTTTGGGATCCGGGCAAAAACGATGAATTGGAAGATTGACTTAGGCCGGGTTACTCATGAAATTGAACCGTCTCGGAGTAATATGAGAGAATGCATAAATCTGGGAGGCTTTGTTGACGGTGCAAGTCAAAGTAAATATTGCGTGGTGAAATGGCTCGGAAGAAATGGGCATCGAAGGAAATTCATTTCTGTTTTGATTACTCTCGTCTCTTACTTTATTCAATATATTTTTTTCTTGGAGTTTGATCCTTCACACAAAATGTTTTATCAGTATTGTCGGATTTCTTCAGGTTGAAATATCCAAAAAGTTCATATAAACATTATGTCCGATTTAAATGAAAAGGTGTTTTGTATGTACTGTTATAAAAAAATGTAAAGTTATGAAACAAAATTAGGGGGAGTTATCGGATATTGAAGAATAAAGAGAACATTCAGCGTACTTGATCATGTCAATTAATCGGCCTTTTTTGACAAGTTAATAGTGATATAGATAAGGGCAACATTTTTATCTCCCACTCCAACCCCTTAAAGATTTGGTTGGAAAATTCTGAAAAAAAAAACTCTAAACAAGAATGACTTGAGGATTGGCATGAATAAGATGTGTTATGAGATAGATTCGGTTATGCCATATAACCGTCAAATGGGGTGAAATTGCTTTTTCGATAGAATCTTGAGTTGATCCGAAACCACACCTAGTTTCGACTAAAAGATGTGTGTTTGTACTTTTCTTTGTGAAGACTGAAAAAATGAAAATAATTCTTGCTCATAATAACGAATAACGATTCAACGAAGTTAAACTTATATTGGGGTGACTTTGATAGATTTTTTCATTACAATGCACAATGCATGTTTTGGGACTAATTCAGTGGTTATCAATATCATCCATATAACCTCAATCTCAATATATTTTTTTTATCAGTATTATGTGTCCTTGGAGCATCTCTGTTATAATCCATAAATTATCAAAGACATCCATGTCATCATTTGTCGTAAAAATTAGATTTGAACTAGCTTCTTAAAATATTAAATTAAACTTCAGTCAATACTGAACAATATTTCCTATGAAAGGTAAATTTAAATTTGACACTTTATTCGAAAAAATCACGTAAAGCACGGCCGTGAAGTCAGGAGCTTTTGAGCGCTCGTTCATCCACCTTGTAGTTAGATTCGCATTCTCCAGTTTTAGGAACCAATTGGAAAGATTTTGACAGCTGTCAAAGAAAATTTCAAACAAAGGCGAAAATCTAGACTTCACGTCATGCTTTATTTCTTTTCGATAATTTGCTAGAATTTTTTACGGTATCTATGGTCTTGGTAATGCAATCTGGACATAATTTCTCACGTAGTTTGAATATGTTATTCTTCATCTATGTGCGAAATTTCATTCCAATCCAATAAGTAGTTTCGAAATTATCAGGAAAAAATAGTTTGAACGGCTATATTTACGCAACCCCTAGTATAAATTTGCTCATTGATGAACGTGACTGCGAAATTCGCGATCCGAACCTATACTGAAAATTTCAAGTCCCTAGGCCTTTCCGTTTGAAAGTTATAATTTTCTATGGTTTATATGGTTCTGATCATGCGATCTGAAAAAAATTAGGTCGAATATATCATTTTCAATTCAAATACAAAATTTCGTCACGATCAAATCCATAGTTTTGAAATTATCAAGAAAGTTGAATTTCAAACTACCATATTCACGGAAGCCATAGTCTTATTTTGCTCATTGATGAACGTGACCGCAACATTTGAGATCCACACCTATCCTGAAAAGTCCCTAGGCTGTTCCATTACAAAGTTATAATTTTCTATGGTTTCTATGGTTCTGGTCATGCGAGCTGGACAAAATACTGCATGTAGCTTGAACACGTAATTCTCCATCCTAGTGCAAAATTTCACCTAGATCGAATATGTAGTTTCAAAGTAATCAGAAAAACAAAATTTCGAGCGGCCATATTTACGGAACCCCTGGGCTTATTTTGCCCAATAACGTATTTCGGCATCTCCTCGAATATCATCATCCTAAAACCTAAAGAACATGCTGGTTAATTTTTGGAATCCCTGTAGCTTTTCAATTTTTCGCTTAACATGTTCAGATACTTGGTAAGATTTGATTTCGGATTTTTCTTGTCAAAACGGAGCGATACCTATACGAGAAAACTTATGAGCTGAGAAAGTTGTATCTTCAGTTGCTGCAACTAGGAAAATTATAAAAATTGCAACAAAACTGTTGGATGATAGTTTTTTGGACAAATTCTTAACATATTGATACATGTTGAGATTTGGTTATCTAATGATTTTTCTTGTCAAAACGCAGTGAGATACAAGAAAATATCATAAGCTAAGAAAGTTGTATTTTTAGTTATTCCAATCAGAAAAAATTTAAGAATTGTGAAAAAACTGTTGATGATATTTTTTTCGACGAAAAACATCCGACTTGCCTTCTGGCCTCCTCGAGTTGAATGGGTTTTATTAAAATTGAATAGAACTTCTTTTTTATATTAATACAGAACCGATTTTTCAAAAAAGTTAACACCCTATATCTCTGAAACAGTTATCTTGATATTATGAACAGCCTCTATACAGTAAAGAAATACCTACAATGGGTGGGAAAGTTAAACAACCAAAAAAAGTACGTTTCAACTATAACCAGTATAAATACCAAATTACTTTCTTTCTGTCAATACACCTTGTAGAGATTTGCAATCGTTCTTCGTTGATGTATAGTTACATCAAGGTATCAATTCCATAAATCGAATCGCTACCGTCCTCTGCGATCTCCGAGGACTAATATGGGGTTCCCAGATGATTTTCTCGCAAATTCGGTCCCCTGTCCCCTTCGATACCAAAAATCGTCGTCGAAATTGGTTTAATGACCGATTTCGACGTTCCGATCGGCAGATAAGATCGCGACTCGCGGTCGTTTTACATAAGGACTCACGTGAAACCCGCCTTAATGCGTTAGTTCCATGCTAGGCACGAAATATGGATGCCCGCTAGCGATGGGATATTGGCCCCCCTGCTTCCCCACGAAGAAATATCTCAATCAAGTTTGATGCACGCAATTAAGATTGATCGGCTGCATCTTCTCGGCGAACAAGGTTCGATCGTGAAATATATAAGTTGTTGTAGAAGAAGTTATATCCGATAATAATAATAGTAATTAATATATTTCAATTTTAAACTTGTTGAATAAATAATCAACAGTTAATTAAAAAAACACCAGATATGCATAAATAGGAATACCTACATTGAGAACTATTGAAAAAAAAAATATTGAATTTAATTTTCTACCTCCGGGCATTGTAAGGTCCAGGAATCTACACTATACAGTATATTCTGAATGTCACTCCTAGTAATTGAGACTTCGCGGTTAATTAGCCCCGCACTTTGGATGCTTTATTTTTTTTTCGAATAATCTTGGATCTAATTTGATCCTTTCCCAAAAGAACTCTAATGCATTTCCATCTGTCACACTCTAGCGTCTAGCGGTAATCTCAAAGTGCATTAAAGCACTTGATGCACACATCTAACGTGTGAATTTTCAAGTCCGACAAAGCATACAATGTTTCATTCTTTGAGTGGATCGTACTCAACGTGTTGAAAGATAAGTTCCTTTTTTACTATTAGAGCAATCCTTCTTTTTTAACAGAACCTAATTGAAGAAACTTATAGCACAATTTTCGGAGAAAAAAACTGGCTTCACACAGAAATTAAACATAATTCCAGCGTTTCTTCTATCATTGAGTGATAAATAAAAGAGACTTCACCAAAATTGAGACATAACTGTAAAAGCTAACACAATCCATAATAAAAAACGCATAAAAATTGCAAGATTTGATCAAAGATTTGCCGAAATTCTGGTGCTTAAAAAGTGGTGGTCCTTTAGAAAAATAAGAAGAAGAGATAGAGTTTACTGAATCAATAAGGTTATCATGAGATTTGATAGTAAAGCTCGTAAATTTCCAACAACATACGTCGAACCGGCGGTTGAATCGGTGGACAACGCCCATCTATCTTCGTCCGCGGATGAAGCCCAATACGTCCCAACAATCTGGGATTAATCTTCGAAAACGCTTGACAAACCTGGCTAATCAATATCGGCAGAGACCAACAAACCGACCGTAGTATCGTTTTATCGGCCGCTGCCTCTCTCTCCCGGATTTATTATCCAATTATAAAGTACAGCTTTTGATTTATCAAAGTGTAATTAAGCCCCCTCTACACTGGATAAATTATACGATAATGTTGCATTTATTTATTATTAAGTTAAATTATTCGCTCCGCTGTTCTAATGGAACCCGCGGTCGCCCGTCGCGCGTTGTATTTTACCGGATGCGTCGATATTTTCGAATTTCTCCCCGGAAAAACGCACAAATTCCCAAATTGGCTGGCTGTAAATGCGATGGACGATCGCGTTATTATGTCGACAACAAATCGAGATAGAATAAAATATGAGCAATGATCGGCGGAACACAGGGCCAAAACCGGAAAACTAAAGGAAATTATTTGAATAATTCACCCGGAAAATCGCATATACAAACATGTTTTTACTGGTTATACAATGTTACTCTTCTCTGATAACAAACTAGTGTACATCCTGCTTCATTTATTTTTCATTGTTTATTTCAACTCGTTTAACATCTTTTGTTTCTCATTTGTATTATTTTTTTCCTCTTATTGTGTGTCTGGTTGATTCTTGTAGAGACTTCGATCAATCAAGATTTCTCTACTTTCGTGTTTGTCTAATTATATTTCTCCTTTCCACTCGCTTTCTTCACAAAAAGTTATCTCAATCCTTGTTTTCTGTCTATTCTCTTCGTTTGTGTTTCCCTTCATCTTCGTTAATCAAACAGAATCATCTGAATTATCTGCTTGAATTCCTATACTTTCGTTAGTTGGATCGCTATCGAAGAATTTCTCCTTCCATTTACCTCCAAGATTAATGGCCGAAGAAAGCAGGTAGTATTCGTTTCAAATTCCGTCCCTACCTTCCATCAGCGTCCATTATTCCGTCAAACGTCCAACTGTTTGAGATTCTTCGCAGGTAATCACAAGAGCGCACAAGAACTTGGTGCACCAATCAGGCACCACTTTCTTGGCAGCCCTTTTCTCAAAAATGTTCAAGGCACATTCTGTGGTGTTCTTGTGGTGGGTGAGGTGTGGTGTATGTGGTGATTGTTTGCTTTTGTGCTTTAATATTTTAAGGTTTTGTTAGTGTTGTTGAATCTGTTTAAGTTTTATTAGGTAAATATTTTGCAACTAGGTTTACATTGAATTTCTTATTACGATATGGAATTATTGAGAAATGGTTCCTCATTCAAATTCTTCGAAATGGCTTCCAAAATTCAAGCTCGTTTACACTGATGTGATGATTTTGGTATCTGAATAGAAAAAAAGTGGGCACTTTAATCGTTTTCACTAAAGTTTTCCACTACGATTTTTTTTCCACTTTTCAGGCACTGAATTCTTTTACCTTGATGAATGTTATTTTTGAGCGCTCGTACTACTTACACGAGGGCTAGATCATTTCGTCACGATGTCTGTATTTTTCGAATTTTGAGCCGAAAATGGTCTCAATCGACTATGTTCGACTCACTGATGACGAATCCGTCGGAAAATTCGAGTCTGTCCGTCCGTCCGACCGATAACTCTCGAACAGAACAACCTAGAGACTTGAAATTTTCAGTGTGGGTTCAGTTCTCGAATGACTCGGTTAAGTTCGGTAATGGGCCAAATTCCACCAGGGGTTCCGTAAATATGGCCGTTCAAAGTTTTGTTTCCCTGATTACTTGAAAACTACAGATTTGATCGCGATGAAATTTCGCACTCAAATGGAAAATGAGGTGTTCAAGCTACATGTCAAATTTTGTCCAGATCGCATGACCAGAACCATAGAAACCATAGAAAATTGTAACTTTTGAACGGAAACACCTAGGGACTTGAAATTTTCAGGATAGGTGTGGGTCTCGAATGTCGTGATCACGTTCATCTATGAGCAACATTATTCTAGGGGTTCCGTAAATATGGTCGTTTGAAATTTAGTTTTTTTGATAATTTCAAAACTACAGATTCGATCGTGACGAAATTTTGTATACTAATGGAGACATTTATATTCAAGCTACATTTCTCCAGATCACATGACCAGAACCATAGAAACCATAGAAAATCATAACTTTCGAACGGAAACGCCTAGGAACATGAAATTTTCAGGATAGGTGTGGATCTGAAATGCCGCCTTCACGTTTATCAATGAGCAGAATTATACTAGGGGTTCCGAAAATATGTGGTTTGAAATTTTGTTTTCTCGATAATCTCGAAACTATGGATTCGATCGAGATGAAATTTTGTATTTCAATCGAGAATGATATATTGAAGCAATATTTTGTCCAGATCGCATGACCAGAACCATAGGAACCATAGAAAATTGTAAGGCTTGAAAGGCCTAGGAACTTGAAATTTTCAGGGTGGGTTTGGATCGCGAATATCGCGGCCACGTTCATCATTGAGCAAAATTAGACTAGGGGTTCCGTAAATATGGCCGTTCAAAATATTATTTTCCTGATAGTTTCGAAACTACTGATCGGATTGGAATGAAATTATGCACCTGTCTGAGGAATAATGTATTCAAACTACGTGCAAAATTTTGTCCAGATCGCATCACCAAGACCATAGATACCGTAGAAAATTCTAGCGAATTATCGAAAAAAAAGTCTGGAGTTTCATGATTATTATTGTACCTATTTATACATTTAATTTAATTTTTTTCACATAGCATGCAATTCAAATGTCTATCTTTTAATTATTCAAACTTGAAAAATATTATTTCCGATTTAATTTTTCTAAACTATTATGTTTGCTTCGATCTCGATTATTGAATCCGATTTCTTTGTTTCCAGGTGCAAATGGCCTCAGACGAAGGGGTCGCCAAACCTACACAAGGTATCAAACCCTCGAATTAGAAAAAGAATTCCACACGAACCACTATCTGACACGACGAAGAAGGATAGAAATGGCGCACGCGTTATGCCTAACGGAAAGACAGATAAAAATCTGGTTCCAAAACAGAAGGATGAAACTGAAGAAGGAAATACAGGCGATCAAGGAGTTGAACGAGCAGGAAAAACAGGCACAAGCGCAAAAAGCGGCGGCGGCCGCTGCGGCTGCGCAGGTTGATCAAAATTAGTGGATGACGTCGATGTTGATGGCCGAGCAGCTCAACCTAATCAACTGAGGTGAGTTGGTCGATGTTGAGTTTAGGAATTCAGTATGATCGGCTGAATGCCAAGGTTCATCGATCAAGTTGAAGAATCAACTAGTCAAAAGTAATTGTCGGATCAGTATGATTACCTTGGGCTGCTCGGACAAACAGACAAGTAGATAATAAATTCCGAAAAATGTTGCCAATTGCATAAAGGTAAAAAATTTTTATGTAATTTTCTATGTGAAAATTCAAATATTTTGTGTGTATATACTTTGGCATTTGGCCGCTCATATTATTCTTGTACTTTACCTATTTATTATTTTTGTTATTGTTGTATATTGCATGTTGATATTGATCACAATGAACAGATTATTTGACATGAGTCGAAATTTATAGAAACTTTTGAGTTTCTGAACTGATTTATTGATTACGAATTATTTGAATCGACGGAATATCTATGTGAATTTTTGTGAATAATTTGTTTTGAGATTCTCAATAAAAGAATTTAATTATAATCGGACCTCTTTTATTTATACTTGGCTGGTATGGAATACCTTCAAATAAAAGCAATAATTTTGTCAAATTCAATAAAAATTAGTAAAGCTAACATGATATAAAAAAATTACGAAAAGCACTGCCGTGGAGGCAGGAGCTTCTGAGCGCTCGTACATGCACCTTGTAGGTAGATTCGCATTTTCCAGTTTTAAAAATCAATTGAATGAATTTTTGACAACTGTCAAAAAAATTCTGAAAATTAGGCGAAACTCCAGACTTCATGTTAGTGCTTCAGCTGATCAATTTTTTTTCGTTAATTCGCTAGAATTTTCTACGGTATCTATGATCTTGGTGATGCGATCTGGACAAAATTTTGCACGTAGTTTGAATACATTATTCCTCAGCAAGGTGCATAATTTCATTCCAATCCGATCACAAGTTTCGAAACTATCAGGAAAAAAATATTAAGAACGGCCATTTTTACGGAACCCCTAGTCTCATTTTGCTCATTGATGAACGTGACCGCGATATTCGCGATCCAAACCCACCCTGAAAATTTCAAGTTCCTAGGCCTTTCCGTTCAAAAGTTACAATTTTCTACCGTTTCTATGGTTCTGGTCATGCGATCTGGAAAAAATATTGCTTCAATATATCATTCTCGATTAAAATACAAAATTTCATCTCGATCGAATCCGTAGTTTCGAAATTATCGAGAAAACAAAATTTCAAACGACCCTATTTACGGAACCCCTTGTAAAATGTTGCTCATAGATGAACGTGATCACGACATTCGAGATCCACACCTATCCTGAAAATTTCAAGTCCCTAGGCGTTTCCGTTCAAATGTTACAATTTTCTATGGTTTCTATAGTTCTGGTCATGCGATCTGGACAAAATTTCACATGTAGCTAAAACACCTCATTTTCCATTTGAGTGCAAAATTTCATCTCGATAAAATCTGTAGTTTTCAAGTAATCAGGGAAACAAAACTTTGAACGGCTATATTTACGGAACCCCTGGTGGAATTTGGCCCATTAACGAACTTGACCGAGGCATTCGGGAACTGAACCCACACTGAAAATTTCAAGTCTCTAGGTTGTTCCGTTCGAGAGTTATCGTGCTTACGGCCGGACGGACGGCCGGACGGACGGACGGCCGGACGGACGGACAGACTCGAATTTTTCGACGGATTCGTCATCAGTAAGTCGAACATAGTCGATTGAGACCATTTTCGTCTCAAAATTCGAAAAATACAGACATCGTGACGAAATGATATAGCCCTCGTGTAAGTAGTACGAGCGCTCAAAAATATTAAACTAAGGTCTACTCAAAATTGATTTAAATATGCTCTAAATGCTAAATTCTTGTTATTAAAACAGGAGCATCATATTTTCATTTCAGTATCAATAAATTTTAAACAATAATAAAATCCTTAGATCATGTTTGTTCAACAACACAGATGTTGAAAAAAAATTCAACATCATTATAATAGATAGAGAAAATACTAAATAGTAAAAATAACTAAGTGATAATCTGGTCGAGTGATAAGAATGAAGCAAGGTAGGTGTTATACCCGATCCACACTCATGCCGCGAATAACGGCAAGAATTCTTGCCGCGAATCTTGGCGTGAACTTCACGTGTAAATAAGCCAGGAATATTCGCAGTTTGGTTCGCGCGATCCCATCCACACTCGCGTTTCGCGGGTTCGCGGACGTTCACGGCATGAGTGTGGATCGGGCTATAGGTGAAAACCACCAATAACTTCTTATTGAACAAATGATAATCGTTGTGATTGAATCTGCCAGAAAAATGGGAATAATTTTATAATTAAGCCAAGCCTCGACGCCTCACAATAGTGAGAGAGGACGAAATGCACTTTTTCGAAGAGTCAAGAAGATCGTTTCCCCCCTTAGAAAAAAAATTACGAAAAGTACTACCCGGAAGACAGGAGCTTTTGAGCGCTCGTACATGCACCTTGTAGGTAGATTCGCATTCTCCAGTTTTAGAAACCAATTGGAAAGATTTTGACAGCTGTCAAAGAAAATTTCAAACCAACGCGAAAATCCTTCCTGACTTCACGTCAGTGCTTTGGTGACCATTTTCTTTTTCGATAATTCGCTAGAATTTTCTACGGTATCTATGCGATCTGGACAAAATTATACATTATTCTTCATATATGGCGAAATTTCGTTTCAATCCAATATGTATTTTCGAAATTATCAAAAAAAATTTAGTTTGAACGGCAATATTTACGGAACCCCTAGTCTAATTTGGCTCATTGATGAACGTAACCACGAACTTCGCGATCCGAACCTATCCTGAAAATTTCAAGTCCCTAAGGCTTTTCCGTTCGAAAGTTATGATTTTCTATGGTTTGATCATACGATCTGAAAAAAATGTAGCTCGAATATATCATTCTCAATTTGAATACAAAATTTCGTCAGGATCGAATCACAATCATAGTTTTGAAATTATCAAGAAAACCGAATTTCAAACGGCCATATTCACGGAACCCCTTAGTCTAATCTTGCTCATTAATGAACGTGAGCGCGAGATTCGCGATCCGAACCTATCCTGAAAATTTCGAGTCCCTAGGCCTTTCCGTTCGAAAGTTATAATTTTCTATGGTTTCTATGGTCCTGATCATGCGATCTGGAAAAAATGTAGCTTGAATATATCATTCTCAATTTAAATACAAATATTCGTCACGATCAAATCCATGATTTTGAAATTATCAGGAAAACTGAATTTCAAACGGCCATATTTACGGAACCCCTAGTTTAATTTTGCTCATTGATACACGTGAACGCTACGTTCACGATTCACACCTATCCTGAAAATTTCAAATCCCTAGGCCTTTCCATTACAAAGTAATAATTTTCTATGGTTTCTATGGTTCTGGTCATACGAGCTGGACAAAATTCTGCATGTAGCTTGAGTACGTAATTATCCATCTGAGTGCAAAATTTCACCTCGATCGAAGCAGTAGTTTCGGAGTAATCAGAAAAACAAAATTTCGAGCGGCCATATTTACGGAACCCCAGGGCGAATTTTGCCTAATAACGAACCTAACCACGGCATTTCAGATTCGAACCTACCCTGAAAATTTCAAGTTTTTAGGACATTCCGTTCGAGAGTTATCGTGTATACCGAAAGCAAGACAGACAGAATCGAATTTCTCGACGGATTCGTCATCAGTGAGTCGAACCTTGTCGATTGAGACCATTTTCGGCTCAAAATTCGAGAAATACAGACATCTTGACGAAATGATATAGCCCTCGTGTAGGTAGAACGAGCGCTCAAAAACGAAGAAACATCACTCTGTACGAAGACAGCTCGTCAAAAGTTTCTAGGACATTCCGTTCGAGAGTTATCGTGTATAAGGACGGACGGACGGACAGACTCGTATTTTTCGACGGATTCGTCATGAGTGAGTCGAACTTAGTCATTTGAGAACGTTTTCGGCTCAAAATTCGGAAAATACAGACATCGTGACGAAATGATATAGCCCTCGTGTAAGAATGTAGTACGGGCGCTCAAAAATGTTTTTTTCGAGAGCGAACATTACACGTCTGCTCAGTATAAAGAAGATATACGCTAACAAAACGAACTGGCGTGAGTCAAAAATAGACATTTTTCAGCATGATGTTGGAAAGATTATTTCTGCCCAATGCGGTCAAGTATTACAAATTGATTTATTGAGTTGCAATGAATCATATTGCAACTCAATAACTCAGCAAATAAATCGGTAATACTTGACCGTATTGGGCATAAATAATCTTTCCAAGATCATGCTGAAAAATGTCTAATTTCGCCAGTTCGTTTTGTTAGCGACGAATATAGGCCTTAAAATTTTTATGTCAAAATCATTCCAGAAAGCGCTTGTGACATTCAAAGGAGAATAAAGTTGTGAATTCGGGTTCAATTTCAAAATATCCAGAAATTCGTCGAACGCCGCCACCTCGGGGACCCGCACGTACCGAAGGGGTGGTCCTCGACCTCCCCTCCTCGAAACTTCTCGCACTCTAGAAACGTCATCCTTCACCCCGAGTAATTACGCGGGGGATTTTCCGCGCGACTCGAAGATTAAACACCGAAAGTCCGTTCATAAATTCAGGGGCATTACAAATAGCCAAATGGAAACACAATTATCTTAATTTTCTTTCATCCGCCGCCTTTAGGGCGAGATAATTTTTATTATATTTACGATTCTTATTTTCGGCTTCATTAAGATTCCGCGAGAGAGAGGGAGGGGTTGTATCAGCTGCTGCCGGGGATGTGGATAATTCTTGGAGGAAGTGCCTTGCAACGCGGAATTTGTCTCTGGGAATCGGGGAGATATCGCGAGCAAACGGGTGGAATCCAGCGGGAAATTCGGGATTATACAGCGGATTTTACGGCGTTTTCTTACAAGTAAGGGCCAACCTTAGGTGTTGTCGTCGGTTTTTTCTTAAATGCAGTTCTGAATCAAATATGATATTGATATCAACTCAACTTTAAGAAAACTTAGTTCTTTTTGAGCGCTCGTTCTCCTTATCATGTCGTCGCGATGTCTGTATTTTTCGAATTTTGAGCCGAAAATGGTCTCAATCGACTATGTTCGACTCACTGATGACGAATCCGTCGGAAAATTCGAGTCTGTCCGTCCGTATACACGATAACTCTCAAACAGAACGACCTAGACACTTGAAATTTTCAGGGTAAGTTCGAATCTCGAATGCCGCGCTCAAGTTCGTTATTGGGCAAAATTCGACAAGGGGTTCCGTAAATATAGTCGTTTGAAATTTTGTTTTCGTGTTAATTTCGAAACTACGGATTCGATCGTGATGAAATTTCGTATTTTTATGGAGAATGATATATTCAAGCTAAATTTTTTTCAGATCGCATAACCAGAACTATTTTGAATTCCAACGAATTTTGAATAAAAAATCCTTATATTTCTTCAACAGCTGATTCGGCATAATCGACAAAGAGCTTCTGTCAAAAAAATATTTGTTGAAATTAAACTAATTTGTTGATTTTATCGAGATCAGTCATTCAATTCGTTCGTTTGAATTTTTCCTTAGATTGTTATTTTCTTTTTGTTTCCTATCTGTCTTTCTTTTACTTCTTATTTTCGGTATCTTAATTTCACTTCTTCGTTTCTTCTCGCACAAGGTCTTGTCTTGTTCCAGTTGTTTTCGTTAGTTTTCTTTCCTAATGGTCGTAGTCCATTGCTTCCAGTATTTCCTTGTTTCGTGTGTCTTCCTTTTCTCGTATACATTTTTTGCTAGTTTCAATACGAATTCTTCTAGTTTCGGTGTTCTATAACGCAGGATCTCTTCATTTCTGCAGTACCATGGTGTGCATACTGCTCCCCTTTGAGATCTGATTTGTATTCTTTCAAGTTTTTTCAGTTTGTTTCAGTTCTTTATTAGAATTTCGCTTCCATACTTCATTGTCAGTGTTATTGAGGATTTGCTGTTTTCACTTTTAGTTCCTCATCCAATTTGTTACTTCTGTTTATTGTAAGTTATTGGAAGATTTTTTGATTTCTCCTACTTTCTTCCTTGTTTCTTAAATTTGTTTGTTGGAATTCAGATTTTTGTATGCATTGTTATATTTCAGTGTTTCACTTGTCGATTTTTTTTCTCTTCGTTTATCTTTATTTCCTATTTTTGGACCGTATCATTATCTTGTTGATATTATTCTGAAGTCTCTTGAAGTTTTACCTGAAGTTTTACCGTGTTGTCTTCGTACAGAGTGATGTTTCTTCGTTTTTGAGCGCTCGTTCTACTTACACGAGGGCTATATCATTTCGTCACGATGTCTGTATTTTTCGAATTTTGAGCCGCAAATGGTCTCAATCGACAAGGTTCGACTCATTGATGAAGAATCCGTCAAAAAATCGAGTCTGTCCGTCCGGCCGTCCGTATACACGATAACTCTCGAACGGAACGACCTAGAAACATGAAATTTTCAGGGTAGGTTCGAATCTCCAATACCGCGGTTGAGTTTGTTATTGGGCAAAATTAGAATAGGAGTTCCGTGAATATGTTCGTTTGAAATTTCGTTTCCTTGACAATTTCAAAACGACAGATTCGATCGTGACGAAATTTTGTATTTTAATGGAGAATGATATTTATATTCAAGCTACATTTTTTCAGGTCGCATAACCAGAACCATTTCAAATTCCAACGAATTATTGAATCAAAAATCCTTATATTTCTCTAACAGCTGATTCGGCATAATTGAGAAAAAGCTGCTGCCACTTTTTTGACAGTTTCAAAAATTTCTTCAATTGGATTCTAAAACTGGAAAATGCGAATCTACCTACAAGATGGATAAACAAGCGCTCTTAAGCACCTGACTTTACGGCAGTGCTTTTTATAATTTTTTACCACATACCTGAGAGTGAGTCAGTTGACAGTTAGGTTCACCCATATAAATAATTGTCACTTCTACCCAACATATTGTTTCAAAAGACCATAATTTATTTCATACACTCCAATTACAAATCAAAAGTTCTATTTATTAATTTTAAAACAACTCAAATGCAGTGAAGGTTCGGTTAGCAGAGCCTCATTTCATCAACATTTTCAGGAAATGAGGAAATAAATTCAACATGAAAGAAATCAGGACAAAAATAATGAAAATAAGTATTTTATCTCATATTTATGGATATATCAAGAAACACAATACAAAGCGAATATTACTAGTGTTAACAAAATACCAAATTATAAATAAACACTCTCGAAAAATAAGCAATGCAAATAAGAATCAAAGGTGAAATTTATAAATTTGACCTAAGTGAATAAGTGCATCACATAAATATTGTGCCATAAGTGTTAGATGTATGTATTATCACGCTTACATTAACTGGCCATTTTTAAGGGCTTGTTTCTTGGGACAAGAGCATCATCATTCAAATGTCTGTTTTTTTTTTAAGTATGAGCCGACAAAGCTCTTGGTTGGGCGATTAGGTTGGACCCTCAGATGAAGAATTCGTGGTCAAATATTCCAAAAATCGTTTATATAAAATATTCACCAGGGCCGAGTATTTCGAAATCAAATTTACCTTCGAATCTGAGAAATACCCAAATGTGTAGATATTGCCAGCTCTCCGAGGTCAGTATACGGGAAATCATTCTTTGATGACTAAGTTTTCCGATCTTAACCCCTGTGATTTCTTCCTTTGGGGTAACTTGGAAACATCAGTGTATAAATGACGGTGAGGTGAATAGTGCGAAAAAATTAAGCATTGGAAAGGCTTGTGAGCAAACTGATTCAGAGACGTATTAAGTAATTGTTGCCCCATGTTTTGCACTTTTCTTAAATTCAATATTCTATATGATCAACTTCTGGCGGAATGATTTCTTTTGATGACTTCTAGCACCTGTCAAAAAGGAGCCTTAGCTTAAAAAACACCCTCTTTAGCCATCCGAAGTTTTTTTCCTCAATTATTCGAAAAATACCGATCCGATCGAATTGAAAGTTTTTAGTAAGTTCATGTGGAATTTCGTGACGAGCGTGTACTAGAAAAATAACAAAAAACTATTTTTGAAATCTTCGTTATCTCTGAGACTATTTGCTAGCTGAAATTTTTGGTCCTCATAAAAGGCACCCATAATGAGTGTGATATAAAAACTCAGCTCTTGCAAATAAAAAAAAAATTGATGTTGATATGGTGTTGAGAAATTTGATAGTTCTGTGGTTCCATTTCTTGAATTTCATAATATGACATTATAAGTCACCCTGTCAGTTATTCACAGTTGGAAATGGGGGGCGTGATGAGTTTCAAAGATTTCCCAGCGTCACAATCCGTTTTCTTCCTGGTTTCTATAATTTTACGTGCAATATATCAATATAAAGGTGGCAACTGGTTGGATTTGATTAAATGCGTAATACGTCTCCTTTGATAATTTAAAGCATTTCCATTTATTTTCGATCATTTCGATGGGTGATCGCTCCGGCGATGAATTTCAACAAGTGCGCGAAATTCTTCTTTTAATTTGAATACTTCGCATCGTAAACCACCATTAACAACATAGGTAATTTCATCGCGAACACAACGAATGTAAAACAATAACGGTGCGATAACGACTAAGTAATTTATAGCAATATTGCATGTAGAATATGCACTTAAAAAACTTATCGTAAATATGTTAATTGAATATCTCTCCTTTTGAATCATTTCAAGCGTTAGTTTCATTTAAACCCGAGAAATATCAGGTGACATTACGTTTTCGAAAAAATTGAGTTTCTAGGACGAAAATGGCTCATTATCGATTGAGGTTTTATATGCAGAAAATAATTCATATAAAAAGCTTCCTAAAGTTCGACAACACCTCTCTGAACATTCTCGAATTTCAGCAGTTCCCAAGGAGGGTCCAAAAGATGAACCAAGTCTTCTTCATAACCATCCTCCTCCCCTCTGTCTATCTGGGGAATTGTACAGTGGCAAAATGGCCATCGGAAGGATATAGACGGCCACTTTACGACCTGACAATAGGGGGCCATAATCTCGTGAGGGGTGGAAACTTAAGAAGCCATAATCCACTTGTTATATTCGATGAATCTGAGAACGTTTTCGGTCGCTTTGAGCGGTACGATAAAAAATTTCGCTTCTTCGAGAAATGGGTCACGGATAAACCGAGATGAACCGGAAGAGATGGGTCAGTATTTCTGAAATCGATCCTTCGTGTTTATCGGTAATGTCGAAAATATGATCCAGAATCAACAATTTAAGGAATGTCAGCTTTCCTCCACCTTCAGCAGAACAAAATTTCAAATATTTCAATGATGTTTTGATTTTTATTTTCCAATCGATCTACATCGATTTTATCCTCTTCCAAATCGGCTCTTCTCATTATGTCACACTTGTCAGAAGCATTCTGCAATCTTTCAACTATACGATTTTGATCTTTGGTGTAAAGCTCAAAAATTCACTAGCTTCGTTGAAAATATCATACTTTGTGACATTTTTTGTACTGGTAATTTTGTAGTAGCCTTATAATAATTATGATTTTCTTTACGTGAAACTCATCTCGGGAAAGCTCATACTGATGGTCTTACTAACAGCAATATCTCAAATTTCTGAAACATTCCGAATAATATCTCGATCCCCAACTCAACATCGAAACGATATTTCGAAGCCATCTAGTGAGCCTAAATCGAACTATTTCAATCAAACCATTGCTTCTCCACTGATTAAAAAAACAAAATAAATTCCCAAAATCACCGTTTCTGATACCCATTCATGCAATCCATTCACAAAACCGGAGATTTCGTGAAAGTCGATTTATTTCCACCGTAACCATTGAAACGATTTATTCAGTTTACAGATTTCATTCATGCCTCAATCTCGGAACAGAGTCCATTCAGTGGGTGCTGGAAATAACTCGTTGTCGTTTTCTGTAATGGCCTATATGAGTTCGTTCGCTTACTACCAGAGGCCGCCTATATATTTTAACGAGGTCGTAACTCGTGATTCAGCAACTCCAACGGAGGTGGCGCTGGGAATATAACTAACGATCGACCGTCAGTTGATTTTGTCTCTTGTTCAGCACTGTCTCTTTCTTTGTTTGTTTACATCCGAACTTGGTTGTAATGGATGGTGTAGTTCCGAATATGAACATTTTTATTGGCTGATTTTGCGGTTCTGTGAAGGCTTGGTCCCATTGAGGCTCTTTATTTCAAAATAACACAAGATACTACGTTCATTGCATTTCCCGAGTACCTTTATAAGTGTTCAATTACTACCTGAAATAACTTTTCAATACTTCTGAAATACTTTTAAATGTTTCAATTGCTTTTATTTTTCTATTTTTGAAACTCAATTCCGTCTGTAAACGCGATAATTTTCGAAAGAAAAGGCTTAGTTTTTCGAAATTTTCAGTTATATTCGAGGTTTGAATGCGCCGGTTAGGTTTGTAAATAGGCAGACGAGTAAAAGAAATTCTTTTTGAAAGCTTCGATATCGAAGAAACTCATCGCAATATCCTGCTGAACTTTTGTGCCTTTAATTAAATGGGGCATCGAAAATGAGTCAAATTCAGCTACGCAACTGTTCCACGTGAAAAGAAATTGGAGTTTTCATCTGGTGAAATTTGATGATAATTCTGCGATTTTATCTCTTGAAGTTCATGAAAAATAAAATGACATTTTTATTTGTCAAACTGACAGCTGGTTTGGTTCACAGAATATTTTTCATAATTCGTAAAATTTGTCAAAGTCTCTCATCTTGAATGAAAATATCGGGGGCGATAATAATAAATAATTAAGAGATATGGCGATCAGTTTCAGTGTCTGCGATATACAAGGTGCTTTTTAAGGTAAGGCTTTTTTTTGACAGGTGCTTGAATCAAAAGAGGTCATTTCGCCGGAAGTTGGTCGTATAAAAAATATTCAATTTGAAAAAAGAGCAAAAAACCTTGGGCATCAAGATCTTAAGGTGACTCTGGATCGTGTCATCTCTCTGTCAGGAGATTAGCCATGAATCACGGTGAAATATGCATTCCAGCGAGCGAGTAAATGAAGTGCTGGATTTTATCGCAAATTAATATATTCTCTTTCAACTTTTATTAGAATTTTCCTATATTTCTTACAGTTCAAACTAAGAGGAATGAAATTACGAAAAGCACTGCCTTGAAGTCAGGAGCATTTGAGCGCTTGTACATCTACCTTGTAGGTAGATTCGCATTTTCCAGTTTTAGAAATCAATTGAAGGAATCTTCGACAGCTGTCAAAAAAATTCTGAAACTTAGGCGAAACTTCAGACTTCATGTCATTGCTTCAGCTGACCAATTTTTTTTCGATAATTCGCTAGAATTTTCTATGGTATCTATGGTCTTGGTGATGCGATCTGGACAACGTGGTTTGAATACAACATTCCTCAGCTAGGTGCAAAATTTCATTGCAATCCAATCAGTGATTTCGAAACTATCAGGAAAAATATATTTTGAACGGCCATATTAACGGAACCCCTAGTCTTATTTTGCTCATTGATGAACGTAACCGCGACATTCGCGATCCAAATCTGCCCTGAAAATTTCAAGTTCCTAGGCCTTTCCGTTCGAAAGTTACAATTTTTTATGGTTCTGGTCATGCGATCTGGACCAAATATTGCTTTAATATATCATTCTCGATTAAAATACGAAATTTCATCTCGATCGAATCCGTAGTTTCAAAATTATCGAGAAAACAAAATTTCAAACGACCATATTTACGGAACCCCTAGTATAATTTTGCTCATAGATGAACGTGATCACGACACTCGATATCTACACCTATCCTGAAAATTTCGAGTCCCTACTCGTTTCCGTTTAAAAGCTACAATTTTCTATGGTTTCTATGGTTCTGGTCATGCGATCTGGACAAAATTTTCACAATTTAGCTTGAACACCTCATTCTCCATTTGAGTGCAAAATTTCATCTCGATCAAATCTGTAGTTTTCAAGTAATCAGGGGAACAAAACTTTGAACGTCCATATTTACGGAACCCCTCGTGAAATTCTGCCCATTGACGAATTTAATCGAGGCATTTAGGATCCGAACCTACACTGAAAATTTCAAGTCTCTAGGTTGTTCCGTTCGAGAGTTATCGTGCTTACGGACGTCCGGACGGACAGACTCGAATTTTTCGACGGATTCGTCATCAGTGAGTCGAACATAGTCGATTGAAACCATTTTCGGGTCAAAATTCGAAAAATACAGACATCGTGACGAAATGATATAGCCCGCGTGTAAGTAGTACGAGCGCTCAATAATTACTGATTGAAAAGGTCCTATGAAAAAGAATTAGAAAGTTCACAAACTCACCGATAAAATTGTTCCAAATTGTTTACAGAAATTGTTCGAAATGATCACCATTCGTTTGATGTGCACAAAGTGTCGCCCGGCGTAATAACAAATTATTATATGCAGCAACTATCAAATAAGTTTGCTCACGAATTATGTCACAAGCATTTTCAATGCGTTCTTTTAGCTCTTCAACACTAGACCCCCAAAAAAAATGACAGGGGTTGAGATCCGGGGAGCGTGCAGGCCAATAAATCGACCCACCAGGTCCTATTTGAAAACACACCTATTTAAAAACACAATACAGATTTTGGAAAAGTCACAAGAATCATCTGCTCTGATCAGATGATTTCCTGTAAACTGAACGCATTTAATGAACACATTTAGATCTCACTAAGAATCGTCAGATCCGGACTGAAAATTTCAAAGATTCGCGGATAACTTTCATTCCGAAATATTCGATGAATACTTTTTATGAAGGATTTTCGGAATTCGACTTACTTATTTTGATGAGTTTTAGCACCTGTCAAAAAAGCCCCAACTTTGAAAACGCCTATAATTGAAAACACTTGATAATTGATATTTCATTAGATTTTTTACTTCTATTCTGTATTCATGGAATTATTCAATTTATTTATTAATTCAATTTGGTTGTTCCATTTTATTCGTCTGAATGTTCTCTGAGGGAACACAAGGATGGAACACATAAATGAATAAAATGAAATAATTTTATTATTAAATCATAATTTTCTATAAAATACAAGTTTGGTAGAATCTAATATTTGGCCGATCGAAACTTGATGAAAATCCATATTTACTTAGTATTCACTCATTAACTCTCCTACGATTTCCACTAATTGAGAGTTTTACAAAACCACTACACGTGTTTCGCCATACCATGGCATCAAGTGATGAGATGAACTGATGCTTATCTGTTTGACTGCAGTTTATCTCGTTACCTGATGAAGTCATGGTGTGGCGAAACAAGTGTAGTAGTTTTGTGAAACTCTCAATTAGTGGAAATCGTAGGCTAAGTTGATTAGTGAATACTGGGAGTTCTTATATATTTTTTTTGATTTGTGGTTTCGAATTCAACTTTCTTTTGAATTTCTCCAGAATGTTCTCGTCTTGGATGAATCAATTCATATTTTTCACTATTTAACCAATTCTATTTTCTACAATATGTTTATTTATTGTTCATCATTCAGTAAATTATTGAACTAATGGAATCGTTCCAGGAAAGCAATTTTCAACCAAAGCCTAGAATTTTTGCAGTTATGGGTAGTTTATGATTCAAAAATTACGAAAAGCACTGCCGTGAAGGCAGGAGCTTTTGAGCGCTCGTACATCCACCTTGTAGGTAGATTCGCATTTTCCAGTTTTAGAAATCAATTGAAGGAATTTTCGACAGCTGTCAAAAAAATTCTGAAACTTAGGCGAAACTCCAGACTTCATGTCAGTGCTTCAGCTGATCAATTTTTTTTCGATAATTCGCTAGAATTTTCTACGGTAACTATGGTCTTGGTGGTGCGATCTGGACAAAATTTTGCACGTAGTTTCAATACATCATTACTCAGCTAGGTGCGAAATTTCATCTCAATCCGCTCAGTATTTTCGGAACTATCAGCGAAAAAAAAATTTGAACGGCCATGTAGCTTGAATATATCATTCTCCATTAGTATACAAAATTTCATCTCGATTTAATCAGTAGTTTCGAAATTATCAAGAAACCAAAATTTCAAACGACCGTATTTACGGAACCCCTAGTATAATTCTGCTCATTGATAAACGTAATCACGACATTCGAGATCCACACCTATCCTGAAAATTTCAAGTCCCTAGGCCTTTCCGTTCGAAAGTTATTATTTTCTATGGTTTCTATGGTTCTGGTCATGTGATCTGGAGAAATGTAGCTTGAATATATCATTCTCCATTAGTATACAAAATTTCGTCACGATCGTATCTGTAGTTTTGAAATTATCAAAAAAACTAAATTTCAAACGACCATATTTACGGAACCCCTATTATATCATAGATGAACGTGATCAGGACAGTCGAGATCCACACCTATCCTAAAAATTTCAAGTCCCTAGGCGTTTCCGTTCAAAAGTTTTCTATGGTTCTGGTCATGCGATCTGGACAAATTATTGTTTTGATATATGAATTTCGCATGAAGCTTGAACACCTCATTTTGCATTTGAGTGCGACATTTCATCTCAATCAAATCTGTAGTTTTGAAGTAATCAGGGAAACAAAACTTTGAACGTCCATATTTACGGAACCCCTGGTGGAATTCGGCCCATTAACGAACTCAACCGAGGCATTCGGGAACTGAACCCATACTGAAAATTTCAAGTCTCTAGGTTGTTCCGTTCGAGAGTTATCGTGCTTACGGCCGGACGGACGGAAAGACTCGAATTTTCCGACGGATTCGTCATCAGTGAGTCGAACATAGTCGATTGAGACCATTTTCGCCTCAAAATTCGAAAAATACAGACATCGTGACGAAATGATATAGCCCTCGTGTAAGTAGTACGAGCGCTCAAAAATCAGAGATTTCGTCTGTCTTCCGTCCTCTCTGTAGAACTTTTCTCGAAAACTCTGTGAGGCTAATGTTGAAATTTTCAGTTGCTATCCAGCATTTATTCTCATAGCTCGACAATCCTAGAGATCAAATTCTGACGATAAAACTGTTCGTCAAAAAAATCGAGAAAAGCACTGTCGTGAAGTCAGGTGCTTTTGAGCGCTCGTTCGTCCACCTTGTAGGTAGATTCACATTTTCCAGTTTTAGAAACCATTTGAAGAAATGTTTGACAGCTGTCAAAAAGAAATTCAAACTAAGGCGAATCTCCAGTGGACAACTTTTTATTCAACAGCTCTAGTAGAATTCAAGGGGGGGTTAATTCATGAATATTATCAATAGTTGTTAACGAACGAAAAAAAAATCGAACGCTCCAAATTATATCTTTTTCCTGCGCTTGCTAGTTTCCATGAATTCCGCAATCGGGAGATAGCAAAACGAACGGCCAAAATCGGAATCGAAAGAAATCTGTTTCTAATAGAATAGCCACGTTCACAATTTCATCCGGACGATGGCCCTAGTGCGTTCTGTCGCAACCCCTAAGGGAACAGTTACCCTTAGGCACCGGCACATTTCTTTTATGGCCCCTGTTTCGAATCTCACATAAGTGCCCGGAAATGCTACCAGAGGGGATTGGTTTCGTTTTCATCGGTTAGTAAAACAGGAAATCTCCTTCTTATTTTCTCGTAGCAATCAATTTGTTGTGCCATGAATTTTATATCAAAAGTAACGGTGTAGCTGGCTTAGATCAAGGAGGAATTGAGGACGTTGAACATATTCATTTATAGAAAAAATTGATTTGACTAACCTGTCGAAAGAGAAATAATGGAATCGTTTTTTTATTGGAACAGACGTGAATTTAAATATCGAAATGAATACGGTTATTGGGAAAATATCTCAGAATCAAAAAACGTAACGTTAGTGGCGTTGACTGATCTTTGACATATGGAAAAAAAAACCATATATTTCAACCCATAAAAACTTTTTCAATATATTTATATTTTCGCATTCATTTGGAATATTTATTTCGTTGAATATTAAAATTAGGTATAAAATGCCATAAGTTGAAGTCTACATCATCTGAATATTCATCAATTTTGGAATCAGATATCTACTTATAAATTACGGGTAAAATCCAGCAGTATGTGCCACAATATACCGGTAGCTTGATAGAAACGGAGAAGGCCCATTTTACTGCTCGTAAAATCAGCGAGGTTTTAGTACCAATAAAAGAAAACAGTAGAATTTATTGCATCAACACATAAAAGACCCATAAAATTATAATCCTCATCTACCAATCAATTAATACATAATTATACCACCATAAAATTAATGCATGGAGCTCCCAGTCGTAAATTAGTTTTGATTTTTATTACAGCCGTTTGTGTGAAACGTGAAACCAGATAAATATAGTTTGTTAACAAGTGGTAATAGCCCCATAATTTTATCTGGAGGAGTATTACTACCTCATTGAATTTTTGCGTTCTTTTTTCTGAAATCAAGAGCTTCAAATGCCCAAATGTTTCTGATTTTGCAAATGACGAATTTGTGGACAAACTCAATTCTGTCCATCCGGTCAGCCGGCTGTACGCACAACCGCATCAAGGTTACGTTTGAGGTCTGAATGCGCCGGTCACGTTTGAAAATTGATCTTTCCTGATCTGGTGTTAGGAAATTTGATATACTCCATCTTTTGAAATGTCGCTTTTATAGAATCAAATTGTCATACTTACAGCTAGTTTGGTTCACAGAATCTTTTTAATGCCAACTATGGTTCCATACTTAGGCTATTTGAAGTATGAAGTCAATTGAAATAATTTGATATCCATTGAGAATTTGATATCCGTTGTGAGTCAAGTTTGATGACTTGAGATTTACTTTCATTCAATTCATAAGCTTATTTGTACTTTTATTGCATGTATATTATGTACTTAGTTATTCTTTTGTTTAAAAAATTTGCATTGGAAAATGTGTTATCATATTTTATTTCAATTATTTCCGTTTCGATATTTCCACTGAGAGTTTCTCACAAACTCTCCGCTAAACAAACAGAAATATTACAAATCAAGAAATCAATTTTATGGAATTGTTTATCGACGCCATTTTATTGAAAAACTTTCTGGTAGGATGACAGGAAACTACACATCTCAATGAATTTTGTATGTACTACTGAAACTGGGGTCTCTCAGATGGCGCTGAATGAAAAAATCGATACTGAATAGGCAGATAACCCCATTGATATTTTCAGAAGTGTTTCATTTTTTCCTGATTTTCGGAGATAAATCATTTGAAATATAATAATAAGGACGCATGATTAAAAAGAATATTTTTCTCAATTAAATTTTGAATTCATCATCCCCTAACTCTCAGGCAAGAATACGTACAGTCTTTTAACAAAAATGCTGATCGATATTTTTGACTATGCGAATCTTCGAAAATCCAACCCAAAATTGAGTTCTTTTCGAACCTCCCAAGTATTAAAAACCACTTGTTACAGACCCCAAACACCTCCACACGGTCGACCTGATCCCCCGCATCGATCACAGCCACCTCTATAAAGATAAAAAGCTGGCAATCGTATCGAAGCAACGTATTTAAAAAACCATTAACGGTGGTACGTCTGCTCCTCGTATCAATGGAAACTGACGTTACACAAAAGAGAACCGAGCCTAGCGCACTTCTCGGGTAGTAGTTAAAGTGATTTTTATGAGCAGTTAACGCGGCAGTAAAGTCGTAATGTCCTTCGAATTGCTGCCTCGTGTTGTACAAGGATGCATTGGTTCGAGGCAGGATCAACAAATGGGATGCCGCCTTTTTATTCGGTCGTTATTCATATTACCTGATATTAGTTATTTAACCGTTACGGTTAGGGCGTTGGTGGAAATGCAGCCTTAAACTCACGATAACTGTTCCCTCTTCTGATCTTTTAAATTGCACATTATTGACACCTATGCTGGAAGTTTGCCATATTCTCATATTTTTGGTTTGCTAATTTGTTTTTATTTTGTACGTATTAATAGTATTTATAGGCTTCAGGTTTTTCATTATTTTTTGAGCGCTCGTAATACATACTTACACGAGGGCTATATCATTTCGTCACGATGTCTGTATTTTTCGAATTTTGGGCCGAAAATGGTCCCAATCGACAAGGTTCGACTCACTGATGACAAATCCGTCGAAAAATTCGAGTCTGTCCGTCCGGCCGTCCATATACACGATAAATCTCGAACGGAATGTCCTAGAAATTGTTCGGTAAATATGGCCGCTCGAAATTTTGTTGTCCTGATAACTTCAAAACTACAGATTCGATCGAGGTGAAAATTTGCACTCAGATGGAGAATTACGTGTTCAAGCTACATGCAAAATTTTGTCCAGCTCGCATGACCAGAACCATAAAAAATAATAACTTTGTTATGGAAAGGCCTAGGGACTTTAAATTTCCAGGATAGGTGTGGATCGCGAATTTCGCGGTCACGTTCATCAATGAGCAAAATTAGACTAGGGGTTACGTAAATATAGCCGTTCAAACAATTTTTTTCCTGTTAATTTCGAAACTACTTATTGGATTGGAATGAAATTTCGCACATAGATGAAGTATAATGTATTCAAACTATGTGAGAAATTTTGTCCAGATCTCATTACCAAGACCATAGATACCACAGAAAATTCTAGCGAATTATCGAAAAAAAAAATCGTCACCTATAGCACTGACTTGAAGTCTGGTTTTTTCCCTTTGTGTGAAATTTTCTTCGAAAGCTGTCGAAATCTTTCTCTGGTTTCTAGAACTGGAGAATGCGAATCTACCTACAAGGTGGATAAACGAGCGCTCGAAAACTCCTGACTTCACGGCAGTGCTTTTCATATTTTTTTTTGTTTTGGTTGAGTTAATTTTCAATTTAATATTACAAATTATGTATTATTATTAGAATGCAACTTTGCAGGAAAATACTTATTATTACTTTTCACTACAGTGATGTTAAAACAAACTTGAATAGAAGATTTCTTCTACCCATCGGAAACATTGGCCCGAGTTTGACTGGTTTATATATGTAATTCGATTCAAATTAAAATTCAAATAACTCGATATTCTAATTTAAATCATTCATGTCAGTGTCGAAAATAATGGTGTAAACAGTATTAGATAATAAAAATTTTGGTAATACATCAACATCTATAAGTGAACCTAACACAAAAACTAAAACATAGATAGAATATTGGCAAACCAAGTTATTTCAGTTATGCCAGCATCCAAAGAAAAAATTGTAGATCTTTTTGTTGCTTCTATGAACAAAAGCGTTATGATTGGCACTTTTGTGATGTGATGTGCTTTTTTTCGAATTTTAAACCGACAATAGTTTTGAAAAGAATTCGTGGTCCAATTCAATTATATCCGTCCGACCGTCCGTCATCAGTCCGGCCGTCAACACGGAAACTTTCGGGAGAAAATGCCTAGAGTTTTCAGGGTAAGGTACATTCGAGGTCTGTATGCACCAGTTGAGCTTGTAGATGGGTCCATCCAAGGGTTTCACAGATGTAGCCATCTCAAATTGTCTCAATAATTCGAAACAAATAGTCCATTTAAGAATTATTGACATCGAAGCAGGCCATGAACGTCTAGTCGAGGCTTTATTTCTAGTTACAAAAAAGTTACTGTTTTAATCATAAAAATATAAAACATAAATATAACCTAGAAAAGGGTTCAGTATACGAATTATCGAATAATTATTAATTAAGCCGGAATATTTCGACTGCAGTTTAAAAATGGGAATTCAGGTTCAACGTTATATATATTAAGAAATGGAACCCCCAAATTGAAAACTTGAACAGGAAACCACCATAATCTACACCCTCAATAGTATGAAATATCATATCCAACAAGATACAGTGAAGCTCCTATACACAGCCAATTTTCAGTCAACCCTTTCATATGGCATTGTTTACTGGGGAAACAGTACATCGGAAAAAAATATTTAAAACACAAAAGCAAGCAATCCGAGCTATGTATAGAATGAAATATAGAGAGACTTGTAGAAGTGTTTTCAAAACGAATAAAATCCTGACGTTAACAGCAATACATGTGCTGAAGTATGTTATCTTCATACAAAGCCACAGTGAACTATTCGAACCGTTTCTGAACAACAACCCAACTAGGAAAATTGATCCTTATATATACCCGAGGCAACAATTGACACTAGCACAGAATAATGTGAAATAAATGTGCATGAAGATCTACGATGCGTTACCCAAACAGTTTCATTCGATATAATATCGCACCCGTCGTAGAATAAGGAGACAACTCAAAAATTGATTCGTATTTGAAGTTTTGGTTTACCGAAGTTTTCGTTCTATACTTTAGTGTACTTACTCAATTTAACACGCTGAACATTCGTAATAACTGCAGCAATCCATTTGAACATTATAACACTAGCACCCAATATTCAATTAATGCAATTTTTCCCATCGTGGTGGAATATTCCACTGTTTTTCCAAAAAATTTGAAATGTTACCTTTTTTCACGAACAGTCTCTTATGTGGCGGAGAGACCAACTAGAGTTATTATGATATTGCACGTAAGAAAAGGGATACTTCCTGAGTTCAATATCGTCACTAACACAAAATGGACCTTTTTTGAGTTGTCTCCTTAGTCTACGACGGGTGCGATATATATTATTATTAAAATAAGAGAGAAACAAAAAATAAGAATCTATGTAGTACATGAAGAATTTTGACATGAAATTTTACAATTATTCAGTATACTTTTGAATTGGGAACAATATAGCATGTGTATTAGCAGAGGGGATGTGAACAGGGTGCTTTACAGTATAAGTATAATGAAGAAACTTAAAATATTTATGAATGATACAAGGGCAAAGATAAAAATATTGAAAACTTTGTTTCCACATAGTGTAGTGATTTGGATGTGTTTATTGAATAAGCTGACATAATCCTATTGATGGGCATCCTTTTGCAGGGAATGTTTCATTTATGAAATAATTCACCATTCATAGTAATCCTTATCATTAATACAACTGTCAAGAATCGGATCACATCCAGGTAAAAATCCATCAATTGTTCCAGCATTCAAAATAGTGCACTTTCTGCCTTTACCCTTGAATATACTCGGCATACCTTTTGGATTATTTTCTACTGTCCACTGACAAATTTGAATACCGTTTTTGAATATCCAAATTTCATCAAGATAAATGAATTTTACTTTTTGTTCTATGTATTCTCGGTATCTATCACAATATTGTACTATTTTTATTATATTTTTCTGTTTATCAGTAAGAATTTTCCTTCGATCAACTTTTTTGTATTTGTATCCAATTTTTTTTATGATATAATATAATGTTGACTTCGATCAATTGAAATCTAGGTGCTCTTTGGCCAGTTCGAAAAGGATATCTAAACTGATATATTCATTGTTTTTGATTCTAGCAAAAACAAAGTCATTCAATGTCTCTTTGAAGGAATAACCATATCGCACAGGTTTTCTTCCACTGCTAATTCCAGGCTATAATAACATGCTAATATTCTACGGACAGGGCTTGGTGAAATCTGAAAATTTAAGAGACATTGATCAATCAGAATACACTTTGAGTCGGTGAATAACAGTTTACCTGGAACACTAGCGGAAATATATGCCAAATCTTCGAAAAACTCGAAGTAACACCGACAAACTGCCTGGCGTTCTCTTGTTAGGCGCGATGTATCCTGGTGAATTCCAGCCATTTTAATAGCGTAAGACAAAAAATACTCATATTCAGAGCAAATTTTTATAATTACATATTCACCAATATCTTCGATAAAATCATCAAAGCAAGATTTCTATGGGTAATGTTAGTGTTATTTCTATACCAACCTGAATTCAGCAACCCAAAATATTACTGAAAAGTCTATTACCAACTTAAATTCGATTTTTCACAGCCAACCGAGATGTCAATAATTCTTAAACGGAGTATACATACATCGTTGAAAAGGGGTTATATAGATATTCACCAACTGCCGGTTCTGTGGTTCTCATAATCTTTCATTTATTCGGTTAGTAGTCTGGCTGCATTGTCACCTCATGTTTCACTTAACAACAGTTTGGTTGTAGTGAAATTGTCAAAATTCGAATTTCGGATGAAAATATCTTGAAATACAGGGTGTTTACACAGGTGAGCCTTTTTTTACCAGCAATAAAACTCATCAAAATGAATCAGTATACCAAAAATCTTCCATAGAAAATATTCAACCGGGGCCAAGTATTTCGAAATCAAAGGATCTGACTTAGGTTCGTATTGATACGTAAATTCATAGATATTACCAGTTGTCTCAGGTCAGTATACGGGAAATCATCTATGATGCATTTGATTTTTGTGAGTTTTCCGATCTTAACCCCTTTGTTTGCCTCCTTAGAGTATATGTAGAGTGTAGACACAACATTTCAGCAGGTTATGTCGAATAGTTTCAGAGAATCAAAGTTTTAGGAACATTTTTTCATCTCTTAGAGATCATGCGTTCCTACGAAATCTCCTATGCATTCGTATCGTTTTCCTACAACAACTGACTGCATAGTTTTAATTCGAAAAAAATTGTGATGGTTATATCTACAGAAACCTTTGGCGGAGTATGTCAATAAACGAACTCAGCTGGCGCATTCGGATCACGAACGTTCACTTTATAATCAGGTATTCACACACACACAACATTATTGAAGCCTGTAAACGCCATCTATTGAAATTGTTTCTTCCAGGCGTTCAAAATTTTAATTTGAATTAAAGTTACCCCGGACGCTTTCCGAGTACAAAGTCCATCATCGCGCCTTTTGTCCTGGAATTCCTCATCCCGCTGAGATCCGTAACGAAAGGACGCCTCTAACCCCGCATGACGACGATTAATAACGTCCCCGATCTGGCCTAAGCGTTCTTTCATGTAACCCAGTGCAACAATCCGGCCCGTAGCGCGTCTCGAATCCGGTTTTTTGGGGCCCCCCCAAAAAAAAACACGAAGGCCTTCACCCGGCCCGACACGGGTTGACAGGCCGGGACCTCCTAAGTTCCACCATTTGTCTGCGTGCGATATTCCTCGTCATTTTTTAAGTCTTTTGTTGTGTACTTGTCCGGTCATTTGCACAAAATCGGCCATTCCGCGCTGCTCGCTATCGGCGGGCGATAAATATTTTTGCCTACGGGACGTCCGAAACGTCGGGAACGTTATCGGGAGCGCATCTGGGAAGCGCGCTAGTCTCAACAATGGTGGATGTTTGTTACCGGTCATTCTTGATTAATGCCCCACTTCTGCCGTTTTGAAGCCGGTAATTTATCGGAGTGTCGGGCCGTGTGCGGAATGGAAAAAATTGTCGGTGCACACGCAGACGGTGCAGCGATATGATGGACGGGCGCTGATGCTGCGGATCGTCGCCGTTTGTCGCTGTTTCCGCGGAAAAAAAAGCGCGGCCTGGATTTTCCCAATTGCAGTCTGTCGCTCGGCGAAATATGGCGTAAATCGCATGAAATGGCCATCTATTGTGACGCTGGAGATAATCCATATGTCTTCACAGGGTGAACGGGTTAATTGAGACATTGATTATTCTCGAAAAAAGTGAATCAAGGAAATTATGATTTTGTTTTCTTTTCACTGTTGACCACAAATATCAAAAATGAATGGCTTGCATAAGCAAAATTCACACAAATATTCAATTCATATATCCACATCACCTAGGTTTCTCCTCAGATTTCCCAAATTAAACAGGCAATAAAACAAATGATACCTACCTGTTATCCGAATAATCAAGGCGAAAATTCTCAGAGTTTGGGCACGTGTTGAGTATTATTAAACCTTAAGATCGAAATAAACAATCAGTCCATCCACCGACCAGAGATTTCCTCGTAAACTATAAAACCAAATAAAAAAAAAACAGTTGCCATCCGGCTTTTATCCTCACTGCTCCAGAACGCGATCCAATCCTTCAAAGGCAAAAATCGAGGAAAGAAATAAAGAAAAATTTATTGTAGAAAATCTATTCAAAAACAGAATCATGAAATTTCGAATATAATATATTGGTTGTACTCAATCGAATATTTATTCAGCACCAAGCTCGAACCCTGATAGTTCGTGAGTTAGAACATTTAAATATCATTTTGGCAGGTGCTAGAAGTCATCCAAATAGATCATTTCGCCGGTAGTTGATCATATGAAATATTCAATTTGCAAAAAGTGCAAAAAATCTTGAGCATCAAAAACTTGATACGACTCGATCGTGTTATCTCACTATGCCATGTGCAGTGCATTCCCTCATAATGTTGATAAAGTACTCGACTTCCTTCGCGATCTTTTCAATTTGTATATTTCAACTTTTATTAGTCAATTTTTCCTGAACGTTATAATTCTTAAAGTTCACACTAAGGAGAGAAAAAATTACTGATTGAAAAGGTCTTATATAAAAAAATTACGAAAAGCTCTGCCGTGAAGGCAGGAGCTTTTGAGCGCTCGTACCCACCTTGTAGGTAGATCCGCATTCTCCAGTTTTAGAAACCAATTGAGGGAATTTTCGACAGCTGTCAAAAAAATTCTGAAACTAAGGCGAAACTCCAGACTTCATGTCAGTGCTTCAGCTGATCAAAATTTTTCGATAATTCGCTAGAATTTTCTACGGTATCTATGATCTTGGGGGTGCGATCTGGACAAAATTTTGCACGTAGTTTGAATACATTATTACTCAGCTAGGTGCAGAATTTCATCCCAATCCGCCCAGTATTTTCGGAACTATCAGCAAAAAAATATTTTGAACGGCCATATTTACGGAACCCCTAGTCTAATTTTGTTCATTGATGAAAGTGACTGCGATATTCGCGATCCGAACCCACCCTGAGAATTTCAAGTTCCTAGGCCTTTCCGTTCAAAAGTTACAATTTTCTATGGTTTCTATGGTTCTGGACATGCGATCTGGACAAAATATTGTTTTAATATATCATTCTCGATTAAAATACAAAATTTCCTCTCGATCGAATCCGTAGTTTCGAAATTATCGAGAAACCAAAATTTCGAATGACCGTATTTACGGAACCCTTGGTATAATTCTGCTCATTGATAAACGTGAACGCGACATTTCAGATCCACACCTATCCTGAAAATTTCAAGTCCCTAGGCCTTTCCGTTCGAAAGTTATGATTTTCTATGGTTTCTATGGTTCTGGTCATGTGATCTGGAGAAATGTAGCTTGAATATATCATTCTCCATAAGTATACAAAATTTCGTCACGATTGAATCTGTAGTTTTGAAATTATCAAGAACACTAAATTTCAAACGACCATATTCACGGAACCCCCAGTATAATTTTGCTCATAGATGAACGTGGTCACGACATTCGAGATCCACACCTATCCTGAAAATTTCAAGTCCCTAGGCGTTTGCGTTCAAAAGTTACAATTTTTTATGGTTTCTATGGTTCTGGGCATGCGATCTGGACAAAATTTCACATGTAGCTTGAACACCACATTCTCCATTTGAGTGCAAAATATTATTTCAATCAAATTTGTAGTTTTCAAGTAATCAGGGGAACAAAACTTTGAACGGCCATATTTACGGAACCCCTAGTGGAATTTGGCCCATTAACGAACTCAATCGAGGCATTCGGGAACTGAACCAACACTGAAAATTTCAAGTCTTTAGGTTGTTCCATTCGAGAGTTATCGTGCTTACGGACGGACGGACAGACGGACGGCCGGACGGACAGACTCGAATTTTCCGACGGATTCGTCATCAGTGAGTCGAACATAGTCGATTGAGACCATTTTCGGTTCAGAATTCGAAAAATACAGACATCGTGACGAAATGATATAGCCCTCGTGCAAGTAGTACGAGCGCTCAAAAATTAGGAAATTCACAAATTCCCCGATAAAATTGCTCCAAATTGTTTACAGAAATTGTTCGTATAGTAACCATTCGTTTGATGTGTACCAAGTCTTGCCTGGCGTTATAACAAATTATTACATGCAGCAACTATCACATCAGTTTGCTCACGGAGTAATGTCACGAGCATTTTCAATGCTTATTTCTTTCGCACCGTCATTTATACTCTAATTTTTCTGAATGTATGGGGCATCGATAAAATGAGTTGTGTGAATTATATTATATTAAATATACATATTATTGAAAAAAAATTCACGGTTTAAAACGCAAAATGAAATGATCTGATATCAATTTTCTGCATTCGTAGGTTGTCGAACAACTCAAAGAGCAAAGAACCTTCATTTTTCAAAATATCTCGAAAATTATGGCGAAAACTTGATTCTGATTGAAAACTACGGTCCCATATTATTCATCTACCCTGAAAAAAAAATTTATTTATTTAAATTATAATTGCATTTAAAAATAATGAAACATTCAGTTTATTGAAAACCTTTCGGTTCATTGGTAAGTCATCCTAGATCAAATTTGGTTCTAATTATACAGAGTGTTTTCAAAAATCCTTCATATAAAATATTAACCTGGGCCGAGTAGGTATTTCGAAATCAAAGTTACCCGTGAATTTAAGACATTTCCGGTCCGGCTAGGACGGTACGTAGGTATCGAGATCCAAATGTGTTCATTGAATGCGTTCACTTTACGGGAAATCATCTGACAGAGCGTATGATCGTATCTCAACCACTGTTATTTCTTCTCTTGGGGTCATTTGCAAACATTAGTGTACAGTAACGGTTAGATAAATAGTGTTGAAGAACCAAATCAACGCATTGAAAATAATAGTGACCTTATTCGTGAGCAAACTGATATGATAGTTGCTGCATGTAATAATTCGTTATCACGCCGGGCAAGACTTGGTGCACATCAAAGGAATGGTGATCATTTCGAATCATTTCTGAAAATAATTTGGATCGATTTCATCAGTGAGTTTGTGAACCTCTTGAATTTCATTTATAGAACCTTTTCAATCGATAATTTTTCCTCTCCTTAGTTTGAACTTCAAGAATTATACCGATCAGAAAAAATCTCCTAATAAAAGTTGAAAAGGAAAATACTAATTTGCGATAAAATCCAGCACTTTATTCACTTGCTAGAATGCATATGGCACTGTGATTCATGGCAGATCTCCTAACAAACGGAAAACACGATTCAGAGGCGTCTGAAGATCTTGATGCCCAAGATTTTTTGCACTTTTTTCAAATCGAATATTTTATATGATCAACTTCCGGCGAAATTATTTCTTTTGATGAGTTCTAGGATCTGTCAAAATAAAAACTCACCTTCGGACCGTCGTTTTCAATTAGAAAAAACTTTTCGCAATGGATTTTTTTGTGATAAATATTTCGTGAAATCCAGAGATGAAGTATTTTTTGCGAGATGCTGATATTTTGTTGGATAATTTGGTAATTGACATCATTTTTTGAGCGCTCGTACTACTTACACGAGGGCTATATCATTTCGTCACGATGTCTGTATTTTTCGAATTTTGAGCCGAAAATGGTCTCAAACAACTATGTTCGACTAAGTGATGACGAATCCGTCGAAAAATTCGAGTCTGTCCGTCCGTCCGTCCGGCCGTATGTCCGTATACACGATAACCCTCGAAAGGAATGTCTTGGAAACTTGAAATTTTCAGAACCAGAACATAGAAACCATAGAAAATTATAACTTTGTAATGGAAAGGCCTAAGGGCTTGAAATTTTCAGGATAGGTTTGGATCTTTAATGTTGCGGTCACTTACATCAATGAGTAGAATAAGATTAGGGGTTCCGTAAATATGGTCGTTTGAAATTCAGTTTTCTTGATAATTTCAAAACTATGGATTTGATCGTGACGAAATTCTGTATTTGAATTGAGAACGATATATTGGAGCTAAATTTTCTCAGATCGCATGATCAGAATCATAGAAACCATATACATACAATCATAACTTTCGAACAGAAAGGCCTAGGGAAATTTTCAGGATAGGTTTGGATCGCGAATTTCGCGGTCACGTTCATCAATGAGCTAAATTAGACTAGGGGTTCCGTAAATATAGCCGTTCAAACAATTTTTTCCCTGATAATTTCGAAACCACTTATTGGATTGGAATGAAATTTCGTTCATAGATGAAGAATAATGTATTCAAACTACGTGGGAAATTTGTCCAGATCGCATTACCAAGACCATAGATACCGTAGAAAATTCTAGCAAATTATCGAAAAAAAAACCTAAACCTAAAGCACTGACGTGAAGTCTTGATTTTCGTCTATGTTTGAAATTTTCTTTGACAGCTGTCAAAATCTTTCCAATTGTTTTCTAAAACTGAAGAATGCGAATCTACCTACAAGGTGGATGAACGAGCGCTCAAAAGCTCCACTTCACGGCAGTGCTTTTCGTCATTTTTGAGCGCTCGTACTACTTACACGAGGGCTATATCATTTCGTCACGATGTCTGTATTTTTCGAATTTTGAGCCGAAAATGGTCTCAATCAACTATGTTCGACTCACTGATAACGAATCCGTCGGAAAATTCGAGTCTGTCCGTCCGGCCGTCCGTAAGCACGATAACTCTCGAACGGATCAACCTAGAGACTTGAAATTTTCAGTGTAGGTTCAGATCCCGAATGCCTCGGTTAAGTTCGTTAATGGGCCATATTCCACCAGGGGTTCCGTAAATATGGCCGTTCAAAGTTTTGTTTCCCTGATTACTTGAAAACTACAGATTCGATCGAGATGAAATTCTGCACTCAGATGGAAAATGAGGTGATTTAGCTACATGCGAAATTTTGTCCAGATCGCATGACCAGAACCATAGAAACCATAGAAAATTGTAACTTTTGAACGGAAATGCCTAGGGACTTGAAATTTTCAGGATAGGTGTGGATCTCGAATGTCGTGATCACGTTCATCTATGAGCAACATTATACAAGGGGTTCCGTAAATACGGTCGTTTGAAATTTTGTTTTCTCGATAAATTCGAAACTTCGGATTCGATCGAGATGAAATTTTGTATTTTAATCGAGAATGATATATTGAAGCAATATTTTGTCCAGATCGCATTACCAGAACCATAGAAACCATAGAAAATTGTAACTTTTGAACGGAAAGGCCTAGGAACTTGAAATTTTCAGGGTGGGTTTGGATCGCGAATATCGCGGTCACGTTCATCAATAAGCAAAATGAGACTAGGGGTTCCGTAAATATGGCCGTTCAAAATATTTTTTTCCAGATAGTTTCGGAACTACTGATCGGATTGGAATGAAATTATGCATCTAGCTGAGGAATAATGTATTCAAAGTACGTGCAAAATTTTGTCCAGACCGCATCACCAAGACCATAGATACCGTAGAAAATTCTAGCGAATTATCGAAACAAAATTGATCAGCTGAAGCAGCGACTTGAAGTCTGGAGTTTCGCCTAAGTTTCAGAATTTTTTTGACAGCTGTCAAAAATTCCTTCAAATGGTTTCTAAAACTGGAAAATGCGAATCTACCTACAAGGTGCATGTACGAGCGCTCAAAAGCTCCTGCCTTCACGGCAGTGCTTTTCTAAATTTTTTTTATGAAACCTCCAACTTCCATTCATTCATCAGAATCGCAAACCTTTCGGATATGTGTCGAACATACCTGCCCTAACCTTTCTCGCCAAACATTTCGCGCAGAATTGAAACATTTCGACGGTGACTGATGGGTGCGCGTCCTCGAAGGGTATGTTAGGATGCCTTGCGGCGCAATCATATCCGGAAATATCAACACAAATTGAAAAACGTTATTATAAATGCCTGCGCCATAAAAATGTAAAACAAAACCATAACTCAAAATAATGCTCACCCCATTTGCGAAGATTAGCATTTTAAAACCAGACACCTTGGCTTTGAGGAGACGCAATGTAGCGGGAAGTGGGAATGTGTAGGCGTCTTTTCTGCCTTTGAGCCATCCGCAGGGACGGTCCTCAGTAATTCCAAATTTCTACAGCCTCCACTAGAAAAACGAACTTTGTATTAATTTTCTGAGAAATTTTGTTAAGGTTAAGTGTTATCCATCTGAAAGATTTGGGATTTACTCATTCACCACTCTAATTTAGTCTTTTATTGTTTGTTCGTTTGTGCTCAATGAGATTAAATTAAAATGAGGCTGAAGACAGATTTTCCTCGAGCCTCATTAAAATTCAATTCCATATGGCATTTTGTTTTTAATGGTACTATTTTTTATGGTGCTGGAAATTTTGCACAAATAGAACTGCGACTTTAATGCAATGTCAGTGAAGTCCCTAAGAAGAGCATTCAGAGACATGTTACGGTTTCAGTTGCAAATTGAACTTAAATATCTTATACATCTTAAAAGGTTAGTATTTGCTTCTTTATCCATCTTAAAGGGTTAGTATTTGCTTCTTTTGTTATTATAGTGGCTATCCTAACTTTGGATTATTTAAAGTAAGAAAAATTGGTGTACCTATGTACTAATGTCATCAGATAACTCCTGTAGGTACTGTTCTTGAACAGAAATTGCAATGAAAAAAATGCCCTAGAAAGATCTGAGAAATTGCACCATAATTGACACTACCAGAAAAATTTGAAAATTTGCACGATGGTGTGGGCAAATTTGCAACTTCAATTCGATTGAATACGGAAATTAGCATCCAAATTTGTCTTCAATTTATCCGACCGAGTTCAATGCGTTGTCAGCACTTGCGCAAAATTTGTTTACGAATCAAGATCAGTTTTCCGTCTGCCCCAACACGACGAAATCGAGTTGAAGTAGATTCTCTTAAAGGTGAAAAAATCCACATCCCCCGCTTTTTTTTTTTGTCCTCATCCGGCCCTGCGCCGCGGCGTATTGGCGCGAATCGGAAGTCTGGAACGGAAACGGGAATACTTCGAACTTCCGAGATGGGCGTCAAGTCGATGCCAGTTGTCAGGATCACCTTTCGAAACGGCGGGAGCAAAGACAATACTACATATAGTGTTTTTCATTTTCTTTATATTACCCCTGATGGCCATAAAAGCATTCTCCGTAACCAAACTTTTATATCGTTTAGATTGTGACGGATCCCGAGACGGCGTCCTGTGGAAGTCACATCCTGGTATTGGGATGGGTGTGAATGATGGCGGTACAGTGGTGGAGGCAATCTTTATCTTTATATCCATAAAAATAATGCAGATTCTTCTAATTATGTGCAAATTTCAATAGCATCATGTCCTTCGTGCAAATATTTGATCTCCCCAGTGATGAATTTCATTCAATCCAGTGCAACACTTCGTCTAACCCTGTGCAAACTTCAATTCCATTTTGCCTTTCGTGAATATTCCTCAGCGAGTTTTTCTTTATTTCTTCTTGTGCAAGTTTCATGATATGTGATGTCTTCTCCGCTTTCTTTTCTTATTTTTCTAATAACGATCTCACGAAGCGGGGAAAACTGCAATTGAGCTTAACCCTTGATAGACAGTAATTTGGTGGACATTTCATTTTTTCAGTGCAAATTTCATTTATCTACTCCTATTTATTTATTATTTATTTATTTAACATTAGGAACACAAACAGAATTAAATATTCATCATTCAACTACTTTTGAGCAGTTAATGGTATCTGTAAACAAACAACGTGAGTTATTATATCTCACTACTATAACTCCCTGTCTCTGTGCTTCTGAACAAGCCGAAAGGAAATAGTTCATTATTGGTATTGAGGGGAAATCACTTGAATAATTTTGACGTTTTTTCGAATTAAGTTGATACCTAAATATTATTGTGAATGTTTTGCTGAAAAATTACGAAAAGCACTGCCGCGAAGGCAGGAGCTTTTGAGCGCTCGTACATGCACCTTGTAGGTGGATTCGCAGTTTTAGAAATCAATTGAAGCAATTTTCGACAGCTGTCAAAAAAATTCTAAAACTTAGACGAAACTCCAGACTTCATATCAGTGCTTCAGCTGATCAATTTTTTTTCGATAATTCGCTAGAATTTTCTACGGTATCTATATGGTCTTGGTGATGCGATCCGGACAAAATTTCAGATAAACACCTATCCTGAAAATTTCAAGTCCCTAGGCCTTTCCGTTCAAAAGTTATGATTTTCTATGGTTTCTATGGTTCTGGTCATGTGATCTGGAGGAATGTAGCTTGAATATAAATTTCTCCATTAGTATACAAAATTTCGTCACGATCGAATCTGTAGTTTTGAAATTATCCAGAAAACTAAATTTCAAACGACCATATTTACG
The DNA here is from genome assembly GCA_963966015.1 of Aphidecta obliterata. NCBI lineage: Eukaryota > Metazoa > Arthropoda > Insecta > Coleoptera > Coccinellidae > Aphidecta > Aphidecta obliterata. Next base: position 13,335,178 of record OZ014435.1, on the reverse strand, counting down.
GAACCCCTAGTATAATTCTGCTCATAGATGAACGTGATCTCGACATTCGAGATCCACACCTATCCTGAATATTTCAAGTCCCTAGGCGTTTCCGTTCGAAAGTTACAATTTTCTATGGTTTCTATGGTTCTGGTCATGCGATCTGGACAAAATTCCACATGTAACTTGAACACCTCATTCTCCATTTGAGTGCACAATTTCATTCCGCTCAAATCCGTAGTAATCAGGGGAACAAAACTTTGAACGGCCATATTTACGGAACTCCTGATGGAATTTGGCCCATTAACGAACTCAACCGAGGCATTCGGGAACTGAACGCACACTGAGAATTTCAAGTCTCTAGGTTGTTCCGTTCGAGAGTTATCGTGCTTACGGCCGGACGGACAGACTCGAATTTTCCGACGGATTCGTTATCAGTGAATCGAACATAGTCGATTGAGACCATTTTCGGCTCAAAATTCGAAAAATTCAGACATCGTGATGAAATGATATAGCCCTCGTGTGAGTGGTACAAGCGCTCAAAAAGATGAGTTCAGATGGTGAAGATGAATTATTATGTACAACTTCAGAAATAAGACAATCAGCGAATTAGCCAATGTTACCATACAGAATTTATTGCCCGAAAAATCTCAAAACAAATATAAAGGTGTATACAATAATTTTCAAGATTGGTGTAGCATTAGGAATATTGAGCCATCGTTAACAGAGCATGTTCTTTCGGCATATTTTAGTGAACTTAGCACTAAATATATAAAGCATCGCCCCTTCGAACTTTCTAGTCCATGCTAAGAAGCACAATCAACAGAAATAATGCATTGTTATAGGTAACTATTAAGATTTGTATTGAAGTTCTTTCTCTGTACTTGTATATAAGTATTTATTGTTATAGTCGTAGATAAAGTATAGTATTCAACGGTCAATGGTCATAACTCACTCGATTAATTACAGCACTCGCCTTCGGCTCGCGCTGAGACCTTCATCTGCGTGAGTTATGACCTACATTTTTACGATATTTTCCTTTCCGTCCAAATTTTCTTCGAGAAAATTCTTTTTGCGCCGCTTCGTGATGTTCGCTTATGGGTGAATGTTGCTTGTTCTTTCTCGAGGCTCCCTCAGTCTTTCCCCGGGCTACGCTCCTGGAAGAAATAAACCATCGCAGACTCCTAGTGTGTCGGTATCTTTTTCGAGTGCAATTTCTTTGTTCCGATAGGACGGGCCTGCCACAACTGATTGAGTGGGGACTGTGGGACCGTTCGAAGTTGCAACTGAATCCCAGTAGGCTCGCAAATCTAATTGCTCTAATATTTATTACTCGAGAAGTACCGCGTTAAATCATCCAGTCTGCCCCCGAGGAACTAGAAAAAAAATTCACGAGAAACTAGTTTATATTAATAATGCCATCTTTCTGCTCGAAGTTTTCAGCGGGCTCGATAATGCCGCGAGATGAATGGTGCTTCTTTTTCTAGGTTATATATGTACTCTACCAGGCGTATTCTTTGTGTTTTTTCGAAAGATGATGAATGATGGTGTTGGAGTTTCGAAAAGCGGCGAGAAAGTGTACGGAGACTTGGCTTCACTTTGGAGGTATCTTCTGTGATAAAAAGGTACCATGTGAAACAACAGCATGACGAATAAAATGACGCGGCACTCAGTTGGAGATGTTGCATTTTAGATTCAAATCAACTCATAAAAGTTAGTGCTGAAAAATATTACCCCTTGTACTTCGCGATACCAAAGCCGATTTTAAGCTCTGCCACAACATTCGACAATACCTGGTGTTATCGAGTCTGCAATATAGAATATTTGCTATTATGCCACGTGTCGTCGGTGTTGGCCCCTCTCTCCTTTATTGGAATTTGGCTGTGTTTGGAAAGGGATGAGGAGAAAGCGTTGTCGTTCTCTATTCAACTTTCTGTATGAATTTCATTCCAATGCATTATATTGCTATGCCAAGATATCCTTGCCAGAGAAGAGAAGAGAATTTATAGTATATTATATTCATTTTGGAGTATCTCCACATTATTATACCGAATAAGAGAGAAATTCCTTGAATACCAGTAATACGAGACTCCTTATAAAGAAATTTTTTCTCTGATTTCGGACACAATTTAGCGAATTTGATCACGGAATTACTGTCTACAAATGCTAACACCTTTTCTGTCGCTTTTCAACTGAATTTTATTTCGAACAACTTCAACCATATGGTACAACATGGATTAAAATACTTTTATCTAAACAAGATTTATTCCGTAGAATAATCTGAATTTCTGTGAATAATACCAAACATTCCTGTTGAATTCATAATATTTTACTAGATATTCCTGTGACATTTAGGGAAATATTTCTTTGGAAATAAAAAATTACGAAAAGCACTGCCGTGGAGTCAGGAGCTTTTGAGCGCTCGTTTATCCACCTTGTAGGTAGATTCGATAATTCGCTAGAATTTTCTACGGTATCTATGGTCTCGGTAATGCGATCTGGACAAAATTTCCCACGTAGTTTGAATACATTATTCTTCATCTATGTGCGGAATTTCATCCCAATCCAATAAGTAGTTTCGAAATTAAAAGAAAAAAAATTGTTTGAACGGCTATATTTACGGAACCCCTAGTCTAATTTTGCTCATTGATGAACGTGGTCGCGAAATTCGCGATCCGAACCTATCCTGAAAATTTCCCTAGGCCTTTCCGTTCGAAAGTTGTAATTTTCTATGGTTTCTATGGTTCTAGTCATGCGATATGGGAAAAATGTAGCTTGAATATATTATTCTCCATCAAAATACAAAATTTCGTCACGATCGAATCCGTAGTTTTGAAATTATCAAGAAAACTGAATTTCAAACGACTATATTTACGGAACCCCTAGTCTAATTTTGCTCATTTATAAACGCGAACACCAAATTCGAGATCCACACCTATCCTGAAAATTTCAAGTCTCTAGCCCTTTCCATTACAAAGTTATATTTTTCTATGGTTCTGGTCATGTGAGCTGGACAAACTTTTGCATGTAGCTTGAACACGTAATCCTCCATCTGAGTGCAGAATTTCACCTCGATCGAATCCGTAGTTTCGAAGTAATCAGAAAAACAAAATTTCGAGCGGCCATATTTACGGAACCCCTGGGCGAATTTTGCCCAATAACGAACTCTGAATCCTGAAAATTTCAAGTTTCTAGGACATTCCGTTCGAAAGTTATCGTGTATACGGAGGGACGGGTGGCCGGACGGACGGACAGACTCGAATTTTTCGACGGATTCGTCATCAGTGAGTCGAACATAGTCGTTTGATACCATTTTCGGCTCAAAATTCGAAAAATACAGATATCGTGACGAAATGATATAGCCCTCGTGTAAGTAGTACGAGCGCTCTAAAAGTCCCTGATCACTGCTATACTTGCAGTTTTTCCTGTTCATAGGACTTCACTTCAACCGGAATCGGTACGTTATGTTGCAGGTACAGAAGGTTCTCAGAACGGTATTTTTTGTTGTAATAACAATATTTCCTTTCAAACAACAGAAATTCATTTAACCGGAAATTCCCGATTTTTTTTTCCAGTGTACGCATCGTAGATGATTTCCCGTATACCGACCACAGACAGCTGGTAATATCTACACATTTAGATATCGATACGATACCAGATCCTGACTAGGAATTTCTCATATTCGCGGGTAACTTTGATTTCGAAATACTCGGCCCTGGTGGATATTTTATGTGAACGATTTTTGGTATATCGACTCATTTTGTTCTATTGTTGTTCAAAAAAAAGCCACCTTTGAAATACCATCGATTCGGTGGACGCTTCGGCCGAAACTTGAGCTGATTAATTGAGAAATTCGGTATCAGCATCCTTAGCTGTTTGTGACAAATAATACGAAGGTTCATGTGAAATTTTGTGAGAATTGAAAAATATTATTTTGAAAAACATTATCATCCCAGAAACTATTCGCCATACCCTTGTGAAATTTCGCTTTATAGCTGTTCCACGTGAAAAGCCAATTTAGTTTTCTGGTCTGGTTTGTTTGATATATGTATTCGGATATAATTCTGTGATTCCATCTCTTGATGTGTTGATTTTATAGAAAGACATTAAGAAAGTCTGGTTCACATCGTTGTCTAGTTGAACTACGGTTTGACCATTCTTTCAGAAACCGAGTTTGAGTTTGATAAGACTTGAAGCCAAGTAGCGTTGGGTTGAGAACCTGGATGGGCGTCCGCTCTGGCGATGAATTTAAATGAGCGCGCGAAAACTCCCGACTTTATGTCAGTGCTTTTCATTATTTTTTTAATTCATTTAAGCATTCATAATTCCTCCAATGAACATATTTCAGTTCGGCCTTATTCATTTCCGACAATGTTTCACTGCAACAATGCTTCATATATAGGGCCTGATTATGCGGAGGATTTCAATATTTTCCCGATTCGCGATCCAAAACTGCAATATCCACTCCGCCATCCACATCCGATGGCCACGGTTGCGGTAGCAGACTAGTTGCCCCGCACGTCGAAATTTATCGCAGGGACGAAATTTGCTGAGTACTCTCTTTGAATTGATAGTTGGAATAAATCACCGGGTTGGATATTGCCATAAAAATTATGTTCGAAGTTTGCCGACTCTTTTCCCGGTTACGGATAAATTGAGTTTCATAATTTGTTACATTTATTACGTCCGCGTGGCATGTTTGCTGAAACGGCCGTGTATTTACATGTAATTCGTTATTTTCGAAATGTATTAAAGTGATATATTGAAATTTACGACCGGATACGTGGGATAAATATGATTTTTCCATTCTATTTTATTCGCGGAAGGATTTATCTGTCCGGTTGTGGCGGGGGGCGCGGTAACGAGCGGATTTTGTGTGGAACCTGTTCAGATTCGAGTGAGATATGTCTGTGTCGACAACCACACGGTATATTATTTCTACCGACTCATACAGAAAACGCTTCTTCATGTTCGTTTTTGATATACCACTCATTAAAGTTGGCGTCTAATTTTTTGCGAAGAATTATTAATATACAGGGTGTTTTCAAAGGTTAGGATTTTTGTTTGATAGGAGCTAGAACTTATGGAAATAAGTCAAAATTCCAAAAATCCTCTCTATAAAATATTTACCAGGCCGAGAATTTCGAAATCAAAATCACCCTTAAGTCTGAGAAATTTCCAGTCCGGATCTGACGATACGTATTGAGATCTAGATATGTTTATTAAATGCATTCCGTTTACTGAAAATCTTACAGAGTTTGTGACTTTTCCAATTTCGGAATGTGTTTCCAAATATAGGACGTGGTGGATCGATTTCTTCGCCTGCACAATCCCCGGCACCCCTGTGATTTCTTCTTTTGTGGCCATTTGAAAACATAAGTATATACAGTAACGGTGAGGTGAATAGTGTTTAAGAACTAAAACAGCGCATTGAAAATGCTTGTGACGTTATTCGTGAGCAAACTGATGTGGTAGTTGCTGCATGTAATTATTATTCGTTATTACGCCGGGTAAGACTTTGTGCTCATCAAACGAATGGTGACCATTTCGAACAATTCCTGTAAAAAATTTGGATCAATTTTATCGGTGAGTTTGTGAACTTCCTAATTTTTTATAGGACCTTTTCAATAAGTAATTTTTTCTCTCTAGTTTGAACTTTAAGAATTATACCGTTCAGGAGAAATGTCCTAATAAAAGTTGAAAGAAAATATACAAATTTGCGATAAAATCCTGCACTTTATTCACTTGCTGGAATGCATATAGCACCGTGATTTATGGCAGATCTCCTAACAGAGTCGTATTGAGATGATGATGACCAAGATTTGTTGAACTTCTTCCAAATTGAATATAATAATAATAATAATAAATTAATTCATTTCTCGAAAATGTATCTATTGTTTAATTGATTTTTACAATTGCAATTTGAAATATAAATATATTATACATCTACGAGTAACTAGAAAAATCTGAAAAAAGCAAAATTAGAAGGACCTTGAGGAGACCGCACTCAAAATGAGTATCCAGCCACCGTTTAACTCGCTAAATTGAGCTCTCTACATGAAGTTTCCTTTTGGAGCGCTCGTTCTACTTACACGAGGGCTATATCATTTCGTCACGATATCTGTATTTTTCGAATTTTGAGCTGAAAATGGTCTCAATCGACTCACTGATGACGAATCCGTCCGAAAATTCGAGTCTGTCCGTCCGTCCAGACGTCCGTAAGCACGATAACTCTCGAACGAAACAACCTAGAGACTTGAAATGTTCAGTGTGGGTTCAGTTCCCAAATGCCTCGGTGAAGTTCGTTGATGGGCCAAATTCCACCAAGGGTTCCGTAAATATGGCCGTTTGAAGTTTTGTTCTCCTGATTACTCGGAAACTACAGATTTGATCAAGATGAAATTTTGCACTCGAATGGAAAATGAGGTGTTAAAGCTACATGTGAAATTTTGTTCAGATCGCATGACCAGAACCATAGAAACCATAGAAAATTTTTACTTCTGAACGGAAACGCCTAGGGACTTGAAATTTTCAGGATGGGTGAGGTTCTGGAATGTCGTGATGAAGTTCATCTATAAGCAAAATTATTTTAGGGGTTCCGTAAATTTGGTCGTTTGAAATTTAGTTTTCTTGATAATTCCAAAACTACTGATTCGATCGTGACGAAATTTTGTATATTTATGGAGAATGATATATTCAAGCTACATTTTGTTCAGATCGCATGACCAGAACCATAGAAACCATAGAAAATTGTAACTTTTGAACGGGAACGCTTAGGGACTTGAAATTTTCAGGATAGGTGAGGTTCTGGAATGTCGTGATGACGTTCATCTATGAGCAAAATTATTCTAGGGGTTCCGTAAATATGGTCGTTTGAAATTTAGTTTTCTTGATAATTGCGAACCTACAGATTCGATCGAGATGAAATTTTGTATTTTAATCGAGAATGACATATTAAAACAATATTTTGTCCAGATCGCATGACCAGAACCATAGAAACCATAGAACATTGTAACTTTTGCACGGAAAGGCCTAGGAACTTGAAATTTCCAGGGTGGGTGACGAAATTTTGTATACTAATGGAGAAATTTATATTCAAGCTACATTCCTCCAGATCACATGACCAGAACCATAGAAAATCATAACTTTCGAACGGAAAGGCCTAGGGACTTGAAATTTTCAGGATAGGTGTGGATCTGAAATGTAGCGTTCAAGTTCATCAATGAGCAGAATTATACTAGGGGTTCCGTAAATATGGTCGTTTGAAATTTTGTTTTCTCGATAATTTCGAAACTACGGATTCGATCGAGATGAAATTTTGTATTTTAATCGAGAATGATATATTAAAGCAATATTTTGTCCAGATCGCATGACCAGAACCATAGAAACCATAGAAAATTATAACTTCCGTGGGGAAAGGCCTAGGAACTTGAAATTTTCAGGGTTGGTTTGGATCGCGAATTTGACGGTCACGTTCATCAATGAGCAAAATTATTGATTTGATTGGAGTGAAAATTGCACCTAGCTGAGGAATAATGTATTCAAACTACGTGCGAAATTTTGTCCAGATCGCATCACCAAGACCATAGATACCGTAGAAAATTCTAGCGAATTACCGAAAAAAAATTGCTCAGCTGAAGAACTGACAAAGTCTAGAGTTTATTCTAAGTTTGAGAATTTTTTTGATAGCTGTCGAAAATTCCTTCAATTGATTCATAAAACTGGAAAATGCGAATCTACCTACAAGGTGGATGTACGAGCGCTCAAAAGCTCCTGACTTCACGGCAGTGTTTTTCGTAATTTTTTTTCAATTTATTCTGAACAGAATATTATAAATCGATTCATAATTTGAATTTTGAATTTATGGCAATCTGGTATATCAATGACATGTTGATGAATTAGCCAGATCAGAAGTTGACTGGATGCGACATTGTGGCTCTATTGATGCTTTTGTAGAAATGTGTGGTACATTCAGGGCTTCTACTGTTTGTACTTGTAGGTTCCCCTAAAATAATTTTATGGTACTCACTTATTTCCTTTCAACCAAAGCGAAATAATATGTGATATATTTTTACATATATCTACTATTTTTCATGGGTGAAATTTTTTTTTGAAATAAACTATTACAAGGAAGAAATATTAATGAAATTTGAAATATGGTTTAAAATAGTCCAAGGAAGATGATTTACTTTGAGAGGTTTGATTTTCTCGGGAATTGTCACTTCTCTCCGATTAGGGAGTTTTCTTGATAATTTGTTTTTTGAAAAGGTAAATATAGTGGGCATAGCATTGATCTTCAATTTTTGAGTTCCACCCTCTCGTGTTTTCTCTTACATATCAGCAGAAAAGTGAACCTGCAATTGAATAATTTCGTTTATATAACCTCGAATATAAACCATCAATTTTTCTTCAAACATACCTCACATGCATATGAATTGTTTATGGGGGTCCATTTATCTCTCCTAGTTTTAATTTGTCACTGCTTCTTCTCTCTGGATCCACTGGGAAGCGTTTCATAAGGAACCCTTTTGCAGAAGAATTGCTGCACAACATGGTATTCTGCTTTGTTATTAATATTTCAAATGCGATGAGCTGAGATGGATATTACGAATCCTTGTTTTTGAGCGCTCGTACTACTTACACGAGGGCTATATCATTTCATCACGATGTCTGTATTTTTCGAATTTTGAGTTGAAATTGGTCTCAATCGACTATGTTCGATTCACTGATGACGAATCCGTCGGAAAATTTGAGTCTGTCCGTCCGTCCGGCCGGCCGTAAGCACGATAACTCTCGAACGGAACAACCTAGAGACTTGGAATTTTCAGTGTGGGTTCAGTTCCCGAATGCCTCGGTTAAATTCGTTAAAGGGCCAAATTCCACCAGGGGTTCCGTAAATATGGCCGTTCAAAGTTTTGTTCCCCTGATTACTTGAAAACTACAGATTTGATTGAGATGAAATTTTGCACTCAAATGGAGAATGAGGTGTTCAAGCTACATTTCTCCAGATCACATGACCAGAACCATAGAAACCATAGAAAATTATAACTTTCGAACGGAAAGGCCTAGGGACTTGAATTTTCCAGGATAGGTGTGGATCTGAAATGTCGCGTTCACGTCTATCAATGAGCAGAATTATACTAGGGGTTCCGTAAATACGGTCGTTTGAAATTTTGTTTTCTCGATAATTTCGGAACTACGGATTCGATCGAGATGAAATTTTGTATTTTAATCGAGAATGATATATTAAAACAATATTTTGTCCAGATCGCATGACCAGAACCATAGAAACCATAGAAAATTGTAACTTTTGAACGGAAAGGCCTAGGAACTTGAAATTTTCAGGGTGGGTTTGGATCGCGAATATCGTGACCACGTTCATCAATGAGCAAAATTAGACTAGGGGTTCCGTAAATATGGCTGTTATAAATACTCTTTTCCTGATAATTTCGGAACTACTGATTGGATTGGGATGAAATTTTGCACCTAGCTTAGGAATTGTATTCAAACTACGTGCCAAATTTTGCCCAGATCGCACCACCAATAACGTAGAAAATTCTAGCGAATTATCGAAAAAAAATTGGTCACCTAAAGCACTGACATGAAGTCTGGAGTTTCGCCTAAGTTTCAGAATTTTTGTGACAGCTGTCGAAAATTCCTTCCATTGATTTCCATAACTGGAAAATGCGAATCTACCTACAAGGTGCATGTACGAGCGCTCAAAAGCTCCTGCCTTCACAGCAGTGCTTTTCGTAATTTTTTTATAGTCAAATAAACGGTTATCTTCAAGAAAACCAAGATAACTGCACAGATCACCAAGTAAACATCAAATATTTTGACGCAACATGGCGATTTCTACCACGTAACGGGGACAACCAATCAAAATATGGACATCTATTGTCGCATCTCTCCTGTATAAAGTCACTGTAGTACTTCTCCCCCTCCAGCGACATCTCCCGGATCGAACAAAACACCAAATTCTCGACTAACGGCACGCAGCGCGCGGCGCAACAAAAAAGCGGCCGAACGCGGTAATTAACTCGAGGAAGAACATCAAAGTGCCGCCGGGGGAACGTGCGGTTGTACGCGGCGCAATTACCGCAAGGGACGACGCTTCTTATGGCGTCGCCGGACAGGTGTCAGAACGGAACCGCCGCATTGCGCGATTCGCGGTACGGCACGGTAGATGTCGCCTCCTTTTCGGGTGGACGGCGGTGCCATAAGTGACAACGGCGGTCCGCTGATGGCGGTACGTTTGCGGCGTGGTTTTTTCTTACCCCGTCGAAGATGTCATTATTATAATTAGAGGCGCATTGTGACGCGGGGATGCAGAGGAGGCGTACTTGTGCCGTACATCGCCTTAATGATGAATATGTCTCTTTGTGGTTTTTTATGGGCGTTGGGATCGGTGTGGAAGTCGAGGCGGCGTTACGCCTTTGATTCCATTGGTACCTAGTTGTGCACGTGGTTTATGGTGTTGGCTTTTACCTTTACCGCTGTTTATGTTGGTGGAGAATTGATGTGTGGTGTATGAAATGTACGGGTAATTCTTCAGTTCGTAATTTTCAGTTGTTCCCTCGATAACGTGATAACACAAGAAAGCACAATGCATATTTTTACCCATCTGGGTTGTTCTTAATTCGTTGGTGATGAGAAGGTCCTCAACATTTTTTTTGAGTCTTTTCAGAAAATTTTCAATATATGGATCGGATGTATTTTGTAACAGTGCTGTTGTCCAATCAGTGTATGGGCTTCTTTTACGCATCGCTGCGTCACAGAAGATGATCAAATCTCGAGATCATATTATTTTTCCCTGCGATCTGAAACCAGAGGAGACCTTTCCACTGTGTCTGAAACCAAAAAAATCTCAACTCTTCTGCGACCTTACACCAGAGATAGTGCTGTTCGCTGCGCGCCTTTAGCGTCGTCGAGCATTTCCATTGGAGAGGATGACTGATCAGAGACAAGTCTTACACCGTTCGTTCGAACAAGATTTGATTGAGCTTGTACTGTACTGGTACTTTTGAAATTATAAACTCATACCGACATTACAGTTTTCTATTGAAAACCGTAAAGAACTAGAACTCTACCTTTCAGGCGTTCTTTTTAATTTGAAAATATTACTCTAGATAATCTTTGGCCAAGATCGTGATCGTATAGTGGTTTTTGAAGGACTCTACGTTGTGCCTGTAAGTATGTAACCCAAATTACGCTTGATTCAATAGAAGAGATCGACGGGAAAATAGGAAATTCAAAACACATAGTTTAGCACTCAGAACAAGGAAATAACAAGTTTATTTCAGAGTGCCAAAAGGTAGGGAGAAAAAAACAAACCTGAAGGGGAAGAAAAAAACATCCTCCCTCCTTTTCTCGTTCATATACCATTAACTCACAGGTAAAGAATATTTATAAACAGGTTGACTGGTGAAAATTCTCTCAAATGGTGTTCAAAAATGATTGAGTAGATTAACTCGCAAAAACAGAAGGATGAACTCGTTCTTGGTGGAAATTCTTTAGAAAACGTTTCTAGATCAGCGGCTCTTATCCAGCAGTCTACAACAGTAAAGAATAAGGACATCAGAAAGTTTTTGGGTGGGCTTTATGTGTCGGAAAAGACCACAGTTGTACAAGATAAATCTTAAATAAGAGAAACAATATTTAAAAAAAAAAGGCGGTAAATTGGGAGTTATACTTCGCAGGGGTCTAACTATCATTTGACGATTGATGATTGATGAGCTCCCACGGTGCAAGGAGAGGGGAATGCGACCAAAGATCCTCGTTATATATATATTTCCAAACGTTGGGCAAAGCCTTGATTCAGTTTAAGGTTGCGTCATCCGATAGTTGTCTCCCTGGTCAATAATCCCATCAAGTATTAGATAAATCATATAAGCAGTAAACGATATAAACAGTAAATGCTATAGACAGTAAACGTTATAAGCAGTGGGTGATATAGATAGTAAACGATATAAGCAGTCAATCATATAAACAATAAACAAGAAGTCATAACGGATAATAATGCATGGAGAGTAGCTTTTTAAAATGCTCAATCAATATAAGATAATGAAACATAATGCCTACAATGGTGCTTATGAATATCCTTGCTATTTGCTGAAAACTACAACGATTACATAGAGTATCATTTGAAGAATATTGCAAAACACAGGTATAATTAAAGTGATTCTTAAACATTCGTTTATACAATCAAACTCTTGTGAGATGCACTTAGGAATTTAATACATATGGGCAGTCAGAATCATTAAATAATATGGAATAGACTTGATAATGAAGTGTGAAAAATGGATACAAAACAAAACACAAGAAGCAAACCAACATGGTAAAATACGTTGAGTAAAAGCAAATTGCCTCTTGTGAAGTGATGGTGAATGACATGAGATAAACACATGGGGTAAATAATGGAAACTGTTGAAGACAAGTGTAGCAAATTAGGAGAAGCCTTAGAAGTATCTGAATGATAAATTTGTAATTATAAAATATTGTTACTCACATGACAAACCCAAAGTATCTCTTCCACCCTCGAAGGTTTCAGATCAACTAACTCACAATCCCACCCTGGTTTACCTACAAAAAGATAAGATATCACTGTAGAATTTAAAAAGCCAGAGCCAACAAAAACCGCCAGCCTCCACCGAAGCCACTTTCAAGAGACCTCCATATTTCGAGGTTAGCATCGTACTTCAATTTGTAGAAAAAAGATTCTGTGGTTATTCTTCTCTTGGACGGACTCAGCAAACCTACTTCCTAAGTTCATGATAATATGGATTTCTGTACGGATAATAAAAGTTTGAGAGTTCGAACCTGAATGGTTGGAAGATTTAGTTGAGTCGTACTTTTTACCTAGATAATTGCAAGACTGACTAAGTTGAGTTAGAGTCTCAATATACTAATCTCACCTTCCGTAAATATCATTCATGCCCAAGGTACATCATCATTATATATATTCCATTTGAATTACCATTGGGTCTCCGTGCCAGGAATGATTTCACGCACTGTTGTTGTTAGCATACAAACAGGCTATAATAGTAAATTATTTAACGAGCGGTAATGTAGGTCATAACTCACGCAGATGAAGTTTGCAGCGCGAGCCGAACGCGAGTGCTGTAATTCATCAAGTGAGTTATGACCATTAACGCAAGTTGAATTCTATACTTTATCTACGACTACAACAATAAATACTAAGATACAAGTACAGAGAAAGAACTTTATTTACAAATCTTAATAGTTAGTTATAACAATGCATTATTTATGTTGATTGTGCTTCTTAGCATGGAGTGGAAAGTCCATAGGGGCGATGCTTTATATTTAGTGCTAAGTTCACTAAAATATGCCAAAAGAACATTCTCTGTAAACGATGACTTAATATTCTTACTGCTACACCAATCTCGAGAATTGTTGTATACACCTTTATGTTTCTTTTGGGATTTTTCGGGCAATAAATTCTGTATGGTCACATCGGCCAATTGTCTTATTTCTGAAGGTGTACACAATAGTTCTTCACTATCTGAATGAATCCTTTTCAGCAAAACATTCACAATAATATTTAGGTATCAACTTAATTTGAGAAAACGTCAAAATTATTCAAGTGACCTCCCGTCAATACCAATAATGGACTGTTCCCTTTCGGCCAATCGGCTTGTTCAGAAGCACAGAGACAAGGAGTTATAGTAGTGAGTTATTATAACTTACGGTGTTTGTTTACAGATACTATCAATTGCTCAAAAGTAGTTAAATAATGAATATATAATTCAATAGGAGTAGATAAGGAATTTTATATTCATTTTTTCGTTACACTAGCGCACGTGAGTCATCTTGAAGTTGGTGTTTCAAAGTGAACGAAAAAGGGAAATTCACTACCGTTTCACTGGCTCTAGAACGTGAAGCCTTCTTCTGAATTCAGTAGTAACCGCCGTGCTTCGTTTGAAATTCCGGTTTATCTACGTTATTTCTTCGATAGGACTATTACTGGTGTGTCGCATGTTGATATTAAAGAACTAGTTCATTTGAGGAGGGCTGAACTCAACGTCGCCTTTGAAAACATTAGGTACATGAGCATGGTTTGATGTGACTTTGATCATATCTCAGCCATAATATTTATCATAAAATTAGTTATTGTAAATGTGAAAACATATAAAATTAATCAATTAACTGGTTATTTTTCAATTTATTCATACAATAAAACACTAACTAAGAATGAAATTATCGCAGTTGTACACATATAGAATAAAGATGACATAAAACTCTTACTTCAAGAGACTTTCGAATACAACTTGTATATTCGGTGCAAACTTTTCGCAAGCAAAACACTAGCAAAAATGTCTAGAGTTACACAAGGCAAGAGGTTCCAAGAAAGTAGAGACTGACATTGAAATATAACCCCTCATGTAAGAACACAACATTCCTCATCTCCTCTCATCAATGCGATTTATCACACCTCCAGGAAGACGAGAGATATTCCGTACATACAACCAATTAATATCAGATCCAGCTCCTCAGAGAAATCCATCTGGGCCCAAGAGAAAAAGGCCCCTTATCTCGAAATTTATTCGCCTCCCTTACTTTCCGGGGCAGAAATTACGTCACCTGATTTATAGGCGACAACCATCGAAGTTTTCCGAGAAGTTAGGGAGGAAGGTGCACGAGAAAGTGAGAAATATGACAATTTTCTGAGTTATCGCCCTTGTAGCGGTGGCACTCCCGACTCGGACATAAATCCATCCAGACCTGCCGCAATCAGATAACGGTGACACAATAGTTTGGGAACTCAAAAAGGTGGACTGCGTCCATCCAACCGGGAAATAGGAATGCCACAGATAAAGAAGAATGGGAAGGGGGTTGTCGAATGAGAAAAAGACGCATGGACAGTATCGGCAGGGTTGGGCCGGTGTTATTTATGGCGGATCGCCGGACACCCACGGCGGCTGATTGACAGGTGCGTCTTCCTGATGGATCCCAAAGTTTACGAAATATATCTTCGTTATTTCGTTGGAATGGCTAAATTACAGTTCTGTTGATTCACAAGCGTTTCGTGTTGTCGAGATATACCAACATCTTATTCACGAGATTATCCTTAATTTCTCGTGGAAATGGTTAATTTACCCATTTAAGTCGTTGAAAACATTAAATTGTGAATTCGTCAATTCAATACCGTAACGTGGTTATCCTTGAAGAAAACAGATTGTAAGGAGGTTGCTTAATAGGAAAAAGCATTTATCTACTCCTATTGAATTATATACTCATTATTTAACTACTTTTGAGGAATTAATAGTATCTGTAAACAAACACCGTGAGTTATAATAACTCACTACTATAACTTCCTATCTCTGCGCTTCTGAACAAGCCGATTGGCCGAATGGAAACAGTCCATTATTGGTATTGAGGGGAGGTCACTTGAATAATTTTTACCTAATTATTATTGTGAATGTTTTCTTGAAAAAGATGAATTCAGAAAGTGAAGATGAATTTTTATGTTCACCTTCAGTAATAAGACAATCAGCCAAAGTTACCATACAGAATTTATTGACCGAAAAATGCCAAAACAAATATAAAGGTGTATTCAATAATTTTCAAGATTGGTGTAGCAGTAAGAATATTAAGTCATCGTTCACAGAGAATGTTCTTTTGGCATATTTTAGTAAACTTAGCACTGAATATAAAGCATCGCCCCTATGGACTTTCCACTCCATGCTAAGAAGCACAATCAACATAAATAATGCATTGTTATAGTTAACTATTGATTATAATAATAATATAATGTTTATTGGTTCAAACAAAGGGCTATCGACCGAGGTCTTTCTGCCCCTTAACATTATTATACATTTATCCATTTAATAATTCTATATAAAGAGTAAAAAGTAAGTTCAATAGAAAAAAAAATTATTTATGTTCTGAATTCCTCCAATTCCGAAATGAATATATATCTATTGTCATGGAAATCCAGAAGTGAAAAATAAATTCAAATTAGATCATCAAAATTCAAGAATTTTCTATCAACATCGTGTAAATTATAGTAAAATGAATTTTTTTTAAGACGGTTCTGAATAATTTAATGTTACCATAGAAATTGTTGTTAAATGATTAGAATTAAGCAAGCGGGGTTTTTGACAAGAAAGAAACGTCAGAGAGTGGAGTTGCATTTTGTCAGAAAGTAAAAAAATTCGATAATTTTCAAAAAGTTGGCAGAAAGATTGGTTTTGTAAGAAGAAAGATATAATGAATGGTATTTGGAAGCTGGTCAAGAATGGATTTTCGTAGATTGAGTTGTTGGAATTGATTTGGCAAGTAGAGTAGAGAAGGAGAAATTGAAACGTCGTGCTGCTTGGAAGAAGAAAAATTGAAAATTGCATATAGTGAGTCCTCTCACCAATCGAACGTTATTTTTGAGTTTAGATATTATATTAGTTTTTAGGTTATTTTGAAAGTTGGGGTATTTTTTTATAGAATTAGATTATAAGTAAACAAAATATTCTTTTATTTGTGCACCTTGAGAACCTCCTTAAAAAGAGTCACGGGAAAAATAGAAGAAAAATTGAAAAACAAAATTATAAGAATATTGTTAGTGGTTCTTTCACAAAATTTAATATTATTAATTTTCAAAATTTGAACCATAACACTATATATTGATATTTGTAAATAATGTTCTTTTTCTGTACTTGTATCTTAGTACATATTGATTGTTATAGTCGTAGATAAAGTATAGTATTCAACTTGCGGTAATGGTCATAAGTCACTTGCTGAATTACAGCACTCGCCTTAGGCTCGTGCTGCAAACTTCATCTGCGTGAGTTATGACCTACATTACCACTCGTTAAATAATATACTATTGTCATCATTCGTGATAGGTCGTCAAGTTTATATTTTGAGTATCTTTCGCTGTTAAATTATAACGGTTAAACTGTTCTATTCTTGAAAATCACCCGTTAGCCAATGTCCATATATTCCTCACGGAATATACCATAAATTCCTGATGTATCGGTTAAAATTTCCGTTACAAACGTTACATTACAGTTTCGTCTGGTACTTAACCCTTTCAGCCCTGACTTTTTGATTTTATTATTATTATCATTATCATAAGTTTATTAACTATCAATTTACAGTCTTTTTTAGCGCTCGTACTACTTACACGAGGGCTATATCATTTCGTCACGATGTCTGTATTTTTCGAATTTTGCGCCGAAAATGGTCTCAATCGACTATGTTCGACTCACTGATGACGAATCCGTCGAAAAATTCGAGTCTGTCCGTCCGTCCGGCCGTCCGTAAGCACGATAACTCTCGAACGGAACAACCTAGAGACTTGACATTTTCAGTGTGGCTTCAGTTCCCGAATACCTCGGATAAGTTCGTTAATGGGCCAAATTCCACCAGGGGTTCCGTAAATATGGCCGTTCAGTTTTGTTCCCCTGATTACTTGAAAACTACAGATTTGATCGAGATGAAATTGTGCACTCAAATGGAGAATGAGGTGTTCAAGCTACATGTGAAATTTTGTCTAGATCGCAGAACCATAGAAACCATAGAAAATTGTAACTTTTGAACGGAAACGCCTAGGGACTTGAAATTTTCAGGATAGGTGTGGATCTCGAATGTCGTGATCACGTTCATCTATGAGCAAAATTATACTAGGGGTTCCGTAAATATGGTCGTTCGAAATTTAGTTTTCTTGATCATTTCAAAACTACAGATTCGATCGTGACGAAATTTTGTATACTAGTGAAGAATTATATATTCAAGCTACATTCTCCAGATCACATGACCAGAACCATAGAAACCATAGAAAATCATAACTTTCAAACGGAAAGGCCTAGGGACTTGAAATTCTCAGGATAGGTGTGGATCTGAAATGCCACGTTAACGTTTAACAATGAGCTGAATTATACGAGGGGTTCCGTAAATACGGTCGTTTGAAATTTTGTTTTCTCGATAATTTTGAAACTACGGATTTGATCGAGATAATATTTTGTGTTTTAATCGAGAATGATATATTAAAGCAACATTTTGTCCAGATCGCATGACCAGAACCATAGAAACCATAGAAAATTGTAACTTTCGAACGGAAAGGCTAAGGAACTTGAAATTTTCAGGGTCGGTTTGGATCGCGAATGTCGCGGTCACGTTCATCAATGAGCAAAATTAGACTAGGGGTTCCGTAAATATGGCCGTTCAAAATATTTTTTCCCTGATAGTTTCGAAACTACTGATTGGATTGGAATGAAATTTTGCACCTAGCTGAGGAATAATGTATTCAAACTACGTGCAATTCATGATAGGTCGTAATGTTTATGTTTTGAGTATCTTTCGCTGTTAAATTATAACGTTTAAACTGTTCTATTTTTGATAACCAACCGTTAGCCATATATTCTTCACGGAATATACCATCAATTCCCGATGTGTCGGTTAAAATTTCCGTTCCAAACATTATATTCCAGTTTCGTACGGTAAGTCCTTGTCGTCTTCTTCATGATAGATTCCAACGTTTAAGTAATATATCTTCGTTATTTCGTCAAAACGGTTAAACTACAGTTCTGTTGATTCACAATCGTTACGTATTGGAGATAGACCACCATCTTCAACACGAGATACTCCCCAATTCACCGTGGAAATGGTTAAATTATTCATTTTGATCGTTAAAAACCTTAAATAGCGAATTGCCAATTTATAACCGTTACGTGGCCATCTTAGAAGAAAAAAAAATTGAAAGGGGGTTGTCTTATCAGGAAAAGCATTGGTCATCATTCTCGATAGGTCTTGGTTTTCGAGCATCCTCCGCTTTTTGAATATAGGTAACGGTTAAACTAAATTTTTCTTGATAACCCACCGTTACACAATGTCCATATCTTACTCACGGAATATTCCATAAATTTCCGTTGAATCGGTTGAAATTTTCCTTTTGATCGTTACAAATGTTAAATTAAGGTTTCGTGAATCAGTGCCGCCCTCTTGCTGATAGTTGCCAACGTTAATATGATATATCTTCGTTATTTCGTTAGAACGCTTAAACTACAGTTCTATTGATTCACAACCGTTACGTATTGGAGATATACCAACATGTTCCTCACGAGACACTTCTTATTTCATCGTGTAAAGGGTTGAATTATCCATTTTATTCGTTATAAACGTTAAGTTGCGGATTTGTTGATTCATAACCGTTACGATGCGATGCTAGAGAAAGAACAATGGGAAGGTGGTTGTGGAAGTAGAAAAAGCATGGTTGCTGATATTTACATGTTTAGTTATAACTGTTGTAATATACTTTTCTCTGCATAACCAACCTTCCCCACGGAATATTTAGTAAATTCCAGTTGTTACGGTTCAAATTTTCTTTTGAATTGTTACGGTTTCATCCGTTACGAATTGTCGCGATCCGGCTCTGTCCAGAAGCAATTGTTGGAAGGACTTTTTTTGTGGGATCTCGCATCGTTTTCCGATCGGGGATTCAGCATAACCTGCTAGATATAGATATCCCGTTCCACCCCATAAATCAACAGCGCTGTCGTTCGAGTTAATGAACTTTTTCCACGGCGCAGGAGAGTTTCCACTCGGCCGTAAATCGCCGGTGGAGTGTTTGAAACGCGGGGAGAACGTTTAAAAATTAGATAACCCCACTTTAAATTGACAAATCCGGGTATTTACGAAGCCGGCAAAATTACCGGGGCATTTATAAAACCGGGATCTATTCCATACGTCATTATTAAAAGTAACTTATCTGGATTATTTGGCGCAACTGAAGATCCCTGATTTATGGGCGGTGCGCCAGCGGCGGAGGATGGGCGCTACTGGGTCTCCCGTGAAAGTACAATACAATAGAAAAATGCCAGATAATCGAAAACGTTCGAATGATTAGCATTTAAACGTCGATGGCAACATTAAATCTTTTGTCTCCAGCCTGAGTGGATCTTTATAATGAATGCGGATATCAGCTTTGTCCGCACGCGCAGGTCAATTTTAGGGTTGCTGAAAGGGATGTACGCATGCTCTGTTCAGTTCCGAATCAGTTCTAGACTTTGTGCGAAGAAAGCTATTGTAACGTTAAGGAGGATATTTCATGAATTCAATAAACTAGTAAAGAATAACAAGGTGTCCAGGTCTGACTTGCCGACATCGTGGTGGTATCGATGTTTTCGTCTGTATTGTGTCGGTATCGTGTCGGTAGAAGTGAAAACACCCAAACTGTAAAATAAGACCTGAAACAATGAGTCCGATAAACTTATCTTTATCTTGCAAAGACAATAGATCAAAACAAGAAAAACAACTTAAAGTGATTCACCATGGCCCGAAGAAAAAAACGGACCATGAAAATAAACACGCGAAGTCTAAAAGACATTGTAAACGTCCAAGTTTTCAACCAACCGGACCAACAAAACATTCCGACTTACGGACATAACGAGCGCACTAATACCGACAACTCGAAAACATAATAGAAACATGGCATAATAACCAATCGTAATTTTTGGATGGGCGCGCCTCGCTCTAGGCCATTAGGAAAAATACGCGCCCGACAGCCATTACTCTCAACCCGCCCACAAATTAATTTATATCGGAAAGCTCTTAATATTTCTCCATTTATAAAATTACAATGCGCATTACGCCGTGTGATATTACGCTTTTAATAAACCATACGTTACGTCCTTGTCGCGATTGTAATTTGTCGGCGGAATTAATTTCGAAAACTGCGTACGGTCGGCGTACATCATTAAAAGACTACAAATTTCGCCGGGTTCATTTGGAGGTTGCGTTTCCAGGGGGGGCATTGGGGCCGGTTCATGGTCGACTAATGTTATGACTTGATTATACGGGTTGTTTTGGAAGGTTTTACAAGCAATAAAACTCATCAAAATATGTCAATGTACCAAAAATCGTTTATATAAAATACTAGCAGACCCAGCCACGAACTGATATGGCTAAGGTATACGTTGGATTATTATTATTATTATTAACCCTAACCTAACCTTACCCTAACCCTAACCTAACCTTAACCTAACCCTTACTCTTACCCTAACCCTTACCCTTATCCTTACCCTTGTTTATGAGTCTCATAAGAATTTTCATATTTCTAGGTATATGTTATGATCAATGTGTGAGATGTTCGATATAGAAAAAAAAATTTAAAGTTGGATTGAAACCTCGTCCCTCTATTATGTTTGAACCAAATTATGTCATTTGGGACACACTATTGTAATGCTGAATATTTAGCAAGAAATGTTTAGATAAAGCTTCTTGTCCTAAAAAGTAACGAATTCAAAGATGAGGGTGGTGTTGACAGTTGTGGCAATTTGATTTTTCCATTCAAACAACAAAATCTTGGGGGTTCGTTTCGATATCTCAGAGCATTGTAGTATTGACAAATAGTGCGCATATTTCCAAAACACACCAATATATTGCTAGCATAATCGACTGTGGGATCATATCTAAATGCCAAACGCTCAAAGTTGATCATTTCATTGGATTCTATATTTTGTGGTATCTCCTGAGATCGATTATATCGATTCTTCCGGAGCTGGGGCAGATCTTGATTCTGTTTGCTCATTGTCTCGATCATTACGAACTCGCCATGATTCACGCCTCCGCCGACCAATATTTGGACGCCTCACTGATGGCATTTTTCTCAATCACAGTAACTATCCCTCAACACAACGATATATCTATATCAAATACAGTGATAAACTTCTGAGCCATTTCTAGAAACTCGATAAACTTCCCTCACACAAGTGTGAAAATTCTTATGAAATATAAGTAATCTATGATTGTTCGCTTGGTCCGAGGAAAGAGGAAAGCCTTTTCTGAGCGCTCGTACCACTTACACGAGGGCTATATCATTTCGTCACGATGTCTGTATTTTTCGAATTTTGAGCTGAAAATGGACTCAATCGATAGAGTTCGACTCACTGATGACGAATCCGTCGAAAAATTCGAGTCTGTCCGTCCGTTCGTCCGTCCATATACACGATAACTCTCGAACGGAATGTCCTAGAAACTTGAAATTTTCAGGGTAAGTTCGAATCTCAAATGTCGCGGTTGAGTTCGTTATTGAGCAAAATTCGCCTAGGGGTTCCGTGAATATGGCCGCTCAAAATTTCGTTTTTCTGATTACTTCGAAACTACTGATTCGATCGAGGTGAAATTTTGCACTCAGATAATTACGTACTCAAGCTACATGCAGAATTTTGTCCAGCTCGCATGAGCAGAACCATAGAAACCATAGAAAATTATAACTTTGTAATGGAAAGGCCTAGGGACTTGATATTTTCAGGATAGGTGTGGATCATGAATGTAGCATTCACGTGTATCAATGAGCAAAATTAGACTAAGGGTTCCGTAAATATGGCCGTTTGAAATTCAGTTTTCTTGATAATTTGAAAATTATGGATTTGATCGTGACGAAATTTTGTATTTAATTTGAGAATGATATATTCGAGCTACATTGTTTCCAGATCGCATGATCAGGACCATAGAAACCATAGAAAATTATTACTTTCGAACGGAAAGGCCTAGGGACTCGAAATTTTCAGGGTAGTATCGGATCGCGTATTTCGTGGGCATGTTCATCAATGAGCAAAATTAGACTAGGGGTTCTGAGAGTACGGTCGTTTGAAATTTTGTTTTCTCGATAATTTCGAAACTACGGATTCGATCGAGATAAAATTTTGTATTTTAATCGAGAATGATATATTAAAGCAACTTTTCGTCCAGATCGCATGACCAGAACCATAGGAAACATAGAAACTTATAACTTCCGAAGGGAAAGGCCTAGGAACTTGAAATTTTCAGGGTAGGTTTGGATCGCAAATTTCGCGGCCACGTTCATCAATGAGCAAATTTAGACTAGGGGTTCCGTAAATATGAAATTTTTTCACCTAGCTGAAGAATAATGTATTCAAACTACGTGTGAAGTTTTGTCCAAATCGCATCACCAAGACCATAGATACCGTAAAAAATTCTAGCGAATTATCGAAGAAAAATTGGTCAGCTGAAGCACTGACATGAAGTCTGGAGTTTCGCCTAAGTTTCAGAATTTTTTTGACAGCTGTCGAAAATTCCTTCAATTGATTACTAAAACTGGAAAATGCGAATCCACCTACAAGGTGCATGTACGAGCGCTCAAAAGTTCCTGCCTTCACGGCAGTGCTTTTCGTAATTTTTTCTTTTCCGTATGAATTTTTCCGGAGATATTTCGTTGTATAAACCTTGTCCTGATGAGAATGAACACAACTAAAAAAGAATGATCGAATTTGGTGCAGTCGTTTGAAGGTGATGCCCGCACATAGGTAAACCATAGATCCTCTTTTATTAATATAGATTTACCAGGGCCGAGTATTTCGAAATCGAAGTTACCCGTAATCTGAGAACTTCCATGCCCGGATCTGACTTGGGTACATATTGAGATCATAATGTGTGTTTACTATCAGGTATGAGTATACCGGAAATCATCTGGGAGAGCGTATGATTTTTGTGACTTTTCCGAATTTCGCTAAGTTGGTAAAAATGCCGCACGTTTATTGACATATCGAACTTGTTGATATGTTTTTAATTTATGGTGAATCCAAACAGAATGCCAGTGCGGCGCGCCGGTTGTACAGAAGAAGATTTTCGTTTAGATATCACATGTTGGAAGGCCTGTGACATCTTAAATGACAGATTTCGAGGATCAGATTCTGGAAATAGTTGAGGAACAAGCAACAGTTAGTACCTACAAGGTTCATAGCCAGAGTCATCCAAGTGAGCCACAATAAAGTTTGGAAGACATTAAGACAATTCTAACCCTACCATTTCCAGAGAGATCAAGCAATCCAACCAAAAGATTATCCTCGAGGAAAAGAATTCTGCTTGTGGCTTTAAAATAACCAACAATTAACAACATCTATTCTGTTTACTGACGAAGCCACTTCCACAAGAAATGGAGATAACGATTTTCATAATACTCATGTATTATGTATCCTCACGCTGTCAAAGGAACTGGTTTTCAGCAAAGATTCTCCTTGTATGCCTGGATGGCACTCGTGTGTGGTATGCTTATTGAGCCATTTTTTCCACCACCACGAGTGTCAGGTGAAAACTTTCTCTATTATCTCCAGAACAATTTTCCAGGATTATTAGAAGATGTTCCTCTCAATATTGGGCAGAGAATGTGGTTGGTACTGGATTAAGCCTCTCCCCCCTATCGGCGAAATGTTCAATATTATTTAAATAATGTGTTTCCAAATGGCTGGATAGGACGTGGTGGCCACGCTCCCCGGATCTCAACCCCTGTAATTTCTTCCTTTAGGGTCATTTGAAAACATTAGTGTAT
The DNA here is from genome assembly GCA_963966015.1 of Aphidecta obliterata. Taxonomy (NCBI): domain Eukaryota; kingdom Metazoa; phylum Arthropoda; class Insecta; order Coleoptera; family Coccinellidae; genus Aphidecta; species Aphidecta obliterata. The sequence goes on along the minus strand of OZ014435.1, from coordinate 13,310,895 downwards.
AATGACGGTTATGTGAATAGTGAGGAAGAACTAAGACAACGCATTGAAAATGCTTGTGACAATATTCGTGAGCGAACTGATGTGATAGTTGCTGCATGTAACCATTCGTTATTACGCTGGGCAAGACTTTGTGCGAATAGTGATCATTTCGCCCAATTTCTGTAAACAATTTGAGTCAATTTTATCGGTCAGTTTGTCAACTTCCTATTTTTTGAGTGCTAGTACTACTTACACGAGGGCTATATCATTTCGTCACGATGTCGGTATTTTTCAAATTTTGAGCCTAAAATGGTCTCAATGGACAAGGTTCGACTCACTAATGACGAATCCGTCGGAAAATTCGAGTCTGTCCGTCCGGCCGTCCGTATACACGATAACTCTCGAACGGAATGTCCTAGAAACTTGAAATTTTCCGGGTAGGTTCGAATGTCGAATGCCGCAGTTAACTTCGTTATCGGGCAATATTCGCCGAGGGGTTCCGTGAATATGGCCGTTCGAAATTTTGTTCTCCTGATTATTTCGAAACTACAGATTTGATTGAGGTGAAATTTTGCACTCAGATGGAGAATAACGTGTTCAAGCTACATGCAAAATTTAGTTCAGCTCGCATGACCAGAACCATAGAAACCATAAAAATTATAACTTTCGAACGGAAAGGCCTAGAGACTAGAAATTCTCAGGATAGGTGTAGATATCGAATGTTGCGGTCACGTTCATCAATGAGCGAAATTAGACTATGGGTTCCGTAAATATGGTCGTTTGAAATTCAGTTTTCTTGATAATTTCAAAACTATGTATTTGATCGTGACGAAAATTTGTATTCAAGATGAGATTGATATATTCGAGCTACATTTTGTCCAGATCGCATGATCCGAACCATAAAAATTCATAACTTCCGAACGGAAAGGCCTAGGGACTTGAAATTTTCAGGATAGGTAAGGATCGCGAATTGTGAATTGATGAACGTGACCACACGTTCATCAATGAGCAAAATTAAACAAGGGGTTCCGTAAATATAGCCGTTCAAACTATTTTTTTCCTGATAATTTCGAAACTACGTATTGGATTGGAATGAAATTTCGCACATAGATGAAGAATAATGTATTCAAACTACGTGGGAAATTTTGTATAGATCGCATTATCAAGACAATAGATACCGTAGAAAATTCTAGCGAATTATTGAAAAAAAAATGGGTCACCTAAAGCACTGACTTGAAGTGTCAAAAACTTTCCAATTGGTTTCTAAAACTGAAAAATGCGAATCTACCTACAAGGTGCATGTACGAGCGCTCAAAAACTCCTGCCTTCTCGGCAGTGCTTTTCTAAATTTTTTATATGTCCATTTCAATCAGTAATTCTTCCTCTCCTTTGTTTGAACTTTAGAATTATACCTTTCTTTCTTGCGAAAATATTCATCGGGGATTTAGGTGAGCTGCTCGACAATCATGAAAAACATGAACTTCACAGTTCCATCGTGGTGTATCAGAGGGATGAAACGAACAAATCCCCTTTCGCGGGACACCCCAGCGTGACGCCGCTGCCGACGACGCCGCACCAACCTCGCCCCGCTGTGGTCCGTTCCATCTCCGCGTTGCTCTCAATATGGCGGCGAGTATAATTAACGTAACTAATACTGCAGCAAAGAGATTAATATGCAATAATTTACTGCCGGCGCTCAACTTCGTTCCTCCGCTCTGCCGCCACCGAGCGGCGCTGCGCCGGCAGAAGACCGAACTCTCCCCGTCTGCAATTTTGCCGCGCGCCGCTCCACAGCGCGATGATTAACCGACTTCATTTGGAACACAAATTCGGCCAAATGCAAATTTAATAAGTCTACTTGCGTTTTTGCCGCTTCCGGGACCGGCGCTCGTCCAGCACGTGACGTATGGGACGATGTTTCACACGCCGGACGCCGCCACCGGCGGCCTTGCTGCGGACGCGATTGTGTTTACACAAAAATTCCGAAAGTTTGGACGTGTCGGCGGCGTTACCTGTTGAGTCGGTGGTGTGATGGACGGGGAATGTTGGGGTGGATAGTTTGGGTAGATTGCGAGGCTAATTACGACGGTTATGGCCGAATTGCAACTACCGTTTACCGTTCTGATGGAACGATTATAGAAGATGTTTCATTCTGTGCACTGTGCACTTCAAATTGGCAGTACTTTTTTCAGTGACAGCCGATTTGACAGTTGACAGTTGATGACCGATGACCGATGACCTAAGAAGCCGCCTTCAAGGCAGAGCCTACCATGAAGTTCGACGTTTCAAGTCCTTTGTTTACAAAAATGTACGATGTTTAAGACCAGAGCTTTCGAAAATGGTGGAATGAGTGAAAACACCATAGGTATAGATGTTTAAAATTTGTGGTTCTTTGAGAATCGATCCCAAAACTGAAAAAAAAGAATCCCGGGAATTTTCGATTACATGAATTCCTATTGTTTAAACGCAAATATCGTTATAACAACAAGAAAATACCGTTCTGAGAACCATCTGTACCTGCAACATAACTTTCCGATTCCGGTTGAAGTGAATTGAGTCCTATGAACAGGAAAAACGGTTATTATAGCTGTGATCAGGTACTTTTATTATAAAAAGAATATTTCTGTAAATGTTACAGGAATATCGACTAAAATATTATAAGTTGAACAGGAAAGTTTGGTATTTCTCACAGAAGTTCAGATTATTCTACCGGAATGTCCGGAATAAATCTTGTTTAGCTACAAGTATTTTAATCCATGTTGCACCGTATGGTTGGAGTTGTTTGGAATAAGATATCGATTGAAAAGCGACAGTAAAGGTGATAGCATTTGTAGGCAGTATTTCCGTAATCGAATTCCCTGAATTATGTCCGAAATGAGGTAAAAAATTTCTTTATATTTGTAATGGAGCCTCTCATTACTGGTATTCAACGAATTTCTCTCTTATTCCCCCTGGGTGCCGGACGCCTGGGTTCGAAACCCTGCATGGATGTTGTGAATGTCTGAAAAATGACTGAATATTGCAATCAATAAGGTCAAAAAACTAAAATAAAAAAAATGCATTTCAAAAATGACACAAATTACTCCCAAAACCACGTGGTTAATTCAATAAGAAATGCAAGAAATTCCAGTTGAAAACTCTAGGTAACTAGACAGAAAATTCCCGTTTTCTCTACAGTATTATTTTCCCGATGAAATGACGAACTACAGTTTGGTTGCATCAACTAATATTCCTTCTGTCGCTTATATAGGGGGAATTTTCTGTAGAAGTAACCGAATTCCTGGTGTACGGTGTACCATTGTTGTTACAATAAAAATGTATTATATTATTATTATATTATATATAGGTACTGGAAAATGAGTTTGAGTGAACTTACATCTTTCCTCAAGACGGGACGGGGAAGCCTCGTTCACTCCTAAAGGCCGATTTACATCAGACGAGCGGATGCTCATTCTAACCCCACTCTATCAAATTCTTCTAGTTTTAACAGACGTGGAACATTCTTTCGCCATTCTATCGGTGTTCTAAAAGATTATATAGAACATTTTGGTGAGGAGATGAAAACGAGCTTTCGTTCACACTAAAAGATCAACAAAGAATGTTCTTGTTCTAGCTCTTGCTCTTTGTTCGTTTGGTTTAAACCCACCTTAAGAGGATACCTCATTACATCGTTTGTTCTTGTAAAAAAAGCGGGATGCCTTGGTGCTCTGAACGACCGCTACGCGGTCGTATTTTCCAGAATACAGATTTGCCTCTTCGATTTCAAATAGTGGGTCTTATCCTATTCCTCTCATCATTTTTGAGCGCTCGTACTACTTACACGAGGGCTATATCATTTCGTTACGATGTCTGTATTGTTCGAATTTTGAGCCGAAAATGGTCTCAATCGATAGAGTTCGACTCACTGATGACGAATCCGTCGGAAAATTCGAGTCTGTCCGTCCGTCCGTCCGTAAGCACGATAACTCTCGAACGGAACAATCTAGAGACTTGAAATTTTCAGTGTGGGTTCAGTTCCCGAATGCCGCGGTTAAGTTCGTAAATGGGCCAAATTCCAACAGGGGTTCCGTAAATATTGTCGTTCAAAGTTTTGTTCTCCTGATTACTTGGAAACTACAGATTTGATCGAGATGAAATTTTGCACTCAAATGGAGAATGAGGTGTTCAAGTTACATGTGAAATTTTGTCCAGATCGCATGACCAGAACCATAGAAACCATAGAAAATTGTAACTTTTGAACGGAAACACCTAGGGACTTAAAATTTTCAGGATAGGTGTGGATCTCAAATGTCGTGATCACGTTATGAGCGAAATTATACTAGGGGTTCCGTAAATAAGGTCGTTTGAAATTTTGTTTTCTCGATAATTTCGAAACTACGGATTCGATCGAGATAAAATTCTGTATTTTAATCGAGAATGATATATTAAAGCAAAATTTTGTCCATATCGCATGACCAGAACCATAGAAACCATAGAAAATTATAACTTCCGAAGGAAAAGGCTTAGGAACTTGAAATTTTCAGGGTAGGTTTGGATCGCGGATATCGCGGTCACGTTCGTCAATGAGTGAAATTAGATTAGGGGTTCCGTAAATATGGACGGTCAAAATATTTTTTTCCAGATAATTTCGAATCTACTGATTGGATTAGAATGACATTTCACACCTAGCTGAAGAATAATGTATTCAAACTACGTGCAAAACTTTGTCCAGATCGCATTACCAAACCATAGATAGGTACCGTAAAAAATTCTAGCGAATTATCGAAAAAAAGTTGGTCAGCTGAAGCACTGACATGAAGTCTGGAGTTTCAACTAAGTTTGAGTTTTTTTTTGTCAGCTGTCGAAAATTTCTTCGATTGATTTTCAAAACAGGAAAATGTGAATCTACCTACAAGGTAGCTCAGAAGCTCCTGACTTCACGGCAGTGCTTTTCGTAATTTTTTTATTGTACGCATCACCAAGAAGTCCTAATATAATAATATAGACGACTAGAACGGCACAAAATGTTCATTATGAACTGGCAGTTCTGATGTGATAAGTATTCGACAAAATTCTTCTTAATTCGCTACATCAAGTTTCTGCGGCGACCAAGTCCTACCTACTAAAACGAAGAATTTTGAGAGTGCTTAATACCCGCCAAGAAGCAGATACACGAAACCCAAGAATTGAACCTTTCTCGAGATATTCGTGTGTTACACGCCTCTTTGAAATGTTTTCTGGTAATACGCCGAGCCATAATTCAAGATTTAAAATATGCGTTGCCCGTTGTACGTCCAAACCAGACTTAGATTTACTCCTTCGGTTTTTTGAATACATTAAAATATTAAATAAATTTATGCTTGTCGTTTTTTGCGCTTGTCGGTATTTTTTTACTGGGATCGTGATAGATGGTCCCAGTTGATGAACTTGACCGGGAAGATTTCTGGGTGAGTTATACCTACGGTACCTGCCGCATCTCTCGAGTGTGTACCTGATAATTGAGAAAAATTTCGACGTGTTCGGAATTTCAAACTCGAATCGGGATTTAATATTACATACCTAGTGATATATGGAAAACATAATTTAACTCAATACATTAAAATAGAGCAAGATGCATAAGACTGGTCTGGCAGTGAGACACAAATAAGTTTGAACGTATAATGATGTACTTTTGAATTCACAAGTCAGAATTAACGTTTTTTGTCTTTTTTCTGCCAATGAGGCTACTTTTGTGCGAAATCGACTCCCCCCCTCAATTCCTCGCAGCCGCACTTCATCCGCAAAAAATCCGCGGCCTTCCACGTGTGAGGAATTATGACAGGGCTGCTTTACGATCTCTGTTTCTCACACTATGAAATGCCATCGTTGCAACCATAACTTTAGCGCTGGCCGAGCGTGTATATAACATGGCGATGTCTTCATATAAACGCCGTTGGACAGCTGTCGTATTTCTTGTATCGGAGCCGGGAAATATCCTGCCGAGTTATATATGGCGGTCAGCGTGTGTACCTTCTTGTACTACTCGTGGTCGAGGGCGCCCTATCTGGAAATCTCGGGTTCAGTGAATAAGACTCGCGGATAAGTATCGAGGAAGAGGAGAGGTTCTCGCTTCGGTTGGTGTGAAATCCTAGAAGATGAAAGTTGACAGGATGAACAATGGGGCGAGGCGAGCTGTTTATCATTTTCTAATCAAGGGAGCGTTTAGACAATGGGTTTCGTTGGTCTTGCTGGTCTGGAGAGATGTACTGGTTCTTGAGCGCAGATCGTAATCTCGACAGTCCTTCCACTCGGCGCATATCATGCGTTTTCTTTAAAGTTTCTGGACAATTTTTTCTTAATCGGTCAAATGTATCGACATAAGTCAAAAAATCCCTTGAGGTGAATGTGAATATAGCGGAAACCTGTAGATGTCACAAAATTTGTATGAACAGGGTGTTTTTCAAGCTGAGGCTTTTTTTGACAGGTGTTAGAACTCATCAAAAGATATCATTCCGCCGAAAGTTGATTATATGAAATATTCAATTTGAAAAGAGTGCAAAAAATCTTGGGCATCAAGATCTTAATACAACTCTGGATCGTGTTATCTCACTATGCCATGTGCATTCCCTCGCGATCTTTTCCAATTTGTACATTTTCTTTCAATTTTTTTTAAGAGATTTTTCCTGAACGGTATAATTCTTAAAGATCGAACTGAGAAGAGAAGAAATAACTGATTGAAAAGGTCCCATAAAAAAATCAGGTCCACAAACTGACCGATAAAAGTGATACAAATTGTTACAATGTTCTTCAGCACTATTCACATCACCATCAGCATCATGTTTTTCCACTGTCCGATGAAGGTTTACAGTCAGTACCTTCCACTTTTAATGTTCGTTTATGCTTATGCTTATTATGTTATTCCCTTAACTCAACCTAGGAGAAACCCCAAAACACCTCCTTTCAGTGTTTTCATCTCAAGGTAAAGGGATAGTCTCGATAAATTCTCATTATATATTTAGATGTGAAAGGGTGGGGGGTTGAAGGAGGGTTTATCAAGTTTTATTTTTTTCAGGTTATTTTTATGACGAAAAAAGTGTTTTGAAGATTATAACATTCTCAACTCTATAGTATATTATTTAACGAGTGGTAATGTAGGTCATAACTCACGCAGATGAAGTTTGCAGCGTGAGCCGAAGGCGAGTGCTGTAATTCATCAAGTGAGTTATGACCATTACCACAAGTTGAATACTATACTTTATCTACGACTATAACAATAAATACTTAGAAACAAGTACAGAGAAGAAAATTTATTTACAAATCTTAATAGTTACCTATAACAATGTTGATTGTGCTTCTTAGCATGGAGTAGAAAGTCCATAGGGGCGATGCTTTTTATTAAGTGCTAAGTTCACTAAAATATGCCAAAAGAACATTCTCAGTAAACGATGACTTAATATTCCTACAGCTAGACCAATATTGAAAATTGTTGTATACACCTTTATATTTGTTTTGGGATTTTTCGGGCAATAATTTCTGTATGGTAACATTGGCTGATTGTCTTGTTTCTAAAAGTGTATTTAATATTTCATCTTCACTGTCTGAATGAATTTTTTTTTAAGCAAAACATTCAATATTCAAGTGAATTTTACCAATAATGGACTGTCCCCTTTCGGCAAATCGGTTTGTACAGAAGCACAGAACCTGAGAGTTATGGTAGTGAGTTATTATAACTCATGCACCTTGTTTGTTTACAGATACTATACAGATATAATTCAATAGGAGTAGATAAACGATATTCATTGGTGATTTATTTTTGGAGGTCGTATATTTTTATTCCCTAGAAATTTTTTGTGTGTGTCGCTCCTTGCCTTTACTACCGGATAACCAGATAACTAATAGTAGATTATGATTATGATTTCAGTTCACATCGTCTTGTCGTTTATTTTATACTAGAAAAGAACACCGTTTTCGGAAATGATAAAAAAAAAATATGAAATAATTTCTTCTGTCCACCTTTGTCCTGTACCTACAGACCTACGGTACGTTAAATTTTTTTTCCGTCGACCATAGAATAAAAGCTCATTTTAACGCACTCGAAATCATTCATTGATGACCCCTATTAATGCATGATTTCTTGTATTAATGCATGATTATCATGGCAACCGAACATAAAATATTCAGTCGGAGCATAGATGCATCTATGTCGGAGCACGATCGAGCTGTCAAATTTATTTATTCGCTTTCGATCAGAATCTGATTTTATCCGTTACGCTACTACATAATGAATAACGAAGAAAATATCCCTTTGACACCGCCAGATGTGACAAAAACTGCTGCAGCAGCAACTTTGAGCTTCCTGAAAAGAGCCGCCATTTATATGAGAAAACCTATGCTGAATTCAGATCTTGGTGCAAGGACAAGAAGGTTCGGAACTTTACGGAAACGGTTTTATTGGCATACTTTACGGGTATTGCAGAAAAGGGGCATCTAGCAAGTTTATGGCCAAAATATTCGATGCTGAAACAAACACTAAATGTGAAAGACAATACTGATATAAACAGGTACCACAAACTGGTGATGTTTATTAAACGGAAAAGAGAGGGATATATCCCAAAAAAATCAAAAGTTCTCGAAAAAGAACATGTGAGAGAGTTCATAGCGAATGCTCCTGATAGTGTTTTCTTGATGTCGAAGGTAAAAATAAAACTCAATTGAATCGTTATTCCAAGTTATTCTCATTATCTCGTTATAGTGAAATAACTATCATTGTTTGATTTGTAGGTCGCTTTGATATTCGGAGTAGCGGGTGCATTGAGAAAAGATGAATTGTTAAGGTTGCAGAGAAAGGATGTACAAGATATGGGATCGAAATTTTTGGTGACAGTGAATTCATCGAAAACACTGTGGTGGATAATGATGAGCATACACTTTTAAACATAATAAAGCGATATATATCCTTGAGGCCAGCTCACACTCCACACGAAAGATTTTTCGTTTTTTATAAGAACTATAAATGCTCAACACAACCAGTTGGAATTAATACATTTTCTAAATTACCGTCAATGATTGCAAACTTTCTTAAATTAGAGCAACCACATTTGTATACAGGTCACTGTTTTCGGCGTTCTTCTGCGTCTATTCTTTCTGACAGTGGTGCAGATTTTTCAGCCATCAAAAGACTTGGTGGTTGGAAATCAACTCGCTCCGCTCACGCGTTAAAATATTTCGACCATTAATCGCTGTCATTAATAAACTAGTTGATTGAATAACTATTTGTGCTCCAGTACCGGTATTATTTTATTCATAAATTCATGTGAAACTATAAAAGTAATCGTCAAATCCATATCTATTACAAAAAAACCTTCTTCGTCATTGAGGTTGAATTCACAATTCACATTGAAGGGGCAACTAACCCCCGTTTCCCCACAAAAACTCAATTTCAACCAACTAACGAGATAGATCACCAACTTTGGGGTGGAAAAATCAGCTATTCATCGGTCTTAATGGCATCGCCCTAAGTTAGATGGAAAATTTGCATCGAGAGCGAAGATACAAAAAAATTCAGACTCTGGTTACTCCAGTATGTAACGGAAAACATCGCGCATGATGGATGGTTTCGTAAATGCATTTGCGTTGATATAACTCACTGGAAGGAATCGAGTTTAACAGTTATGTTTTTGCTTCATTTCAATATGAGGGACGTTTTCACGAGAGAAAAATGTTGACAAGGGGAATGATTCAATGAATTAATTGATTCTTCATGTTACTTTCAGTTTAACTCTCATGAACTAGTCATATCCAATACCATTCAGAAATAATTTGACGGCGAAATGTTATCTCTTGTTGTATTAAATATGGCAAAATTTGTCCATGCTTTTTTCGATTTTCTCAAGTTCCCTCAGAACAGAAAAATGAATGTGGGGTGTGATTGTCTAAATATTCTTCTCAACACGAATATATGTGTACTCGAGCCTCAAGCATCAAAAATAAAATAGTACATGTAACGGAACTAAACCATTCAAAGTAAAGCATCGACCATCGCCGTTGCCGGGGAATTAAATCGATTGATTTTCAAGACTCTCCGCACGCATGATGCCTGAAACGAGACATATCATCATTGGTGCTAGCCGTGTTGTGTTTGAGCCAGTGTCCTAGTTAAGTTAGGGTAAAAACATAGTGAAGTGAGAAGAGGTGAATAATTTGTTTGGACTGAAATGGATAGCGAAAAATTGATAAGTGAAATATTCATTTGGCCTGCAATATGGGATGAAATAGATGGGAGTCATCACAACAGATATGTGTTGGATAAAGCATGGACGGAAATAAGCAATATAACAAATATATAAGGTGATCTACAAAAACAATGTGAATAAAACATAAAGCCAATATTATAGCAATTTCTTTTATATTTTTGTTAGATACAAATATTTTATATTCTATCAACTGGGTGCAAAGAAAATAATAGACAGAAATGAGCAATATTACAAATATATCATGTGAGCTACAAAAACAATGTGAATAAAACAGAAACCCAATGGTATAGCAAACTCTTTTATATTTTTGTTAGATGAAGGTTTTTTATAGTCTATTGATTGGGCGCAACAAAATATCAGAAAACATATTTTATATTTAAATCAATACTTCCTATTTCCAACACCTCCTTACGATTCTGTATTCATAATTCAAACAACTGCTTTCATAGGTGCCCCACAATGTGCCCTCTGATGACCGACTTGAGGCGATGCTTCACTATGTTTTTACCCTTACACGTTTCGACTACAATTTTATTATTTTATGGTTTTCCGAGTACCCAAATCGTTCCTTTTGGGTATTCTTCCGGTTTCGTATCGGAAATGACGGATCAACGATATTGTCAAAATTTCTTTGTGCGAAATTGAAACTGATGGTCCGCTATAAAATATCGCAGTTGGTAGATCCATATCTAAGGAACGCAAACGGAAGCATTTCCATTAAACGGAGATAATCGTTTCTCAACAAAAGTGGATTTTCATGGGGCGCCCGAATACGTCCATTTGTTCTCCCATCAGCGATAAAAAATAACCTATTTAGCGGGAAAAGAGCGATATTTCTTTCTCTTAGAAGTTTATAGTAAGGAAAGTAGGCCCGTTCGCTAATTCGTATGCGAAATCGTCCTCCTAGGCACATCACGTGATTTACGGGACCCTGAAATATGCATTATCCAAATTTGTGTTCCATCTTTTTTTATCGCAAGAGGGGCAAGCTGCAAATCATCCCGTCTGAATGTGTCAGATCGGCCCTTCGACGAAGTGTCCCTAAGATTTTTTTTCTGATGGATGATTTATTGATTTAGAATAATATCGTTATATTTTTTCCTATTATTAACTGAGTGTTTTCTTGGGGAAGAGGCAGTTTTTTCGTTTTACACTTGGGGCTGTTTTTTCGCCCCAACGTATCCATAATGGTCAATTTTTTCAAAGATAGTTGATAAATAAAATAGATTGCGAATCCCAAAATACGAAACCCTTGAAAAAGATGAAATAATGTGCAAACAATAAATCTTTGTGTTAAATTCACATTGATTTTCCATGCCGAACAAGACAACATTCCAATTCCTCCCAAACCCCCAGTCTCATTATTTCCACTGATGCCGATGAAACTTTCATAACCTAATTCTCCTATTCACGAATCCGGCCCGAATTCGTCGTGGGGGCGAGTACTTTACATTGTCGGCGCACAAAAGGGCGGAAAATATGGAGGACGTCGCCGAGAGTAGAACGAGAACAATGTGGGGCTGCGTGTCCGACTCGAATAACGTCAGATTGATGTTGGCCCCCGGAGAAAAAATGGCAGGCAGGTAACCCCCGTAATTGAATTTCAGACACTGTTCAGAATTCGCCCCCATTGTGAAGGATCTGCGTTTGTCTTTTATAATATATTGGACGATAAAGGAAAATTACGTTGGGACTCTGTTTGCTTGCTAAGGTTGCATTTTTCGGGGGTTGGGGTTAGCGTTGAAATATAGAGGGCTGGCTTGTATTAAAATCGGCAGTGGACAGAGTGGAAAGAAAGGATGATAGGTACATGATTTCTTTTCGACTTCGTAATAGAAAAAATGTATTTCTATTTTCCGAGAAGAGGATTTCTATCTTCTATGAAAAATTAACATATGGTAAAACGTTTTCTGGAAATTTCAGATTCAGATGAATGTAGAATTACCAATCACATTCCGACCCTGAACATTGTTGATGCAAATTTTCCAAACATACTGCTCCTTCACCGATGAACCGTGCTTCCCTCAACACAGAAAAAAAGAGGAACCGATGAAAAATCGCACAATAAACCGACATTTCGAAAAATCCCATCAAACAGTAAAAAACATTCTGAGACCGTATTAATCTCAATTTGGGACGGCCTTTCGAGGGTATATCCTCGCATCTCTTCAAGCTTCCAGCTTCGATATAAATACGAAAGGGACGCGAAAATGCAGATTCACGTCTCAGAAAAATATATACACGAACCATTAATATTTGATACGTTTATTGGAAAAATATTGCCCGGAAAGTTGTCAGATAATAAAACAAAACTCAATAAATTATTGAGCTCCCCAAACAGAAGGATACAACAGGAGCAGGGGCGGACCTACCCTATCAACCACCCTTGTAATCTTGTTTTTATTCAATTTTTCAACATTGAGGTTCATTTGTTTTTATGAGAAAAATTTCGTTGGTTTCAGGTTGGACTAGAAGGCTTGCTGTTGTTTAAAATGTACATAATGTAGAGTGATATACAAAGAGGCATAAAATGGGGAAATTTTGAATTTAGTACGAAAATGTAAGTACTTCTGGTTTTACAAATTGAAAATGGGATAAGTGGTAGAAATTTCTATAAATATGTACTCATATTGTCGTTTTTTTGTCTTCTATATTTGAATAACAAATTCATCATTTTTTTTGAAAAGGTTATTATCCAAAGCCAAAAGCCAATAAATGGCCCAAGAAGTAATATCCAAGTCATTTAGAATTGCACAGGTTTCAAAAATATTTTGAGGTTGTCAATAAATATGTGAATACTTTGTGAAGGTGAATAATATATTGGCTGTTTATCTAATTGAAACAATTCAAAAGAAAACAATGTTTCGGAAGAAAAACTGAAGACCAGTTTCGACTTATTAAGTCTCATCAGTACAGTTATAGCGATGATAACATTCGATGACAGGGGCGAAACGCTTTAAAACAAACCGGAGCGCTCCAGCAACAAAGCGTCCCCACTTCTCTGCAGGGTCATGGAGAGATTCCTCGACCCCCCAAACAACAACCAATCATCATATTCTGTCACATGCAAACCTCATTCGAGCCCAAATAATTGACAATGTACAATACAGGGTTTTTTAAGGTTAGAATTTTTTTTTGAAATGTGCTAGAACTTATCAAAAGAGATCATTTCGCCGGAAGTCGATCATATAAAATATTCAATTTGAAAAAAAGTGCAAAAATCTTGGGCATCGATATCTTCAACTCCATTAATCACGGTGCCATATGCATTCAGCAAGTAAATAAAGTGCTGGATTTTATCGCAAATTTGTTTATTCTCTTTCAACTTTCATTGAGAGATTTTTTCTGAACGGTATAGTTCTTTAAGTTCAAACCGAGGTCCAAACTAAGGAAAGGAAATTACTGATTGAAGAGGTCCTACAAAAAAAGGAAGTTCTCAAACTCTCCGATAAAATTGACCAAAATTGTTTACAGAAGTTGTTCGAAATGGTCACCATTCGTTCGATGTGCACAAAATATTGCCTGGCGTAATAACGAATTAGTACATTCAGCAACTATCGCATCAGTTTGCTCACCAATAATGTCACAAGCATTTTCAATGCGTTGTTTTAGTTCTTCAAGACTATTTACCTCACCGTTACTGTAGACTAATATTTTCGAATGACCCCAAAAGAAGAAATCACAGGGGTCTAGATCCGGGGAGCGTGCAGGCCGAAAAATCGACCCACTACGTCCTATCCATCTAAAATCATACGCTCTGTCAGATGTTTTCCCGTGAACTGAACGCATTGAATGAACACATTTAAACCCCAATACGTACCTAAATCAAATCCGTGCTGGGAATTTGTCGAATTCGCGGGTAACTAACTGATTTCGAAATATTCGGCCCTGGTGAATATTTTATATAAAGAATTTCTGGCATTCTGACTTATTATGATGAGTTCTAGCACCTGTCAAAAAAAAGACTCGCCTTCGAAAACACCATGTTTATTGGCTGTTTATCTAAAGGAATCAATTCAAATGAGGAATTTCGGGAGAAAATTAGATATCTGATGAGCAGGCCCACAAATCGATCCATGTAATATGTAACCCAAGAGAACATCGAATCTATCATTCGCAACGGTTGACCGGTTTCGACTCCTCAAGTTTCATCAGTACAGTCACCCTGACATCGAATTTTATAATTGCTCTAACTGTACTAATGAAACTCAATGAGTCGAAAAGGCTCTACGGTTCCGAATGATAATGTACCCTATCTAATTGTTGCTTATTAACTATCTGGTAACAACTCCCTTTTGAACTTTTTGAATGGGCAAGTTCATGCCTTTACTCTTTTTATCCTTTACTCTTCGAACAGACCCTGAAGAACTCTTTAGGAATACATCTTCCATATATTCCAGAATATTTGGTGTTATATCTCGTTATTGATATCTTCAGGATCAAATAAAGATAACTGTTCTTGAAGAAGCTTCAGGACAATAATATATCTCTTATCCCAAACTTGTGGAGAGTAGGTATCATGATACTCAGAGTTTTGTGAAATACTAGCAACAGGCTTTAAGAAGCCATTGATCTGATTTAATAATGGTTTTAAAACAGATTTTTAAGGGTTTCAATTGAGATGAAATAGTTTTTGAGCGCTCGTACTACTTACACGAGGGCTATATCATTTCGTCACGATGTCTGTATTTTTCGAATTTTGAGCCGAAAATGGTCTCAATCGATTATGTTCGACTCACTGATGACGAATCCGTCGGAAAATTCGAGTCTGTCCCTCCGTCCGGCCGGCCGTAAGCACGATAACTCTCGAACGGAACAACCTAGAGACTTTAGAAATTTTCAGTGTGGGTTCAGTTCCCGAATGCCTCGGTTAAGTTCGTTAATGGGCCAAATTCCACCAGGGGTTCCGTAAATATGGCCGTTCGAAGTTTTGTTCCCCTGATTACTTGAAAACTACAGATTTGATTGAGATGAAATTTTGCACTCAAATGGAAAATGAGGTGTTCAAGCTACATTTGGAATTTTGTCCAGATCGCAAGACCAGAACCATAAAAACCATAGAAGATTGTAACTTTTGAACGGAAACGCCTAGGGACTTGAAATTTTCAGGATAGGTGTGGATCTCGAATGTCGTGATCACGTTCATCTATGAGTAAAATTATACTAGGGGTTCCGTAAATATGGTCGTTTGAAATTTAGTTCTCTTGATAATTTCAAAACTACAGATTCGATCGTGACGAAGTTCTGTATACTAACGGATAATGATATATTCAAGCTACATTTCTCCAGATTACATGACCAGAATCATAGAAACCATAAAAAAACATAACTTTCGAACGGAAAGGCCTAGGGACTTTAAATTTTCAGGATAGGTGTGGATCTGAAATGTCGCGTTCACGTTTATCAATGAGCAGAATTATACTAGGGGTTCCGTAAATACGGTCGTTTGAAATTTGGGTTTCTCGATAATTTCGAAACTACGGATTCGATAGAGATGGAATTTTGTATTTTAATCGAGAAGGATATATTAAAACAATATTTTGTCGAGATCGCATGACCAGAACCATAGAAACCATAGAAAATTGTAACTTTTGAACGAAAAAGCCTAGGAACGAAATTTTCAGGGTGGGTTTGGATCGCGAATATCGCGGTCAAGTTTATCAATGAGAAAAATTAGACTAGGGGTTCCGTAAATATGGCCATTCAAAATATTTTTTTCCTGATAGTTCCGAAAATACTGAGCGGATTGGAATGAAATTTTGCACCTAGCTGAGGAATAATGTATTCAAACTACGTGCCAAATTTTGTCCAGATCGCACTACCAAGACCATAGATACCGTAGAAAATTCTAGCGAATTATCGAAAAAAAATTGATCAGCTGAAGCACTGACATGAAGTCTGGAGTTTCGCCCAAGTTTAAGAACTTTTTTGACTGCTGTCGAAAATTTCTTCAATTGATTTCTAAAACTGGAAAATGCGAATCTACCTACAAGGTGTAGTACGAGCGCTCAAAAGCTCCTGCCTTCACGACAGTTCTTTTCGTAATTTTTGAAGATTATTTCAATAATATTCTGCGAAGCCTTCATGTACTGAGCAATTGTCTCTTAAAATAGTTTCATCAAGGTTCATCCTTATAGATCATTATATCATTAAAATTATTCTTGGTTCAAATATCCGACTCCCAGGTGAACTTCACCAGTGATGTTGTTTCATAAGAGATAATAAGTGAAAACTAACGCAACAGCATTAAAAATGAACGCAATCCATAATGAAGTAAAATGTACCGTGCATATTCACCATCAATACACGATCAACTGGCTAACAACAGTTGACATGACATACGCACTCATCCCTCGCCAATTCTAACGCACCCCAGCCGGTCCACCCCTGCGCCCTGCCGCCCTCTACAGAGGCAACTCATGCAATGACGATATATTTTGATAAAATGTGTTTGAGTTAAGTCCGTCCGTAGTGCAGGTTTTAGATTTAGTTTTGTGTTTCCTCGGCTCTGCCCTCTCTGCCCAACCCCTCACCCCCGTCCGTGTGCGGAATAAGAAACTGTCTTTATTGCGATATTTATACGGAAGTATGATCAATTTGGCGATATATTCGGTCGCCACGGAGTTCAGACAATCCAGAGATGCGACACGTATCGCCGGTTTGGCTCTGACTCCGGGATTTTCTCTTGAGGAATGGATCGGAAAAAGTTCAATTGCGTTAAAAGTTTAACGGGATATTGGGCGGAAACTGCTTCCGCAATTTTCGCTACGCGGAAATCCGAGGATGCGACGTATTTGTGCAAGTTCGCATAATCAGGGGGGGTCGTACGGTACGACGGCGCCATCTGGCGGCCGACTACCAAAGGGGATGTTGAACCATTCGGGAGCTGACTGAGGTCGTGAAAATGGCTTTGGTGAATTTCCCATAAATTTTTCGAAAGGGATCGTTCAAAAATTATAACAAGAAAACACTCAACATGGTTACATGAAATAATCAATATTAATCACCATCAGTGTGAGATTTTCGGGATAATACAATTTTTATTTCCTCGCAATATTCTATAACTTCAATACTGAAAATGAATAACTAATATTATCAAAACCAACCCTGATAATTCACCCTTTGGAGTAGCTAAAATTTAATGAAGATTAATTGAAGGAATTTTGTCTGAAATATAATATTTTTATAGAATGTTAATTCACTTTAGGTTGACAATTATCTCTTCGGTTATTATTATACTGACCAACAAAATTCATAACTATTTAGAAATAAAAATAATGTTCGCTCGTCAAATATGAAACTCAATAATTGTTTTCTTCCACTAATTTATTTTTGTTGTTTCAAAATAAACCATTGTTTGAAAACATTGGAATATTATTCCCGGATCAATTGCAAATGTAAATTATTCAAATTTTTTCAAATTTTTGTTTTGGAAACCATAAGACTACATGTGAAATTAGCAAAGTTTCCAGGCATATACCATAAACAGTTTCTTTGGGCTTCTGCGTATCTAATCTGTGCGAGATAGGGATCCCCCGAAGTCATCTGGCGTACGGCGAAACCCTCGTTCAATGAGGTTATTCACTTATCGCCCCAGCAAAAAATGGTATCATCGTTTCTTTCGAGAGCACTTCTCGAAATTTAGTCGGCGTTATAAATCAAAGTTTAAGAAGTGTCGCCTAATAAATCATGCGGTAAGGAGGTGTCTTTAGAATGGGGATAGTTGAAGGACCTTCCTTGTTCCAAACTGAACACGAACGAGAGAATTTATATTCCCACTATTTTTTTTTTATGAAATGATTCAATTGAAGTTTTGCTGGTAGATTTTGCAAGGCGAACGAATCAAATTGAATGAGAAAATTTGAGATGTATCTGACGTGACGTCGGGGGTTTTTGCGCGCTTGTTCAAATTCATCGCCATAGCGTTCATCCATCAGGTACTTCGGCATTATCGAAAATACCGGGAAATGCTTGAAAATCATCAAAGGGGTACGAATTTTATCGCAATTTTGACCTCTAAATTACACGACAAAAAGTGGAAATAGGAGAATAATTTAATTGATATGTGGTGGCACGGAAGCGAGACTATCGAACCAAAGATTATGAAGCAAAGCACATTTTATGAACTAAACCAGTCGTCAGTGTAACAATTAATATCATTTTATTTTTAAAAACTTCTAGATATTGAATCACAGAGTTATTAACAAATTTCTCAACACCAGATCAAAAGCACTTGATTTTATTTTCACGTGGAAAAGCTGTGAACCTGAATTCTTATATACGTACTGTATAGACAAAATGTCTGCAGGCTATGTCGAATGGTTTCAAAAAATTTTGTATTCTTCTAGTGATACGATCTATAAAAACTGTAACTACAAAGTTTCAATTCAATCGGACTAGTATTTTTCGAATCATAAAAAAAATATGAGGTGGCTACGAAAACTTTCTGTAGATTTTGTCCATTCACGACCTAAACCGGCACATTCAGACCTCGAACATTCCCTGAAAATTTCTAGGTCTTTTATTTCAGAAGATATAGTGTTTATGGACGTACGGACGTATTGACGGATTGACGGACGAATGAATTATCCATCTGTGAGTCCTACCGAATCGTTCAAGACCTTTCTCGGCCCAAAAATCGAAAATTATCGATATCCAGGCAAAATGAAGCTTTTTGAGCGCTCGTACTACTTACACGAGGGCTATATCATTTCGTCACGATGTCTGTATTTTTCGAATTTTGAGCCGAAAATGGTCTCAATCGATAGAGTTCGATTCACTGATGACGAATCCGTCGAAAAATTCGAGTCTGTCCGTCCGGCCGTATACACGATAACTCTCGAACGGAATGTCCTAAAAACTTGAAATTTTCAGGGTAGGTTCGGATCCCAAATGCCGCGGTTGAGTTCGTTATTGGGCAAAATTCGCCTAGGGGTTCCGTAAATATGGCCGCGCGAAATTTTGTTTTTCTGATAACTTCAAAACTACTGATTCGATCGAGGTGAAATTTTGCACTCAGATATAGAATAACGTGCTTAAGCTACATGCAATTTTGTCCAGCTCGCATGACCAGAACCATAGAAACCATAGAAAATTATTACTTTGTAATGAAAAGGCCTAAGGACTTGAAATTTTCAGGATAGGTGTGGATCTCGAATATCGTGGTCACGTTCATCAATGAGCAAAATTACAAAATTAGACTATGGCCGTTTGAAATTCAGTTTTCTTGATAATTTAAAAACTATGGATTTGATCGAGACGAAATTTTGTATTAAAATCGAGAATGATAATTCGAGCTACAATTTTTCCAGATCGCATGATCAGGACCATAGAAACCATAGAAAATCATAACTTTCGAACGGAAAAGCCTAGGGAGTTGAAATTTTCAGGATAGGTTCGGATCGTGAATTTCGCGGTCACGTTCATCAATGAGCAAAATTAGACAAGGGGTTCCGTGAATATAGCCGTTCAAACTATTTTTTTCCCGATAATTTCGAAACTACTTATTGGATTGGAAATGAAAATTTCGCACATAGATGAAGAATAATATGTTCAAACTACGTGGAAACGATTTTGTCCAGATCGCATTACCAAGAGCATAGATACCGCAGAAAATTCTAGCGAATTATCGAAAAAAAAATTGGTCACCTAAAGCACTGACTTGAAGTCTGCATTCTCGCCTTAGTTTGAAATTTTCTTTGACAGCTGTCAACATCTTTTCAAACGGTCTAAAACTGGAGAATGCGAATCTACCTACAAGGCGGATGCACGAGCGCTCAAAAGCCTCCTGACTTCACGGCAGTGCTTTTCTAAATTTTTTTCATAGAAACGCTCGAAGAAATTCTCCAAAACAGGAATTCGGTTACTTTCATAGCAAATTCCCCCTAAATAAGCGACAGAAGGAATATTTGTTGATTTTACTTGTCAATTCCGGTCGTTTAATTCCTGTAGAAATAACAAGTACATATTACATTAGATGATGCAAACAAACTGTAGTTCGTCATTTCAACAGGAAACTAATACTGTGAAGAAAACAGGAATTTTCTGTGTAGTACCTAGAGTATTTAACAGGAATTTCTTGCATTTCCTATTCAACTAACCGCATGGTTTTGGCAGTAATTTCCATGTGTGTAATTTTCGAAATGCATTATTTTTATTTTAGTTTTTTGACCTAATTGATTGCAATATTCAATCCTCATCTCATTTTTTTAAGGACACTCCCACAATTTTTCAGACATTCACAATATACATGCCGGGATTCGAACCAAGGCCTCCGGCACCCTAGTCCGGTCCGTACTCAAGAAGGCTATCGAGGCGTTCTTGTAATGTTTTCTGTTTAAAGAGTGACTTGGCGAATAGAAGTGTGGAAGCTAAGGAGAATTTATATTATATTATGCTTATTATAGAGTATCTTCACATTATTCTACCGAATAAAAGAGAAATTCGTTGAATACCAGTAAAGAGAGGCTCTATTACAAATATAAAGAAATTTTTTACCTCATTTCGGACACAATTCAGGGAATTACTGCCTACAAATGCACAGATGTATCTCAGAACGGTCTTTTCTTGTTGTAACAACAATATTTGCGCTTGAACAACCAGAATTAATACAACCGGAAATTCCCGGGATCTGCAAAAATGGACCTCGTGGAAGAAATCCTTCTGGCAGATGCTTCTCAATAAGAATTTGCTGTAAAGTTGGTAAGACGATGTGGTTAAATTTTTTGACAAGCTCGATCACTTTTTTTCTTGGTTCTTCCAAATATCGCGTGTTGTTTTAGTTGTTGTGGAATTCGTCTGTGAAGACCTCTTCAATTGAATGGCCACCATTTAGGGATAACCAGATAATATCTGATGAGATTCTGGGAATAAAGATACCAATATAATTTGGGAAAACCTCTCAGTTTTCCCAAATCTTGAAGACCAATTACATTTTGTAATTGGTCCGTATTCTGAATTTGGCAAGAACCTGTCTGTGGCTTAAGGAAACACATCTATAAAGAACAGTTCGGTACTGACAGGCAGGAATCTTCCAGGTTTGAAGCATTCCATTATTTCTGTATTTTCAACAATTTCCCTTGATCTCAGCTCTTTCCTCTCGAGGCTCTATCGCCTCAGAAAGCATCAGATAAATTTGGATAAGGAGACATTTTCAGCGATCAGATCGACTTAACGCACATAAACCAGTGGTACTCCCTAAAAAAAGGATTAAAAATTCTCACCTTTCTCGCCGGTATGGCATGCACGTAGAGTCTTGGAGAATTATAGAAGAACGAGTTCTTTCCTGATTAAAATGCGTCTACGCATTTTGAGAGATCGGTTTGAGGAATCAATAAAAATCGACCTGGCGACTAGGCTGGTTAGGCTGGGGCTAATCACGAATTTGTATGTGCAGAATGGATCTCGTCGACATGGGCGCAGGGTGAAAAGGGTAACCGCAGAGGAAATCTCAACGTTATCATCTTGTGTCTGACTCTGCATACTGAAACGACATAAAGGCTCTGTACGAAAGTAAATGAAATAATTGTTATGTTAGATGTCTTCTCCTTAGGGCTACAAGTCCTCCACGACCAGAAGATTTAGTTTGCCCCCCTTTCTTGGCTGATCGAGGTACATCCTATGATTCAACTCTTAATCCAGTTCTTGAATTCTAATGAACTCCAGTAGCTGAGATGGCTTCATTAATGATTTCGTGGCCTATGAATTCTTTGCGTTGGCTTCCGATGGCGAAGCATCGTGTTACAAGGTGTTCACGAGTTACTTTCTCCTTCCCACAGAATCTCTATTCCTAATTTTCTGTAGACCTATCTAGATGCCTTCTGAGGAGGGAGCCTGTGACAAGATGTAGCATATCCCTGCAGTGCTCTAGTTTTTGATTTCTCTGTGGTGAATTGGGTATGTTTATGACCCCTTTTCTGGTCTTCGCATAGGTTCCTTCTGGACTCTTATTACCGAGAGGTCAGAAATTCAGACCGAGGAGACCCTGTTATTCTTGTCTAGTTGGTTGAGTTCACCAATACCATCTTTATCTGAGAGCTCTTTTGTACAGATATTTCAATTGGCATTACTGGTAAAATCAATTTTGCAGTCTTTATTGCACCTTGACTTTATGGTTGATCACCTTTACAAGCTGAATTTTTTTGCAGTTGCATGCTCGACGTGTACACTCGACCATTAAATGTCCAATGCTAGTTTTGAATTGACCCAAATTTCCCCCCTAGTTATCATGCATCATATTCTGCTTGTCCAAACAATAATCACCGCAAAGTACCCCACTCACTTCCATGGCTTTCCCGCCATCAGTGCGAGATTTCCTGAGCCGCAGAAGAGCCCCGCGAAAATTTACGACAACCCCCCCTCGTAAAGTCCTCAATCGGCGTCCCTGCCCGGCGATGTCTAATTGCGAATTTGTATGTGCCTTATTCTTCTTAGCAGGACCCGTACAATTTATGGCCCCACCAAGTTGCTTTATGGCCGTCCTGCGAAACTCGTTCCGCGGCGGCCGCAAGATGTCTCTATCGTCGGGAGGATAGCTTTATGGTTATTTCGCGGCAATTAGATCGGTCCGTTGTAATTCCAGTTTTTGCCGGATCTTCTTCTACTTTGGCGAGATCCGCAACAGATGTTGTTTGACTTATTAGTTCGGCTCTCCTATTGAGATCGCGTCCGTTACTCCCCCTCCCGCTCCACCCCCGACGGCTGCTGCTTCCGGATCGGGTACGGCCTGATTAATTGTCTATTTTTGTAATTTAGCGGGGGATTTTTCGGGAAAACGTGTTGCGTGAGGATCCGCCCCAACTGGAGATTAGTTTGGGAATGGAGAGTTTTCTTCGTTTACCCCAATGATGGATATTGTTGTTCTATTATGCCAGCCACTCTTTCGCCGTTTTAGGATTATTTTTATAATCAGCTGTCAGATAATCACAGAGATCGAAGAAATCTTGGAGGAGAGCAAAGAGAAGATTCAATCTCATGAGAAACTGCCGACAAAACCTTTAATTCTTTAATTTTTTCGATTTAAAAAGTTTGTCATAAATGTATACAAATTATGCATTCAAAGATTCCAAGCGATGTTGAAATTCTTTTTTTGGAGGTCAGCATATGGCCGTAAAAAATCACAAAAAGATCTCAACAATAGGGAATATAACCAACGTCGAACTTTTCAAAGATATTTCATGATACAAACGTTTCGTTATTTATGACATAGTCCCTGTACCTACCAGCAAAAAGAGAACGAGAAGGTACAGGAAGATATAGAATAATATGCGACATCGTAAAAAGTGTCTAACAGTTAACCTAACGTTCTTAAATTGCGTAACACAGGTAACGTAAAGGTGGATTACTTCAAGGTAATAACGAGATATTCAAGGATGTCCTAGGAATAACAAGAAACTGTTTGCAGGTGTATTAATTCCTCAAATATTGTTAGTTTATGCGGAACGTCTCGGTATTCTTTGAATTTCGAGGAAGGTTGGGTATTGCGTAACCGATATTTGCTAAATTTATGGCTTTCGATGGATGCAGAGTATTTGCAAACATTTCTGGGTTAATTTCACGCCAGGCACTCATATACAAAGCAGTCATTTTGCATTCTCATTTGAATTCCAAACAAGTTGAGCAAGGTGAAGCTATCAGCGACAGTAAATTATAGGTATGATTGGTACACAAGAATTTTTAAGCATGTTATTAGAATTAGTGGACTTTTCCGGTTTGTACCTCTTCATTTTTGGATTTCAACTCGTAACTCATTCCCAAACACCGAAAGGTATTATTGGGATTCATCAGATTATATATACAGGATGTTTTTCAAGGTGAGACTTTCTTCTTGACAGGTTCTAGACCTCTTCAGAAGAAATTATTATATATAAAATATTCAATTTGAAAAATGTGCAAATAATCATGGAAATCAATGTCTTAATACGATTCTGGATCGTGTTCTCCTGTGATGAATCATTATGCCATGTGCATTCCCTCATAATGTAAATAAAGTATACTGTCTTTCAACTTTTATTAGGAGATTTTCCTGAAAATTATAATTCTTAAAGTTTAAACTAAGGAGAGGACCAATTACTGATTAAAAACGTCCAATAAAAGAATTAGGTTCAAGTTCACAAACCGATAAAATTGATCCAAATTGTTTACAGAAATTGTTCGAAATGGTCACCATTCGTTTGATGTACACAAAGTCTTGCCCGGAGTAACGACGAATGGTTACATGCAGCAACTATCACATCAGTTTGCTCACGAATAATGCCACAAACATTATCAATGCTTAGTTCTTTCGCACTACTCACCTCACTATCACTTATACACTAATGTTTCAAATGACCCCAAAGGAAGAAATCACAGTGGTTGAGATCAGAAAACTTACAAAAATCATAGCATCATAGATGATTTCTTGTATACTGACCTCAGTCGGCTGGTTATATCTACACATTTAGTATTCAATACGAGCCTAAGTCAGATCCGGGTTGGGAATTTCTCAGATTTGCGGGTAACTTTGATTTCGAAATACTCGGCCCTGGTCAATATTTTATATTGTAACGAACATATGCCGGACCTGTCGCTCTCGAGTCTCCTAGATGCGACCACGCTATTCTCGACAGACCTCGACGTTCCAGACCCTTCGAGAACTATGAAACCGTTTTAAAACGACATCAGCCCGAACGGAAGGACAGTGCAGTATAGGACTTCATGCGTGTAGATGAATTATTGAGTGGTATAAATGAATCAATATTAGTGAACCGTAAATAAATTATTTAAGAAGAATTTGGACTATATTAATTACAATATAAACGATGAGTTCTACTGCTGGTAAAAAAAAAGCCTCACCTTTGAAAACCTCTGCATAAACGTTCCTTTGATATTTGAACTTTACAGCTGAATCGCATCTCTCAATATTTCTATTTTATCTGCTTCGATAACGGTATTTCCTAGAAACGCAAACGTCCAGTATACATCATAAGAATGACATTTCTGCTGTCATTCCGTCAGATCGCTCCAAAACGATCTAGGCCTTCGGGATGCGCCATTAAAACATTCGAATTCAATCCAAGACCGGATATGCTGTCTGAGGTAATCTCTTCGGTTAACGGAGACAGCTAAGCAGGGCTTGTATATTCAGAATTTACATTTATCTTTAATGAGGGAACCAGTGGCCATTTGCATGATATCGATCAAGTCGGTTGTTCTTCTGCTGCAGTTGTTATCGGCTCCTTTTTTTTTAGTTTACTCCGGGAAATTTGCGCTATGAACATGCTGTTTTTTGCGGCAGGGTTCCCCAAGCAATTCGCAGTTCGTAGGCGATAAGTTTTCACCAAGTATTTTTCCCTCCAGGTCCTAAATAAATTATACACTACCTTCGTATGAAAGCTAGTTGGGCATTTTCACTGTTGCCCTAGTGGTCAGGAACAGAAGCGAACGATCGAATACAATTGCAATCATGATACAAAGTATTCTAAAGAGTCCAACTGAAGCTATTCCAGTTTAGCCAACTGATTGGATTTCACTAGAAACAGACACATTCTTGGAGTAAAAACATAGTGAAGCATCGCATTAAGACTCGCCTCGAGCATCAAAAACTTTTATACATGTAGAATAAAATACGGTTGTGTATCTGAAATAATCAAATGCAGGAATGAAATTAGAAAAATTAAACTAGGTAAACTAATAGCAAACCAACAAAACAATTCATGTATCCCAGAGACCAACAAATTTATCAATCGCACCTGTAGACCGGTTTCGATCCATATCTGATCTCGTCAGTACATTTATCAAAATGACAAATTCGATGTGAGAAACAGAAAACCTTTGAAACATAAGGCAACGTGGATCGCAGAAAATTTCCCGAATCACGCCACCTGTCCGTTCCAAAAGCTACTGTCTCAAATATCTGTAGATCATGAATCGGCTTATCAACTCTCCAAGAAAAAGACACATGTGTGTGAATTTTGAGCTGAAAATGGTCTCAATCGACTCACTGATGACGAATCCGTCGGAAAATTCGAGTCTGTCCGTCCATAGAAAATCGTAACTTCTGGACGGAAACGCCTAGGGACTTGAAATTTTCAGGAAAGGTGTGGATCTCGAATGTCGTGATCACGTTTATCTATGAGCAAAATTATACTAGGGGTTCCGTAAATATGGTCGTATGAAATTTAGTTTTCTCGATCATTTCGAAACTACGGATTCGATCGAAATAAAATTCTGTATTTTAATCGAGAATGATATATTAAAGCAACATTTTGTCTAGATCGCATGACCAGAACCATAGAAACCATAGAAAATTATAACTTCCGAAGGGAAAGGCCTAGGAACTTGAAATTTTCAGGGTAGGTTTGTATCGCGAATTTCGCGGTCACATTCATCAATGAGCAAAATTAGACTAGGGGTTCCGTAAATATGGCCGTTCGAAATATTTTGTTCCTGATAATTTCCAAACTACTGATTGGATTGGAATGAAATTCTGCACCTAGCCGAAGAATAATGTATTAAAACTTTTTGCGAAATTTTGTTCAGATCGCATCACCAAGACCATAGATACCGTAGGAAATTCTAGCGAAGGATCGAAAAAAAATTGGTCATCTGAAGCACTGACATGAAGTCTGGAGTTTCGCCTAAGTTTGAGAATTTTTTTTACAGCTGTCGAAAATTCCTTCAATTGATTTCTAAAATTGGAAAATGCGAATCTACCTACAAGATGGATGTACGAGCGCTCAAAAGCTCCTGACTTCACGGCAGTGCTTTTCGTAATTTTTTTTCCAATCTTCCTCACCAAATTAGACCATGACCGACCCCAAAATATCCCGCGTGAAGAACCGGGCGTCACGGCGAGGTGTTCAATATCGCACCCCACGAAGTATAATTTTCTCGGGGAGTTATAAATCCCGGGGGTGGGCCGGGATCCTGGGGGCGAAAAAGGGGCGGCGGCGTCCGGGGCTGCGAAGCTTCAGATAAGGAACGAGACGGATTGCCTCGCCGCCGGCAAGGATCACAAAACAAATAGATCAAGATTGGAACCGTCCCACAGTCTGAGTCGCTGCGAGTTCTGCTGGGGTCTGCGTATCTGCGGCGTCGACTTCCACGCTGATCTATGCCGGAAAATTCACTTTTTTCGGGAAGAAAACGGATGCTCCGCCGTTGGCCGGGGATATATATAGCAACATAGGCGTTCACGGACTTTATTCCCAACTCAAGAATATGAGCGCGTCGTATTTTGGAAAGTTTTTAGAGCGTTGATGGTAAGGACTCATCTTAACCTAACCTTACCTAACCTAACCTAACCTAACCTAACCTAACCTAACCTACCTTATAATAATAATGATAATGTCCACTTTATTGAAAGGGTACAATCTTTCTTCAGGTGTTAGGGACTCAACTGAAGCGAAGTTTAATCTAGGCTAAAAACATAGTGGAGCATCGCGTCAAGACTCGCCTCAAGCATCAAAAACAATAGCATGTAACTCAAATAAACCGTTTATAGTGAAGCATCGACCATCGCCTTAACCCAGGCTTGGAACATCGCCGTTGCC
The DNA here is from genome assembly GCA_963966015.1 of Aphidecta obliterata. Lineage (NCBI taxonomy): Eukaryota > Metazoa > Arthropoda > Insecta > Coleoptera > Coccinellidae > Aphidecta > Aphidecta obliterata. The sequence goes on along the minus strand of OZ014435.1, from coordinate 13,283,174 downwards.
GGGGAATCAAATCGATTTGATTTTCAAGACTCTCTGCAGGCATGATGCTCGAAACGAGACATTATGAATGATGCAAGCCGTATTGTATTTTAGCCAGTATCGTTGTTAAGTTAGGGTAAAAACAAAGTGGAGTGAGAAAGGGTGAATAATTTGTTTGTATTGAAAATGAAAAAAAAAATAATAATTGAAATATTTATTCGACCTGCAAAATGGCATAAAAGAGATAGGCGACATCACAACAGATATGTGTTGGATAAATCATGGACGGAAATTAGCAATATAAAAAATATATCAAGTGAGCTACAAAAACAATGTAAATAAAACATAAAGCCAATATTATAGCAATCTCTTTTATATTTTTGTCAGATAAAATTATTTTATATTCTATTGACTGGGTGCAACAGAAAATGATGGACGGAAATAATCAATATTACAAATATATCAGGTGACCTACAAAAACAATGTAAATGAAACAGAAAACCAATATTACAGCAAACTCTTTTATTTTTGTCTCATAAAAATATTTTATCCGATGGCATGTCATTATGACAACGTTATGTCACTCAATGTTGATGACATAAGGAAGCTCATTATGGTACTGATTCCCATAATGAATTCATTATGGTACTCAAGTACCATAATGAAATTTTATATGAAAAACATGCGATGGTGTCATCAGAAAAGTTTATTCAAAATGCATAACTATATACAAAACTATTTATTATAAATGGTAGAAAAACAGTTACTACAATTCCTTATATTAATTCCAATGGATTCTAGAGTTTTTATATCAGTAGTTGATGCTTTTTGGTAAACTTGTGATTCTGTTTGGTTGTTGGCACCAAAAATTGCTTCTGATATTTTTGAGCGCTCGTACTACTTACACGAGGGCTATATCATTTCGTCACGATGTCTGTATTTTTCGAATTTTGAGCCGAAAATGGTCTCAATCGACTATGTTCGACTCACTGATGACGAATCCGTCGGAAAATTCGAGTCTGTCCGTCCGTCCGGCCGTCCGTCAGCACGATAACTCTCGAACGGATCAACCAAGAGACTTGAAATTTTCAGTGTAGGTTCAGATCCCGAATACCTCGGTTAAGTTCGTTAATGGGCCAAATTCCACCAGGGGTTCCGTAAATATGGCCGTTCAAAGTTTTGTTTCCCTGATTACTTGAAAACTACAGATTCGATCGAGATGAAATTTTGCACTCAGATGGAAAATGAGGTGTTTCAGCTACATGCGAAATTTTGTCCAGATCGCATGACCAGAACCATAGAAACCATAGAAAATTGTAACTTTTGAACGGAAATGCCTAGGGACTTGACATTTTCAGGATAGGTGTGGATCTCGAATGTCGTGATCACGTTCATCTATGAGCAACATTATACAAGGGGTTCCGTAAATACGGTCGTTTGAAATTTTGTTTTCTCGATAAATTCGAAACTTCGGATTCGATCGAGATGAAATTTTGTATTTTAATCGAGAATGATATATTGAAGCAATATTTTGTCCAGATCGCATGACCAGAACCATAGAAACCATAGAAAATTGTAACTTTTGAACGGAAAGGCCTAGGGACTTGAAATTTTCAGGGTGGGTTTGGATCGCGAATATCGCGGTCACGTTCATCAATAAGCAAAATGAGACTAGGGGTTCCGTAAATATGGCCGTTCAAAATATTTTTTTCCAGATAGTTTCGGAACTACTGATCGGATTGGAATGAAATTATGCATCTAGCTGAGGAATAATGTATTCAAAGTACGTGCAAAATGTTGTCCAGACCGCATCACCAAGACCATAGATATCGTAGAAAATTCTAGCGAATTATCGAAACAAAATTGATCAGCTGAAGCAGCGACATGAAGTCTGGATTTTCGCCTAAGTTTCAGAATTTTTTTGACAGCTGTCAAAAATTCCTTCAATTGGTTTCTAAAACTGGAAAATGCGAATCTACCTACAAGGTGCATGTACGAGCGCTCAAAAGCTCCTGCCTTCACGGCAGTGCTTTTCGTAATTTTTTTCTTTTGCTCTTTCAAATTTTCGATGTAACCTGCACCAACAGTATTGCTTTTCCATCCGCCGAAAACGATGTCCGGTATATTCTCCAGGATTAGGTAAATTCAAAAAAGTGGCAATAACTTTTGGAATTTTACCAAATGTGTGAATTCCAACGGGTTGTTTCGTGCATTTCTTATTTTTATAAGCGACAAAAAAACTTCGACGGTTTGTGTTGCAAGGTCGTATTTTCACATATTGTCTGACAAGTTCTACCATATTCAATCCTGGGATATTCCCCGATGTTACAAAAAATTCTGGCATTACCTTTGTTTTTGTATTCGGTAAAATTATTCTTAAAACGGATCCTTCATCTATCATATTTTCAACGAGCATGTTTGTCAGTTCCTCTCTTCTGCATGCTCCACATAGTCCAATTATCATAGCAATTTTTTGAAATAAATATGTATCATCTGATGCTTCCGTTAAAAACTTTGTGACATCTTGTTTAGTGAAAATTTTGGATTTTTTAGCTCTGTGACCTTCTTATTTACCTTTCAGTAATGCAACCAGCTGTAGGTCCTTGCTAATATCGACGTTTTTTCTTGTTAATAAAATACTTCTCATCATCGAATAATACGACCAGAGAGAAGATGGTTTTCTTTCCTTAGATAAGCATTCAAAGTGAGCCAACAATACTTTTTCATGAGTGATATTCTTGATTTCCTTTGTAGAACACCATTCTTTGTACCGATTAAACGCTATTTCATATACACTCCCGTGATTTTCCCGGCAAAAGGGAGTCCACGATATTTCGCGTCATTTCTTCCAAATCAGAAGGTAAACTATCAGTTTCAGAATCACTCATTATTATTTAAATCATATTCAATTCTACGTGACAATTGTTTGACAGCAGATACATAAATATTGCCGTTACAACCAGACGTTGTCAAAGAAATGGAAAAGCACAGCTCACTAACCTACTAATATTTTAAACTACACATATGCTTACTCATTGTAACATGTCAAAAATGCAGTTTTCAATTTTTCGAAAATGTATTAATATAAATGCCATCAGATGAAATTTTTTATGTAATACGAATCATAAACAATAATTATGGTGCACGTCGTGTTATCGGACTCGGCTACGCCTCGCCGGATAACATTCACGACTTGTACCATAATTATCGTCTTTATGATCCTTATGACATAAATAACTATTACATTCTATTAACTGGGTGCATCAAAATATCAGAAAACATATTTTATATTCAAACCACTACTTCCTATTTCCAACAACTCACTACGACTTTGGATTCATAATTCTTACAACTGCTTTCATAGATGCCCCACTATGTGCATCACTTGAAGCGATGCTATGTTTTTAGCCTTACACTTAACTCCAGGAATGCCCTAAAAATGTACATGTACACTGCTCCAACCCAAATACAAAAACATTAATAGCCAAAAGAAAAGAAAAAATGAATTAAAACGAATTTCTCCAAAATTGAAATTATTTTGGAGTTCAATTGGAGGAAGATATTCTCTTGAGATATTTCTCTTCAATAAAAAATAACTTGAATAATTATCAATAATCGATGGGTAAGCCATTACCACTCTCTTTCAAGTTTGGTCGAAAAATTTCTACTCCTTGGTAGGTTCAATTCAGTCATTGCTAAAGGCAAGGAACATGAATTCCATCGAATATCTCTGACAAGTATTGGATTCAACTAGATTTCGAGTAATTTCTCCGAAGGAATCCGAGAAAACTATACCCAACAATAAATTTAAGGTTTCGCATAAAGTACTCCATGAACTCCTACATCTGAAGGACATAACCCCAGACCGAATCAACCTCTGATCAAACCCCCAAAACCCAACCCTTTCCGCCGCCTTTGAACGGTAACTCTCCTCCCGGACACAAACACACTTCATCCAACTCCGGACAGCAAAAACCGGACATCTATTGCGACAATCGTATATGTGAAAGAGAGTAGCGAGAGCAGCGATATCGGTAGCAAATAACAAATTGTTCCTTAAAAGAATGACCCCCCGGCTTTCTCTCTCTCAATTGCGAATAAAGCACGGCCGGACGGGGGGACCGGCGATATATTTAATCTTTAGTTGCACCCGAGATTTACTGCCCCGCTTTCATTACTAAACTTCACAAAACGGTAAAACGGGAATTTTTCACCGTATTATTTACGGAAATATATTCGAATTCCGGGGCCGTAAATATCCGGATAGTGAAAAAGGGCTAGGACTCCGTAGTTTCCGGGGGTGATATATCGCCGCCGAAATCTACAGTCGTCCTTTTTTGGTTGACAACTTTTTCACCAAGAATATTCTCGGGCGACTATCGAAGCCCGGCGATCTTATCTGGTTCGAAAAAAGCACGAAAGAGGTGTTTTTGCTGTGGCGCCGTGTTTACGGCATAAGATTGATCGACCTCCATCATTTCCGAATAAGTACATGTACCGGGTGAGTCTTCGACACGCACACTTTTCAACAGTGGATTCTTGAATTCCGGGAGCGTTATTTTTTAGCCCAAATTTCGGTAAATTTCGAATTTTTAGCCGACTTGGCCTAGAACAATTAGGTTGGACTCACAAATGAAGAATTCGAGGTCAAACTCCATTCTGTCCGTCTAGCCGTCAGCCCTCTGTGATCACGATAACTTTGGGAAGACAAGTCCTAGAGTTTTGAAATTTTCTGGGTACGATCGAGATCTGAATGCGCCGGTTAAGTTTGTAAATGGGCAAAATCCGATAATTCGAAAAACATCGATTTGATCGAATTGAAACTTTGTTGTTAGTTGTAAAAAAATGACACGTAGGTTCCTGTTAAATTTCCTGAGGACCGTATCACTAGAGAAATAACAAGTTTTCTTTGGAAACCTCAGTATCTTTTAATTACAAATAGGTGTATCTTAATGGTGATTACACGATGGGTTGGTCTGAAGTTATAAAAAAGGAAAGCTTATGTAATCAATAATAGTTGGTAATTGAGCGCTCGTACTACTTACACGAGGGCTATATCATTTGGTCACGATGTCTGTATTTTTCGAATTTTGAGCCGAAAACGGTCTCAATCGATAGAGTTCGACTCACTGATGACGAATCAGTCGGAAAATTCGAGTCTGTCCGTCCGGCTGTCCGGCACGATAACTCTCGAACGGAACAACCTAGAGACTTGAAATTTTCAGTGTAGGTCCAGTTCCCAAATGCCTCAGTTGAGTTCGTTAATGGGCCAAATTCCATCAAGGGTTCCGTAAATATGGCCGTTCAAAGTTTTGTTTTTTTGATTACTTGAAAACTACAGATTTGATCGAGATAAAATTTTGCACTCGAATGGAGAATGGGGTGTTCAAGCTACATGTGAAATTTTGTCTAGATCGCATGACCAGAACCATAGAAACCATAGAAAATTGTAACTTTTAAACGGAAACACCTAGGGACTTGAAATTTTCAGGATAGGTGTGGATTTCGAATGTCGTGATCACGTTCATTTATGAGCAAAATTATACTAGGGATTCCGTAAATACGGTCGTTTGAAATTTTGTTTTCTTGATCATTTCGAAACTACGGATTCGATCGAGATAAAATTCTGTATTTTAATCGAGAATGATATATTAAAGCAACATTTTGTCCACATCGGATGACAAGAACCATAGAAACCATAGAAAATTACAACTTCCGAAGGGAAAGGCCTAGGAACTTGAAATTTTCAGGGTAGGTTTGGATCGCGAATATCGCGGTCACGTTCATCAATGAGCGAAATTAGACTAGAGGTTCCGTAAATATGGCCGTTCAAAATATTTTTTCCAGATAATTTCGAAAATACTGATTGGATTAGAATGAAATTTCACACCTAGCTGAAGAATAATGTTTTTAAACTACGTGGAAATTTTGTCCAGATCGCATCACCAAGACCATAGATACCGTAGAAAATTCTAACGAATTATCGAAAATGAGTTGGTCAGCTGAAGCACTGGCATGAAGTCTGGAGTTTCGCCCAAGATTTTTTTTGACAGCTGTCGAAAATTCCTTCAATTGATTTTCAAAACTGAAAAATGCGAATCTACCTTCAAGGTGGATGTACGAGCGCTCGAAAGCTCCTGACTTCACGGCAGTGCTTTTCGTAATTTTTTATTTTAAAATAACATTATTATCCAAAGTGACTTATAACTTATAACCACTTTTTGATATCCAATTTCCCGAGAACTTCAAATTCAATTTGAAAATAGGTGCAGCAAAATTGTCTGCGCGGAAATTTGGATCACGCATTCCCGTTCAGTTTTTTGTGCCCTTTTCGAATCTGAAAACGGATTTTCGAAATTTCGATATACAGGGTATTTTTTCAAGAATAAAAACGTTTCATAATTTTTTGTTAATCCGGACCTGGATTTTTTTGTGATAATTAAGTGATTCATTCAAGCTTCAAATGAGGAAGATGTCTGGCAAATATCAAAAAAATCTACTGGGCGGTTCGCTTGTTATGACCTCGGAAAGAAATTCATAAATCACCCTGTATCTCGGTAACCAAGGCAGTCAGACCCACTAAATGGGGTATATTTAGAACCACCGCGGTGTCTAAATATTCAATTTGAAAAAAGGGCCAAAAATCTTGGGCATCAATGTCTGAATACGACTCTGGATCGTGTTATCTCTCTGTTGGGAGCCATATACGTGCGATATTTTTTCGGCATTTATGGAAAAATCGAATTCTCTTCCAACTTCAACAAAATTATTAATTTCACAAACTCATCGATAAAATTGATCTAAATTGTTGAAAGGAAATTTTCAAAATGATCACCATTTTCACCACATCAGTTTGCTCACGTAATAATGATACGAGCATAACTCACGTAGATGAAGTTTGCAGCGCGAGCCGAAGACGAGTGCTGTAATTCATTATTTACAAATCTTAATAGTTACCTATAACAATGCATTATTTATGTTGATTGTGCTTCTTGCATGGAGTAGAAAGTCCATAGGGGCGATGCTTTATATTTAGTGCCGAGTTCACTAAAATGTGCCAAAAGAACGTTCTCTGTAAACGATGACTCAATATTCTTACTGCTACACCAATCTTGAAAATTGTTGTATACACCTTTATATTTGTTTTGGGATTTTTCGAGCAATAAATACTGTATGGTAACACGGGCTAATTGTCTTATTTCTGAAGGTGTACATAATAATTCATATTCACTATGTGAATTCATCTTTTTCAGCAAAACATTCACAATAATAATTAGGTATCAACTTAATTCGAGAAAACGTCAAAATAATTCAAGAGACATTACTCCCCTCAATACCAATAATGGACTGTCATAACTCACGTTGTTTGTTTACAGATACTATTAATTGCTCAAAAGTAGTTGAATAATGAATACATATATAATTCAATAAGAGAATCTAAAATCAATTACCACCTGTTAGTACTTCAAAGTTTCTGCCAAGTCAAGTTTCGTCAAGTATCCCTTCTTGGTGTTGCGATTCTGAAATTAATGAAAACATCGGGCCCGAAAATCGCCTTGGAATTATTGAGAAAACATGCCTGATTAACGAAGTGTCACCGCTCGTGAAGACGGTGTCTCCACGAAGAGTCCATCAAAAAATTGACTGCCCGAACGTCGTCCCCATAACTCACCCCTAACGATCAAACAATTATAAAATAAACGTCCCGATTCCGGGTTTTCGTTTCCTATCTCCAAACTCCACGAGATTTACCGCCCTTTCCGAAATTATATTTCAAGGTACAATAATAATGCATCAAAATTTCGAGAGGATCTATGGGCAAATATAAATCCGGAATTAAATATAGAACGGGAGCGGCAACGGCGGCGGCAGCGCAGATATATCGGGGTGGAAACGCGGGACGACGGGGCATTACTCAACTCTAAGCCAGGCAATCCCCCCAATTTATCCCTGCACCCGGGCTCGGAAGGTAGCGGATCTCATTGGGATTTGATGAAACTGTACGCTTCCACTAATCTGGTCGGTTAACAAGCTCTGCAAAATAGATGCAACGCAAAAACTTTCGCCGAGACCGGATGGGAGATCCGGGGAAGGCTACGTAGACTGGCCCTATCCCTGAACCTGATTCATCTAGGATGGGGGTATGGGTTCAATTCCTTATTTCGGACTTGGGAAGCGATTCTGTAAGATTCGCCTTCGATGCCAAGATGGCGATAACGAAGCGGTGGCGAACCGCAATACGAGTCGTTCAACAATCTTTGCCTTGATATCAATCGTGGTTTAAACCATGGTCATAGTACGTATATGATCCACGAAGAGTGGTATAAGCTAGGTTTGCGCCGAAGCATCGATTCGGCTTCGGTATTCGGTGGCTTCGGCCGACTTTTCTATTATTCGGTTTAATCCGAAGCAAATTTTCGATTCGGCCGAAACTTTGCCATTAAATTTCTAGTACCTACTCAAAGTCATAATGCTATTTTTTTTTGTGTTGTTTTCTGGTTGGTATTTATATTTTATATATTCAAATACTATTTGGGTGTAGGAATGTGTTTTGGTATTGCAGTTTATTTTCTTTTTGCGCGATGTTTATTGAGAGAATATTTGTTTTCGTATAGAGTTCATCTAAAGTTTTTTGTGCAGTGCTTTATGCCATTATTGAGTTGTCGATCATCTAATTTGTTTGATAGATGAATTATTTATCTAGTAACAATCTTGTAGGCTTTTTTGAGCGCTCGTACAACTTACACGAGGGCTATATCATTTCCTCACGATGTCTGTATTTTTCGAATTTTGGGCCGAAAATGGTCTCAATCGACTATGTTCGACTCACTGATGACGAATTCGTCGGAAAATTCGAGTCTGTCCGTCCGTCCGTCCCTCCGTCCGGCCGGCCGGCTGTAAGCACGATAACTCTCGAACGGATCAACCTAGAGACTTGAAATGTTCAGTGTAGGTTCAGATCCCAAATGCCTCGGTTGAGTTCGTTAATGGGCCACATTCCACCAGGGGTTCCGTAAATATGGCCGTTGAAAGTTTTGTTCCCCTGATAACTTGAAAACTACAGATTTGATTGAGATGAAATTTTGCACTCAAATGGAGAATGAGGTGTTCAAGCTACATGTGAACCTTTGTCCAGATCGCATGACCAGAACCATAGAAACCATAGAAAATTGTAACTTTCGAACGGAAAGGCCTTGGAACTTGAAATTCTAAGGGTGGGTTTGGATCGCAAATATCGTGGTCACGTTCATCTATGAGCAAAATTAGACTAGGGGTTTCGTGAATATGGCCGTTCAAAATATTATTTTCCTGATAGGTTCGAAACTACTGATCGGATTGGAATGAAATTATGCACCTAGCTGAGGAATAATGTATTCAAACTACGTGCAAAATTTTGTCCAGATCGCACCACCAAGACCATATATAACGTAGAAAATTCTAGCCAATTATCGAAAAAAAAATTGATCAGCTGAAGCACTGACATGAAGTCTGGAGTTTCGCCTAAGTTTCAGAATTTTTTTGACAGCTTTCGAAAATTCCTTCAATTGATTTCTAAAACTGGAAAATGCGAATCTACCTACAACGTGCATGTACGAGCGCTCAAAAGCTCCTGCCTTCACGGCAGTGCTTTTCGTAATTTTTCATATACCGTCTTTCTAATAAGTATACAGGCTTTTTTTGACAGGTGCTAGAACTCAACAAAATAAGTCAAAATTCCAAAAATCCTTTATATAAAATATTCACCAGGGCCGAGTATTCCGAAATCAAAGTTACCCGCGAATCAGAGAAATTCCCAGCGCGGGTCTGATTCAGGTACGTTTACTTTAAATGTGTCTATTAATTGCGTTCAGTTTACGGGAACTCATCTGACAGAGCGTATGATTTTTGTGACTTTAGGTGGATAGGACTTGGTGGGTCCATTTCTTGGCCTGCACGCTCCCCGCCTCTCAACCCCTGTGATTTCTTCTTTTGGGGTCATTTGTAAACATTAGTGTATAGTAACGGTGAGGTGGATAGTGTTGAAGAACTAAAACAACGAGCATTCGAAATGCTTGTGACATTATTCGTGAGCAAACTGATGTGATAGTTGCTGCATGTGATTATTCGTTATTACGCCTGGCAAGACTTGGTGCACATCAAACCATTTCGAACCATTTCTGTAAACAATTTGAATCAATTTCATCTGTGAATTTGTGAACTTCCTTTCCAATCAGTAATTTTTCCTCCCTTTAGTTTGAACTTTAAGAATAATACCGTTCAGGAAAAATTTCCTTATAAAAGTTAGAAGAGAATATACAAATCTGCGAAAAAATCCATCACTTTATTTACCTGCTGGAAAGCATATTACGCCGTGATCCATGACAGATATCCTAACAGAGACATAACACGATCCAGAATCGTATTGAGATGATGATGCCCGATTTTTCGACCTTTTTTTCAAATTGAATATTTTATATTATCTCGTTTGATGAGTTTCAGCCCCAAGCGCGGTCCAAGGGGGGGGGGAGAACTGGAGAACGTCCAGGGTTTCCGTAAATATGGCCGCTCGAAATTTTGTTTTTCTGATTTTTTCGAAACTACTGATTCGATCGAGGTGAAATTTTGCATTCAGATGGATAATTATGTACTCAAGCTACATCCACAATTTTGTCCAGCTCGCATGACCAGAACCATAAAAACCATAGAAAATTATAACTTTGTAATGGAAAGGCCTAGGGACTTGAAATTTTCACGATAGGTGTGGATCGTGAATGTAGCGTTCGCGAGTATCAATGAGCAAAATAAGACTAGGGGTTCCGTAAATATGGCCGTTCGAAATTCAGTTTTCCTGATAATTTCAAAACTATGGATTTGATCGTGACGAAATTTTGTATTTAAATTGAGAATGATATATTCGAACTACATTTTTTCCAGATCGCATGATCAGGACCATAGAAACCTTAGGAAATTATAACTTTCGAACGGAAAGGCATAGGGACTCGAAATTTTCAGGATAGGTTCGGATCGCGAATTTCGTGCTCACGTTCATTAATGAGCAAAATTAGACTAGGGGTTCCGTGAATATGGCCGTTTGCAATTCGGTTTTCTTGATAATTTCAAAACTATGGATTCGATCCTGACGAAATTTTGTATTTAAATTGAGAATGATATATTCGAGCTATATTTTTTTCAGATCGTATGATCAGAACCATAGAAACCATAGAAAATCATAACTTTCGAATGAAAAGGCCTAGGGACTTGAAATTTTCAGGATAGGTTCGGATCGCGAATTCCGCAATAACTTTCATCCATGAGCCAAATTAGACTAGGGGTTCCGTAAATATTGCCGTTCAAACTATATTTCTTCTGATGATTTCGAAAAAACTTATTGAATTGAAATGAAATCTTGCACATATATGAAGAATAATGTATAATTTTGTCCAGATCGCATTACCAAGACCATAGATACCGTAGAAAATTCTAGCGAATTATCGAAAAAGAAAATGGTCATCAAAGCACTGACGTGAAGTCTGGATTTTCGCGTTGGTTTGAAATTTTCTTTGACAGCTCTCAAAATCTTTCCAATTGGTTCTACCTACAAGGTGCATGTACGAGCGCTCAAAAGCTCCTGCCTTCACGGCAGTGCTTTTCGTGACTTTTTTTTGGGATATTGTATTTAGATGGTTTCTTATAACAGTGGTAACAAATTCAATGCATAAAAAAAAATTCTTTTTATTTGTCCGCTTCTCGGCCTACCCCTATACAGATACAGATAGATAAGGCAACTAACTATTATTATTCATTCAGTCAGTCTTCGAGTTTTGAGTTTTGTAATCTATCACTACCCATGATTATTTTGTTATTTCCATCTAATTATCATCTACGATTAGTTTCTTCTAAGTATCACGAACTATATCACCTACCAAGAATTTGCCATCATTCTTCGATGGAAGAAAGAATTTCCTTGGAGTACCAATCGCCAAACCAGTCCTACATTCTCTCATTTGCTTCCGACCTACCACGGAATCATCATACATCCTCTAGATGAATTATTGATAATTATACAGGGTGTTTCCAAATTAGTATGACTCATTTGCTGCCGTTTGAGCCATATTCATTGATATCCAAAAATCAACAGTTTAAGAGTTATATGAGTTTTTGTGTTTCTCAAAAAAATTACTAACCTTACTTCATTTTTAATCAATTTTTTCTACGTTGACCAAGTTTGATTATAATCTCGGATTATTTTTATCAGACATAGATATGATATGTATGAAAAAAAATAAAATATGCTGTAATAGATGTTGAAAAAGAATTCGTATGATTTAAAAGTTGGTATATGAAGAAAATAATAGTCAATTTCTAATATCAATTTGCCTGCAACTCTCGAATTCCACAATTTATATATGACAAAATTATTTCAAAAACTTGCCAAATTCCTTCTTTATTTCCTGAAAAAGTGTCCGGCATAAAAAATAGTGATTTGGCGTTAAAGTTCGGATGGGAACAATAGCTAATCTTTTGATAGGTCCCTACTATCGACCTGACATCTTGAATGGAGAAAATTATGAAGAATTTTTAAGAACAAATAATATGGACAATTTTTTGGACGAGGTTCCCTTGATTGACAGGCGGAAATAATTTTCCAACAGAATTTATGAATGAATTTCTTAATGAAATTTTGAGTTGAATTGCAATAAAGAACTATTTTGTTCGATACTTTTCTTTCTTTCAAATCAAAATCTATCGTAAAGGAAACTTTTTTAGGAAATGAAGAAGGAATTTGTTAAGTTTTTAAAATACTTTTGTCATACAGAAATTGTGGAGTTCGAAAGTTGCAGGCAAATTTATATTAAAAATTGACTATTCTTTTCTTCATATACCAACTTTCAAATCATACGAATTCTTTTTCAACATCTATTACAGTATATTTTTGCTTTTTTCATACATATCATATCCTTCTCTTATGAAAATAATCCAAAATTATAATTAAACTGGCTCAACGTAGAAAAAATTGACGAAAAATGAAGTAAGGTGAGTAATTTTTCAAAAAACAGACAAAACTCTAATATCTCGTAAACTGTTGATTTTTGGATAACAATAAATATGGCTCAAATGACAGCAAATTATTAATCGAAGTATTAGCAAGAAATTCATTAGGTACAGCAGTGTCTTATTGTCCTTCCCGCATCTGCCACCACTGTTCGAAATTCACGAACATTTGGAAGTTTCTCGTTATCACACACAAAAATTAATTAGTAGTTCCTCTTCAGCGTCGTGCCCGAGGAATCCGCTCCGATAGATCATACGGGACGCCGGAGCGTGTTTCGGATCTCGTGATGGGTCACGTTTTTTCCGATTCCCACAATTTTTCCGGCGTCACCGCCTCACCGTAGGGGGCTTTCGCAATTTACCTCATCAGCGTTATCTTCGCCGAGTAATTAACGGATTCGTGCGCTTGTCCGCCGTTGATCGTATGTGAAATCTCACGGCAGCATGGAGGCCATGAATGAAATCCCCAATCAAGATTCTTCTATGTAACATCTCAATAACGCGCTCTCGGTCCCGCTGAAAAACTCTCAGTGTGCCTCGTGGAGCACAAAACGTTTCGCTAAAGGTGCGCACACACGGTGTGTCTTCGGACGAAGCAGAATAGTCGCATAGGAGCTCTTATTTCACGAATGCCAAACATTGGCATACAAAAGTCTTGAGCTGCTAGGCACAAAACATCAGATCATCTATAATCTAAATTTGAATCTAAACTAAGTGGAGACTCAGTTTTGAAAGTATGGTCCTCAGAAGTGAAAAGTGTACCGTATTCGTACTGGGTGTCCCAAGTCTTACCGTCAGTCCCAAAGGTCATCTTATTCACCGAAAAAAAAATTTTAATTTAGTATAAACATTCAATACAATGATAAAAGCTGAAACACCAATTTTTCAATGTGTTATTGTTTTCTCATTTTTGAGCGCTCGTACTACTTACACGAGGGCTATATCATTTCGTCACGATGTCTGTATTTTTCGAATTTTGAGCCGAAAATGGTCTCAAACGACTATGTTCGACTCACTGACGACGAATCCGTCGAAAAATTCGAGTCTGTCCGTCCGGTTGTTCCTCCGTATACACGATAACTTTCGAACGGAATGTCCTAAAAACTTGAAATTTTCAGGGTAGGTTCGAATCTCGAATACCGCGGTTAAGTTCGTTATTGGGCGAAATTCGCCCAGGGGTTCCGTAAATATGGCCGCTCGAAATTTTGTTTCCCTGATAAATTCGAAACTGCAGATTCGATCGAGGTGAAATTTTGCACTCAGATGAAGAATTACGTGTTCAAGCTACATGCAAAATTTTGTCCAGCTAACATGACCAGAACCATAGAAACCATAGAAAATTATAACTTTGTAATGGAGAGGCCTAGGGACTTGAAATTTTCAGGATAGGTGTGGATCTCGAATGTGGTGGTCGTGTTCATAAATGAGAAAAATTAGACTAGGGGTTCCGTAAATATGGTCGTTTGAAATTCAGTTTTCTTGATAATTTCAAAACTACGGATTCGATTGTGACGAAATTTTGTATTTTGATGGAGAATGATATATTAAAGCTACATTTTTCCCATATCGCATGACTAGAACCATGGAAACCATAGAAAATCATAACTTTCGAACGGAAAGGCCTAGGGACTTGAAATTTTCAGGATAGGTTCGGATCGCGAATTTCGCGGCCACGTTCATCAATGAGCAAAATTAGACTAGGGGTTCCGTAAATATAGCCGTTCAAACAATTTTTTTCCTGTTAATTTCGAAACCACTTATTGGATTGGAATGAAACTTCGCACATAGATGAAGAATAATGTCCAGATTGCATTACCAAGACCATAGATACCGTAGAAAATTCTAGCGAATTATCGAAAAAAAAATGGTTAACTATAGCACTGACTTGACGTCTGGATTTTTCCCTTAGTTTGAAATTTTCTTTGACAGCTGTCGAAATCTTTCCAATTGGTTTCTAGAACTGGAGAATGCGAATCTACCTACAATGTGGATAAACGAGCGCTCAAAAGCTCCTGACTTCACGGCAGTGCTTTTCGTAATTTTTTGTTTTTATTTTCTCATAATTTCAATGAATTTTCATTAGCTTAGTTCACCTGCATATTTTCTGACGGAACTGACAGGCATTTTGTTTCTTCGAAGGATCAGATTGTCCGCATCGAGTTTTATCCAATTGAAGTATCGCGTGTGTGCACCTTTAGCAGGACCAACTGCTCGTTTATATGAAAGCCCAAGGTATTTCGAGACGTCTCTCTCAGGGTAGTCGATCGTCCTGACGATAAAGCGACTAATATATTTTCCTCCTTGAGATGGTCTTAAATCCGTAAGCCACGATTACAAATAATTAACTTCCCTTATCACGCTGGTATTAGAGACGAAATATTTCTAGATCGAACTAGTCCGAGGCTTTTATATGTACGTACTTTAAGTAATCTTGCAGGAGCAATATCGTACATTCATTGCTTGGATTGTATCCATAGGTTTTTCACTTCAAAGATATCTTTTCGGTTATTTCGAATGATCTAGGTGGGTGACCGCTCTGCCGATGAATTTAAAATATCGTGCAAAAGCTTCTTATTCACATCAGTTCTCTTCGTGAGAAGAGTCTGCAGACTTTTCATTTTTATAATAAATGCTATTTATTTAGAAAAGAAATCGCATTTTAGGGAAATGGTTGAGATATGTCGTGATTTCCGAATAGAAAAAAACTAGATGATGTGAAAAGAATAAACCATTGTGTGAAATTCGTAGATTCTTATTTATCATTCGAGTATGGAACCGTATGTTTATCCCCCTTGAAAATTCTACCACCGTACAGAAACCGACTCCTGAGATATCCCATTGTGATTTCATAGAGGGCTGATACATTTTAAAATGTGCAGAGTGCGCAAAGAATGAGCAATGTGACGTTGGCCGCCATACTGTCGCTCCGCCACCCCCTCACGCTACCCGCATACAGAAAATACGAACGGAATCCAGATCCGGGGGCTGCAATGAGCTGGAAATGCGATTGAAAAATCGCGGAATCGACTTATGTTGTACATATGTGGAATAAGCGTATTCTGTTATTGTTGGTTGTGAACAGGGCAGCGATGGTATCGGAGAATACGCTCGAGTGAAGCTGGTGGTGATTATTAATACCTTATTGACGCGGAAGGGATGAAAGTGGCAAGCATCGGGAATATGTTTCGATTATGTTTTCATGACATGGTGGTCTTCATTGCAATTCTGAGGGTCTATAAAAATTTTTGATCAATCATTATTGAAAGCTCCACGAGCAATGAAACAAAAATCAAACGAAGTGTGGGGGAGATGAAAGGGAAGTTAGAGATTTGAGTTGAGTTCCAATGACAGCAGCTCGAAAATGGTGCTGGCAAGCCTAAGTAAACTGAGTTAACTAAGCAAGAAAAGCAAGGTTGCCTTGGTCATCAGCCAAATTATCAGGCTAATTTGCTTTGTAGAGCCAGTCATTTTGTAGTTTGGGGTCACAACCTGCAGAAAGTTTAAATGATGACTGAAGAACAACACTGGGCTACTCCAGGTTTGGGATACATACTGCAAAAAACTTTTTCGCAGCACTAAGCGAACCAAAACCTATCCAGATCTCATCGAGAGTTTTCAGAAAGAACCTTGTTGAAGCGTGAAATGACGAATGAATATTCTACTCCTCCAGAACAAGACCTCAGAACCTCTCTATCGTGAGGGTAAATGAACCTTCATCAAAGAGTTTCAGGAGAAGGAAAAAACAGTCTGTTGGAATATTCCTAGGTTGGATCATTACAACTTCGAAACTTTGATACTGCGAGATCTAAGAAATATTTGGATCTTGGCAAGAATATGCTACACCTCCTCATTGGATTCCTCTCAGTGCACGATAATGGGTATAACAGAAAATGAGTGCAGATTCTGTGGGACAGATTCATCATATTCTAGAGTCTAGACTATCTGAGCTACTGGAGCTGGATAGGTAACTGTATTCTGAGATAATCCACAATCAGCTCGAGCGCAAACAGTAGGGCTTCATGATTTTTTTTCCAGAATTGAATAATCATTCAAATCTAACTTCCCTGTTATTGAAGTTGCTTTTGTGAGGCGGCCTTACATGTTCAAGAGCGGTCTTATAAGTTCACGCGCGGTCTTACATGTTCAAGCACGGTGTTACATGCAAGTCAAGGGTCAAGCAAGACGCTTATAATCGAACTCAGTCCTGACCGCTTCTGCAACGTTGCCACTTCCAGCGGTGATTATTCGAAGGCATGAATTAAGATCAAAGGGTAAGTAGAAGCAATGAAGCAAGATTGGACGGCACCAGAAATTTTGTTGATGTACTTGATTCAACTCTATAGTGAAGAATTCCTGATGTAACATATTACATATCTACTTTTTGAGCGCTCGTACTACTTACACGAGGGCTATATCATTTCGTCACGATGTCTGAATTTTTAGAATTTTGAGCCGAAAATGGTCTCAATCGACTATGTTCGACTCAATGATGACGAATCCGTCGGAAAATTTGAGTCTGTCCGTCCGTCCGTCCGGCCGTAAGCACGATAACTCTCGAACGGAACAACCTAGAGACTTGAAATTTTCAGTGTGGTTTCAGTTCCCGAATGCCTCGGTTGAGTTCGTTAATGGGCCAAATTCCACCAGGGGTTCCGTAAATATGGCCGTTCAAAGGTTTGTTCCCCTGATTACTTGAAAACTACAGATTTGATTGAGATGAAATTTTGCACTCAAATGGAGAAGGAGGTGTTTGAGTTACATGTGGAATTTTGTCCATATCGCATGACCAGAACCATAGAAACCATAGAAAATTGTAACTTTTGAAAGGAAACGCCTAGGGACTTGAAATTTTCAGGATAGGTGTGGATCTCGAATGTCGTGATCACGTTCATCTATGAGCAGAATTATACCAGGGGTTCCGTAAATATGGTCGTTTGAAATTTAGTTTCCTTGATGATTTCAAAACTACATATTCGATCGTGACGAAATTTTGTATACTAATGGAGAATGATATATTCAAGCTACATTTCTCCAGATCACATGACCAGAACCATAAAAACCATAGAAAATCATATCTTTAGAACGGAAAGGCCTAGGGACTTTAAATTTTCAGGATAGGTGTGGATCTGGAATGTCGCGTACACGTTTATCAATGAGCAGAATTATACCAGGGGTTCCGTAAATACGGTCGTTTGAAATTTTGGTTTCTCGATAATTTCGAAACTACGGATTCGATCGAGATGAAATTTTGTATTTCAATCGAGAATGATATATTAAAACAATATTTTGTCCAGATCGCATGACCAGAACCATAGAAACCATAGAAAATTGTAACTTTTGAACGGAAAGGCCTAGGAACTTTTCAAGGTGGGTTTGGATCGCGAATATCGCGGCCACGTTCATCAATGAGCAAAATTAGACTAGGGGTTCCGTAAATACGGCTGTTCAAAATATTTTTTTCCTGATAATTTCGAAACTACTGATTGGATTGGGATGAAATTTTGCACCTAGCTTAGGAATAATGAATTCAAACTTCGTGCCAAATTTTGTCCAGATCGCACCACCAAGACCATAGATACCGTAGAAAATTCTAGCGAATTATCGAAAAAAAATTGGTCACCTTAAGCACTGCCATGAAGTCTGGAGTTTTGCCTAAGTTTCAGAATTTTTGTGACAGCTTTCGAAAATTCCTTCAATTGATTTCTAAAACTGGAAAATGCGAATTTACCTACAAGGTGCATGTACGAGCGCTCAAAAGCTCCTGTCTTCACGGCAGTGCTTTTCGTAATTTTTTATTTTTCACGTCATATCCATAGACTTCCTTTCAAATCAAAACCCTATTGAAATATATGATATTTGAATGCCTAAATCAAAATGATGGTCTTCAGATAACTGAAATAACCTATATTGAGTGTCTCGTCTCGTCATGCAACTTTTTTGAATTTTTTTCTCTTGTGCGACAAATATCTTGTTTGGATTTCCGCAGGCTTGTTTCTATGATCTAAGACTGGTATACATTGATATGAATAGTAGTAGTGTTCACTAGCATACTTCTCTTCTGAAAAAGTTTACTATGCTCATTTTGGTAGCACTACCTATTGTACTCTACTGTCACTAGCACAACCTGTTTGAGTTATTCTAGTAGAAGAATAATAACCACTCTACCATCGAATTCTACTACCTATTATACCAATGTAATCAAGGCTTTGTGGTCGCAAAGTTCGGAATGAGAAACGACTCTTTAGTCGATTCAAAAACGTGGATTATCAATAAATTCTTCTATCTACTCCTATTGAATTATAAATTCTCTACTTTTGGGCAATTAATTCAGTATTAATTCAGTATCAGTAAACAAAAACGTGAGTTATATTCACTCACTGCTATAACTCCCTGCCTCTGTGTTTCTGAACAAGCCGATTGGCCGAAAGGGAACAGTCCATTATTGGTATTGAGGGGAGGTCACTTGAATAATTTTGACCTTTTCTCAAATTAAGTTGATACCTAATTATTATTGTGAATGTTTTGCTGAAAAATATGAACTCAGATAGTGAAGATGAATTATTATGTACACCTTCAGAAATAAGACAATCAGCCAATATTACCATACAGAATTTATTTCCCGAAAAATCCCAAAACAATCATAAAGGTATATACAACAATTTTTAAGATTGGTGTAACAGTAAGAATATTAATTCATCGTTTACAGAGAATCTTCTTTCGGCATATTTCAGTGAACTTAGCACTAAATATAAAGCATCGCCCCTATGGACTTACTACTCCATGCTAAGAAGCACAATCAACATAAATGATGCATTGTTATAGGTAACTATTGAGATTTGTTAATAAAGTTCTTTCTCTGTACTTATATCTTAGTATTTATTGTTATAGTCGTAGATAAAGTAAAGTATTCAACTTGCGGTAATGGTCATAACTCACTTGATGAAATACAGCACTCACCTTCGGCCCGTGCTGCAAGCTTCAGCGTGATTTATGACCTAAATTACTGCTCGTTGAATAAAATACTATTATTGATGTCATCTGACGCCACAAATACGTCCATGACACTTGCGAGCGTTTTGGCGAGCAGTAAATGAGTTAGAACATCGTTGAATAGTTTTTCACCATTAATTATAATTCCCACTTTTTATGTGTGAATGAGAAAAAAATATTAAAAAAAACCTGTACATCAGATTTCGCTCTGTGCATTGGAAAATAATACATTTCCACTATCTCAGTCTAGTAGGTGGAAGCAAGGGAAACGAAACGGGAAATTTGAGCAGATGAAAAATCCATCCTGTTTGGTATGAACTATTCCTTGAATTCCCTCCATTCCGATTCACCAAGTCCACCCCTGCGAGCGTTCTCCCCTTATCTCTCCGTCTTCGAACTCGATAAATAGAAGCTGCACAACTGCTTTATCCATCTCGCGCTCAAGTTTTCCGCCGAACTTTTTCCTTTTCCAAGGGTTCGATCAGATATTATTCCTCTCTCGATCCGTCCCCCGCGCCTGCCCCCCCGGCTTCCCCCAGCCAGCGACACAGGAAGTTTGCAGGGTTACACGTGACTCCTGGATAAACACAACAAACAAAAAGTTCGCCTACGGGCTCCTCCGTTCCTAGCAATCCGTTCGATTTTCGTCAATTACGTTGGGAAAGTTGGATTGGATTTTCTGCCGGTGTCGGTCCGGGTGATCTACGAGACGTCTGCGAAGAGAATTTCACGATTTTTCCGGGAAGGTTTACCCTGATCGGTTTGAGGTTATAGTATGCGCTAAATACCCCCAAAAATTAATCTAGTAAATTTAAATCAGCCGATCTTTCAGGCCATAATACAGGTCCGTCCCTTCCCATAGAAGATTATGGTTTTATGGAATATCAAATTCGTATCGCTTTCCTTTGATCTTTGAAATCCACCGACAACGTGAAATTATTCGCGAAATTGCGCTTCTATGACTCCACCATAAATGTCCCTGTTCGCATCGAGTTTATCACAGTCTGGCGCATTACAGGCTCCTCGTTGAATCAGTTGATATCGGAGGCAGACATGTGAAATATAAATATCATCCAAGTCTCGACGATGAATTGGCGGAATAAATTTTATTCGCAATTCACGTTGCGGAATGTACAGCTGACTATAAATCAGCGCGTATAAATTTATCTGCGCCCTATTCTTCTTGAACCGCCTCACTTAGTTGGCCGTGGCCGTAGATCTCTCAGGGTTCACGTCTAGGAGGAAAGATATTCCTTGCAGAGTCTCAACGTAACATATGAATTTGCTGCTATATGAAATTTGCCGGCCCATTAAACACTCCTAGTGGCATGCAGCATGCATTATGCATGTATGTGTTTAAGACTGCGAGACGCAGTATTTTCGAAAGCATATTTTTCTTACTAGGGGTCCAAGTCGTGGGTTTTGGGGGATGGGTACAAGAATGGGGAAGTTTGGGAAGGTCGTATATAGCTTCGACAATGGACCAAAGTTAGAAATGGGTCAGCCAACATTTCTGAGCGAGCAGGTCGAAGGTATTAGAATATGGGAATTCTCAAGTTGTCACAACATGATGCAGATGCGAGTCCCAAAGGCATAAGACGTCCATCAATAGATCTATCTTTGTTGGCGAGGAATCGAATAGCTCAACTCTGAAACAAGAAAAATAGTGTGACTTTTTTCCTATGTGTTCGTCCGCCAGTGGAACAACTTTTGAGATGCGCGTGTGTAACCAAATCAACTTTTATGGTCACGTAATAATAGTACATATATTATTCAACGAGCGGTAGTGTAAGTCTATAACTCACGCAGATGAAGTTCATCAAGTGAGTTATGGCCATTATTAACACAAGTTGAATACTATACTTTATCTACGACTACAACAATAAATACTAAGATACAAGTTCAGAGGAAGAATTGTATTTACAAATCTTGATAGTTACCTATAACAATGCATTATTAATGTTAAGTGTGCTTAGCACGGAGTAGAAAGTCCATAGGGGCGATGCTTTATATTTAATGCTAAGTTCAGTAAAATATATCAAAATAACATTCTCTTTAAAGGATGACTTAATATTCTTACTGCTACACCAATCTGGAAAATTGTTGTATATACCTTTAAATTTGTCTTATTTCTGAAGGTGTACATAATAATTCATCTCCACTATCTGAATTCATCTTTTTCAGCTTTTTCTCATTTCACAATAAGAATAAGTTAATGGAACTTAATTTGAGAAAACGTCAAAATGATTCAAGTTCCCCTCAATACCAGTAAGGTATTACCTTTCGGCCAATCGGCTTGTTCAGAAGAACAGAGAGAGGGAGTTATACTAGTGAGTTATTATAGGTCACGTTGTTTGTTTACTTCTTCTTGTTTGTTTACAGATACTATTAATTGGTCAAACGTAGTTGAATAATGAATATATAATTCAATAGGAGTAATTAATAGTATATTATTTAACGAGCGGTAATGTAGGTCATAACTCACGCAGATGAAGTTTGCAGCACGAGCCGAAGGCGAGTGCTGTAATTTATCAAGTGAGTTATAACCATTACCGCAAGTGGAATACTATACTTTATCTACGATTATAACAAGAAATACTAAGATACAAGTACAGAGAAAGAACTTTATTTACAAAAATAGTTACCTATAACTATGCATCATTTATGTTGATTGTTCTTCTAAGCATGGAGTAGAAAGTCCATAGGAGCACATATTTAGTGCTAAATTCACTAAAATATGCCAGAAGAACATTCTCTGTAAACAATGACTTGATGTTCCTACTGCTAAGCCAAACTTGAAAATTGTTGTATATTATATTTGTTTTGGTATTTTTCGGGCAATAATTTCTGTATGGTAGAATTAGCTGATTGTCTTATTTCTGAAGGTGTACATAATAATTCATCGGCCCTATCTGAATTCATCTTCTTCAACGAAATATCCACAATGATAATTAGTTATCAACTCAATTTCATTAAACGTCAAAATTATCAAGTGACCTCTCGATACCAATAATGGACTGTTCCCTTTCTGCCAATCGGCTTGTTTGTTTACAGATACTATTACTTGATCGAAAGTAGTTGAGTAATGACTATATTATTCAATAGGAGTAGATAAAAGTTATTACTATGAGACACGTTTACGATACGGAGAAGTAAATAGCATGATACTATTATGGCAGTTACATACTAGACCAGGCAATAGAGATTTTTTCGTGACAAAACTAGTAGAAGAAAACGGCGAGTGGGGAGTTACGTGGGGTGGTCCGTGGATTTTCAGTAATATGTTTTCGACTCGCAAATATCATTACTTTTCTTGTAATTGCGAAGAAACACCAAAGAAAACGATGTTTTTTTAGTTTTTTACTTGTAAAATCTGAACCAATGAAGCAGTGCTAATACTTCCAACAGACGAATTGTAGAGAATGAAAAGATGAAAAAAATGAGTGCTAGTGCAACTCAATCGGGTCATCATTACCGGAGGAAAGCCGGAAAAACCGTGAGAATTAGCGTTTTTTCAAATCCTCATAACTCGGCCAATTTCGAAGTTGTAGCGCTGGCTTTCCAAATGAAAGTAGTGGTCAATAGATACTTTGAGTGTGCTTAACCCGGACGTTGTCCGATAAATAGTTTTTGCGTAATTGCGATTTGAATTATTTGAGGCACTATTTTCCGGAAGAGCTGGATGCATCGGAAGTAGTCCGATTTCAATTTGCTAAACGGATTTTGAAAGAAGAAGTATAGTACTACAAAAAGGCAATCTTGATTTTTCGTTGAAATGCTTCAAAATAGGTGAAAAAAGCATGCAATCATGACCAAAATAAGCCGAATGCTCGATTGCAGTCAAGTAGTGGGGGTATATACGTAAATATTCGCGCCAGGCCTCAGCGCGATTTTAGTTCCCCGCGTCTGCCGGCTACCCCCACTATCCGACCCAGATGGGGCACTGAGCCGGTTTTGGTCATGTTTCCACGTATTTTTCACCTATTTTGCAACATTTTAACGAAAAATCAAGTTTGCCGTTTTGTAGTACTATACTTCTTCTTTCAAAATCCGTTTTGTAAATTGAAATCGGACTACTTCCGACGCATCCAGCTCTTCCTGAAAATAGTGCCTTAAATAATTCAAATCGCAATTACGGAAAAACTATTTATCGGACAACGTCTGGGTTATGCACACTCGAAGTATCTATTAACCACTACTTTCATTTGGAAAGCCAGCGCTACAACTTAGAAATTGGCCGAGTTATGAGGATCTGAAAAAACGCTGATTCTCACGGTTTTTCCGGCTTTCCTCCGGTAATGATGACCCGATTGAGTTGCACTAGCACTCATTTTCGTCATATTTTCATTCTCTACAATTCGTCTGTTGAAAGTATTAGCACCGCTCCATTCGTTCAGATTTTACAAGCAAAAAACTAAAAAAACATCGTTTTTTTTGGTGTTTCTTCGCAATTACAAGAAAAGTAATGATATTTGCGAGTCGAAAACATATCACTGAACATCCACGGACCACCCCACATAACTCCCCACTCGTGGTTTTCTTCTACTATTTTTGTCACAGAATGACCCTTTTTCTGCTCTATTGCCTGGTCTATACAAATATTTTGAATATTTGAATGAACAAGTTGAAATGAATGAAATGTTTGGAAATATAACAAAGGGTTACCAATTTGAGCTCAATTGAAAGTTTCACGTGAGTTACACAACATACCAAGCACTCTTAATATCAACGCAGATTCATTGTCCTCTATAGAATTTTCTGAATGATACTCAAGTTGTGGCAGTTCAACAGTTCGTGGTCGAATCGTCTGAGAAGTTGAGCTCTATTGTTACTATAGAAGAATTTTCAGTCCAACCCACGAAGGGCAGGCGTATTCCAGCTCCTGAGGAAAGATCTATGTTACGGATCCAGAAAAAATAAGAACAGCTTCAGCTCCAGCATCAAACTCTGATTCCAGGTCCAAACCTAAATCTAACCTGCTGATTTAGATACCGGACATTTATTGCCTATTAACCTTTTGACTCTTTTTGTTTGCATATCTTTCACGATCTTTGTCTTGTGATTATTGTGTTACCTATGACTTTTATAGGAGAGTATCTTCTTCTTGGTATTCGAAATTGAGTTTGCTGAATTTCTGTTAATATGTAGTTGATCTCTGTGTCTTCTGTGATAGGTGGGTATCCTTATCACGTCTTTTACAGGGTCTTGTCAACAGGTCTTTTTAGCTCATCATTTGGATGTTGATTGGCTTTCTCAAATATCTTCTTGGCCTTCTTTTTTTAGGAAATCTGTGACAGTTTCCCATTTTAAGTCTATGTGGATTTGATGTTTTCTCACGAACCAAGGCATATTCTTTTCTGCTCTGAGCAGTTCATTTTCTGTTGCTTGAATCTTCTTTATATGGCTTTTGGCTGCATGGCCCCATGCTGCCGAGCCATATTTTATATGCATATGCCTTTTATCTTTTCTTCATCTATCCTTAGGTTGGAATTAATTCCAAATCTCCACTTCTGTATTAGAATAGCTTGGCTCTTCTTGCTATTTATTTGAATTTTCCATTTAAGGAAACATTCTTCTAAATATTCTAGTGCTTCTTGCAGTCTTCTGTGTATGACATCTGGTTGTCGATATCTGAAGGCTTTTCTTGTATTTTCTGCATGAAGGGCTAGTAGATTTCTTGGGCTTTTAGGAATATCGTCGATATATATGTTGTAAAGTAGAAGTCCTAGAACTGATCCCTGGGATACTCCTGCTTCTACTTGACTGGTGGAAGATAATGTGTCGTCTATTTTGACATAGAAATTCCTGTTCCTCAGGTTGTTTCTCATTATCTTGTAGGTTTTGGGAGTAGAGCCTGCCATCATCATCTTGTAGGCAAGTCCTTCGTGCCAAACTCGGTCGAAGGCTCTCTCGACATCTGATAGCACAAATCTTGTGGCTTGTTTATTCTGAAATTTTTCAGTGACAAATTCAGTGATCCTTAATAGTTAAAGTTCTGTGGAATGATTTCTTCTGAATCCAAATTGTTCTGGTGGTATTAGATTCAGCGCTTCTGTTTCCTCATTGAGTCTTTTTGCAATGACTCTCTCAAAAATTTTTCCAAGTGCTGACAGTAGACTTATCGGCCTGTAGTTTTGTGGGAATTTTCTATCTTTTCCTGGCTTATTGAACACAATTACTTCTGCTGTTTTCCATCTTTTCGGATAGTATTCTGGTCTCATCACTGCGTTCGGTGTATTGGTTAGCGCTTCTATTTCTTTTTTTGACAATTTCCGTAAGTTTGTTACTTAGTCTTTTCCTGGAGCTTTCCTGTTTTTCAATTTCTTGATGATTTCTTTAATCTCCGTTGGTGTTGTTGGGTTCGGGATGGCATCGCCCTCCGGAGGTTCTTACAACAATTCTTCGTTTCCTACGACTTCTTCTTGTAAGTCTTCATTGTTATCGTCTTCTCTGTAGTTGACTCTGGCTTCTCTTCCTATTGTGACGATCAGTGCTTCGGCTTTTTCAAGCTTTGAGTAGGCCATCCCATTAGCTCCGTGTAGGAGAGGAATTGGGTTTTCTCTCGTCGTAAGCACTTTTGCATCTTCCATGCTGAGTGGTCTATAGTGTTCAGCTTTCTAACCCTTCAGTTCCATCTGTTCGTTCCCAGTTCTCTCAGCACTTGAACACAGCATTTTTCAGCACTGTGTTTATTCAGCTCTTTCTTAGGAATTCTACAGATTGATATCGAATCATCTTCCAGATCTGATTTACCTCAGCACCTCTGTCAATTGTATATTTTGTATTATGACTCTAATCCGTCTTCCTCTATCAATTTTACGAAACTACTGGTTTCATATTCCATCGCGCGCCCCAATTCTTCCAGACCCACATCCGCCATGCCAGACTGGTTCTCTCTAATTAATATCTCCACGTTTATTTATACCATCACCCGCTCAATAGCGCGGCGTAAGACCAAGATGGGAAATATTCCCCGCCAAGCAATACCTGAAATATGGGATTTCGAACAAGTTTACACAATGTTAATGCAAATCAATTGATTACGACTACCGCTCGCCCGTAAATCAATTATACCGTGATTTGATACATTAAGGGGCCCGTCAGATCGCCTGATTTATATCGACCATGATGAATTATTAACTTTTGGGCCATGGTGAATAATAGTCGGAGTTGAATATATATGTCTGTGTATTGCGATGTTGGGCATCGTGATATCGTGATTAATTGTAGGAACACGGTATTTTATAACCCTTATTTGTTTGACCTCTATGGTTGGGCATGGTATATGGCTGTTTGTATTGGCTGCAGATTCCTAATATCGTGTCTAACGTATGGCACGTTGGTAACTGATATAAACTGCACATGACGGAGGAAGGATTAACTAAACTGATACCCCACATGAGGCTAACATAACAAGTGTTGGGTGAATGAAGAGCGCTCATTCTTAGGTTGGTAATTGTTACTTCTGATTGGAGGCTCTTTTGGGTTTGAGTTTCATATCCTGATTGACCATCCTAGATTCTTTTTCGACTTGGAGTTTCAAATTCAAATATTGAAAGAATTTCGAAGGACAAAAGCGATTATGTTCCAAAATTAGCAAACGAGCATGATGTAGAGGTGATTATCCTTCTAAGGACCCATATGGAACGTTCTTCTGAAATACCCTCATATTTTGACTCCGTATATGATTCAGAGTAAAAAGTGATGGAATTACCAAAGGGAACCGTATCAGGTTTCAGAATTGACCTGAATGAAATGAAGCTTGAGATTAAAGCAAGAAAAAAATTCTGCAGCATCGCTTTCGCTCGTCCCAATTTCAGCGCGATAGCCCAGTGAAGTTTGCGAAGATGAACGTTAATTTTAATATGAAAAAACGAGGGGTAGAACAGGAGATGTATATCTGCAAATAAAGGACTTTAATTTTAAATAACAAGTGTAAATGACACCGCGCTAATTATGGTTTATCTGCTACCCTTCTTTCCCATTTATCTTCATGTACCACTAAATATTTATAAACGAGTACTTATCACGCTGCTCCAACGTGAAATATGGCCTATTTTAACTGGTTTTTTCTTCTCCTTGCATCTAATTTAGGATTGGTGTAGACAGTGTGATTTAACATTACCGGGGCCGTATGCAATTCGTTTATAATTAAACGAAAAAAATTTGAAAAGCACTGCCGTGAAGTCAGGAGCTTTTGATCGCTCGTTCATCCACCTTGTAGGTAGATTCGCATTCTCCAGTTTTATAAACCAATTGGAAAGAAGAAAATTTCAAACTAAGGCGAAAATCCAGACTTCACCTCAGTGCTTTAGGTGACCAATTTTTTTTCGATAATCCGCTAGAATTTTTGACGGTATCTATGGTCTTGGTGATGCGATCTGGACAAAATTTCGCACGTAGTTTTAATACATTATCCTTTAGCTAGGTGTGAAATTTGATCCCAATCCAATCAGTAGCTTCGAAATGATCAGAAAAAAATATTTTGAACGGCCATATTCACGGAATTCCTAGTCTAATTTCGCTCATTGATGAACGTGACCGCGACATTCGCGATCCAAACCTACCCTGAAAATTTCAAGTTCCTAGGCCTTTCCCTTCGGAAGTTATAATTTTCTATGGTTTCTATGGTTCTGGTCAAGCGATCTGGACAAAATGTTGCTTTAATATATCATTCTCCATTAAAATACAAAATTTTATCTCGATCGAATCCGTAGTTTCGAAATTATCGAGAAAACAAAATTTCAAACAACCGTATTTACGGAACCCCTAGTATAATTCTGCTCATTGATAAACGTGAACGCGACATTTCAGATCTACACCTATCCTGAAAATTTCAAGTCCCTAGGCGTTTCTGTTCAAAAGTTACAATTTTCTATGGTTTCTATGGTTCTGGTCATGCGATATGGACAAAATTTCACATGTAGCTCCGAGTGTAGCTCAAACACCTCCTTCTCCATTTGAGTGCAAAATTTCATTTAGATCAAATCTCTTGTTTCCAAGTAATCAGGAGAACAAAACTTTGAACGGCCATATTTACGGAACCCTTGGTGGAATTTGGCCCCCCACAGAACTTAACCGAGGCATTCGGGAACTGAACCCACACTGAAAATTTCAAGGCTCTAGGTTGTTCTCTTCGAGAATCATCGTGCTTACGGCACATTTTCAGCTCAAAATTCGATAAATACAGACATCGTGACGAAATGATATAGCCCTCGTATAAGTAGTACGAGCGCTCAATGAGCAGTACGAGCGCTCAAAAAATAATTGAAATATTCGGAATATCATCAGGTTATTGAAACATCAATCCGTAGTTCAGGTGTTGGAACGAGACGTTTCAAGCTTGAAAAAAGGGCAGAAAATCTTGGACATCAAGATTCCAAGATGACTCTGGATCGTGTTGGGAGATTTGCCACGAATCACGGTGCCATATGCATTCCAGCAAGAAAATGAACCGCTGAATTTTATTGCAAATTTGTTCATTCTCTTTCAACTTTTATTAGGAGATTTTTCCTGACCGGTACAACTCTTGAGGTTCAAACTAAGGAGACAGAAAATTACTGATTGAAAAGGTCCTCCAAAAAAAATAGAAAGGAGGCATAATTATCGAAGTTCAATCTGAGGAAAGAAAGAATTGAAAAGGTCCTATGAAGAAAATTAGGAAGCCCACAAATTCACCGATAAAATTGATTCGAATTGTTTACAGAAATTGTTCGAAATGCTCACCATTCGTTTGATATGAACAAAGTCTTGCCCGGAGTAATTACGAATTATTATATGCAGCAACTATCACATCAGTTTCCCCCCGAATAATATCACAACCATTTTCAATGCCTTGTTTTAGTTCTTCAACGATATTCCCCTCACCCTTACTTACCATGTTTTCAAATGACCCCAAAAAAGGAATCACAGGGGTTGAGATCTGGGCCAAGAAATCGACCCATCATGTACTTCCCAGCTATTTGGAAACACATTACAAAATTCAAAAAAGTTAAGAAATCATACGCTCTGTTAGATGATTTACCATAAACTGAACCCATTCAATAACCACATTTAGATCTCATTACCTACCGTCAGATCCGGACTGAAAATTTCCCAGATTCGCGGGTAATTTAGATTTCTGAATACTCGGACCAGGTGAATAATTTATATAGAGGATTTTTGAAATTTGGACTTATTTTGATGAGTTCTAGCACCTGTAAAAAGAGCCTTACCTTCGAAAACACCCTGTATATAAATCATAATCCAACGTTATTTGGTAATTTCAAACGCTCAGCGGTATTTGAAGGCATCGGTCACAATTGCGTGATCAGAACGACTAGAAAGTGACATTTCATAATTTTTGAATCATTTCAGACAAAATTTACAAGTCGTTGGACTAGAGACTTAAAGCAAACCACACTGTCGATGGTGATACTTCTGCTCTCTTGGCAAAAGGCGCTTTGTTTCGGGGTTCTGTTCTTGGGCCAATACCTTTCCTTAAGACAAACCTATGTAGACCAATTATGTTAGGCAATAAGTGAAGTAGGTAATTGAATTAATGGGAATGCGATTCTTGGAAGAAAGTTCGAAACCTATCGATGGACACCCGACCCCCATTGGCCAAAAACCATCGCTGATATCTGGGTGTTGCGAGGTGATAACCACCGGCAATTTCTTCCTGCAAATTTATTCATTAATGACAAACGCCGTGGCGGAGCGTGCCTCCAATTCAAGATGAATTACGACCATAGAATCCGTATTCGCGTTGTCAGTGGTCAGTTACGCGTACGCGCGCGCGGTCCCGTTCGGTTTTATCTGATCGGACCGCGTTAAATGTTTTATGATGGTATTGTTCCCCCGGTTCGGGTTGCTTTATCACCGCGGACGGGCGACAAGAAGACGACACGACCACTATTTTCATAATGCGTACACCGCGACGGACGTCGCAACTCAATTAATTCGCATTCGGGATATTAATTTCATATGATTGGGCTGTTTATGCGCGCTTTCAATGGCCTTCTAAGTATTGACTAGGAAATATGTGGAAATGACACCCAGTCAAAATAATTTATTTTTAGGTAATAAGCGAACATTGACTTTTTTTACGTTTTCGAAACGTACTTTTGCTTTCAATCTTTCCAAATTCCACTGACCATTCCAATCAAAGTTCGTGTTCGTTAACGTGGTTCCTCAATTATTCCATACTAATTATTCATTAATACAGAATGAACGTATACTTCGATTGATGGTACTTAAGGCACGTTGCCCTAATTGAAATGCACGACTTCAACTAGGAAGTTTTGATCGTTTCGTTTTTACACAGGGCGAGTCACTGGTCATATATCTCGATGAATATTGAAACGACTTAATTAATGTGGGAATATTCTACCTGTTTTGAGAAATCAAAAAACCTCATTGGAACAATCACAAATTGTTATTCCGTGCCTGGGAACATAATGGGGGGTCTAGAGAATGTGGAATTCCTTAATTAGTCTTGGTGTTCGTGTAATAAGGCCTAGTTGAGCATAATATATTGAAATTAGTCGTGTATCAAAACTTATGTTAATTCCTTCTTGTATTGCAGCCTATTTTTCAAAAGTGGATGAAGAATTTGCCCAAAGTAGAGGATTTACCATCATTCTAGCTATCAATAGCTCAGAACAATTCTCAATGAAAAAATTGATGAAAAGCACTTCATTCATACAATCTAATGCAGACCTAAGGCCCAAGTCAGAGAAGGGATTTCTGCATATTCAATGATCTTAGGTTCATTATCTTCGAATAATTCAAACTTGGAGAATAATTTATAAAAAGCATTGCCGTGAAGCCAGGAGCTTTTGAGCGCTCGTTCATCCACCTTGTAGGTAGGGTCGCATTTTCCAGTTTTAGAAACCAATTGAAAAAATGTTTGACAGCTGTCGAGAAAAATTTTCAAACCAAGGCGAAACTCCAGACTTCACGTCGTTTTTTCGTTAATTCGCTAGAATTTTCTACGGTATCTATGGTCTTGGTAATGTGATCTAGACAAATTCGCACGTCATTTGAATACATTATTCTTCATCTATCTGCAAAATTTCATTTCAATCCAATCAGTAGTTCCGAAATTATCAGGAAAAACATATTTTGAACGGTCATATTAACAGAACCCCTAATCTAATTTTGCTCATTGATTAATGTGACCGCGACATTCGCGATCTAAACCTACCCTGAAAATTTCGAGTCCCTAGGCCATTCCGTTCGAAAGTTATAATTTTCTTTGGTTTCTATGGTCATGCGATCTGGACAAAATGTAGCATGAATACATTCTCCATTGAAATACAAAATTTCGTTACGACCGAATCCGTTGTTTTGAAATTATCAAGAATACTAAATTTCAAACGATCATATTTACGGAACATTAGTCTAATTTTGCTCATTGATGAAAGTTACCGTGACATTCAAAATCCACACCTATCCTGAAAATTTCAATTCCCTAGGTGTTTCCGTTCGAAAGTTATGATGATCTAAAATTTTTATGGTTCTGGTAATGCGATCTGGACAAAATTTCGCATGTAGCTTGAGCACGCCCTTCATTTGAATGCAAAATTTCATCACGACCAAATTTGTAGTTTCGAAGTAATCAGGAGAACAAAATTTCGAACGTCCATATTTACGGAACCCCTGGTGGAATTCTGCCCAATAACGAACTTAACCGCGGCATTTGTTTCTTCCGAGAGTAATTGTGCTTACGGCCGGCCGGATGGACAGACTTGAATTTTCCGACGCATTCGTCATCAGTGAGTCGAACCATGACGATTGAGACCATTTCTGGCTCAAAATTCGAAAAAAAAAGACATCGTGACGAAATGATATAGCCCTCGTGTAAGTAGAACGAGCGCTCAAAAATTTGAGAAAAACTCTGAAGTGATGTCAGGAACTTTCGGGCGGACACCCATCCAGTTTCTTTGAAACTATCGAAAATACAGGCGAATGATCTGGAATTACGAAAATAGACGTATTCAATCGTGTGTCCACCTTAAATCGGTATATTTAACGATATTTTCATCCGAAATAGCAGATATTGACAAATTTCACGTAAAATTATGGAAACCTGAGAAAAAAAGGCTAAGAAATCTTTAGAAATCATCATTCTATTCCTTACACCATAATAATTCTTTTGACAATTTTCGACCCCATCAATTTCGAGCGAATTTTTTCGAATAATAATTTAATTTCAAATAAATGAAATAGATTTTTTTTTACTGTTCAAACATCCGCAGACCACGTTGAATAGAATAGTCTATGGGAATCACCGACTTCGATATGCATGAAGATCGAATTTTTCTTCACGCATAATTGAGTGGGCCGTATATTACACTTAAAAAAACTTCCCATTCTCCAGACTCCCCAGAATTCCAAAGTACTCTTATCAGTTAGTCATCTATCTGAATTTCGTAACTTCCCCTTCGTCTTTTTCGGGGAAGAAAGCGGAGAGAATATAGGGGCCGCGATGTTGCCAGCTCAAATAAAATTCATCTGAAATTATTTCCAACTTCTACGAATGAGTGGATTTCAATTGAAATTTTTAATCTGATTATGGTATTCTATATTCCACGAAATGTCAACTATGGAAATTCCATATGGTAGTTCCGTCAATCGATTAAGGATATTGACAATAAAAAATATAATAAAGAGACTCTCTGGAAAAGAAGAAATGAAAGAAACATAAAATCTATTTTTAAAAATATTCTTGAATGTAATTTTTGGAATATCTACTTTATGTGTTGGACATTGAGTAAATTTGGAATTTTAATGTACGCACATTAGATAGCTATTCAGTATAATAGGGAATAAATAGTGTGGAAATATACTGACAATGATGAACAAATAATATGTAATAAGAAATCAACTGAAGGCATCAAACATAGTACAAACGTAAGACCAAAACACGATTCGGACTTGAGCGTAAAAACATTAGTTTCAAGTATTTTCCTCACATTGATTTTGTCAATTTTTAAACAAAATTTCGTGCAATCAGATCTCATAATTTCCGAAAAATCTCTTGAAGGGCAAACGAACATGGAAAATAACAAACCAAATTCATTTACAGCATGAACATTTCAAACGGCCGTGCCAACATTAGATCCGGCAACGTCGATCGCGACCTGAACGAATCGGCCCCATTCCATATTCTCATCCTCACCCCATCCCTGGGGGGGTTGTAGTCACATGACCGGCAATCCTTCACCGGGCGACAGGCAACTCGTTGCCATGGAAATAAATCTCCTATCTTGCCACTTCTAATTGGCTCTCTTTTAACTGAGTTTAATTTCAAGTTAGACCGGCGGTATGCCCCCGCAATTCACGGCATCGTCCGGCGGGGAAAGGGGGGGGGGGGCTGCGAAAGAAGTCGGTTGTTCGAGTTCAAGAATATAATTTCGAAAATTGGTATCATGTCTGAGGGTCGTTTGTCAACATGTCGAGCTTCCGATTCGATTGGAAAGATGTGTATCATGCCCCCTGAGTTTGAACAATATTGAGGTTAGGATGCGTGGGAGGGTTAGCTATTTCGAATGGAAGCATAATCGAGTTAACAATTGTGGAACTGCACGTTTGTTCATAAATCACATTTGTAGTAATTTGGAGATACTTGAAAGAACATTATCTAATTTTGTAATTATTTATGTAGTTTTTTTATATTTATTCTTCATTTTCATGATTAACAGAATGATATCACAACCAATTACTTATTGGCAAAATTTGATCATTTTTTTTAATGAGAGGAAATGAAAATGGAATTTCACTTCTTCACCTATAAACATCCTTTATTTTAGGTGAAGAGTTTTTTTATTGATGGATGATCACAGCAGGAAGTAGGAAGCTGAAGAAAATTATACTTCTTATGTGAAACATGAACAGATTTCCACATACAAATTCGAATGGAAATAGGAGATTATTCACTGGTGAATGTGGTGTGAAACCCAACAAAAAGAAAAAAAAATAAGGGGAGAATTCTGGGATAGTGAAATATGGAAGAGACACCATCAAAAAACGTATTATTCAGTACATTGCTGAGGGGCGAGTGAATTACCCCCCTCACTACCCCTATACCTCCGCAACATCTCAAATATTGCCAGTTAACTGATACTGATAATATTTTATATTGTGAAAAGTTTATGTTTAAGCTACTCAAATAAATTTTTCTGCTTACCTTATGGTGATTTTTGAGCGCTCGTACTACTTACACGAGGGCTATATCATTTCGTCACGATGTCTGTTTTTTTCGAATTTTGAGCCGAAAATGGTCTCAATCGACTATGTTCGACTCACTGATGACGAATCCGTCGGAAAATTCGAGTCTGTCCGTCCGTCCGGCCGTCCGTATACACGATAACTCTCGAACGGAATGTCCTATAAACTTGAAATTTTCAGGGTAGGTTCGAATCTTGAATGCCGAGGTTGAGTTCGTTATTGGGCAAAATCCGCCTAAGGGTTCCGTAAATATGGCCGCTCGAAATTTTGTTTTCCTGATTACTTTGAAACTACAGATTCGATCGAGATGAAATTTTGCACTCTAATGGAAAATGAGGTGTTCAAGCTTAATGCAAACTTTTGAACGGAAACGCCTAGGGACTTGAAATTTTCAGGATAGGTGTGGATCTCGATTGTCGTGATCACTTTCATCTATGAGCAAAATTTTACTAGGGGTTCCGTAAATATGGTCGTTTGACATTTAGTTTTCTTGATAATTTCCAAACTACAAATTCGATCGTGACGAAATTTTGTATACTTATGGAGAATGATATATTCAAACTACATTTCTCTAGATCGCATGACCAGAACCATAGAAACCATAGAAAATTATAACTTCCGAAGGAAAAGGCCTAGGAACTTGAAATTTTCAGGGTGGGTGTGGATCTCGATTGTCGTGATCACTTTCATCTATGAGCAAAATTTTACTAGGGGTTCCAAATATGGTCGTTTGAAATTTAGTTTTCTTGATAATTTCCAAACTACAAATTCGATCGTGACGAAATTTTGTATACTTATGGAGAATGATATATTCAAACTACATTTCTCTAGATCGCATGACCAGAACCATAGAAACCATAGAAAATTATAACTTCCGAAGGAAAAGGCCTAGGAACTTGAAATTTTCAGGGTGGGTGTGGATCTCGATTGTCGTGATCACTTTCATCTATGAGCAAAATTTTACTAGGGGTTCCAAATATGGTCGTTTGAAATTTAGTTTTCTTGATAATTTCCAAACTACAAATTCGATCGTGACGAAATTTTGTATACTTATGCAGAATGATATATTCAAACTACATTTCTCTAGATCGCATGACCAGAACCATAGAAACCATAGAAAATCATAACTTTCGAACGAAAAGGCGTAGGGACTTGAAATTTTCAGGATAGGTGTGGATCTCGATTGTCTTGATCACTTCCATCTATGAGCAAAATTTTACTAGGGGTTCCGTAAATATGGTCGTTTGAAATTTAGTTTTCTTGATAATTTCCAAACTACAAATTCGATCGTGACGAAATTTTCTATACTTATGGAGAATGATATATTCAAACTACATTTCTCTAGATCGCATGACCAGAACCATAGAAACCATAGAGAATCATAACTTTCGAACGGAAAGGCCTAGGGACTTGAAATTCTCAGGATACGTGTAGATCTGGAATGTGGCATTCACGTTTATCAATGAGCAGAATTATACAGGGGGTTTCGTGAATACGGTCGTTTGAAATTTTGTTTCTCGATAATTCCGAAACTACGGACTCGATCGAGATAAAATTTTGTATTTTGAACGAGAATGACATATTAAAGCAACATTTTGTCCAAATCGCATGACCAGAGCCATAGAAACCATAGAAAATTATAACTTCCGAAGGAAAAGGCCTAGGAACTTGAAATTTTCAGGGTGGGTTTGGATCACGAATTTCACGGTCACGTTCATCAATGAGCCAAATTAGACTAGGGGTTCCGTAAATATGGCCGTTCAAAATATTCTGTTCCTGATAATTTCGAAACTACCGATTTGATTGGAATGAAATTTTGCAGCTAGCTGAGCACTATTGTATTCAAACTACGTGCGAAATTGTGTCCAGATCGCATCACCAAGACCATAGATACCGTAGAAAATTTTAGCGAATTATCGAAAAAAAATTGGTCACCTATAGCACTGACTTGAAGTCTGGATTATCGCCTTAGTTTGAAAATTTGTTTGACAGCTGTCAAAAATTTCCTCAATTGGTTTCTAAAACTGGAAAATGCGAATCTACCTACAAGGTGCATGTACGAGCACTCAAAAGCTCCTGCCTTCACGGCAGTGCTTTTCGTAATTTTTATTCTTTTATATGAAATGAAAATTTTTAATATAAAATTGTGATTTTTTCTCCGGATGTCTGAGTTCTGCCTGATCCAGGACTTCTGAGTTTTTGAAATGTATTTTGAATTCGGCTTATGTCAATGATCAATGAATCTTCAATTTAATTTTTTTCAACATTCATGTTACTTCTCTTCGTAGAATTTACTGAATTCAATTTCCTGATTGGCTCGATTTATTTTCTAAAAATTCACGTTATTAATCTTTACAGACCCAGAAGGAGGCAAGCTTTCGGTAGACCTCAGACCTCAGACCTCTAGTGGATTATGGACAAGCTGCTTACTCATCAACAGACGAAGTACAACCCTCGGACAGTAAACACACGTACTACGTCAAATTGGACATTCTTGTAAAATTTGTAAAATGTGAATGTGAAAACTATACATAAATTTCAATTAACTAAAAATAAGATCTGAAAAAGTAACTTTTCCGAATTCTTTTTGGATTTTGAACTATCAGTTCTAGTCAACAATATGAGGATAAATCTCGCAACGCAAAATTCAGTGTTTCGAATGAATTTTTTTTTATTTACAATTTTTCAACGTGCCATAAATCACGAAACGATATACGTAAATTTGTAATCCTACTAGGTGTAAGAAGAAAAATACAAAGGGAAATCTATTATAGCTAATTGTGCACTGTGTATATACTTATAAGAATCTATATATTATATAAATATTTAATTTGTCTAGAATCATGGGAATTATATACGATGTAAATATAGTTATAAGTACTAAAATTTTCCAAAATCAAAATAATATAATATTATGCAGAGAATTTTGTGCAATAATGGAGTGCAACTGTTTTGAGTTTGAAGAAATTTAATTTTATTTTTGTTAGTGGTAGAAAAATTCACAGATGGATCTCTAAGATATATACACATCAACTAGAATATTTCATGTTCTCGATATGAAATATTCGGATCGATTAATATTATAATCATATAAGCCCAAAAGTACTGCATTAATGTTTTTGTAAATTGAATGAAATGATTAGATTCAGCTTTTTGTAGAGCACCGCTTTGTACTATAAAGTATTAATCACATAAAATGTAAAATATAGTGTATATATTATCAAATGAACCTCTGAAAGAATTTAAAACTAAAGACATTAGAAATTAGAAATTTAGAATAGATAATATATATGTTTATTTCTATATATAGTGTTACGCCTCCAATTTTATACCTATTTTGATCGCTCTAATATTCAATTGCTTATAGTGTGCGAACTCAAAATTTCACAAACAGTTATATTTGAATTATATACATTTATTCGATTGTATTAACATAGTTTCATTGATTTATCGTTTATTATTGATTTTTTTTAATTGTTTTTGGATTTATTATGATTGTGATCTTGAATTCAACTGAAATCAACGATCAACTGAGTTGGAATTTAAAATGTTTGAGGAATTTCAGTCCATTAATAACCATCATTCAGTAACTGAGTTTCTATTCATTAGAGAAACTAGAGTGTTACTCATAAAATATATTATACAAACGAAAAATTCAAATTAAATCAAAGCAACATTTTCAAACAGAAGAGTGCAGAAAATATAAATATACAACTCACAACTCTGGTAACTTGTCCACACTGAATTTATTTTGACATTGAAGAATCTGAAAGCGGATTCATGGAGGGGTAGAGGTTGGAATTTAGCCCCCTAATTTTGAAGAAAATAAAATAAAATTCCACTACGATCATGGTTGACCCCCCTCCCCTGATTGTTCCATTATTTTGACCAAAATTTACCCTTGCAATTGAGTGATACTTTCGAAACAACATTTATTATCGAATGTTCTTTTCAACTTGAGGTTAGACAGGCGTACTGAATTTTTATAAAACATTTTATAGTCAAGATGATATATTTCTTTGTTTTGAAAATATTTGGGTTTTTTTTCGTATCGCCAGAAGAAATTAAGTTTTGTTCGTTCAGAACCATCTAAATAAAATCCTTTTAATTCGAAATTTTGAATGTAATTGAAAATAGTTCATTCCAATCTCGTCAAAAATTGAAATTTCACGAAATAACGTTCAAATTGAGCTCCGTCCAACAATTCAAACTGAAAAAAATCCATAAATGATTAAATAGATATAAAGCCCCAGTTGTAAGATATTATGCTTCTTTCACTCAACAAGCACACTATATCTAATGTTTGCTAAAAATTTCAATTATTTCATAATTCTTGCCTAAGGCATATTTTTGTTCCTTTTCAATGGTCAGAAATATGATATTAAACATAGAGCAATTAGTTCCAATAGCTCACGCTATCAGAAAACGAAAGTACAAGAAAATGTATACGTTATTGTTAAGTTATTTAAGGTAGTGGTGAAACAGCAGTAAGTTTGGGCTGAAAGAAGAAACGGAGACATTTATTAATCCCAAACGTTGTAAATAAAGCTGTAAAATTCGTAGGATAAGGATAAAATGTATACTGTTCATCTAGATTATCATTATTGTTTGTTTTCTTTCCGGTTTTATATATGAACAATTTGTTGCTTTTTGTTGCTCAAGATATTATATTTTAGTATGTACCATAATAAGGCTCCATCTTCTCGTCGTCTATGTGTGACTGTAATTTATTTTAATAAAAGTCATGTTCTCCAGTTGTCTGTGTTTTCTTCAACTTTTACTTCATTTACTGGAGATCCATGGGGGGTTGTAAATCCTTATAAAATAGTATACGGAGGTTTTGCGAGCTATTTTACTTGTGAAACGACCTTTCATGCGCGAAGTTGAAAATGAGTTTTCCTTGGTTGGGGATGATAAAGTGGAAGAACTCGAGGGATGTATGATGGTAATCTCTTCATATGGAAGTTTATCCTAGTTGAGACAGTATACAGAGTGGACAAAGTTCAAGATTATTTTGAAGTTGAGGAATCATAACATCGTTTTATGTATCAAAATAATATAATACTTAATTATATATCTCTACTTGGTATTCTGGGACAGAATTGGTTTATTTTTATTTATATGACCAGATGAAAACAGAGGCAATGTTCACTTCACTGTACACTTGATGTTCAACACCTAAATATCACTTAAATTCCAGATTTTTCTGTTGGATGTTTTTCAGTTATTTATGTTATAAGGATTTTAAAGACGATCATTATGGTACAAGTCGTGAATGTTATCGGGCGAGGCGTAGCCGAGTCCGATAACACGACGTGTGCCATAATGATTGTTTATGATTCGCATTACATACCAAATTTTATCTAATGGCATTTATATTAATACATTTTCGAAAAATTGAAAACTGCATTTTTAACATGTCAGAATTACATTATGACAGAATGACAATTATGACATGCCATCAGATAATAGTATATTATTTCATAAGGAGGAATGGAATATGTTATTTTTTTTCCAACCCTGCATTTTTTCTTTCAATTTTCAATACATTACATTATAATAGTAAAAGTATAATTTATTTGAATATATTTCGGCTATAAAATACGGAATGGCGCTCGGATATTCTCTTTGCGGAATGTTATTATAAAAACAACAATTGGACATATTCAAATCCCTGAAACAATTTTTTTCGACTAAAATGAACTTTATATCCCTGTTCACAATAATGAGATGAGGTTGAACATCGAATCTACTTAAGTACCTTTGGCGCATTCGCCAATTCGTTATTCTTGATCATCGACTATTTTGTGGAATATATGTACTTCCTAATTTTTTTTTATATTTGATGATATGAAATGATTGAAATGTGTTCAATATAATGAATGATCTGATAGTTTGTTCCTTCTATTTCTCAACTGAGGAAATTAAAAACTTCATACTACAAAAAAAAACGTAATGGGTAATTGGATATTCACTTTCGTAATGAGGTGCAATCGAGCAAAGAGTTAAGATTAAAATACAACATATTCAAATTGATGAAACAATTCCATACAAATATCAAGAAGAGCGCAGTTCAATAAATTGATAAGAACTGATGACAATTCAGAAATATAGAAAAATGACCCACGCAACCATTCTACAGCGTTGCCGAGAATAATGTCGAACAATTTTTACAGTAGGTATATATTCTTAAGCCAAATGCCGAAACATGTCAATTGGTAAATATATTTACCTACCCCCTAATTTTTTGGTTAATGTCAAGGTTTTTCTTTCATCCCACTCCCCTCACTTTTTATTCAGAATTTTTGGAGGTAGGTAGGTATTTCTGCACTTATTTATGTTCATATATTTACATAATTTTGAAAAACATTCACGCACACTAGTTGAGAGCAGTGAGAGCAGTGAGAGTTCTCCATAGACGATCCCCTTCTCCCAAAATAAAACGCTACAAATTTCACAAGGTTTATCATTTCCACATCATTTTGATTCCTCTGTAGTTTTCACGAATTATTTCAAAAAATAACAGAAAAGGTTCTTATGTCTCACACGGGCTTCGAAACCAGTCTTTTTCGAATAAACAAAATGCCATATCTTACGAATTATAGAGGTAAGATATCGGGAATAAACAACTCGCATTTCGAATTTCGTGATTTATATCGTATAGACTTTCTGCAATGAATTTTTTCAACCTTCGCTTTTTTGCCTTCAAATCTCATGGATCGAATTCTCGATTGAGAAAAATCAGAAATGAAGAGCAAATAATTCTTGCATCGTATTTCATGGAATGAAGTGTAGGATAGTTTTCGAGGAACCTCTCAATTTTTTTACCCACTTATTATATTATATACCCCCAAACAGTAAACTGTGACAATTTCTAGGAGCTAACAATTTTTTTCTCGAACAATTCCCGAGATGCATTATTGGGAGTAATAAACCAAAACTGGGTGTGAGATGGTTAAAAGAAAATACATAGAGGTGTCCGGGAAGTTACTGTACATACTCTCAAATGAAATGAAGACAATAAATCAATTGGCCATATTGAAATTCAGACTCAAGTTTCAATAACTTCCATCGATTAGTTCGTTCTCAATGATAGTCATAGTATTTTCATGAATTCCAAAAATCACCCTGTAGATTTCTGAGAAAAGTTCGTACTCACCAAGTCCTACTCTACCTCTAGTGAGAGTATGTACAGTTACTCTTGGAACACCCTGTATATTAATTGAAGTGTCTCAGTATTTGGTTTAAAAATATTGTAGTACATTCAGCTAAAGCCAACAAAATAATACACCTCAAAGAAGCTGGGCGGTCACCCATTCAGGATCCAGGTACTTCGAAATTATAGGAAATACAAGAAAATGCCTCGGGATTATCGAAATGAGACGTATTAAATCGTATTAACCCAATTCGCACCTTAAAATAGGGGTGTTCCTAAATACAGGGTGTTCCTAAATTGCAGGTGCAAACGAAGAGGGGATATTCCTTGATTAATTTTAAAAAAAAGTGCCATAAACATGGGATTGCAAACGTTTCGTTTTAGAGATACAAAGTGTTAGAGTT
Source organism: Aphidecta obliterata (assembly GCA_963966015.1). Taxonomy (NCBI): domain Eukaryota; kingdom Metazoa; phylum Arthropoda; class Insecta; order Coleoptera; family Coccinellidae; genus Aphidecta; species Aphidecta obliterata. Next base: position 13,240,400 of record OZ014435.1, on the reverse strand, counting down.
TGAATTTTTTAGATTTTTTTTTTCACAGTATCTACACTTCACAAGATAATGAACTGAACTTGGGCATAGATATTACAATTGAGGGATTACATCATGTGACATGCCAATTTCGATAGCAAATCTACAGGGTGATATTTTTTCTGAAACACTGTCCCTCGTTTTTCACCATAAGTTTTTTTTTTTTGAGCTACTGTTAATTTGAAAAAATGCAAAAAGTTGCCTTGTTGTTATACTAAACTTTATGATATCATGTAGTTTTGTCGTATCTACTACCGATTTCGAGAAAATAATTCTGAACTATTCTCTCGAAATCCTCAGAAGAATCCAAATTATCATAAAAATTCGGTTAGTAAGTGTGGTGAATTAATTCATTGTTAGTTTTGACACACCACTTTTGTGTTGAATATCTTGTGAAGTGATACTATGAGAAAAAAACTTGAAAATAGTTCAAACTTAACACACTGTTTCTCGAAAACGAAACGTTTGCGATCCCATATTTATGGGACTTTTTCTCTTAAAATCACTAAATGGATCTCTTCTCCTCGTTTGTACCTCCCATTTAGGAACACCCTGTATTTTACGATAATTTCGTCCAAAATTCAGATGTCATCATATTTTGACAAATCCGACGTTAAATTCGGGAAATTCTGAGGAAAGGGGCTGTGAAATCGTCGAAAATAAACACTTTTCCCCTTCTTAACTGAAATGTTGTTTAGTGAAAAATTACGAAAAGCACTGCCGTGAAGTCAGGAGCTTTTGAGCGCTCGTACATCCACCTTGTAGGTAGATTCGCATTTTCCAGTTTTGAAAATCAATTGAAGGAATTTTCGACAGCTGTCAAAACAAATCTCAAACTTAGGCGAAACTTCAGACTTCATGTCAGTGCTTCAGCTGATCAATTTTTTTTCGATAATTCGTTAGAATTTTCTACGGTATCTATGGTTTTGGTGACGCGATTCAAACCTACCGTGAAAATTTCAAACTCCTAGGCCTTTCCCTTCGGAAGTTATAATTTTCTATGCTTTATATGTTCTGGTCATGCGATCTGGACAAAATGTTGCTTTAATATATCATTCTCGATTAAAATACAGAATTTCATCTCAATCGAATCCGTAGTTTCGAAATTATCGAGAAAACAAAATTTCAAACGACCGTATTTACGGAACCCCTTTTACAATTTTGCTCATACATTAACGTGATCACGACATTCGAGATCCAAACCTATCCTGAAAATTTCAAGTCCCTAGGCGTTTCCGTTCAAAAGTTACAATTTTCTATGTTTTCTATAGTTCTGGTCATGCGACCTGGACAAAATTTCACATGTAGCTTGAACACCTCATCCATTTGAGTGCAAAATTTCATCTCGATCAAATCTGTAGTTTCCAAGTAATCCGGAGAACAAAATTTCGAACGGCCATATTTACGGAACCCCTGGTGGAATTCAGCCCATTAACGAACTTAACCGAGGTATTCAGGAACTGAACCCACACTGAAAATTTCAAGTCTCTAGGTTGTTCCGTTCGAGAGTTATCGTGCTTACGGCCAGACGGACAGACTCGAATTTTCCAACGGATTCGTCATCAGTGAGTCGAACTCTATCGATTGAGACCATTTTCGGCTCAAAATTCGAAAAATACAGATATGGTGACTAAATTATAGAGCCCACTGGTAAGTAGTACGAGCGCTCAAAAATGAATTAAACTATGATCATCTTGATTTGACATGAGATGTCACACTAGTGAGACTTTCGAACCAAAGACTAGGAAACCACAGATTCTGTGAACCAAACCGCTCTTCAGTGTAAAAAATACTGTCATTTTATTTTCATGAACTTCAAGAAATGAAATCACAGAAAATATGAAATATCTCAACGCCAGGTCAAAAAAACTCCACTTTATTTTCACGTGGTCAAGATGAAGAGTTGAATTTTATTATACCCATTTTATCCATACAGGTTATGGCGAATACTTTTTGAGAAACCTTAAAAAGGGATTTTTTCTCTTTTTCTAATGATACGATCCTCACATAATTTCACATGAATCTTGCTGTCAGTTTCATTTCGATCAGATAAGTATTTTCTGTATTATTGTGACACAAAAATTCCTTCGGTAGATTGACCACTCAAATGACGCATTATGACCTTGAACATAGCCGTATGATTTTTCTCAAGTATCGTGTTTACGGAGGCCGAACGGACCCAAACGGAATTAAATTTGAGCACGAATTCTTTATCTTTCGAATTCGAAAATTATAGACACTTGGGCAAAATGATAACGCAATTGTCCATAGAAACAAGCGCGAAAAAAATCATGATATCTCATAAGTACTCAACTTTTTTGACACTATTTCAATATTCGAGCAGTCTTCAATTATCTCTGGTCTTCCTTTCAGAAACTCTGGAAGCTAGACAGATAACAGAATTCTAAAATAGTTTCCCCGAAAGATTACAGGAATGCATCACTGGAGATGACAATATACAAGAACACTGAACTCTAAAAACCCTCGAATTCGTCGAATCCGAAAATGGAAACGACTCATCCATTACCGCGAAAGCGTCTCCACTCAAGAAATAACCCCCAATTCTCCCATCCCCCTCTTGGAACGCCGACGGGCGGTTACACCATTCGTTGGAGTGAACGGGGAAAAGGCAATCAGCCCCAGTAAATAATAATTTTCAGCGAGGTGCATGCTGAAACCGAACATATATTAAACCTGCAATGAATCAGAGTTTCAGCCAAATCCACCTTGATGAATGTTTTTGGCTCCATGCCTGCATAAATCCTCAATGCATACCAATGAAGTATTCTCGGGATGGCCGCAATTGTCCCCACAGAATCCTCTCCCTCTCTCTTTTCATCCCGACGCCGTTCTCCTTGAGGAGGAGGAGAGGGGTCGGCCAAAATGACGTGGCAACTTTTCCGAAACGACCCTGCTAGTGCGAAACGGTACTAAGGTATAATATTTTTCCTATAAGATATATAGCTGAATGCGCTTTTGTTTAGGGCTGCTGAATCCTATATTTTAATGGCGATATAACTGGGGAACAATTAACAAAATTGCTGGATCTGGGTGTGAGGTATAAATCTTAGGCACGACGAAGTTATCTTCGATACTTGCAAATAGAGGTTCGTTCAGTTTTGTGCTGAAGTTTTGGTCTATAACCATTATTTTCATCATTTGGAATAATGCCTCTAAAAAGATAAAATGTGCGATGGACGAAGCTGTTCTTATGTCTTATACGTCAAGAAGTGCCGTCTAGTGAGCATATTCAATGATTCAAATTTCCGAAATACAGCTAGAGAAACAAAGTAGTAAAGTGGGGTGGCACCCGGTATAAAGATAGTTGCTTGAGCAAAGTCAACTTGTCTAACAGCTTTTGCAAAATTCAAACTTCTCTTCCCGCAATGCCCTGGTTTCGTTTTCGACTCACCAAACTGTATGTCGGGTTGAAAAAAGATCGTCAACCAAAAAATTCGGTGATCCATAAATATTCCCAAATAGATATGACCTTTCCACACCTACCGTCAATAACCTCATAAACCAACTTCTTAAATTTCACCAAAATTTATCACTCAATGAATAAACATCCACAGGCCACTCAAACTATGCATCTCTTCCTTGCATTCCAATTCGCTCAAAATACATAAATTTTCAAGTTTGACCATTCCAACGGTATATTAGATAATCAGCATTTGTTTGAACTCTAGACAGTTCACGAAATTATCATAATTTCGCTCAGATATTTTATTGCACTGAATGGTTGAACGGTAGCTGACACCTAAAAAATCATCTTGATGTTAATGGAATAATGAAGATATACAATTTATTGTATCGATACCGGTTGTCAAAAACCTTTTAAATTAATATATAGCCGATATCAACATAGAGAAAAGGGAGATTGGGATCGACTTTGAAGTCGCCGATGCTTCAATTGAAATATCTTAGAATTTTATTTATCTATCTTGTTAAAATTCATTTGGGTATTTCTATGTATTGATGTTGAACGAGATAATGTAATATTTCGATTAATGGGAAGAATGCCACTCCGAATGTTAGAACAGAATTTTCCGAATTCTTCTGATAGGAATGAAACATATATTATTATCTTTTTAGAAAATCTATCAAATCTTTCAATATCGTAATTATAATTTTCGAAATAGAATGAGGAAGGGATCATATAAAATTTTCAATTTGAAAAAAGTGCAAAAACTTTGGTCATCATTTTCTTCTGTCAGTTTGTGGGATGTAACAGTTGATTCTGTAGTGAAGGAAATTGTTTTCGTTTTCATTTTGAGTTGTACTATTTTTAAAAGCATTGATTCATTCATTTCCTGATCGATCGAGATGAAATTTTGCACTCTAATGGAAAATGAGGTGTTCAAGCTACACGCAAAATTTTGTCCAGCTCGCATCACCAGAACCATAGAAACCATAGAAAATTGTAACTTTTGAACGCCTAGGGACTTGAAATTTTCAGGACAGGTGTGGATCTCGCTTGTCGTGATCACTTTCATCTATGAGCAAAATTATACTAGGGTTCCGTAAATATGGTCGTTTGAAATTTAGTTTTCTTGATAATTTCAAAACTACAGATTCGATCGTGACGAAATTTTGTATACTAATGGAGAATGATATATTCAAGCTACTTTTCTCTAGATCGCATGACCAGAACCATAGAAACCATAGAAAATCATAACTTCCGAACGGAAAGGCGTAGGGACTTGAAATTGTCAGGATAGGTGTAGATCTGAAATATGGCGTTCACGTTTATTAATGAGCAGAATTATACTAGGGGTTCCGTTAATACGGTCGTTTGAAATTTTGTTTTCTCGATAATTTCGAAACTACGGATTCGATCGAGATAAAATTTTGTATTTTAATCGAGAATGATATATTGAAGCAACATTTTGTCCAGATCGCTTGACCAGAACCATAGAAACCAGAGAAGATCATAACTTCCGAAGTGAAAGGCCTAGGAACTTGAAATATTTAGGGTGGGTTTGGATCGCGAATTTCACGGTCACTTTCATCTATGAGCAAAATTATACTAGGGGTTCCGTAAATATGGTCGTTTGAAATTTAGTTTTCTTGATAATTTCAAAACTACAGATTCGATCGTGACGAAATTTTGTATACTAATGGAGAATGATATATTCAAGCTAATTTTCTCTAGATCGCATGATCAGAACCATAGAAACCATAGAAAATCATAACTTCCGAACGGAAAGGCCTAGGGACTTGAAATTTTCAGGATAGGTGTAGATCTGAAATATGGCGTTCACGTTTATCAATGAGCAGAATTATACTAGGGGTTCCGTAAATACGGTCGTTTGAAATTTTGTTTTCTCGATAATTTCGAAACTACGGATTCGATCGAGATAAAATTTCGTATTTTAATCGAGAATGATATATTGAAGCAACATTTTGTCCAGATCGCTTGACCAGAACCATAGAAACCAGAAAAGATCATAACTTCCGAAGTGAAAGGCCTAGGAACTTGAAATTTTTAGGGTGGGTTTGGATCGCGAATTTCACGGTCACGTTCATCAATGAGCAAAATTAGACTAGGGGTTCCGTAAATATGGCCGTTCAAAATATTTTTTTCCTGATAATTTCGAAACTACTGATTTGATTGGAATGAAATTTTGCACCTAGCTGAGGAATAATGTATTCAAACTACGTGCGAAATTTTGTCCAGATCGCAACACCAAGACCATAGATACCGTAGAAAATTCTAGCGAATGATCGAAAAAAATTGGTCAGCTGAAGCACTGACAAGGTCTGGAGTTTCGTCTAAGTTTGAAAATTTCTTTGACAGCTGTCAAAAATTCCTTCAATTGATTTCTAAAACTGGAAAATGCGAATCTACCTACAAGGTGGATGTACGAGCGCTCAAAAGCTCCTGACTTCACGGCAGTGCTTTTCGTAATTTTTTAATCAAGACTTTTAACGTCTGTGAATATATAATTAGAAGTATTTTCATGGCATAGCAGACAGAAAGATGTTGAATTAATTCCGGAAAAATTTTTTCTTCCCCAGGCATGATTTGATCCCACGACTCCAAATTACCGGAATTCCGGAATTCATTCAACATCTTTCTTTCTGCCATGCCACGAAAATATTTCTAATAATTATTATCAAGATCTTAAGACGACTCTGGATCGTGGTATCTCTCTGTTAGGAGATCTGCCTAATGCATTTCAAGTAGATAAAATGCTGGATTTTATCGCAAAATTGTATATTCTCTTTCAACTTTTATCAGGAAATTTTTCCTTAGTGGTATGACGAACTAAGGAGACGATTGTGAAGGTCCTAGAAAAAAAAGTAGGAAGTTCACGAACACCCATAAAAGTGATCCAAATTGTTTACAGAAATTGTTCGAAATGATAGTCACCATTCGTATGATGTGGAGTCTTGGCCAGCGTAATAACGAATTATAACATGCCCGAATTATAACATGAGTTTGCTCACGAATAAGGTCGCAAGCATTTTCAATGCGTTATTTTAGTTCTTCAAAACTATTCACCTCACCGTTACACTAATGTTTTCAAATTATCCCAAAAGAAGGAATCACAGGGGTTAAGATCCGGGGAGCGTGCAGGCCAAGAAATCAACCCACCACGTCCTATCCACATATATGGAAACACATTGCGAAATTCGGAAAAGTCACAAAAATTATACGCTCTGTCAGATGATTTCCCGTAAACTGAACGTATTCAATAAAAAAATTTTGATCTCAATACGTACCGTCAGATCCGGACAGAGAATTTCTCAGATTAGCGGGTAACTTTGATCTCGAAATACTCGGCCCTGGTGAATATTCTATATGAAAGATTTTGGAATTTTGACTTAATTCGATGAGTTCTAGCGCCTGACAAAAAAAGCCTCACCTTTGAAAACACCTTGTATGGAACAGAACAAATATTCCTTAGAGGTATAAAACGGATGATGAAATTGTGAAAAATTGGTTCCCATTTGTAGACTTGGCAACCATAAAATTGAGGTGAGGCGACGATTTTCCAGAAACGTTGAAGATTCCCAAGAGAAGCTTTGGTTGAGATAAAATCGCTCAGGTCTTGAGTTGTCTTTTGCCTTGATTATTTTCCATCTATAGCATCGAAATTTATTGTTGTTGTGCGTCATGGGTATTTGAGTGTACGAAGTAATGAGTTTTCAAAATTGTATGCTCTATAAAGTATGCAAACTTATGCAGGCGAGGACGCATCTTCGTCAAATTATACCGAAAATTAATTCACGGAACGCTTTTCGATACCACTAATTACACATTAAAAAACAATCTTCCCGAGCCATATCCCGTCGACCCACCCTCTTCAGCATCGACTCTGCCACCCGTGGGGGCGGGCGGATTTGCGGTAGGGGATGCAATCAGCCGCCTGACGGCGATGAAAGATGGAGCCACCAGGTGTTGCATAAAGCATCGTGCGTCGACAGGGTGATTTAGCGATCTTATTCGGTTTTTTTTTAATTTCGCGTGGCGATGAGAGAGCGGTTATCTCATCGAATTATAATCGAAGCGGAGGGGTTCTGCGAGAGGGTGGATAATTTATATTTTTCCACCCCCGTGTGGGTTTAACGGCGAAAGATAGGAATTCTGTCTTGAGCTGGTTTGTGGATTTTAGTATCCAAATAGGGGTGGACTTTAGAAGAGTGAAAGTTATTTCGATGTCAATTCTCATTGGTGGTTACCACGAGCATTATTCTAATTTCTTCATTTTTTTAGGATAAGGAAGATAGAAAACATTCATTTTCTTTATATACCACCAAAACCAAAACTTCATATATATATACAGGGTCTTTCACGAGGAACCTCACCCATATTTATACGGGAAACTACTGAACGTATTTTCATGAAATTCAGCACTTATAAGTATTTCACGATGCTGATGAAATCTAAAATATTTTCAAGGCATGAGCACCTCCGGTTTTTCCGGAAATGACGTCAACTTCCGTTTTTCAAATTAGAACACCATTTTTTTATTGCAGAAATAGATTTCTTAGAAAATTTCAAGTTATTTTGATGTAACATTTTTCAGTTTTGGTTGGAAAATTCTCTCTGAGCGGGAAAATTCGAAAAAATAATCGAAAATAGAGCTCCGCTGAAACAAGAATAACTTCGAGGTTTTTGGATGGAAAATTTTCATTTTTGGGATTTTTCAAGATGTAAGATTGATATATCCACATTAAAAATCGAAATCGCGATTCATGATACAGGGGGTGAAAAAATCGCTTTCAAAGTTAGGGATGACAAAATCGTGAAAAATCAATTTTTTCAAATTAGAACCCCATTTTTTTATGGCAGATATTGAATCTACGTTAAAAAATAATGTGAGTGTATGCATCACACCCTTGCCCTAAAATGGATATTTTCTGAGTTATTCACAAAAAACTGTTTTTCGTCTTGAATTTTCAGCTATTTCTTTTCCCTTCACGCCAAAAAGATGAAATTTTCAGGAACTGTTACTTAAACCATGTTTTAGATTTTACTACCCTAATATGCGAGAGAAAAAAGTTACAGGTTGTTCCTAAATAGATGGCGAATTTGGATTCGAATTTGTATCGGAAACCTCTTTATTTCAACTAATCGGCCATCGGTTTTCTCTCCAGTGATAAATAAATAATTCCTTATGAACCATATGCAAAAACTTACCATGTTTTACATTCTTTTTTTTTAATGATAGATATCATTAATTGCAGATCTCTTCCTCCCGATGAAATAAGAAGAGCAACGCACGAAGCATTCCTGAGACGTATAAATAAATGTCTAGAAATTAACGGTCAAAACTTTGAGCATCTTCTCTAGATATAACTGCGAGAGTTTGCCATGGTTATCCTAATAGTAACTTGAAGTCGGTTTCAAGAAGGGGTGAAAAATCTACAGCATGGTTCAAATAACAGTTCCTGAAAATTTCATCTTTTTGGCGTGAAGGGAAAAGAAATAGCTGAAAATTCAAGACGAAAAACAGTTTTTTGTGAATAACTCAGAAAATATCCATTTTAGGGCAAGGGTGTGATGCATACACTCACATTATTTTTTAACGTAGATTCAATATCTGCCATAAAAAAATGGGGTTCTAATTTGAAAAAATTGATTTTTCACGATTTTGTCATCCCTAACTTTGAAAGCGATTTTTTCACCCCCTGTATCATGAATCGCGATTTCGATTTTTAAAGTGGATACATCAATCTTACATCTTGGAAAATCCCAAAAATGAAAATTTTCCATCCAAAAACCTCGAAGTTATTCTTGTTTCAGCGGAGCTCTATTTTCAATTTTTTTTTTGAATTTTCCCGCTCAGAGAGAATTTTCCAACCAAAACTGAAAAATGTTACATCAAAATAACTTGAAATTTTCTAAGGAATCTATTTCTGCAATAAAAAAATGGTGTTCTAATTTGAAAAACGGAAGTTGACGTCATTTCCGGAAAAACCGGAGGTGCTCATGCCTTGAAAATATTTTAGATTTCATCAGCATCGTGAAATACTTATAAGTGCTGAATTTCATGAAAATACGTTCAGTAGTTTCCCGTATAAATATGGGTGAGGTTCCTCGTGAAAGACCCTGTATAGATCAACTAGGTCTCTTCGATGAGTTCTCAACACTATTGAATTCAATGGCATCAAGGGGAAATCAGATCGGATGCACGTTTCAATCACCCCGTTGACGGCCGCTATATTGACGATTTCGAAAAACAGTAAAATAGTGGCCAATAAATAACAATTTTCACGCGGGAAATTTCAAAATTGCAATTATTCTGGCGTAAACATATTTCACTACCAGTTGAACCGCATAACGAAATAATTTTCAACGTCATACCGGGTCGCGCGTTGTGAATAAACAAACCTTTCCCCGAAAAGTAATCAGTGGCGTTGACCATGCATCATTCGAATTGTGATTAGTGGTTGCATTCGTAATTTACCGTCTTTATAATGCATCTGATTAATTTTGATAATGCAGAATCCATTAGCTTCGGTTGATTCGGTGTTTAAAATTTATTGATGATTAAAAATTTTCGTTGATATTTTCATCGGTCGGTTTTTTTTGTTAATGTTAATGAAGTGGTTGTGTATTTATGATCGTTACTGATCGTTCCCCAAGAGAAAATTCCAAGATGATTGGATATCGCACAGGATTCGAAACTCTTTTTAGGTCGTCGAATAAATATATATTTCAAGCTCTAAAAATTACGAAAAGCACTGCCGTGAAGGCAGGAGCTTCTGAGCGCTCGTACATGCACCTTGTAGGTAGATTCGCATTTTCCAGTTTTGGAAACCAATTGAGGAAATTTTTGACAGCTGTCAAACAAATTTTCAAACTAAGGCGATAATCCAGACTTCAAGTCAGTGCTTTAGGTGACCAATTTTTTGTTCGATAATTCGCTAAAATTTTCTACGGTATCTATGGTCTTGGTAATGCAATCTGGACAAAATTTCGCACGTAGTTTGAATACATTATTCCCCAGCTAGGCGCAAAATTTCATTCCAATCAAATCGGTAGTTTCGAAATTATCAGGAACAGAATATTTTGAACGGCCATATTCACGGAACCCCTGATCTATTTTCGCTCATTGATAAACGTGACCGTGAAATTCGCGATCCAAACCCACCCTGAAAATTTCAAGCTCCTAGGCCTTTTTCTTCGGAAGTTATGATTTTCTATGGTTTCTATGGTTCTGGTCATGCGATCTGGACAAAATGTTGCTTTAATATGTCATTCTCGTTTAAATACAAAATTTTATTTCTATCGAAACCGTAGTTTCGAAATTATCGAGAGAACAAAATTTCAAACGAACGTATTCACGGAACCCCTAGTAAAATTCTGCTCATTGATAAACGTGAACGTCACATTTCAGATCTACACCTATCCTGAAAATTTCAAGTCCCTAGGCCTTTCCGTTCGAAAGTTATGATTTTCTATGGTTCTGGTCATGCGATCTAGAGAAATGTAGCTTGAATATATCATTCTCCATAAGTATACAAAATTTCGTCACGATCGAATCTGTAGTTTGGAAATTACCAAGAAAACTTAAATTTCAAACGACCATATTTACGGAACCCCTAGTATAATTTTGCTTATAGATGGAAGTGATCACGACAATCGAGATCCACACCTATCCTGAAAATTTCAAGTCCCTAGGCGTTTCCGTTCAAAAGTTAAAATTTTCTATGGTTCTGGTGATGCGAGCTGAACAAAATTCTGCATGTAGCTTGAACACCTCATTTTCCATTAGAGTGCAAAATTTCATCTCGATCGAATCTGTAGTTTTCAAAGTAATCAGGGAATCAAAATTTCGAGCGGCCATATTTACGGAAACCCTTAGGCGGATTTTGCCCAATAACGAACTCAACCTCGGCATTCGAGATTCGAACCTACCCTGAAAATTTCAAATTTCTAGGACATTCTGTTCGAGAGTTATCGTCTATACGGCCTGCCGGACGGCTGGACGGACGGACAGACTCGAATCTTCCGTCGGATTCGTCATCAGTGAGTCGAACATAGTCGATTGAGACCATTTTCGGCTCAAAATTCGAAAAATACAGACATCGTGACGAAATGATATAGCCCTCGTGTAAGTAGTACGAGTGCTCAAAAAATCCTGGAGTTTATGCCATTTGCTGGTCAAAACATTCACTCTGTTGAACAGACCTGCTGTAGGTTCTCCTTGAGATAACATCAAGATTATTTAGTCTTCAAAACTCACTAGTTTTATTATCATCCTCATTATATTACAGGACAACAGGACGTGATTCTAAGGATAAAAACAAAGTGAAGCATCGCCCCGAGTCGGACATCAGAGGGCACATAGTGGGGCATCTATGAAAGCAGTTGTGAGAATAATGAATCCAGAGTCGTAGTCTTGGAAATAGGAAGTAGTGGTTTATGAAATATGTTTTCTGATATGCTTTTGCACCCAGTTAATAGAATAAAAAATATTTTCATCTGACAAAAATCTAAAAGAGTTTGCTATAATATTGGTTCCCTGTTTTATTTACATTGCTTCTATAGCTCACCTGATACATTTGTAATATTGCTTATTTCCGTCCATTATTGTTTGTTGCACCCAGTCAATAGAATATAAAATATTTTATCTGACGAAAATATGGAAGAGATTGCTATTATTTTGGCTTTACTTTTTATTTACATAGTTTTTGTATTCCACCTGCACCTGATATACATTTGTTATATTGCTTATTTCCGTCCATGCTTTATCCAACACATACCTGTTGTGATGTCTCCTATCTGTTTCATCCCAACTATTTTTTAACCCTTTAACTACGACACTGGCTGAATCACAATGCACCAATCATATATCTCGTTTCAGGCATCATACCTAGCGGGTCTTGAAAATCAGATCGATTTGATTCCCCGGCAACGGCGAGGCTTAATGCCTGGGTTGAGGCGATGGTCGATGCTTTACCATAAACGGTTTAGTTCAGTTACATAATATATTAGTTTCTTATGCTTGAGGCGATGCCTCACTATGTTTTTACCCTTAGAAGGCACCTCTGAGAGGTTGGAGACGCTGCATCATGAACCCCAGAAACCTGTATCTTTGTGAAAATGAAATTCAGTAGGGGGTTTTATATGAACCGAAATAAGTTGCGTTAAGAGAAAGTACTAATTTTTACCAGTGGCGAAGATAATAGCGGCGAGGACTTGCATGAAATAACTACCAATTCCTGAGCTAGAGAAGCACCATTCTCAAGAAAAAAAGTTTGTAGGGTGTGATGCAGTCTTACAGAGCCCACTGACTTGTTATCCCAAAAAATTCACACTGGTAGAAATAAGTACGTATTTTTGAGCGCGAGGGCTACATCATTTCGTCACGATGTCTGTATTTTTCGAATTTTGAGCCGAAAATGGTCTCAATCGGACAGGTTCGACTCACTGATGACGAATCCGTCAAAAAATTCGAGTCTGTCCGTCCGGCCGTAAGCACGATAACTCCCGAACGGAACTACCTAGAGACTTGAAATTTTCAGTGTGGGTTCAGTTCCCGAATGCCTCGGTTGAGTTCGTTTATGGGCCAAATTTCACTAGGGGTTCCGTAAATATGGCCTTTCAAAGTTTTGTTCTCCTGATTACTCGGAAACTACAGATTTGATCGGTTTGCACTCAAATGGAGAATGAGGTGTTCAAGCTACATGTGAAATTTTGTCCAGATCGCATGACCAGAACCATAGAAACCATAGAAAATTGTAACTTTCGAACGGAAATGCCTACGGACTTAAAATTTTCAGGATAGGTGTGGATCTCGAATGTCGTGATCACGTTCATCTATGAGCAAAATTATACTAAGGGTTCCTTAAATGTGGTCGTTTGAAATTTAGTTTTCTTGATAATTTCAAAACTACAGATTCGTTCGTGACGAAAATATGTATACTAATGGAGAATTATATATTCAAGCTACATTTCTCCAGATAGCATGACCAGAACCATAGAAACCATAGAAAATCATAACTTTCGAACGGAAAGGCCTAGGGACTTGAAATTTTTAGGATAGGTGTGTATCTGAAATGTCGCGATCACGTTTATCAATGAGCAGAATTATACTAGGGGTTCCGTAAATACGGTCGTTTGAAATTTTGTTTTCTCGAAAATTTTGTATTTGAATCGAGAATGATATATTAAAGCATGATTTTGTCCAGATCGCATGACCAGAACCATAAAAACCATAGAAAATTAGGCATTCAAAATATTTTGGTCCTGATAATTTCGGAACTACTGATTGGATTGGAATGAAATTCAACAACTAGCTGAAGAATAATTCATTCAAACGTGCGAGATTTTGTCCAGATCGCATCACCAAGACCATAGATAATGTAGGAAATTCTATCGAATTATCGAAAAAAAATTGATCAGCTGAAGCACTGACATGAGGTCCGGAGTTTTCCCTAAGTTTGAGAATTTTTTTGACAGCTGTCGAAAATTCCTTCAATTGTTTTCTAAAACTGGAAGGGTAGGAGGAAATTTAATTCGAAAGGGGGTGCATTTGCGGTTTTTCGCTTATATCTCCTAACCGAAATATCTTTTCATGAAAACTTTGAACATGAAATATGTAGGATTGAAATCTGCCTTCGTAGGCCAAGAAAATTCGACACAAAAATTGGAGATTTTGGGAATAAATGAAGGTAAAAATTTCAAAAATGGAATATCTTCAGTTAGGGACCAGCATTATCCCCACAATTCTATCCCCCTCAATAAGGGATGGTCTTGAATTTCTGTTGTTGTCCTAATTTGATGCAGAATTAAATGCTCCACAACTTTAATGTTTTACGATTTCATGAAAGGCTGGTCAGTATAGAAAACATAAGCAAAAAACCGCAACAAAACCCCCTTATGGCCCACCTTTTCCATCTCTCTTTTCATTGCCATGCTCCGCGGAGAGTCAAAACTCGATCTTATTCTGTTGGAAGTTCAACTTGTGCAAATTTTAGTGTTCAGGTTGAACTTTACCCCATTATCTGAAAAAAAAAACCAAAACTCCCCTGAGGGTGGTAAAAATGCAACAAGTAAATAATAATCTGATATAATCATCCAGATTCATTCATAAAAGTCGTTAAAAAAAATCAATTTTGTTCTCCATGCGAGAGAATATCCCACATTGCCATAAAATACTGGCAGATGCAACAATTCCAGAGAATCTCACCCACAAATACGATAAAGTCATAACTTTGTCCCCCCGAAAATAATCGCCAATTTTATTGCGTCGATATAACAATGCGAACGATTTTCCGAATGTTCCTCACGCATGCCGTTACGTGTGCAGGTCGACACCTTCCTCCCCCTTTCCCTCTACGGGACCCCTTCCACCCCCCGTCCCTCCCGGTCGTGACTCCGCATACGCAACGAGCACGCACAACCCTGAAAAATGTCAATTTGTTCTTCATTAATTCCGACGATATTACATCTGACAACGTCGTAAATTCCGGGGATGGTCCGTAATGAGTTCGTGATGTACCTATACGTCATCCCCTGCGAGGATGTGTTGATTTTTCGTGCGGTGTCTTGACAGGGGGGCTGGGAGGTAATGATTGATTCCACTTGTCGTGGAGGAGCGGTGGAGGGGAGTTTGATGGGAGGGATTTCCTAGAAGAAGGGAAAAATGGTGAGATTCGGCAATATGCTATTTTCTCGAAAGTAAAAGGGATGTTCATATATCACTGTTTTGGTTCAAGTGTAAACACATGTTCACATGTAAACTTCATCTAGTGCCGACATCTAGGCGTCAAAATTTGAGGACCATTAAAAATCCTCGAACATTTTTCCATGTTCACAGAACCCTTCGGAGCGCCTCGAACGCCCAAAAATCTTCAATTATACCACCCAAGCTATTCTTTCCTCGCCCCAATTCCTCTCCCAAATTAAAGGGTTGGATTCCTCACCGAGTGCCATTTGTTGCAATGAAATATTAAGTATTCAGACACCCCGGGCACGTTTCGCATCCATCACGTGACTCCGACGTCTCTCCAGGAACCACGCGAGGACCTCGGAGCCATTTTTCTTCATCACCGTCCCTTGGACGCTCCGTGTGGCGATCCAGGAATGCCATTATTGGTTCTTTCGCGAATGGCAAATTGGGATCTACGTAGTTAATTCGATGGTATCCGTCTTGTTTAGGGGGTGTTGTTCTCTTCCGAGGGGTGCGATAGAAGTGGAGAATTCTTTTTAGAGCCTTGAGCGAGAATCCAACTTGAAGGAATGTACTATCTGAGTGACAATTTTCAGATTATTCGGCATCGTACTGGTTTTAGAACTGCTAAAACCACTCTAAGATTCTGAAATGAACCGTCTTAGGCTTAATTGTTTTTTCAAAACTAATTTGTCATATATGAAGATTTTATTATAATTTTCGAATGATATTTTGTTTTATTTTGACACATGCTTCGAGGGCTCAATCTATAAGAATTTAACAAACCCATTGAAATAATTCCATATGGCTAATAAATCTGAAAAAATATGATAATAAAGATCAGAATATCATAAATTATTTTTCTAGAGCTAAATATCAGAAATTCTTCACCCGCGTTGATCTAGCTGAACCATTTCGTCAAATTTATCACATCCATTTCCGTGATTATATTGAATTATCATAATTCATGAATTCATAAACGATGCCAATTCTTTTTCGTGCCCTTATTTTTTTGCTCGCTTGTTGCTGAATGATTTCTTTTTAATAATTCGAAAAATACCGATCCGATCTAATTTGAACTCTGCCGTCAGTTGAGAAATAACGACACAAATGTTTATGTGGAATTTCGTGGGAATCGTAATATCTACTAAAAGATTAAAAAAAAATTAAAATCAATTTTGATGAAATAAATTCTTTGATTATGTGTAAATTATGGGCAATTCATTTATTTTATTTTTCCTGTGCGCGAAGAATGTTTGGATATTTTTCAAATCAATTGGTATCTTGGGGATAACGGGGTTGAAGATTGTGATTTTTCTCTGTCAAAATCCAAAAATTCAACAGAAAGTTTTGCCTCAAAAATTACAAAGAAAATTGAAGATACGAATGCAATAAAAAATTATTCCTTTCTTTGGTTGATCTCAAAATAATTTTTTTTTCGTATTGTTTGGCGCAAGATTTTTTTCGTGCGCTGAGCTATTTTTTTGTACAGAATTGTGCTAGCCAGCAGGTCGAGATGGCATAGTTGTAGTTTTATGAAACCAATGCCAATGTGGAAATCCATTTTTGTTGTGCGTTTTCTATTTCATTCAAAATTGTGCAGGCTTACCTGCATCACCAATTTTATCGCCTAATTTCGATGAAACAGAAAATTATACGGTGTTAATTTGAAATGGTACCACCCTTAATATCTCGGCCCCCAGGCAAAGTCAGAAAAAAAGCAAAAAGAGGTAAACTTAGTTTCGTAGGGGGACATTTTATACGGTTGGTTGCAATCAATTTGTATCAACCCTGTGAACGTGATGATAGCCACCCCTAAAATCTTGAATGAAAAGGGGGGTTGAGTGACACCTTGCCTCAGAGGTAATCCAAGTGCCTTTTCGAAAATACCATACACTCGACCTTTTTTGTACCTCAAGATGTAGAAGAATTGAAAGTAAGAAAACACACAGCATGCCGAGAAATTCAAGTTGAATTTTTCCAAGAAGTAAGGTCGAATTTGAAAATAGGTTATATTTTGTCGAAAAATAATGGAAAACATTTTCAAAATCTTTTATGGTAAAATTTTTTTTATGTTTCATTGCAGCTCTTGCTATCATCATTCTATTATTCTTTTTTTTCGGAAGTAAGGTAAAAGTACCAGTAATCGTCAGCTTAAGGAAAACTCATACTTGATGTTATTTGTTCAACATGTACATTATCTTTCAAAAATCTGAAATTTGAAACTTATATAAGTTGAAGCGTCTATTTCATGATAAAATGAAAAATATTGTTGTGAGATGTTGCAAAACTAAAATAATAAATAAAATAATGAAATACCACCATTTGTCCCAGTATCCGTCACCTTAGAATTTTACCTGAACCAGTTATCGTCATAGAAGTGTCTGAATGTCCGTCGATACCAATAATACTTCCATGATGAACAAAATCATCAAGAAAATCACTCGTATACAAAATTTAAAACATTTCATTTAGTTGATTCACAAGATGAGCAATAACATTTTTTAGCACTCTTACATATACGTTTGCACATACTTCATGTGCCCAGCATTTACAGTTTAGACATTGTATCATATCTTGTTCGATTTGGTCTTCACAAATTATACCATCTATCTGTGGATTCGAATGCAAAATTTTCTTCGCCCCTGCATTGCTTCTTTTTTCCTTTACCACCAACCTTGATACCTTTTTGCTTATTCGCAATTTCTTCTCTCTTCCTTTCTTTTATTCTCTTCCCTTTTTTTAAATTTTTCAGCTTCCTTTTTTTATTTCATCGAAAAATAGGTTTGCCATTCAAAAGGAAGTTGCAACAGCAGGAACATTTTCTTCAGATTTCCTATTTTTTGCGTTAGAATCCATAGTAGGTGTAGACGGCCAGAATAAAGTCCTTCATTATTGTAGGTTTCAATAACATAACTTCTGATGGTGACTGGTGTGTCGGTGCTTTTTCCAATTCTTCTGCTACTGTATTATTGCAGTCTAATGTCCAATTAGTATTCGTCAGTTGCTGGTCCCTACGATCGTCATAGCAGTTAAAAACGCTCTACTCAACACACCCTTCGCAAGACACTATGACGAATACTGGTCCGCGTAAAATTTGAATTTCGATAATATGGGATTCTTAAATAGTTTACTCATTGTAGTATCGAGAGGAGAGATTATACTATTCTCATCTCAAATGCATTTGTCCCAGTAATCGTCGTAGGTCACGATTACTAAGACATGGCGGTGTTTTATGGTACCAGTATTCGTCATAGTCGAATTATGAAGTTTTGCAATATTTGAACTGAAATTTTCACAAGAAATGTCTTTTTCAATCAATCGGTAACACAACAAATCCAAAAGATCCTTACTACTTTGTTCCTGCGAAGTTTAGTGTAAGACCCAAAATATCACTCATCTTAACGAATTGACTAAGAAATCACAATAACTCGTTACTTCCGCTGCAATCGCTTTTTCACAACTTAATGGACAACAGTGCTGAAAATATTACGCCGACTACTTTGGTTTAGTTACGATGTTCTGATGCAGATCCCATTTCATAACCAATGATCGACAAGCTAAATGTACCCACATGCTTAATAATTAGCAAAATTGGCCTAATATGACGAAAGCTAGTTCATTGACGAATACTGGTACTTTTACCTTATTAACAAAAAAATTTAGAAAAGCACTGCCGTGAAGGCAGGAGCTTTTGAGCGCCCGTACATGCACCTTGTAGGTAGATTCGCATTCTTCAGTTTTAGAAACCAATTGGAAAGATTTTGACAGCTGTCAAAAAAAATTCAAACTAAGGCGAAAATCCAGACTTCACGTCAGTGCTTTAGGTGACCAAGTTTTTTCTCAATAATTCGCTAGAATTTTCTTCGGTATCTATTGTCTTGGTGATGCGATATGGACAAAATCTCCCACGTAGTTTGAATACATTATTCTTCATATATGTGCGAAATTTCATTCCAATCCAATAAGTAGTTTCGAAATTATCAGGAAAAAAATAGTTTGAACGGCTATATTTACGGAACCCCTAGTCTAATTTTGCTCGTTGATGAACGTGGCCGCACAATTCGCGATCCGAACCTATACTGAAAATTTCAAGTCCCTATGCCTTTCCGTTGGGAAGTTATGATTTTCTATGGTTTTTATGGTTCTGATCATGCGATCTGGACAAAATTGTAGCTCGAATTATCATTCTCGATTTAAATACAAAATTTCGTCACGATCAAATCCATAGTTTTTAAATTATCAAGAAAACTAAATTTCAAACGGCCATATTTACGGAACCCCTAGTCTAATTTTGCTCGTTGATGAACGTGGCCGCACAATTCGCGATCCGAACATATACTGAAAATTTCAAGTCTCTAGGCCTTTCCGTTCGAAAGTTATAAGTTTCTATGGTTTCTATAGTTCTGGTCATGCGAGTTGGACAAAATTCCACATGTAGCTTGAACACCTCATTTTCCATTTGAGTGCAAAATTTCATCTCGATCAAATCTGTAGTTTTCAAGAAATCAGGGGAACAAAACTTTGAACGGCCATATTTACGGAACCCTTGGGCGAATATTGCCCGATAACGAACTTAACCGCGGCATTCGAGATACGAACCTACCCTGAAAATTTCAAGTTTCTAGGTCGTTCCATTCGAGTGTTATCGTGTATACGGTCCGACGGACGGATTTTGTCGATTGACACCATTTTCGACTCAAAATTCGAAAAATGCAGACAGAAATTATATAGCCCTCGTGTGAGTAGAACAAGCGCTCAAAAATACAGCATGCGGTGAAAGGAATTCTGGCAACTTCCACATCGACCGGTTCGAACATAACCACAAGGAACCCAACTCTATCCGATAAAACGATCAGAACGTTAATGTCTCAATTGCGAAATAATCGAATAAATGCGACGGGGGGCAAATTGAGAAACATCAATAAAACACCGACGGCGCAATAAGTTCGAATGATATTCCAGGATCCCCCACGTCAAAGATGTTGTCCTCCGAAGCAGTGGCCTACTTGATATGCTGGCAACGATTTCGCTCGCCATCATTCCTCTTCCGTCTACTGAAGTTTTCTGCCCGCGATATTCAGCATTCAGCGGGGGTGATATAAGTCTTTCCGGCAATGCACGTCCTGAATTACGAGATGGACGGAGTTCTGAAGAGAGAGATGGCCGATGCGATTCTTTGGGACTCGATATCGTGTAATTGATGCAAGATAATTCGATGTCTTCCGAATCTGGCACGATAACACTGAGAGAAATGCAAGACGTTTATACCTACCTGCTACAAAGTTGTTGTTGACTATACAGGGTGGTTTTCAAGGTGAGGCTTTTTTTTGACATGTGCTACAACTCATCAAAAAGATCATTTCGCCGGAAGTTGATCATTATAAAATATTCAGTTTGAAGGAAGTGCAGAAAATCTTGGGCATCAATATCTTAATACGACTCTGTTAGGAGATCTACCATGAATCACGGTGCCATATCCATTCCAGCAAGTAGATAAGGTGCTGGATTTTATCGCAAATTTGTGAATTCTCTTTCAACTTTGATTAGGAGATTTTTCCTGAAAGGAAAAATTACTACGTAATCGAAAAAAAAATAGGAAATTCACGAACTCGCTGAAAAAATTTATTCGATTTTTTTACAGGAATTGTTCGAAATGTGCACTGCATTCGTTCGATGTGCACAAAGTCTTGCCTGGCGTAATAACGAATTATTACATACAGTAACCGGTAACTATCACATCAGTTTGCTCACGAATAATATCTCAAGAAAAGTCACAAAAATCATACGCTCTGTCAGATGAAACTGAACGCACTGAATTCTCTAAAATGATCCCAGGCAAGCCAATAAATCGATCCACCACGTCCTAGCCACCTATTTGGAAAAAAATTATTGGGAAAACAAAAATCATACGCTTTCTCAGATGATTTTCTGCATACTGACGTCTGATATTAAACACATATTTGAATCTCAATACGAACCTAAGTCAGATCCGGGCTGAAATTTTCTCAGATTCGCGGGTTTCTTTGATTTCGAAATACTCGGCCTTGAGTGAATATTTTATACAAAGATTTTTGGAATTTTGACTCATTTTGATGAGTTCTATCACCTGTCAAAAAAAAGCCTCACCTTTGAAAAATGAACACTATGATTATGAGTACCTAACAACTGTTACTTTATTGACGGCCAGTTTCTTCACATCCGAATAAATAACTACTATCTTAATCTATTCTCTAGTCGGTGAAACAGTGTTAACATCAAATATCGTTGACATTAATCTTAAAAAATTATACATTTGAGTTTTCAGTATTTTCAGTTGTGTTGTTGTATGTTATTCTATAAGAGGCAATAAGTACTTAAATGTGTGCCCAAAAGGAAAGAGAAAATAAGGAAAAAGAAGAACATGAGGTAAAAATGGGAAATCTACTCATGAAGAGGAAATCGAAAGAAAACAATTATAGAATATTAATTATGATGTAAAATAATAATAATTTGAATTTTTATCCACTAATTTTCCAAATTGTATGTACCCTTCATTTCATTGAACTTTGGATTATACTTATTGCTATTTACGATCCTCAGACTTACTTTTGAATATAAAATTTTGAATTGTTGATATGAAAAAATTACGAAAAGCACTGTCGTGAAGTCAGGAGCTTTTGAGCGCTCGTCCATCCACCTTGTAGGTAGATTCGCATTTTCCAGTTTTAGAAATCAATTGAAGGAATTTTCGACGGCTGTCAAAAAAATTCTGAAACTTAGGCGTAACTCCAGACTTAATGTCAGTGCTTCAGCTGACCAATTTTTTTTTCGATAATTCGCTAGAATTTTCTACGATATCTATGGTCTTGATTATGTGATCTGGACTTCGCACGTAGTTTAAATACATAATTCCTCAGCTAGGTGCAAAATTTCATTTTAATCCAATCAGTAGTTTCGAAACTATCAGGAAAAAATATTTTGAAGGGCAATTATCGAGAAAACAAAATCTCAAACGACGATGAACGTGAACGCTACATTTCAGATCCACACCTATCCTGAAAATTTCAAGTCTCTAGGCCTTTCCGTTCGAAAGTTATGATTTTATATGGTTTCTATGGTTCCGGTCATGTGATCTGAAGAAATGTAGCTTGAATATACCATTCTCCAATAGTATACAAAATTTCGTCACGATCGGATCTGTAGTTTTGAAATGATCAAGATAACTAAATTTCAAACGACCATATTTACGGAACCCCTAGTATAATTTTGCTCATAGATGAACGTGATCACGAAAATCGAGATCCACACTTATTCTGAAAATTTCAAGTCCCTAGGCGTTTCTGTTCGAAAGTTACAATTTTCTTTAGTTTCTATGGTTCTGGTCATGCGATCTAGACAAACACATGTAGCTTGAGCACCTCAATCTCCATTTAAGTGCAAAATTTCATCTGGATCAAATTTGTAGTTTTCAAGTAATCAGGGGAACAAATTTTTGAACGGCCATATTTACGGAACCCCCGGGGGAATTTGGCCCATTACCGAACTCAACCGAGGCATTCGGGAACTGAACCCACACTAAAAATTTCAAGTCTCTAGGTTGTTCCGTTCGAGAGTTATCGTGCTTACGGCCGGACGGACGGCCGGACGGACAGACTCGAATTTTCCGACGGATTCGTCATCAGTGAGTCGAACATAGTCGTTTGAGACCATTTTAGGCTAAAAATTCGAAAAATACAGACAAATGATATAGCCCTCGTGTAAGTAGTACGAGCGCTCAAAAAGTAACAATAAAATTTTATCATAGCCAGTTTGTTGGAAGCCTAAGGAAATGGCCTCATATTTAAGAAAATTACGAAAAGCACTGCCGTGAAGGCAGGAGCTTTTGAGCGCTCGTACATGCACCTTGTAGGTAGATTCGCATTTTCCAGTTTCAGAAATCAATTGAAGGAGTTTTCGACAGCTGTCAAAAAAATTCTGAAACTTAGGCGAAACTCCAGACTTCATGTCAGTGCTTCAGCTGATCAATTTTTTTTCGATAATTCGCTATAATTTTCTACGGTATCTATGGTCTTGGTGGTGCGATCTGGACAAAATCTTGCACGTAGTTTGAATACATTATTACTCAGCAAGGTGCATAATTTCATTCCAATCCGATCAGTCGTTTCGAAACTATCAGAAAAATAATATTTTCAACGGTCATATAAGTTACAATTTTCTATGGTTTCTATGGTTCTGGTCATGCGATCTTGACAAAATATTGTTTCAATATATCATTCTCGATTAAAATACAAAATTTCATTTCGATCGAATCTGTAGTTTCGAAATTTTCGAGAAACCAAAATTTCAAACGACCGTATTTACGGAACCCCTAGTATAATTTTGCTCATAGATGAAAGTGATCACGACAATCGAGATCCACACCTATTCTGAAAATTTCAAGTCCCTAGACCTTTCCGTTCGAAAGTTATGATTTTCTATGGTTTCTATGGTTCTGGTCATGTGATCTGGAGAAATGTAGCTTGAATATATCATTCTCCATAAGTATACAAAATTTCGTCACGATCGAATCTGTAGTTTTGAAATTATCAAGAAAACTAAATTTCAAACTACCATATTTACGGAACCCCTTGTATAATTTTGCTCATAGATGGACGTGATCACGACATTCGAGATCCACACCTATCCTGAAAATTTCAAGTCCCTAGGCCTTTCCGTTCAAAAGTTACAATTTTCTGTGGTTTCTATGGTTTTGGTCATGAGATCTGGACAAAATTTCACAAGTAGCTTGAACACCCCATTCTCCATTTGAGTGCCAAATTTCATCTTGGTCGAATCTGTAGTTTTCAAGTAATCAGGAAAACAAAACTTTGAACGGCCATATTTACGGAACCCCTGGTGGAATTTGGCCCATTAACGAACTTAACCGAGGCATTCGGGAACTGAACCCACACTGAAAATTTCAAGTCTCTAGGTTGATCCGTTCGAGAGTTATCGTGCTTACGGCCGGCCGGACGGACGGACGGCCGGACGGACGGACAGACTCGAATTTTCCGACGGATTCGTCATCAGTGAGTCGAACAAAGTCGATTGAGACCATTTTCGGCTCAAAATTCGAAAAATACAGACATCGTGACGAAATGATATAGCCCTCGTGTAAGTTGTACGAGCGCTCAAAAAATGAGGGAAATATGTATTGTTGAAGCAATAATTGACAAAATTGCTTCGCTAAAATTGATTCGTAACAAGGAAAAAAATTTAATTTCAAATAAACCTTCTTTCGTGCTCATTTTCCTGCGGGAGACAAAACCCATCGCCATCAGCCCACCAATAAATCCCCGATCCCATCTTGTCGCCCGCTATATCTGCGCGCCATCCTGATATACGCCCACGCCAGACGTTCACGTTCGATTATCCCGAAAATGTATAGCAAAATTCAAATGAGGCCACATAAATACCCGGAAATGCACTCGGTACACCTCGATCGGACGTTAGATGGTCGCCAGGTTGATCTCTGACATCCTTAAATCAGGGTAGGCTTTGTAAGTGCGGGAATTAAAGTGCCCGTTCGTCTTCGGCGCGGGCGTTAAAGTTGAATAGTTTCCAACATTTCGGCTTCTATTAATAATGGGCGAGGATAATTCCCAGCCCGCCGCCGCCAATTTAATTGGATGTGAATAATGAACCTGTTTGAATCGCGCTCTTATTGTCGGACTTGGGTAATGGCGTTTTTTGGGGGGTCAAAGTGTCGAGGGAGTTGCGGTTCGGGGATGCGAAATGTGGTGTAATTGAGAAGGATCGAATTATTGCTGTTGATAATTCACAACTTCAATGCAGGAATGTCACAAAATGAAATTTTGTGCTGATTCAACATTAATATAGGTATTTTTCAGATCAACTTATGTCCTAAAATGCACCCCTGAGGAGTGAGAGCCCCTTCATCATAACACTGTATTTTTGCGAATATTTTGTCAAATTTGGCACATACAAAAGAAATTCAGAATGCGGATATTGGATAAGCTAAATTGTTTGGTGACAAAATAGTATATTATTCAACGAACGGTAATGTAGGTCATAACTCACGCAGAGTAAGTTTGCAGCACGAGCCTAAGGCGAGTATTGTAATTCATCAAGTGAGTTATGACCATAACCGCTAGTTGAATACTATACTTCATCTACGACTATTACAATAAATACTAAGATACAAGTACAGAGAAAAACCTTAATAGTTACCTATAACAATGCATTATTTATGTTGATTGTGTTTCTTAGCAGGGAGTAGAAAGTCCACAAGGGCGATGCTTTATATACAGGGTGTCCGGGAAAATGTGGGAAATCTCTCGGATTCAGATAAAACATGAAGAAATGAGATGACAAGTTTCCATATTTTTTTTTCCTAGCGGCCCTCTCTACGGAGATACGGCCTCCTAGATGAAGCCACTGGAAATTCATTTTACTGGAATAAATTTTAAACTATTTAATATAATTAAATGAAAATTTGATTTGATAAACAGTGGTAGGGACCTCTCAGAATACTGCCCTTAAATTTGAATTAGCTCGTTCAGTTTACCAGGGGCGGACTAGGTTGTAAATTCTAATGCTTACATTTTCAACACCCTGTATGATAAGGAGTTAAAAAAACCAATTCGGATATCTTGAACTTTACGCTAAAGAAAAGGTACTATTGTTCATTGTCGATAAAATGAACCGTTTTCGAATAACAAAATGATAATAGAAGTAATTTTTGAGCGCTCGTACTAGTTACACGAGGGCTATATCATTTCGTCACGATGTCTGTATTTTTCGAATTTTGAGCCAACGGAACGGAATGTTCTAGAAACTTGAAATTTTCAGGATAGGTTCGAATCTCGAATGCCGCGGTTAAGTTCGTTATTGGGCAAAATTCGCCGAGGGGTTCCGTAAATATGGCCGCTCGAACTTTTGTTTTCCCGATTTCTTTGAAACTACAGATTCGATCGAGATGATATTCTGCAATCTAATGGAAAATGAGGTGTTCAAGCTACATGCAAAATTTTGTTCAGCTTGCATCACCAGAACCATAGAAACCATAGAAAATTGTAACTTTTGAACGGAAACGCCTAGGGACTTGAAATTTTCAGAATAGGTGTGGATCTCGATTGTCATCTATGAGCAAAATTATACCAGGGGTTCCGTAAATATGGTCGTTTGAAATTTAGTTTTCTTGATAATTTCCAAACTACAGTTTCGATCGTGACGAAATTCTGTATACTAATGGAGAATGATATATTCAAGGTACATTTCTCTAGATCGCATGACCACAACCATAGAAACCATAGAAAATCATAACTTTCGAACGGAAAGGCCTATGGACTTGAAATTTCCAGGGTGGGTTTGGATCGCGAATTTCACGGTCACGCTCATCAATGAGCAAAATAAGACTAGGGGTTCCGTAAATATGGCCATTCAAACTATTTTTTTCCTGATAGTTTCGAAACTACTGATCGGATTGGAATGAATGTTTTCCACCTAGCTGAGGAATAATGTTCTCAGACTACGTGCAAAATGTTGTCCAGATCGCATCACCAAGACCATAGATACCGTAGAAAATTCTAGCGAATTATCGAAAAAAAATTGAACCGCTGAAGCACTGACATGAAGTCTGGAATTTCGCCTAAGTTTCAGAATTTTTTTGACAGCTGTCGAAAATTCCTTCAATTGATTTCTAAAACTGGAAAATGCGAATCCACCTACAAGGTGCATGTACGAGCGCTCAAAAGCTCCTGCCTTCACGGCAATGCTTTTCTAATTTTTTTATTTCTCTTGAAAAGAAACATGAATTCTAATTTTTTTTTTCTGCAACAAAGTGTGATACGAAAGTTATTCGAGGAACAAAAAAAATGTAGTTTATGTTATTGAATCCGACAAAATTTGTTGAATCCACTTATGAAGTGTTTAATTGATTATTTCTAATTAGCGTATTTGGATTCAATCGTTGCAAGCTTTAGTGAGAGTACATTTCTAAAAAATTATTTTTGTTGAGTTCATTTTTTGGGCCAAAACTGCATTATTAAGAATCTTTGTAATTTTGTCGGAATCAATAACGTAAACTAAAACTTTTCTGTTCCTTGAATAACTTTCGTATCACACTTTGTTGCAGACAAAAAAAAATTAGAATTCATGGTTCTTTTTAATACAAATGAAATAATTACTTACGGTTCATTTTATCGACAATGAACACGAGTACCTTTTCTTTAGCTTAATGTTCAAGGTATCCAAATTTGTTTATTTCAACTCCTTATCATACAGGGTGTTGAAAATGTAAGCATTAAAACGTACAACCTAGTCCGCCCCTGGTAAACTAAATGAGCTAATTTAAATTTAAGGGCTGTATTTTAAGAGGTCCTTACTATTGTTTATCATATCAAATTTTCATTAAATTATATCAAGTAGTTTGAAATTTATTCCAGTAAAATGAATTTCCAGTGACGTCATTTAGGAGGCCGTATCTCCGTTGGGAGGGCCGCTAGGAAGAAAAATTATGGAAACTTGTCACCTTATTTTTTCAAGTTTTATCTGAATCCGAGAGATTTCCCTCATTTTCCCGGACACCCTGTATATAGCTAAATTCATTAAAATATGCCGAAAATACATTATCTGTAAACGATGACTTAATAATCTTACTGCTACACCAACCTTCAAAATTGTTGTATACACCTTTATATTTTTTTTGGGATTTTTCGGGCAACAAATTCTGTATGAGAACATTGGCTGATTGTCTTATTTCTGAAGGTGTACATAATAATTCATCTTCACTATCTGAATTCATCTTTTCCAGCAAAGCATCTACAATAATAATTAGGTATCAACTTAATTTGAGAAAACGTCAAAATTATTCAAGTGACTTCCCCCCAATACGAATAGTTCCCTTTCGGCCAATCGGCTTGTTCAGAAGCACAGACAGGCAGTTATAGCAGTGAGTTTTGATAACTCACGGTGTTTGTTTGCAGATACTATTACTTGCTCAAAAGTACTAGAATAATGAAAATATAATTCAGTAGGAGTAGATAAAAACTAATTTCGACCATTGGCGGAAATAATGGAGGGGACTCAATTCTTGAGCTCTCAATCTGAATATAATTTCGATCAAAAATTGAGATTATCTTGACGTTTAAAAAAAATGAGAAGATACACTAGGGAGGGCAGTTCCCCTTCGAAAACCCTCCAGCACAATTCACTGTATTTAACAGGTATAAATGCTGTGCCATCCTCCAGAAGTTCCAGTTTCAGTACTTTCCATGAATGAATGAAAATGCATTCGTCGATTAAATAAGAAACGTTGCCGAATACTACGCAATCCTGCCCCGACCAGAGCTACCTAAGAAACTTCAACGCCGGATCCGGCAAAATTGCCCGAGGGACCTTCCGTAAATCACAATAACATTTTCTTCATCCAGTAGTGGTAGTGGGAAAGTGCGAGAATAAGAAGCGGGCCGCGGAAATGGGTTTCGCAAGTGCGGTCTAAATGTAATAATGTTGTCTTGTTTAAACTCGAGAGACGCTCGAAACGCCAGCAGGAACTCGGGAATGTAACTTGTTTGCGGGCATTCCATCAAAGGGAGCTTCCTGCTCGTTTTACGACGCAGACGAAATATGCGAATTGCTCGGAGATATTTGGAATATTTTAAGTGAAATAGTGAAATAAAGTTCTACGCTTTGAGCTCGCATATAAGTCTTCATACGGCAAGAAGTACATTAAAGCAGAGTGATATATTATATTGTTACGTCTTTGAATATACTAGAGCCCAAATATAGTGTAACACCTTGTAGTTATAAGTCATCAAGTCTGTCCTCATTTTTGGTATGAAAAAGGCAGGGCACATGGACACGTGCCCACCCAACCAGCATAATGAAAAGAGAGACATTTCTGGAATAAGCATTTCATTTGCAGCAATCATGGAGTTTTTTATTTTTTGTTGATTTTATAGAAGAATATTCGTCAGTGTCAGTTTTTCGGTTTTCTGAATTCCCAACATATCCAAGAATAGCAAAAACTAGAATTTCATCGGAGAATAATCTCCAGGAAAACCCATCATCAGCCATCATAGAATTTTAACAGACCAATATTGAAACTACCCCATCAACATCCGCCATTAAGAGTGCAATTATTTGGTGATATTCATACAAAAATTATAAAAAGCACTGCCGTGAAATCAGGAGCTTTTGAGCGCTCGTTCATCCACCTTGTAGGTCTATTCGCCTTTTCCAGTTTCAGAAACAAAATGAAAAATTTTTTGACAGCTGTCAGAAAAATTCTCAAATTAAGGCGAAACTCCAGACTCCACTTCAGTGCTTTAGCTGAACAATTTTTTTTTCGATAATTCGCTAGAATTCTCTATGGTATCTATGGTCTTGGTAATGCGATCTGGACAGAATTTGGCACGTAGTTTGAATACATTAATATTCAGCTATGTGCAAAATTTCATTCGAATACAATCAGAAGTTTCGAAATGATCAGGAAACAAATATTTTGAACGGCCATATTTACGGAACTCCTGGTCTAATTTCGCTCATTGATGAACGTGACCGCGATATTCGCGATCCCAACCTTCCCTGAAAATTTCAAGTCCCTAAGCCTTTCCGTTCGAAGTTATAATTTTCTATGGTTTCTCATGCGATCTGAACAAAATGTAGCTTGAATATATCATTCTCCATTGAAATACAGAATTTTGTCTCGATTGAATCCGTAGTTTCGAAACTATTGAGAAAACTAAATTTCAAACGACCGTATTCACGGAACCCCTAGTATTATTCTGCTCATTGATAACCGTGAACGCGACATTTCAGATCCACACCTATTCTGAAAATTTCAAGTCCCTAGGCCTTCCCGTTCGAAAGTTATGATTTTCTATGGTTTCTATGGTTCTGGTCATGCGATCTGAAGAAATTTAGCTTGAATATATCATTCTCCATTAATATAGAAAATTTCGTCACGATCGTATCTATAGTTTTGAAATTATCAAGAAAACTGAATTTCAAACGACCGTAAGTACGGAACCCCTAGTATAATTTTGCTCATAGATAAACGTCATCACGACATTCGACATTCGAGATCCACACCTATCCTGAAAATTTCAAGTCCCTAGGCATTTCCGTTCAAAAGTTACAATTTTCTATAGTTCTAGTCATGCGATCTGGACAAAATTTCAGATGCAGCTTGAACACCTCATTCTCCATTTGGGTGCGAAATTTCATTCCGATCGAATCCGTAGTTTCGAAGTAATCAGTAGAACAAAATTTTGAGCGGCCATATTTACGGAACCCCTGGTGGAATTCTGCCCATTAACGAACATAACCGAGGCATTCGAGATCTGAATCTAAACTGAGAATTTCAAGTCTCTAGGTTGTTCCGTTCGACAGTTATCGTGCTTACGGACGGCCGGACGGACAGACTCGAACTTTCCGAAGGATTCGTCATCAGTGAGTCGAACATAGTCGATTGAGACCATTTTCGGCTCAAAATTCGAAAATACAGACATCGTGACGAAATGATATAGCCCTCGTGTAAGTAGTACGAGCGCTCAATACTGAATACAAGCAAAATTTTGAAGTGTTTACTGATTCGGGCCAAATTTCGGAGAAAAAAGCTTTGTTCTCAAAAAAAAATTGAAAGAAACCTATAGAAACGATTTCAGTCAGGGCAAACTTTTTTCGGTTTTCGGATAAACTTACTCAAAATAAAAACCTGATTGTACACACGAAAGATATCTCCAGGATCAAGAAAAGATGAACTTTTTTCTCAAGAAGAACCTTTTAGATGATATAAAGCTAAGTCAACATTGTCAAGAGTGTCATGAAACTTGAGGTTATATACTTATATAGGTTACAGGGTGTTTTTTGAGGTGAGTCTTTTTTTCGACGGGTGCTAGAAGTCATCAAAAGAGATCATTTTGCCAGAATTGGCTTGTATCAAATATTCAATCTGAAAAAAGTGGAAATAACTTGGGCATCAATATCATAATACGAGTCTAGATCGTGTTATCTATTTGTTAGGAGATTCCCTCATAAGGTAAATAAAGTGCACGACGATCTTTTCTATAGGCACTACAATTTATCCCAAATTTGTGTATTCCCTTTCTACTTTTATTCTTATTATTTCTACAAATTCAAAATTTTTTTTCGATAATTCGCTAGAATAATCTACGGTATCTATGGTCTTGGTAATGCGATCTGGACAAAATTTCATTTCAATCCAATGAGTAGTTTCGAAATGATCAAGAAAAAAATATTTTGAACGGTCATGTTTACGGAACCCCTAGTCTAATTTTGCTCATTGATGAACGTGACCGCCAAATTCGCGATCCAAACCTACCCTAGGCCTTTCCGTTCGAAGGTAATGATT
This sequence comes from Aphidecta obliterata, assembly GCA_963966015.1. NCBI lineage: Eukaryota > Metazoa > Arthropoda > Insecta > Coleoptera > Coccinellidae > Aphidecta > Aphidecta obliterata. Next base: position 13,208,888 of record OZ014435.1, on the reverse strand, counting down.
TTCTATGGTTTCTATGGTTCTAGTCATGCGATCTGGGAGAAATGTAGCTTGACTCCGTAAAATACAAAATTTCGTCACAATCGGATCCGTGGTTTTGAAATTATCAAGAAAACTAAATTTCAAACGACCATATTCACGGAACCCCTAGTCCAATTTTGCTCATTGATGAACGTAACCGCGATATTCGAGATCCACACCTATCCTGGCAATTTCAAGTCCCTAGGCCTGTCCATTACAATGTTATAATTTTCTATGGTTTCTATGGTTCAGCTCATGTGATCTGAACAAAATTGCATGTAGCTTGAACACGTCATTCTCCATCTGAGTGCAAAATTTCACCTCGATCGAATCAGTACCTTCGAAGTAATCAGGAGAACAAAATTTCGAACGGCCATATTCACGGAACTCTGGTCAAATTTTGTCCAATAACGAACTCAACCGCGGTATTTGGGAACTGAACCCACACTGAAAATCTCAAGTTTCTAGGTTGTTCCTTTCGAGAGTTATCGTGTATACGAACGGCCGGATGGACGGACAAACTCGAATTTTTTGACGGAATCGTCATCAGTGAGTCGAACTCTGTCGATTGAGACCATTTTTGGCTGAAAATTTGAAAAATACAGACATCGTGACGAAATGATATAGCCCTCGTGTAATCTTGTTCTTTTCTTCTGTGTGATTTTATTGTACATTTTTTTTCTCTTCGGTTCTGTTTGTTTTTTTGTCATTTGTTATACTTATATATTCTTGTTTGTGCAATATTTCCGTTGGAGTCATACTCATATTTGACCAAGCATCAAATTTCATCAAACTTAAAATAGAATAACTAATATGATTTTCACCACATTTGTGGAATTCCACGACACCTGTTTCGTTGGCACAGCAACATCATAACCACCTGAAGATTTTGCTGTGCCAACGGTCACAGATCCTCACCCTTGAAAACACCCTGTATAATTGTTCTATAATATAGTCACTTGAAAATGCTTCATTCAAAATTTCTTCAATGTTATAACTTCATATTAATATTTCATAGGAAATAACTTTCAATTAATAAACATTCACGATTGTTAGGAATTCCAGAAAATATACTGAAAATTCATCGTTTGAATAGTGAGACTCTTTCTCTATCAGGCATCACCTTGGTGCAGTACCCACTTCAAATGCAAGATATCTTCCTCCGAACCCATAAAAAATAAAATCACGTAATGCACATTCAATTGACTTCGCGACTTCAGCCCCGTTACAATAATAACCAACGACGAGTGGGGTACCACAAGTCCGAACAACGAACTACCAATATTCAATTCAGTTTCATCTGGTCGATTGCGTGGGAATAAGATAGCAAATTATATTTCAATTAGTATTTTTCGTGACTTCAACTTAACAAAACCTTAATTACTCTTCTACCGCCGCGGCGCATGCACAAACGGGTGATTTTCAACGGTTTGTGAGATGTGAGTATCCCAACGACGTCCAATCACGTAAACCTAATAAATTTCGGGATTAAAATGCAACACTGAGGAATAATTAAGCGACAAGACGTCGAGTGAGTAAGTTATGGGTGATAACGGAAGTCAATTCAAGGTAAATCTATTGAAACTATTGAGAGTTGAATTACAACCACCAACATTGGGATTCTTTCCAGAAGAACAGTACCTACCTGTGTTTCTTGTATAATGAATGGTTGTGACAATAACTAACACCAGTGGTTCTCAATCAATGTGGCGAGTCCCCGTGAAGGGACAACAAATATATAAATAGCGACGTGAGGAATCGGAAAACATTGTGAAAAATATTTTTGGGTTAGAGAATAGAAAAAGAACATATGTTACCTGCTGATACCAAAATAATAAAATTTTCAGCAGTATGTAAATGCAAAAAAAGGGAGAAACAAGATTAAGAACCGCTGATTCACACAGATTTACTGAGCATTACTCGGTGAAACTGATACTTATCAGTCATATTTAATATTCATGACCCAACATGTTGGAGTTGCATATTTCTGCATGTGATGCAATAGTTTCTGCAACTCACCCGAACCTGATTACGAATTAATAAGTTCGAGAAATAGCCACGGAATGCAAAAAAAAAATTTCAAAAATGATTATATTCAGTCAAATCAAGATTGAAATAGGTTAGACATCAGAAGTTACGAAATAATCAGGAAAAAAATATTTTGAACGACAATATTTACGGAACCCCTAGCTTTATTTTGCTCATCGATGAACGTGACCTCGACATTCGAGATCCAAATCTACCCTGAAAATTTCAAGTCTGTAGTTTTTCCGTTTGAAAGTTATAATTTTCTATGTTTCCTATGCGATCTGGACAAAATTTCAATCGAATCAGTAGTTTCGAAAACAAAATTTCAAACGGCCATATTTTCGGAACCCCTGCTTGAATTTTGCCCAAAAACCCTGAAAATTTCAAGTTTCTAGGTCATTCCGTTCGAGAGTTATCGTGTATACGGCCGGGCGTACAGACGGATAGACCATTTTCGGCTCAAATTTCAAAAAATACAGACATCGTGACGAAATGATATATGTATGTGTTTCGTTGGTAAACAGAAAACTTGAACAGTGAATAGAGGGCACCGAGTTGGTTCTAAATATACCCCATTTATTGGGTCTGACTGCCTTGGTTACCGAGATACAGGGTGATTTATGAATTTTGCTCATTTCTTTCCGAGGTCATAACAAGCGAACCGCCCAGTAGATTTTCCTAATATATGGCACACATCTTCCTTATTCGAAGCTTGAATGAATCACTTAATGATCACAAAGAAAATCCAGGTCCGGATCAACAAAAAATTATGGAACGGTTTTATCCTTGAAACAACACCCTGTATATCGAAATTTTGAAAATCCGTTTTCAGATTCGAAAAGAGCACAAAAAACTGAACGGAAATGCGTGATTCAAATTTCCTCGCAGACATTTTTGCTGCACCAATTTTCAACTTGAATGTGAAGTTTTCGAAAAATTGGATATCAAAAAGTGGTTATACTATCACTTTTGATAATAACTATCGATTTCTATGTAATTTTAAAATTTGTAACTATTATTGATTACATAAGCTTTCTTTTTTATAACATCAGACCAACCCATTGTTTAATCACTATTAAGATACACCTACTTGTAATTAAATGATGAAAAATTGGCAAACTCGGTGTACATAATTCAAAATTGATTGCTTGAATATTTTATTGAAATAATTGAAAAGAATTAGACCGATTTGATACAAGTTTAAACAAATATGTACATCATTATAAAAGAAGCCATTAACTAGAACAAAAAGATACAAAATTAAACGTAAACAAACTACATGAACTGCTCAAAATGTCCTCCATTTTGGTCAACACATTTTTGTGCTCGTTTGAGGATATTTCGAATTGACTTTCGAATTACATTGGGATTGTTTTTTATTTCCCTGCTAGCTTCTTCTATTCTCGAAATTAGCTGATCCCGAGTATGTATCTCAGCAGAATATACCACAGATTTTAGATAACCCCAGACATAATAATCTATGGGATTCAAATCAGGTGATCTGGAAGGCCAGTTGTGAGGGCCACCTCGGCCAATCAATGAATTACCAAAATTATCGTTCAAAACGTCTCTAACAATGAGCCTATAATGAGGCGCTGAATATGCCAGCAATATTTACGTTTTCTTCATAAAGTAAAACTGGTAGCATATTTTCCAAAAAATCCAAGTACACTTCACCATTTAATCGTGCCGGTAAAATATAGGGTCCATGGTTATGTATTCGTACAACAGTTAAATAGAAACTCGATTATTCAAGTATAAAACTTAAGAACTTAACATACTATTTTACTCGTGTCTAAGTAAGTAGTACCAATTTTGAATTATGTACATATACAGGGCGATATTTTTTCTCTTAAATAACAAGTACCTACATGGTGAATACTCAAAGGGTTAGTCTGAAGCTATAAAAAGTAAACCTAATGTCTTGAATAATTAGTACGTGATTTCAAAATAACATAGAAATCGATAGTTATTATCCAAAGTGACTTATAACAACTTTTTGATATCCAATTTCTCGAAAACTTCACATTCATGTTGAAAATTGGTGCAGCAAGATTGTCTGCGCGGAAATTTGGATCACGCATTTCCGTTCAGTTTTTTGTGCTCTTTTCGAGTCTGAAAACGGATTTTCAGAATTTTGATATATAGAGGGTGTCCGGGAAAATGTGGGAAATCTCTCGGATTGAGATGAAACATAAAAGAATAAGATGACAAGTTCTCATATTTTTTTTTCCTAGCGGCCCTCCCTACGGAGATACGGCCTCCTAAATGACGCCACTGGAAATTCATTTTACTGGAATAAATTTTAAACTACTGAATATAATTTGATGAAAATTTGATATGTTGAACAGTAGTAAGGACCTCTTAAAATACTGCCCTCAAATTTAAATTAGCTTGTTTAGTTTACCAGGGGCGGACTAGGTTGTACGTTTTAATGCTTACATTTTCAACACCCTGTATGATGAGGAGTTAAAAAAATTAAATTTGAATACCTTGAACATTAAGCTAAAGAAAAGGTACTCTTGTTCATAGTCGATAAAATGAACCGTTTTCGAAAAACAAAATAATAAAAGAAGTAACTTCTTTATTTCTATTAAAAAGAAACATGAATTCTAATTTTTTTTGTCTGCAACAAAGTGTGATACGAAAGTTATTCAAGGAACAAAAAAGTTTTAGTTTATGTTATTGAATCCGACAAAATTTGTTTTTTATCACATCCAATGAAATGTATGTATTTTTGTTGAGGTGCCTTTCTAAGCCAAAACTGCATTGTTGGGAATCTTTGTAATTTTGTCGGATTCAATAACGTAAACTGAAATTTTTTTTTTTCCTTGAATAACTTTTTTATCACACTTTGTTGCAGACAAAAAAAAATTGAATTCATAGTTCTCTTCAATAGAAATAAAAAAGTTAATTCTTTTATTATTTTGTTTTTCGCAAACGGTTCATTTTATCGACAATGAACAGGAGAACCTTTTATTTAGCTTAATGTTCAAGGTATCCAAATTTGTTTTTTAATATCCTCCTCATCATACAGGGTGTTAAAAATGTAAGCATTAAAACTTACAACCTAGTCCGCCCCTGGTAAACTAAACCAGCTAATTCAAATTTAAGGGCAGTATTTTAAGAGGTCCTTACTATTATTTATTATATCAAATTTTCATTAAATTATATCAAGTAGTTCAAAATTTATTCCAGTAAAATGAATTTCCAGTGACGTCATTCAGGAGGCCGTATCTCTGTAGGGAGGGCCTCTAGGAAAAAAAATTATGAGAACTTGTCATCTTATTTTTTTATGTTTTATCTGAATCCAAGAGATTTCCCACATTTTTCCGGACACCTTGTATAGTGTTGTTTCAAGGATAAAACCCTTTCATAATTTTCTGTTAATCCAGACCTGGATTTTCTTTGTGATCATTGAGTGATTCATTTGAGGTTCAAACAAGGAAGATTTGTGCCAAATATTAAGAACATCTACTGAGCGGTTCGCTTGTTATGACCTCGGAAGGAAATGAGCAAAATTTATAAATCACCCTGTATCTCGGTAACCAAGGCAGTCAGACCCAATAAATGGGGTATATTTAGGACTACCTCGGTGTCCTCTACTCACTGTTCAAGTTTTTTCGTCTACCAACGAAACACCCTGTATAAGGTAGAACGAGCGTCCTAAAAGGGCTAATATTATTTCTATAGTTTTTTTTCTGTGAAAATAGTTTTTATTTAAGTACATTCAGAAACTTCTGAACAAAGTAGAATTGTCATCATCCCTGTTATAGGAGGAATGATAAGGTAAAGAAACTTATTTTGCAGCAAATTTCAATCATTTTGTGATGAGTTTTTTCTGGAATAAGGGATGATCAAAATATTCTCTCATAATCCTCAACCAAAATCGGAAGTTATTGAATTACATGAAGGTCACACAACAATCCCCAGCAACCTAACAGCTCGCCCGAAGTCCATCGGATTTCCTAAATAAACCAATAAAGACAACATCGGGGGTTAACAGCAGCATTTATCCGTCCATCCTCCTCAATTCCGCACCTTCGAGGGATCATCACGGATTTAGAAGGACGATTCCGTTTTTCATTCCAGTCCAAATCTACGGTCCAAGATGCGGGACTATATCATCCCGAATGATCGCTGTTCATCCCAAGATTTACGCCCCAATCGAGGGCCTATCGTTCGGTCGGCGCAGAAATAAAGTCGGAATAAAGTAATAGTTGTGAAAAAGAACGACATGTTTATGGGACGTCGTATAATAATTTTATCGATGTTCGGAATATATCGGGAAGACCCTTGGAAATCTCGACCGAATACGTCAGAGTGGAAATTTGGGCAAACATATCCGCTGGAAATTTATGTCGTTCCAATGCCGGATTCGATGGCGCTGGATCCGGATCCTTTTTTCGGGCTACCCGGGTTTATCATCGGTTGATTAATGCGTTTCGAGAGGGGCGAATATTCGGAAAATTAAAATTTAGGGGTCGGTCGACGGTGCGATCGATTAGGCCGCAATAAACATATTAGAGGAGTTTTCACAAGAGAAAATAAGAACTCTGTGAATTCGTTCGAAAGTTATCGTGTTGACGGGGATCCTGCCGGTCAGACATAATTGAATTCGACCACGAATTCTTCACCTGCGAGTCCAACCTAATCGTTCAAAACCAGATATTTGGGGAAAATGATAACGCTCTTGTTAGAAACGAGCACGCAAAAATGATGCATAGAACCATTGTTGTTTTAATCTCCGAGACGTGTGGGTACCGGAAAAAAACTCCCGAAACGGAGGCGAAGAAAAAACTTGAACAATATATACATCCGCCGTCGTAAACTTTAGATTGGTAAGTTGAAGCCCTTTAACATCCCCCAATAAAAAGCTAATTTAAAATGCGCCACTAGCAGCGGCCTACTTCCCCCCTCGCCCCGGTGCCAGTCCAATTCTGCCCTTCTGGCTGAAGATATTGCAGCAGGGGCCGAGTATAAATTTCCCGCCAGACTTCATTTCGAGCTGGAGCGGACCCGTTTATCTTACACACAATAACTCACGGGCCCGTCCGTTCTTTTTGTTTTTTCTTATTGTCTTCCTAGAGACTTTGCTGTAAGAAACAGCGGAATGGAAATTGTAATCTCACTCCGAAATGAATTATTGTTAACACGACAAATAAAGATATAAACATTTTCGAGAATAATGTGAATTCTAGACGACATAAATTCAGTTCTTATCGTACGTAATCTGATCCGCCGCGGTACCCGCTTCTCTTGGCTTTGCTGCCTTTCGTTACGGTTTTGTAATAATTGGGAAAACTTTATTTTAAAGGAAAATTTTATCGGTGCGCCTTCTTATTGCCCGCCGATTTATGCGCGGTACGTTTCTCTGATAAGGCTGGAAAATAGTGAGGAATAGTAAGAGATCTTCTACACTGAAACGCTGCAAATTTGTCACACAGGTTTATCATTTTTAAATCACTTTGTTATACTTTCCTTTTTTTTTGCAAAAACTTCAGTGAGAAAAAAGTTACGCTCAAACAGGACGTTTATCTTATTATACTACGCTAACGAGGCAGTTAAAGGGGAACTGACTTTTCGAGTCAATGCTGTAGGTATTCAAAATTTCATATATCACGCTCGTTTACGATAAGAACTTTGTGTAAAAATTATATGTTGAGTATTTTTTCAACAAAAATGTTTTGATTCCTCGGTCATCAACAACTGAATTTTGTACCAAATTCACGCAATGGGGTAATTACCCCCAAAGCTTTCAAAATTCACAACTATTGAATTACTTTTTCCATTATTCTTGCCATTTTCCAAAGATAGATAATTTTTTGTTAGCATATGTCTGAGGATATGTACATTGGATATGTCTCTAACTAACAATAATTGTATTCCCTCCACCAACAACATTTTTTGATAAACCTCCGACAGAAAAAAGTATATCTACGCCTATGATGACTCCTAGAATTTATGGTGAATTTATGTCAATCGAGAGCCTGTATAATGTCTCAATTTTAAACCCTTTGAAATCAAGAATCACTTCCTTGAGCAAGAGAGATCGATGACTCATAGAATTTGAGGGTAAAAACATAGTTAAGCATCGTATGAAGACTCGCCTCAAGCATCAAAAACAAATACATGTAACTAACTTAAACCGTTCATAGTGAAGCATCGAGCAAATCCTAAACCTAGGCATCGAGCATCGCCGTTGCCGGGGAATCAAATCGATTTGATTTTTAAAACTCTCCGCAGGCATGATGCCCGAAAGGGCATTGTTGCTAGCCGTATTGTGTTTTAGCAAGTGGCGTAGTTAAGTTAGGGTAAAAACATAATGGAGTGAGAAGAGGTGAATAATTTGTTTGTATTGAAATGGATAAAGAAAAATTCATACGTGAAATATTTATTCGTCCTGCAATATGAGATAAAAGACATCACAAGAAATATAAAAATTATATCAGGTCAGTTGCAGAAACAACGTGAATAAAACATAAAGCCAATATTATAGCAAAATCTTTTATATTTTGGTCTGATGAAAATATTTTATATTGTATTAACTGGGTGCAAGAAAAAATAGTGGACGGAAATGAGCAATATTACAAACATATCAGGTGAGCTACAAAAACATTGTAAATAAAACAGAAACCCAATATTATACGAAACTCTTCCAAACAACCTCCAAACTTCCAGGCAAAGTTTTTATTGATTACTCAATTATAACGATCGTGAATATAAATCTAATCTCCAGAATTTAATGAATTTCAAAGCGTTTGAAAAAAAATTACGAAAAGCACTGCCGTGAAGTCAGGAGCTTTTCAGCGCTGGTACATCCACCTTGTAGGTAGATTCGCATTTTCCAGTTTTAGAAATCAATTGAAGGAATTTTCGACAGCTGTCGAAAAAATTCTGAAACTTAGGCGCACGTAAATTGAATACATTATTCCTCAGCTAGGTGCAAAATTTCATTCCAATCCAATCAGTAGTTTCGAAACTATCAGGAAAAAAATATTTTGAACGGCCATATTTACGGAACCCCTAGTCAAATTTTGCTCATTGATGAACGTGACCACGACGTTCGCGATCCAAATCTACCCTGAAAATTTCAAGTTCCTAGGCCTTTATGTTGAAAAGTTACAATTTTTTATGGTTTCTATGGTTCTGGTCATGCGATCTGGACAAAATATTTCTTTAATATATCATTCTCGATTAAAATACAAAATTTCATCTAGATCGAATCCGTAGTTTCGAAATTATCGAGAAAATAAAATTTCAAACGACCAAATTTACGGAACCCCTAGTATAATTTTGCTCATAGATGAACGCGATCACGACATTCGATATCCACACCTATCCTGAAGATTTCAAGTCCCTAGGCGTTTCCGTTCGAAAGTTACAATTTTCTATGGTTTCTATAGTTCTGGTCATGCGATCTGGACAAAATTTCCCATGTAGCTTGAACACCTCATTCTCCATCTGAATGAAAACTTTCATCTCGATCAAATTTGTAGTTTTCAAGTAATCAGGGGAACAAAACTTTGAACGGCCATATTCACGGAAACCCTCGTGGAATTCTGCCCATTAACAAACTCAACCGAGGCATTTGGGATCTGAACCTACACTGAAAATTTCAAGTCTCTAGGTTGTTCCGTTCGAGAGTTATTGTGCTTACGGACGGCCGGACGGACAGACTCGAATTTTTCGACGGATTCGTCATCAGTGAGTCGAACATAGTCGATTGAGACCATTTTTGGCTCAAAATTCGAAAAATACAGACATCGTGACGAAATTATATAGCCCTCGTGTAAGTAGTACGAGCGCTCAAAAAATAACATATTCCATTCGGAGGAGAAGTGAGTTTTCATGGCTCGCTTTCAATTACCCGCCTCACTCCGTTCGGCGAGTAAACAGAAGCTCGCCATGAAAAGTGACACTTTTCATCCTAATGAAATAATATACTATTATATTTAAACCACTACTTCCTTTTTTTAACACCTCACTATGACTTCGGATTCATAATTGTTGCAATTACTTTCATAGATGCCCTACTTGAGGCGATGCTTGATGCAATGCTTGAGGCGATGCTTGATGCAATGCTTGGTGCGATGCTCCACTATGTTCTACCCTTATTCATAAAACATTGAATACAAACAGGTCTTTTAAATTTGAGAAAAAACACTGGAAGGTGAATGACAATTTTTCGATTGATCTTCAGTTTCTCCTTTTACCAAAATGAAAATTATAAAATTTCAGGTTACAATTATTAACGACTTTGTTTCAGGGAGCAAACAGTTAATTGCATAAGTGTCCCAAGTTTCATCGTCGTTCCCAAAATTGACATTATTTATTGAATCTATCAATTCTCTATACTTAAAAATTTTTTCCCCTCGGGTAAAAAAAAATTATTTTCCCCATAATAACTGATTCAATAGATGAAATGTCTTCTATTATCAAATTATATTGGGGTTGATTATACTTTACATTCTAGATTATGTGAGTTATAGGAGTTGAAAAGGAGGTTCCTATAAATGTCCCAGTGACATCAACAATCGATCGATTATTTTATTACACTCAATAAAATATTCGATCCATTGTTGACAATGAGCAGTTAATTACTTTCCTTGAAATCTTATTATGTCAATTGAACGAGTTGTGAATATAAAAGGTTGAGTGGATGAAACTTCGAATCGTGGAAAAACAAAGTTACATTTTTTGATTGATACGTGAAGAATGTTTTCCAAATTATACTTATAACCAACAAAGTGATCTTGGAAAATTTCATTAAAATCATCAATTGATTTTTGTTGGTTTATGGCATAATATGGTGGCAACATTGACGGGTGAATTTTATGGGTACATTTTTTCCTCAGGTGGTTGAACTATAATTGTATTTTCCGACAAATAAATGATTAATATTAGGTAAGTATAATCATTGAAAAAATGTCATAATCGGTCCATATTTGAGTTCTTTTTACTTTCAGGGTCGTATTGTAGAATCGAGAACTTTCATATTCAGTCGAGTATTCAGTCTACAGGGTGTTTTCAAAGGTGAGGCTTTTTTTTCGACCAGCAATAGAACTCATCACAATAAGTCAATATACCGAAAATCGTTTGAATAAAATATAATAATAATATAATCATCTACCCATCGAACTGAGAGACTCTGAGAATAACAAAAAACTATACAAAAAACAAATAAGAACATTCATTCTTGATAATCCATCAGCTTCTTAGTTTTTTAGTACAACTTTTATCTCATTCGGTGTCTCCATGTATCCAGTAAGTACTCAATAGTTCTCCGTTCTGTTCAGTTTTCTTTTTTATTTCTGTAGGGCTGTAGCTGTATACCTAAATTTGTGTCGGGAATTCAGCACACAAACTTTGTTTAGGCAAAATTTCCCGATTATTGTAACATTGTATCGAAAATGATGAATACATTTATTTATTTATTTATTTATCCACCAGGGCCGAGTATTTCGAAATTTACGTTACCTGCGAATCTGAGAAATTCCCAGTGCGGATCTTTGGTTCGTATTGATATCTTAATGTGTAGATATTCCCAGCTGTCTGGGTTCATATGATTTTTTTTGAGTTTTCCGATCTTAATCCCTGTGATTTCTTTGTTTGGGGTCATAAAAAAAAATTAGTGTTTAAGTGACGTTGAGGTAAATAGTTTGAAAGAGCTAAACATTTCACATGATTCCTTGAGCAAACTGATGTGTTAGTTGCTGCATGTAACGATTCGTTATGACACCGGGCAAGACTTTCGGCACATCAAACGAATGGAAACCATTTGGAACAATTTCTGTAAAAAATCGGGGAGTTGGTGAACTTTATAATTTTTCGTATAGGACCTTTTCAATCAGTTATTTTTCGTCTCCTCAATTTGAACTTGGAGAATTATTCCGTTCAGGAAAAATTTCCTAATATACAAATTTGCGATGAATTGGAGCACTTTATTCACATTATGAAGGATTGCACATGGCATAATGATTCAACCCAGGATAACGTATTTTAAGATATTGATGCCCAAGATTTTATGAATTTTTGAGCGCTCGTACTACTTGCACGAGGGCTATATCATTTCGTCACGATGTCTGTATTTTTCGAATTTTGAGCTGAAAATGTGCCGTAAGCACGATAACTCTCGAACGGAACAACCTAGAGACTTGAAATTTTCAGTGTGGGTTCAGTTCCCGAATGCCTCGGTTAAGTTCGTTGATGGGCCAAATTCCACCAGGGGTTCCGTAAATATGGCCGTTTGAAGTTTTGTTCTCCTGATTACTCGGAAACTACAGATTTGATCGAGATGAAATTTTGCACTCGAATGGAAAATGGGGTGTTGAAGCTACATGTGAAATTTTGTTCAGATCGCATGACCAAAACCATAGAAACCATAGAAAATTTTTACTTTTGAACGGAAACGCCTAGGGACTTGAAATTTTCAGGATGGGTGAGGTTCTGGAATGTCGTGATGACGTTCATCTATGAGCAAAATTATTTCAGGGGTTCCGTAAATTTTGTCGTTTGAAATTTAGTTTTCTTGATAATTCCAAAACTACTGATCCGATCGTGACGAAATTTTGTATATTTATGGAGAATGATATATTCAAGCTACATTTTGTTCAGATCGTATGACCAGAACCATAGAAACCATGGAAAATTATAACTTTCGAGCGGAAAGGCCTAGGAACTTGAAATTTTCAGGATTTGTCACCTAAAGCACTGGCGAGAAGTCTGGACTTTCGCCTTAGTTTTAAATTTGCTTTGATAGCTGTCAAAATCTTTCCAATTGGTTTCTAAAACTGAAGAATGCGAATCTACCTTCAAGGTGAATGAACGAGCGCTCAAAAGCTCCTGACTTCACGGCAGTGCTTCTCTAATTTTTTCACATTGAATATGTATTTTATATGATGAACTTCCGGCGAAATGATTTCTTTCGATGAGTTCTAGCTCCTGAAAAAAAAGCCTCACCTAAAAAAACAGCCTATATACATTTCAGTGGCTATTTACACAAAATTTATTTTTTTTACTGAATGCATGAGATGGATGTAACTAGGTAGAGATAAGATCAGTTGGGACGACTCAACTCTGAACCTTAGGAAATTTTCAGAGCCCTGCTCTGCCTGTTTTTTTTCAACTATTTCTTACGCAGTTGCCGGATGGTTTCTGCACTTATCACATGCGATAACGTATCTGAGTCGTTTCTCTTCCGGAAGAAACTAATTAGGAAAAGTTTGGTGTACTTCAAGAAGACCCGGAATATATTGTTTATCTTAGGGAGATAATATAATGGATGCTTCAACAACTTTTTCCAGGATCTTGCCGATAGTCAATTAGGCTTTCACGAAAATTATTGCCTCGAAAAACAAAAAAGGCGGTACTTGTATTTCTTAGATTATCCATTATTATTTCTGAAACGTTGCCATACTAACGACAGGTATTATTTCAATTCATGAAAATACTTAAATGAAGTTGTTGAAAAGAACTAGACGTTTTTTCATAGTTTATCTCCAAAATAATTCCTACAATTAAGTTGAAAGCATATTTGCCTCTGAATATCAAGGGTTTGCTCTCAAAAGGAATTGAGCTGTAAGCATCACATAAATAAATTATATTCGTGAAGTATTAAAAGCTGAAAGTAATAGAAAATAATTCCACTTCCTAGAATTCCCCGACCAATTCCCCGTTATTTTTGATCTCCTCAACACCCATTCATATCGCATCCACAACTTTTAATCCCCCCCAAATTCCCTCATTCACCACCATGCATTCATCCTTCAACTCGAAAATTCCCAACCTTGGAACCAACACGGGGCCGATCTCCACCAATCTCGAAGCGAATTTCCATAAAAATCGTATTATTTATAGATCCTTCACCCGGTTGCCATAGTTATAGAAAGTGCGGAGATTTTGAGCATCATAAATAATCATTTGTCATTGCCGATCTAGAACGAACAATAGCGCGCAGGGTATTCGCCCGATATATAAGTCGTAAATCACGGCAAAGCTGCGAAATGTAATATGAGTTGTAGGGCACTCGCCCCCCTGCCCACCTCCGATGTCCACTGGAAAGATATTGGTTTTTTTCTGCCACTGCTGCGCCTGCTGCCCGACGGTGCCATCTTGTACGGTCGGGCTATTAGTCTTTTTCCGTTCGCATATGTACAGATTTTTCCGCAGAGTCAGATTATACATTCTTCTATTATTAAGCGCATGGTCCACGTTGCGGGGAGGCTTTAATTTGACGCCAGGGACGTCACGCCAGGGGTTTAGAGCAACCTAGATTGAGAGCATAAAATACCACGAAAAAATTAAATTTGGAGGCTTTAGTTTGTTTCTTCAACACGACGTCAAAGGAGTAAGTATGTGTCGTTTCAAATATTAGTGGGTTAGTGAGCTGTGCTTTGCCATTTCCTTGACAATGTCAGGTTGTAAAGGCAAGAATTGAATATAATTTGAATAATAATGAGTGATTCTGAAACTGGTAGTTTGCCTTCTGATTTATAAGAAATGACGCGAAATATCGCGGACTCCCTTTTGCCGGAAAAATCACGGAGTGGATATGAAATAGCGTTTAATCGGTACGAAGAATGGTGTTCAACTAAGAAAATCAAGAATATAACTCATGAAAAAGTATTGTTGGATTACTTTGAATGCTTATCTAAGGAAAGAAAACCATCTTCTCTCTGGTCGTATTATTCGATGATAAGAAGTATTTTATTAACAAGAAAAAACGTCGATATTAGCAAGTACATACAGCTAGTTGCATTACTAAAACGTAAATCAGAAGGTTACAGAGCTAAAAAAATCCAAAATTTTTACTAAACCAGATGTCACAAAGTTTTCAACGGAAGCATCAGATGATACATATTTATTTCAAAAAGTTGCTATGATAATTGGACTAAGTGGAGCATGCAGAAGAGAGGAACTCACAAATATGCTTGTTGAAAATATGATAGATGAAGGATCCGTAATGCGAGAATTTTCTGTAACATCGGGGAAGATCTCAGGATTGAATATGGTAGAACTTGTCAGACAATATGTGAAAATACGACCTTGCAACACAAACCATCGACGTTTTTTTGTCACTTATAAAAATAAGAAATGCACGAAACAACCCGTTGGAATTCACACCTTTGGTAAAATGCCAGAAGTTTTTGCCACTTTTTTGAATTTGCCTCACCCTGAAGAGTATACCGGACATTGTTTTCGGCGATCGTCTGCTTCATTTTTGGCCTATTCTCATAATGAATTCATTATGGCATCAAAATTGAGTGACATAACGTTGTCAATATGACATGCCATCAGATAATAGTTATTTAATCAACTAGTTCATTAATGACAGCGATTAATGGTCGAAATTTTTTAACGCGTGAGCGGAGCGACACGTTAATGTTTGAGACCATTAATCGCTTAATTAATAAACGAGTTTATTACAAGATTTTTCCGTCGACCTCATCAGGAATTGAATATAAATTCTGGATCGAAACCAATTTTTATTTTGCATGATATACAAATTTGACGTAATAAAAATTTCTATGTTCATTTCGATATATTAATATTTATGCTTCCTTCCTATATAACAATTCGAAAAATTCATATAGGGAATATTGGACATGTTGTGACATTCTGAATAGTCTACATTTATTTCATTTCCTATAATGTCCCATAAGGAAAGTGTGGATGAACCAAAAATTTCGATCCCTTATCTTGTACATCCTTTCTCTGCAACCTTAACAATTCATCTTTTCTCAATGCACCCGCTACTCCGAATATCAAAGCGACCTACAAATCAAACAATGATAGTTATTTCACTATAACGAGATAATGAGAATAAGTTGGAATAACGATTCAATTGAGTTTTATTTTTACCTTCGACATCAAGAAAACACTATCAGGAGCATTCGCTATGAACTCGCTCACATGTTCTTTTTCGAGAACTTTTGATTTTTTTGGGATATATCCCTCTTTTCCGTTTGATAAACATCACCAGTTTGTGGTATCTGCTTATATCAGTATTGTCTTTCACATTTAGTGTTGATTTCAGCATCGAATATTTTGACCATAAACTTGCTAGATGCCCCTTTTCTGCAATACCCGTAAAGTATGCCAACAAAACCGTTTCCGTAAAGTTCCGAACCTTCTTGTCCCTGCACCAAGATCTGAATTCAGCATAGGTTTTCTCATATAAATGGCGGCTCTTTTCAGGAAGCAGACTCAAAGTTGCTGCTTCAGCAGTTTTTGTCACATCTGGCGGTGTCAAAGGGATATTTTCTTCGTTATTCATTATGTAGTAGCGTAACGGATAAAATCAGGTTCTGATCGAAAGCGAATAAATAAATTTGACAGCTCGATCGTGCTTCGACATAGATGCATCTATACTCCGACTAAATATTTTATAATCGGTTGCCATGATAATCATGCATTAATACAAGAAATCATGCATTAATAGGGATCATAAATGGATGATTTCGAGTGCGTTAAAATGAGCTTTTATTCTATGGTCGACGAAAAAAGTTTTTATGGTGCAAATTCGTTCAGAGTTCAGAACCAGTTTGGAACTGGACTGATAAAGCCTATATTCGCGATCGTGGATCTGTGCTTGTACACTTAATGGACCTTCCGAATGTGCTCTTCGTCTTTGACGCTAAAAAACTGTGAGCTCGATGGGTACCGCGTTTGTTCTCAATGGAACCAGAATAACATGGTGATGGTTTGGTGGAGTCCCACAGTAATTAAGTCTAGTATCGACGTATAACCATAGATGAAGCATGGATCCATCTCTCCACAATTCTTCTGGGACTGTTCTCATCTACCAAAACCTATTGTCCAGATTTCCATCCACCACCCACGTCAGTCCCAAGTGTCACCCGACGATAACACCACCTTCCATCGATTGAAAGAACGGTCCCAGCCCAAATCCTCCACTCCACACACTCGACATTTCGATTAATGATTCAAAAATAAGTTGTATGATAATCGTATCGCCGGGAGGAAAGTGCGTCCGGGGGGGCCGAGGGGGGCACGGTTCGGGTTTTGAAGCGCACCAACACTCGCGAGCCCGCCATTCGGCAGCAATAAATCATGGGTTACCACATTGTAGCCCGGTAAATCATGCGGGGTCGAGACTGACGCGGGGAAGGGGAGGCCCAGCGTGAAATGAAACCCATTCGTCTCTGTCAGTTCGGGCCCGAGTTCTTCTCTCTCTTTCGCTCTAACACAATTCCTTTTCGGTTATACACTCGACACGCTACGCGGTTCAGGGATGTGCATTGGGGGTAGGGGGAGATTGAAATTTTTCTATCGCTCCGAGCCGAAGGACCACTTTGACCATAATGTTTAATTAATAGATTTTCGGTTGGAGACGCGATCAATACATGAACAATTACTCTTATAGGTTCTCAGAGGTGATGATTTTTTTCAATTTCATTATATTGGAAGTTTATTTCGACGATTTTCGGTGAAATGGTTTATTTTGATGAGTTCTAACACCTATGAAAGAATTGAAAACAACCTTCATATCCCCCTACTACTACAAAGTTGATCTTGAGGTGTTATAAGGGTGTCCCGGGAAGAATGCGACGAACGGAAACCATCAACTAAGGTCATCTAGGTGGACTCAAATCGAGAGACATTAATTTTATGAGAGCCTTGGTTTTGCTTATACAGGAAGATTTTCGGATATTGTGTTGAGTTTCTTGAACCAACCAACTGACAGATTGCAGTTATCACCCATTTCAGACGTTTTCGTTTACCATTTCTGGAATTAATAAAATGAGGACTGGAGTAGGATAATTTTAGACATTTGTTTGTCCTGTTTATAATTATAAACACTAGAATTTCCTTTTTCTTCATGAGCGAGAACTAATTCAACAAGAAAATCCAAAAAATTGCTTGGCATACAGGGTTGTTGATAAATTGTATCGTTAGATAATAGTACATATATTATTTAACGAGCGGTAATATAGGTCATAACTCACGCAGATGAAGTTTGCAGCACGAGCCGAAGGCGAGTGCTGTAATTCATCAAGTGAGTTATGACCATTACCGCAAGTTGAATACTATACTTTATCGACGACTATAACAATAAACACTAAGATACAAGTGCAGAGAAAGAACTTTATCTACAAATCCCAAAAGTTACCTATAACAATGCATTATTAATGTTGATTGTGCTTCTTTGTATGGAGTAGGAAGTCCATAAGTGTGATGCTTCATATTTAGTGCTAAGTTCACTGAAATATGCCAAAAGAATATTCTCTGTAAAAGATAACTTAATATTCTTACTGCTACACCAATCTCAAATTGTTGTATACACCTTTATATTTGTTTTGGGATTTTTCGGGCAATAAATTCTGTATGATAATATTGGCTGATTGTCTTATTTCTGAAGATGTACATAATAATTCATCTTCACATCTGAATTAATCTTTTTCAGCAAAACATCCACAATAATAATAAGGTATCAACTCAATTCAAGAAAATGTCAAAATTATTCAATTATTCAAAATACCAATAATGGACTGTTCTTTTCCGGCCAATCAGCTTCTTCAGAAGCACAGAGCCAGGGAGTTATAGGAGTAGGTTATTATAACTCACGGTGTTTGTTTACAGATACCATTAATTGCTCAAAAGTAGTTGAATAATGAATATATGATTCAATAGGAGTAGATAAAAATATTTTCACTTTTTTCAACTAGATAAATTAATATTCAATGGCAATGATATACCAATTACATATTTTCAAATCCTATTACTATTCTGACGAAGGATTACACAACAATAATTTCACATTACTTGCCTTTCACATTCTAAATATCCGTTTAATTTTTGAAGATTTACTTTATTTTACTCCTCAATGCACATAAATGTTGGTATCACTTTTATTGAGAATTGAGAATAACTTGTCCGAATCTGTTTTGAGTGTATTAAAATTTCACACACTGATAAAATTAAATAAAATTAATTTTTCAAATATTCAATCTCCCCATTAATACATCGCGATAATGAACTATGACATGAATAAAATCAGCGAAAAAATTCAACACAAACAAAATTAATGCGCAAAAACCAAATTTTTTTCAGTTTAGAAATTGCTCAAAATGATGACCGCACCTACTTTTCTACTCTTTTCAGCACATGCATGAGGGTGGTTCAAAGATTTCTCTATCAAATCGGGCCCCAATTTCTCATTTTGTTACATCCGTCCAGAATTCTTTGAGAATATTTTTTCCTACTATTGGTTTTGCCGCATAAACTTCTTCTTTAAATATTCTCTATAAAAAAATACAGGTGGTTTCTTAAGGTGAGGTTTTTTTTTGACAGGTGCTAGAACTCATCAAAAGAGATCATCCCACCGGAAGTTGATCATATAAAAAGTGCAAAAAATCTTGGGCGTCAATATCTTAATACAACTCTGGATCGTGTTATCTTACTTTGTCATGTGCGTTCCCTCATAAAGTGCTAGACTTCCTTTGCGATCTTTCCAAATTTGTACATTCTCTTTCAACTTTCATTAGGAGATTTTCCCTAAACGGTAAAATTCTCAAAGTTCTATCTAGAGAGAGGAAAAATAACAGATTGAAAAGGTCATATAAAAAAATAATGACGTTCACAAACGCACCGATAATATTGATCCAAATTGTTCCAATGCTTAGTTCCTTAGCACTATTCAGTATTCACCACTTATACACTAATTTTTCCATATGACTCCAAAGGGAAAAATCACAAGGGTTGAGATCAAAAACAAAAATCATATGCATCATAGATGATTTTTCGTTACTGACCTCAGAAAACTGGTAATATCTACACATTTAGATATAAATGCGAACCTAAGTCAAATCCGGACTAGGAATTCCTCGGATTCGCGGGTATCTTTGATTTCGAAATACCCGGCCCTGGTGAATATTTCATATGAACGATTTTTGGTATAATGACTTATTTTTTTATTTTGATAATTTATTTCGCTGTTTAAAAGAAGCCTTACCTTTGAAAACACTCTCTATATGTTTCAGATCAGGATATTGAGGTGGCCACACATCCACCTCTGCCGATCCACCTGTTTTCTCAAAAACAGAGTTCGTGCTCTTACAACTTTCGAGAAGTAGAAAAAGGCTAACCATCTAAAAATTGTCCAATAATTATAACAATCAACTCATGACATCGAGAATATTAAAGACAAGTGATGTAAAATTATTTTAATGTAATCCTTCATCAGGATAGTAATAGGATATCAATACCCATTTCAATTTTTCATGTTCTCTTAAATTTAATCTCCCTACTTTTTGCCCTTAAAATGCATCGATCAGATTCTCGATTGATCTAATTTCCTTCATTCATCTCTTATAATACCAGAGAAAAGCTCTGAACTGCGGACGGATGTATGAACACGTTAACCCATCAAAATCTAAATATTTTTTCTCGAACGACTCCGGAGGTTCATTATTGAACAACGATCGATGTCTCGTTTGACGTCGATGTTCGCATTGAAACGTAACCACCCACCCCTAGCGAAACAATCCTTTTCGTGCATCCTGCAAACCCCATAAAACAAACAGCAAATCAAATTTGCTATGAACAATTCGGATGATGCACTTTTGGTGCGCTTCCGCCGCCGGTTGGGGCTGGAC
The DNA here is from genome assembly GCA_963966015.1 of Aphidecta obliterata. Lineage (NCBI taxonomy): Eukaryota > Metazoa > Arthropoda > Insecta > Coleoptera > Coccinellidae > Aphidecta > Aphidecta obliterata. Next base: position 13,188,222 of record OZ014435.1, on the reverse strand, counting down.
AGCCCTAATTTATTTTCTATATTCATGAACGCCATATTTTTCGCATCTTCAACTGAGTGAGCCGCTTTGGGGAGATAATTAGTTATTTTCCAGCATGAAAAACGGTCCGTTTTTCATCAGATGATAACTATAGCTAGTTGAAGTTTTTGAACTCGGTGTATTTTCTGCTCTAATGATGAAGTTCGTACTCAAGTAGTTGGTTTATTAGGATCCAAAATCAATTTATTTTTTTGGGGGAAAATTCGAAGTTTTGAAAAAAATTCTGACTAAATCGTTCATGTTCATTTCAACAATTGAAAATTACAACCAACCCTGTTTGAATAGTTTTAATACCATGTCCGAATTTTTGCGAAATTAATAGTTTATGGTGATCCCTTATCAATAAATAATTAACCAACAGCAAAAATGATTCTGATCCTGTAATGTTTCCCACGTATCTTTCCCAACTAATCAACCAACGCCTCAGTTTCGTCCTTCAGGAGATAAATGAATAATTGCAAGGATAATGGGGTCTGTTTTCTTTCAGGGTAATTGCGGTCAATCGTAGCGATCAGCAAGAGCGTCGTGGACTAGCAGAACATGCACAGATCGTGCAAGAACCGATGTTTGGTAGATAAACTCGGCTCGAAGCAATGAGTACATTGTAATATTGGTATTGTTCCTGATTTATTGCCGGCGTTTATAATAAGTGATTGGTTATTATTCGTATTTGTTTACTTTTACGGCGCTCTGTGAGTTATGGCGGTTATTATGCGGTGTCTGCAAGTGGAACGTAGCCGGTGAATGATGGAACAACCGTTTTAGTCATTGTTTGAGAGATTTGAGATGTTAACAATCGAGATGTTGGATTGAATTTATATCTTACTCAGTGAAATAAAGCGCAACACCAATAGTTATTTAATCAACTAGTTTATTAATGACAGCGATTAATGGTCGAAATATTTAATGTTTGAGACCATTAATCGCTGAATTAATAATCATTTCCTAAAATGTCCGATAAGGAACGTGTGGTTTTAGTGGAGGTTGAAGCATTATTTACTTTGGAACTATTATGAAATAAAAATTTTTCTGCAGTTTCTATTTTATTCTGAATGCAGTTTTCAATATACCCATCTGCAACAGAAGTTGATTTCCAACCACCAAGTCTTTTGATGGCTGAAAAATCTGCACCACTGTCAGAAAGAATAGACGCAGCAGAACGCCGAAAACAGTGACCTGTATACAAATGTGATTGCTCTAATTCAAGAAAGTTTGCAATCATTGACGGTAGAAAATGTATTAATTCCAACTGGTTGTGTTGAGCATTTATAGTTCTTATAAAAAACGAAAAATCTTTCGTGTGGAGTGTGAGCTGGCCTCAAGGATATATATCTCTTTATTATGTTTAAAAGTGTATGCTCATCATTATCCACCACAGTGAATATCCTGTTCGAATGTGTTTTCGGTGAATTCACTGTCACCAAAAATTTCGATCCCATATCTTGTACATCCTTTCTCTGCAACCTTAACAATTCATCTTTCCTCAATGCACCTGCTACTCCGAATATCAAAGCGACCTACAAATCAAACAATGATAGTTATTTCACTATAACGAGATAATGAGAATAAGTTGGAATAACGATTCAATTGAGTTTTATTTTTACCTTCGACATCAAGAAAACACTATCAGGAGCATTCGCTATGAACTCTTTCACATGTTCTTTTTCGAGAACTTTTGATTTTTTGGGATATATCCCTCTCTTTTCCGTTTGATAAACATCACCAGTTTGTGGTATCTGCCCTTCCCCGTTGCAGGGAATCAAATCAATCTGATTTTCAAGACTCCGCAGGCATGATGCCCGAAACGAGACATATGATTGGTGCTTGCCGTGTTGTGTTTGAACCAGTATCGTAGTTAAGTTGGGGTAGAAACATAGTTGAGTTAGAGGAGGTGAATAATTTGTTTGTATTGAGATGGATAAAGAAAAATTAATAAGTGATATATTTATTCGGCCTGTAATATGGTATAAAAGATATAGGAGACATCACAACATAATATATGTTTTGGATGAAGCATGGACGTAAATAAGGAATATAACAAGTATAACAGGTAAGCTACAAAAACAATGTCAATAAAACAGAAAACCAATATTAAAGCAAACTTTTCTATATTTTTGTTAGATGAAAATATTTAATATTCAATTAACTGCAGGGTGCAACAGAATATCAGAAAACATATTTCATATTCAAACCACTACTTCTTATTCCCAACACCTCGCTAAGACTCTTGATTCATAACTCGTACAAGTGCTTTCATAGATGCCCCTCTACGTGCCCTCTGATGCCCGACTTGTGTCTATGCTTGAGGCGATGCTTCATTATGTTTTTACCCATATTCGAAAAACAAGCACGAAATAACATAACAATTGAATAATTTATGAGATTCTAATTCGGAAAATGCAATTATTATCGGTGGAGTAACAATGTTGTGTCTTCTGTAAAAAATCTTAAAGTTATCCACGTTGGAATATAGCACCAGTTTATGAAACTTCTTTAATTTGTACATATCATCTTGTCAATGATATTTGTTTATGTTGGGTAGGTATAATTCATGTGATTCATGAAACTGAAAGATATATTGCAAAGGTGAATTTTTTTATTGAATATTTGGGTTTTGTGCTCTATAGATTCCAGAAGATCATAATTGGGCATTATGAATCAATATAAAATATTATTCAGATCCTGTACATTAACACTGAAAAAAGAGGATCCCCGAATTTCCGGTTGAAAGAATTCCTGTTGCTTGAACTCAACTATTATTATTACAACAAGAAAATATCGTTCTGAGAACCATCTGTACCTGTACCTGTACCTGTACCTGTACCTGCAACATAACGTACCGATTCCGGTTGAAGTAAATTGAGTCCTATGAACAGGAAAAACGGCGAGTATAGCAGTGATCACGTACTTTAATTTCAAAAGGAATATTTTCATAAATTTCACAGGAGTATCTAGTAAAATATAATAAATTCAACAGGAATGTTTCCATCCAAACCCACCCTGAAAATTTCAAGTCCCTAGGCCTTTCCGTACAAAATTTACAATTTTCTATGGTTTCTATGGTTCTGGTCATGCGATCTGGACAAAATTTCACATGTAGCTTGAACACCTCATTTTCCATTTGAGTGCAAAATTTCATTTTGATCAAATCTGTAGTTTTCAAGTAATCAGGGAAACAAAACTTTAAACGGCCATATTTACGGAACCCCTGGTGGAATTTGGCCCATTAACGAACTCAACCGAGGCATTCGGGAATTGAACCCACACTGTAAATTTCAAGTCACTAGGTTGTTCCGTTCGAGAGTTACCGTGCTTACGGCCGGACGGACGGACAGACTCGAATTTTCCGAAGGATTCGTCATCAATGAGTCGAACAAAGTCAATTGAGACCATTTTTGGCTCAAAATTCGAAAAATACAGACATCGTGACGAAATGATATAGCCCTCGTGTATGTAGTACGAGCGCTCACAAATATGCATTTCGAAAATTATACACATAAAAATTACTCCCTAAACCACGTGGTTAATATAAGAAATGCAAGAAATTTCTGTTGTATATACTGGAAAATTTGAGAGAAGTTGAAGAACACACTATCAGAAATGATAACCTGTTATCCGGGAACATTAAATTTTTTCACATCTGAATATTTGTGTTCCGTGTGTGTGATGTACAAATATGTATTATCTCTAATATAACATGATCCCCTTAAACTTCTCGAGTCGTGCCTAATAAATAAGGATACTAAGGATACCTCTGCCCCTTTAGAGGCATCTTTCACCAGTTCCACTTGAAGGAATGCAACTGATCCGGCAATAAATCATTATTAAATCTAGCACGACAAAAAATAAGACAAATCGACGCATGGGAGGAAGGAAATGAGAAAAATCCCCCCATAAATCCTTCTTTTGCCCGGGGACAGGCGCGTCTGTCCCCAAACTTCTGGCGAAGTTGCTCACCAAGTCCGAGTTCCGTCCGACCCCTAAATCATGGAACCCGAATATCGTCCCAGTCTTGAGGAGGCGCTACCCCCCCCGACCCCCGAATAGAAGTAGGCCGTGCATGAGCGCCAACGCTACGTGAATAATTAACAGTAAGGGCATCGCTAAGTTGAGTAATTGAAGACCTATATACAGGATGTTTTTCAAGGTGAGGCTATTTTTTACAGGTGCTAGAACTCATCAAAAGAAATCATTTCCCCCGAAATTGATCGTATGAAATATTCAATTTTAAAAATTACAAAAAGCACTGCCGTGAAGGCAGGAGCTTTTGAGCGCTCGTACATGCACCTTGTAGGTAGATTCGCATTTTCCAGTTTTAGAAATCAATTAAAGGAATGTTTGACTGCTGTCAAAAGAATCCTGAAACTTAGGCAAAACTCCAGACTTCATGTCTGTGCTTCAGCTGATCAATTTTTTTCGATAATTCGCTAGAATTTTCCACGGTATCTATGGTCTTGGTGATGCGATCTGGACAAAATTTTGCACGTAGTTTGAATACATTATTCCTGAGTTAGGTGCATAATTTCATTCCAATCCGATCAGTAGTTTCGAAACTATCAGGAAAAAAATATTTTGAACGGCCATATTTACGGAACCCCTAGTCTAATTTTGCTAATTGATGAACGTGACCGTGAAATTTGCGATCCAAACCCACCCTAAAAATTTCAAGTTCCTAGGCCTTTCCGTTCAAAAGTTAGAATTTTCTATGGTTTCTATGGTTCTGGTCATGCGATCTGGACAAAATATTGCTTCAATATATCATTCTCGATTAAAATACAAAATTTCATCTCGATCGAATCCGTAGTTTCGAATTTATCGAGAAAACAAAATTTCAAACGACCGTATTTACGGAACCCCTTGTGTTGCCCATAGATTACCGTGATCACGACATTCAAGATCCACACCTATCCTGAAAATTTCAAGTCCCTAGGCGTTTCCGTTCAAAAGTTACAATTTTCTATGGTTTCTATGGTTCTGGTCATGCGATCTGGACAAAATTTTGCTTATAGCTTGAACACCTCATTTTCCATTAGAGTGCAAAATTTCATCTCGATCAAATCTGTAGTTTTCAAGTAATCAGGGAAACAAAACTTTGAACGGCCATATTTACGGAACCCCTGGTGGAATTTAGCCCATTAACGAACTCAACCGAGCCATTCGGGAACTGAACCTACACTGAAAATTTCAAGTCTCTAGGTTGTTCCGTTCGAGTGTTATCGTGCTTTCGGCCGGACGGCCGGACGGACGGACAGACTCTAATTTTCGAACAGATTCGTCATCAGTGAGTCGAATATAGTCGATTGAGACCATTTTCGGCTCAAAATTTGAAAAATACAGACATCGTGACGAAATGATATAGCCCTTGTGTAAGTAGTACGAGCGCTCGAAAAGGTGCAAAAAATCTTGAGAATCATCATCTCAATACGACTCTGTATCGTGTTATTTCACTATGCCATGTGCATTCCCTCATAATGTAATAAAGTGCTCGATCCTTCGTGATCTTATCTAGGCAATACAATTTATCCCAAATTTGTGTATTCTCTTTCTACTTGTATTATGAGATTTTTCCTCCCAAACTTAGGAAAGGAAAGAAGTCCTATTAAAAAAATTTGGAAGTTCACAAACAATTGATCCAAAGTGTTCACAGAAATTGTTCGAAACGGTAAACATTGGTTTGATATGCACAAAATCTCGCCTGGCGAGATTATGTTATAGTTGCTGCATTTAAAAATTTTTTAAATGCAGTAGCTTTCACATCAGTTTGCTCACGGAGTAATGTCCCAAGCATTTTCAATGCCTATTTCTTTCGCACTATTCACCTCACTGTACTTATACACTAATGTTTTCAAATGACCCGAAAGATAGAAACCACAGCGGTTGAGATCGGAAAACTTACTAAAATCATATGCATCAAAGATGATTTCTCGTATACTGACCTCAGACAGCTGCTAATATTTACACATTTAGATATCAATACGAACCAGATATGTGCTGAGAATTACTCATATTCGCGGGTAATTTTGATATCTCGGCCCTAGTAAATATTTAATATGAAAGATTTTTGGTATAGTGACTTATTTTGATGAGTTCTATTGCTGGTCGAAAAAATTACGAAAAGCACTGCCCTGAAGTCAGCGCTCGTACATCCACTTTGTAGGTAGATTCGCATTTTCCAGTTGAAAATTTATTGAAGGAATTTTCGACAGCTGTCAAAAAAAAACTTTTTTTCGATAATTCGCTAGAATTTTCTACGGTATCTATGGTCTTGGTGATGCGATCTGGACAAAATTTCGCAAGTAGTACAAATACATTATTCTTCAGCTAGGTGTAAAATGTCATTCTAATCCAATCAGTGGTTTCGAAATTATCTGGAAAAAAATATTTTGAACGGCCATATTTACGGAACCCCTGGTCTAATTTCGGTCATCGGTGAACGTGACCGCGATATTCGCGATCCAAACCTACCCTGAAAATTTCAAGTTCCCAGGCCTTTTCCTTCGGAAGTTATAATTTTTTATGGTTTCTATGGTTCTGGTCATGCGATCTGGACAAAATGTTGCTTTATTTTTAATATATCATTCTCGATTAAAATACAGAATTTTATCTCGATCGAATCCGTAGTTTCGAAATGATCGAGAAAACAAAATTTCAAACGACCGTATTTACGGAACTCCTAGTATAATTTTGCTCATAAATGAACGTGATCACGACATTCCAGATCTACACCTATCCTGAAAATTTCAAGTCCCTAGGTGTTTCCGTTCAAAAGTTACAATTTTCTATGGTTTCTATTGTTCTAGTCATGCGATCTGGACAAAATTTCACATGTAGCTGGAACACCTCATTCTCCATTTGAGTGAAAAAAATTTCATTTCGATCAAATCTGTAGTTTCCAAGTTCCAGGAGAACAAAACTTTGAACGGCCATATTTACGGAACCCCTGGTGGAATTTGGCCCATTAACGAACTCAACCGAGGCATTTGGGAACTGAACCCACACTGAAAATTTCTAAAGTCTCTAGGTTGTTCCGTTCGAGAGTTATCGTGCATACGGCCGAACCGTCGGACGGACAGACTCGAATTTTCCGACGAATTCATCATCAGTGAGTCGAACATAGTCGATTGAGACCATTTTCGGCTCAAAATTCGAAAAATACAGACATCGTGAAGAAATGATATAGCCCTCGTCTAAGTAGTACGAGCGCTCAAAAAGCCTCACCTTTGAAAACACCCTGAATAAAGCTGGAGTAACCATTTGAACCTGTGATTCTGTGATTTTTATGCGCCTCCACTTTTTTGTCACGAATTTTACTTGATTGTTTCGAGACTATCGACCCAAAGATTTTGAAACGAAGCACAGATTTTGTGATTAAAACCGACCGTCAGTGTTACAAATAATGTCATTCTATAAAATCGAAACTTAAATGGATGAAATCACAGAAAATCACACATAAATCTGGCATTTGTTCAATAATAATTGAGTTTTCGAAAAAAATTAAAGTTCACTTATAATACATAAATGACAATGTTTCGTTGTATTTTGCCGAAATGGTGGTAATGACCTCAGTGTGGGTAGTTCGCGCTAAAATGAGTGAAAAATTGATTCGAGTTTTTGGATCAAAAATTCTACAGCGCATACATTCAACTATCACCAAGTATTCAATTCATCCGCTACAAACTAGACCCATGCCACCCGAATAAACATCAGAATTCATCGACTTCCCCATCTTCCTCCTCCGCAAAACCATAAAGAACCCAATATCCCCGGCGATCCAATGAAAAAATCAACACCCCATCGCAGGGTATCAATTTGCCGTCGTTATTGAGGACTCAAAGTACACCACAAAATAAAAGTGCTCTCCCTGAAATTATGTTTATAGTAACAGTTATGTTAAGAGCACACTTGTTGTGCTCTTCGGCGATATCCAAGCCTCCGGGATCTCGCTCCTTCCTTGTCCCTACCGGGAACTTCGCCCATTCCGTCCTTACTCCACCGGTTTTAGTACTTCATAAACTAGAAGGCGCACGCGAAGCGGCTGCCCCCGAGGTTGAAATCTTAGGTTACGGTGGAGGGTTGTTATGGTGCCGTAAAAGACGAGTGATTTGATTTTATGTGTTTCGGTTAAATATCTCTTTATCCGTGTCTTCGGTTTGGGGTGAGCTGTTTTACAACCGGATAATGAAGTGTCAGGACGAGGTTCGGATGAGGAATAAAATTTCAATCGATGGCCTTAACTTTGCCACTTTGATGCTCACAAAAAAGATTCTGGAGACTTCACCATAGAGAAAAGGGTGGATGTACGAATTGAATTGAATTTTTCTGGAGTGTGTAGAAGAAACTACATGAATGTTAATTTCTTCATGCATATATTACATTTAATTCGATTTAACAGTCACCGCCAAAATTGATATTGTGTATTGGAGGAAAGGTCCCAGATTTTGTCGTTATTTTTGTATGAACCAAACAATACGAAATTAACGAATAAGGCTGTCAGTGTGAAAAATGATGTCATTAATAAATTAACTCTTCAAGAGATGGAATTACAGAATTGAATGAAATATTCCGAATTTTCTCAACGATCAAAAAAACTCAATTTTTTTCACGTGGAACAGCAAGTTGAATTTTCATATAACTCATTTAATCGATTGCATTTAATGAATAAATTTTTCCGAAGAAAAATTGTTTAATGATAATCCGACTAGCAGGCCAACAAATCAAACCATGTAAACCCCAGAGAACATCAAATCATTCGCAACTGCAGACCGGTTTCGGCTTATCAAGCTTCATCAGTACAGCTTGCGATGAAAAATTCGAAAAAATGTTAATTTCAGAGATATTCGGACGGATTGGGAGAATTAAAAAAAATGCCGTATTTTCAACATGTTTGTATGAACGAATTTGACATGATTCGATTATAGGTGGATCATTAAGTTGGAAATGGAATAGGTAGTTTTCGATTGGTTCTGCTATAGCCTAATTTTTTTCCCAATTTAATGCGATGAATTCTAATCGTTCTGAACGAAGGAATAAATTAAATGAGTTTGTCACTCTACTCAAAACATTGCATCCTATATAGTGTAAATTTGAATAAAACCATATCATTATTATTTTTTTGCTTTTATACCGATCATGTGGTTCAATCGATTATGCTGGAAATTATACGCCGATTCTGAACCAAATGTTGTTTTGATGAATATTTATGATCATAACTGAAGAACAGGGTCTCAATAATTGCTGTGCAGCTTCATTTGGAAATATTATTTGAATAATGATTAACCTACTGAAATATAATGTTTTTTGAAGAATATCTTAAGGCGTTTCTTCAATGACTTTATTAATACTGGATATTTCACCTCAGGTCAGATAATATTTTTATTTACTCAGTAATGAGCGGTGATATAGTTTAATTACAAGAAGGAGATAGTTTTCATTCGGGTCCAATGAATAATATGTTCCAACACATAATTTAAGGTATTTATTCTTCCTTATGATTGATCCGGCGATGTGAAGTTTCACATGATGCTTTTTTTTCAATTATCTCAATTTCACTATAGGAATCTACTATTACTTAACCTGACTGCTGTTATTTTCGATACTGCTTTTTCTTAATTCTTGGTAACAAGATTGATATTATCGAGTTTATTGACTTCACTCAGCTATTTAATTCTCGAAGAGGAAGAAAATAGAAGAAAACACAACATAACTCCTAACTTCTTCATTTTAATAGTCATGCAATATGCCCACCAATTGTGAGAAGAAATAACTGGAAGCCCCATAGAATCTACTGGTACAAAAAGTGTACAAGTGGAAAGAAGACTCACTCTGTATATCTTCGATCCCATGTGGACTGTTTTGATTTTGTATGAATGTATCAAAAAAATAACGAATAAATCAAAAAATATAAAAAAAATTCATATTTGAGTATTAGGTATTCATTTTTACCATAACAAATGATTGAAAACATGAAATTTGGTTCTCATATTGGAGTTGAATTGATGTTGTTAATCACTCACAGTACTGATGGGGTGAGGCTGGTTTTATGCGGAGACTTTGATAAAGAGTAATATTAGGTTGAATTGATTCAAATCTTCCGCAAGAGTGAAGTGCCTCAATTCTCGTGTCGTGCGAGTATACACGCAAGTAGTTTGTAAGTATAAACATTTGTAAATATTCTATAAGAATAACTCAAAAGGGCGATAAAGAGACCCTATCCAAAAGTAAAAAGTATTTCATGAGTTTTAAAAACTTTTTCTCAGTTGCTTTTATTTGCGATAGAGTACCTATTTTCTGATTAACTCAAAGTTATGTTTGAAAACTTTTATTTTTACTTTCAAATGCCAAATTTCACTTCGGTAAGTTTCATAGGAGATTTTGATACAATGATACATATGTACTTAGTATTTACTAATCAACTAGACTACCATTTTCACTACTTGAGAGTTCTAAAAAACTATAACACGTGTTTCGCCATGACCATGGCTTTTTCAGGTGATGAATATCAAATTTTTTGTCGCACCTGCTCGGAAAATATACACAGGAAATCGATGAGACCCTATATCCCTCTTTATTATTAAATAAAGAAGATTTATTCAACTCTATCGGGTCGCTGCACAAATTTGGTGAATCTTTTTGTTTTTTGATGTCCATGCTTTCCAAAACATTGAGTTTCATACCTTTATTTTTGAGCTCTCGTACTACTTACACGAGGGCTATATCATTTCGTCACGATGTCTGTATTTTTCGAATTTTGAGCCGAAAATGGTCTCAATCGACTATGTTCGACTCACTGATGACGAATCCGTCAAAAAATTCGAGTCTGTCCGTCCGGCCGTGAGCACGATAACTCTCGAACGACTCGAAATTTTGTGTAGGTTCAGATCACATATGCCTCGGTTGAGTTCGTTAATGGGCAGAATTCCACCAGGGGTTCCGTAAATATGGCCGTTCAAAATTTTGTTCTCTGATTACTTCTGAACTACAGATTCAATCGAGATGAAACTTTGCACTAAAATTCAAGCTACATGTGAAATTTTGTCCAGATCGCATCACCAGAACCATAGGAACCATAGAAAATTGTAACTTTTGAACGGAAACGCCTAGGGACTTGAAATTTTCAGGATAGGTGTGGATCTCGAATGTCGTGATCACGTTCATCTATGAGCACAATTATACAATGGGTTCCGTAAATATGGTCGTTTGAAATTTAGTTTTTTTGATTATTTCAAAATGTGGATCTCGAATGTCGCGTTCACGTTTATCAATGAGCAGAATTATACTAGGGGTTCCGTAAATACGGTCGTTTGAAATTCTGTTTTCTCGATAATTTCGAAAATACGGATTCGATCGAGATGAAATCTGGTTTTTTAATCGAGAATGATATATTAAATCAATATTATGTCCAGATCGCATGACCAGAACCATAGAAAATTGTATCTTTTGAACGGAAAGGCCTAGGAACTTGAAATTTTCAGGGTGGGTTTGGATCGCGACTATCGCTGTCACGTCCATCAATGAGCAAAATTAGACTAGGGGTTCCGTAAATATGGCCGTTCAAAATATTTTTTTACTGATAGTTCCGAAACTACTGATTGGATTGGAATGAAATTGCACCTAGCTGAGGAATAATGTATTCAAACTACGTGCAAAATTTTGTCCAGATCGCATCACCAAGACCATAGATACCGTAGAAAATTCTAGCGAATGATCGAAAAAAAATTGGTCAGCTGAAGCACTGACATGAAGTCTGGAGTTTTGCCTAAGTTTGAGAATTTTTTTCACAGCTGTCGAAAATTCCTTCAATTGATTTCTAAAATTGGAAAATGCGAATCTACCTACAAGATGGATGTACGAGCGCTCAAAAGCTCCTGACTTCACGGCAGTGCTTTTCGTAATTTTTTCAATATGCAAAATTTCGTAATCAAGCAATGCTTCTCAGTCAATAAGTGTTCTGTGAAATTTGAATTGGTTTTTCTGTTGATGAAATTACTTCTGTGTTCCAGTAGCGGCTCGTGGTCATTTGAATGGAGGAGGCTAGGTTTATAAAATCAACTCTTCTTAGTCAATGAATTATACTTTTTTCGAATTAAAAAAGGGTGATATGCTTGAAGACACGTCTTTCGATTGAAGGCAGTAAATTCTTCAAATCAGAGAATCCTGTTTTGGAGAGGTTGTATATTCTGTCTGATGCGAAAAGCGAAAACAATGAACAGGGCCAACAAAATTTCTCCCTTTTAATCGATCCGCATAACCAATCACATTTTTCATACCAATCAACATTGAAACCCCTACTTTGACTTTTTTCGGTTGACTTTGAAGGAATCAAATTTGGCCGAGGTCTCGATAAAGTTTTTGCCACGTACAACTTAGTCTCGATATTCAAATTACTGAAATTATTGTTAAAAACCCATTCAATGATATCATCACATCTTTGAATTTCCTCTAATTCATCCATTTTCCTATTTTCGAAATTACCACGATCAACAAAATCAATGCGTATCTTTAAATATTTTGATTGTTATGAAAACTACAGCCATACATTTTTGAGGAGGCTCAGCCTCCCTTGCCTCTTCTTACGATCCGCCAAGGTATTATCAGTTCTGTACGCGATATTGTTTTAATTCTGTATTAAGAACAATTAATTTTTTTTCTTTTGACGAAAAAGATTTCAGAGGCAATCAATGTCATAACATTTGACGGTTTAGATAATTCATGAACTAAATAAGAAGTGTCTATAAATATTCCAGTGACGTCGACAATAGATGGAATACTTCATTAAACAAATCATCCGCCAATTGTTGTCACTGAGCAATAAATTACTGTCCATCAAATCTTATAATGTCGGTTAAAAGAATCAAGTTCTAGAGTGGATTCCATAAAACTTGAAATTGTGAGAAAACTACTGCACTACATTTTTTGATTTGAATCGAATGAATAAGTTCGGTGAAATTCAAGCAAATAAGTAACTCTATGTTCATGAAAAAATTTGATTTTATTATTATTGAGATGCTATGAGGGTTAACGGTAAAACTTGGGACCCACAGTGTAAACGCCCCAGTTTCAGTATTGTTGTTTTCACAGGCATCAATGAACAATGTTAACAATACTACTATAAAGTAGAAACCATGTCATAATTTCAATCAAGAGTCTTACTTCACTTTTTTAAGACTTCCTTCCACTAACAATGTCCTTTTGTCATTAAAAAAGTGATTTATTCCTCGCGTTGTACCGCTCTAGATTTTTATGGTCACATTTCCAAGAATGTAAAACTCGATACAACAATACACAAGGTCGCTTAAAAATTGTATGAATAGACGATGTTATTTTGCGAGTACCCAACGGTTTTTTTCTTCATAAAAGTCAACCATTCATAAAAACTACCCCAAGGACGAAATCTCAGGATGCGTAGAGGAATATATGAAAATCGCCAGTTTTACGGTGGATTCGAACTTGCTCGACATGTGCAAGAATATCGGCTGATTTGAAGCTCGAATATCGATAAAAAATTGTTTTGCGTGTGTGTGTGTGTTGGTTTGTGAGAAGTGATTTCAGTATCAAGTGATGTGAAGTGAAATAAATTATTTTTATCATAAAGTATTTGTCCCCTACATTTTGTCACTACACAATATCGAGATTTGATCATTTAATTCCAGGATATAAGAATTGACTGAATTTTTGGAAAGTAAGTGTATTTCCCGACTACTTTAAGTTATATTGAAGGAGCCTCCAACCATATTTTCGACGAATTTATAATAAGTATTATACCTAGTAATAACAATGCGATTAGAATGAAAAAAAGAAGAGAATCCAACCATGATTATTTGACCAATGCCTTGAAAACATAAACATCTTAGCAAAATTTTTTCATCTGACATCACAACAGACCTTCAAATATGTTTTTCGAAAAATTGTGAGAAAATAGATCGATCTATTTGGTTGTCTGTTTGTTTAAAGTTTCTCCATGTGATAACCTTGACAAAAATGTCCGACGATTGGATCATACATAACGGATGATGATTCAGTTGTGGGAGGCGCAATTTTTCTGCCACAGCCGCGCGCGTTCGCCGAAGCCGTCGACTACTTGCGAAATCGGAGAAGAGAAACCTTGGATCGCTGCGTAAATGGTAGGTACTGTATCGGTTTCTTATAAGCCCATAATGGCTAATTAGAAATACAGAAGCTCTTACCTTTTATTCCCTAATGAGTGGTTTAAATGCCGACTGGTGCGCAGAAAATGATGCGGAGGATCAATGTGATCAGCTTTCTGTACGCAGGTATACTTAGAGGAATTCTTTTCCAAAACGTGCTGAAACCGTTGCTGTTAATGGTTGCCAATCTTCGAGATTAGGCTCAAAGTATTTTGGACGTTATGAATTATTTATGGGGAGACGTTATGGCTCTTATAAGGCTGAAACAGTATAACTTAGGTATGCTTAGTTGGGTTTTTTATTACGATCACTCTGAGCAGAAAAACGAACGCTGCTACTTGAATTGAGGGGCCTTTCGAATATTTTAAAGTATTATTCCTGTGATCAAAAGAAGCATCAAGTGTTATCATAGCACAATTATCATTAGAAAAGAACTTTTATTCAACTCATATCTCAGTATTTGTGAATAAAATAGAATAACACAAAAGTAAATGAATTAATTCTGTTATTTCCATAATATGATGCCCTACTCCGATCGAACGGCACCATTAAAATTATGGTAAATGAACAAAGAAATATCTAGAATTCATTCATTTGATAACAGAAGTTTAACAGTCCAGAAAACATTTTCAACATCCAAATTGAATTTAAGATTTATTGTAGAAAAATTATCCCAAATAAAAACATCGATGAATTATTTATTATAAACTGCCATATTTTTTCATGGGATGTCTTCGGAAGTTGGTTCCACCCCTATACATCTGCTTACCCTTCGCAAATATGTATCGATAGACGATACATTACACCCTATCAACACTATTGATCCTATTAGACAAAAACTGCCATATGTTCTCCTTCCATTTCTTTTCAATTCAATCAACCGGGTGCTTCAGCAATAATTTATCGGGAAATAACGGAAATAAAATATGCCCAGAATTGAAGTATGTATTGATTTGTTCATAATACCGCTAAATTTTGACGGGTACGCTTCATTTGACTCAGAGCCTCTACCAAGGGCGGATCCAGGATTTCTTTCTGGGGGGGGCACAGGATTTTTTCTGGAGGGGCACAAGGGGTGGAAGGCGAAACATTTTTCTAATTATGTACTGTGATGGAATCTCCACAGTACAAAAAAATTCCGTCTGGGGGGGGGGGGGGCACGTGCCCCCCCTTGGATCCGCCAGTGGCCTCTACCAATGTGAAAGAGAATCGAAAAAAATAAACTAGTTTTTATTGGTTTTCAGTAAAAATTCATGATTTGATCAGGGTCATTATGTTGGTAACATATTCAAAATCTTGACTCGCAAGATACCTTTTTTTGAATCCGCGCCACTTTTGTGTTACCTACACACAGAATAAACTGGATCGGACAATTTCTACCTTTTCAGCGCATTAGTATGAAAATTTATATTAATATTTTTATATTTTAATTTTTTGGTTTTTGAGCGCTCGTACTACTTACACGAAGGCTATATCATTTCGTCACGATGTCTGTATTTTTCGAATTTTGAGCCGAAAATGGTCTCAATCGACTATGTTCGACTCACTGATGACGAATCCGTCGGAAAATTCGAGTCTGTCCGTCCGGCCGTCCGTCCGTAAGCACGATAACTCTCGAACGGATCAACCTAAAGACTTGAAATTTTCAGTGTAGCTTAAGATCCCAAATGCCTCGGTTAAGTTCGTTAATGGGCAGAATTCCACCAGGATTTCCGTAAATATGGCCGTTCAAAATTTTGTGGTCCTGATTACTTCGAAACTACCGATTCTATCAAGATGAACCTTTGCACTCAAATGAAGAATGAGGTGTTCAAGCTACATGTAAAATTTTGTCCAGATCGCATGACCAGAACCATAGAAACCATAGAAAATTGTAACTTTTGAACGGAAACGCCTAGGGACTTGAAATTTTCAGGGTAGGTGAGGTTCTGGAATGTCGTGATCACTTACATCTTTGAGCAAAATTATACTAGGGGTTCCGTAAATATGGTCGTTTGAAATTCAGTTTTCTTGATGATTTCCAAACTACAGATTCGATCGTGACGAAATTTTGTATACTTATGGAGAATGATATATTCAGGCTACATTTCTCTAGATCGCATGACCAGAACCATAGAAACCATAGAAAATCATAACTTTCGAACGGAAAGGCCTAGGGACTTGAAATTTTCAGGATAGGTGTAGATCTGAAATGTGGCGTTCACGTTCATCAATGAGCAGAATTATTCTAGGGGTTCCGCAATAACGGTCGTTTGAAATCTTTTTTTCTCGATAATTTAGAAAATACGGATTTGATCGAGATAAAATTTTGTATTTTAAACGAGAATGACATATTAAAGCAACATTTTGTCCAGATCGCATGACCAGAACCATAGAAACCGTAGAAAATTATAACTTCCGAAGAAAAAGGCCTAGGAACTTGAAATTTTCAGGGTGGGTTTGGATCGCGAATTTCACGGTCACGTTCATCAATGAGCAAAATTAGACTAAGGGTTCCTGAAATATAGCCGTTTAAAATATTTTTTCCTGATAGTTTCGAAAGTACTGATCGGATTGGAATTAAATTTTGCACCTAGCTGAGAAATAATGTTTTCGAACTACGTGCAAAATGTTGTCCAGATAACATTACCAAGACCATAGATACCGTAGAAAATTATAGCGAATTATCGAAAAAAAATTGATCAGCTGAAGCACTGACATGAAGTCTGGAGTTTCGCCTAAATTTCTGTTTTTTTGGCAGCTGTCGAAAATTCCTTCAATTGATTTCTAAAACTGGAAAATGCGAATCCACCTACAAGGTGCATGTACGAGCGCTCAAAAGCTCCTGCCCTCACGGCAGTGCTTTTCGTAATTTTTTTCATCGAAATTAACTTCTTCCTTATAAAAGCTTTTCGCATACATTTTTTTACTTTTAATTGAAATTTGGAAGCCGTCATATTGAATTTTCGAATTTCGACCAGAAAATGATATTCTTCGATCTGGAAAATCCCCAGGTAACAATTTTGAGTGAAATGGAATCATAATCACAAAACTGGTCCCCTATGTTGCAGCCACGATAAGTATTTAATTTTCAAATTTCGAAAAAAAATCGTAATCTCCAACGTCATAAGACCGAGTTACCAATTTTGAACAGAATCCGACCATAATCACAAAACTTTTGATGTGCGTATGTACCGACAAGCTATCGCGCAGTCGTCATAAAATATTTCTTCTATCGGCGTAACTTCTTGAATAATCAGCATTTTTACTCGCTTGTTTATATGAACAGCAGCGTTATCATTATGCCCAAATTTTGGAATTTTGAACCGATAATTGGTGGTCAAATTCAATTTATCCATCCGTCGTAAACACGATAACTTTCGGAAGAGGAGGCCTATACAGGGTGTTTTCAAAGGTGAGGCTTTTTTTTTGACCAGCAATAAAACTCATCAATAAGAGTATGGAATACTTCATTACAACAAATCATTCGCCAATTGTTGTCAATGAGCAATAAATTACGATCATTCGAATCTTATGATGTCGGTTAAATGAGTCAAGTTCTAGAGTGGATTCCATGATTGGGAGAAAACTACTGTGCTACATTTTCCAATTTGAATCGAATGAATAAATTCGGTAAAATCCAAGCAAAAAAGAAACTTTTTGATATTCTGTTGAAAACTTGATAACTTTCGGAAGAGGAGGCCTATACAGAGTGTTTACAAAGGTGAGGCTTTTCTTTTGACCAGCTATAAAACTCATCAAAATGAGTCGATATACCAAAAATCTTTCATATAAAATATTCACCAGGGCCGAGTATTTCGAAATCAAAGTAACCCACGAATATGATAAATGTTCAGATCGCATGACCAGAACCGTGGAACCCATATAAAATTATAACTTTGTAATGGAAAGGCCTAGGGACTTGAAATTTTCAGGATAGGTGTGGATTTCGAATGTCGCGGTCACGTTTATCAATGAGCAGAAGTAGACTAGGGGTTCCGTAAATAGCGTCGTTTGAAATTACTTTTCTAGATAATTTCATAATTACGGATTTGATCGTGACGTAATTTCTTATTTTAATGGAGAATGATATATTCAAGCTACATTTTTTCCAGATCGCATGATCAGAACCATTTAAACCATAGAAAATTGTAACTTTTGAACGGAAAGGCCTAGGAACTTGAAATTTTCAGGGTGTGTTAAGATCGCGAATATCGCGGTCACGTTCATCAATGAGCAAAATTAGACTAGGGGTTCCGTGAATTTGGCCGTTCAAAATATTATTTTCCTGATAGTTTCGAAACAACTGATCGGATTGGAATGAAATTATGCACCTAGCTGAAGAATAATGTTTTCAAACTACGTGCGAAATTTTGTCCAGATCGCATCACCAAGACCATAGATACCGTAGAAAATTCTAGCGAATTATCGAAAAAAAATTTATCAGCTAAAGCACTGACATGAAGTCTGGAGTTTCGCCTAAGTTTCAGAATTTTTTTGACAGCTGTCGAAAACTCCTTCAATTGATTTCTGAAACTGGAAAATGCGAATCTACCTACATGGTGCATGTACGAGCGCTCAAAAGTTCCTGTCTTCACGGCAGTGCTTTTCGTAATTTTTATTCATCAAAACCTGAGGCGACGAGACGTATGTTAAATTCCTCCGTGTTATCCTCAAACAATTTCAAAATTTTGACGGCAGCGCTTGTCTCCGAAATCAAGTCATCAAAACGTTAACACGAATAAGTCATTAACGCGTTCCAATAGTACCAGATCGCCGTAATCAGCGCCCGAAGAATATAATAAAAATAGTGGTTAAGTTCATTTCCTCCGGGCGCCCGTTTCGCAGTTGGCGCCGAAACGCGCGAGCATTGGTAGCGGGTCACATGGCCCGGTTACGTCACGGAGTTTCCAGAAGAGACGCGTGTCCAAGCGAGAGGCTGCCCCATAAATCGGGTGCGAACGAGAGAGATGTACATAAAGCATGGTTAGCGGGGAGCGTCAACCATTATCTTGCGTCCCAGGCAGCGTCGGTCCTTGTCCAACGCACGGAACCAGCGCCGGAGACACAGAGACGGCACTTGTGTCGGTCCGCCCATAAAGCATGCCCGCCCCCCCGCACCGTCGCCCGATCGGGCGGAGCGCCCGGTATCAACTCGTAAAGCATTTCTCCAACACTTAACTCACGTAAAGCTATCGGACAAGTTTGTTCTGTCCCGCGCTATCATATGATATCTCATGAAATTCACGGAAGACCACAAGTCCGCGACAACTCGATTTTGACGCGGCGATAAACGCGCCTTTTCGGCATCGCCCGATCGTTTGGCGTATAGGTGGTTTGCGATCTAGTGACCTGTGGACTTCAACTTCCGCGAGGCTTCCGCTTCCTTCCAGGCCTCCGGATTCAACTTCGGATCTGAAAGGTCAGTGGCTCTGTTTATTACTTCCTATAAGTGACGGTGCGAGGTCTCCAACTACCCCCATTGTTGTCCACCCCCACCCTCTCAGTTTGCCGGCGCTGCTGATAAGGAAGGACCAGTCATCCCTCGTCAAAACCCAACCCCCAGCCTCTTCTTTAGGTGACAACCATAAACCATTAGCTTTACTGCCATCCTAACCTACAATAATGAACAGGAACCATGTTTTATACGCTTAACTATAACACCAACACCAAACACGCTGTAAAACACACATACACAATCAAACATAACTTTCAAGGTAAAATGTTCATAAATGTACTGTCTTTAAATGACATTTTGAGTCATACAAATGTCCATTCGAGTCCATAAAATCGATTAAAGGCGTTCTCCTCAAGTACATAAATCACATAAAATGCCTACAAAAGTACACCAAAAACTTCCTTGATTGACCTCTTCAATAATCTCCCCACAAATGTTCATCTAAATTCAATTATCTTGTCATAAAATCGATTAAAACAGTCGTGGTTCGAAAGCGCCTTGATTCTGCGTGACACAAAAGCTCACAAAACCATAAAATTACCTCCGAGAGTGCCATAAAGTGTACAAACAAATGATTACGGGTGATAAACAGATCATTTACAGAAATAAAAAAGGTCATAAACGCCAAATGTTATTAATTCGTTGATTGATGGAGAAATGGAGCTATAAAATATTTTATGGCTTTTTCGACAAACGTCAAGCTAATAGGATGTGTGTTCTGTCGACCGTCGGATAACTGACGGTCGACCGGGTTATTTTATGAATGGAGGAAGATCATGTGAACCCCATGTTCACAAATTTAAGCAGGTCCTGGTTTTTCTTTTTTTTTTCATTTAGGCTTCAATGTAACCATGGATTTTGTTTTTGATATCATTTCCTAAAATCGAATCATATTGATTGAAAACCTATTTGCATGAATTATATTGAATATACATTGTCGAATTCACTTTGGACACCTGAATATCCGAAGATTTCAAATTCCATATTTGAAAAAATATTAACTTTTCAATAAATTTTTGAGCGCTCGTACTACTTACACGAGGGCTATATCATTTCGTCACGATGTCTGTATTTTTCGAATTTTGAGCCGAAAATGGTCTCAAACGACTATGTTCGACTCACTGATGACAAATCCGTCGAAAAATTCGAGTCTGTCTATCTGGCCGGCCGTCCCTCCGTATACACGATAACTTTCGAACGGAATGTCCTAGAAACTTGAAATTTTCCTTTCGTTATTGGGCAAAATTCGCACATGGGTTCCGTAAATATAGCCACTCGAAATTTTGTTTTTCTGATAAATTCGAAACTACTGATTAGATCGAAGTGAAATTTTTCACTCAGATGGAGAATTACGTGTTCAAGCTACATGCAAAATTTTGTCCAGCTCACATGACCAGAACCATAGAAACCATAAAAAATTATAACTTTGTAATGGAAAGGCCTAGAGACTTGAAATTCTCAGGATAGGTGTGAATCTCGAATGTGGTGGTCGCGTTTATAAATGAGCAAAATTAGACTAGGGGTTCCGTAAATATGGTCGTTTGAAATTCAGTTTTCTTGATAATTTCAAAACAACGGATTCGATCGTGACGAAATTTTGTATTTGATGGAAAATGACATATTCAAGCTACATTTTTCCCATATCGCATGACTAGAACCATAGAAACTATACACAATTATAACTTTCGAACGGAAAGGCCTAGGGACTTGAAATTTCCAGGATAGGTTCGGATCGCGAATTTCGCGTTCACGTTCATCAATGAGCAAAATTAGACTAGTGGTTCCGTGAATATAGCCGTTCAAACAATTTTTTTCCTGTTAATTTCGAAACTACTTATTGGATTGGAATGAAATTTCGCACATAGATGAAGAATAATGTATTCAAACTAGGTACGTGCGAAATTTTGTCCAGATCGCATTACCAAGACCATAGATACCGTAGGTACCGAAAAAAATGGTCACCTATAGCACTGACTTGAAGTCTGGATTTTTCCCTTAGTTTGAAATATTCTTTGACAGCTGTCGAAATCTTTCCAATTGGTTTCTAGAACTGGAGAATGCGAATCTACCTACAAGGTGAATAAACGAGCGCTCAAAAGCTCCTGACTTCCCCGCAGTGCTGTTCGTAATTTTTTTCATATAGTCTGAATTGAAGATCTAGCACGAGAAACATCAATAACCATAAATTCGAGAAACACTTTGTCGATTTAATAACCTTGTTTTTCTAATTCAGTAGTTTTTTGTATATTTCGAAAATGAAGAAAATTAGTTGTCGAGTTGTCACAGGCTTTAGATTCAAATCAAATGGGATGCATCTAAAGATTTTTCATGTTAATGTTATGTTTTTCTTTTAGGAGAAAATTAATTAGTCCGAATAGATATTGCGCTTGAATTGAATATTGAATATGTATGATGCTTACTTACTCTCTACTCCAATTTTTTCTGTCGATGCAGCTATAACATGTTTTTGATATGCAAGAACAGACAAATTGAACATTTCTTAACTTTACATTATTATTTTTTGCAACATAATGTGTCTTAATAGGTACATACTTGTTCCTTTTTGTTACCCTTTATTGAACAATATAAATATTGAACTGTCTTCGAACTTATTTCTGTATTTGTTTTCTTTTTATCATTTTTTCAATAGAAGAAGTATTCCCAACTATAATAAATAACGAGTTTCAATAACGACCCGGCAGAACCGTTCAAATTACCTTCGAGACCGCGTAAAACGGTTTATATTACCCGTTGACAACTCTCGACCAGTTAACTTCCTATGCATAAGGACGGTTCAATGCTTGAGAAATTTACCCGTAATTATAATATGGGCCATAAATTTTCTGCACTGACCACGTCCGTTGATAGCTGCCAATGCAAAAGCCGGACATTGGAATGGCTTCATTCTGTTGCGTACATATACGCAGAGAAATTTATCGATCGACAGTTTTAATCTTAATTCTCATTTATATTTCAATCTCAACGGATGGATTTCGAATGTACGGGCGTACATTCTGTGGCTGTGTTCAGTTAATTTAGTCTTCAAATTCTTATTGATATTACCGCTTTCTGTACCTTCGTATATATGTAATGCCTTTACTCTCCAAGATCTTTTAATATGTTGGAGAGTCCTCAGTACTCCTTATAAAAACGTGCAAAGCGTTTTTGGTCTTCACTAATTATTTTGTCTTATGGAGGTTTCATTATAATCGATACATGGTGGCTGCCATAAAACAATTCAGATTTATCAAGGTTTTTTTAAGACGTTTGGTTTTATTATGACTCCGTGGAATTCTCGAACTTTCATGACTGAATTTGGAAGCATCAAACAAACCCATTGAAATAATTTCATGAAGTTTATAAATGAAGATCAGAAAAGTATTATTTCAGAGGTGAAAATCAACAACTTTCGGTCAGTGTATTTCTTTAATTTTTATTGATCGATAGCTGGATAATTTCATTTCAATCCAATAAGTATTTTCGAAATTATCAGGAAAAATACAGTTTGAACGGCAATATTTACGGAACCCCTAGTCTAATTTGGCTCATTGATGAAAGTGATCGCGAAATTCGCGATCCGAACCTATCCTGAAAATTTCAAGTCCCTAGGCCTTTCCGTTCGAAAGTTATAATTTTCTATGCTTTCTATGGTCCTGATCATGCGATCTGGAAAAAATGTAGTTCGAATATATCATTCTCAATTTAAATACAAAATTTCGTCACGATCAAATCCATACTTAATTTTGAAATTATCAAGAAAACTGAATTTCAAACGGCCATATTTACGGAACCCCTACTCTAATTTTGCTCATTGATACTCGTGAACGCAACATTCACGATCCACACCTATCCAGGAAATTTCAAGCCCCTAGGCCTTTCCATTACGAAGTTATAATTTTCTATGGTTTCTATGGTTCTGGTCATACGAGCTGAACAAAATTCTGCATGTAGCTTGAGTACTTAATTATCCATCTGAGTGCAAAATTTCACTTCGATCGAATAAGCAGTTTCGAAGTAATCAGAAAATCAAAATTTTGAGCGGCCATATTTACAGAACCCCTGGGCGAATTCTGCCCAATAACGAACTCAACCGCGGCATTTGAGATTCGAACCTACCCTGAAAATTTCAAGTTTCTAGGACATTCCGTTCGAGAGTTATCGTGTATACGGACGGACGGACAGACTCGATTTTTTCGACGGATTCGTCATCAGTTAGTCAAACTTAGTCGTTTGAGACCATTTTCGGCTCAAAATTCGAAAAATACAGACATCGTGACGAAATGATATAGCCCTCGTGTAAGTAGTAAGAGCGCTCAAAAATATTTTGAACAGCCATATTTACGAAACCTCCCGTCTAATTTTGCTCATTGATATACGTGACTGCGACATTCGAGATCTACACCTATCCTGAAAATTTCAAGTCCCTTGGCCATTTCGTTCGAAAGTTATAATCTTCTATGGTTTCTATGGTTCTGGTCATGCGTTCAGGACAAAATGAAGCTTGAATATATCATTCTCCATTAAAATACAAATTTTCAACACGATCGAATCTGTAGTTTTGAAATTATCAAGAAAACTGAATTTCAAACGATCATATTCACAGAACCCCTAGTCTGATTTTGCTCATTGACAAATATGATCGCGACATTCGTGATCCACACCTATTCTGAAAATTTCAAATCCCTAGGCATTTCCGGTCAAAAGTTATAATTTT
Source organism: Aphidecta obliterata (assembly GCA_963966015.1). NCBI lineage: Eukaryota > Metazoa > Arthropoda > Insecta > Coleoptera > Coccinellidae > Aphidecta > Aphidecta obliterata. The sequence goes on along the minus strand of OZ014435.1, from coordinate 13,163,888 downwards.
CTATGCCTTTTATGGTTCTGGTCATGCGATCTTGACAAAATTCTGCGTGTAGCTTGAACATGTCATTCTTCATTTGAGTGCAAAATTTCATCTCGATCGAATCAGTAGTTTCGAAGTAATCAGGGTAACAAAATTTCGAACATTCAAAACAATAAGTAAGAATGTATACCTACTGTGTGTAAATGAATAAACTAAAATAAAATGAAAAAAATGTATGCGATGATCCATTGTCCATAATTAGAGTGGGTCTTTTGTTTAAAAGTTATACATAGTTTGCCCCCTTGAGAGGGCGCCAAAAAAGCAGTTTTTATTGTTCTTCTGAAAGCAAAACAAAGTTACAAAAATAAATTTGGGTGGACATTTTCTGCGAACGAGGGCGCACACAACAAATATTTAGGTGATGTTCCCGTTTGGTTGTGAGGGGTATATAAACACATCCCCAAAACTGGTTTCCTATGAAATTTTTTTCCATAATTCATACCGTACTATTTATAAATTCATTCTGAACAAATCCAGTCCCTTTGCTATTTATCCGTTAATTCAACGGTTTCTGTGAAAAAAAAAATTATCATCAAATTCATCGAACTTGAATATATCATATTGGTATTGTAATGTGAAAACTAATTTATTTATGATCATTTTTAGTTAAGTTATAGTCACTGTGATTATTTAGAGTTCTGTTTGCGCAAATTCATTGAGACAAGCAGTGCGTACTCTTCACTGCGAATTTTGCTTACTCTCACAAACACTACAAACGTGTTATTGACTTTTATTCCAACAAGAACTAACTCTGCAACCGTTTTCAGGTAGTTCTTAACTGCGCAAACAACAATTCTGAATACAGCGAATTGAAGTGCGCAGCAACGAAAACTTCTAACATATATATTTCAAACGACGCTGATAATTGCACATTTCACTTTTGACTATGTCATAAGATGCACTTTGGATTATAACTAACTTTTCAACAAAAAAAATAGGTGTTGGCCTAATGGAAATTTAGTGGTGCGTACTCTTGAATACATTGACCCTATATACAGGTGTTTTTCAAATTAAGGTTTTTTTTTAACAGGAGCTAGAACTCATCAAAAGAGATCATTTCGCAGGAAGTTGATTATATGAAATATTCAATATGAAAAAAGTGCAGAACATATTGGGCATCATCATCTTAACACTACTCCGGATCGTGTTATCTCACTATGCCATATGCATTCCTCCATAATGTAAATAAAGTTCTTGACTTCATTCGCGATCTTTTCTAGGCTCTACAATTCATTCCAAATATGTGTATTCTCTTTCTACTTTTATAAGGAGATGTTTCCTGAACGGTATAAATCTTAAAGTTCAAACTAAGGAGGGGAAAAAGGTATCATAAAATAATTTGGAAGTGCACAATCTTACCGATAAAATTGCTCCAAAGTCTTGCCCGGCGTAATAACGAATGTTACATGCAGCAACTATCACATCAGTTTGCTCACGGAGTAATGTCACAAGCATTTTCAATGCTTATTTCTTTCGCACTATCCACCTCACCGTACTTATACATTAATGTTTTCAAATGACCCGAAAGAAACCACAGGGGTTGAGATCGGAAAATTTACTAACATCATATGCATCAAAGATGATTTCTCGTATACTGAGATCAGACACTGGGATATCAATACGAACCTTAGTCAGATCCAGGCTAGGGGTTTTTCAAATGCACGGGTAACTTTGATTTCGAAATACTCGGCCTTGGTGAATATTTTATATAAAAATTTTTGGTATAATGACTTATTTTGATGAGTTCTATTGCTAGTCAAAAAGAAAGCCTCAACTTTGAAAACACCCTGTATATATTCAAAACAATACGTTACGTTTTCTGCTTAAAGCCTATCCTCAAAAACAAGAATGACGGCCTTTATTTGTAACGATAAATCATTTACTGAAACGCATTGATACAATCAATAATTTTTTCAATCAGAATATGACTAGGTCACCGGATAAAGAGCATAATCCGTAATTTGCAGTATTTCTCGATAATTCCAACTAACTGCAAAAAAGACGGTCATTTACCACACCATCTCATTTTTCCATTGGATACTATTTGAACAGGAATTCGAAAAATACACGGTGTTACGCAGAGTCTTGTATATTTACATGAACGATTCCGGGAATGTTTTACCCAGTTCTCGGTATTTATCAATTAGGACATACTTATGTGACTACAGGATTATTTTCCTACGAGGAATGACTACGTGAGTAGCCTCTCAAACGACGTAGAGCCTCACAATAAGTTTCTATTTCTGATTGTACCTACCCGTGAATCGCTCGGACGGTAATAAACTCGGTACTTTCAAGAAATCGCGCGTTCGAATTCGTATGCACCTTCTGTCTATGCGTTTTGCAATAAAACTGCAATGAATTTCTCCACTGGTACTTCGGGAAAGAATATCTAAACTTCTCCTCGTTTTATCTGATTATCAAGTTTAATATAATACGAATTTTATTCATTCAGAGAATATCTTTGGGATTTTCTTGTTTTATTCAAAATAATCGACTAACATAATTTGAAACTGCTTGTTACTCGGATTCCGTCTTGATTCACATTCTAACTTTTATTCGGACTGCAAGAATCTTCTTTTAAAATAGTCAATGACTCACCCTCTATATTATCAAAATTCGTATGTGATTCCAGTTGTTAATAATTAAATAATCACTCGAAACGGCTTTCAGCTACTTCTGTTGTTTTGATAGTCGAAGGACGCCAAATTTTCAACCACAGCACCGTAAAAAAAAATTTCCAGGGGATTTCGCGTTGCAATTGAAATTCCGCTTTTTTGTATTCCGGCGAGTGAACAGGAAAATAATGGCATTTTAATAGGCGAACAACTTCCTTACAAACAATTTTGTATGGGTATGTCGGCACTTAAATATTTATGATGTACTCGGTAGATAATTCACGCCGGCCAACGTGTGGTGAAATTTATTTATTTTCCAGTGATGGATTCAACGTAATGAAGGGCAGCCCTCACATGAATTTAAAAAAAATCTGTTTACAAATTCTTCAATGTGATAACTGTTCTTTGTTTTTTTTTATTTTGGAATGTTTTTTCGTTTATTCTTGTTGAAAAAAATTACGAAAAGCACTGCCGTGAAGGCAGGAGCTTTTGAGCGCTCGTACATGCACCTTGTAGGTAGATTCGCATTTTCCAGTTTTGGAAACCAATTGAGGAAATTTTTGACAGCTGTCAAAAAAATTTTCAAACTGAGGCGATAATCCAGACTTCAAGTCAGTGCTTTAGGTGACCAATTTTTTTTCGATAATTCGCTAAAATTTTCTACGGTATCTATGGTCTTGGTTATGCGATCTGGACAAAATTTCGCACGTAGTTTGAATACAGTATTCCTCAGCTAGGTGCAAAATTTCATTCCAATCAAATCGGTAGTTTCGAAATTATCAGGAACAGAATATTTTGAACGGCCATATTTACGGAACCCCTACTCTAATTTTGCTCATTGATAAACGTGGCCGTGAAATTCGCCATTCAAACCCACCCTGAAAATTTCAAGTTCCTAGGCCTTTTCCTTCGGAAGTTATAATTTTCTATGGTTTCTATGGTTCTGGTCATGCGATCTGGACAAAATGTTGCTTTAATGTGTCATTCTCGTTTAAAATACAAAATTTTATCTCGATCGAATCCGTAGTTTGGAAATTATCAAGAAAACTAAATTTCAAACAACCATATTTACGGAACCCCTAGTATAATTCTGCTCATTGATAAACGTTAACGTCACATTTCAGATCTACACCTATCCTGAAAATTTCAAGTCCCTAGACCTTTCCGTTCGAAAGTTATGATTTTCTATGGTTTCTATGGTTCTGGTCATGCGATCTAGAGAAATGTAGCTTGAATATATCATTCTCCATAAGTATACAAAATTTCGTCACGATCAAATCTGTAGTTTGGAAATTATCAAGAAAACTAAATTTCAAACGACCATATTTACGGAACCCCTAGTATAATTTTGCTCATAGATGAAAGTGATCACGACAATCGAGATCCACACCTATTCTGAAAATTTCAAGTCCCTAGGCATTTCCGTTCAAAAGTTACAAGTTTCTATGGTTTCTATGGTTCTGATCATGCGAGCTGAACAAAATTTCGCAAGTAACTTGAACACCTCATTTTTTAGTGCAAAATTTCATCTCGATCGAATCTGTAATTTCAAAGTAATCAGGAAAACACATATTCACTGCAAAAGTTATCACTTATATTTGAGAAATTTAACTTCGCACTCAACGTAAAATCATCACACAACGTAATTCGCACCTCAAAACCATCCCTTAAAATGCAAGGTTTTTGTCCTAGAGTAAGGAAAACATTCGGACTATAATAGTATATCATTTAACGCGCAGGCAGATGAAATTTGCAGCGCGAGCCGAAGGCGAGTGCTGTAATTCAGCGAGTAAGATATGACCATTACCGCATTCATTATCTACGACTATAGCAATAACAATAAATACTAAGATACAAGTACAGAGAAAGAACTTTATTTACAAATCTTAATAGTTACATATAACAATGCATTATTTATGTTGATTGTGCTTCTAAGCATGGAGTAGAAAGTCCATAGGGGCGATGCTTGATATTTAGTGCTAAGTTCACTAAAATATGAACATTCTCTGGAAACGATGACTTAATATTCTTACTGCACAATAATCTTGAAAAATTGTTGTAAACACCTTTATATTTGTTTTGGGATTTTTCAGCAAAACATTCATCATAATGATTAGGTATCAACTTAATTTGGGAAAACGTCAAAATTATTCAAGTGAAATTACCCCCTAAATACCAATAATGGTCTATTCACTTTCGGCCAATCGGCTTGTTCAGAAGCACAGACCCAGAGAGTAATAGTAGTGAGTTATTATAACTCACGTTGTTTGTTTACAGATACTATTAATTGCTCAAAAGTAGTTGAATAATGAATATATAATTCAAGAGGATTAGATAAATGAACAAGTTTTCAATTATTATTTATTAATTATTACTATTAATATGTATTTATAATATAATAGGAAAAAAATTGAATAATTCAACACCTTCCAGAATTTTTTACGGATATGGAACATAGAATTGAATAAAAATAAGTTTTCAAATCTCATCATTCTCGGATTCATTTATTCGATGAAAAGTTGGTGATTATTCGTGGAATCAAGAAATGGGGTGATTCATACTCGATTGTGTACGTCGAGAGGTTGAAAAAATTTTCGCCAAAATTCGTACAATCCGATATCTGAATCTGTAACTCAACTTCGATACCTTCCCGAAATCAAAAGCAGCCGAAGAACACAAGAAACAGACCTTCTCATCCACTGCCCCATTTCTCAAAATCGATATGGCCCAAACGGCAAGCCAGAGGCCCATAGACCGGCGGCCATAATTGACTGTAGAGAAGGAGAGAAGTGTCTCCCATTCATAATCGTTCAGCGATTGTTCAGAGGCCATCGAAAGCAAGAGTCTCGGATATGGGGTTTGGTAGAGGGCGACGAGCGTAGTCACAGAGTATCTGGAGTGAATTGCCGCATTATAGACTGTTTACTAGGCGCTCTCTGTGGCCCGCAATTTCAACTCATTTGTGTGGAAACGGTATCGTTATTATAACGGTTATGGTTATTGGCCACCTGTTTCTCTACGACGACTGCTGACGGACAGACGGGACCGTGGTCTGTGCACGGAATCGCTATGCATAGAGCGGGAGAAGGGTTAACAAGGGGTGCGTTCGGAAATGTGCACAGTTTACGTTAAAAGAGCTGATTGAATGTATTGCATTTTAAGTATATTCGTTCAGACATGAAATGCTGTTTTATACCCCTATTAATTTTTCATGCCATAATTGGTTGTAGTAATTGTGATTCGACAAGTTCTTCATTTATTATTTCCAACAAGAAACCCTTGGATTTGTGCGGAGAAAAAAGACAAACACCCCTTCGAATTTTTCGATTTTTGGTATTGTTTATATGTAGAACACATTAATTGAATTTGGAGGAGAATCACTCGAAATCACTATTCGAGTTATGGATAGTGGGAAAAATTAAAACAGAGAATTTTGAGGGAAAAAATTGATCCCAGTGGTTGATTTGGAATATATTTTTTTGTGGTTTCTTTTCAGAAACAGCATTATCTCAGAAAATATGTATTCCCTATATAAAGGTACTGCTTGTGTTAATATGGGTCATCGATAAAATGAGTTATACAGGGTGCTGAAGCAATACAACTCACCAAAATAGATTAATATACCAGAAATCGTTTTATATAAAGGGCCGAGTATTTCGAAATCAAAGTTACCCGCGAATCTGAGAAATTCCTAGCCCGGATCTGACTCAGGTTCCCATTGATATCTAAATGTGTAGATGTTACCAGCTCTGTGAGGTCAGTATACGGGAAATCATCTATGATGCGTAGGATTTCTGTAAGTTTTCGGATCCCAACCCCTGTGATTTCTTCCTTTGGGGTCATATGAAGACATAAATGTATGAGAGACGGTGATGTGAATAGTTTGAAAGAGCTGAACATTGAAAATGCCTGTGACATTATTCCGTGAGCAAACTGATGTGATATTTGCTGCATGTAACGATTCGTTTTTACGCCGGGCAAGACTTTGTGCACATCAAACGAAGGGCGACCATTTAGAAAAATTTCTGTTAACAATTAGGATCAATTTTATCGGTGAGTTTGTGAACTACCAAATTTTTTTTATAGGAATTATTCCGTTCAGGAAAAATCTCCTAATCAAAGTTGAAAGAGAATATACAAATTTGCGATAAATTCGGGCACTTTATTCACATTATAAGGGAATCCACATGGCATAATGTTTCATCATAGGATAACACAATCCAGTGTCGTATTAAGATATTGATGGCGAAGATTTTTGAGCGCTCGTACTACTTACACGAGGGCTATATCATTTCGTCACGATGTCTGCATTTTTCGAATTTTTAGCCGAAAATGGTCTCAAACGACTATGTTCGACTCACAGATGACGAATCCGTCGGAAAATTCGAGTCTGTCTGTCCGGCCGTATACACGATAACTCTCGAACGGAATGTCCTAGAGACTTGAAATTTTCAGGGTAGGTTCGGATCCCGAATGCCGCGGTTGAGTTCGTGTTTGGGCAAAATTCGCCGAGGGGTTCCGTAAATATGGCCGCTCGAAATTTTGTTTTTCTGATTACTTCGAAACTACAAATTCGATCGTAGTGAAATTTTGCACTCAAATGGAGAATTACGTGTTCAAGCTACATGCAAAATTTTGTTCAGCTCGCATGACCAGAACCATTGAAACCATAGAAAATTATAACTTTGTAATGGAAAGGCATAGAGACTTGAAATTTTCAGGATAGGTGTGGATCTCGAATGTCGCGGTCACGCTCATCAATCAGCAGAATTAGACTAGGGGTTCCGTAAATGTCGCCGTTTGAAATTCAGTTTTCTTGATAATTTCAAAACTATGGATTTGATCGTGACGAAATTAGACCAGGGGTTCCGTAAATTTAGCCGATCAAACTATATTTTTCCTAATAATTTCGGAAATACTTATTGGATTGAAATGAAATTTTGCACATATATGAAGAATAATGTATTCAAACAACTTGAGAAATTTTGTCCAGATCGCATTACCAAGACCATAGATACCGTAGGAAATTCTAGCGAATTATCGAAAAAAAAATGGTCACCAAAGCACTGACGTGAAGTCTGGATTTTCGCGTTAGTTTGGAATTTTCTTTGACAGCTGTCAAAATCTTTCCAATTGGTTTCTAATACTGGTGAATGCGAATCTACCTTCAAGGTACATGTACGAGCGCTCAAAAGCTCCTGCCTTCACGGTAGTGCTCTTCGTAATTTTTTGCACATCATTTTATTCGATCCACTTTCGGCGGAATGATCTCTATCGATAAGTTCTAGCACCTGTCGAAAAAAGCCTCACCTTAAAAAACACCCTGTATAAAACTCAAGCTTCACAGCTGTTCTACGTGGTAAGAAAAGTGAGTTTTTCTGATGTGGCGTTGGGAAATATGATATTTTCTGTGATTCCGTCTATTTGGTTGGATAGTTTCAGTGTCACCTCATGTGAAATCAAAAGGATGAAGATAAATTTATATAGGGTAAACACTACAGTTATTGACACCTTAAGCCAACTGTCCCAATAGAATATAAATAATTTGTTATTTGGGTATGAAATATGAAAAAATATTTCTTTTTCGAGGTTATGTGTTGGTTTATACTCGATTCAAATTAACAACCGAAAGTGGAAAAACCTTTTCAGAAGAAGCTTTAAAACACATCGTTAACATCATGTGTCAATTTTCAGTGATTGACACTGTAAAATCTATTGTTGACACCACCTGATACAGTTATTGACATACTGTTGTCTCTCATATTTTCAATCAGCTGAACAAGGATGTGGATAGGTATAATATATAGTAATGGATCGTTCATTATAAGATTTATTTATAAGTTTTGCAGTGAAAAATATTCGAAATGGAAACCTTCTCTATGAAGATATATTTCAATAAACATTAAACATGGAATTTTCATGCACAGGAAATGCATTTAATTATTTAATACCATTTAAATCCAAATTCTTTTTGCAAATAGGACACAAGCCCTGGCAGTTGGTTCTCCAGTAGCCGTTTATAGCAACTTGGTTTTCATTGTTATCACAGATTATGTCTTCAGATGTACAATCCATGTCCATATTGGACTGTTTCATGACTGTATAAAGGATTCTTCATGAATTTCATCATCAAGCTTTATGTTTGAAATAATTTTTTTTTTATTTTTTTTGGCACACCCGTCTATTCTATCACATAATTTGAGATCTTCTTCATAGGTTGATACAGGGCAAGGTCCGTGATTTGTTGAGCGCTCGTTGGACTTACACCAGGGCTACATCATTTCGTCAAGATGTCTGTATTTTTCGAATCTTGCCGTAAGCACGATAACTTTCGAACGGAACGACCTAGAGACTTTAAATTTTCAGTGTGGGTTCAGTTTCCGACTGCCGTAGTTGAGTTGGTTAATGAGCAGAATTCCATCAGGGGTTCCGTAAATATGGCCGTTCGAAATTTTGATCTCCTGATAACTTCTAAACTACTGATTCGATCGAGATGAAATTTCGCACCCAGATGGTGCGAATGACGTGTTCAAGTTACATGCAAAATTTGTCCAAATCGAAAATAATAACTTTCGAACGGAGGGGCCTAGGGACTAGACATTTTCAGGATAGGTGTTGATCTCGAATATCGCGGTCACGTTTATCAATGAACAAAATTATCAATGACCAAAAGTGGATGTTCAAAGAAATTTTTTTTAGGAAGATTCTACCTACTAGGTAGATGAACGAGCGCTCAAGAGCTCCTGACTACACGTCAGTGCTTTTCATTTTTTCAACAAGTTTTCCACTCAACCAAAAAATTATTGTAGAACGAGGAACGCTATAGGTTTGGGAGGCAAGTTTTCTGGACATTCCTTCTGATTTTACTGCTGATAAGGCAGAAATAAAAGCATCCTCCGTGTAATTTTTCTTATAATTGCTTCCTTCTTTTGCTTTTGCCATTTTGTTGAGAATGAAGCGTGGAAAATCGATTCAGGGGGTAGGGACAAGAAGTAGGAACTAGTTGAACTTGCAATATAGTTACTGACACGTGGAAATTCACAGAGATTGACACTGGTGTCAACAACTATCTAGAACAAAATTAGATAAAGTTCAATCATTTTTCAGTATTCATTGAGAAATTGAGGCCTGAATAGTAGGCAATACGGACTAATTTTGCAAAATTTGAATACGACAGTTATTGACATAGTATGTCAATCACTATTCATCCACATATTTTCAAAGGCAATTATTGACACCCACAAAAAAACGCGAAACCTTCAACCAAATAGATTTTAAGTTATGAAAAAGTATTTATTGAAGAGTTTCAATAATTCAAACAAAAATTATGCTTCAGACAAAAATTAGAACAATTAAAAAAATGTTATGAACTTGAGTTAAGTACCTTGAGAAAATGGCAGTATTTTTCTAATTGCAATGATCGTCAGCACGCTGCACATTGATAAATATATGGTGAATTAGGAATGCAAACCTAACCCGAATTAATACTAACAGTCCAAACTTGAAAAATTGAAATATTTTTTTCAAAGCTCCATGTTTTTAAGGCCTCCATCCAATTCTTATAATTCAAATATGAAAATGAGGGTGTCAATCACTGATAGGGTGTCAACAACTGTAACTTTTACCCTATTCTTCACTAAACAACATTTCAGTTATTTCGGTTGAAAAGGGGGCCAGTGATAATTTTCAAAGATTTCCCAGTCTCATAATACGTTTTTTTTCTATGTTTTTTGAACATCTAGAATTTTGGATGAAAATATTGTAAAAAAATTAAGTGGTGAAACCTGGTTGTATACGATGAGGTACGCCTCTTCCCAATAATCTTGAAGCATTTCCCTGTATTTTCGATAATTTCGAAGTTACCCGATAGGTGACCGCACTGGCAATAAATGTAAACAAGCGCCCAAAAGCTCCTGACTTCACATCATTATTCATTCGTCAACAGTAGCATGCAGACCTAGATGCACATAAAAGCTCAAAAAATGAAGAGTTTATTCATCAGACAGTAACAGCCAAATCAAAGTTATAAGCACAATTAAATAAACAATGGTATATTATTTAACGAGCGGTAATGTAGGTCATAACTCACGCAGATGAAGTTTGCAGCACGAGCCGAAGGCGAGTTATGACCATTACCGCAAGTTTAATACTATACTTTATCAACGACTATAACAATATCTACGACTATAACAATATCTACGACTATAACAATAAATACTAAGATACAAGTATAGAGAAAAACTTTATTCACAAATCTTAATAGTTACCTATAACAATGCATTATTTATAATGATTTTGCTTTTTAGCATGGAGTAGAAAGTCTTTATATTTTGTGTTAAGTTCACTGAAATATGCCAAAAGAACATTCTCTGTAAACGATGACTTAATATTCTAACTGCTACACCAATCTTGAAAATTGTTGTATACACCTTTATATTTGTTTTGGGATTTTTCGGGCAATACATTCTGTATGGTAACATTGGCTGATTGTCTTATTTCTGAAGGTGTACATAATTATTCATCTTCACTATCTGAATTTATCTTTTTCAACAAAACATTCACAATAATAATCAGGTATCGACTTAATTTGAGAAAACAAAATTATTCAAGTGACCTCCCCTCAATACCAATAATGGACTGTTCCCTTTCGGTTAATCGGCTTGTTCAGAAGCCCAGAGACAGGGAGTTATAAGTTATAGCAGTGAGTTATTATAACTCACGGTGTTTGTTTACAGATACTATTAATGGCTCCAAAGTAGTTGAATAATTCAATAGGAGTATATAAAGTTATTAGGAACTACCCATGCGAAATAATGAACCAAAAGAAAAGACATATCTTTGATAACAATGAGGACATAAGCGTGGAACGTTTTTGAAAGAACCTTCAAGATTCACTGGGGTATTTCAGTAGAGAAAATCTAATCAGTTATTTGGACCCTACTCCAAAAAAAATATCGAAAATTCACGGACGACGTGTCCAAACCCAAGTTAAATTGTCTTACTGTTGTTTCTGCCGTACCACGACCTGTGTATGATGGAAAATCCGCCACTGGCAGCGACCGCCACTTGCTTCCGCCCCGATCCCGCCATAGGACCGGGGGCGGTAAATTACTTTTCTCGGTCTCCGCACTCTCACACACATGGGTCCTCACGTGACCCCCCCCCCCCTCCCAATTAGACTATTTGCTTTACATTCATTACGAGGCCGGCTACGAGGATTTTACTAACTGCCGAATTTATTGCGAGATTTGTCCCGTTCCGAAATTCATTTAAGTGAGAAATATCGTTCGATGTATCGCAGGTTTATTATTGACTTTTTCCGCCGTGTGCCTCAGTTGTTTTTCGGTGATATATCGGGTTCGCCGTTAAGCCCTTAGGTTCACCTTTCGAATTATTACCTGCAGTAACCGTTGGGGGTATGAGGGGGTGGGGTCGGTGGACGTAGCCTTCTATGGCGCACCGGGATTTGGAGTTCAATAATTCTATTTTTACAAAAAATTTAATGGCTCACCATTTGGAACATGGAGTTTTTTGCAAAAAAACATTTTTTTCTTGGTTTTATATTTCTGCAAAGCTCGAATATCATAGCCAATAAAAATCCTCTGGACTCGTTCGAGGAAAAAAAAATTACGAAAAGCACTGCCGTGAAGTCAGGAGCTTTTGAGCGCTCGTAAATGCACCTTGAAGGTAGATTCGCATTCTCCAGTTTTAGAAACCAATTGGAAAGATTTTGACAGCTGTCAAAGAAAATTTCAAACTAACCCGAAAATCCAGACTTCACGTCTGTGCTTTGGTGACCATTTTTTTTTCGATAATTCGCTAGAATTTTCTACGGTATCTATGGTTTTGGTAATGCGATCTGGACAAAATTTCTCACGTAGTTTGAATACATTATTCTTCATATATGTGCAAAATTTCATTTCAATACAATAAGTATTTTCGAAATTATCAGGAAAAATATAGTTTGAACGGCTATATTTACGGAACCCCTAGTCTAATTCTGCTCATTGATGAAAGTGATAGCGAAATTCGCGATCCGAACCTATCCTGAAAATTTCAAATCCCTAGGCCTTTCCGTTCAAAAGTTATGATCTTCTATGGTTCCTATGGTTCTGATCATGCGATCTGGAAAAAAAGTAGCTCGAATATATCATTCTCAATTTAAATACAGAATTTTGTCTCGATCAAATCCATAGTTTTGAAATTATCAAGAAAACTGAATTTCAAACGGCGATTTTTACGGAACCCATAGTCTAATTTTGCTGATTGATGAACGTGACCGCGACATTCAAGATCCACACCTATCCTGAAAATTTCAAGTCCCTAGGCCTTTCCATTACAAAGTTATAATTTTCTTTGGTTTCTATGGTTCTGGTCATGCGAGCTGAACAAAATTCTGCATGTAGCTTAAATACGTAATTCTCCATTTGAATGCGAAATTTCACCTCGATCAAATCTGTAGTTTCGAAGTGATCAGAAAAACAAAATTCGGGCGGCCATATTTACGGAACCCCTGGGCGAATTTTGCCCAATAACGAACTTAACCGCGGCATTCGAGATTCGAACCTAACCTGAAAATTTCAAGTCTCTAGGACATTCCGTTCGAGAGTTATCGTGTATACGGCCGGACGGACGGACGGACAGACTCGAATTTTTGGACGGATTCGTCATCTGTGAGTCGAACATAGTCGTTTGAGACCATTTTCGGCTACAAATTCGAAAAATACAGACATCGTGACGAATTGATATAGCCCTCGTGTGAGTAGTACGAGCGCTTAAAAAAATTATTGAAATTAACAAAGACTTTGAACTTTCAATATGGTTCAAATACAATACTCTGTCTCATTTTCCAAAGATGTAGGAGAAATATTTTCTTTCTTTCAAGTTCTTTCATAAGTATTTGTTTTTGTTGGAATATCCAAAAATGATTCTAATATCTGATTGTGAATTTCAAATTGTTATGAAAATACTAGCATAATATTTAAGATAGCATCGATTCGGCTTCGTTATCCGGTCGCTTCGGCCTACTTTTCAATTATTCGGTTTGAGCCGAAGCAGATGTTCGATTCAGCGGAAGCTTCGCCATCAAATTTCCAAAAAGTGAAAATCAGAATACTATTACTTTTTGTGCTGTTTCTGGTTGGTATTCATATTTTATATACTCAAATAATATTTGGGTGTAGGATTCTGTTTTGGTATTGCAGTTTATGTTTTTTTTGTGCGATGTTCATTGAGAGAAAAAATTTGTTTCTGTATAGAGTTTATCTTTTGTGCAATGTTTCAAGCCCTTATTAAGTAGTTTATCTTATCATTCGTTTGATAGATAAATTATATATTTAGAAGGAATGGTGTTTGCTCTTTTCATATGCCGTCTATCTAATAAGTATATGTATATCAATATTATCAATATCATACTTTCGGTGGACGCTTCGGTCGAAGCTTCGGCAGATCCATTGAGTAATTCGATATCCGGCCGACTCAGAAAAAAATTCTTTGGCGGATCCTTAATCAAAAAATTACGAAAAGCACTACCTTGAAGGCAGGAGCTTTTGAGCGCTCGTACATGCACCTTGTAGGTAGATTCGCATTCTCCAGTTTTAGAAACCAATTGGAAAGATTTTGACAGCTGTCAAAGAAAATTTCAAACCAACGCAAAAATCCAGACTTCACGTCAGTGCTTTGGTGACCATTTTCTTTTTCGATAATTCGCTAGAATTTTCTACGGTATCTATGGTCTTGGTAATGCGATCTGGACAAAATTATACATTATTCTTCATATATGTGCGAAATTTCATTTCAATCCAATAAGTATTTTCGAAATTATCAGAAAAAATATAGTTTGAACGGCAATAATTACGGAACCCCTAGTTTAATTTGGCTGATTGATGAAAGTGATCGCGAAATTCGCGATCCGAACCTATCCTGGAAATTTCAAGTCCCTAGGCCTTTCAGTTCGAAAGTTATAATTTTCTATGGTTTCTATGGTCCTGATCATGCGATCTGGAGAAAATGTAGCTCGAATATATCATTCTCAATTTAAATACAAAATTTCGTCACGATCAAATCCATAATTTTGAAATTATCAAGAAAACTGAATTTCAAACGGCCATATTTACGGAACCCCTATTCTAATTTTGCTCATTGATACACGTGAACGCTACATTCATGATCCACACCTATCCTGAAAATTTCAAGTCCCTAGGCCTTTCCATTACAAAGTTATAATTTTCCATGGTTTCTATGGTTCTGGTCATGCGAGCTGGACAAAATTCTGCATGTAGCTTGAGTCCGTAATTATCCATCTGAGTGCAAAATTTCACCTCGATCGAATCAGTAGTTTCGAAGTAATCAGAAAAACAAAATTTCGAGCGGCCATATTTACGGAACCCCTGGGCGAATTTTGCCCAATAACGAACTTAACCGCGGCATTTGAGATTCGAACCTACCCTGAAAATTTCAAGTTTCTAGGACATGGTTCGAGAGTTATCGTGTATACGGACGGCCGGACGGACGGACAGACTCGAATTTTCGGACGGATTCGTCATCTGTGAGTCGAACATAGTCGATTGAGACCATTTTCGGCTCAAAATCCGAAAAATACAGACATCGTGACGAAATGATATAGCCCTCGTGTAAGTAGTACGAGCGCTCAAAAAGAAGAATTAATGGTAATTTATCTACTCCTATTGAATTATACACTCATTATTCAATTATTCAACTACTTTTGAGCAATTAATGGTATCTGTAAACAAACAACGTGAGTTATAATAACTCACTACTCACTACTATAACTCCCTGGCTCTGTACTTCTGAACAAGCCGATTGGCCGAAACAGTCCATTATTGGTATTGAGGGGAGTAATGTCACTTGAATAATTTTGACGTTTTCTCAAATAAAGTTGATACTTAATTATTATTCTGGAAGTTTTGCTGAAAAAAAGAATTCAGATAGTTAAGATGAATTACTATGTACACCTTCAGAAATAAGAATCAGCCAATGTTACCATATTTAATTTATTGCCCGGAAAATCCCAAAACAAATATAAAGTTGTATATAACAATTTTCAAGATTGGTGTAGCAGTAAGAATATTAAGTCATCGTTCACAGAGAATGTTCTTTTGGCATATTTTAGTGAAACTAGCACTCAATATGAAGCATCGCCCCTATGGACTTTCTACTCCATGCTAAGAAGCACAATCAACATAAATAATGCATTGTTATAGGAAACTTTTAAAATTTGTAAATAAAGTTCTTTCTCTGTATCTACTTGTATCTTAGTATTTATTGTTATTGTCGTAGATAAAGTATAGTATTCAACTTGCGGTAGTGGTCATAACTCACATAATGAATTACAGCACTCGACTTCGGCTCGCGCTGCAAACTTCATCTGCGTGAGTTATGACCTACATTACCGCTCGTTAAATAAAATACTATTAAATTCGTATTGGGCTTGGAGAAATTCTTTCATACTATTTATTCCGTTTCGAGAACGCCAGAAATGAACTAAACGAGCAATATTCAACATTAATATTTCTCAATTTTCTCATTTTATTGCGTACAAAGTTCTCACAAATATATTTCAGTATCTTTTAGGGATTTTTCTGTTCATTTTTGAGTCGTTTACTCGTAATTAACCCATATTATATCCTCTATTTGTTCTATTATGGTCATTTTTTAATCACTTGGACCATCACGATCCACTTATTCCTTATTCCCATTAAATCTCCGGAAACCTCGTGCTCCACGTCGATTATGGTGAAATACAGATTCGCCATCATCGAATCGAAATCGACGCTAGTGAAGAACAACATCTTTCCACGAATGTTCGGAACTAGCGAACCGAAAATAACCCCTTTGTATCTAAATATTCATTGAACTCGAAATGCAGGAATCGATTGATTGAGTTTATGATAAACACGCCACGGTATAAATATTGATAGCTGTTTTGAATTCATTCACAGTCACAACGTAAGGAGTGTTTTCCACATTTGATTGTATTCGTCAGATGCAGAATTGAGCTACATCTAATGTAAAGCATTCATTCGAGAAAGTTGGAACCAGAATATTTTTATATAATTTTTTTTTAAATCGTCCGGTTCATAACGACACAAGTTACAGACATAAATCATCATTTTAATATGAAGAAAATATATGTGTTATCGACTTGTTTGATAGTTATGTGTGAAAATTTAGGTAGGTATCTATTTATATGTAAATTTTATATTCGATAGTTTAAACTAATAACCCATTTGGCGCTCATGTCAAACTCTTGTATGAGGATTTCCTTACGATAACCAACTAATTTTATGGCTACTTTCCGAATATGCAAATAAACTGCGATATATAGATATTTATGCGAATGCTATCAAGATGCTCGATCATAAAAATCGAACTTTATCTTATTTGATCTATATCAAATTAGGCATTAGGAACAGACCATTTCCTGGCTTAGCGACATCAGATGATCACATCAAAACGGTTATTGCCACTAGTCTGAATTCTCCAATTTGCATTGAATATTGTCTGCGAAGAGTCTCAACATTACCAAAGTCTCTTTCACGAAGGTCATATTCATTTGTTCCGACCGTAGCAGGTCGTTTTTTTAACAAACTTTTCTACGAGATGTGTTCTTAAAAAGAGAATTTCGCAACGGGGTTCCGTCGGATGATAACGAAAAAAAGGTTGCGTCCTTGGTTATTGAATGACGTCTTTGTATTCCATTTTTTTCGTGAAATACTTCATATTACCTGTGCCATTCCTTCGAAATGCATTCATATTTGAATATGCTCCATAACAATAACTTCGGTATCACGAAGGTCATTCTTTTCTTCACGCATTACATTTTTCCTTTGTTGGTGTTCTTTTTGATATCAAGGTCAGGGAGCTTGGTGGTCCCAATGATCAGAAATTTTTTTTATGAATAAGTGTCAAAATATTACGCTCGAACCTTGAGGGAATGAAATATTCAATTGTTTATAACTATGACAAGAACACAATTTTAGTTACCTTACCACTAGTGTCGGTTGTTTGCGATGAAACACAAGAACAAAACTTCTCGAATTAACGCATAAGATAAATTTTTTGCATTTCTTAGATTCTCATGATAACAAAGAATTCAAATTATATTCTGTAGGTACCTCAAAAATATGAGATTCCAAAGTTCTTGTTGGAAAAAAATTTTTGGGTCTTTTTGATCCCTCTCATGTTTTTTCCAACGATTATAGGTACAATGATATCTTTGGCTCATCAGAAAAATTAGTATCGCTTAGTTTGATTCCAAAATTTTTGAAAACAAAATAGGAGGGGGGGAGCTGGACTGAAATACCAACAGAAATAGCAAAAATATATGGAAGGTCTACTTATTAAAAACAATTCATGTTTAATTCAATTTTTCTACTTACAATGAGAAAACAAAGAAGCGAAAAGAAAAATGAAATCATATGGTTGAAAGTAAAAATTCAGAAAAGCACTGCCGTGAAGTCATGAGCTTTTGAGCGCTCGTTCATCCTCCTTGTAGTTAGATTCGCATTTTCCAGTTTTAGAAACCAATTGGAAAGATTTTGACAGGTGTCAAAGATAACTTCAAACTAGGGCGAAAATCCAGATTTCTCGTCAGTGCTTTAGGTGACCAATTTTTTTTTCGATAATTCGCTAGAATTTTCTACGGTATCTATGGTCTTGGTAATGCGATCTGGACAAAATTTCCCACGTAGTTGAATACATTATTCTTTATCTATGTGCGAAATTTAATTCCAATCCAATAAGTAGTTTCGAAATTATCAGGAAAAAAATAGTTTGAACGGCTATATTAACGGAACCCCTAGTCTAAATTTGCTCATTGATGAACGTAACCACGAAATTCGCGATCCGAACCTATCCTGGAAATTTCAAGTCCCTTGGCCTTTCCGTTCGAAAGTTATAATTTTCTATGGTTTCTATGGTTCTGATCATGCCACCTGGAAAAAATGTAGCTCGAATATATCATTCTCAATTTAAATAAGAAATTTTATCACGATCAAATCCATAGTTTTGAAATTAACAAGAAAACTGAATTTCAAACGGTCATATTTACGGAACCCCTAGTCTTATTTTGCTCATTGACGAATGTGACCGCAAAATTCGAATTCCACACCTATCATGAAAATTTCAAGTCCCTAGGCCTTTCCATTATAAAGTTATAATTTTCTATGGTTTCTATGGTTCTGGTCGTGCGAGCTGAACAAAATTCTGCATGTAGCTTGAACACGTAATTCTCCATCTTAGTGCAAAATTTCACTTCGATTGAATCTGTAGTTTCGAAGTAATCAGGAAAACAAAATTTTGAGCGGGCATATCTACGGAACCCTTTGGCGAATTTTGCCCAATAACGAACTTAACCGCGGCATTCGAGATTCGAACCTACCCTGAAAATTTCAAGTTCCTAGTACATTCCGTTCGAGAGTTATCGTGTATACGGACGGCCGGCCGGACGGACAGACTTTTCGACGGATTCGTCATCAGTGAGTGGAACTCTATCGATTGAGACCATTTTCAGCTCAAAATTCGAAAAATACAGACATTGTGACGAAATGATATAGCCCTCGTGTAAGTAGTGCGAGCGCTCAAAAATCCAAGAATATAACTATAATAAAAAATTCGAGGAAGTCACTGACGTGAAGTCAATTTATTCAATAATTCGAAAATTAACCATGAAATTTTCCGGATTATTGAGGAAAAAATTTGGGTATATCTGCGGAACCCATCTGCGGATTTTGCTTATTTACGAACCAGATTTCAAAAACCAAGGCCTTTTCTTTCTGTAGTCTTCGTGTTCACAGACGGACGGCCGGCTAGGCGGACAAAATTTAATTTGAGGCCATTCTCGTTCCAAAATTTGAAAATTACAGTCATTTGTGCAATATTATC
Source organism: Aphidecta obliterata (assembly GCA_963966015.1). NCBI lineage: Eukaryota > Metazoa > Arthropoda > Insecta > Coleoptera > Coccinellidae > Aphidecta > Aphidecta obliterata. Next base: position 13,144,326 of record OZ014435.1, on the reverse strand, counting down.
ACGCTCTTCTTCATAGAAACAACCGCGCGAAAACACTCATCAAATTGAGAAAAAAAAGTTTTCAATAAAATACGAAGCAATTTATTTTATTGAAGAAGAATCTTAAACGGGAAGGGGGGTTGAGTGAGACCTTGTTTCAAAGGTAACTCGATTGCCTTTTCCAATATGCCATACACTTGAACTTTTTTGTTAGTAATTCGAGATGTAGAAGAATTGAAGGGAAAGTAAGAATACGCACAGCATGCCAAGAAATTCTCGTAAGGGCCGAATTTGAAAATATGTTATATTTTCGTCTAAACAATAATGGACAACATTCTCAAATTCTTTGATAGTAAACATTTTTTCATTTTTTTCATGTTTCATTGCAACTCTATTCTACTCTTTTTTTCGGAAGCTCCAACAGAAAAGATCACGTGTTTGGCATTTTTTGAGAAGGTAATCGAATTACCTTCAAATCAAGGTGTTACTCAACCCCCCTTCCCATTTGAGATTTTGGGGGTTGCAGTCATCACGCTCAGAGGGTTGAAGCAAATTGATGGCAACCAGGAATATAAAATGTCCCACTACGAACCAAAATTTACCTTTTTTAAACGACTGACAAAATTGGGAAACGAACTAGGTATAAATTTGGCAATGACCGTGAAGAATATCATCACCGTGAAAATCTGAACCTTTTCGAGAAAAAAAACATTTTGGAAATTTCTGAAAAATGGGTAGGTACCTCAGTGGAGCTTCCAGAGTTACAAAAAAGTTTTTCAGAAATTGATTAAATTTTTACAATAAAAATATTGTGCCTTCCAATAAAAAAATAATATATTTAGTTTCATATATCTACATTTTTCAGTCTAAGGAAAACGAGCATTTTTTGGATTAAATGTACACCTCCACATGGATATAGTTTTTTTGAGACAATAATAGCAATGGTGTGCGACCAAAAATTGGTGGGATTCAAAGCTTCCAAATTCGGTTATAAAACTATAAACATTTCACAAAGTCACCATCAAACCCAACCTTGATAACTTTGAGTTGTTTTGTGGTTGCCACCACCCAGATCATAATAAAATCATTTCAAGGTGTTTTCTTGAGTAAATGATCTTGAATTGTAAATGAAATAAACGGGAACATTCTCGAAGAAACTTTATATTTATCTACAACCTTCGAACAGTTTTGAAACATTTGCAATGCAATGATCTAGAAGTTGTTTCTCAGGCAGCGCCATGCCAAATTAAATTCTCCAGAGATCTAAGCTTTTTTCGAGGATACATATTTCAAAAAGTTTGAAAATGTCGCAAAATACGCCGCAATGCCAAGATCCGCGACAGATGTAGCGACCAATGCTATTCTCGCCTCATCTCATATACGCACCTGATCCAGTACCCATAGGCCTGCAATAACTCATCGTATTATATATCCTCGGCAGTAGATGAAAGATAAATGGTCTGAAAAGAACTCAAGCTCAAGGTGTTAGGCGATATTAATATTTCAGAAGTGACATCGCGGAAGCACTAAACCGTTTTGAAAATGCGCCAAGCGAGTCTGAGAAACCCTGATGGCGCTAGGGTCAGCCTGTAGGTGATACTGTGATCCTCGTAATGTATACTCCGTTTAAGAATTATTGACATCTCGGTTGGCCGTGAAAAATCGAATTTGAGTTGGTAATAGACTATTCAGTAATATTTTGGGTTGCTGAATTCAGCTTGGTATAGGAATAACACTAACATTACCCATAGAAATCTTGCTTTGATGATTTTATCGAAGATATTGGTGAATATGTAATTATAAAAATTTGCTCTGAATTTGAGTATTTTTTGTCTTATGCTATTAAAATGGCTGGAATTGACCAGGATACATCGCGCCTAACAAGAGAACGCCAGGCAGTTTGTCGGTGTTATTTCGAGTTTTTCAAAGATTTGGCATATATTTCCGCTAGTGTTTCAGGTAAACTGTTATTCACCGACTCAAAGTGTATTCTGATTGATCAATGTCTCTTAAATTTTCAGATTTAACCAAGCCCTGTCCGTAGAATATTTGCATGTTATTATAGCCTGGAATTAGCAGTGGAAGAAAACCTGTGCGATATGATTATTCCTTCAAAGAGACTTTGTTTTTGCTAGAATTAAAAACAATGAATATATCAGTTTAGATATCCTTTTCGAACTGGCCAAAGAGCACCTAGATTTCAATTGATCGAAGTCAACATTATATTGTATCATAAAAAAAATTAGATACAAATACAAAAAAGTTGATCGCAGGAAAATTCTTACTGATAAACAGAAAAATATAATAAAAATAGTACGATATTGTGATAAATACCGAGAATACATGAAACAAAACGTAAAATTCATTTATCTAGATGAAATTTGGATATTCAAATTTGTCAGTGGACACTAGAAAATAATCCAGGAGGTATGCCGAGTATATTCAAGGGTAAAGGCAGAAGGTGCATCATTTTGAACGCTGAAAGAATTGATGGATTTTTACCTGGATGTGATCCGATTCTTGACAGTGGTATTGATGATAAGGATTACTATGAATGGTGAATTATTTCATAAATGGGTTATTGAAATATTGAAAGCTTCCCTGCAAAAGGATGCCCATCAATAGGATTATGTCAGCTTATTCAATAAACACATCCAAATCACTACACTACGCGGAAACAAAGTTTTAATATTTTTATCTTTGCTCTTGTATCATTCATAGATATTTCAAGTTTATTTATTATACTTATACTGTATAGTACCCTGTTCACATTCCCTCTGCTAATACACATGCTATACTGTTCCCAATTCAAAAGTATACTGAAAATTGTAAAATTGCTCATCAATTATAATATTTTCAATAATTCATGGACAGTTTTAATGAACGAAAATAAAAATTGACTTTCTTGAAGTATTCAACACTAAGCAATAAATAATTCACAAATTGGTTCATATATTGATAGTTCGGTACAAATTTCATGTCAAAATTCTTCATGTACTACATAGATTCTTAATTTTTGTTTCTCTCTTATTTCTTAATACATTATAACGTTTTTTCCAATCCTTTCTTTTGGCCCTGTGCTTGCGAAGTATCCAAAAAATTTTTTCTGTTGCACCACTAGCTACCTGCTAGAATTCCATTAATTATCCTTCTTGAATCCTGACATAAAATGGTACTCTCATAGTTATATGCTTAAAATTTTGCAAGATTTCCAATACCAATAAATATTGCATGGTCCTGAGTGATAAATATTTATTTGAATGATCTTCAATTTTCCTTGGTTGACTTTTATATGAGATAATTTCATATGAAAGCATTCCACGATATTTTTGCGCTTTCAAACCTGAACTCCCATGTAGAAACTGCAATCGATATATTCCGGCTTAATTATTCGATAATTCCGATAATTCGTATACTCAACACTTTACTAGGTTAAATTTATGTTTTATTTCTATGATGAAAACAGTAACTTTTTTGTAACTAGAAATAAAGCCTCGACTGGACGTTCATGGCCTGCTTCGATGTCAATAATTCTTAAATGGACTATATATGAAGTTCAAAGTTTCTTCCTTACACCTTTCATCTCATTTATCACCTTTTTCCCCTCAAGAAGCACTTTTCAGATTTTGCGAGTATTCAAATCAGATGCATCTACAGGTGAATCTGCAGTTCATGTTCAATCCTAATTAGAGGCAAAATTCATCCCCAATTTCGAATTTACCACCGAAGAACAAGTGGCCCAACAAGGGTGATGAAAAGCCGAAAGATCTCGGCAATAATTATGAGTTCCTTATCTCCCCCAGACACTAACTAACCTAATGCCTCTTGTGGTAACTCATTTCGGGTGTGGATGTCTTACCGACCACCGCTATGGCCTTCGGAGTTTACGACTCCGCGTTTTGACGCTTATGATGCGTGTCGTCCTTGTCTTGCTCGTGTTGGAGGGGCAAGCGGTTTGCTACCGTCGGACTTTATGTGACGGCTGGTGTATTACACACTTCTGGTGGATTTTACGAGGACTAAAATGCACCATTATTTCAACAGGGAGGTCTTTACGATATGTCACAGAGATAATTTCAATCTTTCGCCATATATGCCGAGCAACAGACCGCGTGTTAGGATGCAGAGAATCCTCTTCGAATGGACATTCTTTCACTTATCGAAGAACCAATACGAAAAACTAATATTGCATTCGCCATTCTGCTATCTTTTATTTTCTGTATCCTTTGCCCATTTGTCTTCATTTTTTTAGATCAATTTCTCATGTACCCTCAAATTGGGTGAAATCTGTTCCACGTGAAATGGAGTAACTCTTCCTTCAACTTCCAATATCTCCGATTTGCCTGATTCGATCGATTCAGGTGAAGTGAAAAAGTTGCAACATCTCCACTAAATAAATTTTTCGAAATTCAGCTTATGCATGAAATCATTCGTTCCGCGAGAAATGGAGTACCACCAAGACCATAGAAACCGTAGGAAATAGAATAATCGAAAAACAAAATCCTGTAACAGCTGATTCGGAATAATTGACAAAGAGCTGCTTTCTTTTTTTTTTGACAGCAGTCGAAACATTTTCCATTGGAAGGTGGACGAACGAGCGCTCAAAAGCTCCTGACTATACGTCAGTGCTTTCAATAATTTTTTATACTCAGAAATAATGTATTTGCATTTTGCATGATGAAGTTTTCAAAATAATGAAAATAATTGTGTACTTGCTCCATAAAAAGGATAACTTCCAAAGTCATCACCAAATTGGGGTAACTTTGATATGTACTGTGTTTTTCCAAAACAACGATGTTTCGTGTCAAATATGATAGTTATCAATGTCATCCATATTCTCTCACTCTCTATACATATATTGAACTATACATAATAATATAAATAATTGAACAATATTTATTATGAAAATAACAGAACTAAAATTTCGCATTTTTTTCGGTTTAAAGTGAAAATAAAAGTCTTTAAACATAACTTTTGAGAACTATCATTTCACCCCGAAAGTATTATAAAAGTGACAATCCACATGATGTATCCGCTAATTATTTTCAAACAAACGTATTTTGTGACGAATTTCACATGAAGTGAGGATAATCAGGAGGAATTCTATCGAAAATAACAGCTATTGTAAAAAAAGAGTAAGAACTGATGAAATATTTCATAAATTCGGACAGTTTTAATTTATCGTAAGTTTGAGTTATTACAATAGAATATTTATAGAAGTATCATGATAACTACTGACCTGTACGCTAGCACGACGCAATAATGGCGGAACTTGAATTGAACAAAATGTTACTCTTCATCTTCTGATTTTGATTTCAAATGAAATATTTTCTTATTGGATATTCTGTTATGTACTCTCAACTTGATGGTTGTTTATCAAGAAGTGAAAATTATTCAATTCATAATTTTTCAATAATTTCCTGATAATGTTAATGGTCGATATATAATATACAGTTCTCACAATCGTTCAACTTTAGGGGGTATCGGAGAAACGTTAATGTCAAAATGAGTTTAACCCAAGATGCTTTTTTGCTAACAACCACGATAATAATCAAGAATTAAATACACTTACTGATGTTGTTTCTGCTATTCCTTATGGATCTTCAGGCACCTTTAGAATCTTTCTAGGTCAACATAGGAAGGCTAGGTATCCACAGCAGCCACAACCTGAAGAATAGATGCTGTTTCCCAGTCCTTTCGATAATCCAATAATGTATATGATGTGATAGCACACAAACCAATGAGATCTCACAATATAACTGAACACTTCACCGTTTCAAGCAAACCGGAAAAATGTATATGCTAGATTATCGAAAGTTTATATATTTATACGGAAATGTATCTAAGCGCGAAAACTATCTCGAAGCTAGTTCATAATTTAACAACTACTGACTTACTAAAAACGTGCGCCGATTCCACCTGCAAAGATAAGACATCTGGTAGTTTCATTTCATATCGCCCGATTCCGAATTCGATCGAAAGGAAACAGGATGGGATTGCATTAGAATCTATTAAACTTCAAGTTGAAAGAATAGAAAAAATATATTACTTTATACCTAACAATATAATGTCCAAAAAGTTCGAGGATTCCGACTAGTTCAGGGGATATTCGACAAATTCGAAATTTTGCAAAATCGCTTCATTTTTTCCAGGCTTCATTTGAAGACGAATTTCAAAATGCATTGCACATTACATTGCTACTTTTCTTGGTCTATCCAATGCAAAAACTTTCATTTTGTCTGCGAGGGTCCATCATCAGCTTTCCATCCGTTTTCAAGTGTGACTATCCTTTTTTTCCTTCAAATCTGGTGGTCATAGTGAACGAAACTATTCAATCTAATTTCCAGGTAGAATTTTTGGTTGTAAAAACCTGAAAATGTGAAAAAACATATTATAAGGCTATCAAATTGTAAGGAATTTAGTTTCCATCAATCTCGAAATAATTTCTCATTCGATATCTGTAAATGGCCAATTTTGAAATCGACCACTCGAAAAAACGCAAGAAAGAATGAAAAGAAATACGGTAAATTATCCGTGGATAACTTTTTTGATCCACTTATACATTGTGAGCAGAGTAGTTGCAGGTGAAATTATAGATATCAAACGAATGTAGAAAAATTAGCAGTACTTTTGATCAGAATAGCGAAAATTCAGCCGAAATTTCGCGAACAACCGATTTCTATTCCACGTGGCTACCAGTATTCATTATAAACACAATTACATACTTCAATTACAAAGAGCAACGTTAGTACATAAAACTGACCATGAATGATAGAGTGCTAAGAAAGAAGTCAAAGGATATCAATAACTTAGATTGTTGGAAAAAATAAGTTGTAATTGAACTCAATTCTGGTTAATTGACATGTTGGATGTCTATTTATCATTATTATCTTGAAGTGGATTCTATAAATATATCGTGCACATGGGGGGTTGACAGTTGTCTGTAAGTTAATTTGCCATTTTGTTATGAGATACAACGGAAACTATTAAAGAATTAAGAATTTTTGCTAGTCCAATTGGGCAATCGAATCGGATTCACTATTCTTAGTGAAATTTATCAATGTTTCAGTATTATCCATTTTTCCGATTGATATTTGTGTTTCTGTTTTGATAAGAAGGCAGAATGTGCATAAGAGTACGCACTTTGTTATTATACTTCAATATTTGTTTGATATTTTATATAATTTCGTCCTACTTGAACCTTATAGAATATATGTTTGCCTGGCATCGCACTTCAAATGATATATAAATATAAATTATTCAACTTTTCCTGGGCATCTGGGAGTCCCTACTTTTATGCACTGGTGTGTATGAAAGAACGCACCCTTATGCTTGATGGTAAAAACATATAGTTTATGTTTTTCTGGTATTTTGTCGCACCCAGTTATTAGATTATAGGTGAAATATTTTTATTTGACAAAAATATAAAAGAAATTGCTACAATATTGGCTTTATGTTTTATTCAAATTGTTTTTGTAGCTCATCTGATATATTTATTATATTGCTTATTTCTGTCCAAGCTTTATCCAACACATATCTGTTGTTATTTCCCCTATCTCTTTTATCCCATATTGCAGGTCCAACAAATATTTCACTCATTAATTTTTTCCTTATCCATTTCAATACCAACGAATTATTCACCTCTTTTCACTTCATGATGATTTTACCCTAATTAGGCACGACACTGGCTAAAACACAATACGGCAAGCACCAATCATATGTCTCGTGTCGGACATCATGCCTGCGGAGAGTCTTGACAATCGAATCGATTTGATTCCCCGGCAACGGCGATGCTCGATGATCGTTGCTCTACTATAAACGGTTTAGTTCAGTTACATGTATTGGATTTTGACGCTTGAGGCGAGTCTTGATGCGATGCTTGAGGCGATGATAAGTTTTTACCCTAAAAGTACGCACACTATGCCAATAAGATATTCCACTGAATCAAAGGTAATTAACGAATAAAAGTGAACGAAAAAATTAATTGTCATTTATTGAACCTTTATGGACAAACAGAACATATCGAAATCGGATAAAAAATAGGGTGGACCTTTCATGTAAAAAAAGATTTATTCGGCCAACCCCTGTTTAGATGCAGCCCCCAAAATAAGGCACCAAAAAAGCCGTTTTTGAGCGCTCGTACTACTTACACGAGGGCTATAGCATTTCGTCACGATGTCTGTATTTTTCGAATTTTGAGCCGAAAATGGTCTGAATCGACTATGTTCGACTCTGACGAATCTGTCGGAAAATTCGAGTCTGGCCGTCCGTCCGGCCGTAAGCACGATAACTCTCGAACGGATCAACCTATAGACTTGAAATTTTCAGTGTAGGTTCAGATCCCAAATGCCTCGGTTGAGTTCGTTGATGGGCAGAATTTCACTAGGGATTCCGTAAATATTGCCGTTCAAAATTTTGTTCTCCTGATTACTTCTAAACTACAGATTCGATCGAGATGAAACTTTGCACTCAAATGGATAATGAGGTGTTCAAGCTACAAGTGAAATTTCGTCCAGATCGCATGACCAGAACCATAGGAACCATAGAAGATTGTGACTTTTGAACGGAAACGCCTAGGGTTTTGAAATTTTCAGGATAGGCGTTGATCTCGAATGTAGTGATGACGTTCATCTATGAGCAGAATTATACTAGGGGTTCCGTAAATATGGTCGTTTGAAATTTAGTTTTCTTGATAATTTCAAAACTACAGATTCGATCGTGACGAAATTTTGTATACTAATGGAGAATGATATATTCAAGCTACATTTCTCCAGATCAATTGACCAGAAACATAGAAAATCATAACTTTCGAACGGATAGGCCTAGGGACTTGAAATTTCCTGGATAGGTGTGGATCTGGAATGTCGCGTTCACGTTCAACAATGAGCAGAATTAAACGAGGGGTTCCGTAAATACGGTCGTTTGAAATTTTGTTTTCTCGATAATTTCGAAAATACAGATTCGATCGAGATGAAAGTTTGTATTTTAATCGAGAATGATATATTAAAGGTAATTAATATTTTGTCCAGATCGCATGACCAGATCCATTGAAACCATAGAAAATTGTAACTTTTGAACGGAAAGGCCTAGGAACTTGAAATTTTCAGAGTGGGTTTGGATCGAGAATATCGCGGTCACGTTCATCAATGAGAAAAATTAGATTAGAGGTTCCGTAAATATGGCCGTTCAAAATATTTTTTTCCTGATAGTTTTGAAACTTCTGATCGGATTGGAATGAAATTTCGCACCTAGCTGAGGAATAATGTTTTCAAACTACGTGCAAAATTTTGTCCAGATCGCATTACCAAGACCATAGATACCGTAGAAAGTTCTAGCGAATTATCGAAAAAAAATTGATCAGCTGAAGAACTGACATGAAGTCTGGAGTTTCGCCTAAGTTTCAGAATTACAAGGTGCATGTACGAGCGCTTAAAAGCTCCTGCCTTCACGGCAGTGCTTTTCGTAATTTTCCTCTCTAAAACAAAAAAAAGAGTTGGAATTACTTAGAAAAAAATAATGTATCATCAAGTGTCTCCTATAGTAATAAAAATGAAAAATAAAAAAAATATCCTTGGGCTCATTTAGCTGTATGAATTCGATAGGATTCTTTTTTGCGATATCTGAATTTTTCAAAAATATTGGATAAAAGAAAGAATAATAACACCCAATAATTCATAGGAATAATTGTTTCTTCGGCCATTCTAGTTGAATGCCAATCCAGGTAATCATAGAGAACATCAAAATCATTGATTATAACTGCAGACCGTGGTTTAAGGCATCCAGAATTCCAGATTTTTCTGGAGTTCATTCTGGGAATCATTAGATAAATAACATCTCCTTTATCTCACCATATCCTTCACGAATTTTTATCGTCGACACCGCCTTGTCTTTCGCTACTAACTTTTTCCCAACTTGCCTCCATGCAAATTACGAATACCGCGAAGTGTTACTTCGTTTTAATTATGGCGACATACTTCAGCTTTATACACATTTCACCAAGATTATACGAATAAATCGGCCCATAAATCAGACCTGTAATGAAATACCTATATGACAAGCCTGAAGGAAGATAAGTTATAAGGAAGTTGCCGGAGAATAACTATTCGCCTGTGTGTACACTGCCTTGGAAGTTCTAGCCTCTGTTGCTGAACTCTCTTCTGTCCTCTCTTCTCTCCCACCATGTTGGAAACTTGAAGCTGAGCCATAATTGCACGCTATAAATACGTATCAGATATGAGCAATTAGAAACTGGAGGCATCTTGCTCTCGCTACCGTCTTCCTCCGAAATTTACTACGCGAACTTACTCCGATGTCTGGATATCAATTAAACTGCGAAATACACAATAATGCCATTGACATATTCGTCGACCATACTGTATGGGACTTTGATAAGTGCTCTAATGTACACTTTGTGTTTGTCGAATTGATTCAGTCCTTATTAGGATTTTTTTTAACATATTAACATATGGTATGGTTGTGGTGTTGAGGAATTGAACAGTGTCAAACTTGTTGAAGCATTGTTTGGACGTTCGAAAATTTGTTACTTCCACCCACTCGAGGGTTGAAATGGCAGTGATGCAAACGAAAATTGACCTCAGCTAGCATTTTGATTATGTAATAGTATATTAATTAATGAGCAGTAATACAGGTCATAACTCACGCAGATGAAGTTTGCAGCGTGAGCCGAAGGCGGGTGCTGTAATTCATCAAGTGAGTTATGGCCATTACCACAAGTTGAATATTATACTTTATCTACGACTATAACAATAAATACGAAGATAAGTTGGGGACGGTTCCCCAACTTCAGGTCGGAAAATAAGAATCAGGAAAGATCTGCGAGAAAACCGGTTCTGTACAATGTATAACAATAGATAGACTAATAAAGTTAAAACCAAGAAACCTCTCTCTTTATCTCGTTCAAATACCGTCAACCCACAAGTAAGGGATATTCATAAACAGCAACAGGTTGACTGGTGAGAATTCTAACATATGGTGTTTAAAAATGATTGAGTAGATTAAATGCTGCACTAATGACTCCTCAACCTTAATGGGCGATTATGTGCGAAAATTGTGAGTTATTCTTCGCAGGTATCCAACTATCATTTGACGATTGATGATCTCCCACGGTGCAAGGAGAGGGGAATGCGACCAAAGATCCTTGTTATATATATTTCCAATTCTCTGGGATAGCCCGAATAACTCTCCATTAAACAGACCATCATTAACATCAACAACATATCCGTTGTTGTAGATGCTGCTTAATACGATTCACAAACTCTTGAATATTTGAGGTCAATTATGTCTTGATCTACCGGCCCTCGGTCAGGAACGTTGACCGTCTCTAGGCGGCAGTGAGATATAACTCCGATAGCCAATTCTGAACCAATATTCAGACAACAGTTCAAACCGATGTAAATCTCAACCCTTTCGGGTTTGCTTCTTTTTATTTATATTTTTTTCCGGGCAGCGTTGGGAGTTTCTCAAAATGAATACCGTTGACATCCTACCTGTCAGCCCGAACCCACGTTGCGTCTTGGTGTCGTTTGAGATGTTGACCGCGGGGTCGCCTTGAACGCGGCCATATTACGAAATTCTGAGACTCGGAATGTAACAACTTTTTTTGGACGTCAACCGAGTTCGCTGACAAATGGAATTACCTGGACTCGGGTCGTAGATATTCGAGCTTGACTGTTTCAGAGGAACTGATTTCGGTGCTTGGGAATTTATTTCTTCGAGAACCTTCATTAAAAGTTGTCTTATACACGATATTTATTAATTGTCAAAATAACAGTTATTTTTCTACTAAACGTAGTAGTTTATAAAAGAGGTTGAGAAAGCTGATAGAAATGCAAGCTGAATGAATTTAGTGGAAAAATAGTTCATATATTATGTAACGAGCGGTAATGTAGGTCATAACTCACGCAGATGAAGTTTGCAGCACGAGCCGAAGGCGAGTGCTGTAATTCATCGAGTGAGTTATGACCATTACCGCAAGTTGAATACTATCCTTTATCTACGACTATAACAATAAATACTAAGATACACAAATCTTAATAGTTACCTATAAAAATCACGAAAAGCACTGCCGTGAAGGCTTTAGAGCGCTCGTACATGCACCTTGTAGGTGGATTCGCATTTTCCAGTTTCAGAAATCAATTGAAGGAATTTTCGACAGCTGTCAAAAAATTTCTGAAACCTAGGCAAAACTCCAGACTTCATGTCAGTGCTTCAGCTGATCAATTTTTTTTCGATAATTCGCTAGAATTTTCTACGGTATCTATGGTCTTGGTGATGCGATCTGGACAAAATTTCGCAGTTCGTAGTTTGAATACATTATTCCTCAGCTAGGTGCAAAATTTCATTACAACCAAATCGGTAGTTTCGAAATTACCAAGAACAGAATATTTTGAACGGCCATATTTACGGAACCCCTAGTCTAATTTTGCTCATTGATGAACGTGACCGTGAAATTCGCGATCCAAACCCACCCTGAAAATTTCAAGTTCCTAGGCCTTTCCGTTCAGAAGTTACGCTTTTCTATGGTTCTGGTCATGAGATCTGGACAAAATATTGCTTTAATATATCATTATTATTAATTATTATTATACGTTCACTAAAATATGCCAAAAGAATATTTTCTGTGAACGATGACTTAATATTCTTAATGCTACACCAATCTTGAAAATTGTTGTATACACCTTTATATTTGTTTTGGGATTTTTCGGGCAATAAATACTGTATTGTAACAATGGCTTATTTTGGAAGGTGTACCTAATAATTCATTTTAAATCATTTTTTTTCAGCGAAAAATTCATATTAATAATTAGATATCAACTCAATTTGAGGAAGCGTCAAAAAGTGACATTACTCCCTTCAATACCAATAATGGACTGTTCCCTTTCGGCCAATCGGCTTGTTCAGGAGCACAGAGCCAGGGAGTTATAGTATTGATTTATTATAACTCACGTTGTTTGTTTACAGATACTATAATTGCTCAAAAGTAGTTGAATAATGAATATATAATTCAATAGGAGTAGATGAAAAAAATTAAACAGCTATGAATTCAAAATATGTATAACATAGTTCGAACTTCGTTTGAAGTCCAAGGAACTGTTGAAATGATCCATTCATGCAAGATTCATACCCATTCCACACACTATCTTATTCATCAAACTAAAATGCGGTTTATCACTGATGTTATTCTTGTTACAGGTACAGTAACGTCGGACCAACACACAACGCCAAGCACTCCAAAACTAATAAATTATCATCTAAAATGAAGATTAACCCGTATCCTAAAATGTACATCGGCGGACGCAGAGAGGTAAAGCGACCAAAATGAATAATGCATAAGCTCTTGAAAGTTACGAACCACATTAAAGTTGTGGACATTCGGAGTTTATTATTCCGTAAGTCATCTAGTAATAAGCCCTTTTTTTCGGAATTTGTATGACAAAGTTTTATGCTCGGCATAGGAGTTTTATTGCAAGTTTTCCAACTTTTCAGCCGTATATTTTCATTGGTCGGGACAGGTTTATAAACTGAATTGATACGTATCTTATGGTCTTCTAGAAGGAAGTCTTGCTATATCTATAATATTTCATCCATCATTTTGATTCTTCGGAAAAATACGTTCGAAGCTTTCGATTTCCTTCATCTAATAAGGAACCTTTAAAATCGTCTGGGAAAAAAAATAATCTGATATGGAATTTGACAGTTAACGTTGTAGGAAGTGTAGAATCTCAAACGTTGCAAATACAGAGTAGAAACTAGAATCAGAACACAAAATTGTCTATACTCCTGTTATTATAAAAAAATTGTCTATACTCCTGTTATCATAAAAAAAATCTTATCATATAAGGGCTACCAAAGTCCTACATTGTCACACACTTTGTGTCTATTAATGTAAGATTGGGCCAATGAATACGTTATTTCAAAATTAAAGAACAGTTTATTTTTGAGTGCTCGTTCTACTTACATGAGGGCTATATCATTTCTTCACGATGTCTGTATTTTTCGAATTTTGACCCGAAAATGGTCTCAATCGACAAGGTTCGACTCACTGATGACGAATCTGTCGAAAAATTCAAGTCTGTCTGTCCGGCCTTCTGTCCGTATACTCGATAACTCTCGAACGGAACGACCTAGACATTTTCAGGGTAGGGTCGAATCTCGAATGACGATATTGGGCAAAATTCTACCAGAGTTTCCCCAAATCAATATGGTCGTTTAAAATTAAGTTTTCTTGATAATTTCAGAACATCGGATTCGATCGTCACGAAATTTTGTATTTTAAAGGAGAATGATATATTCAAGCTACATTTGTTCCAGATCGCATAACCAGAACCATTTCAAATTCCAACGAATTATTGAATAGAAAATCCTCATATTTCTGTAACAGCTGATTCGACATAATTGACAAAGAGCTGCTGTGGTTTTTTCGAAAGGCAATATAACTCATTGAAATAATAATAACATACTAAAAATCGTTTATCTATATTAATGAAAGAGGATTTATGGCTTACTTTTGTGCGTGCATCACGTTCAAACGACTGCACCAAATTCGATAATTCTTTTTGAGTTGTGTCCATTATTATCAGGACAAGGTTTATATAACGAAATATTCTGGAAAAAACCGTACAGAAAAGAAAAAAAGGCTTTCCTTAGACAAAAGTGTGAAGTTTATCGTATTTCTAGAAATTGCTTAGAAGTTTACCACTGTGTTTGAAATATATCGTTGTGTTGTGGGATAGTTATTGTGATTGATAAAAATGCCATCAGTGAGGCGTCCAAATATTGGTCGGCGGACGCGTCACTCAAGACGAGTTTTAATGATCGAGACAATTAGTCGGAAGAAGAGCTTATAGGCAGCGAGTGGAGACAAACAGAATGAGAGTTTCTCAATCGAGATCTGCCCCAGCTCCGGAAGCATCGATATTATCGAGATACAAAAAAAATATAGATTCCAATGAAATGATCAACCTTGAGCCTTTTGCATTCAGATATGATCCCACAGTCGATTATGCTAGCAATATATTGGTGTCTTTTGGAAATATGAGCACTATTTGTCAATACTGCAATGTTCTGAGATATCGAAACGAACCCCCAGGATTATGTTGTTCGAATGGAAAAATCAAATTGCCACAACTAACAACGCCACCTGAACCTTTTAATTCGATACTTTCAACTAATTTTTTTATGGAACTTTTTCAATTAGTAATTTATCCCCTTAGTTTGGACTTTGAGAATTATACCGTTCAGGAAAAATATCCTAATAAAAGTTGAAAGAGAATACAAATTCTCATCTGGTACACAACTCAATCAAGAATTGCGTTGACAAATAATTTCATCTCATAAAATAGAACTTCAAGAGATGGAATCACAAAATTTTATGGATTTTACAAATTTCCCAGTAAAAATATCATTTTTGCACCAGATCAGACGAACTCTGCCCCCTACAGTCACCGGACTTCTGCTCCTATGATTTTATATTAAATTCAATTCCGATGGTTCCAGCTGGTCATTTCTCTTCCATTTCACTCCGAAGAGTGCTCCAGTGTTAACCACCTAGAAACCTCAAAACTAATAATACTGAATCCTACGCATCGTTGTTCCCTCAAACCACCATAATAACTCTGCCGAAAACTCGATCTCGAGAATAATTTCAGTCTACCAGCTAATGGTATCCCACTCGAACAAATCTAAACCGTACAAATTATGCTGACAAGAAATTTTTACATCCGAATCCCACATTCGAATGATTGATCGGCCGCCGCATTAAGCCGGCTCATTACCGGCAATTTTCGGCCGATTTTGGAGCGTGGGATTGACCAAACTAGTCCGTGTGTGTCGTAATAATTGAGAGATTCCTAACGACTTACGGAACATAGCCCGACCGGCGGTTCTAGACGCGAAAACCTAACGATTTCCATAACGAATATGTCGCCAATTTGAATAGGCTGTGGGTGGAATCGTCAATAAGGACTAGGCTAGGTTGGTATCGGTCGTAAACAAATCGTCGAAATGATCTGCCTCGGTTGTCGCGACTGTCGCGGTTTTAAATGGATGGTTCGAGTTGTTTTTTTTGCTACGAAGAATAGAAATGTTTCGATGTCAGATGTAAGGTCGTAAATTTCGAGTTGAGGTAATACGTTGGTGCTGGCATGAATATTGGGGACGTAAGAAGTTTTTGGTAAAGTCCCATTCTTTTTTACATAAATCGAAGTTTTATTCGTATTGGTTTCGATGTATGAGATAGAGTTTATGAAAATTTGGAAAATAGTCGAATAGAAATCTCCCTCGAGAGGAGTGAAGACATACACCCCTCCGAGAATACTTACGTTGATGAAACCAGGGGAGTAGACAGATCTAGGCCCCGGCGTAAAATGAACAGTTCTTGAAAATGGCTCCAAAATCAGAGCCGAAACGTCGAACACGACTAAACGTTTTAGACGCGCCTGAATGTTTTCCACTTCCCGAGTATCATACGAACACTCAAAGTGCAGTACCTGCGAAAAAAATTTCGAAAAGCACTGCCGTGAAGGCAGGAGCTTTTGAGCGCTCGTACATGCACCTTGTAGGTAGATTCGCATTTTCCAGTTTCAGAAATCAATTGAAGGAATGTTTGACTGCTGTCAAAAAAATCCTGAAACATAGGCAAAACTCCAGACTTCATGTCGGTGCTTCAGCTGATCAATTTTTTTCCGATAATTCGCTAGAATTTTCCACGGTATCTATGGTCTTAGTGATGCGATCTGGACAAAATTTTGCACGTAGTTTGAATACATTATTCCTGAGCTAGGTGCATAATTTCATTCCAATCCGATCAGTAGTTTCGAAACTATCAGGAAAAAAATATCTTGAACGGCCATATTTACGGAACCCCTAGTCTAATTTTGCTCATTGATGCACGTGTCCGCGACATTTGCGATCCGAACTTACCCTGAAAATTTCAAGTTCCTAGGCCGTTCCCTTCGGAAGTTATAATATTCTATGGTTTCTATGGTTCTGGTTATGCGATCTGGACAAAATGTTGCTTCAATATATCATTCTCGATCAAAATACAAAATTTTATCTCGATCGAATCCGTGGTTTCGAAATTATCGAGAAAACAAAATTTCGAACGCCCATAGTCACGGAACCCCTAGTATAATTCTGCTCATTGATGAACGTGGACGCGACATTTCAAATCCACACCTATCCTGAAAATTTCAAGTCCCTATGCTTTTCCGTTCGGAAGTTATGATTTTCTATGGTTTCTATGGTTCTGGTCATGCGATCTGGAGAAATGTAGCTCGAATATATCATTTTCCATTAGTATACAAAATTTCGTCACGATCGAATCTGTAGTTTTGAAATGATCAAGAAAACTAAATTTCAAACGACCATATTTACGGAACCCCTAGTATAATTTTTCTGATAGATGAACGTGATCACGACATTCGAGATTCATCCTGAACATTTCAAGTCCCTAGGCGTTTTCGTTCAAAAGTTACAATTTTCTATGATTTCTATGGTTCTGGTTATGCGATCTGGACAAAATTTCATATGTAGCTTGAACACCTCATTCTCCATTTGAGTGCAAAATTTCATCTCGATCAAATCTGTAGTTTCCAAGTAATCAGGAGAACAAAACTTTGAACGGCCATATTAACGGAACCCCTGGTGGAATTTGGCCCATTAACGAACTTAACCGAGGTATTAGGGAACTGAACCCACACTGAAAATTTCAAGTCTCTAGGTTGTTCCGTTCGAGAGTTATCGTGCGGCACTTTTTCAGCTCAAAATTCGTTAAATACAGACATCGTGACGAAATGATGTAGCCCTCGTGTAAGTAGTACGAGCGCTCAAAAATATTCAATTTGAAAAAAAGTGCTAAAAATGTTGGACATCAAGTTCTTAAGACGACTCTGGACTTTGTTATCTCTCTGTAAGGAGATCTGTCATGTATTATAGTGCCATATGCATTCCAGCAAGTAAATGAAGTGTTTGATTTCATAGCATGTATATTCTCTTTCAACTTTTATTGGAAGATTTTTCCTGAACGTTATAATCCTTAGTTCAAACAAAGGAGTGGAAAAATTACTGATTGAAAAGATCCTAAAAAAAAATTAGTTCACAAACTCACCGATAAAATTGATCCAAATTGTTCACATAAATTGTTCGAAATGTCACGAATCGTTTGATGTGTACAAAGTCTTACCTGGCCAAAACACGAATCATTATATACAGCAAGTATCACATCAGTTTGCTCACGAATAATGTCACATGCATATTCAATGCGTTGTTTTAGTTCTTCAACACTATTCACCTCACCGTTACTGTAAAATAATGTTTTCAAATGAACCCAAAAGAAGAAATCACGGGGGTTGAAATCCGGGGAGTGTGCAAGCCAAGAAATCGACCTACCACGTCCTATCCACCTATTTGGAAATACGAAATTCGGAAAGGTCACAAAAATCATACGCTCTACGCATTTAGATCCCAATACGTACAGTCAGATTCGGTCTGGGAATTTCTCAGATCCGCTGGTAACTTTGATTTAGAAATACTCGGCCCTGGTGAATATTTTATATAAAAGGTTTTTGGAATTTCGATATATTTCGATGAGTTCTAGCACCTGCCAAAAAAAGCCTCATCTTTGAGAACACCCTGCTGTATACATAAATATATATGAATATTTTTTCTACAGAAAATCGTGTCTCTTCGGAAATTGAAATTTTCACCACTTTACACCATAATACTGGGAAGCACACGAAACGACCACAACCCCGAAAATTTTCCCCTTCCAATCCAACCAAACCCTAATTGAAAATCTATCGGAAAAGAAATCACCGATCGAAATCTCCGCCTACATTCCATCGAACGTGTCCGAGGCAACGGTCACAGCTCTGTGCCAGATGGACAGACAAGGGTTATCAAACGCGCATGATGTATGGAGTTCAATTATACGGTAGCATGGCATTGTTTTAAAGGTTGACAGTAACATTGATTGATGGTACATCGGTGCATGGACGCATGTAGCTAAACTGTCCCAAGAGCTCGTCCGAGCGAAGGCGTTTTTTCGCAACGTGCCAATGGCGATGCGTACCGAGGACGTTTCGTTGAGGAATCAATTTGGGGTTGGCTCATGAATAAGGGATGACGCGGTATTGACTTTTTTCGACGAGGCCATGTGAAGGATGAAATTTCATGGTTGATTTGTCTTTAGGCGTCTTCGGACAAGGCCCTATCGATATGGGAACGGCTTCATTTATGACTTGGAGGAAGTTGTCTTGGCTGTATACGCAGCGCGCCTCTGGTAGGGGGAACAAGGAATTTCTTCTTGCAGGGATTGAGCCTCATTTCCATTTTTTGACATTACCCATATGTGAAAATTTGGAAAATCAAGAAGCATTGCTGGACACCATTCTATGCCCCTCTAGGTACCAGTATAGTTGCAACCTACAACAGTCTTAACTTTGCTGTCCATGTAGAACCGTTAGTGTGAACACAACAAGAAGTATTTCTCATTATTGCAAGGGTTTACTCCTCACTCTTCCATTTTTGACATAGGAATGAATTGACTAAGATTCACAACAATTTGGATACTCGTCATGTTATGACGCCAACATCAATTCCAAAAGGTTTCGCAAGTCCCCCATTTAATGACGGCGTAAGATCAATGCTGAAGCCATTATCTCACACGTATCTACACGAGAAAAATTGACCTAAAATGTACAGATTCCGGAGAATGCTCGATGGAAACGTCTCAATACCATCTCGGGTGAACGCCGTAAACGTCCTCAATTTTTCCCGATTAGGAACGAAGAGAACGTTGTATCTGTCACCTTATTCTGCTTGAGATTGCAGATGATTGCTTTTTTTTCGTGGCGAATAGTGAAGGTTTCTAGGCAGTATCGGAATTACATCGAATGAGAAAATTACCACTTGGGACAAGGAAAATTACCATGCTTCGTGTTTACGCTTTTGGTGTTACTACATTATTTTCTTGGATTCTTGAAATTGATGTGGCAATTATATGTTAACCAAATAGTTAGATCCCTTGAACGGTGGCGTCAAGAATGCATGTACCAATTATTTTGTTATATCAACATTTCAAGGCGCCTAAAGCTGTAGCTGAAAATGCAAAATCTACACTCGCTGACTCTTCGATTCCGGCAACGTTAGTCATCAAATGGCCTGGATTTTCCCTTAACGGTGAACAGAACTGCATTAGAAGTCCGGTCGTTTCTCTGAGAGAGAAGAAAAAAATGAGCGCTCCTAGCGCCACATGCATTATTCATCTGGCGCATTATTATTGTTGAAGCTCGCGATTTACGCATGCAGCTCGTTATTACATATTTATACAGTCATAATTCTATTTATAAACTATAATTGTTAGAGCTGCCGTTTTATTCCTGCAGGTATTCAATGCCCCATGATTATCGACTAGATTTGTTTCAAAAACAAGTTTCACCACGTGGGTTTGTCAGTATCAACTTGATATCCGTAAGCCCCCCATTCACTGCTCGTAGTCAGACTCCAACCCTAACGGCGAACCGACTCACGAGTAATCTGAGCCTGCCATACGCTATAGACGGAGTACACCGGCACAGACTGTCTATTCGAATAGTCGAAGTCGTGTGCCTTATGATTTCATAGGAGATGAAGCATTCGGCCTTAGGACTGAAGATATGAAACCATAATTCAAGTTCAAAAGGTTCTGAAGAAAGTTTCCTTGGCGAACGTGTCATTGAGAATGCTTTTGGATGATGAAAAATAGATTCAGAGTTGTTTATACTTATAGCTGCTCAACTGATTGCCGTTGATTACATAGTTGTAACATGCTGTGTTTCCAATAACTTCTCACGGTGCAAAAGCAGGAACTACATTCAGAAAAATAACATTGCTACCGAGGATGTCAAACCGGAAATGAATTTTGCGGAAATACTTTGTTGCATACGTTTGTTTCTATATCCCCTGCTCTTCAAATTCCGCAGACACGTATTATCTCGGTAAATTGCTATGAATTCTTCCGAAAACTCCTTTCTTCTGGGTGTACAGGTGTGATTCACTTATCTTGGTAACCACAATTTTCTCGAAAACGGCCAAATGTTTTTTGAGCGCTCGTACTACTTGAACGAGGACTATATCATTTCGTCACGATATCTGTATTTTTCGAATTTTGAGCCGAAAATAGTCTTTAACGACTATGTTCTACTCACTGATGACGAATCCGTCGAAAAATTCGAGTCTGTCCGTCCGGCCGTCCGTCCGTCTACACGATAACTCTCGAACAAAATGTCTTAGAGACTTGAAATTTTCAGGGTAGGTTCGAATCTCGAATGCCGCGGTTGAGTTTGTTTTTGGGCAAAATTCGTCCAGGGGTTCCGTAAATATGGCCGCTGGAAATTTTGTTTTTCTGATTACTTCGAAACTACAGATTCGATCGAGGTGAAATTTTGCACTCAGATAGAGAATTACGTGTTCAAGCTACATGCAGAATTTTGTTCAGCTCGCATGACCAGAACCAAAGAAACCATAGAAAATTATAATTTTGTAATGGGAAGGCCTAGGGACTTGAAATTTTCAGGATAGGTGTGGATCTCGAATGTCGTGGCCACGTTCATCAATGAGCAAAATTAGACTAAGGGTTCCGTAAATATGGTCGTTTGAAATTCAGTTTTCTTGATAATTTCAAAACTATGGATTTGATCGTGACGAAATTTTGTATTCGAATTGAGAATGATATATTCGAGCTATATTTTTTTCAGATCGCATGATCAGAACCATAGAAACCATAAAAAATCATAACTTTTGAACGCAAAGGCCTAGGGACTTGAAATTTTCAGGATAGGTTCGGATCGCGAATTTCGCGGTCATGGATTTTCGCCTTAGTTTGAAATTTGTATGACAGCTGTCAAAATCTTTCCAATTGGTTTCTAACACTGGAAAATGCGAATCTACCTACAAGGTGCATGTACGAGCGCTCAAAAGCTCCTGCTTCACAGCAGTGCTTTTCTCAATTTTTTATTTTTTAAATGGCGTTCTGTACAAGTCAATGTATACAATGTCGGCGAAAAAAATAAAGGCGCAGGCGTCGAGGTGCCGTCAAGGTTTTTTTCCCAGGAACAAATCATTTTTATTATGCCATTCAAAATATGATTTTTTTCAAAATTTTTTTCAAGTTCAAATTTTTTTCCATTTTAAACCGTTAGAGACCTGCGGCGTGTTTTATGTTAATTTTATTCCATTTATTTTTTTCTGTATTGTTGAAGTCGCTTTGCTTTGAGTTGGAGACAGAGATATAATTTTGTTTCTTAAATTCATGGAGGCTTGTTGTTCAATAAATGATATATTTCAATAACAATGAACAATTTTTTTTTACAACAAACGAAATATTTCAAATCATATGTTCTATATGCCCACAATTATTATGATCCATTCATAAATTATATCTTTTCCTCATTTCATTATAAGTTACTTATGGCAGAATATTAGGGTTTACATCGGCGCATGCGTTTTTTGT
Organism: Aphidecta obliterata; assembly: GCA_963966015.1. Classification (NCBI taxonomy): domain Eukaryota; kingdom Metazoa; phylum Arthropoda; class Insecta; order Coleoptera; family Coccinellidae; genus Aphidecta; species Aphidecta obliterata. Next base: position 13,121,837 of record OZ014435.1, on the reverse strand, counting down.
TCTTTGGTTGCAGCAAGATGGGTCTCTATGCATTAGAGCTGCCATTGCAAAGATATATTTAGATCAAGAATTCGAAAATAAATGGATAGGAATTAATGGAGTCAGGAGATATCCCCCAAGATCGCCCGACCTAACACCCATGTATAACTTTTCTGAAAAATGTGGTATACAAACTGACTCTAATAATTTAAATTTAGACCATTCGAAAATAAAAATCACAAACGCATGCGCCGATGTAAACCCTAATATGCTAGCAAAAGCAACTTGTAATGAAATAAGGAAAAGATATAATTCATTTATGGAGCGTAAGGGTAGGCATATGTTTATGTTTAATATATGATTTGAAATGTTTTGTTTGTTTCATTATTATCAAAATATCTTATTTATTGAACAATAACGAAGCCTCCTTGAAATCAAGAAACAAAATCATATCTATGTCTCCAAATCAAGGCATACCGTCAAAATGAAGAAAAAAATTAAATGAATAGAATTAACATAAAATACGCTGCAGATCGCTTACGGTTCAAAATGGAAAAAAAATTAGAATTGGAGAAAATTTCTGAATAAAAACATCTTCAGAACGGCATAATGAACAAATTACAAAAATCACTGCCGTGAATTCAGGAGCTTTTGGGCGCTCGTACATCCACCTTGTAGGTACATTCGCATTTTCCAGTTTTAGAAATCAATTGAAGGAATTTTCGACAGCTGTCGAAAACATTCTCAAACTTAGGCGATACTCCAGACTTCATGTCAGTGCTTCAGCTGACCAATTTTTTTTCGATAATTCGCTAGAAAATTCTACGGTATCTATGGTCTTGTTGAAGCGATATGGACAAAATTTCGCACGTAGTTTGAATATCTACGTTATTCTTCAGCTAAGTGTAAAATTTCATTTCAATCCAATCAGTAGTTTCGAAATTATCAGGAAAAAAATATTTTGAAAGGCCATATTCACGGAACTCTTAGTCTAATTTTGCTCATTGATGAACGTGACCGCGACATTCGCGATCCAAACCTACCCTGAAAATTTCCATTTCCTAGGCTTTTCCGTTCGGATGTTATAATTTTCTATGGTTTCTGTGGTTCTGGTCATGCGATCTGAATCAAATTGTAGCTTGAATTTATCATTCTCCATTAATATACAAAGTTTTCGTTTGTAGTTTTGAAATTATCGAGAAACTAAATTTCAAACGACCATATTCACGGAACCCCTGGTATAATTTTGCCCTTCGGAAGTTATAATTTTTTATGGTTTCTATGGTTCTGGTCACGCGATCTGGACAAAATATTGTTTTAATATATCATTCTCGATTAAAATACAAAATTTCATCTCGATCGAATCCGTAGTTTCGAAATTATCTAGAAAACAAAATTTCAAACGACCGTATTTACGGAACCCCTGGTATAATTCTACTCATTGATAAACGTGAACGCAACATTTCAGATCCACACCTATCCCGAAAATTTCAAGTCCCTAGGCCTTTCTGTTCGAAAGTTATGATTTTCTATGGTTTGTATGGTTCTGGTCATACGATCTCGAAAAATGTAGCTTGAATATATCATTCTCCATTAGTATACAAAATTCCGTCACGATCGAATCTGAATTTTTGAAATCATCAAGAAAACTAAATTTCAAACGACCATATTCACGGAACCCCTAGTATAATTTTGCTCACAGATAAACGTGATCACGACATTCGAGATCCACAATTATCCTGAAAATTTCAAGTCCCAAGGCGTTTCCGTTCAAAAGTTACAATTTTCTATGGTTTCTATGGTTCTAGTCATGCGATCTGGACAAAATTTCACATGTAGCTTGATCAGTCTCCATTTGAGTGCAAAATTTCATTTCGATCAAATCTGTAGTTTTCAATTAATCAGGAGAACAAAACTTTGAACGGCCATATTTACGGAACCCCTGGTGGAATTTGGCCCATCAACGAACTCAACCGAGGAATTCGGGAACTGAACCCACACTGGAAATTTCAAGTTTCTAGGTCATTCCGATCGAGAGTTATCGTGTATACGGACGGACGAACAGACTCGAATTTTTAGACAGATTCGTCATCAGTGAGTCGAACTTTGTCGATTGAGATCATTTTCGGCTCAAACTTGACGAAATGCTATAGCTCCCGTGTAAGTAGAACGATCGCACAAGAAGGTATGTTTCTGGGAAAAAAAACTTTGACGGCACCGCGAAGCCTGCGCGAAGCGACTTTCACTCGCACTCAAGCGGTACATTGACTTGTTCAAACCGCCGTTACAGAATAAAAAAATATTCGGCCGTTTTCGAGAAAATTGGGGTTATTAAGATAAGTGTAGTTACTTCGTCTAGAGTGTATGGCAGGCTCAGATTACCAGTGAGTCGGGTAGTAGTTGGGGTTGGACTCTGGGTACGAGCAGTAAGTCTACGGACTTTTCGAACGATCTGTTATAACTTTTGAGAATCAAAAGACATATCAAATTGAAATTAAACAATGTAGAATGAACAACTATCGATAGCCTTTCGGAAATATGGCTCCATCCTGTGTTTATTTTTTCATCAAAAGTGTTTTTTTCCTAACCATCAATATCATAAAATTTGAACGCCAAATTAGGTGCGACTTAAAACCATAACTATATGTCCTTTCGATAAACAGTCCATAAACGAGAAGCCTAATAGAAACGTTACCATTTTATACTTTCATACTTTCTAACAGAATAATTCCTTCAAAACCATAAACACCGTCTACCAGTCCCCGATGATGAAGCTTTTAACGCGTCGTTCCAGTCGGTTCATGTTATAATCGATCCAGTTTTTGCGGCGACACCGAGCTGGATCGTATAAGGAACGACCGAATGCGACCAATGTAGCCGATATCCACACAACGCCAGACAATTGACTCGGCCAGTCCATAAATCTTCGGACGACGGTGTCCGTATTAGCCGCTACATTGATCACATGCATCCATACACAACGGCATAAACTAATATACCGAGTGCACAACTGCAATTTGTTATGAATAAATCCGGACTTCCTTCTCGGATTCATCGGACGGGCGTTGAAATTCAATCAGAGGTTGCGTTTCAATCGGGAGTTATTGCCATCGGCGTTCCAGCTGTCGCGATGTCCAAACATCGGGTTGGTTGGAATCGGGTTGATTTTGAATGAGATCATGGAACATTGCATCAGTGATTGAATTATACCAAAACAGACCTTCGTGTTCAATTAGCAATTTTCATTACAGAGATCAGAAGTGTTTGTTTGGACTCTAAAGTCATGCATGAAATCGCCCGTTTCACGAGAAAAGTAGAAACTTTTCCTTCAACTTCTAATATCTCCAATTTGGCTGATTTGATCGATTCAAGTGTAGTGAAAAAGTTTGTACATCTCAACTAAAGTTTTCGATTTTTACTTAATGCATGACATTGTCTGCTTCAAGAGAAATTCTTTCAACTTCCAATATCTCCAATTTGCCTGATTCGATCGATTCAAGTTTGGTGGAAAAGTTGCAACATCCCACCTAAATGAATTTTTCAATATTCAGCTAATGCATGAAATCGTCAGTTTCACGAGAAGAGTAGAAACTTTTCCTTCTAATATCTCCGATTTGGCTGATTCGATCGATTCAAGTGTAGTGAAAAAGTTGCAATATCCCACCTAAATGAGTTTTTCAATATTCAGCTAATGCATGAAATCGTCCGTTTCACGAGAAAAGTAGAAACTTTTCCTTCAACTTCTAATATCTCTGATTTGGCTGATTCGATCGATTCAAGTGTAGTGAAACAGTTTATAAATCTCAACTAAATTAAGTTTTTAATTTTTGAGCGCTCGTACTACTTACACGATGGCTATATCATTTCGTCACGATGTCTGTATTTTTCGAATTTTGAGCCGAAAAAGGTCTCAATCGACTATGTTCGACTCACTAATGACGAATCCGTCGGAAAATTCGAGTCTGTCCGTCCGGCCGTAAGCAGGATAACTCTCGAACGGAACAACCTAGAAACTTGAAATTTTCAGTGTGGGTTCAGTTCCCGAATGCCACGGTAGAGTTCGTCAATGGACCAAATTCCACTAGGGGTTCCGTAAATATGGCCGTTCAAAGTTTTGTTTCCCTGATTACTCGAAAACTACGGATTTGATCGAGATTAAATTTTGCACAGAAATGGAAAATGAGGTGTTCAAGCTACATGTGGAATTTTGTCCAGATCGCATGACCAGAACCATAGAAACCATAGAAAATTGTAACTTTTGAACGGAAACGCCTAGGGACTCGAAATTTTCAGGATAGGTGTGGATCTCGAATGTCGTGATCACGTTCATCTATGAGCAACATTATTCTAGGGGTTCCGTAAATATGGTCGTTTGAAATTTAGTTTTCTTGATAATTTCAAAACTACAAATTCGATCGTTACGAAATTTCGTTTACTGATGGAGAATGATATATTCAAGCTACATTTCTCCAGATCACATGACCAGAACCATAGAAACCATAGAAAATCATAACTTTCGAACGGAAAGGCCTAGGGACTTGAAATTTTCAGGATAGGTGTGGATCTCGAATGTCGCGTTCATGTTTATCAATGAGCAGAATTATACTAGGGGTTCCGTAAATACGGTCGTTTGAAATTTTGTTTTCTCGATAATTTCGAACTACGGATTCGATCGAGATGAAATTTTGTATTTCAATCGAGAATGATATATTAAAGCCATATTTTGTCCAGATCGCATGACCAGAACCATAGAAACCATAGAAAATCGTAACTTTTGAACGGAAAGGCCTAGGAACTTGAAATTTTGAGGGTGTGTTTGGATCGCGAATATCGCGGCCACGTTCATCAATGAGCAAAATTAGACTAGGGGTTCCGTGAATATGACCGTTCAAAAAATTTTTTTCCTGATAGTTTCGGAACTACTGATCGGATTGGAATGAAATTTTGCACCTAGCTGAGAAATAATGTATTCAAACTACGTGCATTATCGAGAAAAAAACAGCTGAAGACATGAAGTCTGGAGTTTCGCCTAAGTTTCAGAATTTTTTTGACAGCTGTCGAAAATTCCTTCAATTGATTTCTAAAACTGCGAATTTCCCTACAAGGTGCATGTACGAGCGCTCAAAAGCTCCTGCCTTCACGGCAGTGCTTTTCGTAATTTTTACCTAATGCATGACATTGTCTGTTTCACGAGAAATGGAGTAATTTTTTTTTTCAACTTCCAATATCTCCTATTTGCCTGATTCGATCGATTCAAGTGTAATGAAAAAGTTGCAACATCTAAAGAAAATGAATTTTTCAACATTCAGCTAATGCATGAAATCGTCCGTTTCACGAGAAATTGAGTAACTTTTTCTTCAACTTCCAATATCTCCGATTTGCCTGATTCGATCGATTCAAGTGTAGTGAAAAAGTTGCAACATCGCAACTAAATGACTTTTTCAATATTTACCTAATGCATGAAATCGGCTGTTTCACGAGAAATGGAGTAACTTTTTTTTAAACTTCCAACATTTCCGATTTGCCTTATTGGATCGATTCAAGTGTAATGAAAAATGAGATGATCTTTTGTGTGTAACCATCTCACTACTAATGACCTTCTGATTCCGGGACGTGCGGGCTCCAGACCAAGATGTCTTCCCTTTTTTGGGAATGGCAGTAAGTAAAATGAAGCATATTTTCGAAAAACGCTCTACCTCCAAAGTCCCTCTTTTTTCTCAACTGGGCGCATAACAATAGCAGCTCTTAGGGAGACCCTTTCAAACGGATTTCTCCATGGGATAACAACCAACTCCTGAATGCAAAATCCGTTTAATCATTATCAAGATCTGCTCGAAATCATGAATTATGATAATCCAGGATTTACGGTTTCGCCTTCGACGATTGATACAATTAAACGCCATATTTATGTGCGCTCCTATCCTCGATCACTTAAGAACTCAATTAAATCCTGAGAACTTAAATATCAGGTATGAAAACTACCATAAAGATATTATCGGTACGATAAATTTTGTATTATGTAATCGTTAATTATATGAAATGAGTGGTGGGATACTCGGCAATTTATGGAGCTAAATATTCATTAGGCTGCGTCTACAAAAACCCTCGTGTATTTGCTTCTTCAATTAGACAGACATAAATCTACGGACACTTTTTTGCGTGTAAGATTCTCCGGTTAATTATGAGCGATACTGTAATTATGGCATTGTTGTTAGGGACTGTAACGCGTAAATTGCATACTGTAGTCTCCTCGAGTACAACGTTGAGCCTTTATATCCCCTCATATTCTCGAAACGTTCCATCTTCTTCTTCACGTGTATACTTTGGATCAGGTAAATTCTTCGTTTATTTCACAAGAAGCAGTCGGTATATTGAGAAGATCCCATATAATTCAGTACCTTCGAGTGTCCTCCATGTAAAATTCTTGGTTCTAATCTTAAAAAACCCAGCATTCATGTATTTATCAGAAAGACGGTATATGATGAAGAAAACACCATTTGATACTAAAAATATATAATATCTATTGAAAAAATTATAAAAAGCACTGCCGTGAAGTCAGGAGCTTTTGAGCGCTCGTTTATCCACCTTGTAGGTAGATTCGCATTTCCAGTTTTAGAAACCAATTGAAGAAATTTTTTACAGCTGTCAGAAAAAATTCCAAACTTAGGCGAAATTCCAGACTTCACGTCAGTGCTTTAGGTGACCAATTTTTTTTTCGATAATTCGCTTGAATTTTCTACGGTTTCTGAGGTCTGGGTTAAGCGATCTGAACAAAATTTCGCACGTAGTTCGAATACATTATTTCTCATCTATGTGCAGAATTTCCTTCCAATCCAATGAGTAGTTTCGAAATTATCGAAAATATTTTGAAAGGCCATATTCACGGAACCCCTAGCCTAATTTTGCTCTTTGATGAACATGACCTCGACATTTTAGATCCACACCCAACGTGAAAATTTCAAGTCCCTAGACCTTTCCGTTCGGAAGTAATAAATTTTTATGGTTTCTATGGTTCTGGTCATGCGATCTGGACAAAATTTTGCATGTAGCTTGAACATCTGAGTGCAAAATTTCATCACGATCAAATCAATGGTTTCGGAGTAATTAGGAGAACAAAATTTCAAACGGCCATATTTACGGAACCTCCTGTCGAATTTTGCCCAATAACGAACTCAACCGCGGCATTCGAGATTCGAATCTACCCTGAGAATTTCAAGTTCCGTTCGAGAGTTATCGTAAATGTAGCTCAGTGATTTTTTTTTCCCTTCAATTCGTAAAATAACGATTCGATCGAATTGAAACTTTGTTATTGCTCGTAAAATTACGAAGGATCATAAGACCAGAAGAATGAACATTTTTTTTCAGAAAACTTTGGTATCTCAGGAACCATTCGCCATCTCCTGCAGAAATTTCGTTTCCGCATATGAAGCATCGATAAGAATGTATCTTCACAGCTGTTTCACATGTTGAAAAAAACGAGTTTTTCTGAACTGGTGATGAGAAATTTAATTACATATTCTGTGATTCCATCTCTTGATGTTCATAAGAATGAAATAACATTATTTCTCACACTGACGGCCGGTTTGGTACACAAAATCTGTTTCTGGAAACAAGCCCAGCTACTTTTTCTTTAAGTAAAAAGTATTGAATTCAATGAACCTAAACCTTACAGACAATTGGATCTTGAATCTGTGGTTAGGCTAGGTTGTGACAACCTATAAAGCAGTCACATAATTTGGTCAAGATGGCAAAATGATTTATCGAAATGCATCGCCATATTATTTTATATAAATAAATGCAACTTTATGCTTTAGATCCTGGAATGTTTTTGAGATAAATTGTCTATACAGAGTGTTTTCGAAGGTGAGGCTTTTTTTTTGACCATCAAAATAGGTCGATATACCAAAAATCGTCCATTTAAAATATTCACTAGGGCCGAGTATTTCGAAATCGAAGTTACCCGCGAATCTGAGAAAGTTCTAGCCCGGATCTGAGTTAGGTACGTATTGATATCCGGATGTGTAGATATTACCAGCTGTCTGGATCAGTATACGAAAAAATCATCTATGATGCCTAAGTTTTCCGATCTCAACCTCTGTGATTATTCCCTTTGGGGTTATTTGAAATATTTCGAACAATTTCTGTGAACAGTTTGGATCGGTGGGTTTGTGAACTTCCTAATTTTGCGATTAATGCCGAGAAAAGATCGCACGCATATGGCATAGTCTCCTTACAGAGAGATAACACGATGTAGAGTCTTATTCAGATAATAATGTCCAAGATTTTTTGCTTTTTTTTTAAATTGAATATTTTATATGATCAACTTCCGGCAAAATGATGTCTTTCTAGCCCCTTTCAAAAAAAGCCTCTCTTCGAAAAACACCCTGTATATTATGTAGTCATATAAAATTAATTGAAAAAACGACGACAAACAAAATAAATCACTGAAAACTCAAACCAAGAAAAAATAAAATGGAAATGATAAATATGACATCGAAGACAAAAGAATAAATACATAACTGTGACACATCACCTAAAACCACATACGTCTTAGAAAATAAAAAAAATGTTTTCCTGTTTTTGAGTGGCAAATTTAGTATTCGCGGTTTCAAAAAAATTGAAAAGCACTGCCGTGAAGTCAGGAGCTTTTGAGCGCTCGTTCAACAACCTTGTAGGTAGATTCGCATTTTCCAGTTTTAGAAATCAATTGAAGGAATTTTCGACAGCTGTCAAAAAAATTCTGAAACTTAGGTGAAACTCCAGACTTCATGTCAGTGCTTCAGCTGACCAATTTTTTTTCGATAATTCGCTAGAATTTTCTACGGTATCTATGGTCTTGCTGATGCGATCTGGACAAAATTTCGCACTTAGTTTGAATAAATTATTCCTCAGCTAGATGCAAAATTTCATTTCAATCCAATCAGTAGTTCCGAAACTATCATGAAAAAATATTTTGAACGGCCATATTTACGGAACCCCTAGTTTAATATTTCTCATTGATGAACGTGACCTCGACATTCGCGATCCGAATCTACCCTGAAAATTTCAAGTTCCTAGGCCTTTCTGTTCAAAAGTTACAATTTTCTATGGTTTCTATGGTTCTGGTCATGCGATCTGGACAAAATATTGCTTTAATATATCATTCTCGATTAAAATACAAAATTTCATCTCGATCGAATCCGCAGTTTCGAAATTATCGACAAAACAAAATTTCAAACGACCGTATTTACGGAACCCCTAGTATAATTCTGCTCATTGATGAACGTGAACGCGATATTTCAGATCCACACCTATCCTGAAAATTTCAAGTCCCTAGGCGTTTACGTTCAAAAGTTACAATTTTTTATGTTTTCGATGGTTCTGGACGTTCTGGTCATGCGATCTGGACAAAATTTCACATGTAGCTTGAATACCTCATTTTCCATTTGAGTGCAAACTTTCATCACGATCAAATCTGTAGTTTTCAAGTAATCAGGGGAACAAAACTTCGAACGGCCATATTTACGGAACCCCTCGTGGAATTCTGCCCATTAACGAACTTAACCGAGGCATTTGGGATCTGAACCTACACTGAACATTTCAAGTCTCTAGGTTGTTCCATTCGGGAGCTCGAAATTCGAAAAATACAGACATCGTGACGAAATGATATAGCCCCCGTGTAAGTAGTACCAGCGCTCAAAAACACGTATGACTTATGTACAATAAATGATTAATCTTACATTAATTACAAATAATTTGGAATGTGAAAGTATCGAAAAGTTTCATGAACAACTATTTTTGGAGAGAATTAATTTGGAACTGGAATAGAAATGCATCAAGAAAGGAAGAATTTTCAAGACTGCATATACGAATAAAGTTTGAAAGAATTGAATTCTCAAAAACGAGTTGTTTGTGTTCTTTAGAGATTAACGAAGTGAACAAATCTAAAATTCGACTTAAATAATCAAATCAAATGAAAGTATTTTGTATTTGAAATGGTATTATAAAATCCTTAATTGACAATGTGTCTGAAAATTAAAATTTAAAAATTGAACTTTTAAAATATTATGATAGGTTTTTCTCCCAAACCAATATAAAATACATAATATAAGTATAAGTATAATTCGAGAATAATATCATATCTGTAGATATCATTATATACCAATGGAAGTACAAAAATATGCTACAGAACTCTATCGAGATCAGATCATTCCACCAGATAACCCAAACCGATAAAACTCGTACAGGTATCCGCTGTCCAATTAGTCGCTTCCATCTTTCTCTTAAGCCTCCAGGTCTTTTTCCTAAAGTCGCGACGAGATGGGCGAGTTATTCTAATCTCCCCGCATGCTCGGAAGCTTGCCGCCGCACAATGTTTCCTTCATTTCGTGGAATTTATGCGCTTATTAAAATATATCTCCGGGAGAAGTTATGGTTCGGGCGGCCAAAGGTGTAGTCTGGCTACATTCGTCATCCTGGCGACTTTGAAGTCGTTCCGTTGCCACTGATGATGGCAGGTGACTGCGACAAGACCGGCCAGCTGATATTTCTGGTTAGTTTCGCAGGCATTCCTTCCGTTCGCGTTTGTACGGCGGACGCATTGAAAGTTCGGGAAATATTGGATCTAATTCGGTCAGAATTATTATATCGAACATTGAAGGTTCCATTCTTCCATATTGGAGGGAATTAATGGAGAAATGAAGATCTGAGGATGCCAGGTCTGGTCTGTATGGGGGATCACTTGACAACCAAACTCCACTTATTTTCCTTATTGTTTTTCATATACCTAGTGATTTCTTACCTAGTCCTCAAATTTCAGTTGTCAGTTGGTCACTGATATCTTTGTTCTCTGATATTGATCCAACGTCCTTTTAATTCGAGGTAATCCAAAAAGCCAAACGGCAAAGCTGTCTATCGAAATGAAAATCGCCTCGATATCTCGTTCCAGATATTTTTGCACAGACCTTGTATACGCTGAATAACCCGTTGCGCCTTCATAAAATACCTAGCTAAACGTTTTTCCCGCACACACGATAAAACGGGTGGCTTTGAAACTGTTTATGATTCAACATGTCAACAGACTTCGTGGAATTCATGGTGAAGGTATTATAGTAAATACGAGCGTCCTGTGTGCTGTATATTCGTTTTTCTTTGGCTCTTTATATTATGCAGGATCGGGGCGTATATACACATTACCTGCCATATTAGGTAAAAATTAGGGCAGGGTAGGGGATCTGTCGGTTGCAATTACCCCGCATTGTAGATCAATTTATCATGGAAAGTTTTACATAGTGGGTAATGAATAAATCTTCAAGTTCTGAATGATTCCTGCGATATTCGTCCTCTCGTTGCAGAAAATAAAAATTGTTAGACCTAGGATGGTCCCTTGCGGAACGCCTGAATATGAGTCCACCTATAAATAAAGTAGACTAATACAATGTTATTTGTTCAGATAATAAATACAAAATGACAAGAACAAAAACAGATATGTTACAATAGATATATAAATCAACGAAAAACAATTACCTACAATAATCGGAGTCCAGCGCCGATCCATTCATAATCATTATCGTCTCTTAAACACCAGAACAAAAACATCGAGGTTCAACATTCCACCCGAAAGAACAAAAACGGCGATTAGTTCCAACAATATGGCACTTCCTATCATGGCTCCCTCATCAATAATGGATCTTTTCGAGAAAGGAGTCCGGTAACCAAATAATAATTGAGAAGCGAGCTTAATTGGCTATCCCGTTTGTGGGACCAACACCCGATCATAAATCTCCGACTCAGGTACTTCTTTGCCCCCTCTTTCGAAGGTATTAACACATTCTTGATACCACGGTAATGAAGAGCATTCATTGACGATAATGTGAATGATTTCACGGTTAAAATCGAAAAACAACAATTGAGTGTCAAACCCTTCGTGGTTTCGAAAAAATCTAGAAGTTGGAAACAAAAATAATATACAAAATGAGGAAAAAATTTGATCAATCTCTACTTATTTTCATTATTCTTTTTATTAGTGTCTGCTATGTTTTATGTTTGTTAGTTTTGTTGTTTTGGTTTTTGGTGAGTGTTTTACTGATGTTCACTATGATCATCTTTGTTTAGTTCATTATATATATTTCAGAGCACCCGAACAAGGCGAATAACTTTGCCGAAATGCATCGCCATATTGTTTCAATGGGATAAATGCAACTTTACTGTTCTGTACTGTACTATTTTCACTGTTTTGTAACACATATTTATAGTTCCGATTTTTTTTTTTTGTTAGTTGTTGCTACAAAACTGACCCCTTTGTGGAGCAAGGCATATTCAACTTGTATATTTTCTCCAGACATATTTTATATTTTATCCCTAGTGCATTTAATTTTTCCGGCAAAATTCGGAAAAACGAGTTTCTAAGTAATTTGTTTTAACAAATAGCATGAGCGAGAGTGGTTTTTAAAAATCCGAGTCGAAGACGAGGATTTTTCCACTTTCGCGAATGCCAACCAACTAATAATAAAAAATAAATCTCGAATATGTTTATATTTGTATACATAAAGGAAACTATTGAAGGTGTAATAAGAATGGAAGAAAAAGAGACATCCATCGAAATGTTTCTATTTATTGAGTCATATTTATGAATATTGTACAAATGAAAGGTGACTTTTTCAATTCGAAAAATATATATATTCATGAAAATAATCCTAAAATAATAATTTGACTTGCAGAACAAAGAATTATTCATAAAATATTAATTTCTGAGGTGAATATACCAGAATAAAAACATATGACTACAACAAACATAAACACAAATAGAAGTACTACATATCACAAAAAAAAAGCCAATCCCACGATAAAAACAACATCTATAATAAAATCACATAGAAAAAATTTATGAAATCATAGAACACAGAACAATTAACAGAATGAAATATAGTTTTGAAGGTTACAGAAAACGATCACAATCGCTCGAAAAAAAAACAATGAAAAATGGCCCATTCAAAAGGAGGAACACCTGGAAAATAGTAGGTGAATGAAACAATATTCCAGATATAAATACTTAGGTGATTTTATTTAGTACTCAACATGTTTCGAGCTAATACAGCTCATCCTCAGAAGAAAATCACACAAGTGAAGCTGAAAAAACGAGAAAACTATGGAGAAAACGTAAATATACTCAACGGCGGAAGTGGAAGCATAATATCGAGTGAAATAATGTAAACTAAAATAACAAAATGATAAAATGAAATGAAAAATTGAATCAGATGGGTAAAAATGTTCAAACAATAGTACAAAAAATTCGGTTGAACAAAAGACATTAATATAAAAATGTTAGAAATGTCAAAAATAGAACAGTTAAAAGGTCATCAGTATAAACAGTTTAAATAATTGAAAAATTCAGAAGGTACAAACGAAGTGATAAAAAATTAATAATTAATGAATAAACAATTGAAAAGGTAGAATATTATGAAAAAACTTACATAAAAATCTTCAAAAACAATTCACGGAGAATTGCTCGTGCAATTGATCCAATGGAAAATTTTTGTGCTGATTAATATGGTTTTTCAATTTGAATATTTATATGAATAGAATATGATGTCCCTAGTACTGTAAAACATAAAGATTGTTGAACTCTACATAAGGGCTAAAACACCCATAATCATCCGGAAACAACAAATAAATATATATACAGGGTGTTTTTTAAGGTAAATTCTTTTTTGATAGCAGCTAGAACTCGCCAAACGAGATCATTTCGTTGATCATATAAATATTCAATTTGAAAAAAATTATAAAAGCACTGCCGTGAATTCAGGAGCTTTCGAGCGCTCGTAGTAAATCGCGGGTAAATCCACCTTATAGGTAGATTCGCAATCTCCATTTTCAGAAATCAATTGAAGGAATTTTCGACAGCTGTCAAAAAAATTCTCAAACTCAGACGAAACTCCAGACTTCATTCATGTCAGTGCTTCAGCTGACCAATTTTTTTTCGATAATTCGCTAGAATTTTCTACGGTATCTATGGTCTTGGTGATACGATCTGGACAAAATTTTGCACGTAGTTTGAATACATTATTCTTCTGCTAGGTGTAAGATTTCATTCCAATCCAATCAGTAGTTTCGAAATTATCAGGAGGGAAATATTTTGAACGGCCATATTTACGGAACCCCTAGTATAATTTTGCTCATAGATAAACGTGACCACGACATTCGAAATCCACACCTTTCCTGAAAATTTCAAGTCCTTAGGCCTTTCCGTTCAAAAGTTACAATTTTCTATGGTTCTGGTAATGCGATCTGGACAAAATGTTGCTTCATTATATTATTCTCGATCGGAATACAAAATTTTATCTCGAACGAATCCGTAGTTTCGAAATTATCAAGAAAACTGAATTTCAAACGACCATATTTACAGAAGCCCTAGTAAAATTTTACTCATAGATGAACGTGATCACGACATTCGAGATCCACACCTATCCTGAAAATTTCGAGTCCTTAGGCGTTTCCGTTCGAAAGTTACAATTTTCTATGGTTTCTATTATTCTGGTCATGCGATCTGGACAAAATTTCACATGTGGCTTGAACACCTCATTCTCCATTTGAGTGCAAAATTTCATCTCGATCAAATCTGTAGTTTTCAAGTATTCAGGAGAACAAAACTTCGAACGGCCATATTCACGGAACCCCTGGTGGAATTTGGCCCATTAACGAATCTAACCGAGGCAGTCGGGAACTGAACCCACACTGAGAATTTCAAGTCTCTAGGTTGTTCCGTTCGAGAGTTATCGTGCTTACGGCACATTTTCAGCTCAAAATTCGATAAATACAGACATCGTGACGAAATGATATAGCCCTCGTGTAAGTAGTACGAGCGCTCAAAAAGTGCAAAAAATCTTGGGCATCATCTTAATACGGCACTGGATCGTGCTGTTAGGAGATCTGTCATGAATCACGGTGCCATATGCATTCCAGCAAGTAAATAGTGTGCTGGGTTTTATCGCAAATTTGTATATTTTCTTTCAACTTTTATTAGGAGATTTTTCCTGAACGGTATAATTCTTGAAGTTTGAAGTAAGGAGAGGAGAAATAACTGATTGAAAACGTCCTTCAAAAAAAAATTAAAACCCACTGCTAAAATTGGTCCAAATTGTTAACAGAAAATGTTCGAAATGGTTAGCATTTGTTCGATTTGCACAAAGTCTTGCCTGGCGTAATAACGAATTATTAAATGCAGCAAATAACATCAGTTTGCGCACGAGTATTTTCATGTGTTGTTTCAGTTCTTCAACACTATTCACCTCTCCGTTACTGTACACTTATGTTTTCAAATGACCCGAAAAAAGAAACCACAGTGGTTGAGATCCGTGGATCGAGAAATCGACCCACGACGTCCTTTACAGCTGAAGTCACAAAAATCATACGCTTTGTCAGATGATCTCCCGTGAAGTGAACGCATTTAATAAACACATTTAGATATCAATACGTACCTATCTCAGATCTGGGTAACTTTGATTTCGAAATACTCGGCCCTGGTGAATATTTTATATAAAGGATTTTTGGAATTTTGACTTATTTGTATGAGTTCTAGCACCTGTTAAAAACATTTGGAATATGTATAGATCCGGTTGTTGCTTATGGTTTGAATTGAGTTGTGTATGGCAATTCTTTCACAATTTTGGGGGCTAAGAAAAAATTGAAATTCCTTTGTTCCATTATTTTCAATGATGAATCGAGAGTTATTTCACCACGTCGAGTGTGCATCGGCAACTTCGAGTGAAACATTTCTAGACCTTGAAATTCCCGATGCTACTACTGTGTGAGACGTGAATTATCGACCCGAAGCATGTTACTATAAATACATATTGGCTTTCAATTTGCTTCTTTTATGTCTGTTATTCTAGACCAACATACCGAGATCAATGCATGTAGGAACTCAAAAAGAAGAGAGCTCTAAAAACCATCTTTTTATCAACACAACAAATAAATTACAACGGGGTGTTCATAAATAAGGCGCACTTAAAATATAAAGTCTATAATTAATTACTGCTTATAGGATGTGTAATAACTGCCTACTGCATAAATCGCGCGCTGTTCCATGCATCAAGATGGCTGGTTGTGTGCGTGGCCGACGTAGTTTTGTTTTTGGTGGATCTGGTCCAACTGTTTCTTCTCGAATGGAATGATCGCATAGGATTTCCGATTTTTTTTCGCAGAAAATTTTAGTAGGTACTCAGGAAAAATTCCATCTTTTTAATCAAAGAAAAAATTCATAATTGAACAAATTTTATTGTTAAACAACCAAACCAACTTTCAAGAAAATCGAAAAATTTTCATGAATTGGTTAGAGGGGGATTGAAGCTTAGATTAGAAATATATAACACAAATTGTTCTTCGGGGACAAATATTGATTGAAATGGAGTGAGAATCTTCGTATTATCCGGTTCAACTGTTTTCTGACCCCAGGGCCATGAAAGCATTTATCCCATCAAATTTTAATGCAGGTTATAAAACAATTATTTTCAAATTCTAGATTGCCCGAAAAATTCTCATCCTTTCAATTAACAATGCATCAAACACCAACATATTAACCATTTAATGAAGTTGCCTCTCAAACAGTTACTCCAAAAATGATTGGAACGGTCTACTAAAAGTACTCACGAAGTTTAACATATCAGATAACAATGAGCGAATAAAAAGCGTAACAAAACTAAGTAGAGTTAATTACAGTTTTTAGACACCCCGAATTATACTGAGCATGTATAGGTAATGAGAGGAATCGACGAGGACTGAGAATGTTCGGAAGTCAGTGAAGAATAATGGGTTAAGAGGTAACGTAAGTGTTCTTGATGAACATGACGGATAAAAGAAGTTTGATCATGATCGCTGGCACGTGTAATAAACGTGAGCTATCGGAGTTGAACGTGAGTTGGTACAAGAAATCACTAGTTTGGTCAATCTATCATTTTCGCGAAGAGTAACTCCCTATTTCGTCTTTAATCTTTGAATTGAGATAGACGACTCTGTATCGTGTTCTATCTCTGTTAGGAGATTTGCCATGAATCAACGTGCCATATGCATTCCAGCAAGTAGATAAAGTGCTGGATTTTATCGCAAATTTGTATATTTTCTTTCAACTTTTATTAGGAGAGTTCCTGAACGGTATAACTCTTGAAGTTCAAACTTAGGAGAGGACAAATTATTGATTGAAAAGGCCCTATGAAAAAATTAGGAAGTTCACAAACTCACCGATAAAATTAATACAAATTGTTCACAAAAATTGTTCGAAATGGTCATCATTCGTTTGATGTACACAAAGTCTTGCCCGGCATAATAACGAATTATTACATGCTTATGTTTTTTTTATGTTTGCAACTATCACATCAGTTTGTTCACGAATAATGTCACAAGCATTTTCAATTGTTTTAGTTCTTCAACACTATTTACCTCACCGTAACTGTACTGTTTTCAAATGACCCCAAAAGGAGGAATCACAGGGGTTGAGATCCGGGAAGTGTGCTGGTCAAGAAATCAACCCACCACGTCCTATCCACCTATTCGAAACACAATACAAAATTCGGAGAAGAAAAATATACGTCAGATGATAATCCGTAAACTGAACGCATTCAATAAACACATTTAGATCTCAATATGTACCGTCATATCCGGACAGGAAATTTCTCAGATTCGCGGGTAACTTCGATTTCGAAATACTCGGCTCTGGTGAATATTTTATATGAGGGATCTTTGGAATTTTGACTTATTTTGATCAATTCTAGCACCTTTAAAAAAAACCTCACCTTTGAAAACTCTCTGTATAGTGAGAATGTGAGATATGCGGGGAACATGTTTTATCTTCCATTTTCTCGTACTCTGATGCCTCGGCTATTCAGTCAGTGGTGTTTCAAGGACTTTGCATTTTTATCTAACTGAAATATAAAGATAATTAGTAATAGTAGGTACTCTATGTACTAATAGGCTCCAACTATGTTTTGATTGGTTCATCGACCGATATTCGTAGAAGGCATCATTTGGAACTCGAAACTGAACCAGAAATAGCAACGAGGATAAATAAAACCTATTCTTGAACGCCTAGAATCATGAAACAATATCCCCAACATAAAGCCCAAAATACAACCGACCGCGAGGGGAATAATTAGGCCGCACACCTGAAACGGGCATAATAATATCACGGATTCCAATTTCCGCCACTCAATAGGTGTACAATCTCGCATGGTCGGGGCCCCGATTTAACCATGAAAATTCCCATTATCGTCGACCCCGACGCAGAAGTACGGAACGACACGCAAGTTCCCGTATTGCCATGATATCTCAATCAAAAATATTCAAACGATCCGCCGATTCGTTCGACGTGGAGCGATGATTTCCCGTGGAATATTGGGTTTTTCCTTGACCACCTCCAGAAAACAGAAAATTAAGTAGCGAGGAGAATCTCAAGAAAGTTGACGTATGTTGTACTTACTCACTTCCGAAACCAACGGGCGCGATTTAGACAACATCCAGAATACAAAATGTTTTGCTACATTGCTAGATTTTCCGTCTTATTATAGATCAGCATGAATGTTTAGGCAAGGGTCTAGAACAACAGGGTTTTTCTTGACCTGAATTCGGGAACGGTTGGAAGAGGGCTCGTCGAAGCTTGTCGCTCACTCACCCGTCACAGTGCGGAACAGCGTTACTAGGATAGACCTGTACTCGCTGACGATTTTGTATACCTAATAATAATGAAGTTCAAGCCAATGTATCTTAACCTTAATATTATCTCCTTGAATGGCCTGCTCTCGATGGGCTAGTGAGCGACAAGCTCAACTCACCTTGTTTGGGTGAGACAATTTGAATTATATCCATAGTTTATTCGTAGAGAATAGTTATTTAATCAACTAGTTCATTAATCACAGCGGAGCGAGCGCGTTAATGTTTGAGACCATTAATCGCTGAATTAATAAACGAGTGGATTACAAGATTTTTCCGTGGACCTCATCAGGAATTGAATATAAATTCTGGATCGAAACCAATTCTTATTTTGCATGATATACAAATTTGACGTAATACAAATTTCTATGTTCATTTCGATATTTTAATATTTATGCTTTCTATAGAACAATTCGAAAAATTCATAGAGGGAATATTGGACATGTTGTGACATTCTGAATAGTTTACATTTATTTCATTTCCTATACTGTCCGATAAGGAACGTGTGGATGAAGTGGAGGTTGAAGCATTATTTACTTTGGAACTATTATGACATAAAATTTTTTCTGCAGTTTCTATTTTATTCTGAATGAAGTTTTCAATATACCCTTCTGCAACAGAAGTTGATTTCCAACCACCAAGTCTTTTGATGGCTGAAAAATCTGCACCACTGTCAGAAAGAATAGACGCAGAAGAACGCCGAAAACAGTGACCTGTATACAAATGTGGTTGCTCTAATTTAAGAAAGTTTGCAATCATTGACGGTAATTTAGAAATTTCATTAATTCCAACTGGTTGTGTTGAGCATTTATAGTTCTTATAAAAAACGAAAAATCTTTCGTGTGGAGTGTGAGCTGGCCTCAAGGATATATATCTCTTTATTATGTTTAAAAGTGAATGCTCATCATTATCCACCACAGTGAATATCCTGTTCGAATGTGTTTTCGATGAATTCACTGTCACCAAAAATTTCGATCCCATATCTTGTACATCCTTTCTCTGCAACCTTAACGATTCATCTTTTCTCAATGCACCCGCTACTCCGAATATCAAAGCGACCTACAAATCAAACAATGATAGTTATTTCACTATAACGAGATAATAAGAATAAGTTGGAATAACGATTCAATTGAGTTTTATTTTTACCTTCGACATCAAGAAAACACAATCAGGAGCATTCGCTATGAACTCTCTCACATGTTCTTCTTTCTTTCTATTTTTTGGGATATATCCCTCTCTTTTCCGTTTGATAAACATCACCAGTTTGTGGTATCTGCTTATATCAGTATTGTCTTTCACATTTAGTGTTGATTTCAGCTTCGAATATTTTGGTCATAAACTTGCTAGATGCCCCTTTTCTGCAATACCCGTAAAGTATGCCAACAAAACCGTTTCCGTAAAGTTCCGAACAGGGGCGGTCCTAGGCTGAATTTCTGGGGGGGTAATTGAATGAACAATTCAAAAAATTTTTTCCGGGATATTTTGCTGTTCTTTTTATTGTAGTTATTTTTTGAGTGGTTGTTCTACTTATCCGAGGGCTATATCATTTCGTCATGGTCGTTTGAAATTTAGTTTTCTTGATAGTTTCAAAAATATGGATTCGATCGTGACAAAATTTTGTATTCCAATGGAGAATTATATATTCAAGCTTCAATTTTCCAGATCGAATGACCAGAACTATAGAAACCATAGAAAATTATAACTCTCGAACGGAAAGGCCTAGGGACTTGAAATTTTCAGGATAAGTCTGGATCTCGAATTTCGCGGTCACGTTCATCAATGAGCCGAATTAGACTAGGGGTTCCTTAAATATGGTCGTTTGAAATTTAGTTTTCTTGATACCTAATTTCAAAACTACGGATTCGATTGTGCCGAAATTTTGTATTTTAATGGAGAATGATATATTTAAGCTACATTTTGTCCAGATCGCATTACCAGAACCATAGAAAATTATAACTTCCGAACGGAAAGGACTAGGGACTTGAAATTTTCAGGTTTGGATCGCCAATGTCGGGGTCATGTTTATCGATGAGCAAAATTAAACTAGGGGTTCCGAAAATATGGCCATTCAGAAAATTTGTTTTCTGATATTGAATGTATTGGAATGACGTTTTGCACATAGACAATAATGTACTCAAACTACGTGCGAAATTTGTCCAGATCGCATTGCCAAAACCATAGATACCGTATAAAATTCTAGCGCATAATCGGAAAAAATAATTTGAAACCTAAAGCACTGACGTAAAGTCTGAAGTTCTGCTTAGTTTCAAATTTTTTTGACAGCTGTTAAAAAAATTTTCAATCGGTTTCTAAAACTTGAAAATGTGATTCTACCTAAAAGGTGGATGAAAGAGCGCTCAAAAGCTCCTGACTTCACGGTAGTACTTTTTATACATTTTTTCACAAACTTTCCAATTCTAATTGCCACGTTCTTACGAATCCAACACCTTCTTGATCAGAAAATCGTTCGGAAAACAAATGTTCTCTTCTTCAGGCTGAACAACACAAGGGCGTAGATATGGAGGGGTACTGGGGTAATTATTTACCCCCCTTAAACTTCCAAAATATAAAGTTTCAGAATTATCGCCAAGGCTTGATGTACCTATACCTGACGAGATTTTTTATCGATTACCCCCTCAAGAAACAACATGAGCAGTTTAGGTATCAATCTTATCAAACAACAGACTCACCACTTATACATTTTATGCAATATGATCTTCAAAAATAAAACGTACGACTGAAAGTAAAACTTCAGAATTTTTCATTTATTTTACTGATTTTTCTGTTTTGATTTTTTTTTCTGTTAATTTTATTGCATTATTATATTATTTTCTTGTTGGTCATTTTTTCCTAAATAAAATTTTCCAGTGCTCTGGGGGGGGTAATTACCCCCGTTACCCCCCCCGTAGGACCGCCCTTGGTTCCGAACCTTCTTGACCTTGCACCAAGATCTGAATTCAGCATAGGTTTTCTCATATAAATGGCGGCTCTTTTCAGGAAGCAGACTCAAAGTTGCTGCTTCAGCAGTTTTTGTCACATCTGGCGGTGTCAAAGGGATATTTTCTTCGTTATTCATTATGTAGAAGCGTAACGGATAAAATCAGATTCTGATCGAAAGCGAATAAATAAATTCGACAGCTCGATCGTGCTCCGACATAGATGCATCTATGCTCCGACTGAATATTTTATAATCGGTTGCCATGATAATCATGCATTAATACAAGAAATCATGCATTAATAGGGATCATTAATGGATGATTTCGAGTGCATTAAAATGAGCTCTATGGTCGACGGAAAACGCTATTTAATACATGAAAAGTGGTTCAAACAAAAAAGATTTCTCTTTCCCTCTTCTCAATTTAACGATGTCTTCTCATAAACTATTGTTGGATCTTAGTTTTTTTCAAAAAGTTGTTTGTGGGTGTATATTTTCATGACAGTGATTGAACAAAACGGCACTTCAGGAATTCTTTCTTTTCTGCCATATATCCCATTGGAAGAACCTACGGACAAAAAGAAGGATGTCGAAATCCGGTAGCTGATTAATACCGGGAATAAACTATTCGAAAAGTCCGATTCAAATCGGTTAATCCCTTCCTCTTTCGGTCAAAACAAAATAAACGCCGTTTTGCTCGGAGCGAGGCAATCGGCGATAATATCATGTTAATACCGACTTATTGTTTCCTTTTTCGACGGTGCACTCATAAATTGATTTATTTATAAACATTTATGCCATAGAGCCGTTAATAAGTTAATTAAATCGTCGGAAATTCGCGGATGAATATGTATGAAATGGGCCGACAGCCATCAAGCTGACGGGAGAAACTTGCAAGAAACGGACGTAGGTACTGAATGTTGAGCACGGACGTGTCGAATTTAAAAGATGTTGGCGCGGGTTTTCGATGGGGAGAGGGTGAATTGAAATGGGTGCATTCTGGAGTTGAATATTGAACGCGGTGATCCGTCGAGCTCCTAATGAAATACGACTTTTTTTGGTTCGACATGAAAGAATCACTACATATTGTAATGTAGAATTTTACGGATAAGTAGGTAAGGAAGGGTAATCGAAAACAAAATACACTATTAATAAAACATCCACAATATCAAATAACATGACGACAAATCATAAAAAACTCACGATTCACTTCTCACACGTAAAATTCTTATAGAATATCCCAAAGTCAGTCGGTTTGCACGGCCTTTGAGCGACGTTGCATTTTTGTCGTCTTCCTGGCTTTCATGGAAATAAACTTTATAAAAGGGTAAAAACAAGACTGAAGCATCGCCTCAAATACTCTTCGTGAACTTATTATCAGCGAAGTTACATATCAGATGTAGTAAACCTATAACCCACAAAGACCTGCTCTATTAACGTTGCTCAATCGTAGTAAAGGTCGAAAGAAGTCCCCAGAAGTTATCATCGGATAATTGCCATCGCTGCAGATCGTTAACAATGGAACACTTGTTAATGCCCGTAATTTTTCATCGACGGCATGCGCAGGCAAATGGATGGCGATGGCGGAGAAGGACCACAGTAATCAATAAACGATAGCCAACACAACGGCCATAAATTAAATTAACGCTAAATTAAATTTCGAATCAAGTTGGACGGAATTTATGGCAACGCCGCTGGTATTGATGAACTGTATATATGCAAAATTCAGTTAACACCGAAAACTGTCGCACTGGCCATCAACGTCAGCTACATCGATCACATTGGGTTGAAAATGCAGCGGAAATGTGCCTGCGGAAGCGGATATTGGACTCTATGATATTTAGCGGATCTGCAGTTGGTAGGAATTTTCGATGGTTTTATGAGGACTTTCGTGTTGATTGTGATAGGTTATGTCGAGCGGAAAGCGATATTGACGAACTGCCATATCGTCAATAAAATATTCGATGACTCTCGGTATACGAGTATGGATTTTCATTGGTAGTTATCGAAATATAATCTGTGTCATGGAAGTCGTAACACCAAGAAGAGGGGGACATTTTTTGACCAAACCTTCGTTTACTGAAAAGTAGCAGTTGTTTACATTTTCATCCATGAACAAGAAGCGAATTTTGAGCCGAGAATGGTCTTAAAAAAGTGGCCTAGAGCTTTGAAATTGTCAGGATCCCTTCGAGGTAGGAATGCGCCGCTTGATTTCGTCAATGGGTGAAATCAGCCGAAGGTTTCCTTCGATACACTCATCTGACTTTTTTCTTCTCAATAATTCGAAAAATACCAATCCGATCGAATTGAAACAACTAATTAGTTAGTTCGTTAGTTGTAAGATAACGAAGCAATTACACTTAGTGTAATCTGCAGTTAATCGTGAGTAAATAGAAGCCGAAATTCATTCCAATTGAATGAATCCAAATACAAAATCCAAACAGAGTGGGAAAAATAAATAAATAGAAGCGTTTGCTCATCCCGTGGGATAAATCAGGATGAAGAAGACTCGTCCTGAAAATATTTCACTTCAATCCTCATGAATGGGCTCATATTTCAAGATGTTGTTTATCTTCGCTTTTCTTTACATCTTTGTTTTAGTTATCTATGCAATGGCTCAAATGGGGCTTATTTTCAGACGGAATGGAAGGGGTTTGTTCGTTTGTGAGTGGGAGATTTTCTCTGTTATTCGTTAAGGTCTGCAGGAATAGGAAAGAAGGGCGTTCCTGCTAATGCTGTTTCATCTTTTTTGCGTTCTCGTGAACTAGTATTTATTCGAATGAATATAATTTCACGCTTCTTCAGGAAATTTACTAATTATTTTTTTGTTTGAAACAACTCGAAACGATCAGTTATATATACCAAGTTTTACCATCACTGGGCAAACTTCAACTTAGTTATTGAAATAAATTTCCAAAAAGATTCGTTTTTCATTTCTAAACAATAAAAGTACCAATAACAGTCACCGGCAGTTTCCCGATTTTATCTCGAATACAGGTTATTTGAATACACTAATCCTCTGGCTACCATACATGTTGCCATAATCAAAGAAACCAAATTGAATTCAGTTCATTCATAAAATCCATTTTGGGAAAATACGGTTGAAAATTGGTTCATATTTAAGGATTTCCACTTTAAGGGTGATATTCCAACATTTTTGCGGAAAATTTCGTATTCAACCTTTGCTGTACATAGAGACATTATATACTAGATAAGTATATAGATATATGAGAAATGAATAAAATTCACTCGAACTAACTGTTCCGAAAATATGACAATGAAAGTGATATTTTTCATAAAAATTCAACAGTATTTGTTTGATAAGGTCGAATTTAGAGAAATGATGAATGTAAAGTTGTTCAAATAGTAATTCAACCTGGTGAAAATTTCTATTTCCATATTCAAACATGGGTCTAGATTTTCTCTCTATAAAATTAATGAAGAAACTTGAATACTATACCGTCTAATGATGAGTGAAATACTCGCCTTACAAATTAGGATTCTGGGATGTCTAGAGATCAGTGTAGCATGTCATGCCTTATTTGTGATACACCACAATATCTTCTCACCTTCAACGTTGGACACTTCTTGGTTGTCAATTAGTGATAGGAGAAATTCCTGACGTCACGCCATAAAGTATATGATTCTATATAAAATAATTTTCAGTGATCGTGTGGAAGATTCTATAAATCGAAAAAAAATCGGTTAGTCCACTGTTCTGTGATTTCTCGAGAATTATTGAAGCTCATTGAATGAAAGTTCGTACAAGAATCAGTTTTTTTTTTATTCTGGGCAAATTTATATAGTTCTGGAATTTCGGTCTGTCTTTCGCAAAAATTGGTTCCGTTGATATTTTTCGTTAAATGAAGAAAAGTCTTGATCGTTTTTGAATATTTGAATTAGTTGTGACGAAATAAAAAACACGTTTTGACTTTCTGAAACCATCTCATAGATCAGTTCTTTAAAATATTCTCAGCAAGTTTTATGGAAACTTTTTTATTTATTAGCCGTTTTATGGTCGGAAATTTGAGAAAAATTTCTGATGTAAAAAAATCACAAAACAGTTCTGATGAAAGTTCTGAGTTGCGCCTGGAGAATTCAAAAAAATTACGAAAAGCACTGCCGTGAAGGCAGGAGCGCTCGTACATGCACCTTGTAGGTAGATTCGCATTTTCCAGTTTCAGAAATCAATTGAAGGAATTTTCGACAGCTGTTAAAAAAATTCTGAAACTTAGGCGAAACTCCAGACTTCATGTCAGTGCTTCAGCTGATCAATTTTTTTTCGATAATTCGCTAGAATTTTCTACGGTATCTATGGTCTTGGTGGTGCGATCTGGACAAAATTTTGCACGTAGTTCGAATACATTATTACTCAGCTAGGTGCAAAATTTCATCCCAATCCGCTCAGTATTTTCGGAACTATCAGCAAAAAAATATTTTGAACGGCCATATTTACGGAACCCCTAGTCTGATTTTGCTCATAGATGAACGTGATCGCGATATTTGCGATCCAAACCCACCTTGAGAATTTCAAGTTCCTAGGCCTTTCCGTTCAAAAGTTACAATTTTCTATGGTTTCTACGGTTCTTGTCATGCGATCTGGACAAAATATTGTTTTAATATATCATTCTCGATTGAAATACAAAATTTCATCTCGATCGAATCCGCAGTTTCGAAATTATACAGAAACCAAAATTTCAAACGACCGTATTTACGGAACCCCTGGTATAATTCTGTTCATTGATAAACGTGAACGCGACATTTCAGATCCACACCTATCCTGAAAATTTCAAGTCCCTAGACCTTTCCGTTCGAAAGTTATGATTTTCTATGGTTTCTATGGTTCTGGTCATGTGATCTGGAGGAATGTAGCTTGAATATATCATTCTCCATTAGTATACAAAATTTCGTCACGATCGAATCTGTAGTTTTGAAATTATCGAGAAAACTAAATTTCAAACGACCATATTCACGGAACCCCTAGTATGATTTTGCTCATAGATGAACGGGATCACGACATTCGAGATCCACACCTATCCTGAAAATTTCAAGTCCCTAGGCGTTTCCGTTCAAAAGTTACAATTTTCTATGGTTTTTATGGTTCTGGTCATGCGATCTAGACAAAATTTCACATGTAGCTTGAACACCTCATTCTCCATTTGAGTGCAAAATTGCATTTCAATCAAATTTGTAGTTTTCAAGTAATCAGGGGAACAAAACTTTGAACGGCCATATTTACGGAACCCCTAGGCGAATTTGGCCCATTAACGAACTTAACCGAGGCATTTGGGATCTGAACCTACACTGAAAATTTCAAGTCTCTAGGTTGATCCGTTCGAGAGTTATCGTGCTTACGGACGGCCGGACGGACGGACAGACTCGAATTTTCCGACGGATTCGTCATCAGTGAGTCGAACATAGTCGATTGAGACCATTTTCGGCTCAAAATTCGAAAAATACAGACATCGTGTCGAAATGATATAGCCCTCGTGTAAGTTGTACGAGCGCTCAAAAATATCTCAATCAAGTTTTATGGGAAAACCAGAACTTTCCATTTATTATTAGCCATCTCAAGTTTTAGAAACTCATCGAATGAAAACCTTTCTTTTTATCTTAGAGCAGTTCTGTTATGAGTTCTTAGTATAATACAAGAATTGAGTTTTTTCGATCAAACTCTTTTGGCATTGTTTATAGAACTCTCCTGGCGCTACTCACAACTCCTATCTGTTCTGAGATCTTTTTTTTTCCAATTCGAAATGTTTGTCGAAGTTGGAACTCCAAAATAGCTAAAAAATAAAAAAAATTGCGGTTTTTAGATCAAATTAGTTGAAATATTTTGTGGAACACTCCGAGCGCTACTCAGAACTCCCATCAGAACTGTTCTAAGATTGATTTTTTTTTGTTTTCATAGAACTTGCACAGTGCAACTCAGAACTTCCATCAGAACATTAATATCTGAAATTTTCAATCCAAATGATGGTTTTCGGAAGTCAAAAAGTGATTTTTCTCAATAAATATTTTATTTCCTTAGAACACATTTCAAAAATGATCAAGGACTCCAGACAATTCCCATATTCATCGAAAAATATCATTAGAACTCATTTCTGCGAAGTAGTTGCTATATATATTTTTGAGGTGGGGATTTTTTTGATGAGTGCTAGAACCCATCAAAAGAAATCATTTCGCCGGAAGTTGATCATACTAATAAAATATTCAATTCGAAAAAAGTGCAAAAAATCTTGGGCATCAATATCTTTATACAACTCTGGATCGTGTTATCTCTCTGTTAGGAGATCTGCCATGAATCACGGTACCATATGCATTTCAGCAAGTAAATAAAGTGCTGGATTTCATCGCAAATTTGTATATTCCCTTTCAGTTTTTATTGAGAGATTTTTCCTGAACGGTATAATTCTTAAAGTTCAAACTAAGGAGAGGAAAAATTACTGATTGAAAAAGTCCTATGAAAAAAAATTCACCGATGAAATGGATCCAAATTGTTAACATAAATTGTTCGAAATGGTCACCATTCGTTTTTTGCTGTGCACAAAGTCTTGGCCGAACTATCACATCCGTTTGCTCAAGAATAATGTCACAAGCATTTTCAATGCGTTGTTTTAGTTCTTCAACACTGTTCTGTACACAAGAAATAACAGAGGTTGAGATCCGGGGATCCTGCAGGCCAAGATATCGACCCACCTCGTCCTATTCATCTAAAGTCACCAAAATCATACGCTCTGTCATAAGATTTCCCGTAAACCGAACTCATTTAATAAACCGCAATACGTACCTTAATCAGATCCGTGCTGGGAATTTCTCAGATTCGCATGTAACTATGATTTCGAAATACTCGGCCCTGGTGAATTTTTTATAAAAAAGATTTTTGGAATTTTGACTTATTTTGATGGGTACTAGCACCTGTCAAAAAAAGCCTCAGCTTTGGAAACACACTGTATACTTTCAACACCGAACACCGATATTCTTAAATCAAGGGGTAGAATTTAGGAATGAAATTCCAAAAAATTCGTTGCTAAAAAACCATTCATTATAGAATTAAAATTTTGAAACTCTGAACATTTGTTAGTATGATAATACCCGATCAAATATTTCATACCTGAAAGCTTCACCTCTAATAATTCGTGGGTAATGCAATTTTGAAACCAGGAAATTCGGAATTCAGCCTTTTCCATACATATTCTCGATTGTTGTGGTGTATGTTAACAATGTACAGGGTCTTTCACGAGGAACCTCACCCATATTTATACGGGAAACTACTGAACGTATTTTCATGAAATTCAGCACTTATAAGTATTTCACGATGCTGATGAACTCTAAAATATTTTCAAGGCATGAGCACCTCCGGTTTTTCCGGAAATGACGTCAACTTCCGTTTTTCAAATTAGAACACCATTTTTTTATTGCAGAAATAGATTCCTTAGAAAATTTCAAGTTATTTTGATGTAACATTTTTCAGTTTTGGTTGGAAAATTCTCTCTGAGCGGGAAAATTCGAAAAAAAAATCGAAAATAGAGCTCCGCTGAAACAAAAATAACTTCGAGGTTTTTGGATGGAAAATTTTCATTTTTGGGATTTTTCAAGATGTAAGATTGATGTATCCACTTTAGGAATCGAAATCGCGATTCATGATACAGGGGGTGAAAAAATCGCTTTCAAAGTTAGGGATGACAAAATCGTGAAAAATCAATTTTTTCAAATTAGAACCCCATTTTTTTATGGCAGATATTGAATCTACGTTAAAAAATAATGTGAGTGTATGCATCACACCCTTGCCCTAAAATGGATATTTTTTTCGTCTTGAATTTTCAGCTATTTTTTTTCCCTTCACGCCAAAAAGATGAAATTTTCAGGAACTGTTACTTAAACCATGTTTTAGATTTTACTACCCTAATATGCGAGAGAAAAAAGTTACAGGTTGTTCCTAAATAGATGGCGAATTTGGATTCGAATTTGTATCGGAAACCTCTTTATTTCAACTAATCGGCCATCAGTTTTCTCTCCAGTGATAAATAAATAATTCCTTATGAACCATATGCAAAAACTTACCATGTTTTACATTCTTTTTTTTTAATGATAGATAGGATAAAAAATATTGTCTACTCAACTCCCCTGACTGATAAAGAGGACTGCATAGAACGAGTCAGAAATGCGTTCAGGTTTGTTTAGATTTTTAGATTCATAGTTTTGAAACTCAATTTGGTTTTTAAACACTTTTGCAGATCTCTTCCTCCCGATGAAATAAGAAGAGCAACGCACGAAGCATTCCTGAGACGTATAAATAAATGTCTAGAAATTAACGGTCAAAACTTTGAGCATCTTCTCTAGTTATAACTGCGAGAGTTTGCCATGGTTCTCCTAATAGTAACTTGAAGTCGGTTTCAAGAAGGGGTGAAAAATCTACAGCATGGTTCAAATAACAGTTCCTGAAAATTTCATCTTTTTGGCGTGAAGGGAAAAGAAATAGCTGAAAATTCAAGACGAAAAACAGTTTTTTGTGAATAACTCAGAAAATATCCATTTTAGGGCAAGGGTGTGATGCATACACTCACATTATTTTTTAACGTAGATTCAATATCTGCCATAAAAAAATGGGGTTCTAATTTGAAAAAATTGATTTTTCACGATTTTGTCATCCCTAACTTTGAAAGCGATTTTTTCACCCCTGTATCATGAATCGCGATTTCGATTTTCAAAGTGGATACATCAATCTTACATCTTGAAAAATTCCAAAAATGAAAATTTTCCATCCAAAAACCTCGAAGTTATTCTTGTTTCAGCGGAGCTCTATTTTCGATTTTTTTTTCGAATTTTCCCGCTCAGAGAGAATTTTCCAACCAAAACTGAAAAATGTTACATCAAAATAACTTGAAATTTTCTAAGGAATCTATTTCTGCAATAAAAAAATGGTGTTCTAATTTGAAAAACGGAAGTTGACGTCATTTCCGGAAAAACCGGAGGTGCTCATGCCTTGAAAATATTTTAGATTTCATCAGCATCGTGAAATACTTATAAGTGCTGAATTTCATGAAAATACGTTCAGTAGTTTCCCGTATAAATATGGGTGAGGTTCCTCGTGAAAGACCCTGTATGCTACCTTTTATTATACTCTAAATATCTGGCATTTGACACATATTGAAACATGGTTTCATTACTTGCAGCAACATAACTATGAAAAAGTTTGATGGCAAACCCACAAATACACATTGGTACACTAAATCACTCCATTGAAATCAAATGATTTTATAATATGCAAATTCAGATAAGGTTTTTCATTTAACATATTCATTTCATTTTGCACTGCAACTACCATCTGATTTTGCAGCTGATTAACGAAATACTTCAAGCTGAGTTTTATTGTCGGTGGCATTGCGAAGTTACCATGTGTCTGGCATATTGTGTAATATCGATTATTTTAACGAGTTCTATTCTATGGAAAACAACTTCATATTTTGTTGTTTTCTACTCCAGGAACTCCGTTATGAACAGTCCACCATAACAGAACCGCAAGAAACGTACAAGCACCACGCAGCTATAGGAATACTAATATCAATTTCACGTGTGCATAAGTGAATAAATCATGCATTAGGACAAAATACATTCATGATCAAAAGGTTACATCTTAAGTAATACGTGTCTCTACGTTATGATTTATCCAGTCCATATGCTAATTTAATTATATATTTGTGGTATGTTTAGTAACCGTACTTAATAAATCTTTCAATTAAGTTAATTCATTCAATGTATATTTCTCACACTTTGCAGTTGCCTTAAAGTTATTTATGGGGGGGCAATTTGTTCGAAATGGAAACAGAAATAATTTCGCCTGGTTTTCCCTCGCAGCAGGAAGAAATTGGTGTGGCAAACATACGTATATATATGGTAATTTGCATAAATAACACTCTTCAGTCGGAATATAAGGAGAGAGAGTGGTCGGAGTGAGGAGAATTATAAGCTTGTTGGAGGAATACAAATTAGTTGGGCATTATCGAAATTTTGGCTCCGATTAAGGCGAAATATTTTAAAGCGTGAGCGGAGCGAGCGCGTTAATGTTTGAGACCATTAATCGCTGAATTAATAAACGAGTTGATTACAAGATTTTTCCGTCGACCTCATCAGGAATTGAATATAAATTCTGGATCGAAACCAATTTTTATTTTGCATGATATACAGATTTGACGTAATACAAATTTCTATGTTCATTTCGATATATTAATATTTATGCTTCCTATAGAACAATTCGAAAAATTCATAGAGGGAAGATTGGACATGTTGTGACATTCTGAATAGTTTACATTTATTCCATTACCTATAATGTCCGATAAGCAACGTGTTGTCAACGCCGAAAACAGTGACCTGTATACAAATGTGGTTGCTCTAATTTGAGAAAGTTTGCAATCATTGACGGTAATTTAGGAAATGTATTAATTCCAACTGGTTGTGTTGAGCATTTATAGTTCTTATAAAAATCGAAAAATCTTCCGTGTGGAGTGTGAGCTGGCCTCAACGATATATATCTCTTTATTATGTTTAAAAGTGTATGCTCATCATTATCCACCACAGTGAATATCCTGTTCAAATCTGTTTTCGATGAATTCACTGTCACCAAAAATTTCGATCCCATATCTTGTACATCCTTTCTCTGCAACCTTAACAATTCATCTTTTCTCAATGCACCCGCTACTCCGAATATCAAAGCGACCTACAAATTAAACAATGATAGTTTTTTCACTATAACGAGATAATGAGAATAAGTTGGAATCACGATTCAATTGAGTTTTATTTTTACCTTCGACATCGAGAAAACACTAAAGGAGCATTCGCTATGAACTCTCTCACATGTTTTTTTTCGGAAACTTTTGATTTTTTTGGGATATATCCCTCTCTTTTCCGTTTAATGAACATCACCAGCATGTGGTTTCTGCTTATATCAGTATTGTCTTTCACATTTAGTATTGATTTCAGCATCGAATATTTTGGCCATAAACTTGCTAGATGCCCCTTTTCTGCAATACCCGTAAAGTATGCCAACAAAACCGTTTCCGTAAAGATCCGAACCTTCTAGTCCTTGCATCGAGATCTGAATTCAGCATAGGTTTTCTCATATAAATGGCGGCTCTTTTCAGGAAGCAGACTCAAAGTTGCTGCTTCAGCAGTTTTCGTCACATCTGGCGGTAGGGATATTTTCTCCGTTATTCATTATGTAGTAGCGTAACGGATAAAATCAGATTCTGATCGAAAGCGAATGAATAAATTTGACAGCTCAATCGATAGATAGAGTCAGAATCAATATAGTGTATTGATTCGTTATTTCC
The DNA here is from genome assembly GCA_963966015.1 of Aphidecta obliterata. Taxonomy (NCBI): domain Eukaryota; kingdom Metazoa; phylum Arthropoda; class Insecta; order Coleoptera; family Coccinellidae; genus Aphidecta; species Aphidecta obliterata. The sequence continues at coordinate 13,088,915 of OZ014435.1, read as the reverse complement.
TCTCCAAGTTTCAAAGTAACCCAGAGCATTAGGCCTGTGATCCTTCAATACGTCTCCTACGCAATTTCCCCTCCCCTAATAGCCACCCCTAAACTAATTATAATGCGAAAAATATCGCAACACAAACTGCCGCGAATTTATTTCCCATTATCTCGTTTTTTCGCTGCTTTCCATCTTCGCCAGCGCAAGTTCCACGACTTTTTCACCGCCCGCGCCCATAACTCTCTAAAACGGGTGCATATCCAACTTTAGATTGTATAAAGTATAATGTATAAAGAAACCCCTAATGTAAAATCGATGGCACGCCATTACTACAGTCGGTTCCGACTTCTGACTCCACTAAATCATCGGGCAACCCCCCTCTCCCTGCCGTCCTCGGTGAGTTACTTGCTGGAATTCACTTGTATCAAGGTTCCGGTTGGGAGGCTTCTTCGAGCACTTTGCGATATCCAAGACGGCGATGGGGTGATTTCGGGAAATGGGAAAGAAAATTTTAGGCTTATGCTACACCTATTCAGAGTTAGGGAGGAGGGTTGGACACCCAAGTGGTAAACTCATACGAGTTGTATAGGTTGGTGTTGTTGTCCCATTTCTTGATTTTGGCGGTGTGAAGTCGCGGTAATCACGAAATATATTTGAAATCTGTCACGATCCTGCATTGCGTTGAGAATTTCGAATTGTATTCCTAGCTAGCTCTGGTGCAGAGATAATTTATGAGGCACAACTCTCTTTCTTTTGATCTTAAATCAAGAGGAAACAAAATCTCAGGCAGTACCTGAGTTCTTAACTACTACCAAATCAGGTCTCCTTGGTTGAGTGAGGCTCGAAAATACTCAATCAACTAAAATACCGATCTACAGGTGAGCAATAGGCCTAGTGTCACTAGGAAAGTGCTGGGACAACCAGGTGCACCTAAGGAGAAGCTTCGTTCGAATATTTCATGTATAAAACTCAGAAATTAGCTATGCAGATCTAAAATGTACCATTCCTGTAGCTAGTTTTATTCAAAAGGGTCCTCAATTGGGAGGTCCCTAGTTTTCCTACCTTGAAGATGTTCAATAGGCAGAGTACAGCAATTAACTGCTCACTTCACATCCTGATAGTCAGGCTGCAATCAAAGCGCTGAGCTCTCATATTATCGGTTTTGAGATGGTATTGGAGTGCCGAAGAAAACTCAACGAAATAGGGAAGAATAACAAGGTCTGTCTAGTCTGGGTTCCTGGTCACTCGAGAATCAAAGGAAATGAAGAGGCCAACACACTTGCCAGAAAAGGATGACAAACTACTTTCATATGCCCAGAACCTTTCTGTGGTATAGGTGAATGTACCTACAAGAAAGAGTTTGAGGAGAAGGAAAAAACCGAAAGAGATCTTAGCAAGAATATGCTTCACCTCCTCACTGCATTCCTTACAGGGCATTGCTGCCTCATGAGAATACGACGAATGCAGATTCTGTGGGGAGGAGGAAGAAACTTCGGATCTCCTAGTGACGGAATAACTCGCCATCGCTAGCCAGCGCAAAAAATGCAAGAGACTTGAAGACAGAAGTGTGGAAGTAACTTCCTTGAAACTATCCCAGAAACTGGAGTTCATTAGAACTCTGGAACTGGAGGGCGAGCTGTTGACTACATAATGGCGAGAACAGCTTCGAAGGGGGCTCAACAGACCTTAGGGTCGCAAGGCAATGAAACTCCCCTTTAAATCTACAAATCCACAATCTACTGCTTATGATGTACGAGAAGTGGTTCTTCAAAGACATTTCAGAATTCTCCACTTCTGCTCCGATACGAATAGCTATCCAACAATGAATAGTTTTTCAATTAAAAAAAAAAACGGGGGGTAGATTAAAACCCCCAATAGGAAAAGTCAGTGTCATACGCCGACAATACACACAACGGTATAAAAATCAACTGGAAACAACCAAAATACCACCGAATATCTGCCTTACTCGACTCGAGTCATTTCTCTGCAGATTCGCTCAGCGATATTCGAGTTCCAGGAACTATCCTACAATAAACGTGACTTTCTCTCAAAATCAGAAGCCAAAGGAAAATGAATCTGCACAATCGCAAATGGCCATAAACTCTGATGTCGTAGGGATCGACAGAGATCAGTCGATTATCATTTTTCTGAAGCTTGGTGATCCCGCTCTTAAAGAGCGCTCCTAGTACATTTCGGAATGCGATACTTGAAATGAATATAACTTGAAAGATGAGACTAAATAGAAGAAGAAGAACGAGAGGTACTCGATCCAGTGTATACCTCATTGATAAACACGTATTTCACACACTTTATCCAGTTCAGGTCGAGTCAGTGTCAAAAGCTTATCGCGATTGCTTCCTTCTGGCTTATGAGGAATTGTATCCATATTTTTTTTTGTGTTTGATCACTGATTCATAAAATTATTCTTCATTTCGAATAAAAAATTTTGTATTATTTCCTTTTTCTTTGTCTTGCCTTTTATCTGTTTTTTCTTTCTTTTCGTGTTTTCATGTCAGTTTAGCATCGGTATTTTTTCCTTTATATGTTATAGTTTCGGTTCGTGATGTTTGTACAATGTTTATTGAAACTTGTAGATGTGTTTCTCCTCAATGGATATATGTTATATCCTAAGATTTCGATTAATTCATAATTACACTTTTTAACCATTGTTGAAGGCTATCCAGATAATTTTAAATGCAAGATGAAGCAGTTTGATTGAATGACTGGTGGGAAAGGCTGTGTTATCCGGAAATGTCATGGTGAATGTATTTTCCCCCAAACGCAAACTTGGCGTATAAAGAATGTATATATAGCAGGGGTCCGAGGACACTGTTTTGTGGAACTCCTGTATTTATTGGGATGATAATATATTTTGTTTTTTATAGAGATAATCTCGAAGCAAAAGCCTAAGTAGGAAGGGCGAACATTCTAAAGGGGTAATAGTATTATTTAACGAGCGGTAATGTAGGTAATAACTCACGCAGATGAAGTTTGCAGCGCGAGCCGAAGGCGAGTGCTATAATTCATCAAGTGAGTTATTTTATGACCATTACCGCAAGTTGAATACTATTATCTACTATCTACGGCTATAACAATTATCACTAAGATACAATTACAGAGAAAGAACTTTATTTACAAATCTTAATAGTTGCCTATAACAATGCATTATTTATGTTGATTGTGCTTCTTAGCATAGAGTAGAAATTCCATAGGGGCGATGCTTCATATTAAGTGCCAAGTTCGCTAAAATATGCCGAAAGAACATTCTCTGTAAACGATGACTCAATATTCTTATTGCTACACCAATCTTGAAAATTGTTGTATACACCTTTATATTTGTTTTGGGATTTTTGGGGCAATGAATTCTGTATGGAAACATTGGCTGATTGTCTTATTACTAAAGGTGTACTTAATGATTCATCTTCACTATCTGAATTCATCTTTTTCAGCAAAACATTCACAATAATAATTAGGTATCAACTTTTGAGAAAACGTCAGAATTATTCAAGTGACATTACTCCTCTCAATACCAATAATGGACTGTTCCCTTTCGGCCAATCGGCTTGTTAAGAAATCGAAAGGGAATTATAGCAGTGAGTTATTATAACTTACGTTGCTTGTTTACAGATATTATTAGTTGCTTAAAAGTAGTGAAATAATTAATATATGATTCACTAGGAGTAGTTAAAGTTCACTACTCGATCCATTGCGTGTATCTGTTTTATTTTATACTATAATTCTGTTTCGAATCTATATACATATTTTCTTCACTTCCAATGAATCACTATGTATTCACTAAAATATTTTTTTTTTTCAGGTAAGTGAACGAAAATCCTGATGACCTTCATATGTTACTGAAGGTATGTTCAAACTTCAAGGATATAAATCAATGTTTCATGAATTTTCCCTCCATATTGTTGATTTCCTTCACCATTTCTTTGATGGTAAGACTCTCAAGAAAATCTAGCTCGGATTTGACATTTGGTTGAACTGGAAGTATTCTTCTGCGGAAGTCGATTAAAAGTACATTATATATGAGTTGCTTCGAAGAGTGTAAAGACGAATTCAGTCAGCTATTGCTTGAGGCAATTAAGCTTTCCATGCACGAAACACGTCCCGAAATATTGCATTCAACAACTTTCTCCTTTTCCAGTGTTTTTCTCGTTCATCTCCCGAAACTACCTCCCAAACCATACAGCGCAGAAAACAATGCCATTGTTAATGAAAGGCTGTTCGTTCAGAGCGGACTGAATTTAATATATAATCGTTATATAACAAAACCACATATTTCCCCGGCCCAATACATTACGGGGGCAGAAGGTCGGAAAATTTAATATCACCAGCTTGTATATACGCCGTTCTCCGGCAATTCCCTAGAACTTTCGGTATTTTTCCATTACATCTCGTCCTCCTCTCAGGGCGGGAGGGGGCTCGTGTCGGACATAAGCGGACGATTTCGACCCTCGCAAACAACATTCAGCACTTCTTCGGAGCCCCCGTTCAGCAGGACGGTCGGAGATTGATGACGGGGGATGCGAGTTGATCTGAATCTTGATGGTGATTCCTTCCGTTCATCTTGACCTCGTTCTGATAATATGTAATCGCGGGGCGTATCGATGACAGGGATGGTGAATTATCTGGGTAGTCTTCAGTTAGTTCCTCCGTTGTTTGTTATGATGGGAATTGAAGGATATTTATTTTTATTGGGTGGCTTCAACTTTTCCAATGCATCGAGAATCTGATCGATGAATTTCACAAGCTAAAATCGAGGAATAAAAATAAATGAAAAATTTTGTCGAACAAATATTACACATTTCTTGAAACAAAAATTACGAAAAGCACTGCCGTGAAGTCAGGAGCTTTTGAGCGCTCGTACATCCACCTTGTAGATAGATTGGCATTTTCCAGTTTTAGAAATCAATTGAAGGAATTTTCGACAGCTGTCAAAAAAATTCTGAAACTTAGGCGAAACTCCAGACTTCATGTCAGTGCTTCAGCTGACCAATTTTTTTTCGATAATTCGCTAGAATTTTCTACGGTATCTATGGTCTTGGTGATGCGATTTCTCATGTAGAATGAATACATTATTCCTCAGCTAGGTGCAAAATTTCATTCCAATCCAATCGGTAGTTACGGAACCCCTAGTCTAATTTTGCTCATTGATGAACGTGACCGCGATATTCGCGATGCAAACCCACCCTGAAAATTTCAAGTTCCTAGGCCTTTCCCTTCGGAAGTTATAATTTTCTATGGTTTCTATGGTTCTGGTCATGCGATCTGGACAAAATATTGCTTTAATATATCATTCTCGATTAGAATACAAAATTTCATCTCGATCGAATCCGTAGTTTCGAAATTATCGAGAAAACAAAATTTCAAACGACCGTATTTACGGAACCCCTAGTATAATTCTGCAAATTGATAAACGTGAACGCGACATTTCAGATCCACAACTATCCTGGAAATTTCAAGTTCCTAGGCCTTTCCGTTCGTAAGTTATTATTTTCTATGGTTTTTATGGTTCTGGTCATGTGATCTGGAGAAATGTAGTTTGAATATATCATTCTCCATTAGTATACAAAATTTCGTCACGATCGAATTTGTAGTTTTGAAGTTATCAAGGAAACTAAATTTCAAACGACCATATTTAGGGAACCCCTAGTATAATTTTGCTCATAGATGAACGTGAACGCGACATTCGAGATCCACACCTATCCTAAAAATTTCAAGCACCTAGGCGTTACCGTTCAAAAGTTACATTTTTCTATGGTTTCTATGGTTCTGGTTATGCGATCTGGACAAAATTTCACATGTAGCTCGAACGCCTCATTCTCCATCTGAGTGCAAAATTTCATCTCGATCAAACCTGTAGTTTTCGAGTAATCAGGGGAACAAAACTTTGAACGGTCAAATTCACGGAACCCTTAGTGGAATTTGGCCCATTAACGAACTTAACCGAGGCATTCGGGAACTGGACCCACACTAAAATTTCAAGTCTCTAGGTTGTTCCGTTCGAGAGTTATCGTGCTTACGGCCGGCCGGACAGACTCGAATTTTCCGACGGATTCGTCATCAGTGAGTCGAACATAGTCGATTGAGACCATTTTCGGCTCAAAATTCGAAAAATATAGACATCGTGACGAAATGTAAGTAGTATGTAAGTGTAAGTAGTACGAGCGCTCAAAAATATACTAGTTGGGCAATTTTGGGTATTGTTTAGTTTGTATCAGTTTTTTAAAACTATGGGGGATTCAATGGAACGTTTACACTTTGTGTTTCTCGAATTTCTGTTTTTATTGAAACTCCTATATTATATAGAACTATTGCTATTATTTCAATGATAACTGTTTTCTTGAAATTTATCGAAATTGATTCCGCGAGCAGATACCAAATAAGCTGATCTTCAGTTAGTAGACTGTTAATAAGGACGACAATATCAGTATGTGAAAATAAGTTTAAATTTAAAAAAGAAATTTATAAATATTGAATATCACAAAAATAAAATGAAAAATATACTGATGAGGAAATGAACTTTTCGAATGAATCTCAATGATTTTGCTGGTTTTGGCGGATAGTAAAAAGATTTAGAAAAGCACTGACACGTAGTCAGGAGTTTTTTCGCGCTTGTGTTAATTCATCGCCAGAGCAGTCATCCATAACTAATGCCATTCGACATGGGGTGTCACTGTAGCGGAACTGAACCGAATTTAGCATTCAGATTTAGCCATAGATATTTCACAGTAGATCTAGCGAGTGAATAATGTATTGTAGGGGTCCATGGATATTGCCTTGTGGAACTCATACGTTCGAAAGAAATTTGATTTCTCTGCTTTGAATTAAGTTTGAATAATTTTTTATGGAGTATTTCAAGATACTTCTTTTATAACATGAGAGTTGAAACACAGAAATAATTCAATTACCCAGCAATATTTTTTCGGCTCCACCAAGTCTAGACTGCGTAAATTTCCCCTATAAATATTCTGAAAAATGTTATCTCTATCTTCTCAACCTATATTATAGATTCGTATAACCACGAAACAAATTTCGAACCACCACAACATTATTAAGATTGCATTTCAAGCTCCACCGGGCATTTCAGAGGATATTCAGGTGTGCGATGAAGCGCATCGCGGAAAATACGGAACAAAATATGATTTACGGCTGGAGAAAATAACCCGTCTAACGCCAATGCTCTTCGGCTCCTTCTTCCCTTATCTAATTCCTACCCATTTCGATTTTTCTTCCTTCTACGTCGGCAGCGCCGGGCTGTGTTGATTTCGCAGGTCTCTGCGTCCTGCGAGCTCGAAGGCCTTCCAGGACATGATGAATGGCCGCCGAGATATTATTGGGCGCGGACTCGACGGAACCCTCCAAGAATCAAGTTGGCCGAAGTGATGAATGGGTTCGACGATGTTTTGTTCGTGATTATTCGTGGATATCAGCTATTTTGGGTCGCTTTGTGGCACGACTTGGGGTGGATTGGGCGAAAGGATCGGCGGAAAATGAAAACAGGTCTTATATTCCAGAAATGTCATGGTACAAAGGCGAAATCCGCAAAAGTGTTTCGTAGATGTGGCTTCCTGAATTTTTTCCTCAATAATCCGAAAAATAAAGATTCGATCGAATTGAAACTTTATAGTTAGTCCCAAAGAAATTTTCGTATCTTATACAGGGGTTTTCATAATATATGCGCAAGATTTCAGGATGTGATAGCTCGTCCAAAAATATAACATAAAGTTCCTATCAACTTACCCTCTAAAATGCACAATTTTTGAGATACAAGGTGTTGAAATTGAAAGAGAAAACGAAGTAGGATTAGTGATTCAGTAATAAGTTCTTTTGAGAATTGTTCAGTGGTTCAGATAATAATTTTAAATTATCAACCTGAAGTTTTTAACGTATGAAGTAAAAATGTTGGCAGTTAGTTAAGACCATGTTTTTCAACATAAAAGTTGATTTTTCTCGAAAACGGTCTACTTTAGAGCTTATGCCAAGAGTACCTTTTTTGTGTAGAAAACATTGGCGGTTGAAATGGACGTCACAAGAACCGTACTTTTTTGATGACCGTAGAAGTTGGGGAGAAGAACACCCACTACCCCTTCAAAACCTTCACCAATTAGAAATTCCACATAAAACATAGCTTACTATGATTAGAATATGATTACGAAAGCTGTTTCTGTACGATGAAACGTTTCGGAAATATTCGCAAAAAACGATTTTTTGTTTCAATTTCAACACCCTATCTCGAATATGGTGCATTTAAGGGGGTGAGTATAATGGAAACTTTTTTCCATGTTTTTGGAGTTATCACGTCCTGAAATCATTCGCAAATATTATGAATCACCTTGTATGTAGATACAAGGCATAGATAGAATGAGTTATGTAGAAATTCAGCTTTCTAGCTGTTTTTCGTGAAAAGAAAATAGAGTTTTCCTATATTCTCTCTAAATTTCGAAAATCACAGACATTTGGCCTAAATGATCATAGAAACATGCGTGCAAACAGTGAAGGCGCACAAAGTACTATCATAAAGGCATCCATCTTCTCCAAAAAAAAATCGAAAAAACACGTTGCTAAATAATACTTCAACAAGAAGCATGAGTGTTGGTGCCAACAAAAATCCGAGTCGAAGACGAGGATTTCGCACCTGCACGAATGCCTTTTTAGAATAAAATATTACTTTGCATTGTTTTTTCGATTTTTCACAGGAAAAATAAGATGCCCGAATGGTATTTGACAGGACAATTTCATGAGTAATAGATTATTCTGCTCACAAATCATACCCCTACTATACATGCATACATAATAAATATGTAGGTACTGATTTGAAACCGACAAACAGGTACCTAATTTATTTTATCTACTCCTATTGAATTAAACATTCATTATTCAACTACTTTTGAGCAGTTAATAGTATCTGGAAACAAACTTCGTGAGTTATAATAACTCACTACTATAACTATAACAGTCCAATATCAGTATTGAGGGGAGTAATATCACTCGAATAATTTTGACGTTTTCTCAAATTAAGTTGATACCTAATTATTATTGTGAATGTTTTGCTGAAAAAGATGAATTCTGATAGTGAAGATGAATTATTTTGTACCTACTCCTTCAAAAATAAGACAATCAGCCAATGTTACCATAAAGAATTTATTGCCGAAAATTCCCAACAATTTTCAAGATTGATGTAGCAGTAAGAATATTAAGTTATTGTTTACAGAGAATGTTCTTTTGCCATATTTCAGTGAACTTAGCTCTAAATATAAAGCATCGCCCCTATGGACTTTCTACTCCATGCTAAGAAGCACAATTAACATAAATAATGCATTGTTATAGGCAACTATTAAGATTTGTAAATAAAGTTCTTTCTCTGTGTTTTTATCTTAGTAATTATTGTTATAGTCGTAGATAAAGTATAGTATTCAACTTGCGGCAATGGTCGATGAATTACAGCACTCGCCTTCGGCTTGTGCTGCAAAGTTCATCTGCGTGAGTTGCGCAGTTGAAGACTATACTTTATCTACGACTATAATAATAAATACTAAGATAAAAGTACAGAGCATTGCCGCTGGTTAAATGATAAACTATAATTACAAATTACCACAAACTTAATTATACATGGTACAATTAAAATATGAATTGCAATTTTGGTACACAGTAGGAGTATTGTCTGAAATCTTGGTTAACTCATTGATAACGTTGGGTGTAGGTAAATCATTAACGTTGATGGTTTCAGCTGCACACTGAGAAACTAGAGGAGTGGCTGCAGGATCTTTTGTTTTCTGTTTTTTGGCTGGAGGTTCAGAGGCGTCACTTCTAATGATTTTGGAATATTGCTTATTATCCGTTTTGCAGATAAGGCTTAATTGAACTGGCAGAACTGTGGCCAGTAATTTCAATCAGTTGTTGTTCACTCACCTCTGCTTTAGCCAAGTTACTGACTGCTGTCGACCGCTTAGAGTGGTTTGTTATTTTTATTTCTTTCGTATTTAATCCTGCCTTATTTGCTGCTTCTCAAGTCCATTTCGAAAGTTCGTTTTTTCCCACGGCAGTGTTTTTGTACCATCCACTTAATCCACTCGATTGTTCTTTTTTCCACGATGGGTTTACTGTTAAGAATAATCTATCATTTGTTATTTTTTTTTTGCAATGGTGTTCCACATTGTCTTCACACCTAGTTCTTTTTAATTTTCACGGTATTTTTCCTCATATTTCGCGCCCAATCTTTCAGGATTAGGTTTAGTTGCTCCAAATGGGAGCTTCCGAAAGCTCGTATTTCTTTGCCCTTGCAGAATTCTGTAAAATATTTCCATAATGATGTATGGGTACTTGTACAGCACACTCTTTTCAATCGCTAGATCAATATAAGTTAAATAATCACTTCCAAAGCGACTTATTTTCGTTACATAAGCTGACTACCACTGTTTAAAAACAATATTATAATAAAAAATTAAATACAATAAAATCAGAAAAATTGTTTAGCGTCCTTTTCTGGTGTCCTATGAGGCCATCATCACTTGTTATCGAAGGTATTGTGATTTTTGGTGACGAAAGCTGTCGAGTTCTGTCACGGGAAAACACGAAAAAACTGCTGACATGTACCGTCATATAGCTTTTCCATCTAGAAACCATTTGTAATTCAAAATTGCTCGTTTATGATGCAAAAAGAAAACGCAGAGTAACACGGAGTATGAAAAATCGTGTCACATAGTTGTTCACATTGAACCGGGTTATTTTCCTGAAAAGAAATTTCAAATTAAACCTTATGATCCCGAATTCTCCCGACAAAACGCAAGAAGAATCACATGATTTTCGCGTGGAAAACGATCTGCTTTCCCTTCGTTCATTTGTACCCCTCAACGCAGCGGAAACCCCACACATTGATAACACGAAATTCCAAGCCTCCAATATGATATATCTCATAATATATGAGAGGTAATATTGGAGTGTAGTTATAAGAAACGATATCGGCCCTTCAATATGGAAGCTGAACTGAACAATGGCCCATTCTCGCCCACTTGAGAGACAAATTCTGGGGGTTTTATCTTATTTTTCTACCCTCGTCTTTCCCCAACAAAGATAGATCACCCCCGCCATTCTTGCAATTTTCCTGTCGTATCTAAGCTCATAAATTGCGGGTGATACACGGCCGAGCCCTACGTTGTGGAAGAATGGGGGGTTGGAGGGAGGGGAAGGCCCCCGCGAGGGGGAGGCAGGTTGCTCGGCTACCGCGCCGCTGTCTTCCGTATGAAGAAATACGGCTGCATCAAATTCCCGGATGCTTCGAGCGATATTCCTTGCAAATTCGAAGCGATGGCTTCGGAGTTATACGAGGAGGGAAATCTTGGAAAAGATTCTTTATCCCTCCTCTTCAATTTCATTGATTGTGTTTGTCGCAATTTCACGGCATGGCAAGCTATTAAAAATTACGAACAAAAAGTTAGTTAGTCTTCCATTGTCTTTTATCCTCCCCCTATTAGAAATGGTATTCCCAGAAGGGTAGCCTGAACCTGTTTCGCTATGATTGAGTCAGCACTCTGTGAAATAAAAAATAATTGAGTCTTCGGGAGATTAATGGCTCACCATGGCGCAGTTGCCATTTTGGGAAGAGACAATGCAAATGAAGCCATTCATGTAATCACTATATTGTTGGATGGAGTGGTAGAATAGTTTTATTTGATTGGGTTTCTCAATTTCCGAACGATACTTGGAGGATAGTATTTCACCCCCACAAAATTTTCTCTTTCCAAGAATTGCAAATGGAAGTATTTTTAGTACTGTTCATCTTTTCGGGTCACAAAAATAATAATTGAGCGCTCGTACTACTTACACGAGGGCTAGGTATATCATTTCGTCACGATGTCTGTATTTGTCGAATTTTGAGCCGAAAATGGTCTCAATCGACTATGTTCGACTCACTGATGACGAATCCTTCGGAAAATTCGAGTCTGTCCGTCCGGCCGTAAGCCCGATAACTCTCGAACGGAACAACCTAGAGACTTGGAATTTTCAGTGTGAGTTCAGTTCCCGAATGCCTCGGTTGAGTTCGTTAATGGGCCAAATTCCACCAGGGGTTCCGTAAATATGACCGTTCAAAGTTTTATTCCCCTGATTACTTGAAAACTACAGATTTGATCGAGCTGAAATTGTGCACTCAAATGGAAAAATAGGTGTTCAAGCTACATGTGAAATTTTGTCCAGATCGCATGACCAGAACCATAGGAACCATAGAAAATTGATACTTTTGAACGGAAACGCCTAGGGACTTGACATTTTCAGGATAGGTGTGAATCTGAAATGTCACGATAACGTTTATCAATAAGCAGAATTATACTAGGGTTCCGTAAATACGGTCGTTTGAAATTTTGTTTTCTCGATAATTTTGAAACTACGGATTTGATCGAGATTAAATTTTGTATTTTAATCGAGAATGATATATCAAAGCAACATTTTGTCCAGATCGCATGACCAGAACCATAGAAACCATAGAAAATTGTAACTTTTGAACGGAAAGGCCTAGGAACTTGAAATTTTCAGGGTGGGTTTGGATCGCGAATTTCACGGTCACGTTCATCAATGAGCAAAATTAGACTAGGGGTTCCGTAAATATGGCCGTTCAAAATATTTTTTTACTGATAGTTTCGAAACTACTTCTTGGATTGGAATGAAATTTTGCACCTAGCTGAGGAATAATGTATTCATTTTTGTCATTTTGTCTAGATCGCATCACCAAGACCATAGATACTGTAGAATTTTCTAGCGAGTTATCGAATAAAATTGGTCACCTAAAGCACTGACTTGAAGTCTGGACTTCGCCTCAGTTTGAAATATTCTTTAACAGCTGTCAATATCTTTCCAATTGGTTTCTAAAACTGGAAAATGCGAATCTACCTACAAGGTGGATGTACGAGCGCTCAAAAGCTCCTGACTTCACGGCAGTGCTTTTCGTAATTTTTTTTCCTCATATTCAAACAAATTTATCTGAATTGAGGAAGTTTTCTATGATTTAGTCCGATCCTCACGAAATTCGGAAATTACAGACATTTAAACAAAATTTCTCTGCTTGAAAATCAATTATTTTATTTGAATTTTCGATGCTTGCCAAATTCCAAATTTCTCTTAAATTGTTCGCTTTATTCAGCTTTTCACGGTAAACAACTAATAGGATTTTATTCTCAAAGAAATATGAAATTTATCTTGTATTTTTGTCCAGATCGCATGACCATATTTTTTTCTTATTAATTTCGGAACAACTGATTCGATTGGGATGAAATTTTGCTCATAGATGGAGAATATGTATTCAAACTATTTGCAAAATTTTGTCCAGATCGCACTACTGATACCCAAGATACGTTAGAAAATTCTAGCGAAAAATCGAAAAAAAAATTGGTCACCTGAAGTCTGGACTTTCGCCTTAGATTGATTTTTCTTGAGCCGTCAAAAAAATTTCAATAATCTACCCATGAGGTGGATGAAGGAGCGCTCAAAAGCTCCTGATTTCGCGGCAGTGCCTTTATAATTTTTTTTAATTATTTTTGAACTGATCGTTGAAATGAAACGAAACGTATACATACATTTGGAATTATTACCTACCATTAATATTCAATATTTTTTCATTGGTGATATACAGGGAATATTTGATCACAACCAATAAAATATTCAGTTCATTGTTGATCATGAGCTATGAATAACTTTTCTTCCAAACTTATTATGTCGGTTAAACGAGTCAAGTTGTGAATTTTGAATTGAGTTCGAGTGGATTCCATGAATTGATCAAAAAAGTTTGCATCTTTAGAGTTTGAATCAGATGAATGTGTTCGAAAAAATATAGCCAACAAAGTAATCTGAAAACAAGTTTGGAACAATTCAAAAATTGGTGCATATTTAGGTTCGTCAGAACAATACTTTACAGTACATTCCATTTCAACCAATAAAATTCCTCAATTGAGTGACTGTCAAACTTGTGTTCCTACAACATATTTTGATGACAAATAATAGTATATTATTTGACGAGCGGTAATGTAGGTCATAACTCACGCAGATGAAGTTTGCAGCACGAGCCGAAGGCGAGTGCTATAATTCATCAAGTGAGTTATGACCATGACCCCAAGTAGAATACTATACTTTATCTACGACTATAACAATAAATACTAAGAAACAAGTACAGAGAAATAACTTTATTTACAAATCTTAATAGTTTCTTATAACAATGCATTATTAATGTTGATTGTGCTTCTTAGCATGGAGTAGAAAGTCCACAGGGGCTTTATATTTAGTGCTAAGTTCATTGAAATATGCCAAAAGAACATTCTCTGTGAACGATTACTTAATTATAATATTCTTACTGCTACACCAATCTGGAAAATTGTTGTATACACCTTTATATTTGTTTTGGGATTTTTTGGGCGAAAAATTCTGTATGGTAACATTGGCTGATGATTATTATTGAAGGTGTACATAATAATTCATCTTCACTATATCAATTCATCTTTTTCAGCAAAACATTCACAATAATAATTAGGTATCAACTCAGTTCAAAAAAACGTCAAACTTATTGAAGTGACCCCTTCTCAATACCAATACTGGACTGTACTGGACTAGGGGTAGATTAAATCATTTGACGATTTTTTAAGGTAGAAAAAAAAGCTCTTAGTGGAGCCTCAGCCTCTGGCGTGACCTAACCATTAAATTTTGAGCTAGATATTTTCAGCAGCGTCATCCCCAAAACACATCGGAGACCTTTTCTCTAGTTTTAATTCCAGAACGCAACCACAGTATGCAAATTACCACCCTATTTCATTACCGGAAAGGTGGGAACCGGAAATGATTATTTAAAAGGTATCGCACCCCCGGGGATCGACGGAACAGACAAGTCCGACGCTAAAACGTGATATATATGTAAAAAATTGTGTTTCGCAAACGGACGGTCGGATACGCGGAGTCACTCGGAATTTATATGGTCGGATTGTTCCGAAGGTAATTCATCTTGGAAGATGGAGGTTGCCAACGGGTCCCAACACCCCGAGGTAATCTGCTGCTCATGATTCAGCGCAGTCTTCGTCCCCCTCCCTCCCCTCCTGCTTGCAGGTTCGTTCTTCGCTGATGAATCCATTCCCTAATGAATATTTGTAATAAATATTCGCTACCCCTTATTAGTGTATTCTTGCGTGAGGGGGTGGGGAAGCGGGATTAGGTATGGCTTGAGGACAGGCCTAACTGATGGCGATTCGTTTTATCGGTTCTCGATAGAATTCTCCACTGAGATGTGCTCCCAAGGCGTAAGACACAAGATTATATTTCTTATCGAAATGAAATTAGTGTAGAATTTGACACCGAAAGAATTGTAATGCTATTGGAAGGCCAACATCATGTTTGCGTGTCACTCCTCCCTTGTACTGATTATAGTTTGATGATGATTTTCCGTCGATATCAGTCACTCAATCTCAAACTTAATAGAAATACCTTCTATGATTGCTCATATATGTAGATTTTGAATTTAACGTTTCTATGACCATAGAATGTTTATGACAATTCAAAATGTCTGTGGCGACATGTTCGGCCGAAATGGGAATAAAAAAAATGTTCATCATGGAAAACAACGTAATACATTATAAACAAAAATAAATTTACAGTGATAGTATAAACTTCACAGAATGATCTCAATCAAGATGTCGAATAATGGTATATTATTCAACGAGCGGTTATGTCGGTCATAACTCACGCAGATGAAGTTTGCAGCATGAGCCGAAGGCGAGTGCTGTCATTCATCAAGTGAGTTATGACCATAACCGCAAGTTGAATACTATACTTCATCTTCGACTATAAGAATAAAAAATTACGAAAAGCACTGCCGTGAAGGCAGGAGCTTTTGAGCGCTCGTACATGGACCTTGTAGGTAGATTCCAGTTTTAGAAACCAATTGGAAAGATTTTGACAGCTGTCAACGCGAAAATCCAGACTTCACGTCAGTGCTTTGGCGACCATTTTTTTTTTCGATAATTCGATAGAATTTTCTACGGTATCTATGGTCTTGGTAATGCGATCTGGACAAAATTTCTCACGTATTCGAAAAATACGAAATCGTGACGAAATGATATAGCCCTCTTGTAAGAAGTACGAGCGCTCAAAAATACTAAGATACAAGTACAGATAAAGAATTTTATTTACAAATCTTAATAGTTAACTATAACAATGCCTTATTTATGTTAATTGTGCTTCTTAGCATGGAGTAGAAAGTCCATAGGGGTGATGCTTTATATTTAGTGCTAAGTTCATTGAAATATGCCAAAAGAACATTCTCTGTAAATGATGACTTAATATTCTTACTGCTACACAAATCTTGGAAATTGTTGTATACACCTTTTTATTTGTTTTGGGATTTTTCGGGCGATTAATTCTGTATGGTAACATTGGCTGCTGGTCTTATTTCTGAAGGTGTACATTACAATTCATTTCCACTATCTGATTTCAACTTTTTCGGCAAAACATTCACAATAATAATTAGGTATCAACTTAATTTGAGAAAACGTCAAAATTCTTCAAGTGACCTGCCCTCAATACCAATAATGGATTGTTCCTTTTCTGCCAATCGGCTTGTTCAGAAGCACAGAGACAGGGAGTTATATAGGAATGAGCACGGAGTTTGTATACACATACTATTAATTGCTCAAAAGTAGTTTAATATAGATATATTATTCAATAGGAGTAGACAAAGTATTAAAAACAATATCCAAACAATTTCCTTGCAATTTTTAGGGTTCAGTAGCCAAAATGTTGAAAAAGTTTAAATGTTATATAAACATCCAGTGAAAAGTATACTGGAGACTGAATAACTAAAAAAAAAATTTCAAAAATTTGAAAAGTAAGGGAGTTTCATTGTATGAAATCTCTTTATCAACCTCTACTTTGTACCTTTACTATCTTATTCTTTTTCGTGTAAATTCTTCATTCTTTATTTATTTCACATCTTCAAGTTCTTCAACTGTTTTTGTTCATTTATGATCTTAAACTCGTTTGATTTATTCTTGATTTTCGTCGCATTTTTTCTCACTTATATGAGTTATTAATTGTGGGTTTGTTCATGACTATTTTCGCTTCCTCTAAACTTTATTTTTCTACTATTTCTCAACCAATGTTGCCTCGTGCTTGAACTTCCCGAGTAGAAATTAATTTTCGAGTCGTTACAGGTCAGTAACCGGGTTTCGAAATCGACAGAAATGATTCCATTTGAATTAATTAATTTTAATGATTTCCTACTGTGCTCAGGAAACTGGGAATATGATGGAACATGTGTGGGGAAGAATACTTGAAAACATAAATTATTAAGACGATGTACGAAGCCGTTGGAGGCAAGATGAATATGCATAAATATATATTTCATCATCGCAGTATAGAATAATTTTTTTTAAGCAGTTGGAGAAACTTTGACGGGTTCATCAGAGAAAACGTCACTGTTGATGGCTGGAACGTTTTGATATATTGTCTGCAAGTCTGCAAGTATGAAATATCGATGGGATTCTGGTTGCTCCTTTTTGAGCGCTCGTACTACTTACACGAGGGCTATATCATTTCGTCACGATGTCTGTATTTTTCGAATGTTGAGCCGAAAATGGTCTCAAACGACTATATTCGACTCACTGATGACGAATCCGTCGGAAAATTCGAGTCTGTCCGTCCGTCCGGCCGTAAGCACGATAACTCTGGAACGGAACAACCTAGAGACTTGAAATTTTCAGTGTGGGTTCAGTTCCCGAATGCCTCGGTTGAGTTCGTTAATGGGCCAAGTTCCACCAGGGGTTCCGTGAATAAGGCCGTTCAAAGTTTTGTTTCCCTGATTACTTGAAAACTACAGATTTGATCGAGATGAAATTTTGCACTCATATGTAAAATGAGGTGTTCAAGCTACATGCGAAAGTTTGTCCAGATCGCATGACCAGAACCATAGAAACCATAGAAAATTGTAACTTTTGAACGGAAACGCCTAGGGACTTGGAGTTTTCAGGATAGGTGTGGATCTCGAATGTCGTGATCACGTTCATCTATGAGCAACATTATGCAATGGGTTCCGTAAATACGGTCGTTTGAACTTTTGTTTTCTCGATAAATTCGAAACTACGGATTCGATCGAGATGAAAATTTGTATTTTAATCGAGAATGATATATTGAAGCAATATTTTGTTCAGATCGCATGACCAGAACCATAGAAACCATAGAAAATTGTAACTTTTGAACGGAAAGGCCTAGGAACTCGAAATTTTCAGGGTGGGTTTGGATCGCGAATATCGCGGTCACATTCATCAATGAGAAAAATAAGACTAGGGGTTCCGTAAAAATGGCCGTTCAAAATATGTTTTTCCTGATAGTTTCGAAAATACTGATCGGATTGGAATAAAATTATGCACCTAGCTGAGGAATAATGTATTCAAACTACGTGCAAAATTTTGTCCAGATCGCATCACCAAGATCATAGGTACCATAGAAAATTCTAGCGAATTATCGAAAAAAAAATGATCAGCTAAAGCACTGACATGAAGTCAGTTTCGCCTAAGTTTCAGAATTTTTTTGACAGCTGTCAAAAATTCCTTCAAATTATTTCTAAAACTGGAAAATGCGAATCTACCTACAAGGTGCATGTACGAGCGCTCAAAAGCTCCTGCCTTCACGGCAGTGCTTTTCGTAATTTTTTGTGTTTTCTTGTTTCTCTTGATCTTTTAATCCAAGCTTTAGTTTTTTGTTTTATGTTACATATTTCATCTGGGGTTTCGTTGGAGATTTTTTGGCTAACAATCTTAACAATTCGAAAATTTCTTTTATTTTTTTTGTTTTTCAAATTTTTGTGGGCCACATCATAACCATTTTTGGTATCACGGTGTGTCCCAGAGAATTTTGACAAGTTTTTCCCCTACAATTCTTCTCGGATTACACACGTTAAAGCGACTAGGTTCGCGTTCACTCCTCCGGAACATGCCGGAGCGTCGACGGGGCGAATTTAAATTTCAATAACGAAATAAACCGCCCGTCCACCGCAAAAATCCAGCTAGATGAAAGAGACAGAGGGAATGCCGACGGGAGCAAGTTTAATATTAATTAAATTTAGAGTGACTCGTTGTTACGAGAGTTCATTTGTGCGCCAAGAACGGGGGGGAGAGAGCGCGCTCGCAAGAGGACCGGAATGACAAATTGGGTTCACCCCTTTGAGCACAGCTGTTCGGGAGCGACGCCACACACACCGGTATGGTCCGTCGGGTCGGATCCAGCCGGTCTCGTTACAGTTTCACCCCTTCAGGAACACGTACACCCCCCGCGCACCGTGATTGCTTACACATTATGCATGTCGCGTATGCCACGACGTTGTGACGGGCTCCTCTGATCCTTTTCAATTGGTTGAATGCGTTCCTGAAGGTTTACCGGTCGTAAATCATGCGAAACGTTCGCGATACGGGTGTTCGGGGTTAATGCGAGATGAAAAATTTATGGCGGTTTAATTTGAGGCAGTTTTCGAGTTTTTATTGTTTCTAAGTCGGTCGTGAATTTACTTTGTCGAAGAATAAGATTTAATACAGCAAACGCAGAATTTTTGGATTATTTTCTTATATTCACTAAGCCTTACCAAATGGACCAAAAATGGAAAATTTATATAGTGAGATATGGAAATATGTAATATCCAGAACAGCACAATGTCACACCAATTACTGAAGCAACTTGAACCCTAATTAAAAATCGATAAATTTCAATTTATCCTCTCGGAACACGTTACAAGGGTTGTTGATATTTTGCGTGACAACTATAGAGGACACGCAAACGTCTCGTTCTGAAGTTATGTTCACCTTCGTTCCCAAAAAAAATTCGTGAAAGAGGTCATCGTCAAGGTGTTGAAGCTCCTAGCCAGATGGAGCTCACGATTTTCCCTTGTGTTTGTATTATGAAAAGTTTGATCTTCCACATTGAATCCTAAAAACCAACTGGATATAGAACCATTGAAAAAGAATTCTTATTATTAGCGTGATCCTTTAAACATTTCAGGTCATACTTATACGAAAGAAAATTCACGCTTAATTTATATCAGTTATTTTCTTCGAAAGAACTAAGGATGCGCTGAGGGTTTTTTTTTTTGAGCGTTCGTACTACTTACACGAGAGCTATATCATTTCGTCACGATGTCTATATTTTTCGAATTTTTGTGCCAAAAATGCTCTCAATCGACAATGTATGACTCGCTGATGAATCCGTCGAAAAATTCGAGTCCGTCTGTCCGTCCGGCCGTCCGTATACACGATAACTCTCAACTGAACGTCCTAAAGACTTGAAATTTTCAGTGTGGGTTCAGTTCCCGAATGCCGCGGTTGAGTTCATTAATGGGCAGAACTCCACCAGGAGTTCCGTAAACATGGCCGTTCAAATTTTTTTTCTCCCCGGATTATTCTGAAACTACAGATTCGATCGAGATGAAATTTTGCACTCGAATGGAGAAGTTTAAGCTACATGTGAAATTTTGTCCAGATCGCATGACCAGAACCAGAGAAACCATAGAAAATTTTAACTTTTGAACGGAAACAACTTGGGACTTGAAATTTTCAGGATAGGTGTGGATCTCGAATGTCGTAATCACTTCCATCAATGAGCAGAATTATACTAGGGGTTCCGTGAATTCGGTCGTTTGAAATTTACTTTTATCGACAATTTCGAAACCACGGATTCGATTCAGACAAAATTTTGTATTTTAATGGAGATTGATATATTGAAGCTACATTTTGTCCAGATCGCATGACCAGAACCATAGAAAATTATTACTTTCGAAGGGAAAGGCCTAAGGACTTGAAATTTTCAGGGTAGGTTTGGATCGTAAATGTAGCAGCCACGTTCATCAATGAGCAAAATTAGACTAGGGGTTCCGTAAATATGGCTGTTCAAAATATTCTTTTCCTGATAATTCCGAAACTGCCGATTAGATTGGAATGAAATTTTGCACATAGCTGAAGAATAATGTATTCAAACTACGTGCGAAATTTTGTCCAGATCGCATTACCGAGACCATGAGTAATGTAGAGCATTCTAGCGAATTTTCCGAAAAAAATTGATCAGCTAAAGCTCCGACGTCTGGAGTTTCGCCTTAGTTTGAGAATTGTTTGACAGCTGTCAAAAATAATTCCAATTTCTTTCTGAAACTGGAAAATTCGAATATACCTACAAGGTGGATGAACGAGCGCTCAAAAGCTCCTGACTTCACGGCAGTGCTCTTATAATTTTTCTTGATTCGGCCTGATACCGAATTTCTCTATGAATCAGCGGAAGCGTCCATCGAATGGATGGTATTGATATATTCATACTCGTTAGAAAGACGGTATATAAATAAATCAAACACCATCAACCAAATAATAAGATCTTAACACGACTCTGGATCGTGTTATCTCTCTGTTAGGAGATCTGCCATAAATCACGATGTCATATGGATTCCAGCAAGTATTTTAAGTGATGGATTTTATCGCAAATATGTATATTTTCCTCAAAGTTTTATTAAGAGATTTTTGCAGTATAACGGTATAATTCTCGAAGTTATAACTAAGGAGAGGGAAAATGACTGATTGAAAGGTCCTATGAGAAAATTAGGAAGTTCACAAACCCATCGATAAAATTGATCCAAATTGTTAACATAAATTGTTCGAAATGGTCACCATTCATTTGATATGCACAAGTCTTGCCCGGCGTAATAACGAATTATTACATGCAGCAACTATCACATGAGTTTGCTTATGAATAATACCACAAGCAATTTCAATGGGTTTTTTTAGTTTTTCAACAATATTCAACTTACCGTTACTGTACATTGATGTTTTCAAATAACACCAAAAAAACAATTCAAAATGGTTGAGATCCGGAAAGCATGCAGGGCAAGATATCAATCCACCTTGTCCTATCCACCTATTTGAAAACACGTTTCGAAATTCGGAAAAGTCACAAAAAACATACGTTCTATCAGACGTTTTCCCCTAAACTGAACGCATTCAATAAACACATTCAATACGTACTGTCTGATCCGGACTGGAAATTTCTCAGATTCGCGGGTAACTTCGTTTTTGAATACTCGGCCCCGGTGAATATTTTATAAAAAGGATTTTTGAAATTTTAACTTATTTGGATGAGTTCTAGCACATTTCAAAAGAAAGCCTCTGTTTTGATAAAATAGAAATGCCAACCAGAAACAGCACAAATATATAATAATATATATTCGCCGATTGTAAATTGTTTTGTGTTATCTATCATTGTCCTTTAATTATTGTTCATCTTATAATGAAATTATTTTATTTTCGCCTAAATTTTCATTGTATGAGCAATATTCTTAGGAAATATGTATCATCTGCATGAAATTGCTGAGATTTCCCTGCTCAGAAACTACCGAGACGTTCAATATTTCTTCATCTCCCAGCTCCAATGTTCCTCCCCCACAGACAAAGTCAAAACGTGGCGCAGTTAATTATTCCCTTCGTAAAGTTGGCGGGGAGAAGCTGTTCCGGTATTTCTGAACTATTCGTGTAAGTCACTCTCGACCAAACTTTGACAAGATGATTCTGTTGCTGGCTCCTTCTGTGTTTCGCACAGTTCGAGAGGAAAATTTAACGTTTGAAGGGGAATAAATTAATTTCGGGTGTTTTTTGTCCCACTGGAAACTTCGGTGAGACCAAGTCATTTAATTGAAAATTTGAAAGTAGGTTGAATGAAACAAAGAAAGTAGCATAATATAATAATAATAGAAAATATACTGCTCCACCAAATTATGGAAGTCCGGAATTTTTTCACTATGTGAATTTGAGATTTATTTCAGTTTCACTTCAGATTTCAAATGAAAAAATTACGAAAAGCACTGCCGTGAAGGCAAGAACTTTTGAGCGCTCGTACATGCACCTTGTAGGTAGATTCGCATTTTCCAGTTTTAGAAATCAATTGAAGGAATTTTCGACAGCTGTCAAAAAAATTCTGAAACTTAGGCGAAACTCCAGACTTCATGTCATTGCTTCAGCTGATCAATTTTTTTTCGATAATTCGCTAGAATTTTCTGCGGTATCTATGGTCTTGGTGATGCGATCTGGACAAAATTTTGCAAGTAGTTTGAATACATTGTTCCTCAGCTAGGTGCATAATTTCATTCCAATTCGATCAGTATTTTCGAAACTATCAGGAAAATAATATTTTGAACGACCATATTAACGGAACCCCTAGTCTAATTTTGCTCATTGATGAACGTGACCGCGACATTCGCGATCCAAATCTACCCAGAAAATTTCAAGTCCCTAGGCCTTTCCGTTCGAATGTTATGATTTTCTATGGTTTCTATGGTTCTGGTCATGTGATCTAGAGGAATTTAGCTTGAATATAAATTTCTCCATTAGTATACAAAATTTCGTCACGATCGAATCTGTAGTATTGAAATTATCAAGAAAACTAAATTTCAAACGACCATATTTACGGAACCCCTTTAATAATGTTGCTCATAGATGAACGTGATCACGACATTCGAGATCCACACCTATTCTGAAAATTTCAAGTCCCTAGGCGTTTCCGTTCAAAAGTTACAATTTTCTATGGTTTCTATGGTTCTGGTCATGCGATCTGGACAAAATTTCATATGTAGCTTGAGCACCTCATTTTCCATTCGAGTGCAAAATTTTATCTCGATCAAATCTGTAGTTTTCAAGTAATCAGGGAAACAAAACTTTGAACGGCAATATTAACGGAACCCCTGGTGAAATTTGGCCCATTAATGAACTCAACTGAGGCATTCGAGAACTGAACCTACACTGAAAATTTCAAGTGTCTAGGTTGTTCCGCTCGAGAGTTATCGTGCTTACGGACGGCCGGACGGACGGACAGACTCGAATTTTCTGACGGATTCGTCATCAGTGAGTCGAACATAGTCGATTGAGACCATTTTCGGCTCAAAATTCGAAAAATACAGACATCGTGACGAAATGATATAGCCCTCGTGTAAGTCGTACGAGCGCTCAAAAATGTACAAAAAAATGACCAAACAGTGCCAACTGAGAATGGCTTCTTCGCGTAATAGACATCAACCCCTTTCTCCGGAGATTATGGAAATTTGCAAAAACTTCAACATATTTTCGGAAAAAGTCAAGGTTGTCGCGCCATAATTGCAACTCAATGCAAGTGTATATTTTTTAGTCACTGGGGTTGTTCGAATCGCAGCATTTCAGTTTATAGAAAAGAATAAAATCGTTACGTTAGTCCAAGTGTGAACCGAATTAAAACTCGCTCCGACGCTCACAACGGAACGACAGTTACACCAACTCAAATGGCTATTATATTTATCACAAAGACACTCGTAATCAATGAGTCTAATGACTGATAATTTTTTTTTCGCCTCTCGAAACGTTTAATGGAGTGACAACGCCGCGGACTGTTTCTACATCCGCCTCAGTCCGTTATCTCCTTCGCGTTTTTGAACACGTTCGAAATTAACATACCATTCCTCCTTCGCAATATCTCCATCGGAAAGAACGCACCCGCGGCAGAGGCCTTATCTGCGTATGATTTGTAGGCCGAGACGACGGGCAGGGGGGAAAAAAGATGGGTTTTTATCGGGTAGGCATACAGGGGTCCGGGTCAGAAAAAAATTCTATTTGGGGGATGAGCATATTTTTCGCCACTTTGGAGCGGGAGTATTGCGTGTCGAGGACGTATTCGAATGGAGGGGTTGTTGAAACTTGAAATTTCGACCTTTCGAGGGTTATATACGCTGGGGAATTATCGGAAACCCAAGGTTTTTTTTATTGACGGACTTTTTGATACGCCCATATCAGTGGAGGATTATGGAGATTCAATTATTCGATCTTCCGAGACTTTTAGAAAATATTGAATACATTAATTTTACAATAAGAAAAAATACATGAAAGTAATATCAATCATGGTTTAAACCATAAAACAACTTTCGAAACTGAAGGCCAAGTGTTTTGAAATTTCCAGGGGACGTTCGAGTTCATTGAAGGGCGAAAACTGTTATAGGGTTCCGTAGATAAGCCAACTGAATTTTTTTTCTCGATATGTCGAAAAATACCGTTCCGATCAAATTGAAATTGGTTGTTAGTTGTAAGATAACGACCCAAATGTTGATATAGTAAGGATAAGATCGCTAGAAAAATATGAAAATATTCGACTATTCGACATATCCCGCTGAAATATTGTTTCCACATATACAGCATAAATAAAAATAGTTATATAAAAATTCCACGTGAAAAAAAAACGTTTTTCTGATCTGGTGTTGAGAAATTCGATAATAATTCTGTGATTCTATCTTTTGAAGTTTATAAACATAAAATTGCATTCGTCATACTGACGGTTGGTTCGAAATTTTTTTTCAGAATTATACGTGAGAACGGTCGAAATTTGACATCTCTAATTGAGTTCGAAGAGGAAACTAGGCGAATACAATAAAATACTTTAGATAATTTCGAAACATTTTTCCATATTTTCGATGATTTCAAAGTACCTGGATGAATTTCTTCACCTAAAATCTAATTTATAACTATTTTGGAGGAAAAATATCCTGATGAAATAGAAGGTTCAATCAACAGGGGTTGAAACAACGAGTGCGCTAAAAAGTGATGTAACTGATTTTTGGAAGATGCTAAGAAAGTAAACAAATAATAAAAAGATTATCTCCAAATAAGTACCTGAACTAATAAATTACTGTCACAAGTTTTTCGGTCGAATGATGGAACACCTTGTATATCAATGTCTGATCGTTTAAAAAACATATTGCCGAATGAGTATACCCGGTGTCACAGTTTTTTTAGCCACGCTCTAAATTGATATTATTCATTGAAGGAAATATCCCAGTTTTTGGAATTATAATGATTCGATACTACAAAATGGTTAATTAACCTAATTTTTGAGCGCTCGTACAACTTACATGAGGGCTATATCAATTCGTCACGATGTCTGTATTTTTCGAATTCTGAGCCGAAAATGGTCTCAATCGACTATGTTCGACTCACTGATGACGAATCCGTCGGAAAATTCGAGTCTGTCCGTCCGTAAGCACAATAACTCTCGAACGGAACAACCTAGAGACTTGAAATTTTCAGTGTGGGTTCAGTTCCCGAATTCCTCGGTTAAGTTCGTTAATGGGCCAAATTCCACCAGGGGTTTCATAAATATGGCCGTTCAAAGTTTTGTTCCCCTGATTACTTGAAAACAAAAGATGATGGAGATGAAATTTTGCACTCAAATGGAGAATGAGGTGTTCAAGCTACATGTGAAATGTTGTCCAGATCGCATGACCAGAACCATAGAAACCATAGAAAATTGTAACTTTTGAACGGAAACGCCAGGGACTTGAAATTTTCAGGATAGGTGTGGATCTCGAATGTCGTGATCACGTTCATCTATGAGCAGAATTATACTAGGGGTTCCGTAAATATGGTCGTTTGAAATTTAGTTTTCTTGATGATTTCAAAACAACAGATTCGATCGTGACGAAATTTTGTATACCATATAATGGAGAATGATATAATCAAGCTACATTTTTCCAGATCACATGACCAGAACCATAGAAACCATAGAAAATCATAACTTTCGAACGGAAAGGCCTAGGGACTTGAAATTTTCAGGATAGGTGTGGATCTGAAATGTCGCGTTCACGTTTATCATTGGGCAAAATTATACTAGGGGTTCCGTAAATACGGCCGAAATTTGGGTTTCTCGATAATTTCGAAACTACGGATTCGATAGAGATGAAATTTTGTATTTCAATCGAAAATGATATATTATAACAATATTTTGTCCAGATCGCATGACCAGAACCATAGAAACCATAGAAAATTGTAACTTTTGAACGGAAAAGCCTAGGAACTTGAAATTTTCAGGGTGGGTTTGGATCGCGAATATCGCGGTCACGTTCATCAATGAGCAAAATTAGACTAGGCTAATATGGCCGTTTAAAATATTTTTTTCCTGATTGTTTCGAAACTACTGCTTGAATTGGAATGAAATTTTGCTCCTAGCTGAGGAATAATTTATTCAAACTACGTGGTAAATTTTGTCCAGATCGCACCACCAAGACCATAGATACCGTAGAAAATTCTAGCGAATTATCGAGAAAAAATTGATCAGCTGAAGCACTGACATTGAAGTCTGGAGTTTCGACCAAGTTTCAAAATTTTTTTGACAGCTGTCGAAAATTCCTTCAATTCATTTCTAAAACTGAAAAGTGCGACTCTACCTACAAGGTGCATGTACGAGCGCTCAAAAGCTCCTGCCTTCACGGCAGTGATTTTCGTAATTTTTTTATTCATTCAAACCAAGAATAAAATTTAAAATACCTAATGTGGAATAATCAATATTCTATAATGACTAAAAAAAGAAAGTTTTTGAATTTTTTTTCCGACAGCTGTCAAAAATATCTTCAATTGGTTTCTTAAACTGTAAAATGCGAATCTACCTACAAGTTGGATGAATGGGCGCTTAAAAGATCCTGACTTCACGACAGTGCTTTTTATAATTTTTTTTTCGATATTATTTCAGACCCTAAAGTAATTTAAATGAAATTTGAGGCTATACTCCTTTGCGATTCCTGATTTAGTTATATCTACTACAGTCTTTAATTCCCTTCCTTCAATATTTTTCCACTAATAAAACTACCAAAAATTAGGAACATAGGTTATATTTTGTGCAATTGCTCAAATAATTTTCTTGAGAAATTATTTCTTAGAATTCAATTGATACCCTGACCGTTCACAACATATCCCGAGAGTCAAAAAACGCGCTGAATACCCTCTAATGTCCTTCGTCATACCCACGACAAGATCAACAAAAGAATAAAACGAAATAATTATCTTCACAATAATCTTTTTCCTCACACTCGAACAGATGACTAAACGATAACGGTCATTACCTCAATCTACAGCCCGATCAGGAATTTATAATGAGAGTATGTCGGTAATAACAAGTCTAAAATACACGTACATGCACATGTTACACCTCTGCACTGCTAAAACCAAGAACGCGAACCAAGAGATCGAAGAGAACCTTGACAACAATTATTGACGTACAT
This sequence comes from Aphidecta obliterata, assembly GCA_963966015.1. Lineage (NCBI taxonomy): Eukaryota > Metazoa > Arthropoda > Insecta > Coleoptera > Coccinellidae > Aphidecta > Aphidecta obliterata. The sequence goes on along the minus strand of OZ014435.1, from coordinate 13,060,867 downwards.
TTCAGTTGCGTCACCAGGCGAGTCTACTCTGCTCCAGAGGGCTCACAAGAAATCGAAATATGCGGATGTTGAGAATCCGAGTCAAGGACTTCCAACAAACTATGTGGTAGAAATTGGTCTTTTTGGGAAGGAACCTGTTTGCTGCCGCCGTTCCTCTACGCCTCGCCGAGAACGGTACCATTGGTCTGTAATTGAGAACATCCAGATCGAACTTAGGTCTTTTAATCATCTGGGTTGTTCCAACGATGGAATTATATGGGTCATTTTTGGTCTCGATGGAGTGAAATTTCCGATTTGCTACAGTGGTTTATTATTTCTAAATCACTTAGTTTTCATTTTCATCAGAGGTGCCCAACCTCTTTATGGACCACCGAATGAATAAGGCGAAGGTGAAAATATTGTTGGTTATTACCAATACCTATTAACAATCAAATATTGAAAATTAACAAACCGACGATAAAATCTAGACTAAAATTTTTGGAAATGAAAAAAAAATTCATCTGAAACACAAAATTAACGATAAAAACTCTATTATAGTTCCTGAAAAAAAATGACAATCTTAATGAATTTATATCCTTATGATGATAATCCTAAAAAACTTCACATACAGAGGAGTGAAATAGACAATCGAAAAAATAACCAATATAATAGTTTCCTGCATACACAAGGCCAACAAATCACCCGGCCATTCTAACGTCCACCTATTGGCTCCCAAAAAATAATTAGATTGCATTTCTTCAGGTGTTTTAACAATACAGAAACAGGTTTTTATTCATGTCTAGATAACCGGCAACGAATGCCCGGACCTCTTACGAAATAGATTTTTCTATTACCGACCGATTGGGCAAGTCTTTATTTAAACGCTGACTATTCCTCATCTTGTCAACTATATATCTTCTTGATATATTCGGTTAGATAAAAAGTCCAAACGTAAGCTATGCGTCGCACCGCCAAACTGTTGAAAGCATGCGTGGGTTCTAAATTAAAAATGTTTTAATTTTTTTTTTTGTATTCGGACGAAAGCATGTTTATTAATGAGACTGTTTATCTGGCGATGACCTAAGCACCGGGTGGAATTCCGAATTTGTGATAATGTAGCTATCTAATTAAATGAATTGGAGAAAAATTCGTCTCGACAAAGAGACAAATTCAGAGTTTTAGTTTTGTTCGCAAATTGGAATAAAAGATAGTAGATAATTTTTTTCAACTTTACCTACGAAAGTGTGTTTAATTCTTTGTCTGTAACATTTTCAGATATTTAATATGAAAAATATCACCAATTTGACGATTTGAGTGTTTTCTTTGCTTTTCAACACAGCGCCGTGGAATACAAATATTTTTCTCGAAATTATGCAAATGATTTTTCGATATTATGAAATTTTGAAATCGAAGGAATTTGAAAATATTAAACATTTATGTAAAATTTGCAGCGTTTTTGAGCGCTCGTACAACTTACACGAGGGCTATATCATTTCGTCACGATGTTTGTATTTTTCGAATTTTGAGCCGAAAATGGTCTCAATCGACAGAGTTCGACTCACTGATGACGAATCCGTCGGAAAATTCGAGTCTGTCCCTCCGGCCGTCCGGCCGTATACACGATAACTCTCGAACGGAATGTCCCAGAAACTTGAAATTTTCAGGGTAGGTTCGAATCTCGAATGCCGCGGTTAAGTTCGTTATTGGGCAAAATTCGCCGAGGGGTTCCGTAAATATGGCCGCTCGAAATTTTGTTTTCCTGATTACTTTGAAACTACAGATTCGATCGAGATGAAATTTTGCACTCTAATGGAAAATGAGGTGTTCAAGCTACATGCAAAATTTTGTTCAGCTCGCATCACCAGAACCATAGAAACCATAGAAAATTGTAACTTTCGAACGGAAACGCCTAGGGACTTGAAATTTTCAGGATAGGTGTGGATCTTGATTGTCGTGATCACTTTCATCTATGAAAAAAATTATACCAGGGGTTCCGTAAATATGGTCGTTTGAAATTTAGTTTTTTTGATAAATTCCAAACTACAGATTCGATCGTGACGAAATTCTGTATACTAATGGAGTATGATATATTCAAACTACATTTCTCTAGACCGCATGACCAGAACCATAGAAACCATAGAAAATCATAACTTTCGAACGGAAAGGCTTAGAGACTGGAAATTTTCAGGATAGGTGTAGATCTGAAATGTGGCGTTCACGTTTATCAATGAGCAGAATTATACTAGGGGTTCCGTAAATACGGTCGTTTGAAATTTTGTTTCCTCGATAATTTCGAAACTACGGATTCGATCTAGATAAAATTTTGTATTTCAAACGAGAATGATATATTAAAGCAACATTTTGTTCGGATCGCATGACCGGAATCATAGAAACCATAGAAAATTATAACTTCCGAAGGGAAAGGCCTAGGAACTTGAAATTTTCAGGGTGGGTTTTGATCGCGAATTTCACGGTCACGTTCATCAATGAGCAAAATTAGACTAGGGGTTCCGTAAATATGGCCGTTCAAAATATTCTTTTCCTGATAATTTCGAAACTAACAATTTGATTGGAATGAAATTTGGCACCTAGCTGAGGAATAATGTATTCAAACTACGTGCGAAATTTTGTCCAGATCGCATCACCAAGACCATACATACCGTAGAAAATTTTATCGAAAAAAAAATTGGTCACCTAAAGCACTGACTTGAAGTCTGGATTATCGCCTTAGTTAGAAAATTTGTTTGACAGCTCTCAAAAATTTCCTCAATTGGTTTCCAAAACTGGAAAATGTGAATCTACCTACAAGGTGCATGTACGAGCGCTCAAAAGCTCCTGCCTTCACGACAGTGCTTTTCGTAATTTTTTATGTTTTATTTTCGTTCTTAAATTGTCAAAATCCGCCAATGGTTTCGTACATATAGCGATTTGAATTTTTTCCTGCATAGGTCAAAAAATTCTATCGAATTGAAACTATGTATGTAGTTAGTTTTGAAATGACAACGCGAAGGTTCAAGTGAAATTTCGTAAGGATCGTATCACTAGAAGATTAAAAAATAGTTATTTTTGAAAACATCTTCATTTCAGAAACTATTCGCCATATCCTACTAAAATTGTGAGTCTACATATAGGGCATCAATTAAATGAGTCATCTGAAAATTAAGCTTTCAAGCTTCATCAAAGTGAAAAAAAAATTGAATTTTCGTCATCTGGTTTGATGAATGATGATAATTCTGTGATTTCATTTTATGAAGTTCATAAAAATAGAATGACAACATTTGTCACACTGACAGCTGGTGTGGCTACAGAATCTAACTCCGAATTCGTGGAATTTATCAAAATCTGACATCTCGTATTTCAGATGAAAATGTCGTTACTTTGATGAATTTAAACAAGCGCGCCTAAGCCCGTTCTTTTCAAATTTTCAGTGTTCATGTTGCAATTTATTAGTCTTCGAAAGAACTGCCGATATTTTCAATTCAAAAACCTTTCAAATTTCACACCTACGTATTTCATGGAAAATTTTCTTCTCTGAGCAAGGAAATAAGATGAGACCTAAACAATAAATTGATTTTGATCAATAGAACAAACAAGAAGTCCAGTTTCAATATTCAATTAATCGTTCGACTATCAGCCCTTAGAATTTATGGATCGTTATGTCGAACTGAGAAGATCGAAGCCGGATACTAACTGTTTTTTTCACCAAATATTCTACTAAATAATTCACAAGAAAAGCCATAGACAGTGGAAGAATTTGGTCTATTCGATTTTTAGACATAAACCAGGAAGTAGATTTTCATAAAAAAATTCATCATAAAAATTTCGACAAATGACATCGTGCTGAATTTATCAGCAGAAAAAGAATCAAATTGCATCACCTACATTTATTTCTGTTCATGGTATATAAAATGTTTTAGTTTGTGTTTACCTAATCTCAGTTTACTTCAAGCTACAATCAATTGTTTGCCAAAAATATCTATTTTTGGCACTGTGAAATCATTAATGAAAATATTCACATAAGTATTATATCGCATGAAGTAGGTACTGTTATGATTCGTTGATGAAAAGAAATTTATTATTAGTTTTGAAAATAATTTTAAAAAACCAATAACAATTCTCAATAATTTTGTTTAAGATTCCAATAACTTTCCCGAAAACTCCACCTTAAGGAGCGTTCTTAGATGAACAATCGTAAATAAATGTTCACAAAATTATATTACTTATCAACAATCAAATTCTATTGGAATTAACTCCAACTATCAAAAGAAACTGAAACTAATATATTTAAACCAATGATCAATTGGTGAGTGCACTCACTATGTCCAATTTCAATTTTCCTTCTTAGAACCGACACGCCGCTTTGATACTCCTTCACTCGGCAATTCAACTCTAGCAATTCAATCTCCTCACATACACCTTCTCTTGACAAAGTTCCAAATACAAATAACGATACTTTCCTCCTCTGAAACCAATTTTTCTCCAAAACGTTCTGAAAGATCAATCTCCTTTCTGAAAATTGTCTATCAACTCTTTTTTTCTTCACAAATTTTTTTATATCGCATTTTCTTTGGTATGCCAACATTCTTGATACATTCTTTCTTTTTCGAAGTTACGTTCCTCTTCACATCCACTTCTTCATTTCATATACATCATAAACTAAACTAAACAAAACTATTTGAAGATAAAATTTTTAACAAATTCATATTCTTCTTTTTTTCAAATAATGTGAACCCTCTTTGAAAATATAATAGTGCAATAATTTATATATTGGTCGAATTTCCTAAATTGCCTATGAAATGTTTGAAGGTCCTTGATTTCTTGGTGATATATTTGAATTTATTTTATTTTGAATTCTTGAAACTTTGAGATATATAACCATGTTTCAAATTCCATTACAGTACATACTCATTCAGCAATTTTATTTTTTTTTTTCATTTTAATAGAATTTTAAGAAACCAAAAACGAAAAAAATTAATAGAATTAATGATGATAATAATAATATAATAAAGTTTATTGTTTCAACTACAATAATTGTGCAAAACAGCAAGCAAAATACAATATTGAGTAGGTATGAATACAAGTTGTAAAAATAAACAGATAAATCTTGTAGTAGGAATAAAACTACACTCAAGAAAAGGATACGTGGATCGAAATCAAAATGACGAGAGAAAGCCACATTGACAATATCAACTTAAAATTCAGCATTCAAATATTCTATAAAAGTTTGAAACAAAAAATGTAACAACCAAATTATAGTGGAAAGAACTGGACCAATATTTATTTTAGGAAAGTGGTAAATCCACCGAAAATTGAGTAACTATTTCATCTGAAGAAGATTGTTTGTATGTTCGTACAAATAAGACGTAAATCGTATGAGTATATTTCATCCTGCAAACAACTATTACTTATTACATTAACCCAAGCCCAATAGCATGAAATCAACAAAATAAAGCACACAAAGTTCTTTTTATTGAAATTGAACAATTGTGAACTATAATAACCTGAATAAAGCCCAGTGTATTATATGAAACGTCAATAAATTCCCGAAAAAAATTCGATCAATAAGAAATGAAAAAAACTCTTCATTCCGATACCTTTGAGGAGTATTTCCCATGGTATCGTTGGCGTTATACATGAACAATCACATTGAATCATTAACAAAACCGCAGTAAATTATTCGGTAAGACCGAATCGAAGAGTAAATTCAACACGATCTTGTATCCTACGATATACCTACTAGGATTAGACCACCTGGAATATCCGACTTAATACAACAAAATATATTCTACGCTTCCTCCAAGAATATTACTCGCACCCTCCAAGTTGCACTCTCCCGACCGCATGAATTACGCTCTGAATAATTATCCGCTCCGCACAAAGAAATTCTTCCAAAATTCCCGATGAATTGCTCCCTTTGAAGAACATAATTATAACTTTATTCTCTCCTCATTAAAAACCAGGTAAAAATGGTATCGGACAACAATGCGAACATCACTTCTCACATGGCAAACAAACGTGCCCCCGAGAGGGTGCGATTATCTGTACGATCCCGACAAAAGTCCCCTAAATCCCAACAGCTATTGGTCCCATCCCCTCTTTCTGATAGACGGTCCTATCGGGGACCTTCAATGGGCTTCAAATAGGTCTCGAGTTTTATCAGAGCCCCATGGCTAGGACCCCTCCCCCTCCCGGTCTCCCCAGGTTCGAATCTGAGTGCGGTAAAGCTCAAAAGAATTAAATTAGTCTCCGGGTAACTGAAGAACCACGAGCACATAAGCTTTATTGTATCCACGCAGGCGATGCTTCATTAGCAAGTTTCTTGACGGAGTTATGTGGTGATTTTTCGACGTTTGTGTATATTTGTTTGTTGTGTTGGAGGTTGCTATTGTGTTCTTTGTTTTTTTTTTTCTGGAGTGATTGATATTGTTTTTATTCTTGGTGAGTTCCAACTCTTATTTTTCCTAATTGTACTGGCGTTTTCCTATAATTAGACTATTAATTGGAACACATTAGAGAAATTCTGTTATGAGTCAGTCAGAAGAATTTATCCTTGTTTTATTCCTTCCAATAATAAACCGCAGGATCGTACGAGGAAAAGATTTCTGAAATATTCATAGTTTACGTTTTGGGTAGTGTAGAATATAAAAATCGAACAACAATTAATGCTAGGATCGGACAACCAGAGTCCGGATATAATTATCAAATATTCATTTTGGGAATATTGGAATATTCCCATCAAAAAAATTTTTCATTTTCAATATTCTCAGTTCACTCAGTCTATTCCGTGCAGGAATATTATATACATATTGGTATATAGCAATTCCTCGAACATACAGATCAACAATATTCCCATACATTAACACATGCGTTAATTTATTCCTCAATAATCTTCCTCTTACGGAACCCCATCTCCATCTCCTACATTAATATTACTGAAAAAATAATAATACTGATGAATGTTGAATATTTGCTAATCAAATAAATAGTAGATTGACCAGAATGATGCGATGCATGTGTCTCCTTAATGAAACACTTTTATGATGAACTATTTATTATTATTTATTTCGCGAACGTTTCCGCAGATAGGGAATATTTCATTATTATGCAAAATAATGTGAAAGTTAAAATATCAACTGATATCTCTAGTGGAATTGACTGTCCAATTAATTTTCTTAGCGCTTTTATCAATATCAACATATCCATAATGCTTCCTTAAAATTTCGCCGAGCCCATTATGATTATACAAGATCTCGATTTCCATCCAACCCATCATAACTGAATTTGATATTTGATTTCGTTCTCCCAAACATGGCTGAAATAAATTTGAGAGACATTTGAATGAAACCGGAGTTAATCAAATTGATTTTGATTTATCGTGAACGTGAATAACGAAAGTTTATGATGAACTTGAGATTCAGTTCGGGCCACTGGGAGTCGTTGATTTATTATTTCGTTTTATTAATCCGTCTAACGTGAGTCATTTTCGGAGCAGATTTTATTTATTCGTCTAAATCAATTCAATACACATATATTACACAGTCGTTTACTATTCAATACTTTTTGAGTGTAGGAATTTGTTTTGGTATTGTAGTTTATATTCTTTTTGTGCAATGTTTATTAAGGGAACAAATCTGTTTTTTCATACAGTTTATCTCACGTTTTTTGTTCAATATTTTAAGGCAGTTTTAAGTTGTTGATCTTATCATTTGTTTGATATTATATATTTAGTAATAACGGTGTTTGATTTTTTCAAATTATTTGGCTGAAAAAAAAGATTCATATTTTATTTTTATATGAGAAACTAACTGAAAACTAACTGATGTGGATTGATTGGTGTTGATAATATTCATTTTCAATAAAATAAAAAATTTCTGTTGTTTATTTTCTTCTATTCTGAGATGCAAAGCTGGAAATGGAAAATTATTGAAATCATGAGTTTGCTACATTATTTCCAAAAATTTACCCTGAATCGTTCGCGTAAATAACTTCCTAACCATCACTAAAATTTTCACGAATTATGTTTTGAGTACTAGTGTAGATGTAGAATACAATATTTATAAAGAATTTCATGAAATTTGATGCACAAATCTCGAGAATTCGATCCATAATTTTGAAAAACATTTACCTGAAGTCAGGTTTTTTTGCGAGCTTGTTTAAATTTTCGAAAATACAGAGGAACGCTTCGAATTGATCGAAAGGAGTCCTATTCAATCTTATTCGCCCAGTTTTTGCCTTCAAATTGGTGAATATATTTCACGATATTTTCATTCGAAATGTAAGATTTTTACAAATTTCACGTGATTTTCTGGGAACCCGAAAAAAATTATAAAAAGCTTCGTTCATCCACCTTCTATTGAAATATTTCTGTCAAAAAAATAACAGTATCTCTTTGTCAATTGCCGAATCAGCAGTTTTTTTTCGATAATTCACTAGAATCTTCTAAGGTTTTAATGGTTTCGGAAGAGCGATTTCCACAAAATTCCGCACGTAGTGCGAATACATTATTTTTCATCCATGTTCGAAATTTCATTCCGATCGAATCAGTAGTTTCAAAATTCAGGGAAAAAATATTTTGAACGGCCATATTTATGGAACCGCTAGTCTAATTTTACTCATTGATGAACGTGACCTGAACATTCAAGATCCAAACCTACCCTGAAAATTTCAAGTTTCTAGGTCTTTCCGTTCGAAAGCTATAATTTTCTATGGTTCTGATGGTCGTGCGATCTGTGAAAAATTCCGCATGTAGCTCAAACACTCTAGATCGAATTTGTAGCTTCGAATTAATCAGGAGAACCCCTTTTCGAATTTTGCCCAATAATAAACTTAACCGCGGCATTTGAGATTTGAATCTCCCCTGATAATTTCAAACTTCTAGGTTGTTCTGTTCTAGAGTTATGGTATATATACGGTCAGACGGACGGACAGACTTGAATTTTCCAACGGCTTAGTCATCAGTGAGTCGAACTTTATCGATTGAGACCATTTTCGGCTCAAAATTCGAAAAATTCAGACATCGTGACGAAATGATATTTATCCCTCGTGTTAGTAGAACGAGCGCTCAAAAATCAATCGTTGCTGTTAAATCTTTGAAAATAATTATTTTCTCCATATTCAACAGTAAATAATTGAAATTCAGTCTGGTAAAAAATTATCCAATGTTTGATCATTTAGATGTCACATGTGGTGACATTGTAGCGACACTATCGGTCAAAAGATTATGAAACAAACCACAGATTTGTAAACCAAACCGACCGTCAGTGAGACCATTGATTTCATTATAATAAGCTCCAAAAGATAGAATTAGAAATAAACAAATTTCTCAGCACTAGTTCAGATAAACTCAAATTTCTTTTCACGAAGATCAGCTGCAGAGCTGATTTTCGTATAACTCATTTTATCGATGGCTCATATGTAGACACAAAATTTCAACAGGATATGGCGAATAGTTTTCAGGAAGCCTTAGATTGCAAGAATAACCTTTTTTTTTAAATTCCATTATTAGGATCCTCCGTGTCATTTTACATATTATCACTGCGAAAGAAGTATCGAACAAAGAAAAAAACGAAAATTAAAAGCTCGACTTTTAATTGTTCAATGAATTTCGAATACCAGTTATGAATTAGAATCTGAAAGGAATTTATACTAATATTTAACAGCTCAATTATTGGTAATTCTTTGATATATGCAAATATGTCAAAGTAAGTGAAGAATGTTCATTCTAAATCACAGAATAACTTCAGTTGTGTGAATCAATATGTTTCTGAAAGCTTCGATAGAAAATCTTCCTACTATTAAACGAACACTTCATAAATAAATTCAATTGAAACGATATCTTACCCAACCACTAAATTCACTTCCAATCCCCATAGTTCGGCTAGATTCGATATAAAATCTTCCCCACACGTATCAAAGATCCAGGCTGTCGTCCCAAAAACCCAAGTCCCAGACCCTGTTAGGGTTTAGGTCCCGAAGGACAACAGAGTGCAGAGATAGGAGCAGCGAAATGGCGAAGTTTAGATGAGTCCCAGATAAACAGATTAGGATGATTTAACAATTCGCGGACGAGTATGACTGTGTGTTGGTAACCCCCGACCCCCCCCCAACCCAATTGGCAAGTTTGGACTTGATTACTACGATTGTAACATATTGCGGGCGCGTAAATGCGATATTTTCCACATTTTTTGATGAAGAATATACGGAAAGTATGAGGGTCGAGGTTGAAAGCTTTGTGTCCCCCCCTTCTTGGAGTTTTTCTTACATTCACTTTGGGAATCGTAGGAGAACTGTGATTTATTCGAGATGTTTGTTAAAGTTTCCGAAGTTTTCGAATAATTTTTTTCGTGTCAGATAAACCACTTTCTGTCGTGATTTACTAGACGTGGGTTGAGTTATTGTATCCTCGGAAAAAAGTATTCGATTCTATATAGAGCTGGAATTTAAAAGAAAAGTAGAAATCTATGAAGATTCCAAAGGTTCTTGTGCCTGGAAAAGACAGAATAATTTCGAGTAGTTTTCTATATCTGCTGAAGATACCGGATCAGATCCGACCCAAAGAGTTATTCCAGTCGTGCAATTGGAAGCGCAAGCATTTTCCTGTACAAGTGACCGTGCTGTGTGCCAAAATTTATAGACAAGCAATTAATATCTCGACGTGAGACATTGTAGAAACGAGACGTGCATTCGTTGGCAACCCAAAAGAAGAGGATAAAGGCGACCAACCAACAGAAAAGGGATCATAAATTTTCATTTATTAAGTGCGAGCTCAAGGAAGTCATATGAAAACATTTCACAGACTGGAAATTGTGTGGTGTCCCTAATATTTTTGCGAAATTATTTGTTAAGGGTCCCCTACACGTTCAGTTATATTAATAACTATATGCTATGTTCAAACATCTCAATATTTCGGAAGATACTGGTCCGATCCAATTGAAACTTTGTGAAATTCCATAGGGATCGTATCACGAGAAGATTACAACAATCTTTTTCTTCAAAACTTGGGTATCTCAGATACGATTTGCCATATCCTGCTGAAATTCTGTGTATGGTGATATGAGGCTTAGATTATAGTATATTATTTAACGAGCCGAAGGCGTAATTCATCAAGTGAGTTATGACCATTACCGCAAGTTGAATACTATACTTTATCTACTCCGATTGAATAATATAGTCATTACTCAATCACTTTCGATGGAGTAATGATATATGTAAACAAACACCGTGAGTGTTCTCCGACTCACTCACTCCGATAACTTCCCTGTGTGATTGGCCGTAAGGGAACAGTCCATTATTAGTATTGAGGGGAGGTCACTTGAATAATTTTGACGTTTGATCAAATTGAGTTGATACCTAATTATTATTGTGGATATTTCGCTGAAAAAGATTAATTCAGATAGTGAAGATGAATTATTATGTACATCTTCAGAAATAAGACAATCAGCTCATGTTACCATACAGAATTTATTGCCCGAAAAATACCAAAACAAATATGAAGGTGTATACAACAATTTTCAAGATTGGCGTAGCAGTAAGAATATCAAGTCATTGTTTACAGAGAATGTTCTTTTGGCATATTTCAGTCAACTTAGCACTAAATATGAAGCATCGCCCCTATAAACTTTCTACTCCATGCTAAGAAGCACAATCAACATAAATAATGCATGGTTTTATGTAACTATTAAGATTTTTGAATAAAGTTCTTTCTCTGTACTTGTATCTTAGTATTTATTGTTACAATCGTAGATAAAGTATAGTATTCAACTTGCGGTAATGGTCATAACTCACTTGATGAATTACAGCACTCGCCTCCGGCTCGTGCTGCAAACTTCATCTGCGTGAGTTATGACCTACATTACCGCTCGTTAAATAATATACTATTATCTACGACTATAACAATAAATATTGAGATACAAGTACAGAGAAAAAACTTTATTCACAAATCTTAATAGTTACCTTTAACAATGCATTATTTATGATGATTGTGCTTCTTAGCATGGATTAGAAAGTCCTTAGGGACGATGCTTTATATTTAGTGCTCAGTTCACTAAAATATGCCAAAAGAACATTCTTTATAAACGATGACTTAATATTCTTACTGCTACACCAATCTTGAAAATTGTTGTATTCACCTTCATATTTGTTTTGGGATTTTTCGGGCAATAAATTCTGTATGGTAATATTGGTTGATTGTTTTATTTCTGGAGGTGTACATAATAAGTCATCTTCACTATCTGAATTCATCTTGTTCAGCAAAACATTCACAATAATAATTAGGTATAAACTTAATTTGAGAGAACGTCAAAATTATTCAAGTGATCTCCCCTCAATACCAATAATGGACTGTTCCCTTTCGGCCAATCGGCTTGTTCAGAAGCACACAGACAGGGAGTTATGGCAGTGAGTTATTATAACTCACGGTGTTTCTTTACAGATACTATTAATTGCTCAAAAGTAGTTGAATAATGAATATATAATTCAAAAGGAGTAGATAAAATAAATTATGTAAGAATTCAAATTTTCAGATGTTCCACGTGCGAAAAGAAAATTGAGTTTTTATGATCTGGTTTGAATATTTTTCATTCGGTAATTCCATCTCTTGGCGTTTGTGGTTCATCTCATGATCTTTGGTTATATAGTCACCCATTCGCGAAGTCACTCTTTATCTTTAGACAGAATTTATTACTACATTAAAAGCTCAGATTATAAGCTTCGAATACAACTAACTAGTACAGTAATATATGAACGATAGTTCTTTAATTCAACGGAAAATTCCAGTTAAATCGATTCTACAGTTCTGTTATGAGTTAAATAATTCCTGTTTCAACTCTTGGAATACGACTATCTAGTTTGTTTATCAAACAGGAAATTCCTGTAAATAGTCGCGCATATTCCGGTTTTTCTCACAATATTATTTCCCTCTTGAAATGACGAACTGCAGTTTGGTTGCATCAACTAATGTAAAACTTGTTATTTCTAGAGGAACTAAACGAACGGAATTGTCACGTAAAATCAGGAAATATTCCTGCTATCGCTAAAATAGGGTAAATTTCCTGTAGAAGTAACCGAATTCCTGTTGTATATCTTGGAGAATTTCTTCGAGTGTGAAATGAGAATTGTGTGCTTTTGATCTGGCGTTGAGAATATTTTTTATTCGGTGATTCCAACTCTTGATCTTTGGTTATATATTCTCGCTACAGTCTCACCTCATGTCGAATTAAAATAGATTAAATTTTTGTACCTAGTGTCGATCTTATAGAATGAACATTTGTGATTGAATAGACTCCAATCCAAGCAGCGTCGTGCGGGTTCAGTACCTGGAAAGAATTAATTTTTACACCTATCAAATGTGAAATTAGCCCGAATCTCTGAGGTCCACATAGCGAATCCGGGACAAAACAAGCCCCGAAGAACATATTTCGCAGACGTCATCGTCCGGCTCGACAAATGCAAAACAGGAATCTCCCCAAACTTTCAACGCAGTATAAATGCTAATTGGCCCTGATTTCGTCGCCCGCTGACGGTTTATTTCCTCTGTTTACAGCAGATAAAGTCCGGACCCGCGAGTATGATTCACTGCCTGTAAAATCGTCCGAAAAAACGCAAGCACCCCTTCTTCACCCATCCTAAACGGCCCGGTCGCAGGTGGAAAACCAGCGCGTCGTTTAGAATGTGAGTAGGTCTTGGTCATACGGGGCATAAACAACCCCTTCACCGATGGCTCTTCGGCAGCGTATGGCCTTAGTCCAAGACCGGATACCCATCCCTTCTCTGGTTTAATCCGTTCCCCGTTTAATGGACATGCATAATTGCTGGCCGCAAAGAATTCATATATTATGAGGGTGTTTTGAATTATGGCGGCATCGGTTATAAGCGACCGTACAGACAAGTTGAATTTGGAATTTACATTGAACAGACGCTGCTCGTTGTTACGCAGCCGTTTCTGGCTCGGGTAAAGTGGCTTGTTTACGTTTCGAACACGACTTTCCCGCATCTTGAAAGTAGTGGTTTACCATAAGAAGATGGAAGCAGGACGTTGTATTTGAAATATGACCCAACTGCTGGTACTGAGTGGTGTTTTGCGATTTTTTCATCTTGAATATATAATTATTCAAAATAAAAATTCACAAGAATTTAATATATTCAATTAAATAATTATTTATAGACTGAGATAATGATGAAGACATATAATGAGGATAACCCCATCGAATATTTTTTCGGAAGTGCAAATATTTTATGATGTTGAAAATATTCCAAAATAATATTGCTCATTCAAAAATATTTCTCTGGTATTCAAATACAGAATGAAAATTCACATGAGCTTATAGAATAGTTTTCGATTCAAATATATTCTTCATGAAATCATCACACATTGACTGATATTAAAATGAAAAAAAAAATAAGGAGCAATGAAATATTTGGAATTCAGTATACGAAAATTTGATTATTTTTCAATGTTCAAAATATTGCTTTAAAAAATACGATAAGCACTGCCGTGAAGTCAGGAGCTTTTGAGCGCTCGTTCATCTACCTTATAGGTAGATTCGCATTCTTCAGTTTTAGTAACAAATTGGGAAGATTTTGACAGCTGTCAAAAAAAAATTCAGAATAAGGCGAAAATCCAGACTTCACGTCAGTGCTTCTGGTGACCAATTTTTTTTTCGATAATTCGCTAGAATTTTCAACGGTATCTATGGTCTTAGTAATGCGATCTGGGCAAAATTTCCCACGTAGTTTGAATACATTATTTTTCGTCTATGTGCGAAATTTAATTGAAATCCAATGAGCAGTTTCGGAATTATCAAGAAAAAAATATTTTGAACGGCCATATTCACGGAACCCTTCGTATAATTTTGCCCATTTATGAACGTGATCGCAAAATTCGCCATCCAAACCAACCCTAAAAATTTCAAGTCCCTAGGCCTTACCGTTCGAAAGATTTTCTATGGTTTCTATGGTTCTAGTCATACGATATGGGAATAATGTAGCTTGAATATATCATTCTCCATTGAAATACAAAATTTCGTCACGATCGAATCTGTAGTTTTGAAATTATCAAGAAAACTAAATTTCAAACGACCAATTTTACGGAACCCCTAGTCTGATTTTGCTCAAAGTTGAACTTGAACACGACATTTGAGATCCACACCTATCCTGAAAATTTCAAGTCCCTAGGCCTATCCTTTCAAAAGTTATAATTTTCGATGGTTTCTATGGTTCTGGTCATGTGATCTGGACAAAATTTTGCAATTAGCTTCAACACGTCATTCTCCATCTGAGTGCAAAATTTCACTTTGATCGAATTGGTAGTTTCGAAGTAATCAGAAGAACAAAATTTCGAGCGGCCATAATTACGGAACCCCTGGTGGAATTTGGCCCATTAACGAACTCAACCGAGGCATTCGTGAACTGAACCCACACTGAAAATTTCAAGTCTCTAGGTTATTCCCTTCGAGAGTTATCGTGCTTACGGCACATTTTCAGTTCAAAATTCGATAAATACAAACATCGTGACAAAATGATATAGCCCTCGTGTAAGTAGTACGAGCGCTCAAAAAATATTTTTTTTTAGCTTTTTTATTCCGGATTTTATCCATGAAATCATCACATAAAGAAAGATTGATGAGTCAATGAATAAAAATTCTCTGATGGAATATTTTTATTAAAAATATTAAAATCTTGTAGATACATCAACTGTTGAAAATATTTTAGAATAATATTGCTTTTTGGAATACATTTTCCTCATATTCGAATGATGAATGTAGATACATAAGTAGGTATAAATGTTTTAAATTCATACAAGTATATTCCTTGAAATCATTATAAAGGGTGTTTTCAAAGGTGAGGCTTTATTTTCGACCCATATGAAAATAAGTCGATATACCAAATAGTATGTTATTTTTTTAAATTTAAAATCCATACAAGTATATTCCTTGAAATCATTATAAAGGGTGTTTTCAAAGGTGAGGCTTTATTTTCGACCCATATGAAAATAAGTCGATATACCAAATAGTATGTTATTTTATAAGGGGGAGAAGTGTCACTTTTCATGGCCAGCCTGGGTTTACCCGCTGAACGTAGTTAGGCGGGTAATTGAAGGCGAGCCATGAAAAGTCACTTTTCCTCCTTATGAAATAACATACTATTTAATATATCGACTTATTTTCATAGTCAGTCGAAATATGAAGTTCTTTCTGTACGTTTGAAAAAAAAATCGTTTATATAAAATATTCACCAGGGCCGAGTATTTCGAAATCAAAGTTACCCGCGAATATGAGAAATTCCTAGCCCAAATCTGGCTTCATATTGATATCTAAATGTGTAGATATTACCAGCTGTCTGAGGTCAGTATACAGGAAATCATCTACGATGCGTATGATGCCTGAATTTTCCGATCTCAACCCCTGTGATTTCTTCCTTTGGGGTCATTTGAAAACATCAGTGATGAGTGACGGTGAGGTGAATGCGGAAGAACTAAGACAATGCATTGAAAATGCTTGTAGCATTATTCCGTGAGCAAACTGATGTGGTGAAAATGGTGACCATTTCGAACAATCTCTGTAAACAATTTGGATCGGTGATTTTGTAATTGAAAGAGAATACGAATTTGCGATAAATTGCGATAAATGCTGAGAAAAGATCGTACGTATATGGCTTCTAACAGAGAGATAAGACGATCCAGAGTCGTATTCAGTTATTGATGCCCAAGATTTTGTGCACTTTTTTCAAATTGAATATTTCATATGGTCCACTTCCGTCGAAATGATTTCTTTTGATGAGTTCTAGCAACTGTCAAAAAAAAGCCACACCTTGAAAAACACTCTCTATAAATACTGTAATGACAGTAGGAGAAATATTGAGAATTATGCCATTTTTTCGAACAATATGAAAAATATCTAAAGATAATATTGTTCTTTGAAAAATATTTTCTTCATTATTCAATCAATTAATGGAAAATATTCCATATCAATATTACTTTTTGAAAAATATTTCCCTCACATGCATTCACTAGGCGTGTTTCAAATAGTATTTTTGTACATTTTCAAGGTTTGAATATTTGAAAAAAATTCTAAAAGCCCTTAAGTGAAGTCAGGAGCTTTTGCACGCTAGTTAGTAGAAAAATAATGGTATTTAATTCTTATGCACTTCAAAAGATGGAATCACAAAATTATATCGAATATTGAAGAACTCATTTTTTTTGTGTGTACCGAATGGCCTTTAGTGTTCATTGTCAGTATGACTATTAAATACCCTCATTACATTCTCATAGATAGATGGAATCACCGAATTATATTGTGGATATCAGAAAAACTCAATTTGCTTTCCACATGAAACAGCTACAAAGCTGAATATCCACATAACATATTCAATCGATGTCTTTTATATGCAGACACAAAATTTCAGCAGGATAAGGAAAATAGTTTATGAGATACCGAAGAATTTCCCCAAAATCATCCATATGAACTGTCTTTTCATTATCTTACAACTATATAATTACAAAGTTCCAATTCAATCTAATTGAGAAGAAAAAAAATTGAGATGATTTAACGAGTTATCGTGTTTACGGCCGGCCAGACAGACGGGCAGAATTTAATTTGACAACTAAATCTCCATCTGTGAGTCCATTTCAATCGTTTCAGAACATTGTCGGCTCAAAATAACAGACATTTGGGCAGAATGATGACCATTTTGTTCATGGAAACAATCGCGCAAAAACAAGAATACATGAATAAGATCAAGTGGAATCAGGAGAATTTGAAACAGCACAATGTACCAAGCAAACCATATTTTTGGTGAAAATCAGGTTGACAGGTACATACCACTTAATTCAATTGAATTCGTCAACTATTGGAGATTAACAAGTCAGACGGTCAACCTGGACCAAACAGGCATCGCACAAGCTGTATTGGGATAGGATTCGCGGTTTTAGACGAGCAATAAAATTTATGACCCGTGTAAACGGTACTTAATCAATAGACAATGGAGACTTCCGCGCTCAGTCGGACTGAAGCATGTTTACACCATCACAAACGACGCTTGCTTAATTGAAATTGTTTCCGACAGTTCGCTAACAAGGAGACGATCCGTGAAGCAAGATGATTTTTTTTCGATTTGGGAAAAATTCAATGAAACATGATTTATATACCTATTTCATCCCCGATGAAATACATACATGTCTTCCATGAAAAAATCAGCTAACCTTATAATAGTCCCACTTCAATAACTAGAAGTGTCTCGATTTTAAAACATTCATTCCAGGATATACAAATATAAAATATGACATTATGATCAAATTTCATATCCGAGAGTTAAAAACGATATTGATGGGACACCCTGATCCTACAAAGAGACAGTTATTGAATCAAAATAAAACGTTGCGAGATATCACGATCTCTCCGACTGGCAAACGTAGAAAAATCTAATCGGAAAACGTCGTCTACGCCGAGGAATCGCAGAAGGACCCGGGGAATCGTCGGTCCTCCGCATATTTCTGAAAATAAACCTCACGTAGCCTTTCAGCTATTTCCTACGGACAGGCGGGAAAAAACCCTCCATTGTTCGGAGTCCAATAAAACGCACAAAAAATTCTTTGTATTTTTATTAGTCCCAGAGAGCGTGGAGCTGTAGACACTGACCTCGATCGTTTGAGGCTTTCAAACAAAAACCACTTACCCGGCAATAAGTCTCGGAGCTGAAAACGGGATTCTTATGTGCATTGCTCTACGCTTTGAAAGGTGTGCAGAGGTCCCGTGGAGTAATGCACTTTAAATTGCTCTGATGACGAAAAAATAACGGGTACAGATCGGTCGGTGATTTATGGATGTCAGTTTTTTGTGTGTTTTATGAACATGGGGACGTTGGAAATGAGAAAAACGTACCCAAGAGACACTGAGATACATGCCTGAATGAAAAGTATTTAAATGCACACTCAATAGCGAAAGAAATTCCTCAACTAAAATGGACGAATTTTTCTTCACTTCGGTCAGGAAATGAAGAACTTATTACTAAAATAGAGAGTCCATTAAACAGAAGAAGTGCCAGTTAATTCGAATGAACCTGTGACCTAATTATATTGGTCGTGAGATAAATAATACCAAATGAAAGGCCTCGATTCACCACGTTCATCTTCTCTCGAAACCAGCAGATGAATTCAAGGTTGCGGATTCAAGACGGTTTTTCATAAGCTTATAAAGTAAAATACTCTGAAAGTTAATTTATTTCATTCGAAGTTTAATTACTGAATAAAATAATTTTCCAGACAGCGAAATATCCTATTACCACTTCAGATGGATTCCTCCCAAAATCCATCTACTGTTGGTGTGAAAAATGAGAATATTAAACACGTCGTTCAACTAAATTCATACATATTCATACAAAGTAACCAAAATATTTCTATTTGATTAATCTTATCGCCCATCATCAGACATTAAATTCCAGAGAGAAAAAAAAAATTTGAATCCCGCAAAAAACAGACGACAAATAAAAGAAATTCCTTTTTGTCACTCCATTTTGGCTTCTTTGTTCGTCGGCCATATTATAATTAGTTTCTGATTTATTGCCGTCCAAGATTAGCACATATGGTAATTCGCCAGAAAGTTGGCAAACGTTTTGGAACTGGGGGTCTTGAACGAGAGACAGGGGCGTTACACCGGATCAGCGCTCGGGTTATTTTGATCTTTCGCTAGTGGGGAATCTCATTTCTGCTTCATCCATTATCAAATGAATTTTTTCTCTGTATTTCAATTTTTTTCAATAATAAAATTTCATTAAAAAATGATGAAATTTTATTTGATTATAAAAAAAATTACGAAAAGCACTGCCGTGAAGTCAGGAGCTTTTGAGAGCTCGTACATCCACCTTGTAGGTAGATTCGCATGTTCCAGTTTTAGAAATCAATTGGAGGAATTTTAGACAGCTGTCAAAAATATTCTGAAACTTAGGCGAAACTCCAGACTTAATGTCAGTGCTTCAGCAAACCAATTTTTTTTCGATAATTCGCTAGATCTTTCTACGGTATCTATGGTCTTGGTGATGCGATCTGGACAAAATTCCGCACGTAGTTTGAATACATTATTCTTCAGCTAGGTGCAAAATTTCATTCCAATCCAATCAGAAATTTCGAAATATTTTGAACGGCCATATTTACGGAACCCCTAGTCTAATTTTGTTCATTGATGAACATAACCGCGACATTTGCGATCCAAACCTTTCCTGAAAATTTCAAGTTCCTAGGCCTTTCCGTTCAGAAGTTACAATTTTCTATGGTTTCTTTGGTTCTGGTAATGCGATCTGGACAAAATATTGCTTTAATATCGATTGAAATACAAAATTTCATCTCGATCGAATCCGACATTATTTAGAAAACAAAATTTCAAACGACCGTATTTACGGAACCTCTAGTATAATTCTACTCATTGATAAACGTGAACGCGACATTTCAGATCCACACCTATCCTGAAAATCCCTAGGCCTTTCCGTTCGAAAGTTATGATTTTCTATGCTTTCTATGGTTCTGGTCATGTGATCTGGAGAAATGTAGCTTGAATATATCATTGTCCATTAGTATAAAAAATTTCGTCACTATCGAATCTGTAGTTTTGAAATGATCAAGAAAACTATATTTCAAACGACCATATTTTCGGAACCTCTAGTATAATTCTGCTCATAGATGAACGTGATCACGACATTCGAGATCCACACCTATCCTGAAAATTTCAAGTCCCTAGGCGTTTCCGTTCAAAAGTTACATTTTTCTATGGTTTCTATGGTTCTTGTCATGCGATCTGGACAAAATTTCACATGTAGCTTGAACACCTCATTCTCCATTTGAGTGCAAAATTTCATCTCGATCAAATTTGTAGTTTTCAAGTAATCAGGGGAACAAAAATTTGAACGGCCATATTTACGGAACCCCTGGTGGACTTTGGCCCATTAACGAACTCAATCGAGGCATACGAGAACTGAACCAACACTGAAAATTTCAAGTCTCTAGGTTGTTCCGTTCGAGAGTTATCGTGCTTACGGACGGACGGACAGAATAGAGTTTTCCGACGGATTCGTCATCAGTGAGTCGAACATAGTCGATTGGGACCATTTTCGACTCAAAATTTGAAAAATACAGACATCGTGACGAAATGATATAGCCCTCGTGTAAGTAATACGAGCGCTCAAAAATACGGAATTTTAGTATTTAATAATTGTTTGTATCAATTTATTCTCAAATAAAATTTAATCTTCTTGTAATGAAATTTCATCAATTTTTGAATAAATTAAATTTTGATTATTTTATAATATGTATGTATTCATAAGAACATTCTATAGTGCAACCTCAATATAATGAAACTGATAGAAATTGTAAAATATTCGTTATATCAAGTATTTCGTTGGAATGAGGTTCGTTATATAGAGGTTAGATTGTTCTCAGATTCGTTTTAACGAGGTGAGAAAATATTTTTAATAATCTCAATGGCGAACGATTTCTACAAAAAAATTAAAAACACAAATTGATTAAAACACTGTATTTACTCGCACGATTTCAATCTTCAACAACAACTACAATCTTCTGCTGTTTAATAACAGCCCACATTCTTCGGAAAATTCAACTCAAATTTTAAAATTGTGGCTAATGTACTCGCAGGAATATCGAACTCTTTAGCGATTTCTCTTTTTTTTGTTAGGGGGGTTCTCGTCCACACATTCAGTAATTTTTATGTTTTTCTGTGATGGTTGAAGAACACTTTCGTTTTTCAGCTACCGTAATTTCTGAATTGTTTATAGCGACAAACGTGTTTGCATCAAATAGTTTCACGTGTCTCAACCTGCCAAAACATGCATTCTTGTTGTTATTGTCCAATAATTGTGTACTTTTGCATTTGATTGATTCGTTAAATGGGGGTAAATTATACTTTCTATATAATATTCTGCAATCATTGAAAATTCGTTATGAAGAGGTCATTAACAGAAAATATTCGTTATGTAGAGGTATATTTTACATAAACTCTTGCTAGGGTTATAGGGTATTTCGAAATATTCGTAAATCGAGAAATTCGTTATATTGAGGGTCGTTTTATCAAGGTTACACTGTATTATTTTATCTACTCCTATTGAATTATATATTCATTATGCAACTACTTTTGAAAAATAAATAGTATCTGTAAACAAACACCATGAGTTATAATAACTCTCTATCTCTGTGCTTCTGAATAAGCCGATTGGCCGAAAGGGAACAGTCCAAACATTGGTATTGAGGAGAAGTCACTTGAATAATTTCGACGTTTTCTCAAATTAAGTTGATACCTAATTATAATTGTGAATGTTTTGCTGAAAGAGATGGATTCAGATAGTGTAGATGAATTATTATGTACACCTCCAGAAATAAGACAATCACTCAATGTTACCATACAGAATTTATTGCCCGAAAAATCCCAAAACAAATATAAAGGTGTATACAACAATTTTCAAGATTGGTGTAGCAATAAGAATATTAAGTCATCGTTTACAAAGAATGGTCTTTTGTCATATTTTAGTGAACTTAGCACTAAATATAAAGCATCGCCCCTATGGGCTTCCTACTCCATGCTAAGAAGGACAATCTACATAAATAATGCATTGTTATAGGTAACTATTAAGATTTGTAAATAAAGTTCTTTCTCTGTACTTGCATCTTAGTATTTATTGTTATAGTCGTAGATAAAGTATAGTATTCAACTCGCGGTGATGTTCATAACTCACTTGATGAATTACAGAACTTCATCTGCGTGAGTTATGACCTTCATTACCGCTCGTTAAATAATATACTATTATGATATAATAAAATTGAATCATTTATAATATTTTGCATTATTTTGATAAAATCTTATTTTTTCATAGTAAGGGAGGGTTGAAGCCTTGAGCATTTTTTGACATTGAATTATTCAGGGAAAATCACAGCTCAGCATTATTCAAGATTTAGGGGATATAACTAAGGACTGTCAGAACATATTGCTCAAAATAGGGGCGTTTCCGCCGCCACTGGCGGAGGGGGAGATGCCCGGAAAAATTCTTATTTGGGCGCTTAAAAGAGTGCGCGGATTTGCGTTTTAAATTTCGTACGTTAAGCCGTTTCTGCCATAATGGATTAGGGCAGAGCCTGAGTGCGAGACGAATCTCCCAGGGCCCCTTTGGCTGTGCGGCTGACAGCAGAAGGCCCCCAGAATATCTCCTCACCCCGCCCCTCGTGTAGAGTCTGACCCTAATCTAGCCGGCTCTGACAGCACGCCAGCTGCTTTCTGATAAAGCTCGTCTTAGACTACGGTACTTATGGGTTATTTATGACCCGGCTCTAGAAATAGCCGCGGAATTAGTTGCGGGGCCCCGGTGTCTTCTGTTTTTCTGGATTAGATTGATTGTGGATCAGGAGATGTTGATGATATACGGCTCGGGGAGGACGGGAGTTGGGGTATTTTGCCAAAATTTCCTCGGATCATCACTTGAAGGAACGCTTTTATGACGGTTGGAATTAATCGTCTATGGAATGTTAATCTGAATTTATTGTGTCGAGGATATGTGAGAGATCTGATCAGTCTCAACTTTCAAGAAGATAAATGGTCAAGAAATTTTTCAACAGAACCATTCAAGTATCGAAAACGAAAGATTATAATTCAAGGATGCGCCAAAAATATAAAAATTTGCGAAAAATTCTCAGCTAATGAACTTACTATAACTATAATTAATAAATATTCCTTTATGTAATTTAATTCTATAATATAGGTACACCCACTCCGTATACATATTCTGTTATTTCTCAGTACATAAATGGATCGCCATCATTAGCATTATAATACGACATATCAATGCCGATTCATTTTGTACCTAATTGGCTGCAATTTGTGTTACACGAGGATATTCGGCTGATTCATCAGAAGTTGCATTGTTTATGTACTAATTACAGTTTGAAATATCTAGATTGATGTTGTTGGGTTGGTATAATTATTACTACGGATTTATCTTAGCCACCAATAGTAAAATACCCTTTGAAACACATGAAATTGGTTTATGTACATCGCACATCTAATTTGAATATGGAAAAATACAAAAATTAATTGGCAAAATTATTTTATTTGAGTCTCAAAAAAAATTGAATTTTCGTGCTTCATGAATTCCTCAAGCATTACTTTCCTCACAATTACTGAAATTATTGTGCTCTGAAAAAAATTCAATATTGAAGTTCTGTCGTGCACGAATCCGATAGTGGACACCTACCTTTATACTTAACACGTAATACTGATCCGGCGTTCTAACTGGAGTGGAGATGTGTAAAACTATGGTTTATATTCTTGTGAGTATCGGGAGGCTGAGGCCGCTGCCCTTTTCGGCATGGCCTCCCAGTATAAATCATGGCTCCTCTAGATTTATGGGTTTTAATACAAGAAATACAAAAGTTATATTCCCGGAAATATTAGTTTCGCGGTCGTAGATCAAACCGAAAAATGGGCGATGGTGACAAATACAAATACATCGTTCTGTCCTGGTCCAGCTTCATTTTATATAAGAAGATTTTCGATTAGGAAGAAAATCGAAAGTCACACCTCGAATATTTCTCTATTGGGACGTCTCTTTCAAGAAACACTATATACTGTATTGGGTTATAAATCTGTATAGGTCTAGAATACTTAGGTGCGCATACCCGGATGCCAATTTCTCAATAAATCAGCCGAAGCGTCCTCTGAATTTATGATTGGGATATAAACTTATTAAAAAACGGTATATGAAAAAATTACGAAAAGTACTGGCGTAAAGTCGGGAGCTTTTGAGCGCTCGTACATCCACCTTGTAGGTAGATTCGCCTTTTCCAGTTTTAGAAATCAATTGAAGGGATTTTCGACAGCTGTCAGCTGACCAATTTTTTTTCGATAATTTGCTAGAATTTTTTACGGTATCTATGGTCTTGATGATGCGATCTGGACAAAATTTTGCACGTAGTTTGAATACAGTATTCCTCAGCTAGGAGCAAAATTTCATTCCAATCGAATCAGTAGTTTCGAAACTATCAAAAAAATATTTTGAACGACTATATTTACGGAACCACTAATCTAATTTTGCTCATTGATGAACGTGACCGCGATATTCGCGATCCAAACCCACCCCGAAAATTTCAAGTTCCTAGGACTTTCCGTTCAAAAGTTACAATTTTCTATGGTTTCTATGGTTCTGGTCATGCGATCTGGACAAAATATTGTTTTAATATATCATTCTCGATTAAAATACGAAATTTCATCTCGATCGAATCCGTAGTTTCGAAATTATCGAGAAAACAAAATTTCAAACGACCGTATTTACGGAAGCCCTAGTATAATTACGCTCATTTCAGATCCACACCTATCCTGAAAATTTCAAATCCCTAGGCCTTTTCGTTCGAAAGTTATGATTTTCTATGGTTTCTATGGTTCTGGTTATGTGATCTGGATAAATGTAGCTTGAATATATCATTCTCCATTAGTATACAAAATTTCGTCACGATGGAGTCTGTAGTTTTGAAATTATCAAGAAAACTGAATTTCAAACGACCATATTTACGGAACCCCTAGTATAATTTTGCTCATAGATGAACGTGATCACAACATTCGAGATCCACACCTAGCCTGAAAATTTCAAGTTTAAAAAGTTTTAAAAATCCACATTAAAATTTCTTCTTTTCTTATTATTTTCTGTGTTTGCGCGCTTCTTTCTATGAACAAGAGAGTTATCATTTTGACCAAATGTCTGTAATTTTCGGATTTTAAGCCGGGAATTGTCTTTAACGATTGGGTTGGACACAAAGATGAAGAATTCTTTGTCAAATTCGGTTCTGTCCTTCCGTCCAGCCGTCCGTGAACACGATAATTCTTTGAAGAAATATTTTCTTTAATTTAGTATTCACTTATTAACTCAGCCAACAATTTTCACTAATCGATAGTTTCACAAAACCACTACACGTGTTTCGCCTTCGTCAGGTGACGAGATGAACTCAGTTGATGGAGCCATGGTATGGCGAAACACGTGTAGTAGTTTTGTGAATTTTTCAATTAGTGAAATCCGTGGGCTTAGTTTATTAGTGAATACTAAGGTAATATGGATTTTCATCAATTATCAGCCAAATCAATCTAATAACTAAAATTTTTCAATTTTCATTGTAATTTCGAGGTCTGAATGCGCTGGTCAAGTTAATGAGAGAAATCCGCCCAATAGATATTAAGAAGGATTCCAATAATTTGGAAAATTTCGATCTGGTCGAATTGAAAATTTGTTGTTAGTTGGAGTATAACGAAAGAAAAGTTCTTGTGAAGTTTCGAGGAGATTGCTTCAGTAGAATATTAAAAATAGAAGATCGACTATTCGCAATGTCCTGCTGAAATTAAGTGTGCACATATAAGGGATGGAAAAAATAAGTTCATTCAATAGTATAGTTCAGTGATTCCATCTATTGCAGTTTATGAAAATAAAATAACAGTATTGGTCATAGTGATAATGAACATTGAAGTCCGGTTTGAAACACAGCAACAAGGGTGCAAAAGCTCCTAACTTCGTGTCACTCTTTTCTCGATATTCTTAGTTTTAGGCGTGTGAAATTTAACATTCAATTTTAAACATCTAATTTATATTTGCCTGGTTATTCTGAAGAAAAGAATTGTTCTGAAAAATTGGCGAAAGTGGTTGATTATGAGGAAAACTCAGGAAGACGAACGCTTCCTCGCCATGGAAAACCCTCGTTTTTCTAGAAAGTTAATTCGGAAAATAACGACATTTTATACTTAATCAGAAAAAATCATATCAATAAATAAATTCGTCGTTTCTCGCGACAAATACTGGAAAAACGTATATGGAACAAATTTCTGTGCGTGTTCTTGATCATTTCAAGCGAGTTCTGAACGAAAACCAATCAGTTTCAGGAAATAGTTTCGGGAAGTTTGTTTAAAATAGATTTAAAAATTTTTGAATGTTATAAATGATTAAAAGATAAGAAGGCCTTCAAGGCACACACAAGACACCGGTTTATATTTGCTCATTCCTCGAAATAATTTCGATTGCAACCAATTTCCTAAAATTCCATGCCTTATAATCGACGACTCCTTCTGATATTCTATATATTGACCTTGAAATACTTCACAAATTTTCCCATACAATCAAGGTTGATCGTCCCCAAATTGTATGCGAAAAATACAAATTCGGAAAACCAAAAATTGATTTCACCTAACTCACTATCGCATTGTTTGCTGATTTTCTGGAAGTCCGAACATAGGTTACATGCACCAAGCAATTATTTTAATTATTTTAAAAACAAATCCGAGTTCCACGTCGATGATATCTCAATAACATGTCACGAGTTACTCGAAATTCGATTGATATTTGGTCTTGAAAAGGTAATTACGATCGATATCAATTTATTTTTTTTTAATTTCAAACATTTCGTCACTCAGACTGGAGAAATGGGTTTGAATATGTGAATTGTTTGTGCGTGTGCCAGCTTAATGAACCGAGTGAGTACTCACAGAAGAGAAACGAGAAATTTCACTGTAAAGGTTGATACATTTTTATTATATATTTCTCCTTCGATTTATATCAGTCCTCCCCCCTTCCAAAATTCAAGGAAATCACCTGGGCGTTTATACTCATTACGTGGAGATAATATCTCCCTAACCCTGTCGTGCTTTACCCCCCCACGTGAATTATTCATGTCGTCAAGCACTCAAATTATACGCAGAAGGAAGTGAATTTCAACAAATTATGGGCTACGAGAATTTCGACCGACGGAAGTTGGATTAAGACCTCTTGTTTTTCGGTGATTCCTCTATATGGAACGGAATCGGCAGCAATTTTTGGACATATTATTTTCTGGAGTTAATAGAGGAATGTTCCACAGCACGTAATACTGAATAAACTCGAATATTATGTATAGTCCATTTAAGAATTATTGACATCGAAGCAGGCCATGAACGTCCAGTCGAGGCTTTATTTCTGGTTACTAAAAAATAACTGAATTTCATCATAGAAATGGAACATAAATATAACCTATAAAAGTGTTGAGTATACGAATTATCGAATAATTAAGCTGGAATATTTCGATTGCAGTTTAAACGTGGGAATTCGGGTTTGAAAGCGCAAAAATATCGTGGAATGCTTTCATATGAAATTATCTGAACTTATCGTTGATATAAAAGTCAACCATGGAAAATTGAAGATCATTCAAATAAATATCTATTTACACTCAGGACCATGCAATATTTATTGGTATTGGAAATCTTGCAAAATTCTAACCATATAACTATTAGAGTACCATTTTATGTCAGGATTCAAGAAGGAAAATTAATGGAATTCTAGCAGTGGTGCAACAGAAAAACATTTTTGGATACTTCGCAAGCTCAGGGCCAAAAGAATGGATTGGAAAAAACGTAATAATGTATTAAGAAATAAGAGAGAAACAAAAATTAAGAATCTATGTAGTACATGAAGAATTTTGACATGAATTTTGTACCGAACTATCAGTACATGAACCAATTTGTGAATTATTTATTGCTCGATGTTGAATACTTTAATAAAGTCAATTTTTATTTCCATTCATTAAAACTGTTCATGAATTATTGAAAATATTATAATTGATGAGCAATTTGACAATTATTCAGTATACTTTTGAATTGGGAACAATATAGCATGTGTATTAGCAGAGGGAATGTGAACAGGGTACCATACAGTATAATTAATAAACTTGAAATATCTACGAATGATACAAGAGCAAAGATAAAAATATCATTGAAAACTTTGTTTCCACGTAGTGTAGTGATTTGGATGTGTTCATTGAATAAGCTGACATAATCCTATTGATGGGCATCCTTTTGCAGGGAAGGTTTCAATATTTCAATAACCCATTTATGAAATAATTCACCATTCATAGCAATCCTTATCATTAATACTACTGTCAAGAATCGGATCACATCCAGGTAAAAATCCATCAATTGTTCCAGCATTCAAAATAGTGCACCTTTTGCCTTCAGAGCCCTTGAATATACTCGGCATACCTTTTGGATTATTTTCTAGTGTCCACTGACAAATTTGAATATCCAAATTTCATCTGGATAAATGAATTTCGCATTTTGTTCCATGTATTCTCGGTATTTATCACAATACCGTACTATTTTTATTATATTTTTCTGTTTATCAGTAAGAATTTTCCTTCGATCAACTTTCTTGTATTTGTATCCAATTTTTTTTATGATATAATATAATGTTGACTTCGATCAATTGAAATCTAGGTGCTCTTTGGCCAGTTCGAAAAGGATATCTAAACTGATATATTCACTGTTTTTAATTCTAGCAAAAACAGAGTCATTCAATGTCTCTTTGAAGGAATAATCGTATCGCACAGGTTTTCTTCCACTGCTAATTCCAGGCTATAATAACATGCTAATATTCTGCGGACAGGGCTTGGTGAAATCTGAAAATTTAAGAGACATTGATCAATCAGAATACACTTTGAGTCGGTGAATAACATTTTACCTGAAACACTAGCGGAAATATATGCCAAATCTTTGAAAAACTCGAAGTAACACCGACAAACTGCCTGGCGTTCTCTTGTTAGGCGCGATGTATCCTGGTCAATTCCAGCCATTTTAATAGCATAAGACAAAAAATACTCAAATTCAGAGCAAATTTTTATAATTACATATTCACCAATATCTTCGATAAAATCATCAAAGCAAGATTTCTATGGGTAATGTTAGTGTTATTTCTATACCAACCTGAATTCAGCAACCCAAAATATCACTGAATAGTCTATTACCAACTTAAATTCGATTTTTCACAGCCATCCGAGATGTCAATAATTCTTAAACGGAGTATAGAAAAGTCGAACAGAATATACAGACATTAATTGATCGATAAGATTGTTATTTGTTCGGAAAATCCAACAACTTATATTTTTTTTCTTCTGTGTTGCTTCGTTTATTTTCTTCTCTTGAATTTTACACTTGACATTATCTTTGCTTCAACTGTGTTCAATCTAATGTTTTTCTTTTTTTTTGAAAGTTTTTTTCAACGTGTGATGTAGGCACAATGGCTGATTCCACTGTACCCCCTCTTTTTTGTCTCCTTCATTAGAACACATCTTGAAATTTCGGGAGAATCTAAAAATCGTATGACGATCAATCTATCTGTCTCTTTTCCAGGGCATTTCTCGGCACCTATACGAACTAATTAGATGGAATTTCATACAAACATTAATTTTTTCCAGCAATGGACGTTATTGGTCTATAAACCTATCAATGAATTTCGAGGGCAAAAATCAGTGAATCGAATAAAAAAAACTTGACGAGAAAATTACCAAATATAGAATGGTGTTGTCCACTTGCTCCAATAAATGTTAGCATTGTTTTATACTGGAGTGACTTTGATAAGCACTGTGTTTTTTCAGCATCCATGTATCCAAAAATGCAGAATAAACAAGTTATCGATTAAAATCAGATCTTTTTCCTAGCTTCAAGCGTCCAAAGTGTGTCTCTGCATATGCAAACGGCCTACCGCATTCCTGACACGACCGCGGAATATAAATTTATATAAATAAATACTGTCAATCGATTTCGATAATAATTATAGCGATTCACATTCAAGTCATAGATCGCGATGGTCGTAAATCCTGCATGCCACACAAACGGTGGCCATCTATTGTGAGGTCTAATAAAACAATTTGTCACACAACTAACGTATGAATTCCGTTGGTAACAATTTCATAGTCCACTTGATCGCTGTCCTATATTGAATGTTGACATGAACGTGCATCGCCATAGATGAGAATGCGCCAGTAGTCGCTGAATATTTTCTATGACCTCAACTTTTACCTTCGCGTAGGGTCCATCGCTTTCATGGCGATATCGATGGGTTTTATGATTTGTCTTTTATTATGGAGGTGACGTTGCACTACAACGAGGAAAAATTCCACATCAGCATTTGTTTAATTCATTATTGCAATGTCGTGAACAATATCTTCTCTCTCTGATCTCAACAACAAACATTGGAACCTAAAAAAAACAGGAGTAATGGAAAACTGCACTGGTTGTTATTTGCGCCATCTACACCCAACAACTCTGTAACAACCACTATACAAACCTGCTACCACGAAACAATAATAATTAGTTTATTGTATCCTTGTACGCCAATATACGTGTTACCATCAGTATTTATTATTTTTTTTTTTTTTGTTGAATAAATTAAATGATTGGCAGGTAGCCATATTTACAACAAAGCTAGATAATAAATGAAATATGTAATCTAAATAGCCTTAGTACTTCGATAACTTTTGTGTTAAATGTTTATCCGTCGCATTCTATCGATGATTATCAAAGTTTCCTGAATCCTAAAAAGTGAACATAAACGAGATCAATACTGGTTTCGACAGTCAAGGTCCCTACCCTAGAAACGTCGATTTTATTTACAGTTATCTTCATCTAACTGGATCGATCTAACATCCTGATTCGGGCATTGGCCGCTAGATGCGTAGGTTCGCTTTGTAACGCCATCGGTGGCGGATGTAGCTCACTACAACTATATAGCGCCCCTTTTTACCGACTGCGATCGATACGGAGGGGTCTGTCATCTAGCGACACCGATTTTCCGAGCGGAAAATTTGGGAAATAGAGATTCATTTTTCCAGAGTACTGTAAGCTACCGTGTGAGAACAATATCGATTCAGGCTACATGGGAAAACCATGAAAACTACCGAACGGTTTCCATTATGAATAAATATTTTCTGATTACAATCGAAATATTTTTATTACTTTATTTTAATTCAATTTTATTATTTATTATAACAGTTATATGTTATGTTGTTATGTAGTACATATACCAAATACCTAATGTTCATTAATGAATATCATAATTATAAAGGTATACCAACATATTTGGAATCTAATTCAAGTTGTATATTGATCAATAATGGGTGTAAATTGGAAAATAATAAAATATATTGTATATTTTATGATCAGAGTATATATTGGAATTTAAATTAGGTACTTACCTATATGAATATTGATAAACAATATCGAAAACTAAAAGATATAAAATGATATAAGATATAAAAAGCAACGTAAATGCGTATCTAAAATTTCATAATCGACTTCTACTACAACCTATACCTTTAAAAGCTATTAAATACCTTTAGTTTATAAAGGGGTATGAAAATTAAGTTTTTGAGCCTCAGGTATAAATAACCTATTTCATAATACTTTGAAAGAATTTAGTTTTCTTCAGTTGCAAAGTCTCATTATATACTATATGCAAAATATTGCAAAATACTCCCTTGAATCACATATATGAAATTTTTTTATACCTATATAGATAAAATATAAATTCTGGGTGCCTGATAATTGCTCATTTTATAAAGATAAAAAAAAAAGATCTAAAACCCCAGAAACTCGCAATAAATAACCCTATTAAAATATTGATGTAGTTTAGCACTGTATCCCTATTAAAGCCTCATAAAATTAAGACATCAATCAGATATTTCCATTTACGACTGTAATCCACCCGTCCAATGATTACAATATTGCCTGGTTCACGTTTACAACGTGTTAAATGCACATTACAGTCAGGGAATCGGTTTTATGGCATCGTAAACAACCCGAGAGAGGGCGCATGCTCTGAAGAGATTTCGACCTGGTGCCACCTCCAATAACAAACCACTGGAAAGGCTTTCGGACCGGCACCGCTGACACAGGGGCGTACAAGTCCGACATTTAAATTTTTATGGAATCAAAAATTTTTTTTTATTTCACGTCGAGTTTTGTATGAACTTATTTCAACTAATAATGTGAAACCGTTGAAAAATTATTTTCAGTATTATTACCAAAAGGGGAATTTAATTGATTTCTATGCCGTTTTCCTTTCTAATTCACCTATGAATTATGTTTGTATCGGAAATCCATACAAAGATTTGTATTTACCATATCAAATAATTCCTGTTCGTAGAATTATTCCTGGATTCATACTGCAGAAAAAACGATTTCATTATGATATTTTTTTCTGTTATTATCTGTCGTTCTCTTTTTGAATTCAACTCGAATATTCTTCTGATGGTGTATAAATTTGCTTATTTGTAAATTTTGTTTTCTCATTATGTTAATAATTTAATTAATCTTAATTCTTAACTATTGTTAAAAAATGAATTGATATATTTTAATATTATATCCTTCCTTTTGGCGTCAGAATATGAAAATGTTTCGGCTCATTCTTCGGAACGCCGCTGTTATCTCGATGTCACGAGGCGCTTCAGTTGAATTACGGCTAAATTGTTAGCGATATTGAATTAACTCTTTTATGGCCCACCAAAGCTATTACTTTTATGGTCTTTTTATGTGTTTAGTATGCTACTACAGAGGCTTTATAGTAGTTTAATTTGCTTTATTATGGACTAGTAATTCAGGCGATTATGTTGTAGTTAATCAACGCCCTTCGGTTATTTCTCCACTCTCATCTTAATTCATTCACACGTTTATTGTTTATTTGCATAGAAATCTGCCTCGGCTTGAACATAATGACTTTCCCACAATCTACCGGAGATCAGCCAGTTCTTTACATTTTAAATGAAACGCTTACAACGCGATGCGCATTTCAATTTTACATTCTTGTTTTTATCCGATTCTGCTTCATGATATATTCTTACAAAATTAATCGTTACAGGTTGCCGCTCTCAATGGATTATTTCAATTGCAAAACGATTTGGAGACACACTGTATTCTAAAAGGTAAGTTAGAAAATTTACAAGAATACAAGTTGCACAGATGAAGCTGATTATCATGCAGTCTTATATAAAATAAAAAACCTGTAAAACTTTTTTTGGGTAAATTTTGGGGGGCGATGCAAAATTTTCTCTGATTATTTTCGTTTGCATAACTCAATGTTGACGAGGAAAGAAAGAAAAATAATTTTTGTTTCGAATCCATTCAAAATAAAAACATACCTACCCACCTATTTGTTAATTTGTTGATCAACATTCTTATTTCTATTCATCTATCTATCTGGGAAATATGGGAAAAAATGTATCATGATTTTTGGATTTATCTTATAATCACGATTTTGGAAACCTTGGTTCTATGTGAGGTTTTTTTCCACTGATAATATCTTTGACAGTTCTGTTGTGAAAAAAATCAACACTGGAGTCGCTTACAACATTTTTTTTAAGAGAAAGGTGACTGCAATCCGCTAGAATCTGAAAAATCAGATAATTTTCAATAATTTATCATACCTATTGCATATTCCAAAGAAATGTAAGTTTATTGAAGACAGTCGATAATTAAATGTTGATAGAAAAATTACGAAAAGCACTGCCGTGAAGTCAGGAGCTTTTGAGCGCTCGTACATCCACCTTGTAGGTAAATTCGCATTTTCCAGTTTCAGAAATCAATTGAAGGGATTTTCGACAGCTGTCAAAAAAATTCTCAAACTAAGGCGAAACTCCAGACTTCATGTCAGTGCTTCAGCTGATCAATTTTTTTTCGATAATTCGTTAGAATTTTCTACGGTATCTATGGTCTTGGTGATGCGATCTGGACAAAATTTCGCAAGTAGTTTGAATACATTATTCTTCAGATAGGTGTAAAATTTCATTCCAATCCAACCAGTAGTTTCGAAATTATGAGGAACAAAATATTTTGAACGGCCATATTTACGGAACCCCTAGTCTAAATTTGCTCATTGATGAACGTGGCCGTGAAATTCGCGATACAAACCTATCCTGGAAATTTCAAGTTCCTAGGCCTTTCCGTTCGAAAGTTATGATTTTCTATGGTTTCTATGGTTCTGGTCATGCGATCTGTTTGAATGTAGCTTGAATATATCATTCTCCATCAGTATACAAAATATCGTCACGATCGAATCTGTAGTTTTGAAATTATCAAGAAAACTAAATTTCAAACCATATATACGGAACCCTTAGTATAATTTTGCTCATAGATAAACGTGATCACGACATTCGAGATCTGCACCTATCCTGAAAATTTCGAGTCCCTAGGCCTTTCCGTTCGAAAGTTATGGTTATTCTATGGTTCTGGTCATGCAATCTGGACAAAATATTGCTTCAATATATCATTCTCAATTGAAATACAAAATTTCATCTCGATCGAATCCGTAGTTTCAAATTTATCGAGAAAACAAAATTTCAAACGACCGTATTTACGGAACCCCTTGTATAATGTTGCTCATAGATGAACGTGATCACGACATTTGAGATCCACACCTATCCTGAAAATTTCAAGACCCTAGGCGTTTCCGTTCAAAAGTTACAATTTTCTATGGTTTCTATGGTTCTGGTCATGCGATCTGGACAAAATTTCGCATGTAGCTTGAACACATCATTCTCTATCGAGTGCAAAATTTCATCTCGATAAAATCTGTAGTTTCCATGTAATCAGGAGAACAAAACTTTGAACGGCCATATTGACGGAACCCCTAGTGGAATTTGGCCCATTAACAAACTTAAACGAGGCATTTGGGATCTGAACCTACCCTGGAAATTTCAAGTCTCTAAGTTGTTCCGTTCGAGAGTTATCGTGCTTACGGACGGACAGACTCGAATTTTCCGACGGATTCGTCATCAGTGAGTCGAACATAGTCGATTGAGACCATTTTCGGCTCAAAATTCGAAAAATACAGACATCGTGACGAAATGCCCTCGTATGAGTAGTACGAGCGCTCAAAAAGAGTAAGAGCTACCATATTTTGGCAATAAATCAAAAAATTAAACTTAACTTATTTCGTTGAGTTTGTGAATTGGGACTTGTGGAAAAAAATCCGAACAGTTTCTCAATCGGAAACCCTTAGTGAGGGTTTTCACCGAAATTTACAAAAAACTCATATTATTTATTATTTAAGCGAAAAAATGTAATGATAGAAAACTTGAAAAAATTCAGTATACTCAACTACCTATATCAAAACCCTAGAGAATTAAAAAATTTGATGAATAAAATCATCCCCAAATGATCCAAGATTAAAATCGACCAACCCCCGTATTATTCTCGGGTTATTTTAAGGTGAAAATTCAGGTTGATTAGTTCGCACAAAAGGAGAAAATATGAATAGATATTTATAACAGAATAACCAGATTAAAAAGGGGCAAGTTGGTTACTGGTATAATAAATATTCATCAATCAAGATAACTATAACAAAAGAATCGGAATTCCTTCTATATATACCTACCCCGGTTTCAGCCACTCGCGATATAAGTTCCTTTCAGACCACACTCTTCCTCTCTCTCGGCCTGGTCGGGATTTCATCGGCGTGAAAAGAGATGGAAAACGAAGCGTGAGTATGGTTTCAGGTAGGCTTGCCGAAAAAACCCCGAGGCCAAGTATCAAAAAGCTTGTTATTATAATAATAACATGCGCAAGAGTGGCTGACTAGATCGTAAATCAAAAATATGTCCGCCTGCCCGATCGGACGTAGAAATTGACTGATTTATCGGCTGAAACAGGCGGCCTATCTATTCCTTCTCGGTGCCCTCCGCAAAGAGAAAACGAAAATTACCCGTATTAGGTCATGTTTTTTGCTCGTCGGGACATCTACCTGAATTCACAAAAATTGGTGTTTAAATTTCGACCAGGGATTCTCCGAAATAACGATTGGAATAAACAAGCTGAAAATTTTCCATAAGATTCACTTTACCTCAATTTTAATCTATGAATATATCTCAAAACCCCAAAATAATACATGCTACTGATTAATATTCGAAATTCTTTTTGTTGCTATGGGCATTTTTCGATTGAGAAATACCCAATCAAAGCACATTCCAAATTTCGTGATTCTATGTTGTATAGTTTTCCGGCAATGAATTTTTATAAATTTCATCCCTTAGACGTTGATCGGGTTTTCGAATTGAAAAAATTGATAATGGATGGTGGTTTACTGATTTTGTTTTGAACAGCATTCAATAAGTTTTTTTCATTCTAACCTAAGTTGTCAAAATTTCAGGGGGGCTACAGAAAATTTCTGGAACGATTCCTGAAATATAAGTATACCGCGATAATGCGTTTGATTCCTTATTTTTTTCTTTTATCTCCCGATTTTACTGAATCTCCAAGATACAATATTTCTGTTCCACGTGGGTTCGAAACCGCTCCTGCACTGCCGAAATTACATACATTCAAAATTTCATAACCCAAGAACTGTTAGGGATTAAGCTTCAAGGCAAAAAATATTCGATTAATTAACATGATGTCAATTCACATTTCGTGTTTCATGATTTTATGTTGTAAAGATTTCATAATATGATTTTTTTTTAATTTCATCCCTTGGAGTTCGTAGACCGGATTCTCGAATTGAAAAGAATTGTAGGATAGTAACTGATTTGATTAGGAGCAATTTAGAAGTTCACTTTGAGACTTGAAGAAATGCAAAAAAAGTGATACAAATTTTTCTAATCGTTGTCATTCGAGTAATTTAAGTTACGCTTTTTGCGATTTTATGATTTTTTTGAGCGCTCGTACTACTTACTCGAGGGCTATATCATTTCGTCACGATGTCTGTATTTTTCGAATTTTGAACCTAAAATAGTCTCAATCGACTATGTTCGACTCACTGATGACGAATCCGTCGAAAAATTTGAGTATGTCCGTCCGTCCGGCCGTAAGCACGATAACTCTCGAACGGAACAACCTAGAGACTTGAAATTTTCAGTGTGGGTTCAGTTCCCGAATGCCTCGGCTGAGTTCGTTAATGGGCCAAATTCCACCAGGGGTTCCGTAAATATGGAAGTTCAAAGTTTTGTTCCCCCGATTACTTGGAAACTACAGATTTAATTGAGATGAAATTTTGCACACAAATGGAGAATGAGGTGTGAAAGCTACATGTGAAATTTTGTCCAGATCGCATGATCAGAACCATAGAAACCATAGAAAATTGTAACTTTTGAACGGAAACGCCTAGGGACCTGAAATTTTCAGGATAGGTAAGGATCTGAAATGTCGCGTTCACGTTCATCAATGAGCAGAATTATACTAGGGGTTCCGTAAATATGGTCGTTTGAAATTTTGGTTTCTCGATAATTTCGAAACTACGGATTCGATCCAGATGAAATTTTGTCCAGATCGCATGACCAGAACCATAGAAACCATAGAAAATTGTAACTTTTGAACGGAAAGGCATAGGACCTTGAAATTTTCAGGGTGGGTTTGGATCGCGAATATCGCGGCCACGTTCATCAATGAGCAAAATTAGACTAGGGGTTCCGTAAATATGGCTGTTCAAAATATTTTTTCCTGATAATTTCGAAACTACTGATTGGACTGGGATGAAATTTTGCACCTAGCTTAGGAATAATGTATTCAAACTACGTGCCAAATTTTGTCCAGATCGCACAACCAAGACCATAGATACCGTAGAAAATTCTAGCGAATTATCGAAAAGAAATTGGTCACCTAAAGCACTGACATAAAGTCTGGAGTTTCGCCTAAGTTTCAGAATTTTTGTGACAGCTGTCGAAAATTCCTTCAATTGATTTCTAAAACTGGAAAATTCGAATCTACCTACAAGGTGCATGTACGAGCGCTCGAAAGCTCCTGCTTTCACGGCAGTGCTTTTCGTAATTTTTTTTTTTATAGCTGCGTCCAAACTTTAACTATGAAAATTTAAGGCAGTTCACATAAAATTCCAGGAAGAAATGTTGAAATTTATAAGGGTTTTGTTAAAAAAAAGAGAACCACACGAGGAATTTGCATTCAAAATTGAACATCTACGCGATGGAACACTTCCATAGTGCGCTGGATTTTCTGGAATCATCCCTTGAAAATGTGAACCTTTTGTGATTAGGACGTTTTAAATTCATAATTGAAATTGGATTTAACACAATTTTATCAACCAGCTAAATAAACTTATGATATTCAAATTTCGATCGATGATGGTGGCTCCCCTTTTTCTGCGTGTATATACAGGAAGTCTCATGGCGGCCAAAGGCAGGTGCTGGAGACGTTGATAAATAGTGGTCAATAATGGCAGCTCTGTTTTCGTTCCTACGGCGGTATTTGGAATATCGGTATTTTTCTTTCAGACCAATGCAGGTAACTGTGGCGGGTGGTTCAGAAGACACACCCCTAAATATGGCAGTACCGATTTTATCTCGGCTTTAAACGTCAATTACACGGTTATTAGAATGATTTTGTTATCTTAATGATCTGGGTTATGGGTTCTGGGAGATAGGGATGAGTAATTCTGTAAAGAATACAGATTTTGGATGCACTCCCTCTTCGCCAGGTTTTATACCTACTCAAAAAAAATATGAGCTATGAAATAAAAACAACCAATGGACTCATGTGATTTGATAAGATTAAACTTGGCTAACTTCATTCTTATGTGAAGTTATACCCATGTATCAAAAGTGATGAAATAAAATTTTCCATAGAAATTTAACCTTTGAATGCGCTAAAAACATAACGCGAAATTTTTAGCCGAGATCATCCGAGATATCGCAACAACCACGATCAGATAACCATGGCGGCGTTTACAG
Source organism: Aphidecta obliterata (assembly GCA_963966015.1). Taxonomy (NCBI): domain Eukaryota; kingdom Metazoa; phylum Arthropoda; class Insecta; order Coleoptera; family Coccinellidae; genus Aphidecta; species Aphidecta obliterata. Next base: position 13,021,395 of record OZ014435.1, on the reverse strand, counting down.
GGTGTCGTCTGGACACAGTACTGTCCATTGTGCTGTCTTTCGTATTATCGGAGAAGTGCAAGAAAATTCTGCAGACGACCAAGACTGTCCGACGGTGAAAACGTCCGCCGAGCTCGATGGCCAAGAGGAGACAGGGCCGTATTATCGATAGAATTATAATGAAATCATTTAGGATCTTAATTGGTGCCTTATTTCAATGAGAAGGAAACTATTCTAGTTGTTATTATCAGGTCTGGTGATGTTATACTGAATTTTAACCAACCGGAGTTGAATGAAATTCAATGGGATATTTTTTACCTAAAACCTCTATTCCAAATGGTTCGTGAGTTATGAAATTTTGAATATTAATCGAAACCATTCGACTGTTGGCAATTCTTCGATCTATTTTTCTTGGAATAGGTTGATGTATTATATTGAATATTTATGGGATGGAAGAAAAAAAAATCTGGGGTGTAAATAATAACATTCGTCTGAAATTTGCTGCGTTTTTTCATGAACAACCAATCAATGATTATTAGATTGATCCAAATTCATACTGTATATTTATATGGAATAAGGAGCTTGGAGGGGTATTTGTTATTTATAATAAAGAAGCATAAGAAAATATTTTTCTCGAACCTTACTGAAAAACAAATCATAATATATCACAGAAAACCTGACTTTTTCATTATTGAATTGGAAAATAATCACAATTCTAAATTCACCTATGTCAATAATCGATGGTGGAGAAGCAGAATAAATGTCTGAGTTTTTTTCGATAATTTAACTCGACCATTATTTTCGACTATCAAACTTTGGTTATTTTCTTCGTTTTTCTTCTGTGCAACATCCTGAGAAGGGAAAAAAAATTTATATTCTTTTACGTCCATTTCCAGATTGAACTTACTCTAAAGAGGAATAGTACGTAGATGGTACTCTCTAGTTCTCTGAGTTATATCCCAGAGTGGTTTTATTTCCTAAACGGCGCGGTCTTTTGGATTTCCCTTGTGGTCAATTTAAATTTATCGTCCTTTTTTTTCCGATGGAGGACACTCAACACTCCAGTCGTTTTCCTGTAATACACAATGAAAAACATTCAATTGAACAATGAATAATGATTCTCACCCCTCTGAAGAGATCCAAGAAAAGAAACATGAGGATTGGTTCGCAGTAGAGAGAAAAACTTCGTTTAGACATCTTGCGGTGGCATAAACTAGCTGCAAAGGCTAAAAAGGCTGGTTTCCTCTTCTTCTCCTCTTTTCGAAAATCTATGTCGATTGGTTGAAATGCTATAAACGAAGTTGCCGTATAAATAACAATTAATCGATACAACTGAAATATTGAAACACACCTAGTGAGCCCCTGTTCCGAAAGGTACAAATAAAAGACACGTGGCTTTTGCATAAGCTCTCGCAAGTTGTCCAAAATGTCTTCGGCCGAGTTGACAGCACCAAAATGATAGGTCGGTATTTTCTTTGAGTGCTCCTCAAGGTCAATTCGACGAAGACTATTTTTGGTTTTCACTACGAGAAGAAGTGACTGAGTTTTATTGATGTCTGTTTAGATTTTCGACTCAATTTCGTACTAATTGACAATTTATGAAAAAATTCTCCATCAAAGTTGTTATGGGACATATTAGAAGCCCTCATTTTATTTAATCAATTCAAGAATATGTTTTATGGATGTAAAAAGTTAAATTAAAATATTTATTAATATGCGGCGTGAAAACAAATTACAGACTAGTGGAATTGTTTAATTATACCACCATCAGATGATGTAGCAAGATACGGGCGCAAAGAGAATACTCTCAATGTTCAGGGAATATATTTTCACATTCCATAATATCAGTACGAATTTGACGGATTTAAACAATGTTTTCACAGCAAATGAGCACAATCTCGTGAAAAGTGCGCAAAATAGTGCGGCTCTGACGTTGAAAAACGTTTTTTATTGTTCATCTAGAATCTAGATAGAGTCTTGAATAACTTTTTCTCTTTTTTGATGGGCTCGACGAAAACAGCTGTTGCACACAGCTACATGCGTTTGCAAAAATATCACTTATCGCGCGGAATCATTAATTAGCACATAAAGAACTTTTCCTTCAATAAACATTCCAGTTAATTTGTATAATTTTTTAGTTAATTTATTACCTTGTTCCGCCATCGTAGGGTCCCGCAATCATCTCATATTTATAAGGCAGAAACGCAGTCAGATAATTGCGTAATTATTATTTCCATAACCTCTCTCAGATCGCAGAATATAGCGTGGTTGGAAATGTCAGAATGTTAATCAGATATGGAAGTACAACGGCTTCTGAAAGGGGAGGGGGGAAATATTTCTCGGATAAATGTTTCCTCTTCTCAAAAACGTCATGTAAATAATGTTCATTCATTTTTGTTTTATTTTGTACTTTTGAAAAAAAAACGGTGAAATCATACAGATATCTAATGAATTTGAAGCTCCTTACCTCAAAAGTTGATGCCTCGGGTAGAAAAAATTGGAAAAAATAATATCATTCATGAAAATTTTCATCTACCCATTATTATTGATACTAATTAGGGATGGTAAGATTTCTTGTCTTGCTTGTCATCTTCTTGGGTTGTTATTTCTTAGCAGGACAAGAAGTATTCACTTCTTGCTCTTGGTAATTACTTGCTGGCTTACTTCTTGTCTCGCTAGCAAGACTCTTGCTTGCTATTCCTTGTTTTTGCTGGCTTGGGGAATCCCCGGCTCATTTTTCATGCTATTTGCGTAACTGTTGTGATTTGTGAAGTCAAACATGTTTCCATTTGTTATTTTTCTTTCATTTTTTGAATGGCAAACTTTTTTTTTACTGGGGATTTTGGAATAGCTTCTTTTCTGCAGATAGATGGTAATGCGGAATACAAATTAGGTTGAATAAGTCATCTTAGAAAAATTTCAAAACTTAAATCTGCCTGAAAATTTGAAATTAATTTTGAGTACAGATACCTAAGATTTTCTATGAAAAAAATGAAATACATTTGAAAGCCAAACATCCAATGAATTTCAAGATTTTTTTTTGAATTATAAGTATTATTATTATTATTATTTAGTATTGAGTTCATATTTAAATTTGTACCTATGTGTATACTATTCGAATCAAATGTTGAATATTTACTTCATGTCTTTCAGTTGGTTATCTACAGGAAAACAGTTTAACTCTCTGGTTTTTTTAGGAACATTGCAAATTTCTTGGCAAGAAATCTTGCTCTTGCTAAGGTAGTTCATGTCCTTGTCTTTTCTTGCTCACCTACTTCTTGTTCTTGAAAGAAGCAAGTCGAGAAAAAGCAAGATAAGAACAAGAAGTTTGTGAAACACTAATAAATATGAACATATGGGAAGGGTGTGTAATTAATATTGTTCAGAATTGTATAAGTGAATCATTTGGTTGAAAATATTTGCAAAGTGTTTCATCTGCCTAGGCTCTCTAGTGAATCAGATGAATAGTGATTCTAGTATTTTATTATATTTCAATTTCATTATAGTTAATGAATTTCTTTGTCTCTTGCACTCTTATTGATCCAAAATAGTGTACAATTCAACGAAACAGAAGATTTTTTTCTTTCAATATGCTGTATTCAAGGTCGAAATCTCAGGGGTATTCATTTCTCAGAAACTTGTTGCAAGTTTTTTAGTTGTTCACGGTTCAACGCCCAAAAAGCATTGCCAGCGCAGCTGCCAGATTGTTCTTCTCAAAAAACATACCTACTTCTATTCATAGCTTATGGAATTTGGGGGAAGGTCAAAAAATGTTCGGGACTATTTTCTGTCGAAACCGATGCGTTTTGAAGGTTAATTATAGGTCGAAATATGATTTATTAGCTTTATGTTTTGTTCCAGGGATACTCGACAGGAAATGAAATCTATCTTAACTACATAATTTCGTTATTTTTTCCCCTGTTTTCAAATTGTTTCGACCTGGTCCAAACTGAGTCAATTTCTGAAGTATCCTCTAGGTAAAAATTCCATTAGGTTATCTCGTTCTCAACGACGAATCTTCAACATTCATATTTAATTCAATTATATTAACGAATTTTCGGGGCGTTCTTTTCGTTTCGAAAAATACACAATACGTAAATCACAAAAACAGGCTATAAATCATCATAATTGGACTCGAGATATGAATCTCATTAATTTAATTCGGCTGTTATTAAACGAAGGTCTATTAATTATTCAAATGTGAATACTGGACCGATTTGGATATTTTCTCACGTGACTTCCAAATGACCTCTCAGGACATTTTTTCCGAGATATGCGGAGGAAACATTGATTGCTATCAAAATGGCGACTACAATGGCGGATATAAACTCTATTGAATTGAGAACAACTTCTGTTAGACGTTTTTTTTCTGCAATCTGACTTGACCTCGCCAATTTTTCGAACATTGAACATGTATCAAAGTGCACATTCAGAAGACAGCTTGTTATCGCTCATATTTAATTGGACCGAAAGATTTTCACTGTGACCTAACTAAACCCTAATTATTTTTGGAACATCTAACATGTTTGGGAAGCACTTCCAGTACAGCATGATTTTTTTTTGGATTCAACATGATGAAAGAGCATTTTAATTACAGCATGTTAATCCCCCGAAATAAAAGGACGCGGGGACTATAACAATAACCGAATTTTCAACGTGGTGCACACCATCTTTCACAATTTTTCAATAATTCTCTTCTGTCAGAGCCAAGTCGACGTACGCTCGCCAATTAATAAGATCTGGGTTCCGTCCTCATCCGGTGGAACTGCGGCCCAAAAAATGTATTTCCTCCTAGGCCTCGGCGGTTTAATGAGTTATGATGTCGTAATTCAAACGCAAGAAAGAACCGGGCGTCGCGGCGCCCCTGTAGGTGGTCGTTCGGGCGGGCCGCCACGCGGTGACGGCGACGCCGAGGGCCGCGTGCGTGCCCCCAACACGCGAGGGACGCGTCGAGGCGCAAAAGTCGAATGACGATGATTATTATTTTTTATTTCAAATGAGCGTCGCTGTACGGTCGATGGGACTCCGGATTTCGTCACGTGTTGTTTCTGTTGATTGACCGGATTTTCGTTGGGATAAAATGCTGGAAATTATGGTTGAGGAATTGTTATGAATAGCTGAGTAAGTTATTGCAATGTTTCAAAATTTTTGTTCATATCATTTTTTCTGCTTCCTCCTTTCATATTAACTTGTTTAGTTCATAAGGTTCAGTATTGTCTTTTTGATAGGTGAAAGTGTAAGAGTAGCTTTTAGCTAAACTTTCACCTAATAAAAACGATTTATTATTATTATTATTATATACGATAGTTTTGAATTATCTACCATTTTTGAGCGCTCGTACTACGAGGGCTATAACATTTCGTCACGATGTCTGTATTTTTCGAATTTTGAGCCGAAAATGGTCTCAAACGGCTGTGTTCGACTCACTGACAACGAATCTGTCAAAAAATTCGAGTCTGTCCGTCCGGCCGTCTGTCCGTATACACGATAACTCTCGAACGGAATGTCCTAGGAACTTGAAATTTTCAGGGTAGGTTTGAATCTCAAATGCCGCGGTTAAGTTCGTTATTGGGCAAAATTCGACCAGGGGTTCCGTAAATATGGTCGTTCGAAATTCTGTTCTCCTAATTACTTCGAAACTACTGATTAGATCAAAATGAAATTTTGCATCAAGATGGAAAATGACGTCTTCAACCTACATGCAAAATTTTGTCCAGATCGCATGATCAGAACCATAGGAACCATAGAAAATTATAACTTTGTAACGGAAAAGCCTAGGGACTTGAAATTTTCAGGATAGGTTCGGATTGCGAATTAAGTGGTTACGTTCATCAATGAGCAAAATTAGACTAAGGGTTCCGTAAATATAGCCGTTCAAACTATTTTTTTCCTGATAATTTCAAAACTACTCATTGGATTGGAATGAAATTTCACACATAGAAGAAGAATAATGTATTCAAACTACGTGTCAAATTTTGTTCAAATCGCATTACCAAGACCATAGATACAGTTGAAAATTCTAGCGAATCATCGAGAAAAAAATTGGTCACCTAAAGCACTGACGTGAAGTCTGGATTTTTGCCTTAGTTTGAAATTTTCTTTGACAGCTGTCAAAATCTTTTCAATTGGTTTCTAAAACTGGAAAATGCGAATCTACCTACAAGGCGGATGAACGAGCGCTCAAAACCTCCTTACTTTACGGCAGTGCTTTTCTAAATTTTATTGAAAACAAATAGTATTTCATCAAATGATCAAATAACATTTCCAGGATCTAAAATCAACAGTTCAGTAGGTAATTTTATCGTGCCAAAAATTATGCAATATCAAAGTTTCCAGAATGGTTTTTTTCGAAAAAAATTCAGAAAAACTTTCTTCATTCGCAAAACTTCATATAGGTGTGTATGAATAATAAATTTTAATTTCCCTCGAAATTTCCACAATTCATATTTTTGATATTTTTTTCGTAATGTTTGCCTTCAATAATTTATTCATCGATATATTAAATTTGTGAACTTATCGCATAAAAACAGTTTTCACGTTTTTCCAGGAATTCTCAATGGTTTTCCTCATCGATGTATACAACCAAAGAAAATTTCTGATAAAAATGCTTTTACCAAGTACAGATCGCTGTAACAATCCAACAAATCCCGCTCTACCCAGAGCGCCTCTGACGGCGACACCCCCGAACTAGGCGAACAACCCTGCTTCTACGAAGTGCCGCTAGAGAGCGACACAGGAAGGGGTTGTCGAAATTTCCCATTTCTTCTCGGCGGCAACATTAAAGCGTACGTTAGGGGTTGCAGGGTAGTAAACGGCAATAAAGCGAAGTTTTATCACTTTATTATGGACCTAAGGCTGGGAAATCTTGACAAATGGCAATTGAATTTTTATGACGGTACTTGTTACTTGTAGAGTTGAATATGCCGTAAAATCAAGGGTTTGATGGCGAACAGAAGTGCAACTTGTTGGATCATCTGGAAAATGATGATGGATGTCGCATATATTTATTTGATATGATTGCGATCTTGGTTCATTATTTCCAATATAAAAATTTGGAATCGTTCGAGAAAATTTTTTTTACCCTCCCTGCAATTGTCACACAGTTTACGTTGAGGGTATTGAAAAATATAAAATCGAAAAAAAAAATTTCGTTCGACTAAATGAAGTTTGCTACAAAATTTAATCCATGAAAATTGAAGACGAATAATCAAGGAATCAAAAAAAAATTCTCACGGAATATCCATTCAACATAAAATCATGAAATTTGTGTTTGTACTATTTTACTCAATTGAAGATATTTCAACTTTATAATAACAGTCCGAAATTGACAACGGTTTCTTGTTCGTCAGGACACCCTGTATAACATAAGACTTATTGATCCTGGTCCATCAAAAGTTTATACGTATATTTCATCAGAAATATGCTGCTATTCCCACGCAAAAATCTCCCGAATCCGTCACGTGTAAATTCGATCAAATTAATGAGGTTCTCTGTTCCAGGTAGGTGAAACAATCCGTCTTTCTATGGTTAACGGCCAAGGGAACCCAGGACCGAACACGGTGAGTGCTAAGGTTCATTTTCACATGAGATATAGATCCCTGGACTTAACCGGCCTACTACGGTTTGCCCATATGGGACCACGTCAAGCCACATGTGATATGCATTTAGCACTTTGGCCGAGCTTTCTAAGGGTAGCGATGAGGGGGTAATTAAGGGGTCCTAAGAGAGGGAGGTGAAAACTCGAAAGCTTTTGGCAATTAGGAAGTTGGGCTTCGGTGGAACACTCCCGATGGATGTTAAGTTGGAAGAGGGATACGTTTTTACTATGAATTTATCTCGAGAAACGGAAGTTCGAAAATTCGGATGGAATGAACAATTGTTCAAAATTTAACTATGATTTATGATTGAATTTTGTCAATTAATATTTTTTCAGTTCTAAATCGATCTAGTTAAACACAGAAAAAATATTTCATTCATATTCACTAAAATATTCAACTAAGAATGCTATCAGTTTTTCGAAATGGCGTCAAAAAAATTTCTCCCGAAAATTTGTTCTTTTAAATATAGAAAATATGAAATGGAAAAAGTAGGGAGCGTACGATAAATAATTGTACGAAATGTAGGAAATAACTGGCGTTAAAAGACCCATGAAACAGTCCAATCATTTACATTGCAATAATTGCATTTATTACAATAATATATTGCACGTCATGTTTTTCTCAATTTTATTAGTTGAATTGCTAATAAAAAAAAAATCTTGAATATCAGGACAATCTTTATTTGGTTATGAATTTTCAGAAATTCTTTACACTTTTTAGTTCGTTTTGAAAACGTAGTAAATCAAAATTTTGTTTTTCTTTCAATCTATTTTCTGATTTTCGTGTAAAATTTTACAATCGATTTTCAACATCGTTATGAGATTATGACCGAGACAAATTGCAAATTTCACATTTATTTCAGTTTTTGCGCGCTTTTTTTCTTAGAACAAAAGCGTTTTCATTTGGTGAAATTCCGTCCGGTCAGCCACTCCTCCGTTAACGCGGAAGAAGAGGCCCAGAATTTCGAAATTTTCAGGGAAAATACTTTGAGATCTGAATGCGCTTATTGAGTTAGTAAATATGTAAAAAACGGAGAAAAGTTTCGAAGATATAGTCTTTTTTCTGAACATTATAATTTTTTCCATTTTTGATAATCATCAAAAAAAATAGAAAGTTTTTCAATTTTTGAAAAAGTTATGAGCCAGCCACGTCTTGTCTCTTTTCGTACAAGGTTTTTACCCCTCTCAACTTCCATAAGCATAGGGGAGAAAAATGGACCTCGATATTCTGAATACAGGGTGTTACAGAAATATAATCATCGAAAAGAATTGAAATTCTTCCCATTCATTAAAAAGTTATGGCCCCTCCACAACTATTTTCTTTTTGTACAAGCTTTCTACTTTCTGTCCTCTCAAATTTCAAGGGTCGTGGAGGAAAAGAATGAACTCGTCAATATAATCTTTATTTACTCCTTTTGAATAATATATTCATTATTCAACTACTTTTGAGCAATTAATCTGAAAACAAACACCGTGAGTTATAATAACTCACTGTTTCTGTGCTTCTGAACAAGCCGATTAGCCGAAAATAAACAGTCCATTATTGGTATTGACTGATTGAATAATTTTGACGTTTTCTCAAATTAAGTTGATACCTAATTATTATTTTGAATGTTTTGCTGAAAAAGATTAATTCAGATAGTGGAGGTGAATCATTATGTATACACCTTCAGAAATAAGACAATCAGCCAATGTTACCATACAGAATTTATTGCCCGAAAAATCCCAAAACAAATATAAAGGTGTATACAACAATTTTCAAGATTGGTGTAGCAGTCAAGAATATTAAGTCATCGTTTACAGAGAATGTTCTTTGGGCATATTTCAGTGAACTCAGCACTGAATATGAAGCATCAATGTATATAGACTTTCTACTCCATGCTAAGAAGCACAATCAACATAAATAATGCATTCTTATAGGTAACTATTGAGATTTGTAAATAAAGTTCTTTCTCTGTACTTATATCTTAGAATTAATTGTAATATTCGTAGATAAATTATAGTATTGAACTTAATGGTAACGGTAATGGTCATAACTCACTTGATGAGTTACAGCACTCGCCTTCACTTCATTTGCAAAATAATTATAATTTATCACCTTTGAAGCAGAGTCTTAAAATTTGCTATTCGACCTGTCGCATCCCAGTAAGCTGCCAAATTTTTCCTAAGCCGATCGTTGCCCATTCGCGTCCTTCGTCGTTTAACAATCGCGGGATTGAAACCTCTTCATATAAATTCGTTATTTATACTAATTCCATGATAGATATATTCCCAGTAGAACTCCCTGTCAAAAATTTCCGAATCGGTCCCACCTACTCGAGAACGAAACCCTGTTCTTCGAGAAAATTATTGGTTCCGGAGTGGGAGTCTGCCCCTGCATAAGTTTCCCATGAAAACTCAATCTCGTTTCTGTTATTTAGGAAATTAGGGGGATAAAATCGACTCCATGTTACTTTCCAACGAGTTACGCCTTTTCCTTGTAGAAGTTCGACCGTTCACGAATTCTCTTAATACGGGCGGAATTATAATTGTAAATCCCGCGGGTTCGAGCCCGGTCTCTCCTGATTGTACGTATACCTTGTGCGAGTTTCTTGGGCGTAAACATTAATCGATTGTTCGGGAGGTTTGTGTCCGACTATAAGTTTGATTCACCTCGAGTATTTTTAGTTTATCATTTACAATAGTGAACGTTTTGGTTAATTTCTTGGGAATTTAAAATCATGAATGAAATGAAGAAAAAACAACCATCCACCGTGTGGTAAACTTTCAAAACCATCTGTGATATGGAAATTTGAATTATAGCTTTGGTCTCACAGTGTTCAGAACTAGTTCGGAACGATAGTAAACCTAGTTCCGAACTGATTCTGAAATCTGGGCTAACAAATCTGATATTCCATTAAAAGTTTCGGAGAAAGTAGAATTCAAAAATTGAAGAGAACAAAACCACCTTTCACTATTCGAAAAAAAACCTATCTGAATGTGACACTTAGAAGTTGTTTACACGTGAGGCGTTTTTTACTCATATAGAAATTATTTTGGTTCATTATTCCCAACAATGAAACATTTTAATCCTACAGAGAATTTTATTGTTAACGTTCTGGGTAGTGCAGAATCAGAAAACTACGGATAAAATATTCAGAAATAAAACAATATAAAATAAATACATTATTTCACAGAGAAAGGGAGAAAATACCGGACAATAACAATATTAACTTCGGTTGAAATTAAGAATCTTCAAAAATTAGGAAATAAAAAATAATGAAGAAGCGAAATTTACAATATTTACATGCTTACCCTAGACTACCGTTCACTACATACTTACTGAACACCAACAAGTTATCCATACTCCATTCACAAGAAATATGACAAGGATGACAGTAATATCTTCATGGTTATATTTTCGCCTTACGTACTGTCAGTTTAACCAGCAACTTTCTTAATTCACCCTACTGTTATTTTACAACGACCCTCTTGGAGTTTTACCTAAATAAATTGTGTAATCGTTTCTGAAAACGTAATGTTATCATTGTTCCTGGAAAAGTGAAAGTTTTGAAGGTTCCTTTATACTGAGCGCTTAGGTAAAACTTTCTTTTCCAGGTTGGGAACACATTCAGTGAAGTCTTCGTACGAATCAGTTCTCTATTTAAGAAAATAAGATGATAAATTCGACCAATGTTGCAGAATTTCTGCTCAATTTTTGTGTGATGATTTGTTATTTTTGCATGACGTTGATTTTAATGATTCGATATAGACGTATGAGAAATATAGCGAATCCGCAGTCTTTGAGATTCTTGTAACGGAGAAGTGAGTTTGAATTTCGAAAAGTGACAAACATTGAGTTTTTCTCGATATGAAAGGTATGTTCTGATAGTAATCATTTCACTTATCAATCAATAATAATATATAAATCTGCAGAATCAAAATAGAACATAACTCGCTGTGAAGATAAGAAGAAAGATCATTTACATGAAAAAAAAAACTTCGACATTGAAGAAGACATAGAAAATAGCACCGAAATATAGATTTTAACAATTGTGATATTTTTATTTTTATTAATTGTGATTATTTTGATCACTTTGCTGTTCCTAGTTTTGTTCATCAGAATTCTGTAGTTTCTTATATATATTGTATTTTATTCTCATTGCTTCTGATATTTTTCTCAAGCGGAGCTTTTGCAATTTTTTCAAATCATTTTTGTTAATACTTTGATTTGGTTATCAGTCCTCTAAATTTTTGTTCTTCAGTTGTAATAAAATTCACAAAAAGTAATTTTGCCAGTTCAATTGTATTCTTCTGTTTTCAAGCAATACTAGTAGCTAAACCAAGAAACTTTGTTTGGATTTTAGAATATTGCAAGGGTTAATGATGACACTGATATTTTCATGGATATTGTATTCTAGCCGTCTGTAAGCACGATAACTCTCGAACGGAACAACTTAGAGACTTGAAATTTTCAGTGTGGGTTCAGTTTCCGAATGCCTCAGTTGAGTTCGTTAATGGGCCAAATTCCACCAGGGGTTCCGTAAATATGGCCGTTCAAAGTTTTGTTCTCCTGATTACTTGAAAACTACAGATTTGATCGAGATGAAATTGTGCAATCAAATGGAGAATGAGGGGTTCAAGCTACATGTAAAATTTTGTCCAGATCGCATGACCAGAAACATAGGAACCATAGAAAATTGTAACTTTTGACCGGAAACTTCTAGGAACTTGCAATTTTCAGGATAGGTGTGGATCTCGAATGTCGTGATCATGTTCATCTATGAGTAAAATTATATTAGGGGTTTCGTAAATAGGGTCGTTTGAAATTTAGTTTTCTTGATCATTTCAAAACTACAGATTCGATCATGACGAAATTTTGTATACTAATGGAGAATGATATATTCGAGCTACATTTCTCCAGATCACATCAGCAGAACCATAGAAACCATAGAAAATTATAACTTTCGAACGGAAAGGCCTAGGGACTTGAAATTTTCAGGATAGGTGTGGATCTGAAATGTCACGTTCACGTTTATCAATTATCTTAATTATACAAAGGGTTCCGTAAATGCGGTCGTTTGAAATATTGTTTTCTCGATAATTTTGAAACTACGGATTTGATCGAGACGAAATTTTGTATACTAATGGAGAATGATATATTGAAGCAACATTTTGTCCAGATCGCATGACCAGAACCATAGAAACCATGGAAAATTGAAACTTTTGAACGGAAAGGCCTAGGAACTCGAAATTTTCAGGGTGGGTTTGGATCGCGAATATCGCGGTCACGTTCATCAATGAGCAAAATTAGAATGAGGGTTCCGTAAATATGGCCGTTCGAAATATTTTTTTCCTGATAGTTTCGAAACTACTGATTGGATTGGAATGAAATTTTGCACCTAGCTGAGGAATAATGTATTCAAACTACGTGCGATTTTGTCTAGATCGCATCACCAAGACCATAGATACTGTAGAAATTTCGCATCGAAAAAAAATTGGTCAGCTGAAGCACTGACATGAAGTCTGGAGTTTCGCCTTAGTTTGAAATTTTGTTGACAGCTGTCAAAAATTTCTTCAATTGGTTCCTAAAACTGGAAAATGCGAATCTACCTACAAGGTGATGTACGAGCGCTCAAAAGCTCCTGACTTCACGGCAGTGCTTTTCGTAATTTTTTCATACACCCTCCTGTTATTTCACAACGACACGGTTCTGGAATTCTACCTAAATAAATTGTGTAATAATTTCTGAAAACGTAATGTTATCTTTGTTCCCGGAAAAGTGAAAGTTTTGAAGGTTCCTTTATACTGAGCGCTTAGGTGAAACTTTCTTTTCCAGGTTGGGAACACATTCAGTGAAGTCTTCGTACGAATCAGTTCTCTATTTAAGAAAATAAGATGATAAGTTCGACCAATTTTGCAGAATTTCTGCTTAATTTTTGTGTGATGATTTGTTATTTTTGCATGACGTTGATTTCAATGATTCGATATAGACGTATGAGAAATATAGCGAATCCGCTGTCTTTGAGATTATTGTAACGGAAGAAGTGAGTTTGAATTTCGAAAAGTGACAAGGAATGAGTTTTTCTCGATATGGAAGGTATGTTCTGATAGTTCATTTTACTTATCACTCAATAATAATATATTAATCTGCAGAATCAAAATAGAACATAACTCGCTGTGAAGAATTAGAAGAAAGATCATTTACCATGAGATTTCGAGAAAAAAAGTTTCGGAAATGAAGAAGACATAGAAAAGAGCACCGAAATATTATCATTAAAATTGTAATATTTTTATTTTTTTATGATTATTTTGATCACTTTGCTGTTTCTTATATTGTTCATCAGAATTCTTTAGTTTCTTTCATATATTGTATTTTTTTATCATTGTCTCAAATTTTTTACTGGCAGCGAAGCTTTCTCCATTTTTTTTATTCATTCCTCGTCACTAATTTGATTTTGTTATCATTTTTGTTAATTTCAGTTATTCAGTTGTTGTGATAAAATACACGAAATATGATTTTGCCAGTTCAACAATATTCTTTCGTTTTCAAGCAATACTAGTGTCTTAACCAAGAAACTTTGTTTCGGAATTTGGAATATTGCAAGGGTTGATGATGACAGTGATACTTTCATGGGTATATTCTAGCCTCACATACTTTCAGTTTAACCAGCAACTTTCTCAATACACCCTACTGTCATTTTACAACGATCCTCCTGGAATTTAACCTAAATTAATTGTGTTATAATTTCTGAAAACGAAATTTAGTCATTAAGAATTGTGATATATTTTTTTTATCATTTGCTGTTCCTGGCTTTGTTCATCAGAATTCTGTAGTTTCTTTTATATATTGTATTTCATCATCATTGTTTCTCATTTTTTTTCTGGAAGCGAAGCTTCTTCTTTTCGAGTTATTACATTCTTTGATTTTGTTATTATTCTTGTGAATTTTTATTATTCAGTTACTGTAATAAATACAAGAAACGAGATTTTGTCAGTTCTATGATAATATTCTTTCGTTTTCAAGCAATACGAAGTTATATCAATATTACAAAAAAAGTTTCCAGTCAGTGGGTGGGTGTGTTTGGATCGCGAATGTTGCGGTCACGTTCATCAATGAGCAAAATTAGACTAGGGGTTCCGTAAATACGGCCGTTCAAAATATTTTTTTCCTGATAGTTTCGAAACTACTGATTGGATTGGAATGAAATTTTGCACCTAGCTGAGGAATAATGTATTCAAACTACGTGCGATTTTGTCTAGATCGCATCACCAAGATCATAGATACTGTAGAAATTTCTAGCGAATCATCGAAAAAAAATTGGTCAGCTGAAGCACTGACATGAAGTCTGGAGTTTCGCCTAAGTTTCAGAATTTTTTTGACAGCTGTCGAAAATTCCTTCAATTGATTTCTAAAACTGGAAAATGCGAATCTACCTACAAGGTGGATGTACGAGCGCTCAAAAGCTCGTGACTTCACGGCAGTGCTTTTCGTAATTGTTTCATACACCCTCCTGTTATTTCACAACGACCCTTCTAGAATTCTACCTAAATAAATTGTGTAATCGTTTCTGAAAACGTAATGTTATCTTTGTTCCCGGAAAAGTGAAAGTTTTGAAGGTTCCTTTATACTGAGCGCTTAGGTAAAACTTTCTTTTCCAGGTTGGGAACACATTCAGTGAAGTCTTCGTACGAATCAGTTCTCTATTTAAGAAAATAAGATGATAAGTTCGACCAATTTTGCAGAATTTCTGCTTAATTTTTGTGTGATGATTTGTTATTTTTGCATGACGTTGATTTTAATGATTCGATATAGACGTATGAGAAATATAGCGAATCCGCTGTCTTTAAGATTCTTGTAACGGAAGAAGTGAGTTTGAATTTCGAAAAGTGACAAGGAATGAGTTTTTCTCGATATGGAAGGTATGTTCTGATAGTTCATTTTACTTATCACTCAATAATAATATATTAATCTGCAGAATCAAAATAGAACATAACTCGCTGTGAAGAATTAGAAGAAAGATCATTTACCAAGAAATTTCGAGTAAAAAAGTTTCGAAAATGAAGAAGACATAGAAAAGAACACCGAAATATAGTCATTAACATTGTAATCTTTCTATTTTTATATGATTATTTTGATCACTTTGCTGCTTCCAACTTTGTTCATCAGAATTCTTTAGTTTCTTTCATATATTGTATTTTTTTATCATTGTTTCAAATTTTTTACTGGCAGCGAAGCTTTCTCCATTTTTTTATTCATTCTTGTTAATTTCAGTTATTCAGTTTTTGTAATAAAATTCACGAAATATGATTTTACCAGTTCAACAATATTCTTTCGTTTTCAAGCAATACTAGTGTCTTAACCAAGAAACTTTGTTTCGGAATTAAGAATATTGCAAGGGTTGATGATGACAGTGATATTTTCATGGGTATATTCTAGCCTCACATACTTTCAGTTCCACCAGCAACTTTCTCAATACACCCTACTGTCATTTTACAACGATCCTCCTGGAATTTTACCTAAATTAATTGTGTTATAATTTCTGAAAACAAAATTTAGTCATTAAGAATTGTGATAAATTTTTTTTTATCATTTGCTGTTCCTGGGGTTGTTCATCAAAATTCTGTAGTTTCTTTTATATATTGTATTTCATTATCATTGTTTCTAATTTTTTTCTGGAAGCGAAGCTTTTTCTATTTGAGATAGTACATACTTTGATTTTGTTATTATTCTTGTGAATTTTTATTATTCAGTTACTGTAATAAAATACAAGAAACGAGATTTTGTCAGTTCTATGATAATATTCTTTCGTTTTCAAGCAATACGAAGTTATATCAATATTAAGAAAAAATTTCCCAGTCAGTCTTACATCTTAATGCGAGAAATTTCGATGAAAATAAATATATCGAAAAATAACCGTGATTTGAATCAGTGATTTCGACGAACAGCTATCTGTCCATAATCCCTACCTGAACCGCCTCGAGCCACTTCGAACCTAATACAATATGCGCGCAATTTCCGAAGATTGAAAATTTCTAATCTCTGCCCTATGCCCGCCCGTCAGAAGATGATGAACGGGTTCGAACCCCGAAGACGTTACTTATGCGAGGATCGCCCCGATACGACATTGAAATGGGTTACGGGACGGACATGATTCACGGCCGAACTTGATATTTGATTATTGGATCGCTAGCGAAATGCTAGCGTTACTCTGGGGGGACGACGGAGCGTAGCTGGGGGGCGGCGCAGCGAGGGGGTGGCATGGGTCACCGATCGGAATTAGCCCGCCGATCCGAAATGTCGTCTGGCGCGCTATCTGATCGTGAAATGGACTCCCCGATCCTCGAATAGCGGAATTAATTAGTTGTGGGGGTTGGGGCGAGGACGGGGCGGTTGGGGGTGGAAATCGCGGAACCGAATTTGCTTATTTCTAACAACTGTCAATTAATGAACTTTGTTTGCCGGAGTAATTTTCTATTGAAAAATGTTTTTTTTTTAAATGGATTGAAATTACTACCCCCTTTGATTAGTCCTCATTCACATTTTTTGAATAAGCTAAACTCATTTTATTTTGGTTTCTTATTTCCTGATAATGAATGTTTGGAATTGTCCTAGGAAAAAAATGATAACCTCCCTGAAATGCTAACCCCCCCCATGCCCCCTAAAAATTCTAATTCAGCTTTGGGTAAAGTCGAATACAAAAATCGAATATGAAAATTCGCATTCTGATGAACGAGACATGTATTAATATCGCAAAGCTCTTCTTCCTAAAAATAACAAGTAATAACATTTTTAGTATTAAAAAAATTACGAAAAGCACTGCCGTGAAGGCAGGAGCTTTTGAGCGCTCGTACATGCACCTTGTAGGTAGATTCGCATTTTTCAGTCTTAGAAATCAATTGAAGGAATTTTTGACAGCTGTCAAAAAAATTCTGAAACTTAGGCGGCGAAACTCCAGACTTCATGTCAGTGCTTCAGCTGATCAATTTTTTTTCGATAATTCGCTAGAATTTTCTACGGTATCTATGGTCTTGATGGTGCGATCTGGACAAAATTTTGCAAGTAGTTTGAATACATTATTACTCAGCTAGGTGCAGAATTTCATCCCAATCCGCTCAGTATTTTCGGAACTATCAGCAAAAAAATATTTTGAACAGCCATATCTACGGAGCCCCTAGTCTAATTTTGCTCATTGATGCTCCTGACCGCGATTTTCGCGATTCAAACCCACCCTGGGAATTTCAAGTTCCTAGGATCTTCCGTTCAAAAGTTACAATTTTCTATGGTTCTGGTCATGCGATCTGGACAAAATATTGTTTTAATATATCATTCTCGATTAAAATACAAAATTTCATCTCGATCGAATCCGTAGTTTCGAAATTATCGAGAAACCAAAATTTCAAACGACCGTATTTACGGAACCCCTAGTATAATTCTGCTCATTGATAAACGTGAACGCGACATTTCAGATCCACACCTATCCTGAAAATTTCAAGTCCCTAGGCCTTTCCGTTCGAAAGTTATGATTTTCTATGGTTTCTATGGTTCTGGTCATGTGATCTGGAGAAATGTAGCTTGAATATATCATTCTCCATTAGTATACTAAATTTCGTCACGATCGAATCTGAAGTTTTGAAATTATCAAGAAAACTAAATTTCAAACGACCATATTTACGGAACCCCTGGTATAATTTTGCTCATAGATGAACGTGATCACGACATTCAAAATCCACACCTATCCTGAAAATTTCAAGTCCCTAGGCGTTTCTGTTCAAAAGTTACAATTTTCTATGGTTTCTATGGTTCTGGTCATGCGATCTGAACAAAATTTCACATGTAGCTTGAACACTTCATTTTCCATTTGAGTGCAAAATTTCATCTCAATCAAATTTGTAGTTTTCAAGTTATCAGGGGAACAAAACTTTGAACGGCCAAATTTACGGCCCATTAACGAACTTAACCGAGGCATTCAGGAACTGAAAATTTCAAGTCTCTAGGTTGTTCCGTTCGAGAGTTATCGTGCTTACGGACGGACGGACGACTGGACGGACAGACTCGAATTTTCCGACGGATTCGTCATCAGTGAGTCGAAACTGGTCGATTGAGACCATTTTCGACTCAAAATTCGAAAAATACAGACATCGTGACGAAATTATATAGCCCTCGTGTAAGTAGTACGAGCGCTCAAAAACGGAAATATATTATTATTTATGGTTCAGGGTATCTCAGATTTATTTTATACCTATTTCTTAATCAACCCTTGTGTAACATTTGTAGCATTTTTCCATTTCAAATAATATAAATTCATCATATTATTATGCAATTCGAATTACAATAATATCATGCATTATGCCAAGTCTCCACCTTCTCGGCACGGTCATGAATATTCCCAGCCGAAACGGGGCCAATTGAAACGAATCCATGTGTTAGAAAGAACGCGCAACCGTTATGTATTTACTTATAAAACTGACCACCCACACGGAAAGAACATAGGCAAGGTATATAATTATAAAATATGATCGTTCATGCAATAAATTAAATGATACCATCTTGGTTGGAAAAATAGGAGGGGGAGTGTACGAATTAGTGAGTTTGCGCACGCCTGGGGGATGAAGAAATACAAACAGCCTAAATGGACTGGTCAATGTAAATGAGGTGATGAGATATGCATATTCAACGTTTTGACGAACTTCAGGTGTTTGATTAATGGTTGAGGTATATTTGATTTATTTTTCCTTGTCATGGTTTAGGTAATTAAGCTATTTTTCTCTTGAAACATGTAGGTATCGAAGTATTTGTTCCTGAAACATCTAGTAAATTGAAATGAGACAAACAGTAGTATATCATTTAACGAGCGGTAATGTAGGTCAGAACTCGCGCAGATGGAGTTTGCAACACGAGCCAAAGGCGAGTGCTTTAATTCATCAAGTGAGTTATGACCATTACCGCAAGTTGAATACTATACTAAATCTACGACTATAACAATAAATACTAAGATACAAGTACAGAGAAAGAACTTTATTTTGGAATGTTAATAGTTACCTATAACAATGTATTATTTATGTTGATCGTGTTTCTTAACATAGAGAAGAAAGTCAATACGAGCGATGCTTTATATTAAGTGCTAAGTTGACTGAAATATGCCAAAAGAACATTCTCTGTAAACGATGACTTAATATTCTTACTGCTACAAAAATCTTAAAAACTGTTGTATACAGCTTCATATTTGTTTTGGGATTTTTTGGGAAATAAATTCTGTATGGTAACATTGTCTGATTTTCTTATTTCTGAAGGTATAGGTACATAATAATTCATCTCCACTATCTGAATTCACCATTTTCAGCAAAACATTCACAATAATAATAAGGTATCAACTTAATTTGAGAAAACCTCAAAATTATTCAACTCACCTCCCCTCAATACCAATAATGGACTTTTCCCTTTCGGCAAATCGGCTTGTTCATAAGCACAGACACAGGGAGTTATAGGATTGAGTTATTATAACTCACCATGTTTGTTTAGAGATACTACTGATTGCTCAAAAGTATTTGAATAATGAATATATAATTCAATAGGAGTAGATAAAATTCAATGTGAAATAATCTGAAGAATGATAAGAGATACAACGTAGCAATTAGAACAATGGAATTTGGTTATTCTACCTGTTTTAGTATTTATTTATGTAATTATGTATCTTATTATGTATTTTTATCTCTATATAGCTTTGTTAATGTTTTCTATATTATTTTTGACTAATTTTTGAGCGCTCGTACTTCTTATTGGGCGCTCGTACTACTTACACGAGGGCTATATCATTTCGTCACGATGTCTGTATTTTTCGAATTTTGAGCCGAAAATGGTCTCAATCGACTATGTTCAACTCACTGATGACGAATCCGTCGGAAAATTCGAGTCTGTCCGTCCGTCCGGCCGTCCGTAAGCACGATAACTCTCGCGTTCGAGAGTTCTGTTGAACCACCTAGAGACTTGAAATTTTCAGTGTGGGTTCAGTTACCAAATGCCTCGGTTCAGTTCGTTAATGGGCCAAATTCCACCTGGGGTTCCGTAAATATGGCCGTTCAAAGTTTTGTTCCCCTGAATACTTGAAAACTACAGATTTGATCGAGATGAAATTGTGCACTCAAATGGAGAATGAGGTGTTCAAGCTACATGTGAAATTTTGTCCAGATCGCATTACCAGAACCATAGAAACCATAGAAAATTGTAACTTTTGAGTGGAAACGCCTAGGGACTTGAAATTTTCAGGATAGGTGTGGATCTTGAATGTCGTGATCACGTTTATCTATGAGCAAAATTATACTAGGGGTTTCGTAAATATGGTCGTTTGAAATTTAGTTTTCTTGTTAATTTCAAAACTACAGATTCGATCGTGACGAAATTTTGTATAGTAATGGGGAATGATATATTCAAGCTTCATTTCATCAGATCACATGACCAGAACCATAGAAACCATAGAAAATCATAACTTTTGAACGGAAAGGCCTAGGGACTTGAAATTTTCAGGATAGGTGTGGATCCGAAATGTCGCATTCACGTTCAACAATGAGCAGAATTATACTAGGGGTTCCGTAAATACGGTCGTTTGAAATTTTTTTTTCTCGATAATTCGATCGGAATGAAATTTTGTATTTTAATTGAGAATGATATATTAAAGCAATATTTTGTCCAAATCGCATGACCAGAACCATAGAAACCATAGAAAATTGTAACTTTCGAACGGAAAGGCCTAGGATTTTTAAATTTTCAGGGTGGGTTTGGATCGTGAATATCGCGGCACGTTCATCAATGAGCAAAATCAGACTAGGGGTTCCGTAAATATGGCCGTTCAAACTATTTTTTTCCTGATAGTTTCGGAACTACTGATCGGATTGGAATGGAATTTTGCACCTAGCTGAGGAATA
Source organism: Aphidecta obliterata (assembly GCA_963966015.1). NCBI lineage: Eukaryota > Metazoa > Arthropoda > Insecta > Coleoptera > Coccinellidae > Aphidecta > Aphidecta obliterata. Next base: position 12,999,917 of record OZ014435.1, on the reverse strand, counting down.
ATGTTTTCAAACTACGTGCAAAATTTTGTCCAGATCGCATCACCAAGACCATAGATACCGTAGAAAATTCTAGCGAATTATCGAAAAAAAATTGGTCAGCTGAAGCACTGACATGAAGTCTGGAGTTTCGCCTAAGTTTCAGAATTTTTTTGACAGCAGTCGAAAATTCCTTCAATTGTTTTCTAAAACTGGAAAATGCGAATCCATCTACATGCATGTACGAGCGCTCAAAAGCTCCTGCCTTCACGGCAGTGCTTTCTGTAATTTTTAACGTTTCAATACGAAAAATAGGTATTCATTCTTTATACTTCATTCATCAAAACTTAAGTCAAATTCATATCCTCCCTTATGAAAAACTGATCAGATAAGATCTGTCACGCAAAGAGACGTCGAACCGTTCCTCACATATTTGAAAAATTCTTGTCTAAAGAACTTCGATATTCATAGATCACTAGCCTGATCAATAATGAAAAAAAATTCGAATATAATTCCATTCATTTTCCAGGAGATAATAAAATGTAAATTCAATGCTCGTAGGACTTCCATTTTCCATTTGTCTGCCTGGAAAAATCGCATGACAAACTTCTGACGTATCCGGATCGTAAATCATTCCACGGCAATTCCCCGTAAATTACATATTAGGAAAATAAGTTCAATTTTCGCAGTCCTTAATTTTCCAGCGTCGTCCCCGCCGACCACCCCGCACCCTCGTCGACATGTCGTGTCTGGACGCCGTTAGGGACGACGGCGGGCGTCGGTTCCGCGGCCGGGTAAGAGACACCTTATGGTACCGGAATTACCTGGACGATTACCGAATTCAACTCGTGTTTTCGAATCAGATACACGGCCAGATATCTTCATCGCGTTCCGTGTGCGCGATGGGCTTATCTCTGGCCCCCTTTCCACTCTTCTTAATGAATATTTATTTTAATCAAACGGAACGTGCGGACGGTGCCTAATAACGGGGGGCGATGATAAAAAATTCGGTCGACGTTATATTTGGGTATTTGAATTTTTTTAACTTCGAACTGATTTGGAGATGGTGGCAAAGTTTTAGTGTTCAAATATCGAAAGCGAACGATATTCGGAGAATGGACATTCAAAATACGTCCCTTAACGAAATATTTGCATTCTTGATTTTTTTCCTTTGTTGAATTTTCCATTCCCAGCTCAAATTTACTTTGAATGAGGGTATGTTCAACAGTTCAATACACTCGACTAAAATTCAAGCAAAACTCGATGAAACTAGGTATGTATATACAATCATATCAATCCACCTCTTTGCTTGCAACCCCTACCCTTCAAATTTGTATAGAGAAGAAGGGTCGTTCGATGTCATTAGAAGGGTTTTTCTGAATATAACAGAAAAAGATTCCTGTACGATTCCTTTGTACGTTTTGTTTGAAATGTTCCTAAAAATAAATAATAATGTAACCAAAAATTGGTACGTCTGAGTAACAATTTAAATAATAACATGTTTCATTATCGTTAAATGAGCTCATTATGGAATGAAAATGCAAAATGAATGGTAACAGTAATAATTGATAACTGCCTGAAAATGACTTATTTGCGAAGAGTAGAGTCAATTTTTAAATCTACTTATCTGGAAAAAGGTCATTTCCACCTATGGCCAAACCACTTTTTTTTCACATTGCCTACCTATATTTCTATTAAACTTGTTCCATTGAAGTCGTTTATCATTTCTTCACGAACGTTCCTTTTTTTTTATTATGATATAAAATGTTATTTTTACAACCCGAAATTTCAATGACGATGTCCACATAAAATGCATCCAAATCAGTGTCATATCTCATATGTGTACAGTTCTTTTTGAATTCTCTCTCAAACACGACATTTTTGAACCGGGTACAACATTTTGATGAAATATGTTAAATAAACAGATCCATATTCAGACCACCGCTGTGCCTTGAGCAAAGCCGATGAATAACTCTGAACAAGTCAATCTGAAATTAACCGTTCTCGACGAAATTCAATGTTAACCTCACCGATAGAAATTCCCAACCTGTTCGTTGTTAACACGAATTTTAATAATTTACGATGTCAATCTGCGATACCAAGAGAATATAAATGAGGGAAAAAAGACCAATTCAAAGACATTATGTCAACATAAATCACCAGAAAAAAACATTGGAAAATTTCGGCGACATTCAATGAATCACAGATGAGGACAATTTATTTACAATAACGTGCCTGTTGATGGGTCAAATTGGCCAATAGGACAGTTGTATGATGTGCCCCCAGAAATATTTTAATTAAATTATTTTAGGATACAAGAACTGAAACTTTCTCAGCAGGGTCTTCTAAAAACAAGAATTTAATTAATAATAAGGAATACCTTTCTGTTAATAAGACTCGAAAAACATACATTTTTCACTATTCACCACTTCTAACGGTAACTCCAGTGGAATCAACAGTTCAACACTGATGGAAACTTCAGAAGATCCGTAGATAAAATGGCAACACGGCATTCCAGTTTCAAATATGGTTCGTCATGATCCATACAAAGGAGAGAAGGGACGGTCAGAAGTGTCACTTGTGCGACAGGGATGAAAAATGGCCTCCGTTTCAGTAGCGGTATTAGTGATGGATAAAGTAAGAGGGGTCCGGACGTGTATAAACAAAAATTCTCGCTCACCCCAACCCCATATAGTTTTCGTTCAGAAATCGAATTACAGAGGGGTGCCAAACATAACCTTCCGCGACGAGAATGTTATTAGTACGCGGGAATACAAACATTCGACGTTAATTTTGTTGATGTTGAATCTGAAATCATGCAAAGAATGTGTTGTGAAAATTGAATTTTGTGGTTTGTCGTTTTTGGAAATTTTCTTGTGTTTTATTCAAATCAATGTATATATTATTTTCTGATTAATAAATTGATTTTAGTACACTGTTTATTTCGGGGAAAACAAATACCTAACTCTTCGCAGAATTTGGAGCAGTTTTGATTTCGTTTTTACCTGATTTTCAATATGATATTAAAACTGGCTCCGAAAGACTTTCGAAGGTGCGTCAGTTTTTACTTCCAATCCCTCTGATGTGGAACCCGGATCCCAGATGTTATTTTCTCTGGCACATTGTGTTCGGTTAAGTCGTAAATATCATCCATAATCGCTTCATCGGCGAAGGGCATTCTTTCTCGAAAATTACGGTTTTTATCTACAGAGTAGAGAAGTCATTTCGGGACCTTAATTACTGGGTATCATATATGGTTTATGTTTCAATTCGGTTCCCTTGGAATTGACGAAATTCATAACAGAAAACGAATATGAAAAAGTAAATTATTCGAATAACCGTGCGTTGTTTGTGAAGTGTCCCTTTATCGCATTGAGTGCAGTGTGTGAGGAAGCGCTGAAAGAAAATCAGAGTATTATATACAGGGTGTTTTTAAGGTGAGGCATTTTTTTTGGAAGGTGCTAGAACTTTTTTGATGAGAACATTTCGCCGGAAGTTGATCATATAAAATATTCAATTTGAAAAAAGTTCAACAAATCTTGGGCATAAAGATCTTAAGATCACTCTGGATCGTGTTATCTTTCTTTCAGAAGATCTCCCATGAATCACGGTGCCATATGCATTCCAGCCAGTGAATAAAGTGATGGATTTCATCGCGAATTCATATATTCTCTTCCAACTTTTATAAGGGGATTGTTCCTGAAAGGTTTAATTCTTAATGTTCAAACTAAGGAGAGGAAAAAATACTGATTGAAAAAAATTAGGTAGTTCACAAACTCACCGATAAAATTGATCCAAATTGTTTCCAGAAAGTGTTCTGAATAGTCACCATTCGTTTGATATGCACAAAATCTTGCCCGGCGTATTGATGTGATAGTTGCTGCATGTATAACATTCGTTTAACACGCTGCAACACACATCAGTTTGCTCACGGAATAATGTCACAAAGATTTTCAATGCTTAGTTCTTTCGCACTATTCACCTCACTGTACTCAACTCGAAACTAATGTTTTCAAATGATCCCTAAGGAAGAAATCACAGGGGTCGAAATCGGAAACTCGCACAAAAATCATTATGCATCATAGGTGATTTCCCGTATACAGAAATCGGACACCAGGTAATTTTACACATATAGATATCAATACGAACCAGGTCTGGGCTGAGAATTTTTTCGATTTCGGCCCTGGTGAATATTCAATATGAACAATTTTTGGTGATGACATATTTGGAGGAATTCTAGCACCCTTCAAAAAAAAACCTCACCTTTGAAGACACCCTGTATTTTATGGTATTTACTTGACACTTCACGAAGTTTGCACTGAGACAAAAAAGAAATACTTTTCTGCACTAATATAAATAAATAGTTTAAAAGCAATTTGAGTTGAGATTTGATTAATCTTCGGTCATCGAAGATAATTTCATTTTCTAGTATATAGCGCATTCATATCTTCGAGTATTTCACCCTAATTTGCTCAATGTAGAAAAAATATTATATGCATCTCGCGTGTGAAGTATCAACACACTTTCATAAAAAATTATTTCTATATCAAGTGAGATGAACTAATTTTATAAAGAATTCGAGAATGCAAAATCATTATCATTATATAATTTTTTTTGGCGCAGTTACTGTTACATCTAGTTCTTCAGATAAAACATTTGTGTTTTGATTTTAAAAAAGTCCATGTTAACTTCAAACGACAGTTTAAGAAGAATATTTTCCTATTTCTCAATCACATGACAACAACATCGTCCAATATTCTAATTTAAAACTTTAATCATACTTTATTTCTATAATCTTTATCCATTTGCAGATAATTTTTGTCGTATTTCGAATTCCCAATCACCAATGATCAATCGAATAGAGTTATTAATTTGTTCCAGTAGATAAGTCTTCAATGTTTTTGAGCCCTCGTACTACTTACACTTCATTTCGTCACGATGTGTGTATTTTTCAGATTTGGAGCCGAAAATGGTCTCAATCGACTATGTTCGACTCACTGATGACGAATCCGTCGAAAAATTCGAGTCTGTTCGTCCGTCCGTCCGGCAGTCCGTATTCACGATAACTCTCGAACGGAATGTCCTAGAAACTTGAAATTTTCAGGGTGGGTTCGAATCTCGAATGCCGCGGTTAAGTTCGTTATTGGCAAAATTCGCCTAGGGGTTCCGTAAATATGGCCACTCGAAATTTCGTTTTCCTGATTACTCGAAACTACAGATTCGATCGAGGTGAAATTTTGCACTCAGTTGGAGAACCACGTGTTCAAGCTACTTGCAAAAATTTGTTCAGCTCGCATGACCAGAACCATAGAAACCATAGAAAATCATAACTTTGGAATGGAAAGGCCTAGGGACTTGAAATTTTCAGGTAAGGTGTGGATTTCGAATGTTAATTCGCAAAATTAGACGAGGGGTTCCGTAAATATAGCTGTTCAAACTATTTTTTTCCTGATAATTACGAAACTACTAATTGGATTGGAATGGAATTTCGCACATAGATGAAGAATAATGTATTCAAACTACGTGGGAAATTTTGTCCAGATCGCATTACCAAGACCATAGATACCGTAAAAAATTCTAGCGAATTATCGAAAAAAAATTGGTCACCTAAAGCACTGAGGTGAAGTCTGGATTTTTGCCTTAGTTTGAAATTTTCTTTGACAGCTGTCAAAATCTTTCCAATTGGTCTCTAAAACTGGAGAATGCGAATCTACCTACAAGGCGGATGAACGAGCGCTCAAAAGCTCCTGACTTCACGGCAGTGCTTTTCGTAATTTTTTTGTCTTCAATCAATAACTAGGTTGTCTGTGGTATTTATTGCGCACTTGTTTCTTTGAACAAGAGCGTTATCATTTGCCCGCATTTCTTCAATTTCCGAGTTTTGAGCCGAGAATAATCTTGAACGATTAGGTTTAACCCACTGATGAATTCGCGGTTAAATTCAATTCTGTCCGTCCGGCCGCAAACACGATAACTTTCGGAAGGAAAGGCTTAGACTTCTGGAATTTTCGAGGTCCGAATGCGCCAGTTGAGTTCTTAAATGGTCAAACTCCGCTCGATTTTTCGACAAATATCGAGCTGCTTGAATTCGGGAAGGATGGAAAATAGTTCTTTTCAAAAACGTCGGCAACTCAGAAACTACTATTCAGCATATCCCGCTGAATAAATGAGTTAATCAAAATTCAGCTCTACCGCTTTTCCACGTCAAATGAAAATTGTTTTTTTCTGATATGGAAATTCGATGGGTAATAATTCTGCGATTCCATTTCTTGAAATTTATGAAAATAAAATGACGGCCGGTTAGATTTAACAGTATTTTTTCAGCAGTTTACGTGAAATTTCTCAAAATTTGACATCTCGAATTTCGGATGAAAATATGGTGAAATATACCGATCCAGAGGTTGAAACTGGGTGAATACCATTAAATATGCCTCCTTGTAATAAATACAAAGCATTATTTTCAATTTCGATCATTTCGAAGTACATGGATGGGTGACCGCTTTGGCGATGAATTCAAACAAACGCGCAAAAGCTGCTGATTTCACAACAGTGCTTCTTAAAAATGTCCACTATGGGATTGTAGAAATTTTTATTCGTGAAAATAACACTTAATTCAGGCATTTGTCAAATAAATAATTTTTTCCTAAACAAGTAGAAAGTTCATTCTTATTAGAGATAGCAATTGCATCAAGAGATTCTCAAAATAATTTCGGCTTTTTTGAATTATTAACCTGAATAATGAATGAGCTTTCAGCTTGCGAAAGTGGAGCGAGAAAAAAATTATTTTTTCACCTACCCATATAATTTCGAACGTTGAAGAAACAAAGTCGAAAGTTGAAAATAAGAAGAATAGATTTATATTCTGAGCTTATCCTCCTCCTACCTATTTTGTGCATTTTTTTTTACAACGATAAAGATAAAATTTCTTTCTCTATGAAGGACGGGTTTTCAACGGAAATTCAGGAAATTTCCCAATTACTTGTCTTTCAAATATGGTCATCGGGATAATTGGACGACTATTCCAATCGACCAGTTTGTCCCTCCACTCCTCCGTTCGCATGCATATCGCACCTTAACTCACCCCTAACACCCCCTCCCCGTCAACGAATTCAAACGTCCCGATATTCACGATATTCCGATCGGAAATTGAACGCCTGAACCTCTCGCCCCCTCCAACCCCGATTTTTTAATTATTTTCCTCAACCACCCTGCCCGGCCGAATCCAGCTGTCTATTCCCATCACCGAACACAACGAACGATTCCCCAATTTTCGAAGCTTTCTTCCTCCGAGCACGGAAAACACTGACCGTCTCCCTCTATCCCCCAGGTTCGCGGTCCTCTCTCCGTCTCCGTCTTCCAAGTTCGTCTCGGCGGCCATATATAATGCGTCATGCTTGCCTGTCTATCTGCTTCTAAAGCCTTAGAACGCCCGCTACTAAATCAATACCGGGCCCGGGCCCCTCACCCCGCCTCGCCCCCGCGCCGACCCTGTCCTCTCGACGAAAATCCGGAGGCTCATCTTCACTCTCTATATTACACCGTTTCGTCGTCACAGTGGTAGTGGGAGAATTGAAAATTCGGGGGCATTTTCCGAGGTGATAGATGTTTTCCGCGAGAAAACTGGCTCTACTCGGTTTCGACAACGTGTGGAACGTACCCGAAAGGTTTTCCAGCGCCAGGGCGATGATTTTTGCAAGAATTCGGTTTACAAGACGTATTTGACCGATGAATGTTTGTTTGTTCCTCGGTATCTACGAAATGGACGAACGTTATCGAACGCACTTTTCATTACGGGATCTACAGATTCCATGAGGAAAATCATATCTTCTATTTCGTATTTTTCCTGTTTATAAACTGTATGGAGTTCCTAATTTTTCACTTCCTCAAATCGACATATTATATTTCGAGGAAGTGTTAAATTTTATTGCTACATGAATAAAAGTCATTGCAGATCACGTACGAAATGAATATAAACCCTTAGTAGTCATAAAATGCGGCAACACTCATTACAAGGGTGTAATAGGGGATTTAACACGGCGCTTACGCTGGCTCTGAATGTGGTTTCGAATCTCAGCGGAGGATTAAATCAAGTATCAGTGTTGCAGTATTTTGAGCTTGCTTATGATGAAAACTAAACAAGAAGAGGCATTGACAATTTTTTTTATTTCATCTTATTTTCATAAATCACAATGGATATTATCATGAACAGTTGTCGGTGAATCTCAAAGATCAAAGAAAAGATAATAAATTGAACGCCCACAAAAATAGTTCAAGCTACATCGTGTTAATTCCAAAGTCAGTTGTTTAAATTCGGATTATTGACTAGGTCATGTCTTACTCATAACGGTTATTGAATAAATACCAGTGACATTCTTCTTTGGAAACATTTTAAGAGCATTGACTTATCAGGAGCTTTTGCGCGCTTGTTTAAATTCCTTGCCAAAGAAGCCACTTATCCAGGTACTCAGAAATTATATAAAATACAAGGAAATGATTCAAAATTATCGAAAGCAGACGTATTTTATCATATTCACCCTCTTAAATCGGTATATTTCACGTTAAATTCTGGAAAACTGAGAAAAAAAACACATTGTGATATCAGATAAACTCAATTTTATTTTCACGTGGAGCAGCTGTAAAGCCAAATTTTCATATAACTCAATTCATCGATGCCTCGTTATATTAAACACGAAATTTCGGCACGATATGACGAATGGTTTCTGAAAAATTACGGAAAGCACTGCCGTGAAGTCAGGAGCTTTTGAGCGCTCGTACATCCACCTTTTAGGTAGATTCGCATTCTCTAGTTTTAGAAAACAATTGGAAAGATTTTGACAGCTGTCAAAGAAAATTTCAAACAAAGGCGGAAATCAAGACGGTATCTATAGTCTCGGTAATGCGATCTGGATCAAATTTCCCACGTAGTTTGAATACATTATTCTTCATCTATGTGCGAAATTTCATTGCAATCCAATAAGTTGTTTCGAAATTATCAGGAAAAAAATTGTTTGAAAGGCTATATTTACGGAACCCCTAGTCTAATTTTGCTCATTGATGATTGTGACCCCGAAATTCGCGATCCGAACCTATCCTGAAAATTTCAAGTCCCTAGGTCTTTCCGTTCGCAAGTTATGATTTTCTATGGTTTCTATGGTTCTGATCATGCGATCTGAAAAAATTCAGCTCCAATATATATCATTCCCAATATAAATACAGAATTTCGTCACGATCAAATCCATAGTTTCGAAATTATCAAGAAAACTGAATTTCAAACGGCCATATTCACGGAACCCCTAGTCTAATTCTTCTCAATGATGAAAGTGACCACAACATTAAAGGTCCAAACCTATCCTGAAGTGTACCTTTATCACGTAATTCCCCATCTGAGTGCAAAATTTCACTTCGATCGAATCTGTAGTTTCAAAGTAATCAGGAAAACAACATTTCGAGCGGCCATATTTACGGAATCCCTCGACGAATTTTGCCCAATAACGAACTCAACCGCGGCATTCGAGATTCGAACCTACCCTGAAAAGTTCAAGTTTCTAGAACATTCCGTTCGAGAGTTATCGTGTTTACGGCCGGACGGACGGACATTTCAAGTTTCTAGGTTGTTCCGTTCGGAAGTTATCGTGCTTACGGACGGACGGGTGGACTCGAGTTTTTCGACGGATTCGTCATCAGTGAGTCAAACCTTGTCGATTAAGACAATTTTCGGCTCGAAATTCAGACATCGTGACGAAATGATATAACCCTTGTGCAAGTAGAACGAGCGCTCAAAAACTTACCGTGAGACTGGATATCTTTGCAAAATCATAGCTTTCTTCCTCCGATTCCGTTCCACTGACTAAAGTGAACCTTTATGACATCCAGATAGAATTGTGCTTGTAAAAACCTGAAAATGATGAAAAAACATATTATGAGGCTAGCAAATCGTAAGAAATCTCTACTTACCTCTATTTCTTACTCCAATTCAGTTCTTTCTACGGTTTTCCATCCCATCAATTCCGATTTTCTACTCCAAATTTAATCAATAAAAGATTGCTACATATGTTTCGACCCCTTGAAAAATTGGGGTCATCTTCAGGCATTTGAAATGCAGAACAAGGTCTTAAACCAACACTAAACAAATACAGTAAAAAATTCTCAAATAATAGTAAAACAACGGTATGAAATGTAAAAGATATAAAAAAAAATTGAATAATGAAAATCTTGTACAACTTACATGTTAAAACAAATTAAATTGAACGTCAACAATACAGATTTGATTGAGATGAAATTTTGCACTCGAATGGAGAATGAGGTGTTCAAGCTACATGTGAAATTTTGTCCAGATCGCATGACCAGAACCATAGAAACCATAGAAAATTGTAACTTTTGAACGGAAACTCCTAGGGACTTGAAATTTTCAGGATAGGTGTGGATCTCGAATGTCGTGATCACGTTCATCTATGAGCAAAATTATACTAGGGGTTCCGTAAATATGGTCGTTTGTAATTTAGTTTTCTCGATAATTTCAAAACTACAGATTCGATCGTGACGAAATTTTGTATACTAATGAAGAATGGTATATTCAAGCTACATTTCTCCAGATCACATGACCAGAACCATAGAAACCATAGAAAATCATAATTTTTGAACGGAAAGGCCTAGAGACTTGAAATTTTCAGGATAGGTGTGGATCTGAAATGTCGCGTTCACGTTTATCATAAAATAAAATAATAAATAAGGTCGTTTGAAATTTTGTTTTCTCGATAATTTCGAAACAACGGATTCGATCGAGATGAAATTTTGTATTTTAATCGAGATTGGATATATTAAAACAATATTTTGTCCAGATCGCATGACCAGAACCATAGAAAATTGTGACTTTTGAACGGAAAGGCCTAGGAACTTGAAATTCTCAGGGCGGGTTTGGATCGCGAATATCGCGGTCACGTTAATCAATGAGCAAAATTAGACTAGGGGTTCCGTAAATATGGCCGTTCAAAACATTTTTTTGCTGATAGTTCCGAAAATACTGAGCGGATTGGGATGAAATTTTGCACCTAGCTGAGTAATAATGTATTCAAACTACGTGCAAATTTTGTCCAGATCGCACCACCAAGACCATAGTTACCGTAGAAAATTCTAGCGAATTATCGAAAAAATATTGATCAGCTGAAGCACTGACATGAAGTCTGGAGTTTCGCCTAAGTTTCAGAATTTTTTTGACAGTTGTCGAAAATTCCTTCAATTGATTTCTGAAACTGGAAAATGTGAATCTACCTACAAGGTGCATGTACGAGCGCTCAAAATTTCCTGTTTTGCGTAACCTAAAAAATCACGAGCGTCACTTATGAGAAGTTTCAAATCAATATTCTATCAATACAGAAATTCCTAGGATCGCCATTTGCGAGAAACCTCCACCAGGTCATCCTAATTCTCAGATTTCACTCGGCGTCAATTCTCGGAACAATTCGCACCTAGTTTGGACAGCTTCTGTAGCGGATCGGATTGGCACATGTGCCGCGCGATCCTATTCCCTCGATTTTCTTCTCCTCCGTCCGCCGTCCTCTCCATCAGCCTCTGGCGAAGTCCCGCGCGTCTGTGATCTGAATGCTAATTCCTCGAAGCGGATCGTGTTTTCTGTGTTCCGTACCGACAGACCGGAACAGACGATATATCTTTTTTTGCGTCATTTTTTTTTGTTTCCCTGGCGATCCTTTATCGGCGTTTGCGGAATGTTCTTTTACGGCGTCGTCGCATGTCCGGCTTCAATCGAATCTGTACCTACTGTTTGCTCTGGTTATAACATACAGGATGAATCTTTGGGATTTTTCAATTCTCTTAATGTATACATGGTTAGCCCCCACTAGGAATGGCATATGTCTCGCATTTATAAATTTTATTTCTTTTTCTTTTTTAATTTCATGTCGAATTTTCATTCCTTATCTTCAATTTAATCTTATTTTTTTTATTTTCACAATTTTTTTCTTCCTTTTTTTTTGTTTTATTCAATTCGATTCGATTTTCATTTTACTTCACAATTTTCATTTGTTTTATTCATTAGTTTTCATTTCATTTCAATTCACGAAAACCATGGAATGCAAAACAACTTTTCAGTAAAATTCAACGTTGTCCGAACTTGTTGGTCAGTCCTCTCGTCAGACCACAATTTTTCGGACCACCACCTCCTCGCGATATCCCGAAAAAACCCCACGCCAACGTCACTTCCCAACGGTTAATCTGAAAGAGATGAATTAATCCGAACTTCCCATGTCAGCCGATCCGTTCGGATAATTTATCGTTAACCGGGAAAACGAAATTTTGGCAGGGTTTTATCTAAATTTGAAATCTGTGTCGACGGCGACGCCCCGGACGACGGGGGCGGCAACTAGGGCTTCCTAATTAGGCGGATGGCGTTTCATTGTAATTAAAAAGTTAACTTCGCCATTCTCTCGACGTCAAAACATGTTATTGACTCCTGGATTCGCGTAGCTCAACAAAATGGTTCTACCCAGGAAAATTAGTTATCCTCGTGTGGAAAGCAGTTCATTACCCTGAGTTCGAACGTTTTCCTTGAAAACCACGCTCCAGAATATGGCAAGCAAATTTATTCCTCATTGGGGTGCCTCAGAGGTCTGTTCTTGTACCAGTTCGAATCTAGTTCCATTTATTCGATGGTTCCCAGTAAACAACAGTGGGATTGAACTCACTATATATCAGATCAACATAAATAAGATGAGTTTTGTTTTTTTGAAAAGTGGGGTCAACGAGAAATTGCTGAAAAAAAGCTTATAATTATTTTGAAACACTTGTGCCTATAAGGGACCAGAAGACTATAGGAGTAAGTGTTGAGTTGGTTTTAAAAAGATTTCTTATCTTTTTGATTATTTTTGCCACTAACTATTTGTAGAACAGAACCCAAGCTCCCCAAATTTCGCTCGAAATAATTTGATTGGAACACATCAATTCAAACTCTCACTTCGCATATAAACGAGAACAAAATCCATCAAAACTGAAATCGGTAATAAACGACCTAATGTGAATCAAATTGAACGTGGGACGACGTGAGATCTTTCGGGCTTTTCAGCAGTCGAAAAAGCCGAAAGAAATCTGGAAATGAAAGCTTTACGATCCGCACTGACAGCTTTAGGAGCTATCGCATCGGTCGGGAAGCGTCGATCTAGCGCCCGCCGTGTGTAGACGCAGGATGTATTAATGTTGCTACTACGTTATTTCGTTGCGTGTTACATCGCCAGTGATTGAACAGCTCGAAAAAGCAACGTACATCTGTGGATTTATTTATGAGAGGGAATTGGATCTGATTAGAGCGCTAAACTGAGTTTATTCGTTTGGATATCTGATGCCAATACCAAAAATCCGCTCTGAAATAGCAGAAACTAGGTAGATATATGAAGTCTATAAATGTAATAATGAATTGATTCACCACAGCTCACTTACTGAATTTCTATGTCAATTTGGATTTTTCTGAGGATATCGAGAGAATCGTTCAAATTTTTTTTTCGAAATCGGTAGCAGATACTACGAAACTACAAGAGACCAAAAAAGGTAGTAAAAAGTTTGATATAACAACAAAGCTGCTTCTGACATATTTTCAAATTAACAGTGGCTCACAAAAATGAATTCTGGGGGAGAACAGGGCACAGTGATCCAGAAAAAATATCACCCTGTAGATTTGCTATTGAAATTGGCATGTCACATGGTGTAAACTCTCAATTGTAATATCTATGCCAAATTTCAGTTGAATATATTGTGAGATGAAGAAACTATGAGAAAAAAATTGAAAACACCCACTTTTTTTCTTAATATTACTTAGGAAATCTCCCCTCTTCGTTTGTACCTCCAGTTTAGGAAAACCCTGTATATTCAAATACTATTTGGGTGTAGGAATCTGTTTTGGTATTACAGTTTATGTTCTTTTGGCGTTTATGTTTTTGTGCAATGTATTGAGCCATTATTAAGTTGTTGATCTTATCATTTGTTTGATAGATAATTTATATATTAAGTAACATTGGTGTTTGCTTTTTTCATATACTGCCTTCTTAATAAGCAATAATCAATACCATCGATTTGGTGAACGCTTCGGCCGGATCAAAAAAAAAAAAAGCTTCGGCGCATCCTGAATATAAGGTGTACATACATGACTTCAAAAATATTGCAGCAAGTATTTTGAAGATTTCCACTGGCCTGCAATATTATAATATTAAGATCCAGTTTTTTTTCGAGAAAAAATAGCGATAAAAGGAAGTTGGAAATTGAATTGGTCTTTCACAATCAATTTTTGATTTTATTATCAGTTATTCGCCAAATTTCATTGTTTTAACTACTTCCATAGAGGAGATAAGGGTACAAATTGAAAAATTTGAAAAAAAATAGTTTTGATTTTGCTGAAAAATCACCCCTCAAACTCTTTCGCATCACTATATGTATAAGCACCTTGTATTGTTTTTCAATAATTTAATTATAATTGTTTCATTTGCAGGAGAACTTATTTCAAATAAAAAAAATTACGAAAAGCACTGCCGTGAAGGCAGGAGCTTTTGAGCGCTCGTACATGCACCTTGTAGGTAGATTCGCATTTTCCAGTTTTAGAAATCGATTGAAGGAATTTTTGACTGCTGTCAAAAAAATTCTGAAACTTAGGCGAAACTCCAGACTTCATGTCGGTACTTCTGCTGATCAATTTTTTTCCGATAATTCGCTAGAATTTTCCACGGTATCTATGGTCTTGGTAATGCGATCTGGACAAAATTCTGCACGTAGTTTGAATACATTATTCCTGAGCTAGGTGCATAATTTCATTCCAATCCGATCAGTAGTTTCGAAACTATCAGGAAAAAAATATTTTGAACGGCCATGTTTACGGAACCCCTAGTCCAATTTTGCTCATTGATGAACGTGACCGTGAAATTTTCTATGGTTTCTATGGTTCTGGTCATGCGATCTGGACAAAATATTGCTTCAATATATCATTCTCGATTAAAATACAAAATTTCATCTCGATCGAATCCGTAGTTTCGAATTTATCGAGAAAACAAAATTTCAAACGACCGTATTCACGGAACCCCTTCTATAATGTTGCTCATAGATGAACGTGATCACGACATTCAAGATCCACACCTATCCTGAAAATTTCAAGTCTCTAGGCGTTTCCGTTCAAAAGTTAAAATTTTCTATGGTTTCTATGGTTCTGGTCATGCGATCTGGACAAAATTTCACATGTAGCTTGAACACCTCATTTTCCATTTGAGTGCAAAATTTCATCTCGATCACATCTGTAGTTTTCAAGTAATCAGGGAAACAAAACTTTGAACGGCCATATTTACGGAACCCCTGGTGGAATTTGGCCCATTAACTAACTTAACCGAGCCATTTGAGAACTGAACCCACACTGAAAATTTCAAGTCTCTAGGTTGTTCCGTTCGAGAGTTATCGTGCTGACGGCCGGCCGGACGGACAGACTCGAATTTTTCGACGGATTCGTCATCAGTGAGTCGAACATAGTCGATTGAGACCATTTTCGGCTCAAAATTCGAAAAATACAGACATCGTGACGAAATGATATAGCCCTCGTGTAAGTAGTACGAGCGCTCAAAAATATAACGTGCATTTTGATTTCTGACCACCTTAAAGATTAAGATAAAGATAATTTATTGGTGCTCCTTCACAAAGTACCGTGTATTGCACAAGTCAGCTATTATAAAACAAAATATAACAATTTTAGGATGATAACCATCATCATTGTCGATAAAAATATATAAAAAAAAAACTGAAACCATTCAATTCATTTTGAATGCTATAAAATACCATTCTTTATCGAAAGCACAAAGCAAATATTCTACAATTTTATAAAATAAAAACGCCCGGACAATACAAATGAATTTTGAATGATGTAAAATACCATTCCGTATCAAAGAAAAATATAAGAAGCACTGCCGTGAAGTCAGGAGCTTTTGAGCGCTCGTTCATGCACCTTGTAGGTAGATTCGCATTTTCCAGTTGTAGAAAAGAACTGAATAAATTCATGGCGGCTGTCAAAAAAAATTTCAAACTAAGGCGAAACTCCAGACACGTCAGTGCTAAGTGATCAATTCTATTTTCGATAAATCGCTAGAATTTTCTCCATTTTCTACCAAGAATGGTCTTGGTGATGCGATCTGGATACATTATTCTTCATCTATGTGAGAAATTTAATTCCAATTCAATCAGTAGTTTCGAAATTATCAGAAAAAAAAATGTTGTGAACGGCCATATTTACAGAACCTCTAATCTAATCTGCTCATTGATAAACGTGACCTCGACATTCGAGATCCACATATATCCCGAAAATTTCAAGTCCCTAGGCCTTTCCGTTCGAAAGTTATAGTTTTCTATGGTTTCTATTGTTCTGGTTATGCGATCTGGACAAAATGTAGCTTGAACATATCATTTTCCATTAAAATACGAAATTTCGTCACGATCGAATCCCTAGTTTTGAAACTATCAAGAAAACAAAATTTCAAACGACCATATTTACGGAACCCCTAGTCTAATTTTGCTCATTGATGAACGTTACCGCGACATTCGAGATCTAAACCTACCCTGAAAATTTCAAGTCCCTAGGCCTTTGTGCTCGAAGGTTATAATTTTTTATGGTTTCTATGGTTTTGGCCATGCGATCTGTTTTGCTATTGCAGTTTTTTTTGTGTGCAATGTTTATTGAGAAAACAATTTGTGCAATGTTTTAAGACTCTATTGAGTTGTTGATCCTATCATTTGTTTGATAGATAAATTATATATTTTGTAACAATGGTGTTTGCTTTTTTGAGCGCTCGTACTACTTACACGAGGGCTATATCATTTCGTCACGATGTCTGTATTTTTCGAATTTTGAGCCGAAAATGGTCTCAATCGACTATGTTCGACTCACTGATGACGAATCCGTCGGAAAATTCGAGTCTGTCCGTCCGGCCGTCCGTCCGTCCGTCCGGCCGTCCGGCCGTCCGGCCTTCCGTCAGCACGATAACTCTCGAACGGATCAACCTGGCCAAATTCCACCATGGGTTCCGTAAATATGGCCGTTCAAAGTTTTGTTTCCCTGATTACTTCGAAACTACAGATTCGATCGAGTTGAAACTTTGCACTCAAATGAAGAATGAGGTGTTCAAGGTACATGTGAAATTTTGTCCAGATCGCATGACCAGAATCATAGAAACAATAGAAAATTGTAACTTTTGAACGGAAACGCCTAGGGACTTGAAATTTTCAGGATAGGTGTGGATCTCGAATGTCGTGATCACTTTCATTTATGAGCAAAATTATACCAGGGGTTCCGTAAATATGGTCGTTTGAAATTTAGTTTTCTTGATAATTTCCAAACTACAGATTCGATCGAGACGAAATTCCGTATACTAATGGAGAATGTTATATTCAAGCTACATTTCTCTAGATCGCATGACCAGAACCATAGAAACCATAGAAAATCATAACTTTCGAACGAAATCGAAAAAAATTGATCCGCTGAAGCACTGACATGAAGTCTGGAATTTCGCCTAAGTTTCAGATTTTTTTCGACAGCTGTCGAAAATTCCTTCAATTGATTTCTAAAACTGGAAAATGCGAATCCACCTTCAAGGTGCATGTACGAGCGCTCAAAAGCTCCTGCCTTCACGGCAGTGCTTTTCTAAATTTGTTATATACAACCGTATTTCTGATGAGTATATTATATCAATATCAACGATTCGGTGGACGCTTTGGCTGCTTCATTAAGAAATTCGGTATCCTAACGAATCACAAAAATACCCTTACTCCTTAATATTAAGATAATATAGGGACTAATTAGATCGCCTATCAAGCAGTATATTTCAATTTTACTTTAGCCAGGCTTAAATACCCACAGTCCCCTCATCTATATCTCTTAATTTCTCTCTCCATATTCAATGAACATTCTCATAGAAAAAACCTTCAGAATACGCAAATAAAGTTACACCTCGCCGATAATTATTTTAGGATCCTCCTCCAAACCGGCGATGATTTATGCTCTCCCCAAATGAATTATACAAGTGTATTTCTATACGAGACCAGGTAAGAAATGTAGAATAAATTTACGAACAACAAATCACTTTATTTATAAACACCTTGCCCGAGAATAACGCGACGTCCCATCCGATTTAAAAATGAAAATGTGTCGACTTCCTCTGTATACGATCAAAGACGACCGGTTGTTGGAAAAATTATCCGCGATTTCAAACGTAATTTTGTTTGGATTTTTATGATGAATTCTCAGACGCTGCGAGCTAATGGACCGATCGTAAATCTCCGGGGTAATTTTTCAACTTCAGGGCGTCCCAGGAAATCGGAACATATGTGCGGTTGAACTTGCCAGAGTTTGGTGCCGTTAGTTTATGATTTTTGGGAACCGAATGAAAAGTTTCGCTTATTTTAGTTGAATATACAACATTTATACAAACATCTGTCAGCGAATTGTAAAAATCGAGGGAATTAATAAACCTATTCGATCGAGGGAAGTGCAAGCGATTGGCGTTATATTTTGTTTCCTCAATTCCTTACACTGGTGATATCACCTAAGTAAGAATTATGTTTTATATCTACGTCACCTTATTTGCTCTGGTTCTCCCAATTAATATAATCAAACTGTTGAACGAGAATTAATGAATTAATATCCAATTTTATTGCCACCATAAAACATTTACTTTTACATAGGTGATGCCAGTTATAATCGCCAATGTGAAGACGGTCTAATTATTGAAGGATCTCACAAATGTGCCCATAAATAATCACTTCGTTCGCTTGTTCACTGACGATCATTATCGAGTTCACCAATGTAAAATCATGTAAATCTCGAATTCGCAATTATATGGTCCATCTGTTAACGTTATGATTCACTCCGTTTAATAGCTGAATAATAACGAAAGAGTTATCGCGGATATTTAGAGCACTTTATTAAACTTCTATTACATTGTTGAGTACTGATTTATACACCACAAGACTGACTTGATTAAATATCTCACTCCAACAATATCGTTGTAAATTGCGGCGCGTTTATCTTCGATTTGCTTATTTATTGCCGATCGGCACATTGAATTTGTCATTGTAAATTTCTTTATTACCGACGGAGTCAATAAAACGTTCATGTATTATTGATAGCGGTCTTCGGCCAGGTTTGTATTTTCGAATTGTCGATTTCTTGCTACTTCATAAACCTGGACTCATTGGATTATTTATAAACGAGCCGTAGTGGGCCGACAAATCTGATTTATGGCGATTTTCATTGACAAGTCAATTTCTTACTGACATATGGAGCCCGGCATGGGTGTACAGATACACCTTGGAATATTTTTGACGTTTAATGAATCATTCTTCGGATGCAACAATCTGTTTCGTGAGTTGAAGGTGAACTTTCTGCGATGTGGTTTTTTTGAGCTTAGTTTATTTTCAATTTTATTATGGAGTTTTGCGCAAGTAGGTGATACCTACAATGAAAGAACTCGGTAGCGTTGGATAATTGTGAAAACCGGATTTTTCTATATTATCGCCGTACACATTCCGAACGGGCATTCTAGCCGGTGTCCGGCATTCTCACGCCGATAATATAATTAGAAAATTCAATTAACGGCGATCATTCGCATTTGAGGTTATGAAAACTGACAGATCGAGTACGGAGTTACGGTCGAGCGGTGTCCGTACCACGACTTTAATGACCTACTTAATGACCTAATGGGTTCTCAATAACCTTACTTAATGACATTCCCATGGTGTCGTTGAAAACTTGTTGGCAATTAGGGGATTCCTTCCTGGTTTTCAGTTATCTTCAGCAGGCAGATCTTTTCGGATTGCCTATTTAACTGTGATTCCATCTGCATATTTGAGTGGAGTACTTTTATCTACTACCATTGAATTATATATTCATTATTCACCTACTTTTGGGAAATTAATAATATCTGTAAACAAACACCGTGAGTTATAATAACTCACTACTATAACTCCCTGTCTCTGTACTTCTGAACAAGCCGATTGGCCGAAAGGGAACAGTCCAAAATTCATATTGAGGAGAAGTCACTTGAATAATTTGGACTTTTTCTCTAATTAAGTTGATACCTAATTTAATTATTGTGAATGTTTTGCTGAAAAAGATCAATTCAGATAGTGAAGATGAATTATTATGAACACCTTCAGAAATAAGACAATCAGCCAATGTTACCATACAGAATTTATTGCCCGAAAAATCCCAAAATAAATATAAAGGTGTATACAACAATTTTCAAGATTAGTGTTGCAGTAACAATATTGAGTCATCGTGTACAGAGACATATTGACATATTTTAGTGAACTTAGCACTAAATATAGAGCATCGCCCTTATGGACTTTCTACTCCATGCTAAGAAGCACAATCATCATAAATGCATTGTTATAGGTAACTATTAAGATTTGTAAATAATGTTTTTTCTCTGTACTTGTATCTTAGTATCAATTGTTATAGTCTTAGATAAAGTATAGTATTCAACTTGCGGTAATGGTAATAACTCACTTGATGTATTACTTACATGAATAATTTCATAACTCACGGAATATTGGGATTACCTACCTTGAAAATTTTCGATTTCGTTTATCGATACCATATTTCTTTTTGGAGACCTTTTGCTCTCACCGTGTTTCAATGTTCGATGTTGTTGAAAGGGTGTTGAAAATCCATCAAAAATTCATGAAATACGCCAAACTCTTATGAATTCGAGTTAACCAGTTTTCAATACTAAATCCAACTACTTTCCAAAAGGAAAAAAAATCCTGAAGTGCTTCCGCCAAATTTATGAGCTGATTATGTTAATGAAGCTTGTAAGTAAATCAAAAATGTACGAAAAGCACTTGCGTGAAATCAGGAGCTTTAGTGTTCATTGTCAGTATGACAACTATTGTCATTTCATTTTTATGAATTTCGAAAAATTGAATCACCAAATTATATTGAAGATATGAGAAAAACTCAATTTCTTTTCTGTTTACTGAACCGGATTACAGTGGTCATTGTCAGTATAACAAATACTGTCATTTCATTTCAAGAATTCAAAAGATGGAATTACCGAATTATATCGAGTATATCAGAATAACTCAATTTTCTTTCCACGTGGAACACCTGGGAAACTGAATTTTTGTATGCCCCATATGTCGCCCATAACGATTACAACCGGCGCATTAAGACCTCGAACGTACCCTGAAAATTTGAAAATTATCGTATCAACGGCCGGACGGATTGAATTTAACTAAGAATTCTTCAACTGTGATTCCAACCTAATCGTTGGGAGCGCGTATTTTTTGTGATTCGGCCGGATACCGAATTTCTCAATGAATCAGCCGAAGCTTCGACCGAAGAGTCCACCAAATCGATGAATTTGATATACAGGGTGTCCCAGAATGAATGGATAATCCTGTAACACTGTATAGAAGAGCTATTGGACTCTCTGAAAAAAATACAAAAAAAATCTATCCCTACAAGAAATATTTTTTTTTCAAAATAATGATAACACGCGCACAAATGAATCAAATCAATCAGTTTCTTCATGGTGAAATAAGTTATGAAGATGTATTGTACCATTTTGAAATTTACATGAAAGGCACATATTTTTTCTTGAGTTGGCCGCATAGGCTTTCTTAAATTTCATTTCCACCAAATATTTATCACATTTCCTGATGAAATTTGAAGTTGGATATTCTTTTCCAAAAAAGTTACAACATATTCATACGGTTTTCAGCATATCTATTGGTATTTCAATGAAGAATGTTTCACCATGAAGAAACTGATGAATTTGATCCACTTGTGAACATGATACACAGAAACGCAACGTGATGTGCAAGAAATCATTATTCTGAAAAAAAAATATTTCTAGTGGGGATGGATTTTTATTTTGCATTTTTTCCAGAAAGTCCAATAGCTCTTATATACTGTGTTACAGGATTATCCATTCATTCTAGGACACCCTGTATACTGTATTGGAAGGACAGTATATGGCAAGAGCAAACACCATTGTTACCAGATATATAATTTATCTATCAAACGAATCATAAGATCAACAACTCGATAATGGCTTAAAACATTGCACAAAAAACATAGGATAAATTCTATATTGAACAGATTTGTTCTTTTAATAAAAATTGCACAAAAAGAACATAAACTGCAATATCAATACAGATTCCTACACCCAAATAGTATTTGAATATATCTTTATATATAAAAATTACGAAAAGCACTGCCGTGAAGTCAGGAGCTTTTGAGCGCTCGTACATCCACCTTGTAGGTAGATTCGCATTTTCCAGTTTTAGAAATCAATTGAAAGAATTTTCGACAGCTGTCAAAAAAATTCTGAAACTTAGGCGAAACTCCAGTGCTTCAGCTGACAATTTTTCTTCGATAATTCGCTAGAATTTTCTACGGTATCTATGATCTTGGTGATGCGATCTGGACAAAATATCGCACGTAGTTTGAATACGTTATTCCCCAGCTAGGTGCAGAATTTCATTCCAATCCAAACAGTAGTTTCGAAACTATCAGGAAAAAAATATTTTGAACGGCCATATTTACGGAACCCCTAGTCTAATTTTGCTCATTGATGAACGTGACCGCGACATTCGCGATCCAAATCTACCCTGAAAATTTCAAGTTTCTAGGCCTTCCCGTTCAAAAGTTACAATTTTCTATGGTTTCTATGGTTCTGGTCATGCGATCTGAACAAAATATTGCTTTTATATATCATTCTCGATTAAAATACAAAATTTCATCTCGATCGAATTCGTAGTTTCGAAATTATCGAGAAAACAAAATTTCAAACGACCATATTTACGGAAACCCTAGTATAATTTTGCTCAAAGATGAACGTGATCATGACATTCGAGATCCACACCTATCCTAAAAATTTCAAGCCCCTAGGCGTTTCCGTTCAAAAGTTACAATTTTCTATGGTTCTGGTGATGCGATCTGGACAAAATTTCACATGTAGCTTGAACACCTCATTCTCCATTTGAGTGCAAAATTTCATCCCGATCAAATCTGTAGTTTTCAAGTAATCGGGGGAACAAAACTTTGAACGGCCATATTAACGGAACCCCTAGTGGAATTCTGCCCATTAACGAACTCAACCGAGGCATTTGGGATCTGAACCTACACTAAAAATTTCAAGTCTCTAGGTTGTTCCGTTCGAGAGTTATCGTGCTTACAGACGGCCGGACGGACGGACAGACTCGAATTTTTCGACGGATTCGTCATCAGTGAGTCGAACATTGAGACCATTTTCGGCTCAAAATTCGAAAAATACAGACATCGTGACGAAATGATATAGCCCTCGTGTAAGTAGAACGAGCGCTCAAAAATTACGTCTCACGTTTTTTGTCCGGAATGCACTCCTAAAATACTGAACCGATTTCAATCTAATTTCGCACACTGTGTGCAGTTTGATCCAACTTAAAAGATAGGATAGTTGATATCTCAATTTATATTTGCAACATTTTTTTATTGCGCGCTAAGAATGGGAAATGAAAAAAACATCAAAACGTTCGAGCAGGGTTGAAAGTCCCTCTTCTCTGAAGGTTTTTCTTGAGAAAAAGTAACCCAACGCTTTTTTGGTTTGTTGAACGATTGTCTTTTTTTTTTCAACACATACAAGGATAGAAACTAAGAAGTTCGCTGCGACACATACGCCATAAAACCACCGGCGCGACCAATTCCTCCTCCAGAAGTTCCATCACGAGCACGTGACAACTTTTCCAAGCGGTCACGGTCGGCCACTTTCCTAGATGCGTTCGGGGAATAAACACAATCGCCTCCGATAGATCCTCCATGCCTCCGAAACGAAAGAAAGCGGTGGAGAACGGCGAGAGGGGACGCATGAGCATTGGCGCCGCGGCGCTTAACACAAGTGCCGGATTACCGCCGACGCTCCAGCATCCCCATTCGCCGTCAGTAACGCGACAAAGCCGTGCCGTCCGCGTTCCGCCGCGTTCTCCCAAACCGCCCGCAGTGACCATTCGACGACGTGCAGCCGTCCGCGCCATCTGACGGACGGTGCTAGAGTGACGTACGGGAAATTCGCGATTCATCTTGTAACCGAGCCGCAGGTTTGCACAAAAAGACCGCTGCGTTTGTTGGACTTTTTACGCGACCCGCGATCGCAATTTGTCATTCAAGCTGCATTCGATACAAATCGATGACTGGGCAAAAACTGGTCTCCTTAACGGCATTATAGAGATGTCAAGCGGCCGTTTGAGGCGGCAATAAAGCGTGCAAGTTCAACTGGTATTCGACGCAGCGTCTCTGCCGTTGCTCTTCCAACGCTTCTTCTCATTGTTTGAAATTCAAAACTAACGATGGGGGAATTTATAATCGCGACAATCACAATTAGGTTGACTGCGAGGCACTAATCGACCTTCTCTGAAGTTTAAGTTATGTCCTGCGACCGCTCGGCGGTTACCGCGCGTTTCGACGCGGTTTACCGGTGATTTTTGACGACGATTTATGACGGACTGTGAGGGGCGGGTTGGCCTACCGTGGTGCCGTTTGTTTTGGGTTCGATAGGGGTAACATGTTACGACGTAAGAGGAAACCGAACTTGATTGATCTTGTGTTTCGGCTGTCCTGAGGTCCCCCAGGATAACGGACTTTGTGAACGGTGAGTCACGACAGTGAAAAATATCGCACCACAAGAATATTGCTTCGATTTGAAATGAAAAATCTTGGGAGGTTTATTCGAGACAGAAATTTCATTCCAGTCTTACAGAATGAACAATTATCTAGTGTACTATCTATGTAGCGGAGAGTAATAATTATCGCTAATATCGCATTATTATGTCTGAATTTCACCAACGATTTAACATTTTATTAATGGCCCTCTTGGCTTGTAATCAAACCATTGTAAATTTGCCGCATGTTCACGTTGTGTGTTACAACAATTAATTTTACAGTCAGCTGATTTTATGAGTTTATGATTGAATTGATAACTCGAAAAGTTGTTCCACTTTTGACTGGAACTTTTCGAAATAAATCAACTCGAAGTGATTCTTGAACGTTCTCTATATTTAGTTCGCATTTACATAAAGGTGGTTGTGTTGTGATGATATTATGCGTTGGACAAAAAAAGTTATAGTAATAACACGTCATCTGCAACTTCTACATCCTTTCTCCAAATCATGATAATTTTTTTTTTCGTTTTGTTTATATTTTATAACAATTCACAACACTCCTGAAAATATGTCTCTCATATATTACAATTTTACAATTTATATGTTATATGAGAAATTTTCAGTGGAAATAATTTTTCATCGTTGTTGAAACCTGGTAATATTGAGAATCCAGTTTAAAATATTAATCTAATTCATAAGCTCCGAATAAACAGGGTGTCCCAGAATGACTGGATAATCCTCAAACACTGTATAGAAGAGCTATTGGACTCTCTGAAAAAAATACAAAAAAAAATCTATTTCCACTAGAATTTTTTTTTTCGAAATAATGATTTCTTGCACATCAAGTTGCGTTTTTGTGTATCACGCTCACAAGTGGATCAAATCCATCAGTTTCTTCATGGTGAAATATTCTTCATTGAAATACCAATAGATATGCTGAAAACCTTATAAATATCTGTTGTAACTTCTTTGGAAAAAATTACGAAAAGCACTACCGTGAAGGCAGGAGCTTTTGAGCGCTCGTACATGCACCTTGCAGGTAGATTCGCCTTATCCAGTTTTAGAAACCAATTGGAAAGATTTTGACAGCTGTCAAAGAAAATTTCAAACCAACGCGAAAATCCAGACTTCACGTCAGTGCTTTGGTGACCATTTTCTTTTTCGATAATTCGATAGAATTTTCTACGGTATCTATGGTCTTGGTAATGCGATCTGGACAAAATTATACATTATTCTTCATATGTGCGAAATTTCATTTCAATTCAATGAGTATTTTCGAAATTACCAGAAAAAATATATTTTGAACGGCAATATTTACGGAACCCCTAGTTTAATTTGGCTTATTGATGAAAGTGATCGCGAAATTCGCGATCCGAACCTATCCTGAAAATTTCAAGTCCCTTGGCCTTTTCCTTCGAAAGTTATGATTTTCTATGGTTTCTATGGTTCTGATCATACGATCTGGAAGAAATGTAGCTCGAATATATCATTCTCAATTTAAATACAAAATTTCGTCACGATTAAATCCATAATTTTGAAATTATCAAGAAAACTGAATTTCAAACGGCCATATTTACGGAACCCCTAGTCTAATTTTGCTCATTGATACACTTGAACGTTACATTCACGATCCACACGTGTCCTGAAAATTTCAAGTCCCTAGGCTTTTCCATTACAAAGTTATAATTTTCTATAGTTTCTATGGTTCTGGTCATGCGAGCTGGACAAAATTCTGCATGTAGCTTGAGTACGTATTTATCCATCTGAGTACAAAATTTCACTTCGATCGAATCAGTATTTTCGAAGGTATCAGAAAAACAAAATTTCGAGCGGTCATATTCACGGAACCCCTGGGCGAATTTTGCCCAATAACGAACTCAACCGCGGCATTTGAGATTCGAACCTACCCTGAAAATTTCAAGTTTCTAGGACATTCCGTTCGAGAGTTATCGTGTTTACGGACGGACGGACGGACAGACTCGAATTTCTCGACGGATTCGTCATCAGTGATTCGAACTTAGTCGTTTGAGACCATTTTCGGCTCAAAATTCGAAAAATACAGACATCGTGAGGGAATGATATAGCCCTCGTGTAAGTAGTACGAGCGCTCAAAAAAATATCCAACTTCAAATTTCATCATAAAATGTGATGAATATTTCATAATGTGAAATTTCAATCGTTCATGGTGGAATTGAAATTTGGGGAAGCCTGTGTGGCCAATTAAAAAAAAAGTATGCGCCTTTCATGTAAATTTCAAAATGGTACAATACATCTTCATAACTTATTTCACCATGGAGAAACTGATTGATTATATTCATTTGTGAGCGTGTTACACAGAAACGCAACGTGAAGTGCAAGAAATTATTTCTGGTGGGGATAGATTCTTTTTTGTATTTTTTTCAGAGAGTCCAATAGCTCTTCTATACAGTGTTACAGGATTATCCATTCATTCTGGGACACCCTGTATATTTTGCATGTTATCTTATAATTTGATGGTTAAATAAATCGAAATTAATTATTTCCGTCGCATCATCCCACGAATTTTTTCGTTGTAATTTTCAAGAAAAATGGGACCTGGCTGACATTGATGTTATTCCGCCCTCTTCTGGATGTTCCGTTCGGTGGCTTGTTGGGGTTGTGACGAAATTTTAATTAAATCAATTTTGAACTTGTCGCGCTGCTTTTGCGCATAAATCTCTATGATTCCGTTGTCCGCTTATTCTAATTAAATATTCCGGATTGATAAATTGTCGACCATTGTCTGTTGCGTTCCGGAACGTGAATAGATTTTTATTTTCACCTACCGCGACGATGTGATGCAATGTTTATCGAATTTAATACGGCTAATAATGAATATATATGTTTATCTTGTTCTGCCGGTGTTTAACAGCGAAAAATAAAGTCGGATTTGGCGACACTTCCGACACGTTGGGCTAATTTATAATTCATGGTTGAAGGGACGTTATCCGAAAATTTCGGATGATATATTCATCCGGTTTAATTTACTGATTGAGATTTAGGTAGAACAATTCAATTCCATATTGTACGAAAGAATAATCATTGCCAGCAATTCAATTGGTGTATCATTGTCATTTCGATCATTATATTTATTTCTATATATTCTTCAATTCATTACTTAAGTATTTGTTCTTCCTTTTCCTCCAATATTTTTGAATTCGGTACTTGAATTATTTTTTTTTGAATTCCCGT
The DNA here is from genome assembly GCA_963966015.1 of Aphidecta obliterata. Classification (NCBI taxonomy): domain Eukaryota; kingdom Metazoa; phylum Arthropoda; class Insecta; order Coleoptera; family Coccinellidae; genus Aphidecta; species Aphidecta obliterata. The sequence continues at coordinate 12,972,065 of OZ014435.1, read as the reverse complement.
GACATAAATAAGTCGTAAACTTGTCATGTTTTCAGAATAAGTTATAATGTGAAAGATTATTGTTTTTTTTTATAAGTTTCAAATTTGCTACAATTTTCCACGAAAAAAAAATTCTGCTTTTACAATTATCATTCAATTAACCTTTCTTCTTAATGATATTACATATATTTCCCAAATGAATTCATATAAGTATGTATCTTGTTCATCGATTCACATGATTATTTTGAAAACAATTCGATACAAAAAAAAAATATCTTAGTCTATAAATTCTTCAATTATCATTTGGTATTCATACAATCATCCAAATGTGTTGAGGTCGGTTCTTCGTTGTTGGGAATTTCCAAACTGATATTTTTAATTATAATTTATATAAAAAGCAAGAGAAAGTCAACGAAGATAAAGACAAATTGTCGTCGATGTTGGTGGCTTATCCATGTGATTCTCTTCAAACCAATCTTTCGTGGGTATCCACCATAATAATTGTACGTATCGTAAATAACCAATTAAACCTTCCATCAGACAAATTAATTGCAAGCCATGGTCTCGTCGTTAATCATTATTTTTATTTTTCTTGGTCTGTTCTTGTTGAGTTGTTAGCGGACTTTGTCATGTTAATTGATTAACAGGAAATCTTGCGATTATAAGTTTTGTCGTGGTTAGTTTACTACTCAATCTTGACATCCGTACAATCATAATTAATGTATTTTTCTTTTCAGGTAAGGCAGCTTTACAAGCATAATATGCAGTTTTGTGAGTATACTCAAGTATTTATGATAAAAAAAACAAATATAAACACCAACTTATGCACATGATTTACACAAAGTTGAGTTCAATAAACCACTACACGTGTTTCACTTTGACAACCGTATCATCAAATGGACTGATATTAACTCAACTCTCAACGTGAAAATCCTGTAATTTAGTATATAATCACTAAATTGCTTATCGATTATTCTAGCATATATGATAACTTTATATTTCTCGTTTTAAAGGTTAGATTTTTCACTTTTTATTAATTATATAAATGGAAGCATATTGAAAAAAAATACAATTATAATGTCAAATAAGGTACAATTCATTGGTCAATAAGTTATTGGTTAGTCCACAATTTATTCGAATATATTTTTATCTTCATAAGAATTCTTAATTAAATCTTCTGATGAGAATAGTTTTCGTGAATATTTTCAATTCCATCCAACTTTTTGAATATTTTCGAAAACATCAAACAAACATTGAAGTATTCGGGTTAGGTTGATATTTTCGAGTAATAAAGGTTAACCCTTATGTCATACAAAAAATTAAATTGATATTCTATTAAAATATCGAAACTTTATAATGAAGGATTAAATTGAATAATAAGAAAACAATTTTCATATTTTTGAGAAAGCTGCATGATAATTAAAACAGTATTTGTTCTGAAAAACGCCTCACTCGTCTTTGTCAAAGTGAATTTAAGATGGAACTTGAATCTGGAAGATCCATGTTACGTAAACAACGCCGCAATAATAATTTAGCCCGAAAGTCCTTGAGTGTTTTCAAGGGAGAGAAAACTTTCCCTGCAGGAGAAAGCGTAACGATAATAGAGTGAAATTTGTAAAGGGAAGCTCGACACCCTAAAAAGATTGTCCCTCAGCTTCCCGATCAGCCGCGGTAGGTTGTAAAACGTTTAAAATCCTCTTGTTCCTTACTTTCGCCAATGCCCCCCCCTTCTAAACAAAAGAAGCAGCGCAGGTGCGGACCCCCCAATTTTTATCTATGTTAACTTCTTCTAATCATATAAATGATGGACTAATTTCCCAATTAATTTCAATATGATTATAGGCCTGATATTGATCTGAGTTACAGCTATAAAACTCTTGTGAGATATCGCACAGACAATTAGAAAACACGAAATTATTCCTCTTTGGAATAGCAAATTTGAATAATTGATTAAAAAAACAGCAGGTGTTCGTTCATTAACCGCCATGTGCAGCAATACGGGTATCTTGACCTTCAACTGTTATAATTTAATTAGTGAATTCTATAATAGATATTCTTAGAAATTTAATGATTTTTTTATGATTAATAATTCAACCCGGCAGGAAGCTAACAAAAACTGTCTCCGATTTTTTGAGATGCCAACGGCATCGCTGGACTATTAATTGAAAGAATGGAATTTCGCAAAAATTTTTCGACGCCATGAGAATTCACAATTGGATTTTAATGATGAGTACAAACATATTTTCAGATTCGAAATACTTTCAGCAAATAGTAGTTCCGATGAATCTTGCACTATTTCTTTCGCTAGAAACATTTGAGGAGAAAAGAAACAAGGAAATATAACAAAATAATAATATCGAAACTTTACTGTTTTCTTATTTTCAAGAATATACCTCAAGACTTATTCGAACAATAAAATTAACCCCCCCTGAAGCTTTGACTACTCAAAAACAAAAACACGTCTTCGTGTTGTAAATCGATTATCCTACAGAAAGTGGGACGAACCTTGGACCCCTGGAATCTTCATAGTTTTTTTTCCCAGCCTGAAGCCACCCCTGCAAACGCTCGAATAAAAGCATAAAAAGACGAGGCAAAGAGGCCACATTAAAATGCCCCCGCTTATCTGGAGCCTTCGCACTTTGGAAGTGAAAGTTGAAAAAGTACACTTTGAAAATTTCTGATTTATGGCGACGGAGTCTCGCAGCTCTTGAAGTATGAATAAATGACTGCGTAGAATCTTCACAATTCTCGGGATCAGTCTTTAGAAATTTACATAATGTGACGCAAAACTGCATAAATATGCGTGTCATAACGTCGGCGTCAAAATGATTGAATAATAGATGCGGAAATCGGCTTGTCCGGCTACCTTTGGGGGCGAAAAGGTCCTTTCTCGAATTGTGGGATAGAGACCTTGGAAGACGTGATAGTTTTTACCTTGATTTTTTGTGCTTTCGGCATTTTTACTTCTATAGAAATTCGGAAAAGATAAGCGAGGTCACCGATTTCTGGCCACAACCTTTTTCTGAAAAATCCAACAATTACCCATATACGATCGAATCGAAACTTTGTGGATAGTTTTGATTTAACAACATTGGAAGAATTTGTAAAAAATTTCGAAGAACTTCGTTATCTCAGAAACTATCCGCTATTCCCTGCTGAAATGAATTATACAGGGTGTTTTCAAAGATGAGACTTTTTTTTGGACCAGCAATAGAACTCATCAAAATAAATGATTATACCAAAAATCATTCATATAAAATATTCACCAGGACCGAGTATTTCGATATCAAAGTTACCCACGAATCTGTGGAATTCTCAGCCCGTATCTGACTTAGGTTCGTATTGATATCCAAATGTGTAGATATTAACAGCTGTCTGAGATCAGTATACGGGAAATCATCTATGATTTTGTGCTCATTTCGAACAATTTCTGTTAACAATTTGGATCAATTTTATCGATGAGTTTGTGAAAATTCCTTATTGAGCGCTCGTACTACTTACACGAGGGCTATATCATTTCGTCACGATGTCTGTATTTTGCGAATTTTGAGCCGAAAATGGTCTCAATCGACTATGTTCGACTCACTGATAACGAATCCGTCGGAAAATTCGAGTCTGTCCGTCCGTCCGGCCGTCCGTCCGTCCGGCCGTCCGTCCGGCCGTAAGCACGATTACTCTCGAACGGATCAACCTAGAGACTTGAAATTTTCAGTATAGGTTCAGATCCCGAATGCCTCGGTTAAGTTCGTTAATGGGCCAAATTCCACCAGGGGTTCCGTAAATATGGCCGTTCAAAGTTTTGTTTCCCTGATTACTTGAAAACTACAGATTCGATCGAGATGAAATTTTGCACTCAGATGGAAAATGAGGTGTTTTAGCTACATGCGAAATTTTGTCCAGATCGCATCACCAGAACCATAGAAACCATAGAAAATTGTAACTTTTGAACGGAAATGCCTAGGGACTTGAAATTTTCAGGATAGGTGTGGATCTCGAATGTCGTGATCACGTTCATCTATGAGCAACATTATACAAGGGGTTCCGTAAATACGGTCGTTTGAAATTTTGTTTTCTCGATAAATTCGAAACTTCGGATTCGATCGAGATGAAATTTTGTATTTTAATCGAGAATGATATATTGAAGCAATATTTTGTCCAGATCGCATGACCAGAACCATAGAAACCATAGAAAATTGTAACTTTTGAACGGAAAGGCCTAGGAACTTGAAATTTTCAGGGTGGGTTTGGATCGCGAATATCGCGGTCACGTTCATCAATAAGCAAAATGAGACTAGGGGTTCCGTAAATATGGCCGTTCAAAATATTTTTTTCCAGATGGTTTCGGAACTACTGATCGGATTGGAATGAAATTATGCATCTAGCTGAGGAATAATGTATTCAAAGTACGTGCAAAATGTTGTCCAGACCGCATCACCAAGACCATAGATACCGTAGAAAATTCTAGCGAATTATCGAAACAAAATTGATCAGCTGAAGCAGCGACATGAAGTCTGGAGTTTCGCCTAAGTTTCAGAATTTTTTTTACAGCTGTCAAAAATTCCTTCAATTGGTTTCTAAAACTGGAAAATGCGAATCTACCTACAAGGTGCACGTACGAGCGCTCAAAAGCTCCTGCCTTCACGGCAGTGCTTTTCTAAATTTTTTTTTATTGGACTCATTTCCTCCCCTTAGTTTGAACTTCAAGAATTATAACCTTCAGGCAAAATCTCTTAATGAAAGTAGAAAAAAAATTCACAAATTTGGGATAAATTCTAGTGCCTAAAAAAGATCGCGAGGGAAGTCCAGCATTTATTTACATTATGAGGGAATGCACATGGCGTAGTGGGATAACACGATCAAGAGTCGTATCAAGATGATGATGCCAAAGATTTTTTGTATTTTTTTCAAATTGAATATTTTATATGATCAACTTCCGGCGAAATGATCTCTTCTGATGAGTTCTAGCACCTTCAAAGAATAAGCCTAACCTCGAAAAATTTCGTCACGATCGAATCTGTAGTTTTGAAATGATCAAGAAAACTAAGTTTCAAACGACCATATTTACGGAACCCCTAGTATAATTTTGGTCATAGATGAACGTGATCACGACATTCGACATCCACACCTATCCTGAATATTTCAAGTCCCTAGGCGTTTCCGTTCAAAAGTTACAATTTTCTATGGTTTCTATGGTTCTGGTCATGCGATCTGGACAAAATTTCACATGTAGCTTGAACACCTCATTCTCCATTTGAGTGCAAAATTTCATCTCAATCAAATCTGTAGTTTTCAAGTAATCAGGGAAACAAACCTTTGAACGGCCATATTCACGGAACCCCTGGTGGAATTTGGCCCATTAACGAACTCAACCGAGGCATTCGGGAACTGAACCCACACTGAAAATTTTAAGTCTCTAGGTTGTTCCGTTCGAGAGTTATCGTGCTTACGGACGGCCGGACGGACGGACAGACTCAAATTTTCCGACGGATTCGAACATAGTCGATTGAGACCATTTTCGGCTCAAAATTCGAAAAATACAGACATCGTGACGAAATGATATAGCCCTCGTGTAAATAGTACGAGCGCTCAAAAACACCCTGTAGAGAATTTTCGGTTCTACAGCTGTTTGTGTTTCACCGATCTGATGTTTAGAAAATTCGATATTCAGTGATTCTATCTTTTGAAGTTCATGAAAATAAAATGACATAATTTGCGAAATTGACGGCCATTCACAGAATGTGGTGTGTTTCATGAAAGTTGGATCTATAGTTTCGCTACAGATTTTACAAAAGCTCCTGATCTCACCTTCATTTTATTATTGACAACTTGAATCGTTCAACCGATGTGATGATATTCGAAGTATAGAGTAGTTTATTGCTTATGGTGAAGAAAGGACCGAATAAAATGTGTGATAAAATATTCTACCCATTGTTGGCGACAGTTGGAACAGCTACGGACACTTTCCATTCAGTTCATGAATCATCTGAAATGTTGAGAATCAGTCAGTTATTAAGGAGAAAAAAAAATTTTCTTCGTCCGATTGATCTGATCTGAAATTTTCCGCAATTATTTGGAATGGAAAGTAAATTCTGCATTCCAGAACAGAAGCATTTTACAAAATTCAATTCGAAAGACTCCAAGAAAATAACATCCGCAACCCGTAGCCAACCCTGAAATAAATTCAAATCATTCATATTTTTTTATCAAACTGGCGCAATCTGTTGGGCGCGTTCCATATTTCGCATTCAAAAGACCGAAATCCAAGATATGGATATCTTTTCACGACCGGATGAATACCGGAAAGCCTTCAACCCCTTCGCCGAACCCCATTTCCAAGACGTCTTGGCGCGGGCGCAGCGGCTGTCCTTTCGAGTTCTCCTTAAACGGGGAAAATACATCTTTCTTTACACTTCAGCAGGTATCGGTAATGTATTATAAAGGACACGTATTCGCTAGGGCGCACCGAGTGATAACGGGTCCTGCTCCCCGAGTCTGTATAGAGAGCCTGGAGTGAATTTCCTTCCGACCCCCATTCGGCACCTTGGCTTTGGAGGTGGCGAAGAGCCCAGACTGTGGAACTCAGAAATACGCGTTTGCTGGAGTGGAAGAAGTTCAGTTTAGTTTTCCGGGCGCAGCCAACTGAAAGAATTAGCTTTTCGAAGTCACTGCATCACCTATGTTTCGTGACGTCGACACAGATTTACCCAAAATTGAGCATACATATTTTTGTTGCTATAAGTATAGTTTTCCCCCCAATAGAATTATTTTGAAATACGGTAACAATTTTGCAATGATTTTCGCGTGCCATCCACATCCAGTATTTGTCTTTGTAGCGAGAGGGGCAGGACAGGACGCAAATCTTCGATCAGTTCGCTACCCGATCTAAACATACGTACGCTGAGTGGATGTGGTATTTAATTTACATCTTAGTTCATCTATCCAGAGGGGAGAAATCGTGAGATCGCAGTTTTGAACCCTAGAAGGTTTCTCGATCCGGAAAACCACGCTCGTTATTTCCCAGCCTGAGAACTCGCCCCCAAAAATATGCCGCTCTCAGAAATCTAGGTCTATATTTCCGCAATTCGAACAGTGCTCCTCCCTATCCCCCGATTCATCAAAATAAACCCCAGAGCGAATCCCCCCATTAACCGCCTCTGTGTCTGAATCAAAGCCGCGCCGTCCCACCCGCCGCCCCGAACTCCCCCCCGTGATCCGCGTCTCGCTGGGGTGAGTCCGAATATATACTGCGGCATAACTCCCATTGTGCTCCGTTCTTGGGGGGGTGAAAGTGAGATATCCGCCTTCTCCGAGGAGACGAAATTTCTGGCTCTCCTAAGTGCCGTTCCTAATTTCCAGTCCTCTGGCGGAGTAACCGATGCTTTGTTTTCCGCTAAAACGACAACTATTTATAACTGGATATAAATCTACCGCAATTACTGCATCGAACGCGCGGTGTCAGCTGTTTATCTTTCAATTATTGCGTCGGACTATTTCGGATGTGGGTTTGTTGGACCTGAAAATTGGGGGATTACGCATCGGGAGTTATTTCAATTGCGGCATAGTCGACAATTATTCATTAGCGAGTTATTTCGCGACATCTGATCCTACAAGACCTATTCAATGGGGCTCAAGTCGGGAAATATCAGTGGCCTTCCGTTCCAACACTTTGGATTATTATACCCACTGACACCAAAAAGGGATAGGTATTTTCCTACCAACTTTCGTATGGCATCGATTTTTGTAGCTAGTCGATTTCCTCTTGAGTTATTGTGTCCCAAGTAACCTAGAGCTTTAGAGCTTCCAACGACTGCGGAGAATGCAGAAAAGGCCTACTAATTCTTCTAGACGTCATTTTGTAACGGTTCACTAGTACAATCAGTGTATCCTCCTTTACTCATCGCTGCGCCGCAGATCATGAAGTTCTGCGATAGCAATTCGACAATTCTGCGACTAAAATTTAAGTACCAAGTGGAGCGAGATGCGCCGTTGACAATTTTAGCGAGCAAGTGGGCTTTCTTTTCCGAACGTGATCGGTGACTATAGTGGTCGCTATATTTGTGTTTGAATCAAGGATGTGCCGAAGCGTCTTTTTTGTGATTCGACCGGATACCGAATTTCTCAATGAATCCTACAAATCTTCGGCCGAAGCGTCCGCCGAATCGATGGTATTGATTTAGACTTATTAGAAAGACGGTATATAAACACCATTGTTATTAAATATGTATATAATTCATCTATCAAACAAATGATAAGATCAACAACTTAATAATGGCTTACAACATTACAACACAAACACAAACTGCAATACCAAAACAGATTCCTACAAATAGTATTTGAATATATCCATATTTATGAAAGAGGAACTATGGTTTACCTATGTGCGGGTATCACGTTCAAACGACTGCACCAAATTCGATAATTCTTTTTTAGCTGGGTTCATTATTATCAGGACAAGGTTTATACAACGAAATATTTCCGAAAAAAACATACGGAAAAGAAAAAAAGGCTTTCCTTTTTCCTCTGACCAAACGGACAATCATAAATTACTCATATTTTATGAGACTTGTGAGTGAAGTTTATCGTATTTCTAGAAATTGCTTAGAAGTGATAAGCTGTTGAATTTAATTGCTTTATTTTGAGCAATTCGCACGATTCACTAAATATTCTTGATAAGAATTCTGTGCCTTGGTCTGTAACAACTTCAGAAGGTATACCATACCTCAAAATAAAGTTTTGAATAAAAGATTTCGAAACTGTTTCTGTCTCTTTGTTTGGTAGTGCGTAACACTCTACGAATTTGGTCAAGTCGCATTGAATAGTGAGAATATACTTATTATTTTCGATATCCGTAGGTAATGGACCTACTAGATCTAAAAAAAACTTTCTGAACAGCAGACGAAGCTGTGGTGGTGATTGCCAAAGGTTCCTTCCTAGGTAAGGAATGTTTATGACGTTGACAATCGTCACACTTCCTTACAAATTTTTCAACGTCAGATCTTAAACCATTCCAGAAATACTCTTCTTTGATATTGTTGAACATGCGTTCAATACCTGCATGTCCACCGGTTGGAAGCATATGAAAATCGTTCAGAATAATTTGCCTTAGTTCTCTGTCTTCGATTCGCGTTACATCTCTTATTATGTTAATCTTTAAGGATGTTCCTAGAATTTCATTTTTACAATTTGTCAACATATTCAAAAATTTTATATTGCTAGCTAGCTTTATGAGGAACAATTCTAATATATTATTTTCTGCGCATATTTTTTCCAGTATCCTCAACGATGTACCTAAGTCGTACGCTGATCGGATGTTCTGGTTAATGAAAATAATTTGTGAATTTACATTATATATTGAATTCTCATTGTAATCCTCTGAATGTTGCTTTTTCAAATTGAGAAATTCTTTTTCTGAAAGCGGTCATAACTCAACACCTTCTGCTAGACGTTTTAACACTTTGATAACAACAGGTGATCAATCATTTTGCCATCGGAAGTATTCTGTTGTTACATTTTCTGAACCTTCCACCTAATGAACCGTGAAGTCATATTCTTCTAAAATGAAACGTAATTTGGTTAATCCACTAGAAGGATTAGTCCGCTAATTCAGTGGTCGATGATCGACTACGATTTCAAATTTCCATCTATATAAACAATAGTTATGTTATTGTTTACCGAATGATTCGCGAACTGGCGACCCCGACCTTGCTCGTAATTCTTTTTTTGCTGAATTGAAGTTCTAATTTCTGCGGTCACGACCTCGATATGAAGGTTTAAACTTTACGATTTCAATTGTTAAAATTTCACTTAGATCTTTCTTGAAGCGATTTCCTCGATTCTGAAAGTGAATCTTCTATGATTCTTTGGTGAGGACTTTAATGCTTTTGAGAAAATTTGGTTCTGACTTGACAATTTCATTCAATGTGTTGAATTAATATTCTAACTTGAGTTATTCCTTCAGAGATTTGCTGACTTTATCGGCCGTTCCCTACGCTCCCGTGACTCCTTCTTGATATTATCACGGAATTTTTGGGACACATCACTTGATTTGGTAAATAGTTCATTATATACCATGGATAATCAGATATAACCAAAGAGAAAAAGGTAGACCCAATCAACATGATATTTAATTAAAACCACCGCCTGTGTTTTCCTGCCAGGAATAGTTACGCTCTTTTGTTTTTTCCAGCTAGCATACAAAGGGGCTTATAAGATTCCCATATTAAATTGTCGTTGCGTTGACGCATGTGAGGTATCTTTGGAAAAGGTGTTTTACTGTGTACGAACAGAAATGGGTGGATAAACAGAAACTTCCGTTTCACAGGCAGCAGAACGAGGATGCGGTGGTGTTACCACAGTGCTTTGTTATTGCGGTTTATCCATCTTATTCCGTCCCAATGCCCCTAACATCCCCTATAGGCGAAAGATCGGGGGTTGTAATTCGGTCCAGAGAACGGGTCACAAGAAGATCTTAGCTAGCTATATAACCATAGATCGGCAATTGGTACTGGGAATCGGTCTCTTGTTCACCCCCGTTTACTCTTCTGTGACGTTCCTGACCCTCTCTAGTCCTTGGGGGAGGAAAGGTAATAGGAGAGCATTTTCGTGCAGAGAGCGAAGAGCAAATTTTTTTTTTATTGAGAGTTGAGATTTTTCGTGGAAATATGGAGGAAACGAGGTGATGTGAAAACAATAAACCGTATTTCATTCGATTTCCCGATTATACGTGAAATTCCCATCTTTTCTCCCAAATAAAGGACCAGAACGATGAAACTCGTAGGGCGGTAGATATGCTTTTTCCTTTTTTTCGTCTAGGGGCGTTATTCCGCACGTTCCGCAGCAACGAACGAACAAAAAGCAGCCGGAACCCTTCGACAAACTCCGAAACTCCGCAGCTGGCCACGTCGGCCAACTTCCCCGTGAAATTCTATCAATAAAATAATGGAACATCTCCCGCACTTCCGCACGGAATGTTCATAGATGCACACTCGATTGAAATCATCGCGATTTATGGCCTCGGCGCTTCACGCCGATCGGCCAGCGTTCTCCCCCCCTTCCGTCCCAATTCCCGACGCCCATAAATTACGTCGGCGTTTTGTTCGATTGTATTGTTTAATAAAATAATCGCTTTATAAAATTATCGAAAGGCCATAAATCTGAGCGTTATATTATTTCGGACGGATGGAGCAGATGCATTTTCCTATCTGTGTCGATGGGCGAAACGGAGCGCGGATTGCGCCCGGGCGGGGTTCCGCGTTAAAATATCTGCGTGTAACTTCCGGTGACGAGCGGGCGTTGACGGGCGGGAGTCCCAGGGGTGGCGCGAGGGGTTTATCCGATTTTGACGGGGTTATTGACGTTTTCGGCGATTGGCGATTCGCGTGCATTGAATTTGGGATGTGGCGGGAGCTGCCGTTTTTATCTCGTGGGAAACGGCGCGAACATTTATTACGAACATGGTTGTACGGGTTTTCACGCATTGTCGTACAATATATCGATACCTTTTTGCCAAACTATCGTAAGCCTCAACGTAGTACGTTGAGGCTTACGATAATTTGGCAAAAAGGTATCGATATAAGGAAGGTATCCAGTGTATATTTTTGTGTTCGTATGATATAAAAGCAAACAATACCATGAATATTGACTATTTTTTTTTCTTCTCTTGAAAGAAAACTCTTCTTCCTCAACTTGACCATCAGTTTCCTTTTTTTTAGTCATTTCAATACTACTGCCGCTTCTTGTGAAGAATAATATGAGAATTACCTAATTGAAGTATTCAGTAATATATATTTTATAACGAAGAGGAAACAAAATGACTTAAAAATAAAAAACCCCTGTCTGAAATTTGCAGGGCGTTCTTCCAGGTACCATCTTCACCTTTTCGAGGGGCGCCCCCCTCGTTCGAAAACTAAAAGGCCGGGCCTGCCGGCAACAAATGCATGATCATTCGCGTTCGCAGCCAAAACGATATAACAAAAGAATCGATTTTGATTTACGGGGCACGCAGGGCTGACAAAAGCCATTGTCATATTCGTCCATTGGACCATTGATTCTTCCCGATTTGATTTAGTTATTCCCGGTTTTATGCAAAGTTTGCCTCCGTATGCACTACCGCATTGGCGCAATTTGCGGGCGGAAAAATGACGATTTAAAAATGCAACCCCCTTTTAGGCGCGTACGCAAATGAAGCGAGACCTGTCGATGCCATTATTTATGAGGGGGTTAATATTCATAATTTATGCACTTCCATCAGCTTGAAATATATAAATATGATTTTTTTTAAATTTTTATTTTACTTCACTTTTGGAATATCTAGGTCGATCGAGGCTTTTTTTGACAGGCGCTAGAACTTATCAAAAGAGATCATTTCGCCGGAAGATGATCATATAAAAAATTCAATTTGAAAAAAGTGCAAAAAATCTTGGGCATCAAGATCTTAAGATGACTATTGATCGTGTTAGATCTCTTATAGGTCATCTGCCATGAATCACGGTGACATATGCATTCCAGCAAGTAAATGAAGTGCTTCAAACTCACCGATTAAATTGATCCAAATTGTTTACAGAAATTGTTCGAAATGGTCACCATTCGTTTTAGTTTGATGTGCACAAAGGCTTGCAGGCGTAATAACGAATGGTTACATGCAGCAACTATCACATCAGTTTGCTCACGAATAATATCCCAAGCATTCTCAATGCGTTGTTTCAGTTCTTCAACACTATTCACCTCACCGTTACTGTACACTGATGTTTTCGAATGACTCCAAAAGAAGAAATCACAGGGGTTGAGATCCGGGGAGCGTGCAGGCAAAGAAATCGACCGATCATGTCCTATTCACCTATAAACACATCACGAAATTCGGAAAAAATCACAAAAATCCAACGGTCTGTTAGATGATTTCCCGTAAACTGAACGCATTCAAAAACATATTCAGATCTCAATACTCAATTTCTCAGATTTGCGGGCAACTTTGATTTTATTGTATTGTCATGATGATTTTGATGTAATATTAATATTTTGATGTGATGAGCACCTCTCAAAAAATAGACTCACCTCTGAAAACACCCTGTATATGTATAAAGTTAAAATTTTAACAATCTTTTCAAATTCAGTTTGCTATGTAAGGGTATAGGTAACGACTGATTTGATAAGGAGTGTTTAATTGAAACTCTTGATTCTTCGCCAAGCTTTCGAATGTTTATTCAATTCTTCACCATAGCTTCTAAAGTATGTACAAACATACATTTAAAATTTACATTTTTGTAGAAGTTTTCGGTCTTTTATCACTCAGAGGAATTACGATGATATAAAAACAATAAACCTTCGTGTACAGTGTTTTTGAGCGCTCGTAATACTTACAAAAGGGCTATATCATTTCGTCACGATGTCTGTATTCTTCGAATTTTGAGCCGAAAATGGTCTCAAACCACTATGTTCGACTCACTGATGACGAATCCGTCGAAAAATTCGAGTCTGTCCGTCCGTCCGGCCGTCCGTCCCTCCGTATACACAATAACTTTCGAACGGAATGTCCTAGAAACTTGAAATTTTCAGGGTAGGTTCGAATCTCGAATGCCGCAGTTGCGTTCGTTAATGGGCAAAATTCCGTAAATATGGCCGCTCGAAATTTTGTTTTCCTGATTACTTCAGAACTACAGATTCAATCGAGGTGAAATTTTGCACTCAGATGGAGAATTACGTGTTCAAGCTACATGCAAAATTTTCTTCAGCTCACATGACCAGAACCATAGAAACCATAGAAAATTGTAACTTTGTAATGATAAGGCCTAGGGACTTGAAATTTTTAGGATAGTTGTGGATCTCAAATGTGGTTGTCATAAATGAGCAAAATTAGACTAGGGGTTCCGTAAATATGGTCGTTTGAAATTCAGTTTTCTTGATAATTCAAAAACTACGGATTCGATCGTGACGAAATTTCGTATTTTGATGGAGAATGATATATTCAAGTTACATTTTCCCATATCGCATGACTAGAACCATAGAAACCATAGAAAATTATAACTTTCGAACGGAGAGGCCTAGGGACTTGAAATTTCCAGGATAGGTTCGGATCGCGAATTTCGCGGTCTCGTTCATCAATGAGCCAAATTAGACTAGGGGTTCCGTAAATATAGCCGTTCAAACTATTTCTTTCTTGTTAATTTTGAAACTACTTATTGGATTGGAATGAAATTTCGCACATAGATGAAGAATAATGTATTCAAACTACGAGGGAAATTTTGACCAGATCGCATTACCAAGACCATAGAAAATTCTAGAGAATTATCGAAACAAAAAAATCGTCACCTATAGCACTGACTTGAAGTCTAGATTTTTCCCTTAGTTTTTTCTTCGACAGATTCGACATTTTCTTCGACAGATTCTTCGAAATCTTTCCAATTGGTTTCTAGAACTGGAGAATCTATCTACAAGGTGCATGTACGAGCGCTCAAAAGCTCCTGACTTCACGGCAGTGCTTTTCGTAATTTTTTATTTGAACTTTAGATTCAAAAAGTAAACTGTGGAAATTTAATTTTCTTAGAACGATTCTTAAAGTTGAGTATTGGAAATAATTGTTGGATTTTCAACCCGTCAGGGCTTCCACGAGAATGCCCGGATACGTTCAACCCTCATCTCGGACCCGAAAACGCGCGAAACGAGGAACCCCGAACGCAATCCATCATAACGGTGACGTCGGACGGCAACTTTTTCGACGCGAAACGACCCAGTTCCACCCCGACGGCGAACGTGACATCGAACCAGGGGTGCAAAAAACCACCCCGACTTGGAACAAACACAATAAAAGACGCAAGAGACGAGACCGGGTAGTGAAAAGTAGCGGCCCTGCAACAAATCATACTGTATAAAACGCTACGGGGCTGCAATATATCTATACGAAAGCTGTAAACTGGATATATAAATAGAGGAGCTTTGTGTTTTCGAACGCTCTATTATATCCACAAGTTGGCGAAATTCTGTGGGATGAGCTGAAGTTGTGGATGAGTAATGGATTGCGAGATGCCGCGGTCGTTTCTACACTGGCCGAGTGGAAGAGGTGGGTTGTACGGTTTCGGGATATTTATTGTTATTATTCACTAATAATAAACGAAAAATCCAATGGAATTCAGTATTACGGCGAATGTTATAGAATTGAGCAAACATTTTTTTTTTGGTTGGCTTTCTCTACTTCCAAAGGCGGATTTTAGGGGTTGAGGCCTCGTCACAGAGTTGAAGACGATAAATTTGTTAAATGAAATGAAAGATAATGATGGAAGAATACCTTTACACATTACAATTTAATTTTATACATTTATTCGTGCCTGAATCGTTTATCAACTTTCAGTTTGTCTGGTACAAGTGGGATAACAGAAAATAATGCAGATTACCGTTCATCCAATAAAAAATATGTTTCAGAATTAATAAAATCACGATTTCACCTAGTTTCGGAAACTTATGAATAGAGATTTTTCACACCTTCAAAACTCTTCGGATTCATAATTTGAGAAGCACCGACGATAATGCCCTATCAAAGAAACAGTGAGAAACCTCATTATCGTTATGAAAACTATAATTAACAATGTATCGAGATTGGTACTATCGCTCAACTTGGGTGTTCTAGTTTGGGATGTGCAATCAGAGTATTTTTACAGTTTTATCTGCTATTATTTGGCCATAAACATAGAATAAGCACGTCGCTGATATTGAATCCAAAATCTTTCACTTCAATGAGCGAAAAACATCCATTCTCCAACCATATGTTCCAGTAGTTCAACGGATATTCAAAATTTTATAACTCACGAACTGTTAAGATTAATGAGGTGAAGTCTGAATATTCAATTGAGCAATATTTCGAATTTTATAATTCAATGTCTTCCGAATATTATTTCTTAAATTTCATCCCTCGATTTTTTGCGAGGTGAAAATGCAGATATTGACTGATTTTGGCATCAAATTGCATTGAATTGAATGCAATAGTTCCCAGGAAAATGGAGGACATTTTGTGATTCTACAACCCCCCTCCCCCAAACTTCATGGGTGCTAAATTCCCAATAGTTAACTTTTTACAAATGTTGCAAATGATTCTGAAAAACTATCTTATGGTTTATAGTGAGGATACGCCGAAGCGTTCACCGAATGGTATTGATATCACTTATTGGACAGACAGTATATGAAAAAGCAAACACCATTGTTTCTAAATATATAATTTATCATCTATCAAACAAATGATGAGATCAACAACTTAATAATGGCTTAAAACATTGCGCGAAAAACATAAAATAAACTCTTTACAAAAACAAATTTGTTCTATCCATAAACATTGCGCAAAAAGAACATGAACTGCAATACCAAAACAGATTCCCACACCCAAATAGTATTTGAATATATAAAATACTAGCAGACCTGGCCACTCGTTTTTGTGGCTAAGGTACACGTCTAATTATATTGTAGTAAACTATTCAAACCAGTGGAATTATTATGATTATTAACCCTAACCTTACCTTACCCTAGCCTAACCATACCCTAACCTTGATTTTTCAAGAGTTATTCCCTCGATCTCAAACAGTTCCAAATTTCTCTAGTTTCGGGAAAGACCCAGAAACCTGTCATTACTCCTCGCACGTTACCGCTCTTGGCGAGTGATCGGGCGTAGTGGGGACGCGATGTCTCACCGTCGATTTGATAACCGCGTTGCCGCGTAAATCATTATCACTCTTTGTCATTTATAATAAACAAATAATTTGCAATAAAAACATATTGCAACTATAAATTGATATATAAAATCTTCTATCTTTCAAGTTGGATCAAACTGCACACAGTGTGCAAAATTTGATTGAAATCGGTTCAGTATTTTAGGAGTTCATTCCGGACAAACAACGTGACAAGAAATTTTCATATATAAAGATAAATATCGACAAGAAACAGCACAAAAAGAAATAGCATTCGAATTTTTAGTACTGGAATTTCACTGGAATTGAATATCTGCTTCGGCTTAAACCGAATATATGAAAAGTAGGCCGAAACAATCGGGTATCGGAGCCGAATCGATGCTTCGCACAACCCTAGTTTAAAGTGAATTGAGATGTTGTCTGAATTGAATTTTATGAAAAATTTTGAAGTTCGAAATTGCAGGGAAATGCTTTGAAATTATTCACCCAGTTTCCACCTCTTATACGGTATATTTCACGATATTTTCATCCGAATTCGAGATGTCAGATTTCAGATTTTTTTCCAACTGTTAATAACTGAAATATTGTAAAGTGAAAAATTAACTAATCTTTGATCATTTTGATTTGACATGAAATGATACTGTAGCGAAACTAGCCAAGAAAAAATCATCAAACTAGCCATAGTTTCTGCGAACCAACACGGACGTCAGTGTGACAAATGATGTCATTTTTGAGCGCTCGTACTACTTACACGAGGGCTATATCATTTCGTCACGATGTCTGTATTTTTCGAATTTTGAGCCGAAAATGGTCTCAAACGACTATGTTCGACTCACTGATGACGAATCCGTCGAAAAATTCGAGTCTGTCCGTCCGGCCGTATACACGATAACTCTCGAACGGAATGTCCTAGAAACTTGAAATTTTCAGGGTAGGTTCGAATTTCGAATGCCGCGGTTGAGTACGTTATTGGGCAAAATTCGCCGAAGGGTTCCGTAAATATGGCCGCTCGAAATTTTGTTTTCTTGATTACTTCGAAACTACAGATTCGATCGAGATGAAATTTCGTACTCTAATGGAAAATGAGGTGTTTAAGCTACATGCTACATGTTCAGCTCGCATGACCAGAACTATAGAAACCATAGAAAATCATAACTTTCGAACGGAAAGGCCTAGGGACTTGAAATTTTCAGGATAGGTGTAGATCTGAAGTATGGCGTTCACGTTTATCAATGAGCAGAATTATACTAGGGGTTCCGTAAATACGGTCGTTTGAAATTTTGTTTTCTCGATAATTTCGAAACTACGGATTCGATCGAGATAAAATTTTGTATTTTAAACTAGAATGATATATTAAAGCAACATCTTGTTCAGATCGCATGACCAGAACCATAGAAACAATAGAAAATTATAACTCCCGAAGGGAAAGGCCTAGGAACTTGAAATTTTCAGGGTGGGTTTGGATCGCAAATTTCACGGTCACGTTCATCAATGAGCAAAATTAGACTAGGGGTTCCGTAAATATGGCCGTTCAAAATATTTGTTTCCTGATAATTTCGAAACTACTGATTGGATTGGAATGCAATTTTGAAACTAGCTGAGGAATAATGTATTTAAACTACGTGCAAATTTTTGTCCAGATCGCATCGCCAAGACCATAGATACCGTAGAAAATTCTAGTGAATTATCGAAAAAAATTGGTCAGCTGAAGCACTGACATGAAGTCTGGAGTTTCGCCTAAGTTTCAGAATTTTTTTGACAGCTGTCGAAACTTCCTTCAATTGATTTCTAAAACTGGAAAATGCGAATCTACCCACAAGGTGCATGTACGAGCGCTCAAAAGTTCCTGTCTCACGGCAGTGCATTTCGTAATTTTTTTCTACAAACTTCAACGAAGGAATTATAAAATTTCTCAACGCCAGCTCAGAAACACTCATTATTCCTTTCACGTGAAAGAACTGTATTTTATCAATAAAAAAAATCTTTTCCATTCTTATAGTGATGCGACCCTCGAAAATTTCACATGAACTTTCATATCGTTATTTCACAACTAACTACAAAGTTTCAATTCGATCGAAAAAGATTTTTTTAAGAATTATTGAGAAACGAATTTCAGATGGCTATATATCTACGAAACCGTTTGGCGGATTTTGCACGTTTACGAAATCAACCGGCGCATTCAGACCTCGAGCGTACCCTTAAACTCTACGCCCTTTCTTTCTAGGACATAATTGAATTATTCATCTGCGAATACTACTCTCAACTATTCTCAAAATTAAAAAATTACAGACATTTGGGCAAAATGATAACGCTTTTTGTCATAGAAACGTGACTGATCATAGACGGACGTGAATTGAAATGACTTTACGGTTCTGCTTAGGTACTTCGGCTAAGAAATTGGAAGTTTTGTAAACAGACGTAATAAATTCCGTTTCCCTCAGCGCATCCGGTCCAGAAGCAATCTCTGTAAGAGCCCGCGTCATCCGTCAACCCCCATTATTCCTACATCCACCGTCTCCGCGCTTTTCGCGAGACCCACGCGAATTTCTCGCGTCGCTCAGAGCGTTAAGGCCGTCCCGCGCGATTTTTATTTTTCGTTATACGACGGTCCATTGGATGTGCCAGGCAGTCCGTCTATTCCGCTCTTCATTTCTCGCATTTTCCATCGCCATAAATCAAGGGACAGGAGACAGGCCAGTAGAGAGCACTCCGTTGCCATGGCAGCCGTGGCATCCCGTCAGCGGCGGTGCGGGATCGGGGTAGAAGCGGGAAGGGGGGGGTCGGATGATCAGAACCAGGGATTTAATCCCTGTCGGGAATGTCTACGCGGGAGCAGAAACGGGGAAAGTTAATAAGAATTTGGGGGGATTAAAAATAATCCCGCTGTTTTGCAATAATACCGAAACGGTTGCGTCGCGTTGGGTGTGTGCGTATCCTGGATAAATTTCGGGATTCCTGGATGGCGGGGATGATCGCGCGTGGGGTTTTGGGAATTAGGACGGATCCTTCTTGGTGATAAAAATATTGTGAATATACGACATTAGAACATTGAAAGGACCAACTTTCATCATATCATATCTATTCGATTTTTTCAGAATTCATAGGTTGGATTTAGGCATTCAAGCAGAGTGGGGAAAGTAAAAATCATCAGTCTTTCCATACTTTATATGTGGGCGGTAGGGCAACATGCGATTTGCCCTGCCAGGCGAGCTAGCCTGGTAAGAATCGCGACTCATCATCTTATCAATTCGAGATTATTTTCTGCGAGAGGTCCTTCGATTAAATAAGGCTCACACCTCACGTTGACAGGGGAGCGATATTTATGGTTAGCCACAAATGATTGTATGGGTTTCATTCCTTCCAGATGTGTTATTAATACCATCTCTTGTGGATTGGGCCCCATGTGTAAAAAGTGTGAATGGTAACCAGCTCTTAGGGTAACAACATAGTGAAGCATCGCCTCGAGACAGGCATCAGAGGGCTCATAGTAGGGCATCTATGAAAGCAGTTGTAAGAATTATGAATCCAGAGTCGTAGTGAGGTGTTGGGAATAGGAAGTAGTGGTTTAAATATAATATATTTTTAACTGACAAAAACAAGAAAGAGTTTGCTATAATATGGGTTTTCTGTTTTATTTAAATTGTTTTTGTAGCTCACCTGATATGTTTGTAATATTGCTTATTTCCGTCCTCTATTTTTTGGTGCACCCAGTTGATAGAATAAAAATATTTTTATCTGACAAAAATATAAAAGAGATTGCTATAATATTGGCTTTATGTTTTATTTACATTGTTTTTATAGCTTACCTGATATATTTCTTATATTGCTTATTTCCGTCCATGCTTTATCCAACACATATCTGTTGTGATGTCTCATATTTCTTTCATCCCATATTGCAGGCCGAATAAATATTTCACTCATTAATTTTTGAGCGCTCGTACTACTTACACGAGGGCTATATCATTTCGTCACGATGATAACTCTCGAACGGGACAACCTGAAGACTTGAAATTTTCAGTGTGGGTTCAGTTTCCGAATGCCTCGGTCAAGTTCGTTAATGGGCCAAATTCCACCAGGGGTTCCGTAAATATGGCCGTTCAAAGTTTTGTTCTCCTGATTACTTGGAAACTACAGATTTGATCGAGATGAAATTCTGCACTCGAATGGAGAATGAGGTGTTCAAGCTACATATGAAATTTTGTTCAGATCGCATGACCAGGGCCATAGAAATCATAGAAAATTGTAACTTTCGAACGGAAAGGCCTAGGGACTTAAAATTTTCAGGATAGGTGTGGATCTCGAATGTCGTGATCACGTTCATCTATGAGAAAAATTATACTAGGGGTTCCGTAAATATGGTCGTTTGAAATTTAGTTTTCTTGATAATTTCAGAACTACAGATTCGATCGTGACGAAATTCTGTATACTAATGGAGAATGATATATTCAAGCTAAATTTCTTCAGATTGCATGACCAGAACCATAGAAATCATAGAAAATCATAACTTTCGAACGGAAAGTCCTAGGGACTCGAAATTTTCAGGATAGGTGTGGATTTGATATGTCGCGTTCACGTTCATCAATGAGCAGAGTTATACTAGGGGTTCTGTGAATACGGTCGTTCGAAATTTTGTTTTCTCGATAATTTCGAAACTACGGATTCGATCGAGATAAAATTTGCTCTATATTAATCGAGAATGATATATTGAAGCAACATTTCGTCCAGATCGCATGACCAGAACCATGGAAACCATAGAAAATTATAACTTTGTAATGGACAGGCCTAGGGACTCGAAATTTTCAGGATACGTTTGAATCTTTAATGTTGCGGTCACTTTCATCAATGAGCAGAATTTGACTAGGGGTTCCATAAATATGGTCGTTTGAAATTCAGTTTTCTTGATCATTTCAAAACTATGGATTTGATCGTGACGAAATTTTGTATTTGAATTGAGAATAATATATTTGAGCTAAATTTTTTCCAGATCGCATGATCAAAACCATAGAAACCATAGAAAATCATAACTTTC
The DNA here is from genome assembly GCA_963966015.1 of Aphidecta obliterata. Lineage (NCBI taxonomy): Eukaryota > Metazoa > Arthropoda > Insecta > Coleoptera > Coccinellidae > Aphidecta > Aphidecta obliterata. Next base: position 12,950,393 of record OZ014435.1, on the reverse strand, counting down.
GAACGGAAAGGCCTAGAGACTTGAAATTTTCAGAATAGGTTCGGATCGCGAATTACGCGGTCACGTTCACCAATGAGCAAAATTAGACTAGCAGTTCCGTAAATATAGCCGTTCAAACTATTTTCTTCCTAATAATTTCGTCATTGGATTGGAATGAAATTTCGCACATAGATGAAGAATAATGTATTCAAACTACGTGGGAACTTTTGTCCAGATCGCATCACAAATACCATAGATACCGTTAAAAATTCTAGCGAATTATCGAAAAAATTGGTCATCTAAAGCACTGACGTAAAGTATGGATTTTCTTAGACAGCTGTCAAAATCTTTCCAATTGGTTTCTAAAACTGGAGAATCCGAATCAATCTACAAGGTGGATAAACGAGCGCTCAAAAGCTCCTGACTTCACGGCAGTGCTTTTCGTCATTTTTCTTTATCCATTTCAATAAAAACAAATTATTTACCCCTTCTCATTGCACTATGTTTTTACCCTAACTTAACTACGACACTGGCTGAAACACAATTCGGCAAGCACCAGTCATATGTCTCGTTTGGGGCATCATGCCGGCGGAAAGTCTTGAAAATCGAATCGATTTGATTCCCCGGCAACGGCGGTGCTCGATGCCTGGGTTAAGGCGATGGTCAATGCTTCGCTATGAATGGTTGAGTATTTGTTTTTGATGTTGAGCCAAGTCTTGATGCGATGCTTGAGGCGATGCTTCGCTATGTTTTTACCCTTAGTTACTCTGACGATGCTGATGTACTGAGTATCAACAGTCTTAAGGGAGTCAATGATGGACTTTTTTGTGAAAACTGAGTTGACTTGTTATTATTTGTTAAATGTTATTGTTCTGCCTAAATGCAGCTGGACACTGAGCAACTCAAATGAATGATCCATGAGGAGAAATGGTTCCTAAAAGTCTTTCCAGTCCAGACGTTCGGATATCGACCACGTCTTGAATTACCACCAGGAAACATACACACAAGTGGTCTATAATATCCCCACATCTGCATCTCGAAATAGATTGGTTGGAAGGATCGTGCTGAACTCGACATTTGACATTCTCAAATTCTACTGTAATCCCCAAGCAGCTACACGCAACTGTTTCGGAGTGTCAAATTCGGGAACATCCTGGACTTGGGGCTTGTTACTTACATTCATAAATTAGATCGCGACCAGGATGATTTTACAGTTTGTGCTTAGTGAAATCCGCATTCGTCTAAACGAGGACTCATCCTTCTGATTTATGATAATTGTTGGTGGATCCTGGTAGATCGCTGCAACTGCCGGGGTTAAGTATCGGTTCGTCTCGTCAATCTTCTGCTCAGAAGAAAAAACTTTGTTTTGATCTCGAGCAAAAATAACTCAGCACTCAGCGGCACCTATAACTTCAAGAATTCATTTCCCACCAAAAGAAGATAACAGTACGCCTTTCGTCCTCGCTTAATGTTTTACAGAGATCTGACGTCACGAGTTCGACACCTTCGTTTTGGCGCGAAATTCGAAATCATCCCGAGACCTGGAAAATTCCTCTGGATTGCATCTCTGTCAGTGAAAAAGTCTGATGGTCGGAGGCCGGTTTCAGGACGAGTCGGCACATAAATCGGCCGATCAGCTGTTAGCAAGGCACGAGGAGAGAAGAACCGCTCGATGTTGTGCATGATTGGGCGGACGTTGATGGCGAAATATACGTGCACCTCAAACTAGCGTCTTGCGCCGTGCTTATGACCCAGAAACGTGTGGCCTCTGCCTCAGCCTCCGTCGTCCGAGCCCATTCACCGGGGCCGTTCAGCTGCGAGACGAAGATTTCAGACCGTATAAACAAATCGTAAATTTGTTTAAATGGCCTGTGCGAATTCCCGGTCTCAGGTTCAGGGTTACAATCGCGATGCAGGTCCAGACGTACAGCGGGAGGAATGGGAGGTTATTCCTGGATGGGAAGCGTTGTCTGAGGTTGTAAAATATGTTTCTGTTTCAGAACATACCGGTTCTGGTATTAGTTGAAAGATTACGGATAACGATTTTATCACCGTTGATTCTATTTTCTTCGAATAGTTGATGATAATTTCTTCTTGTTTTTAAAGTAAATTTTGTTCAACTTTTGAATTTTGAAATTTGAGGACTTTTTTTTATATTCACAAAATTGATGAGGAAGAGTTGATTCTAATTGAAAACAAAGGTCTGATATCGCATACTATTCATCTACTATGAAAAATGATATTTGATAATTTTTGGGTACCTTCGAATGGCTTGACATTAATTGATTTATTGAACAAATCGTGACAGAAACTTGAAATACACTTATTTTTGTCTGGAAAAAATGTATGATATATTCACTTTGCCTAATGAAGAAATGCAGTGTTTGAAAATAATGAAAAAAATTGAGCACAAGAAAACAGTAGGCTATTGTGAAAAAAAATATAAAAACTCATGAAATATTTTATAATTTTGGACAGTTTTTTCATGGTACATGTATAATATTGGATATTGGACCGTAGTTTTCGTTCAGAATCAACTTTTCTTCATAAAGATTGTCAATGTTTCGAAAAAATAAAATTGAGCAAAATTAACATTTTTCGACGAACCTTGAATACGAATGTAAAAAATTGATAATGATAACATTTGATTATTTTATATTGCGTTTCATGCCATGCAAAACTTTTCATCAAGAAAAAGCCTTCTTTTCATAAATAAAATTATGAAAAGTTTTCCTACTCAATTGGACATGCTGTATATTCACAAAGAAAATCCGTTGCGAAATGACGAATTTATAATTTTTCCACGAATGTGAAAATTGATATTTGATTATTTTATATTGCGTTTTATGTCATGCGGAATTTTTCAGCAAGATAACCATCACCAAAATTGGAATTATTCAATGAAGGAAAAAATTCCAGTTTTTGAAAATGTCTGAATATACCCAAAAAAATTCACAGATAAATAAAAATGAATCATGTTGTAATCAAAAATTTGCATCGTCAAATGGAAGAGGAATCTTATTCCCATAAAAAATAATACAGAATATGAAAGATTTTCTGGTTATCAAATTATGGTCGAATTGCCGTTATTAATTCTCTACATTTAAGTTGATTCAGGAACCAAATAGGAAGTGTCCAACTATATCCCGGGGTCATCAAAAATATTTTATTACACCCCATAAAATATTCGGTTCGTTGTTGAATAAATACATTACATTTCTTCAAATCTTAGTTGGGTTGTTTTTATATTATACAGGGTGTTTTTTGAGGTGAGGCTTTTTTGACAGGTGCTAGAACTCACCAAACGAGATCATTTTGCCGAAAGTTCATGTAAAATTTTCAATTTGTAACAAGTTAAAAAAATATTGGACATCATCATCTTAATACTACTCTGGATCGTGTTATCTCTCTGTTGGGAGATCTGCCATGAATCACGGTGCCATATGCATTCCAGCCAGTAAATAAAATGCTGGATCTTATTACACATATTCCCTTTCAACCTTCATTAGGAGATTTTTCCTGAACGGTATAATTCACAAAGTTCAAACTAAGGAGAGGAAAAATAACTGATTGAAAAGGTCCCATGAAAAAGAATTAGGAAGTTCAAAAACTCATCAATAAAATTGATCCAAATTGTTTACAGTAATTGTTATCATTCGTTTGTTGTGCACAAAGTCTTGTTCGGCGTAATAACGAATTATTACATGCAGCACCTACCACATCAGTTTCCTCACGAATAATGTCACAAGCATTCTCAATGGCGTACAGCCCAAGAAATCGACCCACCACGTCCTATCCACCTAAAGTCACAAAAAGCATACGCTCTGTCAGATGAACGCATTCAATAAACACATTTAAATCTCAATAGGTAGTGAATCAAGTTCTAGCACCTGCCAAAGAAGGCCTCACCTTTGAAAACACCCTGTATATTTATTATTCACTATCGAGTCGAAGTGGATGAAACTTTAAATTGTGAAAAAACTGAGCACAATTCGAATCAGATTAATGAAAAAATATAGTCAAGAAGAGAATCTGGAAAATTATGTTGAAATAATGTCGAACGGAACCAGAAAAAAGATTTTGGATATAAAATTCTATAGCTTCTCACAAAATCAAAACTATTAAAGAAGAAATACTAGATAAATCGAATCCTTATTGCCTATTCGTTAGAAATTCACCGAATTATGCTCAAAAGAATAAGCGTCGTAATCTCATTATAAATTGAAATTAATTAATCGATTCGAAATGTGAAACGTAATTATCATCCAATATCAATTAATCCTAGTTAACCACATTTCTCAACAAAATTTTATTAGGTTTTTAATTCTTACAGCTACTTTTTCATTGTAGATATATATGTTATACATAAGAACGCAAATATTAACGTTAACTAGTTACATATTAATCAATATTAACGTTCGAAACGAGCGGAATCAGGTTTAACCGAAGAAACCGATAATACCCAACAGGAAATAGAAAATAGCCGTCGTATAAGTTGCGAGCTTTTTGCCATGGTCTAGAGAACGAGGTAAACTACTCATTTTGTCCGTTAATAGGTTAACGGTTATATGAAACACCTGATATCGAGAAACAATCAACCTCAATTAATTAATTTGCGGTACTGGTGTTTTTTTAGAAGAAACCTCGACGCATATGGTGGATTTTCGATATTTCAATGTTCTCCAGCGATAATGAAGATTCGCCATGTAGGAGTAGCGGGGATTGCCTATTATGGGGTGAAAAAGACCATCTGCATCTATCAACTAGAGATCAGTAGATGACGGACTCTTCTTAGGGAATTTAACACATTGGGCAATAGAAATTGAGAGAAAAAGTTATTTTTTTTTTGGTTACCCTATAGAGTCTACAAAGAAAATAAAAAGCGAAGATCTTCACGTAAATACGTTCAAATTTACGACCAGTCGCTTGAAAAATGACACCTCCTTATTCAGCAAACATCCAAGGTGTGAAGCTTGACAATCAAGAGAGAGATTGAGATGGCGTCAACTCCAATATTCACGCCCCGTTTGGGGGACTCCGTGGCTACAGTACATCCTCACGTTTGATGCTTTTTTTAGCATCAGAATCGAGTTTCAAGAAACGACATGATTGATGTCTCGGTGCCTTGTTTCAGGTGCTTCTCACACCGGGACGTTCGTTAGATGGTGGAAAATTGGACGACGAGAAGAATCGAATAGTTAATTTGATCCTGGCGCGTCGCTTTGAGGTTCTCCAGGGGGCTATTCTTGGGCCCAAATTTTTCTTTCATTATTCAGCAACAATTGATATGAATCTCTTCGTCAGTGAAATGAAAATCTTAATGAGAATTTTTTTTATTACTTCATCTACTTTATAACATCGTCCTCAAGTTGTAAAGAACTAATTCCGAAAAAATGCCAGACCGGGTCGTCGACTGAAAATTCTCACGGTATTGTAACTTGCCTGGCGTAGAATAGAACCATTTAAAAAAAAAATGTTCGGCCCGCAATAGCAATTACACAGGCCGTGTAAATTACATTCCTCGTCGGCTATTTTCGATTCAGAGATAAATCATAAATAATCATGAAATAATCATGACATAATAAGCTTGCTTCTGGTAGGTACTATATGCTTTAACTGGAATTGTGGAAGAGCCCGTTTGTCTCTTCATTTCCATGGAGAATTAAAAACTCAACTGTTGAATATTATGTTGTGTCAATTCGATATATTGATATAATAATAATATACTCTGAATATGAATTTTTTGAATATTAATGAAACTAAAATTATTTCCATTTACACTCGAATAATTAATTCCATGAATATTTGTTTGCCTTCACTTCGAAATGTTCGTTTTTAATCTAACACTTCAAAATACATGACCAAATAAATACATAGTTTTATTTGATTCACCGTGATAATTTCGAGGGGGAATTCATCTTGTTCACTTCCACGATGAGGGTCGAAGAAAAATCAAACAAGGGCTGCTTATTCTTCAGGTAAAAAATGCCTCATTCCCCTATGGTTGAGAACTACCCCTCTGCATGGGGACCAAGTAAATTTGTGCCACAGGAAAGAACAAATTATTAGTGTTATTGATGCCTTAAAGAAGTTGAATATCACTATCGATTTACCATTGAAAGGAACGAGGAAGTAACTAACAAATCTATTCTTTGTGAACCGCAAGGTCTACCTGATTTTTTAGCAATGATGTCTAGTTAGGTTCAAGAAGATTTATCTGCAATAAATCTTGGGCTGTTTGCTAAAGGGGGATGAGTTTCGGGTCACACATGTTTCACTTTTTTTTTTAATTCCTACTCTACTGAAAGTTAGACTATTTCTCATACTGGTATTTTTTATGAACTTTTACTTTGTCTTTATCGTTGTTTCACCTAATCTGTTTTTATTGTCATTTTATTATTGTTTTTGAGCGCTCGTACTACTTACACGAGGGCTATATCATTTCGTCACGATGTCTGTATTTTTAGAATTTTGAGCCGAAAATGGTCTCAATCGACTATGTTCGACTCACTGATGACGAATCCATCGGAAAATTCGAGTCTGTCCGTCCGTCGGTCCGTATACATGATAACTCTCGAACGGAATTTCCTAGAAACTTGAAATTTTCAGGGTAGGTTCGAATCTCGAATGCCGAGGTTGAGTTCGTTATTGGGCAAAATCCGCCCAAGGGTTCCGTAAATATGGCCGCTCGAAATTTTGTTTTCCTCATTACTTTGAAACTACTGATTCGATCGAAGTGAAATTTTGCACACAGATGGAGAATTACGTACTCAAGCTACATGCAGAATTTTGTCCAGCTCGCATGACAAGAACCATAGAAACCATAGAAAATTATACCTTTGTAATGGAAGGCCTAGGAACTTGAAATTTTCAGGATAGGTTTGGATCTCGAATGTCGCGATCGCGTTCATCAATGAGCAAAATTAGACTAGGGGTTCCGTAAATATGGCTGTTTGAAATTCAGGTTTCTTGATAATTTCAAAAATATGGATTTGATCGTGACGAAATTTTGCATTTAAATTGAGAATGATATATTCGAACTACATTTTTTCCAGATCGCATGATCGGGACCATAGAAACCATAGAAGATAATTACTTTCGAACGGAAAGGCCTAGGGACTTGAAATTTTCAGGATAGGTTCAGATTGCGAATTTCGCGGCTACGTTCACCAATTAGCAAAATTAGACTAGGGGTTCCGTAAATATAGCCGTTTGAAATTCGTTTTTCTTGATAATTTCGAAACTACAGATTTGATCGTGACGAAATTTTGTATTTAAATTGAGAATAATATATTCGGGCTACCTTTTTTTCAAATCGCATAATCAGAACCATAGAAAATCATAACTTTCGAACGGAAAGGCCTAAGGACTTGAAATTTTCAGGATAGGTTTGGATCGCGAATTTCGCCGATCTTTTTCATCAATGAGCAAAATTAGACTAGGGATTCCGTAAATATAGCCGTTCAAACTATATTTCTCCTGATAATTTCGAAAATACCTTTTGGATTGAAATGAAATTTCGCACATATATGAAGAATAATGTATTTAAACTACTTGAGAAATTTTGTCCAGATCGCATCACCAAGACCATATATACCCTAGAAAATTCTAGCGAATTATCGAAAAAAAAATGGTCACCAAAGCACTGACGTGAAGTCTGAATTTTCTTCGACAGCTGTCAAAATCTTTCTAATTTGTTTCTGAAACTGGAGAATGTGAATCTTCCAAAAAGGAGCGCTCAAAAGCTCCTACCTTCACGGCAGTGCTTTTCGTAATTTTTTATGATTAACGTTGTTGAATATTTAGTTGAGAAATTGAAACATATTAATTTTCGACTTTCAAACCATCAATATGTAATAAAAGCAAAACAAGCTGATACACCCTCAATTTGTTAATAAATAATTCAGGAGGCCCCCCAATCTAAATTAAATTTCTGATTCATCCGCACAATCAAGAAGATATCAGCTGTACCCTACTCTTTTTCAATTTTCCCCGGTCGGGATGCACCTTTTGTTCTTCGGACATCTTAATTATAAGAACAACGTTTATGATTTATCGTCAGGACCTTTCCGAGATCGAAATACCGATGTTTCCACTCACCTCAACGAAACTATGCTAATCGACACATCACAGTAACAAATTGATCCATATTAATTCTTGTTTTCACCGTTTAACCCCTACGCCCCCTGCTGTAGTCTCAATCGGGCCTCAAGGATGCCGACGCCATTTTTAATTCGGATCGATGGAGTCGTTCCAATTTTTCGTACCCTTACGTCTTCGTGGTGACGCTGATCGATGGTTCCAGAAGAGTGCGCGGTAACTTGATATCCTAATTGAGTGGTGGAAAGGCGCTTTCAATTAGAAAGAAAATATTAAGGCACAATCAGTTTGGAAGACTTTATGATATGTTGGGGTCAATTCAACAATTCCTGAAATTCCCCGCCATTGGAGAAGTAAGCTTCTTGGCAACAATATAAGTAGTTCTAATACTAACCTAACTTCCGCGACAATGTCAGAACTCAACTCAGCATTGCCAGAATGAAGAAGTTCCTAGATAGAAGTAAGGGTCCTCGCCCCGCAAAAACCTCAGAACAACATCCAAATTCAATTACGCCCCGAGAAGAAACGATCTTCGCCCCCTAAGCGGGCGAAACCACCCCCGTTTCGTCCCCGCCAGTATTCAATATGACCGAACCGCCGATTCCTTTTTTCACGCTCCAGCTGAAAACAAAACACGAAAGGGGGCGCAGTGGGGTCCGCGGGGTGCGGCGTAGGCCTCCATTGTAAGGGCGAGGATTCCTAATATCCGGAATGCCGCGATCTTAGGCGCATTGTGTATGCCGAGCGGGGATTAGTCCATTAATCACCGGGGTCATTGTATCAACTATCAAAGCGTGCAAGGTTTCGCAACAATAGTTCGCGCGCTTCAGCGAACACACCCCCGGAGTTTGGCGGCGTCGGAACGGGCCCGGCCGGCGTAGGGGTGGGCCGTCGTCTTAGAGTCTAATCGGGGTGGACGTAATTGGAATTCTGGGTCCGTCGAAGAATTGGTTCGAAAAATAACCGGATACATGTCCTGAAAGTCTTTCACTTTTTATAGCATACGCTCTACCCTGCATACTGTCAAAATGTTTAATTGTTGGCTTCTCGTGTTAGGGTAAAAAGATAGTGAAGCATCGCCTCCCTCAAGTCAGGCATCAGAGGGCCCATAGTGGGGCGTCTATGAAAGCAGTTGTAAGAATTATGAATCCAGAGTCGTAGTTACGTGTAAGAAATAGGATGTAGCGGTTTAAATATAAATATTTTGTATCAGGTTAACAGGGTGATAGGACTTTTTTGGTGATTGTGAACACTTTCTCTAGCTTAGCCAACGTTTCGTGAATATATTTCCACTTCCTCAGGGCAATGCTATAATTAGTGTCCTCCACTAGATGTTAAAATCTCATGGGAACTACGTATCATCTATTGGTGTTGTCGATACGACATATCCACGAAACGTTGGCTAAGCTAGAGAAAGTGTCTACAATCACCAAAAAAGTCCTATCACCCTGTTAACCTGATACACATGTTTTTAAAAGGAGGACGTGAAAATGTCTAGATTTTTTTATTGATGCCCCATTTTACTTATTTCAAAGAACGCCTTGACGTGTTTGAATCGAACTTTCAAACACGCGCCTAACTGCCTAACTGATTAACTGCCTAACTGGCGAACTGACATAGTTTCAATTTTCCGCTTTTTGATCCTTACACCACCGGCCATCATTTCTGATAAAATATTACTGAATGCAAAACCTTTATTCAAACATTATTTAACAATTTTAATTTCAAAAGTGGAAAGGAAAGTGTATTCGGTATTTTTTTTGGAATCATCACATTTGAAACCCAGATTGCGACTTTTCCTATGAGAAATTATCGTTAGAACGGAAGTCTCGGTGCTGTCAAGATTTGTCTTTTTCATTTTGTAATAATTAAGTGGAAATGTGATGAAAAACGTATTATTACGATGGAAAAACGTTTTAATTACTTACTCACCTAGATTTCTCTCTTTCATTCTTTTTGAGCGCTCGTACTACTTACACGAGAGCTATATCATTTCGTCACGATGTCTATATTTTTCGAATCTTGAGCCGAAAATGGTCTCAAATGATAGAGTTAACTCACTGATGACGAATCCGTCGGAAAATTTGAGTCTGTACGTCCGGCCGTCCGTAAGCACGATAACTCTCGAACGGAACAACCTAGAGACTTGAAACTTTCAGTGTATGTTCAGATCCCAAATGCCTTAGTTGATTTCGTTAATGGACAGAATTCCACGAGGGGTTCCGTGAATATGGCTGTTCAAAGTTTTGTTCCCCTGATGACTTGAAAACTACCGATATGATCGGGATGAAATCTTGCACTAGAAAGGATAATAAGTTGTTCAAGCTACATGTGTGATTTTGTCCAGATCGCATGACCAGAACCATAGAAACCATAGAAAATTGTAACTTTTGAACGGAAACGCCTAGGGACTTGAAATGTTCAGGATAGGTGTGGATATCGAATGTCGTGATCACGTTCATCTATGAGCAAAATTATGCTAGCGGTTCCGTAAATATGGTCGTTTGAAATTTTGTTTTCTCGATAATTTCGAAACTATAGATTCGATCGAGATGAAATTTTGTATTTTAATCGAGAATGATATATTAAAGCAATATTTTGTCCAGTTCGCATGACCAGAACCATAGGAACCATAGAAAATTGCAACTTTCGAACGGAAAGGCCTAGGAACTTGAAATTTTCAGGGTAGATTTGGATCGCGAATTTCGCGGTCACGTTCATCAATGAGCAAAGTTAGACTAGGGGTTCCGTAAATATGGCCGTTCAAAATATTATTTTCCTGATAGTTTCAAAACTACCAGATCGCATCACCAAGACCATAGATACCGCAGAAAATTCAAGCGAATTATCGAAAAAAAATTGGTCAGCTGAAGCACTGACATGAAGTCTGGAGTTTCGCCTAAGTTTCAGAATTTTTTTGACAGCTGTCGAAAATTCATTCAATTGATTTCTAAACTGGGAAATGCGAATCTACCTACAAGGTGGATGTACGAGCGCTCAAAAGCTCCTGACTTCACGGCAGTGCTTTTCGTAATTTTTAATCCATCTTTTTCGACCACCTTCAATTTCTTTCCGTTTTGATCTGAATGTAAACAAACCGATGATGATCGAATTTACGTTCGTCTTTTCGCATACGTTCGGAAATTCGAATACGCCTTCAAATTTACCCGTCAGCATCAATTTATCATCCTATGTATTCAAATTCATCTCGAAATGACCGAGTTTCGAGAAATTTCGACGTCGTGTCAAAATACGATTTATTTATTTCCGCGAGAAACGTCACGTAATATCTATGATCGACGTAAATTATTTCGGACTTTCTTCATTCCATGTTGTAATAATACCAGTATTCATGATTTCAAAGCGCTCCAATAAAAAAAAATTACCAAAAGCACTGCCGTGAAGTCAGGAGCTTTTGAGCGCTCGTACATCCACCTTGTAGGTAGATTCGCATTTTCCAGTTTTAGAAATCAATTGAAGGAATTTTCGACAGCTGTCAAAAAAATTCTGAAACTTAGGCGAAACTCCAGACTTTCTTTCGATAATTCGCTAGAATTTTCTACGGTTTCTATGGTCTTGGTGATGCGATCTGGACAAAATTTCGCACGTAGTTTGAATATATTATTCCTCAGCTAGGTGCAAAATTTCATACCAATCCAAGCAGGAGTTTCGAAACTATCAGGAAAAAAATATTTTGAACGCCTAGTCTAATTTTGCTCATTGATGAACGTGACCGCGACATTCGCGATCCAAATCTACCCTGAAAATTTCAAGTTCCTAGGCCTTCCCGGTCGAAAGTTACAATTTTCTATGGTTCCTATGGTTCTGGTCATGCGATCTGGACAAAATATAGCTTTAATATGTCATTCTCGATTAAAATACAAAATTTCATGTCGATCGAATCCGTAGTTTCGAAATTATCGAGAAAACAAAATTTCAAACGACCATATTTACGAAACCCCTAGTATTATTTTGCTCATAGATGAACGTGATCACGACATTCGAGATCCACACCTATCCTGAAATTTTCAAGTCCCTAGGCGTTTCCGTTCAAAAGTAACAATTTTCTATGGTTTCTTTGGTTCTGGTCATGCGATCTGGACAAAATTTCACATGTAGCTTGAGCACCTTATTCTTCATTTGAGAGCAAAATTTCATTTCGATCAAATCTGTAGTTTTCAAGTAATCAGGGAAACAAAATTTGAACGGCCATATTCACGGAACCCCTCGTGGAATTCTGCCCATTAACGAAATTAACCGAGGCATTTGGGATCTGAACCTACACTGAAAATTTCAAGTCTCCAGGTTGTTCCGTTCGAGAGTTATCGTGCTTACGGACGGCCGGACGGACAGACTCGAATTTTTCGACGGATTCGTCATCAGTGAGTCGAACGCTGTCGTGCTAAAAAAATCGCGCGTGTTTTAAAGACCTTTTTATCCACTTATACTTTAATATACTATTCTGATATTTTGTTGCACCCAGTCAATAGAACATAAAATATTTCAATCTGACAAAAATATAAAAGAGTTTGGTATAATATTGGTTTTCTGTTTTATTCACATTTTTTTTGTAGCTCACCTGATATATTTGTTATATTGCTTATTTCCGTCAATGCTTTATCAAATACATATCTGTTGTGATGTCTCCTATCTATTTTATCCCATACTGAAGCCCGAATAAATATTCCATTCTTCCATTATCCATTTCAATACGAACAAATGATTCACCTCTTCTCACTTCCTTATGTTTTTTACCCTAACTTAACCACGACAATGGCTAAAACCCTATACTGCAAGCACCAATCATATGTCTCGTTTCGGGCATCATGCCTGCGGAGAGTCTTGAAAATCGAGTCGATTCGATTCCCCGGCAACGGCGATGCTCGATGCCCGGGTTGAGGCGATGGTCGTTGCTTCACTATAAACGGTTCTGTTCAGTTACATGTATTTGTTATTTATGCTTGAGGTGAGTCTTGATGCGATGTTTGAGGCGATGCTTCATTATGTTTTTACCCTCAAGATCGCAATGCTGCGGACAATGACAGACTATAGCTATGGACAATTAGATTTGTTAACGATCGTGTTGGTATGTGATATATTGTGTATTTTTATAGTCGTGGTACGAACTTTTATTCAGCAACTTTACACCAGAAATGAAGATAGGTGCGAATTAACACCTATAGAGGTCTCAGAAACGCGCAGGCGAATCCCAGACATCAGATACAATACACCTCAGCAATTTTTCATACGCTCCATACGGTGACTTGAAATATAGTTTCTACTGGATGAGCAATCTTATTATTCCACATACATGGGTCATAATTGAACTTTCCAGTTCCATTTTAGCCCCGTTTCCCCCCTTACCTCTCCCACCGCTGCGGTTCTACGTCGTAATTCGTAGGTGCCACAGTCAGGACGGCCATTTATCAATCCCCGTGTTAAAAATTGTTCAGTGTACGGGAAACGTAAATTTCACTGGAGCAAAAATAACGCTGATTGAACTGGTCGCGATGGTCCGAACGAAGAAAAAAGAACGAGGGGTCGCGACGGCGGCAGGGAGGAGGGGAGGGAGACGAATAATTGCCGTCCTGACCCTGAACCCGAATTAATCCTGTTCTGCGCTATCCGCTTCCCCTAATTGAAAAAAGTTCAAGTTGTGATGGTAAAATGATTGTTTTTCGGGGGTCGAACAGCGGGGGAGGTCGCTGATTCATCGGGATCGGAACCTGGACGATTCGTATATTTTTTTCGTACTCATGAATGAGATCAGGGGTGATAAATCTCTGACGACAATTAAAAGTTATTTATAACATGTAGCTTTTATTTTTTCATTTTTAACTGTTTTTTTTTGTTTCAGGTAAGCCTTCATATCGAGAAAAACTCGGAAAACATTTGATGGTGAGCAATGTTTTCGTAACATTTTCTAGAACAACACAAGTTAGAGCGTTACTTTGTGGTTTTCGGTCAATAACAATCGATTTCCTTATTTCCTTCAAGAAGCGGCGAAAACTCCTTTGATGGTAAATGGGGAAATCAGTTCGCTTGTAAACTTTCCTAATATAACCCATCTTACCGAAACCATCAGGAAGTACCCAATTTTCAAAATTTCTTCCGAAATAAAAAGGGTGAAAATTGCAAGGACATCGACTATCTAGCTCGTGAATGCTATTAATCCGTATAAGAAAAATTTGAAAAGCACTGCCGTGAAGTCAGGAGCTTTTGAGCGCTCGTACATCCACCTTGTAGGTAAATTTGCATTTTCCAGTTTTAGAAATCAATTGAAGGAATTTTCGACAGCAGTCAAAAAAATTCTCAAACTTAGGCGAAACTCCAGACTTCATGTCAGTGCTTCAGCTGACCAATTTTTTTTCGATAATTCGCCAGAATTTTTCACGGTATCTATGGTCTTGGTGAAGCGATCACACGTAGTTTCAAAACATTATTCTTCAGCTAGGTGTAAAATTTCATCCCAATCCAATCAGTAGTTTCGAAATGATCAGAAAAAAAAAATTTGAACGGCCATATTTACAGAACCCCTAGTCTAATTTTGCTCATTGATGAACGTGACCGCGACATTCGCGATCCAAACCTACCCTGAAAATTTCAAGTTCCTAGGCCTTTCCCTCCGGAAGTTATAATTTTCTATGGTTTCTATGGTTCTGTTCAAGCGATCTGGACAAAATGTTGCTTTAATATATCATTCTCGATTAAAATACAAAATTTTATCTCGATCGAATCCGTAGTTTCGAAATAATCGAGAAAACCAAATTTCAAACAACCGTTTTTACGGAACCCCTAGTATAATTCTGCTCATTGATAAACGTGAATGCGACATTTCAGATCTACACCTATCCTGAGAATTTCAAGTCCCTAGGCGTTTCCGTTCAAAAGTTACAATTTTCTATAGTTAATAATAATAATAATAATAAATAAATTTATTCAATCAACATTTGGTAACTTAACAAAAGCAAGAATGAACAAATTTTTTTATATCCCATTAAAATTTTACACGGGGAGTCAAGTATTGTAAAATATTTACCACAAAATTTGCATAAAACTCTTAATAGACAAGTAGAAACTGTAAAAAACTCTACACTCGATTTCACAAACAAAATAAACAAACAAGCATGACATAAAAATCAAAAAATAATATATATACAAC
The DNA here is from genome assembly GCA_963966015.1 of Aphidecta obliterata. Lineage (NCBI taxonomy): Eukaryota > Metazoa > Arthropoda > Insecta > Coleoptera > Coccinellidae > Aphidecta > Aphidecta obliterata. The sequence continues at coordinate 12,935,152 of OZ014435.1, read as the reverse complement.
TTTACACATTGGGTTTGACAAACAATAAACATCAAGTATATAATCAAGGGCTCTAAAAATTATCTTCCATATATTCCTCTATTCTGTAGTAGGCCTTCTTTAGGAGGATAGATTTCAGTTCCCCCTTTTCTTCTATCTAATTCCTTCAATTTAGTTGGTAGTTTGTTGTACACTTTTATAGCCAGATAGTTTACGTTCAGCTGTGAAGCTACAATCCGATGATAAGGAATCAAAAAGTTATTCTTATTTCGAGTATTGTATGTGTGGTTGAAGTTGTTTTCCAGTAGTATTTCTTTATTGTCATAGATGTATAAGACACAATTCAATATGAAGATAGATGTTAGGGTAAGAATATTTTTTTGGGGAATAATTCTCTACAACTATGTCTACTACTCACACCACATAGGATTCTCAGCGTTTGCTTCTGTTTTACGAATATCCTTTTACTTTCTATGGTTCTGGTCATGCGATCTGGAGAAAATTCCACATGTAGCTTAAACACCTCCTTCTCAATTTGAGTGCAAAATTTCATCTAGATCGAATCTGTAGTTTCCAAGTAATCAGGAGAACAAAACTTCGAACGGCCATATTTACGGAACCCCTGGTGGAATTTGGCCCATTGACGAACTTAACCGAGGCATTCGGGAACTGAACCCACACTGAAAATTTCAAGTCTCTAGGTTGTTCTCTTCGAGAATTATCGTGCTTACGGCACATTTTCAGCTCAAAATTCGATAAATACAGACATCGTGACGAAATGATATAGCCCTCGTGTAAGTAGTACGAGCGCTCAAAAAAACTAATACTAAACGTTTCGAAGGTGAATCATATAAGTAATTCATACCTCTTCATGATCAAAAGAAAAGCGGCGCAACTTCCTTTGATGTTTACCGAGAAACGCCCGATAATCTGACTAATTTTCGAGTTGAAAAGTCTATTTTTGCGTGCAACGTCAGGCGAAAGTGACTACCGCCCCCGTCGTCGACGCCGAGCAAAAACCCCCATGAATAACCCCAGCCGTGCAGCAGCCTCAACCTGATAATTTCTCCCGGCAGAAAACGGGGTATATGCACTTTTTTCCAGCGATAAGAGCTGTAATTGAAGCCGCCGAGCTCGGAAAACAAAACACGCCTAATTATTATTGCCGCGATAGCGATCTGTTTGCGAGTTGCAGGCCGGCCATGCGGCCTGCTTATTGATATTCATACGCTACGTGCATTGTTGAGCGTTTCCTCTTACCGAATGATATATGCTGTTATATTTAGACGCAAATTGCGCTAGTTTAGCGATCTAGTTTGACGTGAGATTCTCCCCGACGCAATGGAAGTGACACTGAATTATACTTCAGTCGTTGCGATCGAATTACAGGCTGATTAGACTGTACGCTATGTAGCTGATAGGTCATGTGCATACATTCAAAACGTTTGCCACTTGGCGGGTTCCAGTGACGTCAGTATAAGTACATGAAGACGAAGTCAATGAAGTTGAAATCAGCGTTGCGCCGAGTATTTGCTGAAACAACGGCGGCCAGATCAAAGGGCGGTAAAGCGGAAAATTATTCTGCGACACGTGCTTATATAAAAAAGCGACTGGAGGCTTAGCATTGATGATGGCATTCGGACCTCGGCAGTAGCGACCCGGCAGCGGCGGCCCGGTGCAGCGCTGCCGTGCAGCGCTGCTACAAACGTTGCGGGTAGCGACGACCGGGCAGCGACTGTCACGTACACTCAATATCGGTAGAAATGACTGCACAAAATCGGTTGATTTGTGGCGGAAATCGGTAGAAGGAAGATTTTTCCAAGAATCTCAATTTTTAGAAGAAAACATAAGCAGAGGAACATTCATCATAAAAAAATGCAATTTTCTTTGAACCAAAAATAACATATAAATAAAATGCAATATTATCCAATATAAAACATTAGAATATGCTGGAGAAAGTTTATTTAAAATTGTTCTTATGTGCTAGAAAAATGATTTCATGCCATCCACATAATCTCCTTCTTGGATTATACGGAAACTATCATGGAATAATTTATTATTTTTATTCTCCAATACAAACACCCAACAAATATATTATTATTTTTAGGGCATGCTAAAAACACATTGTTAAATTGTAGAAAGTGTACAATTCTCCAGCAGCACGACCATACTGCTCCTGGGGCGGATGAGCAGCGCTGCCAAGGTCGCCGGTAGACCACGCCCCCTTGAAGCGCTGCAGAGTCGATTGTGTCCGTAAGCGTCAGCTCCTGACTTTCTCGAATTTTTTCAGTTTAGTGGAAACGTTTTTTGTGGAAGTGTGGAAGTGGTATATATACTTCTAAACAATTATGATATAATTTTAGGAGCAATTTAGAAATTCACTTTGAGACTTAAAGAAATGCAAAAAAAGTGATACACATTTTTCTAATCGTTGTCATTCGAGTAATTTAAGTTACGCTTTTTGTGATATTATTTTTTTTTTGAGCGCTCGTACTACTTACCCGAGGGCTATATCATTTCGTCACGATGTCTGAATCGACTATGTTCGACTCACTGATGACGAATCCGTCGGAAAATTCGAGTCTGTCCGTCCAGCCGTCCGTCCGTCCGTAGGCACGATAACTCTCGAACGGAACAACCTAGAGACTTGAAATTTTCAGTGTGGGTTCAGTTCGCGAATGCCTCGGTTGAGTTCGTTAATGGGCCAAATTTCACCAGGGGTTCCGTAAATATGGCCGTTCAAAGTTTTGTTCCCCTGATTACTTACTTGAAAACTGCAGAATTTTGCACTTAAATGGAGAATGGGGTGCTCAAGCTACATGTGAAATTTTGTCCAGATCACATGACCAGAACCATAGAAACCATAGAATATTGTAACTTTCGAACGAAAACGCCTAGGGACTTGAAATTTTCAGGATAGGTGTGGATCTCGAATGTCGTGATCACGTTCATCTATGAGCAAAATTATACTAGGGGTTCCGTAAATATGGTCGTTCGAAATTTAGTTTTCTTGATAATTTCAAAACTACAGATCCGATTTTGACGAAATTTTGTATACTAATGGAGAATGAAATATTCAAGCTACATTTCTCCAGATCACATGACCAGAACGGAAAGGCCTAGGGACTTGAAATTTTCAGGAAAGGTGTTGATCTGAAATGTCGCGTTCACGTTTATCAATGAGCAGTATTTTACTAGGGGTTCCGTAAATACGGTTGTTTGAAATTTTGTTTTCTCGATCATTTCGAAACTACGGATTCGATCGAGATTAAATTTCGAATTTTAATCGAACATGATATATTAAAGCAATATTTTGTCCCGATCGCATGACCAGAACCATAGAAACTATAGAAAATTATAACTTCCGATGGTAAAGGCCTAGGAACTTGAAATTTTCAGGGTGGGTTTGGATCGCGAATGTCGCGGTCACGTTCATCAATGAGCAAAATTAGACTAGGGGTTCCGTAAATATGGCCCTTCAAAATATTTTTTTCCTGATAGTTTCGAAACTACTGATTGCATTGGACTGAAATTGCACCTAGCTGAGGAATAATGTATTCAAACTACGTGCGAAATTTTGTCCCGATCGCATCACCAAGACCATAGATACCGTAGAAAATTCTAGCGAATTATCGAAAAAAAATTGGTCAGCTGAAGCACTGACATTAAGAATGCAGTTTCGCCCAAGTTTCAGAATTTTTTTGACAGCTGTCGAAAATTTCCTCAATTGATTTCTAAAACTGGAAAAAGCGAATCTACCTACAAGGTGGATGTACGAGCGCTCAAAAGCTCCTGACTTCACGGCAGTGCTTTTCGTAATTTTTTTTTATTTTGTTTCAAACTCCAATTTTTGTCTCCTATATAGTATATTCAATATCTTTTAGAATTCATCCATTTCGAATAACGTCGGACCCGGTATGTCCAAAGAATGCTGCCAGCGAGTTCTGGAACCCAAAATTACACCGTTCCTCGCCGATTGTCCATAACCACAAACTCGTTTTCTACTTCCCAGAAAAACTAGCACTGTCTATGAGCGGAATTATGTATATTAAACGAAATGAATTGAATTCTGATGCCCAGACGGAATCTTCCGGCTCATTCTGTGGAAAAAAATTTGCACATCCCGTGTCTTGAATTGCAAATTACATCGAATTATTGTCCGAGTCAAGCGTTTCTTCGGTTCAGCCGGGCAATTTATGAATTACGAAGGAGCGTAAGGTGTAATTTGGAATGCTACAATGTAGCATTCTGAAATTGTTACACAGCTCCCTGCTTCAGTTCGCGTTACAGGGGAATTATGAATAATTTGCCGCATGTGAGTTGGGTATTTTCAACGAGGAAGCTTGCGGTGAAATCAAAAACCTGTTGGAGAGATTTGAATTAGTTTTATTGTGTTCGCAGGAAAGGGATTTCTTCCTGTATGAAGATATTTCATTACAATTCAAGGCGGAGTGGCAAATAATCACAGTCGTTCAGAGGTATCGATTATTTGCCGCCGTTTAGTTGGGCCATTTCAACGAGAATTCTCCGCATGACATGAGCGCAAATAAATCTTTACCGAGAAGGCAAAAAATTTCTTCACTCACACAAAATATCTGCAATGGTTATATCTATTCTATTGGTCATTCTGGAATTACTCTGAAATATTTGCCGTTGTTGACGTTGGCCAATTTCAACACGAAATTGAATTAGGTAATTGAAGTTATCACAAATTATTTGCCTCTATTGATTTGGGCCATTTCAACCAAAAAGCTTGCGTAGAGAAAAAAAAACTATTGAGAACTACCTGCATGAGCTAAAGCGAAGAATCGTGAGCATCCCTATCTTCGGATAGTTGGCAAATAAATCTTCACTGAGACGTGTCGGCGATTTCAATAAGAAAGTGAATGTAATAACTGAAAACTATTTCAGATTTCGTACCAACGACGTTCAAAGTTATCCAAGTGTTTTCTCACAGAAACCTAGGAGAGTCGGTCATAACTGACGCAGATGAAGTTTGCAGCACGAGCCGAAGGCGAGTGCTGTAATTCATCAAGTGAGTTATGACTATTACCGCAAGTTGAATGATATGCTTCGTTTATGACTATAACAATAAATACTGAGATACAAGTATAGAGAAAGAACTTTATTTACAAATCTTAATAGTTACCTATAACAATGCATTATTTATTTTGATTGTGCTTCTTAGCATGGAGTAGAAAGTCCATAGGGGCGATGCTTTATACTGAGTGCTAAGTTCACTAAAATATGCCGAAAGAATATTCTTTGTAAACAATGACTTAATATTCTTACTGATTCACCAATCTTGAAAATTGTTATACACCTTTATATTTGTTTTGGGATTTTTCGGGCAATAAATTCTTTATGGTTACATAATTCATCTTCACTATCTGAATTCATCTTGTTCCGCAAAACATTGACAATAAATATTAGGTATCAACTTAATTTGGGAAAACGTCAAAATTATTCAAGTGGCCTCCCCTGATACCAATAAAGGACTGTTTCCTCTCGGCCAATCGGCTTGTTCAGAAGCACAGAGAAAGGGAGTTATAGTAGTGAGTTATTATAACTCACGGTGTTTGTTCCCAGATTACTATTAATTGTTCAAAAGTAGTTGAATAATGAATATATGATTCGATAGGAGTAGATGAAATAAATAAATAAATGCTTGAAGTTTAAATCGTTTCATCCTGAGAACTATTTGGGTTTTCAAGCAAAAAGTTTCATGAAGGAAGCAGAAAAATTGATCTTTGTCAATTGATAATACCACCAGTTTCTAAGAATCCTTCGCCAGAATGATTCTAATCGTTTGAATAAGTCGTGAATGATTTGCCCACCACATTATATACCAGTCTAAATTCGTGAGTTAAAGCGCATTTTTTTCTACTTGACAGTTTGGAGTACTAGTTGATGTTACCTATTGTATTTTATCAATATCGAAACGTGAAAGGATTTTGTTGTGTCTTGAAAACCATCTGACTCTACAGGGTAACCGAGAAAATGTGGGAAATCACTCGGATTCAGATAAAACATAAAAGAATAATAAATAATAAATTCCTTTTATTGAAGTTCGAGAATTTGATATGATAAACAGTAGTAAGGACCTCTCAAAATACTGCCCTTAAATTTGAATTAGCTTGTTTAGTTTACCAGGGGCGGACTAGGTTGTACATTTTAGTGCCTACATTTTTAACACCCTGTATGATAAGGAGTTAAAAAATACCAATTTGGATACCTTGAACATTAAGCTGAAAAAAAGGTACTCTTGTTCATTGTCGATAAAATGAACCGTTTTCGAAAAACAAAATAATAAAAGAAGTATCTTTTTTATTTCTATTGAAAAGAACCATGAATTCTATTTTTTTTTTGTCTGCAACAAAGTGTGATACGAAAGTAATTCAAGGAACAAAAAAGTTTCAGTTCATGTTATTGAATCCGACAAAATTTGTTTCTTATCACATCACAATGAAATGTATGTATTTTTGTTGACGTGCCTTTCTGGGCCAAAACTGCATTGTTGAGAATCTTTGTAATTTTGTCGGATTCAATTACGTAAACTAAAACTTTTTTGTGCCTTTAATAACTTTTGTATCACACTTTGTTGCAGACAAAAAAAATTAGAATTCATTTTTAATAGAAATAAAAAAATTACTTCTTTTATTATTTTTTTTCCGAAAACGGTTCATTTTATCGACAATGAACAAGTGAACCTTTTCTTTAGCTTAATGTTCAAGGTATTCAAATTGGTTTTTTTAAACTCCTTATCATACAGGGTGTTAAAAATGTAGGCATTAAAATGTACATCCTAGTCCGCCCCTGGTAAACTAAATGAGCTAATTCAAATTTAAGGGTAGTATTTTAAGAGGTCCTAACTACTGTTTATCATATCAAATTTTCATTAAATTACATCAAATAGTTTGTAATTTATTCCAGTAAAATGAATTTCCAGTGGCGTCATTTAGGAGGCCGTACCTCCGTAGGGAGGGCCGCTAGGAAAAAAAATTATGGGAACTTGTCATCTTATTATTTTATGTTTTATCTGAATCCGAGAGATTTCCCACATTTTCCCGGACACCCTGTATATGTCTATCCAAAACTTTTGAAACGGAATGTTTGACTAGTCCTCAGACTTCGATCTGAAAACACACCAGTATTTTTTACAATTTTTTGCTATAAATATGACAAACGTATTTACAGCGAGAGTCGTAAATTATTTGCCTATCGCGTTACCTTTAATTTTCGAAAACATTCTAGAATGTTTCTATTCCAGTGTTTAAAACTTAGTTTCGTATGCACCTTTACCGATTCTGCGGCTTCTAAAAAATCACATGATTGAAGGCAAACATTTTCAGAAGATACAAGTGTGTAACATATTCGACGTCTTTTTCTCCACATCGTCCTCTAATGTCATCGAAGGCCGCATAGCACGAGAACAATCCAACACACACGGGATTTCAACAGTCCATTTGCAAGAATCGTTTACGTTCCACCCGAATACCACGTGAGTCGTAAATTATTTGCCCACTACGTTAACCGGCCATATTCGCCAGACGGGGGCACTCCGCGGGGCCACTATACAGACCACACAGACTTAGGTAATTTCGCATGTACTCCAGTCGTTCTTATAGGTGAATCATCCAGATCCGGATAGATCGAGAGGGCAATTTGTAAGATTGTTCGGTTATTTACATTAAATAGGTTGTTGGAGCTGCGGGCGCAATGAAGCGAGGTACTTATTATTCAGAAAGGGTGGCAAATAATGCTTCTTGAGTAGGAATCGTTTGCTAGGTGAGCCACTTATACGCCTTCTTCGGGAATTATCTTCGTTTTGTTCTTTCTTCTCTATTATTCCAAAGATTTTGTTTTTTTTTTTGTCACCAGTGCATGAAAGTAATGACGCAAATTCTGCATTTGAATATATAAGATTCTCGTTCCGAAATACTAGCCTCACAGTGGTTTATTTGTGGGGAATTTTATTCGTTTAATTCTGTCATATTTTTTTTATAAACTTCGTATTGAATTAATATCGTTCATCCTCTAGCATCAACAAATCGGGCCATAAATAGCCATTTCCGACATAGCACATCGCCAAAATCTATAAGACACGTGTATATACCCAATACAGAAAGTCCGAACCCAGTACTGACATATCATAGGCTGCGAACTTTCGAAAGACTCAATTAATAACGTCCGACCGTGGCATGGCCAAGCCGAAGGGGCGGTTTGGACACAGTCATTGTGCGTAACGCACGACAGGGGGTTCAAAACTCGCCATGGCCCCGTCCTCCGAACGTTCCGATGCGAATCTAACAGAAACGCAGGGATGACTAATGCAGCTGTCAGGGTTGCAGAGGACCAACATCTAGAACTCTAATGAATCTATTATGTTACAAAATGAGACCTCATCAACTCGCGCTATGTGGACGCTTTGTCTTCTGGGGTATTCCTTCCTTTTCCTTGTCGGGGTCTCGATGGCCGGATTGGGGGATTTCGCGTGTCCAATGAGAACGGTTTTTCGGCCGAACTTAATTGGGTTTTATATTTCTTTGCTTCTATTGTCCATGGTTGAAATTGAATTTTTTTATTGTAGATATAAAAGTAACGGATTATATAACCGAACTGAAATGGTTAATTGAGATATTTGGGGACTGTTGGTAACGGCGCAAAACATGCAAGGTCTTTCTAGTATTTTTTTCTTTGTTCAACGGATAATGGGTAGGGAAAGACCAGCATCAGATTCAGGAGAGATCGGATCATGTAGGCAACTCCAATATGCAGAAAACGTTTTATTTCGAGAATTACCTAGTAATTCTTCATATTAACTACCAAGCATCCAATAAAACTACTTTTGAGCAATTAACAGCATCTGTAAACAAACATCGTGAGTTATAATAACTCACTCCTATAATTCCCTGTCTCTGTACTTATGATCGAGCCGATTGGTATTGAAGGGAGGTCACTCGAATAATTTTGACGTTTTCTCAAATTGAGTTGATACCTAATCACTATTGTGAATGTTTTGCTGAAAAAGATGAATTCACATAGTGAAGATGAATCATTATGTACACCATCAGAAGTAAGACAATCAGCCAATGCAACCATACAGAATTTATTGCCCGAAAAGTCCCAAAACAAATATAAAGGTGTATACAACAATTTTCAAGATGTGTTGCAGTAAGAATATTAAGCCATCGTTTACAGAGACTGTTTTTTTGGCATATTTTTGTGAACTTAGCACGGAATATCAAACATCGCCCCTATGGATTTTCTACTCCATGCTAAGAACCACAATCAACATAAATAATGCATTGTTATAGGTAACTATCAAGATTTGTAAATAAAGTTCTTTCTCAGTACTTGTATCTTTGTATTTATTGTTTTAGTCGTAAACAAAGTATATTATTCAACTTGCGGTAATAGTCATAACTCATTTGGCGAATTACAGCACTCGCCTTCGGCTCGTGCTGCAAACTTCATCTGCGTGAGTTATGACCATCATATCATTACCGCTTGTTGAATAATATAATATTCTTCTGCTGCCGTTAGTCTGTAGCATTCCTCACTATTTGTTTCCATTTAAATTTTGTGAAACATATTTTCTCCATCAGAGTATTTTCTATGGATTTCCTCTCAGCACATGAAATTGCGTGAGCAATTATAGAATAGATTTGTAAGGTAAAACTTATGCGCAAAACATAGTTTGAGGGCAGATCATTTAGCAAACCCGTCGATGTACAGAGAAAGTTTGACTTCGCATATTACCCAGTGATTCTGCAGATAATCTAGACAAGGTGGCCCGCATTTTCGATGTTATGGAAACAATATATATTTAGTACGTAATTTTTGTAGGCTCTTCCTCTCATTCACTTTATTTATATCTCGTACAATATTTTTCTCCCAAAATTCCGCACTTCAACTGGCTTAGATGAAGTCAATTCGCAAAACAACTAGATTATCTCGTTGATAAGCTTTTTTCTGGATCCGTTCCACCAAGATTTCGCACTTTAACGGTATGATATGAGAAAATTTGCAAAATAACTGGATTAACTCGTTAATGTGCGTAGAGTAAGTTACTTGCTTCTGTCTTCGGAAAGCAATGCGGACGTTGTTTACAAGTGGGTTCCAACGTTGTTACTACTTCCTTGTGCCTTATGCAATAATGGTTTCAATGATTTCTCATAAACGGCATGTTGAATTCTTTCCATTTTTTGGATGTACATTCAGGCTTGTATACAAAAGACTTTCCTCGAAAGTTTTCGGAACAAAATTCAATATTTTTGCGTGTAATCCAATCATTCCAAGGCGGATAATTTAAACTCAGTTCAACAATAACTGGCGATAAAAAAGAAAGAAATTGAAAATTGTTATTTCGTCCAATAACAGAAAGTTGTTCTCATCGCTCTCTTAATTTGATTTTAATCCATCACTTTTCAAATCGGATATACAGGGTTTCCGGGAAAATGTGGGAAATCTCTCGGATTCAGATAAAACATAAAAGAATAAGATGACAAGTTCCCATAATTTTTTTTCCTAGCGGCCCTCCCTACGGAGATACGGCCTCCTGAATGACGTCACTGGAAATTCATTTTACTGGAATAAATTTTAAACTACTCGATATAATTTAATGAAAATTTGATATGATGAACAATAGTAAGAACCTCTTAAAATACTGCCCTTAAATTTAAACTAGCTCGTTTAGTTTACCAGGGGCGGACTAGGTTGTACGTTTTAATGCTTACATTTTCAATATGATGAGGAGTTAAAAAAAACAAATTTGAATACCTTGAACATTAAGCTAAAGAAAATGTACTCTTGTTCATTGTCGATAAAATGAACCGTTTTCGAAAAACAAAATAATAAAAGAAGTAACTTCTTTATTTCTATTAAAAAGAATCATGAATTCTAATTTTTTTTGTCTGCAACAAAGTGTGATACGAAAGTTATTCAAGGAACAAAAAATTTTTAGTTTATGTTATTGAATCCGACAAAATTTGTTTCTTATCACATCCAATGAAATGTATGTATTTTTGTTGAGGTGCCTTTCTGGGCCAAAACTGCATTGTTGGGAATCTTTGTAATTTTGTCGGATTCAATAACGTAAACTAAAATTTTTCTGTTCCTTGAATAACTTTTTTATCACACTTTGCAGCCAAAAAAAATTAGAATACATAGTTCTTTTTGATGAAAATAAAAAAGTTACTTCTTTTATTATTTTGTTTTTCGAAAACGGTTCATTTTATCGACAATGAACAAGAGTACCTTTTCTTCAGCTTAATGTTCAAGGTATTCAAATTTGTTTTTTTTAACTCCTGTATGATTACAGGGTGTTAAAAATGTAAGCATTAAAACTTACAACCTAGTCCGCCCCTGGTAAACTAAACAAGCTCATTCAAATTTAAGGGCATTATTTTAAAAGGTCCTTACTACTGTTCACCATATCAAATTTTCATTAAATTATATCAAGTAGTTTTAAATTTATTGCAGTAAAATGAATTTCCAGTGACGTCATTGAGGAGGCCGTATCTCCGTAGGGAGGGCCGCTAGGAAAAAAAAATTATGGGAACTTGTCATCTCATTCTTTTATGTTTTATCTGAATCCGAGAGATTTCCCACATTTTCCCGGACACCCTGTATATATATATATATATTCATGTATAAATAATCGAAAGGTTATGGATTTAAATCGAATAAACAAAGCGATGGCTAATGAGATCAACTTTTTGATATTGAAAGAAATTTAAATTTTTTTCTTTTTCATCGCCAGTAATTGTCGAACTAAGTTTGAATTATCCGCCTGGAATGGATGGAATTACACGGAAAAATATTGAATTTTCATTCAAAAACGTTCGAGGAAAGTCTTGTGCATACACGCCTGAATGTACATTCAAAAAATCAAAAGAATTCAACATGCCGTTTATGAGAAATCATCGAAACAATTATTGTGAAGCAATGAAAGTAGTATACACCCTTATGTATTGTCACGTTCATAGAGTTCCTTGCGCACGGTTGTTATTTAGGTAATATTTTGGAGAATTTTAGTTACATTTTCTTGTGCAAAATTTTGATTTGTGCCTGAAGTCAGCACTTACTGTTCATTTTGTTGTTTCAAGTGTTACCATTCGGTCGAATCTATGTCTGTCGCTACTTAGACATAAATTCGTCTTAATTCCCCTTCATCTGCCGTTAAACTTTCAATTCATCAGGGTGGCTGTCAACCGTTGCCGTATTTATAGCAACCGGGAGACGGATGGGCGATAGAAATTTCATCGCATTTGGGAGATACCCTACCATATCCTGCCATATCCGCCTCGCAGCTTTTATTTTGTCTCCGCTCTCCTCGCGTACGAGAGCATTGTGATGTAAGTGGTGCAAGAATTATGACACGGGGTGCCGAAGACTGAGGGGTAGGAGGTTGAGCCTTTTAGTGCAACCGGCATGACGGACTGACGGAAAAAAGGGGGCCAACAACATCACAGCTCGTCGTCCGTTAGTCAGACAGAGAGGGAACGGCCAACGTGCGTGCGCCCTGCTCTCTCATAGTGATGTTTGAAACGCTGACAAGCTTGCCAGCACTATTACAACCTCGTTCCACCAATCCGCAGGCAGTTCCACACTGTGCAAACCGACCGTCATACCGACGTCCCTCTAGCGCGCGACTTTCACATGTTTTTCGAATTTGACAGGTCAGTCGGACCATCAAACGTCGCGAGTCGCGGTCAAGTTTCGCGCCAAGTTTTTTCCCTGGTTCGTATGACGACGCGAGTGCGTAAAGTTCCATTGTTTTGAGGTCATGTGTTCGTTTGTGATAAGTTGCGAAGGTTGGCGGCTAAAATGAGGATTTCGCATGCTAGATTCAAGGTAAAGGTCTGTTTCACGTCCTGGCTTCTTGTGTGGTCCTGCTGTGTCCCTGGAATGCTAATAATCTTAATTGACATGTCTTCCTGATAACCGAGCCGGGCTAAATAGGGCCGCGAGGATACGGTTTTACGTAGGCCATTGTACATTGTTACACATCGTCCATAAGCGTAAAGGGGGCCCGCTTATATAATGCCCAAACTGGTTTACTGAATTTTAAAACGGATTGACAATTGAGATGCACACGGATTCATTTGCATCCCGCCAGAACTTTATCGAAATTTGAGAGCAACGTGGGTTTCGTTCAGCGTTGTCATTCACGAAGATGACGTTGAAATTTCTCCAGAAAATGAGTTACAATTGTAAGAAATAATGATCATCATATAAACCGCGTTTGTGGTGGTTTCTTTAGAAGGAATATTCATTTCATGCCTTTTGTTCACCATTGTCATTCACGAAAATGACGTTGAAATTTCCACACAAAATGAGGTACAATTTTCAGATAAAATGTTCGTGGAATAAAATAATATCAAACGCGTTTTTGGTGGTTTCAATAGTAGGGCTATTCTTTTCGAACTGTTTGTTCAGCGTTGTCATTTACCAAAATGATGTTAAAATTTCTGCAGCAAATGAAATAGCTACAATTGAAAGAAATAATGCTCTCAATATAAACTAATCAGCGTTTTTGGTGGTTTCATTAGAAGAAATTTCATTGCGAACTTTTTCTTCAGCGTTGTCATTCACAAAAATGACGTTGAAATTTCCACAGAAAATGAAGTGAAATTGTCAGAAATAATGCTCCCAATATGAACCAATATCAAATGCGCTTTTGCTGATGGTTTCATTAGAAGAAAAATTCATTTTGAATTTTTTCTTCAGCGTTGTCGGTTCACGAAACCGGCGTTTGAATTTCCACAGAAAATGAACCACAATTGTCAGGGAAAATGCCCACCATATAAATCAATATCGAATGAGTTTTTGTTGGTTCAATTATAAAAGAATATTCATTCCGAAATTTTTGTTCAAAGTTGTCATTCACGAATATGATGTTGAAATTTCCACAGAAAATGAAGTACAATTGTCATCATATAAACCAATATCAAATGCGCTTTTCCTGATGGTTTTATTAGAGGAATATTCACGAAAATGACGTTTAAATTTCAACAGATAATTAACCACAATTGTCAAAATTAATACCCATCATATGTAGCAATATCAAATGCGTTTTTGTTGGTTTAATTATAACAAAAATTCTCTAATCCGCTAGAATTTTCTACGGTATCTATGGTCTTGGTGATGCGATCTGGACAAAATTTTGCACGTAGTTTGAATACATTATTCCTCAGCTAGGTGCAAAATTTCATTCCAATCCGATCAGTAGTTTTGAAACTATCAGGAAAAAATATTTTGAATGGCCATATTTACGGAACCCCTAGTCTAATTTTGCTCAATGATAAACGTGACTGCGATATTCGCGATTCAAACCCACCCTGAAAATTTCAAGTTCCTAGGCCTTTCCGTTCGTAAGCTATGATTTTCTATGGTTCAGGTCAAGCGATCTGGACAAAATGTAGCTTGAATATATCATTCTCAAGAAAACTGAATTTCAAACGACCATATTTACGGAACCCCTAGAATACTTTTGTTCATAGATGAACGTCATCACGACATTCCAGAACCTCACCTATCCTGAAAATTTCAAGTCCCTAGGCGTTTCCGTTCAAAAGTTACAATTTTCTAGGTTTCTATGGTTCTGGTCATGCGATCTGGACAAAATTCCTCATGTAGTTTGAACACCTCATTCTCCATTTGATTGCAAAGTTTCATCTCGATCGAATCTGTAGTTTCGAAGTTATCAGGAGAACAAAATTTTGAATGGCCATATTTACGGAACCCCTGGTGGAATTCTGCCCATTACGAACTTAACCGAGGCATTTGGGATCTGAACCTACACTGAAAATTTCAAGTATCTAGGTTGATCCTTTCGAGAGTTATCGTGCTTACGGCCGGACGGACGGACAGACTCGAATTTTCCGACGGATTCGTCATCAGTGAGTCGATTGAGACCATTTTCGGCTCAAAATTCGAAAAATACAGACATCGTGACGAAAGGATATAGCCCTCGTGTAAGTAGTACGAGCGCTCAAAAATGAAGTAAAATTGTCAGAAATGATGCTCACAATATAAACCATTATCAAATGCTCTTTTGCTGATGGTTTCATTGGAAGATCAGCGTTGTCATTCACGAAAATGACGTCGAAAATTCCACAGAAAATGAAGCACAATTTCCGAAATAATGCTCATCATATAAACTAATATCGAACGCGTTTTTTGTTGATTTCATGAGGTGGAATATTCATTTCAGATATCATAATACTGAAAAAAATCTATTCGGCGAGGAAAATTATTATTCAACCTACGATATTTGATTAGCAGATTGGCTGGGTGAAATAATTTTTTGTTATTGAACCCAATTAAACTTGACATTGAGTGGCGAATTCATCGTCCCGTTCATAATTTTTTTTTTGATAGCCGAAAAATATGATAAAAAGTTCTTGATTTCCTGAATCTTTATTTCGACCCTAAAATTACAGTAGAAATTGTGAAATTCCTTTGATAATTCAAAGTTTCTTTGGTTCTGCTCGTGGTATTTCGTGAGCAAAATAACGCATATATTGCAAACTTCACTAATCGTTCAATTCAACACTCACAAATTGCTCTCCCAGAAATGTATATCGGAAAAAAATGATATTCATATAGGTTAAAGTTGAATTTTAAAAATTGGCGATGTTTCACTTTTCGCTATATCTGATCCTAGAGATTAATAATTATTAGAATTAACTTTGAGGTAAATCCACCCTTGAGATTATCTTGAAAAATCTTTTCCAGGTAAATGCGACTGAATCAAAATTTTATCCGAAATCCAGAATACATTTCTGAACAATGACATCATAAGATTAATTCAATTTTCTTGTTTCTTTCATTGAAAAAATCCCTAAATATTGAGACTAAAAATTCATCAAACGTTGTAGCGTGGAAATTTCCTCGTATTTTCAGCTTTTTCCTCTCAAATATAAAACAACTCCTCCAATGTCACAACGAGGTTATCAGCTGTGTTTCAACCGCTGCGGCTTGTCGATAACTCCGAGGTGTTATTGTAACAACAACAATCAAGACCCTGTTATATTTAGCAATGATTCGTATTTTGAACTCTGCCAAAAATTCCTGTTTATAAACTGATTCCTTATCACTTTTCATTCATTTTGAATCCATTCGTTCTCGCGTCGTCAACACATTTATAGTTAATTACTTCTATACTTTCTCCGATTCGAAACAAAAAATACTTCCGTATTCGTGTGATTTGTCCGGAATTTGTGTTTGTTGCTTTGAAAAATACAACGGTAGAGATTTATGTGAATGGCAGAGTATAAAAGTCAACCCTGGGCGAGGTTGGTGATGAAACCTGTATATCTGGAGGTCTATGTTTATCTTTTGGTGTATCTATCTTTAGAAGGACCGTGGAATGCTAACATAGGCTCAAAGATGCCGTGGCTTCCTCTACTTTCTTAATTACTTTCAGAGCTATTCACACCTGATTAAATTTCGTTCCAACGACTGACATTGCGACTCTGAAATGAGTTATTTACGTGTGCCGATGAGATTTTTCGATGTCTGAATGAATTTTCTTCGATTTTTGTTGTGATTCTGTTGGTACATGCAATCGATGATCGATCGCTTCGCGAAGATGCTTCCTGAAATGAATCATATAACACATTTCCCGACAGAAATATCGATGAGGTTATTTCATCGCTGTATACTTGTAATATTTGTAGGGGAGACCAAAATACTTTCGATAATCCTAAACATAACATTGGAAAGCTCCTAAAAATTTTTTCTCGAAAATTATCTCATCAAAATATCTTCAAACGAGGTTAAATCGTTCTCCAGCTTGAACGAAGAGAAAGTGTTGGTCCCTCCCAATTATTTCATCTCGACTAACAAAAAAACTAACTACGGTCCTGGCAGTATCTAGGACGAATCAGACATAATTGAACGACATTGCAAGACATGTGTAAGACGTGTTTTTTCCCGATAGGCGTCTACAAGACGCAGATCTGAGTGGCCTTTCCATTTTGGTCGCAAGAAAACAAAGGAGCCAAGGGTCAGTCAGACTCGGAGTAGCGGACTTCAAGATTAGGCCATGTTAATCAAGAGATCTCTTTCTCCCGCCTTTGGTTAGAAGGCCGACTCTCATAATTTATAACTGCTGGACCGACCAAATTACCTACTCTCTACGTTCCCTGAGTTATGATGGTTTGGCGTTTGAAAAATAAGGTTGAGGAAGGTGAAATCTTCCTTGCAACTTCATTTATCTCGAGGATTGGGTCACCGAAATGGCCATATTAAATTTTTATGATCGATTATCATCGTGTACTACAAATGGTCATGCATATTTCCATCTGTTTATGAAAGTACCTGAATACTAATTTGATTCAATTGTGGTAGGGGTTGCGCAATGTTAGGTTCTGAAAGTTTTTTAATTGTCTTCAAAACGTATTCATGATAATTATCATCGGGTATTTATTCCAAATTTGTTTTTTGAAATTATAAAGTGTTTTATTGTTCACCAATGTTTTGTTTATTTTTTATATTTTTTCTCTGATTCTGCACTGTTTGGTTTGGCACGTCTATAATAATCAATTAACTTATTTTTTTATATATGTTATATATTGAGCGCTCGTACTACTTACACGAGGGCTATATCATTTCGTCACGATGTCTGTATTTTTCGAATTTTGAGCCGAAAATGGTCTCAATCGACTATGTTCGACTCACTGATGACGAATCCGTCGGAAAATTCTAGTCTGTCCGTCCGTCCGTCCGGCCGTCCGGCCGTCAGCACGATAACTCTCGAACGGATCAACCTAGAGACTTGAAATTTTCAGTGTAGGTTCAGATCCCAAATGCCTCGGTTAAGTTCGTTAATGGGCCAAATTCCACCAGGGGTTCCGTAAATATGGCCGTTCAAAGTTTTGTTTCCCTGATTACTTGAAAACTACAGATTTGATCAAGATGAAATTTTGCACTCAAATGGAAAATGAGGTGTTCAAGCTACATGTGAAATTTTGTCCAGATCGCATGACCAGAACCATAGAAACCATAGAAAATTGTAACTTTTGAACGGAAACGCCTAGGGACTTGAAATTTTCAGGATAGGTGTGGATCTCGAATGTCGTGATCACGTTCATCTATGAGCAACATTATACAAGGGGTTCCGTAAATACGGTCGTTTGAAATTTTGTTTTCTCGATAAATTCGAAACTGCGGATTCGATCGAGATGAAATTTTGTATTTTAATAGAGAATGATATATTGAAGCAATATTTTGTCCAGATCGCATGACCAGAACCATAGAAACCATAGAAAATTCTAACTTTTGAACGGAAAGGCCTAGGAACTTGAAATTTTCAGGGTGGGTTTGGATCGCAAATTTCACGGTTACGTTCATCAATGAGCAAAATTAGACCAGGGGTTCCGTAAATATGGCCGTTCAAAATATTTTTTTCCTGATAGATTCGAAACTACCGATCGGATTGGAATGAAATTATGCACCTAGCTCAGGTATAATGTATTCAAACTACGTGCAAAATTTTGTCCAGATCGCATCACCAAGACCATAGATACCGTGGAAAATTCTAGCGAATTATCGGAAAAAAATTGATCAGCTGAAGCACCGACATGAAGTCTGGAGTTTCGTCTAAGTTTCAGAATTTTTTTGACAGCAGTCAAAAATTCCTTCAATTGATTTCTAAAACTGGAAAATGCGAATCTGCCTACAAGGTGCATGTACGAGCGCTCCAAAGCTCCTGCCTTCACGGCAGTGCTTTTCGTAATTTTTTTTTTTTCTGTATTCGTAACGATGATTTTGATAACAATCATATACATTCAAGCTATAATTTCCTTTTAACTGACCAGTCACTGGAGAAATAATTTCATGTATTATTCTTTTTTTCATTTGTTTTCTATTGATTCCTTAGGGTTTTATTTCCGACTATAGCATATTTATTTTATTACTATTTCCTTTGTTTTTGCAATTTTTTTTCCTGAATTTTTTGGTTTTGCATGAACTACTTATGTTTCTGTTGATGTTGAAGAATCTATATCTAAATATCATAATTTTTTGTTATTAAATCTACATTTTTTTCGAAATTTCCGAAAGGCTGAAAGGCTTACTGCTGGCAATTGTTTCTGTTATTTTCATCATTTTTCCTTCATTTTTGCAATTGTATATCGCCAATTATTTGGTTTGGCAAGGCCTATTCATTCCTTTATATCTGGAAGGATCAATTAATTTATCTATACTCCTAAGGATCAATTAATTTATCTACTCCTATGGAATTATATATTCATTATTCAACTACTTTTGAGCAATAAATAGTATCTGTCATAATTGGTATTGAGAGGTCACTTGAAGAAATTGGACGTTTCCTCAAAGTAAGTTGATACCTGATTATTATTGTGAATGTTTTGCTGATAAAGATGAATTCAGATAGTGAAAATGAATTATTATGTACACCTTCAGAAATAAGACAATCTGCCAATGTTACCATACAGAATTTATTGCCCGAAATATCTCAAAATAAATATGAAGGTGTATACAACAATTTTCAAGATGGGTGTAGCAGTAAGAGTATTAAGTCATCGTTTACAGATAATGTTTTTCTGGCATATTTTTAACTTAGCTCTAAATATAAAGCATCGACCCTATGGACTTTCTACTACATGCTAAGAAGCACAATAAACATAAATAATGCATTGTTATAGGTAACTATTGAGATTTGTGAATAATGTTCTTTTTCTGTACCTACTTGTATCTTAGTATTTATTGTTATAGTCATAGATGAAGTATAGTATTCAACTTGCGGTAATGGTCATAACTCACTCGATGAATTACAGCACTCGCCTTCGGCTCGTGCTGCAAACTTGATCTGCGTGAGTTATGACCTACATTACCGCCTTTTAAATAATACTCTACATATTATTATATCTAATCTTTAAAAAGCACTGACGCAGAAGTTTTGGCGCGTTTCTGTGTACCGAATCCGCCTTAAGTGTTCATTGACAATATGACAAACATTTAATTTTTAAAAACTTCGAAGCATAGAAACATCGAATTATATTGAATATTGAATTAGAAAACCCCTTATTTTCTGTTCAAGTGGAACATATAGAAGGCACAAAAATTAAAGATAAAACAAACAATATTAAAAGTAAACAAAAGTAAAATCAGCAAATTAAGATAACAAAATTAGTGTTGGAGTCCAACAGGGTATCCTTCATTAGTCAGAACACCAAATCATCCCGTTCACAACCGTTAAAACGGCCCTTACAACTCAAATACCGTATAAAACATATATGTATATGCATGTCTCATTATGCTGAGGAGCTCTTGCGTTTCCATATAATCAGCCTCGAGTCCCCACCCCGTCGTAAATCATAGACATGTTAACAGGGATCGGAACGGTTCGGGACGCTCTCATCCCCCTGTCTCCCGGTCCCATCCGCCGGGACGCGCGCTTATTAATAGTTTTACGTTCGATGGCAGGGGGGCCGGAGGGGGCAGCGGGTCCGAGTTAATGATGGATTATTTTAATTAAATCGCAGCCGACCGCGTTCATTGATTCGAGTGTTCGTGTGTCTAATGCTTTCGAAATGGGTACGATTTTAATTAGCGCGTTCGTGAGACTGTTTCGTTTTGTTGCGACGACTATTTCGATGCCCATAACATTTAACTATTTTCTACTCGTCTGCAATGGAGAAACACATCTTCAAAGAGGCGCCAGCGTAACCAAATATAGGTAAAATGCAAATAGAAATATTCCTGGCAGGGAAACACATAGATTAATATGAAAGAAATATTAGGATGATGTACCCTTAAGTCAACATGATTTACTGTGGAGATATTGAACATACAGGGTGTTTTTTAAGGTGAGGCTTTTTTCGACAGTAGCTAGAACTCATCAAAAGAGATCATTTCGCCGGAAGTTGATCATATAAAATATTCAATTTGAAAAAATTCAGAACATCTTGGGCATCATCGTCTAAATACGACAATGGATCTCGTTATTTCTCTGTTAGGAGATCTGCCATGAATCACGGTGCCATATGCATTCCAGCAAGTGGATAAAGTGCTGGATTTTATAGCAAATTTTTATATTCTCTTTCAACTTTTATTAGGAGATTTTTCCTATACGGTATAATTCTTAAAGTTTAAACTAAGGAGAGGAAAAATTACCGATCGAAAAGGTACCATAAAAGAAATTAGGAAGTTTACAAACTCACCGATAAAATTGAGCCAAATTGTTTACAGAACTTGTCGAAGTGCCGTCCTGCCCGGTGTTATAACGAATTATTAGCAGCAACTATCACATCAGTTTGCTCACGTATAATGTCACAACCATTCTGAATGCGTTGTTTTTGTTCTTCAAGATTATTAACCTCACCATTACTGTGCACTCATGTTTTCGAATGACCCCAAAAGAAGAAATCACAGGGGTTGAGATCCGAGCAGCGTGCAGGCCAACAAATCAACCAACCACGTCCTATCCACCTAAAGTCACAAAAATCAAACGCTTTATCAGATGCTTTATCAGAACGCATATAATAATATTACCTATATCAGATCCGGTATGGGAATTTCTCAGATTCGCGAGTAACTTTGATTTCGAGATAGTCGACCCCGGTGAATATTTCATATGAAGGATTTTTGGAATTTTGTTGCGTTCAAGCGCCTGTATGAAAAAAGCCTCACCTTTAAAAACACCCTGTATATTGACTAACCTATCGAGTCGAAGTTGATGAGATGAAGCTTCAAATTGTGATAAAACTAAGCACAATTCGAATCAGATTAATGTGTTCGAAGATGGAAGCTTTAAAACTATTAATAATAATAATAAAAGTCTTTATTCAGAGAAGAAACTGCACAGTTACAAAAAAAAAGCAATCAAAACAAAACTAACTAGAGGAAATTTTCCTCTAGTTAGTTCACGCTTGGCGCCAGTCTAGCTCAAGGCTTCTCAACTGAACCAAACGAAAACCATTATAACATTACAATGATAATAAAAAAAAGAAAACAACAAAAAACTTCAACAAAATTAATTCTATACTCTACATTCGGAAGAAATCAATGAAATAAATTAATCAATACCTAAACAAATAGTAAATTAAGGTACGCATTATAACATTGAAATGTCCTTCCATTTGATGGATGTTCCTGATGTTATTCAAAAGCTACAGTAAAGATCACTTCCAGTTTGGATCCAAAAGAAGATTTCTAAGCAAATCAGCAATTCAGCAAAGTTCCAGCAGAGAAAATATACTCTGGTTTGGATCCCAGCAAAAATATAGGATCTCTGGTTACGTTTCTTGTGAAGAAATTCCACCACTCTCTGGTTCGAATCGCAGGGAACAGTGTAGAAAGTTCTTTTGAATAAGTTAGACATCTTCAAAAAGACCGTCCCTCGGAATTTTACACATTGATGATGGACATACAGAACTGTTCCTTTTAAATACTCGAAGGTACATTATGCAGCCTTTCGAGGAACAATTGCCGAATCAAACAAAGAAAAAAGATAGTGAATTGAAAACAATCGTATGATAATTCATCAATGAGATATACTTGTGATAATTAAAAAAATCACGAAAAGCACTGCCGTGAAGTCAGGAGCTTTTGAGCGCATCCACCTTGTAGGTAGATTCGCATTTTCCTGTTTTAGAAATCAATTGAAGGAATTTTCGAGCTGTCAAAAATATTCTGAAACTTAGGCGAAACTCCAGACTTCATGTCAGTGCTTAAGCTGATCAATTTTTTTTCGATAATTCGCTAGATCTTTCTACGGTATCTATGGTCTTGGTGATGCGATCTGGACAAAATTTCGCACGTAGTTTGAATACATCATTTCTCAGCTAGGTGTAGAATTTCATTCCAATTCAATGAGTAGTTTCGAAACTATCAGGAAAAAATATTTTGTACGGCCATATTTACGGAACCCCTAGTCTAATTTTGCTCATTGATGAACGTGACCGCGATATTCGCGATTCAAACCCACCCTGAAAATTTCAAGTTCCTAGGCCTTTCCGTTCAGAAGTTACAATTTTCTATGGTTTCTATGGTTCTGGTCATGCGATCTGGACAAAATATTGCTTTATTATATCATTCTCGATTGAAATACAAAATTTCATCTCGATCGAATCCGTGGTTTCGAAATTATCAAGAAAACAAAATTTCAAACGACCGTATTCACGAAACCCCTAGTATAATTCTGCTCATTGATACCTATCCTGAAAATTTCAAGTCCCTTGGCCTTTCCGTTCGAAAGTTATGATTTTCTATGGTTTCTATGGTTCTGGTCATGTGATCTGGAGAAATGTAGCTTGAATATATCATTGTCCATTAGTATACAAAATTTCCACACAACAAATTTTCGAACAGAATCTCTTCAAATTACTATGTGTTTATATTTTTTCAAATACTCCACAATTTTATCGAACGATTTGAACTAAATTTATAATTTGCTTTGTCTTGTTTTAACGACATAATATGATTTGAAGGGGGAAAAATGTTTTACGCATGGTCAAAAATAGACCAAATATTTTATTGAATGTAATGAAATTTCTTATTCTTTGATGATTTCAAAATTAATTTGGAAAATTGATTACCCCACAATTTATTCGAAAATACTTCATTTCATTATTCCGTTTTGTCCTATTTATTTGATTCAGATTAAACGTTTTGGAACGCTTTCTTCTTCTATTCTCACACTTCTTCAGTCTTAGTTGAGGTGGAACTTGAGTTCACTCCATAAGAATCGTTTGTTAGCAGGAAATAAACTTCCGCCTTGATGCCTACTTCATTAAACGAGGAACTTATCCCGCCAAATGCTGAAACAATAACGGGACCAAGTCCAAGTTTCTCGTTCTTTTCCACGTTTTAACGATCCGTGATATTCGAAAAATATGCAAACGACTTCCTACGACCAATGGAAATCGACAATGGATATGAAAAAAATTGTGTGTGACTCGAAAATTCACAAGGATTTTCGTTGTCGCGACATGGGCCGTTGGGTCTTTGCTACGATGAAAAATTTGAATATTAGACTAATTGGGACTCCCAAGAAAGGTACATTTGTGATTCTAATCCGTTAAAAGCTGCCGGTCTGGTTTTTTAATCACGCACTGTGACAAAGGAAGGAAGGAATATGTTGTGCAATAATATCTACATTTCACAGAAAATATTAGATTCGACATTTGAGTGGAAGAAGAGCAAGATATGATGATTATGTAATTCAAATATTAAATCTCCGAACAAACATGACAATGACAATTCATGATGATGACTAAAAAAGAGGTAGCGAAAAAAATTATAAATGAGAGCTCGCTTAACTTGAAATTTTATAAGATTGATATTGATCAATTCCATCGAAAAAGCCGATTTCAGACATTCTGACACATCAGAATGAATCGAAGGGATTCGAAAACCCCTGTACCTCACCTTGTTCTCGCAAAAACGATATGCTTCCTGGCAGCCCTACCCAGGTATCAGCTCGTCGAAACCGCTACCGATTTCGTGTAAAACCCCTCACCAGGCCCAGCTGATGGCCACGTAACGGTGTCCCATCACGCAACGTTTACCCCCCAATTCGAAAGGGAAACAGGTCGCGAGCATATGGCGGGGGGGGGGGGGCCATCGATCTAATTTTATTATCTTAATTCAAATCCTTGTTTTCGTTCCTTCGGGGAAGGGAAGTCATTAATTCGATGATAACTTGGGTTGTCTTCGCCCGCTATTCGTTTCCTACACAGTCGATATTTCGGACATTTAGAGGGTGTGATGTGTGATCGATTTTTTTTCTCAGCTTCCGGTTGGAATTCTTTCACATATTGGTAGACATTGTTGGGCAAGTCGCCTTCAAAGTCTCCCACGAGAACCTTCCTAAAATTCTTCGACTCATTCTGTCCTTCGCCAACCCACGGCCTAATCTACGATAAATGGCGAGCGGTGGCAGCCATCAAGAGCCCCAGATCACTGAACAGCATCCGACACAGACAAATGATGAACGTTCGGAGAGACCTATGAGATTAGAGATGGCTCTGACGAGAGGGGTAGGGCGATCGTCGATTTATATCTGTCACGGATACGAAAAACGGCCTCGGCGATGCTGCCCGCTTGGCCAGCAGCCATCAGCTTCGTCACGGCTTCTATTAACAATTCTATTTACTAATCTACTTTTAATGACTTAATATTCCTTGGTTTGGGACTGACGTTCGTTTGATCAACGACAGCTCTATAAGCGACGTCGGGTGTGCATCTGTTGGTTGAAACCATTTTTATGTAATTCCTATGATTAATGTTTATTGGGTGTGAAACGGGATGCGTTGCGAGTAGACTCGAATTGACGTGGAGACGAGTTAATTTGAGGCGAAAATAGCACTGGTTTGATTGGCTGCACGGCCATGGAAAAATATCATATAAATTGTTCGAATTAGATATGTCGATGAAATTTGAAAAAAATAATATGAAGTCAAGGCTACTCTTCTTTTCTTCCTCTATATTATTATGCACTATTCAATTAATCTTTAATTGTAAAACAATGATATTTCATCTCATAAAAATAT
Source organism: Aphidecta obliterata (assembly GCA_963966015.1). Taxonomy (NCBI): domain Eukaryota; kingdom Metazoa; phylum Arthropoda; class Insecta; order Coleoptera; family Coccinellidae; genus Aphidecta; species Aphidecta obliterata. The sequence continues at coordinate 12,909,644 of OZ014435.1, read as the reverse complement.
TTATCGATTTCATAAAAATATAAAAATTAAATTACAAAAAAATTATGAGGGTACCTACTCATTACAGATTTCAAATCTTTGTGCGTATATTTTTCTCGATTCTGGGTCTGATTTTGGAAAATTTCTGTTTTATTTCATTCATCTGTGCAGTGATGTCGCAAATTGGTTACTGAAATATATTTTCATATTATAAGTATATTTTTTTATGTCAATTACACATATCATCTCATTGGTAAATAGTTCAAGAGCGTCCGATAAATTCTTATATTGTTTTTGAAGAAATCTTTTCACAGCTTGTGCGTGATAATTTTGTTATCGATTCGATACCCCATTTTAATTGTTTGTTTGTGGCATGTTCCTCAGAGCGTTCGAATTTTCCTTTATTTTCCTACATTTCCATATTTCCCAGGATTTTGGAAATAACGACCAACTCTCTTGATTTTTGAGCGCTCGTACTTCTCACACGAGGGCTATATCATTTCGTCACGATGTCTGTATTTTTCGAGTTTTGAGCCGAAAATGGTCTTAAACGACTATGTTCGACTCACTGATGACGAATCCGTCGAAAAATTCGAGTCTGTCCGTCCGTCCGGCCATATACACGATAACTCTCGAACGCAATGTCCTTGAAACTTGAAATTTCCAGGGTAGGTTGGAATCTCGAATGCCGCGGTTAAGTTCGTTATTGGGCAAAATTCGCCAAGGGGTTCCGTGAATATGGCCGCTCGAAATTTTCTTTTTCTGATTACTGTGAAACTACAGATTCGATCGAGGTAAAATTTTGCACTCAGATGGAGAATTACGTGTTCAAGCTACATGCAAAATTTTGTTCAGCTCGCATGACCAGAACCATAGAAACCAAAGAAAATTTTAACTTTGTAATGGATAGGCCTAGGGACTTGAAATTTTCAGGATAGATGTGGATCTCGAATGTTGCATTCACGTTCATCAATGAGCCAAATTAAACTATGGGTTCCGTAAATATGGTCGTTGGAAATTCAGTTTTCTTGATAATTTCGAAACTATGGATTTGATCATGACAAAATTTTGTATTTAAATTGACATATATATTCGAGCTACATTTTTTTCCAGATCGCATGATCAGAACCATAGAAACCATAGAAAATCATAACTTTCGAACGGAAAAGCCTAGGAACTTGAAATTTTCAGGAAAGGTCCGGATCGCGAATTTCGCGGTCACGTTCATCATTGAGCAAAATTAGACTAGGGGTTCCGTAAATATAGCCGTTCAAACTATTTTTTTCCTGATAATTTCGAAACTACTTATTGGATTGGAATGAAATTTCGCACATAGATGAAGAATAACGTATTCAAACTACGTGGGGAAATTTTGTCCAGATCGCATTACCAAGACCGGATACCGTAGAAAATTCTAGCGAATTATCGAAAAAAAAATTGGTCACCTAAAGCACTGACGTGAAGTCTTGATTTTCGCCTTTGTTTGAGATTTTCTCTGAAAGCTGTCAAAATCTTTCCAATTGGTTTCTAAAACTGGAGAATGCGAATCTACCTACAAGGTGGATGAACGAGCGCTCAAAAGCTCTCGACTTCACGGCAGTGCTTTTTGTAACTATTTACTACATAACTATAAAAAAAGCTGCCAATATCAAAAAACTTCATTATTTCGACACTATCCCGTTGTTTCTAAGTAGATGTCACAAAATATCCAAACTCATTCCAAAAAAAAATGGGTAAGTACTGATTTAAAAATTTAATAACTCGTGAACCATAGGGGTAGAATTTGGCAGTGGAAAAACTCGATATTTCGAATTTTATTGTTCTATATTTCAAAGTTTCTCAGAAATAATTCTTTCTAATTCAATAACTCAGTTTTCAGTCCTTAAAATCGATGGATCGTATTCTTGTAATATGTCGGTTAGCATCTGATCTTTGCACCAAATTTTATGCCTTTAGCTCCTATAGCTTCTGAGAAAAGCTCTAGACGGCACAAGGCGGAGAAAATGTTTTTTTTTATTCTCTTATTAATCTACACTACCCAAAACGTGAACTGTGAAAATTTCATGGAGGTTTGAAAAATGTCTCTTCCAAAGGTTTATTTGGAAACAGATATAGGACCAAAGGAGGTTTGCATCGGAAAAAGACAATCCAGTTGGAATTTTAACAGTAGAATATAATAGACTGCAAATAATGAACAAGAAAATGTCATTCCAATTGCATGAAATTCAGCATAAAAATGAGTTACAATATTTACTTTGGAAAAATTTCTAACAAGGACACGTGAAACACGGAATATCCATAGACATGTAATTATAGGATATATTTTCCCTCAGTAATTCACTACCAATGGTTCGTTAGTTATCGAATTTTTGATATCAAAATATCAATAAATAATTATTGTATAGAAAAGAAGAATTGTCTCCAAAAATTTGTTTCGAGAACACTGATGTGAATTCAGTAGCTTCTCTGCGCGCTTGTTTTTTGCCAGAGTGGTCACCTATCCAGGTACTTCGAAATTATCGAAAGGAGATAAATTTAATCGTATTTTCCTACCTACAAATATCATCGATTTCCACAACACCAAAATAAATTTTTTTTTCACGTGGAACAGTTGTAAAGCTTTATTATGATAAATTTCATTTATCTACTCCTATTGAATCATATACTTATTATTAACTACTTTTGAGTAATTAATAGTATCTGTAAACAAACAACGTGAGTTATAATAACTCACTACTATAACTCCCTGGCTCTGTGCTTCTGAACAAGCCGATTGGCCGAAAGGGAACAGTCCATTATTGGTATTGAGGGGAGGCCACTCGAATAATTTTGACCTTTTCTCAAATTAAGTTGATACCTAATTATTATTGTGAATGCTTTGCTGAAAAAGATTAATTCAGATAGTGGAGATGAATTATTATGTACACCTTCAGAAAAGTACAGTTAGCCAATTTTACCATAGAGAATTTATTGCCCGAAAAATACCAGAACAAATATAAAGGTTTATACAACAATTTTCAAGATTGGTGTAGCAGTATGAATATTAAGTCATCGTTTACAGAGAATGTTCTTTTGGCATATTTTAGTGAACTAAATATAAAGCATCGCCCCTATGGACTTTCTAATCCATGCTAAGAAGCACAATCAACATAAATAATGCATTGTTATAGGAAACTGTAGTTATAGGATTTGTGAATAAAGTTCTTTCTCTGTACTTGTATCTCAGTATTTACTGTTATAGTCATAGATAAAGTATAGTATTCAACTTTCGGCAATGGTCATAACTCACTTGATGAATTACAGCAAACCTCATCTGCGTGAGTTATGACCTACATTACCGCTCGTTGAATAATATACATACAATATATATGATAGCCCTCTTGTTCGTAGAAACAAGCTCACAAAAACGAATATTTATTTCCTTTCAATTTGAAGATTTCTTTAGATTTTGGGACCTGTTGAATTTATCTTAATTCGTTTGTATGTTATGAATTCTGTTTTCCATTTCTCAATCTATTACAAAAACTGGAAAGTTAATAAGGTGAAAGTCCAAAAAAAAAATTCCAGGATCCGAAAGATAGGCGTCATAATTATTGGTCGCCGAAAAATCGTGATAGCACGTATAATGATCGAAATGAATTCTTCCACATCTCAAGCGTCAAGGCGTCCAAATCCCTAGCCGTTGCGAAACGAGCCGACGAATCAGATATGTACGAAATGAACGTGAACCTTCTAATTTCACACCTACATTTCGTAATGACTGTGATCGAAAAAGTTATTACGATGTTTTAAGGTACCAATTGAGAGCTTATTAGCTTTTTATATCACGCGTCCAAGCTCCTAATACTGGGATAAACCACAGCCGTCTTTATAGATAGCCTGGAACGAAGTCTGGCATCGTCGCATCCGAACGTAAATGGTAGGTATACTAGTGCGGAGCGATAGCGCGAGATATAGTATTATTTCACATTCAAATCACTAGTCAAGTCATCAAATTAATTTTTTGCTGAAAGAAAAAGAAACATAAGACCCTACTTAGTCAATAAATTGAATATCTCAGTTAGTTTTGCACAATAATCTCATGATAAAGTTGAAATTGAAATGATATTTCTCTGAATTTTTATTCAATTTATTGTTCAGCAAGAACCACGGGAAGGTGTAAGGTCATCTCTTGCCAAAAAAAAAACTCAAATAAAATTCTCAACATAAATATAAACTCTCAAACATAACAAATAAATAAATAAATATAGAAATATATTAAGTAATGAAAATTTCGAAAAACTCATAACAAAGTGAATAATTTTTTATTCTTCAATGGTTTTTTTTTGCTATCTCCTAAATGTTTTCTTTTCTTCTCCATTTGCTCGACTTTTGAATCATTATTTCTATTTTTCACATAATTTTTGAGCAGTAAATTCGCGAAAATGGAGCAGAGTGAATTTAAAATGTTACATTTGAGAGATAGTTTTTATTTCCACTGTCAGAATTAGGGGATATTTCTAATGACGAAGAAATTGATCTCAAATACCTTTTAGAAGGCAAAATAAAAAATTTTCTCATTAATTCATAACATGAAGGTGACTGTGAAAATAATATAAATGACATAACTATAGTACTTGATGAATATTTAATTCTTTTTGCTATGACCTGTCGTAATTGGTCTGTAATGATTTCTACCTGTCTGAATTTGTAAAAATTTTCATTATTTCTATCAGCTAAAAATAACAGAAGGAAGCTGAAGAACTTTTCAATGAATCTGACATAGATTCTTCAGGTACTGCATCTTCATTATTTACATTTTTATAACGAGAAAGTAAATTTGTAATTTGAGACCACCTACTAAGTGTTAGATCGTACGGAAGAACCATTTTAAATCATTTTGAGAGATCTGAATATTTTTAATAAATAATTTAAATCTAAGGTCTCTATCTATTTGAACTGAAACATCCACAGATAATGATTTTTCGAAATTAATTATATAAAAATGAATCTTTTCATCGAATTTCTTAATCTCCCATCCTGATACATCAATTTTGATTGAATAATTATTGATTAGGTCATCGAAATCTTTAATCATGTCCGAACTCAAAAAGGCTTCTATTTCATTATTCTGCCGAGAAATGATTTCATTTTTTCTAAGCTGAGGATCGGTCCTCGGTTTTGGAGTTGATTTTGTGAGATACTTCGGTAAATTTGGAAAAACTTTGGGAATAGCGTTTTTTTTTAATTTAGGATATTTTAATGATAACAATTGAATGGTTACATCTGGCTTTAAAAATTTATCTGTTTTAATAATATCACTTTCTTCGAAATGTTTCTCGCAAACTGAACTAGAAGAGGTCGGAATAAAATCTTTTCTTGGGATAGCTTTCATCCATAGAAGCTTCAGCTCTTCATTTTTGGGAAATTTAAAACAACTTACATAATTCCTATCTTTCTGATACGAATAATTGCTTCTACAATTTGGAACACAACACGATCGTACCATCTTGATTCTCAGTAGATGATCTCAAATATACCCACCAAAATTACTGAAAACAACACTTTCACTTCACTTAAATCACTATTACACTTCAGTTTGAACTTTATTACACTCATTTAATTCACAAAAACACAAATACCAACAAAAACACGTGCGTAACCTATTACGACTTGTTGAACTGAAAACTCGATTATGCGAAGCCCCCGAGTTCTATATCGCTCCGTCCAACGTTGCCAGTTTTCTCTCGTTCCAGGCTTCTAATAAAGACGGCTGTGGATAAACACAGTCGTCGGGACTATTTACGTCAACCCAATTTCATGAATTATTTTAGCCTTGCAAGCGGCGAATTCTCTTCCGTGACCCTGCTGTCGCCGATCTCGAAAGGAGTTGACCAAAAATTACGTGAAAATATGTTTGAATTATGTTTATCATAACAGATGAAATGTTGCAGTATAATTTTGTAATGCTATGAATCTACAAGCGTTTTTGTCGGTGACCAAATTTTTCAATGCTGTCCTTTGATCTTTGCAATTTACCGATAACTAAGCAAATTACGTACGCCTATGGCTACAGCAACCGTCAAGGGTTTTTATACATATTTATCGAACGAACAAAATCGAGCGTCACCATGCATTGCGATTCTGCTAATTGTCACTTGTCATTGATTGATAGGATAACAATTTGTGAACAGACTAAAAAATACCTCCTAAATACCAAGAAAATTTGTATCACCGACGCTACTTGAGTTCTAAGTAATATAGGTACCTACTATCGAAGTCATGGCGAATTTCATATCTAGGCAATTATATAAATTTTTATGCAGCTATGATAGTTGGTTATATAATTTCGAAAAAAAAACTTTTTTTCGCGAGTGTTAAACCTTTCTGTAAAAGACACAGAGTTTTTTTTTTTCCACCATTTTCTTTCTGCACATTCATCAACGACCGCTCTAATAAATCGCCAAACGAACCGACCCCCCTCCCCCTCAAAATCGTCAACCGCGGCTCCCCTAACCCCCAAGGTGGCCAAGAATGCTACACGTGTACGAGTTCAATTGCTCTGCTGTTAATTAGTTCAGTTTTTTTGTTCGCGTTCACGTTCTTTTCCTTTTCACCTGCCCGAATGAATGAAAACACCTCTACGAACGAAGGAAACAATTAATTAAACTTTAAATGGTTTCGGATTCCTGAAGTTTATGCAGTACGGAGGTCTGAAACGACGTGACAGTGTGGGACTCCGCAGTCCAGTTGACACAGGCTCGTATCGGAAGAATTGTGACAATATAAACAGTTTAAAAAAGAAGGTTCAGGAATTCAAACAACCGTCCTGAGCGAGTCTTTTCAAAGTATCCTGCGGCTGTATAAATACCCCTAGGGGTATCAGAGGGCACATAGTGGGGCGTCTATGAAAGCAGTTGTAAGAATTATGGATCCAGAGTCGTAGTGGGGTGTTGGAAATAGGAAGTAGTGGTTTGAATATAAAATAATTGTTTTCTGATATTTTTTTGCCCCCTGTTAATGAAATATAAAATATTTTTATCTGACAGAAATATAAAAGAGTTTTCTGTTTTATTTACATTGTTTTTGAGCGCTCGTACTACTTACAGGAGGGCTATATCATTTCGTCACGATGTCTGTATTTATCGAATTTTGAGCTGAAAATGTGCCGTAAGCACGATAATTCTCGAATGGAACAACCTAGAGACTTGAAATTTTCAGTGTGGGTTCAGTTCCCGAATGCCTCGGTTGAGTTCGTTTATGGGCCAAATTCCACCAGGGGTTCCGTAAATATGGCCGTTCGAAGTTTTGTTCTCCTGATTACTCGGAAACTACAAATTTGATCGAGATGAAATTTTGCACTCAAATGGAAAATGAGGTGATAAAACTACATGTGAAATTTTGTCCTGATCGCATTACCAGAACCATAGAAACCATAGAAAATTGTAACTTTTGAACGGAAATGCCTAGGGACTCGAAATTTTCAGGATAAGTGTGGATATCGAATGTCGTGATCACGTTCATCTATGAGCGAAATTATACAATGAGTTCCGTAAATATGGTCGTTTGAAATTTAGTTTTCTTGATAATTCCAAAACTACTGATCCGATCGTGACGAAATTTTGCATATTTATGGAAGATGATATATTTAAGCTACATTTTGTTCAGATCGCATGACCAGAACCATAGAAACCATGAAAAATTATAACTTTCGAACGGAAAGGCCTAGGAACTTGAAATTTTCAGGATAGGTTCGGATCGCGAATTTCGTGGTTATGTTCATCAATGAGCCAAATTAGACTAGGGGTTCTGTGAATATAGCCGTTCAAACTATTTTTTTTTCTGATAATTTCGAAACTATTCATTTGTAATGAAATTTCGCACATAGATGAAGAATAATGTATTCAAACTACGTGGGAAATGTTGTCCAAATCGCATTACCAAGACCATTGATACCGTAGAAAATTCTAGCGAATTATCGAAAAAAAAATTGCACACAAAAAGCACTGGCGGGAAGTCTGGATTTTCGCCTTGGTTTGAAATGTTCTTTGACAGCTGTCAAAATGTTTCCAATTGATTTCTAAAACTGGAGAATTCGAATCTACCTTCAAGGTGGATGAACGAGCGCTCAAAAGCTCCTGACTTCACGGCAGTGCTTTTCTAATTTTTGTAGCTCAACTGATATATTTGTAATATTGCTCATTTCCGTTAATAATTTGTTGTTGCACCCAGTTAATAGAATTTATAATATTTTATCTGAAAAAATATAAAAGAGAATGCTCTAATATTGGCTTTATGTTTAATTCACATTGTGTTTGTACATGTATTTGTTTTTGATGCTTCACTATGTTTTTACTCTTACTTTGCAGTTGCGGCTTCTTGATGTTGAAAACGCTAAAAAAAATATGAAAGAATTTATAAGAATTATTTTTCAAGGGTTCATTCCGAACCAATTCTACCTCTTTATCATCGCCAACTATCTCCGAAACCACTAGATCGTGAAGCCCATTTGAATATCACTCCGTCTGCGAGAACTGGTGTAGGAAAATTCAATGTGTTTGATGTCCTAATAAATTCTAAAAATGATGAATATGCGGGAAAGGTAATGATCTGCCGCTTTTCCAAGGAAACGTTGGGTTTGTGGAGAATCTTTAATTACCCTAATTTCCATATAACACACACGAGATATTCGAAGTATTTTCAGTCGCGAAGCTTCATCGAATCGTAGCTGGATTTGTGCGTTAGTGAAAACATTCCTCGAATGCTTGATTTTTTGCTGTTAACGAAAATGTCCATCTTTGCACCCTCTCCATGGAGAGGGTGCAAAGATCCTCAATCCTCTGATTTTCTGATGTTGTACTTTTACTCAAATTTCCGCTTTCATCCGGGCAGCTTAGCTTGCTTGGGCCGTTTTTTCAGTGAATTACTTTAATTCATGTGAGGTCTCAAATAACTATGTGGCGTCTCCTACTTTTCTACCGTTTTCGCAAGAACTCGATTTTTGACACCTCGAGAAAATCCGAACTGAATTACGTCAATCATGAATACGTGAGGTTTCTCCCTGTATTAAATTATTCGTCTTTTGACACATCGTCGAAAATTCTGGAAACTCGATCATTTCGAGATTTGAATGGGACGAGAAATTGATGTTGGCGGGTAAATTTGAAGGCATGTTCGAATTCCCGAATGTTTCCGGCAAGATGAACGTTAATTCGATATGAGAATGAGCATAGATAAATGTATCAAAAACTTCCACACTCTCTATGATCATCATTCCGCTCGCATCGTGTTATAACAATAAAAAAAAATCGATAATGCGCGGTTACGTCATCCACAGATGCGAAAGCAGGACGATATCTCACAAGAAACGTTCTATTTTCTGTTCTACCTTGCCAAACCACTTCGTCGGACCGAAATCGGCGATCTTTATCAAGAGTGCAACGGAAATTATTCAGATGATCACGAACAAGTTCAAGGGGTTCTCTTTCTACCATGAGGCATGGAGCTAAAATTATATTGCCATGAATTGAAACACCGTTTGTTTTCACTTGAGGCATTGGAGGACCGACCGGTTTGTGTTCAAAAGAGTCCCGCTGTGCACAATGAGAGTGGTACGCCGACAAAAACATCTGCCATTGACTCTCGTCTTTCGGCAAAAACCGAATTTCAATTAATTTCACTTTGTAAGAATTTACATATTATATTGATTATATCGATGTGGAGTATTGCATCAAATTTCCACATTTTTCATTTGGTTTTTTCATCACCGGCTTCGATTAAATCGCCAGCCACCATCATTTCTCGTCCAGCAGCCGGCCGTAGCCCAGGCGGATGACAAATGCGGTAAAAATCCGGGCGGTGCGGTAACTAAAGGCGTAAGATTAATTCGAACATTCGTGTCAAATTGTCTCAAATTACCTCCGTCACGAGTTTTGAACGTATTTCAGCCGACCACACCGCGCTATTGTCAACGGCCTACCGCACAGGAGACTCCAAATCCGACCGCCAATTTATCAATTTCGCCGCCATAAACTATAGCGCTACAACAGCGGACGATATAACGCCGTCCGCGCCGTTTTTATTCGCTATATTTCGCGATATGGCCACATTAGCTGAAATAAAAGCGTACCAGCGAATTTCTATTGTGTCCGACACATATTCAACTTCCTACGAGAGATTTAGGGCCAGATATCTCTTATCTTCCTCCAACAAAGGAAAAGTCTGAAAATTTTTTTTAAAGTTGTTATAATTTTCCTCGTTGGAGAAAGTTAAAATATAATTTTTTGCGCTCTTCAGAATTTTTCATATCTCAATTCGTTTTGAGGCCAATAATCCAAAACTAAACCAGTAGCGGACGATATAGGTAAAGCCAACCGCAAAAGCATACTATTGTGTCCCACGAAAATCCATTTTCCTATCCATACCTGAAATTTAGTGCTACTCATAGCTCATCTTTCTCCAACAAAAAGAGTAAAAAAGTCTGAAAAAAATTTTTTTTCCGATCGTGGGAAAAGTGACACTATTTCGACCTGTTTTCTATGCGCAAAGCTCAACATTCCAGAATAGTGGGCAGTTGCGAAGCAATTAGAAAATAACAGTGCGGTAATATTCTTACCGCACTGCTGTAGCGTGCGGTGATGTTACAAATGGATTATTACAATAAAATGAAACAAAGTACATTCTCAGAAAAGGTTACACTGTTGTTTTTCCTGCAAAAATCCATGAAGCGTTGGAACGCAAGTTCATACTTCTCTCTGGATTTCGCCGGAAGTAAATTAAGTGAAGCCGCGTTCGCGGCTTCTACTAGTTCAGGAGGCGCGCAAGGTAACAAATAATTACTATCAGTGTTCATGTTTACTTATTCTTTTTTAATTCCTTATAAAATACAACGAATCAAACAAAACCGGCTTAAAAATTATTTTACTTTCGTCATAACAAAGTAATTTCCATGGTTACCACTTCTATATTTCAATATAAACATAGAGAAACCTATTTGAACTTACTTGATTACATCTTGAATGAAATATTTTTTAATTAATTTTTCAAATGTAAATCAACGATCGAAAAAAAAATAGTATGCATAATTCGTGGGAAAAGCATATTCCCAAACTCCTGTGTTACCAGACGAGGAGCGTAGCGACTATCACAGACTATCACAGTCGTTTGGGAATATTATGCTTTTCTCACTAATTATACAATACACTATTCCCTATACCAGACATTTAGCGACAATTAGGTATATCTTATCGTTCTCCATAAAAAAAGTAAAAAAGTCTGAACAAATTTTTATTATAATTTTTGAGCGCTCGTACTACTTACACGAGGGCTATATCATTTCGTCACGATGTCTGTATTCTTCGAATTCTGAGCCGAAAATGGTCTCAATCGACTATTTTCGACTCACTGATGATGAATCCGTCGGAAAATTCGAGTCTGTCCGTCCGGCCGTCCGTCCGTAAGCACGATAACTCTCGAACGGAACAACCTAGAGATTTGAAATTTTCAGTGTAGGTTCAGATCCCAAATGCCTCGGTTGAGATCGATAATGGGCCAAATTCCACTAGGGGTTCCGTAAATATGGCTGTTCAAACTTTTGTTATCCTGATTTCTTGGAAACTACAGATTTTATCGAGATGAAATTGCACTCATATGGAGAATGAGGTGTTCAAGCTACATGCGAAATTTTGTCCAGATCGCATGACCAGAACCATAGAAACCATAGAAAATTGTAACTTTTGAACGGAAACGCCTAGAGACTTGAAATTTTCAGGATAGCTGTGGATCTCGAATGCCGTTATCACGTTCATGTATGACCAAAATTATACCAAGGGTTCCGTAAATATGATCGTTTGAAATTTAGTTTTCTTGATAATTTCAAAAGTACAGATTCGATCGTGACGAAATTTTGTATACTAATGGAGAATGATATATTCAAGCTACATTTCTCCAGATCGCATGACCAGAACCATAGAAAATCATAACTTTCGAACGGAAAGGCATAGGGACTTTAAATTTCCAGGGTAGGTTCGGATCGCGAATTTCGCGGGCATGTTCATCAATGAGCAAAATTAGACTAGGGGTTCCGTGAATACGGTGGTTTGAAATTTTGTTTTCTCGATAATTTCGAAACTACGGATTCGATCGAGATAAAATTTTGTATTTTTATCGAGAATGATATATTAAAGCAACATTTTGTCCAGATCGCATGACCAGAACTATAGAAACCATAGAAAATTATAACTTCCGAAGGAAAAGGCATAGAAACTTGAAATTTTCAGGGTAGGTTTGTATCGCGAATTTCGCGGCCACGTTCATCAATGAGCAAATTTAGACTAGGGGTTCCGTAAATATGGCCGTTCAAAATATTTTATTCCTGATAATTTCGAAACTACTAGTTGGATTGGAATGAAATTTCACACCTAGCTGAAGAATAATGTATTCAAACTACTTTTGTCCAAATCGCAGCACCAAGACCATAGATACCGTAGAAAATTCTAGCGAATTATCGAAAAAAAATTGATCAGCTGAAGCACTGACATGAAGTCTGGAAATTCGCCTAAGTTTGAGAATTTTTTTGACAGCTGTCGAAAATCCCTTCAATTGATTTCTAAAACTGGAAAATGCGAATCTATCTACAAGGTGTACGAGCGCTCAAAAGCTCCTGACTTCACGGCAGTGCTTTTCGTAATTTTTATAATTTTTCTGGTTGGAGGAAGTTATTATAACTTCATATCTCACTTCGTTTTGAGACGAAAAATCAGAAACTAAACCTTAAAATGTTTCTGAACCTTTTCAGAGAAAAACCGTAATGCTATAAGAAGTACCAAAAAAATTCCTCATGAAGGATTTTAGAAGTACTATAACCTCAATTTCCAAACTGTAAATCTTCATTTTCATCTGGAACCAACAATTTCACGCAGAAAAACCATCCGGCCATCGCCGAATTCAAATCAAACGAAGAGAACTGACCGCTCGAGCTGGAAAAATGGAAAACCCGGGAAGGGGGCACCGTCCGTCATTTTTCCGGAAACGATAAATACGTCCGCCGAAATTTATCTCGGCCAGAAAAGGGACGATTTTCCGTGTCCATTTTTATAAACGATATTTGATTCGAATCGCTCGCGAATGTGATTTATCCACCGGAAGGTATCAATCTCGGCGCATCTGGGTTCCGCGTATGTTTGTCTTTTTTGCCGAATTTAATTATATTCGACGGTTCGGAGGGAGTTTATCTGGGGCCATATTTCACAGGGCGCGGCCGCGGCGTTGCCAGTAGGGGTTGTTGATTGGAAAAATGGATAGTTGGGTTATTTCTTGGTCTTTATATGCATTTACAGAGATAACTCGAGAAGTTTACTACCTACGACAATGATTTTTACGTGTAATTAGAGCTGATGTATTGCCATTCAATGAGTAATAAATCGTTTCATTATGAAAAATCGAATTTAATTTTAAAGCGTATACATGATGAATGTTCGATTGGAAAAAAGTTGACCCCATTCAACTATACTTATTTTGTTGAAACAATTATCAGAATCCAACTGGAATAATGTAATAATTGTTGAATTCAAGACGCACCTACCTCCATTAACAGAGATAACTCGAGAAGTCTTCCACTTACAGTATCAAATTTCACTCTGAATTGAAGCTCAAATGATGCCATTCAATGAGTAAATATTCGAATTCTCGTAAAAAATCAGAATAAACTTTTATAATTAAAAAAACAAACATTATACATATATCAATAATAATAATTTAAACACTATCGAACTTTCTTACTCCAAACGATATGAGAAAAATTAATGGCACCTGGTTTTGACCTTCAATTACAACCACTACAAACAGTACTTATTTTGAAATCAAATCATTGTTAGCATTCCAATTTAATGAAATATTTTCTGTGTTGATATTTCCTTGTTTCTAATACCTTTGATTTTTTTACAGGTAAGGACTGAATTTCCATAATAGAGCTACTAACAGTCCTAGTAAAAGGTAGATGATATTTCACGTTGGTGAGTATGATGAAACAAGATTTTCCAAAACCGTAGAAACCTGCATAAAATAGGGAATAAATGCAATATCGTGTGAATTTAGAGCAATAAATTTACTTGTAAACTACTCATCGCCTAGCTGTCACACACTGATAACGATGACGATGAATAAAATTTACATGTCATCATTTAAATAATAATGTTAGCAGCTAGTTACCCCATAATTTATCGACGATAAATGAATAAATGGCTAGAGGCGCCTTAGGAGTATATAATAAAGTACTAATCGTATCTACGAAAACATAAATTTACATTTACCGATTATGTACATACAAATATACAAAAGTTATGAATTATCTCTCAGATTGCAGAAGAATAATTATTTACCAATGAAAAAAAGGGGCCATTAAGTGGGAGCAGGGAAAAACAATTATTTCAATACCTAACTTGAACTCAAAAATACTGTACATCAAATGAAGAAGTACGTTATAATAACAATAATATGTAGAATGGGGTAAAAATAATAATCGCTAACAACCTTTTCGGTACATAATTTCGAATCCAAGAAAATGAGGAGAAACCAGAGAATAAAAATTACAATAACAAAAAGCACTGCACCTTATAGGTAGATTCGCATTATTCAGTTTTAGAAACCAATTCGAAAGATTTTGACAGCTGTCAAAAAAAATTCAAACTGAGACGAAAATCCAGAATTCACGTCAGTGCTTTAGGTGACCAATTTTTTTTCAATAATTCGCTAGAATTTTCTACGGTATCTATTGTCTTGGTAATGCGATCTGGACAAAATTTCCCACGTAGTTTGAATACATTATTCTTCATCTATGTGCGAAATTTCATTCCAATCCAATAATTAGTTTCGAAAATATCAGGAAAAAAATAGTTTGAACGGCTATATTTACGGAACCCCAAGTCCAATTTTGCTCATTGATGAACGTGAACGCGGAATTCGCGATCCGAACCTATCCTAAAAATTTCAAGTCCCTAGGCCTTTCCGTTCGGAAGTTATGATTTTCTATGGTTTCTATGGTTCTGATCATGCGATCTGGGCAAAATGTAGCTCGAATATATCATTCTCAATTCAAATACAAATTTTCGTCATGATCAAATACATAGTTTTGAAATTATCAAGAAAACTGAATTTTAAACGACTATATATACGGAACCCATAGTCTAATTTTGCTCATTGATGAACGTGACCGCAACATTCGACATCCACACATATCCTGAAAATTTCAAGTCTCCACGCCTTTCCGTTCAAAAGTTATAATTTTCTATGGTTTCTATGGTTCTGGTCATGCGAGCTGGACAAAATTTTGCATGTAGCTTGAATACGTTATTCTCCATCTGAGTACATAATTTCACCTCGATCGAATCTGTAGTTTTGGAATAATCAGGAAAACAAAAATTCGAGCGGCCATATTTACGGAACCCCTGGGCGAATATTGCCCGATAACGAACTTAACCGCGGCATTCGAGATTTGAACCTACCCTGAAAATTCCAAGTTTCTAGGACATCCTGTTCGAAAGTTATCGTGTTTACGGACGGCCGGACGGACGGACAGACTCGAATTTTCCGACGGATTCGTCTCAGTGAGTCGAACATAGTCGTTTGAGAACATTTTCGGTTCAAAATTCGAAAAATACAGACATCGTGACGAAATGATATAGCCCTCGTGTAAGTAGTACGAACGCTCAAAAATAAGCCAATATACAAAGAAATAGATACTCGAGAATGAATGAAATATCTGGAAAAAGACAAAATATATTGAACTTGAGATATAATGAAAATGACAAAAGAGGAAAAATGGGCATGGAGAAATATGAAGTGAAAATTGACATCAACAAAGGTAAAAAAAGTCAAATCAATTTATTATCCGATTTATAATAATTGGGTAAGAACCCAATTATTATAAATTTATAATAATTGGGTTCTTAGAAACGTACAAAACAATCAGGAATAAATATAGTCATGGAATAAATGAAAACACAACAAGGAAGAAGTTAAAACACAACAAGAAAGAACAATTATGAAATAATGTGAGAAATCATCCCTTGAAAACCTATTTTATCTGAAGGCTACCTATGGCAATGGTTTTAACTCATTCAGGTGGATAACAAAAATCTTTTGTGGCTGATAAGTCGGTTCATCCTCTTGCATAACTTTCTGCAAACATCACCTGCGATACCCTCGCTCATTGATCTCGCACCAACTTTCTAATTCATTATTCTCCTAGCCGCAGGACGCGTTGCCCAAATAATAACCAAATATCGGAATAAAAGTGAGACTAATCCCTATAAAGCGAACGGGAGACGTGGAACAGCTCGAAATCCGAATAACAAGGTAATTTATGGCCGCCTCACAATGGATCCACAAAATGTTGACCCAAATTCTTACGTAAGTTTACACGGCGCACAATGGATAGTTATCTTGACGAAAATAGAACGGATCTCTCTTCCACCTTCGGTGCGACAATGCGGGGAGAAAGTTTCTGGTCCTTCTCCCCGGATCGGAATCATAATTTTCAGGAATTTGAAACAGATAGAGAAGTTGACGTCGACTGGTTGCCCGATAAATTGGAGTTTCGGATCTTGCCGTTTCCTCCACGTCTCTTCTGTAAGGTTCCTGTACTATTTTGATCCTCAGTTTTTGATTTATCCTGGTTACCTGAAACAATCACAAAGTTGATCAGAGTTTCTGCCGAAATCAATAAAAATGAGTTGGAGCGTGTTATTGAAAATAATGAGGAATTAATATGAAAAATTACGAAAAGCACTGCCGTGCAGGCAGGAGCTTTTGAGCGCTCGTACATCCACCTTGTAGGTAGATTCGCATTTTCCAGTTTGAGAAATCAATTGAAGGAATTTTTGACAGCTGTCAAAAACATTCTGAAACTTAGGCGAAACTCCAGACTTCATGTCTTCAGCTGACCAATTTTTTTTCGATAATTCGCTAGAATTTTCTACGGTATCTATGGTCTTGATGATGCGATCTGCACAAAATTTTGCACGTAGTTTGCAGAATTTCATTCCAATCCAATCAGTAGTTTCGAAACTATCAGGAAAAAAATATTTTGAACGGCCATATTTACGGAACCCCTAGACTAATTTTGCTCATTGGTGAACGTGACCGCGATATTCGCGATCCAAACCCACCCTGAAAATTTCAAGTTCCTCGGCCTTTCCGTTCAAAAGTTACAAGTTTGTATGGTCTCTATGGTTCTGGTCATGCGATCTGAACAAAATATTGCTTTAATATATCATTCTCGATTAAAATACAGAATTTCACCTCGATCGAATCCACAGTTTCGAAATTATCGAGAAAACAAACTTTCAAATGACCGTATTTACGGAACCCCTAGTATAATTCTGCTCATTGATGAACGTGAACATTCGAGATCCACACCTAACCTGAAAATTTCAAGTCCCTAGGCCTTTCCCTTCGAAAGTTATGATTTTCTATGGTTTCTATGGTTCTGGTCATATGATCTGGAGAAATGTAGCTTGAATATATTATTCTACATTAGTATACAAAATTTCGTCACGATCGAATCTGTAGTTTTGAAATTATCAAGAAAACCAAATTTCAGACGACCATATTTACGGATCCCCTAGTAAAATTTTGCTCATAGATGAACGACATCACGACATTCCAAAACCTCACCTATCCTGAAAATTTCAAGTCCCTAGGTGTTTCCGTTCAAAAGTTACAATTTTCTATGGTTTTTTTGGTTCTGGTCATGCGATCTGGACAAAATTTCCCATGTTGCTTGAAAACCTCATTCTCCATTTGAGTGCAAAGTTTCATCTCGATCGAATCTGTAGTTTCGAAGTAATCAGGGGAACAAAACTTTGAACGGCCATATTTACGGAACCCTTGGTGGAATTTGGCCCATTAACAAACTCAAACGAGGCATTCAGGAACTGAACCCACACTGAAATTTTCAAGTCTCTAGTGTTTCGTTCGAGAGTTATCGTGCTTACGGACGGCCGGACGGACAGACTCGAATTTTCCGACGGATTCGTCATCAGTGAGTCGAACATAGTCGATTGAGACCATTTCGGCTCAAAATTCGAAAAATACAGACATCGTGACGAAATGATATAGCCCTCGTGTAAGTATTACGAGCGCTCAAAAAGTCTACCTGGCCATTGTGACTTCAATGAAAATATCCATCCTTCGCTCATTCTATAAGCTTCTTACGGTCGAATTCTCATGCAAATTTATGCCGTCTCGTCGTTGCATTAGGTCATATCGTCTATTGTATATAACCAGCTAATTTCCGCGATTGTATCACAACCATGGATGATGGTGCATGGTGTCCGTGTTGACGATGACCTTGATAATTATATATAACTATGAAAGGTATTCGGTCTGGGAATTTCTGCTAGCGATTTCTGGATCATTCTTGTTCAACTTGAGTATTTTCGAGTTTTTGCTAATGACAAAAATATCATTGGGAATTCCAGAGAATTACATCATACACAAGTTCCTTGATCAATATTAAACCCGAAGTACCTCAATCCCGAAGGTCTTCCAATTCGAAACCGCCCTTACCCCATCCCTCCCCTCAACAACCGTCATGAGTTATGACGGTCGGATCGCAAAAAGCGTTCGCGGAAAGTCGCATTGTAGAGATTAAAGGCGTCCCGTTCGCATGAATGAAATCTCCCGACTCGTAGGTATGTACGAGTATGTTTTGGCTGGCGGAGGTGTGAGAAAATGTCACCCCGCGCTGAATTTACGACCTCGGTTTATCGCCATGGACGTCCCGCGTCCCCGTCCGCCTTCGGTTCTGTTTGCACGCCGCTGATTTCGCCCCGATCCACTCGTGTATGCTGTTGCTGATAATCGTCGCGATGTATTCGCAAGTTTGTGCGCCTTTCGCCTGTTCTGGGCTTCCCCTAATCAGCGGACAACATTGTTGTGTCGTGCATCCGGCCGTGTTGAAGATCGTCTGTTTGAAATGCTGTCCCTTTGGTCGTTTTCGCATGCAAACTAGTTGGAGAAAACAAACTTTCAAATGACCGTATTTACGGAACCCCTAGTATAATTCTGCTCATTGATGAACGTGAACATTCGAGATCCACACCTAACCTGAAAATTTCAAGTCCCTAGGCCTTTCCCTTCGAAAGTTATGATTTTCTATGGTTTCTATGGTTCTGGTCATATGATCTGGAGAAATGTAGCTTGAATATATTATTCTACATTAGTATACAAAATTTCGTCACGATCGAATCTGTAGTTTTGAAATTATCAAGAAAACCAAATTTCAGACGACCATATTTACGGATCCCCTAGTAAAATTTTGCTCATAGATGAACGACATCACGACATTCCAAAACCTCACCTATCCTGAAAATTTCAAGTCCCTAGGCGTTTCTGTTCAAAAGTTACAATCTTCTATGGTTTCTATGGTTCTGGTCATGCGATCTGGACAAAATTTCACATGTAGCTTGAACACCTCATTCTCCATTTGAGTGCAAAATTTCATCTCGATAAAATCTGTAGTTGTCAAGTAATCAGAGGAACAAAACTTTGAACGGCCATATTTACGGAACCCCTCGTGGAATTCTGCCCATCAACGAACTCAACCGAGGCATTTGGGATCTGAACCTACATGAAAATTTAAAGTCTTTAGGTTGTTTCGTTCGAGAGTTATCGTGCTTACAGACGGACGGCTGGACGGACAGACTCGAATTTTTTGGCGGATTCGTCATCAGTATGTCGAACATATTCGATTGAGACCATTTTCGGCTCAAAATTCGAAAAATACAGACATCTTGACGAAATGATATAGCCCTCGTGTAAGTAGTACGAGCGCTCAAAAATAGGAAAATTACTTACTTTCCTTGTGAATGAATCTCTAATTCAGTAAAATATTTCTGGTGCAAGTTAATCTTGAAAAGTATATTATTTTGTTTATTTCAACACAAGTAATATATTACTGTTCTATAAAAACAAACAAAGACATATACATTCACTCCTTTCTCTTTCATGAAAAAAATAATAAGTAATATATTACAAAATATGCATAATGTTTGAAGTTGTAGAAAGGTAGACAGTAGACATTCCCGAAATCGTATATGAGAGTTCGCTTCCGTAAAATATTGAATTATCAACTGTTACACTGTTAATTCTTATTGTTCATTTTGTTTCCCGACAATTATATCTTCATTATAAAATTATTCATGGTTCTATAATGACGTATATCTATAATATTGTCCATAGTTATATTTTTAAATAGTCAGGAATATTCAACAGGCCCCGAGATGATATATTTAACATCTTGTTCAATAATTACGCGAAATCTACAGCTGTGACATAGTTTAAGTCATTTAATCTAATAAGTGGTGAATGATACTTACATAGACATCTCCGAAAGTAGGTTATGAGTGCCTCCGTCGAACGTGAACAGTTAAATTGTTTGATTTGAAACATTACTTCTTTTAATGCTAGGTTCCGTCGGCAACTAAGAGAAGACGGAAACATTTTTCATATTCATCAGTTAGCGGCATATTTCAAAATTTATGTATAAATCCAATGATAAATACTATTCTGGAACTTGATGTATCGTCATAATATCGACCAATCTATCGAAAATGAATGAACTAATAACTAGGTAGGTATGGATGTAGAACTCACTGTTATTACTTTTGTTTCGCTTCGTTTTGTGATTTCATCAATGTTCAATTTTTATGTATTTAGTTGTAAAACATCTTTTTAATTTTCACGATTATTAACTGTTAATAGTTGAATAATTTTATTGTTATCAATCCATCAATTTATAAAATTGCTAATATAAACCAATAATTTAGACTTTACCATTGATTTTTTCCTATACATACATGAAAAATATAAATTCACGAACTTTTCAGGGAATCAGTTTTTTTTATTTATTTTTTACCGAACTCAAATAAGCGAAAACAAATTTGAAGTATTCCTAGAGGATTTATTCGCGTGTTTTTCGAAATTCCATCAACCGTAATCCTCACGGAGCATTGAATCGAAATAAATTTTCAATCTAATCAAGTAAAAAATGCTTCGCTATCAGAGACAAGGAGGAGTTATCAACTGATTGTATTCTGTAGCCATTATTCTTTTCCACCCCGTCAACCGGCCATGTTGATAAATGGCAGCCATGATTGTTTAGAATTTTTCATGCACCCTACCGAGGGTGACTCCACCCTTCACTCAATCACCTCAGCTGTCAGTCAACAGGGTCGGCGTCAGGGACTTTGGGGGGGTTATGAATTTCAAGTTGTGTAAGTTGAAAGGGGTGGGCTCTAGCCTGAGAACATTCGATAATTAACCGTAGTATTTAGAGAGTTTTGAATAATTAATTATTTCAATTGAAATCATTCAATTCAACTTTTGATTTATGTTGACTGAGTGGAGTAGGGGAAAATTTCATTGTGTCCTGTTCGGGCTCGCTTATTTTGCAGAACGAATAAATTTGAAACTAATGTATAATATATATTCGATTTCATACGAAGATATGATTTTATTCAAGAAGGTATTCAATATTATAGCTACATATTTGAAAAATAGGTCTCATGTACTTTTCGATTTCATCAATATCTATTATTTTTCTGAATGAAACTAGGATTTTCTGGAATATGTAAAAATATTTCTTTCTTCCTGAGCGAACAATCTTAAAATAAGAAAAATACTCAACAAGCTTATAAAACTATTAACCTTGAAGAATAACTTGAGATAACATAATAAACTTTCAAAATGACCACAATCTTTCAAACAATCAAATACTTGGCGATCTGATAATCATTCAATTCGAAGAAATTTAGAAAAATAAAAATATTTCCACCAATAAAATAGACGACGAAAAAAATAATTTCATTCATTTCCAGAAAAATTCGTGGAATTCACTTCGAACTCCTTCCTCCCTTATATCTCCCCATTCTTCATAATACAGTCCTGCTTCTGCCCTTCTCCGTAGTTTGCCATAAATAACGAGCTCTAGAAATAGGCATGCCACTGCCATCTATTGGTTATCTGTGAGGTTTCTTGACCCCAAACTCACGAGACTTAAACAGAACTAAATAGTTTATCACCTCGCACCTAGAGGGGACCAGCTGTTGCTTTATGTCGAAGGATTTGAGATCGGAGAGACTGGTCTTGATGAGGGTGAAAAACGTAGAAAGAATTTTGGACTTCTGGTGGATGGTGGATAATTGTTACATTTTTTGTGTGTAATATTCATCATAGATGGAATGTCAAGATATCAAAATATTATTATGAGGCAGGAGTTTTATGGTTGTTACGTTAAAACATGCGTATGTTGATCTCATCGAAAAATTTCCCCGAAAAGGTGAAGACTAGTTATTTTCCTCATCACCACTAAAACTTGACCGCTTTTATGGCTATATAGACTGGTCAAACGCCTGCTTCTCAAGATAATCTCTCGAAGAATGCGTTCCTAGAAGTAAAAGCCGCGTTTTCTCCGCCTAAAGCGGTGAAAAAACGACCCTCTTGACCTTATCAACCCAACGACCTATGTAGTGCATGCGCGATAGTGGTTTGGTTTCTTGGAAATTAAATAACTATGGTTTGTTATGGTTTTATCGTGACAGTTTGTCACAGTTGACATTCAGAATGACCTCTCGAGATTTATGGGACTAGATTTGGCTGTGAGATTAATTTTATTAACAGAACTAACCAGCTTTCGTCAGAGAGATAGTAGAAATGTTAAAATGTATGTGACAGGTATATAACGATTACGGTCAGGTCCAAATTCGGCGTTTGATGAAGAAAATGACTCTGTGGTTTGAACATTGTTTTTATCTAGGTGTTCCTTCTTCTTGTCTTTATCAAGATGTGCCGCTCGGAGCAAGGAAGGTGGTACTCATTAAACTTTATTTGTAATTTATGTTCTTGTTAGTTTTAATCGACTGTGGTAGGTTTTACCTTGAATTAATTAAAAGATCCATATGAATGTCGATAGTTTGAAAAACTTATGTCATCCCATTTCGTTCATTTTAATTTCTGTTTTGTTTATAATTCAAATAATTCAAAATTCCCATCAATTGTTTTCAGTCACCAAATTATTTTTAGTGAATGTGATTGCGTCAATATTTGTTATCCTTCATTAATTAAGTTAGTGGAGCATCAGTAGATAAGATAGAAGAGGAGGGCTATGCCAAAAGTAACCGTCCCAGTTACGAAGCGGTGTATGATTATTATTGAAGGGGTCCGCGAACACTTCCTTGTGGAACTCCTTGGTTTATTAGAAAGGCCCTGCGGCTGTTTCATTTTGTAGTTCTCGAAGCAAATTTCATTCCTGAATCCAATTGAATCGTAAACCACAGAAACGATTGGCATATCTAAAACGCTCCACGATAAGAAGAAGATCTACAGGATGATACGGTCTCGGTAGAGAGTGCATAGGTATATCCTGCATTAACAGCCGTGTATGCCAGCCCTGTATGCGTATTTGTATAATCAGATATTAAGCGGACACTACATTCTGACTATCTGTCTGCTCGATAGTAGCGTGTGATTTATGACCGCATATCCAAGGACCATTGAAAAGGCAATTGAAATCGGGCAGTGTAATCGCACATGATGAAAACAATTCATCAATGCGACCGGCTAGCTGGCCGGGGCAGGCGTCGATCGATTTATTATCGCGACGCGGCCATTGGAAAGTTCATAGAGTAGAGAAGCGATAGCGGAGAGAAAGGAAGATGGGTGTTTTTTGGGAATGTCAGCGATTCGTTCGATATTCCCTTGTTGAAGAGAGACAATCTGAATCATTCTTTGCAAATTCATCTGGTAATTTGCACCTACTCGTCGAAATTTTTTCAGAATAGGTTAGACAAGGTGGTTGATGATACTTGTTGTGAATCTGAAAGAAATAATAATCCATATTTGGGTCCGGTAAGCGAAAGATTATTAAATTGAAAATAACTGAATTCTAAAGTTCTGAAACTTTCGAACTATTTTCAGTAGAAAACAAATTAAATTTCAGTTTTGTGGAAGAAAAAAAATCTTTTAGGAAAAATATTTTCTTAGTTTAGACAAAAGCTGCAAATTTTCAATCAACCTCACATTTGAAGGAGTTTCTTGAATTCACCGCCAGAGCGGTCACCCATCCAGGTGCACAACCCACACAACGCTGCTTGGCATCAAGTCTAATCAAACTCGGTGACACAAATAATGTCATTCTATAAAATCGACACTACAAGAGATGGAATAACAGAATTATATGGAACAAGTACCTATATCGAATTTGCCAACAAAATTTTATTTTTAATTTATCTACCTTCGTGTCATCGTTTCATAACTAACTACCTAAGTTTCAACAATCGGAGCAGTATTTTTCGAATTATCGAAAAAAAATTACGAAAAACACTGCCGTGAAGGCAGGAGCTTTTGAGCGCTCGTACATCCACTGTGTAGGTAGATTCGCATTTTCCAGTTTTAGAAATCAATTGAAGGAATTTTTGACAGCTGTCAAAAAAATTCTGAAACTTAGGCGAAACTCCAGACCTCATGTCTTCAGCTGACCAATTTTTTTTCGATAATTCGTTAGAATTTTCTACGGTATCTATGGTCTTGGTGATGCGATCTGGACAAAATTTTGCACGTAGTTTTTTATTCCTCAGCTAGGTGCAAAATTTCATTTCAATCTGATCAGTAGTTTCGAAACTATCAGGAAAAAAATATTTTGAAATTTCAAGTTCCTAGGCCTTTCCGTTCAAAAGTTACAATTTTCTATGGTCTCTATGGTTCTGGTCATGCGATCTGAACAAAATATTGCTTTAATATATCATTCTCGATTAAAATACAAAATTTCACCTCGATCGAATCCGTAGTTTCGAAATTACCGAGAAAACAAACTTTCAAACGACCGTATTTACGGAACCCCTAGTATAATTCTGCTCATTGATGAACGTGAACGCGACATTAGAGATCCACAGCTATCCTGAAAATTTCAAGTCCCTAGGCCTTTCCGTTCGAAAGTTATGATTTTCTATGGTTTCTATGGTTCTGATCATGTGATCTGGAGAAATGTAGCTTGAATATATTATTCTACGTTAGTATACAAAATTTCGTCACGATCGAATCTTTAGTTTTGAAATTATCAAGAAAACTAAATTTCAAACGACCATATTTACGGAACCCCTAGTATAATTTTTGCTCATAGATAAACGTCATCACGACATTCCAGAACCTCACCTATCCTGAAAATTTCAAGTCCCTAGGCGTTTCCGTTCAAAAGTTACAATTTTCTATGGTTTCTATGGTTCTGGTTATGCGATCTGGACAAAATTTTCCATGTAGCTTGAAAACCTCATTCTCCATTTGAGTGCAAAGTTTCATCTCGATCGAATCTGTAGTTTCGAAGTAATCGGGGAAACAAAACTTTGAACGGTCATATTTACGGAACCCCTGGTGGAATTTGGCCCATTAACGAACTTAACCGAGGCATTCGGGAACTGAACCCACACTGAAAATTTCAAGTCTCTAGGTTGTTCCGTTCGAGAGTTATCGTGCTTACGGACTGACGGACGGACGGACAGACTCGAATTTTCCGACGGATTCGTCATCAATGAGTCGAACATAGTCGATTGAGACCATTTTCGGCTCAAAATTCGAAAAATACAGACATCGTGATATAGCCCTCGTGTAAGTATTACGAGCGCTCAAAAAATATTGAGATGGTTATACGAATCCTTTCGGCTGATTCTGATCATTTAGGAACTTGACAGGCGCAATCAGAATTCCGAAAGTTATGGTGTTTTCGGCCTATCTCGTTCAAAAAATATCTAAAAGATTAATTAAAATTATTTGGTTTGACTTTTAATGTTGAAATTAAGAGATACAGTATTACTTTGAGTTACCTGACAATTGTCGAAGAAATCGCTAAACTTGATGATTTTTTCCAAGATTTTCGAAAATTCTGAAAGTTAAAAACTGAGGCTTCGAAAATTACAGACATTTGAGGGCAATGATAACGCTCTTCTTCAAAGGAACAAGCGCACAAGTATGATATGTACATAATATAAAATATAAATTCCCTAAGAATGAAAATAAGACAAAATTTTTGACAAGTCTCGAAGAAATCATCAAAATTTAAGGTGAGGCCTAAGAATAGCTTCTTCTGATGATTAATAGATATAATTATTCGAAACTTCACCAAAATATAAAAGAACCCATATCAAAAAATTTCAAATGGGTGCCAATGCAATTATGGATTCAAATAATTTCAAGTACTTATGCGTTACATCAAATCTGAAAATTAATGAAAAATATAAAACAAATAAAAGGAAGAAAACTTTCACAGTTTCTACTCCAGCACCATAGAGTACCAACCCAACCGCCAAGAGAGGGCACTGCGACGACATCAATTTTATTTACAGGTCTCTGTTGTCATCATCAAGTCGCATTCAGAACTCCTTGAAAATTTTAACCTTCTGATTGATGAGTGAATTAAAAATTCATTTCGATTCTTGTACCATTCAATTTCAGCTCATTAAAGTTTTTAATTAGTTGAACCTACACACCTTGAATTTGGGAGCTGTGCTTCAGATTTTAGATATAAATTAATCGGTGTTGATAATTCGAACCTGAAAAGTGATTTCAATTCATTTGACTAGTAGTTTTGATATATTCATCATTTGTCAGATTTTCTTATGACCCAATTATTTTTTCAAAATTTACATTCAGTCTGTGTTGAACAAATTAAAAAAAGAACTGTTTAAATGTTCCTTCTCTTTTATCACGATTAGGAACCCCCTTTTCAGGGATGAAGGGACCTACTCAATATCCTCTGGTTAGGCTTTAAATTTATAAAGTACTGCGTTATCGACCTGTCAGCTTGGCACGTCGGCCAAGAGATGGTAGGATGGTTGTCGTTCGAAACTTCCTATGGTCCACCTGAAATTATCGATTTTTTTCACAGAAGAAACGTCGTTATAAATAGGAAAATTACTCGTAAAAAAAACATCTCGAAGATTTCGTACCAAGGTGTTCTTGAAATTTGTAAAAGTATGTTGCATCATATTATTTCATTCAAATTTATACTTTTTCATTGAATTGATTCAATATTATTGCAAATTATCGTATATCGATACAATTTTTTTCTTCTGAGATTAATGGATAGAATTCTTTTTCTTGACATGCAAATGTATGTGAAAGAAACCTTCCCAACTTATTAGTATTTTTCGTCGAGTATATCTCATTTAGCTTCCTTTTCAGGAGTGGAAATTCATTGTGTCAAAACCAGCATCAATTTTTTTCATTGTCCATATTCATTCGACCCAACCGTTATGTATTTCAACAGTCTAGGAATTATATAACACGTTTATCGTTTATAGAATCTCTTTACGTATGTTTGGACAAAACTTGAATAATTGCTGCATCCAGTAAGAGACGTATTTAGTTATTCGAGTATTTTCCTTTCTCACAGAAATCTTTTCAACATTTTTCTTATTCTATTGTTGTTCGTGGAAGCATCGCTCTTCATCATACAGATCCATATTTCATTTGTCAGAAACGTCTCGACACTGACTTCGGATCCAGTAATGAAATCAGGATCTGCTCATTCGCATCCTGAAGGGGTTGCTGATATAAATTGGCCCGGGGAGGAAGCCTTGCCGCCCCAACCGCTAAAACCGGGACATTTCGCACCTCGTGCATTAAAGTCCTTCTCGTCACCCCTTGACTCCTCTATATACGACCCGTTCTACCCTTCTGACGCATAACAATTCCGTCCAAAAACACCCTGGAGTGTCAAGTTCTTTGATTAAATTAAAAGTTATACCCCATAGAGTAACCACTACTATTTACATGCAAAACTCGTTAAGCTCTCAGCCAATTAACGGATCCTGGACGTATACGCTTCGACCCTTTTTCTTTTATTAATATCTTACGTTTTTTTCGGTTCATTATTTCCAATCAGGAATTTCCATTACGACGCCTACGGTGTGGGCTTGGCCAAGACCTGAACATTATTTTATTTAGACAGCCCCTCACATGACTCATGAAAAGAAAATTGAGTTTTTCTGATCCCGTGTTGGGAAATTTTGTATACCCATTTCATTTAAGTCTAAAAATTCGGTATCCTGAATTTATGTTAGAGTTTAACTTCATTACATTAATTTATATTTCGAATATGGAAACATAAAATGCAATATTCATATAATAGTATATTATTTAACGAGTGGTAATGTAGGTTATAATTCACGCAGATGAAGTTTGCAGCACGAGCCGAAGGCGAGTGCTGTAATTCATCAAGTGAGTTATGATCATTACCGCAATTTGAAAACAATACTTTATCTAAGACTATAACAATAAATACTAAGATATAAGTACAGAGAAAGAACTTTATTCACAAATCTTAAGAGTTACCTATAACAATGCATTATTTATGTTGATTGTGCTTCTTAGCATGGAGTAGAAAGTCCATAGGGGCGATGTTTTATATTTAGAGCTAAGTTCACTAAAATATGCCAAAAGAATATCTCTGTGAACGATGACTTAATAGTCTTACTGCTACACCAATCTTGAAAATTGTTGTATACACCTTCATATTTGTTTTGGCATTTTTCGGGCAATAAATTCGGTATGGTAACATTGGCTGATTGTCTTATTTCTGAAGGTGTACATAATAATTCATCTTTACTATCTGAATTCATGTTTTTCGGCATAACATTCACAATAATAATTAGGTATCAACTTAATTTGAGAAAACTTCAAAATTATTCAAGTGACTTCCCCTCAATACCAATAATGGACTGTTCTCTTTCGGCAAATCGGCTTGTTCAGAAGCACCGAGCCAGGGAGTTATAGTAGTGAGTTATTATAACTCACGTTGTTTGTTTACAGATACTATCAATTGCCCAAAAGTAGTTGAATAATGAATATATAATTCAATAGGAGTAGATAATAGTATATTATTTAACGAGCGGTAATGTAGGTCATAACTCACGCAGATGAAGTTTGCAGCACGAGCCGGAGGCGAGTGCTGTAATTCATCAAGTGAGTTATGACCATTACCGCAAGTTGAATACTATACTATTAATAAATACTAAGATACAAGTACAGAGAAAGAACTTTATTTAAAAATCTTAATAGTTACATATAAACATGCATTATTTATGTTGATTGTGCTTTTTAGCATGGAGTAGAAATTTTATAGGGGAGATGCTTCATATTTAGTGCTAAGTTCACTAAAATATGCCAAAAGAACATTCTCTGTAAACAATGACTTGATATCCTTACTGCTACGCCAATCTTGAAAATTGTTGTATACACCTTTATATTTGTTTTGGTATTTTTCGGGCAATAAATTCTGTATGGTAACATTAGCTGATTGTCTTATTTCTGAAGATGTACATAATAATTCATCTTCACTATCTGAATTAATCTTTTTCAGCGAAATATCCACAATAATAATTAGGTATCAACTCAATTTGATTAAACGTCAAAATTATTCAAGTGACTTCCCCTCAATACTAATAATGGACTGTTCCCTTACGGCCAATCACACAGGGGAGTTATAGGAGTGAGTGGGAGAACACTCACGGTGTTTGTTTACATATACCATTACTCCATCGAAAGTAGTTGAGTAATGACTATATTATTCAATCGGAGTAGATAAAAGAAGTAAAGCCTCACTTTCTCATCAAACCACGTTATTCATCGAAATATTCCAAAACATTCCTTGTTCAGACCAAAACGATTACAAACATAAATACCTACATTGCCAACATAAACCTCATCATACAAGCCAACGTTGCCCCTTGTTCTGTTGCTCAAGCTTCAGTCTTTAACGTATACGAAAAAAAAAACAAAACGAACGAAATCAGGGTCGAAATCTCATTTGCACATTCACTTACCGTGTATTCTCCCTCCTCTCATCTTTCTCTGTCGCTCCAGTGGCGCGCGTAGGTACTTTAGTTGTCGAGGGACCAAAATATTCCAATTAGTTTCTCGTATTTTTCAACAGCAGATTTAAATTTTCACAGTCTCAATTTGAATTCTACCCGAATAAAAACGCACCACAGGCATTCCCTTCAACTTCAACTTCAACCAAATTATGGAAAGGTTGAAGTTTATGTTCATAATTAAAATTCATTTGAATCTGACGTATTATGCAGTTATAGCTAACATTCTCCAATTGAAATCTGGTAGTGTTGAAATTTTTTTCTTTTTCCTCCACCATCCAACGCATAATTCAGTTGTGACCAACATGTGACATTTTCTGTTATTATCACAAGAACAAATACCCCATTGATTCCTCCCAGATCCCCTCCCCGTCTACTGCAACAGATGCGCCGCTGATCTGCCCCCGCCCGCACGTCGTCGCCCGGCCGCCCGGCCCATAAATCAGCGACATTAAAAAACAAAAGCCGCGAGTACATCAAAACATGTCTGCGGTAAAAAATGTCGGTTTCGCAAAAAGCGTAGCTTCTCCTGCGCCACGGCGTCACGTTGGCTGGCCGCGGTTTTAACGAATTGCATGTGTGCGGAACATCTCAACTTGACAAATCGGGCGTCGGAGACGGCCGGCCAGAGCCACCCGCCCACGGGGGTGGCACAGAGCCGAGGCAATTAGTTTTCCCATTAGAGCGTCGCTGAGAGTCCCCGAGACGTGACTGAAGGGCCACTCGACTCTCCTGGAATCTGGGGAAAAAGGCGTAGATTTTTTACGTCGCTTGCAGCTTCAAGTCTGTTGAGAGAAAGGCGATGGAGGTTGAGGGGTCATTCGTTGGGAGCTTTGGCTGGAATTTGGGGAGTTCAATCATATATCATGATAGATAGATATTCAATATAAACATTGAAAAACATTAAAACAAACATACCGTCGTATTTCAGTAGATTTCGATTCAAAATGCGAAAAAAAACCAAAAATATTCTAGGTTTCAATCATTCATTATGGTGAAAAGAATTGTCCTTCATCTGGTGGAATAAAAAACTCTATGGCAATACCTACATGAATTGAGGAAAATTTTTCTTTACGATAACTCGCATATTTTATTTTCAGAACGTTGAACGCTAATATTTCAGGGTGGATAAACTTTTATTCTCTCCTCAATTCCAAAACAATGAACCAAAATAATGTAGCCTCCGACTAACTGAAAAATCACACAATAAATAATATAACCAAATAATCGTGAAATGCTTTGAAAGCGATGGCTGAAAAATAACCCACAATTCACTCATTCATTCATGGGATAAAATAGCTAAAACTCGACCGCATACCACATAAATATCCCGACAAATACGAATTGATAAATTCAATTTAATATGGTAAAATTGTATGGCTCTGCTCGAGCGCTACGCGCTCGATCTATCTATTTATTATTCCGAATTATGAAAATTTTCGCGGTCGAATGGAAATTCTGGTGCGAATATTCAAATTTATGTTGGATATTGTCAAGTCTAATAGAAATCATGAATATTAATTATGGGGCTCGTTAGTGTTTTCCGCGTTTGAGAATGGTGGTCGCGCCTTGTTCGAAGTTATATAAACGGAATATTATTTTCAGTTTTTCCAATTTATACCGTCATCCTAGAATATCTCCAACAAAAATTATAAAAATTACGAAATGCACTGCCGTGAAGTCAGGAGCTTTAGAGCGCTCGTACATCCACCTTGTAGGTAGATTCGCATTTTCTAGTTTAAGAATCCTATTAGAAAGATTTTGACAGCTGTCAAAGAAATTCTCAAACTGACTTCATGTCAGTGCTTTAGCTGACCAAATTTTTTTCGATAATTCGCTAAAATTTTCTACATTATCTATGGTCTTGGTGATGCGATCTGGACAAAATCTCGCACGTATTTTGAATAAATCATTCTTCAGCTAGGTGCAAAATTTCATTCCAATCAAATCAGTAGTTTAGAAATTATCAGGAAAAGAATATTTTGAACGGCCATATTTACGGAACCCCTAGTCTAATTTTGCTCATTGATGAACGTGACCGTGAAATTCGCGATCCAAACCCACCCTGAAAATTTCAAGTTCCTAGG
Organism: Aphidecta obliterata; assembly: GCA_963966015.1. Lineage (NCBI taxonomy): Eukaryota > Metazoa > Arthropoda > Insecta > Coleoptera > Coccinellidae > Aphidecta > Aphidecta obliterata. Next base: position 12,877,678 of record OZ014435.1, on the reverse strand, counting down.
CCTTTTCCTTCGGAAGTTATAATTTTCTATTTTTTCTATGGTTTTGGTCATACGATCTGGGCAAAATGTTGCTTCAATATATCATTCTCATTTAAAATACAAAATTTTATCTCGATCGAATCCGTAGTTTCGAAATTATCGAGAAAACAAAATTTCAAACGACTGTATTTACGGAATCCCTAGTATAATTCTGCCCATTGATAAACGTGAACGAGACATTCCGGATCCACACCTATCCTGAAAATTTTCAGTCCCTAGGCCTTTCCGTTCGAAAGTTATGATTTTCTATGGTTTCTATGGTTCTGGTCATGCGATCTAGAGAAATGTATCTTGAATATATAATTCTCCATTAGTATACGAAATTTCGTCACGATCGAATCTGTAGTTTTGAAATTATCAAGGAAACTAAATTTCAAACGACCATATTTACGGAACCCCTAGTATAATTTTGCTCATAGATGAAAGTGATCACGACAATCGAGATGCACCCCTTTCCTGCAAATTTCAAGTCCCTAGGCGTTTCTGTTCAACAGTTACAATTTTCGTTACTCTGAAAATTTCAAGTTCCTAGGACATTCCGTTCGAGAATTATCGTATATACGGACGGACGGCCGGCCGGACGGACAGACTCGAATTTTCCGACGGATTCGTCATCAGTGAGTCGAACATAGTCGTTTGAGACCATTTTCGACTCAAAATTCGAAAAATACAGACATCGTGACGAAATGGTATAGCCCTCGTGTAAGTAGTACGAGCGCTCAAAAATTGTTCTAGATCATCTGAAAAGCGGGCCAACAAATCAACCTATGTAACCCAAGAGAACACCAAATCAATCATTCGCAACTTTAGACCGGTTTCGACTTATCAAGTCCTGTCAACATAGTTCAACGATGACAAATTCGATGTGAGAAACGGAAAGCCTCTGGAGCGAAACGCAGCGACGATCAGAGAAAATTTCTTCTCCTATTCTCTGTAGGTGCATAAAAATATTTCTTAGCCCCACAAACAAAAACCATGCATATAAATCAACACCCAATTGATATTTTAGCTATCTTGATGGTTCGTAGTGGACAATTCAATGAATTAGCCGAAGCAGTTTATATACTCGTAAACTGTTGATACATCTATCAAAACAACGTCCATATATCAGTCAGTAATGAGAGATGAACATGAACGAGATATATATTAAATTTCACATTATCTCAAATCTCGCAATTACTCATGAAATATTACGACAGTTGATGTTAATGAAACTTACATTTCAATAATAAACTCATTCATAATACGCTATTGAAGACGATAATCTTATTAATCAATCTTTCCTCGCGATTATTATCTTTTTTGAGCGCTCGTACTACTTACACGAGGGCTATATCATTTCGTCACGATGTCTGTATTTTTCGAATTTTGAGCCGAAAATGGTCTCAAACGACTAATTCGACTCACTGATGACGAATCCGTCAAAAAATTCGAGTCTGCCCGTCCGGCCGTCCGTCCGTAGGCACGATAACTCTCGAACGGAACAACCTAGAAACTTGAAATTTTCAGTGTGGGTTCAGTTTCCGAATGCCTCGGTTGAGTTCGTTAATGGGCCAAATTCCACCAGGGGTTCCGTAAATATGGCCGTTCAAAGTTTTGTTCCCCTGATAACATGAAAACTACAGATTTGATCGAGATGAAATTTTGCACTCAAATGGAGAATAAGGTTTTCAAGCTACATGTGAAATTTTGTCCAGATCGCATGACCAGAACCATAGAAACCATAGAAAATTGTAACTTTTGAACGGAAACGCCTAGAGACTTGAAATTTTCAGGATAGGTGTGGATCTCGAATGTCGTGATCACGTTCATCTGTGAGCAAAATTATACTAGGGGTTCCGTAAATATGGTCGTTCGAAATTTAGTTTTCTTGATAATTTCAAAACTACAGATTCGATCGTGGCGAAATTTTGTATACTAATCTTCTTCTTCCAATGCATATCCACTAATGGATGTTTGCGATAACATTTTCCATCGCTTCTCTATTTCTTGCGGTATGTATCAAGGACTGTATATCGTGCAGTCCTGTCCACTGCCTGATGTTTCGCAGCCAGGACATTTTCTTCCTTCCGATCCCTCTTCTTCCCTCAATTTTACCTTCGATCAGTAAGTGTAAAAATTGATACTTGTTGTTCCGCATAATGTGTCCTAGGTACGCCGTTTTTCTCTTCTTAATAGTTTCAAACAATTCACGTTGTCTGTCGACGCGTCTCAGAATTTCCTCGTTTGTCAATCTAGCCGTCCAAGGCACCTTGAGGACCCTGCGGTACAGCCACATCTCGAAGGCCTCTAGCCTGTTAATCGCAGTCTTCCTCAATGTCCAGCCTTCCATGCCGTAAAGAAGCACCGACCAGATGTAGCACTTCACGAATCTCAGTCGCAGGTTGAGATCAAAATCAGGACAAGCAAGAACTCCTCGAAACTTCAGAAATGCTTGTCGGGCTTGTTCAATGCGACATTTTATTTCTCTGTCTGATGTCCAATCTTCAGAGAGCCAGACACCCAGATATTTGAATTTATCTACCCTCTCTAACGGCGTTGCATTGAATGTTATGATGGCGTTTCTATGCATATTTGGGTTTCTTGAAATAATCATAAATTTCGTCTTCTTGGTGTTAATGTTTAGACCCATTGATTTGCTCTGTTCTCCTATCTTATCAACCAGTTGTTGTAGGTCGTGCATATTTTCAGCGATTAGGACGGTATCGTCCGCATAACGGATATTGTTAATCCATGTCCCATTTACTCTGATTCCCACTTCCACATCTTCAAGTGCCACTCGGAAAATTGCCTCGGAGTACAAGTTGAACAGGAGTGGAGACAACACGCACCCCTGTCGCACCCCTCTCCTGATTCGTATGTTGTTGGACATATTGTCGCCTAGTTTTATTTGCGCTGTTTGGTTCCAGTAAAGGTTTTCAATGCATCGGATATCCTTCTGATCCATGTCGAGTCTTTTGAGGAGCTGCATTAATTTGTGGTGCTGTACTCGATCGAATGCCTTTTCATAATCTATGAAACAGAGGTAAACGTCCTTCCTCTGGTCATAAGAGTTCTGGACAAGCACCTGTGTTGCGACTATTGCTTCTCTTGTGCCTAACCCTTGTCTAAACCCGAATTGTGAGTCGCTTATATCTCTCTCACACTTTCGGAATATTCTTTGGTGTATGATTTTAAGAAATATTTTTAGGGTGTGGCTCATCAGGCTAATAAGTCTATGATCTTCGCATCTTTTTGCATTTGTCTTCTTAGGCAAGGGAATGAATGTAGAGCTCAACCACTGCCTGGGATAGTGACCCGTCTCATAAATAATGTTGAATATTTTATGCAGTGCTGTAATACCTCTCTCATCGAGGAGTTTGAGTACTTCCGAAGGAATTTCATCTGGGCCAGCCGCTTTGTTATCTTTTGAATTACGTATAGCTTTTTCTATCTCCTCTTTAGTGATAGATGGACCAGTTGGAGAGTAAGTGGTGTCAGCTGCGGGTCTATCGTCTTCAAAAAGTTTTTCTATGTACTTTTCCCAGACATTGATCCTCTCTTTGCTGTCGATGACTATCTGATTGTTCTCATTCGTTGTTATAGTTGGCCTCATTTTCCTGTATATACCAGCAGTCTCCTTCAGCTTTTTATGCAGATTGAAATCGTCATGTTGACTTTGCAGTTGTTCCATTACCGAGCATTCATGTTTAAGCCACTCATTTTTTGCTACTCTAATCTTTGATCTTATAAGTCTTTGAATATCTTTGTATGTGTTGTCATCCGGTTTGTTCTTATACTTTCGGCGTTCGTCCATCAAAAGCAAGATCTCATCTGTCATCCATTTCTGTTTTTTGTTCTTTGTTTTATAACCTAATCTATTTTGCATTGTGCTCGTTACACTGTTCATTATTCTCTGCCAAGATTCTGTTAGTTCTTCTCCAATATTCGGTGTTGTTGTTTGAATTTGTCTGTTTATCTCATCAGATATTTCTGCTTTTATGACGGGATCCTTCAATCCTTCCAACGCCACCCGTCGCTGTGTTGTCGTTTTTTTTTGACTTGATAGAGAAATCTTCATGACGGCCATCAGTAGTACATGGTCAGAAGGTACATCCGCTCCAGGATACGTGCTGGCTCTTTTGATGGTTGAGCTGAATCTCCGGTTGATGAGTATGAAGTCTATTTGATTTCGTATTACATTGTGCGGTCGGTCTGCCGGTGATTTCCAAGTGTAAAGGCGGCGAGGATGAAGCTGAAAAAATGTATTCGTAATCCTCATACTTTCTTCCTGGCAGAATTGCAACAGACGATCACCTCTCTCATTCCTTTCTCCGAGACCATAAGGTCCAACTATTTCCTCAAATTGACCATTGCCTATTTTGGCGTTAAAGTCGCCCATGATTATGTTGACGTCTTGCTTTTTAGTCAGCCTAAGCAGTTCTTGGACTTCATCATAAAATTTTTCCACCTCATGTTCAGGCGAATCCGCGGTTGGCGCGTATACCTGTATAATGTTGAGGTCGTTTGGTCTGGCTTTTAGTTTCAATAAAGCTGTGCGGTCTGAGTATGGAACAAAGGTTATAACTGATTTTAGTAGTTCCTTTGTTATAACAATTCCTACGCCTTTCCTGTGTTTTGGGTCGCTATTGCCTGAGTAGAAGAACACCCCATTTTGTACCTCGCATTCTCCCGCGTCGGGCCACCATGTTTCAGCAACGCCTAGGATGTCCAGCTTAAGTCTGTTCATTTCTTGTGTGAGATTCGCTAGTTTTCCAGCGTCAAAAAGGCTTCTCACATTCCATGTTCCAATCCTCAATGGTTTTCTTAGATTAGCCTTCCTATATGATACATTCAAAACCGTTCTCCCCGGAGATCCGATTGGAGAACTATTTATACCTCCGGAATATTTTGAATCAAATGTACTCATGTTATTGTCTTGGGAATAATAATAAAGGTGGTCTCCCGTTGCCTTCCTTTATGCCAAATCTTGGCTTGAATATCGGCTGCCCATTCTGGATCAAACGCCGTTTGCAGCCGCCCATTCTGGATCAAACGCTACGTGCTAGTTTTGGTCCACCCCGGTTATTTCATTTCACCGGTACCACCCATATCTAGGAGGCATTCCCCTATCCGCCACCTGGGGAGGCGCCCGATGGAGGACTAGCAACCCCACACGGGGTACTAATGGAGAATGATATATTCAAGCTACATTTCCCCAGATCATATAACCAGAACCATAGAAACCATAGAAAATCATAACTTTCGAACGGAAATAGCGAGGGACTTGAAATTTCCAGGATAGGGTAGATCTGAAATGTCGCGTTCACGTTTATCAATGAGCAGAATTATACTAGGGGTTCCGTAAATAGGATCGTTTGAAATTTTGTTTTCTCGATAATTTCGAAACTACGGATTCGATCGAGATGAAATTAATCGAGAATGATATATTAAATCAATATTTTGTCCAGATCGCATGACCAGAACTATAGAAACCATAGAAAATTGTAACTTTTGAACGGAAAGGCCTAGGAACTTGAAATTTTCAGTGTGCGTTTGGATCGCAAATATCGCGGTCACGTTCATCAATGAGCAAAATTAGATTGGGGGTTCCGTGAATATGGCCGTTCAAAATATTTTTTTCCTGATAGTTTCGAAACTACTGATTGGATTGGAATGAATTTTGCACCTAGCTGAGGAATAATGTATTTATACTACGTGCAAAATTTTGTCCAGATCGCCAAAACCATATATACCGTAGAAAATTCTAGCGAATTTTCGAAAAAAAATTGGTCAGCTGAAGCACTGACATGAAGTCTGGATTATCGTCTAAGTTTCAGAATTTTTTTGACAGCTGTCTAAAATTTCTTCAATTGATTTATAAAACTGGAAAATGCAAATCTACCTACAAGGTGCATGTACGAGCGCTGAAAAGCTCCTGCCTTCACGGCAGTGCTTTTCGTAATTTTTTCATTCACGTCTATCGAACCAACGTTGAATTGGAACTGATAACAAAATAATTGCAAAGATGGTCGTAAAGTGTAGAGAAAATAGAGGGTTTTTTCAAGTTTAAAGAAGTAGAGACTTTCGGATATATAAAAGATCAAAAGAATTTCGACATTCAAAAATGGCCTACAACTTTCTAAATCACCCTTAGCGATCGGCTCATTAGTACCCGGAACATTGCATTTCTCAACTTCCTCAACGCTGTCGAACCCTCCGATTTCAGCAAGGTTTCTTGAATCCTGGATAACTAGATGCAAGTGTTGCGCTACGCGACCACATGTGTATATGAACCGAGAATCTTAAATGACGACAAATGACGAACTGTCTAAAAGTACATGTGTCACTCATTCTGGGTCCAAAACTTCACTTAAACGCCAACTCATTTGCCATTCAGGCCTCCTCTTGACATTGTGGGTATCGACCACACAAACTCCGCAATAGTGAGAACATGATGATGTTACAGTTGAATCTTCCGAAACGTTGTGATCAAAGTGCGTTCGAATTTACGTTCCAGTTTGAATGTGTCTTGATATTTTTTCTTTTTGTTTCAGGGTATCTGCGTTGCATGTTGGTTCAGATTGTAGCCTGGATTTGGTCCTTCAGCATCGGATCAGTGGATAAACCGATAATCTCTTGTGAATTCTGTGTTTAAAATGATAATGTGCATCTACGTTGGTAGAGTGCCGTTGTTGTGATCTAGTGCGTTTGGTAAAAACAAAGTGCGATAATTGCTGTGATTCCAAATTAGTTTTAATATAGAAAAAGTTAGAAAAATGAGTTCATATTTCGCAAATAACTACATGCCGGACATGAGAAATGGCGGCGTGTCTGCAGAACATCCCCATCAGCACCAGCATTACGGTGCGGCAGTGCAAGTGCCTCAGGGAGGTGGCGCGGTACAGACGGATCCTAACGCGTGTGGCGACCCTTCGGTGGTTGGTCTGCGGCAGGGCATCCCGCCGCACCACTACGGCGGGCCGCCGGCCGCTGGTCAGCCGCCGCAAGGGATGCCATACCCGCGGTTTCCTCCCTACGACAGGATAGACGTGAGGAACGCGGGGTACTACGGTGCCCAACCCCAACAAATGGACGGTGCGCAGGGGTACCGACCCGACAGTCCTAGTAATATGCACATGGGCAACGGCGCGCCCAATGGACATCAAACCCCCGTAGTTTATGCCAGTTGTAAGCTCCAAGCCGCGTCTGTGAGTCCGAACTGCGTCCTAGGCCCTACCGGCAGTCCGCCCCTGGACACGTCGCAGCAGATGGGCAACCACCACATGGGACACCATATGCAGGAGCAACACCCGCAGCATCACCAACAGCCGCATCACCAGCAGCAGCACATGCTCTACGGGGCGCAGCAGAACGCGAATATGCATCCTCAGGCCGCCCACCAGCAGGCGGCGATACCTCAGCCTCAGGGACAACCACCCGCTAACAATACTGCTTCCACCTTACCTAGTCCCCTTTACCCTTGGATGAGAAGTCAGTTCGGTAAGTCCACATCTTCATGTTCTTTTTTCGTGGTGAGGAAGTCGGAAAGTCCTTGCCTTAGTATATATAGGTCACCACATTCTTCTGTTCTGGGTTCGCCTTCTCAAAAATAATTTAAGTTTCATTATGGTCTACAAGGGTATTTCAAGACTAAGAAATCAATTCAGTAATAAACACTTCAACTTTAGAAATATTTTGCAAGGCCTTTATAGAACTATCTCGAGAGTCAAATCGTCCATAAAACGGTGGTACGACCTTCTCATAACTACTATCAAGTACTTCAGAAAACCTAGTATTGTGGTACTTTTCAGTCTTCACAAGGTTGGGATAGGTTTATGATATGATCTAAAAGCTTTTTTTGTGCAAGAAGCATTAACCTTTAGATGAAGATATCTTCATCGAGGCATAAATGGCATTTAGGATCTATAAGCAGTATGGAATTATTTCATTAGGTTTCATAGATACTATGAAGTTTAGTCATAAAACTGGTGGCATTTCAAAATCACCATAAAACTAAAGGTCTCTTGAACCCTCGAAGAGTCCAAATTGCTTTGTGACAGATTATAATGAAGTGTCCATCAGACAAGACAAAATATGTTTGAAGACCAAATAGTCTTGAAAAGTATTATGAGATCTTTTCAATAGAGTGGTTTCTCTCTCCTAATCTACAGTTTCTTTTTCTCTGCCTTTGTCCAGACCATCTACATCAGCTTGCCAGGATTCTTCCTACTGCGATTCTACTTTCACTCACTTTAGATGAAGATATCTTCAGCGAGACATAAACGGCATTTGGGATCTATTAGCAGTATGGAATTATTTCATTAGATTTCATAGATACTATGAAGTTTAGTCATAAAACTGGTGGCATTTCAAAATCACCATAAAACCAAAGGTCTCTTGAACCCTCGAAGAGTCCAAATTGCTTTGTGACAGATTATAACGAAGTGTCCATCAGACAAGACAAAATATGTTTGAAGACCAAATAGTCTTGAAAATTACTATGAGATCTTATTAATAGAGTGGTTTCTGTCTTCTAATCTACAGTATCTTTTTCTCTGCCTTTGTTCAGACCATCTACATCAGCTTGCCAGGATTCTCCCTACTGCGATCCTACTTTTACTTAGACCTATTCTTCTGCCTTTATTCGCTTATGTCTGCTACTAATTTCATCCATGAGTTCTTCTTATAACTAGTATCAAGTAGGTACTCCAGAAAACCTAGTATTGTGGTACTTTTCATTCTTCACAAGGTTGGGATAGTTATATGATATGATCTTAAAGCTTTTTTTGTGCAAGAAGCATTAACCTTCAGATGAAGATATCTTCAGCGAGACATAAATGGCATTTGGGATCTATTAGCAGTATGGAATTATTTCATTAGGTTTCATAGATACTATGAAGTTTAGTCATAAAACTGGTGGCATTTCAAAATCACCATAAAACCAAAGGTCTCTTGAACCCTCGAAGAGTCCAAATTGTTTTGTGACAGATTATAATGAAGTGTCCATCAGACAAGACAAAATATGCTTGAAGACCAAATAGTCTTGAGAAGTATTATGAGATCTTTTCAATAGAGTGGTTTCTCTCTTCTAATCTACATTTTTTTTTCTCTGCCTTTGTCCAGACCTTCTACATCAGCTTGCCAGGATTCTTCCTACTGTGATCCTACTTTCACTCAGATCTATTCTTCTGCCTTCATTTGCTTATTTTAGCTACTAATTTCATCCATAAGTTTTTCTTATAACAACTATCGAGTACTCCAGAAAACCTATAATTGTGGTTCTTTTCAGTCTCCACAAGGTTAGGGTAGTTATATGATATGATATTAAAGCTTTTTTGTTTAGAAAAGCATTCAATTTTAGATGAAGATATCTTCAGCGAGACATAAATGGCATTTGAGATTTATCAGCAGCACTATGAAGATTACTCATAAAACTGGTGGCATTTCAAAATCACCATAAAACCAAACGTCTCTTGAACCCTTGAAGAGTCCAAATTGCTTTGTTACAGATTATTTTGAAGTATCCATCAGACAAGACAAAATAGTTTCGAAGACCATATAGTCTTGAGAAGTACTATGAGATCTTATTAATAGAGTGGTTTCTCTCTCCTAATCTACAGTATCTTTTTGTCTGCCTTTGTCCAGACCATCTACATCAGCTTGCCAGGATTCTTCCTACTGCGATCCTAATTTTACTCAGATCTATTCTTTTCCCTTTATTTGCTTATGTCAGCTACTAATTTCATCCATAAGTTCTTCTTCTTCTACTATCAAGTACTTCAGAAAACCTAGTATTGTGGTACTTTTCAGTCTTCTCAAGGTTGGGATAGTTATATGATATGATCTTTAAGCTCTTTTGTGCAAGAAGCAATAATTTTTAGATGAAAATATTTTCAGCGAGACATAAATGGCATTTGAGATTTATAAGCAGTATGGAATCATTTCTATAGGTGTTAAAGATACTATGAAGTTTAGTCATAAAACTAGTGGCATTTCAAAATCACCATAAAACCAAACGTCGGTTGAACCCTTGAAGAGTCCAAATTGCTTTGTGATATATTATAATGAAGCATCCATCAGACAAGTCAAAATAGTTTTGAAGACCAAATAGTCCTTAGAAGTACCATGAGATCTTTTCAATAGTGTGGTTTCTCTCTCCTTATCTACATTATCTTTTTGTCTGCCTTTGTCCAGGCCATCTACATCAGCTTGCCAGGATTCTTCCTACTGCGATCCTACTTTTACTCAGATCTATTCTTCTGCCTTTATTTGCTTATGTCAGCTACTAATTTCATCCATAAGTTCTTCTTCTTCTACTATCAAGTACTTCAGAAAACCTAGTATTGTGGTACTTTTCAGTCTTCTCAAGGTTGGGATAGTTATATAATATGATCTTAAAGCTTTTATGTGCAAGAAGCTTTAATCTTTAGATGAAGATAACTTCAGCGAGACATAAATGGCATTTGAGATTTATTAGCAGTATGGAATCATTTCTATAGGTTTTATAGATACTATGAAGTTTAGTCATAAAACTGGTGGCATTTCAAAATCACCATAAAACCAAATGTCTCTTGAACCCTTGAAGAGCCCAAATTGCATCCATCAGACAAGACAAAATAGTTTTGAAGACCAAATAGTCTTGAGTACTACGAGATCTTTTCAATAGAGTGGTTTCTCTCCTCTAATCTATAGTATCTCCATAAAGTTTTCTCTGCCTTTGTCCAGACCATCTACATCAGAATGCTAGGATTCTTCCTACTGCGATCCTACTTTTACTCAAATATATTCTTCTGCCTTTATTTGCTTATATCAGCTACTAATTTTATTCATAAGTGGATGAAATCTCATTTTGAACTTCTCGTACCACAACTGTCTTAGAATGATGAAGTTAATGTTTACGTGTGCCAAGTTTTATTTTGGAGCAGTATCATGCTTACTATATCCAACCAACCATGAAGGATTGTACTGAATTTTTGGCAAATCTTGTTGCCTCGCATGGTCTTCTTGTCGTCATCCGCCTGCTATATTACACAGAAGATAGCACATACGTAAAATGTTGGTCTTGGTCATGTGGACAATGGTAGCCAGGATCGTTTGGGTTTATCTGGAAAGCTGCTTTTGAGGAATGAACTGGTCTTTCGGTTGCACGATTTTAGAATATCCTTCAGAAACTGACATGCGAATTCCATGTGCAAGTTTGGAGATGGTTTTGGTAAAAAACCAAATTCACCAATCATCAATATATCCATCACAGTTCGTAGTCTTTCTTACCCTTCTATTTCTTGAACCGAAATCTTCTTGTCAACGTGAAAAATATTTGGCCCTAATGGTTTTCCTCCTGTAACCTGAGATTCTCCAGCACAATTGCGAAATTCCGAAAGCCACACCGTGAATGTTCACGGTGAATTGGCCTTTGGGCCCTTCCGGACGGCCAGACCTTGAACAATGACGTCGTATACCTTTAAAATTGCCCAACTTTCACGATTTATAGCGATTATTGTCAAGGAAATATTAAGATTTATGGCCGGTTTTTGTCTGCTGTTACAGTTTTACATAATACCTGCTACCCTGTCAGCGGGAATATCTCAATTCCGAACGACAGCGAGGTCGCAGTGGTGCGAGAATAGAACAATGTCCTTTGTTTCCGTTTTTACCACTGCCGACGGCTGGGGTTCCGCCGAAAGCGCGAAATACGTGGTCGTTATTTTTCATGCTGATGTCCAGTCATGTAACGCATACTTCCTGACCTCTGGATCCATAAATTTAACGCATATATGGGCATATCTTTCTGGGATTCACACAAGATTCGCGATAGGATTCATACAATGACCTTGCTTGGAACAAAATTGTTCATTTAGTATTTTCTTGAAAGTGAGGTTATATATAGTGCAGACAGGTACAAGGCCTTTTAGGAGCTCCTGCAGTTTTATGTCTCAATTTCAACGAATTTTTGGTTGGAGGTGATGCAAATAGGTACCTTCATTTTCGGAAGTTAGTTGAGGGTTGGTGCTTGTTCTAGTGAAGTCACGTGCTTATGTTCCATCTTCAATATTTCATTGATTTTCTGGTATGCGGATGAATATTGATGCTCCTACTTAAAGGGTAAATTTTTTTATCAATATTCCTGCTCTTCACCCTCTCAAACGATACCCCATATGTCCTACTTAGAACATTTTTTATGTATTAGCAAAATTATTATTGCTAATAACCTTGATATCTCGTGAATTCAATTTTTGATACATCTAGGAGGGAAAATATGCTATGATAAACACTCCTATTATATCCTAATTAAGTTGAAAGGCAACATTACGCCACCCCCCCCAATTTACCAATATTTTAAAATTTTGTCTTAGTGAGGATTTCCATAGGGAGAGGATTTCCATAGGGAATCGAAATTACGAAACTGACGAAGATCGAGTGTGGTGCATAAAACAAAAAGTTAATAATAAGTATTAGTATCGATAGTTGGGCTTATATCCGAAATTATATCATTTGGTATTTCAATTCTCATTTAACATAATTTTTTCAACATATAAATATCCCGTGAACTTAAGTACAAGTATATTCGTGAAAAATATTACATGAAAATCATTTCCTCTTCTACCGAATAGCACTGAAAAAAAAATTTCTAAATTTTAGCCACCCTCTTGAATCTTGCATTATAAGGAATAGGAATAATTATTTGTTTATGAACCACTGATACATCTGGGTGTGCATTCAGTAAGGAAGTAATCACAGCAATGAAGGCCACCAATAAATGACATCGAATGACGAAGACGTCAGAGGCGAGTTTTCGCGGGAAAAACCCGGAAAATCCGGTTTTCCGCAGGGGTATCCGGGTGCTCTCAACGATCTGCGAAGTGCCGAGGATATATAGATACGATTAAACTAATAGAGAAGGAATTTACATCTGTTGGCAACCATAAGCACGGTAATAACAATATAACCGCCACGGTATATAGGCTACTTGTTGAACCAACAATTTATGAGGACTCCACAGCGAGGATGTGCCTCCGTCGGGCCTGAGTTCGTATCTTTCCGCCGCCGTTCGGCGCCATTAAATAAGCATTCTCGGTGATAAATTGTTAGGCGGCGAGATTTGATAGTGCAGTAAATTATTTGGCCCTTTTCATGCGGTAATTATTATTAGGTTATATGGTCATAATGTGACCAGAATTGTTTAGTTTATCATCTCTTGATTTGTCGTTAACGCTTCTTGGAGGAAACGAATTGGGGATTACAGAAAAATCTGAATCTGTTTTTATTTTTGATTATCTGGCAGGTGAATGTGATTCCTCGTAATATTCTATTTCTCAGATGGTATTATGTCCCAATGAGTCTATTTATACGAAATAAGTGAGAAAATGTAAGTTCAATTCGCAGAGAAAGACTTGACAGGTGACACTGTAACGAGACTATCGATCCAAAAGTTATGGAACGAAACACAGATTTTGTGATTCAAACCGGCCCCTAGTGTGACAAATACTGTCATTTTATAAAATCGGCATAGAATAATATGGAATTCCTCAACACAAGATCAGAGACTCTCAAATTTACTTTCACGTGGAACAGTTTTGAAGCACATATATTTAAACAGAAAATTTATCTGCTCTTAGTTAGAAAATTACAGACATTTGAGAAAATGATAACACTCTTGTTCATGGGAAGAATCGTACAAAAAAACTTTACTCCCGATTCCAATAAAAATATTCACTATCATGGGACAAATTATGAAATAATAATGAATATAACTATTGTTCATACAAACAAGCCTCGACAATCTCAATTGTGTTATGAAAGTTAGGATAGTTGTAATTCAGAATACAATAATAGAAAAGTATTCAACGAGCGCTAATGTTGGTCATAACCCACGCAAATTAAGTTTGCAGAGCGAGCCGAAGGCGAGTGATGTAATTCATCATGTAAGTTATGACCATCACCGCAAGTTGAATACTATACTTTATCTACGACTATAACAATAAATACTAAGATACAAGTACGGAGGAAGAACTTTATTCACAAATCTTAATAGTTACCTATAACAATGCATTTTTTATGTTGATTGTGCTTCTTAGCATGGAGTAGAAAGTCCATAGGGGCGATGCTTCATATTTGGTGCTCAGTTCACTAAAATATGCCAAAAGAACATTATCTGTAAACTATGACTATATATTCTCACTGCTATACCAATCTTGAAAATTGTTGTATACACCTTTATATTTGTTTCGGGATTTTTCGGGCCATGAATTCTGTATGGTAACACTGGCTGATTTCTGAAGGTGTACATAATAATTTATCTTCACTATCTGAATTCATATTTTTCAGCAAAACATTCACAATAATAATAAGGTATCAACTTTATTTGAGAAAACGTCAAAATTATTCAAGTGACCTTCCCTCAATGCCAATAATGGATTGTTACCTTTCGGCCAATCGGCTTGTTCAGAAGCACAGAGCCAGAGAGTTGTAATAGTGAGTTATTATAACTCACGTTGTTTGTTTACAGATACTATGAATTGCTCAAAAGCAGTTGAATAATGAATATATTATTCAATAGAAGTAGATAAAGACTTTTTATGACCATAATTTCAAATAATAAAAAGTAAAAAGATATTCAAAATTATCTAGGATTACGAAATAAATATTAAAATTTTTTATTCATCAGAATATCAGACGTTGTTGAAGTTATTGATCACATTGAAATGAAGTAATAATATTAAAAAATTTTTTAGATTTTGGTTTTCTATTAGGTAATCAATCACATAATTTGATATTTGTTCCAACAAAACTGGTTTGAATGAATTATTTCATTACAATTACTCAAATTTGAGACATTCCATGTGATATATATGGATGTCATTAGCAACCTATTTTGTAGTCGTATTCTGAACAAAAAACTATTCACATTAAAAGTTTTTCCTGATGAATAATTGCTTTTACTAATTCCTGAACGAATCGCCGTAGATTAATTGGAATATAATAATATAATTTATATTCCAGTTCGTTCTATTTCCGAAAACTACCTGTTACCACCAATTCTTAGAATACCTTTATCTCGTGATTTAAAACTACTTTGAGTAAAAAACCATACAGGATAGGAAGAGAAACCACAGCCTTTCTGTAAACCTACTCATTATCCACAAAATTCTCTCGATAACCACATAGTTTCGTACCTATTCAAAAATCGAAGCCTCAATGCTGCAGTAATGAATATCTAGAAATTAAATTACCGACTAACTGAGTGAGAAAATAATTAATTAATATCCCAAGAAAGTTGATACAAATACGCTCGCGAGAGGTTTAGTTTGATTTATAGCCCAATAATAACGATAATTTCATCGAATTAATCGAATGTAATTTCATTTTAATCAGCTCCGATCGCAAAAACTACCATGTTACCTCGTATTAATAGAATTTCAAACGGCTATCGTAAGGTGGCCATTAATAAGTAATGAGAATAGCGTATATTTTCGCATTTTTTTGAGGCATAATTGTTTTCTAAGTGAACATAAAATTTCAAACCTTTTTTTTAAGTTGTATATTGAAGTTCTGGATTCGTTTAGTCGTTCAGACTCCCCATGAGATCTGACTGAAGCCAATGTGTTTTAAGAAAAAAATGTAACATAATATTAGAGATAATTTCATTTTAAACATTGATGTACAGTTCCACGTTCTCACGTTTTTCAGTTTAACAGACCCTTGAGTGCTGTAATTACAAGTTCGGAGTGTACAGAACCGTATTAGTTATTTTTATTTCGTTCTTGTTGATTCTTTCAATTTGTCCCAAAAAAATACTTCTTCACCTGCTTGTGTCAAAAAAAGTATTCGAATTATATACTAATTATTGAGAATAATAAAACTGAAGGACAATAAGTGTAGGCTCATATATTGAATATGTTTTTTTTTGTAGCGGCTTTTTTTCTCGATGATGATAAAGTATTAATTTCTCTTCGTTCTTCCTCCACCGAATTTCACGAACTTAGAACTTTTGCAAATCAGAAAAATTGAATAGCTTTCCTTGTAGGTTTGTTTTTATGTCCTCACCCCACCTTGGGCCCATAACTGTCAGTTCGCTTTATATAAGGTAATTTCACGTAGAATAAAATCATGTTATATTCATCTCTGGTCCATCCCTGTCCCTCCAACCGACAGAGTTGTTGACGTTTCCATGCGATGAGAAACGCACAAACAAGAAAACCTGAAAGACTCTCAGCTTGCCATGCTCGACCACCATTGCGTTGGCTGCAGAACAAGTGCTAGTTTCATAATTAGAGATGCTGTCTGCCTGCTATGACTGATGACCCCCTCGGCCGGCAGACTGTGACCGTTCGGAAAAGAAAAAGAACTCGAATACCACAGTCTCTTTACGCCAAGAGGTTATGTCAGACCCATGTCAGTTTTCGAGACAGGCTGTCAAAAAACGAACCCGTCCTTTAGACTGTAACTTCGATTGTAACAGGTCGGATGTAGATTCACAGTCTGATCGAAATCCGGGATGGAGGACCAGCGTTTGGAACTCGGTCGGACAATTGAATCCTGGAAAGGAAATGGAAAAAAATGAGGGTGTGGCCTATTATAGTTCCATTATGGGAGAAGAGGACCGCCGGGTCATTTTAAAAATTAGAAAAAATACATACAACTGCATTTCGATTAGGGAATACGAGCTGTGATGATTGTTGGAAACAATATCTTCAAGATATCTAATATATTGACAATAGGAAAAAAATTGACTCCCTCGAGTGTGAACTGTTTTAGTTCCGGCTGTTGTAATAAATCTTTATCTGAACATTAATTGATATGCGTAAAAAACAAACTATTATCTTGGTGAAATCAATTAAGTATTTAATATCTATTATTTGAACAATGTAGAAAATTAATTATGCCACAAGCTTTATTCATTGTGTAACTATTAATTATGATTTCTTACGTCTATTTGAAAGAACTTGCGTAATAAATAAATTGCATATTCCATCACGGGAAAACACTGAAATACCCATGTCGTACTTATTCGTCAAATCAAGGAAATGGCTGCTTGTTATTTTTACTCCAGCTAGTATTTTTTATTCAATATGACTATGTTTGCATGTTCTGAAGGATTTCGGTGTGAAAAATCCATTTTACCTTTTCGATTATTTCAAAGAAATTTAAAATATAATGTATACAGGGTGTTTTTCAATGTTAGGCTTTTTTGACAAGTGCTAGAACTCATCACAAGAGAACATTTCGACGGAAGTTGATCATATAAAATATTCAGTTGGAAAAAAGTGCAAAAAATCTTGGGCACCAATATCTCAATACGACTCTGTATTGTGTTATCTGTCTGTTGAGAGATCTGCCATGAATCACGGTGCCATATGCATTCCAGCAAGCAAATAAAGTGCTGGATTTTATCGCAAATAAGTTTATTTTCCTTCAACTTTTTAGGAGTTTTTTCCTGATAGGTATAATTCCTGAAGTTCAAACTAAGGAGAGGAAAAATTACTGATTGAAAATTTCCTATAAAAAAGATTAGGAAGTTCACAAACCCACTGACAAAAATTACGAAAAGCACTGCCGTGAAGTCAGGAGCTTTTGAGCGCTCGTACATCCACCTTGTAGGTAGATTCGCATTTTCCAGTTTTAGAAATCAATAGAAGGAATTTTAGACAGCTGTCAAAAAAATTCTGAAACTTAGGCGAAACTGACCAATTTTTTTTCGATTTTTTCGATAATTCTACGAAATCTATAGAGTTGGTGATGCGATCTGGACAAAATTTCGCACGTAGTTTGAATAGATTATTCCTTAGCTAGGTGCGAAATTTCATTCCAATCCAATCAGTAGTTTCGGAACTATCAGTAAGAAAATATTTTGAACGGCCATATTTACGGAACCCCTAGTCTAATTTTGCTCATTGATGAACCGCGATCCAAACCCACCCTGAAAATTTTAAGTTCCTAGGCCTTTTCATTCAAAAGTTACAATTTTCTATGGTTTCTATGGTTCTGGTCATGCGATCTGGACGAAATATTGATTTAATATATCATTTTCGATTAAAATACAAAATTTCATCTAGATCGAATCCATAGTCTCGAAATTATCGAAAAAACAGAATTTCAAACGACCGTATTTACGGAACCCCTAGTATAATTCTGCTCATTGATGAACGTGAACGCGACATTCGAGATCCACACCTGAAAATTTCAAGTCGCTAGGCCTTACCGTTCGAAAGTTATGATTTTCTATGGTTCTGGTCATGTGATCTGGAAAAATGTAGCTTGAATATATCATTCTCCATTAAAATACAAAATTTCGTCACGATCGAATCTGTAGTTTTGAAATTATCAAGAAAACTAAATTTCAAACGACCATATTTACGGAACCCCTTGCATAAGTTTGCTCATAGATGAAAGTGATCACGACATTCGAGATCCACACCTATCCTGAAAATTTCAAGTCCCTAGGCGTTTCCGTTCAAAAGTTACAATTTTCGATGGTTTCTATGGTTCTGGTCATGCGATCTGGACAAAATTTCACATGTAGCTTGAACACCTCATTCTCCATTTGAGTGCAAAATTTCATCTCGATCAAATCTGTAGTTTCGAAGTAATCAGGAGAACAAAATTTTGAAAGGCCATATTTACGGAACCCCTGGTGGAATTCTGCCCAATAACGAACTTAACCGAGGCATTCGGGAACTGAACCCACACTTAAAATTTCAAGTCTCTAGGTTGATCCGTTCGATAGTTATCGTGCTTACGGACGGCCGGACGGACGGACAGACTTGAATTTTCCGACGGATTCGTCATCAGTGAGTCGAACATAGTCGAATCCTGGCATGGATTCTGACATTATCGAGAATATTCTCAATATAATTCCACAAAATAATTATGAAAAATTCTTTCTACCAATCATAAAACTTTGGCATCGCTCGAGGAAAAAAACTTTTCAACCGTGACCTTATTTCATAAAATAACTACAAAGTTTCAATCAGTGAAAAGTTATTGAAAGAAAAAAATTGAGATGGATTTGTCTAGGGAACCCTTTGGCGGATGTTTGCCATTTACGGACTCAACATCAGAATTCGAACGTACCCTGAAAATTCGAAAACTGTTCATCTTTGGGTACAACCTGATCGTACAAAAATTTTATCATCAAATGAAGAACAATTATTTTTTCCCACATAACTGAACGGAAACATAAAATATCTCTTGGTTGTAAAATTAAAGATTTATTTTTCGGGAATGAAAACTGGCTAAGAACGCACAATAGGCCGATTTCAATGCACCTGTCCGAAGTCTGTTCATCCGACCCGAAGGACCAACTGAAATTTGTGATCGAAGTTAGACGAAACCATTCAAGACTATCGACTAACAAAGAGATGCCATCGAAACCCAGACAATTCAATTATTCCAACTGATCTTAATCTACCTTAATCCAGAGACTAATGCCCGCCTGGTGCGAGAACCAAACGCGGCGTTTGCAGGAAGGAGAACCAGTCAACCTCTCCAACTTCGCCGGTTTCTGTTCCGATCCTCGCAGGACCCCAAATGTGAAATCCAAAGGCGTAACAAACTTGTAAACTTCAAGGGTGAAGAAGACAAACGACCCCGTCTGACGTATAACGATGGAGGCAAAAAGTGGGAACGAACATGTGTGTGAATTGAAGCCAAGAGAAGAGGGTGGTGGAATGGTAGAAACGCAATATATATCTATCGGGAAACTATTTTTGTGTGTTGTTCCTCGGGCGGAAGAGACGGTTATTTATTAACTAATCAGGTTTCGTGATAGGATCCACTGATAATAACGTAAATAGAACGTTTGTGAAGGAGAGGGACGCGCCACGGTGCTTCGCTATGGGTTTCGATTCAACTTGATTTTGAATGCATGAAGAATCGGATGCATTTGTTAGAGTCTGCGGGTTTCCTGCCTCGTTCTTGACTCGATTTTCTCGCTCATTTGGGTTGTTGAAACGGTGAATTCTTCACAACTTAATGAACCAATTTTCCGCAAGGACGTCGATACATTTTTTTCTTGGGGAGGATATCAAAAAATATTGTTGGAAAGGTACAGATCACTTAACGAATTTGAAATTTCGTATATACGAATAAGCCATCCTGCTCTATCTTTGAAATTATTTTCAACTATAAGAGGTTTTCAAATGCTTAGGTATGGACTCGCAGATGAAGAATTCGTGGTCGAATTCAATTCTGTCCGTCAGTCCGAAGTCCGACCATAAACACGATAACATTCATGAGAAAAGGCTTTAAGTATTGACATTTCCAGAGTACGTCCGAGGTCTGAATCTGACAGTCGAGTTCGTTAGTGGGCGAAATCCGCCGAAGGAATCTATAAATATAGCCATCTGATTTTTTTTTTTTTTTAGAATATACATACGATCGAATTGAAACTTTGTCGTATATAAAATGACCACACCTAGCGATATTTCTTGAATTAAAAAAAAATGTTCTCGAAACTATACGCCGTTTTATTATTCGTCAATATATATGGAGGGTCGATAAAACGATTTGTGTGGAAATTCTGCTTTCTAGCTGTTCAACGTGAAAATACAATTGAGTTTTTCTTATATATATATAAGGTCCCGAAATCAGAGACCTTGAACGGAGTGTGAGGCAACAATAGTAAACACAGATTGACGCAGTAATATAACTGTAATAAATAAAACAATATTCTTAATGACTATTTACAATAATAATTAATGATTAATTTACCTGATTCAATATTATTGTGGATAACTAAAATTAATTAACAATATTCTCACACACGTCTTTAATTATTCTTCAGACATTTTGTATTCTTATCTATCAGGAAATGTCATTAATGGAAGTAGTTAGTGGTGTTACCACCAGGGTAATATCAAACAGTTTGGCGGAACGTTCAAACTTACATATATACATTTTATGTAATTAGGTGATTCTATCTTTTGAAGTTTTCCTAAATAAAATGACAGTATTCGTCATACTAACAATGGACACTGAAGGCCGTTTTGGTGCACAGAAGAAAAATTGAGTTTTTTGAGCTTTACATGTTTTTTAGGGTGAGGCTTTTTTGACAGGTGCTAGAACTCATCAAAGAGAGATAATTTTGCCGGAAGTCGTTCATATGAAATATTCAATTTGAAAAAAAGTGCTAAAATCTTGGGCATCGAGATCTCAAGACGACTCTGGTTCTTGTTATCTCTCTGTTAGGAGATTTGCCGTGAATCACGGTGCCATATGTATTCCAGCAAGTATATAATGTGCTGAATTTAATCGCAAATTTGTATATTCTCTTTCAACTTTTATTAGTAAATTTTTCCTGAACGGTATAATTCTGAAAGTTCAAACTAAGGAAGAGAAAAATTACTGATTGATAAAGTCCTATAAAAAAACAAAATGATGAAAAGCACTGCCGTGAAGTCAGGAGCTTTTGAGCGCTCGTTCGTCGACCTTGAAGGTAGATTCGCATTCTCCAGTTCTAGAAACAAATTCAAACAATTTTTGACAGCTGTTTCAAACCAATCCGTAACTCCAGACTTCACGTCAGTGCTTCAGGTGACCAATTTTTTTTTTCGGTAATTCGCTAGAATTTTTTTACGGTATCTATGGTCTTGGTGATGCGATCTGTACAAAATTCCCCACGTAGTTTGAATACATTATTTTTCATCTATTTGCAGAATTTCATTCCAATCCAATGAGTAGTTTCGAAATTATCAGGAAAAATATTTTGAACAGCCATATTTACAGAACCCCTTGTCTAATTTTGCTCATTGATAAACGCGACCGCGAAATTCGCGATCCGAATCTACCCTAGAAATTTTGAATCCTTAGGCCTTTCCGTTCAAAAGTTATAATT
The DNA here is from genome assembly GCA_963966015.1 of Aphidecta obliterata. NCBI lineage: Eukaryota > Metazoa > Arthropoda > Insecta > Coleoptera > Coccinellidae > Aphidecta > Aphidecta obliterata. The sequence continues at coordinate 12,855,825 of OZ014435.1, read as the reverse complement.
TTCTATGATTTCTATGGTTCTAGTCATGCGATCTGGGAAAATGTGCTTGAATATATCATTCTCCATTGAAATACAAAATTTCGTCACGATCAAATCCGTTGTTTTGAAATTATCAAGAAAACTAAATTTCAAACGACCATATTTACGGAACCCCTTGTCTAATTTTGCTCACTTATAAACGTGACTGCGACATTTGAGATCCACACCTATCCTGAAAATCTCAAGTCTCTAGGCCTTTCCATTACAAAGTTATAATTTTCTATGGTTTTTATGGTTCTGGTCATGTGATCTGGACAAAATTTCGCATGTGAACACGTCATTCTCCATCCGAGTGCAAAATCAACTCGATCGAATCTGTAGTTTCGAAGTAATAAGGTGCACAAAATTTCGAACAGCCATATTTACGGAACTCCTGGTCAAATTTTGCCCAATAACGAACACAACCACGGCATTTAAGACCTACCCTGAAAATCTCAAGTTTCTAGGACGTTCCGTTCGAGAGTTATCGTGTATAGGGACGGACAGACTCGAATTTTTCACCAGATTCGTGATCAGTGAGTCGTACTCTATCGATTGAGACCGTTTTTGGCTCAAAATTCGAAAAATGCAGACATCGTGACGAAATGATATAACCCTCGTGTAAGTAGTACGAGCGCTCAAAAAAAAGTTCACAAACTCAACGATAAAAGTCTGCCCAAAGTCTTGTCTGGCATAATAACGAATTATTACATGCAGCAAGGAGCAACTATCACATCAGTTTGCTCACGAATAATGTCACAAGCATTTTCAATGCGTTGTTTTAGTTCTTCAACACTATTCACCTCACCGTTACTGAACACTTATGTTTTAAAATGACCCCAAAAGAAGAAATCACAGGGGTTGTTATCCAGGGAGTGTCCAGGCCAAGAAATCGATCCACCACGTCCTATCCATCGTTATTTGGAAACACATTACGAAATTCGGAAAAGTCACAAAAATCATACGCTCTGTCAGATGATTTCCCGTAAACTGACCGCATTCAATAAAAACATTCAGATCCCAATAGGTACCGTCAGATCTGGACTGGAAATTTCTCAGATTCGCGGGAAACTTTGGTTTCGAAATACTCGACCCCGGTAAATATTAATAACAATCATAATAAATATTTTTATTTCAGCAATTGAAACAAAGCTACAAAAATGAAAGAAGTCAAATCAAATTTACCATTGATTAAAAAATTTAAGAATGAAACTTAATTAATATATGTATAATTGGGTGATTCCATATTTCGAAGTTTATAAAGATAAATTGACATTATTTGTCATACTAACAATGAACATTGATGGTACATAGAAACAAGAGCGCAAAAGCACCCGACTTAACGCAAGTGCTCCTCTAATTTTTGATGAATATTCTCAGCATAACCAAATAAATACTGTTCTACTGATGACTCTCTGAATTCTTGTTGGTCTCGTGCTATGTTTTATTCATTATTATAGAAGAGTTGAGGAAATTTCTATAAACACAAAAAAGAAAATAACAAAAAGATTAGTTCACCTAAGTAGATAGAACTTGCACCAAAAAATCCAGAGCGTTCTTGAAGTCAATGACGGTACCAGCATCTGTGTGGTTGCGATGTTCCAAAATTAACAATCTTCGCTAATTTAAATAATTGATTAAATGAATAACGAAAATAATTCCCTTCTATCATTTAGAACCAAACTTTTTTTTTAAACGTTTTTTGCTGAAACGATCTGTGAGAAATGACCTTTCTCCTGACTCCAATTATCCTGATTGGACTCACGAAAAGTGTTCGAATTTTCGGTAATTGACCCCAGGAATGCTTTTTTTCTATGTGGTCATTAATTGGTCGACCCAAAAGAAGATCAACACACTTTATGCGTACTGCTCGTGAGACGAGAAGAATGTGAAAGGTTGGACTAAAAAATCCCATAATTTTTTTTTGCTCTTATTATTGACTAATCAGCAGGTATCGTCAGTGACGTACGCAGGTCATACAGTCCATCTCAGCGCAATCAAATTTTTGTTTTTGGAAAAGAAATGCCGAATGCAATTTCTCCTTCTTGCTCGGGGAATAACAAATTGAATCCAATGGCCAATAATGCAGAATTACAGGCTGCCTCACCGTGAACCTGCTGTCAAACTTCTTATCCAGATCGTCTCAACCGTACCCGTTTCATAAAAAAAAATCGTTACCTGGAGCTCGCGCGCGGGGGCAGCAAGCAGGGAGAAAATAATTATATACATGGGGTTTGAAGGGAGGCCAACTCGTCCTTGCGACGCCAATCAAACGGCCCCCCCGGGGGTCTGGTCCGCATCCGAGATAATGAGTTTATAAACGATGCATAAATCATCTTCTTAGTCTATCGGGATCATCTCTTCTCTCCCATGCCGCTCGATTGCGTATTTCGGCGTCCGATATTATTCGAGTTTCTCGATCCGTTTCCGTTTGCGATTTGTTCCGCCATCGTCCTGACGGATGGGCCGCGGTTCGGATTCGTTTTTAATGAGGGGTCGAGGGACTGGCCCATCTCCTCTAATCGGGGATTTTTTTTTTTGGGAATTATCTGCCGTTGGTGGGTTTCTTGGAGGTTCTACCTGGCGGCGTGGAGGACGAGATTGGGGATTTCTCTGAATTCTATCATTTTATATTGCATCGCAATTTTTTGTATAGGCGTTCCTTGAGAGCGAACAATAATGCGTCATGATATTCTGGCCTTAATTCGATTTCTTCAGAAATGTTTTTTGAGCGCTCGTACTACTTACACAAGGGCTATATCATTTCGTCACGATGTCTGTATTTTTCGAATTTTGAGTCGAAAATGGCCTCAATCGACTATGTTCGACTCACTGATGACGAATCCGTCGGAAAATTCGAGTCTGTCCGTCCGTCCGGCCGTATACACGATAACTCTCGAACGGAACAACCTAGAACCTTGAAATTTTCAGTGTGTGTTTAGTTCCCGAATGCCTCGGTTAAGTTAGTTAATGGGCCAAATTCCACCAGGGGTTCCGTGAATATGGCCGTTCAAAGTTTTGTTTCCCTCATTTCTTGAAAACTGCAGATTTGATCGAGATGAAACTTTGCACTCAAATGGGCAATGAGATGTTCAAGCTACGTGTGAAATTTTGTCCAGATCGCATGACCAGAACCATAGAAACCATAGAAAATTGTAACTTTTGAACGGAAACGCCTAGGGACTTGAAATTTTCAGGATAGGTGTGGATCTCGAGTGTCGTGATCACGTTCATCTATGAGTAAAATTATACTAGGGGTTCCATAAATATGGTCTTTTGAAATTTGGTTTTTTTCATAATTTCAAAACTACAGATTTGATCGTGACGAAATTCTGTATACTCATGGATAATGATATATTCAAGCTACATTTCTCCAGATCACATGACCAGAACCATAGAAACCATAGAAAATCATAACTCTCGAACGAAAAGGCCTGAGGAATTGAAATTTTCAGGATTCGATCGAGATGGAATTTTGTATTTCAATCGAGGATGATATATTAAAGCAATATTCAAACCTTATTGTATGACCAGAACCATAGAAACCATAGAAAATTGTAACTTTTAAACGGAAAGGCCTAGGAACTTGAAATTTTCAGGGTGGGTTTGGATCGCGAATATCGCGGTCACGTTCATCAATGAGCAAAATTATACAAGGGGTTCCATAAATATGGCCCTTCAAAATATTGTTTTTCTGATAGTTTCGAAACTACTGATTGGATTGGAATAAAATTTTGCACATAGCTGAGGAATAATGTATTTGCATTTTGTCCAGATCGCATCACCAAGACCATAGATACCGTAGAAAATTCTAGTGAATTATCGAAAAAAAATTGGTCAGCTGAAGCACTGACATGAAGTCTGGAGTTTCGTTTAAGTTTCAGAATTTTTTTTTAACAGCTGTCGAAAATTCCTTCAATTGATTTCTGAAACTGGAGAATGCGAATCTACCTACAAGGTGGATCTACGAGTGCTCAAAAGCTCCTGACTTCACGGCAGTGCTTTTCTAATTTTTTTTATGTTGTTATGGGATTTTGAATATTCGAATCATAAATTCTGGAAACTTTGTTGATTATTTTACGATATTCACGGCTGCCACTAGCTCTTGAATGGGGGATGTTATCGCGAATGGGGGATGTTATCGCGAATTCGGGATGTTATCGTTTTTCGACACATTTTGTTTGAGAATTGTCAATTGAAAAAAATACTATGCATTTTCTTGATACTCTATTGATCAGTCTGGGGACTTTTCGAACCACCCAGTCATTCTTTATCGGTCTGCCCCCATACCTACCACATTCCTCATTTTCCACACCGCCGGCGATCGATCGCAGCCCTCGCATTTTCATCACGAAACCATCATCGGGCCTGGAAATAGACGGGACTTGGACGCAAGGCGTCAGCCTTATACGTTAATTAAAGAACCATCGAACTAATCAGACTGCATGTCCGTGTTGAGATAAATCAAACCCGGGGATACGCTCGGTCTGAAAATAATTACACGTCTCGTCCGAGGCAGGGTTGCGTCCATCATGGTCGCAGTCTTGCATCCGAATCTAATATCGTTAATTAGATAACTGGAAACCTCGGGGAATCCGGAGGATTCGAAAAAAAGGGGAACGGGCGCCCACCTACCCCTGTATTTGGATTATTCCGTTCTCTGGCTGTCAAAAACTGACAAATTTTCCATTCAGATATTGTTTGGAGTTCTGTTGAGACGTTTTGAATTTTTTCATTCCTTTCCTTGTCCCCCTTCAGATCATTCTTGCCCCTCGGAAGGGATGCGCATTACTTCAACAAAATGTATTTGTAATGACTCGTTTGAATGAAATTGGAAAAGTTTAACGTTCAGTGTAACAGAATGAGATGGCCGCCATATCCTCTACTGCTTGACACTCTCACCCACTGAAAAAAAAACAATTCGTTCCTTATCGTTGGTTGCCGACTTCACAGTTCACAGATACCTATAACTGCAGGTTGTGGGGAGAATGCATTCTGTCTGTTAAACTGAACGATCCAGAATCTTCATCAATTTTATTCAATAAATATATGGGCAGAAAAATCAGATTAAATATTGGCATTCAGCACAGCAACTGGCAAGAAGAATGTGAGAAAATACTGAAGAATAGAAAAAAAATTGTTTTATAATTCTGAAATGAAAACGAAGTGATATAGACAAACCTGAATTTCAACGAATCGCGGCGATAACACTAATGTATTCAAAAAGCTCTACATTCTGGTGTCAGTGCAACGAAATAAGTGTTTATCTATTGTCCTATTGAATTATACAGGGTGTCCCAGAATGAATGGATAATCCTGTAACACTGTATAGAAGAGCTATTGGACTCTCTGAAAAAAATACAAAAAAAATCTATCCGCTCTAGAAATATTTTTTTTTTCAAAATAATGATTTCTTGCACATCACGTTGAGTTTATGTGTATCACGTTCACAAGTGGATCAAATCCATCAGTTTCTTCATGGTGAAATATTCTTCATTGAATTACCAATAGATATGCTGAAAACCGTATAGATATCTGTTGTAACTTTTCTGGAAAAAAATATCCAACTTCGAATTTCATCATAAAATGTGAATATTTCATAATGTGAAAGTTTAATCGTTCATGGGGGAAATAAGATTTGAGAAAGCCTGTGCGGCCAACTCAAAAAAAAATATGCGCCTTTCATGTTAATTTCAAAATGGTACAATACATCTTTATAAATTATTTCACCATGAAGAAACTGATTGATTTGATTAATTTGTAAGCGTGTTACACATAAACGCAACGTGATGTGCAAGAAATCATTATTTTGAAGAAAAAAATATTTCTAGTGGAGATAGAGTTTTTTCAAAGAGTCCAATAGCTCTTCTATACAGTGTTTCAGAATTATCCATTCATTCTGGGACACCCTGTGTAATCATTATTCAAATACTTTTGAGCAATCAATTGTATCTGTAAACAAACACCGTGAGTTATAATAACTCACTACTATAACACCCTGTCTCCGTACTTCTGAACAAGCCGATTGGCCGAAAAGGAACGGTCCATTATTGGTATTGAGGGGAGGTCACTTGAATAATTTAGACGATTTCTCAAATTAAGTTGGTACCTAATTATTATTGTGAATGTTTTGCTGAAAAAGAAGAATTCAGATGGTGAAGATGAATTATTATGTACACCTTCAGAAATAAGACAATCAGCCGATGTTACCATACAGAATTTATTGCCGGAAAATTCTCAAAACAAATAAAGAGGTGTATACAACAATTTTCAAGATTGGTGTAGCAGTAAGAATATTAAGTCATCATTCACAGAGAATGTTCTTTTGGCATATTTTGGTGAACTTAGCACTAAATAAAAAGCATCGCCCTTATGGACTCCTTACTCCATGCTAAGAAGCACAATCAACATAAATAATACATTGTTATAGGTAACTATTGAGATTTGTAAATGAAGTTCTTTCTCTGTACTTGTATCTTAGTATATATTGTTATAGTCGTAGATAAAGTGAAGTATTCAACTTAATGTAATGGTCATAACTCACTTGATGAACTGCATCTGCGTGAGTTATGACCTACATTACCGCTCGTTAAATAATATACTATTATCCACCTCTTTCTGTTCGTCCGCGGTAAAACACCTCTAAACGATATTTGCAACGGAAATTTAATTTGAGAAACATTACGAGCCCCTTTATATGCTAGCTCGAAACAATAACAAGGCGTGGGACTATTACTGGCAGGGAAACACAGAGGTAATTTAATCCAAATATAATATTGATGTCACCTTGGGCCAACATTTCTGTTTGTTTCATTAGTATCTTGAACAAGTGATTCAAAATAACACCCTCTCAAACATACAGATTCTAGCTAAACAGAAAATCTAGCAGTTGAATCTTGCAATAATTCAATAAAAACTATAGCTTAATCAAATCTTGCTTGGAACGAACGGTGTGAAAATTATCTCTGATATGTTGTCCTCTCCCATGGAAGTTCTCGACGCCGTACAGAATATGGCAGTGTCTCTGGTGTAAGGTCCGAGAACAGGAGTCTTTGTTCTCAGATCCGAGGGAAAAAGTATATGATCTATGTGGTTAATCAAGAAGACCATAATATCCGATGTTTTCGGATTCCGGAATCTCCACATCGATGTGCAAAAACTGATATTGCCAGTCCATTGAATTATATTTCCGGCGGTTGTCATTGCCAAATAATATCGCAGAACTTCATATTCCGTGACGCAGCGATGCTTAAGGGAGCCTTTACACTGATTGGACAATTTAAGTGTTACGACTTGTCAAATTACTACAGTAATTCCGGTTACAGCTTGATAAATTGAATTTTATCTGACATAAGAGCTCTTCTTGTGTCGGCGGACGTAAATTCTTTGTCGAAAGTTTGACTAGGTATATAGAATCTGCTGTTTTTCGAGAAATATCGAATGAAACGATACCCTGAAGAAATGAACTCGAACAGCACAATGATGATATCATGAAAAAATTATCCACGTGGAGCAGCTGTAAATCTGGATTTTCCTATAACTCATTTTATTGATGCCCATATGTAGACACGAAATTACACCAAGATAATATCGCGAATAGGAGTATTCAAACATTGTGTAAAATTTGATACTTTATTTCTTAGACATCAAACGGTATCTTATCATTATTTTCTTTTTCAGAAAGGAAAAGAGGACGTCAGACCTACACTAGGTACCAGACCTTAGAGTTGGAGAAGGAGTTCCACTTCAACAGGTACCTGACGAGGAGGCGACGCATCGAGATCGCGCACGCGCTGTGCCTCACCGAACGACAAATAAAAATATGGTTCCAGAACAGGCGCATGAAGTGGAAAAAGGAGAACAAAACCAAAGGAGAAGGTGGTTCAGAAGGTGGCGGAGACGATATCAGTCCTCAGGGATCTCCTCAATAGACGTCTTCTGAACACTAACCATATGTACCTAATTATACATTGTAGTCATTTTCGAAATGCATTTACCTCCAGGTTAGCCCTGCGCGGCTGTACCACTAGTTGTGACCATTTCCGGCGGAACCCTCCAAATTGTCCCAACACAACCGTAATGACCTCTTCAGAAAGTCTTTGTGTATAATTAAATCGATATAAGTTAGTATATATATCGAAGAGCGCATATGACAGAGCGATATTATAGTTTATTTATTTATGAAAATGTAGATAATATAATTTTTATTATTATTATTTTTAATATTTTTTCGCGCGAAAATTTAATTTGGACTCAAACGAATTTTTTTAGAGGCCAGTGTTACGTGCAATCTAAGTGAAGCAGAGAAACTGCCAAATTGACCCCCCCAACCCCCCAGTGTAAAAATAATTTCGTCACTTCAGGATCATTGCCTTCGTGGAAGATAAATTGATTTTTTCGATTTTGAAAAAGTGAGAATCATAATGGGGTAAAACTGAAAATATTACTCTGTTGAGAAATGTGTGGAATTAAAGTCAAAAAGGAGAATATATGAATGGTTAAGTGAAAGTGTACAAGTAGATTATTTACTTAAATTGTAGATACGTTTAATGTATGTATATTTGAGTTTAAATACCAATAAGTATAAAGAAACTGTACATAAATCCTATAATGGAGGATATGAAATATACGATATACAAAAACGCACTTTCATGCCAAAGATAGACTAATATTATCTTTGTAGAGTTTGTTGATAAGACTTCGGTACAAGCAAATTTGGAAGACATCAAATCGAAACTCGAATGAAATACTGAGTAGAAAATGAACTCAAAACCGTTATAATTCGATGAGTTCCTGAAATTTTTCGCAGTCTGAGTTTGCTTGTACCGATTCAGTAAAGTTCTCCTATGTAAATAAATTTCAGTACACCACTCGAGTTGGATTAGAAATTTTTCATTTTCTGCAAGAGAGAGACATATTTTATATACCATTATAATTGGGAAGCAATTCGGTAAAGTTTGTTGATTTCTGAATTGCCAGTGATAAATTGATAACGAAATACGTAACTCTGCTACAAACTTCAGTATACGTAATTTTAAAAATTAACTATTTTATAAAGAGAAAAGAATATGTAAAAAGGGTTGGGCAGATTAAATAGGTTAGTGAATTCTTTGTTAACATTATAATCTTTTCTAAAAATGTACCTATAGAATTCTATTTGAACCCCACTGGAAAATCGGTTAACGGACTATCTTTTCTCGACAAATATGAGTTGTAAAAGTTTTTAAAATATACACAAAAAATTGCAATTTCAGTATCAATCTAAAACGATTTATCTACACTTAAGTCCCCTTATTAAAAGTTTTCCAACGTATATATGATGGATTTCGTCTGTATAACTCATATTTTTCGAAAACCTCGTTATATATTACTCTAAACTAGGGTCGTGGTACGACATGCTGTATATTTGTACCTATATGGATAAAATAGAAGATAGTTCTTTGTGCTGTGGTGTCAACATTTAGATATAGAATTACTTGCTGAGTTTGATGAACCTAACAAATTCTGATTTCTTCATAAAGAGCCAACAGGATTTCAAAATCAATTTTTCATTTTGTTATCGAGGAATATTTATTTTCTCAATTGGGGTAACTTCACCCAGTGGTATTTTAGTTACAAATAAAATTTACTGATAACTGCAAATTCTGATATTATACTTTAAACTTGGATTTTGTCTTGTGGATTTCATCTTATATATATATACCGTACATATATAATATATGTATAAATAAATATTATTGTAAATTGATTTAAATTCTGTATTATTTCATCCCCAAAATCTTCAATCAAGCAAGATGTATATTCCTAATGATGAAAAAATTTCGAAAATACTGAGAATATACTAGGAGAAGAACCAATTTAATTAAAAATGTCTAAAAATACAATATAAACAATAATAGTTCAATGATTATCAAGGAAGGTAGGTTAATTTTCATCAAACCTCAAACAGATTGGCTTAACGTCAATATTCTTACAGGACAAAAAACATGGAGTGGAATTCTACATGCATATGAGGCAAATCTGCAGTAAAAGTATTGAAGGTATCGTTCACCAAATCTTTGCTGGTGGCAAAAATTAATTCATAATCTATGATTTATAGGTACTCAAGAAGAGAAGGATGGCCATTACCAGAAAAACTTCACAAAAGAAGTCCATGAAGTCTCCATGAATTCCAAGGTAGAAGAAGTGTTTGCCATGAGGACTTAGCATGATTTTGATTGTTGTTTATTGTTTTGTATTTGATATTAGAATGCATGGTTATTGTGATATACTTAGTGTTCTGTTTTGTTTTGTTTTGTTTTATTTTGTGGATATTGTATTCGTTTGAAAAATTGACAGTGTCTCTTCATATCTTTCTGTATAACAAGTTTTAATATGTATCTGAAAATTGTACCTATCAAGATTGATTTGTGATTGCCGTGATTGGGATAACTCATTTCATTCAACAATTCGATGGTTTTTGAGATGTCTGTATTTTTCAAATTTTGGGCCGAACATGGCCTTAATTGACAAGGTTCGACCCACTGATGACGAATCCGTCGAAAAATTCAAGTCTGCCCGTCCAGCCGTAAGCACGATATCTCTCGAACGGAACGACCTGAAAACTTGAAATTTTCAGGGTAGGTTCGAATCTCAAATGCCGCAGTTAAGTTCGTTATTCGGCAAAATTCAACCAGGGGCTCTGTAAATATGACCGTTCGAAATTTTGTTCTCCCGATTACTCCGAAACTACTGATTTCATCGAGATGGAGGATGATGTGCTCAAGAAACATGCGAAATTTTGTCCAGATCCATAACCAGAACCATAGAAACCATAGAAAATTATAACCTTCGGAGGGAAAGACCTAGAGATTTGAAATTTTCAGGGTAGGTTTGGATCTTGAATGTTGTGGTCACGTTCATCAATGAGCAAAATTAGACTAGGGGTTCCGTAAATATGACCGTTCAAAATATTTTTTTCCGGATAATTCCGAAACTACTGATTCGATCGGAATGAAATTTCGTACATTGCTGAAGAATAATGTATTCAAACAACGTGTGAAATTTTGTCCAGATCGCATAACCGAGATTATTGAAAACGTAGAAGATTCTAGCGAAATATCGAAAAAAAATCCTCATATTTCTGTAACAGCTGATTCGGCATAATTGACAAAGAGCTGCTGTCGTTTTTCTGACAGCTGTCAAAAATTTCTCCAATTGGTTTTTAAAACTGAAAAACGCGAATCTACCTACAAGGTGAATGAACGAGCGCTTGAAGCTCCTGACATCAATATTTTCAGTAGAATTCAAGTGAGATTGTGCATACTACATTATCCATTCAGTTCATTTTAATGAATACTTCAACCAAATATTTAATTCATTCACATAAGTATTTTGTTCGAGTCTACTGCAGAAAACAGAACCTCGTTCTCTGAATATAGAAAAAAATATGTGTAAGTACTAGAGAAAGGCAATTGCTCGAAAATAAAAAAAACATTAATATATGAAACAAATTATATTTGGTGATATCAAAAAATCCTATCTCAGAATTAATAAACAGGTTTTCGAGTTACGGAAATTAAGGGTTAAAAAAATTCCCATGATTATTTCATTGAGGCATTTTATGCTTGAGTAAAGAAAATGTTTTATGATGATGCTATAACTTTCTACAGTTTTGGCCCAAAATACTGATGGGTAAAATTTCATCATTTATTATTATACTTGTGGTGTCCCACAATGAATGGATAATCCTGTAACACTGTATAGAAGAGCTATTGGACTCTCTGAAAAAATCTATCCCCACTAGAAATATTTTTTTTCTCAAAATAATGATTTCTTGCACATCACATTGCGTTTCTGTGTAACACGCTCACGAATTAATCAAATCAATCAGTTTATTCATGGTGAAATAAGTTATGAAGATGTATTGTACAATTTTGAAATTTACATGAAAGGCGCATTTTTTTTTTTGAGTAGGCCACACAGGCTTTCTCAAATTCTATTTCCACCATGAACGATTTAGCTTTCACATAATGAAATAGCCTTCACATTTCATGATGAAATTTGAAGTTGGATATTTTTTTCCAAAAAAGTTACAACAGATATTTATACAGTTTTCAGCATATCTATTGGTAATTCAATGAAGAATATTTCACCATGAAAAATCTGATGGATTTGATCCACTTGTGAGCGTGATACACAGGAACGCATTGTGATGTGCAAGAAATCATTATTTTGGAAAAAAAAATATTTCCAGTGCGGATAGATTTTTTTTTGTATTTTTTTCAGAGAGTCCAATAGCTCTTCTATACAGTGTTACAGGTTTATCCATTCATTCTGGGACACCCAGTATATGATATTGTCCCCTTTCTAAATTTTCATTCATATAACTACCCCAATGAAAGCATTCTTAAGATCCCGCCAGTCTGTCCTTTTTATCGTTCTGAAATTCAATCCAGAAGGACCGCCGGACCAAGATGGCCACTTCGGAGGTGATTATTATTGGTTAACAAACTGTAAACGGCCCCGCCTGGGTTTTATTTCTGTCTGCTTGATGAATTGCCGGTCCGCAGACTCTAGGAAAACCTCGACTATCCAAACACCATTTTTATCGATCACCCCCGAAGAAATTCGGCCCAGCAATTCCCTAGCGTGCATCGGTCGTTAAGGCCAGGGTTGTTGAAATCGGTTTCGGATTCTTGCCCTCGCTGGATTTGGGGGGAATTTCCTCATAGCGGTTTAATGAGTTCGGTTAATGCAGTTTAGAACTGAGGATCTGGGGTGGTTGGAGAGAAAGGGACTTAACGGGGGTTATTCGACCAGGTTGAATGAATATAAATTTAAATCAGAATCTTCGGTCGAGGTTGCGATTTGGAACTGATTCTGAATCAGTTTCACTGTTCAACTCCAAAAGACGACTGTTTTGTATTTTGTTCTCGAAATGTAAAACAGGCGCAGATTTCTCACCTACAACAATATTTCAACAATTTTTCCATCTGATCTCCAGACCATCCAATTGGTACCCTCACATCACCATGTAGTGACATTGATCCATACCCACATATGCAAGATATCTCGTTACAAAACATGAAAGGACCCCAGTCATGTTCCCAAAACATCGAACCCCCAATTCATCATCTGACCACCGAAATTAAAAACAAATGTTCCTCTTCCTCCTCGATTCTTAATTGTCCCAACAGCGTCACATCTAAGGCCGCGTCTATAATTGTATCACCAGAAAGTACATGCCACCCACGTAACCCGCAATAAATTGAGCCGTTCCAACGCAAAGATCATCAATCTTCAAATCAGCAATCCGCTCTGTTGCATCGTTATGCATTGTAACGCCAGTTGAATCGAAAGTTATGGGCAATAACAAGTGGTCTCTTCAAGTAATCTTCCAGTAAATCATTCCCGGCCGAAAGGTGCACACGATCCCCGTTTATCTCGGTTGGCCATGACGGTTCGCGGACGACAGACGGGGACAACATCGGAAAGAACAGGATCTGATTTAGTGGCGAGATCTTTGGGGAGTTATTTCCGAAGTATCGAAACATTTAAGAAGAAAATATTGGAATTTTATGTAGGTTCAGATAAACATTTCGAAACAATGATATTGCCAATATTTACTAAATGTTATAATTCGATTATTATTACGGATCAAAAAAGAAATAGAAGGCTTGAATAAAAAAAATATATGTATATAAAATAATAAAATAAAAAAGGATGAAAATGAATTAGTTTTCTCGAAGCAATTATAATCATTATCATTATTATTAATTGCTCAACAAAACTATAACCATGTCTAGGACCTGAAATGTCTAATGAACTGTAATAATAGTACCTAATATTAATCCCAAAACATGTAATGAAACAAAGCCAATATAATATTTAATGCAATTTGTAACATAATATATCATGAAATTTCATATACATACAGTGTGTCCCTCGTTCAACTGTCACCCTCAATATTAACATTATTTAATGCATAAACATTTTGGACTTATTTATTCGATCATTAGTGCTGAGGCTATAAATTTCGATGGATCATTTCTGTGGTCAAAATAGCACTACCTTTATCAGAAAACATCAAATTATTGAATGAGAAAAAAGTCTCCACAAAAAATTTAGGCAGTATTAGAAAATACTGCACTTTATAAAAAAAATAGCACGGTCAAAAATTGCACTATATCCGACAAATTGTACTAAAGGTACCAGAAAAATTGCAAGTTATCAGAAAAATTTCATTGTATCAGAAAAAATTGCACTGTATAAAAAATGCAATCTTCCACTAACTAAATCAATGTGCTCGAATGTGTAAACTACATAGAATATAAAATAGTTGAACAAAAGGGCTTGGATTTCAAGAATTAGATAGAATTAGGCCCTATAATCTTCATTCAAATGATTATTATGAATCTCTTAAATTTAAATCCAAATTTTTCTTTCAATTTCCCCAAACATAATGAAATACTGTCGAATAAGTCAACAGTGAATGCTTCTCAAAAAAAAATTATAAAAAGCACTGCCGTGAAGTCTGAAGCTTTTGTGCGCTCGCTCATGCATCTTGCAGGTATATTCGCATTTTCCAGTTCTATAAACCAACTGAAGACATTTTTGAAAGCTGTCAAAAAAAATTTCAAACTAAGGCGAAACTCCAAATTTCACGTCAGTTCTAAGTGACCAATTTTGTTTTCGATAATTCACTAGAATTTTCTTCAGTATCTATGGTCTTGGTGATGCGATCTGGACAAAATATCGCCATCTACGTGCAAAATTTCATTCCAATCCAATCAGTAGTTTCGGAATAATCAGGAAAAAAATATTTTGAAAGGAAATTTCCAGTCCTAGGCCTTTCCGTTCCAAAGTTATAATTTTCTATGATTATGGTCATGCGATCTGGGTAGAATGTAGCTTGAATATATCATTCTCCATTAAAATTCAAAATTTCGTCACGATCGAATCAGTTGTTTGAGACTCATCAAGGAAACTAAATTTCAAACAACCATATTTACGGAACCCCTAGTCTAATTCTGCTCATTGATAAACGTGACCGCGACATTTGAGATCCACAAATATCCTGAAAATTTCAAGTCCCTAGGCCTTTCCGTTCGAAAGTTATAATTTTCTATGGTTTCTATGGTTCTGGTCATGCGATCTAGACAAAATTTAGCATGTAGCTTGAACTCGTCATTCTTCAGCTGAGTGCAAAATAACATCTCGGTCGAATCAGTAGTTCCGAAGTTATCAGGACAACAAAATTTCCAACGGCCATATTTACGGAACCCCTAGTCGAATTTTTTCCAATAACGAACTTGACTGCGGCATTTGAGATTCGAACCTACCCTGAATATTTCAAGTTTCTAGGAGGTTCCGTTTAAGAGTTATCTTGTATACGGCCAGCCTGCCGGACAGACCCGAATTTTTCGACGGATTCGTCATCAGTGAATCGAACCTTGTCTATTGAGACCATTTTCGGCTCAAAATTCGAAAAATACATACGTCATGACGAAATGTTATAGCCCTCGTGTAAGTAGAACGAGCGCTCAAAAACGTGAATTGAACTAGAAATACACTTACTTGCCTAAAAAGAATGTATAATGTGTTTGCTCCAAAACAATGAACTTTGTTAACAACCTACTCAAATTGGGGTGACTTTGATAAAAGCCATATTATGTTTTTTCATTACAACGAATATTTAGGGTCGAATACAGTTGTTATCAATGTAATTTCTTTCAATATATTTTTTCATCAATATAATGTGAGCATCTTTGATATAATCCATAGATCATTAAAGTCACCCATCTCAACATTTGTCGCAAAGATTAAATTTCGATGAACTATCTTATAAATAGTGGAAATTAAACTTTAGTTGATATGAAAATCTAACTATATTTCCCATGTAAACTACAGAAATAAAATTAAGCACTTTTTTGAAAATAAAATCTTCAAACATAACTAAAATGACTAACATGCTCACCCCAAAAGTATTATCGAAGTTACCCCACTTAAGTATCCACTAATAATTTTTATTTTACTCCAATTTCACATGAAGAGTTTATTTAATTAATAACTCAACTTAAAATCAGCGTCACCCCATTCGACCGGTACTAAGTTCAATTCCGCTAACAGATGCTGAGCTCCTCCACCAAATTTTCCTGCTCGAAATATGTACCGCAAAACGAGCCAATCCCCCTCTGTCTTTCCCAATTGAAACGTACGGAGGCATCCATAAAATCGCAGATGATGATTTAAGATGGTTGTCCTTTCGCTACTTAGTTTTATGTTTACAAGGTCGGCAGTCCTTGCTGAGGGTATCCTTTATTTTATGGCCTGTTTTATGAATTGGCTCGGCTGCATAGAATGCACCTTTTTATGGCTCAATGGTCCCACAATCACTCAACCAATTGATATTTAACGATTCAGCGACACGTGCCGCCAGATTTATGGTTATGGTTTGTTTGTACTAACATAAAGTTAAAGGTTTGACTTTAACGATGTCATTTAGCGGTGAAGAGGTTTTTCCAAGTGTTGACACCGAATTTTTATTGGCTGTGATTCTTTACGACGATAGGATGTCGTGTTCAGCTATGTATTTTATGGCTGATTCAGATGTAGTCACTTTTGTTGGTGACTACATAATTAGGAATTAAATGCTCAGTAAACAGTAAAATGAATTCCAGATTTACTGACTTTATTTACTTCAATTAGTCTTCATTTTTGGTGACGAATTAAACATGAATTGGTGAATGAAGTAAACCCATATAAATTCCTAATTCATTGAAAATTCATATACCTTATAGAACTTATTCCATAATTCTTTGTTT
Source organism: Aphidecta obliterata (assembly GCA_963966015.1). Classification (NCBI taxonomy): domain Eukaryota; kingdom Metazoa; phylum Arthropoda; class Insecta; order Coleoptera; family Coccinellidae; genus Aphidecta; species Aphidecta obliterata. The sequence continues at coordinate 12,839,002 of OZ014435.1, read as the reverse complement.
TCGGTGACTGCATCAATTAGTTGGCTATTTGTGAAGTCATATAGGTAAATTCCTGGTTAATTCACTTTTTATAATTTTTTTTAAAAGTCTTTATTCTTGGTGACGGTTTAATCATTAATTAGTGAGTAAAGAAAACCCATATAAATTTCAGGTTCATCTTCCTTAGATAAATATTTCACTAAGTCTTTGTTTCCGGTGACAACAGGAATAAGTTGGTTATTGAAGTAAACTCATATAAGTAGGTACTTTCCAGATTTATTGACTTTTTATAGCTTCTTCAAAAAGTCTTTATTTTTGGTGACGGTTTAATCATTAATTGGTGAGTTAAGTAAACTCATATAAGTTTCAGATTTGCGGACTTTATATAACTTTTTCAATCAGTCTTTATTTTTGGTGACGCCTTAATCATTACTTGGTGAAAAAAGTAAACCCATATATATTCCAGATTCATCTACCTTATATAACTTATTGACGACATATTTATTAGTTGGTTAGTAAAGTAAACTTATAATAGGGAAATTCCTGCTTTATCGACTTCAGATAACTTTTTCAAACGGTCTTTATTTAATGTGACGTTTAAATCTTTGATTGATGTGTAAAGTAAACCCATATGATTTCCTGATTTACTGACTCTAACTTTTTCAATTAGTCTGTATTTTTGGTGACGGTTGAATCATTTATTGGTGAGTAAAGTAAACCCATAAAAAATTCAGATTTATCTAGCTAATATAACTTATTCAAAAATTTATTTGATTAGTAAAGTTCATATAGGTTAATTCCAGATTTATTGAGTGCATATGGCTTTGTCAATATTTTTATTTATTTTTGGTGGCGATATGACTATTCATTGTTGAGTAAAGTCAACATTTGTAAATTTCAGTTTTATTGACATAATATAACTTTTCAATCAGTATTTATTTTTGGTGAGGCTTAATCATTAATTGGTTAAAAAAGTTAACCCATATAAATTCCAGATTCATCTACGTTATATAAATTATTAACGACATGTCTATGAGTATGAGTTGGTTATTAAAGTAAAATTATATAGGGAAATTCCTGATTTATTGATTATAACTTTTTCGAACGGACTTCATTTTATGTGACGTTTAAATCATTAATTGGTGAGTGAAGTGAACCCATATGAATTTCAGATTCATCTAGCTTTTATAACTTATTCAAAAAGTTATTTGATTTATGAAGTTTATATAGATTAATTCCAGATGTATTGATTTCATATAGCTTTGTCAATATTTCTTTATTTTTGGTTGCGATATGACTTTTCATTATTGACAGAAGTCAACATTTATAAATTTCAGTTTTATCGACATTATATAACTTTTTCAATCAGTCTTTATTTTTGGTGACGTCTTAATCATTAATTGGTAAAAAAAGTAAACCCATATAAATTCCAGATTCATCTACCTTATATAACTTATTGACGAAATCTTTATTAGTTTGTTAGTAAAGTAGACTTATACAGGGAAATTTCTGATTTATTGACTTAATATAACTTTTTCAAACGGTCTTCTTTTTATGTGACGTTTAAATCATTAATTGGTGAGTAAAGTGAACCTATATAAATTTCTGATTTATTGACCTTATATAACTTTTCCATTTAGTCTTCATTTTTGGTGACGGTTAAATCGTTAATTGGTGAGTAAATTAAGCCCATATAAATTTCAGATTCATGAGCATCTAGCTTATATAACTTATTCAAAAAGTTATTTGATTAGTGAAGTTCATATATATTAATTCCAGATGTATTGACTTTATATAGTTCTGTCAATATTTCTTTATTTTTGGTGGCGATATGACTATTCATTGTTGAGTGAAGTCAACATTTATAAATTTCAGTTTTATTCACATAATATAACTTTTTCAACAAGTTCATTTTATTGCATATCCCGTGAGGTTGACATCAGTCTATAATTTACAAAGTGGACAATATAGGGAATCCCCAATCGAATCACTTTCATTAATTCATCTTTTTTAAGTTGCACTCAATTGGAGACCTATCGATCTAAGACAAATGACAAAAAAATAGCAACTAATAAACACAGACGCGACAAAAATAAGAGAAGACCTTTGAAATTTCCAAATGAAAATGAATTGCGCATTCCAAACTTCCGTTGTTCATAAACTTCCACCGAACACAACAAAAAGCACAGACGATAAAGAGTTAAGTGAAAAGTAATCTAAAGATCTTCATACTAAACACTTATTCGGCCATATATTTCGGAGTAAAGCTGGTAGTTGGGACCGCAAACAGCTTTATGGAAAGCGCTGGGGTGGCGTCACATAAATCAATAACGATGCTCTGTGCTCCCTCTCGTCTTCCCTCTCTGTCGGATTCACGGTTTTCTCGAAAATGAATAGTGGCTGTTTCGAAATGAATAAATTAGTCACGATTTCTTTTACGGTCCTCATGAATATTCATTGGTATCTAACTTGATTGACTCAGGGAATATTTTCTTTTTGACTCAATAACTTCTTTTTTTCCATTTATTTCGAATGAAAGATAAACAAATGAAATCGCCCGTGGAAAAAAAAACCAACATAGCTCTACTACTAATATTTCGAGGGTAATCAAATTTTGAACTTAGACTTGAAAAAATTCACACAATTTGATATGTTTTTGGAACTGCTTCCATATTTAATACGTTTCATTTGGAGATAAATCAATATTTTGAAAATTAGTTCAATGATAAATTCTTCAACTCTATAGAAATAGTCCGGAAAGCTATTAGGAAACATCAGTCTCACTGTCATTGAAAATTTTTTTGAAACCATTAGATTTCAATTCCACCTCTTAAAATACTCATTCAAAACCATTTTAGAACTATTTATATTCATTTTCGATCATGAAACAGTTTCAAACCCTTTGTCATTTCAAATACATAATATCGAAATTGTTTCTTGGGAGATGACATGGGTTGTTTTAAAACGTATTGACTAATAATTCTCCTTAAAATTGATGAGATGAAATTTTATATGGACCAATCCAATGAATAATCTGATATAAAATGCAGACTCCATTTAATGGTAACACCATTTTTCCGTGTTATTGTTTGCGGTAACACTGAGCGATATGTAATTGCTGAGGCTTGCATGAAATTATACATAGTTGATTTACCAGATTGTATTCTGATAGGACGTAATTTCAGTATAAACTCGACGGTGATTCGATTTTGATTGTTCCGAATGGAATTTAATTCAAATTTAATTGACTATCGTGGTGCATTTCTCTATAATGATAGGTTTCTCGATTGTCGGTACATCCCGTCAGGCCTAATATGGTTTGATCAGACACAATGAATACCTGTTTATATAGGTAAATAACTATGATATAAGAAAGAAATTGTTTCGGTGTGTCCTTTTACTTACTGAAATTTTAATAGTACTGTTCCCAGAAAAGATTTAACTAGAACAATCTCACAGGCGCTCATTGTTGGAATATAATTAGATTGTGGGCGATTAACGATGGAATTTCTGTATAAAATAAAAATAATAAAAAAATAAAAAACAAAGAATGATATCTAAAGAAAAGATACTTTGACTTTTCCAAATGTACATATATGCTCGATACACAGATATTATATGAGAATATGATTCTTTTTAATTGAATGCATTCTTAAATCTCTAATACGATCATCGTGCAGATTCAAAATAAGTAGTTGGTGTTCGTTAATTAAGTTAAGAGACCATTTCAAAAACACGAACAATACATTTGCTGTGTAGCAAGAAAATTGCACCAAGTATTTCAAGAAATAATGCAACATATCAGAAAAAAATCTCTATACAAAATTAATGCAGTATCCAAATAATTGCACTCCATTGAAAAAATTGTATCGAAAAAATTCCACAATATCAGAAAAATTGCACTATATTGAACATTCTTGCCTGAAGTATCAACAAGAATGCCTATAAAAATATTTAAGAACACTGACGTGTAGTCAGGGGCTTTTGGGCGCTCGTTCATCCACCTTCTCTTGAAAATTTTTTTGACAGCTGTCAGAAAAATTACTGTAGTCTTTTTTTAAATAAGCCGAATCATCTGTTACAGAAATATAAGGATTTTTTTTTTGATAATTCGCTAGAATCTTCTACGGTTTCTATGGTCTTGGTAATGGTAGTTTGAATACATTATTTTTCGTCTATGTGCGAAATTCCATTCAAATCGAATCAGTAGTTTCGAAATTATCAGGAACGGCCATATTTACGGATCCCCTCGTCTTATTTTGCTCATTGATGAACGTGATCTCGACTTCCGAAATCCAAACCTTCTCTGAAAATTTCTAGTATCTAGGTCTTTCCGTTCGAAAGTTATAATTTTCTATGGTTTCTATGGTTCTGGTCATGCGATCTGGACAAAATTTTAGGTTGAATACGTCATTCTCCATCTGAGTGCAAAATTTCATCTTGATCGAATCAGTAGTTTCGAAATTATCAGGAAAACAAAATTTCGAACGGCCATATTTACGGAACCCCTGGTCGAATTAAGCCCAATTACAAACTCAACCGCCGCATTCGAGATTTGAAACAACCCTGAAAACTTAAGGTTTCTTGGTCGTTCCGTTCGAGAGTTAGAGTGTATAGGACCGGACAGACAAACTTGAATTTTTCGACGGATTCATCATCAGTGAGTCGAACCTTGTTGATTGAGAACATTTTTGGCTCAAAATGCGAAAAATATAGACATCGTGAAGAAATGATATAGTCCTCGTGTAGTAGGTAGAACGATCGCTCAAAAATTAACGCAGTTGAAGGAATGGAATTGCACTGGGTCAGGAAAATATCGCACCAGATCAAAAAAAGATGTCTTCAACGAATTACTCCTGTACCAAAAAAAAATTACACTGAATTGAAAAGAATTGCACTTCGAAAAAAAAGTCGGTAGCGAAAAAATGGAACTATACCTACTCGAAAATAATTACGGGTAATCAAAGAAATAGCACTATTTCCAAAAAATTTGCACGATATTAGAAGAATTGCACTGTATCGAAAAATACTGCACTACCCTTATCAGCAAAAATTTTCATAAACAGTTAACGCAGTGAGAAAAATGGAAAATTATAGAGAAAGTAGCACGTTATCAGAAAATATTGCACTATATCATCAAAAAATTTCCATATAAATTAACGCAGTTGAATGAATGGCAAAAAAATTGAACTGTATCAAGAAAATATTGCACCAGATAAGAAATAATCTTACACTTCGGAAAATTTACTTGAATAATTGACGCAGTGGAAAATATGGAAAACTACAAAGAAAATAGCAGAGAAATTGCATCATTTCCAAAAAAATTGCACCCAATCGAAAAAAATGCACAGTTTCAGAAAAAAATACACCGTAGCAGAAATTCTACATTTTTCAAGGAAAACTGAACTTTGTCGGGAAAATCCTGTTTCTGCGTCAAAAAAGATTGCTGATATCTGAATGAATGAATTCCTTCAAATTATGGAAATGTTTCTGGATTATATGCAGCTTTTCATGGAAAAACTTAATTTTCAATTTGTGAATTAACCCAGTTTTGACTTCTCAAGCGCGAATTCCATTCTTGTTTGGCAATCACCTAATCGATTTCTTATTCAGTCTTGTGGTATTTCATTTATGTTGAGAACCACAGAAGATAAATGGAAGAAGAGTTCCATCAGGAAAATAATGCAAAATAAAATGAATTCTGGAACGCATCCGCATCAGCAGCCTCATCGAGCCGAAGATCCTCCATTTCCTTCTACCTCGAACATCCCTACCTTACAAGAGCAACAAAACACGGGTGGGGGAAAAAACAACCCGTCACACAGGTACCGATTTCAAATTTGGCGCCGCGACGAGGCCATCATGATATGGGCCGGTTCTGCTTAACTCCACCTAGAACACTTAGTTTCTGTCAGAAAACTGTCAGACCCGCACGGCCCACGAATTTGTCAAAACCCCTTAACACCGCCCCTGTTCTCCCGAGCGTCGATTTCATTGGCGGAGTTTTGTAGTTTCCCGTGTATGATTAAGTGATTAACTTCATGCATAACGGGCCGCGTTGGATACTAGCGACTCTTTCTGAGTTTGCGGGAATATCCTGAACTAAATAGTTTATAAAGTTGAGCTTTGAAGTTCACATCGTGGAAGGTGAGCCAAAACATTATTTTGATTCTTTGGGAAGAACGGAAAAACCAGGTGGTACGGCTATGCACGATTTGTTATTGATTGCAAATTTTTCAACCTTTTCGTATTTGGACTTGAACAGAGCTTTTTTATAGATTTCAGATGAAAATTTCAGGGTTCCAACAAACTACGAACTTTCTCCATTCGAAAAAGTAGAAAGGGGGTTATTTCAGGGAATTATGGTGGATATATCGCCCTTCAAGTGTGCTGAAGTTTTTTCTTCAGGTTGCATGGGAATTTTTAATAGAAATATATTTTCTTCAATGTTTCAAGATCTACCATATTAGAAAACCGGTCAAATGAGGTGACATTGTCTTTATAGGGGTACTTTAATAAAGAGTAATATTTCGTTGAATCATCTCCCAAAATTATATCCAGTGGCAAACAGCGTCAGTCGAAAAACTGAAGTTCTGCCATTATTATGTCATGTTTTGTAAATATTCTAAAAGAATAAGTCAAACTGACACTGTACAAAATTGAAAAATTATTCATGGGTTTTACATTTTTTTTCACAATTGCTGTTATTCAAGATAGAGTGCTTTTTAATTGAACTCATTTCATGTCAAATTCGAAACGTTTGTTTGAAATTAATTAGTTGATACATCATGTCATCATATCATTTTGATAATATTTTTGGGATGAGATTGATAGTTTGAGTACTTTTATTTTTACTTGTAACCAAAGGAAGTGCCAAATTCCCGTTCTTTTTTTTCTTATAGGATATAAAGTTTGATATGAGATAGTTCATTGACATCCAATTCTTACAACAAATGATATAAAGGGTAACTTTGATAGTCTATGATTTATATCGGAGAGGCTTCAAGCTTATAATATTTATTGAGAGTGAGGGAATATAGATGACAATAACAATATAATAATACTACTGTTTTAGACCCGAAACATTCGGTGTGATGAAAAGTATACAGTGCCTCTCAAAATCATCCAAATTTTTGTAAATTAGAGCAAATACAAAATTTCACATTATTTTTATACCCTAGATGTCTTCATTAGGCAAAGTTCGAATATGTTTTACATTTTTTTAGGTAAAACTAATTATTGAAGTTTTAGTTCAATTCACGATTTATTCAAAAAATTAATCAATGCCAGCCCATTTGGCGATATTTTTTTAATTTAATAAAAGTTGAACATATAAAAATGAAAGGAACCAAGATTTTCACGTTATTTTGAGAAAATGGAAGCAATGTTGTTCTCGAGTATAAGAAAACGATAAGATTCCGTTTTTCCGCTTAAAACAATTCTTATGGTATGAAGTATTAGGGAATTAGCTGAATAGCTATACTCAATAAATACGAAGGAAAAGGAAAAATTAGAGAGAGATAAGATATAAAGATAATATAAGAAACCATATGGAACATCAATATGGAAAAACCAAAGATATTAACGAGGAAGGACAACGCTATTGCAAAAAAAAACATGTAGGTACTAATTGTTTTATATATTTTTTCCTTACAAAAATTGATGCACTATCGAATAAATTACACTATAAAGCAGAAAATTGCAGTTTAACTCAAGCCAAAAATTTCACACTTCGGAAATTGCACCGTATCTAAATAACAATCTCTAGAAAAACATCTCAGATCATAAACCTTACCTTATATATAAATTTGAAGCGAATTAAATGGAGAAATAATTTTCAATGAAAATATGACAAGCACTGATTTTTCTTATTTCTTAAATGATGTAGGTATAATTTTTAAATTCGACTCGTTTCTCACATAAGGATTACCTAATACTCTATATTTATTAAATTTTTCTGATCAATGAGTGAAACAAGTTGATTAAATGGAGTATAAATAGTTGACATTTTGCCAATGTTCTCAGAAGTAAATGGAATATTTTGTTAATTCTATATATTTTCAGCCGTCAGTGAAATCAGTTTGACGATATACTTTCGAATAAAACAAAACAAATAAACAAACAAAGAAATTCAATGAATTATGTAGTTTTCTGTGAATATTCATTGAAATGTTATTAACTTTAATAGTAGGTAGGTAATCCCAATTTGGAACAACTCTTATAATAGATAGATCTTTGCGGTGTTCGATACAAGGTTTAATGTTTAATAATAGATTTTTTCGTTAATTCGAATAAGGTTTTCAACTACATATCTAATATGCAAAAAAATTCTTACATTCGGCAATTGTTTCTCTCCTTGAAAGCTGTCAATATTTCGTATTCCGAAATATTGTGCATAAAAAAACATCGACCTAGGCATAGTTTTTACCTCTCCCAGAAGTATTTGTAATCCAATATTTAGTTCCGTTATATTTGGTGCTCTGATTTCCTGATAGGTATTTATGTAACGGATTTCGAGAGAAAAATTCTTTCAGGTGAAGTCAGATTAAAAAAAAAATTGAAATAGGGACAGAGAAAATATAATATGAAGTGTTTTCTTTCATTCGGTTCACTCGGATATCTCTTAACTTCTTTAAAAATACTGAAAAAATTCAAATGGTTGTTCCCTGGACTATTTCAAAAATATTTTGTTCCTTGATGGTTTTTGAAAAGCCGCTTTGTTGCGGAGATACACAGTGAAAAAAAATTTCGACTAAACTAACTTTGATGTTTTTGTGATAATTAATATTGCTGAAATGAAAATATGGCGTAAACACTGGGTTCGAAGAAAAATTTTTAATGCGTTGTTATCTGAAATCGGAACACCTGGATGTTACTACTGAAAAACTGAAAGTTGAATGTTGGAGCGTTTGAAGTTGTCTTCCGATGTGGAGTAATGAATATAAATAATAATAAGGTGCGACTTCATAAAATCCTTGTGAAAGAATATTTAGAACCCATTTTATCGGTGTTACAGATCAAATACCCTTCCCATCATTTTATAAGCTCCTACTTTCGTCTCCCATAAAAAGAAATTGATCAAATCGGATTCACCCACATCGAGCACATAAGAATCAATAAAACAATGAATATAAAATCCGAAACAGAGCAGATATGAATTGAACAAACTCGATATTGCAGTAAAACGCTTCATCCCCATACTTTCCAACAAAGGACAGAAAATAAGGAACGAATTCAAGTAAATCCAGCTGATATTTATCAGTTTTTGTCTCTTGCAGAACGATTTCTGATCTCTTTTTTATATTCCAGGCCATTCCTCCGATCTCTCACTCACGCCAGAGCCTTGTTTCTTTACAACATCGTCTCTTACATTATTCATTACGGACACCTCTTCCCTGTTTGCCGCTATTTCAGGATTACGAACTTCTTCAGGACGAGATAGCGGCTCGGTTTTCGTCGAAAATGTATAAACCGAAATCCCCAACATCATATTGCAGTTGGAAAAGTATTTTTCCGGAATAATGTGGTTGGACTATCTCACAGAGTTCGAAGTTGGGTAAAAATCTTCCGCGGTGAATAAAATGAGAAATAAAAAGTTTTTCACAAGTGAAATCATACATATATCTATATGTTTCGTTACGCTGTTCGTTTCACAAACAACTGGTTAGAGGGTTAGACTATTTTTTAACATAAATCTCTTCAATGTTTGTAACTCTTCCATTTATCCTTCAATTTTGATGTAACAAATGCCTGAATTTTGTGACATTTTTGCACTTGTTTGACTCTAGTCTTGTGAAAAATAAAAAGATGCACAAGAAAAAACTGACTGCACATGAATAACACATAATTCATGCATTTGTGCCATCAAAATCGAGTAAGTAATGAATTAGAGAACTAGGAATTGTGCTAGTTTGATCGCACAAAAAAAAACATGGGTTCGAACGAGAATAAAACAAATACATCGGGGTTAATAGTGATAATTTGACCTACATTAAATAAAATTGAGTGATGTGAATTCAAATTTCCATATATTTAATGCAAAAAACATAATTCTCTTTGTGCTATTTGAGACTTTTTGGAATATAACATATTTATTTAAAAATAAATTAGTTGTAATCATCAATGCATAAACAACCTTATGATAGGTATAATTATTTTCAAGAAATGGGTTTTCTCCGATATTTTGTCGTTTTAAAACAAATTTGCAAAACATTCCACAAATTTTCGGGCAAATTTTCAAGTAACTACATAGAATAGTACAAGCTGTGAAATCAATGAATTTCCGTAACTCACTCAACTAAATCTAGTAGGTTTTTTTAGAAGCTGAAAATTTGCTGCAGGTAATTTAATGCTTGGAATTTACATGTGACCTTCAAATTCAACACTTTCCAGGCAACCCTTGCTATGGTTCTAAACCGAAAAATTATTGTTTGGTTATTCCTGAATGCCTTCTTCAATGGTAAACCACATTTCACAAGTGAAGCGAGGACACCTATTCTGTACCTCCCACATCGAACTTAGGACGTTGGACAATTTTGAAAAAGTTCTGTGGAGGTACCCTTTCCCGAAACTAATTATTTTCAACAAAATTCAGTGTTTTTACCCACATTTCCGGAATATTTACATTTCGATAACTTCAAACACATATCTAGTCATTAGAAATTAAGAAAAAAAACAAAACGATCAGGTTTTTTCGAACATGTTCTTATGATGTGTGAATTAATGAATGATTTCGGTAATTTTCGGATTTCCATAGCTATCACATATATTTCTTACCTTCATTATTATAGGTGTGTAACAGCTGTTTATTCGTGAACATTAGTTGCTAAATATAACTTTATAATATCCGGTATAGGGCAGGCAGAAGTTCAACCATAACTTGAGGCTATATTTAGTGAATATGAATGTTCAAACTGGAAGAAATTGAATGAACTTGTACCTCTAGGAGATTCCAATCAAGAAACCAAGATTATTAATAGAGAACTTTCACTTTCAGAGCTTCATAGTCAGCGAACTTTTTTCGAAAAATAATTTCGGACCCACCTTAAACAAACACAACCATTTCGGCAAATACGATCATAACCAAATCCGTAATTACGTTAGAAATATGTGTGAAGCCTGCGATTCTTTCGTTCGAGGTCCGAATACGCCGGTTGGGTTCGTAAATGAGCGAAATCCAACAGAGCATTTCGTAGATATAGCCATCTGATTTTCCCAATAATTCGAAAATATACCAATGTCCATTTGAAATCTCGTGAGGATCGTATCACTAGAAGAATAAAAAAAATTCAAAAACTTCGGAATCTCAGAAACAATTTACCTTATCCTGCTGGAAGTTTGAGTCTACATATGAGACAAAAAGAGTGATTCAGCTTCACAGGTGTCCCAAGTGAAAAGGAAATTGAGTTTTTCTGATCTTCCATTGAGAAATTTAATATATTCTGTGATCCCATCTCTTGAAGTGTAGGTGAATAACGATATCTCTGCTAGTTTTTCCTACAGGGAAAATTCTCCCTGTTTGTTTCACCAGATGTTGGACCCCATTTGCTAGTTCGGAAGTGCTGAAATCGCCAAAGGGCTGAGCAATGATTCACATCCCAATCAACTCAACGATAACAAATCGCGCTTCAATGAAAAATCCATAAATAATAAATAATTCGCACCTCGCACAATGGAAAATTAATTATTACCGATCCAGGAGAGCGAGACAGGAATCGCAGTCTGAATCACCGACGAAAGGAACCGCAAATGAAAACAAATGAATTTCGTGAAAAATCATCCATCATTCCTAACAGGAAAATGATGGGAAGTTATCGTCCCAACAACAGCCTCTTTGTGTCGGCTACCGTAATTTCGCGACTCCAAGGTGTTGCCTGAAATTATCGAATGTTATTAATGAAGCTAAGATTGAACTGTAATTAGATTTAGAGGGAAATAATAGCTGCCGTACTGCGGGAAAGATCATTAATAATCGTTCGGTGAACGTAGGGAGAGCGGAGAGACCGAGGGAGTTGTGTTCGGCAGTTTTGGTGTGCTAATGAATTTTTATTTCGAATTCTTTTTCGAAATGATGATTTTTAGGGGTAGGGGATCTTCCGTCCACCCGTCTGTCCATTTTGCACGAAGACTGTTGACTATATAATGAACCATTGATAGGCATTGGAAAATTTGGTTGAAAAAAAATAGTACTGGACATACATGTAAATGAAAAATGTAAAAAAATAACACTGCATATAAGCATGTAGGACAGGTGTTGAAAAATTATGTCAATGTTTCAAAATTACCTTTTCATTGAAGTCAATAATTGTTGGTGAGATATAAAGTTTAGAAGTCGTCAAACGTGTATCCCTTCCTCTTAAACTCTCCAACTTTTGAGTGGGAAATTTTGGAATGAATTCAAGCTAGGGAAACTCAAGAAATTCAACTAAAATTGATTGGATGTAGGAAAATGTTCCGCTCGTTTTTTGAGCGCTCGTACTACATACACAAGGGGTATATCATTTCGTCACGATGTATGTATTTTTCGAATTTTGAGCCGAAAATGGTCTCAAACGACTATGTTCGACTCACTGATAACGAATCCATCGGAAAATTCGAGTCTGTCCGTCCGGCCGGCCCTCCGACCGTCCGTATACACGATAACTCTCGAACGGAATGTCCTAGAAACTTGAAATTTTCAGGGTAGCTTCAAATCTCGAATGCCGCGGTTGAGTTTGTTATCGGGCAATATTCGCCCAGGGGTTCCGTAAATATGACCGCTCGAATTTTTGTTTTCCTGATTATTTCGAAACTATAGATTCGATCGAGGTGAAATTTTGTACGCAGATGAAGAATAACGTATTCAACCTACATGCAGAATTTTGTCCCGCTCGCATGACCAGAACCATAGAAACCATGAAAAATTATAACTTTCGAACGGAAAGGCCTAGAGACTTGAAATTTTCAGGATAGGTGTAGATCTCGAATGTTGCGGTCAATTTCATCAATGAGCGAAATTAGACTAGGGGTTCCGTGAATATGGCCGTTTGAAGTTCAGTTTTCTTGATAATTTCAAAACCATTGATTTGATCGTGACGAAATTTTGTATTTGAATTGAGAATGATATATTCGAGCTACATTTTTTCCAGATCGCATGATCAGGACCACAGAAACCATAGAAAATCATAACTTTCGAACGAAAAGGCCTAGGGACTTGAAATTTTCTGGAAAGGTTCGGATCGCGAATTTCGCGATCACTTTCATCAATGAGCCAAATTAGACTAGGGGTTCCGTAAATATTGCCGTTCAAACTATATTTTTTCTGAAGGTTTCGAAAATACTCATTGGATTGAATTGAAATTTCGGACATATATAAAGAATAATGTATAATTTTGCCAGATCGCATTACCAAGACCATAGATACCGTAGAAAATTCTAGCGAATTATCGAAAAAGGAAATGGTCACCAAAGCACTGACGTGAAGTCTGGATTTTCGAGTTGGTTTGAAATTTTCTTTGACAGCTGTCAAAATCTTTCCAAGTGGTTTCTAAAACTGAAGAATGCGAATCTACCTACAAGGTCCATGTACGAGCGCTCAAAAGCTCCTGCCTTCACGGCAGTGCTTTTCGTAATTTTTTGAATAAGAGCGTTATAATTTTGCTCGATTATTAGTGATTAACGAATTTTGAGAAATTTGAAACGATTAGGTTGGACTCGTGGAAGAATTCGGGGTTGTATTTAACTATGTCCGTCCATCCGTACAAACGATAACTTCCGATAGAAAAGGCCTAGGATATACAGTTTCGAAATTTTCAGTCAACGTTCAAGGTCTGAATGCACTCGTAAATGGGCGAAATCCGTTGAAGTAAAATAGCCATCTGAATAATTTTTTTCCTCTCAATATTTGAAAAAATACCGATCCGATGGAATTGAAACTCACTGATAGTTACTTGTTAGGTAACAATTGGCCATATCCTGCTGACATTTTGTTTCTATTATAAATAAAGCATGGTTGAAAACAATAATATACAAATTCAGTTTTACGTGAAGAGAAAATTGAATTTTTCTAATATGGTGTTGAGGATGATAATTCTGTGATTCCATCTCGTGAAGTTCATGAAAATAAAAATGAACGGACATTATTCGTCACTCTGACAGCTGGTTTTATTCATAGAAGTTTACGCGAAATTTGTCAAAATCTGACAATTTCGGATGAAAATATCGTGAAATATGGCAATTTAAACGTGGAAACTTGGCGAATACGATTATACGATTCGCTAATTTCAGATCATTTCCTTATATTTTCTATAATTTCAAAGTACAATTACACTGTTCTGGCGTAGAATTCAAAGAAGCGCGAAAAAGCTTCTGATTTCACGTCAGTGCTTTTCAAATTTTACTAATGAATTTTTTTTTCTCGAAGTATGAATTTCTGAGACTTGTTGCCTTTACAAAGTACTTATTTGCTTTTTTGAAGTTCGAACCTGACCTAGTCGTTATCGGTGTATTGCTAAAAAAAAACTTTCAAAAATGAGTTTTATAATTTGTTATAGGATAAGGATATATTCGACTTTCGAATTCCAATGATCCAAATGGAGATATAAAATACAAATACTCACATGATAATTCACATACAAATACATAACAGAATAATCTAAAAATATCACAGAATATCCAAATACATATAAGGGGGATATTTACTATAAAATACCCACAATCATCGTTATTATCGCTTATAAAAAAAGGTAATTTTCCAATAAAAGTTGTGTGGCAATGACTGAATTTTGCTGAAAAGCTATGAAAACTGCAGTAGGGTGCATATTTCGGGAGGTACAGAATTTTCTTACTTACTTTTTTTTCTATAGACGATAATATCGATGATGAGGGGTGGGTGAATTGAAATGAAGTAACCCTCTTCTGCATCTTCATATGGTTAGAGTTTTTTCAGAGTATATTGTTTGGCTGAAGTGGTGAAATCAGAATGTGAAATTTTGCTATCAATTTTCTGAGAATTGTATCAACTGTTTTGTACGTCTGGAAGCACCTCTAGTCGGTTATCTGCAACAACAAGTTGATGGAATTAGTCATAATTTGTCTTCTTGGCACCGATGAAACCGAGGAGGTGAGGAAGTGATTTTCCAGAACTTCAGAAAATGCCATTCATCCCACAGTGATACAATAATTAGAAAGTCACTGGAAGTATACAGCGACAATATTAAAATACTTACACAACAATCTCAGAACTTATCTCTTAAAACTCGAGAGAATATTAAAAACTTTCAAATGAGTTGATCCTTGCATTTATTCGGGATAAGAATTCTGAAAGTCCGGATGAAATTGGGAATTAATCCACCATATTTCGAACTATTTAAAATAATATCATTATTCACATGAAAACGCGGAGAAGATAAATATTCTCGAAGATTTCGGAAAATAAAACAATCATCTGAAAGTACCAATCTAATTTTTCTTGAGATTACAGAATTCACTGATCAAGTGTATTTTTGAGAATTACTCAGTAAAACCTACGAGTTATAAAAACACGTTCCCGATACGCATAGCTTAAATAGTTCGCTATATCGCTTGTGCTTACTCTTTAAGATCATAAGAAATGATTTTTATCTGATCAACGTGAATATTCGCGACACAAACAGGTGCTGAAGAAAATGGAACAAAATCTATTATCGGTATCGAATAAAGTCGGTAAAAATAAAAATTGTATCCGACTTGGCAAATGATTGCAAGCAAGACCTAGTTATTCGCTCTATCTAAAAAACATGAATCATTTGGAGCAGACTCCGGTTTCAAATATTTCATGGAAGCTTCCAAAAGACATTAATTTTATCTATTACCTCTCAAATGACTTCGAGGAGAAGGAAATTTATGTTTATCGACTTCAAACGCGATTTTTAAGAACGTTCTACCAAACTAGTTGATCTACATGTCATGGTTGATGAATATGACCTTGAGATCCACATTAATAATATATACGTTTTCTTCTTTCTTCAAAAAATAAATAACTATCTCGAAAATATCTCAAAAGTTTTGTGACGAAATTTACATTTTTCTGGTACATGAAAGTAAAACTTCTACATCTCATCCACCCACATCCACCGGAACGTCAACAGATTGCTGCAGAAGACAGGAATCCGTCTTATTGTATTCGCGTTCCGTTCGCCCGAAATTTTAATTAACGTTTCAAATAACGCCGTGATTATAATCTCCGGAAGAGCGCGGAGGCAGGAAATGTCAACGTTGACGAGAAAACGAGATTACCTTAATACCCATCCTCTTTGTTCCTGACTGACAGCGAGATTATGATGCAGAATGTATAATTCTTGTATCCGTCTTCAGAATAATAATATTCTATTTTTATTGAATTAAGTTATTGATATTAAGATTTTTCTGTTGTTACCACTTCTTCTTAGATGGTACCTTTTTTGTTCTCTTCAAAGAATTTCAAGCCATTATTCATATTCATATTTTTTCCAAAGCCAAATACCTTCGAAATCAAGAATTTTGCGTCGGAGACGCACCCTGTGTTCCGATTTTGTTTCCATATTTCAGCCTTTAAAAGGACATATGCCGGGTTGCGTTATCACAACTAATTAACGGTTTTTTTCGATTTGCCATAGACTGCCGCCCCCATAAATCATCCTTTCCCCACGTAGCGTCTCCGATGTGTCCCTTGCTCCGAGAAACTGTTTCAAATCGGATGATCTCATTAAAATTCCCGGAGAAAAGAACGAAAATAAGCCGCCTACGGTTCTCCTTCTTCTATCTATTCAAATCTCGGTCGGCATCCAGGATGACAAAGGAGGGACAATATGCGGAATCGAAGCCCGGGAACGTTCCATTATGCCGTCTTGCGTCATGCTCTCGCAGACGCCGAACACCCTTGTTTCATTTACTGATTCGTGATGGGGTTTGCGGGGGATCGACAACTGGGTGGATTCGGGCCTAAATTGGACATTATCTGGCGCTTTTTGTCCCTTGTTTCGTCGGGTTTTCAGGGGGACGGAGTGAATCATGGGGGACCGGGGAGATTAAACGGAATTCGTGCTTAGTCGGTTATTTTCGAAGGAACTTTCTCTTATGTTTGTTGGATTTATTTTCTTGAATACCGAATTTGGTATATCTGAACTTGGTAGACTTCAACAGATACCGTGAAAATTTACAGGTCAAGTTAGCACAACCATTAAGGTACCAACGATCGGAGTTATTGAGGATTTTGGGAGCTTGCAATTTTGAACCACAAAAATTGGAATTCGCAAGGGAAAAACAGGCATCGTACATGAATCAAATAAATTCCATTTATTTTATCAAAATTGAATAATGAATGAAAAAATCAAAAATCGTGCCAGCTCGCCTGGAAAGCAAGCACAGGCATCAGATATTTGAACCATATTGCCGGTTGGGCTAGCAAATAAAAAACGATAAAAAACAAAGGTAGAAGCACAAAAAAAATATCTTCGTTCATAAATAACTCCAAATATGCTAATATGCGCATAATTCACGCGTATGTTTAATTAAAATTTTCATAATAAATAAAAAAGTGGAGACGCACAAAAAGCGCACGCTCCACACATATTTTTTATAAAGTGTGACCGTGGGTTGAACCATCGAACGTTCAGGATTGATTTTTCCGGAAAAAATAAGACTTTTCATTCTCCTAATCGTGCCTAAACTTGCTTTGTTTTGGAGATCAAGGATGCCAATATTTTCAGAAAAAAATTATAAAAAGCACTGCCGTGAATTCAGGAGCTTTTGAGCGCTCGTTCATCCAATTGGTAGGTAGATTCGCATTTTTCAGTTTTAGAAACCAATCGAAAAAAAATTGACAGCCGTCCAAAAAAATTTGAAACTTTATTTTTCATTTAGGAAACCCCTGGTGTAAGGAGAGAGCTCAAAAAGAGTTTTTGATGAATTGCAATTTTGGCTAATTTTGATAAAACTTGGGATGCTTATTTGCTGAAATAAGGGCTCTTAAATATCACAAGAATTGAATCATTGATTCCAATAACTTCCCACAAGTTAATCTAATTGACATTGGGACAAATCATTGTACACCACAGTTTTTTCGTAAGTTTATCCCCTATTTTGGATTCAGCTATTGAAATCATTAATTTTTGCTCTCTTCAATTTTTGTCGTATTTCGCTTATTTTTGAGAAAAAAGAAAATTACGAAAAGCACTGCCGTGAAGGTAGGAGCTTTTGAGCGCTCGTACATGGACCTCGTAGGTAGATTCGCATTCTCCAGTTTTAGAAATCAATTGAAGGAATTTTCGACAGCTGTCACAAACATTCTGAAACTTAGGCGAAACTCCAGACTTGTCAGTGCTTTAGGTGACCAATTTTTTTTCGATAATTCGCTAGAATTTTCTACGGTATCTATGGTCTTGGTAATGCGATCTGGGCAAAATTTCTCACGTAGTTTGAATACATCATTCTTCATATATGTGCGAGAATTCATTTCAATCCAATAAGTATTTTCGAAATTATCAGGAAAAATATAGTTTGAACGGCTATATTTACGGAACCCCTAGTCTAATTTTGCTCATTGATGAAAGTGATCGCGAAAAATCCGAACCTATCATGAAAATTTCAATTGCCTAGGCCTTTCCGTTCAAAAGTTATGATTTTCTATGGTTTCTATCGTTCTGATCATGCGATCTGGAAAAAATGTAGCTCGAATATATCATTCTCAATTTAAATACAAAATTTCGTCATGATCAAATCCATAGTTTTGAAATTATCGAGAAAACTGAATTTCAAACGGCCATATTTACGGAACCCCTGGTCTAATTTTGCTCATTGATGAACGTGACCGCGACATTCAAGATCCACACCTATTCTGAAAATTTCGAGTCCTTAGGCCTTTCCAGTAAAAAGTTATAATTTTCTATGGTTTATATGGTTCTGGTCATGCGATCTGGACAAAATTTTGCATGTAGCTTGAACACCTCATTCTCCATTTGAATGCAAAGTTTCATCTCGATCGAATCTGTAGTTTCGAAGTTATCGAGAGAACAAAATTTTGAACGGCCATATTTACGGAACCCCTGGTGGAATTCTGCCCATTAACGAACTCAACCGAGGCATTTGGTATCTGAACCTACACTGAAAATTTCAAGTCTTTAGGTTGATGCGTTCGAGAGTTATCGTGCTCACGGCCGGACGGACAGACTCGAATTTTCCGACGGATTCGTCATCAGTGAGTCGAACATAGTCGATTGAGACCATTTCCGGCTCAAAATTCGAAAAATACAGACATCGTGACGAAATGATATAGCCCTCGTGTAATTAGTACGAGCGCTCAAAAATCATGTAAGCATACTAAAAACTGGCTACGCACATAAATTGGGCATAATTGAGGCGATTGAGTCAAATATGAGTTACAAAGAAAATAATAAAAAAGTAAAAGCGCACAAAAATAACGGGATATACACATAGACCATATTATACGTTTATACGATCATACGTATACCTACTTTTTTGTTCGATTGTGCCGAAATGGTGATGTTAGCTTGATGGGAGTGCAAGTTAGCCAAATTCATAATAAAAAGAAGTAGAGGCGTACAAAAATCGGCTTCACAGAATATCACAAAGAACCGGAATTGCCTTCAAAAATCTAAAAGTATAACAACAAAAACATAAATATAGATGTAATAAGTCGATTTACTCGACATCTGCTTCTCATTTGTGACTAACTGAAAAACAAACAACAGAAAGGACACAAGAATTGCCCTTGATCTTGATACATCTGCTGAGAATTCTACTGAAGGTTGTTTGAATTACCAATGTTTCTTTATATGACAAGATCAGGTGGAAATATGTTTTCATCGAATTTTTTCACGCTCCACATTGTTTTATTTTGAAGGAAATTCCAACCAATGAAGTATTTTTCCCAACACCTAAAGCACCGCCATTTCGGCCCTTATCATGAAATGAGCGATTTCAATATGTCACAGATATTCCCAGCAGTATCAACATGAAATTTTTCTCATGCCCTACAATAACGAAAAAAATTCACTGACGTTCTTCTCGACCATACATCAAATCCATCAATGCCACATGCATGAATAACGTGAAAAGAAACGCATCAAAAACCCAATCAATAATCGTGACATCCCTCAGCAACCCTTAAACGAAAAATTGAATAAAGCGCAGATAGGAGGGTCAGATCTGACGCTCCGCATTCCGATGGACCATTAAACCATTAAAACATCCACAGTATATTGTTTTGCGATCCGAAGGTCCCCCAATCACGGGCCTCGCCTTTCGCTTACATTTTCCCGTTTTAATTTCATGAATATTTTAGCATGGTGAATGAAATTCACAAAGCATTCTGATTTCGACGGGTTTCCCCGGGCTAATATGCAAACACTGCGTCCCAAACCACAGTCGGTATTAAAAAAGTCCCTTTTGTATAGAAACGCTATGAGAAACCTACCCTTCGAATATCATATTGACATGACAGCACCTTAATGATACTTCCCCTCGAGTGGCGTTTAGGATGTGACCCATCCACTCAACGTCGCCGAAGACGCTCACATCCTGAAGGCGGCGAGGCTGTTTTGTCCCACATGACACCGACCCCGCCAACTGTGCCTGAGACACTGACAAATGACGAACTGTCACCGGGAAAGAAGACTAATATGGCCGCGCTGGAGCAATTCCTCTATGCCGGATGGATTCAATGCGACACACACGGCCATTTTCGAAAATACTCTCTCAGCGTTCACCTACCCTTCATTTTTTTTTCTCTTTGAGAGCGACAGTCGACAGTCGTTGCAGCCGCGGAATCACACGGAATATTTCCGTTTTTATTATAATGGAGGTGCTAATGCTTTAAATTAATTAGCATTTCGTGGGGTGATTAAGTGGTTGTCGTAGGTTTGAAAGGCTCCTTATATGGGGGCGAAGTTTCTATGTATAAGAATAGAATGAAGGTGTCTGGTATAATTGAATCCTGAAAGGAAATTTCAACACTGAAAACCTACGAAAAGATCATCCCCCATTTATAATATCAAGCTGAGTAGTATTTAAAAATTTATTTAATGAGAATTATGTACCAGGTGTTTATATTTTACTCAATAGCTATCTCAGTGGATATTGGTACTACAAAAACGTTTGAATGGGCAAATATGAAGTATTTTTCATGGGCATTCAGAATTCAGTACTTACTTGGAAATGCGAAAACGTATCGTAAACCAAAAAATGTCATGTAAACTGGTATTTTTCAAATGGAACACCCTGTATATCATTTTCCTAATCGGTGGAGCTCTTTCTTCTGATTTCAAATATACAGGGTTTCCCAGAATGAATGGATAATCCTGTAACACTGTATACAAGAGATATTGGACTCTATCTATCCCCACTAGAAATATTTTTTTTTTCAAAATAATAATTTCTTGCACACCACGTTGCGTTTCTGTGTATAACGCTCACTAGTGGATCAAATCCATCAGTTTCATCATGTTGAAATATTCTTCATTGAATTACCTATAGATATATGCTGAAAACCATATAGATACCTGTTGTAACTTTTTTAGAAAAAAATATCCAACTTCAAATTTCATCATAAAATGTGATCGATGTAAAAGTTTGATCGTTCATGGTGGAAATAAAATTTGAAAAAGCCTGTGCGGCCAACTCATTGGCGCCTTTCATGTAAATTTAAAAATGTTACAATACATCTTCATAACTTATTTCACCATGAAGAAACTGATTGATTTGATCCACTTGTGAGCGTGATACACAGAAACGCAACGTGATGTGCAAGAAATCATTATTTTGAAAAAAAATATTTCTAGTGGGATAGATTTTTTTTTAACTTTTTTCAGAGAGTCCAATAGCTCTACTATACAGTTTTACAGGATTATCTATTCATTCTGGGATACCCTGTATATACTTTATTGAGGTTATCTTTGTCAGTTTTAGAAAAATATGGATGTTTTCGTCTAAAGCTAAGGCAGCTGCAGAACTTCACACGACAAAAAAAAATTACAATATGTGGATAAGCAGAAACGGAATCATTCTCTTGCCTCCTAACATTCTCGACTTGAACCATAAGATACTTTTTTATGGGGATATTTAGAAGTTTATATGGACCTTTCTCGAAATATTGAAAGATATTCAAATCAGAATGAAGGAAGGAATTGATAATCTCAACAACCAACCAGAAATATCAACTCAATAAAAAGATATCGATTGTGTGTAAATAAATAGGGACCATTTGAACACTTAATTCAAATTGTTGTTAATGAATAAATGAAATAAATACCGGTTGTTCTATTATCCACGGCTACTTTGATTTAAAAGTCAGCAGAGTCACCTAGCGTTCTACAGCTGCCTTAGATTTAGACGAAAATCTATATTTTTAGAAATCTGACAAAGAAAACCTCAATGAAATATATATGTTTGAAATCAGAAGAAAAAGCTCTACCGATTAGGAAGATAAATTGCAGGGTGTTCCATTCAAAGAATACCAGTTTACATAAAATTTTTAGTTTAACGATGCTTTTTTCCATATTTTAGTACTGAATTCTGAATGACCATAAAAAATACTTCATATTTGCCAATTTAAACGTTTTTTTAGGACCAATATTTACTGAGATAGCTATTGAGTAAAATATAAACAATCACCCTGTACATAATTCAGTTTAATATTCGAATTTTGAATTTCAATTGATTGCCTGACTCTTAGTTCTCAGGATTCACATTGATCATTCCGAATCAAATATATTTTTTTATGAAATTTCCTATTACCTGAAAAATAATTGTGAAAATACCGACATTGAGAAAGTTATATACTTATATACAGGGTGTCCGGGAAAATGTGGGAAATCTCTCGGATTCAGATAAAACATAAAAGAATAAAAAAATAATCCCATAATTTTTTTTCCTAGCGGACCTCCCTACAAAGATACGGCTTCCTAAATGACGCCACTGGAAATTCATTTTACTGGAATAAATTTCAAACTACTCGATATAATTTGATGAAAATTTGATATGATAAACAATAGTAAGGACCTCTTAAAATACTGCCCTTAAATTTGAATTATCTTGTTTAGTTTACCAGAAGCGGACTAGGTTGTACGTTTTAATGCATACATTTTTAACACCCTGTAGGATAAGGAGTTGAAAAAAACGAATTTGTATACCTTGAACATTAAGCTGAAGAAAAGTACTCTTGTTCATTCTCGATAAAATGAACCGTTTTCGAAAAACAAAATTATAAAAGAAGTAACTTTTTCATTTCTGTTTAAAAGAATCATGAATTCTATTTTTTTTTGTCTGCAACAAAGTGTGATACGAAACTTATTCAAGGAACAAACAAGATTTAGTTTACGTTATTGAATCCGACAAAATTACAAAGATTCTCAACAATGCAGTTTTGGCCCAGAAAGGAACCTTACATACATTTCATCGTGATGTGATAAGAAACAAATTTTGTTGGATTCAATAACATAAAATAAAACATTTTTGTTCCTTGAATAACTTTCGTATCACACTTTGTTGCAGACAAAAAAAAATAGAATTCATGGTTCTTTTTAATAGAAATGAAAAAGTTACTTCTTTTATAATTTTTTTTTTTGCGAAAACGGTTCATTTTATCGACAATGAACAGCAGTACTTTTTCTTTAGCTTAATGTTCAAGGTATCCAAATTTGTTTTTTTTAATTCTTATAATACAGGGTGTTAAAAATGTAAGCATTAAAACGTAAAACCTAGTCCGCTCCTGGTAAACTAAACGAGCTAATTTAAATTTAAGGGCAGTATTTTAAGAGGTCCTCGCTACTGTTTATCATATCAAATTTTGATCAAATTATATTAAGTTGTTTAAAATATATTCCAGTAAAATAACTTTCCAATGGCGTCATTTAGGAGGCCGTATCTCCGTAGAGATGGCCGCCAGGAAAAAAAATTATGGGAACTTGTCATCTTATTTTTTTATGTTTTATTTAAATCCGAGAGATTTCCCACATTTTCCCGGACACCCTGTATATTTGATAAAACTTATTTTTAAAATTTAGTTCCCTTCAACCTTCAATCTATTTCATACTTTCTTCTTCCCACAAAGCCATTATAATTTTTCCTAATTTGCACCCCCATTTAAATTCACTTTTCGGTTTCAACAAAATAATCTAGTTCAGTGAATCTCTTCTTTTCCCCGATATTCATGAATTGCAGCTTCTCCCGACTGAACCATCGGTTTCAAAATTTCCAATTTCTCTTTGATTTACATATTTTATGCAAAATTCGTATTTGATTCAACAATGTTTTTATGAATGTCGAATGTCCACCCATTTCCATAACAACCCAACAATCAATTAGAGAAAATGTCAAACTGTCATAAAAAAAAACCTATCTTTATTTATTTATATTCCTATTCATTTTCAATAAACGTCAGATTCTGCATTTCTGATTTCCTATTCATTCGTTGAACTCAAACTAAATTTGGAATTATTAGATACTATTAATTTAGAATTTCTGTTGGAGCTAGACCATTACAGTAGTACCTTATTGAATAGTACTTTAGTTGTACCTACATAAACAACCTATATTCAATCTAGGTGTGAATCAATGCTTTTGTGTGTCCCGATATTTTCGAGTTTCAACCTATATTTTTTTTTCAAGCCGAAGTAAGAGAAAAACCCATTTAAGGTTGTAAACTACTCTCATTTGTCCTATGCATCACAATAATTGTTTCAATGATTTCTCATAAACGGCATGATGAATCCATTTCATTTTTTGAATGTATACCTAGGCGTCTGTGCACAAATATCCTATTAAAATCGAATTAACAAATCAATAGCTAATGAGAACAACTTTTCGATAATGAAATATTTTTTGAGCGCTCGTACTACTTACACGAGGGCTATATCATTTCGTCACGATGTCTGTATTTTTCGAATTTTGAGCCGAAAATGGTCTCAATCGACTATGTTCGACTCACTGATGACGAATCCGTCGGAAAATTTGAGTCCGTCCGTCCGGCCGTAAGCACGATAGCTCTCGAACGGAACAACCTAGAGACTTGGAATTTTTAGTGTGGGTTCAGGTTCACGAATGCCTCGGTTAAGTTAGTTAATAGGCCAAATTCCACCAGGGGTTCCGTAAATATGGCCGTTCAAAGTTTTGTTTCCCTGATTACTTCAAAACTACAGATTTGATCGAGATGAAATTTTGCACTCAAATGGAAAATGAGGTGTTCAAGCTACGTCGAATTTTGTCCAGATCGATTGAACCAGAACCATAGAAACCATAGAAAATTGTAACTTTTGAACGGAAACGCCTAGGGACTTGAAATTTTCAGGATAGTTGTGGATCTCGAATGTCGTAATCACGTTCATCTATGAGCAACATTATACAAGGGGTTCCGTAAATACGGTCGTTTGAAATTTTGTTTTCTCGATAAATTCGAAACTACGGATTCGATCGGCATGAAATTTTGTATTTCAATCGAGAATGATATATTGAAGCAATATTTTGTCCAGATCGCATGACCGGAACCATAGAAACCATAGAAAATTGTAAGTTTTGAACGGAAAGGCCTAGGAACTTGAAATTTTCAGAGAGGGTTTGGATCGCGAATATCGCGGTCACGTTCATCAATGAGCAAAATAAGACTAGGGGTTCCGTAAATATGGCCATTCAAAATATTTTTTTCCTGATAGTTTCGAAACTACTGATCGGATTGAAATGAATTTTTGCACCTAGCTAAGGAATAATGTATTCAAACTACGTGCAAAATTTTGTCCAGATCGCATTACCAAGACCATAGATACCGTAGAAAGTTCTAGCGAATCGGAAAAAAATTGGCCAACTGATGCACTGACATGAAGTCTGGAGTTTCGCCTAAGTTTCAGAATTTTTTTGACAGCTGTCGAAAATTCCTTCAATTGATTTCTCGAACTGGAAAATGCGAATCTACCTACAAGGTGGATGTACGAGCGCTCAAAAGCTCCCGACTTCACGGCAGTGCTTTTCGTAATTTTTTTTGGGGTTGTTTCCCTCGAAGAAACTCCAAACTGACCCCTGAATTGATGAATATTAAAAATCAGCTTGACATACTCAACACATTTTCATTCTCTGGACCTGAATTCAAAGCTACATATAAATCCACCGAGAAACATAATGATCTTCTTTTGTTCAAAGCGAAGAAGGATTACTTATTAAGATTCCTTGAGGAACTATTAAAATAAGTCGAAGGCTGTTTTGTGTATCTTCAATTCAATCCACCCATGTGTTTCTTGAAGTTTCTTCTCATGGGTTGTAATCGAAACTTCGGATTTGAAAATTTGCAATAAAAATCTTCAATATAATTTGTCATTATAATATTCGTGTAACAATTTATTCATATTTTTGAGCGCTCGTTCTACTTACATGAGGTCACGATTTCTGTATTTTTCGACATTTGAGCCGAAAATGGTCTCAATCGACAAGGTTCGACTCACTGATGACGAATCTGTCGAAAAATTCGAGTCCGTCCGTATACACGATAACTCTAGAACGGAACGAACTAGAAACTTGAAATTTTCAGGATAGGTTTGAATCTCGAATGCCGCGGTTGGGTTCGTTGTTGTGCGAAATTCGACCAGGGGTTCCGTAAATATGGCCGTTCGAAATTTTGTTCCCTGATTAATTCATAACTACTGATTTGATCGAAGTGAAATTTTTCACTCAGATGGAGAATGACGTGTTCAAGTATCTGCAAAATTGTCCAGATCGCATAACGAGAACCATAGAAACCATAGAAAATTATAACTTTCGAACGGAAAGGCTAGGGATAGGTGTGGATCTCGAATGTCGCGGTCACGTATAGCAATGGGCACAATTTGACAAGGGGTTTCGTGATAATTTCGAAACTACAGATTGGATTGGAATGAAAATTTGCACATAGATGGAAAATAATGTATTCGAACTACTTTTTGTTCAGATCGCATCACCAAGACAATAGATACCGTAGAAAATTCCAGCGAATTATCGAAAACAAAATTGGTCACTTAGCACTGACGTGAAGTCTGGAGTTTCGCCTTAGTTTGAAATTTTTTTTTGAGAGCTGTCAAAAATTTCCTCAATTGGTTTCTCAAACTGGAAAATGCGAATCTACCTATAAGATGTATGAACGACCGCTCAAAAGCTCCTGAGTCCACGGAAGAGCTTTTATAATTTTTTTGACCCTACCTCAAAGTACATAAACGGTGTATTTCAATTGAATTTCAAAATTCAAGCATCTATACATGATTTCAAGTCGAAAAGTTCATATAAACATAGGTACGTTTCCGCTTTATTATCGATACATAGGCAGTTAGTTTATGTCGTCACCTGATGAAGCCATGGTATGGCGAAACACGTGTTGTGGTTTTGTTAAACTCTCAATAAATGAAAATCGTAGACTAAGTTAATTAGGGAATACTGAAAGAAAGTATTTTTTATGGATATATTTGTTTACGGGAAAAAGTTTTATCGAGGAAAAAAGTAACTAAGTACATATTTTCGACAGATACCTTCAATTTTTTACCCGATGTTAAATAAATACTAGGCAATAATATTTCTCGCCCAAAACATCTGGGCATACATAAGAACATGGACAACGGTTCCTACATGTTGGCCTTATCTCCATCATCGATTACGTTTAACAAAATAATCGGTTACGGGGTAACGGATGGTTAGCAGCAGGAATAACTGGTAATTTAAGGCACACCAAAGCATACATGCGGGATATCCCAACCACAGTAAGCGTTATTAATGATCGTTCTTGAACATGATTGTCATTTCGAGTGTTGGAGATGGTAATCTCTAAGAGGAAATTAATCATTTCCATTGTTAACTGGTGTAGAATCTTTTAAAGGTAAGAAGTTCCTCCGACCGTGTTGTTATTATTATTATAATAAAACGATTCGACGTTCCTTCGATATCGGGTGTTTTGTATTCGGTATCGATGTTGCTCCAAGAAAAATTGATTTTTTATGGACCACTTATTACATGTTTTGAAATGTATACAGGGATCCCCTGAACTTTCCCCTTTATTATTCTATTCGTTCATTTGTTTGTCGAGAAGGGTTCGCGATGATTGGAAATAATTTTTTTTTAAATGAAACATGTGGGTGCGTTTTTTTGATGTCCCGATAATATTTAAGTTCAGAATGAATATTCCTCCCTGAGATTCTGGATGAATCAAAGGATGTTTACATTTTTTTCACATTCTTAGGAAACAACCTGTATGGTGATTGAAAGAAATACAATGCGCTAAAAAAAATTCGATGGACTTCGATTAGATGAACATCGATCTGATATCGCATCAAACAGATACGATAATTCCGTCATCGAGCAACTTCAACGAAGAACCGGGAGCGATAAATTAGATGCTGCGCGAATTCAATGAATAGTCGACATCCACATCTAAGCCCAAGTCGACAGAAAACGGGAGCCCGAAGTCCCTAGTAAATTTGCGGCCTATTATCTTTCGGCCAAGTATAAATGGCTTTATGGCACAAGGCGAATGATAGCGACCGAGAGGCACAATTAGAGCCATATATCAAGAACAGTTCAACCTTCGATTCGCATGATTTGGGTTTGCGATCTTTGCTTGCACCGCCGGCCACGTTGGAACGGCGTCTTTCGTGCTGCTGGGTCGGTGACTTGAAGACTTTCGGGACCTAGAAATTATCCAATTATGGCATTTTGAGGCGAGTCGTTTTATGCGAAAAATCGATTTTGAAAGAGGGTTCCAGACGAGTCGTATTAAATTAGGAATATAATGTTCACTTGTTTCTACACGTTGATAAAAACCTACCTTTCGAAGTGAATCAATGTGTGTTTCAAGGATACTTTTTTCAAATGTTGCACACAACCTTTTTTCTACGATCGGAAATTAGGAAATTTTTTTTTATTTCATTGAACGGAACATAATACCTACCAACAAAATGAATATTATCAATTATTGAAACAGTTCTAAAATTTCACTTGTGGGACTAGTTTTAGGTTCTTCATTCAAAACTCTGGTAGCCTCCCACATTTTCTTTGGAGTATTGTATTCTCTGAACAAACGCTTAGTCACACCAATCAGTTTTCAAGGCGTCTGTAACTTCTAATTAGAATGACAATTGTTTAGCACACTGACTGCTGGTTTTCTGTATTTTCGATAATGTCGAAGAACCTGGATGGGTGATCGCTCTGGCGATGAATTGAAATATGCGCACAAAAGGTTCTAATTTCACGTCATTGCTTTTAGATTTTTTTTTGTATAGTTACTGACAATATTGATTGAATTTTCAATCAACAGTCTGAAAAGTGATAGGTTTTATACTCTTATTATACAGTGAACTCTTTGATAGTTATCAATTTGGTTTTTGATGAAATAAGATTGTCATAATGTAATAAATATAGAAACAACACGTAATTTCTTCTTTATCAAAAGCGGTCAGTTCAAAGGTAATTCTGCCATATCCCAATAGGTTATGGGCCCATTTAGAAATTAAATAATTTGTGATTGAAATTATCACCAAGATTTGATAACTGCAATAATGGGAAAGTTTCTTTCTTAACTTTAGCGAAGGAAAATGAGGAAGCCTATGATAGTTTTGAGGCTGATTCGACGATTTTGAATACGGCCATTCGGGACAACTAAATACCTTTATGGGATGATAATCAACATGGTGGCGATGATTTATCAACTGACGAAAAACTTTGCACAGAAATCAACAGAGAAAAAAGAAATAGTAAAAGATCTGTCAGAGAAATGAATAAACCTTCAAGATCCAACAATTTCGTGATGGTTCCATTCAAAAATGTTTTGTTTGCATCAGATAACTAAAAACCACTGGCAATAGAAACCAAGGAAATGAAGGGAAAACGACAAAATACAGCTGTAAAAGGAAAGTCTAAAAATGATTATTGGTCTGGTAAGGATAGTGAGATTGAAATGAAAATATCAGAATATGATAAACCTCCTGCACCAGTCTCCAAAGAAAAAAAAAATAAAACATAATAAGTTCACAAAAGAAGGGAAATGAAGAAATGGGGAAGTGTCAGACATAGAGAGTGATCTTGAATCAAGAGAAGCAATTCTTAATTCTAAAAGTGAACTGAAAAAATTACGGAAAGCACTGCCGTGAAGGCAGGAGCTTTTGAGCGCTCGTACATGCACCTTGTTGGTAGATTCACATTCTCCAGTTTCAGAAACCAATTGGACAGATTTTGACAGCTGTCAAAGAAAATTTTAAACTTACACGAAAATTCAGACTTCACGTCAGTGCTTTGGTGACTATTTTTTTTTCGATAATTCGCTAGAATTTTCTACGGTATATATGGTCTTGTTAATGATCTGAACAAAATTTCTCACGTAGTTTGAATACATTATTCTTCATATATGTGCGAAATTTCATCTCAATCCAATAGGTATTTTCGAAATTATCAGGAAAAATATAGTTTGAACGGCTATATTTACGGAATCCCTAGTCTAATTTTGCTAATTGGTGGACGTAACAGCGAAATACGCGATCTGAACCTATCCTGAAATTTTCAAGTCCCTAGGCTTTTCCGTTCGAAAGTTATTATTTTCTATGGTTTCTATGGTCCCGATCATGCGATCTGAAGAAAACGTAGCTCGAATATATCATTCTCAATTTAAATGCAAAATTTCGTCACGATCAAATCCGTTTTGAAATTATCAAGAAAACTGAATTTCAAACGGCCATATTTACGGAACCCCTAGTCTAATTTTGCTCATTGATGAACGCGACCGCGACATTCGAGATCCACACCTATCCTGAAAATTTCAAGTTCCTAGGCCTTTCCATTACAAAGTTATAATTTTCTATGGTTTCTATGGTTCTGGTCATGCGAGCTGGACAAAATTTTGCATGTAGCTTGAGTACGTAATTCTCCATCTGAGTGCAAAATTTCACCTCGATCAGATCTGTATTTTCGAGAAAAACAGGAAAACAAAAATTCTAGTGGCCATATTCACGGAACCCCTGGGCGAATATTGCCCGACAACGAACTTAACCGCGGCATTCGAGATTCGAACCTACCCTGAAAATTTCAAGTTTCTTGAACATTCCGTTCGAGAGTTATCGTGTATACGGAAGGACGGACGGCCGGACGGACAGACTCGAATTTTCCGACGGGTTCGTTATAGTGAGTCGAACATAGTCGTTTGAGACCATTTTCGGCTCAATATTCGAAAAATACAGACATCGTGACGAAATGATATAGCCCTCGTGTAAGTAGTACGAGCGCTCAAAAAGAAATGATTTGTCTGATAAAGACAGTGATAATGAAATAGAAATACCACAAGAATTGGAACTAGTAGGTGTTTCGAAAGAATTTGAAAGAAATGAGGTTGCTGAAAATGAATCGGAGTTTGTTGAGCTGTCTGATGAAAATATTAATGTTGAACAAGAATATGCTAAACAACGAATGGAAAGAGAGATGAAAGTAAAATCTGAGACATCATTAGCTGAAGAAGTCAGTAACATGGTGAGGATGATTTAATAACTGATGAAGAACTCACACGCACAGAAATCAGCAGAGAAGAAAGAAATAGTAAAAGATTTGTTAGAGAAATGAAGAAACCTTCAAGATTCGACAATTTTGTGATGCTTTCATACAACAATGTTGTGAATAGATCAGATAATGAAAAACCACTTGCAAAAGTAACCAAAGAAAAGAAGGGAAAACGAAAAAATTATTAAAAGCACTGCTGTGAAGTCAGGAGCTTTTGAGCGCTCGTTAATCCACCTTGTAGTTAGATTCGCATTTTCCAGTTTCAGAAACCAATTAAAGAAATTATTGACTGCTGTCAAAAAATGGCAGCAGCTCTTTGTCAATTATGCCGAATCAGCTGTTACAGGAATATAAGGATTTTATATTCAATAATTCGTTGGGATTTGAAATGTTTTTGGTTATGCGATTTGGAAAAAATTTAGCCTGAATATATCATTCTCCATTGAAAAACAAAATTTCGTCTCGATTGAATCCGTAGTTTTGAAGTTATCAAGAAAACTTAATTTCAAACGACCTATTTATGGAACCAATGGTCGAATTCTGCCCAATAACAAACTTAACCACAGCATGCGAGATTCGAACCTACCCTGAAAATTTCGAGTTTCTAGGTCGTTCCGTTCGAGAGTTATCGGGTATATGGACGGACGGACGGACGCATTTTTCTATGTGCAGAATTTCATTCCAATCCAATCAGTAGTTTCGAAATTATCAGGAAAAAATTATTTTGAACGACCATATTTACGCAACCCCTAGTCTAATTTTGCTCAAGTCCGAAAGTTATAATTTTCTATGGTTTTGGTTATGCGATCTGGACAAAATTTTGCATGTAGCTCGAACACGTCATTCTTCATCGATTCGATCGGATCGGATCAGTTGTTTCGAACTAATCAGAAGAACAAAATTTCGAACGGATGTCTGATAAAAAAATGAATGTAGAACAAGAATTATTTAAAGAACCAATGAAAAAAGAAAGTTAAATCTAAGACATCATTAGCTGAAGAAGTCAGTAACATCAAGCTTGCCAATAAGAAAGTAGAGGAAAATAATAGTGCAACCGCTGAGAAAACAAAACCACCACAAAAAAAAAGAAATAATGAAAACCAACAGGACTTTGAGAAACATTGCAATTTTTTATGATTTGAATTTCTTCAAAATGACTTCACATTCCCATTTCGATTTTGGATTTTTTAATTAATTATCCTCCGTATTTCTTCTGATAATTGAGGAAGGGTGTTAAGAAATAAAAACTAGTGAACTATTCGATATTTGTCAATATAGTTTTTGGAGAATTAAGTTAAGATTGTCATAATAAAATTAAAATAGAAACGACACGTAATTTTTTCTGTATTGAAAGCGGGGGGGATTAACGGGGGTCATTACCCCGAGAGCACTGCGAGTTTTTATGTATCAAAAGAAAACCAACTAAAAAATGAAATAATAATAAAATGAAATTAACAGAAAAAAGAGAAACATCAGTAAAATAAATAAAACATTCTAAAGTATAAACTTTCAGTCTTAATTTTGAAATTAAAGTTTATTAGATGGTTGACGAAAGAATGTGTAGTTCCTCAAACGTTTTATTTCCGAAGATCATATTGCATAAGATCATAAAATGTATAGTGGTAAGTCTGTTGTTTGGTAAGATTGTGATGTAACCTGCTCATGTTGTGGTATCTTTTCAGCCTGAAGGAGAGAACATTTGTTTCCTGAAACTGTTGCTCATCAAATTAATATCTAATGAAAAAACATCCAGTTTTTATTTTTTTTTGACGATTTCCTGATAAAGAATTTGTTGGATTCGTAAGAACGTGACGATAAGAATTTGAAAGTTAGTGAAAGAAATAACAACAATGAAAAGAACGGCAAAATAAATAATACTGTAAGAAATCGAATAATTCGAATAGGAAAATAAAGCAAGCCGCTGCCGATCAAGGGGAATAAGAGCTGAATCATCATGCGACAGCGGAGCCGAGACTTTAAGAGCTGCGATAAAGTTATGTGATGATTAGTTGAGATTTTTTCCTGCTCGGGTCAACCAGCTGCTAAATGATTATTCATTGATTTTCGGTGTGTTACGTGAATAAATGATAATTTTGGAATTTTTGCGTTTAATTTATAATAATACATACATTCTTGAGTTATATCAATTTTGTGTCAAATTTACAGAAAATTACAGAGGGATGATTGAGACTTTGGAAGCTCTTTGGAATAATAGAATAATGAAATTGAATCAACAACAACAATGAATTCTGAATATTTATGAAAAAAAAAATTATTTCATTTATAGGTATACTTACTGAGAATACAAAGGTAAAATAGTTGACACGTAGTGAATATTCGCGCCAGGTGGGGGTGGCTGTGGGCTCTCCCAGGAAAAAAATTGTCCATTCAATTGCCCCCCAGAAATTGAGCCTAGGACCGGTCTTGATTAAGGCACCAAATTTTTCAAAAATATTAGTTCGATATATCCGAAATCAAAAAGCAGTTCCATCAATCGTTAATTGAATTTTTCCGATCACAATAATCCTAGAGTCTAAAGTAAAGGTTGATCGGCAGTGGGGTGGTACACCCTGTATATCCAATTCTTTCCTATTCTCCGCCTTCACCTGATATTCCGAAAATTCCAAAACGCAGGGAACTGAAGCAACGATAATTCGTTCCAGGAATCCATTAGACCTACATAAACCCTTCACCTGTAATATTACCCAACCATAAATTCATGTACCTAAAATAAGAGCGAAGATAATCTACCAAAACATTCTGCGAATAAACCAAGGTCAGCTCGCCAATATCAACCCTTGAATCTGCATATCTTGCACTTAACTCTTCGGGGAGAACGGATATGCACCTATTGATGAAAGTTAACAATTACAAAAGGTTCATTCAGAGCACCTCGATGTCCTTCGCAAATATATCACCTTTGGATGGCATGCAAATTAGTGGAAGAGTTGAATACTTCTCTGGTTTCATTGAAACGGATTGTTGAATGTTTAGAAGGTCAAACTATAGGTAAAGCACATTCTTTATCTAAGGTCTAAATAGAAGGATCATGCGAAGGGATTTCTTACAATAAGAGAACTAGGTATTCTTCTTGGAATTCTTGGACCTCACCATCTTCGCCAAAAAAGAATCCGAAATATTCTTGGATATTAAAACATAATATCAACTTAAATATCAGTTACCATTGTACGCACCATATGATATTCCCTGCCAACTCGCGATGAATAATGTCTTTTGTATTGTGTCAACTGACCCATCTAAGAGGTATTGGTTTCAAAAATTTACTAATAAGCGTAAAATATGACAAGAACCCAAACACTCATCTAGCGGCTACCCTAATCCTAAAATGTCCCATTACAACAATACAAGCAATAACCATCATAGATGAAACGGCAAGATATTACGCAAAATACCATCGACTTCTTTCAGGCCAAAACCCAACAATAATTTCTGCTGACCTACTTAAAACCATGTGTTCATCGTCCACTTGAATATTCATAAAATCTGTGGTAAAAGTTGATACAAAAGAATTGGTACAGGAGTCAAGCTGGGACGGGAGCGGATCGAAAGGGCAGTTGTAAATTATGGAAAAATAGAAACTCGGTTGCACAAAATTGCGCCATACTGGTAAGGTGAAAGCGCAAGATTTGGTAGTTACAGTTTTGGAACTGGTTGAATTGGTCGGTCGTATATTTGGTTTTAGATAGTTCGGATAGTGCAGAATTGAATTGAAATGGTGAGGTAATCTTCTTTCCTTGTATTTTAGATTTAATACCTACTTGTATCTACATATTTAATTTCGAAAAGAGTTTTGGAATCATGAAAAATTTATTTCTATATTTATACATATCTATTAGTTCGAAACCCTAAGTACTTATTGTTTTGAAACAATTCCAATTTAATAAGGCTTGAAGCCAAGCAGCGTTGTGCGGTTTCAGTACCTGGATGGATGACCGCTCTGGCGATGAATATAAACAAGCGCGCAAAAGCCCCTGACTTCAAGTTGACGCTTTAAAATTATTATTATTTTCTATAATATGTTCGTCACACACGAAAGGAACTCCGAAAATCGCCTTCAAAATCATTAAGTAGACCGCACTAAACTACCAGGCGTCGGCAAATGGCAATCAGAACACAGAGTACAACGATCGGAAAAAACGAGCACGCTAATCTGTATGACCATAAATAATGCCGACAAGTAATCTGATGGATTCCAAATAACAAGAAGTGAAATTATACACCGCATAATACACCCATAAGTCGTTAGTCATATACCTTTATCCGGGCAATCCAGCATGTATAACTCTACGTGTACTTTATTATGCATCGTATCGTGTGCGCGCGGTAGTGAAACTTATAATTTTAATAAGCTTGATCACGTGCTCGAGGAGGATGGCAGATAAAAGTCGCGCTTTGGAAAATTGATCGGCAAATAATACACTGTGTTTGGTCTGTAAGTGTGCGATCGAATGATAAACCCAATTACTTGTTTGCGTTGGCCCTGAGAAAATAACACTAATTTTCCTATCTTCAGGTCCGTGCGAAACGTGCGGGATGATCCTTGGAAAGATATCAGGTGTGATCGTAATTGTTGGATGAGAGGATATTCATTGCTTTGATTCGAATTTAAGCGGGACTTATACGATTCGATCTCGTCTTATCGACGATGTTATTGTGATAATAAGAAGATGTTATGTTGAACATATTTGATGATATTTTTTGATATCCAGGAACAACAGGAACAGTTGTTCATTCAGTGCATGGTTAACTCGTTAATTTTCTTGATGAGGATCGATGATTATTTTACCACCTAGCGTTGTTCAATGTAAATGTTTTTCTCAATCAAATTTTTGCGCTCTCGTTATGATTTTGCCCAAATGTCTGTAATTTTCAAATTTTTGGGCGAAAATGGTCTGAAACGACTCACAGATGGAGAATTCGTGGTCAAATCCAATTATGTCTGTCCGTCCGGGAGCACAATAATTTTCAAAAGAAAAGGCCTACAGTTCCGAAATTTTCAGGGTACGTTTGAGTTCTGAATGCGTCTGTTATCTTCGTAAAAAATGATATTGAAGATATAGCCATCTGAATTATTTGATGAAATTGATACTAAGAATCACTTCACTAGAAGAATAAAAAAATCGTTTCGGAAACTCCGATATCTCAGAAATTATTCGTCATATCTTGCTGAAATTTTGTGTTTACATATGCGGTATTGATAAAATGAGTAATGTGGAAATTCGGCTTTGCAGACAAATAATTTCGAAGTACCTGCAAGGCTGACCGTTCTGGCGATGAATATAAACAAGCGCGCAAAAGCTCCTAACTTCACGTCAGTAATTTTCATTTTTTCGATTTGATGTATTTAGTCTAAATACGATTGTAATTGTTCTATACTTTATTTCAACTATTTTTAGTTTTGTTGCATTTGAAGGGTACCAATTTCATAAACTTAACATACATTTTTCTTTGATATTATTGCAGAATATGAATCAGCTGCATGGACTTCTTTGAAATATTTTCAATAACGAAAAATGAAAAATAATACTCGAACATTTTCGAACGAAAAAAAAAATATTTTATACTCAACTAGGTACATAAATTCAAAAATTGTACAGAAAGTTCCCAAAAACTGTTAAAAATTACTGCATCCAGCATCCAGCTAGGAAAAATCGAACCTTCTTCTCATTCACACCCGAACACTTGGTTTGTTTCTTGTTTACTTACAGCTAGCAATTATCCCTTATGATTCCTAAAAAAATTGTATGAAATTTTTGAACACCATATCTTTATTTCGACTAAAATTCAAAATAGAGGGTGTCCCAAGTTCGAGTGCCTACAAGACGTTTCTTGAAATAAACTGTTTTTACATTTTCGTAGTAGAAGAATGGCGGAATATTGTGCATCTCCCAAATTTCGGAAAACTCGTCACAGGGTGTTTCAAATCTTTTGTCAAAAATTGTGATGAGAATTTTCCCATAACTTTTGTTTTTGAATTATACAACCCTAATTATAATGATTGCTTTGGATTCTGCGAAGAAAAATAATGTTGTTTATTCTCCTAAATTAAATAATTCCTGAGTTATTAGGGATTTTCTGAATTTATGTCGTACGTAGAGACAAATTCATGAAATCTGTTTTATAACAATAAGTTGTGTTCATAGAAGATGAATTATCCCAACAATTAACAAGTGGCAGATCTCTTTTCTGAATTCATTTAATTTTAAAAATGCAAAATACATTCTAGAATTTGAATGAATAAAAAAAAATTTCAGATCAGATTTTCAATATGATGGCCGTTTGGTTCTACACACTTATGTACTATTGTATGTATTATTGGGGTAATTTATCTTCTATGAACACAGATTATGGTTATGAATTTTTATGAATTTGCCTCTATGTACGACATAAATTCAGAAAATCCTTAATAACTCAGGAATTATTTAATTTAGGAGCATAAACATTTTCGAACATTATTTTTTTCGCAGAATCCAACGCAATCATAAAAAAATAGGGTTCTAATTTAAAAAACCAAAGGTCATGGAAAAGTTCTGATCACAATTTTTGACAAACA
This sequence comes from Aphidecta obliterata, assembly GCA_963966015.1. Classification (NCBI taxonomy): domain Eukaryota; kingdom Metazoa; phylum Arthropoda; class Insecta; order Coleoptera; family Coccinellidae; genus Aphidecta; species Aphidecta obliterata. The sequence goes on along the minus strand of OZ014435.1, from coordinate 12,800,952 downwards.
CCCTGTGACGTGGTCTCCGAAATTTAGGAGATGCATAATATTTCACCATTCTTCTACTTCGAAATTGTAAAAATAGTTTATGCTTGAAATATTGAGAATAGGAATAACGAGCATAAAACTGACTGCGCATATCTTCCTTATTTTTTGCAGTTTTTTTTTCGATATTTTGGAAATTATTTCGACGAATGCAACTATTCGAATAGAAATATATTTAAAATTGAATAATCGATCATATAAGAGACGAATAAATGCAAAAAAAATTTTTCGAGAAATTAATTTCAACTCCCTGTATAACTGAAAGTGTTCAGGCTTCAAGAATATTTTAGCTCAGTATATACAGTCGAACAATATCATAATCCAAATATCAAAATTGCTTTTGTCGAAAATTTTTTTCTGTTCTGTCTTTTCGGATGCTTTGAAAAGCATTCAACCAAAAATCATCAAGGAATAAAATATTATTATTTAACTGTCCCAGGAAGAACCCTCGAGATTTTCGCCGTATTTTCAGCCAACACTCTGTAAAACTAATAGATTATCACCCAGAAAATGAATTCTATACTCCGAACTAACTCGTGCTGAGTGAAAAAAATGTTCTTTTTCAATGTCATATTAATATAGTATGAAATGAAATTAAAATTCAAAAGCAAGAATTTTTGCGCTATTGTTTAAATTTATTGCTAGAGCGGTCACTCATCCAGGTATTCTTAATTATCGGAAACACAAGTAGACGTATTTAATCGTTCAAGCTGTGTCAGATGTCAGATTTTGACACATTTTACGTGAAATTTTGGAAAACTGATTGTGAGGTTGGGAAATCTTTAAAATAATTGCTTGCCCCCCTCCAACTGTAAATAATTGAAAAAATTAACTTATCAATGGTCATTTAGATTCGAAATGAGGTGACACTGCAGCGGGACTATCGAAAGAAAGATTATGAAATGAACCACAAATTCTCTGAACCGAACCATTCGTCAGTGTAAGAAATAATATCATATATTTTTTTCAATTTCCAAGGTTGGCATCACAGAATATATCAAATTTCTCAACGCCAGAAGAAATTTTTTTCTCATTTATTCAGTTTTTCATAGTTAATCTGAATCTCAATCGTCGCTTTATCTGTTCTTTCTATAATTATTGAAGTAGAATAATCGACAAAACTACAAATTGTGCCAAAAACTAAAATTATTCACCTGAATCTCCAAGGTTGATTGTAATAAGCGCATAAAATGTGCATGGGAATTTTTGCAGCTACCCATTTTCAATGAGGAAACGTAACAACCTATGTAGGTATTTGATGGCAGTTCTATATTTGAAATATTTTATACTTCACAGAACAAAAAAATGGTCAGAATATTGATCCTAATTTCAACGCTTCTCAAAAATTCTTCTTGCAAAGGTATGGCAGATATTCATGTGATGCTGATTCATACATGAAAAGTCTTTTTTTTTCTTGTAAAAAATTTTCGCTACAGTTATTATAAATATTCTTCGAATTTCAAGTTGAAATGAAAACAAGTTTGAGAAAACCTTCAACTTATCTCTAGAGAATAACGCTAAACCACAGCATCTTCAGTACCTCGATCTCCAACTCTAAAGATGGTCGACGAACCATGTTTACTTTCTCTCATATAGGTACCTGCGGAGATAACAATGCTCGAGGAGCTGCTGCGGTTGTTAGCCTGCCTGCCCCAGAGTATTGTGAAAGGTCAGGTTCCATGGGCGCCATGACTTATTAATCTTCAACCGATCTAAAATGGCCGGCCTGTCCCCTGGATTATTATAATCTGCGAAAGCGTAAAGAGAGGCATTATCGCAATTTGAGTATTGCAAATTACGATTCGAAAGGCGGAAAATTATCAGGGGGAACGTGGAAATCACGTCATTATCGTAGGGGAAATTATCGTGGAAAGGCCTGGAAATCGCTCTGTAATCAACGCAGCGTTGAGCTAGTGTGAGAAGACTGGTACTTATATGTTGACTCGACGAGATGAACATTTTAACGGACGAACGTCTTCCTGGTTTTCATATAAAATATAAGGATGTCTTGAGGCTATAAAAAAGCTTCGAAATCAAACATCACGACATCAACATTCAAGAGTTGACAATTCCAGAAGAACATATTATTACATGAATGCAGAACTGAAGAGTACTATCGAACGTCCTCTATATGAAAACCGTGTATAGTCCATTTAAGAATTATTGACATCGAAGCAGGCCATGAACGTCCAGACGAGGCTTTATTTCTGGTTACAAGAAAGTTACTGTTTTCATCATAGAAATAAAACATCAAACATAAATATAACCTAGAAAAGTGTTCAGTATACGAATTATCGAATAATTATTAATTAAGCCGGAATATTCCGACTGCAGTTTAAAAATGGGAATTCAGGTTCAACGTTATATATATTAAGAAATGGAACCCCCAAATAGAAAACTTGAACAGGAAACTCACCACCATAATCTGCACCCTCAATGGTATGAAATACCATATCCAACAAGATACATTGAAGTTCCTATATGTGTATAGGAATTTTCAGTCAACCCTTTCTTATGGCATTGTTTACTAGGGAAACAGTACATCACGAAACAAAATATTTAAAACACAAAAGCAAGCAATCCGAGCTATGTATAGAATGAAATATAGAGATACTTGTAGAGGTGTCCTCAAAAGGAATAAAATCCTGACGTCAACTGCAATATATGTGCCAAAGTATGTTATATTGCCACAGTAAACTATTTGAACCGTTTCTGAACAACAACCGAACTAGGAAAATTGATCCTTATATATATACCCGAGGCAACAATTGCCACTAGCAAAGAATAATGCAAAATACATGTGCATGAAGATCTACAGTGCGTTACCCAAACAGTTCCATTCGATAAGAAATGTTAATATATTGAAAAAAAACTTAAATTTTCGCTGAATATTGAACCATACAACTTGCTAGAATATTTGGAATCTAGTAAAGCTAAATCTTACATCTACTTTGTAACCAGTAACCATTGAAATTATTTGACTTATTCCCCATTATTGTGATACAACAATTGTAGGAACTAAACATATATTTTTATTATTATTAAAATAAGAGAGAAGCAAAAATTAAAAATCTATATAGTACATGAAATTTTTACTGTTACAATCAATATATGGACCAGTTTGTGAATTATTAAGTGCTCAGTGTTGAATACTTTAAGAAAGTCAATTTTTATTTTCATTTATTTAAACTGTCCATGAATTATTGAAAATGTTATGATTGATGAGCAATTTTAAAATTATTCAGTATATTTTTGAATTGTGAACAATAAAGCATGTGTTCAATGGCAGTATGAGCAGAGGGAATGTGAACAGGGTACCATACAGTATAAGTATAATGAATAAACTTAAAATATCTACGAATGATACAAGAGCAAAGATGAAAATCTCATCGAAAACTTTGTTTGCACGTATAAGTGTAGTGATTTGGATGTGTTTATTGAATAAGCTAACATAATCCTATTGATGGGCATCCTTTTGAAGGGGGGGGTTCCAATTTTTCAATAACCCATTTATGAAATAATTCACCATTCATAGTAATCCTTATCATTAATACCACTGTCAAGAATCAGATCACATCCAGGTAAAAATCCATCCATTGTTCCAGCATTCAAAATATTGCACCTTCTGCCTTTATCCTTGAATATACTCGGCATACCTTTTGGATTATTTTCTAGTGTCCACTGACGAATTTGAATACCGTTTTAGAATATCCAAGTTTCATCTAGATAAATGAATTTTACGTTTTGTTCCATGTATTCTCGGTATTTATCACAATATCGTTCTATTTTCATGATATTTTTCTGTTTATCGATAAGAATTTTCCTTCGATCAACTTTTTTTGTATTGTATCCAATTTTTTTTATGATATAATATAATGTTGACTTTGATCTATTGAAATCTAGGTGCTCTTTGGCCAGTTCGAAAAGGATCGTTTTTAATTCTAGCAAAAACAAAGTCATTCAATGTCTCTTTGAAGGAATAATCGTATCGCAAAGGTTTTATTCCACTGCTAATTCCAGGCTGTAATAACATGCTAATATTCTACGGACAGGGCTTGGTGAAATCTGAAAATTTAAGAGACATTGATCAATCAGAATACACTTTGAGTAGGTGAATAACAGTTTACCTGAAACACTAGTGAAACTCAATAAATGCTAGCGGAAATATATGCCAAATCTTTGAAAAACTCCAAGTAACACCGAAAAACTGCCGGGCGTTCTCTTGTTAGGCCCGATGTATCCTGGTGAATTTCAGCCATTTTAATAGCATAAGACAAAAAATACTCAAATTCAGAGCTAATTTTTATAATTATTTACAATATCTTCGATAAAATCATCAAAGCAAGATCTCTATGGGTTATGTTAGTGTTATTCCTATACCAACCTGAGTTCAGCAACCCAAAATATTACTGAATGGTCTATTACCAACTTGAATTCGATTTTTCACAGCCTACCGAGATGTCAATATTTCTTGAACGGAGTATACTTCACCGAAGAAGAGGGGAATCAGTTGTGAAATGTATCAAATGATCGCAGTGCAGAAGGGCTCTTTCGACACCGAGCAACCACCTCAAATCTAAATCGAAAAAGTTAATCAATAATGGTTGATATAAATAGCCAATCACATCTTCGCCTAGTTCTTCCCTGGATATACCTATTCATTTCAATCCAAACCCAATTTCCTCAACAAAATATTTTAATTAACTGATATTTTCAATCCAAACAGAAGTCCCATTATTTGAATTTATAAAAACAATACTGAGGCATGGTTTGAACCATAACTCACACCCATATATTCTCCCCCAGGCCACTTTCGGAGGCGAATCTTTTATCGATAATTAATTAAAATTGATTAGACTATACATAACATTATGTTCATAACTTCCGAATAAGAAAAATGAGAATTTGACCGATTAAGTCAATAACCGTTCGATCAAGTCGATGTTGGGTTCATAAATGCCCATTATCTAATCAGATCGATTTAAAATCCATCAAAAAGAGCGAGATAGGTAGAATTCAATAGCTGCCTTCTCCTTCTGAGGTCAGACTGGTTTTTTGATCACACTCTCGAAGGCCATTTGCGAGTTCCCATGCTTCAAATGAACACGGAAATTGTGATTGTGAAATAAGATTATGCTGGGATGATCTTGAAGATGGTAGAACCGCTGTAGAAGCTTGTTTGCTTTGATGTCGAAGAATATTATTGCAGAAAAACTGGACTCTGGAACTGGAGGAAATTCAATTTTTACTGAAAAAATCAACTCGATCAATAATTATATTTTTTCGTGAGAATGCATCACAATATGTAGATTCGTAAAATGGAAGAATTTTGGTAGTCTTGCTGATGTACAGTTTCAATTTTTTCTCTGTCCTAGACGATTTGTTTCGCTCATCAATTTCTGATATTCTTAGGTACCTATTTGAAGTTTTTGGAGAATTTTTTTATAAAGTAGTCTTCTATATTTGTTCAGGATATATTTAGTTATTGATTTCAATTTGTTCCAATCTAGTTCTTAGATGAAAAATATCAATCTTGTCCAAAATCATATTGAAATTGTAAGAATGTTCAACTTTTCTTTATCGCTTTTTATTTCTAGAGGGAAAATAAATATGTACCACGAAAAATTCCACCATAAGCGAAATTAATAATTTTTTTTCATTGGAAGAGATCAATTCGCAACCTGCAGAAGGCCGTACACGGTTCGAACCGATCGTCCATGAGTGCCAAAGAAGAGAAAATAAAAATTGCATACCTAACAACCTGTATTTAAATCATTTATTAAGGCAACAACTTCTTATAGGTATATGAAATATAATGTAGTGGGCATTAATTATCGTGTGGCTGAAAATGGATGGCTGGATTATCAACTTTTGCTTACACGGACGTACATACGATGAAAATATTAATTCGCTTCCGTTTTACAACTCAATTATTACTGAAATGCTGATGCCTAGGGCCGGACTACGAAAATGAAAGATGGTGGTGTCAGGTGGTAGATTTGTTCTCGATTTGACTATAACCCAAAGAATACTGACTCACTTCAAAATAAGATGTTTTTTTTGAACCAAATACATACAACAGGGTTAGGTTAGGTTAATTAATTTCACTTAACACCGTCGAAAAGAAATAATTTTTTGCAGGTGTTTTCTATTGGATGTTATCCCAAACATGAAACTTTCCTCCAACTGAAAATTTTAAGTGAGACTCAGGGAAAAACTATGTGATTATTTGTGTTCAAAAAACACTACCTTATATCTTGTATCATTTGATGAATTCAAATGAATCCTCAAAAATAAATAAAACAATAAAAAATAATTTTCAGTGGTTCCATTAATTGTTAGAATTTACACCTGTACAGACTTTTCGAACAATGTTCGTATATTTTATCATAACAGGTAGCTATCCATATGCTGATGACGGGGACGATTATTCATGTAACTAGCGGAAGAAATGAAATTGTGATTATGAATCAATCCAAATAAAAACGCGTCGCGGACTAGTCGATGTACAGTATGTGGTTGAATTATGGTACGAACTCATTTGAATGAACTGAGTTCGGTAGTTATCATACATTTTGTTGTGACAATGGGGCAGGAGAAAAACGTGATGGATTAAATTATTTAATTGAATAACTAGCCCTAACTACTGAGGATTCATTGGATTTTTTCTTTATCTTCTCCACTATTTCAACAGATTCGAAAAAATGTGTAAACAAGGTAATGTTTTTCAAACATAAACAATTACACAATTTTTCTCTGAGCGAGTCCCAAAATTTATATTACCTATTCATACGTTTTTGAGCGCTCGTACTACTTACACGAGGGCTATATCATTTCGTCACGATGTCTGTATTTTTCGAATTTTGAGCCGAGAATGGTCTCAATCGACTATGTTCGACTCACTGATGACGAATCCGTCGGGAAATTCGAGTCTGTCCGTCCGTCCGTTCGGCTGTCCGTATACACGATAACTCCCGAACGGAACGTCCTAAACACTTGAAATCTTCAGTATAAGTTCAGTTTCCAAATGCCGCAGTTGAGTTCGTTAATGGGCAGAATTCCTCCAGGGGTTCCGTGAATATAGCCGTTCAAAATTTTGTTCTCCTGATTACTTTGAAACTACAAATTTGATCGAGATGAAATTTCGCACTAGCAGCCGAAAATGGTCTCAATCGACTATGTTCGACTCACTGATGACGAATCCGTCGGAAAATTTGAGTCTGTCCGTCTGTCCGTCCGTCCGGCCGTAAGCACGATAACTCTCGAACGGAACAACCTAGAGACTTGAAATTTTCAGTGTAGGTTCAGTTTTCAAATGCCTAGGTTGAGTTCGTTAATGGGCCAAATTCCATTAGGGTTTCCGTAAATATGGCTGTTCAAAGTTTTTTTCCCCTGATTACTTAAAAACTACAGATTTGATTGAGATGAAATTTTGCACTCAAATGGAGAATGAGGTGTTCAAGCTACATGTTAAATTTTGTCCAGATCGTGTGAACAGAACCATAGAAATCAGAGAAAATTATAACTTTTGAACGGAAACGCCTTGGGACTTGAAATTTCTGGGATAGGTGTGGATCTCGAATGTCGTGGTCAATTTTATTTATTAGCGAAATTATACTAGGGGTTCCGTAAAAACGGTCGTTTGAAATTCAGATTTCTCGATCATTTCAAAACTACAGATTCGATCGTGACGAAATTTTGTATACTTATGTAGAATGATATATTCAAGCTACAACTCTCCAGATCGCATGACCAGAACCATAGAAACCATAGAAAATCATAATATTCTAACGGAAAGGCATAGGGCCTAGGAAATTTTCAGGATAGGTGTGGATCTGGAATGTCACAGTCACGTTTATCAATGATCAGAATTATACTAGGGGTTCCGTAAATACGGTCGTTTTTTCGATAATTTCGAAACCCCGGATTCGATTAAGACAAAATTTCGTATTTTAATGGAGAATGATATATTAAAGCTACCTTTCTTCCAGATCGCATGACCAGAACCATAGAAACCATAGAAATTCATAACTTTCGGAAGGAAGGTCCTAGGGACTTGAAATTTGAGGGTAGGTTTGGATCGTGAATGAAGCGGTTACGTTCATCAATGAGCAAAATTAGACTAGGGGTTCCGTAAATATGGCCGTTCAAAATATTTTTTTCCTGATTATTCCGAAACTGCTGATTGGATTGGAATGAAATTTTGCACATAGCTGAAGAATAATGCATTCAAACTACGTGCGAATTTTGTCCAGATCGCATTACCAAGACCATAGATACCGTAGAGAATTCTAGCGAATTATCGAAAAAAAAATTGGTCAGCTAAAGCATTGACATGAATTCTGGAGTTTCGCCTCAGTTCGAGAATTATTTGAACGAGCGCTCAAAAGCTCCTGACTTCACAGGAGTGCTTTTATATGTTTTCTCAATTACATTCAAACAGAATTTGGTTATTATTTGGAAAATGATAAAAATGACGAAAAATGTGATTTTGTGATAATTGTCAATTTCGGCAGTCTTCAAGAAGGGGAGTTTTTCTGCAAAACAGTAGATGGTCATTAAGTGAACCCTCCTCCAACACCGGAGACTCAGCAGAGGCGTTGAAGACAACGCGTAACTTCACCTGATCGTTTTGTGCTTTAATGACACAATGATGTGGAAAATAAAAACAATGACCGTCCAACAAATTTTCACTAATACGTTCCATATGACAAGAGTCCAAATAGTCGCGCATAAACTCCGAGTACAACTGATATAGCCTAGGGTTCCGTAGAAGCCGTCTCTCCAGAGATAGAAACCGATTTATTGCCAATTCACGAATGCCAGTATATTTTGGTAATTCACCGCGAAAAGGAAGAGAAACAACGTACCTTCCCTCATTATCTCGAAAGTGCGTATCGGCAAACATTTGGTCCACCTGTTTATCTTCTAGAGATGATGTTTCGCATAGAGGAACTGAGTCTAGTTCCCAGAACTTTTGAAGAGAAAGGTCTAAGTTCAACTCTGTGGGGCAAGCAAATAGAGCAGAAACAGAAGAATTAGAAGGGCATTCAAATCTTCCCATCAAAACATAACCAAAAACTGTATTGATTGCATCTAACTGTCCTGGGTTTCCTACAATTTTTTCGGGTAAAATAATTTTGGAAAACACGTCTGCGCCTAGCAGAATATCAATCGTTCCTGGGGTGTGAAAATGCGAATCTGCCAATTTCAAGGCGGATAAATGAGACCAGGAAGATTTAGGAACTTTAGACGAAGGTACCCTTTCACATACTCGATCTAAAATTATAGCGTCAGTAACAATTACAGGTGATTGTAAATCAACCGGACGAAAAGAAACAGTAACGCAACCATGATGAGCGATACTGTTCATTGAATTCAGACCCTTTACGTTTATTTCCATATTGCACCGAGGCAAACCTAACAAATTAGCGGCCTTCTTACTAATGAAGGATGACATAGAACCACTGTCCAATAAGCAGCGTAAAGTATGAAACGTACCAAAACTATCGCGTACGTCGATCAGTGCGGTGGATAACAGTACAGAAGAAGATTTTTTTGCGATATCGATTCTTGCCGAAAATATAGCGTTATCATTATTAGACGAGGTGGATGGCACAACTTCAAATGTTTTAGCCTCACCTGTAGCGAACCCATCAAGATGTAATAAAGTGTGATGTCTTTGATGACATTTGCGACAAGTGTTAATCGATTTACAATTTCGAAGATCGTGAACAGAACTAAGGCAATTGAAACATAGATGTTTCTGTTTAGCGAAAGCGTGGCGTTCTTGTGGGGTTTTTCCTGTGAAGTTTGGACAAGACATTACTGAGTGGTTCTGGTTACAAAGCGAGCACTTTAGCGAAGCATTTTTAGTGAGTTGATTTTTATTATCGGTGAAATAGGAAGCGATGCGTTTAGAGCTAGCAGAAGGTGTACTCTGATTATGGGATTTTGAAGTTTGGGGCGAAATGGATGACGCTCCCAAGGTATCGATTGCGGTACAATATCTATTTAAAAAATCAAGAAGTGTTCGAAATTCTGGAACAGAGGATGAGCAATTTTCCATTTCGAAGCGAGTGACAGTTGTATTGTCCAAACGTTTTATGAGCATCATGAATAAAACAAAGTCCCATGAGTCAACTGGAAACTTCAAATTGCGAAGTGCTGCGATATTTTCAGTAAAAGTGTTCAATAAGGTACGAAGGGCGTTATAATCAGAACAATTTATTTTTGGAGAACTATCAAGGGCATTCCAATGTGCTTGCGCTCTCAATCGCACATTGGAAAATCGACTTACTAGAGAATCATAGGCGGTTTGATAATTACTAGAAGTCATCGGTAAGGTGCGAACCAATGAGAGCGGCTAGTTATCAGAATAAAATATTAATATGAATGTAAAAAGTAATTACTTCTCAGAAAGTATTTAGCAAGGAAGAACCAGTATGGAGAATAATCAAGGAAAGCATAGGTTCATGCAGCTTATAAGAAAAGGTTCAGAAGGTGGAAACAGGGATTTCAAAGAAAAAAAAAATAAGATTGAGTGATGGAAGCTTAAAACCAAGAATAGAAGAAGGTGGCTTCGCAAGGCAACGTTCACTCCACCTCAAATGAGCTAAGGCTCAGGTTAATATAAAGTTTCATAAGATTTCTATAGAGTTAGCCACCTACTGAGTTTACTACAAATCCTTATGGGTCAAATATGGTCTCCTTCAACTATTGAATGACTTGCATCAGCTTCTTCCTTCTAATAACACCAGCAGTCCTAACAATGGTCCTTACAGTCTGCATTCGGAAATTCTAGGCATTTCAGTGAAATTTTCTCTCTGAAAGCAGGATTTGTCTTCTGCCTGGCAAAATCTCATAAGGCACTGCTAGGAGCGCTAGGACTATGTTGTTTATGTGTTTGTTGAGCTTGTAACGAGGCTTGTAATGTTATTCTAGCAGGCGCACTATAATCTTCACCGACTTCTCATCTTAACTCACTTGGTAGGTCTGTCGTAAACTTAGTGAGCTTTTGGCTTAAATCTGTCTTGGTGAACTTTACCACCTGCACTGCGCCAGCTTTTCTTCCCTTTTTATAATGCTTTGTTTGACTACTGCGTTTGCTCTACCACAAAAGGGTTCTGGGTCATAGAGAGCCGTCGATGAGTCATGTTTGGTCAGTTCGTTCTCCTGATGCAACGTGTTAACGTATTCGCATCCAAAACCCTCTATATACCCACAAGGCATTTCGCCCTTGTCCAGACCTGGCCCGACCATAATAATAACTAAATTTAGATTAATTCAACATGCCAATCACGAAGGCTACGCATTTTCCGTAATTAGATTAAATTATCCGAACACGTCGAATCGAACACGCCAGCCACGTAATTATATGCCGTTTTTTAATGGCTGTTAAATTGGACGCGTCTGCGGTGAAAAAATCGGGAGAAATTTCGAAATTTCCGCCAGGCGATGAACAAAGATGATTGCCATAATCAAGACGGGGCATGTTAGGAGCTGAGAGTGTAAAAATGGAAAATCGAGGTATGTCGAAGCTTTTCGAGGTAGATAGTCTCTTAATTTCCGATGAAACTCTACGAAGAATATCAAAATGATCTGTTTTAAATTCAAAAATTACGAAAAGCACTGCCGTGAAGGCAGGAGCTTTTGAGCGCTCGTACATGCACCTTGTAGGTAGATTCGCATTTTCCAGTTTTAGAAATCAATTGAAGGAATTTTCGACAGATATCAAAAAAATTCTCGAACTTAGACGAAACTCCAGACTTTATCAGTGCTTCAACTGACCAATTTTTTTCGATAATTCGCTGAAATTTTCTACGGTATCTATGGTCTTGGTGATGTGATCTGGACAAAATTTCGCACGTAGTTTGAATACATTATTCCTCAGCTAGGTGCAAAATTTCATTTCAATCAAATCAGTAGTTTCCAAATTATTAGGAAAAAAATATTTCGAACGGCCATATTTACGAAACCCCTAGTCTAATTTTGCTCATTGATGAACGTGGCCGTGAAATTCGAGATCCAAACCCACCCTGAAAATTTCAAGTCCCTAGGGCTTTGCGTTCGAAACTTATGATTTTCTATGGTTTCTATGGTTCTGGTCATGCGATCTGGACAAAATATAGCTTTAATATATCATTCTCGTTTAAAACACAAAATTTTATCTCGATCGAATCCGTAGTTTCGAAATTATCGAGAAAACAAAATTTTAAACGACCGTATTTACGGAACCCCTAGTATAATTCTGCTCATTGATAAACGTGAACGCCACATTTCAGATCTACACCTATCCACCTATCTATGGTTCTGGTCATGCGATCCAGAGAAATGTAGCTCCAATATATCATTCTCCATTAGTATACAAAATTTCGTCACGATCTAATCTGTAGTTTGGAAATTATCAAGAAAACTAGGTTTCAAACGACCATATTTACGGAACCCCTCGTATAATTTTGCTCATAGATGAAAGTGATCACTACAATCGAAATCCACACCTATCCTGAAAATTTCAAGTCCCTAGGCGTTTCCTTTCAAAAGTTACAATTTTCTATGGTTTCTATGGTTCTGGTGATGCGAGCTGGACAAAATTCTGCATATAGTTTGAACACCTCATTTTCCATTAGAGTGCAAAATTTCATCTCGATCGAATCTGTAGTTTCGAAGTAATCAGGAAAACAAAATTTCGAGCGGCCATATTTACGGAACCCTTCGGCGAATTTAGCCCAATAACGAACCTACCCTGAAAATTTCTAAGTTTCTAGGACATTCCGTTCGAGAGTTATCGTGTATACGGACGGGCGGACAGACTCGAATTTTTCGACGAATTTGTCATCAGTGAGTCGAACCTTGTCGTTTGAGACCATTTTCGGCTCAAAATTCTAAAAATACAGACATCGTGACGAAATGATATAGCCCTCTTGTAAGTAGTACGAGCGCTCAAAAATAGGTTCAATATTCATACAAACAATTTAGTAAGAAAAATTGCGTCAAATTCACAAAGGGTTCAAATAACGCGTACTAATTTATAAAATAAATGGAAGACAATCTAAGGGTAAGATTAAAGTGAAGCATCGCCTCAAGAATCGCATCAAGACTCGCCTCAAGCATCAAAACAAATACATGTAACTGAACTAAACCGTTCATAGCAAAGCATCGACTATCGCCTTAACCCAGGCATCGAGCATCGCCGTTGCCGGGGAATCAAATTGATTTGATTTTCAAGACTCTCCGCGGTCATGATGCCCCAAACGAGACACATGATCGGCGTTAGCCGTATTGTGTTTTAACCTGTGTCGTAGTAAAGTTATGGTAAAAACATACTGAAGTGAGAAGAGGTGAATAATTTGTTTGTATTTGAATGGATAAAGAAAAATTAATGAGTGAAATATTTATTCTCCCCGCAATATATGGGTTAAAAGAGATAGGAGACATCACAACATACATGTGTTGGGAGAAGCATGGACGGAAATAAGCAATATGACAAATATATAAGGTGAGCTACAAAAACAATGTGAATAATACATAAATCCAGTATCAGAGCAATCTCTTTTTTATTTTTGTCAGATGAAAATATTTTATATTCCATTAACTGGGTGCAACAAAAAATAATGAAACGAAAATAAGCAATATTACAAATATATCAGGTGAGCTACAGAAACAATGTAAATAACACAGAAAACTAATATTATAGCAAAATAATTCATATTCTTTGAATTGAGTGCAACAAAATATCAGAAAATATATTTTATAATGAACCACTACGTCCACTACTTCCTATTTCCAACACCTCACTACGACTCTGGATTCATAATTCCTACAACTACCGTCATAGATGCCTCACTATGTGCCCTCTGATGCCCGACTTGAGGCGATGTTCCACCATGTTTTTACCCTAAGAGAGCCCCAGCTTCGAGAATTAACAACAGCCAAAGTAGAATTCTGGAACCTGGAATTGATAACATATTGAGCTAAGAAATTAATTTATGTGTAATAACTATTATTCGTTTTATACAGGTTACATTTTTGAAAATTCGAGTAGTTATAAACAATGAACTACTAGGTATATTCGATAGTACAACATTTTGTCTACCAAATCACAGACTCACTATTGCAGAATAACACCGCATGAATCAAACTACATAATTGACTTCCTGAAATGATATACAAGAAGTAAAGATATAGATAAGATAGAGTTGAAGAAATGTTAATTAACTTAAAGCCTTATTCCATCGACGACTATGTGAATAGATAAGAAGGAACATGTTTATATTATTTCGTTTTAAGATTGAAGCCCCCTTCAGTTGACAATTTCGGAATCCTTGTATGACGTTGTTTCATTGGATATAACCTTCTCATGGGCGCCATAGAAAGCATCTTGAGGATTAAGGTCTATTCTATTTGCATATTTGTGTGGGAGGAGGACTCCTGATCACTTAATGATAGCATGCCTCGCCATCACCTAAGAATGCTTGGTTCATGAAATCATACACGAGCCTCCCTTGAGCCATGAGTTCAACTGTTAACGTACTATATAATCCTGTTTTTTCGCTACCAATTTTTCTTGAAAATCTAATTAAATGACTCAGCATCTTTCATTCCTTTCGACCATCGATAAGAATGGTAGCTACCTCCAACGCGTGTATTCATTACTCTCAAAAACACCTCCATTAAGAAATCTCGAAGGAAAAAAATACATGACAACATAATACCGAGCTACACTCCGGTGGACCGGGGTAAATTACGCCCAGTGCTCATCTCCAACGCCCAAGAAATGTTCTCTTAATCGTCGAGGAGCACAAACACCATCCTCGTCGTCCTTAACGATGAGAACTTATCAGAGTATCATTAATTCTAATCCCGGCCTCATGATGGCTGTATAATCACCGGTTCTACGCTGTCTGATGCCGGAACAGTTGTTTGCTTTTCACTGCGGCCGACAAACTCTGGATTGATGGATTCGTCCGAAAAACTCGGTTGTCAGTTTTCCTTCTACTGGACGACATAATTTCGAGGAAGAGGTGTTTAGGGTGCAGTCGAACGAGAAGAGGTAATGGTGTTAAATTGCTGTTAGGTGTCTGCGGAAGTAGCTGGGAAATTTTGGGTCTTAAATGCTTCAGTTAGTTTTTGTTTGCTTAAGTTCTTTTGGTAGTTGTTGAGGAATGTGATGGTTGTCCCAAGAAGCCATTTTGGTTTTATAATGACCTGACGAATCCTTCAACTCTAGAAATGGCCCGAAAAATTTTTATAAAACTATCTTGAGAGTCATTTGATTCGTTTATGAAGGTTTGCTAGTATTTTTTGTGCTTGAATTAACCTTTCGAAAATCCTTCTTGAAATTAGGGTTTGGGCCGAAGCATCTATTCAGCTTCAGTATCTGGTCGCTTCGGCCTTCTTTTCAATTATTCGGTTCAATAAAGACGAAGCAGATGTTCGATTTGGCCGAAGCACCGCCATAAAATTTCCAATTCGAAAACCAGAACACTATTTCCTTTTTGTTTTGGTATTGTAGTTTATGTTTTTTTTGTGCAATGTTTATTGAGAGAACAAATTTGTTTTTGTATAGAGTTTATCTTTCAGTTTTTGTGCAATGTTTCAAGCCATTATTAAGTTATTCATCTTATATCATTTTTTATGGATAAATTATATGTCCAACAAATCGGAATTCCTCAGAAATAATAGTAATTTCACATATAACACAAGAACAGCAGATATTACTTATCCCCAACACAAGCTTTCTCTAACTGAAAAGAATCCATCATTATATATGTTACGGGTAATGTAATTATTTAGGTCAGTATTCATAATTCTTGGTTATTATGAATAATGACCATTTAAATTGGGCAATTTGATAAATTTGAATTATTTTACGATAATTTCTCACATTACCCGGTCATTATGAATACCGCTATTCTTTCTTTGGGCACTTTGATTAATTGACAGCAATTTTGAGCGCTCTTACCACTTACACGAGGGCTATATCATTTCGTCACGATGTCTGTATTTTTCGAATTTTGAGCCGAAAACGGTCTCAATCGACTATGTTCGACTCACTGATGACGAATCCGTCGGAAAATTCGAGTCTGTCCGTCCGGCCAGCCGTCCGTAAGCACGATTACTCTCGAACGGAACAACCTAGAAACTTGAAATTTTCAGAGTGAGTTGAGTTCCCGAATGCCTCGGTTAAGTTCGTTAATGGGCCAAATTCCACCAGGGGTTCCGTAAATATGGCCGTTCGAACAGAAATGCCTAGGGACTTGAAACTTTCAGGATAGGTGTGGATCTCGAATGTTGTGATCACGTTCATCTATGAGCAAAATTATACTAGGGATTCCGTAAATATGGTCGTTTGAAATTAAGTTTTCTTGATAATTCCAAAACTACAGATTCGATCTTGACGAAATTTTGTATACTGATGGAGAATGATATATTCAAGCTACATTTCTCCAGATCGCATGACCAGAACCATAGAAACCATAGAAAATCGGAAAGGCCTAGGGTAGGTGTGGATCTGAAATGTCGCGTTCACGTTTATCAATGAGCAGAAATATACTAGGGGTTCCGTAAATACAGTCGTTTGAAATTTTGTTTTCTCGATAATTTCGAAACTTCCAATTCGATCGAGATAAAATTTTGTATTTTAATCGAGAATGATATATTAAAGCAACATTTTGTCCAGATCGCATGACCAGAACCATAGAAACCATAGAAAATTATAACTTCCGAAGGAAAAGGCCTATGAACTTGAAATTTTCAGGGTAGATTTGGATCGCGAATGTCGCAGGTCACGTTCATCAATGAACAAAATTAGACTAGGGGTTCCGTAAATATGGCCGTTCAAAATATTCTTTCCCTGATAGTTTCGAAACTACTGATTGGATTGGAATGAAATTTTACAACTAGCTGAAGAAGAATGTTTTCAAACTACGTGCGAAATTTTGTCAAGATCGCATCATCAAGACCATAGATGATGTAGGAAATTCTAGCGAATTAACGAAAAAAAATTGGTCAGCACTGACATGAAGTCTGGAGTTCCGCCTTAGTTTGAGAATTTTTTCGACAGCTGTCGAAAATGTCTTCAATTGATTTCTTAAACTGGAAAACTCGAATCTACCTACAAGGTGAATGTATGAGCGCTAAAAAGCTCCTTACAGCAGTGCTTTTCGTAATTTTTTGTTTGTTACTTTGTCAGTTAGGTATGTAAAAATTTGTTATTTTCTATAAGAAATATGAATAAAAATGATTTTTAAATTGCCCACTTGACTGTAAGCATTATACATAATGACCGGGCAATGTAATATTTGCAACATAATTTATCATTTTGTCATATCCTTTTGGGTACTTTTTAAATTGCCCGGGCATTATAAACAATGCCCAATTATTTACATTGCCTGTAACATATATAATATATCATATATAGTTTAGGAGATTATTTCATATGATAATTGTAATATTTGACACTATTTAATTTCGTAAGTTTCAGAAGTTTTTGTAACTGTGATAATTTAAGATCTGAAATGAAGAATCTATCTATCTATCTATATGTTTACTAACAATGGTGTTTGTTATTTTTTCATATACTGTCTTTCTAAAAATGCACTACGTGACTCTTTCTCAGGTGTGAATGAATTGTATAAAGACGAGTCAGGAATACTCTAAATTTTTTTCCATAACTTGCGAACGACTCAACCGATTCTGTAAATTTTTCGAATTCGAGTCGATACAAATATCGATAATGATTTGTTTCCAACACCTTCCCCGTAAGTTCACCAGATCGCCAAGAACGGACTTACCCTAGCACTTAATGGTCAGAAACTTTTCTTTGGTTGAAGATATCGGCGAAATTGCTACATTTATGTATTTCATCAATAATTTTGCAAATTGAAGGTATAGCGGTGCAACATAAAAAAAATTACGAAAAGCACTGCCGTGAAGTCAGGAGCTTTTGAGCGCTCGTACATCCACCTTGTAGGTAGATTCGTATTTTCCAGTTTTAGAAATAAATTGAAGGAATTTTCGACAGCTGTCAAAAAAATTCTCAAACTTAGACGAAACTCCAGATTTTGTCAGTGCTTCAGCTGACCAATTTTTTTTCGATAATTCGCTAGAATTTTCTACGGTAACTACCTATGGTCTTGGTGGAGCGATCTGTACAAAATTTCGCTCGTGATTTGAATACATTATTCCTCAGCTAGGAGCAGAATTTCATTCCAATCCATTCGGTAGTTTCGAAATTATCTGGAATAGAATATTTTGAACGGCCATATTTACGGAACCCCTAGTCTAATTTTGCTCATTGATGAATGTGACCGTTAAATTCGCGATCCAAACCCACCCTGAAAATTTCTAGTTCCTAGGCCTTTCCCTTTGGAAGTTATAATTTTCTATGGTTTCTATGGTTCTGGTCATGCGATCTGGACAAAATTTGGCTTTTATATATCATTCTCGTTGAAAATACAGAATTTTATCCCGATCGAATCCGTAGTTCCGAAATTAACGAGAAAACAAAATTTCAAACGACCGTATTTACGGAACCCCTAGTATAATTCTGCTCATTGATAAACGTGAACGGCACATTTCAGATCTACACCTATCCTGAAAATTTCAAGTCCCTAGGCCTTTCCGTTCGAAAGTTATGATTTTCTATGGTTTCTATAGTTCTGGTCATGCGATCTAGAGAAATGTCTCTTGAATATATCATTCTCCATTAGTATACAAAATTTCGTCACGATCGAATCTGTAGTTTGGAAATTATCGAGAAAACTAAATTTCAAACGACCTTATATAAGGAACCCCTAGTATAATTCTGCTCATAGATGAAAGTGATCAAGACAATCGAGATCCACACCTATCCTGAAAATTTCAAGTCGCTAGGCGTTTCCGTTCAAAAGTTACAATTTTCTATGGATTCTATGGTTCTTGTGATGCGAGCTGAACAAAATTTTGCATGTAGCTTGAACACGTAATTCTCCATCTGTGTAAAAAAATTTCACTCCTATCGAATCGGTAGTTTCACAGAAATCAGGAAAACAAAATTTCGAGCGGCCATATTCACGGAACCCCTGGGCGAATTTTGCCCAATAGCTAACTCAACTGCGGCATTTGAGATTCAATCCTACCCTGTAAATTTCAAGTCTCTAGGTCATTGCGTTCGAGAGTTATCGTGTATACGGCCGGCCGGCTGGCCGGACGGACGGACAGACTCGAATTTTTCGACGGATTCGTCATCAGTGAGTCGAACATAGTCGTTTGAGACCATTTTCGGCTCAAATATCGAAAAATACAGACATCGTGACGAAATGATATAGCCCTCGTGTGAGTAGTACGAGCGCTCAAAAAGGGGAACCAATGTATTTAATGATGATTCAGTATTCAGTATTTTGAAATAATTATGGATTCTGTAGTTTCGAAAATATATTATTGAAAGTCACTCTTAACCCCTGGTTTGTATATCCACGTGTTCAAAAACTTCACTCTTGTGTTGAAAATTCGTGGAGTAAAACTGTCTGCAAAAAATGCGCTTCAAATCAGTTTTATATGCTCTTTTCAAATATGTGAACCAATTTCCATAATTTCGATTCACCGGGATACAATCGTGTCATAATTTTTTGTTAACCCGGACCTGGATTTTCCTTCTGGTTATTGAGAGACTAATTTGAGCTTCAAATAAGAAACATGTGTGCCAAATATAAAGAAAATATACCAGGTGGTTCGTTCAATATGGCCTCAAAAAGAAGTTAGCAAAATTCATAAAACATCCTGTATCTCGGTTTGAAAGAAAGTCAGAGCCAATAAATGTGGTATATCTCGAACAACTTCGGTGCCCTTTATCCGCCTTTTAAGTATTTCCGTTTTACAATGAAACACCCTGTATGATTGTTCTAATCAACTTCATAGCAAAGATACATGTAATCGCCATATTGCTTATAACTTGTTAATTGTTATTTGGAACGTAAAACACTTCCATGGTTGAAACGTTTCATCTTTGAACTGACCAAAAAGCCAGGTCCGTATAAGAAAAAACAAAGGGACTTTTCGCAAGCTGAAATTTTCCGGAAAAATATGAATTACGAATAATTTATTCAAAATGATCAACAGTGAAAAAATAAATAAACAAATGAGGTTTAAGTAGAACATTTGAAAGAAATAATAGAAGTTGTTCAAAAAAGTGCCACTGTTTGCATGAATGATTCATGAAATTTCTGATCTTTCTTTATCTTACTCGAAATGTCTGATGAAATGATTTCAATAGGTTTTTGAGATTCTTTTTTCCTTTAAATTCACTAATAAAACTATCAGAACTTCACTGAATCACCATAAAATCCAACCATAAAATTTTTCAAAACCTTGATAAATGTCAATATTTTCAAACATTTATAAGACAAAATAGATAGTTTTGACTTGGAGGAAATATTCTCGAGACGTTTTATCAGAGTATGCTTGAAACCATTAATAATCTTAGGAAATAATTCCTTCACAATCTTAACACAGTTTCAAGACTTGTGATTCAGGAGTGTCCATGTCCTTGGTTCTCTTCTGCAATTTGAAAAAAAAACATCTTGTCATATCACTAAGAACTCACTTTTTTTTTTTGGTCTTATGAATATTCGACAGAATATCTGAACATATTTCCCATGGAATTAAACTCATTGAACTTCAGTAAAAGAAACAAAAAATAATAACAACTAATTTTCTAAAGGATTTTGACTTATCATGAAAGATGATCTTTTCAATTCATCTTGGGCAGAAGTGTGCCCATAAGTGTGGCTCGGGCATAAGGGTCATGAACTATGATAATAAAGTCATCTCCTGCATGGTGTACCGACTAGCTATCGTATTCAGTGAATATTCATAACCTCCGTCATAAATAAATACTCCGTACCTGAATAATTGCCTGAAATAAGATACATCTCATGCAAGTACCTCATATATCACCACTTCAGACTGAAACTTTCGATTTTAAGCGCGCGATTTTTCACTGCTTTGATGACTTAATTCCAGATTTATATCTACCGACTACGCAAGATATCAATCAAAACGCCATTTACGTAGACAGTTATGTAAATACCACAGGTGTGTTGATTTATGACTCGATTTTAATTTAAATTATGTCATTAACGTGGGCCGTGGTATCCAGAGAGTCAAGACCCTCCTGAAGGCGTTTTGGCTGGCTCGGGATCTGAATCGTCGCCGAGAGTTATCTTTTTGTCTTTGTTATTTCTAGTTATCCATTCATACCAACAATTATCAACATTGAATATAAGATTCTACGACGAACATTTCACCACGTTCCGTTCAATTGTTGTTGAAATGAGGCATCCAAATTATTTCGAAAATAAAAACAACTTCATGTTAGTTCACTTCCCTTAATGGAGATGTTCAACTTCGTGGGAAAACCAAATTCTGTAACACATTTTCAGATACGAGCAGTTCCATAAACAACCAGCATATATAAAACTGAACCCCGATCCACTCCCCCAGAAAGAATCTTGCAAGAATGCATTTGAAAGAAACCGAGCACACTGTAGGATTCTCCAAAAGAGAACGCATTTAATTTTATTCCTTTAAGAAGGTTTTAAGTAGCCGACATGGAATGACATGTAATTTTTCAAGAGGGACGATCTACATTAAGTAAATGTTTATGTATATGTGGAATTAGCATAATCTAGGAACATTAATATGGCGAGAGCAATACTGAGAGCATAGCGAGAAGAGGAGGAATAACGAGATTTTAACAATCACTCTGCATCTACGATCGCGAGGTTTAAACGCAGCACGATCCTGGTTTTTCCGTGGTTAGTTATTAAAAGATCATTTATGTGGAAGCCACCATGCCTGATTTGAATTTGAATAACAGAGGTGTTGGTCAAGGGAACTGAATATTCGTTAGAAGAATGGATAATGGAGCTGAAGCAAGGTGTTTTTTGATTTTTCTTTAATTTAGTTTGTGTTTTATACGGGTAGAATTTTTTGGTTATGATGGGAAGGATGTTCGAGACGGATTTAGGGATACTGGTACGAAAGGACGGTTTTTATTTTCATCTTATGTGCTGATCTCTTTAATCATATTTCAACCAGACTATCTTTTTGATATGCCAAAATGACAATGTTACGCTACTGGTTCGCGTGAAAAAAAATTACGAAAAGCACTGCCTTGAAGGCAGGAACTTTTG
Source organism: Aphidecta obliterata (assembly GCA_963966015.1). Lineage (NCBI taxonomy): Eukaryota > Metazoa > Arthropoda > Insecta > Coleoptera > Coccinellidae > Aphidecta > Aphidecta obliterata. The sequence goes on along the minus strand of OZ014435.1, from coordinate 12,778,741 downwards.
AGCGCTCGTACATCCAACTTGTAGGTAGATTCGCATTATCCAATTTCAGAAATCAATTTAAGGAATTTTCGACAGCTGTCAAAAAAATTTTGAAACTTAGGCGAAACTCCAGACTTCATGTCAGTGCTTCAGCTGATCAATTTTTTTTCGATAATTCGCTAGAATTTTTTACGGTATCTATGGTCTTGGTGATGCGATCTGGACAAAATTTTCCTTTATTTATTCCTCAGCTCGGTGCATAATTTCATTCCAATCCGATCAGTAGTTTCGAAACTATCAGGAAAATAATATTTTGAACGGCAATATTTACAGAACCCCTAGTCTAATTTTGCTCATTGATGAACATGACCGCAACATTCACGATCCAAACCTACCCTGAAAATTTCAAGTTCCTAGGCCTTTCCGTTGAAAAGTTACAATTTTTTATGGTTTCTATGGTGCTGGTTATGCGATCTGGACAAAATATTGCTTTAATATATCATTCTCGATCAAAATACAAAATTTTATCTCGATCGAATCCGTAGTTTCGAAATTATCGAGAAAACAAAATTTCGAACGACCGTATTTACGGAACCCCTAGTATAATTCTGCTCATTGATAACCGTGAACGCGACATTTCAGATCCACACCTATCCTGAAAATTTCAAGTCCTTAGGCCTTTCCGTTCGAAAGTTATGATTTTCTATGGTTTCTATGGTTCTGATCATGCGATCTAGAGAAACGTAGCTTGAATATATCATTCTCCATTAGTATACAGAATTTCGTCACGATCGAATCTGTAGTAGGAAATTATAAAGAAAACTAAATTTCAAACGACCATATTCACGGAACCCCTAGTATGATTTTGCTCATAGATGAAAGTGATCACGACAATCGAGATCCACACCTATCCTGAAAATTTCAAGTCCCTAGGCGTTTCCGTTCCAAAGTTACAATTTTCTATGGTTTCTATGGTTCTGGTGATGCGAGCTGAACAAATTTTGGCATGTAGCTTGAACACCTCATTTTCCATTAGAGTGCATAATTTCATCTCGATCAAATCTGTAGGTTCAAAGTAATCAGGAAAACAAAATTTCGAGCGATCATATTTACGGAACCCTTCGGGGAATTTTGCCCAATAACGAACTCAACTGCGGCATTCGAGATTCGAACCTACTCTGAAAATTTCAAGTTTCTAAGACGTTCCGTTCGAGAGTTATCGTGTATACGGACGGCCGGCCAGACGGACAGACTCGAATTTTTCGACGGATTCGTCGTCAGTGAGTCAAACATAGTCGTTTGAGACCATTTTCGGCTCAAAATTCGAAAAATACAGACATCGTGACGAAATGATATAGCCTTCGTGTAAGTAGTACGAGCGCTCAAAACCCGATATTATTTCTTGAGATCAAAGGAACATAGTTTTATTAATCCAACTTTCAATAAACTTTCAAAATTTGACATTTCTCAATTTGAAGGCGGTTTTTATTGACCTATATATATATATATATATATATATATATATATAAACACAATGTTTCAGGGAATAGAGGCTCACTTTTTTTTATATATATATATATATATATAATGGGTGATTTTTTAAGAGCTTGAGAACTTTTTTTAAAAAAAAAACGCATAAAATTTGCAAAATCTCATCGGTTCTTTATTTGAAACGTTAGATTGGTCCATGACATTTACTTTTTGAAGATAATTTCATTTAAATGTTGACCGCGGCTGCGTCTTAGGTGGTCCATTCGGAAAGTCCAATTTTGGGCAACTTTTTCGAGCATTTCGGCCGGAATAGCCCGAATTTCTTCGGAAATGTTGTCTTCCAAAGCTGGAATAGTTACTGGCTTATTTCTGTAGACTTTAGACTTGACGTAGCCCCACAAAAAATAGTCTAAAGGCGTCAAATCGCATGATCTTGGTGGCCAACTTACCGGTCCATTTCTTGAGATGAATTGTTCTCCGAAGTTTTCCCTCAAAATGGCCATAGAATCGCGAGCTGTGTGGCATGTAGCGCCATCTTGTTGAAACCACATGTCAACCAAGTTCAGTTCTTCCATTTTTGGCAACAAAAAGTTTGTTAGCATCGAACGATAGCGATCGCCATTCACCGTAACGTTGCGTCCAACATCATCTCTGAAAAAATACGGTCCAATGATTCCACCAGCTTACAAACCACACCAAACAGTGCATTTTTCGGGATGCATGGGCAGTTCTTGAACGGCTTCTGGTTGCTCTTCACTCCAAATGCGGCAATTTTGCTTATTTACGTAGCCATTCAACCAGAAATGAGCCTCATCGCTGAACAAAATTTGTCGATAAAAAAGCGGATTTTCTGCCAACTTTTCTAGGGCCCATTCACTGAAAATTCGACGTTGTGGCAGATCGTTCGGCTTCAGTTCTTGCAGGAGCTGTATTTTATACGGTTTTACACCAAGATCTTTACGTAAAATCTTCCATGTGGTCGAATAACACAAACCCAATTGCTGCGAACGGCGACGAATCGACATTTCACGGTCTTCAGCAACACTCTCAGAAACAGACGCAATATTCTCTTCTGTACGCACTGTACGCATTCGTGTGGTTGGTTTAATGTCCAATAAAGTAAACTGAGTGCGAAACTTGGTCACAATCGCATTAATTGTTTGCTCACTTGGTCGATTATGTAGACCATAAATCGGGCGTAAAGCGCGAAACACATTTCGAACCGAACACTGATTTTGGTAATAAAATTCAATGATTTGCAAGCGTTGCTCGTTAGTAAGTCTATTCATGATGAAATGTCAAAGCATACTGAGCAAATACTAATGCATGAAAATCCTAACCTCAAAAAAATCTGAGCAAATACTAATGCATGAAAATCCTAACTTCAAAAAAATCACCCGTTATATGTATGAAGGATGTATTGTCCCAAAAATATCTCGAAGAACAAAGTTATCAGTTTTAAGGAATATGTTTATTCTCAGTTTTTCACACAGCAACGTTTCGAGAAAAATTCTTCTCTTCTTCAGGCTGAAATCATAACATTGGCATGAAATATCCTAGATTTTGACATTTCAACAATTGAGAAGCCAAAGTCAAGAAACAGTAGAATTACAAAACAATTTCTTCCGAATAGTTTTCTAGTTTTCATTGTTGTTTGTCTTTGTGATGCTCACTGTTGTTGTTTTGCAGTTCGCAATTTTCATTGTTTTGTAATTCTTCTGTTATTTGGCTTTGAATTCTCAATTGTTTGAAATGTTAAAATCTATGATTGTTCATGCCAATGAACATAAAAATAAATAAAATGTTAAGATTTCAACCTGAAGAATAGAGGAATGGTTCTCTAAACGTTGCTTTGTGAATAACTGTGAATAAACTTGTTCCTTAAGACTGAAAACTTTGTTCTTAGATGAATTATATATTTGGTAACAATGGTGTTTGCTTTTTTCATATACCGTCTTTCTAATAAATATACAGGGTGTTTCCAAACTAGAAGTGAACCTTGAAGGACTCATTTGCTGTCGTATTAGCCATATTTATTGATAACCGAAAATCAACAGTTTCCGAGATATTGAGTTCTTGTGTTTTTCAAGAAATGTCTCACCCTACTTCAGTTTTCGTCAATTTTTTCAACGTTGACCACATTTGATTATAATTTTGGATTATTTTCAACTGAAAGGATATGATGTGTATGAAATAAGCAAAACTATCCTGTATTAAATGTTGTTGAAGAATTAGTATGATTTGAAAGTTTGTATATGAAGAAAATAAAAATCAATTTCTTATATCAATTTGCCAGCAACTTTCGAATTCCACAATTTATGTATGGAAGAATTATTTCAAAAACTTGCCAAATTCTTTCCTCATTCCCTAAAAAATTTTTCGTTAGAATGCAGACACCAGTTTGTTTTAGCAGATTTTTTCATGAACTTTTGGACTTTTGAATGTCCGGCATTAAAAATAGTGATTAAGCGTTAATGTTCGGATGGGAACAATAGCTAATCTTTCGATAGGTCCTTACTATCTACCTGATAACTCAAACGGAGAAAATGATGCATAATTTCTGTGAACAAATATGGACAGTTTTTTGGACGAGGTTCCCTTGATTTACAGGAGTGAAATCATTTTCCAACAGGATAGTTGTCCCGCACACTATAGGTCAAACGTTCGTATGTTTTTGAACGAATTGTTTCCGAAAGGGTAGATAGGTAGGGGATGAGCTATTTCGTGGCCAGCGAGAAGTCCGTATCTAACACCGTTCAATTTCCATGTTTGGGGCAGTTTAAAAGAAATAGTATATGAAAGGAAAATACATACAATTATGGTAAAATATTGTTCAATTACCACAAAACGCAGAATTCTGAAGAAGGCATTCATTAATTTGTTTAATTTGAATTTCCTTCAAAACATATTCGAATATGTCATTTTGGATCAAAGTACTTGCCAACATAACCAAAATGTTTATGTTGAATTGAGTCGAATTTAAAAAATTCAATATAAAAATGAATACCTGATCCATTCTGTATGGGTCGATGAAAGTTTTCAACTGATGAGAATAGTATACCTACATAATAAACCGAATTGAGAGGAGGTTATTGGTCTCGCTCAAATTCCATCCTCAACCAACGGAAGCCTGTTCTCAAACGAATCATCCTGTTACTCAGTATCTGAATATTCCAAAGATACAATCGTTTAATCAACGTCCAGCTGCGTCGATCCCTGGTGAGAGTCTACACCGTCTGCTGAGAGAGCTTAGTGCCATATTTTGAACGGTCGTTTTTCCTCCATATATTATTGAAATATTAACAATATTTTCTGTTACAAGAAGATTAATTTCTTCAGCATATCATTATATTTGCCCCGGGAATTCGACATTGTTCCGTGTCACCCCTTATGAGATGCTCAGTATCTACAAGCTGTTCTCGAAAGATTGCTCGATGAAGGGGGCCATGGAAAAAAAACCGAAATGAAATCATGATGAACTAAAATAATTATAATTACAATATAAGTTGTTTTTCCGTCGACCATAGAATAAAAGCTCATTTTAACGCACTCGAAATCATCCATTGATGACCCCTATTAATGCATGATTTCTTGTATTAATGCATGATTATCATGGCAACCGATTATAAAATATTCAGTCGGAGCATAGATGCATCTATGTCGGAGCACGATCGAGCTGTCAAATTAATTTATTCGCTTTCGATCAGAATCTGATTTTATCCGTTACGCAACTACATAATGAATAACGAAGAAAATATCCATTTGACACCGCCAGATGTGACAAAAACTGCTGAAGCAGCAACTTTGAATCTGCTTCCTGAAAAGAGCCGCCATTTATATGAGATAACCTATGCTGAATTTAGATCTTGGTGCAAGGACAAGAAGGTTCGGAACTTTACGGAAACGGTTTTGTTGGCATACTTTACGGGTATTGCAGAAAAGGGGCATCTAGCAAGTTTATGGCCAAAATATTCGATGCTGAAATCAACACTAAATATGAAAGACAATACTGATATAAGCAGAGACCACAAACTGGTGATGTTTATTAAACGGAAAAGAGAGGGATATATCCCAAAAAAATCAAAAGTTCTCGAAAAACAACATGTGAGAGAGTTCATAGCGAATGCTCCTGATAGTGTTTTCTTGATGTCGAAGGTAAAAATAAAACTCAATTGAATCGTTATTCCAACTTATTCTCATTATCTCGTTATAGTGAAATAACTATCCTCGTTTGATTTGTAGGTCGCTTTGATATTCGGAGTAGCGGGTGCATTGAGAAAAGATGAATTGTTAAGGTTGCAAAGAAAGGATGTACAAGATATGGGATCGAAATTTTTGGTGACAGTGAATTCATCGAAAACACATTCGAACAGGATATTCACTGTGGTGGATAATGATGAGCATACACTTTTAAACATAATAAAGAGATATATATCCTTGAGGCCAGCTCACACTCCACACGAAAGATTTTTCGTTTTTTATAAGAACTATAAATGCTCAACACAACCAGTTGGAATTAATACATTTTCTAAATTGCCGTCAATGATTGCAAACTTTCTTAAATTAGAGCAACCACATTTGTATACAGGTCACTGTTTTCGGCGTTCTTCTGCGTCTATTCTCTCTGACAGTGGTGCAGATTTTTCAGCCACCAAAAGACTTGGTGGTTGGAAATAGACTTCTGTTGCAGAAGGGGATATTGAAAACTCCATTCAGAATTAAATAGAAACTGCAGAAAAAATTTTATGTCATAATAGTTCCAAAGTAAATAATGCTTTAACCTCCACTTCATCCACACGTTTCTTATCGGACATTATAGGAAATGAAATAAATGTAAACTATTCAGAATGTCACAACATGTCCAATATTCCCTCTATGAATTTTTCGAATTGTTCTATAGGAAGCATAAATATTAATATATCGAAATGAACATAGAAATTTGTATTAGGTACGTCAAATTTGTATATCATGCAAAATAAAAATTGGTTTCGATCCAGAATTAATATTCAATTCCTGATGAGGTCGACGGAAAAATCTTGTAATCAACTCGCTTATTAATTCAGCTATTAATGGTCTCAAACTAAAATATTTGGACCATTAATCGCTGTCATTAATAAACTAGTTGATTAAATAACTATTTCCGTCTTCTTGCTAACTTTTCAGTTTTACAAAGTCATTCTCATATAAACTAAGAAAACCGCCCCTTCCCATTGAATTCTTGGAGTCTAATCGAATTTTTCCTTTGCAGCATCCAGTTCTCATTTGACCCGGAGGGTGCCATGGACAGACCACTGGTTCCACCCCAAACCATGTTCCACATACAACCCCACCCGACCCCACCAAATTCCAGGAGCAGAAATCAACGATTCCCAACCCCACCGGCCGACAATACCGACCCACCGGACCCCCTCATTCATCGCCGGCGATAAGCTATGCACGGCCACCTCGCCGAATTCCCAATTTGATTTACCGCCCGAATAATACAGGTGACGGATCTATCCCAGTAATTTCGCAACACCGTACGGCATCCGGGGACATCCGCAGGGAATGGAATCGGGAATGAGCGCGGCTGGTCTGAAAACTGAAGAGCAACACGTCTGAAATAGCAAAGCGCTCCGGGTCGATGATGGAATTAACATTCAGAGATGTAGCCGTGTCCCGGACGACCCCTCCGCAGCCCCCCCGACTCCCTCGCCCTGAAATATGAGTCGATCACGCTCTGGGATAAGATGAACCGAATCCATCATTTTGATGTCTTTGTTCTCGTCCTCTTTTCGTGCATGCATCCCGGTCTTCTCCGTCTCGGCCGGGTATTCTCCAGAGGGTTCCGAAAGAGGCTGGATCTGGGGATGGGGGTGAAATTCTTGATGCATCTGTCAAACGTCATTTTGAGATAGTTTGTGTGCAGTATGACTGATGGTTTTCGATGTTAACGAAAGGAATGACTTGTTCTCGATCTCATATCGCTCTGAGATGGACTCCTATAACAACTCATCATTTTCTGCCTTGGATTCATTTTCTACAAAAATGGCATACTGAATATTTTCCGAAGCTTATAACAAGTACGCAAGCGCAGGACGCTATCTGAGCTCTATTCTTCCTGCAGGAAAACTTGTAACGGTCAATTATACAATCACCGTGATTTTAATAAGACAATGCTAACCACTGGAATTATAAACCAATGGTTTGACAATTTTGGTTTGGAATGCTGCAAGTTGATTTACGTGCAACACGAACGTGTAGTATGACTATTTTGGGATATGGCTGATTTGGATGATATTTCTAGCTATTCCCCTGGGATATGGAACCAAAGGCGACTTTTCCACGGTGGATGAAACCACAGAGATCATATTCTTTCGCCGGTTCTGGGACCTTACACCAGAGTTAGTACCATTAACTGTGCACCGTCGCGTCGTCGAGAACTTTCAGTGAAGACGGTCACATTATCAGATAAGTCATACACCGTTCGTTCCAACTAGGATTATAAGTTAGAGTTTCTACCTGAATTATTCCAAAATTTGATTGAGCTAGAATTTTAGTTGAATGATTGAAAAATTCGATTAAGTTAGAGTTTTCACCTAAATAACTGCAGGATTTGGTTAAGCTGGAATTTATGCCCAGATAATTGGAAAACTTTCAGTTGAGCTAGAGTCTGTACTTTAGAGAAAGTATTTTTGTGAATAACATGTTCAAGATACTAATGAAACGTTTTGTAAATGTCGTGTAGAACCAACGGGGTGTTTTTAAAGGTCAGGCTTTTTTTGAGCGCTCGTACTACTTACACGAAGGCTATATCATTTCGTCACGATGTCTGTATTTTTCGAATTTTGAGCCGAAAATGGTCTCAAACGACTATATTCGACTCACTGATGACGAATCCGTCGAAAAATTCGAGTCTGTTCGTCCGTCCGGCCGTCCGTATACACGATAACTCTCGAACGGAACAACCTAGAAACTTGAAATTTTCAGGGTAGGTTCGAATCTCGAATGCCGCGGTTGAGTTCGTTATTGGACAAAATTCGCCGAGGAGTTCCGTTAATATGGCCGCTCAAAATCTTGTTTTCCTGATTACTTTGAAACTACAGATTCTATCGAGATGAAATTTTGTCCAGATCGCATGACTAGAACCATAGAAACCATAGAAAATTGTAACTTTTGAACGGAAACGCCAAGGGACTTGAAATTTCCAGGATAGGTGTGGATCTCGAATGTCGTTATCACGTTCATCTATGAGCAAAATTATACTAGGGGTTCCGTGAATATGGCCGCTCGAAATTTTGTTTTCCCGATTAATTTGAAACTACAGATTCGATCGAGGTGAAATTTTGTACTCTAATGGAAAATGAGGTGTTCAAGCGACATGCAGAATTTGTTCAGCTCGCATCACTAGAACCATAGAAACCATAGAAAATTGTAACTTTTGAACGGAAACGCCTAGGGACTTGAAATTTTCAGGATAAGTGTGGATTTCGATTGTCGTGATCACTTTTATCTATGAGCAAAATCATACTAGGGGTTCCGTAAATATGGTCGTTTGAAATTTAGTTTTCTTGATAAATTCCAAACTACAGATTCGATCTTGACGAAATTTTGTATACTAATGGAGAAAGATATATTCAAGCTTCATTTCTCTAAATCGCATGACCAGAACCATAGAAACCATAGAAAATCATAACTTTCTCGATAATTTCGAAACTACGGATTCGAACGAAATAAAATTATGTTTTTTAAACGAGAATGATATATTAAAGCAAAATTTTGTCCAGATCGCATGACCAGAACCATATAAACCATAGAAAATTATAACTTTCGAAGGGAAAGGCCTAGGAACTTGAAATTTTCAGGATGGGTTTGGATCGCGAATTTCAGGGTCACGTTCATCAATGAGCGAAATTAGACAAAGGGGTTCCGTAAATATGGCCGTTAAAAATATTCTGTTCCTGATCAGTTCGAAACTTCTGATTTGATTGGAATGAAATTTTGCACCTAGATGAGGAATAATGTATTCAAACTAAGTGCGGAATTTTGTCCAGATCGCATCACCAAGACCATAGATACCGTAGATCTAGCGAATTATCGAAAAAAAATTGGTCAGCTGAAGCACAGACAAAGTCTGGAGTTTCGTCTGAGTTTGAGAATTTTTTTGACAGCTGTCGAAAATTCCTCCAATTGATTTCTAAAACTGGAAAATGCGAATCTACCTACAAGGTGGATGTACGAGCGCTCAAAAGCTCCTGACTTCACGGCAGTGCTTTTCGTAATTTTTGAATCGGGCTAGAACTCATCCGAAAAGATCATTCCGCCGGATGTTGGTCATATAAAATATTCAATTTGAAAAAAGTGCGAAAAATCTTGGGCATCAATATTTCCATACAACTCTGGCTCGTGTTATCTCTCTGTTAGGAAATCTGCCATGAATTACGGTGCCATATGCATTTCCTTATAATGTAAATGAAGTGCTGGATTTTATCACAAATTTGTATATTCTCTTTCAACTTTTATTATCATATTTTTCCTGAACGGTATAATTCTTAAAGTTCAAACTAACTAGAGGAAAATCACTGATTGAAAAGGTCCTATAAAAACAAATTAGGAAGTTCACAAACTCACCGATAAAATTGATCCAAATTGTTCACAGAAATTGTTCGAAATGGTAACCATTCGTTTGATGTGCACAAAGTCTTGGCCAGCGTAATAACTTATTATTACATGCAGAAACTATCACATCAGTTTACCCACGAATAATGTCACAAGCATTTTCAATTCGTTGTTTTAGTTCTTCAACACTATTCACCTCACCGTTACTGTACACCTATGTTTTCAGATGACCCAAAAGAAGAAATCACAGAGGTTGAGATCTGTGGAGCGTGCAGGTCGAGTAATTGACCCACTACGTCCTATACAACTCAGATGATTTCTCGTAAACTGAACGCATTCAATAAATACATTTAAACCTCGATTCATACCTAAGTCAGATCAGTGCTGGGAGTTTCTCAGATTCGCGGGTAAATTTGATTTAAAAATACTCGGTCCTGGTGAATATTTTATATAAAGAATTTTTGAAATTTTGACTAATTTTGATGAGTTTTAGCACCTGTCAAATAAAAGCCTCACTTTCAAAAACAACATATTTTATTCGAATCACCTTTGTCTTTTCCTGCCAGGAATAGTTCCATGCCCTGTTGTTGTTTCGAGCTAGCATTTAAAGGATACTATAAAGATTTTCTCATCAAATTTTCATTCTAGTGGCGCATGTGGGCTATCTTGAGAAAAGGTGTTTCACTGCGAACGAACCGAAAGACTTCATGCATCAAATTTCGTTTCACACGAAGCTTAAAAAGGCTCCAACTTTCAGCAAAAATTACCGCCTCTGATTTGGTCCCAGGAAAAAGTTAAAGTTTCTTTCCACTGACTATCCCATAGGAATTCTACACACTCATGGCTCAATCGCAGAATCTGTCAAGAAACTCGAAAGTACTTTAATAAGATTTCCGAGAAACAATCAGATCATATAAAATTACGAAAAGCACTGCCGTGAAGTCAGGAGCTTTTGAGCGCTCGTACATCCACCTTGTAGGTAGATTCGCATTTTCCAGTTTTAGAAATCAATTGAAGAAATTTTCGACAGCTGTCAAAAAAATTCTCAAACTTAGACTTCATGTCAGTGCTTCATCTGACCAATTTTTTTTCGATAATTCGCTAGAATTTTCTACGGTAACTATGATCTTGGTGATGCGATCTGGACAAAATTTCCCACGTACTTTGAATACATTATTCTTCAGCTAGTTGTAAAATTTCATTCCAATCCATATTTACGGAACCCCTATTCTAATTTTGCTCATTGATGAACGTGACCGCAACATTCACGATCCAAATTCACCCTGAAAATTTCAAGTTCCTAGGCCTTTCCCTTCGGAAGTTATAATTTTCCATGGTTTCTATGGTTCTGGTCATGCGATCTGGATAAAATGTTGCTTCAATATATCATTCTCGATTTAAATACAAAATTTTATCTCGATCGAATTCGTAGTTTCGAAATTATCGAGAAAACTAAATTTCAAACGACCGTATTCACGGAACCCCTAGTATAATTCTGCTCATTGATATACGTGAACGCCACATTTCAGATCCACACCTATCCTGAAAATTTCAAGTCGCTAGGCCTTTCCGTTCGAAAGTTATGATTTTCTATGGTTTCTATGGTTCTGGTCATGCGATCTGAAGAAATGTAGCTTGAATATATCATTGTCCATAAGTATAAAAAATTTCGTCACGATCGAATCTGTAGTTTTAGAATTATCCAGAAAATTGAATTTCAAACGATCATATTTACGGAACCCCTAGTGCAATTCTGCTCACAGATAAACGTGATCACGACATTCGATATCCACACCTATCCTGAAAATTTCGAGCCCTTAGGCATTTCCGTTCAAAAGTTACAATTTTCTATGGTTTCTATAGTTCTGATCATGCGATCTGGACAAAATTTCACATGTAGCTTGAGCACCTCATTCTCCATTCGAGTGCAAAATTTCATCTCGATCAAATCTGTACTTTCCAAGTAATCAGGAGAACAAAACTTCGAACGGCCATATTTACGGAACCCCTGATGGAATTTGGCCCATTAACGAACTCAACCGAGGCATTCGGGAACTAAACCCACACTGGAAATTTCAAGTCTCTAGGTTGTTCCGTTCGAGAGTTATCGTGCTTACGGCCGGCCGGACGGACAGACTCGAATTTTCCGACGGATTCGTCATCAGTGAGTCGAACCTAGTCGATTGAGACAATTTTCGGCTCAAAATTCGAAAAATACAGACATCGTGACGAAATGATATAGCCCTCGTTTAAGTATTACGAGCGCTCAAAAAGGAAGATTAAAGTCAAATAAATCATGCAATAGTTTGTCAGGAAATATGTTAGGGAACTGAAGAAATTCAACAAAATAAGGAATGAGAAGTTGATTAAACTAGAAACGCTCAATATCAGACAAACTCACCGCAATACCCAATGAAAACACCCAAATCAAACAAATCACACAATTATGTATTTCACACAATATCTCGAAACCCACCAAAAAAAAAAATAGTTAATTCGAAAGAAAATAATTCCTGCCCTCCGTGTGTGTCGAAATAATATTCCAAATTTTACAACTCATGAACATTTAGGGTTGGAGCTTTGTGGGAAAAAATATAGGATTTATTAACATTATACACAATACACATGACAAATTTCATCATTCTTTGTTAGATATACAGGGTGTTTCCAAATTAGACGTGAAACTTGGAGGAAGTGTTAGTATAACTCATTAGCTGTCGTTTGAGCCATATTTATTGAAAACCAAAAATCAACAGTTTCCGAGATATTTGAGTTCTTGTGTTTTTAAAAAAATTTCTCCCCTCACTACATTTTCCGTCAATTTTTTCTACGTTGAACAAGTTTGATATTATTTTTGGTTCATTTTCATCAGAAAAGGATATGATATGTATGTAACAAGCGAAGCTATGCTAAAATGGATGTTGGAAAATGATTAGTATGATTCGAAAGTTGGTATATGAAGAAAAGAATAGTCAATTTCTAATATAAATTTGCGTGCAACTTTCGAATTCCACAATATATGTATGACGAATTATCTCAAAAACTTGCCAAACTCTTTTTTCATTTCCTAAAGTTTCCGTGAGAATGCAGGCACTAGTTTCGTTTCAGCAGATTTTGATTTGAAAGGGGATATGAGCCAAGAAAGAAAAGCAACGAATTGAATATTTTTTCATTGCAATTAAACTCTAAATTTCATCAGAAAATATATTCATTAATAATGTTCGAGATGTCCTCCACCATTCCTTATACAATCACGTGCCTTCTTCCTAATTTTTTCAGTCCTGGAATTTACCCTCAATCTTCTCGCTGCTCCGTCTATTCTCTCCACAAGTTGTGCACGTGTATGTATTTCCCTTTCATATACTATTTCTTTTAAACTGCCCTAAACATGAAAATCTAACGTTATTAGATCTGGACTTCTCGCTGGCCACGAAATAGCTTCTCCCCTACCTATCCACCCTTTTGGGAACAATTCGTTCAAAAACATACCAACTTTTAGCCTTATAGTGTGCGGGACACCCTTGCTGTTGGAAATTATTTCACGCCTTTCAATCAAGGGAACCTCGTCCAAAAAACTGTATAATTTGTTCTGAAAAATTTTTCATAATTTTCTCCGTTTAAGTTATCAGGTAGATAGTGAGGACCAATCCAAAGATTAGCTATTGCTCCTATCCGAACATCAACGCTTAATCAATATTTTTGTATGCGGGACATTCAAAAGGTTGTTCATAAAAAAATCTGCTGGAATGAAACTGGCGACTCCTTTCTAACGAGAACTTTTCAAGGGGGTGAAAAGGAATTTGGCAAGTTTTTAGAATACTTTTTTCATACATTAATTGTGGAATTCGAAAGTTGCAGGCAAATTGATATTAGAAATTGATCTTTATTTTCTTCATATGTCAACTTTCAAATCATACTAATTCTTCTTCAACATCTAATACAGGATAGTTCTGCGTTTTTCATACATGTCATATCCTCTTCTGATGAAAAAAATCCAAAATTATAATCAAAATTGGTTAACGTAGAAAAAATTGACGAAAAATGAAGTGAGAATTGATTTTTGATTATCAATAAATATGGCTCGAAGGACAGCAAATGAGTCATACTAACACGTCATTCAAGGTTCACGTCTAATTTGGAAATACCCTGTATATTTTCCAGAATGAATTATTTTGAATTATATCCCTCAATTTCGGAAGAAAGCAATAAATCATGTTTTTTACTCTACTTGATTTTCAAAAACGTCTGAACAAACGTTTGGAATAGATAAAAGCTTCACCACTAGAAAAAAACACTAAATGAGACATATACGAAGGAATGAACTCTTCCTAGAGCTCATTTACTGAACATTCCTCCTTTCCTGTCCAGGTCATCGCTCGTCAAGGATGATTAGCCCAATCACATCGTTCCTATTCGTCCGAATGAAAAGAAGAAAAATAACCATCCATGTATTTAAAATAGCCCCGATAACGAGCCTACCATTTGTAAAGGACTGATAAAGTCAGAAACGTCTCGATTGGAACTATTGGCGTTGGTATATCGCTGTATCACAGCCCAGAGACACCATTAGAGAATGACGTTTGATGGATTTGGTGGACCGGCCCCTGGTGCATCGGCGGTTATCACATTTTTCGTTTCCTTCGGAGTTTTTAGAAACCGCCCGGGGGTTTCGGGGTGGAAATATCGGAAATGATGGATTCGATTCGTCTCACTTTGATGGGTTTTCGTTTGTTCGGAGATTATGCGATAGAGATGCGGGGAAGAGTAACGAACAGATTAGTGTTAAATGATCAGCAAGGAGAAATTATGTTTTGTACAAATTTAACACTAAAAATTCACATTCAGTGAGAGAAAAATTTTTGTTTCAGAAAATACATAAAATGATGAGTCAACCTCATCATATTGAAGAAAAAGCAAAATTTGTGATTTTCATTTATGATATCAAGAAAACTTAAATTATTCTTGAATACTGTCTAATGTCAGAAAAAGTCAAAAGATTGGAGAATTTGGAACAATGCCTAGATTCCAGCGGCTTAGGAAGAAACCACTATGGAAGTGGGTGCTTCCACTTATGCATACCGATTTGCCATCCGCAGAAACGTAGAAACATGTTTATTGAATTTCCTCGGTGGATTAGCGCAGATCCCACTAGATTAATGGGTGAGTTATGGCTACGCTCACCGTAGCGGGGCGCAAGGGATGAAGTGCTTGTTTTGACTGAGATATGTTGAGTGTGGACTGATGAACTATTTACCATAGAGGGAGATGCATGGCCGCCAAAAGAAAAGGGAGACTGGATGGAAAGAAAGCCGTATGCCGTTCGCTGAAAAACGGAAACCGATTCATTAGGAGGCTGCGTTTGGAACGTGATGATAGAGTATTTGAGGGGTGATATATTCAATGCTTTTTGGTTTAGCGAGACGAATTAGAACGTAGGACTCTGATGAATTAATCGATCCACGAGGTGTCGTGAAATAACATTGATGAATACAGGGTGTTAAAAAGGAGTGTGAAATATTTGTGTGAACAGAAATAAGCAGGATAGTCTTATAAACCTTGGTCCACAAAGTTACGGAGATATGAAGATAATTCTTTTCAAGGAAATTTATTTGTAATCCTATATTGATGATTTGAAGGGTGTTCCTTAATCGGAGGTAAAAACGAAGAGGGGAGATTCCTTAAATAATTTTAAGAAAAAAAATCCCATAAACATGGGATCGCAAAGTTTCGTTTTCGAGATAAAGGGTGTTTGAGTTTGAATTTTTTTCATGTTTTAGGTTCAAGTATCTACACTTCACAAGATATTCAACTGAAATTTGGCATAGATTACAATTAAGAGATTACACCATGTGATATGCCAATTTCGATAGCAAATTTACAGGGTGATATTTTTCTGATACACTGTCCCCTGTTTTCCGCCTGCACTTATTTTTGTTGAGCCTCTGTCAATTTGAAAAAAATTCAAAAAACATCTTTGTTATAATACTAAACTTTATTGTAGTTTTGTCGTATCTGCTACCGATATCGGGAAAAAAATTTTGAACGATTGTCTCGAAATCCTCAGAAAGATCTAAATTGTCATAAAAATTCAGTTAGTATGCTGTGGTGAATTGATTCATTGTTTTGACAAACCATATTAAATTTCTGTGTTGAATATCTTGTGAAGTGAAGATACCTACTATGAGAAAAAAACTTGAAAAAATTCAAACTTCAACACACTGAATCTCGAAAACGAAACGCTTGCGATCCCATATTTATGGGACTTTTTTTTTCTTGAAATTAGTTAAGGAATCTCCCCTCTTCGTTTGTAGCTCCTATTTAGGAACAACCTGCATAATTCATGTTTTAATGAATCATTAAAATCCGTGAATTTTGCGTATTCACCGTGTATTGATAAGTGAATATACGTTGTATAATCGTTTTGGTGTTTCGCCTTCTGTCATAGTGACCTTCTTTGACGTTCGACAAAAAAAAATTTAGAAAAGCACTGCCGTGACGTCAGGAGCTTTTGAGCGCTCGTACATCCACCTTGTGGGTAGATCCACATTCTCCAGTTTAAGAAATCAATTGGAAAGATTTTGACAGCTGTCAAAGAAAATTTCAAACAAAGGCGAAAATCAAGACTTCACGTCAGTGCTTTAGGTGACCAATTTTTTTTCGATAATTCGTTAGAATTTTCTACGGTATCTATGCGATCTGGACAAAATTTCCCACGTAGTTTTAATACATTATTCTTCATCTATGTGCGAAATTATTATTACGGAACCCCTAGTATAATTTCGCTCATTGATGAACGTGAGCGCGAAATTCGCGATCCGAACCTATCCTGAACATTTCAAGTCCCTAGGCCTTTCCGTTCGAAAGTTATGATTTTCTATGGTTTCTATGATTCTGATCATGCGATCTGAAAAAATTTAGCTCGAATATATCATTCTCAAT
Organism: Aphidecta obliterata; assembly: GCA_963966015.1. Lineage (NCBI taxonomy): Eukaryota > Metazoa > Arthropoda > Insecta > Coleoptera > Coccinellidae > Aphidecta > Aphidecta obliterata. Next base: position 12,761,734 of record OZ014435.1, on the reverse strand, counting down.
TTAAATACAAAATTTCGTCACGATCAAATCCATAGTTTCGAAATTATCAAGAAAGCTGAATTTCAAACGACCATATTTACGGAACCCATAGTCTAATTTTCCTCATTGATTAACGTGACCGCAACATCTGAAATCCACATCAATCCTGAAAAATTCAAGACTCTAGGCCTTTAAATTACAAAGTTACAATTTTCTATAGTTCCTATGGTTCTGGTCATGCGAGCTGGACTAAATTTCACATGTAGCTTGAACACGTAATTCTCCATCTGAGTGCAAAATTTCACCTCGATCAAATCTGTAGTTTCAAAGTAATCATTAACGGAACCCCTCGGCGAATTTTGCCCAATAACGAACACTGAAAATTTCAAGTTTCTAGGACAATCCGTTCGAGAGTTATCGTGTATACGGACGGACGGATAGATTCGAATTTTTCGACGGATTCGTCATCAGTGAGTCAAACATAGTCGTTCAACATTTTCGGCTCAAAATTCGAAAAACACAGACATCGTGACGAAATGATATAGCCCTCGTGTAAGTAGTACGAGCGCTCAAAAAGTAAAGCTCATTGAAATTTCGTTTAGTTTTTCAAAATGCAGCGCTTTGGTTATGTTTGGAAACAGCTTATGGTGTTTTGTGAAGATCAGAATTTTAAACTTTGTGCTGATATTTCGAATGAAAAACTAGCAGATATAGGGACTGAAGAATTGGGCATTCAACATGAAACGTGCAGACGGCAAAGAATATAAACAAAGTACAGTCAAAACCAATTGAAATATTTCTTTTAAACTGCTACAGAAAAAGTATTTTTTAATTTTACAAATTTTCATTCCGGATTTGACGGTACGTATTGAGATATTAATTAATGTTTTCATTAAATGCGAAAATCATCTGACAAAGCGTATGATTTTTGTGACCTTCCGAATTTCGTATTGTGTTTCCAAATAGGTGGATATGACGTGGTGCGTGGATTTCTTGGCCTGCACGCTTCCCGGATCTCAACCCTTGTGATTTCTTCCTTTGGGGTCATTTAAAAACATTAGTGTATAGTAACGGGAAGATAAATAGTGTGAAATTACTAAAACAACGCATTGAAAATGCTTGTGAGTAAACTGATGTGATAGTTGCTGCATGTAATAATTTGTTATAACGCCGGGCATGACTTTGTTCACATTAAACGAATGGTGACCATTTCGAACAATTTCTTCGAACAATTTGGATACATTTTATCGGTGAGTTCGTGAACTTCCTGATTTTTTTCATAGGATCTTTTCAATCAGTAGTTTTTCCTCTCTTTAGTTTGAATTTTAAGAATTATACTGTTCAGGAAAAATCTCATAATAAAAGTTGAAAGAAAATATACAAATTTGAGATATAATCCAGCACTTAATTCACTTGCTGGAATGCATATGGCACCGTGATTCATGGCATACCTCCTAACAGAGAGATAACATGATCCAGAGTCGTCTTGAGGTCTTGATGCTCACGATTTTTTGCACTTTTTTAAAATTGAATATTTTATACGATCTCTTTCGATGAGTTCTAGCACCTGTCAAAAAGAAGCCTCGCCTTAAAAAACACCCTGTATATGTTTCGTTTTTCACGGCCAACTAAATCCTTCTATATATTTTCAATAAACCCAGTTTGGCGGAATAAGGGTGCATGGAAAAAGTTTTTCCTTCGGTACTTCACTATCTAGGCATATCTTTGTACTCATTCAAAACTTCTGTGTCATTGTCCTTTCTGAATAATTCTTCGTAGATCACCTGACATAACCCTGTCCAAACGATTTCGGCAATCATCATTAAAGTTTGGCCCACGGGGATGTACGTCGATTTGTACCTTCGTAATTGCACAAGGCGACGTTTACGGGCAACCCTTTGTCAGTGCATATTTAAATAGTTGTATAAATATAGTGATCCCTGATGACATTACAGTTTAACGTCCGATAGAAGCCCACATGGAATTCACCCATTAGGCGACGATAATATCGACTGGAATCGGTTCCCAGATAAGAATCGGTTGATTTTGTTGGTATTGACCGTGTACAAATTCATTATTGTGATACGGTTTGTCAATTCCGTTAATCTTTTTTTTTTGTAATGATGAGGAAATTATAGGGTGGATGTCGCTTCCAGAGGAGAAGTCTCTATTTGATGATAATAATTTTTTTTTTATTTATCTATTAGATGGTTCTGCTCATTATTATACACAGGTGACATATAAATCAAACTAACATTTTTATTGGATTATGAACGGTCACCAAAGTAAATAGTGCTTCTTTTGTGAGAAGTGGATACATTATATAAAGTATCAAAAATTTATGTTAATGAACTTGGTTGGACTATTTGATGAGAAAAAAAGGAAAAGAAACCGAATATTCGATGGATAGAATTGTATGTAATATTGGATGTTCATTGTCGTATTTTACTGAACATCTTTCCGATTGAATCCACTGAATTCTTGAATTTTTCGATTTATTCATTTCTTTCAGACAAAGAAAAATCTGTTGTTAAATGAGATTCATTGAAGGACGCGTTTATCATCATTGAAAATTGTCACTTTCTGTCATAAATATACAGGGTGTTTTCAAAGGCGAGGCTTTTTTTTTGACAGGTGCTAGAACTCATCAAAATAAGTCAAAATTCCAAAAATCCTTTATATGAAGTATAAATAAGTATATGAAATTCGGTGAACAGTAATGGTGAGGTGAATAGTGTTGAAGAACTGAGATAACGCATTGAAAATGCTTGACATTATTCGTGAGCAAACTGATGTGATAGTTTTTGAATGTAATGATTCGTTATTACGCCGGGCAAGACCTTGTGCACATCAAACGAATGGTGAACATTTCGAACGATTTCTGTAAACAATTTGGATCAATTTTATCGGTGAGTTTGTGAACTGCCTTTTTTATAGGACCTTCTCAATCAGTAATTTTTCCTCTCCTAAGTTTGAATTCAAGAATTATACCGTTCAGGAAGAATCTCCTTATAAAAGTTGAAAGAAAATATACGAAGTTGCGATATAATCCAGCACTTTATATACTTGCTGGAATGCATATGGCACCATGAGAGCTTCCAGAGTCATGGTCCAAGATTTTTCGCCATTTTTCCATGTTGAATAGTTTATATGATCAACTTCCGGAGAAATTATCCCTCAACTGTAAAAAAAAGCCTCACCTTTAAAAACACCCTGTATTTGTTTTTACTCTTATGTCAATTCAATATGCTAAAATCTGACCAATAAGTTGAGTAAAATTTTTCGTGGATCATAATTCCTTATTATTTTCAATTAAATCATAAATCGTTGAATTGAATTGATCGAAAAACTGTAAAGCGTTTTTTGGTAATTTTTCCCTCCAAAGTTCCTAGTTATGCATGTTATTTTCGTTATTTTATTAGAATGATTATCATAAACGTTATACAGTCTAGCTTTAACCTAATTCCCGACTATTTGATATTATTTCTCAGTGAAGCTTTCTTCAGAATCCAATAAATATGAGAGGTTCTTGATGGGGTTCTATTTGATAACAGAGGGTTATTGTTTTAAGAAAGCCTTCATAATGTAATCTACGCAGCGAACTGTTTTTGTAATGGTTTTGAGGAGGATTTTTGAAAAGTAAAAAAGTTTTGGAAAATATTTGAGGTTAGCATTCATGATGTTTTGGCGGACTATTTCAAGAGTGAAGGTTTCACCCCTGGTTCAACCTTCCACTCTTTGAAGAAGATAATCTGGTAAATTATAATAAAATGTAAATTTTTTCTTCGGGTATTGACTATATCGTTTATTATACATACTTATACAAATACAGAGTGTTTAAAAATTAGACGTGACGTGAACCTTGGAGAACGTTTTAGTATCACTGATTTGCTGCAGTTCGAACTATATTTATAGATAACAAAAAATCAACAGTTTCCGAGATATTTGAGTTCTTGTGGTTTTTAAGAAATTTCCCAACTTACTTGATATTTTTTGTTAAACACCACCACTATTTTGTATCTCACAGAAATTTAAATAATACAAAAAGAATCTATCCCTTTAATGTACCCATACAACAACTTTGAGAGAAAAAAGTGTTCAGTATATGGCCATAAACTTGTTCAATGCTTTTTTGTTGAGGTTGAGGTTGAGAGATTTTACTAACTTAATGCAGTTCAAGAAGAGGTTGTATGATCTAATATTGAATTGTGAACCGTATTGTGTACAAGAATTCAGGAACTTTTGTAGAAATTATTCTATATAAGTAAACGAATTGGACTTGCTCCATGTTTTATGCTTGTAATTGTGTAATTTTTTGGAGTCAATAAAAATACTATTACTATTACTACTTCATTTTTCGTCAATTTTTTCTACGTTGACCAAATTTGATTATAATTTTGGATTATTTTCATCAGAAAAGGATATGATATGTATGAAAAAAGCAAAACCATCCTGAATTAGATGTTGAAAAATTACGAAAAGCACTGCCGTGAAGTCGGGAGCTTTTGAGCGCTCGTACATCCACTTTGTAGGTAGATTCGCATTTTCCAGTTTCAGAAATCAATTGAAGGAATTTTCGACAGCTGTCAAAAATTTCTGAAACTCAGGCAAAACTTCAGACTTCATGTCAGTGCTTCAGCTGACCAATTTTTTTTTCGATAATTCGCTAGAATTTTCTACGGTATCTATGGTCTTGGTGATGCGATCTGGACAAAATTTCGCGTGTAGTTTGAATACATTATTCTTCAGCTAGGTGTAAAATTTCATTCCAATCCAATCAGTAGTTTCGAAATTATCAGGAACAAAATATTTTGAAGGAAGTTATAATATTCTATGATTTCTATGATTCTGGTCATGCGATCTGGACAAAATTTCACATGTAGCTTGAACACCTCATTCTCCATTTGAGTGCTCGATCAAATCTATAGTTTTCAAGTAATCAGGAGAACAAAACTTTGAACAGCCATATCTACGGAACACCTTGTGGAATTTGGCCCATTAACGAACTTAACCGAGGCATTCGGGAACTGAACGCACACTGAAAATTTCAAGTCTTTAAGTTGTTCCGTTCGAGAGTTATCGTGCTTACGGCCGGACGGACGGACAGACTCGAATTTTCCGACGGATTCGTCATCAGTGAGTCGAACATAGTCGATTGAGACCATTTTCGGCTCAAAATTCGAAAAATACAGACATCGTGACGAAATGATATAGAACTCGTGTAAGTAGTACGAGCGCTCAAAAAGAATAAGTATGATTTGAAAGTTGGTATATGAAGAAAATAAAAATCAATTTTTGATGTCAATTTTTCTTGTCACTTTCGAATTCCACAATTTATGTATTGAAAAATCATTTCAAAAACATTCCAAATTCCTTCTTGATTTCCTAAAAATGTTGCAGGCACTAGTTTCGTTTAAGCAGATTTTGATATCAAAGAGGATATAAGCCAAGAGAAAAAGTAACGGATGAAATATTTTTTATTGCACTCAAAATTTCATTAGAAAATTTATTCATAAATTATGTTCGGAATGTCCTCCACCATTCCTTATATAAGCACGTGCCCTCTTTCTAATTTCTTTAGTCCTGAAATTTACTATCAATCTTGTCGCTGCTCCGTATTTTCTCTCCACAAGTTGTGCACGGGTATGTATTTCCCTTTCATATCTAACGGTGTTAGATCCGGACTTCTCGCTGGCCACGAAATAGCTCCTCCTCTACCTTTCCACCCTTTAGGTAACAATTCGTTCAAAAACATACGAACGTTTAGCCTATAATGTGTGGGACACCCATCCTGTTGGAAAATGAATTCACGCCTGTCAATCAAGGGAATCTCGTCGAAAAAACTGTCCAAACATCAAGGCTAAATCACTATTCTTGAGCGCTCGTACTACTTACACGAGGGCTAGGTAAATCATTTCGTCACGATGTCTGTATATTTCGAATTTTGAGCCGAAAAAGGTCTCAATCGACTATGTTCGACTCACTGATGACGAATCAATCGGAAAATTCGAGTCTGTCCGTCCGGCCGTCCGGCCGTAAGCACGATAACTCTCGAGCGGATCAACCTAGAGACTTGAAATTTTCAGTGTAGGTTCAGTTCCCGAATGCCTCGGTTGAGTTCGTTAATGGGCAGAATTCCACCAGGGGTTCCGTAAATATGGCCGTTCAAAATGTTGTTCTCCTGATTACTTTGAAACTACAGATTCGATCAAGATGAAACTTTGCACTCAAATGGAGAATGAAGTGTTCAAGCCACATGTTAAATTTTGTCCAGATCGCATGACCAGAACCATAGAAACCATAGAAAATTGTAACTTCTGAACGGAAACGCCTAGGGACTTGAAATTTTCAGGATAGGTGTGTATCTGAAATGTCGCGTTCACGTTCAACAATGAGCAGAATCATACTAGGGGTTCCGTAAATACGGTCGTTTGAAATCTTGTTTTCTCGATAATTTCGAAACTACGGATTCGATCGAGATGAAATTTTGTATTTTAATCGCGAATGATATATTAAAGCAATATTTTGTCCAGATCGCATGACCAGAACCATAGTAACCATAGAAAATTGTAACTTCTGAACGGAAAAGCCTAGGAACTTGAAATTTTCAGGGTGGGTATGGATCGCGAATTTCGCAGTCACGTTCATCAATGAGCAGAATTATACTAGGGGTTCCGTAAATACGGTCGTTTGAAATTTTGTTTTCTCGATAATTTCGAAACTACGGATTCGATCGAGATGAAATTTTGTATTTTCAATTTTTAATCGAAAATGATATATTAAAGCAATATTTTGTCCAGATCGCATGAACAGAACCTTAGAAACCATAGAAAATTGTAACTTCTGAACGGAAAGGCCTAGGAACTTGAAATTTTCAGGGTGGGTCTGGATCGCGAATACCGAAGTCACGTTCATCAATGAGCAAAATTAGACTAGGGGTTCCGTAAATATGGCCATTCAAAATATTTTTTCCTGATAGTTCCGAAACTACTGATCTGATTGAAATGAAATTTTGGACCTAGCTGAGGAATAATGTTTTCAAACTACTTGCAAAATTTTGTCCAGAACGCATCACCAAGACCATAGATACCGTAGAAAATTCTAGCGAATTGTCGAAAAAAAATTGATCAGCTGAAGCACTGACATAAAGTTTGGAATTCCGCCTAAGTTTCAGAAATTTTTTGACAGCTGTCGAAAATTCCTTCAATTGATTTCTAAAACTGGAAAATGCGAATCTACCTACAAGGTGCATGTACGAGCGCTTAAAAGTTCCTGCCTTCCCGGCAGTGCTTTTCGTAATTTTTTTTATACCGGACATTCAATAGGTGGTTCATAAAACTCTAACGAAAACTTTTTTAGGGAATAGAGAAGGAATTTGGCAAGTTTTTACAATAATTTTTTCATACATGATTTGTGGAATTCCAAAATTGCAGGCAAATTGATATTAGAAATTGATTTTTATTTTCTTCATATTCCAACTTTCAAATCATACTTCTTCTTTTTCAACATCTAATACAGGATAGTTTTGCTTTTTTCATATATATCATATCCTTTTCTGACGAAAAGAATCCAAAATTATAATCAAATTTGGCCAACGCAGAAAAAATTGACGAAAAATGAAGTGAGGTGAGGAATCTTATAAAAATAATAAAACTCAAATAACTCGTGAACTGTTGTTTTTTAGTTATCAATAAATATGGCCAAACGACAGCAAATGAGTCATACCAACACGTCCCTCAAAGTTCACGTCTGATTTGGAAACACCCTGTATATTGATTAAGCGAAATTTAGGGAAGTTCCATCAGCTTGTGCTCGTGTGATACTAGGCTTCACAACAGAAAGGGCAGCTAAAAAAAAATGAGGAATGGAACGAAACGATCAAACATCCAGTCATTTTTTCCACACCACTCTAGAACCGAAGAGCTGCCAGTGAGAATGAGCAGCCGTAACTAATACCCGTTTCCACAAAAACCCCATCCCGGTTCAACAAAGCCCGTCGACCAGAACACACAATAACATCCTGATGAATAATCGCGATGGGGTACGGGACATGATTGGAGATGGAGAAAAATGCCGCGTTATTGTGCAATAATTCGAAGGCATTTATTAAAGATGTAAAACCAACCGAGCGTCGAACATCAGAACCAGATCGGGCCGGCCTCTCTTCCGCGACCCCAAGAAATGAATAGATAGGGGTAGGACGGGGGCGCGGGGCGGAACGGGAGTGAATTACAGGGAACGTGGCATTGTTGCGGACGGGGATTGACGGCCGGGCATTATCACCGGCATCCATCACCCCGGGTATCAATGCGCCGCTTCCCACAGGAGAGCCGAAGTTTGGCTGCTCCTCGTGGGTTACGATTCGCGCCCCCCGCCGTCTCGTCGTCCGCCTCCTTTTTCCCCGTCTTCTGCGTATTTTTCTCCCGGCGGTGGCCTTTCCCGACGGGCATTTTTCATCTTTTCTTGTTCGGATGTGACGTGTGTCATGCGTCGGGCTGAGTGATGTTTTTGGATTCGTCATTTTCTTTTGCGTCTTTTCGGTTTTGGGGGCGATGCTGGTCTGGGGGGACGGAGGAGGGATGCAGATTCGCCACAATCGTTTCTTTCTTCCTTGATGGAGGGATGTAGTTACGGGCGAATGCGAACAATTTTATGAGTAGTTGTCGATGCATACCGATGTTCGAGGAAACGAGAAGAGAAGAGAAAGATTTAATTTGGCGATGAAAATGCTCCTAATATATCGCCATTGTAAATGCAGAAGTATTGGGGATCACTATTATAAATAGAAGATAGGGTTTACTGATTGGCTTCTATCTGAAGATCTATTGTTTCCTACTTTCTTCCTTCGCAGACCAACATGTAATCCATAGATTGAACTCCAGTAGCTGAGAAGGCTTCAAGAAGGACATATCTCCATCTCCAAAGATTTCTTACACTAGTGAGTGCTCATCACCTGGCAAGGCATTATATTATAAGATGTTCAGGAGATTCTTTCTCCTTCTCATAATATACATTCGACATTTTCTGCTTAACCTGATGTCTCCAATTCCTTTATGAGGCTTCGTACAGAAACTTGTGAAAAGATGTAGCATATAGTATTTCCTGAGAACAATATGAGTTTTTGATCTCTCATTGCTGAAGTACCGGAGGAAATTGTCGGAATGTTTCAACGCCATAAGATTCTGCCAGATTACTTTCCGGTTGATTTTTTCCATCTCTCCAAACTGTTTTTGAGCGCTCGTCATACTTAAACGAGGGCTATATCATTTCGTCACGATGGCTGTATTTTTCGAATTTTGAGCCGAAAATGGTCTCAATCGACTATGTTCGACTCACTGGAGTCGGCCGTCCGTCCATAAGCACGATAACTCTCGAACGGAACAACCTAGAGACTTGAAATTTTCATTGTGGGTTCAGTTCTCGAATGCCTCGGTTGAGTTCGTTAATGGGCCAAATTCCACCAGGGGTTCCGTAAATACGGCCGTTCAAAGTTTTCTTCCCCTGAGAACTTGAAAACTACAAATTTGATCGAGATAAAATTTTGCATGCAAATGGAAAATGGGGTGCTCAAGCTACATGTGAAATTTTGTCCAGATCGCATGACCAGAACCATAGAAACCATAGAAAATTGTAACTTTTGAACGGAAACGCCTAGGGACTTGAAATTTTCAGGATAGGTGTGGATCTCTAATGTCGTGATTACATTCATCTATGAGCAAAATTATACTAGGGGTTCCGTAAATACGGTCGTTTGAAATTTAGTTTTCTCGATAATTTCAAAACTACAGATTCGATCGTGACAAAATTCTGTATACTAATGGAGAATGATATATTCAAGCTACATTTCTCCAGATCACATGACCAGAACCATAGAAACCATAGAAAATCATAACTTTCGAACGGAAAGGCCTAGGGACTTGAAATTTTCAGGATAGGTGTGGATCTGAAATGTCGCGTTCACGTTCATCAATGAGCAGAATTATACTAGGGGTTCCGTAAATACGGTCGTTTGAAATTTTGTTTTCCCGATAATTTCGAAACTACGGATTCGATCGAGATGAAATTTTGTATTTTCAATTTTTAATCGAGAATGATATATTAAAGCAATATTTTGTCCAGATCGCATGACCAGACCCATAGAAACCATGGAAAATTGTAACTTTTGAACGGAAAGGCCTAGGAACTTGAATATTTCAGGGTGGGTTTGTATCGCGAATATCGCGGTCACGTTTATCAATGAGCGAAATTAGACTTGGGGTTCCGTAAATATGGCTTTTCGAAATATTTTTTTCCTGATAGTTTCGAAACTACTGATCGGATTGAAATGAATTGTCGCACCTAGCTGAGGAATAATGTATTCAAACTACGTGCAAAATTTTGTCCAGATCGCATTACCAAGACCATAGATACCGTAGAAAGTTCTAGCGAATTATCGGAAGAAAATTGGCCAGCTGATGCACTGACATGAAGTCTGGAGTTGCGCCTAAGTTTCAGAATTTTTTTGACAGCTGTCTAGAATTCCTTCTATTGATTTCTAAAACAGGAAAATGAATATCAAAAATCAGCTTGACATACTCAACTCATTTTCATTCTCTGGACCTGAATTCAAAGCTTCATATAAATCCACCGAGAAACATAATGATCTTCTTTTGTTCAAAGCGAAGAAGGACCACTTCTTAAGATTCCTTGAGGAACTATTAAAGTAAGTCAAAGGCTTCCTGGAAGGTCATAAATTCTCTTACAAAAAAGCAAAGCTTCTTCAACTCTTTTTTGTGATCATGGTAAATTTCCATTGCTGCCATATTAATTCAATGACCTTTTCATCGGAGCGGAAGGAAACAGAGAGTCGTATGGTATTCTTCCAACAAAGCAGGGAAATGAATATGGGGTACCTCAAGGATCCGTACTGGGGCCCATTCTTTTCCTTGTTTACATCAATGACCTGGTCATCTCAGCCTGTGACTTCTTGTGTTTCATCTATCATTGTGCACCCAGGGTGCAAGGAAAAATTCGGTGAAGGGGTCAAACTGGCTGCAAGAGAGGTTGAGAAATGGTTCTTGTCGAATTCATTCAAGTTCAATAAAGATTAAAACAGTCAAGTTGGAGTTTGGAGGCAGGGAGAATCGAGCTTGTGTGAAATTCCTGGGAGTTATAATTGACAATGAATTGAATTGGGCTGCGCATGTTGATTATGTTTGTGGTAAATTGTCTGGGAGTCTCTTTCTTTTGAGTAGGCTGAAGAAATGTGGTACTGAAGATATGATCAGAACAGCGTACTTTGCAAATTTCCAGAGCATACTTATATATGGTTTACTTCCCCCTGTGAGGAAATGCTTCAGATGCATCGCGAATTTTCATCCTGCAAAAAAAAGCAATACGTATTGTGTATGGAGTGGCAAGTAGGATTTCATGTAGAACATATTTCGCAGATCATAAAATATTAATTTTCCTATGTCAATTCATAAGAGAATGTTTGAAATACGTTCATCACAGGGGAAATAGTATGCCAAGAAATGGAACTTACAACAGCTTCAGCACTCGAAACAGTAACGATCTCATCACTCCACTTCACAGGAAAAAGAAAATTATATTTCGAGCTTTTGGGTTTTTCAACAGCCTTCTTGTCGAAGTAAAGAAGATACCGAAAAAACTTCGGAAGAAAAATAAATGAGATATTGGTGAAAGGTAGATTTTATTCTTCAGAAAAATTTGTACGTTTAAATTTTTAATGTGATTGTTATTTCGACAAACCATGTAAAATTTTATGGTGAATAAATGTTATTATAATTATTATTATTATTATTCAAAGATATTTCTTATTCACTGACTCAAATTTCGAAAAAGCTTCGAACGTGGTTCGAGATAGACTTGGTTACTCTTTTAATATGTTTGGAGTCCTGAAAACTGTTGAATTTTTTGAAAATAAACAGTCTTGTGGCTATGACGAGATATAAATAAAAATTCTCAAATTGTCGATTGAAATTATTCTTTTTCCGCTCTGCTCTATAATAAATTGTTCATTGAAATAGGGCATTCTTCCTGAACAACTCAAGATTCTTCGTTATCCCATTAGAGATCTATCTGCATTTTGTGTTTCTTTTCTAAAATCTTATCTGATAGATTACTCCATTTTTGAGCGCTCGTACTACTTACACGAGGGCTATATCATTTCGTCACGATGTCTGTATTTTTCGAATTTTGGGCCGAAAATGGTCTCAAACGACTATGTTCGACTCACTGATGACGAATCCGTCAAAAAATTCGAGTCTGTCCGTCCGTCCGTATACACGATAACTCTCGAACGGAATGTCCTAAAAACTTGAAATTTTCAGGGTAGGTTCGAATCTCGAATGCCGCGGTTAAGTTCGTTACTAGGCAAAATTCGCTTAGGGGTTCCGTAAATATGGCAGCTCGAAATTTTTGTTTTTTTTGATTACTTCGAAACTACTGATTCGATCGAGGTGAAATTTTGTACTCAGATGGAAAATTACGTACTCAAGCTACATGCGAAATTTGTTCAGATCGCATGATCAGAATCATAGAAACCATAGAAAATCATAACTTCCGAACGGAAAGGCCTAGGGACTTGAAATTTCCAGGATAGGTTCGGATCGCGAATTTTGCGATCACTTTCATCAATGAGCAAAATAATACTAGGTTTTTCGTAAATATAGCCGTTCGAACTATATTTTCCTGATAATTTCGAAAATACTTATTGAATTGAAATGAAATTTCGCACATATATGAAGAATAAAGTATTAAAACCGCGTGAGAAATTTTGTCCAGATCGCATTACCAAGACCATAGATACCGTAGAAAATTCTAGCGAATTATCGAAAAAAAAAAATTGTCACCAAAGCACTGACGTGAAGTCTGGATTTTCGCGTTAGTTTGAAATTTTCTTTGACAGATACTGCTGTGGTACTTATGGGACTATTTTTGGTAGCCTTGATTATGCGGACTATAGAAGATTGCTAGAAATTCTTGATGATTTTGGATTGAAAGACAATAAATTGAAAGTGATTGAAAGCTATCTGACTTCTCAGATGGTTGCTATTGAGGTTGATGGCGAATTACTAATGCATGTAAGACGTGAGAGACACTGTTGTGGCCGTTCCACAGGGATGTATTCCGAGACCAACTCATCTTATTGTTTCCATCAACAAGCTACCCAAGGGAAAAGTTTCAACCAAGCATTCGATGGGGATGTTTGCTGAAATCTTCTAGTACTACAACCTCTATTTAAGATGCAAATTTCGTTCTGAAGTCTGTAGGAGAGTGGTTTTGCCACCATTATGCCATCTTGAATATTGAAAGAGACACAGTGTATGTTCTTCTATTGTGAAAGGTCCTAGCTGCACCATCCTTTGTTAGTAAACATTGCAAGTAGTAATGTCATGTTCAAAAATAGTGTTGTTTTTTTGGAAATCGTATTGAATAAACACCAGAAGTGAGGACCTTATACTGACCAAATAAGATGTAGTCTCAGTACAATACAATATTGTTGAGTTCAAAGAATTTTGGAAGAAATAGTGTTTCATTTTATTTTTTGGTTTGTGACATGTTCCATTTTTACTGAAACTGTAATTTTTTGGATTCAATAAATATTATGATTTTGATAAATTTTCTGTTCCTATTTCCTTTCGATTCCCAAGTTTCTAGGAGAACTTGTTATTTTCAACTAGTTAGTTGAGTTCACCTAACCACTCCTATACCACTCGAACTAAAGACATTGGAGTTTAGCGCTTGATAGCCTTTTTGATGTCAGGATAGGCGAATCTCTTTAAGCTCTTTTTTAAATTAAATTTTACACATCGTTAAGCATAATTGAAAAAAGAGTTGAAACTGAATTAATCGGCTTGAGTTTCGACAAGAATTCCCTGGGGAGTATATCGTTCAATAGACTAGAAAAAAAGTTGTAGGACGAATTCAACATATTTTCATTAAATAACGAGATAATATTGGAAGCATAAATGGGGAAAAGTTCAGACTCAATATGAAATACGGAAAAAAAAGCTGAATATGATGGTTGGAAAGCTGTTGGATTTGATTTCATGGTTGATGGTGGAAAGCTGCATGATGATCTTCGAGAAGTTCTTGAAAGATTCCTGAGTTGAAGCAAGTAGGATTGGAAAAGTTATTCCTTTCACAATATGTGGAATTTTTTTGGAGCAATTAGGAAGGTTAGCAGAAGAATTTTGTCAACTCTGGCCATCACGAAGTCTGAAAGGTACAGAATGCTCATGAGAGCTCGAAATAAGACCCAGCTCTCGATGATATCCTTAGCAATCTTCGAGAGCTGCTTAGGAACCTGAGAGAATTTCCAATTCGAGTTCTTGATTCCGCTACCCTAAAAAGTAAACAGTAAAAATTCGAGACGGTTTTTCTCGAACGATTCCAACAAAAGTTATTGAAAGAGTCTTCATTTGCTTTACAAACAGAAATGGTAGTATGGAATGGTGTTTCACCAGCTATACAAGTATTAAAAAAATAATAAATATTCGTCTTGGCACGGAAATTCTATATACGTAAAAGCTAAAGTGATGAAATATACTCCCTAACTCAGGAGAAAAACAGGTCTTGTGATCCCGTTCCGAGTGGCATGGCCGACGTTGATTTATCGCAACCCTGATGTGGCGTTTTGATAAATAATAAAAGAAGCCATTATCTCTATTGGTTTTATGTGAATACATGAACAAATTTTTCATGTTGGCAACCCTCTGAGCAAACAAGTTCCTAACACATTGTGCCATAACGTAACGTTGTGCGAGAGTGGAGCTGGACGAGGTTTTGATAAGGGAGATCAGGGAGGGTATCGACTAGGTTCAATTTTGGTTTTGGGCTTTGTAGAAAGATTTGATTGCGTATCTTCAACAAAACACTAGCTATTTTTTGCGTTCATTTTTCTATGAATAAGAGTTTTACATATTCTCATGCTCAAACTTAGTCAGATACAATGAAATCAATTTCGAAATATCGAAGGATTCTTCGTTTATTTGTCCCTTGTTGAACCGAAACTCCTCATTGTTATTCTGCCCGAAGAGAGATAAGTCGATTCCATTATGGAGGCCACTTCGTCATGATCATTAACACCCATCAATTACCAGGTGCAAAACAGCCATGTTCAGATGGATCACTGATAAGACGAAGACGTGGATGGTGCACCTTCGAAAGGTTTAATTTAGTTCGACTTTTGCTGACTGGTTTTGTTTATCAATACGATGATAATTAGTTGGTGAAATTATCTGTGCAAAAACACATCCTCGAAACTTTTTCTTCCAGTGCTTTCTCAACTAGTGGAGGTTAGCGATCCCTCTGGCAAACTTATCCTTACCTTCAGCTGTTCTTATTATCACAAAAAAAAACTAAATCGTGAAAATTTCAGTGGGATTCTGGTAATTTTTCAGGAGATATGTAATTGAAGTTTTTATCGACATATCGAAAGGAGCAGACGACATTTTTCTATGAAGCTCATATCATAATGAAAAGTTAGAGCAAACATGTGAAAAAATTCATAAAAAAATCAGAAAATTTAGTGAAGAAAAAAATCAAACGATAGAAGTAATGTTATATATCTTAACACTTTCTTTGTCGTCGTCACATTATAAATTTTGGACAACATTATTATTTGATCGTTTCATTTTTCTACATAGGAAGTTGACTAATTCCAATTCTTCAGGTGAAACCAACGTACATTTTTCTATCGGAAACTGTATTTTCCTGTAGCGTCAAAAGCGCGCTCACAACATACATCAATATCTGCAAGTAAATACAGGTCCACCCCCCCTGTTATTTATTCAGCATTAGTTCGCATCGCACCCTCTCGACTTTTATCGATTGCTGCACTTCTGTTTTTCTTATTATTGATCGACACTCGTTATTACAATAAAGTGACAACTGCCCCTGGCTGTCCAATAACAACTAGTGTAAGGCATCCCTCATCCCTCATATTATGACCAGGGGGAAGTTTGAGAGGAATTCATGAAAGTTTGATTCGTTCCTTAGGGGAGAAGGGAAAGGAAAATGTTATTGCTTATATCTGAAATTTTGATTAGACTGTTTTTGGAAATTTCATATATCAACTAGGTTGCCGGCACTTTTATGATAATCCAAATCTCAATGAGTTTCGCACAGAACGAAACTCCAATAAAATAATATACGGCTGTTTATCTGAAATTATCAAATTCAGGAATGAAATTAGAAAAAATTTATAAAAGCACTGCCGTGAAGTCAGGAGCTTTCGAGCGCTCGTACATCCACCTTGTAGGTAGATTCGCAATCTCCAGTTTTAGAAATCAATTGAAGGAATTTTCGACAGCTGTCAAAAAAATTCTCAAACTTAGGCCAAATTCCAGACTTCATGTCAGTGCTTCAGCTGAGCAATTTTCTTTCGATAATTCGCTAGAATTTTCTACGGTATCTATGGACTTGGTGATGCGATCTGGACAAAATTTCGCAAGTAGTTTGAATACATTATTCTTCAGCTAGGTGTAAATTTGTGAATTTCCTTCCAATCCAATCAGTAGTTTCGAAGTTATCAGGAAAATAATATTTTAAACGGCCATATTAACGGAACCCCTAGTCTAATTTTGCTCATTGATGAACGTGACCGCGACATTTGCGATCCAAACCTACCCTGAAAATTTCAATTTCCTAGGCCGTTCCCTTCGGAAGTTATAATTTTCTATTCTTTCTATGGTTCTGGTCATGCGGTCTGGACAAAATGTTGCTTCAATATATCTTTCTCGATTTAAGTACAAAGTTTTATCTCGATCGAATCTGTAGTTTCGAAATTATCGAGAAAACAAAATTTCGAACGACCGTATTTACGGAACCCCTAGTATAATTCTGCTCATTGATGAACGTGAACGCGACATTTCAAATCCACACCTATCCTGAAAATTTCAAGTCCCTAGGCCTTTCCGTTCGAAAGTTATTTCTATGCGATTCTGGAGAAATGTATCTCGAATATATCATTTTCCATTAGTATTCAAAATTTCGTCACGATCGAATCTGTAGTTTTGAAATTATCAAGAAATTTAAATTTCACACGACCATATTTACGGAACCCCTGGTATAATTTTTCTGATAGATGAACGTGATCACGACATTCGAGATTAACACCTATCCTGAAAAAAGTGCCTAGGCGTTTGCGTTCAAAAGTTACAATTTTCTATGATTTCTATGGTTCTGATGATGTGATCTGGACAAAATTTTATATGTAGCTTAAACACCTAATTCTCCATTTGAGTGCAAAATTTCATCTCGATCAAATCTGTAGTTTTCAAGTAATCAGGAGAAAAAAACTTTGAACTGTCATATTTACGGAACCCCTGGTGGAATTTGGCCCATTAACGAACTTAACCGAGTCATTCGGGAACTGAACCCACACTGAAAATTTCAAGTCTCTAGGTTGGTCCGTTCGAGAGTTTTCGTGCTTACGGCACATTTTCAGCTCAAAATTCGATAAATACAGACATCGTGACGAAATGATATAGCCCTCGCTCAAAAATTACACTAGATGAACTTGTCATTTCGCTAACTGTACTGTACTGTACTGACAAGATCTGATATGAATCGAAACGGGTCTACAGGTGCAGATGATAAATTTGTTGGTCTCTGGGATACATGAATTGTTTTGTTGGCTTGCTATTAGTTGATCTAGTGTAGTTTTTCTAATTTCATTCCTGAATTTGATAATTTGAGATAAACAGCTGTATATTATCCTAGTCAATTATTCAGACGAATAAGGTCGAAGCTTGAACCCGTAATTTACATGTGTTGCCATATATGCTCATAATGTTTACGGCGCGTCAAACATGTGACTTTGTCTTGGGGAGTTGATAAGGCGATTGATGATCTACAGATATTTGATACAGTTGCATTTGGAACGGACAGGTGGCGTAATTTGGGAAATTTTCTCACATCGAATTTGTCATTTTGCTAACTGTACTGACGAGATCAGATATGGATCGAAACCGTCCAATGCCTACAGTTTCGTACAGTACGAAACTCCAATGCCTACTGTGATTGAAAAAGTGTATAATTGACTAGTGAATTCAAACAAAAAACAAAAAGTGTCAAAATGCCAAAAAGGGCTCTGAAACAAATAAAGTAAAGAGATATACTAATAAAATATGATATACCTTCCTTGGAATATATCACTTAGTATATCTACGGGATTCAAATTTATGCGATACCAATCACTTTTCTTTCCCCCGATAGAAGTAAAACTAGTTCCCATGCAACTCCAAACAATAACTCATTCCCAAAGAAAACTCAGAAACTCGGTCCCTATAAACAAATCGAAATCAATAAAATCCAATTAAAATAAAACGCGAACTTTTCGGGCGACGAAACAACAGAACAAGGGGATGGGTGTGGGGGTTGGTTGAACCCGTCGACTCCTCGCGGAAAATAGGTAAGTCATATACATCGAAAAATGCGAGAACAAAAGGACGGGATTACCAAAACAAGACGTAAATCATGGAAAGAAAATTCCGCGATAGCGCAGCAATCACGGATTCAATCGTAGGAATTCTAATTGGTATGGGGGGTTCGTGTGTCGCAGCACCCCCGCTCCACCCCCTCACGGTTTCAACCCTCGGATGAGGGTGTAATCCATCAAGGCCGAGCCACCCCGGTCAACTCTCTCGTTCTCTCTCCTTCAGCTCCTACGCTAGCCTCCCCCCTCCCGGCGTTCCCGTCCTGACACGATCATTTTTCTTCCAGTTCCGCTCCATCATCGCGTCACATTCAACCCTCCCCCACCCACGGCGCGCGACGTTGCCAAATGGAACGTCGAATTTTATTTATGGCCCCTCGGATCTGCTTCTGTAATTAATGATTAGAGATGGATAACGTCCTCGGGTGGGTCCTCCGGCTTCTGTGTTGCTGGGGGTTGAGAGGGTGGACTTCGCCGACCGAGCTCTAGACGAAATTTTTTTGGTTCGAAGAATACAGTGAATCTGAATTTTTCGAATTTTGAGCCGTTTTGTTGCTACTTACCTTTGTTATTTGGATGTAGTGTAAAAAATGTATTCTCTTAATGTTATTATTTTTCGTAACAAGATTTTCTTATTCTTTTTCTCCGATTCTTTGTCTGAATCAGATTTCTATTCAATGAATTGGTGTTACATAAAAAACTCTATGGGGAATTTTGTAGGGTACTTTTTTTTATTAATGAAAATTTTGGTTGTAACCACTAACTAGGGACATACAATATTCAACTGCTTGTCAAAAAATTATACAGGTGTCCCAGAATGAATGGATAATCCTGCAACACTGTATAGAAGAGCTATTGGACTCGCCGAAAAAAATACAAAAAAAATCTATCTCCACTACAAATATTTTTTTTTCAAAATAATGATTTCTTGCACATCACGTTGCGTTTCTATGTAACACACTCACAAATAAATCAAATCAATCAGTTTCTTCATAGTGAAATATTTTTCATTGAAATACCAATAGATATGCTGAAAACCGTATAAATATCTGTTGTAACTTTTTTGGAAAAAAATATTCAACTTCAAATTTCATCATAAAATGTGATAGATATTTATACGGTTTTCAGCATATCTATTGGTATTTCAATGAAGAACATTTCATTATGAAGAAACTGATGGATTTGATCCACTTGTGAGCGTGATACACAGAAACGCAACGTGATGTGCAAGAAATCATTATTTTGAAAAAAAAAAAATTTTTATAGGGGGGATAGATTTTTTTTGTATTTTCAAAGAGTCCAACAGCTCTTTTATACAGTGTTGAAGGATTATCCATTCATTCTAGGACACCCTGTATACAAACATGGGACTGACGACTCGCATTACCATGTGGATGACGCGAAATCAAAATGTTTCCCCTTCCGGAAATCATTCCGAGCATAGAAGTTTCCACTCAAAAAAAAAATGACACACACCCTGGATTGGCTATAATTAAGAGAATTGCTATCATAAATGCGCTCCCGCGATAAACATGCGCCTTGAATAAAACCAGATCATGAAAAAAAATTACGAAAAGCACTGCCGTGAAGGCAGGAGCTTTTGAGCGCTCGTACATCCACCTTGTAGGCAGATTCGCATTTTCCAGTTTTGGAAACCAATTGAGGAAATTTTTGACAGCTGTCAAACAAATTTTCGAACTAAGGCGATAATCCAGACTTCAAGTCAGTGCTTTAGGCGCTATCTATGTTCTTGGTGATGTGATCTGGAGAAAATTTCGCACGTAGTTTGAATACATTATTCCTCAGCTAGGTGCAAAATTTCATTGCAATCAAATCAGTAGTTTCGAAACTATCAGGAACAGAATATTTTGAACGACCATATTTACGGAACCCCTAGTCTAATTTTGCTCATTGATGAACGTGACCGTGAAATTCGCGATCCAAAACCACCCTGAAAGTTCCTAGGACTTTTCCTTCGGAAGTTATAATTTTCTATGGTTTCTATGGTTCTGGTCATGCGATTTGGACAAAATGTTGCTTTAATATGTCATTCTCGTTTGAAATACAAAATTTTATCTCGATCGAATCCGTAGTTTCGAAATTATCGAGAAAACAAAATTTCAAACGACCGTATTTACGAAACCCCTAGTATAATTCTGCTGATTGATAAACGTGAATGCCAAATTTCAGATCTACACCTATCCTGAAAATTTCAAGTCCCTAGGCCTTCCGTTCAAAAGTTATGATTTTCTATGGTTTCTATGGTTCTGGTCATGTGATCTGGAGAAGTGTAGCTTGAATATATCAATCTCCATTAGTGTACAAAATTTCGTCACGATCGAATCTGTAGTTCGGAAATTATCAAGAAAACTAAATTTCAAACGACCATATTTACGGAACCCCTAGTATAATTTTGCTCATAGATGAAAGTGATCACGACAACCGAGATCCACACCTATCCTGAAAATTTCAAGTCTCTAGGCGTTTCCGTTCAAAAGTTACAATTTTCTATGGTTTCTATGGTTCTGGCTATGCGAGCTAAACAAAATTTTGCATGTAGCTTGAACACCTCATTTTCCATTAGAGTGAAAAATTTCATCTCGATCGAATCTGTAGTTTTGAAGTAATCAGGAAAACAAAATTTCGAGCGGCCATATTTACGGAACCCTTAGGCGGATTTTGCCCAATAACGACCTTTACTTCGGCATTCGAGATTCGAACCTACCCTGAAAATTTCAATTTTCTAGGACATTCCGTTCGAGAGTTATCGTGCTTACGGACGGACGGACAGACTCGAATTTTCGGACGGATTCGTCATCAGTGAGTCGAACATAGTCGTTTGAGACCATTTTCGGCTCAAAATATAGAAATAAAGAAAATACAGACACCGTGACGAAATTATATAGCCCACGTGTAGAAGTAGTAAGTAGTACGAGCGCTCAAAAAACTCGCTCCAAATGTAGTGAATTTTTATAATAAATTTTGAACAGCAAATATAGATTATTCTTCTTCATAAAGGTAATTTTTACCGTTACAGAATTGTAATACGTACTCTTGAATAATTTTAATTCGTATATTGAAAGTATTCTAATCATCCATGAATGAGATTGAACTACGGATTAGCGTAAATGTTGGTTATGTTGAATAAATATACTTTTTCTTGAGAAGAACCGCTATTATGAAAAATACGAATACCTGAAGATGCATCACTTCCTAATGAATTGAGATAAAAACAGATGGAGCACCAATTAGTGCAGCATAAAAAATTCGCATCCGCAAAAAATCTCCTAAGCAGTCCTTGTTCAGCATCCAGGAATTCAAATTAGGAAAAATATCTCGGTTATGTTCTCGGAACTTCGTCGGGAACAGCATCCTTATTTATTACCTTCCATAAAATAAATAGCTCAGCCGTTAAAAATAAAGACTAACCATATCTTACTTCAATCAACCTCTTGAAAAATATCGAAAACATTAACAACCTACCGTATTATGGAGAAACTCTTAAATTCTCCTCCATTTAAATAATTAACATGTTTAGTTATCATTTGGTAGCGATGTCCGTTTATGGCTCTCATCAATAATGCGATAATCGCGTTGAAGTACTGGGAAAAAAAGGAAAAAACATAACTGAAGAAAAGTCCGATTAAGAAAGAACTTCTGCTAGGACATTAGAAAAGAAACGAACTCTGGTAGGAATTATTGACGATGTCTTCTGCTTCTATAACTATAATTGAAAGAAGTTGTGGGATAATTCGATACCTCAAATTACACACGTAATTTCGTAGTACAAGTAGAACTGGGAAATATAAAACATAAAATAATTATGCTTTTTCAATTCAAAAGTTCTTTGAACAAAAACTTAATATTTTTTCGAAATAATGATCCACTAAATGAGATAAATGATGACTAGATCTACAGATAAGAAAACAGAACAATTGGATTGATTGAAAGTAGATGTTTAGAACTTATAATAAGAAATTACTGATCATATGGTCCTTTTTCAAAAAGTAAACTACTGTTCCTATTCGAGAGAAATCCCGAGCTTGCAATATTCGCATGGTTGCCTCGAATGGTGGAAAGCATCCCGCCTCGAATATTGTTCCTCGAAGTAGGTATTGCTTATGGGTAAAAACATAGTGAAGTATCGCCTCAAGCATCGCATCAAGACTCGTCTGGAGCATCAAAAACAAATACATGTACTGAACTAAACGGTTCATAGTAAAGCATTGAGCATCGCCGTTGCCGGGGAATCAAATCGATTTGATTTTCAAGACTCTCCGCAAGCATGATGCTCGAAACGAGGCATATGATTAGTGCTAGACATATTGTGTTTTAGCCAGTGTGTTGATAAGTTATGGTAAAAACATAGTGTAGTGAGAAGAGGTGAATAGTTTTTTTGTATTGAAATTGATAAAGAAAAATTAATAAGTGAAATATTTATTCGACCTGCAATATAGGATGAAAGAAATAGGACACATCACAACAAATATGTGTTGGATAAAGCTTGGACGGAAATAAGCAATATAACAGGTGAGCTACAAAAATTATGTAAATAAAACATAAAGTCAATATTATAGCAATCTTTTTCATATGTTTGTCACATACAATTTATTTTATATTCTATTAAATGAGTGCAACAAAAAATAATGGACAGAAATAAGCAATATCACAAATAAATCGGGTGTGCTACAAAAACAATGTAAATAAGAAAGAAAACCAATATTATAGCAATCTTTTTTATATTTTTGTCAGATGAAAATATTTTATATTCAACAAAATATCAGAAAACATATTTTATATTTGAAACATTACTTCCTATTTCCAATACCTCACTACGACACTGGATTCATAATTCTTACAACTGCTTCCATAGATGCCCCACGATGTGCCCTCTGATGTTCGACTTTAGGCGATGCTTGAGGCAATAATTTTTACCAATTTCACACAAGAGCTTCAGCAAGGCGTGAAGAATATCAAGGATTCATATATAAAATGAAGCCTCAAGGCTCTGTCCTAGAACCCCTTCTATACTAATATCAGACGGAAGATGCAAGCTGGCTCAATTTGCAGGATTCTCTGCACTGTACCAAACCAGCAGATTCAAGTAGAGGGTAAGAAATACAAAGAGAAATTCATCGAATGATTGGAAAATGAAAATTTGAATTGCACCCACATGAAGTCAGGAGCTTGGGTTTAAGTCTCATCAAACTCGCCTCTGGTTTCTGAATCAACTAATCTATGAACATTTTGATTTGAAATAGATTGATACGGTAGCGAGACTATCGAACCAAAGATTATAAAATAACCACAGATTCTGTGACCTGAAGCGGCCGTCAGTGTGACAAATGATGTCAATAACTCATTTTATGGATGCCCCATGGCATAGGTAGACAACCGAAGTTTTTGAAGAAAATTATTTTTTATTCTTCTAGTGCTACGATTCCCACAAAATTTGACTTCAATTTTCGTATCGTTTTTTCGAAAGTTATGGTGTTTACGGCAGACCGGACGGACATATTTGAATTTGTCCGTTAATTTTTCATCAGCGAGTCCAATCTAATCCTTCGAGACCATTTTCGGTAAAAAATTCGTAAATTGAAGACCTTTGGACAAAATGATAATGCACAAAACAGGGTTGAGATTATAATTTTTTACATTCTACCCCCGAGAATTAAAATAATTGAAAATCAAAATTTGACAGAATCTCTTCATTTTGAATAAAATCCACCAAATGAATTACCAATCACCAGAGGTACTCTGGCATAAACTTGAAGAATAACTTAACAATAACCCAGACTCTGAACCTCAGTAATGAATAGTTTGTTTAGCACTGTCACTGCGCGGTCACTGCCAATAACTAATAATGAAAATAAAGCATCAATGAGAATTCCGTCCCCAAACGGATTGCGCCAATTTCCTTCAGCCTTGTGGTTATTGTACACCAGAGTTAGTACACCAGAAGAACTATAGAAGTGTTTTATTTTTTCTTTTAAAAAGTTTAATTTTCGAGGTCATACAGTATATTTTCATGGAAAAATGCAAAGTACTGAAGTATTATGAAATCCTGTAATAGTTTTTATTTACGAGTGGCAAGGTAGGTCATAACTCACGCAGATGAAGTTTGCTGTAATTCATCAAGTGAGTTATGAACATCACCGCAAGTTGAATATTATACTTAATCTACGAATATAACAAAAAATACTAAGATACAAGTACAGAGAAAGAACTTGATTTACAAATCTTAATAGTCACCTATAACAATGCATTATTTATGTTGATTTTGCTTCTAAGCATGAAGTAGAAAGTACAGAGAAAGAACTTTATATTCAAATCTTAATAGTTACCTTTAACAATGCATTATTTATGTTGATTGGGCTTCTTAGCATGGAGTAGAAAGTCCATAGGGGCGATGCTTTATATTTAGTGTCAAAATAAGCCAAAAGAACATTATCTGTAAACGATGAATTAATATTCTTACTGCTACACCAATCTTGAAAATTGTTGTATACACCTTTATATTTGTTTTGGGATTCTTTGGGCGATAAATTCTGTATGGTAATATTAGATGATTGTCTTATTTCTGAAGGTGTACACAATAATTCATCTCCACTATCTGAATTAATCTTTTTCAGCAAAACATTCACAATCATAATAAGGTATCAACTCAATTTGAGAAAACGTTAAAATTACTCAAGTGACATTACTCCCCTCAATACCAATAATTCCCTTTCGGCCAATCGGCTTATTCAGAAGCACAGAGCCAGGGAATTATAATAGTGAGTTATTATAACTCACGTTGTTTGTTTACAGATACTATTAATTGCTCAAAAGTAGTTGAATAATGAATATATAATTCAATAGATGTAGATAAATATTCGAAAATGGATGGCGGTCTACAGTCGAAGGTACGTCGTCGCGTTCTTTGCCCGTCATACGTCAAATAAATCGCGCAAATAGCAACGAACATATTGTGTGAACACAGAACATCACTCCAAACAGCAGATTTTACGGTGCGTTCCCGATGAAAATAATTCATCGTTTCCGTTTTTTCAAGCGCGTCCGTACGCCGTATGGTCGGTCTTATGATTTGGCCATTTTTCAAATCGCGATAAATACCGGCCCGTTTCCGGGAATAACCGCGTTATTATTCTTACCTAGTAAACATGTTTGCGCGCCCCTTTCTCCTATTATTTACTTTTGCGGGTAATTTACGACCGCAGCGATTGTGAATATTTCTCTATGGTGCGGCTCATCAGTCGTCGTCTCCGAATCCGCCGATGATGGGAAGATGATTTACGTCCATTTTTCGAACGTTCTGTGGTTGCGTAACGACGGTGCCGATGGAACCGTTCTATTTTTGACAGGTCGTTGCGTCTTGTCCGCGAAGTTATATCTGTCATATTTTATCCGCGTTAACGGATGATCTTGGCAAATGACAATAAGTAAAATGGATGGTATCGCGGTTCCGTGAACAAAACTCAAGAGTGATCGATATTCGAGTATACAAGAAGTCCAAAAATACAACTCAACTCATCACACGAAATTAGTAGTAGCAGGATACCTATATTGCAAAATTTGAAAAGTACTGAAGTCGGAAGATTTTGTGCGCTTATTTCCGTGTACCAAAACGACCTTCAGTGTTTATTGTCAGTATGGCAGATATTATTATTTTATTTTTATAAACTTCGAAAGATGGAATCACTGAGAACTTACTTTTTTCTGTGTACCAAATGTCAGTTTGACAAAAACTTCTTTTCTATGGGTGCCCTAATTTACTTATTCAAGTAATGTTATTGCAACATAAACAACTCGAGAGAAGTGGAGTCTGAATGATACATTCCACCCAGATGGAGAATGACGTGTTCAAGCTACATGCTAAATTTATTTATGACCGCATGACCAGAGCCATAGAAACCATAGAAAATTATAACTTTCGAACGGAAAGGCCTAGGGAATTTTCAGGATAGGTGTAAATAGAAGAGTAATATACGGCTGTTTATCTGAAATTATCGAATTCAGTAATGAATTGAAAAATTTTTCAATTTTCATTCCTGAATTCGATAGGTGTAAATTTAAATTTGTCGCGGTCACGTTCATCAATGAGCAAAATTCGACTAGGGGTTCCGTAAATATGGCCGTTCAAAATATTTTTTTCCTGATTTTCTCCAAACTAAATAGTTTCGAAACTACTGATCGGATTGGAATGAAATTTTGCACATAGATGAAGAATAATGTATTGAAACTATCAGTTGTCCAAATCGCATCAGCAAGACCATAGATACCGTAGAAAATTCCAGCGAATTATCGAAGAAATGAAAAATTCTTATATTTCTGTAACAGCTGATTCGGCATGAATGAGCCACTGTCATTCTTTTGACAGCTGTCCAAAATTTTTGCAATTGGTTTCTAAAACTGGAAAATTCGAATCTACCTACAAGGTGGATGAACGAGCGCTCAAAAGCTCCTGACTTCACGGTAGTGCTTTTCAATTCTTTTATTGATTATAGATTTGGCAGGTTAGGTTAGGTCAGTGTGTCAAATAAATTATTGAAATAATTTTCGAAACCTGGCAAAAACGCATCATGGGGCTGGGAAATCTTTGAGAAAATATCACCTTCTCCCATTTTATAGTGTAAATATCCCTATTTTTCTTTCAAATCCGTTTCACTGGCCAGAATCTCTATGGCATCGGGGTAAAAATTATGGCTCGACGAATCTAAAAATATAAAACAAAACATTGTATAAAGGTAAAAAATCTGTATCTACTGCTATTGAATAATATAGACATTACTCAACTACTTTTGAGCAAGTGATAGTATCTGTAAACAAACACCGTGCTCCCTCCTATAACTCCCTGTCTCTGTGCTTCTGAACAAGCCGATTGGCCGAAAGGGAACAGTCCATTATTGGTATTGAGGGGAGGTCACTTGAGTTGATACTTAATTATTATTGTGAATGTTTCGCTGAAAAAGATGAATTCGTGAAGATGAATTATTATGTACACCTTCAGAAATAGGAAAATCAGCCAATTTCACCATATAGAATTTATTGCCCGAAAAATAGCAAAACAAATATAAAGGTGTATACAACAATTTTCAAGATTGGTGTAGTAGTAAGAATATCAAGTCATTGTTCACAGAGAATGTTCTTTTGGCATATTTTAGTGAACTTAGCACTTAATATAAAGCATCGCCCCTATGGACTTTCTACTACATGCTATGAAGCACAATCAACATAAATAATGTATGGTTATAGGTAACTATTGAGATTTGTGAATAAAGTTCTTTCTCTGTACTTGTATCTTAGTATTTATTGTTATAATCGTAGATGAAGTATAGTATTCAACTTGCGGTAATGGTCATAACTCACTCGATGAATTAGAGCACTCGCCTTCGGCTTTTGCTGCAAACTTCATCTGCGTAAGTTATGACCTACATTACCGCTCGTTAGATAATATATTATTTTAAATCATAACTTACTCCTATTGCTTACTCCAATGCACTTCTTCTCATTTTTCATATCATCAATTTCGATTGCATTCTAGAGGAAAATGAATTGGAATAACGTTCACATCTTAACAAAATTGATCGTAGATTCCTAGAAACTGTACGAGGATGTTGAAGAAACGTGAAAGGATTTTTTTTTTAGTCGATTCATCCCTCGGATCGGTCTTATCTTTCCAAAATCAGCTCCAGTTTCGAGAGCAATAACGATTCCCTCAAAGCACGTAGGCTCACCTTTCTCAGGTATCGGAAAGTATTCAAATGATCTAACATACAAAAAGTCGTTATCTGTTACCCATTCAGGTGATACTTAACCAGAAAAGAATTCCCATAAACGCCATAACAAATGGACCAACGTAAACTCTTCAGCTCACCCGTTTGATACCAAGGTCGCCTCGACATTTCCCATCGGTTAATAAATGGTTGCAAATGGAGGTACGTCTACCTCAAGGTCGCCTCGATTCAAATCCGAGAAAAAAGCGGGCGCACCCTGTAGATCCCTTTGAGAGCGTTTCCGCAAACTGGAGACGAGTCCCGACGCTCATAATCGAGGAACACGAACATCTAAAGCCGAGGTGAAGTAGATTAATGGGGTGAAATTAGTCAAATGTCCGAAAATCTACGGTTATCCTCCTGGAGCACGTGAAAGGACTATTCAACTGCTACGTACCGTCCTCGCTCTGTGGATGTACACACGGTGGAATTGTGGGATTTTGAAGGAATGAATGATGGGTTTGGCAGACGGTGGAGTTTGGCTATTTGTCAAGGTATCTGATCGCTTCTTCTTGTCGGGAAAAAATTTGATCTAGGTAGGGTATTTTTGTTCAGATTTTTTCGATGTCTCGCAGTTCATCTTCTCGACGAGAACGCCAAGAAACTATCAAGATTATGTGAAATTGTATAGGTTTTCAAACTGTTTCAAGATTGTGTTGATGGATATGTATTGGTCTCAAAAATGCTTCAGTTCATGCCATTTACTCGCCAAAATCATTATTCCTACAGTTCTTGAAGTAATCCTTTAGAGGACTTCTCAAGATTATTTTTTGTTCTTCCAAACTAGTTCATCTCATGTAGGTTTTATTATAACTTGATGGTGGCTGCTAAAAAACTATTCAGATTTTTTAAGGTTTTATGAGTCGACGAGTTTTATGAGGACTGTTAAATGCTTTTAGTTTTAAGGGTTATTGTATTTAAGAGTATCTAGTAACTCGATTGAATCATTCCATGAAGATTATTAAAATAGACAATGAAGATCAGAAAGTATTCTTCGAATGGTAAAAAGCAGCATAGATTGTTTTGACTTTTTTCAAGAATTATGTTGAAATATCTAAACGTCTAGGCGTATTTTCAGGGTAAAACATAGTAAAGCAACGCCTCAAGCATCGTCTTAAGCATCGCATCAAGACTCGCCTCATGTCGGGCAGCAGAGGGTACATAGTGGGGCATCTATGAAAGCAGTTGTAAGAATTATGAATCCACAGTCGTAGTGACTTGTTGTAAATGGGAAGTAGTGGTTTAAATATAAAATTTGTTTTCTGATAATTTTTTGCACCCAGTTTATTGAATATAAAATATTTTTATCTGCCGAAACTATGAAAAAGTTTGCTATAATATTGGTTTTCTGTTTTATTCACATTGTTTTTGTAGTTCACCTGATATATTTGTAATACTGCTTATTTCCGTACATTATTTTTTATTGAACCCAGAAATAGAATATAAAATATTTTTATCTGACAAAACTATAAAATTAATTGCTATAATATTGGTTTCATGTTTTTTTTACATTGTTTTTGTAGCTCACCTGATATATTTGTTATATCGCTTATTTCCGTCCATGCTTCAGTTATTGCAGGCGGAAAAAATATTTGACTTATTAATTTTCCTATCTAATTATTTACCTTTTCACACTTCACAATTAATAACAACAAATCGATTTGATTCCCCGGCAATGGCGATGCTGGATGCCTGGGTTGAGGTCGATGCTTCACTATATTTTTACCCTTAGAGTAAATAGATTTATCTAGGAGTCTACATATTGCTTTGCCCATGTAAGACTTTTTTTCACAAAATATTGGATGTTATTATGAACTGATTTTTCTCTTCAGGCTTGTCTGTTTTATGAAGTTATTGAACTAGCAAGGTTTTATTATGCTTTCCGCTATAATTTCAATGGAAGATTTGATTACTCCATTTTGCTAGGTTCTTTGTACTCAAACGAAGAAATTCAGGTTATTCAAAATAATGGCCTACTCTAGAACCCCATTCATTTTTTTCACTCTTATGTATATACAGGGTGATTCATAACTATTTCGAGTTCTGATGCAAAAAAAAATTTAAACAAGAAAATATGAATAGAATTTTCACGTTTTCATCTTTGTTTACGAGTTATAGAAGTATTCAAAACAATGATGAACCCTTCAGCTCAGAAACTTTTTAGCTAAGATTGATAAGTTTTCGGAAGAAAAGTTGTCGAAAACGCAGAAACCATGGTAGAAAATAATGACCGTACTCTCTTGAAAAGTGAATTCTGACATGCTCACTAATGATTGTTTGAATGCAAGCGAAACAAATTATTGTCAAATTGACTCAATTCATATTATTTCTCTCCTTTGACAAACAGAGGGGAAAACGTGAATATTTTTTTAAAATTTTATTTTGCAACAAAATCCAATAAATTGCATCATCCTGCATATCACGAAATACTTTTTTGAGCGCCCGTATTACTTACACGAGGGCTATATCATTTCGTCACGATGTCTGTATTTTTCGAATTTTGAGCCGAAAATGGTCTCAATCGACTATGTTCGACTCACTGATGACGAGTCTGTCGGAAAATTCGAGTCTGTCCGTCCGGCCTTAAGCACGATAACTCTCGAACGGAACAACCTAGAGACTTGAAATTTTCAGTGTAGGTTCAGATCCCAAATGCCTCGGTTAAGTTCGTTAATGGGCCAAATTCCACAAGGGGTTCCGTAAATATGGCCGTTCAAAGTTTTGTTCTCCTGATTACTTGGAAACTACAGATTTTATCGAGATGAAATTTTGCACTCAAATGGAGAATGGGGTGTTCAAGCTACATGCGATTGTGTCCAGATCGCATGACCAGAACCTTAGAAACCGTAGAAATGAACTTTTGAACGGAAACGCCTAGAGACTTGAAATTTTAAGGAAAGGTGTGGATCTCGAATGTCGTGATCATGTTTCTCTATGAGCAAAATTATACTAAGGGTTCCGTAAATATGGTCGTTTGAAATTTAGTTTTCTTGATAATTTTAAAACTGCAGATTCGATCGTGACGAAATTTCGTATACTAATGGAGAATGATATATTCAAGCTACATTTCTCCAGATCGCATGACCAGAACCATAGAAAATCATAACTTTCGAACGCAAAGGCCTAGGGACTTGAAATTTTCAGGATAGGTGTGGATCTGGAATATCGCAGTCACGTTTATCGATGAGCAGAATTATACTGGAGGTTCCGTAAATACGGTCGTTTGAAATTTTGTTTTCTCGATAATTTCGAAATTACGGATTCGATCGAGATGAAATTTTGTATTTTAATCGAGAATGATATATTAAAGCAATATTCTGTCCAGATCCCATGACCAGAACCATATAAACCATAGAAAATTGTAACATTCGAACCGAAAGGCCTAGGAACTTGAAATTTTCAGGGTGGGTTTGGATCGCGAATATCGCGGCCACGTTCATCAATGAGCAAAATTAGACTAGGGGTTCCGTAAATATGGCCGTTCAAACTATTTTTTTCCTGATAGTTTCGAAACCACTGATTGGATTGGAAAGAAATTTTGCTCATAGATGACGAATAATGTATTCAAACTACGTGCGGAATTTTATCCAGATCGCATCGCCAAAACCATAGATACCGTAGAAAATTCTAGCGAATCATCGAAAAAAAATTGGTCAGTTGAAGCACTGACATGAAGTCCGGAGTTTCTCCTAAGTTTCAGAATTATTTTGACAGCTGTCGAAAATTCCTTCAATTGATTTCTAAAACTGGAAAATGCGAATCTACCTACAAGGTGGATGTACGAGCGCTCAAAAGCTTCTGACTTCACGTCAATGCTTTTCGTAATTTTTTTTCGTCGTTTTCAATTACAACTCATCTTGCTTCGTTTTACGAGGTACCGAAAAAAAAACTCAATATTCCTGAATAACTTAAGCTAATTCCCTAAAATTATTTCTCAGATGAAGTGTCAGTAATGATGTCAGTCTATGAAGTAAAAGTCGTTTACATCAACAATGTAAGTAAACGACAAATAACGCAATCACAAAAAGTCGTATCATTTTCATCAAAAACATGATTACGCTTGAATAGCGTCCTTAATCTTCGTGAGTTATGGGCAACGATATGTAGATGTGGGGTTGAAAATCGCTTGTAAATTATTAGCCCATTTTATTAATTCCGAAACACTCAAATATACGAGCAGACGTTTAATTCAATTGGTGTGCATCAAACGAATGAGCGTGGATAAAGGCGGCCTCTGGCGGGATTAATCGGAGTTAAAAGCGGAACATCGTCGGACGGTGGAGGACTTTTCATGCTAGAATTGATCCAGGAAATAAATCCTTTTTTTACGTTTTGTTTCTAGATTGAAGATATGTTTGTGCATTACGTTCATTATAAGTAAGACTTACATATTACATTACTGCCATTGCTGATAATATAAAAAATATATTCCTCTATATTAATAAATATTTAATCAACTAGTTCATTAATGACAGCGATTAATGGTCGAAATATTTTAACGCGTGAGCGGAGCGAGCACCTACAAATCAAACAATGATAGTTATTTCACTATAACGAGATAATGAGAATAAGTTGGAATAACGATTCAATTGAGTTTTATTTTTACCTTCGACATCAAGAAAACACTATCAGAAGCATTCGCTATGAACTCTCTCACATTTTCTTTTTCGAGAACTTTTGATTTTTTTGGGATATATCCCTCTCTTTTCCGTTTACTAAACATCACCAGTTTGTGGTATCTGCTTATATCAGTATTGTCTTTCACATTTAGTGTTGATTTCAGCATCGAATATTTTGGCCATAAACTTGCTAGATGCCCCTTTTCTGCAATACCCGTAAAGTATGCCAACAAAACCGTTTCCGTAAAGTTCCGAACCTTCTTGTCCTTGCACCAAGATCTGAATTCAGCATAGGTTTTCTCATATAAATGGCGGCTCTTTTCAGGAAGCAGACTCAAAGTTGCTGCTTCAGCAGTTTTTGTCACATCTGGTTGTGTCAAAGGGATATTTTCTTCGTTATTCATTATGTAGTACCGTAACGGATAAAAACAGATTCTGATCGAAAGCGAATAAATAAATTTGACAGTTCGATCGTGCTCTGACATAGATGCATCTATGCTCCGACTGAATATTTTATAATCGGTTGCCATTATAATCATGCACTAATACAAGAAATCATTGATTAATAGGGGTCATTAATGGATGATTTCGAGTGCGTTAAAATGAGCTTTTATTCTATGGTCGATGGAAAAAACAATTATTTTTTTTCCAACCAACTATGGTCGAAAGTGTTTCTTTTCGTTTTCTGCTTATATCTCAATTTATCTCGGAATCTTCCACTCCATAGTTTTGATTTAAAGGGTGGACATACTTTCCCCTTTTTTAGGAAGTTGCACGATATCTATTCTTTTTTTTCGATCCGAAAGATTAATTATTGTAAATAATAAACCAAAACGCACCTTGCGTCCGATAAACCATCTTGGCGATACTTACCGCGCACACCTCCCGTGTCCCATCGCCCATAGTCAATAATGTGCCAGGTCGTACCAGAGCGAAACCCAACAAAAACAAATCTTCGCTCCGCCGTAATATCTTCATCTCGACGTCCTCCCGACAAACGCACGCGGGTTCGAGTCCGCCGCGGGTCCCGGTCGTTAATCACGCGGTTGTTTTCGCCTGACGTCCGATTAATAACATGGCATGTCCGTGTCCAGTCCAGCCTTGATATCTCTGCCGGTCGATCGGCCCCGGTTATCCGAAACCAATTAAAAACGTTTTTTCGGTCGTTCGGGACCGCTGCGATCTTGTCCCTGCCTACACGTGAGCGGAGACGGGCTCCTGGGTGACGGAGTCTGGGCATAAATTAGGACCGTGGTAAAATGTCGATAAATGGGTAGTTTGAAATCAACGCGATAGTACACGTTTCCTCCAACCTCCAACTTATGGTCGGATAAGTCCTCATATGAAATTCAATATTCATTTATACTGGAAGACACATTGGTTCGTTTTCATACTGAAGAGTTAGTAAGATCTCAATGCCTTATTTCTTCAGTCTTCAAATGGTAGAAGAGAATCGTTTAACGTCTACATTTTGAAGACCAAGACCCACGAGGCTCCTGGTCTGATGAACGTTCTTTGACCGCCTAGGGGTTCCGCTCTGATATTTCCCCCATGTGAGCAGGGATACAAAATTGAGCAATTTTCTTGATTTCTGGTAAGTGTATGAATGTTTTTCCATGGTTGTTGCGGATTTCGAAATGCCCCCGGCCACCTGGCTACACGTGACAATGCAAATTCCTGCCTGGATGAGCAGACATGGGCAAACCTCCCACTGCCAGGCTTTCACTACAGGAGGTTGAGAGGGGCTGCTCTAAAGGTATATGATTCCATTCAGGCCAAATATGCACATCCCAGTTCTTTCTTCCCGTATGGACCTCATTCTGCATGGAGTCTCTTGTGCTCACGAGTAACATTACCTTCATTGCATCTAGTTCCAACATATGTCTCTACATAGTCTCTTTGAAAGCACTGTTGTTACCTTATGTAGTGTACCTGGCAGACAAGTATCTAAAGCTTATGGCCTTCGTTGACTTGTCTTTCCTCTAGTTCCCATAACTTATGGGGCAGTAGTCTGGTCTGCTAAGACAGGGCAGACAAGCACGAGGAAAATACTCGACAAGATACAAAGGCTTGCCTGCGTTTGCATCACTGGAGCTATGAGAACGTGCCCGACAAGAGCACTTGAGGTCATCACAGATCTCACTCCATTACAGCTAGTGATCAACAGGGTAGCCCATGAGGCTATCCTTAGAATATCTAGGGAAGGTACGGGAAATGGGAGAATTAAAAGTCAAGGAGCCTGGTCCTCTCTGAACAAGTACATCTCATCAGCGAACCTGCCTAGTGATGTTATGATTTAAAAAGTAAGCATTGTGAAGAACTTCAACACTATGCCATTTAAAAAGGAAGAATGGGAAAAGGAATACACTACCCAAAACTTCAAAGTGAATACCATTAAATGGTATACAGATGGTTCTAAAACCACGATGGGGGCCGGCGCAGGAGTATACGGGGCAAGAACCAAGTGTACACTATCGTTAGGCTCCTACTCGGGTGCCTTTCAGGCAGAAATACTTGCAATCTAAAGATGCATAGATATAAACCTGGAAAGAAACTATCAAAGGTGTGACATTGTGATCCACTCGGATAGTCAAGCTGCTATCAAAGCACTGAACTCCTATATCATCGACTCAAAGCTGATATGGGAGTGCCGGAGGAAGCTCAATGTAGTAGGCAAGAAAAATAAGGTCTCTTTAGTCTGGGTTCCTGGTCACTCAGGAATCAAAGGAAACGAAGAGGCCAATACACTTGCCCGACAGGAAGCACAAACGCCACTTACTGGCCCAGAACCCTTTTGTGGCATAGGTAAACGCACCTATAAGAAAGAGTTTCTGGAGAAGGAAGAGACCGAAAGAGAAGCACTCTGGAGGAACCTTCCAGGAATGGATCACTCTAAAAGGTTCATTCGGAACTTTGAAAGTTCAAGATCCAAAAAGTATTTGGATCTCAGTAAGAACAAGTTACGTCTACTCACTGGCTTCCTCACAGGACATTGTCGCCTTAGGAAGCATATGATGAGCTTAACAGAAACAGACGAGTGTAGATTCTGTGGTGAAGAGGAGGAGACTCCTGTTCACCTGGTTACAGAATGCCTCGCCATTGCAAACCAGCGCAAAGAATGTCTTGGACAAGAGAATTACAGGAGGAATGAGGATCTAACCTCCTTGAAGCCCTCTCAGATACTGGAGTTCATTGGAGCTCTGGAGCTGGAGGGCGAGCTGTAGGTAGCGCAGTTGCGAATACGGCTCTGATGGGGGCACAATAGACCTTGAGGTCGCAGTGGAACGTAACTCCCTTCCTTACTATAACTATAACTATAACTATAGTTCCCATAAAACAAGTATTCAAGATTCAATGACCATAGTATATGACCAATAGATCATACTATGTTTCAGCCTCTGAGTCCTTCAAAAAGTTCACGGTATGTATAATTTTTTTTCTAGGATGATTCCAAGATATTTGATATCTTAAGAATGTTGAACTCTCTTCAGTACCAGAGCAGTCAGTTTGCCTTTTCTTCATCGGGTGGGAATAGTTTTGGTTAGTTTGATCTGGATGCCTTCTCTAACAGTTAACAAGATTTATGACATATTCCTATTGTCCTATAGTTATAGTAAGGTAAGGGGGTTACATTTTCTGCGGTCTCAAAGTCTTTTGCGCCCCGCATCAGAGCTGTTTTCGCAAATGCGCAACCTACAGCTTGCCCCCAAGCTCCAGAAATCCAATCAACTCCAGTATATGAGAGGGCTTCAAGGAGGTTGAATCCTCGTTCCTCCTGTAATTCTTTTGTCCAAGACATTCATTGCGCTGGTAAGAATGGCGAGGCATTCTGTAACCAGGTGAACAGGAGTTTCCTCCCCTTCCTCAAAAAATCTACACTCGGGTTGAGCCCATTCTCATCGTATGCTTTCTAAGGCGACAATATCCTATGAGGAGGCGTAACTTGTTCTTACTGAGATCCAAATACTTTTTGGATTTTCGACTTCAAAAGTTCCGAAGGAAAATTTTGATCACCGAAAGCTTCTGGGCCAGTAAGTAGCGTCTGTGCTCCCTTTCTGGCAAGTGTAATGGCCTCTTCGTATTCTTTGATTCCTTAGTGACCAAGAACCCAGACTAAAGAAACCTTGTTGTTCTTGCCTACTTCATTAAGTTTCCTTTGGCACTCCCATATCAGTTTTGACTCGATGATACAGGAGTTCATTGCTTTGATAGCACGTGTTGAGTCCTGAGTCATTAAATTGAAGAGACCCCTGATAATTGTTGCTTTGTCAAGTGCAAAGCTGTAACTGTTAACTGTCTGTTCTTACATGCATCAGAAGCAGCTCCTCCGCGTCAAGGCACCACAGGATGCTGATTGTCCAAGGTCTGTCGCCATCCTATGGTCTACTAGCTCATTTGGGAATCCATTTTATGGTAGCTCTTTCTTCTCGGCGATGAATGGATCAAAAGCAACCTCCAAATACAGGAATGTGCTAATAATTGTTATCTCCCCTGCTTCCAGTATCTTTTATGTGAGGGTTTAAAGAAGATAGTGATTTGAAAACCCCTTGAGGTCGCCGCCTGTGGGTGAAGCATATACAACCATAATTTCCGAGGGTCTTGACTTTTGAAGAGATTGGCAATTATTGCGTGTAGTGGTTATTAAAATACGCTATCCGCGTTTTTTCTGGTCGAGGCAAGCACAGAGCAAAGTATTACGTATGGATGATTATAGTTCGTGTCGAAGAAAATTATAATTCAATGAATCTAGAGCCATCGGATAATTTGTTGTGCAGATTTGAAGAATATAGGCGTTTTCCTTAGAAGTGTGTTACACGATCAGTCTGACATCAGTTCATTACGTCAGTCTGATCAGAATGATGTGAAACTGAATATCTATTTTGAGTGGAAAACGTTTCATTACACGTTTTTTTGAAACACGATATAATTCGAACTAGCAACATTTCCAAGAAAATTGGATTAAAACGTTTCCCACTCAAAATTGATATTCAGTTTCACGGTATTCTGATCAGACTGACGGAATGACCTGATGTCAGACTGATCGTGTAATCCGAGGTGTAATCCCACTCTTATGAATTACGGTAATTTATTCTGATACCAATTGATTTTTTCATGCCTAGAGGAAAGAAACTGAGAATTTCTAGGTTGATCACGTTCTTATTCCTTTTAACTTACTTTCATTACACCGTTCTGCGACGTTTTCTTGGCAATTGGTTGTTTGATTCAACCGGGTCTCCCAAATCGTACAAGCTCTGAGCTTCTGAGGGGTCGCACGGAGACCTAGGAGAGCCGGGATATAAAAAAAATACAAACAAAAAAAATTCACTCGATCTGATTTTTGGTCATGAAACTGCATATTGATGTGTCTAACAACCCTCAAAAAATATTCGACATTACTGTATAGAATTCCTGAGAGGCAATCATTTGAGAGATACATGCTACTGAATTGATGAATTTTCCCTGGGGTGAGAGC
The DNA here is from genome assembly GCA_963966015.1 of Aphidecta obliterata. NCBI lineage: Eukaryota > Metazoa > Arthropoda > Insecta > Coleoptera > Coccinellidae > Aphidecta > Aphidecta obliterata. Next base: position 12,723,442 of record OZ014435.1, on the reverse strand, counting down.
TGTTCCTCTTCGCTGTAGTCTAGACCTGCAACTCTTTCCTGGAAAATGTTATTTTCCCCTAGAGCTGTCTTAGTTTTCCGTTTCTGTTCCTCAGTTTGTTGCTGTAGCTGAAGTTGTTTCATTATTTTTGAAACTGTAGAAGATTTTCATCCCTTAGAGCTGAACGAGCCCTTCTCTGTGTGGTTTGAGATGGAAAATATACCTACTGCAGTAGGAATACTTCACTTTCTTCTAGTCCCTTGAAAAATTTTTAGTTTTTGACATAAATGTGTAGAATTCCTGAAACGCAATCTGTTGAGAGGGACATCCTACTGATTTGATGTCTTTTCTAGGCAGTTCCCTGCGGGGAAGGCTGAACCTTTTCACTGGAGCCCAGAGCTGAAACTTTTTCGTGAGATCCATAATTTTTCCTAGAGCTGTCTAAGTTCTTCTAAGTTTGACATCAATGTGTAGAATTCCTGAGGGGCAGCCTTCTGATTTGACTCCTTCTCATTCGTTATGCATTTCTCAACAAATAACTTTATGATATTCAATTGAATTTTGTGGGGCTATTGGGGTGGTAGAATTTGTCCAATCCAGCCCAAGTCGCAGCATGTTCATATAATTTTTCCTGACAACTTTTCCGACTATAAGATATTCCAATCCACGTCGAAAATATTCACATAATGCATGTTTCGGGTTGAATATTCATTTCTTTAGACACTTGTAATTTCTTCAATGGAAGTGTGGGATATCTACGATGGGGAAGCAATTTGTCGTATTATCCAACGTTCTCTCACAACTTCTCTCAATTCCAATTTTGTATATCGGAAGAATTATGTATGGTTATTAAGTATCCCTATTATGAGTTCGAAAGTCTTCATTGGATGAGGCAACGAGACAAGGAATTAGCAATATGATTTTTGTATGATGTGAACATTCTTCGTAATCATGAATAATTATTAGAAAGGTATACGGCTTCATACATTCGAACATTGTATTGAGAAGTTACACTGACCCTAAGATTGGAAAAAGAGCAAATAGAAGTAGCAAAAACTTCAGAGGCTTGTCAGTCTTTCAAGGAATCACAAGAGCCATGTTCAGCACCTCTACTGGGTATTGTTGGACATTCTTCTACTAGGTAAATCATTGGAAGAAACTAATGAGTCCTTTCAAACTAGGACCAAGAAGACTTTGATATGGTGGTACTAGATTCAATGAGAGAGGAGTTCCCCCGGAGCCAGAAAGCTCATGCTGGTCGAGTCCTTTTGAACACATATGTTTCATCAGTTATACTCCGTTTAAGAATTATTGACATCTCGGTTGGCTGTGAAAAATCGAAATTAATTTGGTAATAGACTATTTTTATTTAGTAATATTTTGGGTTGCTGAATTCAGTTTGGTATACTAACATTATCCATAGAAATCTTGCTTTGATGATTTTATCGAAGATATTGGTGAATATGTAATTATAAAAATTTGCTCTGAATTTGAGTCCTTTTTGTCTTATGCTATTAAAATGGCTGGAATTGACCCATATACATCGCGCCTAACAAGAGAACGCCAGGCAGTTTGTCGGTGTTACTTCGAGTTTTTCAAAGATTTGGCATATATTTCCGCTAGTGTTTCAGGTAAACTGTTATTCACTGACTCAGAGTGTATTCTGATTGATCAATGTCTCTTAAATTTTCAGATTTCACCAAGCCCTGTCCGTAGAATATTAGCATGTTATTATAGCCTGGAATTAGCAGTGGAAGAGAACCTGTGCGATACGATTATTCCTCGAAAGAGACATTGAATGACTTTGTTTTTGCTAGAATTAAAAACAACGAATTATCAGTTTAGATATACTTTTCGAACTGGCCAAAGAGCACCTAGATTTCAATTGATGGAAGTCAACATTATATTATGTCATACAAAAATTGGATACAAATACAAAAAAGTTGATCGAAGGAAAATTCTTACTGATAAACAGAAAAATATAATAAAAATAGTACGATATTGTGATAAATACCGAGAATACATGGAACAAAACGTAAAATTCATTTATCTAGATGAAATTTGGAAATTCAAAAACGGTATTCAAATTTGTCAGTGGACACTACAAAATAATCCAAAAGGTATGCCGAGTATATTCAAGGGTAAAGGCAGAAGGTGCACTATTTTGATGCTGGAACAATTGATGGATTTTTACCTGGATGTGATCCGATTCTTGACAGTGGTATTAATGATAAGGATTACTATGAATGGTGAATTATTTCATAAATGGGTTATTGAAACCTTCCCTGCAAAAGGATGCCCATCAATAGGATTATTTCAGCTTATTCAATAAACACATCCAAATCACTACACTACGTGGAAACAAAGTTTTCAATATTTTTATCTTTGCTCTTGTATCATTCATATTTATTTTAAGTTTATTTATTATACTTATACTGTATGGTACCCTGTTCACATTCCCTCTGCTAATACACATGCGATATTGTTCCCAATTCAAAAGTATACTGAATAATTTTAAAATTGCTCATCAATCATAATATTTTCAATAATTCATGGACAGTTTCAATGAATGAAAATAAAAATTGACTTTCTTGAAGTATTCAACACCGAGCATTAAATAATTCACAAATTGGTTCATATATTGATAGTTCGGTACAAATTTCATCTCAAAATGCTTCATGCACTACATAGATTCTTAATTTTTGTTTCTCTCTTATTTCTTAATACATTATAACGTTTTTTCCAATCCATTCTTTTGGCCCTGTGCTTGCGAAGTATCCAAAAATTTTTTTCTGTTGCACCACTAGCTACCTGCTAGAATTCCATTAATTATCCTTCTTGAATCCTGACATAAAATGGTACTCTTATAGTTATATGGTTAGAATTTTGCAAGATTTCCAATACCAATAAATATTGCATGGTCCTGAGTGAAAATAAATATTTATATGAATGATCTTCAATTTTCCATGGTTAACTTTTATATCAACGAAGTTCAGATAATTTCATATTAAAGCATTCCACTATTTTTTTGCGCTTTCAAACCTGAACTCCCATGTAGAAACTGCAATCGAAACATTCCGGCTTAATTATTCGATAATTCCGATAATTCGTATACTCAACACTTTTCTAGGTTATATTTATGTCTCGATTTATGTTTTATTTCTATGATGAAATTTAGTTACTTTTTGTAACCAGAAATAAACCCTCGACTGGACGTTCATGGCCTGCTTCGATGTCAATAATTCTTAAATGGACTATAGTTGCAAACCCAAGTGAGCAAATCACACATATATCACAAGAAAAGCGCGGATACCTACAGAGCAGCGATGTAGCAGAGACGTATACGTGATAAAACAAATCCATTTCATATAACAAACATGTATCAGTGATAAAGCTGATATGTGGAACGCCTCCCCAATTGAGACGACCCTGCGCTCTGTAGAATGTATACGTGCTGTGAGTAGGTCATAGTAGCGTCTCTGTTACATCCGCGCTCTTATTGTTATATATCTGTTGAATTGTCAATTGGGAATAGTTTGGGATTCATAAAAAAGACAATTCAACGATTCAACTTAAATAGGGCTACTACAAGAAAAACTTCTCCATTCCCCAGAATTGAATCTGGGAATCTGTTAAAGGATACTTTAACAGATAATGTTTTTATGCTATACGAGGATATCCACCTTCTGTAGAAAAATAACCCGAATATATTTCAAATATACAGTTATTTCTACCTTCAAAAATTCTACAGTGGGAACAAATCATTTGGTCCGAAGAAAAATATTCCATCCTACCACTTCTTCTCCGTCCTAATATCAAACGGATGACGTGAATGAAATTTTTCCAGCCCGCCCCAATTAAGGTGTACGTTATTAATGTTCATCTGAGAACCGTGATATGACATTTTTCGAAATTGAATAATTAGATTGTGCAGGCCCGCCAGCCGCTGCGAAAGTGGTTAAAAATATGCGCTCATATCTCATACGTCAGCATGTGAACTCAGGTATTCTAAAACCGGGAGCCGCTTTTAAAGCAGGACGATCATCCATATAGCGTTGACTTCGTCGAGGTGCAACTTTGTGGAACTTTCCAGGCCAATGATTTCTGCCAAAAAGAATTTTATTTCTACAGGGCGCCCTATTATCGATTATAAAGATCGAACGGTGAATGACAGAGAAAAATCCAAAAAGTTTGATGATTTTTCGTATTGAAGACATGCCTGTATTTTTTTTCACGAAAATAAATGATGCCCAACCTATCGGATCAAAATCGCTTTTTGTCGTTTTCGAAGGTGAGGCTTTTTTTTTGACCAGCTATAGATCTCGTCAAAATAAGTCAGTATACCACAAAAATATGAAATATTCACCAGGTCCGATTATTTCGAAATCAAAGTTACCCGCGAATCAGAAAAACTCTCAGCCCGAATCTGACTTAGGTTCGTATTGACATCTAAATGTGTTTATATTACCACTGGTCCGAGGACAGTATATGGGAAATCATCTATGAAGCATATGATTTTTGTAAGTTTTCCGATCTCAACCCCCATTGATTTTTCCATTGGGGTCATTTGAAAACATTAATTTACGGTGAGGTGAATAGTGCGAAAGAATTGAGCATTGAAAATGCTTGTGACATTATTCCGTGAGCAAACTGATGTAATAGTTGCTGAACGTAACCTTCCTTATTACACCGGGCGAGACTTTGTGCACATCGAACGAATGGTTACAATTTCTGTGAACCATTTGAATCAATTAGTTTGAACTTTGAGAATTATAACGTTCAGGAAAAATCTCCTAATAAAAGTAGAAAGAGAATACCTATAGATATTTGGGATAAATTGTAGTGCTTAAAAAAGATCCCGAAGGAATTCGAGCACTTTATTTATATTATGAGGGAATGCAAATGGCATAGTGAGATAACACGATACAGAGTCGTATTAATATATTGATGCCAAAGATTTTTTGCACATTTTTCGAATTGAGGTATTTATATAATCAACATCCGGTAAAACAATCTCTTTTTGAGATCTAGCACCTGTAGAAAAAAAGCCTCACCTTAAAAACCACCCTGTAGACATCTGATTTTTGTTTCTCGATAATTCGGTGAATACCGATCCGATCAAATTGAAACTTTGTAGACTGTTCTCCAAACCTCGGTATCTCTGAAAAGTTTCGCCACGTTCTGCTGATATTTTGTGTGTACATATAAAGCTTGCACAAAGTAAGTTATGTAGATATTCAGCTTCTTAGCGTGAAAGGAAAATTGAGTTTTTCTAATCTGGTATTCAGAATATTTGATAATATTAATATTCGGTGATGCCGTTTTTTGAAAATTATGAAATTATTTGTCACACTGACGTGTGAGCTTTGAATCATGATATTTGTTTCTATAGTCATGACAAATAATCATAGATTAGTTATAAATTACCGCTTTGGCGATGAATTGAAACAATCGCAGCCTTCACTATCGGAAGTGGACAAAATAGCAATGTTCCCATTTGAAAAAATACTCTGTAAATTAGATGCCTCGATTTTTTTAAGTGTTCGTGAATCGTGATGAAGAAAAGTTCAGTCCACAATTCTTTTTGGAATTTTCCCCTGTCTACCACCGTTCAGAATTTGAAGTTCATTCAAAAATCGAAAGGGTGACACAGTGGAATTTAACAAATAGATTATTAAATAATCATAATTTACATTTCAGATGATTAACGTCGTCAAAAATGGACTAGATAATTTATTACATCCAATAAAATATTCTTTCCATTGTTGACCATGCGCAATGAATTACTCTCCTTTAAATCTTATAATGTCGGTTCTTCCTGATAATAGAAAAATATCGTATTGATTGAATTTTTTCATTAATGAACCTTCGTAATCTCTCGAAGAAAATGTTTTAACCCCAGTCTACTTTTCCGTTATTGTAGGATCTAGAATTTGAATAAAAAATCTTTTTGTCCACCATACGTTGTCCTGGTTGTCCAAGGCTTTTCTCCCAAACTATGAAAGCAGCAAATTTAATGAAATGACACCAAAATCAGTTGCTACCCTGCATCGATCCTCATATCTCAAAAATCCGATCAATGAATTCAAAGAGCTAATGCTTTATGAGGTGAGCTATTTCTAGACATCTGAAAAGTGCAAACGAGGTGATAAAGAAATAATAAAACTTCATGTAGAAATGGTAGCATTTCATTTATAAATATGTATTAGCAAAACCGGAATATTCAGACAGTTCGTTACTAAACATTGTGACTGCATCCCAGAAGCGGCATCGGCAAAGACACAGGCTTTTAAAAAATAAACGTGTCACAGTATCAATTATTCATAGAGGTTAATATAAATGCTAGGCTGTTATCATCAGTTTCGACTAGGCGTTTGTCGGTGGCAATGCCACATCCGAGGGCAAAAAAATTGGTCGGGCTATTCGTTTGATGCGACTCTGACTTTGAGGGATGCTTAGAAATCAACTAGGTGAGAAATGGCTCGTTTTGTGTATGTTCTTGTGAAGCCACGTATTTAACTGGTTATGATGGAAACTGAAACATTCTCTCATGGGAAATATTTATAGAATTCGTTGAGGTTGGATGGGGAAATCAGTTCTGAAAAATTCCGGAAGAGTTGATATTTGGAGTTCTGACTGTAAGATCAATCATGGTTTGAAATATGAGAAACAGAAATTTGATTCATGGTTTGATCATAGTTTCGAAATCAAGTAAAGAATTATTGTAGATTGGTAGATTAAATGATCATACTTTGTCGTCTGAATTTTAATCTAGTGTGCTTGTGTTTATCAATTCCTTTTCATAATTTTCGATGAATAACTCAATCAAAATTTCAAGTAACTAGGCCTTGCCCTTCGGAAGTTATAATTTTCTATGGTTTCTATGGTTCTGGTCATGCGATCTGGACAAAATATTGCTTTAATATATCATTCTCGTTTAAAATACAAAATTTTATCTCGATCGAATCCGTAGTTTCGAAATTATCGAGAAAACAAAATTTCAAACGACCGTATTTACGGAACCCCTAGTATAATTCACCTATCCTGAAAATTTCAAGTCCCTTGGCCTTTCCGTTCGAAAGTTATGATTTTCTATGGTTTCTATGGTTCTGGTCATGCTATCTTGAGAAATGTAGCTTGAATGTATCATTCTCCATTAGTATACAAAATTTCGTCACGATCGAATCTGTAGTTTTGAAATTTTCCAGAAAACTAAATTTCGAACGACCATATTTACGGAACCCCTTGTATAATTTTGCTCATAGATGAAAGTCCACACCTATCCTGAAAATTTCAAGTCCCTAGGCGTTTCCCTTCAAAAGTTACAATTTTCTATGGTTTCTATGGTTTTGGTGATGCGAGCTGGACAAAATTCTGCATGTAGCTTGAACACCTCATTTTCCTTCAAAGTGCAAAATTTCATCTCGATCGAATCTCTAGTTTCGAAGTAATCAGGAATACAACATTCCGAGCGGCCATATTTACAGAACCCCTCGGCGAATTTTGCCCAATAATGAACTCAACCGCGGCATTCGAGATTCAAACCTACCCAGAAAATTTCAAGTTTCTAGGTTATTCCGTTCGAAAGTTATCGTGTATACGGACGGACAGCCGGACGGACAGACTCGAATTTTTCGACGAATTGGTCATCAGTGAGTCGAACCTTGTCGATTGAGAACTTTTTCGGCTCAAAATTCGAAAAATACAGACATCGTGACGAAATGATATAGCCCTCGTGTAAGTAGTACGAGCGCTCAAAAACCATGCCAAACTTCTGTTCGTCTTATCGACTTGTTTAGAACAAAAGCTCAAATACAGTTGAAAATTGGGGCGTTCAAAAAAGTAAGAATGTGCCCAGATAAATGTGGAGCATAGTTAGATATCAAAAATCATAAGGCTAAAGGCTCATTTAGATGGAGAGAGTTTCTCGACTCGAATGTACGAATATCGAAAGGATATAGGAAAACTCTCACGATGTGAACAATCACGTTCATCTTCTTCCAGGGCGCTTATGCCGGTATTTGCATGCAATAATTGCGTACGATTCTCTTGCCACAAAACGTGCGAGAAACTCTCTCCATCTCAAAGAGATTTCCTTGAAAGGGAAACATTAAATCAATGAATATTAAACCTAACCTAACCACTTATCTAATGTTTATTTGGTAAAGTTAATAGATATCCATGCCACTATGTTTTAACTAGATTTCGTTCACCTGTTTTCTTATCGATAATAAATTTAACTTCATTTTTTGTTGTATAAGTTTTCATTCAATCAAAATAAAATAATATGAGTCTTCTTTCATATTCCGATTATACTCAATGAAACTTGAAGAATATGATTGAAGATATCATAAAAAGAACGACATATGATTAGGGAAATTCTATTATAATGAGTATCAATGATATCAAATCCATATTACATTATGAGAAATATTGTGGTGCGAATGTGATACAAAAGAGTGTGAATTTATGTGTAGTTCAGATGTTTAATGGTTGAGCAGAAGAATGAAGCCATTAAATAGTTCTACCCATACCTACCCTTATAATAGTCATACAATCATTAATCTTTTCCTCCATTGCTATGCCACCTCTATCATTCTGTGGTTGGACCAATAATTCCTTAGTTTGCTGGATCTCGAATGATTGATGGTAACGAAGTTAGGATTTATTCTTGTGATTTTCCATTGACCCATAATGAACCTGTTATGGAATCGATTCGTATTAATATAATCGATTCAGGAATAAAAAGTTCCTAATAATCCCCGAAATTTTAGTTCCCTAATTCATCATGAGGAGTATGATAAATATTATAGTGGTTCGAAAACACATCCTTGTGGCACTCCTGAGTTGATTGAAAATGCGTTTGACTTCACGTTTTTCAATATAAGGTTTGGAAAGTTATTTCACTTGAATACAATTTTAAAACGTACAAAATACTGTAGAACATGCTTCAAATATTGTAATAGTATATAACGTATTGAGTGTTGTTAAATAGTATATTATTTAACGAGCGCCAATTCAGGTCATAACTCACGCAGATGAAGTTTGCAGCACGAGCCGAAGGCAGGTGCTGTAATTCGTCAAGTGAGTTATGAGTTATGAGTTATGAGTACCGCGAGTTGGATACTATACTTTATCTACGACTTTAACAATAAATACTAAGATACAAGTACAGAGAAATAACTTTATTTAAAAATCTCAATAGTCACCTATAACAATGCATTATCTATGTTGATTGTGCTTCTAAGCTTGGATTAGAAAGTCCACAGGGGCTTTATATTCAGTGCTAAGTTCACTAAAATATGCCGAAAGAACATTCTCTGTAAACGATGTATTCTTACTGTTACACCAATCTTGAAAATTATTGTATACACCTTTATATGTATTTGTTTTGGGATTTTTCGGGCAATAAATTTTGTATGGTAACATTGGCTGATTGTCTCATTTCTAAAGCCGTACGAAATAATTCATTTTCACTATCTCAATTCATCTTTTTCAGCAAAACATTTACAATCATAATTAGGTATCAACTCAATTCAAGAAAACGTCAAAATTATTCAAGTGACATTGCTCATCCCCTCAATTCCAATAATGGACTGTTTCCTTTCGACCAATCGGCTTGTTCAGAAGCACAGAGCCAGGGAGTTATAGTAGTGAGTTATTATAACTCACTGTGTTTGTTTACAGATACATTTAATTGCTCGAAAGTGGTTGAATAATGAATATATAATTCAATGGGAGTAGATAAAGCATAGTAGGCACGAATGGAAAAATTACATACATCATTCCATCAGTGCGGGAGAGGAGGCGTCAAATTTTCTTCTCACTATCACCTGACATATTGAAAATGTAAGTACTCTTTCTCAAAAAGTACATACCAATCTCATATTTATCAAATATAATGTTTTTCAGGAAAGCTTGTGTGTATTATTATGATTTCGATAGTTGCTATGACTAAACCTCCTTGCGAAATTATTAAATGTTGAGCTTACTCTAAATTTTGATATATTTAAACTATGCGTTTTGTTTACGAGAACTGTGAGATTTGTTTACCATGTGTAAGGAGCTATTTACTGAGGCTGTGAGTCGTGTGTTCTTGTCTATTTTGTACTGTGGTCGTAGGAAAAGTAGATAACTAAATGCCAAAGTTCATCGAAAGTCAGTTTTCATCGAGGAAAATACTACTACTGCATAAATTACTTTCTAATGTAGAATGGTTTCTGGCCATTCTGGTCAAGTCAATAAAACTTATTCTTATAATAAAACTCTTTGATTTACCCCTTACAGGCGAAATTTTATCCATAACTGGCCCCATCCCTCAATTTCTTGAATACATTAATCATACCTAGAGTCAATTCATCAAACGAAGGTATTATTAGTATATTGGGAATTAGGGGTTTTTAGTCTTTTACGTCCTAATGACCTACTGTATCCCCAGGTATAGATCACAACGCGACGTGTCTATTCGAAAATTCCTAAAACCAATTTTTTTGGTATTATCTCTACGAGTTCAAGCGACAAATATCCAATTTAAACAATCTCAGAGCGCCAAGCCTCCACCGACTTCGACAACAAATTAACGCGTCCATCCGGCGGCAACTCCACTGGATATTACTATTTTTTTCCGCGTTATTGATGAGACCAATGAATCTCCGTTCCGGTAACAAATGGCGTTCTATTGACGAAAGTTTAAAAAGTGGGGAGCGGAATTTTTGCAGCATTTATTTTCCTCGTAGTATTTTTCGGTCAACGTTCGACTATGACTAAGTGCAGTTACTTGTTCGGGGGACGAAGAGAAATGATGATTCCGCATTGAGGAGTTCCCGGGGTCCCCGGGCAATTCCTCTCGCGCCGAAAGCTGAAACTGGCAATTCTTTTAGTTTGTATTCTATTCTTTTATACGGGACCATCTCTCAATGTGTCGTTTTTCGAATGAAGGAGGATAAGAGGGTCGAAAAAGTAATGCGCCTGAGTGTTTTTCATTTTTTTGCATTGTCAGATCATTAGTAGTGAAAACAAAGAAAATCTGTTTTCCCTTCGCTCTGGGTTTTCCGGGAAATATTGTCTGGTTGAGGTGGATGGAAATATGAACTCGGTTCTTCTTGGAAAAGCGTCAACGCAATTCTTCACGGTTTCGTGCAGAAATACTGATGATTGTTCATTTATCCTAATTTTTTTCTCAATAATTCAATAATATGTTTCACAAAATCTGTTTCCAGATTCGTGAAATTAGTTCAAATGGAATATGAAAACATCGTAAAATATACCGATTTAGAGGTGGAAACTGAGTGAATACCAAAAAAGTCACGAGCCGCCAAAATCACAGCAACGAAAACAAAGACCACTCTAACCATTACTGTTCAAACAATCCATCACCACATCTCGAATCGCAGGAATTTAAATGTTTATTCAACCCCGGAACAATGAAATATAATTACGATTCACTTATCATTTATTCATCTGTCGACTGAGAAGAGGCGCATAGGCGCTGAATAAAGCCCTCCACTGTTTAACCATTTTCTATTCATTGCTATTCATTTCGTTACCGTTTTCCCGTTCGTTAGACATCCGTCTTGCCGGTTCTTTCTCTCGTCTCCCTTGGTCTTTGGCCCCACCTAATTTATAATTCGCTTTTGTAAACACCACCCAAACAGAGAACTTCATTCAAGGCCCAGAAAGTTTGGGGCGATAATAATTAATAACGCTTTTTTGGCGAGGTCATGAACAGAAAGAAGGGCCTTATGATTGAGGATCATTGTTGGAGGGAGTTGTCAACTGGAATGTTTTCATGGAAATATGATATTGTTGTTCAGATGAATGTTTTAATGGCTTCCATAATCGTGGCTCGAAAATGATTTTGCATAAATCTTCATCAGCCAAATTTATCTGCGAATAGACCTGCTGCTACTACGATAGATACACGTGAAATGCTTGTCCTCAACTTTTCTACCTCGGCCACCGGGTCTGCTCGTGGAATGTGGAAACGATATGTAATTAAGAGGACTAATTCTTCCGGAAGTAACCTAGTCGAAAGGACAATCAAGGTAACCCCATAGAGTACATTTTTAAAAGGTTTGTAGCTAATAGGGGGTCATTAAGTTGATCTAGGGACCTAGAGAAATGGGGAAGGATGTCTGGTGGAGCAGACAGGAGACGCTAGAGGAATGTAATTCTTATTTACGTAACTGTTTGTCCCAAGAAGAGCCTACTTCTATAATTAATGAAGAATAAAAATATATGGGAATTAGACAGGTGCTTTTTTTTCAGAGGCACAAAACTCAAACAAGAAACTGAAGAAATTATCATGACAGAAGATGGCGTGAAAAAAAAAAAAATATCCAGCAATAATTGCTGATGAAAAATCGATTTTCAAGAAACAACACAAAAAAAATTACGAAAAGCACTGCCGTGAAGGCAGGAACTTTTGAGCGCTCGTACATGCACCTTGTAGGTAGATTCGCATTTTCCAGTTTTAGAAACCAATTGAAGGAATTTTCGACATCTGTCAAGAAAATTCTGAAACTTAGGCGAAACTCCAGACTTCAAGTCAGTGCTTCTGCTGACCAATTTTTTTCGATAATTCGATAGAATTTTCTTCGGTATCTATGGTCTCGGTTATGCGATCTGGACAAAATTTTGCACGTACTTTGAATACATTATTCCTCAGCTAGATGCATAATTTCATTCCAATCCGATCAGTAGTTCCGAAACAATCTGGAAAAAAATATTTTGAACGGCCATATTTACGGAACCCTTCGTATAATTCTGCTCATTGATAAACGTGAACGCCACATTTCAGATCTACATCTATCCTGAAAATTTCAAGTCCCTCGGCCTTTCCGTTCGATAGTTGTGATTTTCTATGGTTTCTATGGTTCTGGTCATGCGATCTAGAGAAATGTAGCTTGAACATATCATTCTCCATTAGTATACAGAATTTCGTCACGATTGAATCTGTAGTTCGGATATTATTAAGAAAACTGAATTTCAAACCCAAAGACCATATTAACGGAACCCTTAGTATAATTTTGCTCATAGATGATAGTGATCACGACAATCGAGATCCACACCTATTCTGAAAATGTCAAGTCCCTAGGCGTTTCCGTTCAAAAGTTACAATTTTCTATGGTTTCTATGGTTCTGGTGATGCGAGCTGAACCAAATTCTGCATGTAGCTTGAACACCTCATTTTCCATTAGCGTGCACAATTTCATTTCGATCCAATCTGTAGTTTCAAAGTATTCAGGAAAATAAAATTTCGAGCGGCCATATTCACGGAACCCCTCGGCGAATTTTGCCCAATAACGAACTCAACCGCGGAATTCAAGATTCGACACTACCCTGAAAATTTCAAGTTTCTAGGACATTCCGTTCGAGAGTTATCGTGTATACGGCCGTCCGGACGGACAGACTCGAATTTTAGGACGGATTCGTCATCAGTGAGTCGAACATAGTCGTTTGAGACCATTTTCGGCTCAAAATTCGAAAAATACAGACATCGTGACGAAATGATATAGCCCTCATGTAAGTAGTACGAGCGCTCAAAAATGTTTATATGAGGTTACGAGCCAACACCAAGGATATCTGCATTCACTCCTCGATCCAGAGAGTGAAATGTCCTTGGAAAGTAAAGATTTTGAAATCTACAAAAAAGAATCCTGAGAATAACCATAAAAAACTGACAAAAGGGCATCCCTCGTAAAAAAGAAACGAGATTAACTCGAATAACTTTGGGAATATAGCTTCTTCAGAAAGTGGGAAAAAGAAATGATATAGGGACCTCGAGAAAAATGGGGTAGGATGTCTGGTGAAGCAGACTGGAGACGCTGGTGAGAAATGTTATTCTAATCTACGTAAACTGTCTCTCTCAAGAAGAGCCTATTTCTATAATTAATGAAGAATAACAAAGAATGCGGATTACACAGGTGCTTTCTTTTTCAGAAGCACAAAATTAAAAAAAAATTAAAGAAACTATCATGATAGATGGACAGAACATGCGAAACAAGTTTCAAGAAACAAAAAAAAAAGTGTATATACAAAGACGCGAGACAACTCCAAGGATATCTGTATTTCCTTCTCGATCCAGAGGTTAATTTTCCCTTGAAAAGTCAAGATGAAAAGCCGACAAGAGAGCATCACCCTCAAAAAAAACGAGATTAACTTGAAAAACATGACAGAATATAGCTTCTTCAGAAAGTAGGAAAAAGAAATGAGGATCATGTGGAAAAAAAGGTTCGCGGTGCGTAATGTGACAGAATACTCTTTACTATTTCAAATAAAAATACCATGATATCTCATACACAAATTCAAAGCTTTATTTCTTCTTCTTTTGAAAACTTGGTCTTTTTTACATTTTTATTTCGCCTCTTTTATAATTTGAATTGAAAAACGAAATGTTTGATGTAGCAGAAGAACTGCCGTCAGTTAAGAAAGCCTGGAACACGATCGGACAACACAGCAGGGCCGACCCTAGCTCAATACGAGGTGCTTTCATCACAAACAAAATCTCTTCTTCCTCTTCGATTTCATTAACGAGAGACTTCTCTGAGGTACCCGAAAATCAAATCTAAAGAAGAAAAAGGCGAGAGCAGAAAAATTAACGTAAAAAAAAGTTCGATTTAAAATTGACCACGCATTCCAAAAATGAATCAGGCACAGAAAATTTCCTTTCAAAACACCTCTTTCGCCCTGATTTTTTCTGTTGTCGAATGGGTTTCTGGAAGTAGATCATCTCTACACCATGGTAATTCGCTCATCTTGAAATAAGTATAACTTTTTTGTCCTTCGAAATTCATTACTTAAATTTACAAAACAAAACTAGTTGCTCTTTGAGCGAGACGGTTCTTCAACCAGGTTCGGACGTCCAAGCGATTATTTTTGGAACTTCAGATGTTTGAAGATCACTACAGGACCTTAGTAAAAGGCGATCAACTCCCATGGATCAATCAGAAAGCTCTAGTCTTATTTAGAAAAAAATTACGAAAAGCACTGCCGTGAAGTCAGGAACTTTTGAGCGCTCGTACATTCACCTAGGTAGATTCGACAGCTGTCAAAAAAATTCTGAAACTTAGGCGAAACTCCAGACTTAATGTCAGTGCTTCAGCTGACCAATTTTTTATCGTAATTCGCTAGAATTTTCTACGGTATCTATTGTTTAGGTGATGCGATCTGGACAAAATTTCGCACGTAGTTTAAATACATTATTCCTCAGCTAGGTGCGATATTTCATTCCAATCCAATCAGTAGTTTCGAAACTATCAGGAAAAAAATATTTTGAACAGCCATATTTACGGAATCCCTAGTCTAATTTTGCTCATTGATGAACGTGGCCGCGATATTCGCGATCCAAACCCACCCTGAAAATTTCAAGTTCCTAGGCCTTTCCCTTCGGAAGTTATAATTTTCTATGGTTTCTATGGTTCTGGTCAAGCGATCGGGACAAAATGTTGCTTTAATATCATTCTCCATTAGTTTACAAAATTCGTCACGATCGAATCTGTAGTTTTGGAATTATCAAGATAACTAAATTTCAAACGACCATATTTACGGAACCCCTAGCATAATTTTGCTCATAGATGAACGTGATCACGACATTCGAGATCCACACCTATCCTGAAAATTTCAAGTCCCTAGGCGTTTCCGTTCAAAAGTTACAATATTCTATAGTTTCTATGGTTCTGGTCATGTGATCTGGACAAAATTTCGTATGTAGCTTGAGCACCCCATTCTTCATTTGAGTGCGAAATTTCATCTCGATCAAATTAGTAGTAGTAGTTTTCAAGTAATCAGGGGAAAAAAACTTTGAACGACCATATTTACGGAATTCCTGGTGGAATTTGGCCCATTGACGAACTTAAGCGAGGCATTCGGGAACTGAACCCACACTGAAAATTTCAAGTCTCTAGGTTGTTCTGTTCGAGAGTTATCGTGCTTACAGGCGGACGGCCGGACGGACAGACTCGAATTTTCCGTAGGATTCGTCATCACTGAGTCGAACATAGTCGATTCAGACCATTTTCAGCTCAAAATTCGAAAAATACAGACATCGTGACGAAATGATATAGCCCTCGTGTAAGTAGTACGAGCGCTCAAAAACTTCAAAATAAATTATAGTGACTGATTCTTGAATTGTCAACTTCTAATTATTCACAGTAGAGAATTTACACTTGGATCTTTCCGCAACGTTGTCTACTCGATGGCAAAATTCCTGATGTTACCGTTTTCTTTATTTTTACCCCATAAAAATTTTTTTCCATGAATTCCATGAATTTAACAAAAACAAACATTCGGAATTTTTACCATCGAGTGACCTCCACATCAGGGATATTGTTTCTTCTTGAACTCAGTAGAAGTAAGAGGTAATGTAAAGGTCAAAAATAATAACAGTTCGAACATTTGAAATGAAATTTTCTGTATAAATAATTTTCTTGTTCTTCTCTCGAGTTCGCAAGTCGCCTGTACTCGCTTATGCACTAATGATCCAAGAACCATAACTAATACCACGCAATTATCCGAGCAGCGAAAATTCGTGACCAGTGCCCCATACCTGACCGTTCTGCTTCAGAAATGGTCTAGACTGCACGCCATACGACTCGAGAGGGCCTCTCCCATTAAAAGTCCATCAAAGTCGCCATTAGAAAGATTGGAGAGTCGGCTCCCCCGATGGCAAACCAACCAAAGGGGAAATTCGATGCTTAATGGCATCAGAGCACTTGAGCCACGAATGGGATTTTAATAGGTGTTTGTTGATTTATTTCCATACGTTACCATGGAAAACAAACTACTAATAAAGTCGCTCCTCGTACTCTTGAATAAGTGATGGAATTGTGGCCAACACTACAAACAACATTATATGGTAATAAAGCACCGTGGATTTTCCGACAATACAAACATCAAGTTTTCCTCCTTTGTATCGGAAGTATCATTCGCCTCCACATCGCATTCAAATATTTATGATCGGTGTTTTTCATTCCTTCTTGATTGTATTGGAAGGCAATCAATGGATTTTTAATGTGTTTGATTGTATTGGTTTTCTTTGTTTTTGTTAAAAATTCATGGGGTTCTTGTATCACTTTGTTTTATTATTCATATATTATAGTTTTTGTGCCAGTTTGTTTCTAACTGATGGAAAGTTTTTATTTCAGTTGGCTTTATTGCCGTTGTTTCGTCATACTAATTACATCAATGAATATTGAGCCTAGAGTTGAATTTGAAATTATTGTTGCTGATGTCTGAGGAAAGTAGTGTATAATTTCACTCAGAAAATTTAAACATTAGGCGCGGGGTTTCATTTACTCCTCACATGAGTTCGGATTTTGTATTTTTGCGCGCTTGTTTCTATCAATATAAGAGTTATCATTTTGTCCAAGTTACTGTAATTTTCGAATTTTGAGCCGAGATTAGTCCCAAATGATCAGGTTGAAGAATTCGTGGTCAAATTCAATCATATTCGTCTATCCGGTAGTAAATTTTCAGGGTATGTAGGACGGGAATGAATGCGCCTGTTGAGTTTGTTAAAGATCAAAATCCGCCGAATATTTCCGCAGATATATAATAACAAATTGTAACTTTGTCATTAGTTGGGACATAACGGCAAGGATAAAACACTGAAAGATTAAAAGGTATGTATTTTTCAAAACGGTATCTCAGCAACTATTCGCTATATTATGCTGAAATATCTACATATGAGGTATCGATTGAATGCAGCTTTCTAGCTGCTTCATGTGAAAAGAGTATCGAGTTTTCCTGAAATATTCAATTCAATTCGGTCATTCCATCCTTTGAAGTTTATTGAACTGAAATTACAGTATTCGTCTTACTGAAAATAAACACTGAAGGCCCTGTTTCGGTACAAAAAAAAATCGAGTTTTTCCTATACAGGGTGTTCAAGGGCGGGGCTTTTTTTTGATCTGCAATAGAACTCATCCAAATAAGTCGATATACCAAAAATCGTTTATATAAAATATTCATCAGGACCCAGTATTTCGAAATCAAAGTTGCTTGCGAATCTGAGAAATTTCTAGGCCGGATCTGAGTTAGGTACTTTTTGATATCTAAATGAGTAGATATTACCAGCTGTCTGAGGTAAGTATACGGGAAATCATCTATGATGCGTGTGATACCTAAGTTTTTCGATCTCAACCCCTGTGATTTCTTCCTTTGGGGTCATTCGAAAACATTAGTGTATAAGTGAAGGTGAGGTGAATGCGAAAGAACTTAGACAACGCATTGAAAATAATTGTGACATTATTCCGTGAGCAAACTGATGTGGTGAAAATAGACCATTTCGAAGAGTTTCTGTAAACAATTTGGATCAATTTTATCGGTGAGTTTGTGAACTTCCTAATTTTGTTCAAGTTGAAAGAGAATACGAATTAGCGATAAATGCCGAGAAAAAATCGCACGCATATGGCATAGTCGCCTAACAGAGAAATGACACGATCCAGAGTCGTATTCAGATGTTGATGCCGAAGATTTTTTGCACTTTTTTCAAATAGAATATTTTATATGATCAACTCCCGGCGAAATGATCTCTTTTGATGACTTCTAACACCTGTCAAAAAAAAGCCTCAACTCAAAAAAACACCCAGTATATGTATTCAATATAATTCGGTGATTTCATCATTTGAATATTAAAAATAATATTTATTCTCATTTGAAGTTTACAAGTAGGACATGGTAATTCATGTGAATAAACATAATGTAAATGAACGCAAGAAAAAAAGTGAAGAAGGAAAGAAAAGAAAATACATGAACTGCAAAAATGTACAAATGTGAAACACGCAAATGTGAAAATAGTAAATTTCAAATTGTGAAAATATAGAAAACAAAAATTACGAAAAGCACTGCCATGAAGGCAGGAGCTTTTGAGCGCTCGTACATCCACCTTGTAGGTAGATTCGCATTTTCCAGTTTTAGAAATCAATTGAAGG
This sequence comes from Aphidecta obliterata, assembly GCA_963966015.1. NCBI lineage: Eukaryota > Metazoa > Arthropoda > Insecta > Coleoptera > Coccinellidae > Aphidecta > Aphidecta obliterata. The sequence continues at coordinate 12,704,531 of OZ014435.1, read as the reverse complement.
AATTTTAAACAGCTGTCACAAAAATTCAGGCGAAACTCCAGACTTCATGTCAGTGTTTTAGGTGACCAATTTTTTTTCGATAATTCGCTAGAATTTTCTACGGTATCTATGGTCTTGGTGGTGCGATCTGGACAAAATTTGGCACGTAGTTTAAATTCATTATTCCTAAGCTAGGTGCAAAATTTTATCCCAATCCAATTAGTTGTTTCGAAATTATCAGGAAAAAAATATTTTGAACAGCCATATTTACGGAACCCCTAGTCTAATTCTGCTCACTGATGAACGTGACCGCGATATTCGCGATCCAAACCCACCCTGAGAATTTCAAGTTCCTAGGCCTTTCCGTTCAAAAGTTACAATTTTCTATGGTTTCTTTATTTATTTTATTTACGGAACCCCTAGTATAATTCTGCTCATTGATAAACGTGAACGCGAGATTTCAGATCCACACCTATCCTGAAAATTTCAAGTCCCTGGGCCTTTCCGTTCGAAAGTTATGATATTTTATGGTTTCTATGGTTCTGGTCATGTGATCTGGAGAGATGTAGCTTGAATATATCATTCTCCATTAGTATACAAAATTTCGTCACGATCGAATCTGTAGTTTTCAAGTAATCAGGGGAACAAAACTTTGAACGGCCATATTTACGGAACCCCTGGTGGAATTTGGCCCATTAACGAACTTAACCGAGGCATTCGGGAACTGAACCCACACTGAAAATATCATGTCTTTATGTTGTTCCGTTCGAGAGTTATCGTGCTTACGGCCGGCCGGATTATCAAGAAAACTAAATTTCAAACGACCATATTTACGGAACCCCTAATATAATTTTGCTCATAGATGAACGTGATCACGACATTCGAGATTCACACCTATCCTGAAAATTTCAAGCCCCTAGGCGTTTTCGTTCAAAAGTTACAATTTTCTATGGTTTCAATCGTTCTGGTCCTGCGATCTGGACAAAATTTTATATGTAGCTTGAACACCTCATTCTCCATTTGAGTGCAAAATTTCATCTCAATCAAATCTGTAGTTTTCAAGTAATCAGGGGAACAAAACTTTGAACGGTCATATTCACGGAACCCCTAGTGAAATTTGGCCCATTAACGAACCTAACCGAGGCATTCGGGAACTGAACCTACACTGAAAATTTCAAGTCTCTAGGTTGATCCGTTCGAGAGTTATCGTGCTTACGGACGGACGGCCAGACTCGAATTTTCCGACGGATTCGTCATCAGTGAGTCGAACATAGTCGATTGAGACCATTTTCGGCTCAAAATTCGAAAAATACAGACATCGTGACGAAATTATATAGCCCTCGTGTAAGTAGTACGAGCGCTCAAAAATATAAAATTCAAAAATATAAAATATGTAATTATAAAAAATATCAAACTGTAGAAATATACAATATAAAATGTCAAACTATAGAAAACATATGAGAATATAGAATATAAAATATAAAATTCAAAAATATGGAACTTTCAAAAATATAAAATATGAGAATATAAGAATGTGATGATATATGAAAAGTGTATGAAAAATACAAATAAAAAAATTCAAATACATATGAGTCCAATAAAATACAATACAAGAAAAATGTAAAGAATACATTAAATCTAAAATATCCGATTTCAGCAATGGATGATGAATCACACGGAAATATTAATTAATCTCACCAAGTCTTCTAGGGACAAATTTATGGAAATAAAATGACAGTATTTGTCATACTGACAATGAACAATGGAAGCTATTTTGATACACAGAAACAAATTGAGATTTTGAGATATTTTCGATATTATTCGGTAATTATATTCTTTGAAGCTCACAAAAATGAAACGACAGTATTTGTCACACTGACAATGAACACTGAAGGCCGTTTTGGAAACAAGCGCGCGAAAGCTCTTGACTTGAGTGTTCCCCTCGAATTTTTGTAGCTTTTTGTTTCATTTGCTTTATTAGTTACTTTAAATCCCATTACAGCAAATTTTTCTGAAAAATAAAGTTTTGTGAAATTTTGGGACGAACATAACTTTATTGGAACTGTTGGAAATTGTAACCTTAAACAATAATGGTTCATGAGTTCTGAAAGGGGGTAGGCACAAAAGATTTTCCGAGGTTCATGTCTCAAAATGATTCCTTAACGCGAATTCAAAGGCTCCACTCAATTTATCGGCGCTAAATGAGTAGGTGTTTTCTTTTTTCGTTCAGTTCAGGAGAACAAAAATTTCAAAACCCCCTTGTGTCGGTTGACTACGTATTGAAAGTAGGTACTATTCAATTCGTTGAGTAACGCCACATCGATCCATCAGCGGCTCCAAGTTGGAACCAAATCTCAGTCAGCACAACTGTAATGACCTCCACAGAAGATGCTTGTTCGAAACCAAGATACACCCCGTCCCCCCATACAATCGGAGGAGGAAAAACCGCGATAACGACGTTCGCAGGACGTAATTGAAACGTCTTCTCAAAGGGACAAACCAGCCGAGCCAGTCGTCGTCGGGATAAAAATCGAAAGCCATCATCATTAGATAGTCTCTGAAGTTATGCCAGTCGGATCTACGAGAAAAAGGCAGATGCGGAAAAAGCTCCTCTCGTACACGCTCGCTGGCTCGTATTATTTACTGTACGCTTTCATGTTCGGCCGGGGCATTTTTCAGACGCCCGGGGACAAACGTCGTGCCATCATTGCGGCGTCTTTAATCTCCCGTTTAATATTTCATGTTTTTACCGCGTTGTTGAAAAACACGATAATTGCCATCGACTAATGTACCTACCCGCGGGGCCATTTATATCGACGTGTCACAAAAAAAGCCCCCATATAAATTCGAGGACGGCGTACCTACGATTTTTTACGTTCCGTCGTGATTAAGTTGACGGAGTTTAAGGTATGCGTGTCTCCTATTAAACTGTTGTTTGGACCTCCTCCAAGATCGACCCGACGTCGGGAACAGCCCCGTATTATTTGATGATCAATCTTACCAACGAGTTACCAGATATATAAAGCAAAAATCAATCAACAATATGCTCTTGTACATTCCAAGATTTTGGTCAGAATATCCGGGAGGTCTTCAGGGAAGCCCCGAGAAGGGCTGGTTTTGCATGGTTCATTTATTGACGAAATCAAATTGGAAAATTTCTCCGCCTACTTAATCGCAATTTTTGGTGGTTTATGCGGTTGGGTTCAATGCTTTCTTCCTATATTAATCTTCAAATGACTGGCATCCACGGGTTCCTTATTTCCTGGCTGAAACAAACTGCAGAGATGTTAGCTGCTTCTTTCGTGCTGGTTGTGAAGGATATTTCAAATTGAGTTTTCAAGAGCACGAGCCTATGTTACATACTTCAAACATCGAAATTTAAAATATTTATAAAAAATTACGAAAACCACTGCCGTAAAGTCAGGAGCTTTGAGCGCTCGTTCATCCACTTTATAGGTAGATTCGCATTCTCCAGTTTCAGAAAACAACTGGAAAGATTATGACAGCTGTCAAAGAAAATTTCAAACAAAGGCGAAAATCAAGACTTCACGTCAGTGCTTTAGGTGACTAATTTTTTTTCGATAATTCGCTAGAATTTTCTACGGTATCTATGGTCTTGGTAATGCGATCTGGACAAAATTCCCCACGTAGTTTGAATACATTATTTTTCATCTTTGTGCGAAATTTCATTCCAATCCAATAAGTTGTTTCGAAATTATCAGGAAAGAAATGGTTTGAATTGCTATATTCACGGAACCCCTAGTCTAATTCTGCTCATTGATGAACGTGACCGCGAAATTCGCGATCCGAACCTATCCTGAAAATTTCAAGTCCCTAGGCCTTTCCATTACAAAGTTATAATTTTCTATGGTTTCCATGGTTCTGGTCATGCGATCTGGACGAAATGTTGCTTCAATATATCATTCTCGATTAAAATAGAGAAAATTTTATCTCGATCGAATCCGTAGTTTCGAAATTATCGAGAAAACAAAATTTCGAACGACCGTATTTACGGAACCCCTCGTATAATTCGGCTCATTGATGAACGTGAACGCGACATATCAAATCCACACCTATCCTGAAAATTTCAAGTCCCAAGGCCTTTCCGTTCGAAAGTTATGATTTTCTATGGTTTCTATGGTTCTGGTCAGGTGATCTGGAGAAATGTAGCTCGAATATATCATTCTCCATTAGTATACAGAATTTCGTCACGATCAAATCTGTAGTTTTGAAATTATCAAGAAAATTAAATTTCGAACGACCATATTTACGGAACCCCTAGTATAATTTTTCTCATAGATGAACGTGACCACGACATTCGAGATTCACACCTATCCTGAAAAGTCCCAAGGCCTTTCCATTCGAAAGTTATGATTTTCTATGGTTTCTATGGTTCTGGTTATGCGATCTGGACAAAATTTCATATGTAGCTTGAACACCTCGTTCTCCATTTGAGTTCAAATTTTCATCTCGATCAAATCTGTAGTTTCCATGTAATCAGGAGAACAAAACTTTGAAGGGCCATATTTACGGAACCCCTGGTGGAATTTGGCCCATTATCGAACTCAACCGAGGCATTCGGGAACTGAACCCACACTGAAAATTTCAAGAGTCTAGGTTCTTCCTTTCGAGAGTTATCGTGCTTACGGCACATTTTCAGCTCAAAATTCGATAAATACAGACATCGTGACGAAATGATATAGCCCTCGTGTAAGTAGTACGAGCGCTCAAAAAGGAATCGTATACGTTACACCAAAACGTATTGAGATTATTGAATTCTTTTATGGTCGACACAAGCGTCCAAGGGAGCAACAAATTGGTGATATGGTGCGAAAATTTCAGGAAACTGGAGCAGTACAACATCGAGAAGGAGGTCAGTATGCTCGTGCAGGTCGTTCAGAGGAAAATATTGGTGCTGTGAGTGATAGTGTTGCAGCTGACCCCAATTTCTCGACGCTCACAACAATTGGGACTTTCTGAGTCAACTGTATGGCATCTTATGCGCAAAGATTTATCGTTGAAGGCCAACAAACATCAATTATTGACACAAAGATTGCTGCCACAAGATCATTCCATGCGTCGGGACTTGGATACTGAAACAAAACGACGATTTAAAAAAAAATATTAACTTTTCTGTTGGAGCACATCATTTCGAAATCGGTTGATAAACAAAGCTGCCGTATTTGGGGAAAGGAAAACCTTGGCGTGATCCAAGAAAGACAAGGCAAAGAGTCACTGTTTGGTGTGCATTGTGGTCTGGTGGTGTGATTGGTCCGTACTGTTTCGAAAATAATGCTAGAAGAACGATAATCCAACGTTACCAGATATCGCGACATGATCACAATCTTTTTATGGCCAAAAGTAGAAAATATTGATACTGAGGAAATGTGGTTCAAACAAGATGGGGCTACGTGTCATACAGCCAAAAAAACTTTGCAAATACTGAATAAAAAGTTTCCAGGCCGTCTCATTTCCTGATTCGGTGACATGAATTGACCTTCCAGATTCTGTGATTTCACACCGTTGGACTTTTAGATTTTTAGAGCGTAAAAAGAAAATTGAGTTTTTCTGATATGTTCCGTGTTATTCGGTGATTTCATCTTTCCAAGTTCATAAAAATGAAAGGACATTGTCTTACTAAAAATGAACACCGAAGGCCGATTTGGTACCCAGAAACAATCGCGCAAAAGCTCCTTCCTGACTTCACTTATAGGTGCTTTTCAATTTTATTATTTCAGTTTTCTCCTTGTTCATTTTTCCACCTTGGATATTATGGAGGTCTTTTCAATTGTACTTTGTGGTAACCGTGAAAATAAATTTGAATTTTTCCAATCTGGTTTGAAAAATAACCCTTTGTTAAGGTATTTGTCGATGGCGAGGTCATTATTTGTCACTTTGTTGTTACAATTGAGCAAGCTAGCGCAAGTCTCAACAACTGTTTTATTCATTACTCAATTTTGTTTCGAAAATTTCTTAATTATGAGTTATTTATGTGCAAATCTATTTTTTATTATTTATTATTTTTTTGGCCGGCGAGATTTCCAATTTTTTTAATCGAAACAAATAACGTTTTTTCTGTTCGTCTTTCTATTTTTTGATCGAAAATTATGCTCATCTTACTCGACAAGCTGGCACAGTTCTTTATAACACTTTCATTCATCAAGTTTGGTGAAACAAACACTAACATTAAATATAAAATATGTTTTCTGATATTTCGTTGCACCCATTTAATAGAATATCGAGTTTGCTATAATATTGGTTTTCTGTTTCATTTACATTATTCTTGTTGTATTTGTAATATTGTTTATTTCTGTTCATTATTTTTTATTGAATCCAGTTAACGGAATCTGAAATATTTTTATCCGACGAAAATATAAGAGAGATTGCTCTTATATTGGATTTATGTTTTATTCACATTGTTTTTGTAGCTCACCTGATATATTTGTTATACATATTGCTTATTTCCGTCCATGCTTCATCCAACACATATCTGTTGTGATGTCTCCTATCTCTTTTATCTTTTGATCGAGAATTATGCTCTTACTCGACAAGCTGGCACTGTTCTTTATTACACTTTTTGAGCGCTCGTAGGTACTACTTACACGAGGGCTATATCATTTCGTCACGATGTCTGTATTTATCGAATTTTGAGCTGAAAATCGAGATGAAATTTTGCACTCAAATGGAGAATGAGGTGTTCAAGCTACATGTGAAATTTTGTCTAGATCGCATGACCAGAACCATAGAAACCATAGAAAATCATAACTTTCGAACGAAAGAGCCTAGGGACTTGAAATTTTCAGAATAGGTGTGGATGTGAAATGTCGCGTTCACGTTTATCAATGAGCAGAATTATACTAGGGGTTCCGTAAATACGGTCGTTTGAAATTTTGTTTTCTCGATCATTTCGAAACTACTGATTCGATCGAGATGAAATTTTGTATTTTAATCGAGAATGATATATTAAAGCTATATTTTGTCCAGATCGCATGACCAGAACCATAGAAACCATATAAAATTATAACTTCCGAAAGGAAAAGCCTAGAAATTTGAAATTTTCAGGGTAGGTTTGGATCGAGAATGTCGCGGTCATGTTCATCAAGGAGCAAAATTAGACCAGGGGTTCCGTGAATATGGCCGTTCAAAAATTTTTTTCCCTGATAATTTCGAAACTACTGATTGGATTGAAATGAAATTTTGCACCTAGCTGAAGAATAATGTATTCAAACTACGTGCGAAATTTTATCTAGATCGCATCACCAAGACCATAGAAACCGTAGAAAATTCTAGCGAATAATCGAAAAAAAATTGGTCAGCTGAAGCACTGACATGAAACATTGATGGAATAGGAGAAACGTTGAAAACCGAAAATGCTAATTGTTGCAGGGTTTTCCGAATTAACATAAAGCTTGGTTCAATGATTATCATACTGCTAAAAATCCAATACTCCTAGTTGCAACAACAAAGAGTAAATCGTTACTTCACAATATTTAGGACCGATAAATGTTTTTCCTCTGAGAACAATTCACCCAGAACTGACACAATATGAAATTAAATACCGAAACACATGACAATACATTAAAAGTTTGTTGACTAATGACCTGAATTTCAACAATAAAATTATCCTAACCGTACACAATAAGCGTCAAGCAGATGTCATAAAATTAAACAACCCCCCTGTCTCCGAACTTGGTCATGAGAAACGCAGTCAGCAACATACAAGTCCCTCTCGTCGTCCACAATTCATCATCGGAATAAGATTTCTGTTCTCAAGACCTACAAGATGTTCTTCGATAACGACCAAGAAATTAAATCTGGCAGGGTATAATTGTCAACGCGTTTCCTATAGAGCAGTTCATCTCCCCAAGTAACAGTTAAACAATCCGAAGATCTGATGGCCAATCTTGGTTAGTTAGATCTTCCCCCTGTCCCTAATCTGGAAACTGACATGGCGGTAGGGGCTGGAAAGAGCTCTTCAACATTCAGCATCCTAATGGATTTATTATCCTAGTGTAGTGCCCATAGGAGAGGGATAATTGAGAGCTTCGCATGAGTCCAAGAAGACTTGGTTTTTGTTGAAATTGGCGTCATCTTCGTTTGTCGTTACAACTTTTGTGCAACTTTTTTTGGATGCTGCAAAACTGACATTGGGCGTTGCTTGATGCGGCGATTTGCGACATTCACATGGAATGTTAATTTCAGATATCCAAGAACTGCAACGCAACGCAAAATATAAACTGGGAGTTGCCTTTCCTTTATTATTTATGAAAAAAATTGCTCACCCATCATAATTTCATTGAAACGGTTCACTTTATCAGTATTATACCCAATTATTTTTGTCTCTATTTTTAGGAGGTTTTTTTTTGTTTGATTCTTTCAGGCGCCAACTTATCCTTTTTGCTTCTCCAATGATTTTCAAACGCAAAGTGTCACAAAAATTGACCTTATGTACGTTTGTGTGAACGATTTGTTTTCGAGACGCTGATGGTCGAATTTTGGAGACATCTCGCTCAAATTTGGCACGAATACACTCCATTCGTGGAAATCGGAAAAGCGGTTCACTAATTTTGCCTGATTTTCCAAATACGACAGTCGGAAAAATCTAAAATTTACAGGACGAAGCTGAGATTGGCGGAAATCATTGGGGGTTTCTGAGTTTATGAGTTTTTCCGAAATTTCATGATATTTTTTGGTACTCGTGAACAACATTCGAATGAATAGTCAACAACGGTATATTTATGACAGAGTTGAAATTCTAGAAAGATTTCTAAAATTTTCCATCATCTTGATTTTGCTATTTTTTTTCTATGAACATTAAAGCGTTATTAATTCGTCAAAATAACGTCTGGCAGTCCGTCCGGACGTGAACACGATAAATTTCGAAAGAAAAAGAATTGAAATTCTCGGGGTGAATGGGTAAAATCTGTCGAAAAGTTTCGAAGATATAGCAATCTGAATTTTTTGTCTGAATAATTCCAAAATAAACGATCCGATCGAATTCAAACTTTGTAGTTAGTTATAAAATAACGATATAAAGGTACTGACATCGAAATCTCAAAAACTATTCGCCACATCGTGTTGAAATTTGTTTCCACATTTAAGGCATAGATAACATTAGTTCTGAAGACATTCAGTTCTTTTGCCATTCCAAGTGAAAAGTTATTTGAATTTTTCATTGTTCTGATTTGATTCAAAAAATGATAGATTCTTGAGGAATAATAATTATGTGATTCCATCTCACGATTGCCGAGTGAAATTATTTCGACGTGCGGAACGAGGTTATTGAAAAAATTACGAAAAGCACTGCCGTGAAGGCAGGAGCTTTTGAGCGCTCGTACATGCACCTTGTAGGTAGATTCGCATTTTCCAGTTCTAGAAATCAATTGAAGGAATTTTTGACATCTGTCAAAAATATTCTGAAACTTAGGCGAAAATCCAGACTTCATGTCAGTGCTTCAGCTGATCAATTTTTTTTCGATAATTAGCTAGAATTTTCTACGGTATCTATGGTCTTGGTGATGCGATCTGGACAAAATTTTGCACGTAGTTTGAATACATTATTCCCCAGCTAGGTGCATAATTTCATTCCAATCCGATCAGTAGTTTCAAAACTATCAGAAAAAAAATATTTTGAACGGCCATATTTACGGAACCCCTAGTCTTATTTTGCTCATTGTTGAACGTGACCGCGATATTCGCGATCCAAACCCACCCTGAAAATTTCAAGTTCCTAGGCCTTTCCGTTCAAAAGTTACAATTTTCTATGGTTTCTATGGTTCTGGTCATGCGATCTGGACAAAATATTGCTTCAATATATCATTCTCGATTAAAATACAAAATTTCATCTCGATCGAATCCCTAGTTTCGAATTCATCGAGAAAATAAAATTTCAAACGACCTTATTTACGGAACCCCTTGTATAATGTTGCTCATTGATGGACGTGATCACGACATTCCAGAACCAAACCTATCCTGAAAATTTCAAGTCCCTAGGCGTTTCCGTTCAAAAGTTACAATTTTCTATGGTTTATATGGTTCTGGTCATGCGATCTGGACAAAATTTCACATGTACCTTGAACACCTCATTCTTCATTTGAGTGCAAAGTTTCAACTCGATCGAATCTGTAGTTTTGAAGTAATCAGGGAAACAAAACTTTGAACGGCCATATTTACGGAACCCATGGTGGAATTTGGCCCATTAACGAACTTAACCGAGGCATTCGGGATCTGAACCTACACTGAAAATTTCAAGTCTCTAGGTTGATCCGTTCGAGAGTTATCGTGCTGACGGCCGGACGGCCGGACGGACAGACTCGAATTTTCCGACGGATTCGTCATCAGTGAGTCGAACATAGTCGATTGAGACCATTTTCGGCTCAAAATTCGAAAAATACAGACATCGTGATGAAATGATATAGCCCTCGTGTAAGTAGTACGAGCGCTCAAAAAATGATTAAAAGCACTGAGCGCTCGTTCATCCACCTTGTAGGTAGATTCGCATTGTCCAGTTTCAGAAACCAATTCGAAAAATTTTTGACAGATGTTCAAATTAAGGAGAAACGCCAGACTTCACGTCAGTGATCTTTTTTTCGGTAATTTGCTAGAATTTTCTACGGTATCTACTGTGTCTATATGGTCTTGGTAATGCGATCTGCAAAAAATTTTCCGCGTACTTTGAATACCTTATTCTTCAACTATGTGCGACATTTCTTTCCAATCTAAGGAGTAGTTTCCAAATTATCAGGAAAAAAATAATTTGAACGGCTATATTTACGGAACCCCTAGTCTAATTTTGCTCATAGATGCACGTGACCGCGAAATTCGTGATACGAACCTAAAAATTTCAAGTACCTAGGCCTTTCCGTTCGAAAGTTATTATTTTCTATGGTTTCTATGGTTCTGATCATGCGATCTGCAAAAAATGTACCTCAAATATATAATTCTCAATTTAAATACGAAATTTGCTCATGATCAAATCCATAGTTTTGAAATTATCAAGAAAACCAAATTTCAAACGGTCATATTTACGGAACCCCTAGTCTAATTTTGCTCATTGATAAACGTGACCGTGAAATTCGTGATCCACACCTATCCTAAAAATTTCAAGTGCCTAGGCATTTCCATTACAAAGTTATTATTTTCTATGGTTTCTATGGTTCTGGTCATGCGATCTGGACAAAATTTAACGGTGTTAGATTCGGACGTCTTCCTGAGGTTGGACTCATAGATGAAGAATTCGAGGTCGAATTCAATTCTGTCCGTCTGGTCGTCAAAAATAAATAACTACCCAAAAAGGTACGTTCGAGGTTTGAATGCGCCAGTTAAGTTCGTTAAGGGGAAAAATCCGCATTTGAATACTATTTTCCCAATAAGAATATAAAATAACAACACGAATGTTCATTATTAGATTGGAAAATAATTCTTTTCCGAAATATCCGTATCTCAGAAAATATTCGCCATATACTCCTGAAATTTTGTATGGGCATCGATAAAATGAGTTTTGTGGACATTCAGCGCCCAGCTGTTACACGTTGAAAGAAAATTGAGTTTTTCCGAACGATTCGACATATTTCGGTGATTCCGTATTCCATATTTTGAAGGTTATAAAAATAAGGACGTTTGGTAGACAGAAACACGGGCGCAATAACTCATGCCTTTGAGTCAATGCTCCCTATAATTTTTTGATGTGATGTAGAACTCATCAAAATATGCCGAAATGCAGATATACCATTTTACCATTACATTTCTTTACAATTTTGTAGGTCAGTAAATATTCCCCACCAGATTTTGTAGGTAAGGAAAGTCCGATTAAGTTATTCTGTTCCTTCTTTTGCTTTCATTTTGCTATTTTTGTTTTGTTTCTCCTTTAGTTTTGTATTTTTGAGCGCTCGTTCTACTTACACGAAGGCTATATCATTTCGTCACGTCTGTATTTTTCAAATTTTGAGCCGAAAATGGTCTCAATCGACAGAGTTCGACTCACTGATGACGAATCCGTCGAAATATTCAAGTCTGTCCATCCGGCACTCCGTCCGTTAGCTACTTCAAAATTTTGTCGAGATCGCATAACCAGAACAATAAAACCATAAAAAATTATAACCTTTGAACGGAAAGGCCTAGAGACTCGAAATTTTCAGGCTAGGTTTGGATCGCGAATGTTGCGGTCACGTTCATCAATGAGCAAAATTAGACTAGAGGTTTCGTAAATAAGGCCCTTCAAAATATTTTTTTTCTAATAATTTCGAAAATACTGAATGAATTGGAATGCAGCTTTGCATATATAAATGAAAAATAATGCTTACCAAGACCATAGATACGGTAGAAAATTCTAGCGAATTATCAAAAAAAAAATTACGAAAAGCACTGCCGTGAAGGCAGGAGCTTTTGAGCGCTCGTACATGCACCTTGTAGGTAGATTCGCATTTTCCAGTTTTAGAAATCAATTGAAAGAATTTCCGACAGCTGTCAAAAAAATTCTGAAACTTAGGCGAAACTCCAGACTTAATGTCGGTGCTTCAGCTGATCAATTTTTTTTCGATAATTCGCTAGAATTTTCTACGGTATCTATGGTCTTGGTGTTTCGATCTTGACTAAATTTTGCACGTACATAGTTTGAATACATTATTCCTCAGCTAGGTGCAAAATTTCATTCCAATCCGCTCAGTATTTTCGGGACTATCAGTAAAAGAATATTTTGAACGGCCATATTTACAGAACCCCTAGTCTTATTTTGCTCATTGATGAACGTGACCGCGATATTCGCGATCCAAACGCACACTGAAAATTTCAAGTTCCTAGGCCTTTCCGTTCGAAAGTTATAATTTTCTATGGTTTCTATGGTTCTGGTATTGTGATCTGGAGAAATGTAGCTTGAATATATCATTCTCCATTAGTATACAAAAGTTCGTCATGATCGAATCTGTAGTTTTGAAATTATCAAGAAAACCAAATTTCAAACGACCATATTTACGGAACTCCTAGTACAATTTTGCCTTCTCCATTTGAGTGCAAAATTTCATCTCAATCAAATCTGTAGTTTTCAAGTAATCAGGGGAACAAAACTTTGAACGGCCATATTTACGGAACCCCTGGTGGAATTTGGTCTCTAGGTTGTTCCGTTCGAGAGTTATCGTGCTTACGGACGGACAGACTCGAATTTTCCGGCGGATTCGTCATCAGTGAGTCGAACATAGTCGATTGAGACCATTTTCGGCTCAAAATTCGAAAAATACAGACATCGCGACGAAATGATATAGCCTTCGTGCAAGTAGTACGTAGTAGACTCAAAAATTGGTCATCTGAAGCAATGACGTGAAGTCTGGAGTTTCGCCACAGTTTGAAAGTTTTTTCAATTGGTTTCTGAAACTGCATATGTGAATCTACCTACAAGGTGGATTAACGAGTGCTCAAAAGCTCCTGACCTCTTTTTTCCTCAAAAGGATTAAATTTTTTCGCTCAAACGATTTCAAAGGAAATATAAAATACCATAAAGAGGGGCGAATAAATATTTTTCCGCACAACTTGACATGGCTCTGCAGATGTCCTTCATGACTCTGAGAATATCAAGTGACTACTAGGTACTTAATATATTGTAAATATCATCATCATCATAAGCATCATCATAAACTTAACCTAACCTCAACTCCGGGTAGCAAAACTTCCTTCGCCCTTCAAGGAAATTTTTGGCATCCCGCATTATCGATTCTGGCTCCGCAGTTTGACTTATCGAGATGGTTCAACAGAACAAGTGGTTGCCAGCCGCAAGACTACCAACAACCGCCACCTTTTCCCGCTCTACTTATTTATAACAATTAATAAAGCGCCGAGACTGTCGGACTCGACGGATCGAGTTCGGGCGAACGGCAAGCTCGGTCAAATTAGTAATTATTCGAGCAGATCCATCTTCATTTGTCTGTTAGTCCGAGACGAGAGTAATCATCTATTTCATTGGTTACTGAATGGGTAATGGATGTTCCGCGGATTCCGTCAGCTACAATGGCACCTACTGAACGCTTCTGGTGCGCCAAACGCAGTGGGTACCCCGAGCTGTACAAAGAGGACATTTGTATTTGTCTGTGCCGAGTTTATGTAATTTCCTATAGAGTTCGCCCCTTCTCTGCGCTGACTCGCTGAGACTGTGACGCACCCACCCTAACCCCCTTGGAAATCGGGCCCATTCTGAACGCGCCGATATTACAAAGCTTTCTGTGAGTCTGCATCGCATCCAATTCCGAACGGGCCAGGGCTAGACAGTGAAGGATTGAAGGATATTTGTCATCGGCTCGGGTCGGCCGCAAAGCTGCCTGGCCCCCTCGGTTCCCCCCCGCCGTCATCCCGTAAGGATCGCTACGTCGTGGAATCGGGGGGGAATTCGAGATGTGCCTGATAACGTTCCCGAACAAGCATTGCATTTTTCAGGAGTTCTTTTTCCCAAATCACGTACCGGAATTTCATCAGGGCGTTCTGATTCGCCACTTCATCGATTGAAATTATGACGTAAATAACTTCGATATTACCGTAGCTACTTTGGTATTTGATGTTGGAGGTAACCTATAGGACTGCTTCATACTTCATACTTCTGATCTGGGAAATCTAGCAGGATCTTCCAGGTTGGAGACATTCTGAAAAGTTTTTCTTCGGAATTTGCATTGAAAACATGATGAAAAGACTTCCAACAGGCTATCTGACTGGACACTGAGAGTATCTTGTGAGAACCTAATAACTGTAGCCAGTAGTCACTGCACTGTGTTGATGCAGAGGATGCAAACATACTAGGGGAAGACACTTATCATCTTCTTCTAATAATTGTTGATAATAATATCTAATTAAGTAGGAGATATAATAGTTATTTAATCAACTAGTTTATTAATGACAGCGATTAATAGTCGAAATATTTTAACGCGTGAGCGGAGCGAGCGCGTTAATGTTTGAGACCATTTATCGCTGAATTAATAAACGAGTTGATTACAAGATTTTTCCGTCGACCTCATCAGGAATTGAATATAAATTCTGGATCGAAACCAATTTTTATTTTGCATGATATACAAATTTGACGTAATACAAATTTCTATGTTCATTTCGATATATTAATATTTATGCTTCCTATAGAACAATTCGAAAAATTCATAGGGGGAATATTGGACATGTGACATTCTGAATAGTTTACATTTATTTCATTTCCGATAAGGAACGTGTGGATGAAGTGGAGGTTGAAGCATTATTTACTTTGGAACTATTATGACATAAAATTTTTTCTGCAGTTTCTATTTCATTCTGAATGGAGTTTTCAATATACCCTTCTGCAACAGAAGTTGATTTCCAACCACCAAGTCTTTTGATGGCTGAAAAATCTGCACCACTGTCAGAAAGAATAGACGCAGAAGAACGCCGAAAACAGTTACCTGTATACAAATGTGGTTGCTCTAATTTAAGAAAGTTTGCAATCATTGACGGTAATTTCGAAAATGTATTAATTCCAACTGGTCGTGTTGAGCATTTATAGTTCTTATAAAAAACGAAAAATCTTTCGTGTGGAGTGTGAGCTGGCCTCAAGGATATATATCTCTTTATTATGTTTAAAAGTGTATGCTCCAGTGGCGGCTGGTGGACATTTATCGTGGGTCGGCAGATATATACATATATATAAACCGCGGAAGTCTATCCGAACACACATATAAAAAAATTATACATATACAGGTATAATGGTGAAAAAAATGGCATGTTTTTCAAAAGTAGCCTATTCTCGTATGATAAATTTTCAATCGCATCAATCAAAAATTTCACTTTGTCGGAGTTTCACAAGGAGCAGGATATTTTCTAACCGGATTTATGGCCATTTTGCTCACGTAAAAATCACTTACCCTTTATGAGCCAAACAAACGGAAAAACTTAACGGTTTATCAATAACAAAAAATATTGCGACTCATTTAAGGGCGAGAAACAAACACAAATTTCGAAACTCGGCTCTCGAGCCGTAAACGATAGGGAGCAGAACGAGGTTTTCCGAACAATCCTCGTGAATCGAGATACAGCGGTACCGGGTAGGCAAATTGACGATTGCCGTACCCAGGATATATAGGGCCAACAATATGAGTTTAATTTTGGTCGCTCAACATTTTTTTTCCTTCAAAAAATGTTTGAAACTTGTCGGAAATTTATAAGTATTACATATATGTGCAGCATGCACGTCTATGAAAAATATTAAATACGACAAATATTCATTTTAAGCAACAATAATCTCTTGTTATTATTATGTCATTTGTTATGTGAAACAGAAAATATCGGATATTCGATAAAAATTAACCTTAATATTCATCATTTTCTGAATAAAATTCCAACAGGAATAATTCAACTTTGAACTAATTCGATTCATTGTTATTAACGCTTCGTCGAAAGATATCTAGATAGGGTCGGCAATATGAGGAAAGATGTACCTCATCCAACGACGTTCTTCGTGTATTCGAGATGGGCCTATTTTGTCTACGGACCGAGTATACGATGCGGGATTGGAATTGAAAGAGCGTAATATTTTCAAGAAGTTGCACAGGTATCACGTACCTGATTTTTTTTAATTTTTATAAAATGGATTGGGACTATTGGGAGTCATGTATGTAACGGTAATTTGACAGAAGTGAAAATTTGTATTTTTGCTGATCGAGAATTTTAGGGTCGGCAGTGCCGACCCTGCCGTCCCTGACGAGCCGCCACTGGTATGCTCATCATTATCCACCTCAGTGAATATCCTGTTCGAATGTGTTTTCGATGAATTCAATGTCACCAAAAATTTCGATCCCATACCTTGTACGTCCTTTCTCTGCAACCTTAACAATTCATCTTTTCTCAATGCACCAGCTACTTCGAATATCAAAGCGACCTACAAATCAAACAATGATAGTTAATTCACTATAACGAGATAATGAGAATAAGTTGGAATAACGATTCAATTGAGTTTTAGTTTTACCTTCGACATCAAGAAAACACTATCAGGAGCATTCGCTATGAACTCGCTCACATGTTCTTTTTCGAGAACTTTTGATTTTTTTGGGATATATCCCTCTCTTTTCCGTTTAATAAACATCACCAGTTTGTAGCTATCTGCTTATATCTGTATTGTCTTTCACATTTAGTGTTGATTTCAGCATCGAATATTTTGGTCATAAACTTACTAGATGCCCCTTTTCTGCAATACCCGTAAAGTATGCCAACAAAACCGTTTCCGTAAAGTTCCGAACCTTCTTGTCCTTGCACCAAGATCTGAATTCAGCATAGGTTTTCTCATATAAATGGCGGCTCTTTTCAGGAAGCAGACTCAAAGTTGCTGCTTCAGCAGTTTTTGTCACATCTGGCGGTGTCAAAGGGATATTTTCTTCGTTATTCATTATGTAGTAGCGTAACGGACAAAATCAGATTCTGATCGAAAGCGAATTAATAAATTTGACAGCTCGATTGTGCTCCGACATAGATGCATCTATGCTCTGACTGAATATTTTATAATCGGTTGCCATGATAATCATGCATTAATACAAGAAATCATGCATTAATAGGGGTCATTAATGGATGATTTCGGGTGCGTTAAAATGAGCTTTTATTCTATGGTCGACGGAAAATATATTTATGCTTTGAAAATGCTTTAGTTTATTCCATGTTCAGCAGATCTTTCATTACTTCTTAAGAAAACGACTCAAGACCCTTTTGTCTCAAAAACTATTTTGTCTTATGATGACTCTGAGGGTAAAAACATAGTGAAGCATCGCCTCGCATCCCATCAAGACTCGCCTCAAGCATCACCTCAAGTCGGGCATCAGAGGGCAGATAGTTGGGCATCTATGAAAGCAGTTGTGAGAATTATGAACACAGAGTCCTAGTGAGTTGTTGGAATAGAAAGTACCTAGTTGTTTAAATATAAGATAATATGTACATATATGTTCTCTGATATTTTGTATATTGCTTATTTCTGTCCATTTTTTTTCGGTGCACCCAGTTGAAGGAATCCATTGTTATCTGACAAAAATATGATAGAGATTGCTATAATATTGGATTTATGTTTTAGTCATATTGTTTTTGTAGCTCACCTGATATATTTGTTATATTGCTCATTTCCGTCCATGCTTCATACAACACATATCTGTTATAATGTCTCCTACCTCTTTCATGCCATATTGCAGGCCTGATAAGTATTTCACTTATATATTTTTCTTTAACTATTTCAATTCAAACAAATTATTCACCTCTCCTCACTTCACTATGTTTTTACCCTAACTTAACTACGACACTGGCTAAAACACATTAAAGCTAGCACCAATCAAAAGTGTCGTTTCAGATCAGAGTACCTTGAAAATCAAATCGATTTGATTCTCCGGCAACGGCAATTCTCGATGCCTGGGTTATGGCGATGGTCGATGCTCTACTATGAACGGTTTAGTTCAGTTACATGTATTTGTTTTTGATGCTTGAGGCGAGTCTACTCCATTATTATGCCGTGGTAGCGCGCAGGTGAATAGAAGCTATAATACTTTTGGAAAAATTCTATAAGAATAACTCAAACTGACGATAAATTAACTCTTTCCCAGATTATTATGAGTATTTCATGGTTTTAGATACATTTTTTCTGATCCTTTCTGATTAACCTAACTTCATGTGAATTTCGACACAAAAGTTATGTTTGAAGACCTCTATTCCTTAAGAAAGTGCCAAATTTTGGTTCTGGGATTTATTTTGGAAATACATATTGTTTAATTTTGATATCAACTAAAGTGCAATTGACATTGATTACTTCTGTATTAGACCCGAAACACTCGTTATAATAAAAAATTTACGAAAATCACTGCCGTGAAGTCAGGAGCTTTTGAGCACTCGTACATCCACCTTGTAGGTAGATTTGCATTTTTCAGTTTAAGAAATCAATTGAAGGAATTTTCGACAGCTGTCAAAAAAATTCCCAAACTCAGGCGAAACTCCAGACTTCATGTCAGTGCTTCAGCTGACCAATTTTTTTTCGATAATTCGCTAGCATTTTCTACACTATCTATGGTCTTGGAGAAGCGATCTGGACAAAAATTCGCACGTATTTTGAATACATTATTCTTCAGCTAGTTGTAAAATTTCATTCCAATCCAATCAGTAGTTTCGAGATTATCAGGAAAAAAATATTTTGAACGGTCATATTTACGGAACCCCTAGTCTAATTTTGCTCATTGATGGTGACCGCGACATTCGCGATCCAAATCTACCCTGAAAATTTCAAGTTCCTAGGCCTTTCCTTCGGAAGTTATAATTTTCTATAGTTTCTATGGTTCTGGTCATGCGATCTGTATAAAGTGTTGCTTTAATATATCATTCTCGATTAAAATACAAAATTTTATCTCGATCGAATCCGTAGTTTCGAAATTATCGAGAAAACAAAATTTCAAACGACCATATTTACGGAACCCCTAGTTTACATCTGCTCATTGATGAATGTGAACGCGACATTTCAGATCCACACCTATCCTGAAAATTTCAATTCCCTAGGACTTTCCGTTCGAAAGTTATGATTTTCTATGGTTTCTATGGTTCTGGTCATGCGATCTGGAGAAATGTAGCTTGAATATACCATTCTCCATTAGTATACAAAATTTCGTCACGATCGAATCTGTAATTTTGAAATTATCAAGAAAACTAAATTTCAAACGACCATATTTACGGAAACCCCAGTATAATTTTGCTCATAGATAAACGTGATCACGACATTCGAGATCCACACCTATAAAACATAAAGCCAATATTATAGCAATTCCTTTTAATTTTTGTCAGAAAAATATTTATATTCTATTAACTGGGTGCAACAAAAAATAATAGACGGAAACAAGCAATATTACAAATATCGCACCCGTCGTAGAATAAGGAGTCAACTCAAAAAAGGTCCATTTTTTGTTAGTGACGGTATTGGACTCAGGAAGTAACCCTTTTCTTACGTGCAATATCAGAATAACCAGGGCCGTATCTAGGTACTATTGCGCCTGTGGCAATATATTAGACAGCGCCCCCCCATTTGCGTTGATTTTTTTTATCCATCATATTTTCTTATAGTATTTTTTTTTCATAATGCTAGTCATATATTTACGTAAGAGTTTCAAAATAATACACATTTTTATGGAAAAATTTTTTCATTGAAAACATTGAAATACACATTTTAAATGAAATGCATAAAAATCAAACAAATTCTGAAAAAAACAAAATGAAATATTCATACTTATGTAATAAATACGAACCTTTATCTAAAGATCTGCAGCACTTTTCTTCAAATAATCAATATTCATAGTTTGAATGACACTACCATTCAAAAAACTGAAGTCGTTTGCCACTTCGTTCAAAGCAACAAATCTTTCTTCAATTTGAATAATTATAGTCCAATTCCTCAGTTTTGCGTTTGCATCAAAAAGATGAGCTTCATCACTGGCTAGTTCCCCTGGCATTTTGGGTTTTTTTCGTTTTCTCGATTGATGTAATTTTGCTTCGATTCCAATTTTATCAGCTTCATTTTTCGAAAGTTCCATCAATAGCATAAAAAAGTTTTCTCTGTTAGCTTTCAGTTCGTTCAATAGTCCAAGTATCATTCGTGAGCCTTTAGATATATCTAGTTGTTTTTCTTGCAAATATTGATTAATTCGGTTTATTTTACTTAACAGAATTTCCCAGAAGTTAAGATATATAATAAATTCATAATTTGTTATCGAATTTACCAGGGACGATTTTTTGAGCTAGCGAAGAACTTTGATAATTTCACCTAAATGCGACTCCAACGAATGTACAGCGTTTGATTTTGAGGCACAAAAAAGTCAGAATATAAAAAAAAACTCAAAACTTATAACACTTCAAATCTGGATACACACTTCAAATCTGGATACACACTTCTTGAGCTCAAAACTCCGATTAATGAATTTTTGGCAATACAAATTGTTTTTAAAATACCACAGATGTGGCTTAAAAATCTAAACAAATCGATTATTATGAACCATCATCATCAAAGAAGCGGCCCTTCAAAACAAGCTGGAGACTGAACAACTCATAAAAAGGCTGTGCTTGGAATGACGATATTGCCGGTTGTAATATTTATGATCAGAGTGCAGCATCTTTGAAAATTTGTTATAACAATCGGACCATATTTCTCGTATTTCTGACCTTATTGCATTTTGATTCTGTACTTTGAATATCTATGTTTCGAAATGTTGTGTTCGAATTACTTACTTACGTAACCGTGTTGTCATCTTTGAATTATTATTTTTTTTTTTGGTGATTCTATTTTTTTTCAGAGCCTCTCATTCATTCATCAAAATCGAAAAATTTCAGAAGAAATACATGTAGGTACTAGCTTCATTTCAACTTTCATGAAGTCACCAAATACTTTCATATCACACACAGATATAATAATCGAATACCTGATATCATCAAAAAATGTCAGCCTATTCCTAGAGTAAATAGACTTATCTAAGAGCAAATAGTCCCCATATTGCTTTACTTGTTCAGCAGAAAATAGCTACATGTTTCATGAGGATTCTGAATTATCCTAAAAGTTTTATTGCGGTTTCCATCATGGATTTATCATGAGGTGACACGTAGCGAGACTATCAAACCAAATATTATGAAACGAATCACAGATTCTGTGAACCGAATCGTCAGTGTGGCAGATAATATCATTTTATTTCTTCATTACGAATTACAGAGTATATGAAATTCTCAACGCCGGATCAGAAACATTAATTTTCCTCTCCACGTGAAACAGCTGAATAGGTGAATACATAACTCATTCTATCTATGAATCTATGCCTTATATGTTAATACAATGGATATGATGAAGAATTCCAGAAATACCGAAGATTTGAGAATATTTTTTGTTACGATCCTCACGAAATCACTGAACCGTTGTGTCGTTATCTCACAACTAACTACAAGGTTCAATTTCGAATCGATAGGTATTTTCTGAAGGCTGGACGCACTAGATTACTAATTCTTCATCAGATATTCCAACCTGATCCAAAATGATAACGCTCTTGTCCATCGTTCAAAAAAAATGACGAAGACGAATTCTGAAGATGGATTCCGAAAAAAGCATTAGTTTACTAGTTCACCATATGGGCACTAATTTTTCCAAATTGGGGCATTAATTACTTCCATCATTATTGTCGCAACAATAAAGGTTGGTAGTTGGAAACAGTTGGAGTAAGAAGATAACCCCTTCTGTCAGCAGTCTCCTCCAGTCTACAATTTAATGGACGGTTTGGCCGATCTGGACAGCATGATGAGACCCCGCAGAAATTACCAAATGTGTGCCCTCAGGTACTGAGCACATTCGAACCCTTCGTCTTTGAATAAAGTATATGTTTCAAAGAGATTTCATTCAAATTGCTATTTAATAAACGTCATATGTTGGCGAGTTCATCATTATCGTTTTATTCGTGAAACTTCTGTTTATTAGGAAAATTAGTTTTGGTCTTTGATATCTAAAATTTATTATTTTGTCTTGTTCTGAATAAAAAATCGATTCCAAATTATCATTCTCACAATACATAATTCAGGAAATATAAAATGCCAAAACTGAATAATATACTGCAAACATTACTACAACCCAATTATTATTACACGAAATTTGCGAACTTACACTAAATATCGAGCATTTTGTTAAATTTTCTTCATTTACCTCATTCCTCAGGTGAAACAACATCACCTTTCGGTTGAAGAAGTGATTTTATTTTTCTCAATCAGAAAAAATACAAACAGATATTATAGTTGAGAAAATCCTCTGCCCTCGAATAGGATTCATATACAGTGTGTCAATTTGAAAAGGTACCACCCTTAATTTCTTGGCCCCCATGCAAAATCAGAAAGAATTCAAAATATAGGAAAACTTTGGTTCGTAGAGGGACAACTTCTACGGTTGGTTGCAATCAGTTTGTATCAACCCTGTTAGCGTGATGACAGCAACCCCTAAAATCTTAAATGAGAAGGGGGGTTGAGTGACACCTTGTTTTGAAGGTAATTCGATTGCCTTTTCAGAAATGCCATACTTGATCTTTTTTGTTATTACTATCAAAAAAAAAAGTAGAATAGTTACGATAGCAAGAGTTGCAATGAATAATGAAAATAATGAGAAATTTTGTAATAATAAAAGATTCTGAAAATGTTGTCTATTATTTTTCAGACAAAATATAACCCATTTTCAAATTCTGCCCTTACGTTGGAAAACTTCAAGTTGAATGTCCTGGCATGCTGTGTGTATTTATACTTCCAATTTTTACCTTTTTTGCATTTTTTCTGATTTTGCATGGGGGCAGAGATATTAAGGGTGGTACCTTTTCAAATTGAGGGTAGGTTTGAATTTCAAGATGAGCTAGTTATCGAAAAATATTGATGTGCCCTTTCAAAATTCGAGATTGGTTATAATATTGAAACAAAAATTATAATAATTAAGAAAAAAATTACATATAAAAATTATGAAAAAAATTTTAATATTCTTTTATTGAATCAAATGATGTGGTCTTGCTCCTCATAATATTCCCCAATAAGAAGCTCTCATTCATGTTTATATTATGCAATTGATTTCAGAACAAAACAGATATTTTTTCTGAATATTTTGGAAAAAACGACCATTCAAAAATGCATCCATGCGAATGGAAACAAATCTAGATATTCCAAAATATCACGAATAATATGTGTTTTTTTTTTGTATTTCAATATCACGTAATCCGCTCCTGTAAAAGTGCAAAAGTAAGGAGAATCTCTTTGCAGCCTTAATTGAGAAAGAAAAAAGTAGACATCTGAGAAATGTCTAGGTTGACCAAGCGAAATTATAGGCTGCTACCAGCCTACTGCGCCTTCATTAATTGGATCATTCCAGTTCTGCTTCCATACTCGATGGTATTTATCAGCGTCAATATCCACATATATTTATGGGTTAACTATGCCCGCTCCCCAGCAGTTTTACCAGGTAAAAAAAAAAAATTTCGGATGTTATCGATTTATATCTGTTCGATCGGGTTGTGGTACTACTTATTTTTACGTTCGATATGCTGAAAACGGTGGTAGAATCGACGGGGGTACATTTATCTGAGTCTTGTTCCAGTTGAAAACTTAATAAGAAACGTCATAGTAACTCCATCGTGTCGTGTTACGTTGGGAAAATTCATGTAGAAATAAATATTATGTCTAGAGGGAGCAAAAATCGTGATTCAAATTTGAGTACCGGCGATAACGTCTAAAGCAACTATGAAGTTGCTTTTAGATCATTATGACCACAAATGAATTATTCGAAGGAATGTAGATACTTATTTATGCTATATGTATGTAAAGCAGGTATTTTTAACACAAATACAAAATTAATCGCAACTTTGGAGCATACAGTCGCATGAGTAGAGGTATTCTGAAAATTTCACACATGTGTTTTATGTTATTCATATCACATATTATAAGTATAAATTAAAATTATAAAAAGCATTGCCGTGAAGTCAGGAGCTTTTGAGCGCTCGTTCATCCACTTTGTAGGTAGATACGCATTTTTTAGTTTTTCAAACCAATTGAAGAAATTTTTGACAGTAGTCAAAAAAATGACAGTAGCTCTTTGTCAATTATGCCGAATCAGCTTTTACAGAAATATAAGGATTTTTTGTTGAATAATACTTTGGAATTTGAAATGGTTTCGGTTATGCGATCTGGAAAAAATGTAGCTTGAATATATCATCTCCATTAAAATACGAAATTTCGTCACCATCGAATACGCGGTTTTGAAATTATCAAGAAAACTGAATTTCAAACGACCATTTTTACGGAACCCTTGGTCGAATTTTGCCCAATAACGAACTCAAACGCGGCAATCGAGAGTCGAACCTACCCTGAAAATTTCAAGTTTTTAGGTCGTTCCGTTCGAGAGTTATCCTGTATACGGACGAACGGCCGGACGGACAGACTTGAATCAGTTTGAATACCTACCTAATTCATCTATGTGCAAAATTTCATTCCAATCCAATCAGTAGTTTCGAAATTATGAGGAGAAAAATACTTTGAACGGCCATATTTACGGGACCTCTTGTCAAATTTTGCTCATTGATGAACGTGATCGCGAAAATTTCAAGTCCCTAGGCTTTTCTGTTTGAAAGTTATAATTCACTATGGTTCTGGTCATGCGATCTGGACAAAATTTTGCAAGTGGCTTGAATATATATTTCTCCATTAAAATACATGTGTACAACTGTAACAGTTTAGTAAAACGAGGAATTTTGTTGCGTTGGTAACTACCTATGGGCAAATAATTTTAGCTATAAAAATAAAAAAATTGCACAGTTTAAAATAAGTTATTTCATGATAATTAGTTACATTTTTCATTGATCATACCTTACATGACTATATTCACATTACAACAGTGAACAAGATTCATTTTTGAGAGTTGAATTGAGTTTGAATTACCTATTAATCATAAAAATTTACGAAAAGCACTGCCGTGAAGTCGGGAGCTTTTGAGCGCTCGTACATCCACCTTGTAGGTAGATTCGCATTTTCCAGTTTTAGAAATCAATTGAAGGAATTTTCGACAGCTGTCAAAAAATTCTGAAACTTAGGCGAAACTCCAGAATTAATGTCAGTGCTTCAGCTGACCATTTTTTTTTCGATGATTTGCTAGAATTTTCTACGGTATCTATGGTCTTGGTGATGCGATCTGGACAAAATTTCGCACGTAGTTTGAATACATTATTCCTCAGCTAGGTGCGAAATTTCATTCCAATCCGATAAGTAGTTTCGAAACTATCAAAAAAAAATATTTTGAACGGCCATATTTACGGAACCCCTAGTCTCACTTTGCTCATTGATGAACGTGACCGCGATATTCGCGATCCAAACCCACCCTGAAAATTTCAAGTTCCTAGGCCTTTCCCTTCGGAAGTTATAATTTTCTATGGTTTCTATTGTTCTGGTCATGCGATCTGGAAAAAATATAGCTTTGATATATCATTCTCGTTTAAAACACAAAATTTCATCTCGATCGATTCCGTAGTTTCGAAATTATCGAGAAAAAAAAATTTGAATGGACCGTATTCACGGAACCCCTAGTATAATTCTGCTCATTTATGAACATGAACGCGACATTTCAGATCCACACCTATCCTGAAAATTTCAAGTCCCTTGGCCTTTCCGTTCGGAAGTTATGATTTTCTATGGTTTCTATGGTTCTGGTCATGTGATCTGGAGAAATGTAGCTTGAATATATATTTCTTCATAAGTATACAAAATTTCGTCACGATCGAATCTGTAGTTTTGAAATGATTAAGAAAACTAAATTTCAAACGACCATATTAACGGAACCCCTAGTATAATTTTGCTCATAGATGAACGTCATCACAACATTCGAGATCCACACCTGTCCTGAAAATTTCAAGTCCCTAGGCGTTTCCGTTCAAAAGTTCCAATTTTCTATGGTTTCTGTGGTTCTGGTGATGCGATCTGGAGAAATGTAGCTTGAATATATCATTCTCCATTAGTATACAAAATTTCGTCACGATCGAATCTGTAGTTTTGAAATAATCAAGAAAACTAAATTTCAAACGACCATATTAACGGAACCCCTAGTATAATTTTGCCCATAGATGATCGTGATCACAACATTCGAGATCCACACCTGTCCTGAAAATTTCAAGTCCCTAGGCGTTTCCGTTCAAAAGTTACAATTTTCTATGGTTTCTGTGGTTCTGGTGATGCGATCTGGACAAAATTTCACATGTAGCTTGAACACCTCATTCTCCATTTGAGTGCAAAATTTCATCTCGATCAAATCTGTAGTTTCGAAGTAATCAGGGGAACAAAATTTTGAACGGCCATATTTACGGAACCCCTGGTGGAATTCTGCCCATTAACGAACTTAACCGAGGCATTTGGGATCTGAACCTACACTGAAAATTTCAAGGTTGATCCATTCGAGAGTGCTTGCGTGCTTACGGACGGCCGGCCGGACGGACAGACTCGAATTTTCCGACGGATTTGTCATCAGTGAGTCGATCATAGTCGATTGAGACCATTTTCGGCTCAAAATTCGATAAATACATACATCGTGACGAAATGATATAGCCCTCGTGTAAGTAGTACGAGCGCTCAAAAAGAGCCTTGCTCCAAAAACCAAATGAAGAAAATTGTTCCAAATAAATTTAAAATGGCGAATGAATACATATGAAAGAACTCATCAAAATAAATCAATATAACTACCAAAAGTCGTTCACATAAAATACTCACCAGGCCCTGGTGACCAGGGTCGAGTATTTCGAAACCAAAGTTACCCGCGAATCTAAGAAATTCCCAGCCCGGATCTGGCTTGGGTACGTATTGAGATCTAAATGTGTGTTAATCACAGAGCGTATGATTTTTGTTTTCCTAATTTCTTAAAGTTGCTGAATAATGCCGCACGTTTATTCAAATATTGAACTTGTTGATATGATTTTAATTTATGGTGAATCCAAACAGAATGTCTGTGCAGCGTGCAAGTTGTGCAGAAGATTTACGTTAAGAAATTACCCGACATCGCGGATGTTTGGAAAAATCCCGGGAAGCACCAGTTGGAAGGTCTGTAACATATCGAATGACAGAAAATCGAGGATCAGATTCTGGAAAAGGTTATTGAGAAACAACCAACAGTTAGTACAAGATCCATAGCCAAATTCGGTCAAGTGAGCCACATTTCCACCCACCATTTCCTGGGAGTTCAAACACTTCAACCAGAAGATTATCCTCAATGAAAAAAATCTGCAAGTAGCTTTTGAATAACAAATATTTAACAACATCTATTCTGTTCACTGACGAAGCCACTTTCACTAGGAATGAAGTTAACAATTTTCACAATACTCATCTATGGTCAATAGAAAACTCTCAAGCTATCAAAAGAACAGGTTTTCAGTAAAGATTTTCCTTGTTTGTCTGGATCGAACTCGTGTGTGGTATGCTTATTGGGCCATTTTTTCAACCACCACGACTGTCAGGTGAAGTCTTTCTCTATTTTCTCCAGAACAATTGATGTTCCTTTCAATATTCGGCGGAGAATGTGGTTATTACTGGATGGAGCACCTCCCCACTATCGACGAAATGTTCAAAATTATTTGAATAATGCGCATTGAAAATGCTTGTGACATTACTCGTGAGCTAACTGATGTAAACAAACAATTAGGATCAATTTTATCCTGCATATTTTGGCAAAGTGATCCATCACAGGTCTCCTAACAGGGAAATCATACGACCAGAGTCTTAAAGATCTTGATGCCGAAGATTTTTTGCACTTTTTTCGAATTGAATATTTTATATGATCAACTTCCGTCGAAATGTTTTTTTCTATGAGTTCTAGAACCTGTCCAAAAAAAGAGCCTCAACTTATGAAACACGCTATATATGTATACCGATATGGATTCATCATTACTACATTTTGGGTAAAATTGGAAAAACCTGCAAAAAAGGAATTAATATGCAAATATGCCAATGCCAATTATCCATTATACCATTAGAAATGCACAATTGGGTTGGGTAAGTTGAGTTGGTTGTACAATATACATATTTATTACTTTCATATTTCCGACAGGGTGAGCACTACACAAATTAATTGAACAACTTTCATCATTCATGTGAGAAAAATTGTGGTATAATTACGATCGTTTTAAAACCTATGAATACAAATTCCTAAAATTGAAATGCCCACAATCCATCAACACGAGGCAACTCACATAACCCTGCCATCAGTCATTTCGCCGACCTGTAGGCTCTTTTGTTTCGTAATTGTACTGGAAACATCTATATTTTGAAACCATCACCCCCAACGGGTCCCATTTGTTAAGACAGGCATCGAAACGGGTGATTGAAGAAAGCACAAGAGGCAAATCTAGTTGGCATAGACTGATTGGCAAGCTGTGAGACGGATATGCAGCCAACTGAGATCTTTATTACATTCCGCGTTATTCCAGATTGTATCGAAAGACTAAACCTTCCACTTGTCCGAAAAAAAAAGAATTATATGAGGTCCTGACATTGACTGATAAGTCGAGTGAGTAAAAAATGGTAGTTCGATGGCAGCCATGACGGTTTTGATATGATGAAATTATTTGTTGAGTTTTAGGGAGTTCATAAATGGTTTCACTCAATTCTTATTTTTGTTTATTGTATAGCATGTATTCATCTTGAAAGTCTCAATCAAGAGATGAAGGTTTATAATTATTGATTGTTTTTTTATTCAGTTCAGAAAATAAAGAAAGATCCGACCAGTTTCTCCAAGTGCGTCGTTGAATCAATAAAATTCTCTCAGTGATATAAAAGCAATCGAATGAATTATTGCCGGAACACTGAAGAATCAAACATAATAATGATATAAAGATATAATCCAAAGTGGAACATGTAGAACATACGAAATCCATTAGACCAAGTGGATTAACTTAGAGGTACACTGTGAGATTTGTGTAGAAGAAGTGTCAAAAATACCGCAGCAAGTCCTTAACGACCTCTAATGGCCACTCGATATTGACGAATTATTAGGGTTTTCCTGAAATCTTGTTCTGTTTGGAGATTGTTGCCAAATTTAGGGAACCGTATTTGATTGTAGGAAATAATGAAATTGCTAAGTGAATTTATAATGAAATAGGTACACATAACTATCGAGTAAAGCTAAGGACATCCTCTTTCGCAAATTTTTTCATACAATTTTCTATTTCAAAAATTATCAGGTGATGAGAAAGTAGAATGAATTTGAAGTTACCCCATTATGGACACTCTTGATGAGTGAGAGAATTTTAGAACAGAAATCAACTAAAATTCAATGAATGTCTTGGGTCCTAAATTAATGTGAGGTGCCAAAATAATTGAAAAAAAAACTGAAAAACACCAAGATAAATGAACTAAGAACAATAAAGACGAAAATACATCATATCATAATAGAATATTATTAAACGAGCGGTAATGTAGGTCATAACTCAAGCAGATGAAGCAGCACGAGCCGAGGGCGAGTGCTGTAATTCATCACGTGAGTTATGACTATTACCGCAAGTTGAAGACTATACTTTATCTACGACTATAACAATAAATACTATAAGATACAAGTACAGAGAAAGAACTTTATTTACAAATCCCAATAGTTACCTATAACAATGCATTATTTATGTTGATTGTGCTTCTTAGCATGGAGAAGAAAGTCCATAGGGGCGATGCTTTATATTTAGTGCCAAATTTATTAAAATATGCCAAAAGAACATTCTCTCTAAACGATATTCTTACTCCTACACCAATCTTGAAAATTGTTGTATACACCTTTATATTTGTTTTGAGAATTTTCCGGCAATAAATTCTGTATGGTAACATTGGCTAATTGTCTTATTTCTGAAGGTGTACATAATAATTCATCTTCACTATCTGAATTTATTTTTCAGCAAAACATTCACAATAATAATCAGGTATCAACTCAATTTGAGAAAACGCCAAAATTATTCAAGTGACCTTCCCTCAATACCAATAATGGACTGTTCCCTTTCGGCCAATCGGATTGTTCAGAAGCACAGATACAGAGAGTTGTAGTAGTGTTCTATTATAACACACGGTCTTTGTTTACAGATACTATTAATTGTTCAAAAGTAGTTGAATAATGAATATATAATTCAATAGGAGTAGATAAATTATTTTATCTTTCTTCTGCAAATGTTATTCTTCTCTTTTCCATGATCATTATCCGAAATAATGAACCTTAAAGGCCCTAAATATGATATCACCGCATGTCAGCCCAAAACTGTCCAAATCCTCTCAAATCCATTAAAAATCCGGCAACGTCGCATTTCCGAGACCCATTTACTCCACCGGTCTACTCTCTACACTAGCCAGTGTAAATGATGTCCGCGCCACGCCTTCAGTTCATTACAGGTAGGGAGCTACCATCAATTTAAAAACCAATCAGAAAACAGGCTCGTCAGAACATATAGCGTGCCTTGCTAATGACAGGTAATTTCGTCCTGGGCTAAAACAAGTCCTTGATTGCATCTCGAATGTGCTCAAAATCGCTCTGATGTTCGACTTTTTCTCTCATCCGGCTTGGATGTCGAACGCACTAATCTCCGGTCCTGATGCGACCTGACCGCGCCATGTGTGACAGGATCGAGGATGGAATTTAAAATAATGCTGTATCCGCCGGTTTTGTCTACTCTGATGGCGATCGATTAGGGATGGAAGGACCTACAGGCTGCTCCAGGAGCTGACTTGGTATAATGCCGGCAATCCAGATCTCGAATGGTGACACTTTCACGAAATGTACCTATCTTTGACTTGAGGGATCCAATTTTGAGTTCCTTCGTTGGCCAACTTGTGAACCACCAGAAACGCGCCTGCTGATTGGATCTTATAGGAGCAGGGGTGGATGCTTACTTTTTGCAGTACATTTTTGCACCTGGTGAGGTCTGGTTTGGTCTGGTATCGGGTGAAGAATCTCCTCTTGTGATGCACTGTTTGATTTACATTGGGTTAAACTTTTTAGAAAATGATGGAGGTCAAACTGTGATACTCCAAGGTGAGAGCTGAGGGTCATCTAGGTGGTTTTGCTCAATAGTCTTCACCATCGCATCTCTTCTGAACCTCTGCATCACCTTAACCTCCGAAACGTTCTCCTAGTTTGCTTCTGACATTGTTACTACTTTCCTCCTAAAAATATATATGAAGGAATCCCAGGCAAAACTCAACATCTATTATTGAAAACCCAAACAATGAACATTCTCAGATCTTGGCGAAGTTGTGAAGATGATCCTGCCTCCTGCAATTGAAAAACTCTGTAAAAAATCGTGGTTCGAAGCAATATGATTTTGGGTAAGACTGAGACTAATTTTCTGGCTTGAATTGTAATCACCAAAAAACTAGCCACTACCCAACTGACCTTGCCTCAGATGTATCACAGTAACATCGCGATATAGCAGAGACCAAGAGCGAAACAGGACAAGTTCCGGGGCCCAAATTGCGATTTCCGGAATTTACGATTACGATTGATTATAACAATGCGCTTTTGGTATCTACTACGTCAGCACTACATCCGATGAAGAGTTTCCCAATCCATAACACAGATTGAAAACATTGGGGTAAATGTATAAATGAGTTCGCATTATGTATAAAAGTAGGCACCACTGATTTTTCATTGGGCCACCTGTTTTTGATTTTAGAAAGTCAGTTTCAATCCAGACTATTTTTGATTTTGGAAAGTCAGTTTTAAACCTAACTGTTTCTAATGAAGTAGTCGAAAGCGAAATCTGAAATTATCAGCGTCTTTCGAAAAATAAAAATTTCGAAAAGCACTGCCGTGAAGGCAGGAGCTTTTGAGCGCTCGTACATGCATCTTGTAGGTGGATTCGCATTTTCCAGTTCAATTGAAGGAATTTTCGACAGCTGTCAAAAATATTCTGGAACTTAGGCGAAACACCAGACTTCATGTCAGTGCTTCAGCTGATCAATTTTTTTTTTGTTAATCCGCTAGTATTTTCTACGGTATCTATGGTCTTGGTAATGCGATCTGGACAAAATTTTGCACGTAGTTTGAATACATTATTCTTCAGCTAGGTGTGAAATTTCATTCCAATCCGTTCAGTAGTTTCGAAACTATCAGGAAAAAAAAAATTTGAATTGCCATATTTACGGAATCCCTAGTCTAATTTTGCTCATTGATGAACGTGACTGCGATATTCGCGATTCAAACCCACCCTGAAAATGTCAAGTTCCTAGGCCTTTCCGTTCAGAAGTTACAATTTTCTATGGTTTCTATGGTTCTGGTCATGTGATCTGGAGAAATGTAGCTTGAATATATCATTCTCCATTTAAATACGAAATTTCGTGACGATCGAATCTGTAGTTTTGAAATCATCAAGAAAACTAAATTTCAAACGACCATATTCACGGAACCCTTAAATAATTTTGCTCAAAGATGAACGTCATCACGACATTCCAGAACCTCACCTATCCTGAAAATTTTAAGTCCCTAGGCGTTTCCGTTCAAAAGTTAAAATTTTCTATGGTTTCTATGGTTCTGGTCATGCGATCTGGACAAAATTTCACATGTAGCTTGAACACCTCATTCTTCATTTGAGTGCAAAGTTTCATCTCGATCGAATCTGTTTCGAAGTAATCAGGAGAACAAAATTTTGAACGGCCATATTTACGGAACCCCTGATGGAATTCTGCCCATTAACGAACTGAACCGAGGCATTTGGGATCTGAACCGACACTGTAAATTTCAAGTCTCTAGGTTCATCTGTTCGAGAGTTATCGTGCTTACGGACGGACGGCCGGACGGAAGGACAGACTCGAATTTTCCGACGGATTCGTCATCAGTCAGTCGAACATAGTCGATTGAGACCATTTTCGGCTCAAAATTCGAAAAATACAGAAATCGTGACGAAATGATATAGCCCTCGTGTAAGTAGTACGAGCGCTCAAAAAGTTTCGATGTTGCGCACTGTAATTCGCTGTGCTCAAAGTTTTGTGTTTGTGCAAATAAGAATTGACTCTTTGGCTTTATGAATATTCAATCTTGACACAGCATGATTAACTTCATATGAAGCCTCTTGAAAACGGCTGCGAAGTAAGTTTTTGTCAGATTTTAAGTCAATAATATCTAGTTTCACGTAAGTGGAGAGTACGCAAAATTCGGAGTATAAGAGTACGCACTTCGTATCTTAACGAATTTGCGCAAAAAGACCTCAAAACGACCAACGTGACAAACACTGATTATGGCCGCTCGAAATTTTGTTTTTCTGATTACTTCGAAACTACTAATTCGATCGAGGTGGTGAAATTTTGCACTCAGATGGATAATTACGTACTCAAGCTACATGCAGAATTTTGTTCAGCTCGCATGACCAGAACCATAGAAACTATAGATAATTGTA
This sequence comes from Aphidecta obliterata, assembly GCA_963966015.1. NCBI lineage: Eukaryota > Metazoa > Arthropoda > Insecta > Coleoptera > Coccinellidae > Aphidecta > Aphidecta obliterata. The sequence continues at coordinate 12,670,659 of OZ014435.1, read as the reverse complement.
ACTTTTGAACGGAAACGCCTAGGGACTTGAAATTTTCAGGATAGGTGTGGATCGTGAATGTAGCGTTCACGTGTATCAATGAGCAAAATTAGACTAGGAGTTCCGTAAATATTGCCGTTCAAACTATATTTTTTCTGATAATTTCGAAAATACTTATTGGATTGAAATGAAATTTCGCACATATATGAAGAATAATGTATAATTTTGTCCAGATCGCATTACCAAGACCATAGATACCGTAGAAAATTCTAGCGAATTATCGAAAAAGAAAATGGTCACCAAAGCACTGACGTGAAGTCTGGATTTTCGCGTTGGTTTGAAATTTTCTTTGACAGCTGTCAAAATCTTTCCAATTGATTGCTAAAACTGGAGAATGCGAATCTACCCACAAGGTGCATGTACGAGCGCTCAAAAGCTCCTGCCTTCACGGCAGTGCTTTCCGTAATTTTTTAGATGAATGGTTGATGAACGAAAATTCATTTCTTAGTGAACTTTTAATTATTGAACTAGTGACGAAACGTATTGTAATACTTCAAAGGCGAGGCTTTTTTGTGACCAGCAATAGAACTCATCAAAATAAGTCATTATACCGAGAATCGTTCATACAAAATATCCACCATATCCACCATAATCAAAGTTACCCGCGAATGTGAGAGATTCCCAGCCCGGATCTGAAGTAGGTTCGTATTGATATCAATGTGTAGATATTACCAGCTGTCTGTGGTCAGTATATGGGAAATCATCTATAATACATATGATTTTTGTTCTCCGATCCCAACTCCTGGGATTCCTTCCTGTGGGGTCGCTTGAACACATTAGTGTATAAGTACGGTGAAGTGAATGGTGCGAAAAGACTAAGCATTGAAAATGCTTAATGCTTAATGTTACATTAATCCGTGAGCAAACTGATGTTATAGTAGCTGCATGTAACATTCGTTATTACGGAGGGAAGACTTTGTGCACATCAATCCGATGGTTATCATTTCGAACAATTTCTGTGAACAATTTGGATTAATCTCATCAGTTTGTGAACTTTCTAATTCTTTTTTAAGGAACTTTTTCTTCTCCTTTGTTTGATCTTTAAGAATTATTCCGATCGGGAAAAATCTCCTTATGAAAGTAGAAAAAGAATACACAAATTTGGAATGAATTGTAGTGCCTAGAAAAGATCGCGAAGGAAGTCGAGCACTTTATTCACATTATAAGGGAATGCACATGGCATAGTGAGATAACACAATCCAGAGTCGTATTAAGATATTGATGCCTAAGATTGTTTTGCAACCTTTTTCAAATTGAAAATTTTATATGATCAACTTGCGACGAAACGATCCCTTCTGATGAGTTCTAGCACCTGTCAATAAAAAAGCCTCACCTTAAAAAACACCCTGTATAGACTTCAAGACAGTTTCAGTTTTTGGTAACGTGATTTGTCTAAATCTGAGAAACATTTCGAATGATATCTAAAATTTCAAAGAACTTTCAGTATTCAACATAGTGTTGACGAAAGAAAAACCTGGATTTTTTTTCTTCAACTTAGCCTAGGCCTGATAATTGATGAAAGCTAATATGCTGATCCCTCTATTGCGTTCCAATGTCCAAAGTTCCTGATTGCGTTCAGGCACAAACAACATCCATTATAAACATTCTTCGAAGTACAAACAGCATTGATTAATTCAAATAGAGTAAAATAGATCAAGAACAAAGATAATAGATTGGGAATCGACTATACAAATAATTGTTATCCATTTTTATACACTCCGAAACCTGGGTTTCGATGCCCTAATGTTGGTATCGCGTGTTTTTCGATGCCGCAATTGTGGAAAGAGCAAATTCGTTAATTTCAACTTTTTTCATCTGATGTTTTGTACAAGATTCAGTTTTAAATATTCGCTCCCTTTGTACTAATGCCGTAAATTGCAAGGTCGCTATGTGGCGTATCCTGTGATTCCGACGAAAATATGTGTTGTTTGTTTTCGTTTTCTATAATGCGTTTTTAATACCGCCGCAAGACGAAAGAAGGCCGCCATTTTCACAGGGATTTTGAGCGGGCTAAGTAGAGGCAAGGTTAGATGAAATTATATATTTTTGACGCAATTTTGTTCGAATCAACGAGGAGTGGGGTTCGGAGTATGCGGACGATTATGGTGGGGAAAAAAATGGTCTCCCTTTTTTCAATTTGTGGCATTTTTCATACATTTTCATGAAAATATCTAGATTAGCTCAAGTGAGGGCGCTTCAACTGTTGAACGAATAAGGACCGTTTGAACCCTTCCCAATTCGGTGGTACCACCCCTTACTCGACTCAAGTGTCACAATTTCTCAATTGTTCACGTTTTGAATTATCAAAATGTTGGCGAATGCCGAAAAGCATATCCTAAGTTTGTAGTTTGTTGAGAACTATTGGAATTTGATGCCACTTAAGCAGGAACAACCACTTATAATTGTTGAAAAAAAAAAAACAAAACATTAAAAATAAATTAACACCAAAGGCAATCAATCCAAAGAGGCGCACCACTGATGAATAATACTCAGTTGAATCCACACTAACTTTCGGAACTAATGAGTAGGTAACTAAAATCACATTATCCTTGGAAGTGTCGGTACGTCCCACCCCTCCTTTCCCCCCCGCCGGGTTTCAATCTCCTTGCAGGGAACGTTGATGAATAGGGGGTAATTTTTCTCCTCTCTCCGCATCCTTTCTAATGCAAGAAGTGGACTGGAATGGTAGAATCTTGATGTTTTTTCGATGTCTTAAAAACGGCCGAACTTTTTTGATTGAGGAGCTGTTTCTAATTGCGAAATTGAGTTGGGGAATTTTCGTTGGGTTTCCGTTGATTACTTCAGTTCCTGGACGGACGAATTCGGAAATTTTTTACCGACGAGTCAGACTCGGTCTTTCTCTCCGAATGATTCGAGTTTGATTCGACGATTTGGAGGATGGAACGGACTTCTATTTCAAGATTCGAATTGATTGCTAAAAACATTTTTGAGCGCTCGTTCTACTCACACGATGCCTATATAATTTCGTCACGGTGTCTGTATTTTTCGAATTTTGAGCCGAAAATGATCTCAATCGATAAGGTTCGACTCACTGATGACGAATCCGTCGAAAAATTCGAGTCTGTCGTCCGTCCGTATACACGATAACTCTCGATCGGAACAACATGGAAAATTGGAATTTTCAGGGTAGGTTTGAATCTCAAATGCCGCGGTAAAATTAATTATTAGACTAGGGGTTCCGTGAATATAGTCGTTTGAAATTTAGTTTTCTTGAGTATTTCAAAACTACAGATTGGATCGTGACGAAATTTTGAATTCCAATTGAGAATAATATATTCGAGCTACATTTTGTCCAGATCGCATGACCAGAACCATAGAAACCATAGAAAATTATAACTTTCGAACGGAAAGGCTTAGGGACTTGGAATTTCCAGGATAGGCGTGAATCTCGAAAATGTCGCGGTCACGTATATCAATGAGCCAAATAAGACTAGGGGTTTTCGTATATATGGCCGTTCAAGATTTTCCTGATGATTTCGAAACTGCTGATTGGATTGGAATGAAGTTTTGCACATGGATGAAGGAGAATGTATTCAAACTACCTGCGAAATTTTGTCCAGATCACATCACCAAAACCATAGACACCGTATAAAATTCTAGCGAATTATCGAAAACAAAATTGATCACTTAGCACTGACGTGAAGTCTGGAGTTTCGCCTTAGTTTGAAATTTGTTTGGATAGCTGTCAAAAATTTTGGTTTCTGAGACTGGAAAATGCGAATCTACCTACAAGGTGCATGAATGAGCGCTCAGAAGCTCCTGACTTCTCGGCATTTTTTTTTATAATTTTTTTTTGAAGTACCACAGTTTCCAAATGGTTCTCCTTATCTCCAATATGAATACTGTTGAGGAAATCAAAACATAGTTTTTTTTTTTAGGATTTAAGAATAAACTCAAATGATTCACCAAATATGCATGAAGTTTGAAATAACCTATGAATATATAAGCGGAAATCATATAATTAAATTCTCCGTAACATCCGATAAAAATTACGAAAAGCACTGCCGTGAAGGCAGGAGCTTTTGAGCGCTCGTACATGCACCTTGTAGGTAGATTCGCATTTTCCAGTTTTAGAAATCAATTGAAGGAATTTTTGACGGCTGTCAAAAAAATTCTGAAACTTAGGCGAAACTCCAGACTTCATGTCGGTGCTTCAGCTTTTTTTCCGATAATTCGCTAGAATTTTCCACGGTATCTATGGTCTTGGTGATGCGATCTGGACAAAATTTTGCACGTAGTTTGAATACATTATTCCTGAGCTAGGTGCATAATTTCATTCCAATCCGATCGGTAGTTTCGAAACTATCAGGAAAAAAATATTTTGAACGGCCATATTTACGGAACCCCTAGTCTAATTCTGCTCATTGATGAACATGAACGTGAAATTTGCGATCCAAACCCACCCTGAAAATTTCAAGTTCCTAGGCCTTTCCGTTCAAAAGTTACAATTTTCTATGGTTTCTATGGTTCTGGTCATGCGATATGGACAAAATATTGCTTCAATATATCATTCTCGATTAAAATACAAAATTTCATCTCGATCGAATCCGCAGTTTCGAATTTGTCGAGAAAACAAAATTTCAAACTCATATTCGGTTCATTGATAAACGTGAACGCGACATTTCAGATCCACACCTATCCTGAAAATTTCAAGTCTCTAGGCCTTTCCGTTCGAAAGTTATAATTTTCTATGGTTTCTATGATTCTGGTCATGTGATCTGGATAAATGTAGCTTGAATATATCATTCTCCATTAGTATACAAAATTTCGTCACGATCAAATCTGTAGTTTTGAAATTATCAAGAAAACTAAATTTCAAACGACCATATTTACGGAACCCCAAGTATAATTTTGCTCATAGATGAACGTGATAACGACATTCGAGATCCACACCTATCCTGAAAATTTCAAGTCCCTAGGCGTTTCCGTACGAAAGTTACAATTTTCTATGGTTTCTATGGTTCTGGTCATGCGATCTGGACATAATTTCACATGTAACTTGAACACCTCATTCTCCATTTGAGTGCAACATTTCATCTCAATCAAATCTGTAGTTTTCAAGTAATCAGGGGAACAAAACTTTGAACGGCCATATTCACGGAACCCCTAGTGGAATTTGGCCCATTAACGAACTTAACCGAGGCATTTGGGATCTGAACCTACACTGAAAATTTCAAGTCTCTAGGTTGATCCATTCGAGAGTTATCGTGCTTACGGCCGGACGGACGGACAGACTCGAATTTTCCGACGGATTCGTCATCAGTGAGTCGAACATAGTCGATTGAGACCATTTTCGGCTCAAAATTCGAAAAATACAGACATCGTGACGAAATGATATAGCCCTCGTGTAAGTTGTACGAGCGCTCAAAAATGAAGAGAATTCAACATGCCGTTTATGAGAAATCATTGAAACAATTATTGTGATACATATGACAAATGGAAGTAGTGTACAACCTTAAACATAGAAAACATTAAACGGACCATCGTCGATAACCTCAAGAGAACATAATTACTTATTCTTGTGGTATTTACGAATTTTTGGTTGAATTTTTATTTCGAGTAAGAATATTATACCAATTCATGATTATTCAGGATCGCCTTCACCTGTCCAGGAATTTGCTTTTTTTGCCACAACACATCATTTTGGAGCATGAAAATACATACATCACATTTGCATGAATATGATTTATTCTCAAAAATCAACCACTAGTAACGACCATGAACTTCCCACATAAACTTCCCTCTGTTGTTTAACATTAATTTGTTTATATCTAGTGAAACGAAATGAATCTACGTTGATTATGTCATTCAACGTAAAACTACAGGAAAAAACCTGTAAGGGTTCAATTATCAATCAGTGTGTGATCTACTACTGATTCAAAAATTATTACTTCCGAAGGGAAAGGCCTAGGAACTTGAAATTTTCAGGATAGGTTTGGATCGCGAATGTCGCAGTCACGTTCATCAATGAGCAAAATAAGACTAGGGGTTCCGTAAATATGGCTGTTCAAAATATTTTTTTCCTGATGATTTCGAAACCACTGATTGGATTGGAATGACATTTTACACCTAGCTGAAGAATAATGTATTCAAACTACGTGCGACATTTTGTCCAGATCGCATCACCAAGACCATAGATATCGTACAACATTCTAGCGTATTATCGAAAAAAGATTGGTCAGCTGAAACACTGTCATGAAGTCTGGAGTTTCGCCTAAGTTTGAGAATTTTTTTTGACAGCTGTAGAAAATTCCTCCAATTGATTTTTAAAACTGGAAAATGCGAATCTACCTGCAAGTTGGATGTACGAGCGCTCAAAAGCTCCTGACTTCACGGCAGTGCTTTTCGTAATTTTTTTTTTTTCGATACCAATCACTCTGCTCAGAAACGATAAAAATTTCTGAACAAACCACACGAATACCTGGATCCCTGATATAAAATGAAAATATCTTGCTTAAAAGCACGTGAAATATATATATACTCCGTTTAAGAATTATTGACATCTCGGTTGGCTGTGAAAAATCGAATTTAAGTTGGTAATAGACTATTCAGTAATATTTTGGGTTGCTGAATTCAGGTTGGTATAGGAATAGCACTAACATTACCCATAGAAATCTTGCTTTGATGATTTTATCGAAGATATTGGTGAATATGTAATTATAAAAATTTGCTCTGAATTTGAGTATTTTTTGTCTTATGCTATTAAAATGGCTGGAATTCACCAGGATACATCGCGCCTAACAAGAGAACGCCAGGCAGTTTGTCGGTGTGACTTCGAGTTTTTCAAAGATTTGGCATATATTTCCGCTAGTGTTTCAGGTAAACTGTTATTCACCGACTCAAAGTGTATTCTGATTGATCAATGTCTCTTAAATTTTCAGATTTCACCAAGCCCTGTCCGTAGAATATTAGCATGTTATTATAGCCTGGAATTAGCAGTGGAAGAAAACCTATGCGATACGATTATTCCTTCAAAGACACATTGAATGACTTCGTTTTTGCTTGAATCAAAAACAATGAATATATCAGTTTAGATATTCTTTTCGAACTGGCCAAAGAGCACCTAGATTTCAATTGATCGAAGTCACCATTATATTATATCATAAAAAAATTGGATACAAATACAAAAAAGTTGATCGAAGGAAAATTCTTATTGATAAACAGAAAAATATAATAAAAATAGTACGATATTATGATAAATACCGAGAATACATGGAACAAAACGTAAAATTCATTTATCTAGATGAAATTTGGATATTCGAAAACGGTATTCAAATTCGTCAGTGGACACTAGAAAAGAATCCAAAAGGTATGCTGAGTATATTCAAGGGTAAAGGCAGAAGGTGCACTATTTTGAATGCTGGAACAATTGATGGATTTTTACCTGGATGTGATCCGATTCTTGACAGTGGTATTGATGATAAGGATTACTATGAATGGTGAATTATTTCATAAATGGGTTATTGAAAAATTGAAAGCTTCCCTGCAACAGGATGCCCATCAATAGGATTATGTCAGCTCATTCAATAAACACATCCAAATCACTACACTACGTGGAAACAAAGTTTTCAATGATATTTTTATCTTTGCTCTTGTATCATTCATAGATATTTTAAGTTTATTTATTATACTTATACTGTATGGTACCCTGTACACATTCCCTCTGCTAATACACATGCTATATTGTTCCCAATTCAAAAGTATACTGAATAATTGTAAAATTGCTCATCAATTATAATATTTTCAATAATTCATGGACAGTTTTAATGAATGATAATAAAAATTGACTTTCTTAAAGTATTCAACACCGAGCAATAAATAATTCACAAATTGGTTCATATATTGAAAGTTTGGTACAAATTTCATGTCAAAATTCTTCATGTACTACATAGATTCTCAATTTTGGTTTCTCTCATATTTCTTAATACATTATAACGTTTTTTCCAATCCATTCTTTTGGCCCTGTGCTTGCGAAGTATCCAAAATTTTTTTTCTGTTGCACCACTAGCTACCTGCCAGAATTCCATTAATTATCCTTCTTGAATCCTGACATAAAATGGTACTCTTATAGTTATATGGTTAGAATTTTGCAAGATTTCCAATACCAATAAATATTGCATGGTCCTGAGTGAAAATAAATATTTATTTGATTGATCTTCAATTTTCCATGGTTGACTTTTATGTGAACGATAAGTTCAGATAATTTCATATGAAAGCATTCCACGATATTTTTGCGCTTTCAAACCTGAATTCCCATGTTTGAACTGCAATCGAAATATTCCGGCTTAATTAATAATTATTCGATAATTCGTATACTCAACACTTTTCTAGGTTATATTTATGTTCCATTTCTATGATGAAATTTAGTTACTTTTTAGTAACCAGAAATAAATCCTCGGCTGGACGTTCATGGCCTGCTTCGATGTCAATAATTCTTAAATGGACTATAATAACAATACCTACTCGTTTTCTAGGTTCGGGATTTAGCCGGCAGGAGGCGTTTAGACCTTTGAAATCGCGAATAGTAGTTTCTGATAAAGCAGAACGCTCGGATTAAGCCTCACAATAGTGCTAACGAAAAGCCTCCATAAATGCGGAAAATATTCAATATTTCTCCTGGCTACATTTACAGCCACATTTCTATAGACGAATTCCTCCCATTTCCTTCTTCGATTTGACAAAGGAAAATCCTTCATCCGATACCACGATATATATATATGCGGTGTCATTATCAAAACAATGAAAAATCGCCCGGGGCAACCGTGATTCCCGCCGAAATTACATAATGGCGTGTTAAGCGGCCCGATCAGTTTTAATAACAACGATATGAATCTGACGCAGTTGGCCGGATTGATGGAGGGGCGGGTGGGGTCGAGGGGGTCGGAAAATCTGTAAGACTAATCACGGTAATCTTTCCCGTAATGTCTTGTGCTAACAACTTTTCAACCGTTTAGTGGAATCTCGGCAATTAGGAGAGGCTACGCAGGGTGGTTTGCGGCCTAAGAACATTCATGGGGTGTATTTCGATCAGATTACAGTCATTTTCGTCGTTTTTGATCTCAGGGAAAGGAATTGATATGGAAATTTATTACGGAAAGTTATTTCTATCGTCTATGGGGTTCAATTATTCCAACGTTTCGGTCGTTGCCAAGGCAGTTCTTCTGGCAAGGGTTGGTTTTCGCCAGATTCATTTCATCACATCTTTTTGATTGTAGCGGTTACGTTCGTTGATTTATTTCTAGTGATATTCCAATGATAGGCATCCACAGATCCTTATTTCCAGGTAAGTAGTACTGATGGAATTGTGTGTTACATATATTTGAGCTACTACTTACAGTTTTGTCTTGTCCAGTCTTCGCTCTTGTATATTATAGAGGCTCATTCCCATTGTGCTCTGTGTTCTTCGTCACAGGTTTGTTGAGCCATCTTTGATTTTCCTTTTCTTGAAGTGTTGTCAATTTTTGGTGGTTTCTGTTTTAAGTGAACATAAGCGTCATCATTTTGACCATATGTCCATAATTTTCTACTTTTGAGCCGAGAATAGTCTCAAAAAAAAATTTAGAAAAGCACTGCCGTGAAGGCAGGAGCTTTTGAGCGCTCGTACATGCACCTTGTAGGTGGATTCGCATTTTCCAGATTTAGAAATCAATTGAAGGAATTTTCGAAAGCTGTCAAAAAAATTCTGAAACTTAGGCGAAATTCCAGACTTCATGTCAGTGCTTCAGCGGATCAATTTTTTTTCGATAATTCGCTAGAATTTTCTACGGTATCTATGGTCTTGGTGATGCGATCTGGACAAAATTTTGCACATAGTTTGAAAACATTATTCCTCAGCTAGGTGAAGAATTTCATTCCAATACGATCAGTAGTTTCGAAACTATCAGGAAAAAAATAGTTTGAACGGCCATATTTACGGAACCTGTAGTCTTATTTTGCTCATTGATGAACGTGACCGTGAAATTCGCGATCCAAACCCAACCTGAAAATTTCAAGTCCCTAGGCCTTTCCGTTCGAAAGTTATGATTTTCTATGGTTTCTATGGTTCCGGTCATGCGATCAAGAGAAATGTAGCTTGAATATATCATTCTCCATTAGTATACAGAATTCCGTCACGATCGAATCTGTAGTTTGGAAATTATCAAGAAAACTAAATTTCAAACGATGATATTTACGGAACCCCTGGTATAATTTTGCTCATAGATGAAAGTGATCACGACAATCGAGATCCACACCTATTCTGAAAATTTCAAGTCCCTAGGCGTTTCCGTTCAAAAGTTACCATTTTCTATGGTTTCTATGGTTCTGGTGATGCGAGCTGGACAAAATTTCGCATGTAGCTTGAACACCTCATTCTCCATTAGAGTGCAAAATTTCATCTCGATCGAATTTGTAGTTTCAAAGTAATCAGGAAAACAAAATTTCGAGCGGCCATATTTACGGAACCCCTCGGCGAATTTTGCCCAATAACGAACTTGACCGCGGCATTCGAGATTCGAACCTACTCTGAAAATTTCAAGTTTCTAGGTCATTCCGTTCGAGAGTTATCGTGTATACGGCCGGCCGGCCGGACGGCCGGACGGACAGACTCGAATTTTTCGACGAATTTGTCATCAGTGAGTCGAACATAGTCGTTTTAGACCATTTTCGGCACAAAATTCGAAAAATACAGACATCGTGACGAAATGATATAGCCCTCGTGTAAGTAGTACGAGCGCTCAAAAAGAATTCGTCGTCACATTCAATTCTCTCCGTCCGTCCGTCGTCAGTCCCTCTATCCGGTAGTTGAGATGATTACTTTCGAAAGAAGAAGCGTAGAGTCTCGAAATTTTCAGGGTGAATTCGGGGTCTGAATGCACCGGTTCAGTCCGTAAAGGGGCAAAATTCAGCGAAGAATTTCGTAGATCTAAGTAGCCATCTGAATATTTTTTTCTCGATGATGAGGAAATAGTTACTTTGTAGTTAGTTAATGTAAAGTTTGCAGCGCGAGCCGAAGGCGAGTGCTGTAATTCATCGAGTGTGTTATGACCATTACCGCAAGTTGAATACTATACTTCATCTACGACTATAACAATAAATACTAAGATACAAGTACAAAGGAAGAACTTTATTTATAAATCTCAATAGTTACCTATAACAATGCATTATTTATGTTGATTGTGCTTCTTAGCATAGAGTAGAAAGTCCATAGGGGCGATGCTTCATAATAAGTGCTAAGTTCAATAAAATATGCAAAAGAACATTCTTTGTTAACAATGATTTAATATTCTTACTGCTACACCAATCTTGAAAATTGTTCTTTACACCTTTATATTTGTTTTGGGATTTTTCGGGAAATAAATTCTGTATAATTACATTGGCTGATTGTCCTATTTCTGAAGGTGTACATAATGATTCATCTCCACTATCTGAATTCATTTCATTCAGCAAAACATTCACAATAATAATTAGGTATCAATCTAATTTGAGAAAACGTCGAAATTATTCAATTGACATAACTCCTTTCAATACCAATAATGGACTGTCCCCTTTCGGCCAATCGGCTTGTTCAGAAGCACAGAGCAAGGGAATTATAGTAGGGAGTTATTATAACTCACGTTTTTTGTTTACAGATACTATTAATTGCTCAAAAGTAGTTGAATAAAGAATATATAATTCAATAGAAGTAGATAAAATGATTTATATGAAAATTTACCTCCACAGTTCCGAAATGAAAAGAATATTGAGTTTTTCTGATCTGGTCTTGAAACATTTGATAATTCTGTGATTCCATCGCTTGAAGTTCATTACAATAAATAGCCATTATTCGTCCAATAAATGCCGGTTTGGTTCATAGAATCAATTGGAATTTCAAAAAGAGAAGATGGTACAATCAGCATAGACATCAGAAAGCGTCGATTGCGCAGGTACTGAAACTGACAAATTTGAATTATTGCAAAAATATGATCATTTATCAGGAAGTTTCATCAGAAAAATTCAATCTGGAACATAATTTGAAATATTCATAAATAAAGAAAATGCATCGATCAAAATGAAATAAATGTTTGAAACCAGCTTATATTAGATACTATCGAACTAATAGCCGCCAAGTTCATTTTGAAATTTCAGATAAAAATAAAATAACCTTGTCTTCGCAAAGTTAAATATAATAAATGAAGTTGCCTAAATAATGAGCAAAAATGTTTCGAACTGTTTCGAAGATGAAGGCCAAAAAAAAAGAAGAAGAAGAAAAAATAGTCCCTATAGATGGCAGCACGAACATAACCAAACTCGAATGATCGACGCCAAGTTCAACAAGTCACCCAGAAAACGCAAAAAAAATTCAAGATCATACTTCACAGGATCATTTCTGTGGTATATCTTCACACATTCTCAACTCATGTTGAGAGTGGTCGCAACCTCGATGATGAGTCGAAGTTTCGTGTCCAGAGCGTGAGGCAGGCTCATGGAATTCCTTACGGAAATCCTTGTAGCTATCGATGATCGTTCATCTGGACTATGTTCAGTTATGGATACGAAACATTCTGAGGGGTTGCTTTTATTAAAATCAAATATAAGAGGTGATAAGTATGTTGATAATGTTATAATATTTTTCTCGATAACAAAAACTAGATTTTGCTCAGCAGCTGCTACATCTATATTTCAATCCAATCAAAATTATTAAAAATACATCCTATGAAAATGTGTCGTATTTTGAGATCGTTTATAACGACCCGCGACATTCTCATTCCATCCCGAAACTAATCAAATTCTGAGAAATAATGATTTGACAACATTGCAATCAACTTGAATAATCTTCCATCTTTGTGCTGTTTCGCCACTTCGTTCGATGAACAGGAGGAAACGTTAATCAAATCCTGAATTTCGAGTTTAATTGGAGCCTTAATTGACATCCATGTGGGGTAATGTATGTATCCCATGCGGGATGAAAAACAAAACTTCTGGTTCTTGTCGTAACTTCGTAAGTGCTGAAGAGATTTCTCTCCGTACTCAGCTTATTGGATATGATTATGACCTTCAAGTAGTCACATTGGGTTTTTAGAATGCAACTCTCCTCATCATACTACATTTGGGAGTGCTTAAGAAACTTAACGAATTAACAGTCTTGGTTCCTACTCAGTTGTTGTGAGGGAATAACCTTTTGCTGACTCGACGAATCATACCCATATATGAAAGTCCATGAGGATAACATGAGTTAGCATCATCTTCCATGTTTAGGACATTACTTCAGGTTTCTTTGAATTTTTAACAGTGAAAGATCTCAAATCTATCTGGATTCAATAAAAACATGCTACGCCTTAATTCTCATCGCCTTCCACTATTGCCATTTTAACCCCAGATAGCACCTTGTAAGATAAGGTGACAAATTTTGATTCTTGGAGTAGAAGGAATATCCTGAGCTCCTTATATCTGCACACAAAGCCATTGGAAGCCAATAGAAAGATTGATTGGCCATAAAGACATGTCATCCCTCTGAGAGCTCTATAATTCTTGGAGGACATTTTGAATACAGCATCAAAAAAAAATAACATGAAAAAGGATATCCGGATTCCACGTTAATATATTTCAGGACGTGATTCTTGAGTTGTTTTCTATTTTCCTGATGGATGTAAGAGTCATTTCAGTGAAAATAAATTTACTTTTTATTCAGCCTTCAGCCTATTTTATCTGATAATTTTCCATTCTTATTCTTATTTTCGAACCGAAGGAAATTGGAAGAACTCAGTATAAGGAAACATATAACGGGGGCGGGAAAAATCCCGAATTTTCCTGGGAATAAAACAGGTTCCGTCCATTCATTCGCAATCTGTTACAGGAAGATCAATCTGGAAAGATGAGATGAAGAAGGAAATATAAATTCGTTCCCATTTCGCGGAATGTACACGAATGATTCGAGGAAAGCGCTAGTGTTTCAAACTCAAATAGGCAGCTCATTTATCTCCCTAATCCTGTTAAATCGGCATGGGGTAGCGAACTCACCCTCGCGCGAGCTTCGACGTCGGTTTGATAGATGTCGCCTGAAGGACCCTTCATTATTCAATCTTTCGTATATTCGCTTTATTTTATTTGGCAATTTTTTTTAAGGCTATCAACAACTGTGAATCGATTATGATTTTTTTTCAAATATCGAATTCCCCCTATGGAATAATTAAAATATATCCCCTTCGATATTTTGATCTTATATTGCGGACATCATTTTAGGATATATTGAGACCAATTCTTTTCATGAATTGAAAGTAATTCATTCGTTTTATTCTGAAGAAATTATCTTATTTGTGCATATCCTCACGGTTTCTGTAATTAGGTCACGAATCCCCTCTGGAGCTTACTGTTAGAGATGGGAAGATGGCGTTGAGGAAGGCTCGGATAAGTTCAATTTCAAGCCGCAGGATGGTGCCTTCCACCCATCCTTGGTCTATGTAGAATTGAGATATTCCTGTTGAAAATTTTGTCATTCGATGACTTTTTATACCATCTGATTTTTGAAGTTAGTCATGTTCGACTTAGACACTATTATTATAACTAAAATTATTATTGCTGATCCCAAAATTGAATGATTTTTTGTTAAATATATTGCAATTTCATTAATAGCACTCCAATTAGCTGGCAACATTTCCGTTGAGAATAAAACTATACAGGGTGTTCCCAAATTAGACGTGAACCTTGGAGGACGTATTAGTATGACTCATTTGCTGTCGTCTGAGCCATATTTATTGATAACCGTAAATCTACAGTTTCCGAGATATTTGAGTTCTTGCGCTTTTTGAAAACTCATCTTACTCCATTTTTCGTCAATTTTTTCTACGTTCACCAAATTTGATTATAATTTTGGATGATTTTCTTCAAAAAAGGATATGATATGTATGAAAAAGATAAACTATGCTGTAAAATATGTTGAAAAAGAATTAGTATGATTTGAAAGTTGGTATATGAAGGAAATAAAAATCGATTTTTAATATCAATTTGCCTGCAACTTTCGAATTCCACAATTTATGTGTGAAAAAATTATTTCAAAAATTTGCCAAATTCCTTTTGTATCCCCTTAAAAATTTTTCGTTAGAATGCAGTCACCAGTTCCGTTTCAGCAGATTTTTTTTATAAAAAAGTAACCTTTTGATTGTCCAGCATTAAATAAGTGATTAAGCGTTAATGTTTGGATGGGGGCAATATCTTATATTTTGATATGTCCTTACTATATACCTGATAACTTAAACGGAGAAAATTATGAAGAATTTCTGAGAACAAATATGGACTGTTTTTTGGAAGAGGTTCCCTTGATTGACAGGCGTGAAATCATTTTCTAACAGGATGGGTGTCCCGCATACTATAGGCTAAACGTTCGTATATTTTTGGAAAACTTGTTTCCTAAAGGGTGGATAGGTAGGGTATGAGCTATTTCGTGGCCAGCTAGAAGTCCGGATCTAATACCGTAAGATTTTCATGTTTGGGGCAGTTTGAAAAAAATAGTATATGAAAGGGAAATATACATACACGTGCACAACTTTTGGAGAGAATAGACGGAGCAGCGAGAAGATTGAGAGGAAATTTCAGGACTGAAGAAATTAGAAAGAGAAATTTTTTGGTATGAGGAATGGTGGAGGACATTTCGAACATAATTTATGATTGAACTTTCTAATGAAATATCTGGTTTAATTGCGATAAATAAATATTCAATTCGTTAATTTTCTTTCTTTTATTTCCTCTTTCGGATCAAAATCTGCTGAAACGAAACTAGGAAATCAAGAAGAAATTTGGCAAGATTTTAAAATAATTTTTTCATACATAAATTGTAGAATTCGAAAGTTGCAGGAAAATTGATATTAGAAATTGATTTTTATTTTCTTTTTATACCAACTTCCAAATAATCATTCTCATTCTTTTTAAACATCATTTAATACAGAATAGTTTTGCTTTTTTCATTCATATCATATCCTATTCTGATGAAAATAATTCAAAATTATAATCAAATTTGGTCAACATGGAAAAAATTGACGAAAATGATTAAAGGAGAGAAATTTTTGAAAAAACACAAGAATTCAAATATCTCGGAAACTGTTGATTTTCGGTTATCAATAAACATGGCTCAAACGTCAGCAGATGAGTGATACTATCACGTCCTACAAGGTTCATGGGGGAAACACCCCGTATATTTATAAAATCAAGGATGAAAAATTAACTCAACTACGAGCCGTGCATTACGTTTCTGTTTCTGTGGAAAAGAGCGTTTTCATTTTAACCGAATGTCTGTAGTTTTTTAATTTTCATGCACCTTGTTGGTAGATTCACATTCTCCAGTTTTAGAAAACAATTGGAAAGATTTTGACAGCTGTCAAAGAAAATTTCATTTCATTCAACTTACGCGAAAATTCAGACTTCACGTCAGTGCTTTGGTGACCATTTTTTTTTTCGATAATTCGCTAGAATTTTCTACGGTATATATGGTCTTGGTAATGCGATCTGGACAAAATTTCTCACGTAGTTTGAATACATTATTCTTCATATATGTGCGAAATTTCATTTCGATCCAATAGGGATTTTCGAAATTATCAGGAAAAATATAGTTTGAACGGCTATATTTACGGAATTCCTAGTCCAATTTTGCTCATTGATGAAAAAAATCGGCGAAATTCGCGATCCGAACCTATCCTGAAAATTTCAAGTCCTTAGGCCTTTCCGTTCGAAAATTTTGATTTTCTATGGTTCTGATCATGCGATCTGGAAAAAATGTAGCTCGAATACATCATTCTCAATTCAAATACAAAATTTCGTCACGATCAAATCTATAGTTTCGAAATTATCAAGAAAACCGAATTTCAAACGGCCATATTTACGGAACCCCTAGTCTAATTTTGCTGATTGGTGAACGTAACCGCGAAATTCGCGATCTGAACCTATCCTGAAAATTTCAAGTCCCTAGGCCTTTCCGTTCGAAAGTTATTATTTTCTATGGTTTCTTTGGTCCCGATCATGCGATCTGGAAAAAATGTAGCTCGAATATATCATTCTCAATTTATATGCAAAATTTCGTCACGATCAAATCCATAGTTTTGAAATTATCAAGAAAACTGAATTTCAAACGGCCATATTTACGGAACCCCTAGTCTAATTTTGCTCATTGATGAACGCGACCGCGACATTCGAAATCCACACCTATCCTGAAAATTTCATGTCATTTCCATTACAAAGTTATAATTTTCTATGGTTTCTATAGTTCTGGTCATGCGAGCTGGACAAAATTTTGCATGTAGCTTGAGTACGTATTTCTCCATCTGATCGAATCAGTAGTTTCAAAGTAATCAGAAAAACATCGAACATAGTCGTTTGAGACCTTTTTCGGCTCAAAATTCGAAAAATACAGACATCGTGACGAAATGATATAGCCCTCGTGTAAGTAGTATGAGCGCTCAAAAAAATTATTTTCAAAACCGTGATGTTTCTCAGAAACTATCTGAAATTTCGTATGTACTGATACTGTTACTGTTTAGAGACCCAAATTGATCTGACATCGCTGTCAAATTGAATTTTGTGTCCGTTGAATTACGGTTTGATCAGTTTTTCAGACAAAGGAGGTAAGATTGATAAGACTGGACACCGAGCAGCGTTAGACAGGTTCAGTATCTGAATGGGTGACCGCTCTGGCGATGAATTTAACTTTTTTCACCAACAATTGACTGAATACTCGTTTGTCAATCTAGAGCACAGTGATTTGGACTTTTCGAAGAATTTTAAACGTCAATTTATTATCGTCTTTGAAGACTATCCTACATATCTATGTAGGTTATTCTCCAATAACATTTAAAATCCACGCATCATGCTCAAGTAAAAATAAGTCAGCCCTATAATTCAAACGAAATCGTCCGATTTTCAACAATTTTCCCCCCCCGATTTTCGGACATTAAGAGCGACACCTCCGAGCCACATAATTTTTAATGATCCCAATCTAGAGCGACCAGTGAACGTCACATTACTCAAGTGGAACTTGAAACAATTTCACGTGCCATGAACACAATCGTAGGTGTTTTAAAGCAGCAAGAGAAATGGCCGAAATTGTACGCGCTATTTGTCGAGTCTTGTTCTTGCCGGGAAAAAGTACAAAATGTGTCTATTCCCGACCATGTGCTGAGGTCTCGATCCCGTTGGCAGATATCCCCGTAAAAAAGAGGAATCTGCCGCCGTACCCCGCGACCCCGACGCTGATGGCATGTCGGTAGTTTTAATAGAAACATAAGTGAACATTTATGGGCCGTGACACCGGTCGGTGCTTTACTGAACGCGTCCTTCTGACGTCTCTGTGGTATTCTTCGGAATTGATATATGCCGCCTTGGGTAATTTTAATTTTCGAAACTCCAGAACTGTATTCATGTAGGACGTCAGATTCGGAGAAATATGCCAATGAAATGAGGGCAATGTGGGGGTAATTAGGCCGACGAATTAGGGGTAATTGGGACACCCTTCCATATTTGCATAAGGAACATTTGCGCACTTCTATCTTGTGTACCAAAATGGCTTTCAGTGTTCATTGTCAGTAAGACAAGTACTGTCATTTCATTTTAATAGACTACGAAAGATGGAATCACCGAATCATATTGAATATATCAGAGAAACTCACGCTTTTTCTGTGTACCAAAATGGCATTGTGTGCTCATTGTCAGTAGGACAAAAACTGTCAATTTATTTCCATAATCTTCTATACTTATATCACAAATACAAATTTTTTTTTGGTGGACCAATTTACTTATTTCAGTAATGCTATGGCAACATCAACAACTTGAGAAACGTAAGGTCTTAATTATATTTTTTTTATAATTAGATTCAGTAGTACCTCCTTATGTCATATAATTATAGTTTTCTGTTTCAAAAGTCTGTTTTTGAGCGCTCGTACTACTTACACGAGGGCTATATCATTTCGTCACGATGTCTGTATTTTTCGAATTTTGAGCCGAAAATGGTCTCAAACGACTATGTTCGACTCACTGATGACGAATCCGTCGAAAAATTCGAGTCTGTCCGTCCGTACGGCCGTATACAGGATAACTCTCGAACGGAATGTCGTAGAAACTTGAAATTTTCAGGGTAGGTTCGAATCTCGAATGTCGCGGTTGAGTTCGTTATTGGGCAAAATTCGCCGAGGGGTTCCGTGAATATGGCCGCTCGAAATTTTGTTTTCCTGATTACTTTGAAACAACAGACTCGATCGAGATGAAATTTTGCAGTCTAATGGAAAATTAGGTGTTCAAGCTACATGCAAAATTTTGTTCAGCTCGCATCACCAGAACCATAGAAACCATAGAATTGTAACTTTTGAACGGAAACTCCTAGGGACTTGAAATTTTCAGGATAGGTGTGGATCTCGATTGTTGTGATCACTTTCATCTATGAGCAAAATTATACTAGGGGTTCCGTAAATATGGTCGGTTGAAATTTAGTTTTCTTGATAATTTCCAAACTACAGATTCGATCGTGACGAAATTCTGTATACTAATGGAAAATGATATATTCAAGCTACATTTTTTTAGATCGCATGACCAGAACCATAGAAACCATAGAAAATCATAACTCTCGAACGGAAAGACCTAGGGACTTGAAAATTTCAGGATAGGTGTGAATCTTAAATGGCGCGATCAAGTTTATCAATGAGCAGAATTATACTAGGGGTTCCGTGAATACGGTCGTTTGAAATTTTGTTTTCTCGATAATTTCGAAACTACGGATTCGATCGAGATGAAATTTTGTATTTTAAACGAGAATGATATATTAAAGCAACATTTTGTCCAGATCACATGACCAGAACCATAGAAACCATAGAAAATTATTACTTCCGAAGGGAAAGGCCTAGGAACTTGAAATTTTCAGGGTGGGTTTGGATCGCGAATTTCACGGTCACGTTCATCAATGAGCAAATATAGACTAGGGGTTCCGTAAATATGGCCGTTCAAAATATTCTGTTCCTGATAATTTCGAAACTACTGATTTGATTGGAAATGAAATTTTGCACCTAGCTGAGGAATAATGTATTCAAACTACGTGCGAAATTCCAGATCGCATCACCAAGACCATAGATACCGTAGAAAATTCTAGCGAATTATCAAAAAAAAATTGATCAGCTGAAGCACTGACATGAAGTCTGGAGTTTCGTCTAAGTTTCAGATTTTTTTTGACAGCTGTCGAAAATTCCTTCAATTGATTTCTAAAACTGGAAAATGCGAATCTATCTACGAGGTGCATGTACGAGCGCTCAAAAGCTCCTGCCTTCACGGCAGTGCTTTTTTAAATTTTTTCAAAAGAAACTTTATTTCTTTCCGAAATGATTATCACAACTATTATGATATAAGCAATGACTAGATCAACTAATTCGGATACAGAAAATGTGAGTTGATTATAAGTTGATGGTAAGATCTCATAATACGAACTGTACTTATCCCTAATTTCTACTTTTCCTATGCGATATAATACGCTAGCTTGCACTATCGCAGGGTTTCCAGGAATGTGCAGGAAAGCCTCTTGCTTCGTGTGGATTTCCTTGAAGTTGGTATCACGTAACAATATAAAATATTGCGAACATTTTCGGCAACCCTGGAAAACATCGTATCGGCTGGAAAATTTCTGAAAAGTCGTCGTTTTCTCCCTTTCTCAATATCCCTATTTTTACTCAAACTCGTTCCTCTGGCCAGAATGAACGAAAGTATTCATTCATAATCTCATATGGTATCGGGGAAGAAATTTTGGTTCTAAAAATATAAGATTATAAAACAAAACATATGATGAAGTTAGAAAGACGTTAAAAATTTTTTTTACCTCTATTTCTGACTCCAATTCACTTCTTCGCATTATGATATCATCAATTTCGACTGTATTCTGGACGGGATGAGTAAAACGAATTGATCTACACCTATTGAATCATATATTCATTATTCAACTACTTTTGAGCAATTAATAGTATCTGTAAACAAACACCGTGAGTTATAATAACTTACACCTGTAACTCTGTGCTTCTGAACAAGCCGATTGGCCGAAAAAGAACAGTCCATTATTGGTATTGAGGGGAGGTCTCTTGAATAATTTTGACATTTTCTCTAATTGAGTTGATACCTTATTATTATTGTGAATGTTTTGCTGAAAAAGATGAATTCAGATAGTGAAGATGAAATATTATGTACACCTTCAGAAATGAGACAATCAGCCAATGTTACCATACAGAATTTATTGCAACAAATATAAAGGTGTATACAACACTTTTCAAGATTTGTGTAGCAGTAAGAATATTAAGAAATCGTTTACAGAAAAAATTTTTTGGCATATTTTAGTGAACTTAGCACTAAATATGAAGCATCGCCCCTATGGACTTCCTACTCCATGCTAAGAAGCACAATCAACATAAATAATGCATTGTTATAGGTAACTATTAAGATTTCTAAATAAAGTTCTTTCTCTGTTCCTACTTGTATTCAACTTGCGGTAATGGTCATGACTCACTTGATGAATTACAGCACTCGCCTTCGGCTCGTGCTGCAAACTGCATCTACGTGAGTTATGAGCTACATCACCGCTCGTTAAATAATATACTATTACTTCCATTGAAATCACGGTCACAACTAACCAAAATTGCAACTAACTTGAAACTGCAAGGCGGTGTTGAAGAAACGTATAAAGATTCGTTTTTCATTGGTTTAAAGTCAGTTTTTTCCAATATCCGTTGAAATGTCGAGAGTTTGAAATGGGACGAGACAAACGTCAGAGGAAATCCTCCTTCGGACTAGTTCATGTTTGTCAAAAAATGTTAAATGTTGTTGACTTGAGCTGTTTCTTTTCATATGGAACAGCTAGAGAGCTTAATTTCCACCTAACTCATTTAATCAATGTTTCATAGGTGGACTAAAATTTGAGGACGATTTCAGGCAGAATAGTTTCTGAGATCTTTCAGTGATACGGTCCTCATCAAATTTCACATGCATCTTTGTGTCGTTATCTCACAACTAACTACAAAGTTTCAATTTCATCATATTGGTATTTTTCGAATTATTGAGAAGAAAAAATCCAGACGGCTATAGTTACGGAACCCTTCGGCGGGTTTCGCCAATTTAAAAACTCAACTGGCGCATTCTGACTTCTTTTCTGAAATTTTAAAACACTAGGCCTATTCTTGTTCAGTGCAACCACTTCGTAAAGACGAAGATTGCACTTCTCTACAATAGGCATTAACTTTGCAGTTGAATAAAAATGTGAAGTTATTTGACATTACAATCATTCATCAATTTGATTATTTTGCATTCCTTTATCTACTTAAATGAAATCTGAAGATCCTTCAGAAAGATAAGTACACCCCTGCGTTAACTTTTTTGAGGAACTTCCTCGTGAAGCATGTTGTAAGATACAGTTCCTTACGTATGACTCAACTACTGAAGCACATATTCTTGGATGTGAAATGATGAATGTGCCATAATATTCTGCTACTCATGCGTTCGAGATTTATGGTCGTCCGTTCTATAAAGATCAGACGCTATTTTTCTCCATATGATTTGATCCGCGAAAGTGATGATTCAGTTTCTTGAATATTGATTCAGTTCAAACTGTCGACTATAGTCTGCTTTGGAAAAAAAATCGTCTCGAAATAGATTGATCGCTGAACAATATTTAGAAGAATATTTTTTATGTAAAATTTCCAATTCGTTTGGGGACAAAAGGAATGTTCGAACCCCTCCAAACTTTCTATCTATATTAGAATATATGTGCCTTCGTTTTTCCTTTGGAATTGTTGTTTTCCATAAAACATTTCAAATCACCTATGAACTTCTCAGTCTCCTACTAGCCTGTTTGTTAAAGGTCATTATTAATTGCAGGTGTTCCAGAATTTCATGGACCGTTTTTATCAGCCAAAAATTTCGGGTACCCCCCTTTCCAAGCAGTACACTGATATATAAAAATTATATAAAGTCAGGAGCTTTTGAGCGCTCGTTCATCCACCTCTGATAGCTGTCAAAAAAATTTCAAACTAAGGTTAACCCCAGACTTCACGTCAGTGCTTTAGGTGACCAATTTGTTTTTTCGATAATTGGCTAGAATTTTTTACGGTATCTATGTTTTTGATGATGCAATCTGGCAAAATTTCGCAACTAGTTTGAATATATTTTTCTTCATCTATGTGCAAAATTCTTTATTGTTTATGTAAATCATTTTCAGAGTTGTCACCTTTTATTTGAGTGTATTTTGGCTTGTATATGATATATTTTGTATATAAACTTTCGGGAGGTTGAGTGTAAGGGTAGCCTACTGGCTAAACTTCGCCTCTCGAAAGCTCAATTTGTCTGTAAAAAATTTAGAAAAGCACTGCCGTGAAGTCAGGAGCTTCTGAGCGCTCGTTCATCCATCTTGTAGGTAGATTCGCATTCTCCAGTTTTAGAAACCACTTAGAAAGATTTTGACAGCTGTCAAAGAAAATTTCAAACTAAGGCGAAAATCAAGTCTCCACGTCAGCGCTAAGTGACCAATTTTTCTTTCGATAATTCGCTAGAATTTTCTACGGTATCTATGTTTTTGATGATGCGATCTGGCAAAATTTCGCAACTAGTTTGAATATATTATTCTTCATCTATGTGCAAAATTTCATTATAATCCAACCAGTAGTTCCGAAATTATCAGGAAAAAAATATTTTGAATGCCCATATTTACGGAACCTCTAGTCTAATTTTGCTAATTGATAAACTTGACCGCGAAATTAGAGATCCACACCTATCCTGAAAATTTCAAGTCCCTAGGCCTTTCCGTTCGAAAGTTATATTTTTCTATGGTTTCTATAGTTCTGCTCATTCGATCTGGACAAAATTCTGCATGGAGCTTTAAAACGTCATACTTCATCTGAGTGCAAAATTTTCTCTTGATCGAATCAGTAGTTTCGGGATAAGCAGGAGAACAAAATTTCGAACGGCCATATTTACGGAACCCCTGGTCGAATTTTGCCCAATAACAAACTCAACTACGGCATTCAAGATTCGAACCTACCCTGAAAATTCAAAGTTTCTGAGTGTTTCCGTTCGAGAGTTATCGTGTATACGGCCAGACGGACAGATACACTCGAATTTTTCGACGGATTCGTCACCAGCGAGACGAACCTTGTCGATCGAGATCATTTTTGGCTCAAAATTATAAAAGTACACACATCGTGCCGAAATGATATAGGTAGCACTCGAGCGCTCAAAAAAGTTGTCAGATTTTGACGAAATTAACGTAAAATTCTGGAGACCTGAAGACAAAACGTATTGTGAAGCTGAAAAATCATTGAAAATCATCACTTACGACGAGTGAAAAATTAACTCGTCATGATTTTGATTTGACACAAGGTGCCACAATAGCGAGACTATCGGACCAAAGTTTATGAAACGAACCACAGATTCTGTGAATGAAACCGGCCGTCAGTATGGAAAATAATGTCATTTTATTTAGTTATCGAATCAGAACCACTTTCCTTTTCACTTGGGATAGCTGTGAAACTGAATTATCATAACTTATTTAATCGATGCTCCATATGAAGACAGAAAATTTGGGTAAGATATGCAGACTTGTTTCAGACTTCTTTTTGAGCGCTCGTACTACTAACACGAGGGCTATATCATTTCGTCACGATGTCTGTATTTTTCGAATTTTGAGCCGAAAATGGTCTCAAACGACTATGTTCGAGTCACTGATGACGAATCCGTCGAAAAATTCGAGTCTGTCAACTATTTTGAGCAATTGATAGAATCTGTAAACAATCAACGTGAGTTATAATAACTCACTACTATAACTCCCTATCTCTGTGCTTCTGAACAAGCCGATTGGCAGAAAAGGCAAAAAACATTATTGGTATTGAGGGGAGGTCACTTGAATAATTTTGACGTTTTCTCAAATTAAGTTGATACTTGATTATTATGGTGAATATTTTGCTGAAAAAGATGAATTCAGATAGTGAAGATGAATTATTATGTACACCTTCAGAAATAAGACAATCAGCCAATGTTACCACACAGAATTTATTGCCCGAAAAATCCCAAAACAGATATGAAGGTGTATACATACAACATTTTTCAAGATTGGTGTAGCAGTAAGAATATAAAGTCATCGTTTACAGAGAATGTTCTTTTGACAGATTTAAGTGAACTTAGCACTAAATATAAAGCATCGCCTCTATGGACTTTCTACTCCATGCTAAGAAGCACAAACAACATAAATAATGCATTTTTATAGGTCACTATTAAGATTTGTAAATGAAGTTCTTTATGTACTTGGATCTTAGTATTTATTGTTATAGTCGTATAAAAAGTATAGTATTCAACTTGCGGTAATGGTCATAACTCACTTGATGAATTACAGCACTCGCCTTCGGCTCGTGCTGCAAACTTCATCTGCGTGAGTTATGACCTACATTACCGCTCGTTAAATATTATACTATTTTCCAGCGTCGCTGTGAAATTTCTATAATTTAATCATAGAACGATTTTTCGAACTCATTAAAATGTCGGCGATTACCTCTTGATATGAGTAAATTTTATTTCCGGGAGCTTTTTGTGGGTCTGTGAACATGTAGTAGTCGCTAGAGGTCAAATCTGGATGAGACACTGGATGTGAATATTTTTATTTTCTTACTTCCTTATAAATTCTGCGAATTCCTCTTTGCAACTCTTCCAACTGTTCAGATTTTAGAATTCTACATCCACCAAAACGTTAACTAAGTCTTTCCAAAGGAGGTTGAATTTTTTGTATCGTACGATTCCAATAGTTGATTATTGATTTGGACATCCATGTAACCTTTTGATACGAGTGTTATTTCTTTGCTCACTCCACTATAAGGGCTGCATATAACATCCAATTCCGCATCGAAGAATACGGCGAATAGAAATCGGCAGAGAATACAGGAACGATGGATCATTCGAATGCAATCTGATCCAGTACGAACGGCATCCTGATATGATACTTCCCTGACCTCCTTTATATCCAGTCAGATAAACGACAATCCATCTTCGTCATAGGAACGGAGATGCTGAAACGGCGCCGGGCGTCTGCAGCGTCGCTAGACTGACACGACGATGAAGAAACATTATTAATTCATTATCGCAGGTCGACGACAAGATGTAAATATTTACTACGGGAACAGCGATTAGCGTTACCCTTTCTGACATATTTACTGAGGAGATGATGACAACAACACGGAGGAGGTGATGGAGATGCAGTTGTCGATTTTGATGACACGGTCGTTTCAGCTGGAGGTATCGATATGGAACATAAAAAGAATTTTATTCTTAAGTCCTTCCTTTCCTCGATAATGTTCGTTTATCCAGGCTTCCAAGATTTGAACGAGGGAACCCATAAACTGTTTATCCCGAGATTCATCTTATATAGGATGTCAGCTTCCTCCAAACAGGGTTCGATCTAGACCCGGACTTTTAATTAGTTTCAGTTGAGTGACGGCATTCCCGACCCTTGCAAAAAGTGTAGCTGCTGGTCAGAATTGGCAGTCGATGGAATCGAAACTCTGATCAAGACCATTTTCGATTTATCACCTGCACTTGACGGAGAGTTCGCTGGATTTTACACATTTTGTACGTTGTTGTCTCCGATTCCAGGTTGGGATAAAATTCCAGATAGATTTGAATGTTATTGTTCAATTTTATTGACATTGAGTTAGCAATAAGTGGTTAGTAGAGCTCATGAAATTCGACAGAAAAATCTTCAAATTTTCTGACATAATTTGTTACCATGAAAAAAATGACGAAAAGCAGTGCCGCGAAGTCAGGAGCTTTTGAGCGCTCGTACATCCACCATGTAGGTAGATTCGCATTTTCCAGTTTTAAGGAATTTTCGACAGCTGTAAAAAAATTCTCAAACTTAGGCCAAACTCCAGACTTCATGTCAGTGCTTCAGCTGACCAATTTTTTTTCGATAATTCGTCAGAATTTTCTACGGTATCTATGGTCTCGGTGATGCGATCTGGACAACATTTTCCACGTAGTTTGAGTACACTATTCTTCAGCTATAGGTGTAAAATTTAAATCGAATCAGTAGTTTCGAAATTATCAAGAGAAAAATATTTTGAACGGTGATATTTACGGAAACCCTAGTCTAATTTTGCTCATTGATGAACGTGACCGCGATATTCGCGATCCAAACCTACCCTGAAAAGTTCCTAGGCCTTTCCCTTCGGAAGTTATAGTTTTCTATGGTTTCTATGGCTCTGGTCATGCGATCTGGAAAAAATGCTGCTTCAATATATCATTCTCGATTAAAATACAAAATTTCATCTCGATCGAATCCGTAGTTCCGGAATTATCGAGAAAACCAACTTTCAAACGACCGTATTTACGGAACCCCTAGTATAATTCTGCTCATTGATAAACGTGAACGCAACATTTCAAGTCCACACCTATCCTGAAAATTTCAAGTCCCTAGGCCTTTCCGTTCGAAAGTTATGATTTTGTATGGTTTCTATGGTTTTGGTCATGCGATCTGGATAAATGTAGCTCAAATATTCTCCATTAGTATACAAAATTTCGTCACGATCAAATCTGTAATTTTGAAATTATCAAAAAAACTAAATTTCAAACAATCATATTTACGGAACCCCTAGTATAATTTTGCTCATAGAAAAACGTGATCAAGATCCACACCTATCCTGAAAATTTGAAGTCCCTAGGCGTTTCCGTTCGAAAGTTATAATTTTCTATGGTTTCTATGGTTCTGGTCATGCGATCTGAACAAAATTTCACATGTGTCTTGAACACCTCATTCTCCATTTGAGTGCAAAATTTCATCTCGATCAAATCTGTAGTTTCCAAGTAATCAGGAAAGCAAAACTATGAACGGCCATATTTACGGAACCCCTGGAGGAATTTGGCCCATTAACGAACACGTCCGAGGCATTCGGGAACTGAACCCTCACTGATAATTTCAAGTCTCTAGGTTGTTCCGTTCGAGAGTTATCGTGCTTACGGACGGACGGACAGACTCGAATTTTCCGACGTTTTCGTCATCAGTGAGTCGAACATAGTCGATTGAGACCATTTTCGGCACAAAATTCGAAAAATACTGACATCGTTACGAAATTATATAGCCCTCGTGTAAATAGTACGAGCGCTCAAAAAGACATTCTATTGACCCCACGTTGGTGGCCAATGCGGTAGAATTACATTCAGAAGTCAGATTGAATATCGAAATCCACTGTCTTCTGAGGGTGCATCTTTTTTGGCAATTATTTGCTTCAATCTTACCTACGAATATTGATAATTTTGTTATCGAATTGGGATGATTCTGATAGTGGTTAGCAGAGCTCGTGAAATTCGACAGAAAAATCTTCAAATTTTCTGACATAATTTGTTGATGATAATTTTGTTATCGAATTGGGGTGATTCTGATAGGTACCTACTGTTCTCCCATCTCTATTTTTATCAGCCTCTACTTGGATATTTCTGCCAAAAAAAATCAAAAGTCGAACGTTGAATATTTGCAAATCAAATAAATAAGTGGTTCTTGGGATGTGGAATATTCAACAGAATAGATTGACCAGAATGATGAGATGCATCTGTGTGCTGAACAAAACTAGCCTTGAAAGCTTCATGATATACTGGGTGTTTTCAAAGGTGAGGCTTTTTCTAACACAAATACAACTCATCAAAATAAGTTATTATACCAAAAATCGTTCATATAAAATATTCACCAGGGCCAAGTATTTCGAAATCAAAGTTGCCCGCAAATCTGAGAAATTCCCAGACCGGTTCTGACTTAGTTTCGAATTGATATCTGAATGTGTAGATATTACCAGCTGTTTGAGGTCAGTAAACGGAAAATCGTCTATGATGCATATGATTTCAGTAAATTTTCCGATGTCAACCCCTTCCTTTGGGTTCATTTGAAAACATTAGTGTATAAGTTCGGTGAGGTGAATAGTGCGAAAAAACTAAGCTCTGCGAGCAAACTGATGTGATAGTTGCTGCATGTAACATTCCTTATTACACCAGGCAAGACTTTGTGCACATCAAAATAATGGTTGCCATTTCAAACAATTTCTGTAAACAATTTGGATCAATTTTATCGGTGATTTTGTAAACTTCCAAATTCTTTTTTATAGGACCTTTTTCCTCTCCTTAGTTTGAACTTCAAGGATTCTACTGTTCAAGAAAACTCTCTCAATAAAAGTAGAAAGAGAATACACAAATTTGGGATAAATGGTAGTGCCTAGAAAAGATCGCGAAAGAAGTCGAGTACTTCATTTACATTACAAGATAATAGAAACGGCTATAAATGATAAATTTATAAACAAAAATTTGAAAACACATTATAGTATGTGATGAGCAGCATGGATTCCAATATGGTGAATCAAAAAATACCGCTCTATCCTGTATTCTGACTGAGGTGGCAAATGCTTTCGATATAAAAAAATCAGATTAATAGCATGCGACTTAAGCAAAGCCCTCAATAAACGATAAGATACTGCTGGAGCACCTACAAGGTTATGGTTTCAGAGGAGTGGAACTGAAGTGGCTAGAAAGCTATCTGAAAAACAGATCTCAGAAATTATTTCTCGGAGACAAGTGGTCAGAGTGGAAGTGTTCGGAGTATGGAGTTCCTCAGGGATCGATTCTTGGTCCCACTTCATTTCTACTATATATAACTGATTTACCACCAAAAATAAAATCGGATGGTACGGTGCTGTTAGTGGATGATACCTCCTTCCTTATTTCTGGAAACAATGATGGAGAGATCCTAGAGAAATCAGAAGTCACTCTAGAACAGACGGAAAAATGGTTCCGTTCCAAAAACTTCAAAATTAACAAAGTGAAAACGCAACACCTTACATTTGAATCCCGCCCAAAAACAGATGAGCCTCTCAAGTTCTTGAGTATATTCCTGCAGCCAAATTTGAAATTTCAGGTAAATAAATAAGACCTTGTAAGACAGCTGTCAATAGCAACTTTTACCATCAGAAGAATTAAACAAAGTGCAGACAAACAAGCAGCAGAACATGCTTATTTCGGTCACTTCCACAGCCTCATTAGTTATGGGCTTTTGCTTTGGGGTGGAACACATGACTATAAGAAGATCTTCATCAAGCAACAAAATGCAATACGTATCATCTGTGGTCTGAATAAAACACCAAGCTGTAGAAATTATTTCAAACAGGAAAATATCTTAACTTTGCCATCTCTGTGCATACCGACCTGCATACTTCACATGCATAGCAAAGAAAATGTAAAAAGAAATAGTGAACGCCATGAATATGATACAAGAAATGTCAACAAATTCTCTATACAATTTCATGGGATATCAGCTTCCCAACTTAGTGTGAACAAGATTCCCAAAAAATTTAAAAAACTGGAAAAGACCAGACTCAAAAAAAAAGTGAAAAATCTGGTGAAGCAAAAAGAGTACTATTCAATGGAAGACTTCTGAAATTACCATTTTGAAAAAAAATTTTATCCCTGTATTTGCCAAGTCCTTTGTCATGTACTTGATTGTTTACTTCAAATGACCCCTAACCAAATTACTGACACCCCATGTAATATTTTATGGGTTTAAATTGTTCACTTTTGAATATTTTCTTAGTGAATTAATAATTATTATCTTTATTGTTATGAGGAAATTCACATGGCATAGTGAGATAACACGAACCAGAGTCGTATCAAGATATTGATGCCCAAGGTTTTTTGGACTTCTTTCAAATTGAATATCTTATATGATCGACTTCCTCTTTTTATGAGTTCTAGCACCTGTCAAAAAAAAGCATCACCTTAAAAAACACCCTGTATAGAATTCAGGACAGTTTCAGTTTTTGGTAACGTGATTTATCTAGATCTGAGAAACACTTCGAATGATATCTAAAATTTCAAAGAACTTTCAGTATTTAACATAGTGTCGACGAAAGAACATTTTGACATATTCCTCTGTAATATTCACGAAAGAATATTCTATGAGTATTCCTTACAGAAATATTCATGGTTTATTCTTTTTTGGGGATATTTAGGAATTTAGGTAATATTCCAGGAAGATCCGGTGCTATCTGCAATAATTCGTTTGATGAATATTCGAGGTATTGCTACATATTTAGAGTGAAAGAAAATTGATGTTTCTGAACAGGAAACTACAATAAAATAATAACTGCTTTCACACATAGGTACCCCTTACATAAATAAGACTGATTGATGAATAGCAACAGCCTGTAATCCATAGATTCAAGTACTCCCCAATTAACAGAAGTACTCATAGGATGACTAATTACTGTTATTGTTCCACCTGCCTCAGAATCTCCCTCATAATCGACCGTTTAATACGTATTTAATTGGCGAAATAATTATTCCTCACATTTCTTCGCATTTACAGAAGCGACTCGACAAAAACCGCGAAATGCAAGTTATTAATCACTTTTTGCATGCTCAAGATGTATGCGATTATGATATCTGTAGGCAGCAATTAATCATTACAAATAAGATAGCGCTTATTGTTTCACAAGGTTGGTAATTATCAGCAGAACAATAATATCACATCAGTGTTGTTTGATATTTTTGAGCGATACGCTGGGTTGGAGCAGGTTGATTTATGTTGAGTCGTCTTATGACATTTTGTGATACAAGGGGTTACCTCGGTCATCTTTGTCTTTCTTGCATCTGGGGGATCGACATGTTGGAGAAAAAGCTCTGCTGAAATAATTGTTCTAGAACTTCAAATCCGAGGATATTTTTGGTTATTTTCTTTCATCAAGGAACTTTTTTCTGACGCTACAGAGGAGACAAATAAATTTGAGATAAGTTGACGTGAATTTTTGTGCATGCTTGTTTAAATTTTTCTTCAGAGTGTCACCCATTCAGATACTGAACCTGCCCAACTCTGATCGGCTTCAAGTCTTATCAAACTCACGCCTGTTTCTGAAAGACTGTTCAAGCCGTTATTCGACTGACAAACATTCAATTTGACGAATCGATTTGGGTTTCTGCTATGAATTGACTGATCATTTTGATTTGACATGAATTGATCCTGTAGCGAATCTATCGAACCAAAGATTATGAAACGAACCACACATTCTGTGAACTAAACCTCTTCAGAAAAATTTCAACGGCTATATCTACGAAACCCTCCAGCAGATCTCATCCTTTCTTCATCTCAGAGTCCACCTTGTCGTTTCAGGCCATTGGCAGCCCTAAATTCGAAAACTGAAGACATATTTTAGGATTCGCTAATTGACTCAGTGTACGATTTTCACTAATTGAGAGTATAACAAAACCGCAACACGGGTTTCGCCATACCAGGGCTTCATGAGGTGACGAGATAAACTAAGCTTATTGTTGCATTTGTCCGGAATAAATACCCACTTCCTAAAGGGTAGGAGGAATAGAAAAGAGGTATAAATCCAATTTTTAGAATATTTTGTTTCCGTTTTAATTTTTTAATTTCTTTTCACGCTCATTCTCGAGCATCTTATTTATTTTGTTATAATGAGTTTATAGTAGTTATAACTGAACACTTATTCTATTTAATGATACAAATAATGTTTAAGTCTCTTTCAAGTGAAATCGTCTCTTCGAGAGGTTTTTGTTCGAATTTTGAATAATATTGAATAAATATAATCCACACAATGTGTAACATGGTTTTTCGGTTCGTTTTACGAGGTTTGACAATTTTTGAGAAGAGGAATTAAAAATGTTAAACCTCATTCAGTGTTTCCTCCACCATAATAGGATATGAATGACGCGTGCCACATAATGAAATGGTATATAGGAAAAACCCCTCAGGACACAACGGTACAGAACCAACTCGCAAATGAATTCCGAAGACGTTAGGAGACAGACAACTGGCAATTTAGCAAGTATTTTGAAGGGGGCTGCGCCCGCGGAAAGCGACGTCTTGACATCTGGAAAACGGGCAAATATTTAATGAGTTGAGTGAATGCCTGAGCCCGTTTCTATTTGCCCGTCACTGGTGCCGAAGTGAACTAATCTGCGGGACCCGGTGGCTACGGAGAGTGCAAGGGAAGTTCTGTGTGTTAGACAGGTTAGGCGCCGCCCCGGGCTGTACCTTGGGGGTCCCCAGGAAGCGGTAGTGGAACTTCTTCCTGAAACAATTTGTATGAATTGTCGAGTCGGACAAATGGGGCACATTTTATGGAATGATATGATAGTGTCCTTTCGATGGTTTAGACGTTATTTACTTCTCTTCAACGATTTTATCGTAGTCAATCTGTATCATATCGTAGACAAAACAGACAATTTTCAACTGATTTTTGTAGCTATTATAAATACAATCCCGTACATTTAATTTTTTGTAACCATTGGCTTATCTTGTCTGCGACAATGCTATTTCTCAGAAAAATGTTTGAGGGTCGGAGGGGGGGAGGGATGGAGCTTAATTTTAGGGAGTGGGGGTTATAGTTGGAAAATGTGTATGGGATATTCATAAAACTACCTAATTGTTCTATAAAAAAGAATTTTTTCACCTTATTACCTTAGTTATGTTTTCTTATCAAACTTTTCTATCTTATCCGTTTCTTTCGGTTTCTTGTCTTATTCCTTCGTTTTTTCTATATTTTATCATCATCAATATTTTACATATTTTTTTCTCAGGTGCGCCGATGAATAGTCGACATTACAGAAACTTTGTGTAGCAGTAGAATCTACTGAAAATAAATGTTATGAATCCATTTGTATGATTCTTGGAGAACTTATATATTGACAAGAAATGAACAAAATCTTGATAACGTCAAGTAAATTATTTCTCCTTGAAACAATATTTCCTTTTTGAGCGCTCGTACTACTTACACGAGGGCTATATCATTTCGTCACGTTGTCTGTATTTATCGAATTTTGAGCTGAAAATGTGCCGTAAGCACGATAATTCTCGAACGGAACAACCTAGAGACTTGAAATTTTCAGTGTGGGTTCAGTTCCCGAATGCCTCGGTTAAGTTTGTTAATGGGCCAAATTTCACCAGGGGTTCCGTAAATATGGCCGTTCAAAGTTTTGTCCTTCTGATAACTTGGAAACTACAGATTTGATCGAGATGAAATTTTGCACTCAAATGGAGACTCTCAGATCGCATGACCAGAACCATAGAAACCATAGAAAGAGGTAACTTTTGAACGGAAACGCCTAGGGATTTAAAATGTTCAGGATAGGTGTAGATCTCGAATGTCGCGATGACGTTTATGTATGAGTAAAATTATACTAGGGGTTCCGTAAATATGGTCGTTTGAAATTTAGTTTTCTCGATAATTTCAAAACTACAGATTCGATCATGACGAAATTTTGTATATTAATGGAGAATGATATATTCAAGCTACATTTCTCCAGATCGCATGACCAGAACCATGGAAACCATAGAAAATCATAACTTACGAACGATAAGGCCTAGGGACTTGAAATTTTCAGAATAGGAGTGGATTTGAAATGTCGCGTTCACGTTCATCAATGAGCAGAACTATACTTGGGGTTCCGTAAATACGGTCGTTTGGAATTTAGTTTTCTCGATAATTTCGAAACTACGGATTCGATCGGGACAAAATTTTGTATTTCAATGAAGAATGATATATTCAAGCTACATTCTGTTCAGATCGCATGACCAGAACCATAGAAACCATAGAAAATGGTTACTTTTGAACGGAGATGCCTAGGGATTTGAAATTTTCGAGGTAGGTTTGGATCGCGAATGTCGCAGTCACTTTCATCAATGAGCAAAATATATTCAGGCGTTCCGTAAATATGACCTTTCAAAAAATTTTTTTCCTTATCATTTCGAAATTACTGATTGTATTCGAATTAAATTCTGCACATAACTGAAGAATAATGTATTCAAACTACGTGCCGAATTATGTCCAATACGCATTACCAAGACCATAGATACCATAGAGAATCTTATCGAAAATAAATTGTTCAGCTAAAGCACTGAAGTCTGGAGTTTCGCCTTAGTTTGAGAATTTTTTTGACTGCTGTCAAAAAATTTCAATTCGTTTCTGAAACTGGAAAATGCGAATCTACCTACAAGGTGGATGTTCGAGCGCCCGAAAGCTCCTGACTTCACGGCAGTGCTTTTCGTAATTTTTATTTTTGGAATTGATGTTTTTTCCTGTCTCATTGGTTTTTCTATTTTTTTCACCATATACAGGGTGATTATTGCCTTCTTCCCAACTAATAAATACACAGGAATTTTTTCCATTCACAGAAAGATTTCTTATTGGATATTTTCGAATTATCAGCTCTTCGACCCATTTACATTACAACACTTGAAAATAATAGTATATTATTTAATGAGGGGTAATGTAGGTCAAAACTCACGCAGATGAAAATTGCTGCACGAGCCGAAGGCGAGTGCTGTAATTCATCAAGTGAGTTATGACCATTACTGAAAGTTGAATACTGTTCTTCATCTACGACTATAACAATAAATACAAAGATACAAGTACAGTGAATGAACTACATTTAAAAATCTCAATAGTTACCTATAACAATGCATTATTTATGCTGATTGTGCTTCTCAGCATGGAGTAGAAAGTCCATAGGGGCGATGCTTTATATTTAGAGCTAAGTTCACTAAAATTTGCCGAGAGAACATTATCTGCAAACGATGACTTAATATTCTTACTGCTATACACCAATCATGAAAATTGTTGTATACACCTTCATATTTGTTTTGGGATTTTTCGGAAAATAAAGGTGTACATAATAACTCATCTTCACTATCTGAATTCATCTTTTCCAGCAAAACAATAATAATAATATAACAATAATAATTAGGTATCAACTTAATTTGAGAAAACGTCAAAATTATTTAAGTCTCCTTCCCTCAATACCAACCATGGACTGTTTCCTTTTGGCTAATCAGCTTGTTCAGAAGCACAGAGCCAGGGAGTTATAGCAGTGAGTTATTATAACTCACGGTGATTGTTTACAGATACTATTAATTGCTCAAAAGTAGTTGAATAATGAATATATAATTCTTTAGGTGTAGATCAAATTATTTTCAATACTTTTCTTGTACGAATATGAAACTGTGGAATCTTGTTGAGAGTGGAATAAGAATATTCATCAATTATATGAAGGACCTACTCAAGGTCAGGTGAAAACTATATTTATCTAACCCCTACGTTGGAAATTTCAAAAGTTCGGTGTGAAAATTCATGATTACGGCTCTGACTGAACAACCCCGTGCGGTACGGAACAGGGTGGCTGTGGAATGTTCGCAATAGCAAAGTGTGTTCGAGTTTGTTAAGGCCATAAGATTTATTATTGGAGAAGCTCGTTCGGGAAGAACAGAATGTAGAGGTAAGTGGAGCATAATGCACTTCATTATTCTGTAAATAGGTACCGATAATTTGACGATATTCTGTTTTTAGTGAGGTTTTCATATATTTTACCTTAACGGTATTGTGAAGAAAAAAAAACCTTGAACTCAACACAAAGATTCATTCATCATTATTAAGTAACTTTGTTTATTCCTTCTGTATTTCGAACATGCTCTTCATATTCAATAGACTTTCAAAGTTAAGGTGCAAGATGAGTTTTTCTCGTTTGAGTTATAGTATTGTGGCGGTTGTCCGCATGTCCGGCAGATGGCGTTAAACGCTGCGACACGTAGCAGTCTCTCGACGGAGCGTATCACTTCCGAAATGATTTTTCTCGAATGTTTTCCCCGATTTTTAGTTTTCGAAACTCATACGTTATATTCTTGAGATAGGCGGATAGTTATTGAATTCCGAACCAAATTTTATGGAATTAGTTCTTTGAGTTGGCTGCAACATATCAACACAAATTTATTTTTATATAAAAGAATTTTATATGTTTTATGGTATTTAATACATATGGGATATAGATAAAATAGAGTTTGAATGTTCTCTGCGGCTTCTCTTGATGGTCGAATTTTAGATTACTGTATCGTTTCAATGTAAATTTGCTAGATGTTGACTTTGCTGGCATCTACTGTTTGTGAACTTCGGTTCAAGAAACATGAGCCTTTTCGATATCAAAATGGGTAGGCTTCACACTTGAATTACACTAAAATCTCCACATCATTCAGGCATTGTTTAATAGAAACTGAAGAATAAATGAGAGTCAGTAGGAATCGTGATAGTTTTCCTGACGTGCTATTCCAATTTCCGATAAGAAAAATAGGTGGGTGTACACAATTCAAGCACATGTTCAATCGAAATTGAGTTATAAATTGAAACGAAAGATGTTGAACGAAACGAATTGAATTTAAAATGGCCCCACGTTGAGCGACAGTGAAACGATATAATGCTTTTATTCGCCCATTTCTGTTCGTCCACAGCGAAACACGCTTTCAAGTAGTCGCACATGCGCCAGTGTAATCGAAAATAATTATAAAAAAATTACGAAAAGCACTGCCGTGAAGTCAGGAGCTTTTGAGCGCTCGTACATCCACCTTGTAGGTAGATTCGCATATTCCCGTTTTAGAAATCGATTGAAGGAATTTTCGACAGCTGTAAAAAATATTATGAAACTGGACAAAATTTCGCACGTAGTTTGAATACATTATTTTTCAGCTAGGTGCAAAATTTCATTCCAATTCAATCAGTAGTTTCGAAACTATCAGGAAAAAATATTTTGAACGGCATATTTACGGAACCCCAAGTGGAATTTTGCTCATTGATGAACGTGACCGCGATATTCGCGATCCAAACCCATCCTGAAAATTTTAAGTTCCTAGGCCTTTCCGTTCAGAAGTTACAATTTTCTATGGTTTCTTTGGTTCTGGTCATGCCATCTGGACTAAATATTGCTTTAATATATCATTCTCGATTGAAATACAAAATTTCATCTCGATCGAATCCGTAGTTTCGAAATGATCAACAAAACAAAATTTCAAACAACCGTATTTACGGAACCCCTAGTATAATTCTGCTCATTGATGAACGTGAACGCGACATATCAGATCCACACCTATCCTGAAAATTTCAAGTCCCTAGGCCTTTCCGTTCGAAAGTTATGATTTTCTATGGTTCTGGTCATATGATCTGGAGAAATGTAGCTTGAATATATCATTGTCCATTAGTATACGAAATTTCGTCACGATCGAATTTTTAGTTTTGAAATTATCAAGAACACTAAATTTCAAACGACCATATTTACGGAACCCCTAGTATAATTTTGCTCATAGGTAAACGTGATCACGACATTTGAGATCCACACCTATCCTGAAAATTTTAAGTCCCTAGGCGTTTCCGTTCAAAAGTTACAATTTTCTATGGTTTCTATGGTTCTGGTCATGTGATCTGGACAAAATTTCACATGCAGCTTGAACACCTCATTCTCCATTTGAGTGCAAAATTTCATCTCGATCGAATCTGTAGTTTCCAAGTAATCAGGGAAACAAAACTTTGAACGGCCATATTTACGGAACCCCTGGTGAAATTTGGCCCATTAACAAACTTAACTGAGGCATTCAGGAACTGAACCCACACTGAAAATTTCAAGTCCCTAGGTTGTTCCGTTCGAGAGTTATCGTGCTCACAGACGGACGGACAGACTCGAATTTTCCGACGGATTCATCATCAGTGAGTTGAACATAGTCGATTGAGACCATTTTCGGCTCAAAATTCGAAAAATACAGACATCGTGACGAAATGATATAGCCCTCGTGTAAGTAGTACGAGCGCTCAATTATTTTCACGCAAGCTCAAAACAATAACAGGGCGTGGAACTGTTCCTGGCAGGGAAACACAGAGGTTCTTTGAATTATATATAATTTTGATGTTCGCTTAGACCTACATGATTTGAAATTCGATTTCATTGAAATCTCAAACATCTCATTTAGAGAAGACTGGAAGTTGTCTCAGAGGGTAATAATTTTATTTCAATTGCAAAAAATATTCAATAAATTCTAGAAATTTTACAAACTCTCGCTGAATTGAGAGTTTCAAAATTATTCAGGAAACATTACAGCTCTATTGACAGCTAAAAGTTGTAGGACTCTTCTATTGAAATCTTTGATGGATGTTCCTGATGATGCGCAAGGCAACAGTAAGGGTAAAAACATAGTGAAGTATCGCCTCAAGCATCGAAAACAAATACATGTAACTATACTAAACCGTTCATAGTACAGCATTGAACATCGCTCAAACCCAGGCATCGAACATCGCCGCTGCCAGGGAATCAAATCGACTTGATTTTCAAGAAACGAGACTTATGATTGATGCTAGCCATACTGTGCTCTAGCCAGTGTCGTGGTTAAGTTAGGGTAAAAACGTAGTGAAGTGAGAAGAGGAGAATATTTGTTTGTATTCAAATGGATAAGGAAAAATTGATAAGGGAAAGATTTTTTCGGCCTGCAATATGGAATAAAAGAAATAGGAAACATCACAACAGATATGTGTTGGATGAAGCATAGAACGAAATAAGCAATATAACAAATATATCAGGTAAGGTACAGAAACAATATGAATAAAACATAAAGCCAATATTATAGCAATCTCTCTTATATTTTTGTCCGATAAAAAAATTTTATATTCTATTAACTGGGTGCAACAAAATATAAGTCTCAACGTACTACGTTGAGGCTTACGATAATTTGGCAAAAAGGTATCGATATAAGAAAACATATTTTATATTTCAACCAATACTTTCTATTTCCAACAGCCCACTACGACTCTGGATTCATCATTCTTATTACAATTGCTTTTATAGATGCTCCACTATGTACCCTCTGATGCCTGGATTGAGGCGATGCTTCTTTATGTTTTTACCCTAAAGAACAATTTGAGTCTAGGGGAAGATGGCGTTCTAGGTAGAGTCGCAACAGCAAGTCAGAAATGTTTCATAGGTGGAAACAATGCTACACAAATCTGTCTCTGATTTTTGTCCCAGAACGGGTATTGTCTTTCCAGTTTCGCCCCAGTGTAAGCGAGGTTGTCTTTGGCTTCTAATCCCAAGAAAAAAAGTAGTCTCTGGTTTCAGAATTATCATCCCGTCCCTCGGATCTCTACAGGTTTATGATGAACATATACGACGTATTCTTTGAAGCACTAGAAGGTATACATCAACGAGCAGCAGCCAAGTAAGGGTCAACAAATCGAATGAAGAAACTGAAATCTAATCAACCGTACAATCATTCGTCATTGAAATCTGGTTGGGATGGTTAGAAAGAGTTAACGTTCAACCTTTAACCTTAAAGTTCATGAAATTCCTTTTTCCTGGCAAATATATCATGGTCAACGACCGCAGCAGAAAAAAGGCCCTATTCTCGCGATTCGCGAAAATTGTCTTCGGCGCTTCTTTCCCCACTTCAGATCGCAGAACTTCATGAATTCGAAGGAGTCCATAAACCGACGGGACAATTGAACCGTTACACAATTCGCACCCGACGTAGAATAAGGAAACAACTCACACACAATTATGGATGGTTTTGATAAATTGTGCCGAGATGATTATGTAGCTCAATATGGATCAATTTTAGTTGAAATTATTTTATCTGAAAATAAATTATTGGAAATAATTGGGCACAGTTCGTTGCTCTAATCAACTGCATGACATGTACAAGGCACAACCTATTGAATTTGCATTCCATTCAATACACCGTCAGTCATGCCAGGCCACAGCGACGCACTCGCGACAACCTGAACGTTTCCTATCTAAACGTCGACCACATGATTAATCGTATGAACTACATTTAACTGACGATATCAGACCTCGGGATATTTCACATTGTTGTCCTGTCATAATGTCTCGGCTATCAATTTTATCGACGGCTTTATCGAATTCATTTGATGAAATTTTTGTCTTAGCAAACTCACAATGATGTTTCTTGTGTGGTCCTGTTCTGGACAGGTTGACAATACCTGGTCTAATTGATGATACCACAGGTTTTTTCCCTGTAATCGATCGGCTCCGTTCCGTTGTTGCATGCTTATCTGGTAATTGAATTCGTTGTTGATGATGGTTTTACATGGGGGGGTTCCTTCGTTTCCATTTGTGATTCGAGTATCTGATGTAACTAGATAGCGGTACTACGCATCACGCAGAAGAAGGCTAAATACAACTGAAACCTTGAAAATAATTCTTGACGAAGGAAAAACCAGGCGCGTCGTGGTTGTGTAAAAAAATCGATATCATCTCGCCCAAATGTCTGTAATTTTAGAATTTTGACACGAGGATGGTCTTCATCGATAGAGCTGCATTTATAATCAATTCCCAGACCGAGTGGCGACACGCAAGCTGAGCAGATGGAATTGTATGTTATCATTCGAAACGAGATCAGAGTCTTCCTTCTGTCCGTCCGTCCGTCCGGCGTAGCACGATAACTCTCGAACGGAACAACCTAGAGAGTTGAAATTTTCAGTGTAGGTTTAGATCCCAAATGTCTCGGTTGAGTTCGTTAATGGGCAGAATTCCACCAGGGGTTCCGTAGATATGGCTGTTCGAAATTTAGTTCTCCTGATTACTTCGAAAGAAAAAATTCGATCGAGATGAAATTCTGCACTCAAATGGAGAATGAGGTGTTCAAGCTACATGTAAAATTTTGTTCAGATCGCATGACCAGAACCATAGAAACCATAGAAAATTGTAACTTTTGAACGGAAACGCCTAGGGACTTGAAGTTTTCAGGATAGGTGTGGATCTCGAATATCGTGATGACGTTTATCTATGAGCAAAATTATGCTAGGAGAATGATCTATTCATCATACATTTTTCCAGATCGCATAACCAGAACCATAGAAATCATAGAAAATCATTACTTCCTTCCTTAACAAGAAGGCCTAGGGACTTGAAATTTTCAGGATAGGTGGGGATCTGAAATGTCGCGTTCACGTTTAACAATGTGCAGAATTATACTAGGGGTTCCGTAAATACGGTCGTTTGAAATTTAGTTTTCCCGATAGTTTCGAAACTACGGATTGGATCGAGACAAAATTTTGTATTTTAATGAAGAATGATATATTCAAGCTACATTTTGTTCAGATCGCATTACCAGAACCATAGAAAACATAGCAAATTATAACTTTCGAACGGAAAGGCCTAGGAACTTGAAATTTTCAGGGTAGGTTTGGATCGCGAATGTCACAGTCACGTTCATTAATGAGCCAAATTAGACAAGGCGTTCCGTAAACATGGCCGTTCAAAATATTTTTTTCCCGATCATTTCGAAACAACTGATTGGATTCGAATGAAATTCTTCACATAGCTGAAGAATAATGTATTCAAACTACGTGCCAAATTTTGTCCAGATCGCATTACCAAGACCATAGATTCCATAGAGAATTCTAGCGAATTATCGAAAAAAAATTGGTCTGCTAAAGCACTGGAATCTGGAGCTTCGCCTTAGTTTGAGAATTTTTTTGACAGCCAATCAAAAAAATTTCTATTTGTTTCTGAAACTGGAAAATGCGAATCTACCTACAAGGTGGATATACGAGCGCTCAAAAGCTCCTGACTTCACGGCAGTGCTTTTCGAAATTTTTTTAAGGTCAATTTTTATTCGAGTATTTTGTAGCCCTAGTTTTAGTAGGGAATTCGTTCAATAAAGGGTGTTTATGTTGTTTGGATGCTGAATTTATTACCCTCTCTCTGGAATCAAGTTTATTCGGGTCCTTTTCATCAGATGGTCACGATCTTGATCGACGTTTATTTACAAGGGTTTTGGAAATACTTTTCATATTTCAATTTCATTTCATACCAGGACAGTACAGTATGCTTAGACGAGCAAATGAGTGCAGAGCAAAACATGAAGGCTCAACCCATTTTTGTGGGGTTATAATTATTCGATTCTCTTTGAGCGCTCGTACTACTTACACGAGGGCTATATCATTTCGTCACGATGTCTGTATTTTTAGAATT
Source organism: Aphidecta obliterata (assembly GCA_963966015.1). NCBI lineage: Eukaryota > Metazoa > Arthropoda > Insecta > Coleoptera > Coccinellidae > Aphidecta > Aphidecta obliterata. The sequence goes on along the minus strand of OZ014435.1, from coordinate 12,627,807 downwards.
TTGAGCCGAAAGTGGTCTCAATTGACTATGCTCAACTCACTGATGATGAATCCGTCGAAAAATTCCAGTCTGTCCGTCCGTCCGGCCGGCCCTAAGCACGATAACTCTCGAACGGAACAACCTATAGACTTGAAATGTTTACTGTGAGTTCAGTTCCCGAATGCCTCGGTTAAGTTCGTTAATGGGCCAAATTCCACTAGGGGTTCCGTAAATATGGCCGTTCAAAGTCTTGTTCTCCTGATTACTTGAAAACTACAGATTTGATCGTTATGAAATTTTGTATACTAATGGAGAATGATATATTCAAGCTACATTTCCCCAGATCGCATGACCGCTTGAAACCATAGAAAATCATAACTTTCGAACGAAATGGGAATTGAAATTTTCAGTATAGGTGTGGATCGGAATTGTCGCGTTCACGTTCATCAATGAGCAGAATTATACTAGGGGTTCCGTAAATACGGTCGTTTGAAATTTAGTTTTCTCGATAATTTCGAAACTACAGATTCGATCGAGATAAAAATTTGGAACTTCAATCAAGAATGATATATTAAAGCAACTACTGATTGGATTGGAATGAAATTTTACACCTAGCTGAAAAATAATGTATTCAAACTACATGCAAAATTTTGTTCAAATCGCATCACCAATACCATAGAAACCGTAGAAAAATCTAGCGAATTATCGAAAAAAAATTTGATCAGCTGAAGCACTGACACGAAGTCTGGAGTTTCGCCTAAGTTTGAGAACTTTTTTGACAGCTGTCGAAAATTCCTTCAATTGATTTCTAAAACTGGAAAATGCGAATCAACCAACAAGGTGGATGTACGAGCGCTCAAAAGCTCCTGACTTCACGGCAGTGCTTTTATATTTTTTTAATTTTGATCATTTGATCATCTCTGAAACAGATATGCCTTTTTCATCTTCCTGGCATTTCTTCCTCATGGAAATTATCACCACAATGGGTACCAAACGTGAATTATCCCACCAAGTATTAAATTAGCTTATTCTGAACGAACTCAATGCTCAATTCCAAATCGAACAAAAACAGGAAGAAACCACTCACACCCCGTGAGAGCCTGTCTATCCCTCCGTCGCTCCTCCGTTGGAACCGCGTTTGTGCTGCCATTCAAAGAGACGGGAACGGGAGGTCTGATCGCTCCACGAAATTCCCTAGACAAGAATTCAGTTTCAACCTGACTGACAGGGTACGACAGCCCGAGCTCAATGCAAATTGAATGGCGGAATTGTTACACAATATTACGCATTCTTTTCTGGACGCGGACGCCCGTCCCGGCCGCCATCAGTCATCCTAATGGATTCGGCAAGGCCGATGCTGGATGGTGTCGAAGTGGATTATGGTGGAGTGGCTGTGTTTTCGTCGGTTAATGCTGCAGCTACACCCGAACAATTCACTGAACTTTCGAATGTCGACATGAACGTTCAGGTGATAGGAAAGACTTATCGGTGTGGTAATGTTGCACGATTCGAAGGATTTTTGGATACACAGGTCCGGCAAGGACGCAATTGGGAAGAAATGCATATGGAAAGTCTATATTTACGACAATACTATCTCCTTTTCTTTTTCCAAACCAATTCAAACTCTAATCAGAAATAAGAGAGGTGCGAACACCGACGGAACGTGACAGCACTAACCTATGTGGTAAATGCTTTTGTGCTTTCTTAGTGGGGTTGATGCTTGCAAATCAGCTACCGTGAGACGAAATATACATAACATCCGTTTCCCCATCAGGAAGCGCGTTTTAAGATTGCAACACCTTGCTGAAAAACATTGGAAAATAATGCAAATGAATTATTCAAAAGAAAAAATCTTCGATATACAGGTTGTTTTCAAGGTGAGGCTTTTTTTTTTACAGAGTGCTAGAACTCATCAAAAGAGATCATTTCGCTGGAAGTTGATCATATAAAATATCCTGTAATATCTGGGAATAAAAATACTCAATCTTAAATTCGGTTACCTATCTCGGAAAAGAGCATACATTGCTTTACTCTGTATCATCAACGGATGTCATTAATTTTGGAACCGTGTGATCGAGGATTGGTACCTAAACCCTAAGCCATAGATAAGGAATTAGTATATGCGAGGCATACATCGATTACTTTGTATCCCTCGTTGAGGACGGATGTTATGGCTAGACCGTGTCGAATGTGCTAAACGAGCCAAGATAAGGCCAATAAGGGGAAAAGAAGCAACGTGGGTTGACCATGAGAAAATTTGGCAGAAAGAATTAAAGAGCGTGGGTGTCCCCAAGCCATGGAATTGAGAGGCACTACGAAAAATGTCAACCAAGAAATTAGGTTTTTGAAGGGGGAAACAGTCTACCTTTGGGGGACTCAGAAAGAGTTAGAGTCAGTTGTTTGCCAGTCAAGGACGGAGAGTTAGTTGTCTGTCAGCGGGGGATGGTAGCGGGAGTTTAATTGGCGGTAAGGTTAGAAATCGTACGGAGATTGAGCGCGTATTCGTTACGGGAGTGCGAAAAAGATTCACTTTCGGAGTGAGTGAATTTGGTTTCAAGTAGAGGGATTAGGTGGCTTGCAGATCAAGGTAGGAAAGTTTAGATCAAAGTATCAACCCCTATAAAATGTTGTGTTGTAATCCCAATATTAGTGATAACTCGACACTCGACCCGAAATTGATTCGATGTGTTTCTATGTAAGGAATGTGAATAATCGTAGTATTGATATTGCATCGAGTCAGTCGATCCCCTCGTAAGCTTAGATTATTAGGTTTGCATGAAGTAAGGAGAGTAGGAGTTAAATTGTCTGATTGAATTTAATTATGATCATGCGAATTATGTGAATTGGTGATGGTTGTTTTTTTTTGTTTTGCGAAAAGCTCGATTTTGTTCATACATTTTACTGTCATTTGTTCCTAAATATAATATGTTGTTTTGAATTTTTGGGTTTTCTTTCCTGAATACCTGCTCCTCAGAACGGCCTAAACGAAAGACTTCCTCTTCTTACAGGAAGCACGAACTTAATTATATAGTAACAGTGGTTGAAAATATAAAATAATACTCCAACAATCCAACATAACAAATAGTATCATTACAAATGGAACCTTCATCGTATTATTACAATTCAATTTGAAAAAAGTGCAATAAAATCTTAGGCATCATCATCTTGATACGACTCTGGATCGTGTTATCTCAACTGCCATGTGCCTTCCCTCATAATGTAAATTAAGTGCTCGACTTCCTTCGCAATCTTTTCTAGGCACTACAATTTATCCCAAATTTCTGTATTCTCTTTCTACTTTTCATTAGGACATTTTCCTGAACGGTATAATTTGTAATGTTCAAACTGAAGAGTGGAAAAAGGTCCTATCTAAAAAAAATTGAGAAAAGCACTGCCGTGGAGGCAGGAGCTTTTGAGCGCTCGTACATGCACCTTGTAGGTAGATTCGCATTTTCCAGTTTTAGAAATCAATTGAAGGAATTTTCGACAGATGTCACAAAAATTCTGAAACTTAGGCGAAACTCCAGACTTCTTGTCAGTGCTTTAGGTGACCAATTTTTTTTCGATAATTCGCTAGAATTTTCTGCGATATCTATGGTCTTGGTGGTGCGATCTGGACAAAATTTGGCACGTAGTTTGAATACATTATTCCTAAGCTAGGAGCACAATTTCATCCCAATTCAATCAGTAGTTTCGATATTATCAGGAAAAAAATATTTTGAACAGCCATATTTACGGAATCCCTAGTCTAATTTTGCTCATTGATGAACGTGGTCGCGATATTCGCGATCCAAACCCACCCTGAAAATTTCAAGTTCCTAGGCCTTTCCCTTCGGAAGTTATAATTTTCTATGGTTTCTATGGTTCTGGTGATGCGATCTGGACAAAATTTTGCTTTGATATATCATTCTCGATTAAAATACAAAACTATATCTCGATTGAATCCGTAGTTTCGAAATTATCGAGAAAACTAAATTTCAAACGACCGTATTTACGGAACCCCTAGTATAATCCTGCTCATTGATAAACGTGAACGCGACATTTCAGATCCACACCTATCCTGAAAATTTCAAGTCCCTAGGCCTTTCCGTTCGAAAGTTATGATTTTTTATGGTTTCTATGGTTCTGGTCATGTGATCTCGACAAAATTTCACATGTAGCTTGAACAGCTCATTCTCCATTTGAGTGCAAAATTTCAGCTCAATCCAATCTGTTATTTTCAAGTAATCATGGGAACAAAACTTTGAACGGCCATATTTACAGAACCCCTGGTGGAATTTGGCCCATTAACGAACTTAGCCGAGGCATTCGGGAACTGAACCCACACTGAAAATTTTAAGTCTCTAGGTTGTTCTGTTCGAGAGTTATCGTGCTTACGGACGGCCGGACGGACTGACTCAAATTTTCCGACGGATTCGTGATCAGTGAGTCGAACATAGTCGATTGAGACTATTTTCGACTCAAAATTCGAGAAATACAGACATCGTGACGAAACGATATAGCCCTTGTGTAAGTTGTACGAGCGCTCAAAAACAGGAAGTTTCCAAACTCATCGATAAAATTGATCCAAATTGTTTACAGAAATTGTTTGAAAGGCCATTTGGTTTGATTTGCACAAAACCTTGCCCGGGGTAATGATGGGAGGGTATCTGCGTGTAACATCCGTTTTACATGCAGCAACTATTACATCAATTTGCTCACGGAATGATGTCACAAGTATTTTCAGTGCTTAGATCTTTCGCTTAGATCTTTCGCACCACTCACCTCACCGTAATAATACACCAATGTTTTCCAAAAGAAGAAATCACAGGGGTTGGGACCAGAAAATTACAAAAATCATATGCATCATAGATGATTTCCCTTAAACTGAGCTCAGACCGCTGGCAATATCTACACATTTAGATATCAACACGAACCTAAGTCAGATCCGGGCTGGGAATTTCTCAGATTCGCGGGTAAATTTGATTTCGAAATACTCGGCCCTGGTGAATATTTTATATAAACGATGAGTTCTATTGCTGGTCAAAAAAAAAGCCTCTCCTTTGAAAACAACTTGTATATCTTTGCGGACCCATGTTCATTACGACTTTCCTGCTAATTTCGTTTCATACTATAGATCACATCTTTTAATATTTCACACTATCGTCTTGGCACCCTGTATATCGAATAAGAAATCTCCCAAATAGCATACGAACTTGGGTCACGAGCTGAACCCGAAGCGGAAACGGAACAGCCCAGCGACATTCGCACGAAAACGCCAGAAACCCTCTTCAGTCCCTTTGTATTAATTTGAATATAAACGAAATGCGTGCAAATGACATAAAAGTTAAACGACAAAGCGAAATCTAAGGTGAAGGGCGAGAACAATATGGAGAACGGCGAGTCCCGAAGACGGAAATTCGAGTAACGAGTGGATCGCGTGTCCGGAAGAACATCGATACCCACTAAAAACGTGCACTTCTGGTGGAAATTTCATTTACCCTCGCGAATTTTCAGTATGGGACGCCCGAAGACAGGGGGAAAGAAGGCAGATTGCTATTTAATTTTTTGCCATTTGAGTCACTGATGAAGGAAATTGAAGATAAAGTTGAATATATTATTATAAAATTACGAAAAGCACTGCCGTGAAGGCAGGAGCTTTTGAGCGCTCGTACATGCACCTTGTAGGTAGATTCGCATTTTCCAGTTTCAGAAATCAATTGAAGGAATTTTTGACAGCTGTCAAAAAAATTCTGAAACTTAGGCGAAACTCCAGACTTCATGTCGGTGCTTCAGCTAATCAATTTTTTTCCGATAATTCCCTAGAATTTTTCGCGGTATCTATGGTCTTGGTGATGCGATCTGGACAAAATTTTGCAAGTAGTTTGAATACATTATTCCTCAGCTAGGTGCATAATTTCATTCCAATCCGATCAGTAGTTTCGAAACTATCAGGAAAAAAATATTTTGAACGGCCATATTTACGGAACCCCTAGTCTAATTCTGCTCATTGATGAACGTGACCGTGAAATTTGCGATCCAAACCCACCCTGAAAATTTCAAGTTCCTAGGCCTTTCCGTTCAAAAGTTACGATATTCTATGGTTTCTATGGTTCTGGTCATGCGATCTGGACAAAATATTGCTTCAATATATCATTCTCGATTAAAATACAAAATTTCATCTCGATCGAATCCGTAGTTTCGAATTTATCGAGAAAACAAAATTTCGAACGACCGTATTTACGGAATCCCTTGTATAATGTTGCTCATAGATGAACGTGATCACAACATTCGAGATTCACACCCATCCTAGAAATTTCAAGTCCCTAGGCGTTTCCGTTCAAAAGTTACAATTTTCTATGATTTCTATGGTTCTGGTCATGCGATCTGGACAAAATTTCACATGTAGCTTGAACTCTCTAGGTTGTTCCGTTCGAGAGTTATCGTGCTTACGGCCGGCCGGACGACCGGACGGACAGACTCGAATTTTCCGACGGATTCGTCATCAGTGAGTCGAAAATAGTCGATTGAGACCATTTTCGGCTCAAAATTCGAAAAATACAAACATCGTGACGAAATGATATAGCCCTCGTGTAAGTAGTACGAGCGCTCAATAACTGTGGTGGACTAAGAGAAGGAGGCCGAGAGGGCAAACCCCGACCTGGAGGCCTCGAACAAAATGTTTTTTCAAATCCAAAATCTTCCATCAAGTCAAGTGTAGTGAAAAAGTTGCTACATCTCAAATAAATGTTTCACGAGAAATGGAGTAACTTTTTTTTTTCAACTTCCAATATCTTCGATTTTTCAGAATCAATCGATTCAAGTGTAGTTAAGAAGTTCCTACATCTCAACTAAATGAATTTTTTAATATTTCCTTAATGCATGGAATCAGCCGTTTGACCAGAAATGGAGTAAATTTTCATGCTACATCTCGAATAAATGAAGAGAGAGAGAGAGAAATCAACTTTATTGATCTTGCAATCAAATGGCTATCGACCGCAGTCTTCCAGCCAAGAAAAGAATGAATTTTTCAATATGTACCTAATGCATGAAATCGGTCGTTTCACGAGAAATGGATTAACTTTTTTTCAACTTCCAATATCTTCGATTTGGCTGAATCGATCTATTCAAGTGCAGTGAAAAAGTTACTACATCTCCACTAAATTAATTCTTCAATATTTACCTAATGCATGAAATCGGCCGTTTCACCAGAAATGGTGCTAGAGCCAATTTAAAATTAAGGGTATTCGAAATGAACACATCGTAGGGATATTCCACAAAATAAGTATTTTCAAGAATATGATGACTTCATTGAAAAAACGTATTTTTTCCTGCAGAACATTCACAGATATACTAGGAACTTCTGACTCATCAGCATGTATTAAAAACTTCTTTTCCCGATCATTCAGTACTTTTCTTGATAAACTCATTGCTGCCCAACGAGATGAGCCATATTATTGCCGCAACAATCGACAATGATTAGCATCTACTCAATTCATACCGCCTCGGTGCCTCCAGATCCGCAAAACTGACAGATAGACGGACCTAATGCCTCGGCCTGTATACAAAATCCAGATATTTTATTCATTAATAATACATTTCTGGTACATTGTCCATCGTAAACGTGCACGAGACTTTTCCACTACTTAGTACATTAGTTAGAAATACTGACAGCCATTGAATAGAGCCCTGATCACGTTGACTGGCGTCTGAATGAGGCCTCATGACGTCATCGACGTGCACGATGTTGAATTCAGAACAAAACGTCAGAAGGATACGATGTTGTTACGTTCGGGTCAGGATCTTCATGAGAAAATTCTTCGAAGGTATTGTCAGCAGAAAGAAATAACTTATTCGGAGTTGGAATTTTCTCACTGATCCTGGCCATGAACATTCACTGTGATTTTGGTTTATTATTTCAAATTATAAATTTCCAGAATCTTCCATCTTTCCCAGTATCAACAATGAAGGTACCGATATTTCACAATATTTTCATATGAAATTCGAGATTTCAGGTTTTGACCAATCATATTGACTTATGGAAACGACATTTTATTTTTTTAAACTTCTGAAGATGAAATAACAGGATTATTATCAAGATTCTCAACACCAGATCAGAAAAAGCCCATTTGTCTTTCCACGTGCTGGAAAACTGAATTTCTTTAAAACTCACTTCATCGATGCCCCATATTACACAAAATTTCAACAGGATATGGCGAATAGTTTCTGAGATACCGAAGTTTTAGAAATTATTTTTTATAATTCTTCTGGTGATACAATCCTCAAGAAATTTAACATTCGTCAAATTATTCAACAACTTACGGTCTTTCTTGAATTATCGAAAAAAAAGTCATTTTAAGATTCTTATAAAACTTGCATCATGATTATCCTCATTGTCATTGATAAAGAATTCAAAGTACCGAATAGATCAACAGATACCACCCAGTCGACGACGATTCCTGATTTTCAGCAAGTCATTCTCGGTTCCGTGGACCCTACTGTGCTTCTGTCTGATTTTCCAACATGGGTGCTAGAATACTGCTTAGTAATCCTCGACAAGTATCGGCTAACACCAGCGGCCATGCTGGCTGTCACTCATATCACAGCTCAACTAACCCTGTCATTGATGTCAAAAGATTTTGTTAGGTCTTTCGATCTCCATCTTTTGTCGGATGAAGGAGATTTAGAGAAGGGTAGGAATTAAAGTTCTACGAATCTGAGAGCATTGCAATATGGTGGTGAAAGAATATATGTAAGAAGATATTTTTTTAATTTTATTGTATTTCAATTCATGACTCATTCTAAATGTCTGTGTTTATGGAATTTCGAGCCGAAAATGGTCTCAATCGACAAGGTTCGACTCACTGATGACGAATCCGTATAAAAATTCGAGTCTGTCCGTGCGGCCGTACACACGATAACTCTCGAACGGAACGATCCAGAAACTTGAAATTTTCAGGGATGGTTCGAATCTTGAATGCCGCGGTTGAGTTGGTTATTGGACCAATTTCGACCAGAGGTTCCGTGAATATGGCCGTTCGAAATTTTGTTTTCCTGATAACTTTGAAACTACTGATTCGACCGGAATGTAATTTTGCACTCAAATGGAGAGTGACGTGTTCAAGCTACGCGAACTTTCGAACGGCAAGGCGCAGGGCCTTGAAATTTTCAGAATAGGTGTGGATCTTGGATGTCGCGGACACGTTTATCAATGAGCAAAATCAGTGTAGGGGTTTCGTGAATATGGCCGTTCGAAATATTTTTTTCCTGATAATTACCAAACTACAGATTGGATTGGAAATTTTGCACTTAAATGAAGAATAATGCACTCAAACTAAGTGCGTAATTTTGTCCAGATCGCATTACCAAGACCATAGATACAGTAGAAAATTCCAGCGAATTATCGAAAAAAAAATTGGTTACCTAAAGCACTGACGTAAGACTGGAGTTTCGCCTTAGTTTGAAAATTGACAGCTGTCAATAATTACTTCAATTGGTTTCTAAAACTGGAAAATGCGAATCTACTTGGTGGACGAACGAGCACTCTAATGCTTCTGACTTCATGGTAGTGCTTTTTATACTTTTTTTTCCAAGTTTCATAAATTAATGAAATCGATAAACTCATATCAAATTTCGTATTTTCTTCTTTTATTCATCAAGGGGGTCTTTTATGTAAACGAAAGCTCTTAGGCCTTTCTCATAAATTTACACAAATGAGAAAAAAACTCACAACTTTGTTCCTATTCATCTTGTTGCACATTATTTTGCTTTTTTCGTATTTTTGATTCAATATTCTATCAGAACAAAACATGGTGATGGTACATGCCCACATCCAAAGTTGAAACAAACGGAAAAATTTCAAAATACGAAGATTGAAGTTCTAATAAAATTTGGAATAGGGGTTGCATGTTTCACCCCTTTGAGAGATCCCCAAAAGGAAATTAGAGGTAGCCTTCTTAGTCGTGAAACATGCCAAAAAAATGCCATTTCTTCAACTCTTCAGCACTTTCGAGAAAAAAAACATTAATAATTTTTGAAAGCTTGTAACTTTTTGAGGAAAGGCCTGAGAGCTTTTGTTAACCTAAAAAGTTGAATAAACCAGCTTTTCAAGAAAAGCTGGATTCCAACGTATTCAATTCTGGAGATCAGGTAGGCCATTTATGGGTGTCTCCTTGCCCTATATTTATAACGATTCGGATAAACTTCTTCTGAGTAGCAACTGATGTTCTTGTCTAATTTGTAAAGGACATTTAGTAGTGGTAATATTCTTCAGTAAATTCATCAATATTGATTGAAAAGTGAAACGAAGAAAACCAGAGAAACATTAATATTTGTCATTATGAATGCATTCGACAGTAACCTATTTACTATTTTCAACAAATAATAACCCCGCGCCGGGCGAAGTCCCTCGAAGGATTTGGTAGATATATCATATATCTGATTTGTTTTCTCAATAATTCAAAAAATACCGTTACGATAAATGAAAACTTTGTAGTTGTATTGTATCTTAGAAGAATGAAGAAAAAATCTCTTTTGCCTACTTAGGTATCTCTGTAACTTTTCGCCATATCCTGCTGATTTTTTTTTTCATATATGGAACATCAATAAAATGAGTTATGAGAAAATTCAGTTCTTTAGCGATTCTACGTGAAAATAAACTCAAGTTTTTCTGATCAGGTGTTCGGAATATCTCATATTCGGTGATTCCATCTCTTGGAGTTTATAAATATATAATCAAATTGATTGTCACATTGGCGTTTCCGGTTAGTTTCATGATCTTTGGCTCTGGCGATGAATTTGAACAAACGCTCAAAATCTTCTGATTTCACGTCAGGGATTTTACATTTTTTGAGCGCTCGTACTACTTACACGAGGGCTATATCATTTCGTCACGATGTCTGTATTTTTCGAAGTTCGAGCCGAAAATGGTCTCAATCGACTATGTTCGACTCACTGATGACGAATCCGTCGGAAAATTCGAGTCTGTCCGTCCGTCCGGCCGTCCGTCCGTAAGCAGGATAACTCTCGAACGGAACAACCTAGAGACTTGAAATTTTCAGTGTGGGTTCAATTCCCGAATGCCTCGGACAAGTTCGTTAATGGGCCAAATTCCACCAGGGGTTCCGTGAATTTGGCCGTTCAAAGTATTGTTCGCCTGATTACTCAAAAACTACAGGATTGATCGAGATGAAATTTTGCACTCAAATGGAGAATGAGGTGTTCAAGCTACAAGTGAAATTGTCCAGATCGCATGACCAGAACCATAGAAACCGTAGAAAAATGTAACTTTTGAACGGAAACGCCTAGAGGCTTGAAATTTTCGGGATAGGTGTGGATCTCGAATGTCGTGATCACGTTCATCTATGAGCAAAATTATACCAGGGGTTCCGTAAATATGGTCGTTTGAAATTTAGTTTTCTTGATAACTTCAAAACTACAGATTCGATCGTGACGAAATTTTGTATACTTATGGAGAATGATATATTCAAGCTACATTTCTCCAGATCGCATGACCAGAACCATAGAAACCGTAGAAAAATGTAACTTTTGAACGGAAACGCCTAGGGGCTTGAAATTTCCGGGATAGGTGTGGATCTCGAATGTCGTGATCACGTTCATTTATGAGCAAAATTATACCAGGGGTTCCGTAAATATGGTCGTTTGAAATTTGGTTTTCTTGATAACTTCAAAACTACAGATTCGATCGTGACGAAATTTTGTATACCTATGGAGAATGATATATTCAAGCTACATTTCTCCAGATCACATGACCAGAACCATAGGAACCATAGAAAATAATAACTTTCGAACGGAAAGGTCTAGGGAGTTGAAATTTTAAGGATAGGTGTGGATCTAAAATGTCGCGTTCACGTTTATCAATTAGCAGAATTATACTAGGGGTTCCGTAAATACGCTCGTTTGAAATTTTGTTTTCTCGATAATTTCGGAACTACGGATTCGATCGAGATGAAATTTTGTATTTTAATCGAGAATGATATATTTAATTAATATTTTGTCCAGATCGCATGACCAGAACCATAGAAACCATAGAAAATTGTAACTTTTGAACGGAAAGGCTTCGGAACTTGAAATTTTCAGGGTGGGTTTGGATCGCAAATATCGCGGTCACGTTCATCAATGAGCAAAATTAGACTAGGGGTTCCGTAAATATGGCCGTTCAGAATATTTTTTTCCGGTTAGTTTCGAAACTACCGATTGGATTGGACTGAAATTTTGCACCTAGCTGAGGAATAATGTATTCAAACCACATGCGAAATTTTGTCAAAATGGAATCACCAAGACCATAGATAAAAAAAATTGGTCAGCTGAAGCACTGACATGAAGTCTGGAGTTTCGCCTGAGTTTCAGAATTTTTTTGACAGCTGTCGAAAATTCCTTCAATTGATTTCTGAAACTGAAAAATGCGAATCTACCTACAAGGTGGATGTACGAGCGCTCAAAAGCTCCTGACTTCACGGCAGTGCTTTTCGTAATTTTTTCAGTATTAATCCTTTGGAACCGTCAGGAACGAAAAATTTGAACTCTTCCTGAACATTTCACAGTTATTTTTTGGGTTGTGTAATCGAATAGAAGTATTCATTCGGTCTGCGTCTCCCGTCCAGAGATTGTCTCAAAAATTATAATATATCTTATTCTGTCAAATTGTGTACAGAAGACCGAGAATACTATCCATATGTCCCAATAGGTAAAATATTACTATTTATATGTTGAATCATAAAATTCTGAATGTGCTTTTATGTTATTTGACGTGATTAGCAACGAGTATTCGATACGAACGAAAACGAAACTGATAACCTAATGAGATCAACTCATCCAGGATGACCGTGCAATATATTCGAAGTCTAACAAATCGTTTCGTTTATTCGGTTTCGTCAACGGTAATCCAAATACGCTACTGCCTCATCGAAATTTTCAAAGGACGTATGATGATCGTGCTAGAATGAATAATGAACCAAAGGGTTAGCCGACTGCTTCTGCCTAGTTGATGATCCTGAGATATTCTTCGGCGATAAGTTATCTGTTGAATCATCTCAATCGGGCAGGTCTCAGGGTAGATGTGACGTTTCATACAATTCCGAACCAGTTCGGGATTAATTCAATATTTGAACATCGGTTATGAACGGATGAACCAACCTTCGATGAAGTTAATTATTAGTGATGTACGTGAGTAATGTATTTCGTGGATTCTATTGCTGTTAATTTTCAACTAGTACCTCTCTTCATTTCCTAGTTTCCCCGAAACGATTCTAAAACTCCAGAAACTCCCCCTTCGAAAGATCCGAAACCGATTCATCATCCATTCCTATCGACACAGCATCCAAAACTTCGGACTACCATCCCAGTTTCCAGCGGATCTCATTCACCGATATAATTGATCCACCCCGGGCTAAGTTCGGGGGTTCGATGGCGCATACATTGAGCGAGCAACGCTTACACCGTGGTGCGCGCCACGGTATGCACTCTACAACACCACCGTTCGTCTACACTTCTTTTCACAATTTGGCATTTGTACGGAATACAATCCATCAACGTCAACAGTCGGGTTGTTTTCTCCACGCCGCACCGTCGGATCGCCCTCGCACTTCGGCGGCCCCCCCGACGCCCCCCCAACCCCCCTTCGGCAGCCGTCAGCCGACAATAACTCAGTGGTATGGATGGACGATTTTTGTCATTTATTATTAGCTCGTAAGGATTGATTTCGCCAGTATGTGTAATGTAGTGTGATGTGTTAATTTGGGGGTTGTCAGGTCGAGATGACCCAATTTCTGAGAAGGAGACTTAGTTTCCAGTTTTCCACGTCGGGCAATTACTGAGGGTTGGGTTAAGTCTTGTGGAGGGTTGGAAGATCTGTTTCGGCTCCTGGCGAAGCTTATTTTGCGATTTTATTATATTCACTCTTCCAATTTTTGCGAAGAAAAAAATTTCAATTTATGTAAATTTTCGCCAATACAACCGTTCTTAGAATAGGAATTTTTTCTCAAAAATTGCAACGGGAATTTTTTGAATTATTTTGCTTTTCATATAGCAGCATATATTTTTGATTTGCATGGAAGGTAAACGGATGGACAGACAGAATTGAATAGTTTGAGAACATTCTCAGCTCAAAATTCGAACATCACAGACATATGAACGAAATGATAACTGATTTGTTCTTGTCCATAAAAACATGCACAATTAAAATCAATTCTTATATTGAGCGCTCGTACTATTTACACGAGGGCTATATCATTTCGTCACGATGTCTGTATTTTTCGAATTTTGAGCCGAAAATGGTCTCAATCGACTATGTTCGACTCACTGATGACGAATCTGTCGGAAAATTCGAGTCTGTCCGTCTGGCCGTCCGGCCGTAAGCACGATAACTCTCGAACGGAACAACCTAGAGACTTGAAATTTTCAGTATGGGTTCAGATCCCAAATGCCTCGGTTAAGTTCGTTAATGGCCCAAATTCCACTAGGGGTTCTGTAAATATGGCCGTTCAAAGTTTTGTTATCCTGATTTTTTGGGAGCAACAGATTTTATCGATATGAAATTCTGCACTCAAATGGAAAATGAGGTATTCAAACTACATACGGAATTTTCTCCAGATCGCATGATCAGAACCAAATAAACCATAGAAAACTGTACCTTTTGAACGGAAACGCCTAGCAACTTGAAAATTTCAGGATAGTCGTGGATCTCGAATGTCGTGGTCACGTTTATCTATGATCAAAATTATACTAAGGGTTCCGTAAATATGGTCGTTTGAAATTTTGTTTTCTTGATAATTTCAAAACTACTGATTCGATCGTGACGAAATTTTGTATACTAATGGAGAATGATATATTCAAGCTACATTTCTCCAGATCGCATGACCAGAACCATAGAAACCATAGAAAATCATAACTTTCGAACGGAAAGGCATAGGGACTTGAAATTTCCAGGGTAGGTTCGGATCGCGAATTTCGCGGGCATGTTCATCAATGAGCAAAATTAGACTAGGGGTTCCGTGAATACGGTCGTTTGAAATTTTGTTTTCTCGATAATTCCGAAACTACGGATTCGATCGAGATAAAATTTTGTATTTTAATCGAGAATGATATATTAAAGCAACATTTTGTCCAAATCGCATGGCCAGAATCATAGAAACCATAGAAAATTATAACTTCCGAACGAAAAGGTCTAGAAACTTGAAATTTTCAGGTATCGCGAATTTCGCGGCCACGTTCATCAATGAGCAAATTTGGACTAGGGGTTCCGTGAATATGGCCGTTCAAGATGTTTTGTTCCTGATAATTTCGAAACTACTGGTTGGATTGGAATGAAATTTCACACCTAGCTGAAGAATACTGTATTCAAACTACGTGCGAAATTTTGTCCAAATCGCATCACCAAGACCATAGATACCGTAGAATATTCTAGCGAATTGTCGAAAAAAAATTGATCAGCTGAAGCACTGACATGAAGTCTGGAGTTTCTGCTAAGTATGAGAATTTTTTTGACAGCTGTCGAAAATCCCTTCAATTTATTTCCAAAACTGGAAAATGCGAATCTACCTACAAGGTGGATGTACGAGCGCTCAAAAGCTCCTGACTTCACGGCAGTGCTTTTCGTAATTTTTTTTTCTTCACGTTGAGTCAAATGAAGGATTTTTTTCAATTTATACCTTCCGACCGAACCTCCCTGAAGACGACGTAGACTCTTCGTCGTCGATCGGTGAGCAAGTGTGGTGTTCCACCGCTTTGAAATTCTCGTCGTTGGGAATCTATTAGTCGCTGGGTCGGGCCCCACGGCATTGTTAAATGTACCGGACGGGGTCCCGGGCCCGATCGCAACATCCCATGATTGACAGCTGGGGCCGGCCGAATGATTAACGACATCTTGCAGAAATGACGATTACGTATAGTTCCGAACGGGAATAAGAACACGAAGACACGTACGCGAGGTGCTAGATCGATTTTGCAGAAGTGGAGGATGTTGGGGGGATGGGGATATTGCAGCTGGGCGATGGTGGGTTTCACCTTGTTTCGGGAATTTCGGACTTCATCAGGTCCGCTATTAGGGCGGCTATTTCGAGTGATATTTAGGTTGATTTATTCGCAAATTTTTTGAGCAAAAAAATTGACGTTAGTGTAGTCCATAAACTAATAATAGAATGAAAAAAATGACGAGAAGCACTGCCGTGAAGTCAGTAGCTTTTGAGCGCTCGTTCATCCACCTTGTAGGTAGATTCGCAATCTTCAGTTTTAGAAACCAATTGAAAAGATTTTGACAGCTGTCAAAGAAAATTTCAAACTAAGGCGAAAATTCAGACTTCACGTTAGTGCTATAGATGACCAATTTTTTTTCTCGATAACTCGCTATAATTTCCTACGGTATTTATGGTCTTGGTAATGCGATCCAGACAAAATCTCCCGTGTAGTTTGAATACATTATTCTTCATCTATGTGCGAAATTTCATTCCAATCCAATGAGTAATTTCGAAATTATCAGGAAAAAAATACTTTGAACGGCCATATTTACGGAACCCCTAATCTAATTTTGCTCATTGATGAAAGTGATCGCGAAATTCGCAATCCGAACTTATCCTGAAAATTTCAAGTCCCTAGGCCTTTCCGTTCAAAGGTTATGTTTTTCTATGGTTCTGATCATGCGATCTGGAAAAAATGTAGCTAAAATATATCATTCTCAATTTAAATACAGAATTTCCTCACGATCAAATCCATAGTTTTGAAATTATCAAAAAAACAAAATTTCAAACAAATATATTTACGGAACCCCTAGTCTAATTTTGCTAATTGATGAACGTGATCGCAACATTCAAAATCCACACCTATCCTGAAAATTTCAAGTCCCTAGGCCTTTCCATTACAAAGTTATAATTTTCTATGGTTTCTATGGTTCTGGTCAAGCGAGCTGGAAAAATTTTTGCATGTAGCTTGAACACGTAATTCTCCATCTAAGTGCAAAATTTCACCTCGATCAAATCTGTAGTTTCGAAGTAATCAGAAAAACAAAATTTCGAGCGGCCATATTTACGGAACCCCTGGGCGATTTTTGCCCAATAACGAACTCAACCGCGGCATTCGAGATTCGAACCTGCCCTGAAAATTTCAAGTTTATAGGACATTCCGTTCGAAAGTTATTGTCGGACGGACGGAAGGACAGACTCGAATTTTCAAACGGATTCGTCATCAGTGTGTCGAACATTGTCGTTTGAGACCATTTTCGGCTCAAAATTCGAAAAATACAGACATCGTGACGAAATGATATAGCCCTCGTGTAAGGAGTACGAGCGCTCAAAAATCCGTCGTATAACATCGTTCGACTAGAACTTTTCCAGGAAACTGTAAAAGCAATTAATTTTTAGGATAGAAAATTTATGGGATTCAATAAATTAGAAATAGAATTCTTAGAATTTGAAACGTTTGTTTGTATGATGCTAATTTGCAATTAACCGTGTATTTTACCGAGAAGCTCAACCCTCAATAGTTCATGAGCTATAAAATTTTGAATATCAGCTCAGAAAGTGACTACTAAAAAAAAAACTTTTCAACAGCCACATATCGCATTTTTTAACCAACTGGAATGATAGTCTATTCAAAACTAATGTTGAAAAATCCCAGCATTTCATGTTTACCTGAATAGTGATAAGATAAATAATACAGTAAATAATGTTAAAAAAACTCTAAATAAGCTTTTGCGCGCTTGTTCAAATTAATCGGCAGAGCACTCATCCATCCATGTAATGATCCCTTGATCAGCGATGTCGAATCAATTCGGGTTTCTGAATAGTTATGTAGGGAAAAATTCACTAAATAAAACTATTATCAGTGTGAAAAATTAGGTCATTTTATAAAATCGAATACATATTGAATATACAGGTTGAGTTGAGGCTTTTTTTTGACAGGTGCTAGAAATCATCAAAAGATATCGTTTCGCCAGAAGTTGATATATTCAATTTGAAAAAAGTGCAAAAAATCTTGGGCATCAAGATTTTAAGACGAATCTGAAACGTATTTTCTATCTGTTAAGAGATCTGCCATATGTAGTGCAGCAAGTAAATAAAGTGCTGGATTTTATCGCAAATTAATATATTCTTTTCCAACTTTTATTAAGAGATTTTTCCTGAAAGGTATAATTCTTGAAGCTCAAACTAAGGAGAGGAAAAATTACTGATTAAAAAGGTCCTATAAACCAAAGTTAGGAAGTTCACAAACTGAACAAACAGAAGTTGTTCGAAATGGTCACCATTCGTTGGATGTGCACAAATTCTTGCCTGGCGCAATAACGAATTATTACAAGCAGCAACTATCACATCAGTTTGCTCACTAATAATGTCAAAAGCATTTTGAATGCCTTGTTTCAGTTCTTATACACGATTCTGTACATTAATGTTACTGTACATTAATGTTTTCAAATTACCCCAGAAGAAGAAATCAGAGGGGTTGAGATCCGAGGAGCGTGCAGGACAAGAAATCGATCCAATACGTCCTATCCACCTTTTTGGAAATTCATTACGAATTTCGGAAAAGTCAAAGATCATACGCTCTGTCAGAAGATTTTCCGTGAACTGAACGCATTTTATAAACACATTTAGATCTCAATACGTACCGTCCGATCCGGACTGGAAATTTCTCAGATTGGCGACTTTGATTACGAAATACTCGGCCCTGGTGAATATTTAATATAGAATATTTCTGGAATTTCTACTTATTTTGATGAGTTCTAGCACCTGTCAATAAAAATCTTCACCCTTGAAAACATCCTGTATAAGGTTTCTCGACATCAGATCACAAAAAAGTCAAGATTTTTTTTACGCGATACAGCTGTGGATCCGAATTTTTATAAAACACATTATATCGATTTCAGTAGGATTCGGGGAATATTTCCTGGAAACCGCAATTTTTCTGTTCTAATCTTATGTTCGATTCTCCATAAATCTTTATGGTGTTATTTTACAATCAACAAAACAAAGTATCAATTCGATTGGATCGTTATTCACTTGAATAATTTCGACTTTTCTCAAAATGAGTTGATACCTAATAATTATTGTCAATAATGGTTCATATTATCATCCATGTTATGTAATAATGAAAAACCCTTTCAGCAATTTGGATAGTTTGTATATGAATCGATAATTCTTTTTTTTACATCAAAAACACCGACGTTTTGGTCTCGAATCGGACCTTTATCAAGGCTAAAAATTAAACACATTAAAAATCTTGAACTGGGACATGACAAATTTATCAATTAATACACAAACTATCCAAATACCTGAAAGAGTTTTTCATTGTTATTGTTAATTTCTTCTGAAAAAGATGAATTCAGATAGTAAAGATGAATTATTATGTACACCTTCGGAAATAAGATAATCAGCCGATGCTTACCATACAGAGTTTATTGCCCGAAAAATCCCAAAACAAATATAAAGGTGTATACAACAATTTTCAAGATTGGTGTAGCAGTTAAAATATGAATTCATCGTTTATACAGACAATGTTCTTCTGCCATATTTTAGTGAACTTAGCACTAAATATGAAGCATCGTTCCTATGGACTTTCTACTCCATGCTAAGAAGCACAATCAACATAAATAATGCTTTGTTATAGGTAACTATTAAGATTTGTGAAGAAAGTTCTTAGTATTTTTTGTTATAGTCGTAGCGTAGATGAAGTATATAATTCAACTCGCGGTAATGGTCATAACTCACTTGATAAATTACAGCACTCGCCTTCGGCTCGTGTTGCAAATTTCATCTGAGTGAGTTATGACCTACGTTACCGTTCGTTAAATGATATACTATTATTCAGGTACACAACAGCTTCCTAATCCAATTGAATACTAATTATTGATAATTATCAATAAATAACAATAACCGTAACATGCATATTACTCGAGGCAGCTACACATTCATAATTTTATGAGGAATATGAAATAGTAACGGAACGTATAGAAAAAAATTACGAAAAGCACTGCCGTGAAGGCAGGAGCTTTTGAGCGCTCGTACATGCACGTTGTAGGTAGATTCGCATTTTCCAGTTTTAGAAATCAATTGTAGGAATTTTCGACAGCTGTCACAAAAAATCTGAAACTTAGGCGAAACTCCAGACTTCATGTCAGTGCTTTAGGTGACCAATTTTTTTTCGATAATTCGCTAGAATTTTCTACGGTATCTATGGTCTTGGTGGTGCGATCTGGACAAAATTTTGCACGTAGTTTGAATACATTATTCCTGAGCTAGGTGCATAATTTCATTCCAATCCGATCAGTAGTTTCGAAACTATCAGGAAAAAAATATTTTGAACGGCCATATTTACGGAACCCCTAGTCTAATTTTGCTCATTGATGAACGTGACCGTGAAATTTGTGATCCAAACCCACCCTGAAAATTTCAAGTTCCTAGGCCTTTCCGTTCAAAAGTAAGAATTTTCTATGGTTTCTATGGTTCTGGTCATGCGATCTGGACAAAATATTGCTTCAATATATCATTCTCGATTAAAATACAAAATTTCATCTCGATCGAATCCGTAGTTTCGAATTTATCGAGAAAACAAAATTTCAAACGACCGTATTTACGGAACCCCTTGTATAATGTTGCTCATAGATGAACGTCATCACGACATTCAAGATTCACACCTATCCTGAAATTTTCAAGTCCCTACGCCTTTTCGTTCAAAAGTTACGATTTTCTATGGTTTCTATGGTTCTGGTCATGCGATCTGGACAAAATTTCACATGTAGCTTGAACACCACATTTTCCATTAGAGTGCAAAATTTCATCTCGATCAAATCTGTAGTTTTCAAGTAATCAGGGAAACAAAACTTTGAACGGCCATATTTACGGAACCCCTGGTGGGATTTGGCCCATTAACGAACTCAACCGAGCCATTCGGGAACTGAATCCACACTGAAAATTTCAAGTCTATAGGTTATTCCGTTCGAGAGTTATCGTGCTGACGGCCGGCCGGACGGACGGACGGACGGACAGACTCGAATTTTCCGACGGATTCGTCATCAGTGAGTCGAACATAGTCGATTGAGACCATTTTCGGCTCAAAATTCGAAAAATACAGACATCGTGACGAAATGATATAGCCCTCGTGTAAGTAGTACGAGCGCTCAAAAAATATCTACAAAAATTTTATTTGTTCCCCAAATCCCCTTCATAATTCAATGAGGAATATGGACTAATGACGGAAAATATAAAAAATATAAATAGGCACAAAAATTATATTTCTTCCCCAAATCCCCTACATAAGATCGAGAATAGCCGTGAAAATTCTGCCCTCGACAATCCAACCTACAATTGCGAAAATACAATCAAACTGCCGTAAAATTTCACGCGTACGCAGCGTCTCATTTCGACCACTCCATACATATATTCATCGCTCAGCGGTCCACACATGTCCCCAAATCTCCCCCTGTGCAAGCCCAGATTAGCAACAATAGAGATGCGTGCTTGCATCGGGCATAATGAGAATCGGCATTTCGATAACAGCATAAACCAATCACTATCGGTTTTGGTTGTCCATTGTTCCCATTCTGCATTTTCTGAATGGAACGGCGGAGGGTTGGCTGGAACTTTCGTATAATATTGACGTATATTGTGTTACTGAATATTCATGGAAGTATGATATTGAGAGATATATTCAGAACAACAAAAGTGAATAATTGACGTGATTTAGATTCAGATTATCAACAGGTACCTTTAATAGGTTAATCAGATGGGGGATGAGATGAAAAAGAACAAACATTAGTTCATCAATTGTTTCCCATACTTCATCGTTACTTGATCTGAAAATGATTTATTTTTTGAGCGCTCGTACTACTTACACGAGGGCTATATCATTTCGCCACGATGTCTGTATTTTTCGAATTTTGAGCCGAAAAAGGTCTCAATCGACTATGTTCGACTCACTGATGACGAATCCATCGAAAAATTAGAGTCTGTCCGTCCGTCCGGCCGTAAGCACGATAACTCTCGAACGGATCAACCTAGAGACTTGAAATTTTCAGTGTAGGTTCAGATCCCAAATGCCTCGGTTAAGTTCGTTAATGAGCAGAATTCCACCAGGGGTTCCGTAAATATGGCCGTTCAAAATTTTGTTCTCCTGATTACTTCGAAACTACAGATTCAATCGAAATGAAACTTTGCACTCAAATGGAGAATGAGGTGTTCAAGCTACATGTGAAATTTCGTCCAGATCGCATGACCAGAACCATAGAAACCATAGAAAATTGTAACTTTTCAACGGAAACGCCTAGGGACTTGAAATTTTCAGGATAGGTGAGGTTCTGGAATGTCGTGATGACGTTCATCTATGAGCAAAATTATTCTAAGGGTTCCGTAAATATGGTCGTTTGAAATTTAGTTTTCTCGATCATTTCAAAACCACAGATTCGATCGTCACGAAATTTTGTATTTAGATGGAGAATGATATATTCAAGCTACATTTCTCCAGATCACATGACCAGAACCATAGAAACCATAGAAAATTGAACCTTCTGAACGGAAAGGCCTAGGAACTTGAAAATTTCAGGGTGGGTTTGCATCGCGAATATCGCAGTCACGTTCATCAATGAGCAAAATTAGACTAGGGGTTCCGTGAATATGGCCATTCAAAATAGTTTTTTCCTGATAGTTTCGAAACTACTGATCGGATTGGAATGAAATTTGGCACCTAGCTGAGGAACAATGTATTCAAACTACGTGCAAAATTTTGTCCAGATCGCATCACCAAGACCATAGATACCGTAGAAAATTTCAGCGGATTAACCAAAAAAAAATTGATGAGCTGAAGCACTGACATGAAGTCTGGTGTTTCGCCTAAGTTTCAGAATATTTTTGACAGCTGTCGAAAATTCCTTCAATTAATTTCTAAAACTGGAAAATGCGAATCCACCTACAAGGTGCATGTACGAGTGCTCAAAAACTCCTGCCTTCACGGCAGTGCTTTTCGTAATTTTTAGCATTAGTTACAGTTATGTTTCTTTGATAACCAAGGTTTATTAATTTTTATAATTGATAATATTAAATAAAAGTTGTCATCAATCATCAAAAGTGTATTCACATCTGTTCACTGAAGGAGAGTTTAATGTTGCTCAAGATTTGTTGGATTTTCCCAACTTATATTTGCGGTCGCAATGGTCAACTGATGCTTTTGTGCTCAACTGAAGTCGCACCACAAATCAGAATAGATTTTCGGGGTAAAAACATCAGTGACCAACATTTACACAACAACGGGTGTTAAAGAAAATTCCCCTTACTCCAAATGGATTATCAGACAGATGAAGACTAATGACGTCATGACAGCTTGTGGATAAAATATATAATTTTCTTGACCAAAGCATTATTAATGATGCTGCCCTAATCATATACAGCAACTGGTACGCATATATTCATAACTCACACCAACACCGGTCTGTTTCGCTTTTGTGATGTATTATTGTGCGATGTGTTTTTTTTTAATGTGGATCTAAATGCTGGGTTGGTTTCATTGACGGTCCGGATTGAAATGGATGTTGGTATTTCGGTGATGACCTTGGTGCAAGACTAAAATCGAAGAGTTGGAAGTCGTTGGATTTCTATGACTAATTGCTAGCGTGTGTTGATGGAAACTATCAAAATCCTTCAACAATAAAAATAAATAAAATAAATTTATAATTTCAGGAGCAACCCGCATCCTACCTTCCCTTGAGTCATAAAACCCAGTAGACACAATTTTTACGACGCCAATAATTCAAAACAACGCCAATAACTCAACTGACCGATATTTGTAAAATCAATTTGGAAGTCAACAAGTTTCCCTAAATATTTACAGTTTGGATGAGTCGGTCGCAATAAATGGCACGGTAAAAAGCTGGCTTCTTCTTGGAAGAAGAGGGTAACCTAGTTTTTTTTGTGTATTCACTCCACTTACCTGCCTGTGCAGAACGAATCTGTGACAACAGTGTGCCATAAAAGTGGACTATATTCGAGGAGGTATTCAGTTCTTCAGATTTTACGATTCTCTTGTGGAACTACGGATTTCTCGGGACGAATTCGAGAAGGAAAGGTTCAGGGAAAGTAAAGAGAAATAATGTGGAACTTTCACTGAACTAATTGAGATGTTCAGTTTCAGTTGGTTAGGTTAGATTTTGTTCCATTTGAAAAAAAAAATCAAACCCACTTAATATTCGTTCAATCAATTTATTATCGACATATTATTGGAAATAATCGAAAAACGTACTCATCCAGTTTCATCTCCTAAATGGTACATTTGACGCCGTTTCCGATTATAAATAACTGAAATATTGTTAAGTGGGAAATTAACTGATCTAGGATCATTTGGTAAGACATGAGGTGACACTGGAGCGAGACTATCGAACATAATATTATAAAACTTACCACAGATTCTGTGAACCAAACCCTCCGGCCGTGTGACAAATAATATCATTTCATTTTAATAAACTTCAAGACGTGCAATCTCAGAATTTTAATATTTCCCAATGCCTAATCTGAGAAACTCGAGTTTCTTTTCACGTGGAGTAGCTGTAGAGCTCATTTAATCGATTAGATCAGTATTCTTCAAATTATCGACGAAAATATTCAGATGGCTACATCTACGAAACCCTTCGACGGATTTTGCCCATTCATGAACTCTTCCTCTGACTTACCCTGTATATTTTCAACTCTAGTTCTTTTCTTTCGAAATTTATTGTGTTTACGGTCGGCAGGACAAAATTGGATTTGACCACGAATTCTTCATTATTTGGGAAAAATTTTAATTTGGGAAAAAATTGAACGTTCACCTTCATAGAAAAAATTTTCCAGTTTTATAAATCAATCGAAGGAATTTTCGACAGCTGTCAAAAAAATTCTGAAACTAAGGCGAAACTCCAGACTTCATGTCAGTGCTTCAGCTGACCAATTTTTTTTCGATAATTCGCTAGAATTTTCTACGGTATCTATGGTCTTGGTGATGCGATCTGGACAAAATTTTGCACGTAGTTTGAATATATTACTACTGAGCTAGGTGCATAATTTCATTCCAAGCCGATCAGTAGTTTCGAAACTATCAGGAAAATAATATTTTGAACGGCCATATTTACGGAACCCCTAGTCTAATTTTGCTCATTGATGAAAGTGACCGCGATATTCGCGATCCAAACCCACCCTTAAAATTTCAAGTTCCTAGGCCTTTCCGTTCAAAAGTTACAATTTTCTATGGTTTCTATGGTTCTGGTCATGCGATCTGGACAAAATATTGCTTTAATATATCATTCTCGATTAAAATACAAAATTTCATGTCGATCGAATCCGTAGTTTTGAAATTATCGGGAAAACAAAATTTCAAACGACCGTATTTACGGAATCCCTAGTATAATTCTGCTCATTGATAAACGTGAACGCGACATTTAAGATCCACACCTATCCTGAAAATTTCAAGTCCCTAGGCCTTTCTGTTCGAAAGTTATGATTTTCTATGGTTTCTATGGTTCTGGTCATGTGATCTGGAGGAATGTAGCTTGAATATAAATTTCTCCATTTTCCATTTTCTTCACACCTATCCTGAAAATTTCAACTCCCTAGGCGTTTCCGTTCGAAAGTTACAATTTTCTATGGTTTCTATGGTTCTGGTCATGCGATCTGGACAAAATTTCACATGTAGCTTGAACACCTCATTTTCCATTCGAGTGCAAAATTTCATCACGATGAAATCTGTAGTTTCGAAGTAATCAGGGAAACAAAACTTTGAACGGCCATATTCAAGGAACCCCTGGTGGAATTTGGCCCATTAACGAACTTAACCGAGGCATTTGGGAACTGAACCCACACTGAAAATTTCAAGAATCTAGGTTGTTCCGTTCGAGAGTTATCGTGTTTACGGCCGGACGGACGGACAGACTCGAATTTTCCGACGGATTCGTCATCAGTGAGTCGAACATAGTCGATTGAGACCATCCTCGGCTCAAAATTCGAAAAATACAGAGATCGTGACGAATTAGTAGGTATCCTCTTCCTACTCCTCTTTTGTTTCATTTATGTTTTATATTTTTTCCAATATTATTTTTTTAAGAATGAAAAGTTTCACATCCATGAAGGGTAGGCCAACATAATCAAATCAATGAATGGACTGGTGGAAATCCAAATTCAGAAGTGAACTGAATGGAACGTGCTATCATCGATCGACAAGTATAGGAGGTAGGTAGCACTATTTCCTAGCTTTTTAGCCATCATCAGTACCGCATAACCCAGTCGACAGTTAAGAGAAACATGAAATGCAGAACTTATATTAACTGCCAAAGGACGCGCATCGATACAATGTAAAGAGCCGCGATATCTGGCGAGGAAATGTCTACAATTCTTCAAGTATGCATTATTTTTTTACTCGAATATTTGTGAAGGTTATGGTTCGATAACGTTGTTTTTCAGAGTTGTTTTGGTTAGGAAACATATTTTTTGTACTCTCGATTATTGAAAATTCCACATTTTCAATCCGGTGGAATCGTTTCCTATTTGATATGCAGTTTTGCTTGGAGACCGTGAGTGTTAGTTCTTGCATGAAATTTGGTGAGAATCAATTGCTATCCGGCATTGATACTTTTAGCTCTAGAATTTGATCAATTGTTTTCATATAGAAAACAAAGTGAGCAATTATAAAAAAATCATATCTGGTAAACTATACAACATAGAATGAAGAAATCCAGAATGTGTTTTAATGTGATGTTACCCAGTCGAAAAGTTCTTTTTTTTCAAAAAATAAGTTTTTCATATAAAACCTGAAATTCAGAGAATAGATCAAAGTGATATAAGAATAATGAATCGTTGTTTAAAATTTGCTATGTTTTTAGATACAAAACTAACCAAAACGTGAAAATAAAAGGAGGTGTTATCCTGATCATTTATTATTAGAAATAATAAACGGTAATTTGCAACTTGTGTGGTTTATAATCGGATAATTATTCAAATCTCTCCACTTGATCAACCAGAAGAATACGTGTGCAAATACTGAATCAGAATTTTTTTTGCTAATAGCCAATGATGAATTCAACAAATTTTATATAATTTGTTACACCAATTTTATGTTCTTATAACTTCCAAGAACCCACCAAAATCCCCTCATCGACCAACTCCTTCCGCCCAAGTAACATTTAACACGTATTCAACACCGATACCCCATTGTCCCAGCCGCAAAAAACCCAGGCACCGAAAAAAAAAAATAATATCAATGTTCCACCCCGACACCCAATCCACCCCAATCCCCGAACTCTCTCACAATCTGCAATTTGCCAATAATACGAACCGATACGAGATGAAAGAGCCGTCAATAGCGATCGACGGGGGTGGGTGGGTAGATTTCACAGAGCAGCTGGCCGAATAAAAGAAAGGCGACAAACCTTAGGGGGTCGCAACCCCTCCCGCCGTCCCGCTTTTGGGGGAATAAGTTGACAATGTCAAACATTCATCCGTACGTGCCTGGACCGTGCCCAGATTTAGTCGAAGTTAGGGACTACCCTATAACGGTGTCGTGCAATCGGTGTCAGTCAATGCTCGGTGCTTTCCAGTGGTTAACAGTGCCCTACGTCCGGTATGAACGCGCCGCCAATGCAGTATCCGTATTACTGCGGGAATCAGAGCCAGTATCCGCAGTATTACTACGATCAAAACGGCAAATACGACTACAAGAATTACCAGCAGTACAACCCGAATTACGCGTACCCCAACGGCCCTACGAACCCGATCAAAGAGGAACCCACGTTTCCGAACTGTAGATACTACCAAAACCAACCGTCTTATCCGACCTACATCGCTGACTCAACGATAGAAGATTCCCTAAGTCCACCTTTGCAGGAACAACCCTCAAACCCAGCCTACTACAGTGACTACCGTCAGTTTTTCCATCCCCCGAAACACCAGGATGAACCGTGCAAGGATCGAAGTGACGTTGTTTCTACCGCGAGTAACGATAAAACAAATGATAGTGGTTCATCGTCGCTACGGACACTCCTGAGCCTGCCCAAGGGTAAGAGAATTAAGTATGATTATGAAGAGATCAACCGCCAAAAGGCCAATGAGGGGAAGAGGAGTCCGCGTCCTTCTTGTTTCGAAAATAAATTCGTAAATAAGGATAATGGTCTCGGCGGTATTAATCAAGAAGGCAATGACTTCGATCGCGGTAAGAACGAGTCTCTCGAGTTCGTGGACGAAGATGAGAGCAAGATGGGGGCTGATTATCGATGCGAATCTAATAAGGATGGACAAATGGACGAAGAGGCCGCCACGCAAGGTTGTTTCTACCCATGGATGAAAAGCAATGGTAATTTTTGTCTCCACTATCTTTATTGTTTAATTTTGTATTATTTCTATGTGTCGTTTTTCATTCAATACTTATTTTTTCTTGTTGAGACAGATGAGTTACACGAACGGAACTATTATTCTTGAAGTAAATTCGAATAATATCAAAGGTTGCTCTGTCGTGAACATATTCATTATGCAATTTCGAACCAAACTAACAAAAACCAACAGATGTCAAATCGTTTGTCACTAAAAAAATTACGAAAAGCACTGCCGTGAAGGCAGGAGCTTTTGAGCGCTCGTACATGCACCTTGTAGGTAGATTTCCAGTTTTGGAAACCAATTGAGGAAATTTTTGACAGCTGTCAAACAAATTTTCAAACTGAGGCAACAATCCAGACTTCAAGTCAGTGCTTTAGGTGACCAATTTTTTTTTTCGATAATTCGCTAATATTCTCTACGGTATCTATGGTCTTGGTGATGCGATCTGGACAAAATTTCGCACGTAGTTTGAAAACATTATTCCTCGGCTAGGTGCTAAATTTCATTCCAATCAAATCGTTAGTTTCGAAATTATCAGGAACAGAATATTTTGGACGGCCATATTTACGGAACCCCTAGTCTAATTTTGCTCATTGATGAACGTGACCGTGAAATTCGCGATCCAAACCCACCCAGAAAATTTCAAGTTCCTAGGCCCTTTCCTTCGGAAGTTATAATTTTCTATGGTTTCTATGGTTCTGGTCATGCAATTTGGACAAAATGTTGCTTTAATATGTCATTCTTGTTTAAAATATGTACAAAATTTTATCTCGATCGAATCCGGAGTTTCGAAATTATCGAGAAGACAGAATTTCAAACGACCGTATTTACGGAACCCCTAGTATAATTCTGCTCATTGATGAACGTGAATGCCACATTGCAGATCTACACCTAACCTGAAAATTTCAAGTCCCTAGGCCTTTCCGTTCGAAAGTTATGATTTTCTATGGTTTCTATGGTTCTGGTCATGCGATCTAGAGAAATGTAGCTTGAATATATCATTCTCCATAAGTATACAAAATTTTTTCTCGATCGAATCCGGAGTTTCGAAATGATCGAGAAAACAGAATTTCAAACGACCACATTTACGGAACCCCTAGTATAATTTGGCTCATAGATGAAAGTGATCACGACAATCAAGATCCACACCTATCAAGTGAGAAAATTTCAAGTCCCTAGGCGTTTTCGTTCAAAAGTTACAATTTTCTATGGTTTCTATGGTTCTGGTGATGCGAGCTGAACAAAATTTGCATGTAGCTAGAACACCTCATTTTCCATTAGAGTGCAAAATTTTATCTTGATCGAATCTGTAGTTTCAAAGTAAACAGGAAAACAAAATTTCGAGCGGCCATATTTACGGAACCCTTAGGCGGATTTCGCCCAATAACGAACTCAACCTCGGCATTCGAGATTCGAACCTATCCTGAAAATTTAAAGTTTCTAGGACATTCCGTTCGAGAGTTATCGTGTATACGGACGGCCGGACGGACAGACTTGAATTTTCTGACGGATTCGTCATCAGTGAGTCGAGCATAGTCGTTTGAGACCATTTTCGGCTCAAAATTCGAAAAATACAGACATCGTGACGAAATGATATAGCCCTCGTGTAAG
The DNA here is from genome assembly GCA_963966015.1 of Aphidecta obliterata. Classification (NCBI taxonomy): domain Eukaryota; kingdom Metazoa; phylum Arthropoda; class Insecta; order Coleoptera; family Coccinellidae; genus Aphidecta; species Aphidecta obliterata. The sequence goes on along the minus strand of OZ014435.1, from coordinate 12,597,913 downwards.
TAGTACGAGCGCTCAAAAATATTTTTGCTTTGACTTTGAATATTTATTATATTTTTCGCTTATCCACAAAATAATATTTTGGCTGTTTAGCTTATTCAAATGGAATAAAAGAGAAACAATTTTTCTGAAGAAAAATTGTAGACCTGTACGAAACTGTAGACCGGTTTCGGATTATTAAGTCCATCAGTACAGTTATAGCGATGATAAATTCAACACGAGGGACGGAATGCTCCAAAACGAACTGCTGCGCCGATAAGAGAAAATTTCTCCACCAACGCCTTTTGAAGCATTCCGTCCCTCAATTCCGTTCAATTTATCATCGCTATAACTGTACTGATGGACTCAATAATCCGAAACCGGTCTACAGTTTCGAATGATGAATTTGATGTTCTCTGGGGTTTACATGGATTGATTTGTTGGCCTGCTTATCAGATTATCAAAGAACAACTTTCCTTCAGAAAAAATGTTTTTCTTTCTTTTCGCTTAAACAATTCTGATATAATTGATTTGTTTTCTACCTGGGTGCCGAATAAATTTACAGCAGAAAAACTGCGCTTGCAAAGAAAGCAACATTTTCATTTCGTATCCGTATATTCTACTTACACGAAGGCTATATCGTTTCGTCACGATATTTTTATTTTTAGAATTTTGAGCCGAAAATGGTCCGATCCACAAGGTTTGACTCACTGATGACAAATCCTTCGAAAGATTCGAGTCTGTTCGTCCGTATACACGATAACTCTCGAAGTGAACGACCTAAACACTTGAAATTTCCAGGGCAGGTTCGAATCTCAAATGCCGCGGTTAAGTCCGTTTTTGGGGCAAATTCGACCAGGGGTTCCGTAAATATGACCGTTCGAAATTTTGTTCTCTTGATTACTTCGAAACTACTGACAAGATCGAGATGAAATTTTGGACTCAGATGGAGAATGTCGTGTTCGAGCTACATACGAATTTTGTCCAGATCGCATGACCAGAACCATAGAAAGCATAGAAAATTATAACTTTCGAACGTAAAGGCCTAGGGACTTGAAATTTTCAGGATAGGTGTGGATCTCGAATTTCGCGGTCGCGTTTATCAATAAGCAAAATTAGATTATGGGTTCCGTAAATAAGGCCATTCAAATAATTTTTTTCCTGATAATTTCGAAACTACGAATTGGATTGGAACGAATTTTGCACAAAGATGAACAACAGTTTCTTCAATTGGTTTCTAAAACTGGAAAATGCGAATCTACCTACAAGGTGCATGAACGAGCGATCAAAAGCTCCTGACTTCACGGCAGTGCTTTTTATAATTTTAGAATAGAATGAGAAACTTACCTTCGAAATCAATGGTGTGTTCTTAATTTTTTCGAGATGAAAATTCAATTTTCCCCCAAAAGTGACCATAATCCTCTGTTACAGATACCAACTTCGCCGGGAGTAAAAGAACCAGGCAAACCTACACGCGTTACCAAACTCTCGAGCTTGAAAAAGAATTCCACTCCAACAAATACCTTACACGTCGGAGAAGGGTGGAAATAGCCCACGCTCTCTGCCTCAGCGAGCGACAAATCAAAATATGGTTCCAAAACAGAAGAATGAAGGCGAAAAAGGACGCTAAATACCTCCCAATGTCCACGGATTTCCAGATTTCGGAAGATCTCAACATGGATCATAACATGTTCATGTCAAATCCCGCGGAGGCGCAGGACTTTCCCGGAAAATGCTCGGGAAGGACGGAGACTTCAACAGTGGGTGAGGAACGAAACCTATACAATGAAGCTCTCGTTAATTCTATTTCCCAGAGAATGTTATGAATGCCTTGCGTTGGTGCGTGGGTTTTGCGATAATTCGTTATAGATTGATCGTCAATTCATTTTCGGTGATCAGAAAATAATGAATTCGTCAAGGAAAGTAGTTCAAATTGGAAAGATGTGATGTGTATTACAAAATGACAGATTATTTGGTTAGCCGAAACCAAACATTCTTGAATTTATGTGGCCGATACTTGACGAAAATAATTTACTTAGTACCTATTCACTAATCCACCAGACTACGATTTTCACTAATTAACCCTTAATTAGTGAAAATCCTAGTGGATTAGGGAATATTAAGTATAATCTTGAATGTATTGGCCCCAAAAATTTTTGAAATTTACTTCTTTCCACCATAAAATACTAATCTTTCAACACTTTCACTTTCGTAACAATAGATACATAGGTAGGTACTGTGAATTTTTGGCATAAATATTCCTCATTGAATTCACCTCACTTAAAATAATCTACGATAAATCTGGAAGTTAAAAACTATTGGTAGATACGAATTTATCATAATGCTCATTCAATTCAAAATAACCTAGTAATTCTTGAAAGAAATCACAGAACAAACATATGGTTTGAAATATAATCCAAAAACTGAGCAGAAATTGTTTCTGATTTTTTTCGAGAAAAAGGTAAGTTGAAGAAGATACATTTCTTGCCATTTCTGTGAAAAACTATCTGGTTTTCCCATTACTGTCTTAAGTTTGAACGTCATCCCCAAAATTCGTCCAGACGAAAATTTCAAATTTTGCACAAACAACTAGCGAGTCACTCTCTGACTCAAAATACTTAAATAAGAATTCCGAAATTCATTAAACCAAATATTTCATTGAGTGTAATGAAAAATTCTTGCCAATGTTGACGTTAGTGGAATATTTATGGTCATATCCTATTCAGTTCATGAATAATTTGAAATATAAAATATTATTTCAATTCAATTATAACTTGAACAGAAATATATTTTATGATAAAATCAATATTTTCCATGAACTATTCTAAATTTATTTTTAGTTTCAATGAATTTCAATACATTGCACCTTATTCATTGAATTTGTAGCATCTGAAATTTTCCTTTTGGAGAAGAACGTATATTTTGGTGGTGAAGCTAAAATTGGGCACACCCTGTACATAACCATTTTTTTGGCATTTCCAATGAAAGGAGTAGTTTTGAATTGAATCACACAAAAATTACTCCTTTCATTTTAAATTGGATAATTATATTTATTTGTTTTCTGGATAATTTTGAATTTGAATATTGAAATCATTGAAATTTCCATAAAAATTTCCCATTTTACCTAGAAGAAATACCAAATATAATTATCCAAGAAAATATGAAGTGAGTAACATATCTTGAAAAAAATTATTGATAAACTCATGTATAATTTTCGAAGAGCATATATCAAAATGTGGTAGATTATTAGGTACCTATGAAAATTGAAATAATTTCATTTTGGAGGAATATACAGGGTGTCCAGAATGAATGGATAATCCTGTGACACTGTATAAAAGAGCTATTGGACTCTCTGAAAAAAATACAAAAAAAAATCTATCCCCACTAGAAATATTTTTTTTTAAATAATGATTTCTTGCACATCACGTTGCGTTTCTGTGTTACACGCTCATAAATGAATCAAATCAATCAGTTTCTTCATGGTGAAATAAGTTATGAAGATGTGATGTACCATTTTGAAATTTACATGAAAGGCTCATATTTTGTTTTGAGTTGGCCACACAGACTTTCCCAAATTTTATTTCCACCATGAACGATTAAACTTTCACATTATGAAATATTCATCACATTTTATGATGAAATTTGAAGTTGGATATTTTGTTCCAAAAAAGTTACAATAGATATTTATACGGTTTTCCGTATATCTATTGGTATTTCACTGAAAATTATTTCACCATGAAGAAACTGATGGATTTGATCCACCTGTGAGCGTGATACACAGAAACGCAACGTGATGTGCAAGAAATCATTATTTTGAAAAAAAAATATTTCTAGTGGGGATAGATTTTTTTTGGATTTTTTTCAGAGAGTCCAATAGCTCGTCTATTCAGTGTTACAGGATTATCCATTCATTCTGGGACACCCTGTATATAATTTGACAGTTGATCAATTACATATTCATCATTCAGCGGAAAAACTTTTGACCGATAAACTCCCATGGTATAGCTACCTATTTTAGAGTTCCTTAGGATTAAAAAATGCCTCAGATATTGAAGAAAATTTTCAACACCAGTTTACCAAAAGTAAATATGCTGTGATTCAACTTTCATATTATCTAGAAAATAAATTTGATATGCGAAAAATGCACTCGAATATTTACTGAAGAATTTGTCCTGTATCTCCAAATTTATTTTGAATAGGTCGCTCGGATCTGCTATCATTATTGCCATCCGTCGATGAAGACATTAACTAAATTAGAAGAAATATTACAGGTTAGAGCAAAGGGCGTAACTGTAGTTAAACACTGGACGAAGCAAAAATTTGCATCCACTGCGAAGTGATTAAGTGACCATTTCGCCGTCCCTCTTCATTTGCTTCAAACTCACGTTCACAGATAATAACATAAAATTGGCAGATCGAATTATCATTTAATGACTGTATTTTGTCGGGTACCACGGTTTCTGCGTGAATCTTGAAGAAACTGTGAGACATGCCACCTTGCGAGTTTTACAATTTTTTTTATTATTTAATTTTTTTTTTCGTTGAGATACGTAGGGCATGGTGTGGGTTTTAATCAACTGATACCGCTCGAAACCAAGAATGATTCGTTGGTTTTCTACGCCTGGAATTTTCATAAATATAAAATATATACCTACATATATTTGTTTGTACATTCGGTGTTCGAAATTATAGGCCTCGATTCAGTTTGAAAAATTATCAACTTCGGCTGTTGTTATTACTTATTTTTTTATATATAATCAATCATCATCAGATTGAAAACTATACATTCTTTAATCTTACCACGTGAAGAAGTTATTAGATTTTCGTTGGTTCATTAAATGCTCACTATAATAAATATAAATAAATACTTAGATTTCAGTGAATTTTTCGTACAACATATACTTTGCCCATGGAAACTGAAAATCCTCTTCGCCAATATTTTTCTTTCATATATTTCTTCCATCCATTACGTACATTTTTGCTGATTTATCCCACGAATTAATTCAATGTATAATTTACTATGGAAGGTTTCCTAAAATTAAGAAAATTTTTATATAATTTTTCTGGGTAACTATTGATATCGTTTGTCAGGAAACTCACAGGAAATGGCATTTTTTGAATTTTTCGACGTATGTGTTGGAAATTATATCCCATTTAACTCATATAAATCTGACAATTATTTATTTAGTGAAGTCAACAAAATTCCTTGAAAAAAAATGTAGGTACCCACCTAATTCAAAACAAGATTCCGAGAAAGTATCTAAACTACACAATGACCCATATGAGGTCTCAGTGCCTTTGAATCACCAATTTTTCGTAGAAAAGAGCCATATTATCGACACGTTTTCTAGAACTCATTGTGACAGTGAAGGGAACTGAGCGATTTCACAGATCCTTCAGCAATAAATCTTTCAGTTTGTTCTATTCATGATGAAACAAGACTCAAATTTCTTAGAAATGTCAATGAATACGAATTAAACTGTGCTAATAGCCGAAAATCTACTGCTGTGTTAAAAATTGACGCTCATCCATTCAAGGATTCATTTGAAAATAATTTCATAAATTCAGCGAAAAGGTCGAAAATATCATTATTTGATAATATATCACCACACTGTTATAGGCATCTCTAATTCCATATATTGAATTAATCATGAACTAAAAAAGTGATTCAAACGGGACCGAACATTTCTTAACCTATAAACATCGATGATATTATGAATTTTGTAATTAGTACATTCACTGATTTACTGACTGGACTGAAGTAGTCCCATGCAAGTCAAAAATGATAAACAGAGATACCACCAAATAATCTACCACAATGTTCAATATATTTTGTAAATATTCTAGTATTATAAGAAAGTGAAAACAAGTCATTAGAACGTAATTGAATTATTTATATATTCAGATATACATATTTTAGTTTCAATGCTGTGTGATTAAATTATATTTTATACATCCCATTCGTTTTTGTTCCCTAAAAATAAACATCTCCCATCCCAAATTCCTCAACCCTTTTCTGAAACCCGCTCATTCAGATCAGAAATATTTGGACAGACTCGTAAAATTTGACAAATTACTGGCGACAGAACGAAAGGGTTATACTTCTTTAGTGGGCATTATGGCACGGTTTAAAAGGATTAGGAGATTTGCAACATGTAAATGAATTGTAAGTTGGGTTATTAAATTTGTCTCGGTGTGAATCTACTGGACCGAGAAGGGGTCCTCATTCTCCACGAAAGAGTTTGGGCGTTTCGTTTGCAACTTTCACAACGGATATTTTGGTATTTGGAGTTATTGTGTTAGTTGTAGTTTGTCTTGGTTATGAGTTGAGTCCCTAAGGGATTCGGAATTTCGAACAAGATGGGAGGGGAAATGGGATCTTCAGAACAAGGTAAAAGCTATTGAAATAATATTCTGAAAAATTTGAAAAGCACTGACGTGGAATCAGGAGCTTTTGCGCGCTTGTTTGAATTCTTCGACAGAGCAGTCACCCATTCAGGTACTTCGAAATTATGTAAAATACAAGGGACTTTGAGATTATCGAAAAAAGGCGTAATTAATTGTAGATGTAAAAATGAGATCAGCTCAAACAGGACAAAAGTCCTTCAAAGTTGATGGGCTCACCTTCACAGCATCTATCAGTAATTCGCTATTCAGACATCATTAATTGTTCGCTTCTTTTCATCCATGGAATGCAAAATTGCGTTCATTTTAATGTCGTGGTTATTTTGTCGATTAAAATTTTTTTTTGAGAATTTAGAGAATAATTGTCAGTTATACAAGTTTCAACAGGGCTGTCAAAATATAGGAGAACCCTGAGAATCAGAAGATCAAATATTGAAAAAATTACGAAAAGCACTGCCGTGAAGGCAGGAGCTTTTGAGCGCTCGTACATCCACCTTGTAGGTAGATTCGCATTTTCCAGGTTCAGGAATCAATTGAAGGAATTTTCGAAAGCTGTCAAAAAAATTCTGAAACTTAGGCGAAACTCAAGACTTCATGTCAGTGCATCAGCTGATCAATTTTTTTTCGATGATTCGCTAAAATTTTATACGGTATCTATGGTCTTGATGATGCGATCTGGACAAAATTCCGCACGAAGTTTGAATACATTATTCTTCAGCTAGGTGCGAAATTCCATTCCAATCCAATCAGTAATTTCGAAACTATCAGGAAAAAAATATTTTGAACGGCTATATTTACGGAATCCCTAGTCTAATTTTGCTCATTGATGAACGTGACCGCGATATTCGCGATCCAAACCCACCCTGAGAATTTCAAGTTCCTGGGCCTTTGCGTTCAAAAGTTACAATTTTCTATGATTTCTATGGTTCTGGTCATGAGATCTGGACAAAATATTGTTTTAATATATCATTCTCGATTAAAATACAAAATTTCATCTCGATCGAATCCGTAGTTTCGAAATGATCGAGAAACCAAAATTTCAAACGACCGTTTTTACGGAACCCCTAGTATAATTTTGCTCATAAATGAACGTGATCACGACATTCGATACCCACACCTATCCTGAAAATTTCAAGTCCCTAAGCATTTCCGTTCAAAAGTTACAATTTTCTATGGTTTCTATGGTTCTGGTCATGCGATCTGGTCAAAATTTCACATGTAGCTTGAACACCTCATTCTCCATTTGACTGCAGAATTTCATCCCAATCAAATTTGTAGTTTTCAAGTAATCAGGGGAACAAAACTTTGAACGGCCATATTTACGGAACCCCTAGTGGAATTCGGCCCATTAACGAACTCAACCGAGGCATTTGGGATCTGACCCTACACTAAAAATTTCAAGTCTCTAAGTTGATCCGTTCGAGAGTTATCGTGCTTACGGCCGGACGGACGGACAGACTCGAATTTTTCGACGGATTCGTCATCAGTGAGTCGAACATAGTCGATTGAGACCATTTTCGGCTCAAAATTCGAAAAATACAGACATCGTGACGAAATGATATAGCCCTCGTGTAAGTTGTACGAGCGCTCAAAAAACACTGCCGAAAAGTAATTAATAGTAAAAATATTTTGAGGTCCAAATGCTAGTTGATATGTTGTCACATTGTCGAATATGTTTTAAATGCAGAACTCTACTCCTAACAGTTCATGAGTTATGAAATTTTGAATAGAAAACGAAGCAACCTCGAGTAAAAAACCTATCCGGTTGTTTTGGTTGATTACTTTCAATGATAAACATTTTGATCATTTGAGGGATAATAGGTCTTCACCCCACTGAAATTTTCTCAATTCAAGTTCGGATAAGGTAAAATCCAAAAAAAATTAAATACAAATTTTTTCCGTCCAGAGGCCATTTGTCTGAAATTTGTTGTTTTTTGCGGAAGCCTTAGGGCTTGTTTTAAACTAAATCAGTTGCTGATCTATGAAATTCGAAGGCTAAAAATCGAGGGATTAGAATCATTGAATACTGAAGGTGTGACTATCGAATATTCTTTACTGCAAAATTCTTCAATTATGAAGATCTGTATTTCATTCGACATCGATAACTTATGACTGCTCTAGAATATTTTCTTGCTAGGGTGTATTCGAAGCCTCCGGAGGGCATAAATCTTCTCACATAAAATGGGGACAAATATTTTGTTTTGGATACCAGAGCTCATCATTTCATTGTTTGCTATGTCTCAAAGTGTATTTTTTTTATCATCTCGAACTCAAAAAAGTTCTTTCGGGAAATCCGCGAATTCTACGGTTTACATTGCCCAGATTGTCGATACTATGCGACGGGATTCGATTTAAAATGTCCGCAAATTCCATTCCAGCCCCCATCGTCAGAGCTTTCGGGTACGCAAAAGAGAATAGACACCGAACAAAGCACATTTCAAGTCCATTCGACAGGGGTACAGGAGCAGCAGCTGCCGCTTTGGCGGGTGACATGCGCATTTCAAATGGCAAAATGGCTGTTTTGCGTGTTATTCGAATTCGACATTCGGAATGCTCGGAAGATGTTGTGTTTGCTGCTTTATTTTGATCGTAAGTTTATTTGATTTATTCTATTCTAAGCTCGTCGTTCGGCTTTTATTAGTTAGTATTTTATGTAGTTTTGTGATCTATTGTTTTAGTTTTCTCTCTTGATGTCATTATATTCCATTACAGTTAAAATAGAGATCTCTTTCTTTACTCTCTTTATTATTGATGAATTTTTTGTGTTCTATGGAAATTTGAAATTGACTGTTGAAAATGATTTGGAATGACGTGAAGTTATCATAAGCATTTGTGGTGAAGGATGTCTTTAGTGGATATAACAATAATAAATTAGTTCACCCACATTTTCTATTCAAGGTGAATGTGTATAAGAGTACGCACCATTGATATTTCATAAGACTTCGACCTGTTGTTTATTTTAAGAAGCCAGTTGAAACCAAACTGTATCTTATGACATAGTCAATTGCGGAATCTGCAATTGTCAAAGTAGATTGAAAAAAAAATAGGTTAGAAGTTTTCGTTCCTGCGCACTCCAATTCGCTGTGTTCAAAGTTTTGTATTGTTCAAGTGAAAACTAGTACTATGGCTTTATAACTAACAACCAACTTCATATGCAGCCACTCGAAAACGGTTGTAAAGTTAGTTTTTCTCAGAATTGAAGTCTACAATATCGTATTACACGTACCGTACAGTGTGTGAATGCACCCAAAATTCGCAGTATAAGAGTATAGGTACGTATTTTGATTAATTTGCGCAAAAAGACCTCAAAACTAGTGACTAACACAAACTATAACTTAACTAATAATAAAAAATTAATAAGTTGTCCTAACGCCATATCAACATAAATTTAAGTTGGAAAAAAATCCCACCATATTATGTGAATCATACTATGCACTTGATAATAAACTTCTTTTTACGATGATTGTTAATTTTACAAAACATTACAGTGGACCATTTTTGTTTAGAATGAACCAAGCTTAGTATCTAAAATGAGTTTTCAAATTGTTCGATATGAATAAGGAAAAATGTCTCGTTTTCTACCCCTTACAATAATAGATAGGAGGAAAGAGGAATACCACTAAAATGTATTTGTCCCCTTTTATATGCAGAAAATGTCCGCTCAATTTCAGTCCATAACTTTTTTTCGGGAGAAAAATTGGCGCCCTCATTAGGGGGTTGTATCTGAAAAGAGGTTGGTCGAATAATTTTATCGAATAATATATAAGATCCCATTTTTGAGCGCTCGTACTAGTTACACGAGGGCTATATCATTTCGTCACGATGTCTGTATTTTTCGAATTTTAAGCCGAAAATGGCCTCAATCGACTATGTTCGACTCACTGATGACGAATCCGTCGGAAAATTCGAGTCTGTCCGTCCGTCCGTAAGCACGATAACTCTCGAACGGATCAACCTAGAGACTTGAAATTTTTAGTGTAGGTTCAGATCCCAAATGCCTCGGTTGAGTTCGTTAATGGGCAGAATTTCACTAGGGGTTCCGTAAATATGGCCGTTCAAAGTTTTGTTTCCCTGATTACTTGAAAACTACAGATTTGATCGAAATGAAATTTTGCACCCAAATGGGAAATGAGGTGTTCAAGCTACATGTGAAATTTTGTCCAGATCGCATGAACAGAACCATATAAACCATAGAAAATTGTAACTTTTGAACGGAAACGCCTAAGGACTTGAAATTTTCAGGATAGGTGTGGATCTCGAATGTCGTGATCACGTTCATCTATGAGCGAAATTATAGTAGGGGTTCCGTAAATATGGTCGTTTGAAATTTAGTTCTCTCGATAATTTCAAAACTACAGATTCGATCGTGACGAAATTTTGTATACTAATGGAGAAATATATATTCAAGCTACATTTCTCCAGATCACTTGACCAGAACCATAGAAACCATAGAAAATCATAACATTCGAACGGAAAGGCCTGAGGACTTGAAATTTCCAGGATAGGTGTGAATCTTAAATGTCGCGATCACGTTTATCAATGAGCAGAATTATACTAGGGGTTCCGTAAGTACGGTCGTTTGCAATTTTGTTTTCTCGATAACTTCGAACCTACGGATTCGATCGAGATGAAATTTTGTATTTTAATCGAGAATGATATATTAAAGCAATATTTTGTCCAGATCGCATGACCAGAACCATAGAAACAATAGAAAATTGTAACTTTTGAACGGAAAGGTCTAGGAACTTGAAATTTTCAGGGTGGGTTTGGATCGCGAATATCGCGGTCACGTTCATCAATGAGCAAAATTAGACTAGGGGTTCCGTAATTATGGCCGTTCAAAATTTTTTTCTTGATAGTTTTGAAACTACTGATCGGATTGGAATGAAATTATGCAACTAGCTGAGGAATAATGTATTCAAACAACGTGCAAAATTTTGTCCAGATCACATCACCAAGACCATAGATACCGTAGAGAATTCTAGCGAATTATCGAAAAAAAATTGATCAGCTGAAGCACTGACATGAAGTCTGGAGTTTCGCATAAGTTTCAGAATTTTTTTGTCGAAAATTCCTTCAATTGATTTCTAAAACTGGAAAATGCGAATCTACCTACAAGGTGCATGTACGAGCGCTCAAAAGCTCCTGCCTTCACGGCAGTGCTTTTCTAAATTTTTCACAAAGAATTATTCCTCAAATTTCTTCGCACTCATTTAAGTATTTTTTGTATTCTTTCTTACTTACCGGTTTTTAATGTTTCATGTCAGATCATTAATTTTTCGGTCCTGATACGTTTTTTGATTTCATAAATGTTCAATGAATGAAAACTTTTTGAAATGAAATGCATTTTTTTTAGCGCTCTTTCTACTCAGACGAGGGCTATATCATTTCGTCACGATGTCTGTATTTTTCGAATTTTGAGCAGAAAATGGTCTCAATCGACTCACTGATGACGAATCCGTCGAAAAATTCGAGTGTGTCCGACCGTCCGGCCGAATACACGATAACTCTCGAACGGAACGACCTAGAAACTTGAAATTTTCAGGGTAGGTTCAAATGTCAAATGCCGCGTTCGTTACTGAGCAAAATTTGAGCAGAGGTTCTGTAAATAGTTCCGTTCGAAATGTTGTTCTCCCGATTACTTCGAAACAACTGACTCGAGCGAAATTGAATTTTGCACACAAATGGAGATTTACGTGTTCAAGCTACATGCGAAATTTTGTCGAGATCGCATGACCAAAACCACAGAAAATTATAACTTCCGAACGGAAAGGTCGCGGTCACGTTAATCAGTGAGCAAAAATAGACTAGGGGTTTCGAAAATATGGCCGTTCAAAATATTTTTTTCCTGATAATATGAAAACTACTGATTGGGTTGGAATGAAAATTGGCAAAATAATGTATTGAAACTACGTACGTGATTTTGTCCAGAAAATTCTAGCGAATTATCGAAAAAAAAATTGGCCACCTGAATCATTGACGTAAAGAATGGAGTTCTTCATTTGGTTTCTGAAACTGGAAATTCCAATCTACCTACAAGGACGATGAACGAGCGCTCAAGAGCTCCTGACTTCACGGAAGTGTTTTTTATAATTTTTTCACTTTAAATTGTTATTATTCGAATTACGGAAATATCTTATTGTTATAGTGTGCGTACTCTCAAGAATAACCGTAATTATATATATATATAATTTTGTGAAGTTTAAACATTAATTCATAGATAAATAGAAATGATGCTGCTATAACGTTTTGCGATCCTTGAAATGTGCTTCCTTGAGCAATTAGCATACCTAGATGATTATCGTTATAAATCGTCTAATTTTCTAGTGTTATGATACGATTATGAATCAAACACTGAGGCATGCGCTGCTACAATTTCTGGTTAATAAATTCGCAACAACCTACATAACCTACATAAATGAAAATTATTTTTTTTTGTTCTCTTTTAATTGCCATCTCCTTTGAATCACGGAAATATCGTATTGAAATAGTGTTCGTACTCGAATAACCGTGCGTACTCTAATCAACTCCGGTGCATAAGAGTAGGCAAAAGTTGAATATTTTATGTTTATATACCATATATGTGTGGTGCCATACAAACATACTTATAATGTACAAGTGAGACGATATTACATAAAAAATGACCTTTGTATGAAAAATAAAACAGATATTCAACTATAATCATTAAGACTGTACTCATACATATTCACCCTAAGACATTCTGTTAAGAATTTTGACGATACTTGGGGAATAATAAGTAAGTTACTATTCTGCTCGCTAATAGAAAGGAGGACTGCCCATGAAGAGGCATACAATATTTTTTGACAATCAAAAAACTTGTGGAACAATTTCTTCTGAAATTTTTTTTCAACAATAAAAACAACAGAATTCCCAGAGATACTATTCCAGATGGAAGAATAGTAGCACCCCTTAGATTTGATGACTACATATTCCGATGAAGTCATTCATCAAAAAGTTATGAAAATAAATCGTTGAAAAAATTCAGCTGAAAATCATTAAACGGACTTGAAATATTCATTCCAATTAACGCAGCACGCACAGAGATGAACTATCTGAAACACAAAGTAAGTTTACTCTGTGTCAATAACAAATGCATGGGGAGATTTTCCCAACTAAAAAATTCGGAATGCACTGCCGTGAAGACAGGAGCTTTTGAGCGCTCGTTCATCCACCTTGTAGGTAGATTCACAGTTTCCAGTTTCAGAAACCAATTGAAGACATTTTTGACAGCTGTTTAAAAAAAATTCAAACTGAGTCGAAACTCCAGAGTCCACGCCAGTGCTTTAGGTGACCAGATTTTTTTTCGATGATTCGTTGGTCTATTCTACGGTATCTATGGTCTTTGTGATGCGATCTGGACAAAATTTTGCATGTAGCTTGAACACGTCATTCTTCATCCATGTGCAACATTTAATTCCAGTTAAAAAAAAATGTTGAACGGCCATATTCACGGAACTCCTAGTCTAATTTTGCTCATAGATGAACGTGACTGCGAAATTTGAGATCCACACCTATCCTGTAAATTTCAAGTTCCTAGACCTTTCCGTTCGAAATTTATAATTTTTTATAGTTTCTATGGTTCTGATCATGCAATCTGGACAAAATTACATGTAGCTTGAACACGTAATTCTCCATCTGAGTGCAAAATTTTATCTCGATCAAATTAGTAGTTTCGAAGTTATCAGGAGAACAAAATTTCGAACGGCCATATTGACGGAACCCCGAGTCGAATTTTGCCCAATAACAAACTTAACCGCGGCATGTGAGATACGAACCAACCCTGAAAATTTTAAGTTTCTAGGTCGTTCCGTTCGAGAGTTATCGTACTCACGGCTGGGCGGCCGGCCGGACAGACTTGAATTTTTCGACGGATTCGTCATCAGTGAGTAGAACTCTGTCGTTTAAGACCATTTTCGGCTCGAAATTCGAAATAGTGACGAAATTATATAGCCCTCGTGTAAGTAGAACGAGCGCTCAAAAACACGAAATTGCATGTTGGAGCATATTAACCGATATTAACTTAATGTACACTTGATCTTAATGTTATGGATTAAACCATGCATGGATCAATTCTGATCTCAAATTTGCAAGTGTGGGTAAGGGTGATAGTATTTTCTTCTCGACGAGTTTTCAGTGATAATTCGTTGTATTTCTCCAAAATATTTTCGACCTTATGAATGAGAACGTAGAAGGTTCGCGACCTGCCAAGTCCACATCCGAAGAGCGTAACATACCGCTCAGCTGTCATTCTTAATTGATGATGGTTCGTCAGACGAAACGATTAAATACAGGGGTAGACGTGCTCGCAGTCTCGCGTTTTGGCTCACTCCGATTGCGATCGTTTCTGTTTCGAATTTCGTGTCCATCCAGATCGGATGAAGATGATCCGATAGGATGGCGAGGTTATGAATGAAAAGCGAATGTGTCCAAGGAAATATTTATGTCTTTCAGAGGTTTGTATCACGAATATATAATTGTTCGAGTTTCAATGCAACTTTCGAAAAATTAAAGCTTCTGAACTAAAATTTCCCTGATTTTAAAGGGACCTCGTACAAAGATTAAACAAACATCGATGTTTTTTATTAATCTTTATTAAATTCTGCTCCCATTTTTGATTTTATAATCCATTTAGAGTGTGAATTAAAGCGCAGGATGTACCTAGTATAAAAACATTATAACCTAAACAATGTGCTGTTAAAATGTGTGTACGAATCGAAGAATAAAGCAATATATGCTTTAAACACAAAAGTTTATGCCTTTCGTCACAGATATAATACTATTATTTCGAGCAGGAAATGAATCACACAACTCGAATTCCATAATTGAATACGGCAATTTCTTTTTGTCCATCACACATTACCTAATGGCGTATTACAATACATTTATTGTGTTGCAGGAGGCAGAAGCCAGACGGCATCGAGCGCGATGATAAGAAGCAGAAAACAGATCTTCGATGCTCGATAATGGCCCGTAGTTTAGGGGGAGATCCTGGGGCTTAATCATCGTTATTGAACTGTCTTAATGGTTTGTATTGTCCAACATTCGATTTATCATCTGCAAGGTGGAGATCATCCTAATGGTCCGAACGCAATGTTTATTATTATTCTGTGAAAAAATCATTTATTCGGAGGGTGTGGTTATATTACCGCGTTTCGCTTCATAAAGCATGAAGATCTTTCATATTTGCGTCATGAAGAGTGTGCAGGAACTAATTTTTTGTTCAATGTTTCCTCAAAATTGTGCCTAAACAGACTTAAAGATGTGGAAAATTCAGAACTGTCTCAATAAAAATTATAAAAAGCACTGCCGTAAAGTCAGGAGCTTTTGAGCGCTTGTTCATGCTCCTTGTAGGTAGATTCGCATTTTCCAGTTTTAGAAACCAATCGATGAAATTCTTGACAGCTGTAAAAAAAAATTCAAACTAAGGCGAAACTCCAGACTTCACGCCAGTGCTAAGTGACCAATTGTGTTTTCGATAATTCGCTAGAATTATCTACGGTATCCATTGTCTTGGTGATGCGATCTGGACAAAATTTCGCACGTCGTGTGAATACATTATTCTTCATCTATGTGCTGAATTTCATTCCAATCTAATCTGCAGTTTCGAAGTTATCAGGAAAAAATATTTTGAACGGCCATATTTACGGAACCCCTAGTCTAACTTTTGCTCATTTATATCCGTAACCGCGACATTCAATATCCACACCTATTCTGAAAACTTCAAATATATGGTTCAATAATAATAATAATAATAATAAGGTTTATTCAAATTCATAGAGCATAATATGCACAAGAATGAACGTCAACAGAAAAAAAATAATTACATTCTAGAGTAATACATTATTGTTTGATTTACAGTAATCAAGGTATTCCTGCACATTGTAAGGTTCACATTTCATTACATATTTATTAAATTTTTTGATAAATTGATTCTCATTTACTATGTCACGAAATATTTTTGGTAAAGCATTATATAATTATAAACACATATATAAAGCATTGTTATGCGTTATTGTTAACGAATGAACTGGATACAGATATTGGTCAACTTGCCTGGTTCTTGCATTATTATTTTTATATTTCTCAAACAATTCTTTATGTTGAACAAGAAACTTTACACAATTATAAATATAAAGGCCTATGAGAGTATGTGTATTGTTAGCCTGGAAAACACCTCTACACGTTTGTCTATATTTCAAATTTAGGATAGATCTTAGTACCATTTTTTTTTCTATTCTATGTTGGATAGATAGCTTGGATTTGAGATTAGTTAGATTGAAACCTTTCAAATAAAAAAATGCTTTTTTACTGGGGGTTCACCAAGTTTCACCATTACTGCTCAAACTAATGTAATTTTTTATGAACATTCAGTAAAATGCACACAAGAGATCGAATACAAAGTTTTACCTTATGAAAAAACGACTTTAAAACTAGAAAAAACTTAATTTGAATCAATTTTCACACTTATCATTTTTGAACGCTCATACTACTTACACGAGGGCTATATCAATTCGTCACGATGTCTGTATTTTTCGAATTTTGAGCCGAAAATGGTCTCAATCGACTATGTTCGACTCACTGATGACGAATCCGTCGGAAAATTCGAGTGTGTCCGTCCGGCCGGCCGTAAGCACGATAACTCTCGAACGGATCAACCTAGAGACTTGAAATTTTCAGTGTAGGTTCAGATCTCAAATGCCTCGGTTAAGTTCGTTAATGGGCCAAATTCCACCAGGGGTTCCGTAAACATGGCCGTTCAAAGTTTTGTTTCCCTGATTACTTGAAAACTACAGATTCGATCGAGATGAAATTTTGCACTCAGATGGAAAATGAGGTGTTTTAGCTACATGCGGAATTTTGTCCAGATCGCATCACCAGAACCATAGAAACCAAGGAAAATTGTAACTTTTGAACGGAAATGCCTAGGGACTTGAAATTTTCAGGATAGGTGTGGATCTCAAATGTCGTGATCACGTTCATCTATGAGCAACATTATACAAGGGGTTCCGTAAATACGGTCGTTTGAAATTTTGTTTTCTCGATAAATTCGAAACTTCGGATTCGATAGAGATGAAATTTTGTATTTTAATCGAGAATGATATATTGAAGCAATATTTTGTCCAGATCGCATGACCAGAACCATAGAAACCATAAAAAATTGTAACTTTTGAACGGAAAGGCCTAGGAACTTGAAATTTTCAGGGTGGGTTTGGATCGCGAATATCGCGGTCACGTTCATCAATAAGCAAAATGAGACTAGGGGTTCCGTAAATATGGCCGTTCAAAATATTTTTTTCCAGATAGTTTCGGAACTACTGATCGGATTGGAATGAAATTATGCACCTAGCTGAGGAATAATATATTCAAAGTACGTGCAAAATTTTGTCCAGACCGCATCACCAAGACCATAGATACCGTAGAAAATTCTAGCGAATTATCGAAACAAAATTGATTAGCTGAAGCACCGACATGAAGTCTGGAGTTTCGCCTAAGTTTCAGAATTTTTTTGACAGCTGTCAAAAATTCCTTCAATTGGTTTCTAAAACTGGAAAATGCGAATCTACCTACAAGGTGCATGTACGAGCGCTCAAAAGCTCCTGCCTTCACGGCAGTGCTTTTCTAAATTTTTTTTTGTTAGTTGAATATGAATAATGACAATTTCGGGGGTTTCGGTAAAACTCGAGACTGTGTAGATAACAATAAACAAGTTTGAAACTTATCTGGGAACAAAATTGAGGGCTGTGAAAAAAAATAAGCAAGTCGGCTTCTTTGAACTCATGTTGTGATATATTTTTATCCATAGTAATCTTTTGGAAACCGCAATCTATACGTCATTTCGGGTAATTGTGGGACCATCCTCGTACCTAAGTTGGCGAAAGTAAGATCAATTTCATTATTCTCCAAAAAAGGACAGTAGGTAATTAATTCCTGAATATTTTTTTGGTAAACAGCTGACAGACGTATGGGTATCTTCACAGGCTGTTCCTAAATTGGAGTTAGAAACGAAGAGGGGTGATAACTTGAATTATATCAATCAAGGGTCCGAAAACGCTCAGTTTTCGAGATACAGGATGTTAAAGTTTCGAAGGTTTTTCTTCATAGCATCTACATTTCTCAAGATATTCAGCTTAAAAATGGAAGAGATATTACACTCCAAGGTTCACATTATATGACATGTCAATTCATCTCCAGAACTTCTTTGCGGTGCGCCACTGTTAGTTCAAAAAATATAAGAGAGAATTTTCGTTTCCTTCAAAACCCTTTGATTTTAGGAAATTTAATCTCAGTCACGAAAATCCTTTATTCAAAAAAAAACAGTGGCCTTTAGATAAAATATCATGCTGTAGATTTTCGCTGACAAGTGACAATTGACCTGCCATATAATAAAAAATTATAAAGAGCACTGCCGTGAAGTGATTTTGAGCGCTTGTTCATCCACCGATTCGCATTTTCCAGTTTTAGAAACCAATTGAAGAAATTTTTGACTGTCAGAAAAATGACAGCGGCTCTCTGCCAACTATGCCGAATTAGCTGTTACAGAAATATAAGGATTTTTTATTCAATAATTCGTTGGAATTTGAAAAGATTCTGATTATGCCATCTCGAAAAATGTAGCTTGAATATATCATTCTCCACTAAAATACAAAATATCATCTAGATCGATTCCGTAGTTTTGGAATCATCAGGAGAACTAAATTTCAAACGACCATATTTACGGAACCCCTGGTCGAATTTTGCCCAATAATGAACCATTCGAGATTCAAACCTACCCTGATAATTCAAGTTTCTAGGACATTCCGTTCAAGAGTTATCGTGTATACGGCCGGACGGACAGACTCGAATTTTTAGACGGATTCGTCATCAGTGAATCGAACCTTGTCGATTCGAAAATTACAGACATCGTGACGAAATGATACAGCCTTCGTGTAAGTAGAACGAGCTCTCAAAAAGGTGTCATATTTTGACAAATTCAACTATTAAATTCTGGTTACCAGAAGACAAAACGTATTGTGTTAAATCATTGAATATCATAACTTATCCCCATTACCAACTGTCAATAACGAAAATGATGTTTAGTGAAAAATTAACTCATCTACCATGATTTTGATTTGACACTATAGCGGGACTATCGGACCAAAAATCATGGAACGAACCACAACTTATTTCATCGATGCCCCATATAAAGAAAAAAATTCAAGCAACATGTGCCTACTAGGTTCAGAGATACAGAAGTTTTTATGAATATTGAGCGCTCATACTACTTACACGAGGGCTATATCATTTCGTCACGATGTCTGTATTTTTCGAATTTTGAGCCGAAAATATTCTCAATCGACTATGTTCGACTCATTGATGACGAATCCGTCGGAAAATTCGAGTCTGTCCGTCCGGCCGTTCGTAAGCACGATTACTCTCGAACGGAACAACCCAGAGACTTGAAATTTTCAGTGTAGGCTCAGATCCCAAATGCCTCGGCTGAGTTCGTTAATGGGCAGAATTCCACGAGAGGTTCCGTAAATATAGCCGTTCAAAGTTTTGTTCCCCTGATTACTTGAAAACTACAGATTTGATCGAGATGAAATTTTGCACTCAAATGGAGAATAAGTTGTTCAAGCTACATGTGAAATTTTGTCCAGATCGCATGACCAGAATCATAGAAACCATAGAAAATTGTAACTTTTGAACATAAACGCCTAGGGACTTGAAATTTTCAGGATAGGTGTGGATCTCGAATGTCGTGATCACGTTCATCTATGAGCAGAATTATACTAGGGGTTCCGTGAATATGGTCGTTTGAAATTTTGTTTTCTCGATAATTTCGAAACTACGGATTCGATCGAGATGAAATTTTGTATTTTAATCGAGAATGATATATTAAAGCAATATTTTGTCCAGATCGCATGAACAGAACCATAGAAACCATAGAAAATTGTAACATTTGAACGGGAAGGCCTAGGAACTTGAAATTTCCAGGGTAGATTTCGATCGCGAATGTCACGGTCACGTTCATCAATGAGCAAAATTAGACTAGGGGTTCCGTAAATATTGCCGTTCAAAATATCTTTTCCTGATAGTTTCGAAACTACTGCTTGGATTGAAAAGTAATTTTGCACCTAGCTGAGGAATAAAGTGTTCAAACTACGTGCGAAATTTTGTCCAGATCGCATCACCAAGACCATAGATACCGTAAAAAATTCTAGCGAATTATTGAAAAAAAAAAAATGTCAGAAGCACTGACATGAAGTCTGGAGTTTCGCCTAAGTTTCAGAATTTTTTTGACAGCTGTCGAAAATTCCTTCAATTGATTCCTAAAACTGGAAAATTCGAATCTACCTACATGGTGGATGTACGAGCGCTCAAAAGCTCCTGACTTTTTTTTTTCAATTCTTATTTCCACATACACCTTCGTTTCATCATTTTACAACTCACAGAAAATAATCAAACTTTCAACTTTGCGGACTAATGTTTTTAAGACTTCTATTCCTGATATCACCCAAGTAATCACCCCTCTTCATCTGTTGAATTTTGAAACTCCCTATAGTTTATATATTTTCAAGAGTTTTGCATTTGTTCGCCTATGACGTAATTTTTGTCGATTGTCATGGTTAATAATTCCTTCAACATATTCATTTAGGGGGTTATTGAACCTACTTCAAGAAGAATAAATTTGAAAGATGAACCTTTTGTAGGTGAGGTATTTAGGTCTTTTATCATATTGTATTTTATACAATTTTGTTATAAAATAAAAACTTTATCCTCACTAAAAATGTTATTTTTGTTTGTATCAATCATTTACCTTCCTTTTGTGTGCTCATTTCCAGAACATCCATTATTTATTTAATCCTGTATATAAACCTAATCATTTTATTTTTCATGAAAATAAAACATGGTTAATGAATGTAGTTTCTGTCTGTCCATCAGTTAAAGACCTTATGCAAGGTTCCCGTTGAGACGTTATATTAAATGAAACGAGACTAAAATCAAAAGATATTTGGGCAGGACACTTGAAGAGCTATGCAGTAACAACATTAACCTAATATTTGTGGATAGTTTCGTTTCGGACGAATGAAATGCTAAAATAGTTTGTAGAAACTCAAATTAGACAGGCCTTGACTTTCGGGGTGAGGCAATTGAAAAGCTTAGAAAGTGAAAAACTTGTGAGTGAAAGAGGGTTCTTCTTGAACTTGAATAATTCAGGTTTTTCACACATAGAAAATTTTGTATAATAGTGTAAATCAGCTAAAAAAAATTCGTTGAAGCACTGACGACCCAATTTCAAATATCCCAACAAATCGAGTTGACCTCCCAAAAAGAAATCAAGACATTCCTCATTACTATAGGAAATCCGGAATAATTAACAGCGGAGCAATTTCATAAAACTTTTCACTCAGGAGCCATCTCGGGCTCGGGCAACGTTTTCCGGTAAAGAGAACAACTCCGAAATGGCAGATCCATCTTGCGTTTGACAGGACGGCCGTGGTAATCCATCAACCTCGCCCCTGGCCTTGCACGACCCCCCGACCCCTCTGTCAGGGTTAGTGGAACACGTCACTGAACCTATTATGTGCCAATACACACCCCTGAGCACTGTGTCGGGTTTCGTACTTCGGAGTTCGCCTTTTTATATCGGTCCCACAGCTGGTCCCAGACGGAAAATGAAGGTAGGTTATTGTTTTTGACGGGACCGTGGACCAATTTTAATCGCCAAATTTTTTCTTTGCTGATTTTCATTTTGTTCCAACATCTTGACTGAAAGAGCTGTTCTGATTGAGTGATGGATTATCGACCTCAGGAGTTCCACAAGGGAACCTCCTAGGAGATTTGTTGAACTTGCACTTCGCGGTGCGATTATGGGGTTAGGATTATAAAACTGTATGGGGCTGTGAGAAATTATTGTACTCAATTGCGAAAGATGTTGATGGACCGACAAGGGTGTAGACGCATTGTGCAGTCAGCAAGAACCCACAAAGGGTTATAGAGCTACGGAAAGAAGAAGAAGATTGCGAAAGATGCTACATAGCAAATATAAAAGTTATTTACCTAATTAAATCAGTTTTTTATTTCAACAATAATTAAAACCTAAAACATTTTTATTTCCGTGATAGTATTTTAATTTTCGAGTCTAATTATATGAAAACAAATTTAATTTTCGAGAATTTTATTCACAAAATTTGATAGACCAAATGAAAAATAAATTCATTTTTGTGTTCAACTAGTTTATTAATGACAGCGATTAATGGTCGAAATATTTAATGTTAATGTTAATGTTTGAAGAACGCCGAAAACAGTGACCTGTATACAAATGTGGTTGCTCTAATTTAAGAAAGTTTGCAATCATTGACGGTAATTTAGAAAATGTATTAATTCCAACTGGTTGTGTTGAGCATTTATAGTTCTTATAAAAAACGAAAAATCTTTCGTGTGGAGTGTGAGCTGGCCTCAAGGATATATATCTCTTTATTATGTTTAAAAGTGTATGCTCATCATTATCCACCACAGTGAATATCCTGTTCGAATGTGTTTTCGATTAATTCACTGTCACCAAAAATTTCGATCCCATATCTTGTACATCTTTTCTCTGCAACCTTAACAATTCATCTTTTCTCAATGCACCCGCCACTCCGAATATCAAAGCGACCTACAAATCAAACAATGAGAGTTATTTCACTATAACGAGATAATGAGAATAAGTTGGAATAACGATTCAATTGAGTTTTATTTCTACCTTCGACATCAAGAGAACACTATCAGGAGCATTCGCTATGAACTCTCTCACATGTTCTTTCTCGAGAACTTTTGATTTTTTTGGGATATATCCCTCTGTTTTCAGTTTAATAAACATCACCAGTTTGTGATATCTGCTTATATCAGTATTGTCTTTCACATTTAGTGTTGATTTCAGCATCGAATATTTTGGCCATAAACTTGCTAGATGCCCCTTTTCTGCAATACCCGTAAAGTATGCCAACAAAACCGTTTCCGTAAAGTTCCGAACCTTCTTGTCCTTGCACCAAGATGTGAATTCAGCATAGGTTTTCTCATATAAATGGCGGCTCTTTTCAGGAAGCAGACTCAAAGTTGCTGCTTCAGCAGTTTTTGTCACATCTGGCGGTGTCAAAAGGATTTTTTCTTCGTTATTCATTATGTAGTAGCATAACGGATAAAATCAGATTCTGATCGAAAGCGAATAAATAAATTTGACAGCTCGATCGTGCTCCGATATAGATGCATCTATGCTCCGACTGAATATTTTATGTTCGGTTGCCATGATAATCATGCATTAATACAAGAAATCATTCATTAATAGGGGTCATTAATGGATTATTTCGAGTGCGTTAAAATGAGCTTTTATTCTATGGTCGACGGAAAAAATAATTTTTAAATTTACATAATTCCGAAATCGTAGTATTGACTTCGGCACGAAAATATCCACCATGACTTCTTATTTGAATATACATATCAACCCTAAGTATTTTGGATATAATTCGATTCTTCCACTTCGGTTTCGATGCGTATTATCATGAAAGAAAAATTATATTCGGATAAAAAGAGGAAACTTCTTGATTTCCATATTCAGCTGTAATAATCTAGTGGAGATTCAGACATTATCGCATTTGAATAATGACATCCCATTTTGTCAAGTATAAACATTTATTCATGGATAAATAGAAATGATGCCGCTATAACGTTTTGAAAGCCTTGAAATATGCATACGTTATGCAATTAGCATAAATTATTAGCGTTATAAATCATCTAATTTTCTACTGGTACGATACGATTTTGAATCAAACTCTGAGGCATGCGCTCCTACAATTTCTGGATAATAAATTTGCAACAATTCATCGCGGAGAATGAGTTACGTTAGTGTTTTAAGTATCTATTTCAGAATATTTTGATATAGGTAAAGAATTTCGTTAGATTTTATAACGTAGCGGCTAATGAAATTGAATAAATAAAAAGGTTTATTAGAAAGTAATGAAGAATGAAATGACACAAATTAATAAAAGGAAAATGAGAATGAATGACAACGATAAACAGCATAAAATACTGAGGGTAGTGAGAGAGAGAAATAATAAAAAAGTTAAGAATAATGAACAGTGGGTTCATTTGAGGTGGAGACGAGAAATGATGATTCATAAGAAGATTTTTCCGCTTAATTTAACTGAAATTCTGTACTGTATACAGCACCATCTATTGGCGAGTAGAAATTTTCGGTACTAAGTTAGGTACTACGGATAGATATCTATAGATATATCTATAGAAGAAGAAACATTGCAGTTGTACGAAAATTTGAAAGGTTTCAGTCGAGTAGTCTCTTTCTGCAGTGTTCTAGTACACTTACTGAATACCTTGGATTTTCCCATTTTGGCGCCCTTATTTGTATGAATAAAAAAGTTATCATTATGCCTAAATGTCTGCAGTTTTTGAATTTTCAGCCGAGATTGATCTAAAACAGTTAAGTTGGATTCACAAATGTAGAATTCGTGGTCATATTCAATTCCGTCCGTCCGCCCGTTAACACGATAACTTTCTAACAAAAAGGCCTGAAGTTTTGAAATTTTCAGGTCTGAATGGGCCAGTTAAGTTCGTTACTTAGCAAAACCCACCGAACGGTTTATTAGATACAGCCATCTGATTTTTTTCCTTGAAATAAAAAAAATACCGATTCGATCGAATGGAAATTTTAAATCAGTTGTGAAATAACGACACGTTCATGTGAGAATTCGTGAAGATCGTATCGCTAGAAAAAAAACAATAATACTCCATGAAAACTTCAGTGTACCTATCAGAAACTATCTGCCATATTCTGCCGAAATTTTCTGTCTGCAGACATTAAATGATTAATATAAAAATTCAACTCTAGAGCTGTTCCACGTGAAAAAAAATTGAGTTTTTCTGAGTGTCGATTCCATAAAATGACATTATTGGTAACGACCGTTTTGTTCCATAGAATCAGTGGTTCGTTTCATAATCTTTCGTTCGATAGTCTTGCGACAGTGTCAGTGAGTTAATTTTTCACTAAACAGCCTTCAGAATACCAAATGGATCCGAAATCGCAGTCAAGTTTAATGTTTGTCAGTAGATAACGCTTGGAACAGTCCCCTGATGTCTTCACGTCATTGCTCTTCGTTTTTTTTTCACTTTTTGTGCGATCTGATTGATCATAAATATACGCATTCAGGCATCAGGCAACAAAAAACAATAATTAGAAAAATTCCTGTTGCAATTTTTCAGACAGTTGGATGAGTGACCGGTGATAATTTTAACTAAGCCCTCCTGACTATACGTATTTTTCAGTATTTTTCAAATCTTTTCTGTAAATTGAATTCGTCATCTACTGATTTACTCCACAAGAACATAATAATTGATATTAATCATTCGAAGTGGCGTGACTTTTATTGTCGATTTGGAATTTGTTCAGTAGATAACTATTGTTTTTTCTCAAGTCAACTGAAATAGAATAGATGTACAAATATCCATTCGATTCGAGCAAGATTTTGACATTTTGAATACCAAAAGAAACAAAGGCACCTGTTGTAAAATAAACACAGTGGGAGGACGAAATTCTCTACGCTAGTTTAATTTATTTTTAAAGTCACTTTAATAGTACAGGGAGGTAATCAGGTGGCTTGAATCAATAGAAAGATTTTGTGATATTTTCCAGTTTTGAAGAACTAGATCGATCTTCAAATTATTCATCCATAATAATAATCTGGGTATCCCAAGTTTCACCGCCACCCCCAAAATTCATCCTATTCATGAACATCCAGTGAAATGCACAACAAAAACTCAACAATATTTTTCGTGAAGATTTTCAAATATGATGTTGGAAGTTGAGAAACCGAAATATGGACCATGGATCGATTTCATTTTTTTTTCATGAAGTTTTCGAACACATTAGGTAATCTAATTCGAATCAAAAATTGAAGATTAGTTTTTCCATAATTTGAAGTTTTATCGAATCCACTCGATTTATAATTCACGACTTGAACTAATAAGATGTTGCATTTTCAACATAGATCGAATATTTCTTGAGTGACAATACATTTTTTGAAACATTATTGACGTCTCTGAAACATTTATGGACACTTTCTATTCAGTTCATTGATAATATGCAATAAAGGGAATCAATAACCTCAATCCGATATGATTTCGTCCCTAAAAAAATTACGTTTTCAATCAGTTATAATGCACAAAATTGTTACTTATGTGATGGAACAAAAAATGTAATCATTTTTCTATATTCCTTCCTTAATCGTCATGAATTTCAATTAGGTTGATATATATATGTAAGTAGTATCCGGTCAGTATTGACAATTTTCAATTAGCCAATTTCAATTACCAAACTTGTTAACACAGACTATCGAAAAAATTCAGGACACCCAGTAAGGGAAGGATTGTATAAAATGTATACTTAATGAACAAAACTATAGATATTGAATGGAACTCTAAAAAAAATTACATTTTCAAACAAAACTATTGAAATTTACAAAGATATTTAATAATGAATATTGAGTAATTCCAATCAAAAGTGGTCTTCATAATGGTTTTCATTCGATTATTGAATTCTCACAATGGTGAGAAATGTGAAAACTTCAGGTAGGGTTAGATTTTTGTTTCGGACGTTTCCCAAGGTTTATTATTCGAAATTATAAATCAAGAGAAGGTACTACACGTAAGTATCTGTGAATAATGTACGAATGAACCATCATTGAAAGGTAGACAAAATAGATAGGGAGAATTGGTGATGAAGCATAGGAAAAAAATTGTGAGAATTCCAGTAAGAAGAAGATGGTGGGTATTGAACTTCAGAAGTGATTCTAAAGAAAATCTTCAACTGAAACAAGATAAATTGCCTCAACTCTCACCCACTTTCAATCCGATCCTGCACCGAAGAATTAAGTAGTGAAAAGTTCAAGTTCTTACGCGTTGAAAGACTTAGTTTACACAATTCCCAAATATTTTGATCACGTCGAATTCTGCTGCTGCATCAATGAAAATGTGTGATGCTGTGACCCGAAACTAACTAGCACAATATTTATAACGACTCAATTAACGTTGCCATAAATTCGTCATTCGGGATCTTGTTTTATATATGCATGGAAGGAAGATTCAACGTTGTAACCCAGTAGTGAAGATGTTCCATTGATATCTAGTGTGGATTTGGTGTGAATAATGAGGAGCAGAATTACATTGGAATATTTCCTTGAAGATAAAATGCGTAACGAAACATGGAACGTACGTTCAACAATAAACAAAACTCTTCTTATTGTCTACAAATCGAAACAGTCAATTTGTTACGGCCTCGGTCTAACTGAAAGGGTTGTTTTGAGATATTTGCATATTTGGAGCAAAGGTATCTGGGTCAATCTGTCATTGTAACAAATCGTGACTACAAATCTTGTTTGTTCGGATTTTCAACAATATTTCCGCATGTACAGGGTCATGCGGCAAATATTTGAAATTTATCACCAGAGTTGGAAGTATACTTTTCACCTCAATCATAATACAAGAACTGAGGACACCAAAAGTCAATGGTTGGGCTAGGTGTGATTACATAATGCGAAATACATTGACACCAAGTGTTATAGAATTTGAAACAACATTCAGCAATTAAAATTAACCAATTGCTAGGGAAATATTGGAGAGTGAACCTATTCTCATTTCTCCATTGCATTTATGACAGATTTTCCCCCCCTCCGGATTTTTTACCCAATTCCGGCTTTGTTTGAAACGCCGTCTTCTCATTAATTGTATATTTGGCACTCCGATATCTTTTGGATTCTTAAACTTCCTTTCTCTTTTTGAGCGCTCCTACTACTTACACGAGGGCTATATCATTTTGTCACGATGTCTGTATTTTTCGAATTTTGAGCCGAAAATGGTCTCAATCGACTATGTTCGACTCACTGATGACGAATCCGTCGAAAAATTCGAGTCTGTCCGTCCGGCCGTAAGCACGATAACTCTCGAATGGAAACCTAGAGGCTTGAAATTTTCAGTGTGGGTTCAGTTCCCAAATGCCTCGGTTAAGTTCGTTGATGGGGCAAATTCCACCAGGGGTTCCGTAAATATGGCCGTTCAAAGTTTTGTTCTCCTGATAACTTAGATTCGATCGAGATTAAACTTCGCACTCAAATGGAGAATGAGGTGTTTAAGCTACATGTGAGATTTTGTCCAGATCGCATGACCAGAACCATAGAAACCATAGAAAATTGTGAATTTTGAACGGAAACGCCTAGGGACTTGAAATTTCAGGATAGGTGTGGATCTCGAACGTCGTGATCACGTTTATCTATGAGCAAAATTATACTAGGGGTTCCGTAAATATGGTCGTTTGAAATTTAGTTTTCTTGATAATTTCAAAACTACAGATTCGATCGTGACGAAATTTTGTTTACTGATAGGGAATGATATATTCAAGCTACATTTCTCCAGATCGCATGACCAGAAGCATAGAAACCATAGAAAATCATAACTTTCGAACGGAAAGGCATAGGGACTTGAAATTGTCAGGGTAGGTTCGGATCGCGAATTTCGCGGGCACGTTCATCAATGAGCAAAATTGGACAAGGGGTTCCGTAAATACGGTCGTTTGAAATCTTGTTTTCTCGATAATTCCGAAGCTACGGATTCGATCGAGATAAAATTCTGTATTTTAATCGAGAATGATATATTAAAGCAGATTTGAAGTTTTCAGGGCACCTTCGAGGTTCGAATTCAGTTTGTGAATGGGCAAAATCTGAATTATGTTACCAATAATTCGAAAAAATTCTTGTTAGTTAGTTGGTTGTAAAATAACAACACAGAGCTCCAGTGGAATTCTGTGGGGATCGTTACACTAGAAAAATAAAAATATTTATTTTGAAAAAACATCAGTATCTCAGAAACAGAAATTTGGTGCCCACTGTATTGAAGGGCATGGATAAAATATGCTATATAAAAATTCAGCTGTTTCACGTGAAAAGAATCTTCAGTTTCTGATCTGGTGTATCGGTTTTATGAAATTGAACTATTTTTCATAATGACGGAATGTTTGATTTATAGAATCCGTGGTTTGTTCCATAATATTTGATTCGATACTCTCGCTACAGTGTCACCCTCATGTCAAATGAAAGTTATCATAGATTAGTTAATTTTTCACTGAATTATATTTCAGAAACCCAAATTGAATCAACATCAATTGTCCAATTTTATTTTGTGTCAGTGGCGATGTGTTTCTGGCGATGAACTTCAACAACACGCAAAAGCTCTCGACTTCACGTCAGTGTTTTTCTCGACTCGATTTTTTTTTATATCTGTATTTTTCAATTTTTGTTTTCTGTTTATATATTCATTTATACTATTTCCATTTTTCGATTGATCAGTAATAAATTGTTTTGTTTTGTTTTCATTCATTCTTTGTTTTACCTATATCTCACCTTTATTCGTGAATTTGATTTCCTTCTTGTTTTCAAATCTTTTTTTGAGCGCTCGTTCTACTTACACGAGGGCTATATCATTTCGTCACGATGTATGTATTTTTCGAATTTTGAGCTGAAAATGGTCTCAATCAACAGAGTTCGACTTACTGATGGCGAATCCGTCAAAAAATTCGAGTCTGTCCGTCCGGCCGTATACACAATAACTCTCGAACGCAACGGCCTAGAAACTCGAAATTTTCAGGGTAGGTTCGAATCTCAAATGCCGCGGTTATGTTCGTTATTAGGCAAAATTCCGTAAATAGGGCCATTCGAATCGAGGTGAAATTTCGCACTCAGATGGAAAATGTTGTGTTCAAGATGAATACGAAATTTTGTCTAGATCGCATGACCAGAACCATATAAATCATAGAAAAAAATTATAACTTTGGAATGGAAAGGTCCCGAAATTTTCAGGACAGGTTTAGATCTCAAATGTCGCGGTCACGTTCATTGATGAGCAGAATTAGTCCAGGGGTTCCGTAAATATGGTTGTTTGAAACTTAGTTTTCTTGATAATTTCGAAACTATGGATTCGATCGTGACGAGATTATGCATTTTAATGGAGAATGATATATTTAAGCAAAATTTTGTCCAGATCGCATGACCAGAACCATAGAAATCATAGAAATTATTACTTTCGAACGGAAAGGCCTAAGGACTTGAAATTTTTGGGATAGGTGTGGATCTCGAATCCGTATATATCGTTGTTCAACATTTTCATTTCCTGATAATTTCGAAACTACTGATTGGTTTGGAATGAAATGTTGCACATAGATGAAAAATGAAGTATTCAATCTACGTGCAAAATATTGTGCAGATCGCATAATCAAGACCATAGATATCGTAGAAAATTCTAGCGAATTATCGAACAAAATTGGTCACTCAGTACTGACGTGGAGTCTGGAGATTCAACTTAGTTTTAAATTCTTTTTGAAAGTTCTCAAAAATTTCTTCAAATGGTTTCAAAACTGGAAAATGCGAATCTACCTACAAGGTGCATGAACGAGCGCTCAAAAGCTCCTGACTTCACTGTAGTGCTTTCTATAATTTTTTATTATTTTAGAATGTCATCGATGAGTAGACTTTTCGTAATTTTTCTATTTTTGAATGTTAAAGTATTCTTCATGGTTTTTGAGCCAATCGTTTATCTGCCGCTCGATTATGGAGGACTTGGACAATCAACGGAATTCTGACAGTATTATTGACCGATACAAAATACTGTTGCTATCCGCCATCAGTCCTCCCATCTCGATAATCCGATCCATGAATCTAGAAGGCTCAAAATCGAGAAACATGGTGATACATATTTTTCGTGAAGAATATAGGAATGAAACGAAGTGATGTGAAAATATCAAACCTTTGTGTTAAATTCGCAGCGTTTTTATCAACTGCGTCCCCAGGAGTAGATGAATTTCTGGAAATGGGGAGACGGCCATTCGTCACTGACTTCCCTCTGTGATTCTCTTCCATATCTACGGTATATCGAGTTAATATTTCAATGGGGACTTAATGTACCTAATGACTTCAAATTACCGCTCTGAAAACAAACAAACAGAGTGGCTCCTCTATATTCGATTTCGAGAAAGGGAAATTTGGCAGGTGATATTCTATTATTCAGGATGTGATTCGACGGTAGAGTTGGTCGTTGAGTGTTTGCTCAACTGAATAGGTAATTTTATGGCCAATCAGAATTTGTGGGGAATAACTACTATTGGGGTTACCGATTGTTCGTTTGGAGGTTAATTATTCATGGTTTCGTGTGGAAGAAATTCAAAAATGAGCTCAGTTTTTCCTGGGGGATACACATGATTTGTTTGCATTTCATCTGCACTCTCAAACATTTAGTCTCTGACTGATTCGAATACCTCTAGTTACCCAAGATACAATTCTGAGATTATGCCATTCACTCTCAAGATTTTTCGAACACACCCTGAAGTTCTCCTTAAGAGAACGTCTCGAGACTTCAATGTCATTATGATTTTTATTTTGATTGCCACACAATATTTCACACTCATAAAGGTTTAGAGAGATGTTTGGTTTTATTATGACTATGTGCTATGGTCGTAGTGTTATGACTAAATTCAAAAGTATCATACAGACTTATTGAAATAATTTCATAAAGCTGACAAATCTAATGTACCAAATGAAGAATATAAAGTATCATTCCTTAGCACAATTCAAGATTGTTGTCTGTTATCTTCTCATCATTACTCTTTGAGCGCTCTTTCTTCTTACACAAGGGCTATATCATTTCGCCACGATGTCTGTATTTTTCGAATTTTGAGCCGAAAATGATCTCAATCGATAGAGTTTGACTCACTGATGACGAATCCGAAGAAAATTTCGAGTCCGTCCGTCCATCCGTCTACACGATAACTCTCGAACGAAACTTCCTAGAAACTTGAAATTTTCAGGGTAGGTTCGAATCTCGAATGCCGCGGTTAAATTCGTTATTGGGCAAAATTCGACCAGGGGTTCCGTAAATATAGCCGTTCGAAATTTTGTTCTCCTGATTACTTCGATCGACGTGAAATTTTGCACTCATGGAAAATGACGTATTCAAGCTACATGCGCAATTTTGTTCAGATCGCTTGACCAGAACCATAGAAACCATGAACAATTATAACTTTCGAACAGAAAGGCCTAAAGACTTGAAATTTTCAGGGTAGGTTTGGATGTCGAGTTCACGTTTATCGATGAGCAGAATTAGACTAAGAATTCCTTAAATATGGCCGTTCAGAATATTTTTCTCCTGAGCTTCGAAACTACTGATTGGATCCGAATAAAATGTCGCACATAGATGAAGAAGGGTGTATTCAAACTATGTGCGAAATTTTGTCCAGATCGCATAGAAACCTTATATTCCTGTAACAGCTGATTCAGCATAATTGACAAAGAGCTGCTCTCATTTCTTAGACAACTGTCAAAAGAGTTTGGAGCCCAAAAAATCGATTAGGTTGGAGTCAAAGATGAATAATTCTTGGTCAAATTTAATTCTGTTCGTCCGGCTGTTAAAACCAAAACTATCGAAAAAAGAACCCTTGAGTTTTGAAATTTTCAGGGGCACTTCTAGAAAGAATTATTTTTGAAAACATAGGTATCAAAGGAATTATTCGCCATTTCCTGCTGAAATTTTGTGTCTATATACGGGGCCTCGATGAAATTCAGCTCCATATCTGTCCCAGGTGAAAAGAAAATCGAGGTTTTCTGATATGATGTTGACTTGTTGACAAAATATGAAAATAGTTCTGTGATTTCATCTCTTGAAGTTCTTGAAAATGAAATGACATAATTCGTCACTCTGATTGCTTGTTTCGATCACAGAATCTGTTTTCAAAATTTTGCGTGAAATTTGTCAAAATTTGACATTTGACGAATTTCGGATGAAAATATAGTTGAAGATACCGATTTGAAGGTAGGCGAATACGATCAAAATTTTTTTTTTAATTTTTGCCCCCATTTTCTTTTTCACCAAGTTCATATCGCCAACTCTGCGTTTTCTTCTTCAAATAGGCATATCAAGAAAAAAAATTCAAATATGTAGGTAAGTAAGAAAATCACAATATCTGAATATCCTGGCTGATGCATCCTGAAGTTAAGTTTCTATTCATGAATTTAGAAGATATTGAGGAAATGTCAAGAAAAAATAACCTTCAGTACTTTTAAGTGTATTGAAAAAATTTAAAAAAAAGTTATATCTAGGAGTCAATATAGTCCGCATATTTTTGAGCGCTCGTACTACTTACACGAGGGCTATATCATTTCGTCACGATGTCTGTATTTTTCGAATTTTAAGCCGAAAATGGTCTCAATCGACTATGTTCGACTCACTGATGACGAATCCGTCGGAAAATTCGAGTCTGTCCGTCCGTCCGTAAACACGATAACTCTCGAACGGATTAACCTAGAGACTTGAAATTTTCAGTGTAGGTTCAGATCCCAAATGCCTTGGTTAAGTTCGTTAATGGGCAGAATTCCACCAGGGGTTTCGTAAATATGGCCGTTCAAAATTTTGTTCTCCTGATTACTTCGAAACTACAGATTCGACCGAGATGAAACTTTGCACTCAAATGGAGAATGAGGTGTTCGAGCTACATGTGAAATTTTGTCCAGATCGCATGACCAGAACCATAGAAACCATAAAAAATTTTAACTTTTGAACGGAAACGCCTAGGGACTTGAAATTTTCAGGATAGGTGAGGTTCTGGAATGTCGTGATGACGTTCATCTATGAGCAAAATTATTCTAGGGGTTCCGTAAATATGGTCATTTGAAATTTAGTTTTCTTGATAATTTCAAAACTACAGATTCGATCGTCACGAAATTTTGTATTTAAATGGAAAACGATATCTTCAAGCTACATTTCTCCAGATCACATGACCAGAACTATAGAAACCATAGAAAATCATAACTTTCGAACGGAAAGGCCTAGGGACTTGAAATATTCAGAATAGGTGTGGATCTGGAATGTCTCGTTCACATTCAACAATGAGCAGAATTATACCAGGGGTTCCGTAAATACGGTCGTTTGAAATTTTGTTTTCTCGATAATTTCGAAACTACGGATTCGATCGAGATGAAATTTTGTATTTTAATCGAGAATGATATATTAAAACAAAATTTCATCCAGATCGCATGACCAGAACCATAGAAACCATAGAAAATTGTAACTCCTGAACGGAAAGGCCTAGGAACTTGGAATTTCCAGGGTGGGTTTGGATCGCGAATATCGCAGTCACGTTTGTCAATGAGCAAAATCAGATTAGGTGTTCCGTAAATATGACCGTTCAAAATATTTTTTTCCTGATAGTTTCGAAACGACTGATCGGATTGGGATAAAATTTTGCACCTAGCTGAGGAATGATGTTTTCGAACTACTTGCAAAATTTGTCCAGATCGCATCGCCAAGACCATAGATAATGAGAAAATTCTAGCGAATTATCGAAAAAAAATTGATCTAACATGAAGTCTGGAGTTTCGCCTAAGTTTCAGAATTTTTTTGACAGCTGTCGAAAATTCCTCCAATTGATTTCTAAAACTGGAAAATGCGAATCCACCTACAAGGTGCATGTACGAGCGCTCAAAAGCTCCTGCCTTCACAGCACTGCTTTTATAACTTTTTTTCTCCTAGTATAGAGCGGAAGAAAAAACTAGATCTTCAAAAGAATGAAGGTTTTGAATTATCATTTTAGGTTTTATGGCGCTTTCTGCAATAATTTCTGTGAAACGCTTCCTGCGCACATTACATGAATGAAACCAGTAAGAGTTTTATGCTTCTGGTGTTAAATTAAAGCCATCCCCATTGTTTGATTTCATGCCTTGCTAAAGATACCATTGGAATCAAATAAAGATGAATTGTTCTTGAAAGAAGATCCTCTGAGATAAAACATCAATATACCAACCAAGAGGTGGTGTAGGGAACTAGAGATTCTATGAAATATCAGGGAGTTATTTTGAGAAAGTCCTAATAATGTAATCTTGTCGTTAAACTGGTTTTATAATGGTTTGGGAAGGAAGTCCCAGAGGTTGAATTTAGAATTGAATAGTACCAAAAAAAATTAATAAGTAGTCTTGAAAGCCTTCATGAATGAATGAATTGAATTAATCTGGGTTGTAGAATTTATGGATGTTTAAATTTTTACTTTCGATTTACTCTTGTAAATCGTTATAAAACTTGAATGGTTTCTTGGGGAAAGGGATATAAAGGGGATTAGATAATAGTATATTCCCTTATGGGGAATATAGATGAGGTTTTGACTATCTAGCAATAAACAATAAATTCAAACCTTCTACCACATACGAAACAGTATGTGAAAGTGAAAAAAAAAGATACCTTCAGTGAAAACATCGAAAACACACTCAAAAATAACACTGAAACCTATCATTATTACGATAAAAAACATAAACCAGCACATTTGCCTGATAACACTTCTGGCGCAAAAACCAGAAAAATCGGCTACCCAAACTATCCTCCTCAATTTTTAACGGACCTCCTTTCAAACAGACGGATCGCACCTTCATTTGATAAGCGATGGCTCGTAATGGTTGTTTAAGTGATTCATTAAGCAACCTGCTACCGTAATATGGGACGGCATGGGCAGCAAACAACCGAGTAACTCAGCTGAGCGTCAAATCTTAAACAATTCACAAATTATCAATTTGAATCTCCTGCGGTCCCGCCTTCACGTTCACACAGAACCGCCCAGCGCCTGCGCACGCACGCGACGTACACGCCGTGTCCTGGAGAGCGTGCACGTTGCCCGACGTATATCCCCTCTTTCTCTGCCGCGCTCTCTTTCTATCGCGTGCGCTTATACGCACTACGCTCTTTCTACGGTCCGCGGCTACGTCCTACGCCACGGCTTGATGGGGAATCATCCTCGGAACACCGTCAAACCCAATCAACGTGTGGCATTGGACAGTCGTGCACCGCGAAAGAAGTGTCTCACTATCACACAGGCTGCCGTGTGATAATCCCGTGCGTACATCCCCGCTAGCATCGCGCGCGCGATATGTCACCTGAGTGAGGTCGTCATAAAACTTCGATTTAGACAGTTTTATTGCTTTCGGCCACGTGTCAGAACACAGGTTTCAGTGTTGTGTTTATAGGGCCATTATTAGCGAAGATAAAACGTAATTTATGGCCTTCTGAGGACTCCGCATGGACCTGTTCTTCGACCCTCAGTGTTAACCAGTGTCGATAAATAACTTTTGGAGGATTAGAATGTAAATATATCCGTCAGGAGAGAATTATTGTGCACGAACATTCTAAAATGAGTTCTTATCAGTTTGTGAATTCTTTGGCGCAGTGTTACGGACAACAACAGGCTCGTCCTGGAGGTGAACAGTCAGCCCATCAGAGCTCTAGTCCGGGAAGCGATTATTACAACCCGAACGCGACAGCCACCTCGAGTTATCCCCCAGCTTGTTATTCCCCTCCCCAAGTAACTCCTCAGTATCCCCAGCATCCTTACGCTGCCCCAGCTCCTGGACATGGCCTACAACCCACGATGGGTGATTACACCCAGCTCCAACCCCAAAGACTTGGAGGAAACGCTCCAAACACTCACATGCATCACTCGAACGCAGGCACCCCAAGTCCTGCTGTTCTGAACCCTTCGGCCAGCTGCAAATACGCAGACACCACCCCAACATCCAACGTATCTTCGCCCCAAGACCTGAGCACCAACGGGCCTCCTAATTCCAGGAACTCGCCACCCTTGAGCAACACGCAAGCAACAAGTAACAGCAATTCGACGATAACCTCGAAGAGTTCGGGCTTGACATCGCCGCTGTCTGTCAGCACGTCTCCATCAGGCAAGGCGGCTGCAAGTTCGACAGTATCGCAAAATATGTCGTCGCCAGCTTCTAGTACCAGTTCTACTTCGAGCAACGAGAAACCAAGTAGCAACAATAACAACTCGAAAAGTCCCACGAATCCCCCGCAGATCTATCCCTGGATGAAGAGGGTGCACCTTGGACAAAGTGAGTAGACCTCAAATTTATTTACTATATCAGCTTGACGTTTCCGTCGAATATATTATCTCCAGTACGCTGACAGTTTTTCTGTTGAAATTGGCGTGTGTTAATTTAATTGCCATTAGTTAGTTTCTGCATCCACACGAAGCACTTTTATTCTCATAATGCAATTCGTAAAGTAGGCAAATGGAATATTTGGATAATTGAGTTACTGAAGAACAGAAGTGGTTATTCTGCAGTCTTGAGTTGAGGGCGCTGAGTAGCAAACCTAACTTTGTTCTTGAGATGTTCCCAGAAATAAGTTTGCTGAGTTTTTTGAGAAAACTGGGAATGTTATCAGAAGTAAAGTAACTCACCTAATCCCACGATTTCACATAACATTTTTCCTCAAGCAGTATTTATCATTTTCATTACTTTTATCAATGTCACTGTTTCTTTAATAAAACAAGACTATGCTTATATAGCACAACCATAAATTTCCAAATTTGATCACTTATATTTTGAGCTGGAATGAATACGATGTGAGCCGATCCAAATGAAAAATGTAATATTAGAATCTTTCGGAAAAAGTGACATTTAGCCACCCGTGTGATAGTGACAAAATATTTCATTTAAATTTGCGAGCACCTCAAAAATCATTGTGGTAATAATTCTTGTCCTACTGAGATATGAATTTCTTAGTTTCGTATGTTTTATTATCACTTTTATTGAATTATTCTATTTTATGTTTAGCGGAGCGATTCTTTGATTAAATGATTTCGACAAAAATTAATATTTTCCACTGATATGAAAAGTTTAATTCAAAAACGTATTCATTTGACAGAATTTAAGCTGAAAAAAAAAAGTTTGGTGTCAGTTGTTGATTTATGCGATTCTTGGAGAAAAGAGTTTTGTTAGTTCAAAACGAGCATTAATAATAATATTCTTTTGAAAAACTGAAAAAAATATATAATAATAACAAAACCAAATACCCTAATAATAAATTTAAAGTATCTACTTGAATATTTTAATATTCATATTTTTAATTTTAGACCAATTATAATAACATAATGAAAGAGTTAAATTTGAAATATGTAATATCGAATTAAAAAATATTGAAACATTGGATACGAAAGAAAGAAACAACAAACAAAGAATCAGGAAAAAAATAATCATTAACAAACAAATATACTCACTCATACCATGAATATTTTGAACAATATTAGGTTTTTTAAGAACATCAAACACTATGAATATAACTCGAAACGAACAAAAGGTATTGGTCATTCCGATTGGTGGCGGATTTAAAATTTTTTGTTGGCTCAATATTCTTATGAGATAATGGATGAAGTAAAGATAATATTCCTTGTCCACCGTAAAAGATTTTTCAATACTTATGATGAAAACTAGAATTGAATATTGGTAATCAAAGAAGACAATAAAATTACGAAATGCACCTTGTAGGTAGATTCGCATTTTCCATATTTACGGAACCCCTAGTCTCATTTTGCTCATTGATGACCGTGACCGTGAAATTCGAGATCCAAACCCACCCTGCACATTTCAAGTTCCTAGGCCTTTTCCTTCGGAAGTTATAATTTTCTATGGTTTCTATGTTCTGGTCATGCGATCTGGACAAAATGTTGCTTTAATATGTCATTCTCGTTTAAAATACAAAATTTTATCTTGATCGAATCCGTAGTTTCGAAATTATCGAGAAAAGAATATTTCAAGCGACCGTATTTACGAAACCCCTAGTATAATTCTGCTCATTGATAAACGTGAACGCCACATTTCAGATCTACACCTATCCTGAAAATTTCAAGTCCCTAGGCCTTTCCGTTCGAAAGGAATAATTTTCTATGGTTTCTATGGTTCTGGTCATGCGATCTAGAGAAATGTAGCTTGAATATATCATTCTCCATTAGTATACAAAATTTCGTCAAGATCGAATCTGTAGTTTGGAGATTATCAAGAAAACCAAATTTCAAACGACCATATTTACGGAACCCCTAGTATAATTTTGCTCATATATGAAAGTGATCACGACATTCAAGATCCACACCTATCCTGAAAATTTGAAGTCCCTAGGCGTTTCCGTTCAAAAGTTATAATTTTCTATGGTTTTTATGGTTCTGGTGATGCGAGCTGATCAAAATATTGCATGTAGCTTGAACACCTCATTTTCCATTAGAGTACAAAATTTCACCTCGATCGAATCTGCAGTTTCAAAGTAATCAGGAAAACAAAATTTCGAGCGGTCATATTTACGGAACCCCTCGGCGAATTTCGCCCAATAACGAATTTAACCGCGGCCTTTGAGATTAGAACCTACCCTGAAAATTTCAAGTTTCTAGGACATTCCGTTCGAGAGTTATCGTGTATACGGACGGCCGGACGGACGGACAGACTCGAATTTTTCGACGGATTCGTCATCAGTGAGTCGATTGAGACCATTTTCGGCTCAAAATTCGAAAAATACAGACATCGTGACGAAATGATATAGCCCTCGTGTAAGTAGTACGAGCGCTCAAAAATACAAAATTTGTAGTCCTAAATTATTTCGATAGGACGAAACGTAATAGGAACTTTCATAAGGAGAATAACTATTGTAACCAGTATGAATTCTTGTCGATGAGAATAATAAATCAAAAATTGTGATGAAATTTTTTAGTATTCGCTCTATTCTTTCAGCTCCGAGAGGGCCCCCTTTTTACGCGTGCAAATTATGTACATCAAATCATCAGTTTACAAGAAGATAAATCACCGCGTTCAAAGGCTTTGTTTTGAAAAGCGTGATAATTTGACGATTATTATAATGCGATGCATCTTGTCGACGTAAATCAGGGGAAATGTCATACGACCAAGTCGGGGCAGAAATCTTCCTTCGCTCGGTAGTAGATAATAAATCAGGGGCTGACTATGAGTCGCCGGCCCACGGGCCCCTTCGTTGGGTGCCCCAAACTGCCGAAGGATCACTTCCCGGTGGACTTCGAATGATACACACGAGATACATAAGTTTTAAATATTAAACATATTGTAAGTGTTCGACAATTCTGAGTGGGCTTCACGTCTTCTAGATTTATGGCCGTCGGAAGGCCTTTAAGGCTCTTAAAACAGAGCGTTTTGATGCCGCTGTCGGGCGGGACGGTTGGAGATTGACCTACCGAAAGGCCATAGATCAAATGGGGTCCTTCCTTATCAGTGTTGGAATGAAATTTGTTCCATAATATTTGGAAGAAATAGACACACGTATGTAGAGAAATAGTTTTTTTAAAACTTTGCGTGGAGTATTTATTCGCACTTGTTCTATATTATATTGAAGAAGGGTATACAGGATATTCGACAGTTACGATAAGTGACTTACTAGCAATTATACTGACAATATACAGGGTGTTCCAAGATCCCCAAAATTGATTTTATTGAAAAAATACGTGACATTTCGAAATGGTGGTAAAAATTCATTAAAACTAAAAAATTAATATGAAAAAAATTATTATATACCGCAATTAATTTCCCAGATAAAGACAATCTTTATAACATAATAACTGATTGAAAACATACGATATCTTTTGTTTATCAAATGCTAGTCGAATTTATGTAAGACCTTACACCTATATTGTTATTGTTTTTTTCGATGCCATTGACGATTTTCTATTTATAGCGTCTATAATTCAATTATTCTTTGTCTCAGCGTTTCGGTATTCTTGCCCGGGCCGCCGTCAGGGCAGTCCTGAGGAGTGCTTGTTTTCACCATATTATCCACGTCAAATTGATTGTACGCTACACAAACAGGTCTTAACAATTGTGAGACAGGTTTTACAAAATGATTACAGTTTTTTTTATGTTGACTTATACAATTTTTTCGCGCTTTCTACGAGGAAGATCGTTTTGCCTAAATTTCAGTAATTTTCGAATTTTGATCAGAGCATGGTCTCGAACAATAAGGTTGGACTCAAAAATTA
Source organism: Aphidecta obliterata (assembly GCA_963966015.1). Lineage (NCBI taxonomy): Eukaryota > Metazoa > Arthropoda > Insecta > Coleoptera > Coccinellidae > Aphidecta > Aphidecta obliterata. The sequence goes on along the minus strand of OZ014435.1, from coordinate 12,556,623 downwards.
CGAAAAGCACTGCCGTGAAGTCAGGAGCTTTTGAGCGCTCGTTTATCCACCTTGTAAGTAGATTCGCATTCTCCAGTTCTAGAAACCAATTGGAAAGATTTCGACAGCTGTCAAAGAAAATTTCAAACTGAGGGAAAAATCCAGACTTCTAGTCAGTGCTATAGGTGACCATTTTTTTTTCGATGATTCGCTAGAATTTTCTACGGTATCTATGGTCTTGGTAATGCGATCTGGACAAAATTTCCCACGTAGTTTGAATACATTATTTGTCATCTATGTGCGAGATTTCATTCCAATCCAATAAGTAGGAAATTAACAGGAAAAAAATTGTTTGAACGGCTATATTTACGGAACCCCTAGTCTAATTTTGCTCATTGAACCTATCCTGAAAATTTCAAGTCCCTAGGCCTTTCCGTTCGAAAGTTATAATTTTCTATGGTTTCTATGGTTCAAGTCATGCGATATGGGAAAAATGTAGCTCGAATATATCATTCTCCATCAAAATACAAAATTTCCTCACGATCGAATCCGTAGTTTTGAAATTATCAAGAAAACTGAATTTCAAACAACCATATTTACGGAACCCCTAGTCTAATTTTGGTCATTTATAAACGCGTCTACCACATTCGAGATCCACACCTATCCTGAGAATTTCAAGTCCCTAGGCCTTTCCATTACAAAGTTATAATTTTCTATGGTTTCTATGGTTCTGGTCATGTGAGCTGAACAAAATTTTGCATGTAGCTTGAACACCTAATTCTCCATCTGAGTGCAAAATTTCACCCCGATCGAATCTGTAGTTTCGAAGTAATCAGGAAAACAAAATTTCGAATGGCCATATTTACGGAACCCCTGGGCGAATTTTGCCCAATAACGAACTTAACCGCGGCATTCGAGATTCGAACCTACCCTGAAAATTTCAAGTTTCTAGGACATTCCGTTCGAAAGTCATCGTGCTTACGGACGGACGGACAGACTCGAATTTTTCGACGGATTCGTCATCAGTGAGTGGAACTTAGTCGTTTGAGACCATTTTCGGCTCAAAATTCGAAAAATACAGACATCGTGACGAAATGATATAGCCCTGTGTGAGTAGTACGAGCGCTCAAAAATACACTTTCACCACTTGCATACAATGGTCATAACCTCTACTAAGTTTTGGATACTTCCTTCAGTAAATCTTCGCATTCGTTCGATAAAATTCAGTGATCTGTAGATCACTAGATGTAGATTTATAAGCTTATCCCAAAACATTCTCAATTGGATGAAGTCTGGACTATTGGATGGACATCTCCAAACATTAAAATTTTGCTAGTTACGGTTAAAGAAGTTTGAAGCCTGAACAGCAACCCTACTTCTCTTCAGGTTCATGAAAAGATTTCTCGACCCCCCAAAACCACAATAGAATTTTGAAATGTTCACGATATGTACTCGAAATTAACATGTACAGGATTGAAACATTTATTCATCACTATCCATCAAATAATTTCGTTCCATTTTTGTCACATAAATTAAACAAAAATTTTTCAGGAAAACATCAAACCTGAAATGGACATTCTCTTTTGAACTAGGATATAATAATCTACTTTTCAAAAAATCCCTAAGAGACCCTGCCAGAATATTTGTGACATACTCGAACCTTGTGATATATAGGCTGTTTTTTAAGGTGAGGCATTTTTTTGACAGGTGCTAGAATTCATCGAAATGGATCATTTCGCTGGAAGTAGATCATATAAAATATTCAATTCGAAAACAGTGCAAAAAACCTAGGGCATCAATATCTTGATATGACTCTGGATCGTGTTATCTCACTATGCCATGTGCATTCCCTCATAATGTAAATAATGCACTCGACTTCCTTCGCGTTCTTTTTTAGGCACAACAATTCATCCCAAATTTGTGTATTCTTTTTCTACTTTTATTAGGAGATTTTTAACAAACTCACAGATGAAATTGATCCAAATTGTTTATAGGAATTGTTCGAAATGGTAACCATTGTTTTGATGTCCACAAAGTCTTGCCCGGCGTAATAAGGAATGTTACATGCAGCAACTATCACATCAGTTTGCTCACGGAGTAATGTCACAAGTATTTTCAGTGCTTAGTTTTTTCGCACTATTCACCTCACCATACTATATACACTAATGTTTTCAAATGACCCTGAAGGAAGAAATCACAGGACTTGAGATCAGAAAACTCACTAAAATCACATGACAACTGGTGATATCCACACATTCAGATATCAATACGAACCAGATCCAGACTGGGAATTACTCAGATTCGCGGGTAACTTCGATTTCGAAATACTCTGCCCTGGTGAATATTCTATATAAACCTGCAACCTCAAGGTCTTTTATTGAGTTTTGGTATAATGACTTATATTGATGAGTTATTGGACGAGGTTCGCGTATGTCACATGCTTGGTTGTGGGTTTTGGGGGGTCAAGGAACCTTTCCATGGACCTGCAGAGAAGTGAGGAAGGTTGCAGTGGAGTGGACAGGAGGCGATGGTGGAGAAATTTTCTCTGATCATCGCTAGCTGTACTGATGAGGCTTGATAAGCCGAAACCAGTATACAGTTGCGAATGATGAATTTAGTATTCTCTGGGGTTTGCAATTTGTTGGCCTGCTTGTCAGATTATCTTTGTATAATTTTTCTTTGGAGAAATTGATCGAATGATTATGGTAAGACCATAACCATACGTGGTCTTGCCTGTAAGTTAACTGCTGAAGCTACTTGAGATTCTATCAGATATATTTTACTCAATACCTTTCTTCAATCTAAAACCTTCAAATTTAAATTTTCGACTTGAACACTTCACATCGTTCCCTATGAAATCAACAAACAAATTTCTCAAACCAAAGATGTTTATGTTGTTTATTAAGTTGCAGACTAAACATCTGAGTGCAACCAGCCTCGAGGATCATGATAATAGTACACAAAAAGTTTTGAACGTTTCCTTTTCACCTTCTCAATTCAATAAAATTTTGGGGAACCATAACTATAAAAGTGTCGCCTCTTTCCTTTTGAGAAGTTGAGTTGGAAAACTCGAATCTCCGTGTGCATGACTCATTCTGCCATCCAGTCCACAGTGAAATATACCACCATTGTTCTGCGTTTGAGTCAATAACCACTCTCCAGGCATCCATAGGAGTTTGAGGTACGATCTCCGTAAAAATCGATAATTGAAAAACAAAACATTGAGCTCTGCCCAACTCTCTCTCTGCCGGGCCGCATACAACCACAGTCAAATGTTATAAATGACTTCATTTACGGAACGGCATGCGAAAGAGAGCGCACAACCGAGGCTCTCTTTCCCTTTGCGGGCGAGAATATTAGAGGCGTAGTGGATTTTTAACCGAAGATGAATGCCCAGGGTGGCAACACACTATTATTATCTCATTCGCCAAACTTCGCAAGTAATTGTGTGTACGCTCCTTTACATCTGAATCAAGATACGTATCAAAGGCAAATTATATTGTTCAGTGCAAGTGGAAGGACGGACTGTTCAGTGTTAAACACTTGGACCGCGGAGACTCGATCTTGAACGCTGCTGGCAACGGCAGGACGTGGTGTTTATGTTTTATCTCTGGGTCGGGATGGCTGAAGTCCAAGCAGTGATCTCGGGCTGGGAACGATGCTGTTGGTGGATCCGCGAGATCGGTGATCCTATAGTTCCGTTCACAGCGTTGTAGACTCGATTAATGAGGAACGTTGTGAACGATGGTCCTTCGCGCTGGATTAGCGAATTTATCCCGTGTTTCTCAATTATAACGGGTCTTCCCGTTTGCGACTGGGTAAGTGAGGCCACAGCTGTCCAATTTGGAGGAACAATTTCAAGGTTATTTGGTATTGTTTTAAGGTTGCCCATGCAAGTCAATGATACTCTGTCAAACAGACTATTTGCTCTTCAAATAACTATTTTGTCTTATGAAGATGGTGGACCTAGATGGTGGTTGTGACAAAACAATCTAGACAAGGTGCTCATAGTTCTATGACTCAATTTCAAACTATTTTGTCTCCCCATCGAAACCTTTCCGGTCGTCCATAGCTGAAAATCGAGAATTCTTCAGCCTGTGAATTCGTTTGATTTTATTTTATTTGGGATGGTATTTTTGGTGCGACCAGAACTTCTTGTTCATTTGATATACCTAATCGAACTATTTCAGAAATAATTTCGGAGGAAATACATGAAAACGTACCAGTTCTCATTTCAATTTCAATGACGAATTATCTTATAAGATTCTTAAATAGATTTATCAAGGCGCGAATAGTTCGTTTTTTGAGGGTCAAACATGAATTGAACAATTCTCTATTCGTCGACATTTGGAACCACCCTCAAGATGACTCACATACTCCAGTGTAACTAAAATTATTACAGTTCTAGATAACAGGGCATACGACTATTCCTGGCAGGAAGACACAAATATAAAAATGTATGATGATGTACCATTGACACTACGATAATTAAAAATTCATATCACTAAAACGTTGGAAATAAAGTTAAGAATGAACATAATTAAAATAACAGGTGTAACTTCGATGGGTTGGATCGCACAGTTGAAAAATCTCATCTAAAAGATATCTGTGCAAATATTTCAATTGGTGCTCCTGACGACGTTCAAACGGTGACAGTCTCACAGCAAAGATTACTTCTACACTGGTTCCAGGAAAAAAAAAATTTAGAAAAGCACTGCCGGGAAGGCAGGAGCTTTTGAGCGCTCGTTCATGCACCTTGCGCATTTTCCAGTTTTCAGAATCGATTAAAGGAATTTTCGACAGCTGTCAAAAAAATTTCGAAACTTAGGCGAAACTCCAGGAGTCCTGTCAGTGCTTCAGCTGATCAATTTTTTTTCGATAATTCGCTAGAATTTTCTACGGTATCTATGGTCTTGGTGGTGCGATCTGGACAAAATTTTGCACGTAGTTTGAATACATTATTACTCAGCTAGGTGCAAAATTTCATCCCAATCCGCTCAGTAATTTCGGAACTATCAGCAAAAAAATATTTTGAACGGCCATATTTACGGAACCCCTAGTCTGATTTTGCTCATTGATGAACGCGACCGCGATATTCGCGATCCAAACCCACCCTGAGAATTTCAAGTTCCTAGGCCTTTCCGTTGTAAAGTTACAATTTTCTATGGTTTCTATGGTTCTGGTCATGCGATCTGGACAAAATATTGTTCTAATATATCATTCTCGATTAAAATACAAAATTTCATCTCGATCGAATCCGTAGTTTTCGAGATGATCGAGAAACCAAAATTTCAAACGACCGTATTTACGGAACCCCTAGTATAATTCTGCTCATTGATAAACGTGAACGCGACATTCCAGATCCACACCTATCCTGAAAATTTCAAGTCCCTAGGCCTTTCCGTTCGAAAGTTACAATTTTCTATGGTTTCTATGGTTCTGGTCATGTGATCTGGACAAAATTTCACATGTAGCTTGAACACCTCATTCTCCATTTGAGTGCCGAATTTCATCTTGATCGAGATTTTCTATGGTTTCTATGGTTCTGGTCATGTGATCTGGGAAAATGTAGCTTGAATATATAATTCTCCATCTGTAGTTTTGAAATGATCAAGAAAACTAAATTTCAAACGACCATATTTACGGAACCCCTAGTATAATTCTGTTCATAGATGAACGTGATCACGACATTCGAGATCCACACGTATCCTGAAAATTTCAAGTCCCTAGGCGTTTCCGTTCAAAAGTTACAATTTTCTATGGTTACTTTGGTTCTGGTCATGCGATCTGGACAAATTTCACATGTAGCTTGAACACCTCATTCTCCATTTGAGTGCAAAATTTCATCTCAATCAAATCTGTAGTTTTTCAAGTAATCAGGGGAACAAAACTTTGAACGGCCATATTTACGGAACCCCTGGTGGAATTTGGCCCATTAATGAACATAACCGAGGCATTCGGGAACTGAACCCATACTGAAAATTTCAAGTTTTTAGGTTGTTTCGTTCGAGAGTTATCGTGCTTACGGACGGACGGCCGCACTCGAATTTTCCAACGGATTCATCATCAATGAGTCGAACTCTATCGATTGAGACCATTTTCGGCTCAAAATTCGAAAAATACAGACATCGTGACGAAATGATATAGCCCTCGTGTAAGTAGTACGAGCGCTCAAAAAACACGATTAAGATCTCAGTTAAAGGTATAACAGCAACAAACCAAACACTGCAGTAACGCAAAAAGGCACAGCAGCAACTCAAGTCCCAAATACAAATACAGTCTCTGGTTTTGGTCCCAGGAAAATGATACAGTCCCTGGTTTTGATCCTAGGGAACAATTCAAGCTCTAGATTCAGAATATTGTCTTTTAACAAATTTCCTCTGAGCTTCTGAGGGGTCTCACAGAGACCTAGGAAAGTCGGGATATAAACAATGAACAATAAACAATCATACACATTGAATTAAAACATACTGAATTTTAAAGAAAAGGTACATCAGTAAGCAATGGCTCTCTAGATTGAAAAGTAAAATGGGAATATCGACTATAAGGTATAAATACGAATATTTCAAAAATGTGATGATATACAGGGTGTCCTATTTGAAAACCGAAAGTTGATAACCAGGAAAACCAGAAGTGGGTTTTTTTTTCCAATAGAACCGTTAGCCAAATAGTGGGTATATTCAATACTCCAAATTCCAGAAATATAGCTTCAGAAACAACGGAGAAAAGGGGGGTATACCATAAGTCTGTGTCAAACGGTAGATAAGATCATACAGGGCGTTTTCGAAGGTGAGGCTTTTTTTGACCAGCAATAGAACTCATCCAAATAAGTCGATATACCAAAAACTGTTTATATGAAAAATTTACCAGGGCCGAGTATTTCGCAATCAAAGTTACCCGCGAATATGAGAAATTCCCAGCCCGGACCTGGGTTCGTAATGATATCTAAATATGTAGATATTACCAGCTGTCTGAGGTCAGTATACGGGAAATCATCTACGATGCGTGTGATGCCTAAGTTTTCCGATTCCAACCCCTGTTATTTCTTTCTTCGGTGGTCATTTGAAAACATTAGTGTATAAGTGACGGTGACGTGAATGCGAAAGAACCAAGACAACGCATTGAAAATGCTTGTGGCATTAATCCGTGAGCAAACTGATGTAGTGAAAATGGTGACCATTTCGAACAATTTCTTTAAATTTGGATCAATTTTATCGGTGAGTTTGTGAACTTCCTGATTTTGTTGAAGTTCACTTCACCTTAAAAAACGCCCTGTATACCGTTGCTCAGTAATAATGACACACTTGTGTTAAATATTCATTGGGATTTAAATTCAAAGAATTATATTCTGATTTATGATCTGGTCAGTTTTAATCATCTTACATAATAATGAATTGATAATAGCAAATAAAGTGCATGTCTATGAGTGAATATCTCTCGTAAGGTCAAAATAACTGTGATTATTGTAGGTAAAACGTGAAACGGGATATCTAGAGATTTGCCACTGCATAACAATCATGCAAACAACTTGATAATAAAAACGAATAATTTTATACGAAACAAATAAAAACCTCGAACTTTTCTATTCAAGTTCGAATTAGTGAGATCATGTTGAACAAAATGGAGTATACATTAATTAAGATTAAATGTGTCCATGAGAATCCTGGTAACAACATTAATAATAAGAGTTCAATGTTATTCCTCATCAAATTTGTGGGATATATGACTAACCTTTTACCTTATTGGATGATACATTTTTTTTAATGTGAATTTATGTTGGCATTCGAAAGTTTATGTGGAAAATTATTCCACTTAAGTTTACTGATATATCTGAGATACCTCTTATAGCCAAATAGTCACCCTGTATGTACTGGTTTTCACTGCACCTTTCGAATAACGGAAGCAATCGCAGCTTTCATTGAGGATCACTGAGACGTAAAAACTCAATCGCAAAAGGAAAAACAATCCCGAAGGTAAAAGAGCAACCCAAAACACACAACATATGGATAATACCATAAATAATGTCGATATCCTACCGCACAACAGGAATGGGGTGCCGATTCCTCGACTTCTCCACACATCGTAAACTAGAAGAGGATGTTGCCCCCATTTAGATTACCAGCAACAATGGGGGCCGATTCAAGCGACCCACCATGCATGGGACACTTACAAGCCACAGCGTCTTACCTTTCTCCAGGTAATAATCATCGTGGACATGTTAATATCAACCCTTGTCGCGCCTGCCTGAGAATGTTGCCAGAAGAATTCGGGTATATTCAACCCCATGAATCGGATATTTGACAAAAACATAAGGGTTTCCTAATTTATGGGGTTAAGATTATACGCGAAGTGGGCTGCGAGGGGAGCTCTTGGGTTATTTATGGGGTTTAGTCAGAATGTGAATATTTTTAACGGAAAGAGTTATGTCGTATAAGAAAGCTGAAAAAATATTTTTTACGAGTTTTATCATTAAATGTGGTTTTGATGGATAACTGAATCAATTCCGGCAAATTAACGCAGGGTGGAATTTAATTCATACAAATCAAGAAATGAAAACATCGAAGAAATGGACAAAGAAAATAATTTTGAATTAAAGAATTATATATGTATAATAATAGCATAAAAAAAATTGAAGGAATAAACGTAATAAATCGCCATATTCGAAGTGGTAAAAGATTACAATGTCGACAGGTATTCCGAGAGGTCGAGTCCTTGAATTCATTAACCTATAATTATGGAAATTATATTGGCTTCGGGGTAATCTCTGTGGAAAATGTATTCATTAGAAGATAGTATTTTCAACTGAACCTGCTCTTAACGTCTCAATCTTAGTAATAGATAATTAAATTTTTTTTTCAATACTTTCATTTTCGCCTTTTTATTGTTCTGATTGGGCTCATTGGTTTTTTTTCTCCAATACAATATATTTGGAGTCGTTCGAAGAAAAATGTCCACTTTGCAACAACATAAATTCCGAGATTGTGATTTCGAAACCTACCTATCAAAATCTCTAAAACGAAGTAACTATTATACTGTATTGTAAAACACCCTTTCTCCAATTTTTCAACCCCTAAATAACTTCCTTACTCTCACAATTGTGGCTTATATTCGAATCATTGAGATATAGAAATCAATTCACAAGGAACCATGTGAAGAACTGATAAAAAACACATTGAGAGAAAGGAGGAACCGAATAACGGGCAATGCCATAAATATTCTTTATTTACTTTTATAAGACAGATATGGGGTGCGAATTGGTTGGTATCTCTACAGATCGTAAACTAAAGGAGCAGCCCTCCATTAGACTACCTGATACAATACAAGACAATTTAGACTCTCATAAAGGTGATTTTTTATGTCGGTAAACACAATGAAAAAATTTAACCGCCCTACATAATATTTTGGAAATTGCTTCATATTTCTAGATGTAACTTCTTCCTGAACTTGAAACTTAAGATTGACCCCATTAAAATATTCCCCGTTACTATTTGAGTTCTTCCTAGTTATTCATCCTCATTAATATCCGGTATTGCAATAAAATAGATGCTAGCTTTCTACTTCCCAGCATGACGTGCGGAGGTTGGTATAGTCATAAGAAATTGAGTGTAATCGTGTAATCCACATCGTAATATTCTTCGGCTTCCCGATTGGTCGATGACCAGTTGTTGACCAACAGATGGGCGGTTTGATTATTAACATTCCACCATCGTGGTAATTAGGATATTAATTCAGATCCATTGAACGTGGTCATCAAGAACATTTCTGCCGCTAATTTGCGAAAGAACTGATGAATCGATGTTAATCAATCAACAGGTGGGATAAATTCTGAATTCAATCTTTTTGTTCAAATCGACAACCCTATCTGAAGAATTTTCGAATAATCAGAAAATTTTTGTTTCCAAACAAATTTTTTGTGTACCCATGAATAAGGCTTCAACCTAGATATTGTAGCAAACTCCACACAAAAAATATGATGAAGTGATTTGTTTGGAAAATATTTACTGCCTTCCTTACGACGCCAAATCTTGAAGGAGGACATATGAAATAGTGTCGAGGTTGAACTTACTTTTTCAATATTAATACTCAAAAACTCGTCTGAATAACACATAATGTACACATACGTAATTCAGTGAGTGATAAATGATAAAAATGTTTTCATGGAAAGCAAGCACAACTCTGAAAAAATGAAAAAATTTATAGCCGCACAAAAAAGTCTGGCATCAACCGTACTCCAATAACAAATGATTTACACATTATTGGGGCATTTTTTCAGAATTCAGTAATAAGCGAAAGAGTTATTTCCTGCTACCAAAAATAGGTAGATGCTCAGAAAAAACTGGATCTACACAACAATAATTCCTAATTCAGGAATGTTTCATCAAAATTGAGTGATAAATAAAAGAGTTTTGTCAGCTGGCCCCTTAAGCTAGCAAGATTGAACACTTGAATAACACATAATTAACATATAATTCGGGCATTTATTTGGTCAGAATTGTAGTACATCTGTGTAGAATGAGTTCGAAAAAATATTTGTTTGTTTCGGCACAATCGATATGAACCATATTTGTTATAATCTACGATTTATATGTTATTCAAGTGTGAAGCCAGTATTTCTTTTGGAGCCTCCACTTTTTATAGCTTGCCAAACTTGCCAAACTTGCCAAGCTTTCCAAGCTTGCCGAGAATTGTGCCAGCCAATTCTTGATAAAAGGAGAGGAAGGCCAAAAAAAAATATAACTTTGCATATAAATAACACATAAGTAACACATACCTAATTCAGTAAGTGATGAAAGAAAAAGTTATTGAGGCAAGCTAGCACAATTCCCAACAAAAAAATAGATAGCCGCACAAAAAATCTGCCTTCGCACATACCTGAATAACACATAACTGATTTATAAAGTATTGTACCAGCTTACTCGGCAAGCTCTTCATAAAAAAATTAGGTAAACGATCAAAAAAACTGGCTCTACACAAAAATAAACATAATTCAGGCTATTGTTACGTTCAAATCGAACAATAAATAAAAGAGGTACTAAGAATTTTGCCAGCTTGGTTATCAAAACAGCACGATTATTGATGAAAAAATAGCTAGGAGCTGAAAATATAGCTAACACATAATTCAGGCATTTGTTTCGAAATGAGTAAAAATGGAGTTATAAATGAAATATTAATAATAATAATGTTTATTCACCCTTTCGTATAGATAGATAATAATAATAATGTTTATTCACCCTTTTTGTATAGACAGGTAGAGAACCTACAAATAATGTTGGTAACATCTCATGAAAGCCCATTCAAGAGCTCGTATTTGAGTTCTTCAACACGATAGATAGTTTATATATTCACAATCATCATTACAAAATAAACAAAAAATTCTCAAATTGAATCCCATAATTCGAAGGTGCATAAAATGAAAAGGTTTATAATAACATGAGCAACAAGCAAAGTATGAAAAAAAAAAACAACAACATAAGTAAAAAAAATAGTTATAAAAAATTGTGCTAGCTTCCTTCTTTTATTTATCACTCACTAGATTAGTGTGAATTATGTGTTAGTTTCAAGTTTTTTTTTTTTGTCTCCCTTCACTTTCATCAATAAATGTGCTGGTAAATTTCTTGGCAATTGGCACTTTCTGTATAGCACTATTCTTAATAAAACTAAAGAGACACAAAACAAACAGGCTTTACATATTGATTACACATAAATCATAGCTTATTATAAACAGGGTGTTTTCAAAGGTTTTTGAAACTAGACTAGAACTCGTCAAAATAAGTCAAGAATCCTTAATATAAAATATTCACCATAGAATTTCGAAATCAAAGTTAACCGCGAATCGGAGAAATTTCCAGTCCGGATCTGACGATGCGTATTGAGATCTAAATGTGTTTATTAAATTCGTTCAGTTTACGGAAAATCATCTGACAGAGCGTATGATTTTTGTGACTTTTCCGAATTTCGTGATGTGTTTCCAAATAGATGGGTCGATTTCCCGGTATGTACGCTCCTCGGATCTCAACCCCTGTGATTTTTCCTTTTGGGGTAATTTGAAAACATTAGTGCACAGTAACGGTGAGGCGAATAGTATTGAAGAACTAAAACAACGTATTGAAATTGCTTGTGACATTATTCGTGAGTAAACTGATGTGATAGTTGCTGAATGTTATAATTAGTTATTATGCCGGGCAAGACTTTGTGCGCATCAAACGAATGGTAACCATTTCGAACAATTTCTGTAAACAATTTGGATCAATTTTATCGGTGAGTTTGTGAACTTCCTAATTTTCACAGGGCCTTTTCAATCAGTTATTTTTCATTTTCCCAGTTTGAACTTTAAGAATTATACCGTTCTGGAAAAATCTCCTAATAAAAGTTGAAAGAGAATATACAAATTTGCGATCAAACTCAGCACTTTATTCACTTGCTGGAATGCATATGGCACCCCGATTTATGACAGATCTCCTAACAGAAAGATAACACTATCCAGGATCTTGATGCCCAAGATTTTTTGCACTTTTTTCAAATTGAATATTATTAATATATGATCAAATTCCAGAGGAATGATAACTTTTGATGAGTTCTAGCACCTGTCAAAAAAAGAGGTGAGGCCATAAACCATATATACACCCTGTATATATGGTTTTGATCGGTGTAGAAATGGTTGTGCCAGCTTGATGTGAGTTTCAATATTTGCTGCATTATTCCTTTTTTTTTAGGCAGAGAGTCATGATAGAATCATTTCATATCTCACAGCAAAAATTTAGTCTTTAACACTTCGTTGTACAAAATATACTTCTGAAATCTCTCAACTTGCGGAAATATGACTGAATAATTGAGTCATACGAAATTCCCTACTATAATTATTAACATTAAGACAATTGAAAAGAGATAGCGTTGAACCAATTTAAATTCTATTTATTTCGACACCGCTTTTGCCGACTTAAAACATCTGTTATTAATACAGTCGACTCCTTAATCCCTTGTGGGAATATCTGTTCTCCACCCCACACTGAACTGTGAGCAAAGACTGCTCTTTAAAAAGTTATTATGTTACATTAATCGTCTGTAGAATAACTTCGTGAATACTACAATTGAAAAATCGATGAAAATTATAAGTTATTCGAAATCCATATTGAATTTGAGTTTATCGAACAAGAAATAAAAACTTAAACATGAACACGTCCTTTCTATCATAACAATTAATGTTCATCATAATCCATTTCCATTTTTACAAAGTTGCAACAACAATAATTATTTCGAAATAAAATATAATTTATCCGCATGTATATTCATAACAATAATTATACAAGAGTATACTCGTGCAAAATGCACAGGGCGATGAATAGCTTCTCCTATCTTGTATAAATCATCCTGCAATTATGTACTTTCTTTAATGCATATATTCGGATGAATATTTACAATGTAAAGGCTACTTATTACCGTGTAAAATAATGATCGTGGTCTGATATATTCATATAGTGATCATCTCGTTCGGTCATGTTGAGTCAACGTGTCAAGATCCGAAAATTTATTTCTCTATTTAGTATAAAATTAGTGTACTCGATAGAATATTTTCGCTACTTCGTATCGTAAAATATTCCATTCATCCAAGTGATGTATTATATCGAGTAATCTTTGATGGCAAGTGCGAAAGAGGAAAGTTCTAATTATAAATCAGCGACACTATAATTATCTGAATTTTATTTTAATTTTTAGTTAGTTAATTGGGCAGCTTTGAATGAATATTTTTCAGGAATAGTACGAATTTTTAATAATTGTTCCAATATTTCTTGCTATTTTATTGTCGATCTCATTTTCGTTCATCATTCAATATTTTCATCCTAATTTCAGATTCATTCGCGTAACTGAAGTTATCCATACCCGAAATTCCTAGCATTTTTGCGGATAAATTTATTCCAGTATCATTGTTTCTATGAGAAATTCCTCATTTTCTCATCGCTCTTAACAGACAACTCGTAGGCCGTTGATAGATCCGATCAAAACACCGAAGCTAATAATAAACACGCACTTTTACACTCGACTCTCCAAACAAAAGGAAATGATCCAATTCTTGCCGAACTCTGCTGAAGCGGAAACGATGGCCTGTCTACTAGGAAAGAAGAACAAAAACAGACCTCAACATAATTTACTGCCAGACAGAAGTGGATACAATAAATTTGACATTTTCTTCGGTGTAATTGACAAGATTTTAAGGGGTATTCAGATGAAACTGTTTAGGCATCTGGTGCAGTTGTATGAATGTGGATCTAAAGACGTATAAATCTTCTGAGATTTTTTCATGCACATGCTCCGAAATTTTTCTGAGGCATATAAATGAGCATATGGAGGATGAACGTGGGTGTTCAGGTTCTTGAGGAAGTTGTCGCATAACTTGTCAGAGATTATCAGTGATATAGTATTCATTCGTGTTATACAATTGAAGAAAAGAAAATTTCAACTTTTTATGACACGTAACATTTAACTTATGATTGTGGTATTCTTTTATCTTGAAGTACATGACAAAATTTCATTTGATTTTCATAAACTTCAAAGGATGGAATCACCGAATAACGCGGAGCAACACGGTGCAGAATCCAACAGGTGTATATATTTTGCTATCTGAACGCAAGCACAATCGAATAAAACCCAAGGGTTGGGTAATAATGCGGCCGAAAGCAATGGCTTGTGACCCCAAAAGTCATAAATATCCCCGGAGTCTTCTGAATTGCGCCCCGCTTAGCAGTTGAGGCAGTCAAGACTTTGGTTGTCTTGGCTGTATATCTTTTTCGAGTTGGTGGCGGATGGGTTTGCGATTATGTTCGTAAACGTGGCTTTCCCCTCACATGAACACGATGTTATCGAGGTGATTTGTTAGATTCGACGGTGAAGTCCTCATTTATATTACTCGCCTAATTGTTTTAGTTTTCTTGATATGCTGAGGGTGGAACATGAACTTTCACAGAAACATTTTTGAGAATCGAATAAAACATGTTCTGATTCTACTTCATTTTTGATGTTGTTGAATTTATTTAGGCTAATTTGTATGGTCAATAGAAAATTTCTGATCAAGGTAAATTTTCAAATTACAGTATTATGGTTGCAGGAATCTTTGCTATTCAAATTGGATTCCACCCCGTTCTTTCCTGAATTCAAAACACAATTATCGAACGGTAATCCTCATGAAGCAACCGAATCGATAAGTTCCAAATTGTCACTACTAACGATATTATAATAGACTGTTGCTGCTATTAAAGTCCCCTCTATAGTTGCAGGAGTTTGAGGTTGATTTTTTTGTACACATAATACCATCTAATTGTAATTGTCTCTCGATGCACCACCGTTAATAGATGCATAAAATGCACCAATAAATTGAATAATCCCTAATTTGAAGGTGCATTCGTAGTTTTGGGACATTAAACCCTATTAGAAGTCAATCACTAAAGTGGTGATATATGACTCTTAACTATCGATGATGGAGGTTTTTTTTTCCTCAGCGGAGCGATTTGTCCTTTTAGGGAACGAATGATGAAATATGTCATTTGAGGATATTTCAGGATTTTTTTTTCCAAATAAGGACGACATGGACATAATCTGTTGTTGAATAATATTGAAATTTCTGGCATAAAATTGAAAGGAAAACTAATGTTATTTGGTTAGTAAAAAAAAATTTTGAAAAAAATATATAATGTGAACAGCAGAAGAATTTGCTGAAGAAACATACGAAACATATAGATTCCACTCATTGAAACCCATTATATATGTTGTTTAACAAATCGCCTGGACCTTTTCTCACTAGTTACCTAATAAATAACGCTATGCGCCTTCAAAGGAACAAAAAGCCAGAACAACAAGTTAGCGTTGTCACCCATCAATGATATATGGACTCGAGATATAATTAATGTTATGTTAATACATAATAAATGACGTCTCATATTCTATTCATTAACATATTTCTAGATATGAAAGCCGGGAGTCTCTTGAATTTCTCAAGTAGTACCGGATAGGTACAGCTATTCAACTCGTAATTTTTTTTTCTTAGAGACGTGTAGCGTTCGTGTTAATTGCAACATATTTTTCATTTCGCAATTTAATGGAGCCATGGGAATATTGTGGAAATAGTGATCGAACTGTTGTTGTACACCATACTATATTTGGCATGTATTTTGCGAGTTGGGAAAGTGGAAAGTTTCCTTTGAAGTTGCCGAAAATTTTATTGGTTAAAACGTGCTGCACTATTCATTTCAATTGAAAATAATTTATAACTCATTCGGTATTTGTAGGAAGGAATATCTGATTCACTTCGATAAGATAACCATTTCAAAACGCTATTATTCAAAGCCGCTTTTCATTTTTTTTACTCAAAATAGTTTTTTGGCAATAGATTAAGATTCTGGAGTGGGAATGAAAAATATAGGCTTGATACGTTTTGTTTTGGAGCAGACATGTGGCGTTGCTGAAGAAATTTTCTCTGATCTGCACTGCGGTTCGTTTGTTTTAAAGCATTCCGTTAAGTTTATCATCGCTATAACTGTACTGACGAGGCTTGATAAGCCGAAACCGATCTACAGTTGCGAATGATGAATTTGATGTTCTCTGGGGTTTACATGGATTGATTTGTTAGCCGGCTTGTCAGATAATTTCTGAACCATTTTTCTTCGAAAAAATTGATAAATCAAAAAATGCAACTGTGGAATGGGATCACATGAAAATATTTTTTTGGTTCCCCAATTTTGGCGCGCTCAATTCTATGAACAATATGGTCTCCAGGCTGACTTTACGTCGTTGCTTTTCTCGAATTTTTCGAATATGCGCGATATCAATTCAAATTTTCGTGTTGTCATCGAGAATGTTCTATTCCTCAGACTTCACTGCTTTACTTCGAAACGAATTTGAGGGGTGGATCATAAGGGTCGAAAAGTGGGTTGAATTTATGAAAAATGTCTCCATGCCGATTTAGAGGTGAAAATTTGAGCAAATCCCAAACGTACATTCATTTTGAGAAAGTTTTCTTGAATACTCACTATTCATCCCTATCTCCAATGATGCTCAAAATCGTTGAGAATTTGCTATATACAGGTGCTAGAACTCATCAAACCAAGTCAAAATTACAAAAATCCCTTATTTAAAATATTCACCAGGGCCGATTATTTCGAAATTAAAATTACACGCGAATCTGAGAAATTTCCAGTCCTGATCTGGTAGTATGTATTGAGATCTAAATGTGTTCATTAAATCCGTTCAGTTCACAGGAAATCTGACATCTGACAGAGCTTTTGTGACTTTTCCGAATTTCGTTATGTGTTTCCAAATAGGTGGATAGGACGTGGTGCGTCGATTTCTTGGCCTGCCTGCTCCCCGGATCCGAACCTTTGTGATTTCTTCTTTGAGGGGTTATTTAAAAACATTAGTGTACAGTAATGGTGGGGTGAATAGTGTTGAAGAACCAAAACAACGCATTGAAAATTCCTGTGTGTCATTCGTGAGCAAACTGATGAGATAGTTGCTGCATGTAATAATTCGTTATTATGTCGGGCAAGACTTTATGCACATCAAACGAATGGTGACCATTTCGAACGATTTCTGTAAACAATTTGGATCAATCTTATCGGTTAGTTTGTGAACTTCCAAATTTTTTTTATATGACCTTTTCAATCAGTTATTTTTTCTCTCTTTAGTTTAAACTTTATGAATTGTACGGTTCAGGAAAAGCTCCCAATGAAAGTTGAGAGAGAATATACCAGTTTGCGACAAAAACCAGCACTATTTACTTGCTGGAATGCATATGGCACCGTGATTTATGGCAAATATCCTAACAGAGTCGTAATAAGATGATGATGCCCAAGATTTTTTGCACTTTTTCCAAATTGAATATTTTAAATGATCAACTCATGTTGGGATGATGTCTTTTTATGAGTTCTAACACCTGTCAAAAAAAAAAGCCTCACCTTAAAAGACAACCTGTACACCTGTATGGCCGGACAAAGGACAAACTGAACAACAGTTATTTTTTATATAAATAATCTTTTTTCCAACCAGATGACTTGATGTCAGTTTATTAATCCTCAGTATTACACTTAATTCTTTTCTGAATACCAGTAAGTGGCTCAGAGTTGCACAAATCGATACGCCACCCAAACCACCGCCCAATAACAAAATAGGACTGATGTCATATAAAAATGATTCATAGGTATATCACCGTCCTCGGTATGAAGCCTGTTCGGTAGAAATTTATATATATGCTTACCAAATCTTGTAAAAGAATGATTTATCGTTCCAAAAATAAGTCATTAACCCGCCAGTAGGGCATGGTATCCAGTCCCCCGAGTCACGCAAACCCATTTTATAATAGCCGGCCTAATATTGTTAAATTGTGTTCAATTAAAATCCTGACCACTTACATAAATTCGGAAATTTGGTCGCGGCGTTGGAGGAAGTGGTTGGAAATTTGAGATCCTGCTTGATTGACTTGTTATGCGTTTGGAAAATTGAAACATATGAGTTGGGTGGAACGAGACGCATATATATAAAGGGGGAAATATGTGTATCAATTTGTTTATGGAATATACGGGGGGTTTTAGGGAAGCTCTAGACTTTTCAAATGTTGATGAACTTATCCAAGCCGAAATATGAGGATCAATGAGGTCGGAATTTGGTGAAGTGTTTTTTGATTTTTCTCAAGACCAAAATACTAGGAAGTTACATATCCGACTTTCTTCTGGTAGGTAGTATTGAGTGTCATGTGTTGTTCTCATTTTGAAATTGCTATCAGATCCACACCACTTGTAAATAAAGATGTAAAACTCATGAAGACTTCATGATTTTGGGAATCATCAGTTTGGGTAGTTCCAATAAAATAATCAGAAAAATATAATAGCAACTACTAACTTGTACACTAGCATGACCCAATAATGGCGGAACTCCACCTTTTCTCGTCTGACGAACGCGCGGCTGTCGGTGAATACAACTAAGTAAGATTCAAATCAATTGAAAAAATTACGAAAAGCACTGCCGTGAAGTCAGGAGCTTTTGAGCGCTCGTACATCCACCTTGTAGGTAGATTCGCATTTTCTAGTTTTAGAAATCAATAGAAGGAATTTTAGACAGCTGTCAAAAAAATTCTGAAACTTAGGCGAAACTCCAGTGTCAGTGTCACTGTCACTGTCAGTGCTTCAGCTGATCAATTTTTTTTCGATAATTCGCTAGAATTTTCTACGGTTTCTATGTTCTTGGTGAAAAGATCTGGACAAAAGTTCGCACGTGGTTTGAATACATTATTCCTCAGCTAGGTGCAAAATTTCATTCCAATCCAATCAGTAGTTTCGGAACTATCGAATATATTTTGAACGGCCATATTTACGGAACCCCTAGTCTAATTTTGCTCATTGATGATTGAACGTGACCGCGATATTCGCGATCCAAACCCACCCTGAAAATTTTAAGTTCCTAGGCCTTTCCGTTCGAAAGTTATGATTTTCTATGGTGTCTATGGTTCTGGTCATGTGATCTGGAGAAATGTAGCTTGAATATATCATTCTCCATTAGTATACAAAAGTTCGTCACGATCGAATCTGTAGTTTTGAAATTATCAAGAAAACTAAATTTCAAATGACCATATTCACGGAACCCCTAGTATAATTTTGCTGATTGATGAACGGGACCGCGACATTCAAGATCCACACCTATCCTGAAAATTTCAAGTCCCTAGGCCTTTCCATTACAAAGTTATAATTTTCTATGGTTTCTATGGTTCTGGTCATGCGAGCGGAACAAAATTTTGCATGTAGCTTGAACACATAATTCCCCATTTGAGTGCAAAATTTCACCTCGATCGAACCTGTAGTTTCGAGGTAATCAGAAAAACAAAACTTTGAACGGCCATATTTACGGAACCCCTGGTGGAATTTGGCCCATTAACGAACTCAACCGAGGCATTCCGGAACTGAACCCACACTGAAAATTTCAAGTGTCTAGGTTGTTCAGTTCGAGAGTTATCGTGCTTACGGCCGGACGGACAGACTCGAATTTTTCGACGGATTCGTCATCAGTGAGTCGAACATAGTCGATTGAGACCATTTTCGGCTCAAAATTCGAAAAATACAGACATCGTGACGAAATGATATAGCCCTCGAGTAAGTAGTACGAGCGCTCAAAAATGTTACTCTTTATCAAATTCTCTCATTATATCAATGTCCCCCTATTTCATCGGCGAGTGAATGCATATTCACCATAAATTATCCACCCCTTATCATCCTTTTTATCGCCTATAGAGGTTTTTCTCAATTTTTATGAAATGCTATCAAAAATACAGTACCGTGCTGATTTCACAAAATACCGAATTTTTTCTGATGGGATACCTGTGAACATTGAATTTCGTACGATTTTTCTTATTGTTCTGGAAATTTTACTCTATGTTGCCCCTATCACTACCGTTTTTGAGTTATTGAATGTTATCTGCGAATCTGAGAAATTCCCAGCCTGTATCTGATTAAGGTACGTATTGAGGTTTAAATGTGTGTTCTAAATGCGTTCAGTTCACGGGAAATCATGAGGAGGAATGATATTTGTCAATTTGTGACCTTAGGTGGATAGGACGTGGTTGGTCGATTTCTTGGCCTGCACGCTCCCCGGATCTAAACCCGTGTAAATTCTGTTTTTGGAGTCATTTGAAAACATAAGTTTACAGTACCGGTGAGGTGAATAGTGTTGAAGAACTAAAACAACGCATTGAAAATGCTTGTGTCATTATTCGTGAGCAAACTGATGTGATAGCTGCTCCATGTAATAATTCGTTATTACGCCGGGCAAGACTTTGTGCACATCAAACGAATGGTGACTATTTCGAACAATGTCTGTAAACCATTTGGATCAATTTTATCGGTGACTTTGTGAACCCTCTAATTTGTTATAGGACCTTTTCGTCAGTAATTAATTAGTCAGTAAGTCTTCCTCTCCTTAGTTTGAACTTTAAGAATTACACCGTGCAGAAAAAATCTCCTGATAAAAGTTGGAAGAGAATATACAAATTTGCGATCCAGCACTTTATTAACTTGCTGGAATGCATATGGCATCGTGATTCACGGCAGATCTGCTAACAGAGATATAACACGATCCAGAGTGTTATTAAGATATTGATGCCCAAGATTTTTTTCACTTTTTTCAAATTGTATATTTTATACGATCAACTTCCGGCGAAATGATTTCTTTTGATGAGTTCCAGCACCTGTCGAAAAATAGCCTCAACTTGAAAAACACCCTGTTTGTAAACTGCACCTGTTTAATGGAATAATCAGAATTGTTTACAGTGGGGAGGAAGAAAGTCAAACATAACTAGTCTTACTGAGTTATCCGAGGTTTAATAACCTAAAAATGGTATACGATAGGACTCAAGCAGAAAAAAATTTAGTTCAGAAAATCCAATATTCCACCAAAAAAAAATGTCCTAGTCTTCTAAATTCTGCATATAACTACATAACTTTCATTCGGAATTTTTTTCTAACGGTGATAATAACATTGATAAGGGTAATTAATAGTAAAAATATTCTCTGAAGTTTCTTCGACACAAAGGAATAATTCAAAAGATTAAACGATAAGAAAATCCAGTTTTTCTTTGGAACTTTTCCTACCTAGCATTATCGCCACAGCTCACGTCCAATGCAAAGAACAATATTCATCAATCAATTCGTCATCTATCTGGGGAATCTCCTGGCGTAAGTTTTTGTATCGAGAAAAAACAACGTAATACAATGCATCTTTCGCCAAGTTATGCCGTTGCCTCGTTAGATTCTTAGTCCATATTTCCAGCAGCTTTTATATAGCTTTGTTTCAACCGTTTCGAGGCAGAGAGTGATTGATGATTTATTTTGTGTTGTCTGCCTGGTGGGTCTAGGCAGTTGGACGGCGCTGATTTTCCAGTTCCCCTTCGGTGTACTAGGGTCATACGGAAAATAAATCGATTCCTCCAACATTTGGAGGTACCTACTGTGGGAAATTATTGTTTTCATATTTCGAATATGAACAGTGTTTTTCTTTGAGCAGAAAAATTTAAGATGAAAAGAAATTGATCTCTTATGAAGAGTGGACCCTGGCTTCGAATGAACTCCGGATTTATTTTTTTGGGAGTCCCCTGTAGCAAAGCGATTAAACATCGTGAAGGCCTATCGTGTCGGTGAATCCATTAGGTTTGATTTAACTACGTGGTAGTTTTATTTCAATGAATGGACATTAGAATCATAAATAAAACTTTGGGATATCACATGGCACATTTGGGTGTTAGGCGATGGGGACAGGAATTTCATGAAGGTTTTCGTGTTCACACACGTGTAGGTACATATATGGTTTTAATGGTTCTTCATGATATGATTCTCCAGATAAGAAATGATTAAGAATGATTTTGGGGTATTTTCAGACTTTCGTTAATTTTTCAACGAGCTGTCAATGAACTATAATTGTTGTAGAACATACAATTCAACTTTTCCTCATCCAAGTTTTGTTGAAGTTGGAGGAACTCAGATATCGAACAACAGAATGAGAAATTTTGAACAACGAAAGTAAATATAAATTATATGGGTGACCGCTCTTCCTTGAGGAGAAATTTTTGTTTTGGTGGGAATTAACTTTTTTTCTCAAAAAATAGCAGATTGAAGCAGATAAAATAGTTCGAGATTTTTATATACGGATCTGTCTTTGTTGTATAATTTTATTTATCTACTCCTATTGAATTATATATTCATTATTCAACCACTTTTGAGCAATTAATAGTATATGTAAACGAACAACGTGAGTTATAATAACTCACTACTATAACTCCCTGGCTCTGTGCTTCTGAACAAACCGATTGGCCGAAAGGAAAACAGTACATTATTGGATTGAGGCGGTCACTTCAATTATTTTGACGTTTTCTCAAATTAAGTTGATACCTAATTATTATTGTGAATGTTCTGCTTGAAAAGATTAATTCAGATAGTGAAGATGAATTATTATGTAAACCTTCAGAAATAAGACCATCAGCCAATGTTACCATACAGAATTTATTGCCGAAAAATCCCAAAACAAATATAAAGGTGTATACAACAATTTTCAAGATTGGTGTAACAATAAGAATATCAAGTCATCGTTTACAGAAAATGTTCTTCTGGCATATTTCACTGAAATTCGCGCCCAATATAAAGCATCGCCTCTATGGACTTTCTACTCCATGCTAAGAAGCACAATTAACATATATAATACAATGTTATAGGTAACTATTGAGATTTGTAAATAAAGTTCTTTCTCTGTACTTGTATCTTTCATTGTTATAGTCGAAGATAAAGTAAAGTATTCAACTGGCAGTCATGGTCATAACTCACTTGATGAATTACAGAACTCGCCTTTGGCTCGCGTTGCAAACTCCATCACGTGAATTATATGACCTACATTACCTCTCGTTAAATAATTTACTATTGCCCCCTCAAATTCGATTTATTTTTCATTCAACTCTATATTTCTGCTGAGAGTGTAAACTACTTATCCTATATTCACATGTTGAGTGTTCGGTAATCCTAATTATATCGAATGAAAAATTGCGGCCCGAACAAGTCGTCTTGGGGCATCTCAAAAAATTGTGAATTTGAATATACCTAACCTGATCTTTCTTCTGACTTTTGCCCAATTTGAAAACTAACCATTATCCCGAACATAAATATTCTCTTGTCAGAGTAAATTCGAATAATGCAATTAAATCCTGCCAGACTTTTATCGAAAAAAGGGGTTCCTCGAATCCAATAAATTACTTGATCATTTCAGTGGCTAACAAACGTCATTTTCCGTGTCTCAGATTGAAAACGGAGCATACCGCGATTTTGATTTACGACCGCCAAATACTTTAAATGATCGGCAAGCTTTTAACAATTCCACCCCTCGTGCGGAGAGCGCGATCGTCGCGTCAATGGGGGTTGAAGGGAGGGGGGCAGCGTGGCGCGCTTCAGATCGGAAAAGGAACAGACAGACAGA
This sequence comes from Aphidecta obliterata, assembly GCA_963966015.1. NCBI lineage: Eukaryota > Metazoa > Arthropoda > Insecta > Coleoptera > Coccinellidae > Aphidecta > Aphidecta obliterata. The sequence goes on along the minus strand of OZ014435.1, from coordinate 12,532,659 downwards.
TATAAATGGTTCGAAAAATTATCGGAGCATTTCTTATTCGAATCAAATTCTATACAAACAGTTCGTGCGGGGTTTGCGTCATTACCAGAGGGGTACGTGGGGTTGTTGGGTCCTAGGGGGTAGACATGCATTTAACCAAATGAAAAATCATTCGAATACCATAAATTTTTCCGGTTTAATACTTTCATCCAATGTAAATATAGCCTATTTAAGAATTATTGACATCGAAGCAGGCCATGAACGTCCAGTCGAGGCTTTATTTCTGGTTACAAAAAGTATAAAATAACTTAATTTCATCATAGAAATAAAACTTAAATATAACTTAGAAAAGTGTTGAGTATACGAATTATCGAATAATTAAGCCGGAATATTTCGATCGCAGTTTAAAAATGGGAATTCAGGTTTGAAAGCGCAAAAATATCTTGGAATGCTTTCATATGAAATTATCTGAACTTATCGTTCATATAAAAGTCAACCATGGAAAATTGAAGATCATTCAAATAAATATTTATTTTCACTCAGGACCATGCAATATTTATTGGTATTGGAAACCTTGCAAAATTCTAACCATATAACTATAAGAGTACCATTTTATGTCAGGATTCAAGAAGGATATTTAATGAAATTCTAGCAGGTAGCTAGTGGTGCAAACGAAAAAAATTTTTGGATACTTCGCAAGCACAGGGCCAAAAGAATGGATTGGAAAAAACGTTATAGTGTATTAAGAAATAAGAGAGAAACAAAAATTAAGAATCTATGTAGTACATGAAGAATTTTGACATGAAATTTGTACCGAACTATCAATATATGAACCAATTTGTGAATTATTTATTGCAGGGTGTTGAATACTTCAAAAAAGTCAATTTTTATTCTCATTCATTGAAACTGTCCATGAATTATTGCAAATATTATAATTGATGAGCAATTTTACAATTATTCGGTATACTTTTGAATTGGGAACAATATAGCATGTGTATTAGCAGAGGGAATGTGAACAGGGTACCATACAGTATAAGTATAATAAATTAACTTAAAATATCTATGAATGATACAAGAGCAAAGATAAAAATATTGAAAACTTTTTTTCCACGTAGTGTAGTGTTTTGGATGTGTTGATTGAATAAGCTGACATAATCCTATTGATGGCCGATGGGCATCCTTTTGCAGGGAAGGTTTCAATATTTCAATAACCCATTTATGAAATAATTCACCATTCATAGTAATCCTTATCATTAATACTACTGTCAAGAATCGGATCACATCCAGGTAAAAATCCATCAATTGTTCCAGCATTCAAAATAGTGCACTTTCTGCCTTTACCCTTGAATATACTCGGCATACCTTTTGGATTATTTTCTAGTGTCCACTGACGAATTTGAATACCGTTTTTGAATATCCAAATTTCATCTAGATAAATAAATTTTTCGTTTTGTTCCATGTATTCTCGGTATTTATCACAATATCGTACTATTTTTATTATTTTTTTCTGTTTATCAGTAAGAATTTTCCTTCGATCAACTTTTTTGTATTTGTATCCAATTTTTTTTATGATATAATATAATGTTGACTTCGATCAATTGAAATCTAGGTGCTCTTTGGCCAGTTCGAAAAAAATATCTAAACTGATTTATTCATTGTTTTCAATTCTAGCAAAAACAAAGTCATTCAATGTCTCTTTGAAGGAATAATCGTTCTCTTGTAAGGCGCGATGTATCCTGGTCAATTCCAGCCATTTTAATAATATAAGACAAAAAATACTCAAATTCAGAGCAAATTTTTATAATTACATATTCACCAATATCTTCAATAAAATCATCAAAGCAAGATTTCTATGGGTAATGTTAGTGTTATTCCTATACCAACCTGAATTCAGCAACCCAAAATATTACTGAATGGTCTATTACCAACTTAAATTCGATTTTTCACAGCCAACCGAGATGTCAATAATTCTTAAACGGAGTATACATTGGTTTCTTTGGAAATTTGATAGTTTACATTTTGGAAATTTGTAATCCGAAAATCGCAAGAAATTTGTTTTTCCTTGAAAATTGATACAAGAATCTTAAGTTCTTGTTCTGGAGTTTTCAGGTATATGGAAAATTTTCTTCGAACTTTAAGGTTTGGAGGAGGACTTGAGGAATTTTTCGTAAATTGGTAAATTTTTGGTACATTTTTTTTCTGTACTTCATTTCTCAATTTTGAACTCTATTAATATCTTGAGGTGATTGGAATTTGGGACTGATATATTTCAAAATTTTCCATGAATCCCTTTTGCTGAGGGTGTGAGAGCCAGCTCCACAAATTCACCTCTAAACGATTAAAAACACAAATTGAAATATAATACCACCTAATCGATGAATTAAAAAAATTACAATTGTGATGTCACTCTAACTACTACTATTCAATTTCTTTTTGTTCGTGCACCTCTCATATTCCAAGATGGCTTACGTCTAAATATCAAACAATCCATCATGACCGCCTAATTGATAATCGATTGTAAATGACTGAATCTATTATCGTTAAAATGATAAAAACAGCTCATTTCTTCACTGCCACGGTAGGATGGAAACTCGGAACAGGCATGTGTGCTGATGTTTTGAATTTTTAACCATGCGAATCCTCCTGATTAAAAGCTCATCAGGTATCTTCGATATCGGACGTATTATTAAATTGTAATTACAAAATATCGATCTGAGTATCACGTAATGACGGGTCATTTGGACTGTTGAAGTTCTTCTAGTGGTAATTGTAGTGAAACGAATTCGAAAACTGGTTCTTCTCGCTCAATATTCTAATTATTATATTGTTGTTTATGATTCGTTTATTTATCTTAATCTAACAAGCACTCTTTACTGATCAAATTTGGTCATTCTTCTATGAATGCACGAAATGTGAAAAACTACCTTATACAGGGTGTTTCAGAAATAGTTTATATAAATTATTTACCAGGGCCGAGTATTTCGAAATCAAAGTTACCCGCGAATATGAGAAATTCCCAGGCCGAATCTGGTTTCGTATAGATATCTAAATGTGTTGATATTATCAGCTGTCTGAGGTCAGTATACGGGAAATCATCTACGATGCGTATGATGCCTAAGTTTTCTGATTTCAACCCCTGTGATTTCTTCCTTTGAGGTCATTCGAAAACATTAGTGTATAAGTGACGGTGAGGTGAATGCAAAAACATTAAGACAACGCATTGAAAATGCTTGTGGCATTATTCCGTGATCAAACTGTTGGTTTTAGAATTGGTGACCATTCGGAACAATTTCTGTGAACAATTTGGATCAATTTTATCGGTGAGTTTTTGAACTTCCCAATTTTGTTGAAGTTCAAAAATAATACGAATTTGCGATAAATTGCTATAAATGCCGACAAAAGATCGCACGTATATGGCTCCTAACAGAGAGATAACATAATACAGAGTTGTATTTAGATGTTGATGCCCAAGATTTTTTGCACCTTTTTTCGAATTGAATATTTTATATGATCTCTCGGCAAAATGATTTCTTTTGATGAGTGCACCTGTCAAAGAAAAAGCCTCATTTTGAAAAACACCCTGTATATCCGATAATATTTTCATTGAAAATTGATGAAATAATATCAAATTTTTATATATTGGCTAAAATAGTGGTATCGTTGAGTTTCGAGAAATTCTGTATATATGTTATCCTAATTTGCTATTAGAACATGTTCATATCAAATTTCGAAGAATTTGTTTCGTATTGTTGTAAACTGATATATCCTCATCGGTGTTTATAAATACGTCAACAAAATCTTTCGTAAATACAGTTCAACACTCTTTCTCTAAGATATCCAATCAATTATTGCTTATTAATAAGTATGATCGAATATTAAAATCAAAAATAAACATTGCGTGCGGATATACTGAATGGTCCACTTTTTGTAGAAGAATAGGAAAGGTACGTCAACCTAGTTCCACAAAATTTTTCATTTTTGCCCAAATGAACAATTGATCCTCTATAAGAAGTATATCTTGTAATTTGTTCGTTTCTCCCTCAGTTTTTGTAAAAAAATTAACTTAGCCAAGTGACAAGCATTCTTTATCTAACCTTATATCTGATGAATTATGACCGAACCATTTTTATAGGAATGTGATGATACCTACCAAAACTGCTTCAGAATCATCAGTGGTTGGGGTATTATGAAAAACATTCATAATAAAAATCATTTTTTTTGAAGTTTCGATGCCAGGAATATTCGATTTTTTTTGACCTATATTGATATGAAATGAAAAAAAAATTTTCCACTATTGCAGTTGCCGTGCTACAAAAAAGTAGAATTCATCGAGAACAAAAGTTGTAACAGTAGTAGTGGGCTGTACTAATAACAATAAAAATGTCATCAATTAATGTCAGTCAGCATGGTTATTTTAACGCATAAGAAAGTGGAGATAATGGCCCGCCGATAAGCACGCTAGAAATTAAAAAATAATAAATAAATGTTTAACAAGCAATGTGCGCCTATTATATGATAATTATACCCACCTTCCGTCTAGGTGCGTTTAACAAAATATGATTAATTGAGGGGCAGCTACCCGCTATCCTTTTTTTTTATCACTCGGTATTCGAAATTAGGAACGATTATATGAAATTAATGGTATCGAAAATTCATGCACTGATAAGGGTTTAGCGTTGGAAACGAAATATAATTTTTGAATATTCATGTGAATGAATAAAATACGTTATATTTGTTGGTTTTTATACAGCAGCGGTTTCTTCATGCCTCAGAATATAATTTGGTGTAATGAGAAAAGTTGCAAAGTTCTTCATTCATTGTTCAACTTTTTAGCCGCTCCGAAAATTCTTTGATTATTTTCCTAATATAATCTCTGTTATCGTTTTTTTTTACTAAATTTCTTTTTTTTTTCAGGTGAGTAACAACAATGAGTGATCTAATGTAGATATGATTTGTGAGTAAAACTTATGTTTACATTTAATATTTCTCTCACCATAAATATTAACATTTATTATGAAAATGATAAATCTAGATAATTGTGAATATAGAAGTTTATTAAGGTATTATAACTAGATACCAAAAGAATATCTCCACAACCACAACTCCCATGTTATAATAAAGAATTTTATTGTGAATACAATATCATTCAATACAAACATAGACTAAACTCTTTCTTGAATGTTCTTCGCGTTTGCCGTTATGTGTGTGTCTCCTTTAATATTCCATCAACAAATTACCACATATTGAACAGTGAATAATTGAATATCAATTGTAAGCCATCATATTCATTAAATATTCAAGGAGTACCATCCAGTTATATCGACTGAAAAAAAAAATGCACATATTCCGAACGGGGACGAGTTTATAATAAATTCAAATACCTGTTAGGTATTTTGATATTTAAAACTATAGGTCTGTTTTAATCCAAAACGCATAAGAATCCAGAGCTATAAATCTTCTACTGACCTCGTAAATTACAAACAGTTGTAGTTGAATATTCCAGATTATAAATAACTTGATAGGATAGGCAGCCAACCTATGTGCTCCATGGAGGTTGTGGTAGAGCCAGAGTCGGCATTGAAACGAGGATCCCTCTCGATTTTGTTTCATTAAGTCTATTAACTAATTTTCCAAAAAAACACTGCGAATTTTATACAAGGTTTCTTTTTCCTTTATTGCTTCAAATTTAGCCAAATGCTCTTCTTCACTGAGCTACCGAGGTAGCGGAGAAGAAAAAATTTATTTGACTTTTAAGCTTGGAGTTAAATCAAAAATTGCACCATGAATCTTTTAAAAGATAATAAAAATTCCAGAGAATTTTCGAAAACTATGAACGCTACTTCCAAGAAATTTGGTACATAAATTGATCAATAAAGTATCAAAGTATCAAAGTATGAAAATTGAAATATTTATCGATATAATAGTTCGTGAGTTATAAATAAAAAAAACTGTTTTTTGTGTGCTCATAGGTTGATAATAATATTTCGTGAAATCCACAGAGGTGATGAAAAAATAATAATTTTTTTTGTGAAATTTGCAGCTTTATTATGGTTTTTCCTTCCCGAAACATTAATCGTGAAAATTTCAAGGGGGCAAAATTTTTTTTCTCAAATAATTCCCAAGGTTCATAATTGAAATTTCTCTCTGAAGAAGCCGTCTCTGCTCTTTGAAATCATACCGACTTCGCGGGAAGTTCCATAAGAGAAAAAGCATTTTCTAATACCTGTTCTGCTTATTACGGGATCTTGTTTCGATGTCAGAAAGGCTGCTATGTCCCGCGTTTACCTTTGTACGCCGTTTCGCTAAACATAAAAATTAATCAATTTCTAATTATGCGACACAAGTCCATAAATTTACTTGTTCAACACAGGAAGACTTCGTTTGGGCAGCGCAGGGCCGGCATCGCCCACTATTCGTTTTAGATGGGGCCAAATAATACTACAATTAATTTGAGGAATTTATCTTCAATTATTGAGTGAAAAATTTCTTACAAAGTACGTGGAGCAACAATTTTGGCAACATTTTTAATACACCCATAAATATTGAAAATAAGTTTTGTAACATTTTTCGTAGGAAATTCCACACAGTGATCGCGAAGTCAGAAATGACGAAAATGTGATTAAAAATTACGAAAAGCACTGCCGTGAAGTCAGGAGCTTTTGAGCGCTCGTACATCCACCTTGTAGGTAGATTCGCATTTTCCAGTTTTAGAAATCAATTGAAGGAATTTTCGACAGCTGTCAAAAATATTCTGAAAATTTTCAAGTTCCTAGGCCTTTCCGTTCAGAAGTTACAATTTTCTATGGTTTCTATGGTTCTGATTATGCGATCTGGACAAAATATTGCTTTAATATATCATTCTCGATTGAAATACAAAATTTCATCTCGATCGAATCCGTAGTTTCGAAATTATCAAGAAAACAAAATTTCAAACGACCGTGTTTACGGAACCCCTAGTATAATTCTGCTCATTGATAAACGTGAACGCGACATTTCAGATCCACACCTATCCTGAAAATTTCAAGTCCCTAGGCCTTTTCGTTCGAAGTTATGATTTTCTATGGTTTCTATGGTTCTGGTCATGCGATCTGGAGAAATGTAGCTTGAATATATCATTGTCCATTAGTATATAAAATTTCGTCACGATCGAATCTGTAGTTTTGAAATTATCAAGGAAACTAAATTTCAAACGACTCTATTTACGGAACCCCCAGTATAATTTTGCTCATAGATGAACGTGATCACGACATTCAAGATCCACACCTATCCTGAAAATTTCAAGTCCTTAGGCGTTTCCGTTCGAAAGTTACAATTTTCTATGGTTTCTATGGTTTTGGTCATGTGATCTGAACAAAATTTCACATGTAGCTTGAACACCTCATTTTCCATTTGAGTGCAAAATTTCATCTCGATCGAATATGTAGTTTTCAAGTAATCAGGGGAACAAAACTTTGAATGGCCATATTTACGGAACCCCGGGTGGAATTTGGCCCATTAACGAACTTAACCGAGGCATTCGGGAACTGAACCCACACTGAAAATTTCAAGACTCTAGGTTGTTCCATTCGAGAGTTATCGTGCTTACGGCCGGACGGCCGGTCAGACTCGAATTTTCTGACGGATTCGTCATCAGTGAGTCGAACGTAGTCGATTGAGACCATTTTCGGCTCAAAATTCGAAAAACACAGACATCGTGACGAAATGATATAGCCCTGGTGTAAGTAGTACGAGCGCTCAAAAACTGGAAAAAAGTTTTATATTTCATTTTCTGCATAACTTTTTTTTCATCGATTTTATCAAGACATGCCCCGCCCCCTATATTTCATATAGTGTTGGATGATTTATGATTATGTACTTTTTTTGTGTTTTGATGATTATTATAAGTTCGAGAGGGGTTCCAAGTTAACTGAAAATACAAGTAGTGCAGTAAATCCTATCCGTCCGGCCGTCAACACGTCCGTGAACACGATTACTATCGAAGGAAAAGTCCTATAGTTTTGAAATTTTCAAGTTATCTTTGAGGTCTGAATTCGCCTATTAAGTTTATTGATGGGGTGAAATACGCTTAACGGTTCTAGACATAGCCATCTGAATATTTTTCTTCGCGATAAATCGAAAAATACTGATCTGATGCAATTGAAACATTTAAGTTAGTTGTAAGATGAGGATATCAATGTTTATGATGAATTTTGTGAGAATTGTATCACTAGAAAAATTGAAAAAAAAATATTTTTGAGAACTTTGGTACCTGCAGAGTTCACCATATCCAGCTGAAATTAGGTATAATATGGTGCATTGTTGAAAAGATTTATATGGATATTCAGCTTTCTAGCTATTTCACTTTAAAAGAAAATTGAGTTTTACTGATATATTCACTATAATTTGGTGATTCGATCTTTTGACGTTCATGAAAATAAAATGACACAATTTGTCGTACTGATAATGAACACTGAATTCCGGCTTGGTACACAGAAACAAGTAAAAAAGCTCCTGACTTCGTTCTTCAATGAAACTAGATTGAAAGCAGAAAAGTAAAGATTTTGGATAGCAGTTATTGAGTATTTTCTTAGAAGATAATTTATGTTTTTTCTATGGGTATTTTTTTTCGATTTAAAGAATTCAGTTGGTCAGTTGCCTCACCAAACCTAATCCTCGAGTTGCTTCCACTCCGTTCCTGCACGAGACGTCGGAGTTATCAACGAAGTATAGAACTATGCCCCAAGCATCCCCGGTATTCCTAATGGCTTGTTCAAATCCGAAAATAAACGTATGAAATCGCATCTAAAATATTTATTACTCCATAGATAAGGGGGCCCTCTGAGATGGTGGCGCGACAGTCGAAAAATCCCGTCGAATATTTGTCGAGATAATGCGCTCGAAAATTCCGAAAAGGACCAGTGACAAATTGGCGACGTTTCGCCGACCAACGGAATTCTCAGAGATCGGCACCAATCGCAGCATCAACGGAATTTTTATGGTCATTACCATATTGTTGGAAACCCAACGCCGTGGCAGTTCCCACTCATTTGCATCCAGCACGGATCCGGTAGCCATTTTTAATTGATGTTAAGTTTTAAGACGAGGTTTCGCATTTGACAGATGTTGCCAGAAAAAAACCGACCGCATCGGCATTTCTTGAGGGATTTTTTTGGCGGTATAATTTTGCAACACTGCTTTGGCTGATCCATGAACTGTTGAAGAATTTCGGATTCGACCAAACTTTCTGATATATTCAATACAATTCGCTGATTCCATGTTTTGAAGTTCATAAAAATAAAATTATTTGTCACACTGCCAACAAACACCGTTGGTAAACAGAAAAATGCCCCTAAAGTTCCTGACTTCAAAAATTACACCAAGAACATTCACTAAACCCCGTCAAAAAGGCCTAGAGATGTCATGTTCTTTTAAAGAGTTATAAATTTGCATGCCCAAACGAGAGCACCGATGACATTTCCCCATTAGAACACGAAGATAAAATTCGCATGGTCATGAAAGAAACAAGGTTACACCCTTGCAAAATTTACCACGACGACTTCGGCCTTTATTTATTAGCCATTACCCTCAACAATGAATAATTGTTACTCCTGATGTTGAAGAATTGTATCACGTTCGCTTGGTTTTGTCAGAAATTATTTCTACCTGCTTAACAGGGATAAATGCGAGTAACAATAATAATTACTCGGTGTTCAGGTGCACAAAAACTAACTGCGAAAGAGTTATAGCGGAACTCTTGTAGCCATTATGATGAATGAATGCATAGTCTAGTTGCTAAATAGAAGATTAAATGCTACGTTATGTTCACTTTCGAATGAGCCTAACCTTCTCCACAGCTATCACCATTTCACCATCAAGGTTTTTTTTTGTTATCATGATTTGGTTACTAACTCCAGCGTCCGTTTTCTGGGTGCAAGTTAGGATAATTTTTTCGAAAAAGGCTAGCAGAATCAAATGAAAAAATTACGAAAAGCACTGCCGTGAAGGCAGGAACTTTTGAGCGCTCGTACATGCACCTTGTAGGTAGATTCGCATTTTCCAGTTTCAGAAATCAATTGAAGGAATTTTCGACAGCTGTCAAAAAAATTCTGAAACTTAGGCGAAACTCCAGACTTCATGTCAGTGCTTCAGCTGATCAATTTTTTTTCGATAATTCGCTAGAATTTTCTACGTTATCTATGGTCTTGGTGATGCGATCTAGACAAAATTTTGCATCCTGAAAATTTAAAGTTCCTAGGCCTTTCCGTTCAAAAGTTACAATTTTTTATGGTTTCTATGGTTCTGGTCTTGCGATCTGGACAAAATATTGCTTTAATATATCATTCTCGATTAAAATACAAAATTTCATCTCGATCGAATCCGTAGTTTCGAAATTATCGAGAAAACAAAATTTCAAACGACCGTATTTACGGAACCCCTAGTATAATTCTGCTCATTGATAAACGTGAACGCGAAATGTCAGATCCACACCTATCCTGAAAATTTCAAGTCCCTAGGCCTTTCCGTTCGAAAGTTGTGATTTTCCGGACGGACGGACAGACTCAAATTTTCCGACGGATTTGTCATCAGTGAGTCGAACATGATCGATTGAGACCACTTTCGGCTCAAGATTCGAAAAATACAGACATCGTGACGAAATGCTATAGCCCTCGTGTAATTAGTGCGAGCGCTCAAAAATGGCCACAACTTTCTTGGAAATTGAAAAAGAAATGGAATTTTCTTCAAGTAGTTTATACAATCGAGACTATTCTAAAACACCTTGTAATCGGAATATTGTGTTGTGTCCATTTTTACCCCCTACGAACTGAGAAAGTTCAGAGAATAGCAACCTTGTAAGAAAATAGACTGAATCATAACTTTTTCTTGATGAATATATAAAAAAAAACTTCTATAACGGCCTGTAGTGGAAATATTTTGTCTGGTAGGTTTTGCCCTCAACGATCTTTGAAAGTTCAAGAGAAAGAATTCTGGCACGAAAATAGACAAGATGTTGCTAGGTATCAACTTTTTCAAAAACTGAAAGAAATTTAAATTTTTTCGATGATCATATTAGTAAGATTTTTCCATACCAATGTGTATTCAGAATATTTTGTCGGGTCCATTTTTACCATTTACGATATTCGAAAATTGAGAGGGTAGAAGAAGCCTTGTACAAAAATAGGTAATACAAACTTTTTCAAAAATGCAATTTTTTTTAATATATTCAAAAGATGACTTTCCTTAACACCCTGTATTCAGAATATTTTATCGGGACGGTTTTCACCCCCTACGACGTTTTAAAGTTGGTAGACTAGGAACATTTCACGGAAATAGTGAGGTCAAAACTTTTTGGAAAATGAAAGAAATTTGTATTTTTCATGATGAATAGGTATGTTATCCAAAAATTACGAAAAGCACTGCCGTGAAGGCAGGAGCTTTTGAGCGCTCGCACATGCACCTTGTCGGTAGATTCGCATTCTCCAGTTTTAGACACCAATTGGAAAGATTTTGACATCTGTCAAAGAAAATTTCAAAAAAAGGCGAAAATCGAGACTCTCGTCAAGACTTCACGTCAGTGCTTCTTCATTATTCTTTATCTATGTGCAGAACTTCATTCCAATCTAATAAGTAGTTTCGAAATTATCAGGAAAAAAATAGTTTGAACGGCTATATTTACGGAACCCCTAGGCTAATTTTGCTCATTGATGAACGTGACCGCAACATTCGAGATCCACACCTATCCTGAAAATTTCAAGTCCCTAGGCGTTTCCGTTCAAAAGTTACAATTTTCTATGGTTTCTATGGTTCTGGTCATGCGAGCTTGGCAAGATTTTGCATGTAGCTTGAACACGTAATTCTCCATCTGAGTGCAAAATTTCATCTCCATCAAATCTGTAGTTTTCAAGTAATCAGGGAAACAAACCTTTGAACGGCCATATTTACGGAACCCCCGGTGGAATTCTGCCCATTAACGAACATAACCAAGGCATTTGGGATCTGAACCTACACTGAAAATTTCAAGTCTCTAGGTTGATCCGTTCGAGAGTTATCGTGTATACGGCCGGACGGACAGACTCGAATTTTTCGGCGGATTCGTCATCAGTGAGTCGAACTTAGTCGTTTGAGACCATTTTCAGCTCAAAATTCGAAAAATACAGACATCGTGACGAAATGATATAGCCCTCGTGTAAGTAGTACGAGCGCTCAAAAAGAATCGTTTCAATGCAAATTCGGAATTTTCTTATTATCTGGAGATCGATTCATCTGAAACTAATGAAATGAATGTTGAATAAACTTCTACTCTTTTTAATGCTTGTCTCGCTTGATCTTTCCATAGACATGCAAATTCAGACACATGTAATGTTAGATGAACTATTACATTTTTTTTTATTGCGAAGAGGATAAAAAACATTCGAAAAAACGAATTTTCTTCGATTATTTTGAGAACATTATGCCTTAGAGAAAAACCAATGACACCTGCGTAGAGCTCAATAAGAGAGTTTTCCGGATAAAAAATAAAGATATAAGTGGGAATTGAGGGTCATGACAAATTTGAAATCGTTCTGGTTCTGTTCAAACGGCTGATAGGCCGCCACGTCTCTGCATTCTCCATTATCCACTTTCCGAAGATAATAACAATGAATTTATTACATCATGATCCAAAAGTTTTATATGAAAAACTTTCTAATGACACCTTGGTCGATTGGTTTAACCGTTTCCAAATAAATCGCTCTAGAATAATTGCAGATAAAACACATGAATTACATCGAACGATCTTGGTAAAGATCTGCAGATCTTCTCCTGAGTTCTCGTTCAATTTATCCACATAAAAATTAAATTTCCGATAAAACCTCAGAATCTGTTTATAAATAAATCCATTACCGTGATTACTATTTTCGATTCCGATGTGTCTCCGAAATGAATTTCAATGTTTTAATGACCATTTTTATCTACATCGTACATAAAAATATGTAATGACCTAATATGAAAGACTTCCGCTTTTGACCCCGTTTTGATTGACGTTATCAGAGCCGGAGCAATCAAATCCCACCGAGCGATAACGCGCACTGACGAGCAGCTATTTTTAGACATGGAGCTCCACAATTTTTTGTCAATTGATTTGATTCTAGAAATAATATAATAAAATTTTTCTAAATTCGATTATTCGAAGCTGAATTTTTAAAGTGAACCAACGTTTATAGAACAAACCTAAACACCAGCAGAGATCAAACTTCGCAAAATTTGGTGGTCATTCTAAGGCCGACCTTGAAACAGGATACCCCATAGATAACTATTTAACAATTCCCATTCGAATTCTGCATCTGTACTATCTCATTTCACTTCCAAATGTGCCTAGAATACAGTCACATATTGTGAATAATGCAACAAGTGACATTCTCGAAAACAATCCAACGTCAATTCTGTGTCGGGCCTATTCTTATGTGCCATGTGGCAACATAAAAATTGCACGACTATGTCATGCTTGTCTCTATAAGATAAGTATACTGCTTGATACGTTTTAAAAGGGAATAAGTTTGTATAGCAAAAAGTATTTTTACCGTGAGTCAGTAGCGTAATATCTTTGCACATATAGTCTATTTAAGAATTATTGACATCGAAGCAGGCCATGAACGTCCAGTCGAGGCTTTATTTCTGGTTACCAAAAGTAACTAAATTTCATCATAGAAATAAAACATAAATATAACCTAGAAAAGTGTTGAGTATACGAATTATCGAATAATTAAGCCGGAATATTTCGATTGCAGTTTAAAAATGGGAATTCAGGTTTGAAAGCGCAAAAATATCGTGGAATGCTTTCATATGAAATTATCTCAACTTATCGTTCATATAAAAGTCAACCATGGAAAATTGAAGATCATTCAAATAAATATTTATTTTCACTCAGGACCATGCAATATTTATTGGTATTGGAAATCTTGCAAAATTCTAACCATAAGAGTACCATTTTATGTCAGGATTAAAGGATAATTAATGGAATTCTAGCAGGTAGCTAGTGGTGCAAGAGAAAAAAAAATTTGGATACTTCGCAAGCACAGGGCCAAAAGAATGAATTGGAAAAAACGTTATAATGTATCAAGAAATTAGAGAGAAACAAAAATTAAGAATCTATGTAGCACATGAAGAATTTTGACATGAAATTTGTACCGAACTATCAATATATGAACCAATTTGTGAATTATTTATTGCTCGGTGTTGAATACTTCAAGAAAGTCAATTTTTATTTTCATTCATTAAAACTGTCCATGAATTATTGAAAATATTATAATTGATGAGCAATTTTACAATTATTCAGTATACTTTTGAATTGGGAACAATATCAGCAGAGGGAATGTGAACAGTGTATCATACAGTATAAGTATAATAAATAAACTTAAAATATCATATCTATGAATGATACAAGAGCAAAGATAAAAATATCATTGAAAACTTTGTTTCCACGTAGTGTAGTGATTTGGATGTGTTTATTGAATAAGCTGACATAATCCTATTGATGGGCATCCTTTTACAGGGAAGGTTTCAATTTTTCAATAACCCATTTATGAAATAATTCACCATTCATAGTAATCCTTATCATTAATACCACTGTCAAGAATCGGATCACATCCAGGTAAAAATCCATCAATTGTTTCAGCATTCAAAATAGTGCAACTTCTGCCTTTACCCTTGAATACACTCGGCATACCTTTTGGATCATTTTCTAGTGTCCACTGACAAATTTGAATACTGTTTTTGAATATCCAAATTTCATCTAGATAAATGAATTTTACGTTTTGTTCCATGTATTCTCGGTATTTATCACATTATCGTACTATTTTTATTATATTTTTCTGTTTATCAGTACGAATTTTCTTTCGATCAACTTTTTTGTATTTGTATCCAATTTTTTTTATGATATAATATAATGTTGACTTCGATCAATTGAAATCTAGGTGCTCTTTGGCCAGTTCGAAAAGGATATCTGAACTGATATATTAATTGTTTTTAATTGTAGCAAAAACAAAGTCATTCAATGTCTCTTTGAAGGAATAATCGTATCGCACAGGTTTTCTTCCACTGCTTATTCCAGGCTATAATAACATGCTAATATTCTACGGATAGGGCTTGGTGAAATCTGAAAATTTAAGAGACACTTCGAGTCGGTGAATAACAGTTTACCTGAAACACTAGCGGAAATATATGCCAAATCTTTGAAAAACTCGAAGTAACATCGACAAACTGCCTGGCGTTCTCTTGTTAGGCGCGATGTATCCTGGTCAATTCCAGCCATTTTGATAGCATAAGACAAAAAATACTCAAATTCAGATTTTTATAATTACATATTCACCAATATCTTCGATAAAATCATCAAAGCAAGATTTCTATGGGTAATGTTAGTGTTATTCCTATACCAACCTGAATTCAGCAACCCAAAATATTACTGAATAGTCTATTACCAACTTAAATTCGATTTTTCACAGCCAACCGAGATGTCAATAATTCTTAAACGGAGTATACAATCATTAATTAAATCATAAGTACTGGCACATTTACCACTGTCCCCTGGAAGATAGTTTTGACCATTCCATGAATGCTTGGCACATGCGGCTGCGAAAGGAAAGTGTGATACCGTTGAATGGGGTGACATTCATTGCTTCTTTAAATGAATCGTGAATTGAACTAACAACTACATTTGTTTTTGCCTAAAAATTGTATAACTTATTCTCACTTTGCCTTATGAAGACTTCTGGTTCTCGAGAATAATGGGAAAATTGTGTGCTTGTTGGAAACTTGTTATCAAAATTAAACTCAAATTACATAACTGAAATTCAGCGCCGTCGATTTCCAGAATTTCACGACTGCTGAAAAAGAGAGAAACTTGACGAATTTTCATGAGCAAACATTTCAAATGCCAACTTATACTGCAGCTTGTCATTTAAGTCATAAAAATTCTCCAATTCCTCCACCAAACTCCATCTCTGTCACGCAGACCATAAAAAACATAGATGGTCTTTCAATAATTCATGAACCTAATGAACAACTAATCTGCATATTCATAACGCCAATTAATAAGCCATCGCTGCAATTCTGACACCGCAGAGCTGAATTTCACCTGGTGTCTCTTTCTTCTCCCGTCCCTTTCTCGGAAATGTCAAACTGGAAATCAACCGCAAAAGACTGTGGGCTCTTCGAAGGGCTTAGCCACCTCACCCAGACATTTACGCGATTATCTCTCGACATTTTACAGTGGGATAGAAAAAAGTGAAGGCATGCCAATCAGCGTCAGCCTCCCACAGAACGAGTCGCGACAGCGTCCGATCTGGGATCACTTTCTGGAACTTACATGGGAGATACGTCAGGAATCGTTGGGTATGATGCGTAGCAGAAGTGACATTTGACGGTGAGGGGTGGTCGAGGGGAGGAATGCAGCTGGGGAATGACAGCCATAACGAGGGACTATTACAGGAAAAACGTAGGGAGTTTTGGATATGAACATCTCGATTCGAATAAAAACCATCTTGATTTTAATATTCGTTCGAATTGGATTATTATTTCTGAAGGGAAAAGTAATTTATGTGAAAGGGTCCAGAAAATATTCTTCTTTTTGACGAGTAGATGAGATTCCTGGACCTATTAATCTAAGAGTCTATTTATTATTTCAATGAAGCAACATTCTGGATAATGAAGACAGGATGTTTTCAAATGTGAGGCTTTTTTTCACCAGCAATATTACTCATCAAAATAAGTCATTATACCAAAAATTATTCACCAAGGCCGACTATTTCGAAATCAAAGTTACCCGCGAATCTGAGAAATTCCCAACCCAGATCTGACTTAGGTTCGTATTGATATCTAAATTTGTAGATATTACCAGCGGTATGGAGTCTGCATACAGGAAATCATCTATGATGCATATGAGTTTTCCGATCTCAACTCCTGTGATTTCTTCCTTTAGGGACATTTGAAAACATTAGTGTATAAGTACTGTGAGGTGAATAGTGCGAAAGAACGAAGCATTGAAAATGCTTGTGACATTACTCCGTGAGCAAACTGATGAGATGTGATAGTTGCTGCACGTAACATTCGTTTATACGCCGGGCAAGACTTTGTGCATATCAAAACAATGGTTAACATTTCGAACAATTTCTGTTAACAATTTATAGCAATTTTAACGGTGAGTTTGTGAACCTAATAAAAGTAGAAAGAGAATACACAAATTTGGGATAAATTGTAGTGACTACAAAAGGTTGCGAAGGAAGTCGAGCACTTTATTCACATTATGAGGGAATGTACCTACATGGCATAGTGAGATATTACGATCCAGAGTCGTATCAAGATATTGATGGCCAAGATTTCTGCCCTTTTTGAGCGCTCGTACTACTTACACGAGGGCTAAATCATTTCGTCACGATGTCTGTATTTATCGAATTTTGAGCTGAAAATGTGCCGTAAGCACGATAACTCTCGAACGGAACAACCTAGAGACTTGAAATTTTCAGTGTGGGTTCAGTTCCTGAATGCCTCGGTTAAGATCGTTAATGGGCCAAATTCCACTAGGGGTACCGTAAATTGGGCCGTTCAAAGTTTTTCTGTTTACCTGATTACTTGGAAACTACAGATTTGATCGAGATGAAATTTTGCTCTTAAATGGAGAATGAGGTATTCAAGCTACATATGAAATTTTGTCCAGATCGCATGACCAGAACCATAGATATCATAGAAAATTGTAACTGTCGAACGGAAACGCCTAGGGACTTGAAATTTTCAGGATAGGTGTGAATCTCGAATGTCGTGATCACGTTCATCTATCAGAAAAATAATACTAGGGGTTCCGTAAATATGGTCGTTTGAAATTTAGTTTTCTTGATTATTTCAAAACTACAGATTCGATCGTGACGAAATTTTGTATACTAATGGAAAATGATATATTCGAGCTACATTTCTCCAGATCGCATGACCAGAACCATAGAAACCATAGAAAATCATAACTTTCGAACGGAAAGGCATAGGGACTTGAAATTTTCAGGATAGGTGTGGATCTGAAATGTCGCGTTCACGTTTATCAATGAGCAGAATTATACTAGGGGTTCCGTAAATACGGTCGTTTGAAATTTTGTTTTCTCGATAATTTCGAAACTACGGATTCGATCAAAATAAAATTTTGTATTTTAATCGAGAATGATATATTGGAGCAATATTTTGCCCAGATCGCATAGAATATTATAACTTCCGAAGGGAACGGCCTAGGAACTCGAAATTTTCAGGGAAGGTTTGGATCGCAAATGTCGCGGCCACGTTCATCAATGAGCAAAATTAGACTAGGGGTTCCGTAAATATGGCCGTTCAAAATATTTGTTTCCTGATAATTTCTAAACTATTGATTGGATTGGAATGAAATTTCACACCTAGCTGAAGAATAAGGTATTCAAACTACGTGCGAAATTTTGTCCAGATCGCATCACCAAGTCCATAGATACCGTAGAAAATTCTAGCGAACTATCGAAAGAAAATTGGTCAGCTGAAGCACTGACATGTGAAGTCTGGAGTTTCGCCTGAGTTTCAGAATTTTTTTGACAGCTGTCGAAAATTCCTTCAATTGATTTCTAAAACTGGAGATTGCGAATCTACCTACAAGGTGGATATACGAGCGCTCAAAAGCTCCTGACTTCACGGCAGTACTTTTATAATTTTTTCAAATAGAATAACTTATATAATCAACTTCCGGCGGAATGATCTCTTTTGGTGAGTTCTAGCACCTGTCAAAAAAAAACTTCACCTTAAAGAACACCCTGTATTTAATTGTAAAACAAAACAGAAATTATTCCAATTTTTATCAAAAGAGCCAGCTCACAGCAGAGCTCAAATCCAAGTTGAAATAAATAAATAATATACAAATGGAAAAAATGAAAACATTCCTTATCTGTATGTATGTCTCTCTGTCTGTCTGTTTTTGACGCTTTTCTGTCAACATCGTTAAGGCCACAATTTCAATAATGTGGAGCTCCAGAAGACCATTGGAATTGGTTAAAATAGTAAAAACGGTTCACAATTTTTTTTAAATCCTACCTTTTTGGTTCACAGGACGATAAAGGTCTCAATTTGTTATCAAACGGTTCCAAAACTTCGAAACCTACTGCGACCCGAAGAATCTCATTCAAATAAGGGAAAATCAGCGGTTTCTGAGTTTTCCGAAATTACAGATTTCGTCTTTGTATTAGGTTTTGTCCTTTCATTATGCGAGATTTTGAACGGAACTTGGTTAGGTAATGAGACTTTTTATGAAAAATTGTGATGTTGCCACGTGTACAGAAAAAAGTGGAGTTATTGAATTTCAATATTTCTGTAGATTTGATTGACAAATTTCGTAGTGCCGTTTCGTTGTTTCCTGCAATTATCCACTATCAGCTAGAAAGGAAGAAAAAATACTCTAAGCTCTAATGAATTTTCACTCATTAAAAGAAATATGCGGTTTTCGGAGTTTTCCTCTGAAAAAATGGCGTGTTCCAAAAATTCGAAGAAGTCTCAGGAACTATTAGGACAGGTATTCACATAAATATTCAGTAACATCATAGTCAAAGTTGAACAATGATCTTTTAATCAATAATAAAAAAATTACGAAGAGCACTGCCGTGAAGTCAGGAGCTTTTGAGCGCTCGTTCATCCACCCTTTAGAGAGGTAGATTCGCATTCTCCAGTTTTAGAAACAGGAAAGAAAATTTGCTGTAAAAGAAAATTTGAAACTAAGGCGAAAATCCAAGCTTCACGTCAGTGCTTTAGGTGACCAATTTTTTTTCCGATAATGCGCTAGAATTTTCTACGGTATCTATGGTCTTGGTAATGCGATCTGGACAAAATTTCCACGTAGTTTGAATACATTATTCTTCATCTATGTGCGAAATTTCATTCCAATCCAATAAGTAGTTTCGAAGAAGAGAAAAAAATAGTTTGAACGGCTATATTTACGGAACTCCTAGTCTTATTTTGCTCAATGATGAACGTGACCGCAAAATTCGCGATCCGAACCTATCCTGAAAATTTCAAGTCCCAAGGCCTTTCCGTTCGAAAGTTATGAATTTCTATGGTTTCTATGGTTCTAATCATGCGATCTGGAAAAAATGTAGCTCGAATAGATCATTCTCAATTTAAATACAAAATTTCGTCACGATCAAATCTATAGTTTCGAAATGATCAAGAAAACGATTCAAACGAATATATTCACGGAACCCCTAGTCTAATTATGCTCATTGATGAACGTGACCGTGAAATTCGCGATCCACACCTATCCTGAAAATTTCAAGTCCCTAGGTCTTTCCATTACAAAGTTATAATTTTCTATGGTTTCTATGGTTCTGGTTATGCGAGCTGAACAAAATTCTGCATGAAGCTTGAACACGTGATTCTACATCTGAGTGCGAAATTTCACTCCGATCGAATCAGTAGTTTCGAAGTAATCAGGAAAACAAAATTTTGAGCAGCCATATTTACGGAACCCCTGGGCCTGCCCAATAACGAACTCAACCGCGACATTCGAGATTCGAACCTACCCTGAAAATTTCAAGTTACTAGGACATTCCGTTCGAGAGTTATCGTGTATACGGACGGACGGCCGGACGGACAGACTCGAATTTTTTGACGGATGCGTCATCAGTGAGTCGAACATAGTTATTTGAGACCATTTTCGGCTCAAAATTCGAAAAATACAGACATCGTGACGAATGTAAATCATTCTGATATATTCCATATAATACGGTAATTCCCATCAGTGCTTTATCGAATTTTTATTTAATTCTTTATTCGAGATCGTCCTATTGTTCCTATTTCATAAAAAAAATGTTTTTTCTTAATGAAAATGTATTATTACAAAATACTGATTTTATTTTTGTTCATCGAATCCATAAGATCAACGGCGATGTAGGTAGCTCAAGACACGATTATGTTCCCCATCTTCCTCAAACAATTTGTAAAAGCATCATAGTCGCATAATTAACATCAATTAAATATAATTAGCTGTAATTACATACAATTAATAAACAATGGAAGGTGTCGACATTTGCATTAAAACACACCACTTTAATTCGTTTCACTAATCATTAGACTCATTTGCATTCTAATAAATTGCTTTCATTTTTATGCCTTTCTTATGAGAATGAAAATTACTCACATCCATTGAATTTTTATTCGTTTTCACACTTTTTTCCTGGAATATTTCAAATGAACATGATTTTTTTTCAAACTTTTTCCTTTGTCGGTCTTTCATTTATATCATTATAATTTGATCCTTCCTATCCATTTATCCGTATTTTTCAGCACTATATAGATGGAATTTGAAAGGCAGATGTCTTCAAAAATTAATTATATTGAATTCTTCAGAAGAATCATTGATGGAACACCCAAGAAAATCTGAACTTTTTATTCCTCATCAGTGAATTTGCAAAGATGCAACACCGAGTGACGAATATACTCCTTAATGTGCGCACCCTATTTTTTCGTGGCTTAAATCCAATAATTCCTCGAGCTCACCTGTTAGGCGATGAGTTATACAAGTATATAAAACGAATGTATAAATATAATACGTTGCCTATAAATTACCTGTGAAATAGAGGTTGACGTAGATATAAATGTGGTTCATCATTTCGGTTTTGGAAATTGGGTGTGAAAAATTTTGCGCGATGTCTATATTTTTGTTGTAGGTGATTTTAATTTTAGGTCACCAATCATTTTTGTCAACTTCGAAACTTCTCAAACGATATTTATTTCTTCTTGTGATATGAAATTTATGATGAACCTTGAATACTTGATGTCTTATTTTAAATCTTGTTTGATAGATAAATTTCCCTGAGAAATAACAAGATAATAACAAGAACCGTTACACGTCACTTCCATTCAGTAATTGCAGGGACAGAACTCCAGGAAATGTTGAATAATAATTATTTACTTGAAAAAAATATATTCTGGTTCGCATTGAAATGATAGCGAATTAGACTACAACCCTTCACCGTTATCAAGTCATAAATGCGACTTAATGTGCGGTTCCTTTAGGGGATAATTTATACAATTTTCACGTGAATACCTGAGTCGTATAAAAAGGCCCTTGGAAAGTACAATTTGCTAATGTTAATTCGAATTTTTAGCAATCAGAATAACGGACGTCCTCCGTCAGTTGTGATATGCTAAGATAACTGTTGAGCCATATGTGCAACCAGATGCATTTGACAAATTTGGGCGGCGAACAACAGGTTCGTCGTTATGTTGGTGTGTCACTGTGAAGATACACATATGTTTTTTAGAGAGTTTGGAGAACATAATTTTTTTTTTAAACTCG
This sequence comes from Aphidecta obliterata, assembly GCA_963966015.1. Classification (NCBI taxonomy): domain Eukaryota; kingdom Metazoa; phylum Arthropoda; class Insecta; order Coleoptera; family Coccinellidae; genus Aphidecta; species Aphidecta obliterata. The sequence goes on along the minus strand of OZ014435.1, from coordinate 12,510,383 downwards.
TTATTTCCTATTTTAAATAAGACTTGAAAGAGCTAAAATAATATCAATAGGTATGAAGAAAGCTCTAGAAATAACTAACATACTCCGTCTCGTGGGTTTGTGGATAGATTCAGTTTTTTCCTACATCTTCTGTGTAGTATTTTTTGCGAAATTCAAACTGACACACAGGTATAACATTTTCATCATCCATGTGAGCGGCCACTTTGAGAAAGAAGCTTTTGTGTCGCCAAAAATGGGGGATGATTAACGAATTGGACATTCAAAATGATCCCTGATAGTAGAAAAGTTTTATTTAAGAGAAGCGTAATTTCCTCCTGGACCACCTTGGATCCGAAAAAAAAAATTAATAAGGCTCATCGCGAACGTGCGTCCTGATGACGCGTCCCACATCGAAACACATATTTCGAAAAGATTTCTCTGGAAATAAATCTCCCGAAATAATTTTCCGATGACTGCGTTATAACGGAGTATCCTCGGGTTGTAAATAACACGCTCCGTCCTTTTTTTTCTTTTAATTCCAAGATTTACAACGTACACAAATGTTAGATTATTTCAAAAGTGACAGCGCGCCAGGAAGATATAATGTAGAATTCGAACGCAAATAAATAAAACATGTGACAAAATTTTACACATTTTTTCATTACGGGACGCCAAGCCTGGTTTATGTAAGTCGTTCGTAAAACTTACATAGAGGAAAGAGGGATAGGTTATGGAGTCGCGCTATTTGTTTTGCCAGGTGCTGGCTCTGATCTTGGACGGGAGGGATATTTGTCTTCCTTGTTTTCGAGATGAATAATCTCCAAGTTGGAAGAAACAATATTTCAGTGTTTCAAATCTATAACTGCCCAACGTTTGTAAACATAAAAATGAATCTAGATGCAAACAAACCCTACTATGCATTTGTCATTCAAAGTGCAACAGAAACAGTGAAGCCAATTCATCCACCCATTGATTCTAAAATCGCAACACCAAGGGAAGTAGAAATTTGCCTACTAAACTAACTAGTCTAGATTCCAATGCAGTCGCAGCCTAAATTACCGCAAACTCTGGTGCCGTTAGTGGTAACACAAGATACAGCCAATAGGATTGCACGCTGAAAGCTCACACTCTGCGTTGAGCCATTCGAAAAATATACCTGATGCTAAAGAACTTTCAGATAAGCCATTATCACTTGATGTATATGAATGAAATTTCAACTTGCCAACATGTGCAATTAGAGGCAGATTTCTTCACTTAGTCATAAACCGAACCTTGTCCAAATGAACTTTGTTTGAGTCGATTCTTTGGATGATTGATATCTTCAATTGGAAGTTTCAAAGGCGAAAATGTTACTGATATTGTTGCAGAAATACCATTGAAATGATAAAGGACAAATTTAACGGATTCTGAAAAAAGATTCTGTTAACAAACCAGTTGTCAGTGTAACAAATAATGTCATTTTATCTTTCGGATATGTGATCACAGAATTATTATCAAATTTCCCAACACCAGATCAGAAAAATTCAATTTTCTCTCCACGTAGAACAACTATGAATCGATGCCAAATATGTCACTAAAGTTCATCAGCAGAATATGGTAATAGTTTCTGAGGTTCCGAAGTAAAGAAATTTTTTTTTATTCTTCTAAGCCTACGATCCCAACGATCTTCGTGTCGTTATCTCACAATAAACTACCAGTTTCAATTCGAACTGATAGGTATTTTTCGAATTATTCAAGAAAATAATCAGATGACTATATCTATGACACCCTTTGGCGGATTTTGCCTATTTACGAGTTCAATCTGCTCATTCAGACACCGATCATACCCTGAAGATTTGAAAACTTCAGCCCTCTTCTTTCGGGGGTTATCGTGTTTACGACCGGACGGACAGAATGGAATTTGACCTCGAATTCTTTATCTGTGAGTCAAACCTAATCATTTAAGAGAATTATTGGTACAAGATTCGGGAATTAAAGACATTAGGGCAAAATGATAATGCTCTTGCTTATGAGCAAAAAACAAGCGAGCAAAAAAGGAAAAATCCTCTTGTTCGAGAGGAAGAAAACAGAAGGAACTCATGGCAATATAACAGATTTCATATCGTAGTGGTAAAATCCGAAATTTCATAATTGAGCTCTATATACAGGGTGTTTTTAAGGTGAGGCTTTTTTTTTGAAATATGCTAGAACTTTTCAAAGGAGATCATTTCGCCGGAAGTTGATCATATGAAATATTAATTTGAAAAAAGGGCAACAAATCTTGGGCATCAACAACTTGATACGACTCTGGATCCTGTTATCTCACTATGCCATGTACATTCCCTCATAATGTAGATAAAGTGCTTCCACAATTCATCCCAAATTTGTGTATTCTTTTTCTACTTTTATTAGGAGATTTTTCCTGAACGGTATGATTCTTAAATATAAAACTGAGGAGAGGAAGACGGTCCTATAAAAATAATAGGAAGTTCACAAACTCACCGATATAATTGATCCAAATTGTTCACAGAAATTGTTCGAGATGGTAACCATTGTTTTGATGTGCACAAAGTCTTGCCCGGCGTTTTAACGAATGTAACATGCAGCAACTAACACATCAGTTTGCACACAGCGTAATGTCGAGCATTTGTTTTCGCACTATTCACCTAACCGTACTTATACGCTTATGTTTTCAATTGACCCCAAGGGAAGAAATCAGGTGTTGAGATCGGAAAACCTACTAATCATATGCATCATAGATGATTTCCCGTATACTGACCTCAACAGCTGGTGATATCTACTCATTTAGATATCAATATGAAACTAAATCAGATCCGGGCTGGGAATTTCTCAGATTCGCGGGTAACTTCGATTTCGAAATACTCGGCCATGGCGAATATTTTATATAACCGATATTTTGTTCTATTGCTGGTCAAAAAAAACCTCACCTTTGAAAACATCCTGTATAACAGTGATTCTCAATCTTTATTATAAAAAATAAAGCTGGACGCCTTTGATCAGTGGCGTGCCCTACCGTGTCGGCCTCAAAGCTGCATACTCCACGTATAAATCTCATTCTGGATAGCAGCCAACTACGAAAATTTGTTACTGACATTATTATGTGTCTAAATAACTCGTCAATGATACGACTCACGATTACTTTATCTGTATTTTCGCCACAATAATGATTCAATTAATAAGCTGGTTCTCTGAGATCAAATGCAGATGGAAAAAAGTTGATAGTGGGAGTATCTGAAATTAATTGTGCGACGGATATAAGGAGTATTATGTTTAGTTACACAAAAATATTTCGAAGAGTCTTATCTTCATGTTTTCGATTGGTTATCAGTGGCTCATTCGTTCTGCAGAAATTCGAATTCGGTGCAGGTTTTTTTTAATAAACCTGAGGCTCAAAAAAAATTATCGACGCCCCTGTTTTGAGAGGTAGATGGTTTAGATTCACAATTGGACGCGGTAGCCGGCGCTGCAATCAGATTTGGGGTTTTTTTTGCATACAAGAACATACGAAACACAGTAATTTTTACACCCCACTACACCTTTATATTTCTTAAATTAAAAAAATTATAAGTTCATAAAAATTTGCTGTTAAAAGGAATGTAAACGCAGCATACATTTCTTCGTATGATACAAATGCACAAATTAAAACCTCAGCAAAAACTCTGTCTCCTAGTATAAGATGTTTTGGATTGGTTAATCGAATGAGGTGAAAGCTTCTTTTTCATCAAAACTGTATATATTTCCCCCTTAAATTTCATCAACAGGAGACTACTCCAAGCTACCCAGAAAAACAAATCTGAAAAGGGAAAAGGCGGGAGCAATGGAAATGAGGGGAAAAAATTATCATTTATAATACGTTAAATCGATTTGAAATTGCCCACCCTTTCCAAAAATTGATTAGAAATCATTGCCTTTCAGAATACCTCTTTCACGAAGATTTTCTTCTGTTTTCGTATGGGTCCCTTGTAGTGAAACCACCTCTACACTATGCTCGTTTGCTAATTTTGAAACATAATCGCTTTTGTCCCCTTAAATTCCTTCAATTTATGAATTTAAAATACAAAACTTGTTTTAATTTAAACGGGAGTGTTTTTCAACCAGATTCGGCTATCCAACAGATAATTTTTGGGACTTCAGATGTTCGAAGACCACTACAGGACCTTAATTTAAGGCAATCATGTCCCATGGAGGAAACAGAAAGCTTCAGTCTTCAATAATTTAAAAATAATTTCTTCGAAAAATTTTTGTTTACACATTCCTTTGCCACCCGCAATTCCACAGTGCATTCACGCTCATGAAGATTGATTCCAAACTACCCCATTGCTCAGAAGGCCATCCAAGAATCTTCCAATATTCACTCATCGTTCTTGAAATGCCTCCAGAAACATCCAGACAATATATCTCCTACTCGAATCACAGGCGATAAATCAGGCTTCCGGGGTGGTCACGGTGATGCTTAAATCAAAATATGTGTACCATACTCCTTTTAACATGATGAATAGCAATTAAAGGAGTACACTCTTCAATGAGAAATGTACGATTGAGTGCAAGTATAAATTAAGAACGTTGAGGATGAAACAGTAAATTTTCTGTGAGACATGTTACAAAGGAAGCAGTATGTAAAATATGTAACATCATTTTGCGCTGTGTTGTCCGGACAGTGGAGCTCCGCACACCCACACAAATGCATTATTTCGACGATCTTACCCGTCGTTACAAATATAACTGTGCGTTGAAAGCCAAGGGTGGAAGTAAATAAGATACATGTTGTCGTCACAATAATCGCTTTGATAACTCTCGAACCAAAGCTCTTATTTATAATCGTATGTTGGCATCAATTTGGTCTTTCACTCTGCACAATTTTCTGAACTTTTCCCTTAACAAGATATTGCCTGATGAGGTATTTCCTGTTAATTGGCGTTTTTAAGGAACCCTGCCAGATGTCGTTATGATCGCACCAAGTTGGCATGAAGTTGGATTGAGATCTAAACGAATCCTTTCATCAGGCAAACATTGTAGCGATTCACGAATTGAAAATTCTGGGGTTGCAATGAAAAAGAAACTAATTTTTTTTAATTTTCAGGTACCGTCAACGCTAATGGCGAGACAAAGAGACAACGAACTTCTTACACCCGCTATCAGACGCTAGAACTGGAGAAAGAATTCCACTTCAATCGTTATCTAACCAGGAGACGAAGGATCGAGATAGCTCACGCTCTGTGTCTGACGGAAAGACAGATAAAGATATGGTTTCAAAACCGAAGAATGAAATGGAAGAAGGAACACAAGATGGCCAGTATGAATATCGTTCCATATCACATGTCCCCATACGGGCATCCCTATCAGTTTGATTTGCATCATAGTCAGTTTGCTCATCTCGCTACTTAGGATGTTCTGTTGTGATAACGTTTTCATTATTAGGTATTTTATTTTGTTTTTATTATCTTTGATTCTGTTATTATTTTCGAAAATTCTCGTGTTGTGAATGCGTGTTAACGAAAATATCATGATCCTATTCATATTTTCTGACTCTTCTTCAATCCAACTAGTTCCCATGCAACATAACTTGCTGATACCATTCTTTTCATCTCATCTTCGTCTCCCAACATTCACCTTGACATTCTCATATCTGCAACCTACCTAACACAACCCTCAGCCTTACTCTTACCCTTACCCTTACCCTTACCCTTACCCTTACCCTTACCCTTACCCTTACCCTTACCCTTACCCTTACCCTTACCCTTACCCTTACCCTTACCCTTACCCTTACCCTTACCCTTACCCTTACCCTTACCCTTACCCTTACCCTTACCCTTACCCTTACCCTTACCCTTACCCTTACCCTTACCCTTACCCTTACCCTTACCCTTACCCTTACCCTTACCCTTACCCTTACCCTTACCCTTACCCTTACCCTTACCCTTACCCTTACCCTTACCCTTACCCTTACCCTTACCCTTACCCTTACCCTTACCCTTACCCTTACCCTTACCCTTACCCTTACCCTTACCCTTACCCTTACCCTTACCCTTACCCTTACCCTTACCCTTACCCTTACCCTTACCCTTACCCTTACCCTTACCCTTACCCTTACCCTTACCCTTACCCTTACCCTTACCCTTAATTATGTTCGAACCAAATGATGAGATTTGGAACAAACACACTATTGCAATGCTGAATATTCTGCAAGAAATGTTTAGAAAGAGTTCCTTGTCCTGAAAGTGACGAATTCAAAGGTGGCAATTTGATTTTCCATTCAAACAACATAATCCTTGGGGTTCGTTTCCATATCTCAGAGCATTGCAGTATTGACGAATAGTGCTCATATTTCCAAAAGACACCAATATATTGCTAGCATAAAGACTGTGGGATCATAGCTAAATGCCAAACTCTCAAAGTTGATAATTTCATTGGAATCTAAATTTTGTGATCATTTGAATCTATATCCCGCCTGAGATCAATAATATCGATTTGTCCGGAGCTGGCGCAGATCTTGATTGAGAACCTCTCATTCTGTTTGCCTCCACTCGCTGCCTACGCTCTTCTTTAGGCTCATTGTCTCGATCATTACGAACTCGTCTTGAGTTACGCGTCCGCCGACCAATATTTGGACGCCTCACTGATGGCATTTTTATCAATCACAATAACTATCCCACAACACAACGATATATATCAAACACAGTGATAAACTTCCAAGCAATTTTCTAGAAACACGATGAACGTCACTTTGTCAAAATCTTCATGAAATACATGTTATCTATGATTGTTCGCTTGGTTGGAGGAAAAAGGAAAGCCTTTTTGAGCGCTCGTAATACTTACACGAGGGCTATATCATCTCGTCACGATGTCTGTATTTTTCGAATTTTGTGCCGAAAATGGTCTCAAACGACTATGTTCGACTCACTGATGACGAATCCGTCGAAAAATTCGAGTCTGTCCGTCCGTCCGGCCGTCCGGCCGTCCCTCCGTATACACGATAACTTTCGAACGGAATGTCCTAGAAACTTGAAATTTTCAGGGTAGGTTCGAATTTCGAATGCCGCGGTTAGGTTTGTTAATGGGCAAAATTCGCCCAGGGGTTCCGTAAATATGGCCGCTCGAAATTTTGTTTTCCTGATAACTTCAAAACTACAGATTCGATCGAGGTGAAATTTTGCACTCAGATGGAGAATTACGTGTTCAAGCTACATGCAAAATTTTGTCCAGCTCACATGAGCAGAACCATAGAAACCATAGAAAAATTATTACTTTGTAATCATAAGGCCTAAGGACTTGAAATTTTTAGGATAGGTATGGATCTCGAATGTGGTGGTCGCGTTTATAAATGAGCAAAATTAGACTAGGGGTTCCGTAAATATGGTCGTTTGAAATTCAGTTTTCCTGATATTTTCAAAACTACCGATTCGATCGTGACGAAATTTTGTATTTTGATGGAGAATGATATATTCGAGCTGCATTTTTCCCATATCGCATGACTAGAACCATAGAAACCATAGAAAATTATAACTTTCGAACGGAAAGGCGTAGGGACTTGAAATTTCCAGGATAGGTTCGCATCGCGAATTTCGCGGTCATGTTCATCAATGAGCAAAATTAGACTAGGGGTTCCGTAAATATAGCCGTTCAAACAATTTTTTTCCTGTTAATTTCGAAACTACCTATTGGATTGGAATGAAATTTCGCACATAGATGAAGAATAATGTATTCAAACTACGTGGGAAATTTTGTCCAGATCGCATTAACAAGACCATAGATACGAATATGAAATTTTCTTCGACAGCTGTCGAAATCTTTCCAATTGGTTTCTAGAACTGGAGAATGCGAATCTACCTACAAGGTGGATAAACGAGCGCTCAAGAGCTCCTGACTTCACGGCAGTGCTTTTCTAAATTTTTTCTTTTCCGAACGGGTTTTCTCGGAAATATTTCGTTGTATAAACCTTGTCCTGATAATAATGAACACAACTTTTAAAGAATTATCGAATTTGGTGAAGTCGTTTGAACGTGATGCCCGCACATGGGTAAACCATAGATCCTCTTTTATTAATTCATTAGATTTCACTCTGTATTCCAATCAAAATATTCTTTGAAACAGTTTAGGTACATTTGATCAAATAATCACCATTCACAACATGAAAAATTCGACCTTGAAGAGCTTTTTCCCACTGTGTAGTATGCATGCGCTTGCTGTTCATAGGTTTAGATCTGAAAACAAATTCGGAACTTTACAGGGATATTTATGATGTAAAGGTGGTGGAAAAACACTCAGTAAAACACACTCTTGTAAATAGTTCACATTGTAGATGTAAAACAATCATCGAAGATTTGAGTTAAATGCTGAAAAATATGGAAAATATATTTATTAGTCTTAAGGTACCTTGAGAAAATATTAGATAGTACACAAGGTGTTATTAGAATTATTTTCCTATCACAAGTGAATAAACTTTGCTCACACTGCGGTCGGAACCGGTTCAGAACTGGACTGAGAAACCTTATAAATAGGTTTTAGCTTGCACATTCTCAATCTATTGCTCATCCAGGAGTGTTGCACCCTAATTTTCAATTTAGATATCATTTTTTTCCTACAAAAACTAACTTAATACAATCATCGGTTCCACATATGTAAGATGGTCTCACAGTGTACAATTTTGCAACAGTTCATCAAGCATATGTTGAACCGTTGCTGTACGGTTCCACCATCCACCATCCCCATCCATTGCGCTGGAATTTACTCAGAGTCACTCTTGCTGTTACAGATTTCCACCTGGCTTCTCTCCAGGATGAAGGATATGCATTCCACCAAGCGATGGGGATGGGCGGTATGGGGCCCATGCAGCGCGGCCTGTACGCATGCGGCAGTCCCTACAGCTAGCCATGGGCCGCCTATAACGGAGACTGCGGCCCTTCGTAGGCCCCCATTCGGATCCCTGGGCAGTCTCCGGTCTGTATACGTCAACACGAAAACATGATTCTGATTGACAACCCAAACGAAAAGTAAATTTTAGATGGGAGTTGCCTGGCGATATCAGTTTACATAACAAAAGACAAAGATTACACGTTCGAATAAAGAGTTCAGGCATATCAACAAAAGAACACAAGCTGAGAAAACAGATCTTGTGCAGAAGATACGAATCCTTGAACTTCCTGGAAGTTCTTCGAACCACCAAGTGTCTCAGAATCTTCGTTTTGATGAATGCAGATGCTTCTATCAAATAAGTGCCAATAGACATCTCGGTGATATTGGTAAAATTGAACTTAATCAATGTGAAGGCTATTATATAAGTGAAAAACGACTTAGTTTTGATAAAGTCATCAAATAATTTCCACTTCGTTACATACTCATCCTTTCCTAACCGTTTTAATTTTACTCACAAGTTAACATTTGTTCATTGATCTTTCTGTCCGTTCCTGTGCAATATTGTTAAAAATTAATTGTTCCTCATCCAGCAATGGAAAGCGAATCTTTTTGATAATCTCGAAATGATGATACTGTGAAAATTCTCAACTTCGCTCACTATGAATTTAGTTGAAAAGTGTGATTAAATTAGAGTTTTAGGTATTGTTAGTGTAAATATTAGATGAGAGATCCACACTCGACTTTTGTAAATAAATTGCCACTTATAGTTTAAGTTATTATAGGAATTATTGAGCAATGGCTGACTCACTGTTGTAAATACTATTATCAAATTTAACTATATAGTGAAGAAGATCAACAACTCAAGTTTCATTGTAACCAGAATTTGTACTATTTGAGAGTTGTATGTATCAAAATACACTTATTTTGTTCATTCTGAATTAGACTATGACAAGAAACACCGTACTGATAAGTGGAAATGTATATTATGTTATGTATATTTGAGCTCAATATTGTTTTCTTATTAATTTTATTTGTTGCTTTATTTATGTATTTGTTCTTGTGTGTGTGGCAAGCGTACAAACTAGATTGTATAAAATCCTACTATTTACTGTTGTAATTGTCCAATATGAATAAACTATTAATTCTAAGTATGTATATCTTTCATTTTTACTTTCCATTGCAAATCCATGGTGAAAGCTTATGTGAAGAGCAGTAAAATACATTTATATTCTCCAGACAGTTATTCTTCTTAATTCTCGATTTGAAATAAATTCAGGAAATATTTTTGCAATATACTATACCAAACAAAAACTTCAAATAATTCAGAAATACATAAAATAAATGGTAGAAATTCGAAAATTGATGGAAATTGATGAATCAAATTAGTCAACATGTCATAATATTTCTGCATTATAATTAAAACAGATCATTAAAGAGAAATTATTTCAACATTTCAGAGGTTATTCAAACCTCATAGTCTAGCATTCCTCTCCATTCAAGAGAAGGCAAATTTGTTTTGTATGCTGGAAGAAAATACCTATATATAACAATATTAACATATTTATGTTATCAATCAAGAATTAACTGATTATTGCTAGAAAAACGCTGAATCCTCAATCCTCATCAAACACCTTCACAAATAATATTCGAATTAACTGTAGCAGAAAGAATGCGATTATTGCAGTACCATTATCGTAGTTATTATAAACCTAAAGTTCATCCATTCGGCGCTCAGAACCGGTTGGGAACTGGACTGATCCAGCGTTCATAACTGGTTCAGAACTGAGCCAGCGTAGAGACATCTATTGTAGCAAGCCTACAATAGGTTTGCCATTACTGAACTAAGATGTAAGATCACTTTATTGATCCAAATTTTTTTCAGGACGAATCGGAAGATGAGGGCAAATCAAGAAGTTTCTTTAAAATGAGATGAAAACACGCCAACCCTTCCCATCGATCTGAAATGTTGCTAATGGAATAAGAATGTGAAGGAGGAAAACTCATTTCGATAGAATCCATTCATTAAAATTTCGATTACTTCAGTCGAGTGCCACTGTCAGGAAATCTTTTGGACGTTATTAGGGTGATTAATGGTTGGCTTGAACGACATTTGGTTTAGAATCGAATCCGAAGTACTAGGGCAATACTAATTATTGTTAGTTCTTAGATCAATCATAATAAAGGGAGAAGGAAACGGCATACTGCGACTTCTTCCATTGTTGTAGTTTTTACGAAGAGTCATAATAAATTGCTGTTTTCTGTTGTAAATAATTTCGTTTTTTGAGATGCGAGTTCTTCAGATCAGTCAGGATGGTAACTATAGCATCCATTGTTGTTCTTCGATTTTTCCATAGCACATGAAATTGCGGGAGAAGTATATCCGTATTATTCAATACTCAATAGTATAGGGGCACTGTACTCTTATTGAGTTTATTTTATAATTTCAATATCAGTTTTGACAGTTTTTCTTGCTTTGAGTTTGAATGCATGCCCATATTAATTATTTCAACAGAAGTGAATAACTAATTTTTTTTATAGGCTTGTACTGATATGGACTTTTTCTCTACAACGTTGATTTATCTTCATTCAGACAAACATCAAATTGAACTATCAATAGTTCAAATTCTAATACTCTGCCAATAAAATGTCTACTTTTACTGAATTTCCTGATTCTCAATTCTTCATTTTTAGGTTTTTCCTTATACGAAAAATTTATCTTTTGATTTCACCAATATTTTTTCTATTGAATCAATCAAATACAATATGAGCGCTTATTCTACTGAAACATCCACAAAAATGTTCAATAAAATATGGATTTGTCAAAAAACTATGAACAAATTTGATTAGCATAGACGAAAATATAGAGTAATGCTTTGAAATCATCGGAAGTAAACCATCGGAAACATGATTAATCGCATTCTCCTAGCTTCCACCTTCAAATCGAGTTTTTCATCTGAAATTCGTAATCTCAGGTTTCGATATATTTCACGAATGCTTGAAACAGCTTCTGTGATTTATGGTCATTCTGATTTGACATGAGATGACTCTGTAGGGAGACTATCGAACCAAAGATAATGAAACGAACCACAGATTCTGTGCTCAAAGCAGCTGTCAGTGTGACTAACAATGTCCTTTAAATTTTTTAAATAAACTTGACGTGATTTATTATCACATTCCTCAACACCAGATCAGAAAAACTTAATTTTCTGTAGTCGTGGAACAGCTGTGAAGCTGAAGATATCCAAAAAAAATATTTTCAATTCTTCTTGTGAAATGATCCAAATTTCAGCTGATCTTACTACTTACTATGCAGTTTCAATAAGATCGGATCAGTATTTTTAGAATTATCGAAAAAAAATAATTAAGATGGCTATATCTACCCTTTGGCTGATTTTGCCATTTACGAACTTGGACGTCGCTTTCAGACCCTAAAAATTTCAAAATCTAGGCCTGTTCTTTCGAAAGTAATCGTGTTTACGGACGGATGGCCAGCCTGACAGTTATCTGTGATTTCAACTTAATCGTTTAAGAACCTTTTCGTATCAAAATTGCAAAATTATAGACATTTGAGCAAAATGATAACGCTTTCATAGGGAAAAATTACGAACCGCTAGATGGAGCTGAAAATCACAAGATGTCGGGCCGAATGGTGGTCAAAATTATTCTGTCATTTCTGTCTTTCATAACAAGTAAATCAAATATTTTTTTATAAAATTGCGGAATTAATAATAATGCCTGTGAAAGTCGAGATAACCACTTCGGACATTTTTGATTATGTGGGTGAACGTGAATGTGATAGCAAATGAACACTATATGATAGAAAATTATTGAACTTACGATAAAAAAATTACGAAAAGCACTGCCGTGAAGGCAGGAACTTTTGAGCGCTCGTACATGCACCTTGTAAGTAGATTCGCATTTTCCAGTTTTAGAAATCAATTGAAGGAATTTTCGACAGCTGTCAGAAAAATTCTGAAATTTGGGCGAAACTCAAGACTCCATATCAGTGCTTCAGCTGATCAATTTTTTTCGATAATTCGCTAGAATTTTCTACGGTATCTATGGTCTTGGTGATGCCATCTGGACGAAATTCTGCACGTAGTTTGAATACATTATTCCTCAGCTAAGGGCATAATTTCATTCCAATCCGATCAGTAGTTTCGAAAATATCAGGAAAATAATATTTTGAACGGCCATATTTACGGAACCCCTAGTCTAATTTTGCTCATTGATGACCCTGAAAATTTCAAAATCCTAGGCCTTTCCGTTCAAAAGTTACAATATTCTATGGTTTCTATGGTTCTGGTCATGCGATCTGGACAAAATATTGCTTTAATATATCATTCTTGATTAAAATACAAAATTTCATCTCGATCGAATCCGTAGTTTCAAAATGATCGAAAAAACAAAATTTCAAACGACCGTATTTACGGAACCCCTAGTATAATTTTGCTGATTGATAAACGTGAACGCGACATTTCAGATCCACATCTATCCTGAAAATTTAAAGTCCCTAGGCCTTTCCGTTCGAAAGTTATGATTTTCTATGGTTTCTATGGTTCTGGTCATGTGATCTGGAGGAATGTAGCTTGAATATAAATTTCTCCATTAGTATACAAAATTTCGTCCCGATCGAATCTGTAGTTTTGAAATTATCAAAAAAACTAAATTTCAAACGACCATATTTACGGAACCCCTAGTATAATTTTGCTCATAGATGAACGGGATCACGACATTCGAGATCCACACCTATCCTGAAAATTTCAAGTCCCTAGGCGTTTCCGTTCAAAAGTTACAATATTCTATGGTTTCTATGGTTCTGGTTATGCGATCTGGACAAAATTTCACATGTAGCTTGAACACCTCATTCTCCATTCAAGAGCAAAGTTTAATCTCGATTGAATCTCTAGGTTGATCCGTTCGAGAGTTATCGTGCTTACGGACGGCCGGACGGACGGTCGGACAGACTCGAATTTTCCGACGGATTCGTCATCAGTGAGTCGAACATAGTCGATTGAGACCATTTTCGGCTCAAAATTCGAAAAATACAGACATCGTGACAAAATGATATAGCCCTCGTGTAAGTAGTACGAGCGCTCAAAAATCATCTTTCAGGAAGTGCTTGCTGCAAAGATACATATTCTTTGAGATATGTTTTCCAATCTTCAAGATTGTCTGCCATTTTCTAACTGACTTGGGATTCAACGGGAAATTTATGCAAAGAAATTTCAGAAGAACTATGTGATGAGCATTGAGGAACAGAGCATATTTTTCGTGATCTTATTCCCACATTACCTCTTACAATCCGCTGTGTTTTCAGCTCCTATAAAGTTTATTTGAATCATATAAACACACACACGTTAGTTTGTTATTCACCATTCGGGTATTTCAAAGGATTAAAAGTAGATGTCGCCCACTCCGTGATTTTTTCTTATAGAAACTAGCTCGCAAAAGGAAATGCGTTACAGTTCACTATGTCGCGAAACAGTTTTCTATTCTGTTGTTAGTTGTAGTGGAAAAAGATGGCGCCATCATCTTGCCGGTAACGATAGATTCCTGTAACGGATCATAGCAGGCGCCACCTAGCCATTATCTCCTGTAACTTATTTTGTATCGAAGATAGGTCGCTTTTTTCAATAGTTTAATGTAAGTGGATGATTCTTCTTGAATTTCACTGAAAGCAAAATTTTTTGTGATAACTGTAGACGCAAAATTTTTTGTGATAACTGTAGATTTAACATTTTCATGAATAACGCGAGATGAATATGAAAGTTCTTGTTTTGTAGTATAGGGGTGGATTTAAAAGGACGCAAACAAGCAAGGAACCTATGATGGTATCGAATACAGAAACCTGCGAGTGAAACAAATTTACCTGATGAAGTTGAAAAAAAATTAAGAAACTATCAAGTTCATTCCCGTCTGGAGAATTTCTATCTACTATATAAAACATTATTGCTGTTTCTTAGAATCTTGTGTTGGTTGTTTTCACTTTCTACTATTTTTATTGACCTTGGATTAGTTGCTGAAGGAGACCATTAGGAAGTTATGCCAAAAGAAAACTATTCTGGCATAAAATACAGAAATCTGTGAGTGAAACAGATTGACTCATTTATTTCCAAAAAGCACCAAGTTCAGTTTCCTCTGATTTCCGTTTGAATGACTATATAACATTATATAATAATAATAACAATAGTAATAAAGGGCCTTCATTTGTATTCTGTGAAATAAAATTATGAGGCGCAGTTTAGCTCACGCTATTTTCTACTTTACCTATACAATTTGCTATTTGTTTACTCCATATGTAGTAATAATAATAATGTTTATTTGATAACGAAACCAGAAAAAAACAGGTACCTATGTGTTGATGTTTGTGAATAATCGAGTATACCCTCGTTAGTGATTTATTGAATATAATTTTTTTTCAATAATGAGTAATGATAATTATATTCAACCTAACTATTCACGCATCTCTTGAATACAATTCATTACCATCTGAATACCTATAGGGAGGTCTAAACTCTAGTTGACATTTTCTGCATTTTCACAGAGCATACTGCTTTCACTGGCTTCCAATTTTTCATTCATTCATGAAGTGTATATCCTATAATGATCAATGTTTTTTTTCAGAACCGGAAAACCATTTTTGAAAATTTCCAAAACATACAAATTAATCTGAAATAATTCCTAGTAAAAATTAGTTTATATTCAGGTTGCTTGGCTTTGAAAATCTTCATTAATTCTTAATATATTACATTTCACTAGATGTTTACCTATACGAAATTTAAATTTTTTCTTGAAAAATAAGATGGATTGGAGGAGGGGGTACCTAGTTCCTGTACAGAAATATTTTAATCATGAAAAGACTCAATCATCTTGTTTTTTTGTAAAGTTATATTTAAAAGGCCTTTATCTATATAACTTACTCTCAACTTAGGACGCGAAGAAATTCTATTACAATGGCAGCTGCAGATAGGGGCATTGGAGATCTTTCCCCCTGATAAATTTCGTTTCACAGATACACTAATTTTGAAAACATATGTAACTTTTCTGATAAGTTTACCAATACATAGTATGTAAGTGAAAATCAATATTTAATAACTCGCAAACTACTCGCCTATTGAAATGCCAGGCAGAGCAAATCACAGTTGGTCCTACAAGTTCTATGAAAAGTCTACACAGGCTAGTGGGGATAAATCGCGCTACTAACGCAAGACGTTGGGACATTTTCACTACTGCCCCGCTGACTGATCCGTATGAAGCGAACAATTGACTAATGTATGTAAGGAATCGAAAAAGTGAATTAATCGAATTGATAAAATAAAACACATTGAGATCAAATTTAAGGCCCCTTAGACCGGGTTTAGTGATCGAGTAAAATGCAAAACCAAAAATAGTAGCAAGTGGACAAATAAATAATAATAGAGTTAAGTCGACTGGTTGTGTGGTTGCAGTAAATGCAAATGATTTTTTCTGTTAAGGGGCCTCAATTAGAAATTTCGAGATGTCTTCTGGATCCACCAAAAATTTTTGAGATATTGAAGACGAATATCTCATTTTCCAAAATCACGCAATCTGGTGCTTGACATTCCCCTTCCTCCCGTAACATTCCACGATCGCTTTCAAGCTACACACATTTCCCAGAAACGAAAATCTAAAAAACCAACGACACCAACTGTCACACCATGTCTACCTGAGACCAACCTCGACCTCGACCCATTCTAACCGGCACACAAAGAGCAAACGGCCATTGTGAAAGAGGCGGCGATAATTCAGCTCTCCTGACAGCTCCCGAACGAGGCAACGAGATCGAATTGACAGCTGCATCGAGATCTTGTGACGTAAGCGACATACCTCCGTCGTAGCGGAACCGGATCGTTGCTGCAATTGTTATGAATAGGACTTTACGGAAGAGGGGGGCCAACTAACGAAAGTGTTTAGGATGATAACCAGTCATCATCTTGTTATAGGGATCGTTTGCCGTTCAGCGGGTGCTATTTGGGACAATGTTTGACTTGTTGAAATTGATCTCGGTTCATTTATTCGGACCGGGTCAAAAAAAAAGGATCAGGACATATTTTGACGGATTTTGTATCCAATCCAAATAAATAGTTCAGATCGAGTAGGTATTCCACTCCTTTCCAATAAAAGCAGGAACGACACTTCACGTTCGAATGCGTTAATCTTAAGTCCGTGTGAACGGTGCAGAAAATGGTACAATTTTTCTGTAGAACTATGGAAATGTGAATGCCCATTCTTCTGCATCGTGTAATTGGACACTGCGCATGATCACATACAAGAAATGTGTCTGGAGCTCCCAATTTCTGCACCTTTGCATATGGACTTTAGTTTTGAAATTACTATATCTTTGATACCACCGTGACCGGGTCGGAACTGCACTGAAAAGAACGAATCCCTGGAATTTCCGGTTCAATGAATTTCTGTTGTTTGAACGTAAATATTGTTATAACAACAAGAAAAGACCGTTCTGAGAACTATCTGTGTCTGCAACATAACGTACCGACTCCGGTTAAAGTGAATTGAGTCCTATGAACAGGAAAAACGGTAAGTATAGCGGTGATGAGGTATGTTTATTTTAAGAGGAATATTTTCATAAATGTTGCAGGCATATCTACTAAAATGTTATAAATTCAACAGGAATGTTTGGTATTTCTCACATAGTTTCAGATTATTCTACCGGAATATCCTATCTTGTTAAGCTGAAAGTTTTTTAATCCATGTTGTACCATATGGTTGAAGTTGTTTGGAAAAAAATATCGATTGAAAAGCAACAGAAAAGGCGTTAGCATTTGTAGACAGTAATTCCGTAATCAAATTCGCTAAATTGTGTCCGAAATCAGGGAAAAAATTTCTTTATATTTATAATGGAGTCTGTTATTACTGGTATTCAACAAATTTCTTTCTTCGGTAGAATAATGTAAAGATATTCTATAATGAATATAATATAATATAAATTCTCCCCGATTCCAGACTTCTATTAGCCAAGTCACTCTTTAGACAGAAAACATTACAAGGACGCCTCGATAGCCTTCTTTAGTATGGACCGGACTAGGGTGCCGGAGACTTGGGTTCGAATCCCGGCAGGGATGATGTAAATGTCTGAAGGATGGTAACAGTGTCCTAAAAAATTCAGATGTTCAATAAGGTCAAAACAATAAAATAAAAAAAAAATTACGAAAAGCACTGCCGTGAAGTCAGGAGCTTTTGAGCGCTCGTACATCCACCTTGTAGGTAGATTCGCATTTTCGAGTTTTAGAAATCAATTGGAGGAATTTTCGACAGCTGTCAAAAAAATTCTCAAACTTAGGCGAAACTCCAGACTTCATGTCAGTGGTTCATCTGACCAATTTTTTTCGATGATTCGCTAGAATTTTCTACGGTATCTATGGTCTGGGTGATGCGATCTGGACGAAATTCCGCACGTAGTTTGAATACATTATTTTTCAGCTAGGTGTGAAATTTCATTCCAATCCAATCAGTAGTTTTGCAAATATCAGAAAAAAAAATTTTGAACGGCCATATTTACGGAACCCCTATTCTAATTCTGCTCATTGATGAACGTGAACGCGACATTTCATATCCAAACCTATCCAATTTCAAGTCCCTCGGCCTTTCCCTTCGAAAGTTATGATTTTCTATGGTTTCTATGGTTCTGGTCATGCGATCTGGAGAAATGTTGCGTGAATATATAATTCTCCATCAGTATTCAAAATTTCGTCACGATCGAATCTGTTTTGAAATTATCAAGAAAAATAAACTTCAAACGACCATATTTACGGAACCCCTAGTATAATTTTGCTCATAGATCAACGTGATCACGACATTCGAGATCCACACCTATCCTGAAAATTTCAAGTCTCTAGGCGTTTCCGTTCAAACGTTACAATTTTCTATGGTTTCTATGGTTCTGGTCATGCGATCTGGACAAAATTTTACATGTAGCTTGAAAACCCCATTTTCCATTCGAGTTCAGAATTTCATTTCGATCGAATCTGCAGTTTTCAAGTAATCAGGAGAATAAAACTTCGAACGGCCATATTTACGGAACCCCTGGTGGAATTGGGCCCATTAACGAACTCATCAGAGGCATTCGGAAACTGAACCTACACTGAAAATTTCAAGTTTCTAGGACTCTCTGTTCGAGAGTTATCGTGCTTAGGTACGGACGGCCGGACGGACAGACTCGAATTTTCGGATTTGTCATCGGTGAGTTGAACATAGTCGATTGAGACCATTTTCGGCTCAAAATTCGAAAAATTTAGAAATGATATAGCCCTCGTGTAAGTATTACGAGCGCTCAAAAATGCATTTCAAAAATTACACACATGGAAATTACTCCCAAACCCACGTGGTTAATTTAATAGGAAATGCAAGAAATTCCACTTAAATACTCAGGTAACTATACAGAAAATTCCTGTTTTTTCACAGTATTATTTTCCTGTTGAAATGACGAACTACAGTTTGGTTGCATCAACTAAAGTAAAACTTGTTATTTCTGGGAATTAAACGACCAGAATTGTCATGTAAAATCAACAAATATTCCTTCTGCCGCTTATATAGGGAAAATTTTTTGTAGAAGTAACCGAACTCCTGTTGTTCATACTGGAAAATTCCACACATGTGATTTTTAACCAATCAGAACGTGTATTTCTGACAGATCACCATCGCAACGGATGAATTTTAGTGGAAATTTTTTCCTCGTGGGTACCCAACAGCGAATTATACTGGAAATTTTTTTTTTGTTCACATGAGTGGAATTTTCTTACCGAATACCACACGAATACCCTCGTCTTCGACTCGGGATAATTTTCAAAATATTCATGAGCTCGAAAAAATTTCCGGAAATAATTTGACCTCTAGTGGTATTACTAGTGAAAATTTTTTGAGTGTGAACTGAGCCAGCGCAGATCGATAAAAGGGCAGCTAAGACGGATGTTCGCTTGCTCAGTCCAGTTTCAAACCAGTTCTGAGTGTTCTGTCAATATAGTTTAGATAAAGGGCTTATCGTCTAACCAGTAGAGGCTTAGGGTAAAAACATAGTGAAGCATCGCCTCAAGTATCGGTATCAAGACTCGTCTTAAGCATCATAAGCAAATACACGTAAGCGAAAACTGAACTTAACCGTCCATAGTAAAGCATCGACGATCGCCTTAACCCAGGCATCGAGCATCGCCGTTGCCGGGGAATCCAATCGATTTGATTATCAAGACTCTCCGAATGCATGATGCCCGAAACGAGACATATAGATTGGTGCCGTGTTGTGTTTTAGCTAGTGTCGTAGTTAGGTTGACAACATAGGGTAAAAACATAGCGAAGGGAGAAGAGGTGAATAATTTATTTGTATTGAAATGTATAAAGAAATATCGATAAGTGAAATATTCATTCGGCCTGAAATATGGGATAAAAGAAATAGAAAACATACCAACAGATATGTGTTGGATAAAGCTTGGACGGTAATAAGCAATATTACAAATATATCAGGGGAGCTTCAAAAACAGTTTGAATAAAACAGAAAGCCAATATCATAGCAATCTCTTTTATATTTTTGTCAGATAAAAATATTTTATATTCTATTTACTGGGTGCAACAAAATATCACAACACATATTCTATATTCAAACCACTACTTCCTATTTCCAACACCTCACTACAACTCTGGATTCATGATTCTTACAACTGCTTACAGATGCCCCTCTGATGACTTGGCTTGAGACGATGCTTGAGGCGAGGCTTGATGCGATGCTTCACCATATTTCTAACCTTATAGAGAAAAAAATGTCCTTTTTCAGATGTATTATTTCGTAATTCTTATATCAATTGGTTGATTTCAGTTTGGAAATCTCTGAGATATTGTTTTCAATAAATAATGCCAATTTTGAGGATGACGTTAAAATTTGGGACATCCGGCTGTACGGGTGTTTTTAGTGCAAGGTGGCTGTCAAAAGATTGCGAATTCTGAGGGGTACAACTGATAAAATGGATATAGAAAAGGAGGACCAGAATTTAAAAATAACCTCAATCTGTAATTTATATGAAAGTTGAATCTATACTCAAACAGTGTAAAACGTTCTTTCACACTTCACCAACAAAAGCTCGCAAATTTCGAATACACCGCTACCTCCAAGCGATCCCCCCGTGTCCAATCCCATTCAGAAAATACCCGAAAATCCAAAATAGACATCTCGGTTGTAAACCGGCAAGGTTTATAACCCAATATTAACTGTCTCCAATCATAATTTATGTTAATGGCCCCTCGGACCCAGCAACTGCTCCAGCCCGAACGGGCTTAGGGTAGGGCTGCCATAAATGTTGGAACATTGACCGGGACAAGTGGCAGAGAAATAGTTTAAAATACCACACAAAAATTGAAAACTCATCTGATAGGTATTTTAATAAATTGAATAATAATTCGGGGTTTCTAGAAACGTTCCCGGTTATTGTCTTATTTTTTTTTCTAGACAGTTGGTTCATTCAACATTTTCCGATCAAATTAGACAATTTTATTCAGATACTAGCAGACCCGGCCACGCGTTGCTGTGGCCAAAGTATTGGATTATTATTAACCCTAACCTCACCTTAACTTAACCCAACCCTTACCCTTACCATAACCCTTACCCTTATCCTCAGCCGTATTTATGGAATTTTCATATTCGTAGGTAGGTATATGTTATGATCAATGTGTGAGATGTTCGATATAGGGAAAAAATACCTCAAAAGTTGGATTGAAACCTGCTCCCTCAATTATGTTCGAACCAATTGATGTCATGGAATGTTCAGATGGAGGTTCTTGTCCTGAAAGTAACGAATCCAAAGGTTCTAGTGGCGTTGTCAGTTGTTGCAGTTTGATTTTTCTATTCAAACAACCTAATCCTGGGGGTTCATTTTGATATCTCAGAGCATTGCAGTATTGCCAAAAGACACCAATATATTGCTAGCATAATCAACTTTGGGATCACATCTTAATGCCAAACGCTCAAAGTTGATCATTTCATTGGATTCTATTTTTGTTGTATCTTGCTTGAGATCGATGATATCGATTCTTCCGGAGCTGGGGCAGATCTTGATTGAGAACCTCTCATTCAGTTTGCTCATTGTCTCAATCATTACGAACTCACCCTAAACACATCGATAATATCAAACACAGTGATAAACTTCTAAGCAATTTCTAGAAAAACGATAAACTTCACTCACCCAAGTGTCAAAATTCTCATGAAATATAAGTAATCTATGATTGTTCGCTTGGTCGGAGGAAAAAAGAAAGCCTTTTTTTCTTTTCCGTGCGGTTTTTCCGGGAATATTTCGTTGCGTAAAGTTTGTCGTGATAATAATGAACACAACTCAAAAAAAATTATCGAATTTGGTGCAGTCGTTTGAACGTGATGCTTTTTCATACATAAACCATAGATCCTCTTTTATTAATATAGATATCTATCTATATTTATAATTATATTGAAAATAAAATATAAACAAAAAATTATAAAAGCACTGCCGTGAAGACAGGAGCTTTTGAGCGCTCGTTCACCTTATAGGTAGATTCGCAATTCTCAAACTAAGGCAAAACCCCAGACTTCACGTCAGTGCTTTAGCTGACCTATTTTTTTTCGATAATTCGCTAAAATTCTCTACGGTATCTATGGTCTTGGTAATGCGATCTGGACAAAATTTGACACGCAGTTTGAATACATTATTCTTCAGCTATGTGCAAAATTTAATTTCAATCCAATCAGCAGTTTTGGAATTGTCGGGAAAAAAATATTTTGAACGGCCATATTTACGGAACCCCTAGTCTAATTTTGCTCATTGATGAACGTCACCGCTACATTCACGATCCAAACCTGCCTTGAAAATTTCAAGTCCCTAGGACTTTCCTCCCGGAAGTTATAATTTTCTATGGTTTCTATGGTTCTGGTGATGCGATCTGGACAAAATGTAGCTTTAATATATCATCCTCTATTAAAATACAAAATTTTGTCACAATCGGATCCGTGGTTTCGAAATTATCGAGAAAACTAAATTTCAAACGACCGTATTTACGGAACCCCTAGTATAGTTCTGCTCATTGATAAACGTGACTGCAAAATTCCAGATCAACAAGAGTGCAAAATTTCATCTCAATCGAATCTGTAGTTTCAAAGTAATCAGGAGAACAAACTTTTCAACGGCCATATTTACGGAACCCCTGGTGGAATTCTGCCCATTAACGAACCCAACAGCGGCATTTGGAAACTGAACCCACACTGGAAATTTCAAGTCTCTAGGACGTTCCGTTCGAGAGTTATCGTGTATACGGCCGGACGGACGAACAGACTCGAATTTTCCGACGGATTCGTCATCAGTGAGTCGAACCTAGTCGATTGAGACCATTTTCGGCTCAAAATTCGAAAAATACAGACATCCTGTGAAATGATATAGCCCTCGTGTAAGTAGTACGAGCGCTCAAAAAGTATAACTCACAACAAAAACAACATTGAGTCCCAACAATGAATAAGTAGGTAACCCAGGCTTGATCCTCGGTGCCACTTTTTTTTGTCCATTCATATTTTTGAAAAGTTTTGGCTTTCTCCAGTAACTTTTTTATCTTTTCTTACATAATTATAAAATTCTATGCGAGTAATTTTATAATTGAAGGATGCTCTCCACAGTGCTTACATTCAATGCATTCCGTTCTTTGGTCCACTGCGAAGACATGATCAAAACATCTCTGACTTCACTGTCAAATTTATCTGATTGTGTTGTATTGATCGTGTCATCATTCTTTGAATTGTTTTGAACTTGTCTTGTCTGGTTTCCTAAATATTTATTCATCAATCTTCCATTCAACTATTTCTTAGTAGCCTCAAGAACAATTTTTACTTCAATAACAGTAATCACAGATTTTTCAATCTTTTTAATCTGCTTTTCAATCAGAAATGCTTGACTGTGCAAGAATAGGGTATAAAGTTCTGATGAATGAAGTAGTGAAACCAATGGACTTCTAGAATGAGAAAGTATATTGCTATACGTTATTTCTGCATAATCACAAAAATCTTTCAGTCGTTCGACCCTTACAGTGAATATCGGAAAATATTTGAAAATTTTGAGAAAAATGGACTCCACATCAACGGACATCGGCAGCAGTGGAAGCAGTATTTTGAAGTATTTGTGCTGGACAACCAATATCTTCGATGTCTTCGGACAAAATCTCTTTAAAAAAAAAACATCATTCACTCCATGCCTTTCTTTTCCTCCAACGAAAGGTTGGCTTACGTTCTTGAACATTGGTCTGCGACTGCGTAGAGCCTACTCTATCGGACTACGGGGAGTCGTCGGGTACTTTACCCTAAACTACTCTATATAAGGAAATATTAATCTCGATAAAGACCAAATTACCGACCGGGACATCTGAATGACTGACCGGGACACCGGGACTCAATGCTTCAAACCGGGACATGTCCCGGTGTACCGGGACGTATGGCAGCCCTAGCTTAGGGAAGTCTGCCAGCCAAGCGACAGTTGGTATTGAATCGTGGTGAAAACTGGAAGTGTCTGTGCCGCTCCTACGCCTGCCGCCTCGTCACGTTGGCAATACTGATCAAGTTTCACCCATTTGAAAATCATCGTCAACATCCTTCCGCTTGGTGAGTAATTGTTGTTAATTGGTTTTATGATTGGGTCAGGTCAACAGTAATTTGAAAAATTTTCGGATAACGATCACACATTTCTGGAATATAAATGCGCATCGTGAATTATTCGAACAATTTTCAGCGTTCGGCGACTCAATTTTTATTAACATATGTTCAATTCAATTGCAGTCTTGAAAGTTTACTTAAAAAACACAATAAAAATAACATCTATAAAATCTGTTTTCTTTGGATATTTCTCCAATATATTCTTTCGAGGCTACTACTAACCCCTCGAAATTTCCCTAAATCTTCATTTCATCTCATACAAATCTCCTATAGGAATTTACAAATCGATTGGCGACATTCTACAGACGCTATGTTGTGCTAGTGTGAGCATGCTCAGCTCCATATTTTCCAATGATCAATACTGTATCCCTGGCCTGTTTTAATCTTGAAGTTTCTTTATAATTTGAATTATAGAACCTACATTGCATATTGATAGCATAAGTTTTTTCTGAATAAAAAAGTTGGGCATGACGAGAATGGATGGAAATATAATTTGCTCATTGACTCACCAATTTCTCTTCTAGCATCCTTTATTACTCATTATATCCGGTATGGAAATAATTTTTATAATTTCAGACTTCGAATATCCGTTTGTATATCCATATTCTTGTTCCGAGTGTTTTTCATCTCCAATGTGGATAAGATTACAATAATAAACAAATTTTCGAATCATCCGAAACTCGCTGATTTTGGAAAACGTAGAAATCAAAATAACGAAAAGCGAGCTTTTGAGCGCTCGTACATGCACCTAGTAGGTGGATTCGCATTTTCCAGTTTTAGAAATCAATTGAAGGAATTTTCGACAGATGTCAAAAAAATTCTGAAACTTAGGCGAAACTCCAGACTTCATGTCAGTGCTTCAGCTGATCAATTTTTTCGATAATTCGCTAGAATTTTCTACGGTATCTATGGTCTTGGTGATGCGATCTGGACAAAATTTCGCACGTAGTTTGAACATTATTCCTCAGCTAGATGCAAAATTTCATTCCAATCCGATCAGTAGTTTCGAAACTTTCAGGAAAAAAATATTTTGAACGGCCATATTTACGGAACCCCTAGTCTTATTTTGCTCATTGATGAATGAGACTGCGATATTCGCGATCCAAACCCACCCTGAAAATTTCAAGTTACTAGGCCTTTCCGTTCAGAAGTTACAATTTTCTATAGTTTCTATGGAACTGGTCATGCGATCTGGACAAAATATTGCTTTAATATATCATTCTCGATTAAAATACAAAATTTCATCTCGATCGAATCCGTAGTTTCGAAATTATCGAGAAAACAAAATTTCAAACGACCGTATTTACGGAACCCCTAGTATAATTCTGCTCATTGTTGAACGTGAACGCGACATTTCAGACCCACACCTATCCTGAAAATTTCAAGTCCCTAGGCCTTTCCGTTCGAAAGTTATGATTTTCTATGGTTTCTATGGTTCTGGTCATGTGATCTGGATAAATGTAGCTTGAATATATCATTCTCCATTTAAATGCAAAATTTCGTGATGATCGAATCTGTTTTTTGAAATTATCAAGAAAACTAAATTTCAAACGACCATATTTACGGAACTCCTAGAATAATTTTGCTCATAGATGAACGTCATCACGACATTCCAGAACCTCACCTATCCTGAAAATTTCAAGTCCCTAGGCGTTTCCGTTCAACAGTTACAATTTTCTATGGTTTCTATGGTTCTGGTCATGCGATCTGGACAAAATTTCACATGTAGCTTGAACATCTCAATCTCCATTTGGGTACAAAGTTTCATCTCGATCGAATCTGTAGTTTCGAAGTAATCAGGAGAATAAAATTTTGAACGGCCATATTTACGGAACCTCTGGTGGAAATCTGCCCATTAACGAACTCAAGTGAGGCATTTGGGATCTGAACCTACGCTGAAAATTTCAAGTCTCTTGGTTGATCCGTTCGAGAGTTATCGTGCTTACGGCCGGACGGACAGACACGAATTTTCCGACGGATTCGTCATCAGTGAGTCGAACATAGTCGTTTGAGACCATTTTCGGCTCAAAATTCGAAAAATACAGACATCGTGACGAAATGATATAGCCCTCGTGTAAGTATTACGAGCGCTCAAAAATGGAAGAGAAATGTACTGTTCTCGGAAAAAGTAGAACCGGTTTATCCGTTTTTAGGGTTCCTCAGCTAAAATGGCAATTATAGAAAAGTTCATGTTCGTCTGCCTCCCTGTGCGGCAGGCACCAGCCTGTAATTGAAAAAAAGTCAGGAGCTTCTGAGCGCTCGTTCATCCACCTTGAAGGTACAATCGCATTATCCAGTTTTACAAACCAATTGAAGGAATTCATGACAGGTGTCAAAAAAATGACAACAACTCTATGTCAATTATGCCGAATCAGTTTTTACAGAAATAAAAGGATTTTTCATTGAATAATTCGTTGGAATTTGAAATGGTTCTGGTTATGCGATCTGGAAGTAATTAAGCTTGAATTCTCTATTAAAATACAAAATTGCGTCACGATCGAATCCGTAGTTTCGAAATGATCAAGAAAACTAAATTCCAAATGACCAAATTTACGGAACCCCTTGTAAAATTTGCCCAATTTAGAAATTAACAGCGGCATTCGAGATTCGAACCTACCCTGTATATTTCAATAATGTATATTTCAAGTTTCTAGGTCGTTCCGTTCGAGAGTTATCGTGCTTACGGCCGGACGGACAAAATTTTTCGATGGTTTCGTCATCAGTGTCATGTCAATTAAGACCATTTTCGGCTCAAAATTCGAAAAATACAGACATCGTGACGAAATGTAAGTAGAAAGAGCGCTCAAAAATCAGTTGATATGGTCATTTGGGGTCTTCGAAGAAATGTCTATCCCCCTCTATTACTACGGAACCTATCATAGTGCGTGGCCTGACACGTACTCGACCGCTTCTTGCGCGCTTGTTTCTATCAATTCTCAAGAGCGTTATCATTTTTTCTCGAATAAAACAAAGATGTAGAATTCGTGGGCAAATTCGATTCTGTCCGTCCATCCAATCGGCCGGCCATAAACAAGATTACTTCCGAAAAAAAAAGGTCTACAGTTCTGAAATTTCAGGGTACGTTCAAGTACTAAAAGCGCAGGTCGAGTTCATGCATTGCCGCAATCCACCTAAGGGATTCGTAGATATAGCCATCTAAAATCAGTTCTGTCAGAGCACAATTATCATAGATCAGTTAATTTTTCACTAAACAACATTTTAGAAACCTAAATCGATTGGACATCTATGTTCAGTTGAACCAGGGATGGGCTTGATAAGACTTGAAGCCAAGCAGCTGTGTGTTCGCTCTGGCGATGAATTTAAACAAGCGCGCATTGATATAGATATCTTCTGGAATTGTAAAAAATAAAGGAAATTTGTAGCGTCTTTAAATATTGGACCGTGTCCCTTGCTCGCCCTTTTTTCTCATTCTAAGGTTAGGTTAGAATTCGTTAAAAAAAATTCATTTCAAGAAGAGTTGAAATATTCATTAGCTTTTGTCATTTGTTCGTTTCAACGTCAGTTCAACGTTATACGTTGCAATATTTTTACTGCCACAAGAAGTTCCAGATTTCGAATAGAGAAATTAACACATTTATAAAATCAAGAAATGAGCAACATGCCAATTCGCGTCCGTCTATTAATATAGATTTACTAACTTCGGTTCAACCTGGTTAGAATCTTCTTCCAAAGACAACACCCTGTGTGAACTCGAATTATTTCACGACTTTCCTAAGTATTTTAGTTATTGATGGCTCTGAAAGTGGTTCTCCTTATTTTGTGACATTATGGCTTCGTTGTGGATAGTTTCTTGAATTGTTGGAATCTGTATATAAAATCACCAACTCTCGAACGGAACAACCTAGAGACTTAAAATTTTCAGTGTGGGTTCAGTTCCCGAATGCCTCGGTTGAGTTCGTTAATGGGCCAAATTCCACCAGGGGTTCCGTAAATATGGCCGTTCAAAGTTTTGTTCTCCTGATTACTTGAAAACTACAGATTTGATCGAGATGAAATTTTGCACTTAAATGGAGAATGAGGTGTTCAAGCTACATGTGAAATTTTGTCCAGATCGCATGACCAGAACCATAGAAACCATAGAAAATTGTAACTTTCGAACGGAAACTCCTAGGGACTTGAAATTTTCAGGATAGGTGTGGATCTCGAATGTCTCGATCAAGTTTATCTATGATCAAAATTATACTAGGGGTTCCGTTAATATGGCCGTCCAAAATATTTATTTCCTGATAATTTCGAAACTACTAATTGTATTGAAATAATATATTAAAACTACGTGCGAAATTTCGTCCGGATTGTATTACTAAAACCATAAATACCGTAGAAAATTTAAGCGAATTATCGAAAAAAAATTGGTCATCTAAGGCACAGACGTGAAGTTTGGAGTTTCGCCTCAGTTTGAGAATTTTTGTGATAGCTGTCAAGAATTTTTTCAATTTGTTTTGAAAACTTAAAAATGCGAATCCACCTACAAGGTGGATGAACGAGCGCTCAAAAGCTCCTGACTTCACGGCAGTGCTTTTTATAATATTCTCTGTGGAGGTTGATGCTCTAAGTGAATTTGTATAATAGTAAAGAATTGCTGTTATCTATGTGTGGGTGTGGTGTCTACAAAATTTAAACTGGCGCTCCGAGGACACTACCTTGGGGAACTCCGCTTTGATAGGAAGAATGTGAGTTCCTCTTCTTGAAAACTTTTTAGAAAGTTCTTCTAGTCAACAAGGAATATGAAATTATTTTCGAAATCCTTCGATATTTCCTACGCCTACATGAGAATTCTTCCCAAAAATAAAAAATGTTCGTCCTTTTGACATTAAATAGTCGTGATCTTTATTTAATCTTCACCGAGCCATTTAAGACGATCTCAGGTAAAGAAAAAAGTCTCTGTCTTTCTCTGAGGCAATCCTCATACAAACCAAGAGAAATGTTTATTTCAAAAATATCTAGTGCTCTTGGAATTCAAAAATAAGAAAACTTTCCGTTTATAGAGGTTTAAACCGTTTCATTCTCATTCCCCCAGCTCTTTTTCAAGGCGAAGCATGCTTTCGTATTCAACCGAAATCGGGTGGGAACAAAGTTATCAAGGCACGATCTTCTACCAGTCTGTGAATTCTAATTGGCATTGAAAAATGTGAGCCATTAATTTGACGGCACACGTTGCTTACTCCGTTTACTTTCGATATTAGAAGATTTATGTCGCGAAACCTTACATGGTTGATTTTTTTCTGTACTTTGGAATTAATTAGCTGTCCAATTAACTCTGCTATTGATGATGATGAAAACAAACCAATGCAGTTAGATTATTCTGATCGTTTATGACATGGGAACAAGATACAAAATTTACAGGAAGCTTCATTCAATGCCAAGAAAATCTCATTATCCTTGGCGGAATATCTGGACTCCAACCCTGAAGAATTACTTCAACTGAAAAATTATTTTGAGGACAATTTTTATGGTAACTCAGGCCAATAAACCTCTGGACTGATTCAAAACAAATTTGAAACAAGGCGATTCCTTCTTAAAATAAGTTACCTCAAAAAGTTTCAATCCGGTCCATATGCATATCCAACGAACAACCCAAATCGGTAACACCCCGTACAATTTCTCCAAATCGAATTGGATTCATCTCGGAATTTTTCTAAGAATTCACCCCTGGTGATGTTCGACAAATTCCCTGAAGAAACGATAAGCGCATTCGCTGTGGGTGTCGCTAACAGATAAATCGAAACGTCGCCTCTACTTCCAAATGCCCCGACTATGAGATCAGTTTTATTCTCGTTTTGTGGGAGTAGCAGATAGAAAATACGTTCCCGAGATCCTTGATGCAAATTGTAACCGTATTTTATGCTACCATAGGGTCGTCACTCGTCAGAGTCGTACTCAGTTAGTAGGTGAAGGTGACAAATGAATAAGTAAATGGAATTACAGTACCCATTTGGTCTTTGAAGTGTTTATGTTCATAACTTTCAATATAATCAATATAATAAGCGAAAAAGATGGAGAATGACGTGTTCAAGCTACAAGCAAAATTTTGTCCAGACCGCATAACCAGAACCGTAGAAACCATAGAAAATTATAACTTTCGAACGGAAAGACTTAGAGACTTGAAATTTTCAGGGTAGGTTCGAATCTCGAATGCCGCAGTTGATTTCGTTATTGGGCAAAATTCGACCAGGGATTCCGTAAATATGGTCGTTTTAATTCAAAAACTAGGATCGTGACAAAATTTTGTATTTTAATGGAAATTGATATATTCAAGCTACATTTTTTCCAGATCGCATAACCAGAACCATTTTGAATAAAAAATCCTCATATTTCTGTAACAGCTAATTCGGCATAATTGACAAAAAACTGCTGTCATTTTTTTGACAGCAGTCAAAAATTTCTTCAATTGGTTTCTAGAACTGGAAAATGCTAATCTTCCCACAAGGTGGATGCACGAGCGCCGAATCGATGCTTCGGCGCAACTCTAGTTACAACGAAAGAATTATCGAGGATTATTTTGCATGACAAATTCAGAACAGTTCTCGATAAAAACGAATGGTTATGCGCGTAGAAGAGAATCAGCTGAACAAATAAATTATACATAACTGACACGTATCAGTTATTTGTTTGATTGAAATTGAGTGAAAATTGAAAGAGTTATTGAGTTTTGTGTCACATTGCCAGAGCATCAGCGCAATTTTAAACAAACAAAAAATGTGAAGCAATGACTTGGAGTTTTGTGCGCTTGATTAAATTCATTTTCATTCATTGAGGTACTTCGAAATTGTCGAAAAAACAAGAAAATGTTTCTAAAGTGTCGAAAGGAAAGTATTTGATCGGTTCATCTACATAGTTTCCATCAGAAACAGCATATTCACGATATTTTTTTATTGACAGATTTTTACCAATTTTACGTGAAATTTTAGAAATCTGAAGAAATATTACTTATAACTGGCGAATCTTTGAAAATCATTCCCCCCCTCATTTTCCAAGTATAAACTACTGAAATGTTGATTAGGTAAAAATTAACTTATCTATGATTAGTGAATATTATCGACGAAACCTTTTGACAGATTCGACGGATTCTTCATCAGTGAGTCGAACCTTGTCGATCGAGACCATTTTCGGCTCGAAATTCGAAAAATACAGACATCGTGACGAAATGATATTGCCCTTGCATAAGTAGAACGAGTGCTCAAAAATTAGATTCGCATTTTCCAGTTTTAGAAATCAATTGAAGGAATTTTCGACAGCTGTCAAAAAAATTCTCAAACTTAGGCGAAACTCCAGACTCCATGTCAGTGCTTCAGCTGATCAATTTTTTTTCGATAATTCGATAGAATTTTCTACGGTATCTATGGTCTTGGTAATGCGATCTAAAGAAATTTCTCACGTAGTTTGAATACAGAATTCTTCATCTATTTGCAAAATTTCATTCCAATCCAATCAGTAGTTTCGAAATTATCATGAAAAAAAATATTTTGAACGGCCATATTTACGGAACCCCTAGTCTAATTTTGCTCATTGATGAACGTGACCGCGACATTCGCGATCCAAACCTACCCTGAAAATTTCAAGTTCCTAGGCCTCTCCCTTCGGAAGTTATAATTTTCTATGGTATCTATGGTTTCGGTCATGTGATCTGGATAAAATTTTGCTTTAATATAGCATCCTCGATAAAAATACAAAATTTCATCTTGATCGAATCCGTAGTTTCGAAATTATCGAGAAAACAAAATTTCAGACGACCGTATTTACGGAACCCCTATTCTAATTCTGCTCATTGATAAACGCGAACGCGTCATTTCAGATCCACACCTATCCTGAGAATTTCAAGTCCCTAGGCCTTTCCGTTCGAAAGTTATGATTTTCTATGGTTTCTATGGTTCTGGTCATGCGATCTGGAGAAATGTAGCTTGAATATATAATTCTCCATCAGTATACAAAATTTCGTCACGATCGAATCTGTAGTTTTGAAATTATCAAGAAAACTAAATTTCAAACTACCATATTTTCGGAACCCCTAGTATAATTTTGCTCATAGATGATGGTGATCAGGACATTCGAGATCCACTCCTATCCTGAAAATTTCAAGTCCCTAGGCGTTTCCGTTCGAAAGTTACAATTTTCTATGGTTCCAATGGTTCTGGTGATGCGATCTGGACAACATTTCACATGTAGCTTGAAAACCCCATTTTCCATTCGAGTACAGAAGTTCATCTTGATCGAATCTGTATTTTCCAAGTAATCAGGATAACAAAACTTTGAACGGCCATATTTACGGAACCCCTGGTGGAATTTGGTCCATTAGCGAACTCAACCGAGGCATTCGGGAACTGAACCTACACTGAAAATTTCAAGTTTCTAGGACTTTCCGTTCGAGAGTTATCGTGCTTACGGCCGGACGGACGGACGGACAGACTCGAATTTTTCGACGGATTCGTCATCAGTGAGTGGAACATAGTCAATTGAGACCATTTTCGGCTCAAAATTCGAAAAATACAGACATCGTGACGAAATGATATAGCCCTCGTGTAAGTAGTACGAGCGCTCAAAAAGGCGCACAAAAATCACGAGCTCCACCCATAATTTGCACATAATTCACAGATAATTAGGGATATGGTTTTGTTGGTTGTGGGTAACAAATATAACATATTCTACAAGCTCGATTAGCCTAAGCCTAGTGGCCTAGATTTCTGGAATTCCTTCGTGTGGTTCTATCCGCCGTCGGACGTCAATCATTTTTTTTGAGAATGAGTTGAAATATTTCATGAAAACTAGTCGGAAAAAACGAGATATATAAAAATAATAAACCTTTGTGTAAAATTCGCGAACTTTTCTGATCACATGCCAAACAACAGTATCGTTACTCAGCAGAAACCGAATTTTCACGCGTTCCATCTTCTTGTATCATACTCGTACATGACGTCACAATGACGAAGCGGATATCCCAGAATATCCTAGGACATGAATTGAGTTTTCTATCGATCCCAATGTTTACTACGTCTACGGATAAACACCGTATGGAGTAATGCCATGTCATTAATCTTGCTGTATTCCTTGGGTAAGGTCAGCTTCGTACCGTTTGACAAAGAAGCAGCCGTGTCTGTTCCACTGTGTCCCACCTGGAGGAATAAATCTTTCTTGATGCGGATGTTCAGTCGGATTCTCCTGGGTTTAAACGTGGAATGAAAATTGGGAGGATTTTAGATGAATGGGAAGGGAAAGTTGGAAAATACGGATTTCCCCGTAGGGAATGAACAACTCTGCAAAGCCGTAAATACTTTTCGAATTATAATAACTTTGTTGATATTATTATCACCTTTTATAACATTAAAGGATTTTCTGGGTGGAAAAGCGAACATTGAGAATAAAATACAGAAAAGTGGACTTTTGTCCTATCTGTTAAAAAATTTTTCACTAATTTGGTAATTGAGTTGAGAAGTTTAGTTTTCTAATTTCTAACTCTTAATATCCTTGAGGAATATTTTGGAAACTATCGAGGGCTTCTCAGAAATACTGCAATAAAATCTCAGTTATGGACACCTGAATTTTACACCTAGTCATAAATCGCTTTATGGCATATTATTGGGAATAGTTAACTCAAACCGTAAACTCAAACGACACCCTATACTTCGTTGGTAGTCAAGTGGCCATAAGATTGTTGTTGACACATCATATTTTTTTAGATACTTCAATCTCAGCGTGGTTCAGTAAGGGTGAAAACATGGTGAAGAAGTGAAGCATCGCATCAATACTCGCCTCAAGTCGGGTATCAGAAGGCACATAGTGGGGCTTCTATGAAAGCAGTTGTAAGAATTATGAACCCAGAGTCGTAGTGAGGTGTTGGAAAGAGGAAGTAGTGGTTCGAATATAAAATATGTTTTCTGATATTTTGTTGCACCCAGTTAATAGAATATAAAATATTTTCATCTGACAAAAATATAAAAAAGTTCGCTATAATATTGGCTTTATGTTTTATTTACATTGTCACTGTCACATGTGTATTTACAGCTCACCTGATATATTTGTTATATTACTTATTTCCTTCCATGGTTTATCCTACACATATCTGTCGTGATGTCTTCAATCTCTTTCATCCCATATAGCAGGCCGAATAAATATTTCACTTATTAATTTTTCTTTATCCATTTCAATACAAACAAATTATTCACCTCTTGTCACTTCACTAAGTTTTTCCCCTACTTGATTACGACACTGGCTAAAACACAATACGACAAGCACCAATCATATGTCTCGTTTCAGGCATCATGCCTGCGGAGAGTCTTGAAAATCAAATCGATTTGATTCCCCGGCAACGGCGATGCTGGATGCCTGGGTTCGGCGATGGTTGATGCTTCACTATGAACGGTTGAGTTCAGTTACATGTATTTGTTTTTGATGCTTGAGGCGAGTTTTGATGCGATGCTTGACTGTGTTTTTACCCTTATTCAGTAATTCTGGTTCAGCTAAAAAATCGAGAAATTAACAAAACTCAAAACTATGGTCTTTTATAATTCCCTACAAATGACTCAATACTCAATAACGCTCTTAGTCTTAAGACAACATCAAATTATACATAATCTTCATCGATAAAAGAGTATCTTTGGTTTACCTATGTGCGGGCATCACGTTCAAACAACTGCACCCAATTCGATAATTCTTTTTTAGTTGTGTTCATTATTATTAGGACAAGGTTTATACAACGAAATTTTTCCGAAAAAACCGTACGGAAAAGAAAAAATTACGAAAAGCACTGCCGTGAAGGCAGGAGCTTTTGAGCGCTCGTACATGCAACTTGTAGGTAGATTCGCATTTTCCAGTTTTAGAAATCAATTGAAGGAGTTTTCGACAGCTGTCAAAAAAATTCTGAAACTTTGGCGAAACTCCAGACTTCATGTCAGTGCTTCAGCTGATCAATTTTGTTTCGATAATTCGCTCGAATTTTCTACGGTATCTATGGTCTTGGTGATGCGATCTGGACAAAATTTCGCACGTAATTTGAATACATTATTCCTCAGCTAGGTGCAAAACTTCATTTCAATCAAATCGGTAGTTTCGAAATTATCAGGAACAGAATATTTTGAACGGCCATATTCACGGAACCCCTAGTCTGATTTTGCTCATTGATGAACGTGACCGCGATATTCGCGATCCAAACCCACCCAAAAAATTTCAAGTTCCTAGGCCTTTCCGTTAAGAAGTTACAATTTTCTATGGTTCTGGTCATACGATCTGGACAAAATATTGCTTTAATATATCATTCTCGATTAAAATACAGAATTTCATCTCGATCGAATACGTAGTTTCGAAATAATCGAGAAAACAAAATTTTGAACGGCCATATTTACGGAACCCCTTGTCTAATTTTGCTCATTGATGAACGTGACCGCGACATTTGCGATCCAAACCTAGCCTGAAAATTTCAAGTTCCTAGGCCTTTCCCTTCGAAAGTTATAATTTTCTATGGTCTCTATGGTTCTGGTCATGAGATCTGGACAAAATTTCACATGTAGCTTGAACACCTCATTCTCTATTCGAGAGCAAAACTTCATCTTGATCGAATCTGTAGTTTCAAAGTTATCAGAGAGAACAAAATTTTGAACGGCCATATTTACGGAACCCCTGGTGGAATTCTGCCCATTAACGAACTCAACCGGGGCATTTGGGATCTGAACCTACACTGACAATTTCAAGTCTCTAGGTTGATCCGTTCGAGAGTTATCGTGCTTACGGCCGGACGGACGGACAGACTCGAATTTTCCGACAGATTCGTCATCAGTGAGTCGAACATAGTCGATTGAGACCATTTTCGGCTCAAAATTCGAAAAATACAGACATCGTGACGAAATGATATAGCCCTCGTGTAAGTTGTACGAGCGCTCAAAAAAGGCTTTCTTTTTCCTCCAACCAAGCTAACCATCATAGTTTACTTATATGTTTTTCACTTAGACAGAAAGTGAAGTTTATCGTGTTTCTAGAAAGAGCTTAGAAGTTTATCATTGTGTTTGATATATTGTTGTGTTGTGGGATAGGTATTGTGATTGATAAAAATGTCGGCGGTCGGCGGACGCGTGAATCAAGACGAGTTCGTGATAATATTTAACTTCATTTCGAAATATGTACAGACAAGGCAATACATAAAAGGAACAGTGTCAAAAAAATTGCATTCAACAACCAAAATATCACATAGTCAACAAATAATCGTCCAAAGAATAATTTTTTCTTGAAAATCTTAAAACTATTTACCCCATTTTATCTCATTTGGTAACTTATTACACATATAAGAAGGATGCCTTTCAGATTTCGACAATCTGTGTATCGGATAATGGAGTTCTGAAGATCTTGAAGGGTACCTATTTAGTTCCACTTGTTTGGAATAAAGAATGAACTATCGAAAAGTATATCACTCAATTCATTGTTTTCGAATAAGGACAAAAATCTATTGATTTCTCGTTTTCAAAATGAGACTCACGATGGTTTGAATTTTTCGAAGATTATATTCGATCGAAGAATTAATCTACATGGCATTTAAATTGAAATTGTAGTTCCTGGGAATTTTTACAATTAAAAGTTATTTATGCAACAATTGTCTGATTCTGTGAAATAAACGACCGATGAGTGGGATTGAAATTTACAAAGCACTGAGATTACCCATCGGTCACCTATCCAGTTACTTCGAAATGATCTGAAATAAGCTTTGAGATCATCGAAAGGTATCGTATTCACTCAGTTTTCACCTCTAAATCTGCATATTTCACGGTATTTTCATCCGAAATTCAAATTGAAAATTTTCTCGTAAAATTCTGAAAACCTTGAAAAAACAGTATTGTGAGGGTGAGGAATTCTTTTCTCAGTGAAAAATCAACTAATCTATGATCATTTGGATTTGATATGAGGTGACAGTCCATCGAAACTATCGAACCAAATATTATCAAACAACCACAGATTCTGTGAACCAATCCGGCCGTCAGTGTGACAAATACTGTCATTTTAGTTTTATGAATTTCAACACATAAAATCACTGAATATATCAAATTACTGAATGACAGATCAGAAAAACTGTTCTGAGATACCGAACTGAAATAAAAAAATTCTTCTAGTGATACAACCTTTTACGAAATTGAACCTTCAATCTAGAGATTGATATAATAAATGAATGAATAAATTCGAACAGTTTTAACCATTTCAAGCACGGTATAGATCAAATTCTCCTATCCGTTAAATTGTTCGGACGCCGAAATCCACTTAACTAACTTTCGTTTTTGTTCCAGGTCATTGGCAACATTGTAAATTCATTAGGAAAACAAGATGACCCGTCTCAGCATGGAACCTCCTTTTGGTATCTCTTCGCATGGTCAGGCGGGCTAAACCAGTTTTTGAGTGATTTGTGTGTTGACCGTCAAGGAATGTAGGACCGCTGCTAAACCGTGGACGAAGGCATCGAAAATTGAGCCGCTCGGAGTTAAACGATACCTTTCTGTGAATTACCGTGAGTTATTATTATCATTCGTTGGGAGTGAAACACTCAAAGCGATTTGCACGGAATTGAGCACCAATTATCCTGGGAATTAGTTGAAATAAAACAGATCAGAATTTGGACTTGACGTTCGTACTTTAACATATAATATATACAGGGTGAGTTTCGGATTTTGATCGACTTTCCTAACAATGGGAAAATAATGTGAAGCAGTCATTCGAATAATTTTTTTTTGAATACTACCAATTCCTGGTATCTTAACAGTTTATATTCATTATAGCTGTTCAAACCCAAATATGGGTATATTTTACCTCTTAACGCTCATTCTCAAATATCAGTCTGAATATAACGAGTATAATTATGTGCATTAATATCCACTGCAATTTCACCAAAATGCAAATCACTTGGTATTGCACCATTCATTTGAACTTCGAAATTAAATCTCTCCAACTTGGGGCCCTTAACGGGCACAGTTATCGCTGGGAAATTTGAAAGTTCGCAAATGAAGTTCTCGATAAATTCATCCGCACAAGTCGAGCAATTTTTCAAGATAATGGCTGCTGTGTTGCTGCATTACTGAACGTAATGTGGTTGAATTTACAAGAGAATATTACCAACTCCTCGGATGAAGAATGAGGGAAGTTGTGGAAATATGTTCGGCAAGTATATTTTTCGTTCCGTTTTTGATTATTATTTGTAATTTTATTTGGGGGTCGTCCCCATTACATTTCAATTATATAATTGGTTTTCTCACATTCATATCACATTTAATTATAATGTTAAAATTTCACAATAACCATAAATTTCTTCAGCAAAATACGAACAATGCTCCTACTTTCTCATATTTTTTTCACGTAGATTAAATGCAATAAATATGTACATACCAAGTCAGGAAAATGAATAATAATCAACTGAATTTAAATGACGCGCAATTGTAAGTTACCTGAATAGAGCCAGATCACGTTCATGAATGAAATACATAATTGAATTTTTGTTATTTTGTGCACGCTGAATTGTCAGGGACGATATTATTTCAGAGGTTTTTCTGTGATAGTTGTAGCATTTTTTATTTTTCGATAACTTCCCTATTATCTCGTCTTATTCAGGAGAACGGGAAGTAACATTTATTTTATACTACGTTGGAAACGATAAACCAATGACGTTCAATTATATTTCTACTACGGCTAATGACTTAAGCTGTCGATGGCTTTAGAATTAATAAATCTACTTTACGTCTAGACTGTGAAGTGGGTTGGTGCCTCGCAATATTTTCCACGATTAGCTTCATCCTTATGGAGAAATATGCAACACAAAACGGGTTGTCGTTTCCATGGTTAGATGTGACCTAGTTTTTAACGTAAAAGAAAATTTTGCTTGCCTGGAATAATAATTGGTGTCGTGAAAGGTACACGCTCTGAAATTCCATGCATTCAAGAATTAATATAGTAATTTTTATGGATGATTAGTTGGTTAAAGCTGGAATCTGGATGTGCAATTAGATCGATCTGCCATTTTCGCATCACAACCACCACATTGTAATGGTTGGCAAGCATTCGACCCATAAAATTTAACTGAAAATTACGAAAAGCACTGACGTGAAGTCAGGAGCTTTTGAGCGCTCGTACATCCACCTTGTAGATAGATTCGCATTTTCCACTTTTAGAAATCAATTGGAAGAATTTTCGACAGCTGTCGAAAAAATTCTGAAACTTAGGCGAAACTCCAGACTTCATGTCAGTGCTTCAGCTGACCAATTTTTTTTCGATAATTCGCTAAATAATTCTACGGTATCTATGGTTTTGGTGATGCGATCTGGACCAAACTTCGCACGTAGTTTGAATACATTATTCCTCAGCAAGGTGCAAAATTTCATTTCAATCCAATCAGTAGTTTTGAAATTATCAAGAAAACTAAATTTCAAACGACCATATTTACGGAACCCCTTGTATAATTTTACTCATAGATGAACGTATTCACGACAATCGAGATCTACAACTATCCTGAAAATTTCAAGTCCATAGGAGTTTCCGTTCAAAAGTTACAATTTTCTATGTTTTCTATGGTTCTGGTTATGCGATCTGGACAAAATTTCAGATGTAGCTTGAACACCTAATTCTCCATTTGAATGCAAAATTTCATCTCGATCAAATTTGTAGTTTTCCAGTAATCAGGGGAACAAAACTTTGAACGGCCATATTTACGTAACCCCTGGTGGAATTTGGCCCATTAACGAACTCAACTGAGGCATTCGGTAACTGAACCCACACTGAAAATTTCAGGTCTCTAGGTTGTTCCGTTTGAGAGTTATCGTGCTTACGGCCGGACGGACGGACGGACAGACTAAAATTTTCCGACGGATTTGTCATCAGTGAGTCGAACATAGTCGATTGAGACCATTTTTGGCTCAAAATTTGAAAAATACAGACATCGTGACGAAATGATATAGCCCTCGTGTAAGTAGTACGAGCGCTCAAAAAAACACGAATACAAAATTTACAGGTGGATTATTTTATACATAGGTGTTCTTGCCTTAAATTTTGGTTAACGCAGCGCAAATCAAGAGTTTTCGTGGTATCCCAAAATAAAACAAGGTTAGGTTAGGTTCGGTTAGGTTCTTTATGTGTAGCTTGCATCGTCAATTTGGTTTACAAGGTTACTATTTCTTGGTTTAGTGTTATTTAAATCGTCTCATTTTCAAGCCGAGGAAATCTACCGCTGAACGCAATTTAAGTGTCACCCGGTGATATTCTTGACGGTTGACATGAATATATAACCTCTCAATTCTCAAAACATTCGTTATTTGTTTGATGCCGTTGTTTTAGTCGAAATATATTTACATTTAGAGAATACTATTCTGAATTATAAGGAATGATGATAATAACCCCGAGTATGACAGATTCGACATAGTTGGTGCATATTCATATAAAGATGGATATTTCACGGATTGGATTTTCTGCATCTTATGTGATTTTTAAACATATCTATAACTCATTACAATTGACTCTTTCATAATTTTTTGTTTTTTTTTACTACAACATACTTCACTTTCGGTTCATTTTGTGTATTATACAGGGTGTTTTTCAATGTGAGTCTTTTTTTTTTGAGAGGTGCTAGAACTCATCAAAAGAGGTCATTTCGCCGGAAGTTGATCATATAAAATATTCAATTTGAAAAAGGGCAAAAAATCTTGGGCATCAATATCTGAATACGACTCTGGATCATGTTATCTCTGTTAAGAGCCATATATTTATTCGAACTATTATTCAACTTCATCAATAACAAATTCGAGAAAACCACTCAAGAGCTTTTCTGCGCTTGTTGAAATTCGTCGCCAGTGCGGTCAGCAATCCAGGCATTGGATCCAAAAAAGGCTACTTGGCTTCAAGTCTCATCAAATTCAACCCCGGTTCCTGAAAGATTGACCAGACCATATTTCAATTGACACAACTTTCAACTTAGATGAGATGACATTGTAGCGGAAGTATAGAACCACAGATCATGAAATTTACCACAGATTCCGTGAACCAAACCGGCTATCAGTGTGACAGATAATGTCATTTCATAAAATCGACACTTCAAGCGATGCAATCACAGAATCATATGAAATATATAAAGTTTCTCAACACCAGATCAGAGAAACTCCATTGCCCTTCCACCAACAGCTGTACAGGAATTTTATATAATCCCATATGCGGATACCCCATATGTAGCCTCCAAATTTCCATCAGGATGTGGCGCATAGTTTAGTAGATAATGAAATTTTGAAAAATTTTTCTTCCAGTAATACGATCCTCAAGAAATTGTACATGAATTGTCGTGTTATTTTGCACTTTCAATTTGATCGAGCAGGTTGTTTTCTAATCATTGTGGAAATTGTGGAACTCTTCGGCGGATTTTGACTGTCACCGAACTTGACTGGCACATTCAAACCTCGAACTTTTACAGAAAATTTGAAAAATGTAGGCCTCTTCTTTCGAAAGTTATCGTGTTTACGGATGAACGGACGGAAAAAATAAGCACACAAAAGAAATGGCTGAATGCCAAGGGGACATAGATAAAACGATTGTTCAGAGGAACACCTATTGGTAAAAAATTTTTGAGGGTCGTATTTACACAAAAGTAGTTTGTATTTTTGAGCGCTCGTAGGTACATACTACTTACACGAGGGCTATATCATTTCGCCACGAAGTCTGTATTTTTCGAATTTTGAGCTGAAAATGGTCTCAATCGACATAATTCGACTCACTGATGGCGAATCCGTCGAACAATTTCAGTCTGTCCATCCGTCCGTCCGTCCGTATACACGATAACTCTCGAACGGAACGACCCAAAAACTTTGAATTGAATTTGTATTGATTCGAACCTACCCTGAAAGGTTCGAATCTCGACTGCTATGGTTGAATTCGTTATTGGGCAAAATTTGACCAGGGGTTCCGTAAATATGGACGTTCGGAATTGGGTTCTCCTGATTACTTCGGAACTACTGATTCGGTTGAGGTGAAATTTTGCACTGGATGGATAAAAACGTGTTCAAGCTAAATGCAAAATTTTGTCTAGATCGCATGACCAGAACCATAGAAACCATAGAAAATTATAACTTTGTAATGGAAAGGCCTAGGGACTTGAAATATTCAGGATAGGTGTGGATCTCGAATGTCACGGTCACGGTCATCAATGAGCAAAATTAGACTAGGGGTTCCGTAAATATGGCCGTTTGAAATTCAGTTTTCTTGATAATTTCAAAACTATAGATTTGATCGTGACGAAATTTTGTATTTAAATTGAGAATGATATATTCGAGCTAAATTTTTTCCAGATCGCATGATCAGAACCATAGAAAATCATAACTTTCGAACGGAAAGGCCTAGGGACTTGAAATTTTCAGGATAGGTTCGGATCGCGAATTTCGCCGATCTTTTTCATCAATGAGCAAAATTAGACTAGGGATTCCGTAAATATAGCCGTTCAAACTATATTTTTCCTGATAATTTCGAAAATACCTATTGGATTGAAATGAAATTTCGCACATATATGAAGAATAATGTGTTCAAACTACTTGAGAAATTTTGTCCAGATCGCATTACCAAGACCATATATACCGTAGAAAATTCTAGCGAATTATCGAAGAAAAAATGACCACCAAAGCACTGACGTGAAGTCTGAATTTTCGCGTAAGTTTGAAATTTTCTTTGACAGCTGTCAAAACCTTTTTAATTGGTTTCTAAAACTGGAGAATGTGAATATACCAACAAGGTGCATGTACGAGCGCTCAAAGGCTCCTGCCTCCACGGCAGTGCTTTTCGTAATTTTTACTGATTTTATCGCTAAACAAATTGATGGATGAAAACTTTTTCCCCAATTCTATTCATTCGGGCTTTTTCACTTTGCAGTTGAAATAGTTTCTACTCCTACACTTCGTGATCTTCTTATCTCAGTCGTATTGTATTTGAAAAATTCATTCCCCTTTAATCTCTGATCTTTTTACCTGTGTCATTGGATTAAAATATTCCCGATTCTTCCTCTTTCATTTTCCCATATAATTGAATTGTTGCTATAACTTTGTCCCTCTGTCATAGGAGTACCTGAGGTAGTTTTTTCAATTCTTCCCCTTTTGGAATATCTGGGCATTTCCTACAATAGTGTACACTTTAAGTTTCATCTTGAACAATCTTGAAAATTTGTTAGAACCTTGGCTCGATTTCATCTACTGTGGATGTCCAAATGTTTGTGACTCAACCAGAAGGAGAATTCGTTTATAAATGTTTAGTGCGCATAGATATATTTCATTTTATCCAACCTTCCAGCCTTTTTCTCTCTGTTATCCAAAGAAGTGGAAGAAATTATCATACTCAAAGGCCCAAAAAGGCACGTAAAGAAGTTATCTCATACAATTCCCTCAGAAATAACACACACTTCCCACAGAGGGGCGAACCGCGAAACGGCACGAAAACCCCAAAACGCCAAAACCCCCCCGACGTCCCAAAGAAGTCTCGATGAGAAGCGGCAAAACAGCGGCGCGCAGAAACGGGTTGAATAACTATTCCCATGCGTCCTTTCAGATTACGCCTGGAAACTCGGCAGAACAAGGACGAGAGATCCTGGAAATGAAAAGACATCAGAGTTGGCGTGTCGAAATCCGGACGACAAGGAAGGCAGCGACTCCAGGGGGAGGAAGGCAGTCCCTGAGCTGGAAGATTTCGGGGTATAGAGAGATAACGGAGATGGCGGAAATATGGTGGTCATGGGGATGGCGACAGGGCAGGATTCAGGTGAATTAATTTTATTTGCATTTACCTATGTGATCGAAAACTGGATGAAAACCTCTTGAAATATAAAAAACTATTGGAATGACTTCTGAGTTAGTTAGTACGGCAATCGAAGAATATGTTACGAGGTTTTCTCCGCCATTCTGGCACGACCCTGGAAATTTGGAAAGAACTAAAGAAAATTCACCTTTAATCTCTCGGGCGCCAGGTATCTTTTTAAAAATGGAAAAATATAGCAAAACCACCAGGGCAGCTGCAAAGTAGGAGACAGAGTTCGGTTTATTTGAGGTGGTAATAAGGAATATTTCACTTATGAATTTATTCGATGAATCCCTTACAGTCATCACATACAGCGGGACATACAT
Organism: Aphidecta obliterata; assembly: GCA_963966015.1. Classification (NCBI taxonomy): domain Eukaryota; kingdom Metazoa; phylum Arthropoda; class Insecta; order Coleoptera; family Coccinellidae; genus Aphidecta; species Aphidecta obliterata. Next base: position 12,465,752 of record OZ014435.1, on the reverse strand, counting down.
TTAACAGAAAGAAAATTGAAAGTATAAAATTAACTAAAAATATATTGATTCAAATACAAGGAAAGCGGTTTCTATACCTTATTCTGAATTCACACACTAATTATGATCGTGGCGGTTGCACAACAGAAATTCACTAGTAATTACTAGCTCGATTCACTCGGTTTCAACCCAATTCCTCCATTCTGAATTTTATAATCCCTCGCGGAAGAGTGCGGCACCTGTTTTTGAAATTTAGTGCGCTGATTGAAAAAAACTCGAGAATACGACCGAGCCGTTGTTTTTTCGGTTACGGATCTACAGGCGCTCTGAACAGACCTTTGAATGGAATTTGAAGAGAAATCAAACTTCATTACAAATATGGTTTATGTGAAATTTCGCGAACTTTTCCGAATGATTTTAGTGATTTTTTTGTTCATCCGTCAAATGAACGAACATGCGCAATTCCATAAAAAGGTAATGGGACTCACTCTTCCTCAATGCAAGGTTGCCAGGTGTATGGGAAATACGGAAATCCCAGGAATTTTAAAAATGACCTCCGCAAAAAATCGATGTTTTTGAGCGCTCGTACTTCTTACACGAGGGCTATATCATTTCGTCACGATGTCTGTATTTTTCGAATTTTGAGCCGAAAATGGTCTCAATCGACTATGTTCGACTCACTGATGACGAATCCGTCGGAAAATTCGAGTCTGTCCGTCCGGCCGTCCGTCCGTAAGCACGATAACTCTCGAACGGATCAACCTAGAGACTTGAAATCTTCAGTGTAGGTTCAGATCCCACATGCCTCGGATGTGTTCGTTAATGGGCAGAATTCCACGAGGGGTTCCGTAAATATGGCCGTTCAAAAGTTTGTTCTCCTGATTACTTCAAAACTACAGATTCGATCGAGATGAAACTTTGCACTCAAATGGAGAATGAGGTGTTCAAGCTACATGTGAAATTTTGTCCAGATCGCATGACCAGAACTATGAAAACCATAGAAAATTGTAACTTTTGAACGGAAACGCCTAGGGACTTGAAATTTTCAGGATAGGTGAGGTTCTGGAATGTCGTGATGACGTTCATCTATGAGCGAAATTATTCCAGGGGTTCCGTAAATATGGTCGTTTGAAATTTAGTTTTCTTGATAATTTCAAAACTACAGATTCGATCGTCACGAAATTTTGTATTTAAATGAAGAATGATATATTCAAGCTACATTTCTCCAGATCACATGACCAGAACCATAGAAACTATAGAAAATTGTAACTTCTGAACGGAAAGGCCTAGGAACTTGAAATTTTCAGGGGGGGTTTGAATTGCGAATATCGCAGTCACGTTCATCAATGAGAAAAATTAGACTAGGGGCTGTTCAAAATATTTTTTTCCTGATAGTTTCGAAACTACTGATCGGATTGGAATGAAATTTGCACCTAGCTGAGGAATAATGTATTCAAACTACGTGCAAAATTTTGTCCAGATCGCATCACCAAGACCATAGATACCGTAGAAAATTCTAGCGAATTATCGAAAAAAAATTGATCAGCTGAAGCACTGACATGAAGTCTGGTGTTTCAGTTTCAGAATATTTTTGACAGCTTTCGAAAATTCCTTCAATTGATTTCTTAAACTGGAAAATGCGAATCCACCTACAAGGTGCATGTACGAGCGCTCAAAAGCTCCTGCCTTCACGGCAGTGCTTTTCGTAATTTTTCAAAGTGGGGTCATTTTATTCCAAAACGTTTTTAGTTGACTTGTGTTACAAGTTTCATCCTGACCACCCGTTGTTTCATTTTATAATGAAATGTTCTAAATTTCACAAATTGTTCCACTTTTGGCGGGCTTCATATTCATGGCGTGGAGCTTGGCAAAAAACGCACATATGCCAAACAGCTGTTGTTAGATAGGATCAAAAGATGGTTCACATATACCTGACTTTCTTCAGAAGAAAAGAACAGGGTGGGCCACCATCTAGCGACAAAGGAGTATCCAGGATGACATAAAGCTCAATTCTTCCATAACCTCCACGTATTCGGATAACCAACCCCTCCCCACCTTTCCTCTCGACCATCGCGATCTAATCCCTTTTGTGATCCCAGTAGTCACCAGTGGGCCGAGGGTGGTGCAAATCGGAGTGCACCCCTGGCCCGAAGGCATCGCAACGTTTGGTCCTGCCTGCCGGATCGGCTGCAAAAGAGTAAGAATGCGCAAGGGCTCAGAGTGCGCGGGAAAACAGGGCGTGAAAGCGATCGATCGAGCATCAGGAGGGCTTTGATAGCAAGCCGGCGGTTCCCCTTGCCAGGCAACGTAGCAACCATCATGTCACCGCTGATATCACAGCCGCCTCTGCGAGAGTCGACATCGCTTCTGTCAACAAGATGCGCGACGTGCTGAAAAGTGCGGAAGAAACCCTGGAAGATGAACGATCCGTCCGGAGTGCCTCCAGGTATGATTACTCTTTGACAAATAAGGTTTTAATTGCTTCTGAATAATGTCGGACATTAATCCGGTTTTGATAAACCGGGATTAGGGTGGCGAATGTTTTCGCGTTCGTGTCGGCGGATCTTGCCGTTTATGGGACGCCGCCATCGATTTTTCGCGACGCTGTTTGTTAACCTTTAATGGCGGGTTTGTTTGGAGTTTTAATTCCCCCTGATTTGATGGCTCGGATGTTCCAATCTGTGTCGCTGAGTGTTGGATCATTTATCTTATGTCGTTTGTCTGTCTCATCTTGTTTTTTCTTCTGTTATCGCGAAATTAACTGCTCTTTTGGGATTTGATCTGTACCTACACTGTTTTTCTTATGTTTCCTCCACCTTTTTCGTCGCTTTTTCCATTTTCGTTAATGAGCTTGTACCTTATGATTTTTTTCTCATTATTATTGTTTTTCATTCATTCCACTTATTTACTTGAAATTTGTTTCGTCATTTTGAATTTTTCCGTATTTCTCTCTAATAATCACTTTGTTTTCATTCTTTCTTCGATTCCTTTCCTCGGCCAATCAGTTCTAGCAATTGTGAAGAAAAATAAATAAACTGGAACCCTTCTTGAAGATTTAATGAAATTCGAACAACACGCCACATATCCATTAAACGTTTCAAATGGACACCCTTCGCAGAGAAATCGTTTCGAGTAATCATCTAGAATTGAAATTTTCAATAAATCTTCGTGCAGTCAGAAAAAATCCATGCAGTTGGGAATAAAAATACGGATAATGAATAATAAAGTGATTGAATGGAGGTAAATCATGGAGTGAAATGAAATTTCAACGGCTGAAATAATATATGCGAAACTGCTGTAGGTAATTATAAAAATACTTATGTTAAGATTATCTGGGTGTTTACCGAGCGTTCAATGGAATCAAAGAAGAAGATTGTTTCTATATTTTGGTTCCAAATCAAACTAGATTAGGAACTGAAGTAATATGTAAATGAAGCAGAGTATGAAAGTATGACGAATTGATTCATCCCCTATAATGTGAAAACGCTGAAAATTTCGAACGAAGGTTGGTTTGCGCGCTTGTTGCAAATTTTCGGTAAAATTCAATTCTTTTCGGCCGTCCCTACGTAAACACGATAACTTTCGGAAGAAGAGGGCTAGAATGTGCCGGTTATACTAGTAAAAAGGCAAAATCCGCCGAAGGATATCGTTTATATAGCCATGTTAAAAATTTTCTTCTTAATAATTCAAAAAATACCGATCTGATCGTATTGAAACTTTGTACTCAGTTTTAGAATATTGAAGCAAAGGTTCACTTGAATTTTAGAGAAACCTTTTAAAAAATTAGATATCTCAGAAACTATTCATTAAACCCTGCTGAAATTGTCTACTTTATAAGGCACGAATAAAATCAGATATGTAGAAATCCAGCTTTTTAGCTGTTCCACGTGAAGAGGAAATTGAGTTTTTCTGATATGGTGTTGAGAAATTTGATATGATACCTTCACTTGAAGTGTATACAATGAAATGACATTCTTTGTCACACTGGCATCTGGTTTGGTTCAGAGAATCTGTTTTTCAGAATTTGTGAAATTTGTCAAAATCTGACATTTCGAATTTCGGATAACAATATTGTGGAATATACCGATCAAAAGGTGGAAACTTGGTGTCTACGATCAATATCAAATACGTATTACATATTTCGATAATCGGAGAGCATTTCCTTGCATTTTCGATAATCTCGAAGTGGAGGATCGGGCGAAGAATGTATTAGTGCTTCTAAAGTTTTTTCACATCATTTTATTTTATCCATTCCACAAATTTCACCGAATATCCAAAAATTAAATAAATCACAAACTATTGGCAACAATTAATTGTGTAATCAACAGACGTTACGAATCTCATAATTTTTCAACAATATTTTTTATTTAAATTGATCCTATATTATTGTGTTCGAGAACAACTTTGTAGGATGTACGTATTTTTCCAATTTTGCGATTGCAAATTAGCCAAAAAGAGGTTAACTGAATTCTCTCAATTGTTTTTCCGCGAATTCCGAAGTTTTTTTCATTATTGGAAATAATTAATCGAAAATGAGACGATTTGCCAAAAAGGAGTATATTATTTAACGAGCGGTAATGTAGGTCATAACTAACACAGATGAAGTTTGCAGCACGAGCCGAAGGCGAGTGCTGTAATTCATCGAGGAAGTTATGACCATTACCGCAAGTTGAATTCTATACTTTATCTACGATCTACGACTATAAAAATAAATACTAATACAAGTACAGAGAAATGACTTTATTTACAAATCCCAATAGTTACCTATAACAATGCATTATTTATGTTGATTGTACTTCTTAGCATGGAGTAGAAAGTCCATAGGAGCGATGCTTTATATTTATTGCTAAGTCCACTAAAATATGCTAAAAGAACATTCTCTGTAAACGATGACTAAATATTCAAATTGCTACACCAGCCTTGAAATTTGTTGTATGCACCTCTTTATTTGTTTTGGGATTTTCTGTATGGTAACATTGGCTGATTGTCTTATTTCTGAAGATGAACATAATAATTCATCGACACTATCTGAATTCATCTTTTTCAGCAAAACATTTACAAAAATTTGAGAAAAAGTCAAAATTATTCAATTGACCTCCCCTCAATACCAATAATGGACTGTTCCCTTTTGGCCAGTCGGCTCGTTCAGAAGCACAGAGACAGGGAGTTATAGCAATGAGTCATCATAACTCACGGTGTTTGTTTGCAGATACTATTAATTGCTCAGAAGTAGTTCAATAATACATATATAACTCAATAGGAGTTGATAAAAGTATTTTCATTATTTGTATATCAAAAGAAAATCTGCATATTTTATTATTAATGCTTTGGAATTGCATTCGATTCTGTTATCTTTTTCGGGTACCTAGTTTAATATTTTCTTAAATATTTCAACATTACATGGATCTGAAGAGAAGTCATTTTATGTTACGAAGCAGAAAATTGGTTGCACCTATTGAGTATCCCGAAGCTCTACCGTCACCCCTAAATTACTCTCTCTAATTCAAACAAAATTCCCAAAAAATTCATATATCATTCAATAGCAATAAACAATTATTCAGTTTTATTCGAATATTCTGAAAGACTAGCAGTTTTTCATTTTATCTCTATAACAGGCGATGTATGTGAATTGAAGAACACTCAAATGATAAAATTAAATTCGGTTTATCAGGATTGAGAAAATGCCCCTTGCTATCATTCAAGAGTAGGAATGATTTATTCACAATATTCGATAAAACTATGGATTGGAGAAAAACTGTAAATTTTTGTATTCGGGTTCAACAAGACTACCTGAAAAAATTCTAATTTCATTAAGTTTTTTTATCTTTCACGGTTGTATTCCAAAATCTCTCCAAAAAACTTCGTATTGAGTCTCGTGTACATTTTACTGAATATTTTTACAACATTTCCACTGCTGCTGATAAAATTTGAAGGTGAATATAAAAATTGGGACATCCTGTTTTGATTCATGCCATCTATTCGAGCAAACTACGCAAAGGTTCCCGCCACCCTTAAAAAATCTTCAACAAAAGCATCAAAAGCTCCTATAGAAAACTCAACACAATCCCCGAAGTTAAGGCTCAGTCACACGACCCATCTTTTCATCCCACAAATACGGCACCGAACGTGCCTGGAATAGGCGGGAACTACTGAAATAATTAAAACCTTCGTGAGGATTAATTACGCAGCTTCCTTAAATCAATTTCAGTCTCGAGCGGACTACAATTCAATTATAGCATTTCTTTTCGTACTGCAGACCTGCCGACATGATACCATACATCGGTCATTTCGAGAAAAACTTCGTCTGATGTTGGTCGATCAACAGGCAGGTCACGAATCTCGACGTGGCCAAGGGTGGCATGTTTCTTTTGTCGAGTCGCGAGAGCTTTCGTGTTTTTAAATGTTTCGAGTTATGGGAATTTTGGGGTCTTTGCCATTTTTCGACAGCTACCTCAATTTTCCATTCTTTGTGAATAGAGGAATATATGAGAGAGTTTAATTCGTCCTCTCTTTTTCGAGGATAATATGCATTTAGGTAATCTGCCAATCGGAAACTCTTAGAATTCATTGAATTTATGAATGAAATTTATTTTTACATACAAGGGAGACTCAAAAAACCTCTTTCATTTCATTTCAGTATGGGTGAAAATTATATATTAGAGATAGTCTTCCTCCATTCGAGTCACATCTGTCAAGAACAACGAAATCTATATATCGTTGGAAAACGTAAATTTTGGAAATTCTGGGAATTGCTGTAACTTCCATACACGTGGCAACGTCACAATTTTTTCAGATAATAGTATATTATTCAACGAGCGTTAATGTAGGTCGTAACTCACGCAGATGAAGTTCGCAGCGCGAGCCGAAGGCAACACATTCATTCAGTGACATATACACTTTGGCTTCAATAATCTACAAATGTAAAACCTAGATTAGAAAAATAAATGTTGATTATTCGAGGTAAGTAACTGGAAATTGAAAGGAAAAATTTGCTTTAATTCATCAAGTGAGTTATGACCATTACCGCAAGTTGAATACTATTCTTTATATAGAACTATAACAATAAATTCTAGGATACAAGTACAGAGAAAGAACTTAATTTACAAATGTCAATAGTTACCTATAACAATGCATTATATATGCTGATTGTGCTTCTTAGCATGGAGTATAAAGTCCATAGGAGCGATGCTTTATATTTAGTGCTAAGTTCACTGAAATATGACAGAAGAACATTCTCTGTAAATGATGACTTGATATTTTCACAGTTACACCAATCTTGAAAATTGTTGTATACACCTTTATATTATTTGTTTTCGGAGTTTTCGGCAATAAATTCTGTATTGTAACATTGGCTGATTGTCTTATTTCTGAAGTTGTACATAATAATTCATCTTCAATATCTGAATTCATCTTCTTCAGCTAAACATTCACAATAATAATTAGGTATTAACCTAATTTGAGAAAACGTCAAAATTATTCAAGTGACCTCCCCTCAATACCAATAATTGACTGTTTCCTTTCGGCTAATCGGCTTGTTCAGAAGCACAAAGACAGGGAGTTATAGTAGTGAGTTATTATAACTCACGTTGTTTGTTCACAGATACTATTAATTGCTCAAAAGTTCTTCAATAATGAATATATAATTCAATAGGAGTAGATAAAATATAATTATCGATCTTGGGAAAGAAGAGGATAGGGATCTTCATCTCTGAGCATGCTATTATCATAGTGAAACAATTTTAGTGGTATTTTAAAACCGGATTTAATAAGATATCATGTGATTTAGTCTATCTCTTAAAATATTTCTTCATCAAATTGAAGTCGCTCGAGTCGATATCAACATTCTATTCTCTAAGAATGTTCAACATCCTTCGCCAAGGACCAGAACTCAATCCCAAACTCAAAACTCGTAAAAAAATCAATACAACTCAGCACCGTCGGCCCTTTCGTTTCGACCCCCTCGTTTTCCTTGTGATTTAACCGTTCGAACCCCGGCACGAAATTACTGACAAAATATGCGGGGCATCAATGAACGTGATGAAATCGAGTAGGCAACGAACAGGATGTCACCGTTTTTCCCCCATTTCGAAACGATTGCAATAAGCGGGAACGTGTCCCCCTCTCCCCTTCCCCCCGCACGTTGACGGGATACGTCGATAGGAATAGGCGAGGGTCTCCCATCTCGTGTCGGTGTTGCCACATCTGGGATTCGTTTGCAGGATGGCCGATGAGGGATGAAAAGGTATGAGGACTTGAGATGCAAATTTTGCACCAAAAGATTCTCAAGCAATATCTCATATTGATAGCCGAATATCGGCATATTCTGTACCGAATTCGAGGTTAGATATGTTGTTGGCCAGAAATTTCTTTGCAGTAAGAAATATAACACAACATGCGCAACAGATATAGAAAATTTCACCGCAAAATTTGCTCGAATTTAACGGAGAAGCTCTTGTTTCCTGCCTCCCATAATTAGGACAACCAACTTCCCAGCCTGTTCTCCACTTTTCGACCCTTCTAATCCCTGTGGCCATTAAATTACTAGGTGGATCTAGTGGAGATCACTTCCATGCACAACCCTTCAGTGATTAACTCCTGAACTTCGAGCCGAGCTTAATAGTGTGGCTTCGTGAGCTTAAATAAGCTTGAACAGAAATAACGATTATGTGTTTCGAGAGGGAAGTGAGGAATATTTCGTTTTCTCACCTCGAAGTTGGATTCCAGAAGATTTTATGAATAAAACTAACAAACGAAAAAACTTATGAAACAAATGAATTATTATCTAATTCTTGATTTCCAAGAAAATGGTTTATTATTTTTTTTTTCATTTTCAGATTCAGGATGGTTTATTCAACTGGAATCTTGGGAAATTGATCCAAGATTTAATACTCTGACTGAGGTGGAACTGAACTGTTGAAGCAAATTCGAAGACCTTGGTGTAGGTATAAAAATATAATCAATCACAATTATTTTCTGATTCAATAGACCACTTAAAGCAGGAATCTAACCGAAAGTTTTGTCGACACCTTTATTCTTATCATTAGAAGTTGAAGATTTGAGACTTCTGTCTCAAACTGTAGCTCCCCATCAAGTTTCAGAGTTCCAAATGAAATACAGTTAGAATCCATAAGAAACTTTTTGCAGATTCTCAAACGAGATTTTCAAGCCCACCCCTGAAAATCTTACATTTCACGTTAGGGGTTCCTAGAGTCTAGATTTTCCGAAATATCTCTTGTACTGAAGGCAACCCATGAAACAGTCCTTTATATCCGGAGTTGCCTAAGTTGTCACATGACATTCCGAATGTTATCACTCACGAACGATTAGAGTAATATCATACGACCGCTGTTTTCAAATTTCATGATTCTTTATGAAACTATTTTCCTACAAAAGTTTTATTTTTCATCAGTTCCCTAGTTTTTTTGCTCTTGTAATTTCTGGATTGAATTTTCGTAAAAGAATAAATGCCGCGTAGCAACTGATTTTTGTACCAAATTAAATGCGATAGCTCTTATAGTTATAGTTAGATTCTTCTTCACGAACGAAAAGAAGAAGAAGAAGAAGAATTGGGAATAATAAACCAAAATGGAGTCAAAAAGTCTGTCATCCAGAGCTTTTCTCGGGAACTCCAAGGGTGAATTGCATGAAAGTTTGTACCTAGACCTAAATTAGTTCTTCAAGGTTCAAAAATCCGATCCATGAATTTTGATGGCAAAAAATCGAAAGACGCTACATTAAATAGCTGACTGTATCAGGTTAAATCCCTCGTGGGGTCATAACTCGAAAGCCTGGAACACGATCTGACAACGCAGCAGATCGTGATCAATACGTAGCACTGGATCTTGGGTTTTAGAATTTTATAACAATGTTTTTGAAACAGTTCTTTAAGATGAAATACCTCGAAAAATGTAGCATAACGCTCTATTTAGTCAATAAAATAAAATAAAGATTCGAAGTCTGAGAATATTCCCAAAATAGTTTTCGAATGAAAGAAACTTTGTTATGTTATTTCCATATGTGTTTTAAATTTTTTTGTCACTAAGAATCACGAGCAGGTGTAGGGCTTTTTCTTCCCATAAAAGTAATAAAAGATATCATGAAATTTTCGAACGAGACATGTATGTAAGTATTCCAGAAATGAATCGGAAAATTCGGTCGAACATGTTCAATTATAAATTTTTCAGAATAATAGTATATTATTTAACAAGCGGTAATGTAGGTCATAACTCGAGCAGATGAAGTTTGCAGCGCGAGCCGAAGGCGAGTGCTGTAATTCATCAAGTGAGTTATGACCATTACTGCATGTTGAATAACTGCTATACTTTATCTACGACGATAACAATAAAAACTAAGATACAAGTACAGAGAAAGAACTTTATTCACAAATCTTAATAGATACCTATAACAATGCATTATTTATGTTGAGTGTACTTCTTAGCATGGAGTAGAAAGTCCCTAGGGGCGATGATTCATATTTAGTGCTAAGTTTACTAAAATATGCCAAAAGAACATTCTCCGTCAACGATGCCTTAATATTCTTACTGCTACACCAATCTTGAAAATTGTTGTATACATCTTTATATTTGTTTTTTGATTTTTCGGGCTATAAATTCAGTATGGTAACATTGGCTGATTGTTTCATTTCCGAAAATGTACATATTAATTCATCTGAATTCATCTTTTTCAGCAAAACATTCACAATAATAATTAGGTATCAACTTAATTTGAGAAAACGTCAAAATTATTCAAGTGACATAACTCCCCTCAATACCAATGATGCACAGTTGCCTTTCGGCCGATCGGCTTGTACAGCGCACACAGAGTTATAGTAGTGAGTTATTATAACTCACGTTGTTTGTTTACAGAAATTACAGATACTACTAATTGCTCAAAAGTAGTTGAATAATGAAATATTATAATACAATAGGAGTAGATAAACTCAATAAACTCATCAACTTTATTAAATAAACAATACATTCTCAAACACAACATTTTCAAACATTACCCTATTGATCGAATGATTATTCAATATTACAAACAAACCACAATTTTGAATGGCAGAAATTATTTGCCAAGTAATATCCACTATTTCTGAGCCCTTCATATTCTGAAACGGTATAATTTCTCTTGACTTTCTTAAAGCCCAACAAATCATAAGATAAATTGATAGCGGAACCAGTTATAGTTCAAAAAAAATAAAGTGAACCAAAACAAAAAACACGATGTATGCACCATTTGCAATATTAAATGACATAACCAAACACGGTTCACGTTTTACACGTTTACTTATTATGGATCGTTCCGGATTCTGTCGAATTTCACGGCCTTCGAGTGACGTTGCATTTCTGTCGTGTTTCTGATTTTCATCGAAAGAATCTGTGGTTACCAAACCACAAAACCGTTGTAGTTCTCCAAAGGCTTTTTCTCGACATCTTTGGTAATTAAATCGAACCGGGAAATCATCTGCTTCCTGTATTTAAAGTTACAGTTTATGCCATGAATAGAATGACACAAATAACCTTCAAAAAGATAATGCAACTAACGGATGGTACTTAACTGATATTGAGCGCTCGTACTACTTACACGAGGGCTATATCATTTCGTCACGATGTCTGTACTTTTTCGAATTTTGAGTCGATAATGGTCTCAATCGACTATGTTCGACTCACTGATGACGAATCCGTCGGAAAATTCGAGTCTGTCCGTCCGGCCGTATACACGATAACTCTCGAACGGAATGTCCTAGAAACTTGAAATTTTCAGGGTAGTTTGGAATGTCGAATGCCGGGGTTAAGTTTGTTATTGGGCAAAATTCGCCGAGGGGTTCCGTACATTTGGCCGCTCGAAATTTTGTTTTCCTGATTACTTTGAAACTAAAGATTCGATCGAGGTGAAATTTGGTCCAGCTCGCATGACCAGAACCATAGAAACCATAGAAAACTATAACTTTGTAATGGAAAGGCCTAGGGACTTGAAATTTCCAGGATAGGTTTGGATGTTTAATGTTGTGGTCACTTTCGTCAATGAGCAGAATTAGACTAGGGGTTCCGCAATATGGCCGTTTGAAATTCAGTTTTCTTGATAATTTCAAAACTATGGATTTGATCGTGACGAAATTCAGTACTTATTAAAATTGAGAATGATATATTGGAGCTGAATTTTTTCAGATCGCATGATCAGAACCATAGAAACCATAGAAAATCTCAACTTTCGAACGGAAAGGCCTAGGAACTTGAAATTTTCAGGATAGGTTTGGATCGCGAATTTCGCAGTCACGTTCATCAATGAGCAAAATTAGATCAGGGGTTCAGTAAATATAGCCGTTCAAACAATTTTTTTCCTGATAATTTCGAAACTACTCATTGAATTGGAATGAAATTTCGCACATAGATAAAGAATAATGTATTCAAACTACGTGAGAAATTTTGTCCAGATCGCATTACCAAGACCATAGATAATGTAGAAAATTCTAGCGAATTATCGAAAAAAAAATTGGTCACTGACTTGAAGTCTGGATTTTCGCCTTAGTTTGAAATTTTCTTTGACAGCTGTCAAAATCTTTCCAATTGGTTACTAAAACTGGAGAATGCGAATCTACCTAGAAGGTGGATAAACGAGCACTCAAAAGCTCCTGACTGCACGGCAGTGCTTTTCTAAAAATTTTTTTCGGAATGGAATAATCTTCTATCATAGTAACTGAACAAAGCTCTGTATGTCGAAAATTAAATCCTCCAAACACTCTAACATAAATCGATATACTATTTCAACCCTCTGAAAGGTAACATTTGTGATCTGCAGGAAAAACTGAAGCCGATCTCGTGACGAGGTCTGCCAGCAGTTCAAGGTTATCAGATAACACTCCACCCTTCGGGTCAATTTTGTCCATATCATGCTGAGTTTTGGTTTACGACGTCGCACACTGTGTTTGCAGCCAATTTATGGTACGAAATTTAACGGCATTCCACGCCTGAGCACCCTAGCGTGACGATCTGGGAACAGGCAAGATACTATCTCTTAATTAAGTCAAATTGGGGCTCGAGTGTAAACACTGCCTGCTAATATAGTTAATTAAGGCGCAGAAGGCGTTGTACATTCGCAGATTTCTCTTGAGGAGGTTGATTATAGTCCTACATCCGCACAGTTAACTGCCGACTCCTTGATTTGCCTTATAGATATATTATGCGCAAAAGTTCATCATTTCAGACCATGAAGAAACTCTTGAATAACCTATAATATTCGATATTATCATTAATTAAAATCCCTCACAAGGGGTAAAAATCGTGCTTGGTGATGTTCTAAACATATTTTTTTTCCAGAAGGTGACAACACTATCCACGACCAAACCAGACGATATCGTCATAAATGAACGAAACAACGCATCGCTTCACGTTAATGCTCTACATCTACCCTGTAGATCCGAATTTGTTTGAATTTAAGCGACAAATTCGGTTCTAGAGAGGTTTGTGTGGTGCATACAAAGCAACGTGACTTGAGTTACTGCTTTTCTTCGAAGAAGCGAAGGAAACAAGATGACAGAACTGTTGTAATATACGAATATACGATGTGAAAAATACAGAAACAATATATGATCGAATTTTACCATGAATTCATAAAACCCCACAAAACGGTCAAAAAATTGTTGAATTGAAGATATGAATGAGGAATATTGAAATAATATGATTATGATAACGTACATACAATTACCGATTCAAATAAATTGTCCTTTAGTGATGTAGATTTGGCTGAAGGCCCTGAAGTAGTAATTATACAAAATCTATATTATTTTCTTTCGAGGGACTTATCTCGACTTGAAGATCTCTTATATGACCAATATATGGTCCAAATAAATAAAATCCTTAGGGATTGCAACAGGGCCCTTTCCGGACAATCCTAACGACAGTCTTTTAGGAATGTTTTCCTGAAATACACTCCGTTATTAAAATTTCAAATCTCTCCCTATGTATTTACACTAATAATTATTCAAAAATTATATACCCTTGGACAAAACGTGTCCAGATGATGATTTAGATGCAATTCATGTCAATCAATCAATCAATGTGATTCAATGATTTTCCCAAAAATTGAATCACAAAACTGTTAAATGCTCAGAAAGACAGGTTTGCGAATTCTTTTTCCCATGTGTTATTTCATTGCAATCAAGTGTGAACAATTTTTCAAACGAAACTGAAATCAGCATTTCCACTTTACGATTGGAATATCGAGGTACATTCCCTAAATATCCTTTGAATAATAATTAGTTGTGCCTAAAATCTTAATGTGGAAAGGGTTTATTGTCCATATAATCACATAGTATTAAAAACAGAGAGAATTCATGGGGGGTTGGTGAAGTTGGTGCTTCCTGAGATAGGGGTGGAGAATAGAGGTTTTATAAAATAAAATAATAATTGAGATATTTTGGCCTTGGCTTGAATGAAAATCATTTACTTTGAATTAAAATTTTTCTAATATCAATAATATAAATGTGGTACTCATAAAGACACTCAACAATACTCAATTGCTGTTTTGGTAAAGAAGAGCAATTCTTAACTTAAAACATAATTCCAAAGCAAAATCATCCTAGTGATTCGCTTCATACGATTTCCAGACTGACAAATATTATCTTATTGACATTACTTGAGAATATACAGGTGGCCAAAAAAAAACTTGATACGTAGGTTTGAGGTGATGACATCGTAGATAGATAAAATGCAAAATTTTTATTTTAATGAAGCGTTTGTAAAAAAAAATCTTGTTTCGGAACTGAAGCTTTGTGTTTGAAAGAGTAACAAATTTTTGTACGTTCTTGGGTAATGCTTACTCACTTATTGCACCTAGTGCATAAGTAATTCCACTATCAACAAGGAATTTCACTGATGTGTTTTTCTATTTGACGTATCGGCGTAGCAAACAACAATATTCAATGGGAAGTGAAACCAGGAGAACGTTGAATGAAAAAATTTTTTTAATAAGGTTAATCTATGGAAAATATGAGTAAATACAGCTATAACGTTTTTTTTGATACAACTTTGTTTAATAAAAATCTTTCAGGGTGGGATAGAGGTACATAATGTACCCCCTCCCCCTTGATAAACCAATGCCTACGATAAGAACTCATTTTTAGTGATAATTATATAGCACCACTGGCGGATCCAAGGGGGGCACGGGGGGCACGTGCCCCCCCCAGACGGAATTTTTTTGTACTGTGGAGATTCCATCACAGTACATAATTAGAAACATTTTTTGCCTTCCACCCCTTGTGCCCCTCCAGAAAAAATCCTGTGCCCCCCCCCATAAAGAAATCCTGGATCCGCCCTTGTATAGCACTGTATCTTTTTCAATTACAACTGCTATATATGGGAAAGAAGAAGTGAATGCCAATCGATTTGCCGAATTAACTCGCAGGCCTTTTTTTAGTAGAATAAAATTTGAATCATCAGACTAGTCCTGGAATGAAATGTGTTCTCCTTCTGTTAGCGTTCTATCCATTGTTGTTTTTTTTTTGTGGAATCCGATTAACAAAATTCACCACAAATGAATGACGCACAATTTATTAGGATGATGACATTTCATAATTTTTTCACAATTTTGAATCATAAAATTTACAAATAATCCTTTCAATTCTGAAACTACTGCTTTGAATAGAAGATATGTTTATTCGCCCGAATCAGTTGAAAAAACTACCTGAAGTTTTAAGTCACTTCTTTCGAGTATGTTGACTGTTTGCTTCAGTTTTAGCACAATGATTAAATATAATAATTTAATGCATAATAAAACAAGGCGACAAAACGAAACCGTAAAGTAATTAAATTTTTCAGAAGAAATGCACTATTTCTCATGGACATATCACCCTCAATTTCCAATTTTTTTTCTGTAAATTACGAAATTACTAATTATTATCGTAGTTGATCTATAATACCTGTAATTATTCAACTCGATGATTAATAATTACATTTAGGTATCCTTGAGATCATTCATCGGGTTATTTATTACGGATTGACAGCGATAAGACATGTTGATGCACATGCAAAAAGTAGCATGTTTAGAATATAAATAACATATTAACGTTTGATGACTCATTAATTGGAAAGGCTTGGTATAGACACTCCGTTTTATTTGGAGAGGTATACACGTTCAATAATGGATTTGTTTCTTAGCCAATTATGTATGTTGAGCTTATGTGCTGATTGAGGCCGAAATATCTGGCAGAAAAAAGGACAATTTGCCATGGCTGTAGTGGATGTCATGAAGAGAGGTAATGCTCTGCTTTTTATTTTTTAGATAGAAAATAAATTTCCACTCTCACTGAAGCTATCACTTATTTCATAACCAGCAATAATAATCCTGCTTGTTGGAACATTGTTCCTGGCCTACCTTTTTCAGAAAGAATATAATAATAATGCGAAATATGAAAGCATTATGCAAATATCATCCATACGAATTTACACTCCGATCTAAGAAAATAACAACATCCAGGAGCTTTAATTATAAAAAATTATAATGTAGATGTTTTTATATTACTTATCTTTATTATTATATATTATTTTCATTTCATCACGTTTTGTCTATCTTTATTCAAAGAATAATGAAAATTTTAGTTTGAATTTAAAATTTTATCCCAATATAGTTACAGGGTGTTAGAGTTTGTAGTTTCAAAAAACTGAAAGAATAACACCATGGGTTATGACCCAATACAAAATTAGCGAAACTCTAACCAAATTTTTATCATCGTTTTGAAGTTATATGAGTTTTAGTACTACAACCTGAAATTTGTGAGAGTTAACCACAATTGAAAATGTTGTATAATTTGTGATCTGTAGATTTGTTTATTCTCATTCAGATGAATAAAATTTTTGTTTTCCCTAATATTTTCACCCACTTCCTCATCTCTTGTAGTGAATATCGATATTCATTTTATAGAAATCAAATCACTTGAAAAATTTACTAACATTTCGAAACTTTCTAATGAAATCATTAAAAAAATTGTCCTATTAATTTCTCCTTCACTAAGTATAAATGATTGTAGATATAAATTGCTGAAGTTGAAAAGTGTGTTCATTCAATTTGAATGTAGGGCCAGGCTGGCAAGTTTTTCAAAAAGTAGCCAAAATGGAGATAAACTGGATGAACAATTAGAAAAAAGTGAAGTAAATTGAATTGATGATCGATTCGTATAATGCTCAGCATTCCTCTTGATGATTTCTTCAACAGATATATAATGGGGATTCTTGTTCTGCGGAATTTCCAACAGATGGCTCTGCTCTTAGTATACATATTGAACGAGATCGTGAGAAAACGATGAACTTAATTGTGTTTCAAATGAAATAATCATTTTACAATTTTTTCAACTTAAATAGTATATAAGAAAATATCTTCTTATATTATTGAAGCTTCAGACCTGCAAGAATAACGAACGCAACAAGATTACTGTGGTAGTTCTTGATGAATTCCAGCTTCATGACAAATTTCGTTTTCAAACAGTCATGCTAAAAAAGATTACATGTAGATCTACCTTTAGACCTTTACCATTGCTTATTTTCGAAACAGGTGGTTTATATCTGAGGTAATGATAAAAACATGTGTAATTTGAAGTGTAATATCAGGAATCATTAATCATGGATCTCTGGTGTTAATTTGTGTCTACCTTAATTACTCCGCTTCCATGACTAGGACACACGATAATAAGGAATGGTGAAAATAAATTAGGAAATTCATCTCCGAGGTTTTTTCCTTTATGTTATAGGTATAAGATTTTTTTTATTTTCTACGCGATGTTTATAAATATTGGCATATTTTTCTCCAAATTATATCGTCTGGAATGTTTGATGGCTAGAGTGAATAAAATTAACTTGTATCGGAGGTCATAAATATTTTTCGAAAAATTTGTATGTTAATTGGAAGTTGAATAACAAATGGGTTGAAATTAAGAATTCAAAACGAAAGTGAATTAAGATTTTCATCATTTTGGAATACCTTTCACTCGATATTTTCTGTTATACGAGAGTCTCCTTTTGAAATTACAATCGATTATAACTTCAAATCAAATCAAATTGTCACTGATACAAAATGGTGCAGGCGCCGGTTACGACAAAAATGTTATTTTTAGGTGTCATTGTTTTCTGAAGACTACTGTGTTGAATGCTCTATGGAATTATTATTTGTGTTCGGTTTACCTTCATGTATTAGGTATAATTTTCGGATTATTTCTGGATTATATACAATTTGTGGATTCCTTTCCAATGTGAGATAAAGGAAGTAGCAGTTTTCATCAATTTCCTTTGTTGAATGAACCAGATAACTCTCACAAATGAAGGGTAAAGAACATACATATATTTTTCTCACCTCACTTCATTTTTCGTGAATTTTTTCTACATTGATCAAATTTGATTATAATTTTGGATTATTTTCATCAGAAAAGGATATGATATGTATGGAAAAGCAAAACTATCCTGTATTAGATGTTGAAAAAGAATTAGTATGCTTTCAAAGTTGGTATATGAAGAAAAAAAAATCAATTTCTAATTTCAATTTGCCTGCAACTTTCGAATTCCACAATTTATGTATGAAAAAATTATTTTAAAAACTTGCTATATTCCTTCTTCATTCCCTAAAAAAGTTTTCGTTAGAATGCAGTCACCAGTTTCGTTTCAGCAGATTTTTTTATAAACAACCTTTTGAATGTCCGGATTAGAAAATAGTGATTCAGCGTCAATGTTTGGATAGGTCGTTTCTATCTACCTGATAACTTAAACGTAGAAAATTATGAAGAATTTCTGGGAACAAATATGGACAGTTTTTTGGACGATTTTCCCTTGATTGACAGGCGCGAAATCATTTTCCAACTGGATGGCTGTCCTGCACACTATAAGGCTAAACGTTCGTATGTTCTTGAACGAATCGTTTCCTAAAGGGAGGATAGGTAGGGGAGGAGCTATTTCGTGGCCAGCAAGAATTCCGGATCTAACACCGTTAGAATTTCATGTGTGGGGCAGTTTGAAAGAAATAGAATATGAAAGGGAAAACATACACGTGCTCAACTTGTGGAGAGAAAAGACGGAGCAGCGAGAAGATTGGGAGTAAATTTCGGGACCGAAGAAATTAAAAAGAGGGCACGTGATTGTATGAGGAATGATGGAAGATAATCCGAATATAATTTATGAATAAATTTTTTTATGAAATTTTGAGCTCAATTGCATTAAAGAAATATTTAATGCTTTACTTTTCTTTTATGGCTTATATCCCCTTTCAAATCAAAATCAGCTGAAGAGAAACTAGTGCCTACATTCTGACGAAAACTTTTTTAAGGAATGAAGAAGAAATTTGGCAAGTTTTTAAATAATTTTGTCATACATAAATTGTGAAATTCGAAAGTTGCAGGCTAATTGATATTAGAAATTGACTATTATTTTCTTTATATGCCAACTTTCAAATCATGCTAATTCTTTTTCAACATCAATTTTAGCATAGTTTTGCTTTTTTCATACATATCATATTTTTTTCTGATGAAAATGATCCAAAATTATAATCAAACTTGGTCAACGTGGAAAAAAATTGACGAAAAATGAAGAAACGTGAGAAATTTTTTGAAAATCAGAAGAACTCAAATAACTCGTGAAATGTTGATTTTTGGTTACCGATAAATATTGCTCAAACGACAGCAAATGTCATACCAACACGTCCTTCAAGGTTCACGTCTAATTGGGAAACAGCCTGTATTCAAACATTCATATTTTAAATTGGTATTGGTTTTGCAGCGAATCGCTTCCAATGAAATATTCTCTATGTAGTTGATATTGAATCTGATAAAATCAGTACAAATATTGAATATATTTGAGTCACCAGTCACCAATAAACTAACGATTGAGTCTCTCAAAAAATAGCCATGATGGATTTGATTATCCAGCCGACTATTTAATCAAGACACCTAGCGGATTGAAGGGATTTCTTCACGAGGAATTGGAAATTAAGAAAGAAATTGATGTAAAATAATAGCCATATTTTCAGCAAAGTTTTCTATACTTCATCTCTACTATATTGTATCGGAATTCCGCCACTTTTCTTCCACTTCACTCCTTGTAGTACCGAAAACAAGAGATACACAACCTGCCCGTCATTCATCATCAACTCGGATTCATTCATATCCCGAAAAAAAAATTATCCGCTACAACCAACGTCCACAAACGGCAATCAGAAACCAATTTGATTTATGACACGAATAAAGCACTATCCGACTCGATCGGACACAAAGAAATGGCTACACACATCTTTTTATTAATTAAGCACATTAAAGACTTTGGATGTTGAGATCTACCGTGGCGTTAGGGGGTTCGGCAGATAAGCGACCCTGAATGTGCTCCATCGGTCCCTTAAGAAGGAAGATTAATGATATCCACGGCATAACATTCAAAAGTGACATGAAAATCTCAGCCTCTTATGCTTATGGCTCCAACTGCTTCTCTTTTGATCGTTTTGTTCGAGGCCTGCTTTGTGTTTCGTCTCGGCCGATACGGATAGGTATGAGATGACTTTTTTTTTTGTTCGGTAACGTCAGTTGTATGCAAAATCGTTTGAGGTACGGAAGTCAGATCTCTGGGCAGAGTTGCGATGCAGAGAGGATCATTAGAGCGGATTAGACCTTTGTAAGGTGCTTCCATAATGTTTGCTGACAGTAACGAGTTGCGGGGTGCATTTTAACCATATTATCCGCACGATCACTTTCACTGTAGGATATTCATTCAAACGACATATTATCTTTTGCGGAATTGTTTAATATTTCCACCTCAGAATATACAGGGTGTTTTCAAAGGTGAGTTTTTTTTGACAGGTGGTAGAACATATCGAAATTCCAAAAATCCCTCATATAAAATATAAACCAGGGCCGAATATTTCTAAATCAAAGTTACCCGCGAATCTGAGAAATTCCCAGCAAGGTACTTAGGTACGTATTGAGGTTTAAATGTGTTCATTATGACTTAAGGTGGATAGGATGTGGTGGGTCGACTTCTTGGCCTGTACGCTCCCCGAATCTCAATCCCTGTGATTTCTTCTTTTGGGGTCATTTGAAAACATTATTGTACAGTAACGGTTAGTTGAATAGTGTTGAAGAACTAAAACAACGTATTGAAAATGCTTGTGACATTGTTCTCGAACAAACTGATGTGATAATTGTTGCATGTAATAATTCGTTATTACAATACATCAAACGAATGGCGACCATTTCGAACAATTTCTGTGAACCATTTGGATCAATTTTATCGGTGAGTTTGTGAACTTTTCAATATAGGACCTTGTCAATCAGTAATTTTTCCTCTCCTTAGTTTGAACTTTTAGAATTATACCGTTCAGAAAAATCTCCTAATAAAATTTGAGAGAGATACAAATTTGCCATAAAATCCAGCACTTTATTTACTTGCTGGAATGCATAAGGCACCGTAATTCATGGCAGATTTCCTAATAGTGAGATGACACGATCCAGAGTTGTATTAAGATATCGATGCCCAAAATTTTTTGCACTTTTTGCAGGTTGAATATTTTATATAATCAACTTCCGGCGGAATGATGACTTTTGATGAGTTCTAGCACCTGTCAATAAAAAAGCCTCACCTTAAAAAAGACCCTGTATATAAGAATAAAAATTAAAGAGGCTAAATATTTTTAGAAACTATAAAGAAAACCAGAAATAAAAAAATAAATATATCCTTTTTGAGTGCTCGTACTACTTACACGAGGGCTATATCATTTCGTCACGATGTCTGTATTTTTCGAATTTTGAGCCGAAAACGGTCTCAATCGACTATATTCGACTCACTGATGACGAATTCGTCGGAAAATTCAAGTCTGTCCGTCCGGCCGTCCGTAAGCACGATAACTCTCGAACGGATCAACCTAGAGACTTGAAATTTTCAGTGTAGGTTCAGATCCCAAATGCCCCGGTTAAGTTTGTTAATGGGCAGAATTTCACCAGGGGTTCCGTAAATATGGCCGTTCAGAATTTTGTTCTCCTGATTACTTCGAAACTACAAATTCGATCGAGATGAAACTGTGCACCCAAATGGAGAATGAGGTGTTCAAGCTACATGTGAAATTTTGTTCAGATCGCATGACCAGAACCATAGAAACCATAGAAAATTGTAACTTTTGAACGGAAATGCCTAGGGACTTGAAATTTTCAGAATAGGTGAGGTTCTGGAATGTCGTGATTACGTTCACTTATTAGCAAAATTATTCTAGGGGTTCCGTGAATATGGTCGTTTGAAATTTAGTTTTCTTGATAATTTCAAAACTACAGATTCGATCGTCACGAAATTTTGTATTTAAATGGAGAATGATATATTCAAGCTACATTTTTCCAGATCACATGACCAGAACCATAGAAACCATAGAAAATTGTAACTTCTGAACGGAAAAGCCTAGGAACTTGAAATTTTCAGGGTGGGTTTGAATCGCGAATATCGCAGTCACGTTCATCAATGAACAAAATTAGACTAGGGTTTCCGTAAATATGGCCGTTCAAAATATTTTTTTCCTGATAGTTCCGAAACTACTCATCGGATTGGAATGAAATTTTTCACCTAGCTGAGGAATAATGTATTCAAACTACGTGCAAAATTTTGTCCAGATCGCATCACCAAGACCATAGATACCGTAGAAAATTCTAGTGAATTATCGAAAAAAAATTGATCAGCTGAAGCACTGACATGAAGTCTGGTGTTTCGCCTGAGTTTCAGAATATTTTTGACAGCTGTCGAAAATTCCTTCAATTGATTTCTAAAACTGGAAAATGCGAATCCACCTACAAGGTGCATGTACGAGCGCTCAAAAGCTCCTGCCCTCACGGCAGTGCTTTTCGTAATTTTTTTCTGAACAAACTATTATTAGTTGTACCTACATAAAAAAACTGAAAATCAATAAATTGAAATTATAGAGAAAAAACAATTTTGGAGAGAAGCTCTTATAGAAATACCCTAAAATGGAAAAGAAATCATTCCTTCATTGTTCGATCTAGTTTATTTTTTTAATAACAGATTCAAAATCTTGCTGCGCTATCTATCTATTTAGTATCAGCGGAAGCTTTGGAATATGTTATTCACACATAAATCGAACAATGCAAGAAATTATTTCTTTCTTTTTAGTGCATTTGTAGATATTGAAGCTTGTCCATAGAATTTTTTGTCTATATTTTCGATATTTTAGTTTTTATTTATTCTTTAATTACAACTACTGATAGAAATTGAAAAAAAAATCGTATATTCAATTTTTGTTTTTTAATATTCAATATTTTCAAATAACTAGTTTAGTCGTACGATTAACATCTGCATGCACAATTTCAGTCCCAAACCAGGAACCAGGACAAGGTGAAAAAAATTACGAAAAGCACTGCCGTGAAGGCAGGAGCTTTTGAGCGCTCGTACATGCACCTTGTAGGTAGCTGCGCATTCTCCAATTTTAGAAACCAATTGGAAAGATTTTGACAGCTGTCAAAGAAAATTTCAAACCAACGCGAAAATCCAGACTTCACGTCAGTGCTTTGGTGACCATTTTTTTTTCGATAACTCGCTAGAATTTTCTACGGTATCTATGGTCTTGGTAATGCGATCTGCGCGATCTATATGAAGAATAATGTATAATTTTACATTATTCTTCATATATGTGCGAAATTTCATTTCAATCCAATAAGTATTTTCGAAATTATCAAAAAAAATATAGCTTGAACGGCAATATTTACGGAACCCCTATTGTAATTTGGCTCATTGATGAAAGTTATCGCGAAATTCGCGGTCCGAAACTGTCCTGAAAATTTCAAGTCCCTAGGCCGTTTCGTTCGAAAGTTATAATTTTCTATGGTTTCTATGGTTCTGATCATACGATCTGGAAAAAATGTTGCTCGAATATATCATTCTCAATTCAAATACAAAATTTCGTCAGGATCGAATTCATAGTTTTGAATTTATCAAGAAAACCGAATTTCAAACGGCCATATTCACGGAACCCCTAGTCTAATTTTGCTCATTAATTAACCTGAGCGCGAAATTCGCGATCCGAACCTATCCTGAAAATTTCAAGTTCCTAGGCCTTTCCATTACAAAATTATAATTTTCTATGGTTTCTATGGTTCTGGTCATGCGAGCTGGAGAAAATTTTGCATGTAGCTTGAACACGTAATTCTTCATCTAAGTGCAAAATTTCACCTTGATCAAATCTGTAGTTTCGAAGGATTCAGGAAAACAAAATTTCGAGCGGCCATATTTACGGAACCCCTAGGCGAATTTTGCCCAATAACGAACTCAACCGCGGCATTCGAGATTCGAACCTGCCCTGAAAATGTCAAGTACCGAGGCATTCGGGAACTGAACCCACACTGAGAATTTCAAATCTCTAGGACATTCTGTTCGAAAGTTATCGTGTATACGGACGGCCGGACGGACGGACAGACTCGAATTTTCCAACGGATTCGTCATCAGAGAGTCGAACATTGTCGTTTGAGACCATTTTCGGCTAAAAATTCGAAAAATACAGACATCGTAACGAAATGATATAGCCCTCGTGTAAGTAGTACGAGCGCTCAAAAAGATGCTGACCCCTAGACAACCCCTAGATCCCAATTTTGAATCAAATCGACAACGATATTCAAAAAACTTGCTTAGATGTGGGTCAAATTTAACTTGTGAGATTCTTTCACACACATCCGTGTACTGGGTACTCAATATCAGTAGAAATGACTGCGCAAAATCGGTAGATATGGGGAGAAAATCGAAAGAAGAAAGATTTTCCAAGAATCTCAATTTTTGGAATAAAACATAGACAAAGAAACATTCAATCATACAATAAAGCAATTTTCTTCGAACCAAAAATAACATTATGAATGAAATACAATATTCTCCAATATAAAATAACAAAATATTATGGGGAAAGATCATTCAAAATTGTTCTAATTTGCGAGCGAGATGATTTTATGCCGTCCACATAATCTCCTTCTTGGATTGTACGGACACAAAAATGAAATAATTCATTATTTATTCTCTAATACAGAAACACCAACAGATATATTATAATTTTAAGGGCATGCAACCATAAATACATATTGGAGAATTGTAGAAAGTGAAAAATTCCAGCGCGACCATACTGCTTCCGGAGCGGATAGGCAGCGCTGCCAAGGTCGCCGGTAGACCACGCCTCCTTGCAGCGCTGCACAGTTGCTTGTGTCCGCAAGCGTTGCACTAAAACCCCTAGTAGCGGTACTCCAGGGTCGTCGCTGCTCGTTGATTGCTGTTAGTATTTTTCAAAATCTAGTTTTGGATTTAACGATAACCTCACATCGTTTCGTCACGTGCATTGACACTAAAATTGCATTTCTTGTTTTTACATTTCTTATTCTTAGTTATTCTTTCTTTCTATTTCTCTCTATACACAGCATTGAAAACCGGGTTGGACAAAACTGATCAATCATTTCTAAGGGCAAAAAAAGTAGGCATTATAAAATTGAAAAAATCATTACAGAAAACCATGCCATAGTGAATTTCTGTTTGACAGTAGTTGCAGTAGAAGTTATTAGGTATGAATTTATGACCCATAATTCCATTCTCATTAATACCATCACATAAATATCGAAGGGTTGATCAATCTAGTCAACATTCGAGTTAATTCCATTCCTTGAAAAGTTGAAAGATTTGCTTATAAGAGCCGGATTGATACACTCCCAAACTTTCCATCTGTCGCAATCGCATCAACCTGTGCCCAACAGACTGAAGCTTTAACCTTAAAAAGTCATTATTCAGCCATCCCCTTCTGTTGTCCAAGTTCACTTCAACGCCCAAGCCATTTTCGGGCTCGAATATTATGTCATTTCTCTCCATCCGGGTGGGCTATGCAAAGTCCATTAAGAACGGTGCCAATTTATTGTAGGACTAATATTTCATTCAGAACGATTAGATTGTCATTTCTGAGAGTACTTCAGCATCCGGCGAATCATCTGGTTCCTATTAGGTAGGTACGTGTCGCCATTTTAGTAATTCGATATTTTTCTTGGATGTTGGATGGAAAATGGGTCAGGGTTCATTGGTTAGAATGGAAGCCATTCGAAATAAGTAAATAAACGGTCCTTGGAATGTGATGCTTAGATGTCAGCACGATACTGGGTGTCCTATATTTTACCAATACCGCCAAATTTTTTTTTATCAAGAAAAAAGCACTGTTTTTTCCAAAATATCTTCTTCCTTTGGAGGATTACTCAGTATAGCCCATCATCATAAAGACACATTCCATCTTTATTTTTCCCTTAATTGGACATATAATTCGAAAATTGTTGAATATATATAGGTTGCCATAAAACGTGATTCTCAGATGACTTCTAATATACATAAAACATTGTGAAAATTTTTTTTTTTGACCCCTTACAAAAAATCCTACAGCGTTGTCAGATTGTGTTGAAAGTTTCCACTTTAGAGAAACTAGATTCAAGCATATTAATCTGTTGAATTTTTCCTGGCGTTTTTATCCAAGAAAGCGGAATACAAATCCATCTGAATTTTTCTCGAAAATATCACCACACTCACTACCATCAATAGCTCTCCAGCCACCCCTTATCGAATCACCCTCTGTCCTTGTCCCCCATCCCGAAGAGGCGACAAGATCAGCCACTCTCTTTACGTATCCTACTTGGCGAGATGTTGCAATTTTCTGAAAGCTCCCCGGAGTTGTTCAGAGCCGCCGGCTGGGGCCGAGGGGGGACCCGAGGGGGAGGGGACCCCGTTCCGACACGTCACTCACTCTCCGAAACTTACCAGTGATTAATGATCGCTTAGCGGCGCGCAGCTTCAAACAACAAAGTTTTCCCAGGGAAAAAATATTGTATATAAGAAACGAACGGTTCGGAAAGAGTCTTTTCTGTATCTACCCTTCAAGATTACGTTCTGCCCCCGGCCGATTCCCCGCGCGGAGCCCCGACATCTCGACAGATCTCTCTTCTCTTTATTTTAAAGGCCGGGCTCTAATCTATTTTAATATCAATTCTTTTGGCGTTCCTTCCGTGCCAGCTCCGAGATGGCAGAAATTTAATTGAAATTTTCTTTTTAGATTAACCCGGAGGAAAACGGTTAGGGGTTGGTCCGAATGGAAGAATATACCACGATAAGCGAATGTCTAAATGAAACACATTATTAATTTCATTGTTTCCCATGTATTTCTCTATATTCTTTCAATCTTCAAATCTTATTGCCAGACTACATAATATCTTTTTGAGGTGAAAATGTTTTTTCAGTTCAATGATTTAATGTTAGATATATGATATGTCTGTTGGTGAAGCAAATTTGCGAGGTGTTTTATCTGCGCCAGTAATTCATAAAACTAACAAGGATATAATGACATGTTTAGTTGCATGGTAGTAAGACACAAATTTCTTCGAATTTTTCACGAAAAAGTCCCTTCAGATATAACAAATATTTCATTTTAATTCATTAGTGAATATACAGGGTGCTTTTTTAAGGTGATACTTTTTTTTTGACTGCAGATAGAACTCATCAAAAGGGATCATTTCGCCGGAAGTTGATCATATGAAATTTTCAATCTGAAAAACGAGAAAAATAATCTTGGGCATCATTATCTCAATACGACACTGGATCGTGTTATCTCTCTGTTATCAGATCTGCCATGAATCACGGTGCCATATGTATTCCAGCAAGTTGATGAAGTGCTGGATTTATCGCAAATTTGTATATTCTCTTTCAACTTTCATTAGGGAATTTTTCCTGAACGGTATAATTCTTAAAGTTAAAACTAAGAAGAGAAAAAATTACCGATTGAAAAGGTTCTATACAAAAATTACGTGCCGTGAAGTCAGGAGCTTTAGAGCGCTCGTCCATCCACCTTGTTGGTAGATCCGCATTTTCCAGTTTCAGAAACCAATTGAAAAAACTTTGACAGCTGCCAAAAAAAATTTCAAACCTAGGCGAAAATCCAGACTTCACTTCAGTGCTTTAGGTGACCAATTTATTTTCGATAATTCGCAAGAATTTTCTACGGTATCTATGGTCTTGGTAATGCGATCTGGAAAACTTTCCCACGTAGTTTGAATACATTATTCTTCACCTATGTGCAAAATTTCATTCGAATCCAATCAGTAGTTTCGAAATGATCAGGCAAAAAATATTTTGAACGGCCATATTTACGGAACGCCTAGTCTTATTTTGCTCATTGATGAACGTGACCGCGAAATTCGCGATCCAAACCTACCCTGAAATTTTCAAGTCCCTAGGCCTTTCCGTTCAGAAGTTATAATTTTCTATGATTTCTATGATTCTGGTCATGCGATCTGGAGAAATGAATATATCATTCTCCATTAATATACAAAATTTCGTCACGATCGAATCTGTAGTTTTGAAATTATCAAGAAAACTAAATTTCAAACGACCATAATTACGGAACCTCTAGTATAATTTTGCTCATAGATAAACGTCATCATCATCATTCGAGATCGACACCTATCCTGAAAATTTCAAGTCCCTGTGCGTTTCCGTTCAAAAGTTCCAAGTTTCTATGGTTTCTATGGTTCTGGTCATGCGATCTGGACAAAATTCCAGATGTAGCTTGAACACCTCATTCTCCATTTGAGTGCAAAATTTCATCTTGATCGATCCTGTAGTTTCGAAGAAATCAGGAGAACAAAACTTTGAGCGGCCATATTTACGGAACCCTTGGTGGAATTCTGCCCATTAACGAACTCAACCGAGGCATTTGAGATCTGAACCTACACTGAAAATTTCAAGTCTCTAGGTTGTTCCGTTCGAGAGTTATCGTGCTTACGGACGGCCGGACGGACAGACTCAAATTTTCCGACGGATTCTTCATCAGTAAGTCGAACATAGTCGATTGAGACCATTTTCAGCTCAAAATTCGAAAAATACAGACATCGTGACGAAATGATATAGCCCTCGTTAAAGTAGTACGAGCGCTCAAAAAAAATAGGAAGTTCACAAACTCACCGATAAAATTGATTCAAATTGTTTACAGAAATTGTTCGAAATGGTCACCATTCGTTTGAAGTGCACAAAGGCTTGCCCGGCGTAATGACGTCTAATTACATGCATCAACTATCACATCAGTTTGCTAACGAATAATGTCACAAGAACTTTCAATGCGTTGTTTTAGTCCTTCATCACCATTCACTTCACCGTTACTGTACACTAATATTTTCAAATGATCCCAAAAATTGAAATCACAGGGGTTGAGATCCGGAGAGAGTGCAGGCCATGAAATCAACCCACCTCGTCCTATCTATTTACTCGGAAACAAATTATGGAATTAGAAAAAGTCACAAAAATCATACGCTCTGTCAGATGATCTCCCGTTAACTGAACGCTTTTGATAAACACATTTAGATCTCATTACGTGCCTTCAGATCCGGAATGAAAAGTTGATTTCGAAATAATACCTGGTAAATATTTTATGAAACGGATTTTTGGAATTTTGACAATTTTTCATGAGTTCCTATAAAAAAACCCACCTATCAAAAAGAAGCCCCACCTTTCAAAATACCCTGTTAAACTATATAATATGTCTGTTCTCAGTTTGTCCACCTGTGAAGCAAATTCGCAAGGTGTTTCATCTGCGCCAGTAATTCTGGGCTGGCAGTAAGACACAAATACCTTCGAACTTCGAACAAAAAATTGAGTTATCGCTATTTTTCATTTTTGCAAAATAGTCACTTCAGATAGAACCAATATTTTCATTTTAATTCATGAAAATTCTGATAGACTTAGAAAGAAGACCAACGATAGTTAGAAACTATATACATACATATTTAAAAATTTGAAAAGCTCTGACGTGAAGTCAGAAGTTTCTGCGCCCTTGTACCAAAACTACCTACAGTGCTCAGGTTCTACCTGGCGTTGACCTTTTGGCTCAAGAATCCGATACTTGAATTATGAAGGGTGGATTCAAGGAATTAAATTGAATAAAATTATGGCTCGATCGCTCCATTGAAAGACTTCTACATAAAATAAAGGCAATTCTATTCCGTTAAGTCACTACAACTTACCTATCTGCCATCTTACGAAATTTTCAAAAAACAGCTCGTTCCGTTAGTCGATCAACAGATCCATCAGTTACATCGAAGGACCAGATGAAAAACATCTTATTCCCGAGCCTCAAATCGCAGACGGCGTCCGGAGAAATTGGAAAACCGCCCTATGGCAAATCGATCAATCAAACTAGACGCGCCGAACTTGGTAGTTGATCTGTTCGCGAACTTAAATGAGATGTTTGCTTATCAAAAAGGAAGCGGGAGCTTCCAGGAGATAAAATTCCCCCGGAGAAGTTCGCGTCCGCCAATTTAACCGACGAATCGCTCCGCCGACTTGATTATGATTGATACAAAAATTAAGGAAGGACCAGGGCGAAGATACACTTCTCAGGATCTCCACTTCCTGAGACGAACTTCCTCTTTCTCCGACTGAATGAACCGGTAACGGATGCAAAAACTTGGATGCGAATTGAGGGGTTGGAAGGTGTACGAGGCGTGTTCAGGAAATAACAGGAATCTGGATCTGATTACTCGCCCCAAAAATAGCTGCGAGTCTTACACAAAGATTAATTGTTTCACAAATAACTCAATTAATCGGAGAGCAAATCCCCAAATTCATACGCTATTGATAAGACCTGAGAAAAAGCAGCGTTGTGCGGGCTCAGTACCTGGATGGGTGACCGCTATGGCCATGTAAAAATTCGTAGGAATTCATGATTTTTATGACGATATAGTATACTAAAAGTAGAACGTTTTGAGTCAATTTGAATTATGAAATAAGACTGAGAAAATTTTCGTTACTTCTTGAATACACCACGTATACAGTTCCGTGATTTTCTTCTACTGTCACTGGCTTCCTCATGCTTCGATCGAATGAATCGGTACCGGATGCAAAAAGTTGGATTGGGGTTGGAAAAGATATATTTCTGTATTTTGAAGTTCATCCAAGTTTGAGACGAAGTAATTGTCTGTGTCAATCAACGGGACCCCCTCCCTATTTGTATGACAGGAGGATGAATTGCGATATCAGATAGTGGAGCAGTAGGTTGATAGGTTTAATTTCCATTGGATTCGGGTTATTTCAGGATGATTTTTCCCTTGAGTTTTGAATGTTATGATCATGAAGTTGAACAACGGATGTAAGTGTATTCGTTAAATTCACCTTTATACAGGGTACATATTTACAAATGATTTTTAATTGTGACATCGCGTCATAAAGGCATATTGTTCACACATAAGCGATTCCAGCAACAGAATCTATTTTCTGCGCGTATGACAAACAAATAACAATGGCAAACAATAATCCAAAGCTGAATGTGATGTTTCAATCATTTATGAAGACCCTGCACCTGTCACAAGAATTTTGAGATTTTTTTGTTTTTGTCTTCTGAGATCACCTTGTCAATAGGTATTTTCAATTCGAGAATTGATTCACTTCAATCTAAGTTGTGTCAAGATGAAGATAATTGAGACAGTGCTAATACCAAGCATGACGTACGCAGCAGTAGTATGGTTCAATGTCGAAAGTAGCAAAAGAAAGATCTACAAAGTACGTTGAATAAAATAATAAGGATAGCTGTAACTAGGTGCCCCATGGTACTCCAGCAATAAACAAATAAGAGAAAAATTGAAAATACTAACAATCGCGGAAATAATTGACAAACAAACCAAGAAGACAATCGAAACGATATAAGAACACGAAAACAAAGAAATAAGAAGGAAAGTAATGATACCAGTCAGAACCACAGACAAGAGGAAAGATCTATAGCAAAGAAGCCAATAACGGATAGCAAAGAACCATGCAGAAGAGAGAAGGAACTGTCCAAGTAATCGATAGAAGAAAAATTACGAAAAGCACTGCCGTGAAGGCGGGAGCTTTTGAGCGCTCGTACATGCACCTGGTAGGTAGATTCGCATTTTCCAGTTTTGGAAACCAATGGAGGAAATTTTTGACAGCTGTCAAACAAATTATCAAACTAAGGCGATAATCCAGACTTCAAGTCAGTGCTTAAGGTGACCAATTTTTTTTTCGATAATTCGCCAAAATTTTCTACGGCATCTATGATCTTGGTGATGCGATCCGGACATCTGCGCACGTAGTTTGAATACATTATTCCTAAGCTAGGTGCAAAATTTCATTTCAATCCAATCAGTAGTTTCGAAATTATCAGGAAAAAAAAATATTTTGAACAGCCATATTTACGGAACCCCTAGTCTAATTTTGCTCATTGATGAACGTGACCGCGATATTCGCGATCCAAACCCACCCTGAAAATTTCAAGTTCCTAGGCCTTTCCCTTCGGAAGTTATAATTTTCTATGGTTTCTATGGTTCTGTTCATGCGATCTGGACAAAATGTTGCTTTAAAATATCATTCTCGTTTAAAATACAAAATTTTATCTCGATCGAATCCGTAGTTTCGAAATTATCGAGAAAACAAAATTTCAAACGACCGTATTTACGGAACCCCTTGTATAATTCTGCTCATTGATAAACGTGAAAGCCACATTACAGATCTACACCTATCCTGAAAATTTCAAGTCCCTAGGCCTTTCCGTTCGAAAGTTATGATTCTCTATGGTTTCTATGGTTCTGGTCATGCGATCTAGAGAAATGTAGCTTGAATATATCATTCTCCATTAGTATACAGAATTTCGTCACGACCGAATCTGTAGTTTGGAAATTATCAAGAGAACTAAATTTCAAACGACCATATTTACGGAACCCCCAGTATAATTTTGCTCATAGATGAAAGTGATCACGACAATCGACATCCACACCTATCCTGAAAATTTCAAGTCCCTAGGCGTTTCCGTTCAAAAGTTAAAATTTTCTATGGTTTCTATGGTTCTGGTGATACGAGCTGAACAAAATTCTGCATGTAGCTTGAACACCTCATTTTTCATTAGAGTGCAAAATTTAATCTCGATCGAATCTCAGGAAAACAAAATTTCGAGCGGCCATATTTACGGAACCCCTCGGCGAATTTTGCCCAATAACGAACTCAACCTCGGCATTCGAGATTCGAACCTACCCTGAAAATTTCAAGTTTCTAGGACATTCCGTTCGAGAGTTATCGTGTATACGGACGGACGGACAGACTCGAATTTTTTGACGGATTCGTCATCAGTGAGTCGAACATAGTCGTTTGAGACCATTTTCGGCTCAAAATTCGAAAAATACAGACATCGTGACGAAATGATATAGCCCTAGTGTAAGTAGTACGAGCGCTCAAAAAAAGGAAAAATTATATTGAAGGCGA
This sequence comes from Aphidecta obliterata, assembly GCA_963966015.1. Lineage (NCBI taxonomy): Eukaryota > Metazoa > Arthropoda > Insecta > Coleoptera > Coccinellidae > Aphidecta > Aphidecta obliterata. The sequence goes on along the minus strand of OZ014435.1, from coordinate 12,432,498 downwards.
AGGGAAGTAAATTCGAGTCCTTCTCAAAAACCAGGACCTATGTGTGTGTGCATCTGAAGCAGAATGGTCGCGCTGCTAGAGAATTGTACACTTTCTACAATTCTCCAATGTGTATTTAGGGTTGCATGTCCTCAAAATTATAATATATTTGTTGGTGTTTTTGCAGTTCACTGAAATATGCCGAAAGAACATTCTCTGTAAACGATGACTTAATATTCTTACTGCTACACCAATCTTGAAAATTTTTATATACCTCTTCAAATTGTTTTGGATTTTTCGGCAACAAATTCTGTACGGTAACATTGGCTGATTGTCTTATTTCTGAAGGTGTACATAATAATTCATCTTCACTGCGTGAATTAATCTTTTTTAGCAAAACATTCACAATAATAATTAGGTATCAACTCAATTTCAGAAAACTTCAAAATTTCAAAATTATTCAAGTGATCTCCCCTTAATACCAACAATAGACTGTTTCCTTACGGCCAATCGGCTTGATCAGAAGCACAGAGCCAGGGAGTTATAGCAGTGAGTAATCATAACTCACGGTGTTTGTTTACAGATAATATTAATTGCTCAAAACTAGTTGAATAATGAATACTTATATAATTCAATAGGAGTAGATGAATGATCATAAGTAGTTGATAATATATTACTATAATGTAATAATTTTTTTCTCGAAACGCAGATTTTTTGTGTGAATTTCAAGCTACCAGTGGCGTACCTGAAAGAAGTTCCTGGGTGAAAATGAGATATTTCCCCAGGAAAAATATTACCCTGAAGAATTTTGCATTTTGAATTTTCTGTAGTCCGTACTCAGTAATGGGGTCTGATCTAGGATAGGATAGTGTAAAACCATAGTTCTATAATGACAGCACTAGGGACTCGCAGAGGTATTTACCCAAACCAAGACTCAGAATACGCCGATTTCTATACAGATGTCTTAGAGCAAGAAACGACTCTTTTAAGAGCAGCGCAACATGTTCTTCATCTCAGCCTGCAGTCGAATAATATTCCAAGATTTCTGCAGCTTCCCCATCTCCAACCTTGAGAGTGATCTGCCCAGAACCAAGCCAAGACCCACCAAGAGTGCAGAGCAGAGAGGCGGATATTTAGCTTGAAATTGTTCGCATTGGATTAATCTTGTAATCTGGACAAATCTGCATTTATCTTCATGATTGCAACATCAATACCAGAAGGTTGAAAACATAGTCGCATCTACGCATCATCTGCATAAAAGTATATTATCACATACATAACTACCCTATACATATCAGCTATACAAATCAAAAGCAATATAGGCCCCAGAATTGAACCCTGTGGAACACCAGATGTCCTGGAGGATTATCAGAAAATATGTACATCCCCTACTCGAACTGTCTGAAAAATAGCAACAAGATAATATCTGACGAACCTCGAGGCATTTGCTTCAAAACCGTAGAAAGACATTTAAGCACAAAACATCTTCGCGGAGATATCATACTCAATTAGCTACGGTTAAGTTATTTGCATCGCAGCGCGAGAATAACGATATTTAGTTATCTTTATGCCAGTAGGTTACCTTTGGTCTTTATCAGAGGCCCCATGACTCCCAACAGGATTCTCTGACATCCACTGTTTCAACGAGATTTAATCAAAAAGTTTTTCTCCTTGCCTCATAGGTGAAAGTATATGGAGGCCTATAATGATACTTCCCCATACTGAACAAACACTATGTCTTCCCCTACAGGTAGAATATTATGATGATGAGAATGAATGCATAGCAAATCATGGACACCAAACCGAAGATTCATTTTGTCGGGTTCTAATTAACCGTTTTTTTCTAATTATTACTGAGTGTTCTCCTTTCCATGTCACTCAAATTTAGATAAAAGGACATAAAGCAGTGATCGATATTAGAACGATTTTAATGTTATCCCACCTACCTCCATCCTTCGGAGTTTCAACAAGTAAACCACTTACAAGCGCCTTGATTTACCTTCGGCCGAGCATCTCCACCAAATTAGCGTTGCATTTATAACCATTAAGAGCAGATCGTATTGAGACTGATGGCCCACTTGACACTTCTTATGATTTATTGCGTCCGATGATGAACAACACTTTCATAAAGGAAAGATTCGAGTCGGAGACGGTAGAGGGCATTGAGTACCGAGGCCTTAACACGTGAGTTTTACACCTGTTAAAACAGGCTCTGAATTAATTTGGCGCTCGACCGATGGGCCTTGCGTGTGAAATTAATGATGGTCCGCATCCATTGCTTGTTCGAGATTGTGAGATAAGTCTGGGACGGTTATGGGATTTTGATTTTCGAAGGGAGTTGAAGAAAATATTTCATCTTGTGTTATTTGTTCCCAGGGAGATTAATTTCTCAGATATACTTACATCGTTTTTCTTTATTTATTCTTTTCTTTTTTCAAGAATATTCGATATTCGAACTTATTTCTATACTTTTTGTTTGTCCAACCTAGGTGGATCAACGTGAAACTAACGTTCATGCTTATGGTGATCATACAAGAGACTTTTATTTGGAGTTCTTTCGATCTCTTAAAGCGAATTAAGACTTCTTACTGGTCTTCTCACTGGCCCCTCTGCTGTGAAATTCCACACACATCGAATGGACCAAGAGAGCCCAATTCTTTCTAGATTATGCGACCATCTGAACACATTTGGGTTCTCGTAGGATGGAGAGTTTTGCTCTTCCCATTGCTTGGGGATGTCGATTGCCTCCATGGTCACTGAATCTCTCAGTTTTCGACTATTTTTTATTAGGATAGAAAGCTCTGATTCTCATAGAAAAACCATTTTCCTCCTATACAAACTCTGATGAAGGATATCACAGGTGAAGGCCTGCGGTTGCTTTGTTCTCACTCAGGTACATCAAACATGAATTCCATCATGAAAATTATAATGTGGTTAACAATTTTGATTTTTATTCTGTCGTCATAGAATTTCCGAGGGCTTCCAACGCTGGTGGTCTTCCACACTCTTCCTGATTAATCCATTGTGCGCATGACACCTTACGCGCGACAAAGGCTATTCAGCACACCGTTGGAATGACCATTCGCACAAAAAAGGGGTATTGAATACACGGAGACAGGCAGCGTATATAGAAATACTTGTCCAGGAGAATCTTTGGAGGAATATTTTCAAAGTGAAACAATCTTTTCAGCGTCGATTCATGACTTCTTAGAAAAAAAAATAAACGCAGACAACTGGAAACACGTATCAACTCAGCTGTCAGATGGGATCGACAGAGACAGTTGGCAATCAATAATTATACTGAAGCCAGGAGTTCTCGCTCTTAGAGGACGCTCCTAGTACTAACAGAAATTTCGGAATGCGAAACCGTATACACCGTTATATTTTGCGGTGTAATAGCCTCATTTGGACATCCATCAAATTTTGACCGAATAATTTTAAGGTTAAAGCTGTTCCTACATAACATGTATTGCCATAAAAGGAGCACAAACGCCACTTACTGGCCCAGAACCATTCTGTGGCATAGGCAAATGCACCTATAAGAAATAGTTTTTTGAGAAGGGAGAGACTGAAAGAGAAGCACTCTGGAGGAATCTTCCAGGTATGGGTCACTCCAAAAAGTTCCTTTGGAACTTTAAAAGCGTAAGATCAATAAGGTATTTGGATATCAGTAAGAATGAGTTAGGCATCCTCCTCACTGTCTTCCTCATTGTCGCCTTAGAAAGCATATGATAAGAATGGGCTTTACAGAAACTGACGAGTGCAGATTCTGTGGGGAAGAGGAGGAAACTCCGCAAATAATGTCTTGGACAAGAGAATTACAGGAGGAACGAGGATTTAATATCCTTGAAGCCTCATCAGATATTGGTGTTCTGGGTAATTACCACCAGTACCTAAAGGACAATCGGTGAATTGAATTGAGTCGAAGTTTCTCTCCAAATCTCTAGTTCCCAACATTCTTCAAAATCCCCGAATTCTGCCCTTCCTGAAGGCTGAAACGGAATCACGCAACCTGCCACAAATCCGAATTTGCATATATATGAGCAATCTCCAACAGCGACGCCCGTTGGGTTGGCATCTTCTACTTGGCTACACTCGATTCAAATGAGAAACCAACAAGACCCATACGTATACATATACGATTAGCGATTGATCAATGTCTTTTTACCGTTCGGCATGTAATATCGTGTTTTTATATTTGTAAATGTGCAAAGAGCGTTATGCTAATCGGAAATGTAATGATGTATGATGGCGAAGACCGTCGTCGACTGTTGCGAGATAAAAATGGTGACGAGAAAGTGGGTTGACGGTGGCTTTCGATGCCAGAGCTTTGTATATGATGGAACTAAATGGCTTGCGCTATACGAATATCGAAAAGACAAAACGTTGCAAATTTGCTCTTCCATCTACTAGAACATATACGCATGTGACATATACATTTTTCATTGATATTCAAAATATCATAATCGATGAACTTTTGGACGTAGCTTTTTATTTTTGGAAGTCATGAATCAAATTCAAAGATATTCGTACTTGCTCTTATGATTCAAGAATTCGAGTTATAGATTCTCGATGGGGCCGGTATACAAGTTGTTTTTTAAGATGAGGCTTTTTTTTGGTGCAAGAACTCAAAAAATATAATTTCACCGAAAGTGTATCATATAAAATATTCAATTTGAAAAAAGCGCAAAAAATCTTGGGCATCAAAATCTTAAGACGACTCTGGATCGTGTCATTTTTAAGTTAGGAGATCTGCCATGAATCACGGTGTTATTTGCATTCCAGCAAGTTAATAAAGAGTAGGATTTCATCGCAAATTTGTATATTATGTATTATTTTTCAACTTTCATTAGGAAATTTTTCTTGAACAGTATGATTCTTGAAGTCCAAACTAAGGAAAAGAAAGAAGAAGTTGACCGATAAAATTGATTCAAATTGTTTACCGAAATTGTTCGAAATGATCACCATTCGTTTGATGTGCATAAAGTCTTGCCCGGCGTGATAACGATTTATTACATGCAGCAACATCACATCAGTTTGCTCACGAATAATGTCACAAGCATTGTCAATGAGTTGTTTTAGTTCTTCAACACTATTCACCGCACCATAACTGCATACTGATGATTTCAAATGAAATGAATGATACAATTCTGTATTTTAATCGAGAATGATATATTAAAGCAACATTTTGTCCAGATCGCATGACCAGAACCATAGAAACCATAGAAAATTATAACTTCCGAAGGGAAAGGCCTAGGACCTTGAAATTTTCAGGATAGGTTTGGATCGCGAATGTCGCTGTCACCTTCATCAATGAGCAGAATTAGACTAGGGGTTCCGCAAATATGGCCGTTCAAAATATCTTTTCCAAATAATTTCGAAACTACTGATTGGATTAGAATGACGTTTAACACCTAGCTGAAGAATAATGTATTTAAACTACGGTGGAAATTTTGTCCAGATCGCATCACCAAGACCATAGATACCGTAAATAATTCTAGCGAGTTATCGAAAAAAATTGGTCAGCTGAAGCACAGACATGAAGTCTGGAGTTTCGCCTAAGTTTAAGATTTTTTTTGACAGCTGTCGAAAATCCCTTCAATTGATTTCCAAAACTGGAAAATGCGAATCGACCTACAAGGTGGATGTACGAGCGCTCAAAAGCTCCTGACTTCACGGCAGTGCTTTTCGTAATTTTTTCTGAACTGTATGTTCAATATTTCAATTAAATCAACTGATATTCATGTAGACCGAAAGGTACTTCGTCATAATAATTATAATTATTTCAAATTATCTTTGTGTGTTTCCTGCAAGGAAGAGTTGTGTGTCCTATTATTGTTCTCAGCTAACATAAAAAGAGGCCTTTATACAGTTTTATATGAATTTTTAGATACCCTGGCTTATTTGAGGAATTTCGGAAATGTTTTCCACTGCGGACGAGCAGAAAATGGTATTTCTCGTTCCACTGCTTCTTATTTTTGTTTTAGTATTGATTTTGAGTTTTCTCATTTATTTTCATTGTTTTTGATGTGTTTGAATATTTCAATGAACCATTTTATTGTAGATTGGTTTGCCGTTTCATTAATTTCCAGTTAACGAATTTGAATATACAGGTTGTCTTATTTTAAACAGGCCAAACTTCAGAGGGAGATCATACTTAAGATTTGCAACAAAAAATGTCATATAAAACATGTTGACAGTTATTCTTCAATTCAACATTTCTTGATTTCACGAAATATTTCAAGTATTTCCATAAAATCAATTATACTTCAGTTACCTTCAGAGCCTCTTCAGATTTGCATTAAATTTTCTACTAGATAGAAATTTCGGTCTGCCAAAAAATTCTTATTGCGGGCGTGGTAAGGAGATGAATGTCACAATCTTAAAGAGAACAAAACCAGTCATATTTTTCCAATGATTTAATCGATGAAAAATCATTAATTATGGACAAGTTTTCTTTTCAGCAAAAACTACCCCATTTAGTGTGCTTCGAATGACATATATCCACTTTTGTACTTGCTGCTTGTCTTCTGCCCTAATATCATGGCTAACAAGATAACAACGAATAAGTCGAAATATTCCAAACCTAAATTTGCTTTATTTTGAAGCTCTTTATGATTGAATATTGTTGTTACTTTCATGGAAATCATGAATTTATCTGTCGAATCAAAATGATTTGAAGGAATAAATAAAATTTTGATGAAACAGATTCTATGAAAATATGAAAAGAAGGAAGACTAAAAAATGTCCACTGCCTTATTCAATACATTTTACACATCGGTTTCGAACTGAATCTACAAACCTGCGAAGTTTACAACGTTCCTGATTCATTTCTGCACAACACAAATTTATTCTTTCAATCAGATCCTATCGATTCTGAACGCGAATTTGTTATACTTTTTCTTTCAAGTTGTTCCAGACATAAAATCCAAAAGGCTTTGGTCGGGGCACCTTGGTGGCAATCTTACCGGACCGTACCTTACAATCCATGGCACTCCAAAATATTGATTCATTAAGTCCCGTATATTCCGGCTATTATGAGCTGGACAGCCATCCATTTGAAACCAGACATTTTGTCTGTTAGCCAGGGGCATTTTATCCAATATATCCGTTAGGCTGCTTTGGATTGATGTAATGAATTCTTCAGCGTTGAGGCGATCGGGAAGTATTACTGGTCTTAAAAGTTCACCTCTCATGACTCCCAAAGCCGGAATTTGCGTGACTTAATGAACGAATATTCGGGGGTGCAATGGATCGGGAGGTACGACCCGGTAAGATGCCACCAAACAGCCCCGACCTCACGACATTGGATTGTTATGCCTGGAACACCTTGAAAAAAAAGTATATAAAATTCGCGTTCAGACTCGAGAGGATCTGATCGAAAGAATAAATTTGTGTTGTACAGAAATGCGTCAGAAACGTTGTGAACTTCGAAGGTTTGTAGATTCAGTGCGAAAACGATGTGTAAAAGGTATTGAACAAGGAAGTGGACAATTAGAACAACTGTTATAAGTAGGAGTAGTAGTCGTCTTTCTTCACATGTTTCCATAAAATTTGTTTTATTGAAATTTAGTTTATTCCTTCAAATTATTTTGAATCGACAGATAATTTCATGATTCCCATGAAAATAACTACAAAATTCAATCATAAAGAGCTTCAAAATAGAGCAAATTCAGGTTTTGAACATTTCGACTTATTCGTTGTTATCTTGTTAGCCATAATATTAGGCTAGAAGACAAGCAGCAAGCACAGAAGTTGACATGTCATTCAAAAGCACACTAAATGGGGTAGTTTTTGATGAAAAGAAAACATGTTCATTATTGATGATTTTCCATCGATAAAACCATTAGAAAAATATGACTGGTTTTGTTCACTTCAGAATCGTGACATTCATCTCCTTACCACGCCCGCAATAAGAATTGTTTTGGCAGACGAAAATACTTATCTTGTGGAAAATTTGATGCTGTTTCCAAATATGTGGTCAAATCTTATGAGGCTCCAAGGATAACTAAAGTATAATTGATTTTATGAAAAAAAATATTTCGTGAAATCAAGAAATGTTTAATTGAAGAAAAACCGTCAACATTTCGACCATGTGTTATGTGACATTTTTTGTTGCAAATCTTATGTTTGATCTTCCCTTGAAGTTTGGCACTTTTTAAAGTAGTCACCCTGTATAAATAAAAATATTAATCAGGTATAGATAATATACGACGATAGTTCATATATAATTACCTATTACAGACTAAAATATTTCAATAAATCCACCTTATCCATATTTTCATATTGTGGCGGCTCTCCGCATGTTCGGGAGATGGCGTTGTCGGCTACGCCACACCGCGTTGTCTCCAGCGGTGTTCTTGCTTAGGTGGACTCGACGTTCAGTAAGTTTCCTTGTAAGGGTGTTTAGGCGAACAGTTACTGGATGAGCCCTACTGATGAGTCCACTATCAACTGTGGGAAACACGACCGTTGCCCCATCAGGGCGCTCGTTTCGATACTGCGAGAACTGCTCGCTAAAATATTAAAAATACCTGAAAAAAAACTTTTTTTTCTGAAATTTTGAATTTTTGGTAATTCCAGTAGTTTTTGCGGTACCACAACTATTTGAAAAGAAATGATGCAAGGAGCAGCCATGAGAAACCTCAAAATAAATATTCATTCTAATATCCCTGTGAAATAAGCTACGCACCAAAAGAGGGTGAGCCTGAATCTTTCCAGTGGGAACTCATTGAATACATTTTTTGAAAGGTCGTTTCATATTAAAACCACTGGAAATATAGGGGTTGGGAAGGTGGTTCGAAAAAGTAGAATTTAAATCAATTTCTACTTTTTAGTGGTAAAACGTTTTTGTCGAAATTCTGTCTGGGCTGAATACTATTCCAAAAGTACAATAAATCATGTTTCTTGCAGTTCAATTCCCAATACTCTCAACATGAATTATTTCTGGATGTTATACAAATGAAATCATAATTCCACCATTCGACGAAGGATGAATATCGTACTTTCTCGAATATCAATCATTTACGGTAGTCATTAAATACCAGAAGTCAAATATTCTGCCCAATATGAGGAGACCAGTTAAATAAACATAGCAAGACTGCCCAGAATATATTCATCATAGTTTACTGCACGATGAAAAGAATTGAATGTGTTCCAAAAAAGTCAGATCAAAAAGCTATTTATTTGAAATATTAATTCGTCCAATAAACGGTTATATCTTCCATCATCATCCGAGTGCAGATGATGACAAAGAAATTGAGATATTAGATTGGGGAGTCGATCAAATATTGATACAAAGGAATGAAGAATTGAGGTCCTCATTTCGTTATGGATCGCAGACATGAATTTGTGAATAATAAATTAGATATACATCAAGCTTGGTGATATAGATGTGGAATGAAATAACGATGCTTCGATAGTGTAATTATTCCAAATTTCATTGGAGGAATATATCTGCACGTTAAAAATATAACGGAGAATCATAGTGATTAGTATAAGTTGAAACGAATTATATAGCACATAAAAACATACTTATATAACACGAAGACAAATTGTAAATGTAGTGGGCCCTAATAGGATTCATTTTTCATATTGTTTTCCAGAAGTCTATGAGAATAGATTTTTTCGTTCTGCGTAAATTCTTACGAAGCTGAAACAGCAAAATGGAAAACAATATCAGTACCTACAAAACATGGACGGAGTTACTTAAAACACTCAGCTTTTCCTAAGTTTCAGTCTCATCAATCCTTTGGAAGTTGAAATTTTTCTCTCTTTTAAGGTTATTGCTTTTATTATTTTCTTCTATTGTTTTCATGTAAGATGATTTTATATGTTGAATTTACATTAAGTTTTCTTTATGTCATGTGGATAGTTTAGTCGTAAAAGCAAAAACTTCATTATGATATGAACATGGCTTAATTGCAATTTCAATGCAGGCAAGTGGAAAGGTGAAGCCACGTGTCCTCAAACCAATAAAAATAACCATCCATGCGTGAAACAGATGAAGATAGTACATCAAACTCGTTATTCGTATGACGTGAAACGTGTCAAGTCGAGGAACCCAACGCATAACGAAGTCGACGGAAGCACATCCCACATTCTAAAATATTCAGGAGAGTATAAGGCAAAAGTGTTCAAAACAGAGTTATCCTAAGAATCGGGCATCATTTATCAAGCAGGCCGTGTCGTGTGGTCGGTCTGCTCCCACCATATTGAATATCGGCCAGCGCACTGACATTTACAAATGAATAATAATTGTGTCCTTTTACTTTCAACAATGGCCTAATGCTACTTTCTGCATGCAGTGGGTTCTGTCAAACCTTGGTCTTTTCGTGACTTTCTTTATTTGCGGATTTATTTATTGTTGTGTCGAGGCAGCTTCCGCAGAGCTGGAGGAATTTATGTCACCCGATAAGAACTTTCCGATAGAAGGGTCAGGGTACAACCTTTTGGTTATTGATGCATACGATTCAATTCGTTTGGATGATTGTAGACTTTTTCTGTTACGACTTGATCGAAGTATAATCGAAACATATTAACGCCTTTATATTGTGAATTGAAAATATTGTATCCGATATTTCAGAGCCGTAAGATTAATCTTGGTTTCAACCATGGCGTACGTTATATGAGGTCAGATTTGAGTTTTGATCTATGGTCTTAATATAACATGGTAGGTGTTTTTCAGTTGGCAACAACACCTATTTTGAGATTTACAGTTCGTTTTCGGGATACAGAATAATATCACGAGGTTATTCAGTTGTCCATATTTATACGTGTCGCGTAAATTCGATGCTTATTTTCGGTTTGTTTGTTTTTATCCATCCATTTTGATAAACTTTTGATAAAAAACTTGATCATAACTTTTCGGGTGGAAACATATTCTCATGTGGCTGGACTTTCAAAGAGAAAAATCTCAATAAATATTTTTATTATTATTTTTTATTCTCTTAATTATTGCATGAGCCCAACGATTTTATCTCGAATGTCAATCTTCACCTTATTCGAGGTGATTTTTGGGAAGTTCTTGAGCGAATAAAGTTATATGTTTCATGGATCTAGAGGAGTAGAGAATAATAAGAATGAATCAGCTTGGAATGAAAATTGGGTGGAATTTCTCAAAATGTGGGCCAGTAAACCACTGCTGCTATCATCATTATAATAAGGATTGTCCAAGTCCATGTCAGGCTGGTCTAGTCCAGACAAATAATGACTTTGCGTTCTGCGTATCAAATGTTTGAAGTTTGCTAATGGATCCTCATTCGAGTCACCTGCACAAGGCCGCCGACACTACAAAAGTTAGCTCACTGAATGAGCCCAAATGGTTCATTATAACCACATTTTCCTGATTCGTCTGCCTTTGAGTTTCACGGTAGTTTTTTTTATGTGTTATTGAATTATTTCACCGTATCAAATCGACTCGAATTCTCGGGTCGATATTGAAAGAGCCGAATATCTCAAAATTGATTGCAAAGTTTGTACGAAACAGATAAGTAAATAACCTGACACCAAGTTATTGAAACCATAATATACAATTCGGGACGTGCGTTTGTATTGGAACACCTTCGTTTATTTTGATTATCGGGAATATCAGAATTGAAGATCCTTCTTTGAATTCCTATGAATATGTTCCACATAGGTACAAAGGCACATATTTCAACAAATGACATAGGATGAACAGGCAACGACTCAACCGATTCTGTTAATTTTAGAAATTTCAGTTAATACAAATAATATCAGTAATGATTTGTATCCAACACGTTCTTCATAAGTCCACCAGATCGCCAAGAACACACTGACCCTAGCACTTAATGGCCAGAAACTTCTTTTTGATTGAAAATATCGGCGAAATTCCTACATTTATGTATTTCATCATTATTTCTGTAAAAAGAAGGTATATCGGTGCAAAATCGAATAAATTCACCGTTTTCGAGTTACAGTCATTTTCATGACTGAATATCCAAATATTTTTTCATCAATAGAATAGAAGTTTCAGATAAATGGACAATCACCGAAAGAGAGAAGTTTTAGTAACCATAGCAATAATAAATAGCTGGCAATATTGAGGAAAAATATTTGGATATTAAATCTTGAAAATGCTTGTAACTCGAAAACGGTGTATTTTTTCGATGTTACACCGATATACCTTTTTTTGCAAAATTAATTATGAAATACATAAATGTAGAAATTTCACCGATATCTTCAACCAAAAAAAGTTTCTGCCCATTAAGTGCTAGGGTCAGTCTGTTCTTGGCGATCTAGAGGACTTATGAAGAATGGGTTGACGTATTGACTAAAATTCGAAAAATTAACAGAATCGGTTGAGTCGTACGAAAGTTATAACAAAAAAATTGAATTATGGGAGTACCATTAGTAGGTACATAATCTCTGAAAGGGGACGTCGTAGGAAAAAAAAATTTGGGCATTCCTGACTCGTCTTTATATACTTTATTCACACCTGAGAAAGAGTCACTTAGTGCCGAGACACCCTGTTTATAGCCATCATACGAATTTAACAAATCCCAAGAAAATTATATTCGCTACCCCAAAAGTTCGATTTAGTTATACTGATGGGCGTTGTAAGCATTGTTTCTTCGATTCTTTCATTGTAGAATCACTGCATAGTTAATGGATGAGTACATCCCTAATATGCAAATTTTTTTCATGTATAAAAAATAAGAAAAACAAAGCATTTATTTTAGAATATTTCCATTATTTTTGTATCAATATTTGCGTTGAAAAGTTTTATAGTGTTAGCTTACTAGCGTCATAAAACAGAATTCTAGTTTTTCGGTGATAATAATCCCATAATGAACATCATTTCTCGAAATGATCGTTTATTGGTTTGAAAAGTCAGAAATAAAATACTTATTTTGTTTTTTTTGCAAAATGATAATTTAAAAACTTATATCATTCAATTCCACTCTCAGAATTCCAAAACAAGGTATTATAATATAATTATTTTATCGAAATATCCATTCTACAATTGTTGAGATTCTCGAACCTCTTTGATAACCATGAAACTATAAAAGAGAAACGAGAACATTGACCACTTATTTCTGCTTTGGCAATGACTATTCATAAATCACACACACGGGTGTGCTTATGACGCTTTTTTTTAGGAATACGATCTCGAACATCCTAGGGAACTGATATAAGTAACTTCAAACATGAGCAACGAGGATTATAACTCAAGCAAGACAATAACTGAGAACAGCTGGAAATTTCGGATTGGTTCAACAGAAACATCTCTGAATCCACCAGAAGAAGATAAACATAACAAAAAATAAAAAAGTCATTGGAAAAATCAAATGTTAGAATTTAAAGGGTAACAACATAAAACACTGCTAACGTTCACTAAAATTTCTCTTGGACTCATTTCCAACAGTAATTGATTATCTTTATTTTCATCCAATTACCCGAATTGACATGCGCATGTAGTCAATCTTTGCTCGGAGGGCCAAAAGAGGGAAAAACCAGACTAATGGAAATTATCAAATTCAAAGTATTCCTACAATAATTAATTTTGAGATGAAAAAATTACGAAAAGCACTGCGGTGAAGACAGGAGCATTTGAGCGCTCTTACATGCACCTTGTAGGTAGATTCGCATTTTCCAGTTTTAGAAATCAATTGAAGGAATTTTCGACAGCTGTCAAAAAAATTCTGAAACTTAGGCGAAACTCCAGACTTCATGTCAGTGCTTCAGCTGATCAATTTTTTTTCGATAATTCGTTAGAATTTTTTATGGTATCTATGGTCTTGGTGATGCGATCTGGACAAAATTCTGCAGGTAGTTTGAATACATTATTCCTCAGATAGATGCAAAATTTCATTCCAATCCGGTTAGTAGTTTCGAAACTATCAGGAAAAAAATATTTTGAACGGCCATATTTACGGAACCCCTAGTCTTATTCTGCTTATGAACGTGACCGCGATATTCGCGATCCAAACCCACCCTGAAAATTTCAAGTTCCTAGGCCTTTTCCGGAAAAGTTACAATTTTCTATGGTTTCTATGGTTCTGGTCATGCGATCTGGACAAAATATTGCTTTAATATATCATTCTCGACTGAAATACAAAATTTCATCTCGATCGAATCCGTAGTTTCGAAATCATCGAGAAAACAAAATTTCAAACGACCGTATTTACGGAACCCCTAATATAATTCTGCTCATTGATAAACATTGATTCTGGTCATGTGATCTGGAGAAATGTAGCTTGAATTTATCATTCTCCATTAGTAGGTATACAAAATTTCGTCACGATCGAATTTGTAGTTTTGAAATTATCAAGAAAACTAAATTTCAAACGACCATATTTACGGAACCCCTAGTATAATTCTGCTCATAGATGAACGTGATCACGACATTCGAGATCCACACCTATCCTGAAAATTTCAAGTCCCTAGGCGTTTCCGTTCAAAAGTTACAATTTTCTATGATTTCTATGGTTCTGGTCATGCGATCTGGACAAAATTTTTGCATGTAGCTTGATTCTCCATTTGAGTGCAAAATTTCATCTCGATCAAATCTGTAGTTTCAAAGTAATCAGGGAAACAAAACTTTGAACGGCCATATTCACGGAACCCCTGGTGGAATTTGGCCCATTAACGAACTCAACTGAGGCATTCGAGAACTGAACCCAAACTGAAAATTTCAAGTCTCTAGGTTGTTCCGTTCGAGAGTTTTCGTGCTTACGGCCGGACGGACAGACTCAAATTTTCCGACGGATTCGTCATCAGTGAGTCGAACATAGTCGATTGAGACCATTTTCGGCTCAAAATTCGAAAAATACAGACATCGTTACGAAATGATATAGCCCACGTGTAAGTAGTACGAGCGCTCAATAAAGATTTTTTCCGAAGCGTCTTTTTGAGCGCTCGTTCTACTCACACGAGGGCTATATCATTTCGTAACGATGTCTGTATTTTTCGAATTTTGAGCCGAAAACTGTCTTAGTCGACAAGGTTCGACTCACTGATGACGAATCCGTCGAAAAATTCAAGTCTGTCCGTCCAGCCGACCGTAAGCACGGTAACTCTCGACTCAGAAACTTGAAATTTTTAGGGCAAGTTTTGATATCGAATGCCGCGGTTGAGTTTGTTATTGGGCAAAATTCGACCAGGGGTTCCGTAAATATGTCTGTCCGAAATTTTGTTCTCCTCGCATGACCAGAACTATTGAATCCATAGAAAATTATAACTTTCGAACGGAAAGGTCTGGGGGCTTGAAATTTTCAGGGTAGTTTTGGATCTCAAATGTCGCGGTCACATTTATCAATGAGCAAAATTAGACCAGGGGTTCCGTAAATAATGTTCCGTGATAATTTCTAAACTACCAATTCGATCCGAATGAAATTTCGCACATGGATGAATAATGATGTGTTTAAACTACATGCGAAATTGTGTAACAGCTGATTCGCCATAACTGACCAAGAACTGCTGTCATTTTCTTGACAGTTGCAAACATTGGTTTCTATAACTGGAAAATGCGAATCTACCTACAAGGTGGATGAGCGAGCGCTTAGAAGCTCCTGACTTCACGGCAGTGCTTTCTATAATTTTTCTTGTGATTCGGCCGAAAGATCAGCCGAAAAATCTATAGAATGGTTTATTTGATGTAGATCCGTATGCAGCGTGAGGTTTGTTACAAAACAAGGGATATTCACCATTTTGCCACTTAAATTTGGAGGAACCTCGCTGAAGTTCAATTACGTATGTTAATTCAGGTTTTTTAACTGATTTGTATAAAAATGTTTTATTTGGAAAGATAAACCGTGGAGTTCTTCTCATTGACCACAGCAGCAATTCTCTTGTCGTGTTTTTCTGGTTTGCTGTTCCCAACTTAATTTGAGATGCGTTTCTATAGATATTGTAAACTTTGGGTTTGAAGTAGGTATTTGTACATTGTTTATTGGAACAGTACTCCCTTCGAAGGGCTTTGAATTCTAAAAAGTAATAGTATATTATTTAACGAGCGGTAATGTAGGTCATAACTCACGCAGATGAAGTTTGCAGCACGAGCCGGAGCCGAGTGCTGTAATTCATCAAGTGAGTTATGACCATTACCGCAAGTTGAATACTACACACTATCTACGATTGTAACAATAAATACTAAGATACAAGTACAGAGAAAGAACTTTATTTAAAAATCTTAATAGTTACATATAACCATGCATTATTTAAGTTGATTGTGCTTCTTAGCATGGAGTAGAAAGTCTATAGGGGCGATACTTCATATTTAGTGCTGAGTTCACTAAAATATGCCAAAAGAACATTCTCTGTAAACAATGAATTGATATTTTTACTGCTACGCCAATCTTGAAAATTGTTGTATACGCCTTTATATTTGTTTTGGTATTTTTCGGGCAATAAATTCTGTATGGTAACATTAGCTGATTGTCTCATTTCTGAAGATGTACATAATAATTCATCTTCACTATCTGAATTAATCTTTTTCAGCGAAATATCCACAATAATAATTAGGTATAAACTCAATTTGATTAAACGTCAAAATTATTCAAGTGACCTCCCCTCAATACTAATAATGGACTGTTCCCTTACGGCCAATCACACAGGGGAGTTATAGGAGTGAGTGAGTGGGAGAATACTCACGGTGTTTGTTTACATATACCATTACTCCATCGAAAGTAGTTGAGTAATGACTATATTATTCAATCGGAGTAGATAAAATTATTTATCCAATCACCTACAAAATTGTGATGGATGAAATTAATTTCGAACCTTAAAAATTTTTATTGGTTGTCCAAAAAATAAAGCTATGGAATTTCCCATTTCTGATAGGCCTCATAGTCCTCTGGATGAAAAATCATAAAATGTGAATCCAACCTAGGAGATAGACTTTTTCCCCACACTATTTTCGAACCCCTGCATGAAGGCAATTTATTAAAATCTGATAAATCTCGTGAGCTTCTCAGTGTTTATTGGTCCTACACATCGGATCCCCACAGGCGAGTTATATTTCTAGGGCTCGCACCGCTTATAAAATTCTTCGAATTCGGTTGGATAGTCCCAACACCCGATATACCTGGGGTTTTGCGATTTCGGTGCCAGGAACTAGAAGGTTCCTCCTTCAATCACTTGCGTGACTAGACGATTCACCATGACGCAGGGCCGGTTCAATCTATGGCCGATAGATGAAGAACTCATCGATTCAAAATTGAAATTATATCTGAATTAATTGAAATTTCATGATATATGACACAAAATCGAATGGAAAGAAGAAGCTGAAAATAAAGGTATAATTCTTGAAGAGAAAGTAAGTTAACAGCATAAAGTTATAATACTGCCAGGAATTGCATATAAGAAATCATTTCACAAAAGTTCAGAAGTACACCGCAGAGCAAAAATTCAAGTGTAGGTTTTGAAAACACACTAATAAAATCCGCAATAGATGCCCATATAAGCCATCAACATATCAGAGAAGAATTGGAAGCTCCTCTCAACTAATGCTATTTTCCAGTCTATGTTCTCCTACCTAACACATTCATCACATTCGCCTCTTGTACCGGCCCTGATCACCCTATTATAGCGAAGTCGGGTGCATATAGGTGGCCGAGCTCAACGAATACGCTGGCCATAAACAGTTGCAGATCATGACTTGCAAGACCTTTCTCGACCTGAGGCCGTCTCATGAGGCCGATAACATTTCACGCTTCATGTTCGTCGTAATATTTATTTTCGAAAAAAATCGGATATTTGCACACACGACGCCAAAGTTCAATTGTTGCAATGACTGATCCATCATTGTGTTACAATGCCTGGATGTCGTTGTCGTTGTCATAATATTGAGAAATGTTTACGTGTCATTGATTGAGCATCTGCGATGGTAATATTTCTTCGGGGTTTTATGCTTCAGCTACATATCGGTCATTGGAGAAGAGGGATTTACAGTGCATTTCCGTGGAAACTGACCATTCTCAACATAATCTTATTTTTGTTAATTTTGCAAAAATTGGCTCTGTTTTTGGATCTATGTTTGCTTCCATTTCATAAGGGGTGCACTCTTGTACGGTTTTCTGAATCTCATTGTTGAAATCTTTGTTATTCGCGAATAAAGTGGAAATCATAAAATATGCGTTTCATTTTTTATGTAAAATAAAGGCCACCAGAATAAGAAGACCAAAAATTCTGTACATTTCGCAAATTTCACAAAACGTCACGCCAGTAGCTTTGACTGAGGTTAGGATTTATTGCTCACTCCCATGGGTGTTGTAGGTCGGTTACTCTTCTCGTATACTCAAGAAATATGGATCTGGAAATGGATACGCATTTGTGTACAAACAAATCCGAATTGGCCGGGGAATTGTTGACAAGTTGTCACTTATTTTCCGTCACGTCTCTTTCGGATCACAGACGATGCCGAAAACAGCTCGATGGCACAGCGCCAAGCTTTTTCCGAACGGATTGACGAGTCCGCAGGGAATTCATCAAAGGAACTATGCGCGGAAACAATTCGATATATGTATACCTGTTTATTATGCAGTGCTGGTATTGTCTGAATATCTCATCGTAACCTTGACATTCAAATCTTGAGAATGACAACTGAATTTTTTTTTTGGGTGCCGCTCCTCTGATCTTACCGTCTTTGAGGCCGGCTCTTATAATACATGCAAGATTTCTCGAGAATTTCTGAGGGTGAATGAATATTTTCATTGTTTTCCTCTTTTCGTCCAAATAAGTGATTTTATACGTTTTCCATGAAACAAAGCAGACTGGAATCGAAGATCCTGGAAATACCTAGCATGAAATTTGCCATTTTTGATGTTTCAAGAGGGAAAAGGTGTAGTGTTTGAGCCAAAAATTAGCTCTTCTTCATAGAATTCCTATCGAATTTTCTACTCAGTTAGAAGATCATAAGAAACTAATCTGTTTTAACAAATAGCATTCGCGAAAGTGGAAAAATCCTCGTCTTCGACTCGGATTTTTAAAACCACTCTCGCTCATGCTATTTGTTAAAACAAATTACTTAGAAACTAGTTTTTCCGAATTTTTCCGGAAAAATTAAAGGCACTAGGGATATTACCCCCGAAAATACCAGATGGCTTCAAATATAATTGAGCCTCTTTATAACTCGGTTTATTATCGATCAACAAATCTCTGTAGGGCTTCACCATCACGGCTATTTAACGCCTTAAGAACAGCAAATTGTAAGCTGTTTTTTAGCCAATGTTGCTAACTTGATATCAACTTTGTAGAACATCTTATATTTTCTGAAAAACAAGAACAGAAAATTTATCTTTTTTTCTTAAATTCATAATCTGCTAACTTGATATTCAGCAGAACTGGACAGAAAAATAGGAACAGAATTTTTTCTTCACGGTTAATTGAGAACAGATTGTAAGCCCCTTCTCTTTCTTCACAAATGATTTTTGAATATGTAACCTATCATTTAACTGAAGATCTGATATTCTTCGGAAAACAAGAACAAAAAATGGATTCTTATCGTGGATGATTAACAGCTAAAAAGGGTTAAATTTTGCGCCACTTTTTTTTTCTTAAAATTTTTTCGAATATATGTCAAGCTCACTCAGCTGATATTTTCTGAAAAACATGAACGAAAAATTAATTTTCCTCGTGGATTTTCGACGGAAAAGCAGCAAATTATAAGCCACTTTTTTCTCAGAAACAGAAAATAATTATTGAAAATTCATGATCAGCTCACGTGATACTCTACAAAACATCTGAAACTCACTGAAAAAAAGGACAGATTATTTTTAGAACAGCTTATTGAGGGCATTTGCCCTTAATAAGGTGTTACTTGCTTACGATTTCGTAAGCAAGTTTCATATCGTCAAAGAGGTCCTGCTAATTTAATACTTTGAAGAACAAGAACAAAAAATAATTTTCATCACGGTTGAAAAGCGGAAAATGGTGAGCCGCTTTTTTTCTGCACAAATTATTTTTGGATATTTGTGTTGCTAATTTGATATCAACTCAGCTGAACAACTAATATTTTCTGAAAAGAAAGAACGAAAAATAAATTTCAATCACGACTGATTAACATCTAAAAAGCGTCAAATGATAAGCCACTTTTTTCCTCAACACAAAATCATTGAAAACTCATGATCTGCTCACTTGATATCAACTCTGCAAAACATCTGAATCTCACTGAAACATAGACAGATTTTTCATCACAGCTTGCAACAAAAATTGTAAGCCACTTTTTCTCGTCACAAATTATTTTCGAATATTTCTCCAGCTAAATTGATACCAATCAACTGAGCTTTTTATCTGAAAAGAATTTTTTGATATATGTTTAGCTGGTAAGATATCTACTCAGCTGAACAACTGATATTTTCTGGAAAGAAAGAACGAAAAGTTAATTTTAATCACAGCAGATAAACAGCTGAAAAGCAGCTAATTATAAGCCACTTTTTTCCTCAACACAAAATCATTTGAAATTCATGATCTGCTTACTTGATATCATCTCTGCAAAATACCTGATCATCACTGAGAAAAACAAGAACGGATTTTTCATCACAGCTTACAACAAAAATTGTAAGTCACTTTTTTCGTCACAAATGGTTTTTGAATATTTCTCCAGCTAATTGGATACCTATCAACTAAGACTTTTTCCTGAAAAGAATTTTTTGAATAAAGGTCTAGCCTATTACCTAGATATCAACTCAGCTGAACTACTGATATTATCTGAAAAGAAAAAAAATTACGAAAAGCACTGCCGTGAAGACAGGAGCTTTTGAGCGCTCGTACATTCACCTTGTAGGTAGATTCGCATTTTTCAGTTTTGGAAACCAATTGAGGAAATTTTTGACAGCTGTCAAACAAGTTTTCAAACTGAGGCGATTATCCAGACTTCAAGTCAGTGCTTTAGGTGACCAATTTTTTTTTCGATAATTCGCCAAAATTTTCTACGTTATCTATGGTCTTGGTGATGCGACCTGGACAAAATTTCGCACGTAGCTTGAATACATTATTCCTCAGCTAGGTGCATTTCATTCCAATCAAATCGGTAGTTTCGAAATTATCAGGAACAGAATATTTTGAACGGCCATACTTACGGAACCCCTAGTCTAATTTTGCTCATTGATGAACGTGACCGTGAAATACGCGATCCAAACCCACCCTGAAAATTTCAAGTTCCTAGGCCGTTTCCTTCGGAAGTTATAATTTTCTATGGTTGCTATGGTTCTGGTGATGCGATCTGGACAAAATGTTGCTTTAATATGTCATTCTCGTTTAAGATACAAAATTATATTTGGATCGAATCCGTAGTTTCGAAATTATCGAGAAAACAAAATTTTAAACGACCGTGTTTACGGAACCCCTAGTATAATTCTGCTCATTGATGATTCTGGTCATGCGATCTAGAGAAATGTAGCTTGAATATATCATTCTCCATAAGTATACAAAATTTCGTCACGATCGAATCTGTAGTTTGGAAATTATCGAGGAAACTAAATTTCGAACGACCATATTTACGGAACCCCTAGAATAATTTTGCTCATAGATGAAAGCGATCACGACAATCGAGATCCACACCTATCCTGAAAATTTCAAGTCCCTAGGCCAACCCGTTCAAAAGTTACAATTTTCTATGGTTTCTATGGTTCTGGTCATGCGAGCTGAACAAAATTTCGCGTGTAGCTTGAACACCTCATTTTCCATTAGAGTGCAAAATTTCATCTCGATCAAATCTGTAGTTTCAAAGTAATCAGGAAAACAAAATTTCAAGCGGCCATATTTACGGAACCATTAGGCGGATTTTGCCCAATAACGAACTCAACCTCGGCATTCGAGATTCGAACCTACCCTGAAAATTTCAAGTTTCTAGGACATTCCGTTCGAGAGTTATCGTGTATGCGGACGGCGGACGGACCTACAGACTCGAATTTTCCGACGGATTCGTCATCAGTGAGTCGAACATAGTCGTTTGAGATCATTTTCGGCTCAAAATTCGAAAAATACAGACATCGTGACGAAATGATATAGCCCTCGTGTAAGTAGTACGAGCGCTCAAAAACGAAAAGTTAATTTTAATCACGGCTGACTAACAGCTGAAAATCGTCAAATTATAAGCCACTTTTTTCCTCAACATAAAATCATTTGCTTAATCGAGGTCAACTCTGCAAAACATCTGACACACACTGAAAAACAAGAATGGATTTTCCATCACAGCTTACAACAAAAATTGTAAGCCTTTTTCTTCGTCACAAATGGTTTTTGAATATTTCTCCAGCTGATTGGATACCTATCAATTAAGACTTTTTACTGAAAAGAATTTTTTGAATATAGGTCTAGTTAATCACCTAGATATCAACACAGCTGAACTACTGATATTATCTGAAAAGAAAGAAAGAAAAGTTAATTTTAATCACGGCTGACTAACAGCTGAAAATCGTCAAATTATAAGCCACTTTTTTCCTCAACACAAAATCATTTGTAATTCATGATCTGCTTACTCGATGTCAACTCTGCAAAACATCTTACACTCACTGAAAAACAAGAACGAATTTTCACCACAGCTTACAACAAAAATTGTAAGCCACTTTTTTTCATCACAAATTTTTTTGAATATTTCTCCAGCTACTTTGATACCTATCAACTAGGTGTTTTATTTCTAAAAATATTTTTTTTTAAATATATATCTAGCTGATTAGATGTCAACTTAGCTCAACAACTGATATTTTCTGAAAAGAAAGAACGAAAAGTTAATTTTAATCAGGGCTGAAGTGAAACAGCTGAAAGGCTTAAAATTATAAGCCACTTTTTTCCTCAACATAAAATCATTTGAAATTCAGGATCTGACACTCACCGAAAAACAAGAACGGATTTTTCATCACAGCTTACAACAAAAATTGTAAGCCACTTTTTCTCGTCACAAATGAAGTTTGAATATTTGGTACCTTTCAACTAAGATTTCTTTTCTTAACAGAATTTTCTAGATATATATATCTCTGCTAATTTGATATCAACTCAGCAGAACAACTGGTATTTTCTCGTAAACAAGAACGAACTGCTGATTAACGCCTGAAAAGCCACTTTGTTTCCTCAACAAATAATCATTTGAAATTCATGTTCTGCTAACTTGATATTGAATCAGCAAAATATCTGATACCTACTACTGAAAAACAAGACCGTTTTTTTTATCACGTCTTATGAACGGCAAATTGAAAGCAACTTTTTTCTATCAGAATAATTGTTTGAAATATGATTGGCAGCTCAATATGACCTCAGCAGAACATTTGATCTGAACTTGAACTCTGCTTTTACTGACTAACGATAACGGCTAAATTTTCACAACAAAGCTAATAAATGGCAAAAATTCAGTATGGCGTCACACTCCTCCAGAGGGGTTCGAGTTATACGCGAAGCAGAAAAGAAAGAAAGGCCGAAAATTAGAACGTATCCTACCTTCCAGCCGACTCGGTTCTCGTCAACAATGTGCAGTGGAAACGTCACCTTCTCTAATGATCATTAATAATTCCTGACACTTCGAAATTATACATCAATGTTTTGCCCGAACCTTATTTAAAACCTATTTATAGACGGCGGGCCTAAAGCCGGAACAGAAATTGAGTGGCTGATGGGCATACCCGCACTCCCCAATTAACATATTTCAATTGGATTGAGTGACAGAATTTTTTGAGTTACTTTCTGATACTTGATAAATGGACGATTGTTGGGGAGAAGAACAGATTCCATTATTTCTGAGTTATGGAGAAGGGAAGTGCTTCGGAGTTGGATGGAGATTGGAAATTAGGTTGGTTGCCGCCTGCCACAATTATAGGGCACCCTGAGGGACACTCAGTTTTATTCTACAACGATATTTCGCAAGTTCACACATCACAGAGGATTCGGAAAATTGCATTTGTTTCACATCATTGAAACAAGAAATCAGAAATCCGGCAGTAAACCAATTGTTGTAAGAAATAATTCGATCATTTCTAATTAATTCCTTCAACAACAATGAGGCATTTGGCTTTCCACCTAGCCACCTTCATCTGATCAATTTATAGGAATTGTTGAGGTGAAAAATAACAATACTATGCAATTGTACCGAACATTTCATGCGAAAGGAAGAAACGGGAACCATTCTTACTGGAATTCCGTCTTGCATTGTTCCTATTCCAACCAGCAATTTATTTATTCTAAAAATCCACGAAGGTTATAATTACGATAACGTGCAGAGTTTCGAGAATCAGTCTTATAAACAAACACTGTAATTATAATACGGATACTGCACGATAATAATTAAGCGCATGATTCTTAAAACGAATTATTCATATTTCAAAGGAAGTTTCAGCTATTCCTAGGAGAAACTGAGGATAATTAGACGTATTGCGAGTTGAGAATCGGTATTTTTTTGGATATATCATTTTCTTGTCCAACTCGAAAGATAGCCAACATGGATTATAATCTTGCCGGAGGAACAGGAATAGTTATTAGGAATTTCCCTAATTTCGGCACAATGCCAGATGAAAAATAGTTAGCTACACAAAAAAATTTATAGATAATTTAGGAATTTCTTCAATCGAAATTGAGTCGTTGAAAAGAAGAATTGAGCTATTCCTTCCATGCCAATATTTAATCAAAAAGAATAGTTGAGCGACCAAAAAAATGGCTCAGAACATAATTTACAAATAATTCGGTCATGTTTTTCATCGAAATTGAAGAGTAATTTACAATTGTACCAGTTTTCCCAGCCAGCTAGAATAATTCTAAATGAAAAAATAGTAAGGCACAAAAAAAATGGCTTTACACATAAATAACACATAATTTACAAATACTTCGGGCATTTACTTAATCAGAATTGAGTCATAAGAGAAAGTGTTATCAAGAATTGAACTATTACTTACTCGGCAAGATGGCGCAATTCTTGATGAAAAAGAATAGATGGACGACCAAAAAATGGCTTTACACAAAATTTACAATTGATTCGGTCATGTGTTTCATCGAAATTGATGAGTAATTAACAATTGTGGCAGTTTTCTCGGCAAGCTAGAACAATTCCAAATAAAAAAATTGTTAGGCACACAAAAAAATGACTCTACACATAAAAATCAGATAATTTACAAATAATTCAGCCATAAAAGTCATAAAGGAAAGAGTTATCAAGAATAAAGCTATTACTTTCCCGGCAAGATAGCGCAAAAAAAATGGCTTTACCATAATTTACAAATAATTCGGGCATATGTAGAAATTGAAGAGTTATTAACAATTGTACCAACTTTCCCAGCCAGCTAGAATAATTCTAAATGAAAAATAGTTGGCCACACAAATAAGGCTTCACACATGAATAACACATAATTTACAAATAATTCAGACATTTTTTCAATCAAAATTGAGTCATAAAAGAAAAAGTTATCAAGAATTGAACTATTACTCGCCTGGCAAGATAGCGCAATTCTTGATCGAAAAGAATGGTTGAGAGACCGAAAAATGGCTTAACACATAATTTACAAATAATTCGGGTATGTGTTGCATCGAAATTGAAGAGTTATCAACAAGTGTGGCAGTTTTCCTGGCAAGCTAGGACAATTTTAAATGAAAAAATAGTTAGGCACACAAAAAATGACTACACATAAAAAACACATAATTCACAAATAATTTAGGCATAAAAGTCATAAAGGAAAGGGTTATCAAGAATTGAGCTATGACTTTTTCGGCAAGATAGCGCAATTCTTGATAGAAAAGAATAGTTGGGCGAGCGAAAAATGGCTTTAACATAATTTACAAATAATTCGGGCATGTGTTCCATCGAAATTGAAGAGTTATTAACAATTGTGCCTATTTTTCCAGCAAGCTAGAATAATTTTGAATGAAAAATAGTTGGCCACACGAAAAAAGGCTTCACACATGAATAACACATAATTCACAAATAATTCAGGCATTTTTTCAATCAAAATTGAGTCATAAAAGAAAAAAGTGTCAAGAATTGAACTATAACTCGCCTGGCAAGATAGCGCAGTTCTTGATCGAAAAGAATAGTTGAGCGACCGAAAATTGGCTTAACACATAGTTTACAAATAATTCGGGTATGTGTTGCATCGAAATTGAAGAGTTTTCAACAATTGTGCCTGTTTTTCTGGCAAGCTAGGACAATTTTAAATGAAAAAATAGTTAGGCACACAAAAAATGACTACACATAAAAAACACATAATTCACAAATAATTTAGGCATAAAAGTCATAAAGGAAAGAGTTATCAAGAATTGAGCTATGACTTTTTCGGCAAGATAGCGCAATTCTTGATAGAAAAGAATAGTTGGGCGAGCGAAAAATGGCTTTAACATAATTTACAAATAATTCGGGCATGTGTTCCATCGAAATTGAAGAGTTATTAACAATTGTGCCTATTTTTCCAGCAAGCTAGAATAATTTTGAATGAAAAATAGTTGGCCACACGAAAAAAGGCTTCACACATGAATAACACATAATTCACAAATAATTCAGGCATTTTTTCAATCAAAATTGAGTCATAAAAGAAAAAGTTGTCAAGAATTGAACTATAACTCGCCTGGCAAGATAGCGCAGTTCTTGATCGAAAAGAATAGTTGAGCGACCGAAAAATGGCTTTACACATGATTTACAAATAAGTCGGGTATGTGTTGCATCGAAATTGAAGAGTTATCAACAATTGTGCCAGTTTTCCTGGCAAGCTAGGACAATTCTAAATGAGAAAATAGTTGGGCACACAAAAAATTGACTACGCATAAAAAACACATAATTCACAAATAATTTAGGCATAAAAGTCATAAAGGAAAGAGTTATCAGGAATTGAGCTATTACTTTTTCCGCAAGATAGCGCAAATGTTGATAGAAAAGAATAGTTGGGGGAGCGAAAAATGGCTTTACCATAATTTACGAATAATTCGGGCATGTATTTCATAGAAATTGAAGAGTTATTAACGATTGTACCAATTTTCCCAGCCAGCTAGTATAATACTGAATGAAAGATCGTTGGCCACACAAAAAAGGCTTCACATATGAATAACACATAATTTACAAATAATTCAGGCATTTTTTCAATCAAAATTGAGTCATAAAAGAAAAAGTTATCAAGAATTGAATATTACTCGCCTGGCAAGATAGCGCAATTCTTGATAGAAAAGAATAGTTGGGCGAGCGAAAAATGGCTTTAACATAATTTACAAATAATTCGGGCATGTGTTCCATCGAAATTGAAGAGTTATTAACAATTGTGCCTATTTTTCTAGCAAGCTAAAATAATTTTGAATGAAAAATAGTTGGCCACACGAAAAAAGGCTTCACACATGAATAACACATAATTTACAAATAATTCAGGCATTTTTTCAATCAAAATTGAGTCATAAATGAAAAAGTTATCAAGAATTGAACTATTACTCGCCTGGCAAGATAGCGCAATTCTTGATCGAAAAGAATAGTTGAGCGACCGAAAAATGGCTTAACACATAATTAACAAATAATTCGGGTATGTGTTGCATCGAAATTGAAGAGTTATCAACAAGTGTGGCAGTTTTCCTGGCAAGCTAGGACAATTCTAAATGAGAAAATAGTTGGGCACACAAAAAAATGACTCTACACATAAAAAACACATAATTCACAAATAATTTAGGCATGAAAGTCATAAAGGAAAGAGTTATCAGGAATTGAGCTATTACTTTTTCCGCAAGATAGCGCAATTCTTGATAGAAAAGAATAGTTGGGGGAGCGAAAAATGGCTTTACCATAATTTACAGATAATTCGGGCATGTATTTCATAGAAATTGAAGAGTTATTAACGATTGTACCAATTTTCCCAGCCAGCTAGTATAATACTGAATGAAAAATCGTTGGCCACACGAAAAAGGCTTCACACATGAATAACACATAATATTCAAATAATTCAGGCATTTTTTCAATCAAAATTGAGTCATAAAAGAAAAAGTTATCAAGAATTGAATATTACTGGCCTGGCAAGATAGCGCAATTCTTGATCGAAAAGAAAAGTTGAGCGACCGAAAAATGGCTTTACACATGATTTACAAATAATTCGAGTATGTGTTGCATCGAAATTGAAGAGTTATCAACAATTGTGCCTGTTTTTCTGGCAAGCTAGGACAGTTCTTAATGAAAAAATAGTTAGGCACACAAAAAAATGACTCTACACATAAAAAACACATAATTCACAAATAATTTAGGCATGAAAGTCATAAAGGAAAGAGTTATCAGGAATTGAGCTATTACTTTTTCGGCAAGATAGCGCAATTCTTGATAGAAAAGAATAGTTGGGGGAGCGAAAAATGGCTTTACCATAATTTACAAATAATTCGGGCATGTGTTTCATAGAAATTGAAGAGTTATTAACGATTGTACCAATTTTCCCAGCCAGCTAGAATAATTCTAGATGAAAAATAGTTGACCACACAAAAAAGGCTTCACACATGAATAACACATAATTTACAAATAATTCAGGCATTTTTTCAATCAGAATTGAGTCATAAAAAAAAAATATCAAGAATTGAACTATTACTCGCCTGGCAAGATAGCGCAATTCTTGATCGAAAAGAATAGTTGAGCGACCGAAAAATAGCTTTACACATGATTTACAAATAATTTGGGTATGTGTTGCATCGAAATTGAAGAGTTATCAACAATTGTGCCTGTTTTTCTGGCAAGCTAGGACAGTTCTTAATGAAAAAATAGTTAGGCACACAAAAAAATGACTCTACACATAAAAAACACATAATTCACAAATAATTTAGGCATGAAAGTCATAAAGGAAAGAGTTATCAGGAATTGAGCTATTACTTTTTGGGCAAGATAGCGCAATTCTTGATAGAAAAGAATAGTTGGGGGAGCGAAAAATGGCTTTACCATAATTTACAAATAATTCGGGCATGTGTTTCATAGACATTGAAGAGTTATTAACGATTGTACCAATTTTCCCAGCCAGCTAGAATAATTCTAGATGAAAAATAGTTGGCCACACAAAAAAGGCTTCACGCATGAATAACACATAATTTACAAATAATTCAGGCATTTTTTCAATCGAAATTGAGTCATAAAAGAAAAAGTTATCAAGAATTGAACTATTACTCGCCTGGCAAGATAGCGCAATTCTCGATCAAAAAGAATAGTTGAGCGACCGAAAAATGGCTTTACAAATGATTTACAAATAATTCGGGTATGTGTTGCATCGAAATTGAAGAGTTATCAACAATTGTGCCAGTTTTCCTGGCAAGCTAGTACAATTTTGAATGAAAAAATAGTTAGGCACACGAAAAAATGACTCTACACATAAAAAACACATAATTCACAAATGATTTAGGCATAAAAGTCATAAAGGAAAGAGTTATCAAGAATTGAGTTATTACTTTTTTGGCAAGATATCGCAATTCTTGATAGAAAAGAATAGTTGAAGGAGCGAAAAATGGCTTCACCATAATTTACAAATAATTCGGGCATGTGTTTCATAGAAATTGAAGAGTTATTAACGATTGTACCAATTTTCCCAGCCAGCTAGAATAATTAAGATGAAAAATAGTTGGCCACACAAAAAAGGCTTCACACATGAATAACACAAAATTTACGAATAATTCAGGCATTTTTCAATCAAAATTGAGTCATAAAAAAAAAAGTTATCAAGAATTGAACTATTACTCGCCTGGCAAGATGGCGCAATTCTTGATCGAAAAGAATAGTTGAGCGACCAAAAAATGGCTTCACACATAATTTACAAATAATTCGGGCATGTGTTTCATCAAAAACGAAGAGATATTAGCAATTGCCAGTTTTCGCGGCAAGTTAGCACATTTCTTGGTTAAAAAAAATAGTTAGGCGTGCAAAAAATGGATTTACACATAATTTACAAATAATTCAAGCATGTTTGTGTTTCATCAAGTTATTGTGAATTGTGCCAGTTACGCACACAGAAAAAAAATTACTTCACACTTCACACATAAATCACACAAATAATTGAAACATTATTTGAGTCATCAAAATTGAGTCATAAATTAAAGAGTTATCGAAAATTGTGCTGACTTGCCCGACAAGCTGGAAAACTTTTCGATAAAAAAAGTAGTGTGTTACAAAAGAAACTGGATTCACTTATGAATAATATATTATTCCCAATATGGTAATGATTGATTGTGCAGAAATGGTTGTGCTAGCTAAAAGTTGGCCAAGCTAGTACATTTATTGATGAAATTAATTAAAGGCGCAAAATACCGTGAGCTTTACACATAATGTACATATAATTCACACATAATTACGAATGAGGATGACATAGATCGAGCCAAAATGGATGTGTAAATGTGTGAATATTCTATTAAAATTACTCAAATTGACGATAAATTGACACTGTCCCAAATTGTAAAATATTTCATGAGTTCAAATTTTTTTTACAACTTTAAAAGAGCATCTCTCACATCATTCTACATTCACAATATACACCGCAACTCGACCAACGCTTTCAGCAGAGCCTCCCCTTCAATGAACACGCTCATCTCTAGACCCCGACGATTCCAAAAATCCATTTCCCTGGAGCATCGGAGGCTGAAGGCGCGAATGATCCTTTCCCAGCTTTCCAATTCCCCACTGGATATTGGAAGGGCCCCGTTCCAGAAGAAGGTGGGATAACGAACGAGCCATAGACGACACTCTGTCTCCTAGTGGGAGGAGTGTGGAGTAAGCAACTCTGAATCATTCCTTCTGTATTCCCAGTCGCTACGAAACCTCCGAGCTGAGCGCGCGCGGCTAGAAGCTGAAATTAAAAGGTGATTTAATTGTTTTGTACCAAGCCAAGCCGAGTTTCTGATAGTGAAGTTTGTGGTAGAAGTGAACATTTCGGATAATTTACCGGTTTAAGACTGGGAAATTCACGGCCCAATTCAGTTATTGCAACTGTGACGTCAATTAATTAAGTTACGTTTAGAGGGATTGTAAAATACGTAAGTAGTCATAACGCATGGTATACGTATGCCCACTCGCGCGTATGCATATACGTTTCCCCTACCAGGGAATAGCGGCGCCAGACGGAGCGTCATCCATCATGGTCGATGACGATCTGCGCCGGGATTGGTCCGCTTCGCGTCACGTGTATTGTTAATTGGCAGCGGTGGGCGTGTCGGAGCTTCAGACTGTGGGCAAGTTGAGGACTAGAAGGGGAATTGAAAAAAGGCATAGTATGCGCTGTGAACCCCCCGCGTGCTTGAAACTCTCCACAGGCCATCTCGCATAGATCACCGTGTTCGAGGAGAGAATTCCAGAGAAAAATTAATGATCATGAGCTCGTTTCTGATGAACCCCGTGTCTGGTGCAGCCCTGCCGGCTAGTTATCAGCAGGCTCAGCATTTGTCGGGCGTCGTGGTCGATCCTAAGTTTCCTCCGTCGGAAGAGTACAGCCAGAACAGTTATATACCGTCCACAAGCAACGATTTCTTCGGGAATCATCACATACCACAATCTCAACACCACCTTCAGTATGGATACCACAATCATCACCAACAAGCCTACGGATCCACTCCCGTGCCCATATCAAACAGTGGCTACGGCGGCTATGGTAATTACTACCATCCCCAGATACATTCGCACCATGGGCCACCCATACATTCTCACCAGATCAGACCGTCCATACCGATCCACGAAAGCCAACAGTCCATGGTACCCTGTGGTACCCATCAGCCCCCGGTTTCTAGTGCAAGTGGTATTTTGCAGAATTTGGCAGACATTCCTCCTAACGTTTCTCAGAACTCTAGTGATATAGTGAAAACGAGTGTGTGTAGTCCAGGTTCTGTGGGACATGGCCAGGATTCCAGGAGTTCTCCGCCTGGTCCTCACAATCTGCAAGAACTTGGTTTGCGGATGGAGGAAAATGTGTCCGATGAACACGACGATTGTGATGACGGGCAAGGTAGTTCGACGAATAATGACGAGGAGGAGGAAGATGATGATGGGAGTGATAGACAGATTTATCCCTGGATGAGGAAGGTGCACGTTTCTGGAGCTTGTAAGTGTTTATTCAATTCTGCTAATACTGTTAAAATAACGAGTAGTATACTGTCTCATAATATAACAAGTGGAAACATACGGTTTTGAAGTCTTGGTTGATAACTATATTAAGTAGTTATAGTACATTTGACAACTCAACTGATCATCACTTCCCTAAAACCTTTCTGACTTGAAATGAAGATTGAAGCTAGCGATTCCTCGAAGTCTATATTTACTAGAGCACCAGAGTGATGCCATTTCGCATCGTAGCTTATTGATGAAACCATATCTATTCGTTGAGTATAATTCTTCAGTATTCTACTACTTAATAACACAGATAAAACCAGATCTCCTAACTAGAACAAGCTCTGAGTATCTGAGCTTCTTAGGGCTATCCCAGGGAACCAACATAAAAGCATTAACTATTGAACATGAAAGCATTGAATATCATAAGCCGTTTATATTGATAATAAAACGGACTTCCATTTGTTTGAACCATACACTAGTATAATAACGTTTATTCGTTATTAATAATAATAAATAATAATAATAACCTTTATTCATCCAGTAAGAAAATTTACATTGTGTTGGACAAGTCAGTATTTCATTGGTATTGAACATTAAGAAATATAATATAACCAATTATATGCACACTTACAACTTATTATTGGTTCGAGGAAGAAATATACTTTTTATTTGATTAAACAAAACTTGAATTTGAACATAGATATTCAACTTCTTTTTTTTAAATTCCTTTATTGTGGTGTTGAAATAATCACCCACTGCACTTTAAAATGCTTCTTGTATTAGTATGTTTTTAACACATTTTTTGAATGAACACAAATTAAGTGATCTGACTGTTTTTGGTAGATGGTTAAAAATTTTAATGCCTTGATATGATGGAGAAGATTCATATTTAGCCAATCTGTGCTTAGGTATGCTTAAAACTTCCTCATTTCTGGTATCACATAATGAACGTTTAATAATAAGTGTAGTGGAACACTATACATATAAGCAGTATCAAAGAAGATGACATTTAAAGGATTATTCCAAGAGCTGCAGGCCAAAAAACATTCTACATTCTAAATATTTTAACCAAAAAATTGAAAGTCAAGTGACTCAATCTACAAGATCTGTTGTAAATGAATGGGTGCAACAATATTCCAATATTTTCCTCATTATTATTTCAAAATCACCAGATCTGTTCATTTCCCGAGTTACACCCAGCAATTATTCGATTTCCTGCATTTAAAAAATAATTTTGGAAATATAATGGGTTTTGTTAGCTGTTTTTTCACCCTATATCTTCGGAAAACAGCGGATTTTGAGAATAGCGCAGGAAATAATTTTTTGTGTGTGTTCAATTAAGTAGATATAGAGGAAACAGGGATTAATTCCTGAGCATTTCCGCCTTAAGCGATTGACCTTTTTCACTCTTGTAACTCTCATAATTCTTTATCTAGTGAAACGAACTTGCACCTAAAAAATACTTATCTTTGAAAAAATTCGGTTCATTCAATCACAAGTTTCTTCGTGTAAACCAATTCTTCTTTTTAATTCCAGTTCCAAATCACTTCTCTATAGGTTCTAGTATAAACAATAATTTCACCTCATTCTCCGTCATTTCCAAATCTCCATCTTCAGTTTCCCTTTATTTACAACATAAAGGATTTAATTCACAATTATTTCTTATATTTCAAATTGTATTTTTCCTTCAATTTCTCCAATTCAAACAGAACCACTTCATTCTATCTTTTTGAGCGCTCGTACTACTTACACGAGTGCTATATCATTTCGTCACGATGTCTGTATTCATCGAATTTTGAGCTGAAAATGTGCCGCAAGCACGATAACTCTCGAACGGAACAACCTAGAAACTTGAAATTTTCAGTGTGGGTTCAGTTCCCGAATGCCTCGGTTGAGTTCGTTAATGGGCCAAATTCCACATGGGGTTCCGTAAATATGGTCGCTCAAAGTTTTGTTCTCCTGATTACTTGGAATCTACAGATTTGATCGAGATGGAATTTTGCACTCAAATGGAGATTGAGGTGTTCAAGCTACATATGAAATTTTGTCCAGATCGCATGACCAGAACCATATAGAAATCATAGAAAATTGTAACTTTTGAACGGAAACGCCTAGGGACTTGAAATTTTCAGGATAGGTGTGAATCTCGAATGTAGTGATCATGTTCATCTATGAGAAAAATTATACTAGGGGTTCCGTTAATATGGTCGTTTGAAATTTGGTTTTCTTGATAATTTCAAAACTACAGATTCGATCGTGACGAAATTTTGTATACTAATGGAGAATGATATATTCAAGCTACATTTCTCCAGATCGCATGACCAGAAACATAGAAACCATAGAAAATCATAACTTTCGAACGGTAAGGCCTAGGGACTTGAAATTTTCATGATAGGTGTGGATTTAAAATGTCGCATTCACGTTCATCAATTAGCAGAATTATACAGAAGGGGTTCCGTAAATACGGTCGTTTGAAATTTTGTTTTCTCGATAATTTCGAAACAACGGTTTCGATCGAGATAAAATTTTGTATTTTAATCGAGAATAATATATTGAAGCAACATTTTGTCCAGATCGCATGACCAGAACCATAAAAACCATAATATATTATAACTTCCGAAGGGAAAGGCCTAGGAATTGGAAATTTTCAGGGTAGAATTGGATCGCAAATGTCGCAGTCACGTTCATCAATGAGCAAAATTAGACTAGGGGGATTCCGTGAATATGGCCGTTCAAAATATTTTTTTCCTGATAATTTCGAAACTACTTTTTGGATTGGAATGAAATTTTACATCTAGCTGAAGAATAATATATTCAAACTACGTGCGGAACTTTGTCCAGATGGCATCACCAAGACCATAGATACCGTAGAAAAATCTAGCGAATTATCGAAAAAAAATTGGTCAGATGATGAAAATTCCTTCAATTGATTTCTAACACTGGAGATTGCGAATCTACCTACAAGGTGGATGTACGAGCGCTCAAAAGCTCCTAACTTCACGGCAGTGCTTTTATAATTTTTTTTTTAAAGGATCTCCCAAACTTATGTTTTTCATGATTTTTATGGCAATCAATTTCCTGGTATGTCAGACTAACCATGTTTCATTATTCTTATTAGAATTATTACATAATGATTTGAATAGAGGACAAGGCCCTATAGGATTCAACATGCAAAAAATTCAAAATGAATCATTCAAGCGGAAGTGCATAGCAAATGATACAAAATATATATCTAAAGACTAACTAAAGAGGAAAAATGAAATAAACTGAATTATTATTGAAACAAATGAAAAAAAAATTATGAAAAGCACTGCCGTGAAGTCGGGAGCTTTTGAGCGCTCGTACATCCACCTTTTAGGTAGATTCGCATTTTCCAGTTTTAGAAATCAATTGAAGGAATTTTCGACAGCTGTCAAAAAATTCTGAAACTTAGGCGAAACTCCAGACTTCAATGTCAGTGCTTCAGCTGACAATTTTTATTCGATAATCACTAGAATTTTCTACGGTACCTATGGTTTTGGTTTTGCGATCTTGACAAAATTTCGCACGTGGTTTGAATACATTATTCCTCAGCTAGTTGCATAATTTCATTCCAATCCGATCAGTTTCGAAACTATCAGGAAAATAATATTTTGAACGGTCATATTTATGGAACCCCTAGTCTAATTTTGCTCATTGATGAACGTGACCGCGAAATTTCAAGTTCCTAGGCCTTTCCGTTCAAGAGTTACAATTTTCTATGGTTTCTATGGTTCTGGTTATGCGATCTGGAAAAAATTTTGCTTTAATTTATCATTCTCGATCAAAATACAAAATTTCATCTCGATCGAATCCGTAGTTTAGAAATTATCGAGAAAACAAAATTTCAAACGACCATATTCACGGAACCCCCAGTATAATTCTGCTCATTTATAAACGTGAACGCGACATTTCAGATCCACTCCTATCCTGAATTTCAAGTCCCTAGGCCTTTCCGTTCGAAAGTGATGATTTTCTATGGTTTCTATGGTTCTGGTCATGTGATCTGGAGAAATGTAGCTTGAATATATCATTTTCCATTAGTATACAAAATTTCGTCACGATCGAATCTGTAGTTTTTAAATTATCAAGAAAACTAAATTTCAAACGACCATATTTACGTAACCCCTAGTGTAATTTCGCTCATAGATAAACGTGATCACGACATTCGAGATCTACACCTATCCTGAAAATTTCAAAATATTCAAGTCCCTAAGCGTTTCCGTTCAAAAGTTACAATTTTCTATGGTTCTGGTCATGCGATCTGGACAAAATTTCACATGTCATTCTCCATTCGAGTGCAAAATTTCATCTCGATCAAATATGTAGTTTTCAAGTAATCAGGGAAACAAAACTTTGAGCGGCTATATTTACGGAACCCCTGGTGGAATTCGGCCTATTAACGAACTCAACCGAGGCAGTCGGGAACTGAACCCACACTGAAAATTTCAAGACTCTAGGTTGTTCCGTTCGAGAGTTATCGTGCTTACGGACGGACGGCCAGACTCGAATTTTCTGACGGATTCGTCATCAGTGAGTCGAACATAGTCGATTGAGACCGTTTTTGGCTCAAAATTCGAAAAATACAGACATCGTGACGAAATGATATAGCCCTTGTGTAAGTAGTACGAGCGCTCAAAAAGAAAAGTTTCAAATTATTATAGAAAAGGATTGAGTTCTCAAATTATGTCTTTATACCATATAACTACTATCATTCACTTATCAGTGATGAGTGAATAATGTCATCACTTATTCGAAATATGTACACTGAATTATGCATCAGCTTTTACCTCACGATAATAAAAATTGTTTCCTCAATTGAATAACGTTTTTTAAATTAGTTTCATAAATCAGAAGGAACACTACACATACCCATTTTCATTATGAGCTGATATGCTGAAGATCACTAGACACCAGTCATCACAAAAATGGACAGGTGATTGCCCCAATTTATTCATTAAGGAATGGGACACAAACAGGTCACATCCAAAAAAATATCCAGAAAAAGATAGAATCATATAAAAATACAAAATATTCAAGTTATTCACATATTTATTAATGTGTTCACACATTCTGGTCAGAGGAGAATCAAATTGAATTAGTTCAATTGGCCTCAGTTTCTTGAGTGTCTTGTTGGTTACTGGCCACCGAAGCAGGTCCATAAGTGGCGAGGATGGTATTCAATAGTGGTTTGTTACTTAATGGCTTTTTTACGAATGGTTTCTTGAACAGTTGGAATATGTTGATCCATTAAAAACAAATCTGATGTGTAAAGTACGTAAAGCAGTGGTCCGAGGACAAGGCCTTGTGGAACTCCCTTGTTTATTGGGAAGAAATAAGATGCCTCTTTATTAAATTTAGTTCGGAGAGGTTTTCACTCACATATGATTTCAAAAGCTGGCAAATTTGTGTGAAATTCGCACTACCCAAATCTTAAGATTGGGATTGCACAAAACTCAAAAATGTCAAATTGGGACAAGGGATAATCCAAGCGTTCATCTTCAAAAATAAAAAAACAGGAATTAATGATCCACAACCAAACAGACACTGATCGAACATAAAGAACGGGTGGTCCTTGTAGACCAACAATAGACCCATTATAAACGAAATAGTCCGTGAAGTATCTCACCACAACAAACAGTTCAAAAATCGTTACACTCGAAACGATCGACATCTGATAAAGCGTTCTAATTTCTCAATCCCTGGGATTCCCATCCCGAACAAAGCCAAGGCCGAAACAGTGACACTCTTCGAATCTTGCAAATCGATTTGATCTCTGCACAAAAGCTTGAAGTACCCCAATTTATAATCTTCTATCATCTCAATGACCGTCGATTTGTAAATCTACCTCTGTGGCCTCTAAACAGGACTGTTTACAGTGCGGCCAACCCATCAAGTAAACACAAACTATTGTTACCGGGTTATAAATTGCGTTCTTAGTATCTTTTAGTGGGAATTAAAACCGGGACTACGGTCTGGCTTGCGTTTGTCGCTTCAGGAAAGACAAATGGGTTGCAATTTATCCTCGAGACCTCCTAGATTTAGCGCGATTTGGAGTACAGGACGAATACAAAGGACCTCAAAGACGGCGATAATGTGAAGGGAAATATTGCCGTGCGCTAGACGAGGATGAGGAATTGTGATGGGTTGGTCGGTGATTTTTCATCTTCGTTCGAGATTCGAGGGGTGTGTTTTGTATGGAGTCGGGGATTTTTATGGTCGCAAGGTGCATTTTGATGTTGGGATCGAGGATTTTTCATTTTGCAACTGTTCGAAATGTTGAATATAAAATCCCCAAGAAACACAGGGTGCTTATGTGGTATCTTCCATTCATGTGAAATTGGCGCCGACTTTTTGCAAACAAATATATTTTTTTGATATATCTTTTTGAGTTCTGGGTAGATTTGATTTGATATAGTTCCTGATAAGTTCACGTGGAGTCGTCTTTTTCGCAGAAATGAATACTTACTTGATGAATATAAGTGATTTATGGGGTTCTCGATAATTCTATGAAGATATTTCAGTTCTCAAGAGAGTTCTGAATAATACCCTGTGAGTTAATCGAGTTCCATCGAAAAACCAAATTTTTTTTTATTATTTATAGAAAACTAATTCAGAGCAGTTTTGATGGGACATCTGAGTAGCGCCTAGTTAGTCTTACAAAATATTCGAATCAAGTTTGATTGAAAAACCGGAAAATTAAACGAAAAACGAACATTGTTCAAACATTAAAATAGATCAAAATTAATCCGAATATTCTGTAGAACTGTCATAATATTTTGTGCTGCGATGAAACCAAGTTAAGTTATCAGAATATAGGTATAATCGAAAAATAACTTGTAGAGTAGAAAATTAGCTTCCAATTTTCCGTTTTTTAGCCTGATGAAAAAAATTGGCGTTTTTGTGTTTCAAGAAATATAAAATTCTGCTTTGTCGATATGAAGTTAGCATAAAATATTCAGCTTCATTTGTGGGTCACAATTCACAAAAATCATTAAAACTTGAAGCAACACAATTATTCAATTTTCAAATATAGTATCCATATTATAAAAAAAAATTATTGATCCATCATTTCCAATTAAAAATCTATTTGATCGTTTTTGAAAGAAAATTCTTCAACTTGTTCCGCAATTTTTATAGTTCATATATATTTATGATAAATTATTTTTAGGAAAAGGAGCTCACAATCTACGATAATTTATACTATACTGAAAGCAACAGAATTATATTACAAGAACTACCTATATTTTGAATTCATATTTGATTTTTGTTTCAATTGAAAACTTTTGTAATCGTTTATGGGAGAAAATTTTTAATAAAAATCACTGAAATTCTTACATTTCATACAAATAAAAAATTATTTGTGGAAAAAAGAAGGGGCTCACAATCCACAAGCTCACAATTTCAAAATAGTAGTATGAGCGATATGCAAATAATAAACCTTGTTCAAAATTTCCAGCATTTCACATTTCATTGGTCAGAAAAATAAAAAGACAAAACAAAAATTTGAAACAAATGAATTTCAGGATTGAATTTAAGTACTAATTATGTCGAAAACTATAGTCGAATATTCAAATCCTGGTTGGTTAAATCTGTAGATAACCATTGGTTGCACCCGGTTTAAAAATCGATGAGTTAACCACCGTTCCAATATCATATAGAAGTAAATAACACTTTTAATAATTTGTATCCAAAGGATTTCTAGTGGAAGAACACGAATAGGACAGCTTCAAGGATTTATTATTGGAAATAGATATCTAGGATCATCTTTCTGACACTGATAAACTACGAACTGTTTATGAAGTTCTTCATCTGAAACTGAGGAATTTTAATCAATTCTGGAGTTATTTTTATTGGACAGAATTATTTCGTATATCGTCGGCCTAATTCGTTAACCTGCTAAATCCATTTTGCATATTCTACAGGAGAGAGAAAAAACTGAATGATATCTTTTCTATTTTACATATAAAGATTCTGGAATGGTTTCTTCAATGGTTCTTGTTATATTGATATCTACCTTATTTCTTATGCCATAAGGTAGGTAATCGGCTAAATTTTATGACCAGCTCAAAAAGTAAAATTGATCAAAAAATGGACTTAGCAGGTTAACGAATTAGGCCGACGATATTCAATAGGAAAATTTCCAAGCTCCACGAATTTCCTATTCCTAATACCGTATTCACGGTAATTGCCCAAAAGCACAAGAGTGATTAGAGAGCTTATGGTTTCGTGAGATTGAATCATTTGTGTTCTCCTTCTCGTTTTCATGTTTATGTCACTCGGTAATGGCAGATATGATTGCGGTTAATCTACACCATTCCACTTTTCTTCTGTTATGAAGCCGATCGACGTCGTTAACTCCGTTAGAAAAGTACCAAAAATTGGTGTAATGATAGTTTTCAATTTGGGGGCGATACGAAAACATTGTTGTGGTCACAAATGTATTTCATTGGTTGGTGATAAATGATTTTTACCGTGTTTATTAATTTCGTCGAATACTGGAATATATTCCGGGGGTTTTCTGTAATTGAGCGATTAGAAAAGTTGGGAATTTTGGTTTATTTTTTCACAACAAATGTATCTATTCACAGGGTGGGTGCTGATGAGCTATGTACTTATGTTTTCTGCCAATTCATTTTTTTTCAATAAAAATTTTTTAGTCGTTTTTGTAGATCAATTACTAATTTAATTTTAAATTTGCTGAAATTTTTTTTCGATATAGCAATTCTCAATAACATTTTCATTCTGGCAATTTATACTCACAAAAATAAGATTGATCGGTTCTAAAAAACGCCTAAGAACAAAATGAATGAAAATTATCAGAAAATATCGAAAACTTTTTTATTTTCCTTGAGTTAAAGCAAAAAAAATTAGAAAATCAAACAAGATAGCATGTTTGAAAAACTCAGTGTATACAGTGATAAAATGAAATCTGTCGTATAATAAGTTGTACATACACAAATGTTACACCCATTCCAATGGTCGATAAACATGAAAGATAACTCAATGTGCTGACGTAGTATATTTGGGAGAATGAAAGAAATATTTCAACATACTTAAGACTTCAACAAGGCGTATTGTGTTACATAATACCCAATGTCGAAGACTATATCGTATTACAGTTGCGAGTTTATAATCTTCTGGTGTTATGAATTATTCATTGTGAACTGTCTGTTCCCAGTTCCCAGTTCTCAGTTTATTCTTATATGGTGCTAAGAATTGACGTAAATACCAAATGAACGGTAATCGATTTCAGATTTTTTTCAATTTTATGTGTTTTGAAACCGACAACAGAATTTCTTCAGACAAAAGATATGGCTCAGATTTTCCAAAATTTCAAATTTCATCCTCGATTCAAAATTTACACTTTCTATTCAGTTAATAAATAATCTAAGATGTAAAGAAGAGAGAAAGGTCAATATTTCTACCATACCAAAAAGGTATTTTAAGTTTTCAATTAGTTATTGTGGAAGACAATAATGTTCATAAAATCGTTGGTGTTGTTTCTATCCAAAATTTATTTGTAGCAAAAATTAGGGGGGTATTGAATGTCAGCCCCCAACATTTGTCATGTCTCACTTTGCCCGCTTTTTTAGACGATGACCCTAAATGATAATGCAGAACATACGGAATACCCCATCGTCATTTACGATAAACTATACAGCAATCCCGATAATGGCGCTCACTCAACACAAATCGAGTAAAAATAACCAAGCAGCACTTCCAACTGCACAACCGGTGTTGGTAATAAAAATGCATTAACTGCATATCACAGGTATAAATAATAACATCAACGCAATTGTACGACTCGTGTCAGGTTCGCTATAATTTATAAATGGAAGAACATTAGGCCTGCAAGAATTATTCAACAGTGTTTGGTTAGTCAATTCACGGAAGTACAAAAACATTTATATCTCTCAGGGTGATTAAGCTCTACACCGGCCACGTTCACACTCACACATCAATCAGTCTTATGGTTTAACTCGATTTATTAATATTTCTTTCTTCATTTTTGCAGTTTCGAATTCAAACGAAACGACTTCGATTTCCAGTAAGTTCACCTTATTACTTTTATATATGCTTCTCCATTTATTTTGTCCATGATTCGAAGAATATCGACGAGGGGTGATGCAGGACTAATTAAAATTCGATACAAGCTATGCATGAATACTAACACTTTTTGTTTTCATCATATTTTTTCTGTTGGTGGGTTATAAATAGTTATATTATGAAGAACGTTTGTCAGAATGAATTGAACATTCCATGGTGTAGGTAAGTAAATCTGATGATCCTTGTAAAATCTAGACTCTGTCTTGGTGGTCACGATGGACGGCAAAGAGACGTCTCTTCCACCATAATAATATAACGCTATATATTTTTATCTGAAATTATCAAATTCAGTAATGAAATTCGAAAAATTATACTAGGTAAACTAAAAGCAAGCCAACAAAACAATTCATGTACCCCAGAGACCACCAAATTTATCATTTGCAACTGTAGACCGGTTTCGATCCATATCAGACCTCGTCAGTATGGTTAGCAGAATGACAAATTCGATGTGAGAAACAGAAAACCTTTGAAACATAAGCCAACGAGAAAATTTCCCAAATCTCCCGTAATTTATTTCCATGTGTGACCATATGCTCGTAATTTTTACGGCAGGTCAAACATGTGTCTTTGTCTATAGAAGTTGAGAAAGCGATTCATGACCTACAGATATTTGAGACAGTTGCTTTTTGAACGGACAGGTGACGTGATTTGGGAAATTTTCTCAGATCACCGTTGCCTTATATTTTAAAGGTTTTCTGTTTCTTACATCGAATTTGTCATTTTGCTTACTGTACTGACGAGATCTGATCTGATCTGACCGGCCTACAGGTGCAAATGATAAATTTGCATTAATTGTTTTGTTGGCTTGCTATTAGTTTATCTAGTATAATTTTTCGAATTTCATTTTTTCCACCATATATTGATATCACCAAAGCGTACATATATACTGGCCAACAAGGTTTCCTGAAATATAACCAATAGAACATGTATGGGATACACTTGGAGAGGCTCCTCTGCGATTATTGCAGCATCTGGCAAATCTGGATGATTTGAAATAACCCTCAACTGTTCACTATAACAAGAAATACACCATCTCATTCGCTTCATGTCTCGAAGATACATTAATTGATAAGCTTGGTTCTCACGACATGATCTTTGTTTAGACAAAACTAAAATTGTAACATCCTGCAAAAATGGAATTCCTGCTATCTTCTTCATTCGAGAATCCATCTGACTATGAACTGAATGAAAGTGCATGGAAAAAATACGGAAACAATTAACTTTTGTGTACACTCTACTGGTGGCCGTTATTCTGAGATTACTACTTATGTTGTGTAAGTGGCTGTAATAACTCTTCCAATTACAAAGGACCACCAAGGGAACCCAGACACCTCACAAAGAATTATTCGGTCGTGATTTCATGGTTCTCTGAATTGAGGAGGATGAGATAAGAGCCAGTTGATAGTTACCAAGTTGAGTCTTCCGCTTTCTTTTGCAACCATAATGATTTCGGTTGACCTTGGGTTATCCCTGATCCAAAGGGATGAGAAGGTTTCGACTTGAATAGACTTAAGTGAGTAAGTACGTTCCGCACGTCTTCATCTGACC
Source organism: Aphidecta obliterata (assembly GCA_963966015.1). Taxonomy (NCBI): domain Eukaryota; kingdom Metazoa; phylum Arthropoda; class Insecta; order Coleoptera; family Coccinellidae; genus Aphidecta; species Aphidecta obliterata. Next base: position 12,388,883 of record OZ014435.1, on the reverse strand, counting down.
CCGAAAAGAATTGGAGTTCATTACTGAACACCTCCCTATGCCACTCTAGGTTCCAACTCAGTGGCCCCAAACAAGTGGCCGATAGGGTGATATAATCGCAAAACAAAAATAATTCTCGTTGGTATGGCTCATGTATAACCTATAGAATAATTCGTTACATTTGTTCACCCTAGTGATTTCACCTCAAAAGACCTTATGGCGAGATCAGAATAGTAGCAATATAAGTTATGGAGGAAGATATCCAAAAGTTCATCCAACCAATAAGCCAACCATTGCCATCATCACCATCGAGCGGATATTCGCTGGAGCCACCCCGGGGCACCGGCAGGTACCACAAAGCTCCGAGCATGAACTTCTGTTAGCAACAACTCCTGGCCGAAACGATGATGCTGCATTTTATCGACACAAACAACTAGTGCAGCAGCAGACGGAGTCTGGGTTGCGGCAAGGTCATGAACAATATTCAATGATTCGGGCCAAACGGTTAATTGAAAGACGAGGATAGTGGGCAACCAGATCGTCTACGAGGATGATTTGCTGGATTGAATTAGGGAGAATCTGGCTTTGGTTCCGTGCGGAGGATTCGTTGCGTTGATTGTTTGAAGTAGATGGATATTGTGCCGGTGGAATAGGGTCTCTTGGTGGAGGTCATCTGGTCGATTCATTTTGAGTAAATTAAAGGATCTTACTTGGATAATTGGGAAATTCAATGAAGAGACACCATTTCGGCCATGAATTAGCTTTATTTCAAACGTAGGTAGTTATCTTCGAAGAGCTGCAACATTCAATTCGATATTTCTATATTTTTCTTCTCATTTTGATAGCAAGGTAATGTAAACACTTTTATTCTTGAGGATCCCTCTCCTTCTTTATTCATCTAAAATACTTGAGCTAAACAACATGTTTCCTCACCTCTTAGGCAGAATGACCTGACAAAGATTAGGGTTATGATGTAAGGAAATGACTGAAGTTGAATATGTAAAATAAGAAACAACGACAACGTTCTGACCTCTTTGACTTGTGAAAACAATTCTTACAATTGTAGAAAAACACCAATAAACTCTCTCTCTCTCTCTCTCTCTCACACACACCAAATGTAGGATCTTAGCAACTACCTACACTAGGAGTTACCCAAGGCACATTAATTTCGAATAACATTGAAAAAAAGTCGTTTTATTTGATATGAACAAATTACAGAGAATCGAGAAAAGCACTGCCGTGAAGTCAGGAGCTTTTGAGCGCGCTCGGTCATCCACCTTGTAGGTAGATTTTCCAGTTTTAGAAACCAATTGAAGAAATTTTTGACAGCTGTCAAAAAAAATGGCGAAACCCCAGATTTTACGTCAGTGCTTTAGGTGACCGATTTTTTCGATGATTCGCTAGAATTTTCTAAGGTATCTATGGTCTTGGTGATGCGATCTGAACAAAATTACGCACGTAGTTCGAATACATTATTTTCCATCTATGTGCGAAATTTCGTTCCAAACCAATAAGTAGTTTCTCAGTTATCAGGAAAAGAATATTCTGAACGGCCATATTTACTGAAACCCCTAGTCTTATTCTGCTCATTGATGAGAGTGACCGCGACATTCGAGATTCAAACCAATCCTGAAAATATCAAGTCCCTAGGACTTTCCGTTCGTAAGTTATAGTTTTCTAGGTTTCTATGGTTCTGGTCATGCGATCAGGACAAAATTTCGCATGTAGCTTGAACACGTCAGCTTGAACAATCCATCTGAATGCGAAATTTCATCTTGATCGAATCAGTAGTTTCGAAGTAATCAGGAAAACAAAATTTCGAATGACCATACTTCCGGAAGCCCCGGTTGAATTTTGCCCAATAATGAACTCAACCGCGGCATTCGAGATTCGAACCTACCCTGAAAATTTCAAGTTTTTAGGTCGTTTCGTTCGAGAGTATACGGCCGGATGGACGGACAGACTCGAATTTTTCGATGTATTCGTCATCAGTTACTCGAACTTCGTCGATTTAGACCATTTTCGTCTCAAAACTCAAAAAATACAGATATCGTGACGAAATGATATAGCCCTCGAGTAAGTAGAACGAGCGCTCGAAAACGGTTAAATATCATCAGTTGGTCATGGGATGGTTTACAAGTATCTGAGTCTGTTAATGCTCTCAATTCTCATACTTTACCTTGTAGAGTTATATATAGTTCGTGGGATATACCTGTTTATTTTCTCCTTTCCTTATTATTGTTATTGTTCAATTTTGTCTGGAAAAAAAGAACAATAATTCAGCGATATCAAGATTCATCTTCAGATTTACTCAACCACATCTCCAGGTTACCTGAATTATTCAAATATTTTAAATTATCATATTTTCTGGCCCGCCTCAGATTTTTAAGTCACATTTCCTTATCTTCGAATATACTAATTTTATGACGTTTTACATTATGTGGGACTGTGGGATGAAACAATACATTCAAAAGCAACAATATTCTGTTAACTATCAAAAAGAGAAAATATCGTATAGTTCCCTCAAAATTTTATAATACTGCTATATAAAAACTGAAGTTGAAATAAAACAAAAAATATACGACATAATTCTAATTTTTGAAACTATTCCAATCAAATTAATTTATCTCATTGATTATTTTGTTGGGGCTCGATCTCGAAATCTCGATATTATACAGGGTGTTCCTAAATTGGAGGTGTACAAACGAAAAGGAGAGATTCCTTCGGTAATTTCAAGAAAAAAGTCCCATAAAGATGGGATCGCAAACGTTTCGTTTTCGAAATACAGGGTGTTGAAGTCTGATTTTTTTTTCAAATTTTTTTCTCATAGTATCTACACTTCACAAGATATCAAACTGGAATTTGGCATAGATATTACAATTGGGAGTTCACACCATGTGACATGCCAATTTCGGTAGCTACAGGGTGATATTTTTTCGGAAAAACTGTCCCCTGTTTTCCTCCAGAACTTTTTTTTGGTGAGCCACTGTTGATTTCAAAAACTGTAGAGAGCAGCTTTGTTGTTAAACTAAACTTTATGGTCCCTTGTAGTTTCGTCGTATGTATCTGCTACCGAATTCGAGAAAAAAATTTTGAACGATTTTCTCTGAATCCTCAAAAACATCCAAATTGTCATAAAAATTCACCCTTTAGATTTGTTATCGAAATTGGCATGTCACATGGTGTAAACTCTCAACTGTAATATCTATCTATGCGAAATTTCAGTTGAATATCTTGTGAAGTGAAGATACTATGAGAAAAAAACATTAACACCCTGTATCTTGAAAACGAAACGTTTGCGAACCCAAGTTTATGAGACTTTTTTTTCTTGAAATTACTCAAGGAATCTCCCCTCTTCGTTTGTATCACCAATTCAGGAACACCCTGTTTAATCGAAAATTATGAACAGTATACAGATCTCTGAACTCATCAATTAAAAAAAAAAACCACTTTGCAATGAGGAACCTGCCTATGATAATTTTGACGACTGTTCCAATTAAATTCTATTTAAAAAATTACGAAAAGTACTGCCGTGAAGTCAGGAGCTTTTGAGCGCTCGTACATCCATCTTGTAGGTAGATTCGCAATTTCCAGTTTTAGAAATCAATTGAAGGAATTTTCGACAGCTGCCAAAAAAATTCTCCAACTAGGCGAAACTCCAGGCTTCATGTCAGTGCTTCAGCTGACCATTTTTTTTTCGATAATTCGCTAGAATTTTCTGAGGTATCTATGGTCTTGGTGATGCGATCTGGTCAAAATTAGTAGTGTATGTAGTTTGAATACATTATTCTTTAGCTAGGTGTAAAATTTCATTCCTTTCCAATCAGTAGTTTCAAAATTATCAGGAACAAAATATTTTAACCGGCCATATCTACGGAACCCCTAGTCTAATTTTGCTCATTGATGAACGTGACCGCGACATTCGCGATCCAAACCTATTCTGAAAATTTCAAGTTCCTAGGCCTTTCCCTTCGGAAGTTATAATTTTTTATGTTTACTATGGTTCTGGTCATGCGATCTGGACCAAATGTTGCTTCAATATATCATTCTCGATTAAAATACAAAATTTCATCTCGATCGAATCCGTAGTTCCGAAATAATCGAGAAAACAAAATTCAAAACGATCGTATTCACGGAACCCCTAGTCAAATTTTGCTCATTGATGAACGTGCCCACGAAATTAGCGATTCGAACCTACCCTGAAAATTTCAAGTCCCTAGGCCTTTCCGTTCGAAAGTTATGATTTTCAATGGTTTCTATGGTTCTGGTCATGTGATCTGGTGAAATGTAGCTTGAATATATCATCCTCCATTAGTATACAAAATTTCGTCACGATCGAATCTGTAGTTTTGAAATTATCAAGGAAACTAAATTTTAAACGACCATATTTACGGAACCACTAGTATAATTTTGCTCATACATAAACGCCATCCCGACATTCGAGATCCACACCTATCCTGAAAATTTCAAGTACCTAGGACATTCCGTTCAAAAGTTACAATTCTGTTCTGGCGATCTGGACAAAATTTCACATATAGCTTGAACACCTCATTATACATTTGAGTGAAAAATTTCATCTCGATCGAATCTGTAGTTTCCAAGTAATCAGGAGAACAAAATTTTGAATAGCCATATTTACGTAACCCCTGGTGGAATTCTGCCCATTAACGAACTTAACCGAGGCATTTGAGATTTGAATATACACTGAAAATTTCAAGTCTCTAGGTTGTTCCGTTCGAGAGTTATCGTGCTTACGGACGGCCGGACGGACAGACTCGAATTTTCCGACGGATTCATCATCAGTGAGTCGAACATAGTCGATTGAGACTATTTTCGGCTCAAAATTCGAAAAATTTAGACATCGTGATGAAATGATATAGCCCTTGTGAAAGTAGTACGAGCGCTCAAAAATGAGGGAATTCCTAAAATTTGCTAAATAATGCATTTTCCACTCGAGGCATACGAAAAATTCCGAAAATTTCTAAATTTTCGACTTTTTGATTGAGTTTTATCAAATTTGAAGAAACCCATTTCATTTTTCAGAGAAATTAAATTTCGATTTTTTTTCTCGTTTTTACCATTAGAATAAGATACATTTTTTCATTCCATTAAAATGATTATTCTTTTTCAGAATTTTTAATTCCACTATGTACCTACTTCACTTTATGGAATAGACATTTATATGAAAGAAAATGACCATAAAATTCTGTATTTTTTTGATGATATAAAAGAACTATTCCTTCAGAAAAAAATATAATTTAGAAAAAGTATTAACTCAATAAAGTTTCAAATGATATGAACTTGACGGCTGAAAATAACGACCATTTCTATCACTAGTATTTGCTTAAATAAATTATGTTGCACAGAAGCACAATCTCTTCATGCCCATTAGGTAGAACTAGTCACTGTAAGGGTTGTAAATATAATATTTTGAAGTGGAAGCACGGACTTAGAAGTAATCCTTTTAACTCGAGAAGGAAGTGTAAGATATTCAATAACCACTTCTGAAAGTGTGAAAAATGCAAATGTCCTTGATCGTAAATCTTTAAATAATTTCTTGTTGAAGTAGGTATATCGGTAGCATATTACTCAGTTCTTGCCTGTCAAAATTATCTATGCATCAATAAATATTCGACTCATAAACTACAAGATTATAAATAGAAAAGTCGAAGAGAAATGAAGAGATGAGATCCGTGAGATATCAGTAGGAAGTAGAATAACCATTGACCATTCATACTTGAAAAAAATAAGAAGATATAAACGATAGAGCAAGTTGAATAATTTACATTTTGATGGAATGAACTCAATGAAATTTTATTTACTCGAATTGATCAGTGCAGGCATGCGGAGAAAATGTGATTTGAAGTGATTTTTTATATGCTTTAACATGGTATCGTTATTTTATTTGTATGCGAATGAACATAATAAAATATTTTAAAAACTGGTTGGTTCGACTGTACCTACATTATTAGTAGATACATCCTATGTTGAGTCTGCCGTCGCTAGTCGGTTATGATGTGTTTAGTTAGTTAAGAACCATTTTACTTCCACTTGTTGACATAAAACAAATAATTCATATCAAATTTGAGTTATGAGTGAATCCCAAGAGTGACGAAATTTCTGAGAAATAATTTTCGCGCTCCTGACATATTTTTTCTCGTCCAATCTGAACAAATCTCATTTTAAGTAGGTATTATGCGAAATCTTGATTGACTTCCCAAATAACTGATTGTCTTAGATTCGAATGAAATCGTGGGAATATCATCTGAGCCAACACTTTTGGCATGGGTGATTTAGATCAGTGTCTGCGGTCATCAGAGCAGAACTCTTCTTGGTGGTTAACTTCAATATTCCGTGAGAAAATTCATTCGTATACCACCTTCGGGAGTGCTTTTAGGGTATATTTTTGAAGAAAAGGACAGAATCATTCCAAAAATTCAATTAAATACGCATACCTGCGTACATTGAACATTTTTCGGTGAAACAGTTTTCAATCAAACATCACAATGGATATGAATAATAAAGGTAATGAAATATCACCCTACGAAACCCCAATCAATTTTTTCTTCCTTGTGACAAAATGGGAAGTTGTGCCATTGAAATTCAAGGAATTCCCGTTCGAGACATGTTCACAGCAACCCCCTACCCTAGCACGTGCGTTATCGTAACTCGCGCAGTTAGCACCCTCCTGTATGGAAAAGTCTAGGGCTGAAAGTTCTCTCTGCCGCCGCGACAATAATAAATTAATACCGTGAACAGACAGTTCCACGCACATATTATGAGGGTTGCGTTAGTTGCGTATGTGTGTATCCGCATATCTGAGGCCGGTGATTGACGTGAACTTCATCAGAGTAATGGAAAAATTGAGTTCACAATGCCCTGCCCTCAAGCAACAAAGCCCTCATGCGACGTTGTCACATTGTAGAAGTTATAAGCTCGAGGTATTCGAAACATTTGGTTAGAAATGAAGAAAATATGGGTTTCATTATTATATTTCGTAAACGATTTTGGAACAAACTTTTTATCGATTGTGTGGTCTTGACAAGTATATGATGGAATGAGTACCATCAAAAAGCGAAAATAGTTGATGCTACGTTACCATCATTGAACAATTTTTTGGCTTCTCAATTGTCCTCCAATTTTATTTCAGTTGATTGTAATAATCGGACATGTATTTCTTCAATTACCTTGGGACTTTGGGAGATTGTCGGTTATTTCTTCAATCGGAAACGACATTGACATTAGGTTTTTGCAGCAACAATAAATATATACAACGACTGTCTCGTATTCTGGTAATTTGTGGAAGTGCGACCGTATTGTTTCAGAAGCGAATGAATGCTACACTTCGTCACAAATCGTTGGAAAACAATGAAGAAATGCAGATGTTTCTGTGTGTCTCCAGAGATAAATAAATGATTTTTTTTTCTCAAATGATGTCTCTAGTTAATTTCACATAAACGAACATGCTCACAAAAATAATACTGGTTCTCGAACAGAACCTTGAAGTACTCCATCACTTTTCTATCGTTGAAAATTATGGGTGACCAGTGCCACCAAATGTTGTTGAGATGGCTGGGATAAATCTCGAGCTATAGTTTTCCATCCATTTTCGAAATTTCGATAGCTGAGATGGCCTCAAGGAGAATATAACCTCAAAGTACTCGATAATCAATCGCTGGTCTCCCAATCTTAAATTTTCATCTTTTGGGCTATTCTCTCCAAAGATTGCAGGTGTTGATAATCGTCCTGGTCGAACACAACAACGGAAATGTCATGTGTTCATTCGGATCATCCTGTGTTGGCATCTCACTAGGTTGTTCGAAAATTCCGGAGACTGGTAGTGGTGACTGATATAAATGGTAGATCATCTGAAAAAATCAGCTGTCCTGAGAAATAATAGACTATCGAAAGCGGATGTTATATGACGTTATTTATTATTTTGAATGGACGAATCGCGAAAAAAAAAATAAAATAAAAAGAAATACTGTTCTTCAACCAAGACAATCCACCGTCTTTCAAAAGTCGATAGAAACGAAAGCGGAACTTCATGATTAGGGGTTTAGAATAGTGAAAATTTGGTTCTAATATGCTTTCAGTTGAAATATAGTGATAAATATGTTTTTTGAGCGCTCGTACTACTTACACGAGGGCTATATCATTTCGTCACGATGTCTGTATTTTTCGAATTTTGAGCCGAAAATGGTCTCGATCGACTATGTTCGACTCACTGATGACGAATCCGTCGAAAAATTCGAGGCTGTCCGTTCGTCCGGCCGTCCGTAAGCACGATAACTCTCGAACGGATCAACCCAGAGACTTGAAATTTTCAGTGTAGGTTCAGATCCCAAATGCCTCGATTGAGTTCGTTAATGAGCAGAATTCCACCAGGGGTTCCGTGAAAATGGCCGTTCAAAATTTTGTTCTCCTGATTACTTCGAAACTACAGTTTCGATCGAGATGAAATTTTGCACTCAAATGGAGAATGAGGTGTTCAAGCTACATGTGAAATTTTGTCCAGATCACATGACCAGAACCATAGAAACCATAGAAAACTTTTGAACGGAAAACGCCTAGGACTCGAAATTTTCAGGATAGGAGAGGTTCTGGAATGTCGTGATGACGTTCATCTATGAGCAGAATTATTCTAGGGGTTCCGTAAATATGGTCGTTTGAAATTTAGTTTTCTTGATCATTTCAGAACCACAGATTCGATCGTCACGAAATTTTGTATACTAATGGAGAATTATTTATTCAAGCTACATTCCTCCAGATCACATCACCAGAACCATAGAAACCATAGAAAATCATTACTTTCGAACGATAGGTGTGGATCTTAAATGTCGCGTTCACGTTTATCAATGAGCAAAACTATACTAGGGGTTCCGTAAATACGGTCGTTTGAAATTTTGTTTTCTCGATAATTTCGAAACTACGGATTCGATCGAGATAAAATTTTGTATTTCAATCGAGAATGATATATTAAAGCAATATTTTGTCCAGATCGCATGACCAGAACCATAGAAACCATAGAAAATTGTAACTTTTGAACGGAAAGGCCTAGGAATTTGAAATATCTCAGGGTGGGTTTGGATCGCGAATATCGCGGTGACGTTCATCAATGAGCAAAATTAGACTAGGGGTTCCGTAAATATGGCCGTTCAAAATTTTTTTTTTGCTGATAGTTCCGAAAATACTGAGCGAATTGGGATGAAATTTAGCACCTAGCTGATTAATAATGTTTTCAAACTACGTGGTGAATTTTGTTCAGATCGCACCACCAAAACCATAGATACCGTAGAAAATTCTAGCGAATTATCGAAAAAAATTGATCAGCTGAAGCACTGACATGAAGTCTGGAGTTTCGCCTAAGTTTCAGAATTTTTTTGACAGCTTTCGAAAATTCCTTCAATTGATTTTTAGAACTCGAAAATGCGAATTTACCTACAAGGTGCATGTACGAGCGCTCAAAAGCTCCTGCCTTCACGGCAGTGCTTTTCGTAATTTTTCTAGAATATATTATTCGAAATTCGAATGAACGCCGCTTTCAAAGCTTCAATTCATTGAAGAATTTGAAAAACAGCTTCATGGCGGTTTCTTGTGACGTAAGTGGTACTATGGACTCTTATTGGCAAATCAACAAAACAGAGAACCATGTTCTGTCAAGTATTCGGTTTAGGAGGCGACGATTGGTCAGTATTTGTGAGGGTAAAAACAGTAAAGCATCGCATCTAGACTCGCCTCAAGCATCGCCACAAGTCCGGCATCAAAGGGCCCATAGTGGGGCATCTATGAAAGTAGTTGTAAGAATTATGAATCCAGAGTCGTCTTGAGTTATTGGAAATAAGAAGTAGTGGTTTAAATATAAAATATGTTTTCTGATATTTTGTTGCACCCAGTTTATAATATAAAATATTTTATCTGAAAAAAAAAACAGGTGTGAATGAAGTATATAAAGACTAGTCAGAAATGCTTTAATTTTCTTTCCTACGACGTCCTCCTGCGAAGATATGTGCCTCCAAATGGTACTCCCATCATTCAGTTTTTTGTAATAACTTCCGAACGACTCAACCGATTCTGTTAATTTTTTGAATTTGAGTCAATACAAATATCTGTAATTTTTTCCAACGCCTACCCCATAAGTTTTCCAGATCGCCAAGAACGGACTGACCCTAGTACATACTTAATGGTCAGAAACTTTTTTTGGTTTAAGATATCGGTGAAATTCCTCCATTTATTTATTTCATCATGCTTCCATATATTGATGAAAAAATATTTTGATATTCAATCATGAAAATGCTTGTAACTCGAAAACGATGTATTTTTTCGATGTTGCACCGGTACACCTTTTTTTTAGCAAATTTCATGATAAAATAAATAAATGTAGGAATTTCGCCGACATATTCGATTTCTGCAGATAGTTTTGGAAATCAAGTCGATTCGATTCCCCGGCAACGGCGATGCTCGATGCCTGGGCTAAGGCGATGGTCGATGCTTTACTATGAACGGTTCAATTTCATGTATTTGTTTTCGATGCTTGAGGCGAGTCTTGCTGCGATGTTTGAGGAGGTGCTTCACTATGTTTTTACCCTAAGGTCTCACACTCTTGCGGGATTCTCGGAATGTTTGAGCAAGATCATTCCTTTGGAATTTTTTTTTAAGAAACTTCTTCGAATAGCTGTTTGAAATCCAACCACTTTTGTCGCTGTTCTGGTATATTTTCTCAAAATAAGTGAACTCTCTCTCCTATTGCTTCAATCTGCATCCACTGTATTCTTCAGATTTCGCTGCAGCGACTACTGCGAACGAAAACTTAAAAAAATGTACTAGTCAAGGGAGAGATGTTTTTGCTACTGAGTATAGTCTGACAAGTGTGACAAAATAACAAAAGAGAACTTTTTTTGAGACTACTACGCATCGAGCGTACACTCTATCGCCGCATTGGAGCTTTTGAACTTCTTTCAAACTCAAAATGAGACTGAAATAATCTTTCAAAGTTTCAGTTTGATGCCGCTCACATCCTCCAATACCTTTTCATCAAACAAGTTCTTGAAAATACTGAAAGGCGACTGGCTTGTCTACGTAATAAGTATTGGAGAGTCTAATTGCCCAAAGAACCCAGTTACCCGGCTTTTCCTGATTATGTAAATAAACCCTAGGTCATATCTACTCATTACCCTGTAGGCACCCCATTGAAAATGATTCCTTCATTAAATCATCGATAAGGCATTTCCAACACGAATCCCATTCATAAGTAGCCAGGTAGAAAACAGCTGTTCCTGAAGAACCGTAATTATAGCTTCGAAACCCAGACCACCGTCGCCATCATCTCGTTTCCAGCCAATTAAAATAGTTCCAGTTCATAGTTAATTCATACCGGCTATGGTTCCTAATAATAGAATCGAAGCAATGTCTTCGCCTTTGACCAGTCAGGAAATTCGTACTTTTTATGTGGGTGCTCCAGTATCAACTAGGTCCGAATTGAAGGATGATGGATCGTCTTGGGCAATTACGGCGTCGTTGATGCTAGATTTGTTTCGATTTGGCCTGTGAATGATTATGGGAAGATTGGGTCGACAAGAGTCATTTACCTTTCTGATTGAAGAGATTCCCAGAAAGTTCGGAGAAGACAATTTTTTTTCTCAAATTTGGGGTAACCAAATCGAACTGATGAACTTAGTTTTTAGTTTTTGGGGGTTTAAGGCTCATACTGTGGCTGCCCTGGTAAAGCGACGGCGACACGACAACGATTACGTTATTCAATGAGCGGTAATGTAGGTCATATATCATGCAGTTGAAGTTTGCAGCACGAGCCGAAAGCGAGTGCTCTTATTCATCAAGTGAGTTATGACCATTACCGCAAGTTGAATAATATACTTTATCTACAACTATAATAATAAAAATACTAAGATACAAGTAGAGAGAAAGAACTTTATTTACAAATCTTAATAGTTACCTATAACAATGCATTATTTATGTTGATTGTGCTTCTTAGCATGGAGTAGAAAGTACATGGGGTGATGCTTTATATTTAGTGCTGAGTTCACTAAAATATGCCAAAAGAAATTTCTCTCTAAACGATGACTCAATATTCTTACTGCTACACCAATCGTGAAAGTTGTTGTTTGTTGTATACACCTTTATAATTGTATTGGGATTTTTCGGGCTATAAATTCTGTATGGTAACATTGACTGAATGTCTAATTTTTGGAAGGGGTACAATAATTCATCTTCATTATTTGCCTAAAATTGATTCGCTTGCTACAAAGCTGATACTTACTGCTACCATTGCATATACAGCAATGATTAAACTGTTATAGGCTAAAGCAAACGTTTCCACTAAATAAGGTTTTTGAAAGGTGGCAACAATTACCGACTAGATAATAATTTGATCTGAAATCAGATTGCTACACATAAATATGTTAAGCCGCATCCAACTAACCTGGAAGCAGTGCCATATCTAGGGCGTTGCACTTGCCACGGGCGCAAGGTCCACAGGGACACCAAAAAATACCAAAAAAGAAAAAGAATAGAAGCGCCAACCAAAATAATTCGAACCTTTTAGGTAAATTATTAAAATTCTCCGAGAGTTCAAATAATCTTCCCTAGTGAATTGGATAACAACTTTGAATATATCATATATCTTAACTTCTGGGATATTCTGTTAGGTAAAACAAATAGAATTAATCAATCTTTGCAAGAAAAGCAACTAGATATTTCTAAAGTAGGCTCACGAATGATAATTGGAACAATAAACGAATCAATAGCGTATAGAGAAACTTATTTACAACCTCGATGGAACTCAAAAACTGAAGCAGATAAAATTGAAATAAACCCAAAATGCCAGGAGAATTAGCCACTGATGAAGCTCATCTTTTTGATGCAAATGCAAAACTAAGAATTGGACTATTACAAAAGTGCTTGATGAAATAATAATACAAATTGAAAAAAATTACGAATAGCACTGCCGTGAAGTCAGGAGCTTTTTAGCGCTCGTACATCCACCTTGTAGGTAGATTCGCATTTTACAGTTTTAGAAATCAATTGAAGAAATTTTCGACAGCTGTCAAAAGAATTCTCAAACTTAGACGAAACTCCAGACTTTGTCAGTGCTTCAGCTGGTAATGCGATCTGGACCAAATTTCGCACGTAGTTTGAATACATTATCCCTCAGCTAGGTGCTGGATTTCATTCCAGTCAAATCAGTAGTTTCGAAATTATCGGCAAAAAAATATTTTGAACGGCCATATTTACGGAAACCCTAGTCTAATTTTGCTCATTGATAAACGTGAACGTCATATTTCAGATCTACACCTATCCTGAAAATTTCGAGTCTCTAGGCCTTTCCGTTCGAAAGTAATGATTTTCTATGGTTTATATGGTTCTGACCATGCGATCTAGAGAAATGTAGCTTGAATATATCTTTCTCCATTACTATACAAAATTTCGTCACGATCGAATCTGTAGTTTTGAAATTATCAAGAAAACTGAATTTCAAACGACCATATTCACGGAACCCCTAATATAATTTTGCTCATAGATGAAAGTGATCACGACAATCGGGATCCACACAAATTTCAATTCCCAAGGCGTTTCCGTTCAAAAGTTACAATTTTCTATGGTTTCTATGGTTCTGGTGATGCTAGCTGGACAAAATTTTGCACGTAGCTTGAACACGACATTTTCCATCTAAGTGCAAAATTTCACCTCGATCGAATCTGTAGTTTCGAGGTAATCATGAGAACAAAACTTCGAAAGGCCATATCTACGGAACCTCTGGTCGAATTTTGCCCAATAACATACTCAACCGCGGCATTTGAGATTCGAACCTACCCTGAAAATTACAAGTTTCTTAGTCGTTCCGTTCGAGAGTTATCGTGTATACGGCCGGACGGACGGACAGACTCGAATTTTCCGACGGATTCGTCATCAGTGAGTCGAACCTAGTCGATTGAGACCATTTTCAAAATTCGAAAAATACAGACATCGTGAGGAAATGATATAGCCCTCGTGTAAGTAGTACGAGCGCTCAAAAAGATTTGTTGCTTTGAACGAAGTGCTTTAGTTTTTTGTATGGAAGTGTTACTTAAAATATGATTATGACGATTTAAAGAAAAGTGCTGCAGATCTTGCAATAGAGTATCCTTTTCATTCAAATGCACATATATTTTCAATGGAAATTTGAAGTTTTTGATTTCAAAGTAACTTATTGATTTTAGACAACTTTATTAAAATGGGACCATTACAAGTATTGAAAGATATATGACTCTCGAAAATATTTATCCAAATCCACAGACAGCGTTGAGAATATTTCTGAGTTTGCCAGTGCCAACTTTACTGCTACTTGTGAACGTTTCTTCAGCAGTTAAGCAAACTGAAACTTATAAAATCGTATCTTCGTTCCTACTTGGAACAAGAACGGTTATCAAATATATATGTCAATCCTCAACATCGAAAGAGAAGACATATGAGCCTTAGATAACTCTGAATTAAATGATATGTTTGCTGAAGTAAAATCAAGAGAAGTGAAATTTATATTTATATGTTTTTGATAAGATATATGTATCTATTACATAAATATAAATATTTTGTTTTGTTTTTTTAGAATTTGTTTTATTTTTATGCATTTCATTTGGAATGTGATTTCAATGTTTTCAATAAAAATAAATAGATAAATATCCATAATATTGTGTATTATTTTGAAACTGTAACGAAAATATATGACTAAAATTATGAAAAAAATACTTTAAGAAAATATAATTGAAGGAAAAAAATCTACGCAAATGGCTGTCTAATATATTGCCACAGGCGCAATAGTACCTTGATACGGCTCTGCCTGGAATATAAACGAGGGGAGTTTTTTCTTCAATGATGTGTGAAATCAAGAGTATTTTGTAGTGATATTTCGAGTGACTACAAATGGAATGATTTTTGCATTTTTGTTACAGCAAATGGCACCTTCGCCCCAGGCATGGAACCCAAACGACAACGCACGGCGTACACCCGACACCAAATCCTAGAACTAGAGAAAGAATTCCACTACAACAGATACTTGACGCGTCGACGAAGGATAGAAATAGCCCACACCCTCGTCCTCTCCGAACGACAAATCAAAATATGGTTCCAGAACCGCAGGATGAAGTGGAAGAAGGATAACAAATTGCCGAACACGAAAAACGTAAGACGAAAAACCAATCCCGCAGGGGTAACAACCACGACCTCCAATAACTCCTCCAAGACGGGGAAGAGCAGGGGGAAAACACAGAACGGCACTCTCGGCAATAACAATGACAAACGGAAAAACAACAACGCCGGAAGAGAAATGGAGGGCCTTGGAGAAAACATGCTCGATATGTCTTTGTCCGGTCAGATTCCGTCGAGCTTGGGCCACTCGCACGCCCACCCGATGGTCGGTGCCCCCGGCCTCCACCATTCCTCCATGATGCACGGGCACGCGGACCTGCACATAGGGGCGATGGGGGGCATGGCCCCCCTGTCGTCCTCGCCCGGTTGCGGGACGATGCAAGGGGGCCCGCCCGTCATAAAGTCGGATTATGGCCTCACGGCGCTCTGAAGGAGCCCCGAAATCGTTTTTGCTCAACCAAAGTGATTCAGTTTAAGGGTTAGAAAAGGTGTATTCGACAACCAGTTTGCGCGTTTTTCGTGAGGATGGTGCGAGGCAGAAGGAGATGGAGGATGATTCGGTTGTGAATGTCGAAGAGGTTTTCGTTGATTTCGTTATTGTAAAGTTATTTGTTGGTTTTGTTCCCGGGAATATTTACAGGGTTCTTAATTATCCCGAACTCTTATGATATTTGGTAGGAGTATTCCAGTTACCAAATATAAATTATAGAAAATATTGAACACATTCGAAAATTCATTGATAAACACATAAATAGGAGTGTTCTGCATTCTGTTTGACTACACTGAAGAGAATCAATTGGAATCTTCTCATAATTTGCATGCGTTCTCTTTACTATTATGTACATGTGTTCTGGAAAAGTTTAGCTCTTAGCCCAATCGTCATAATCAGAAAATATTACCCAAGATCGATATTTCATAATATCCAGCAACCAGATAATCAATTTGCCAACATACAAGATTTCACTAGACACATTACAAAAATTACTTGGCAGGTTGATGTCTTTTAAAACCCTTATAGTATACAATTATCAATAATAACTTCAATAAGTTCAATTGGCAACAAATTCTGCGGTTTCATGAGTGGTTGAGGATGTACTGTGATACTGGTTTTGTCTTCAATGGCTTTATTATCATTCCGGGTAGCTTCTTGAACAGTTGGGATATGTAGATCCGCATGCAGCGTGTGGTTTGTTACCAGGGGGCATTCACAATTGAGGAATTTCCAAATTGGAGGAACATCCCAAGGGTTCAATTCCGGTTATCCAAATAGGTTTCATAATTGATGGTATTTCAATATCAATTTAGAACTGTGATGTTCTTTATATTACCACTACATTTCTCTTTCATTCGTTTTTTTTCATCAATAATTTTCGTTGTTTATGTTTATTCAGTATCAACATTTTTTTCTAGTTATTTTACAGTTCGAGTTTGTGGTATGTATGTATATACTCTTTGTGGAAACTCGGAAATATGTGAAGAAATATCCACCTTTTTCAAACATTGTTGGAGAATTAGTATGATATCGAATGCAAAGTGATGCAGCTTGAAAACTTGAATGATTGGAAATTGTCTGTGTCATCAGAAAATGTCGCAATGATTGTACTTTCCGTTAAAAGCAGAGAACGTGTGGAGAATGTAGAGCAGGGGGCAGAGGACAGTGCCTTGTGGAACTCCGCCATTTATTGGGATGAAATAGGATTTTTTTTCATAATATTCAGTTTGGAACTTCTTCGAATGCATGTTTCACATCAAAATATTTCATGATTGAACTTTGGTTTGAGACTACTGATTGTCAATGTCAGTTCGATGAATTATGGTACCTCGAAATTCATCATAGGATGGATCTACAATATTTTCTTCTCCTATTTCAGATATTCCCAAGTGTTTTCCCACTTTTCTCTTTTTGTTTTAGTAACCTGAAAGGGAGACAAAAATTTCAACAGAGCAACTGATCTATGAATGACAAATACTTAGTTTTATATTTTGAATTATGACGATGGGGCTAAATATTGGAAAAAATTCTTCTTGAAGAAGGCTCTATTTTAGCAGATTCTGCATAATTTCGCGTTATTTCTATTTCCACAATTCGAGTCAATAAATTGAATTTACAAAAAGAAGATACAGAGGCTCCATAATACCATTTGAAAGGATTTCCATCTGGTTTTTATTGCAAATATAAAAAAAAAAGTTTGTTGTGTTTGAAAGATTCAGTACTTTTACGCAGTGGATCAAAATCTGACAAAAATTGAATAAATCCATTGAAAGTCCTCTTTCAAGGACCTGAAAAAGAATTCACTAAAAATTCATTTTCCCCAACTTATAATGAGAAAACAAAGAAATGAGAAGAATAATGAAATCAAATTCATAAACAAAGGTGAAACAAAACAAAAAAAATAGTGAAATTATAATTTACCAATCTTTTAATCGGAATATACAATAATACATACAGAGGACTAATTGGATTGAAAAACTCACATTTTCAATTTGAAATGAAGCAATACATTGAAAACATGTGGCTACGAAATTGCTTCTGAGGAATAAGGAAGAAGACATTTTTGTTACATTGATTATTCACTTCAGCAAACAGAAAGTAACTGAAGGTCAAAACCTGATGCAGTAATTTATTCTAGTTGATAAACCTTAGATTAATTAACTTATTCTAAACCTTATGTCTTTTTCCAATGTAACGACCAGTTTTTGCCTAAGCTTCCAGAGCTAGGGTATTTTGATGTTCCAGGAATAAATATAACCTCTTAATATCGCAAAAAATCACGAAAATTGATTTTGAAAGAAACATTTATTTTGTTTGTTCGAATAAGACGTCCATCATTTTTTTATTCTCTGCACAAAATATTGTCCATCCCAGTTTTGTTTCTTGATTCACGGTCATCGTTATTATTGTTGTATGAATTGATAAAATTACGGCGAATTCACATAAAAACAATGTTAATTGATTGTCATTCAGGTGAATAATTTCTTCTAACTTTCCAAGCTGCTTTATTGTGTTTTTGATAAAGACAACGATTATTGCATCATAGGACAACTCTTATCAGTATCAATATCAAGAATGAAACAATTGGTTCCAAACAATGCCGATGACTACAGTGTAACAAAATTTTATCGGTATTGAACACAATAATTATTGTAGTATAATTAATTGATTCTCATCAGCAGTAGTAGTCTACCAGAATGCTCTTATCAGTTATTTCACTCGAATGAAGCGCAATTTCCTTTGTTCTTATCATACATGTAATTATATACCCAAAAGTTTTTTAACACGAAACAATCTCATTTATACGAATAAAATCATGTAAATATTTCTGCAATCCCTCCTTGTAAAAATTTTATTCGACAATATAAATATTTACATAATTGAAATTCACCTGAGTGGAAAGTGCAACTGTGCAATGGCTGTCAGATGTCATTCGTTGCCCATCAAGACACTATTTTTGTGATTAACACATTGTTCAGAACACTGCACTTGGACGATGTTGAAGTTATGATAAAACACTGTATATTTGTTTACATTGAAATTACTTGTAGATAAATTGGAAAGAAAAAGATGGTACATTCTAGAAGAGTTATTGATTTTCGATTGAAACCTGTTGAATAAAATGAATATTAATGGGTGGTGTTGTTTAAAATTTTGAATTTTGTTCTATTCGATTGAATAATTCTTTTATACACTTTCAAAATTCATCGATTATTTCGTGTATCAATTAATTTTGATCGATACAAAATTCTCCAAAGAGTTTGCTATCTACTGTATTCGTGCCATTTTAAGATAAATCATGTTGATTTCTGTTACCGTTTCTCTATTTTATTGTTCTTATAATTTATTAACCAGAAATACATGTAATATTAAGGTAAGGTTCTCTTAGTTATGCAGTTATAAAACAATAACGGATTCTCTCAGGGTACCTATTGTATAAAAAAAAGTGATTGGGTTGTATTTTATATTATAAAACATAATGACCATAGTTTGTTGCTAGATAGAGTTTTGTATTATTCGTTTCTTAATATTGTGCATGTATTTTTAAGGTTATCGAGCCCAGTGTGATCCTCTGTATACTGTACATTTATTCTTTAGTTATAGAGTGTAAATAATTGATATTTAGAAATAAAGATACACACTTCTATCCTACTCGTTTCATTGACAAAAGACATGTTTTATTTTATACTGCTTGATAGCAGCTAAAACAAGATATCGAACAAAAAATTATTCCACTCTATTGGTTCAGTTGTATTGAATATAGGTATTCACAAAAACTCGAAAAACGAAAAAATATAGAAATGCAATTGAGGACAAAAGAAAGTAGGTATATTCAAACGAAAAACAGCGAAGATTACTTTTTCAAAAGTATTTGACAACAAACAAAAACTGAGGAAAAGAATGATTAAAGTCAAATAAACTGAACAATAATTCATGAAGTAACTTAATAATCCAAGGAGAACGAATTAAACAAAATTCAAAGGAAAAGGAAGAGATACGCTAACAAAACATCTGACAACGTCTAATAGGAATTAAAAAAAAACAAAAAAAGAGATAGAGTTAAGGAGAGAACATAATATAGGTATGTAAATTTTCGATGTTGGAATGAAACCTCTTATTATAATTTTCATTTGAAACAAAGAATAAAATTTTCTATGAATTTCAATAATATAATAAATTGAATTATCAGGGCATTTCTTAATTGTTTTATCACTTTGTGGGAATATCTGAGCTAATTCGTTTCTCATCTAGTCATTGCCTTTCTCTACCACTAGAAGGTGGTGTTATACCGAGTGGGAGATGCATGTGCCGCCAGGAAATAGAGATGTGCAATAAGGATTCTTTTGGTCGAGGCGAGTTTGGAAGACGGTTGTTCTGAAAGGCAGAACTCGAGCACAACAAGAACATTCCCCAAAAAGGGAAAGACATCTTCATAGATATTAAGAGATTAGTTTTTCATGATTGTATATCTCACCTGAAACTCAAACGAACTCACGTCTGTGACCTTTTGTAATATTTCGTGAACATTTAATTCATTGTTAAAACTAAATTCGAAATTTCACTTCTTGTTAGTTGTGAATTCAAAGGTTTTATGCATTTCAAATTTTAAATTCAAGGATTTATCATTTTACGTTTGAAGATATTCGTCTCACTGCCAGGAAAGTCTCATGCTTCTTTCTATCGTAGCCCAGTCGAATTAAATTGAATATACTTTGATGCATCGTTGAAGTTCTTGCTTTTTAATTGCGCTATCTGGGATTTTTTGCAATGAGTACATTTTCCCAATATCTTTAACCTATTTCATTATCTGAAATATTTTCGTCGTGTTACATTCGTTGTATATAATCCTGATACAAATTTTCAAGAATAGTTTGTTATTATTTTCAAGCAAGACTAATTATATTCCCTCATATCTTAGTCCATATTCTTTTTCTAACAGCCGTATTGTTCGAAAGTTGGAATTTGTTCCATGTCGTAGTTTTTATAGGCCGCATCAATTACCTCTATCTTTCACACTGACAACTCAAGGTGTTCATTCGCTTGCATGAAGAACGTCATTGACTTATATTAATTGTTATATTATATTCATAGCACCTATCTGTTTTTTTCCAATGTATTGCGTATTTGAAAGAAACACAATAGCCAAGATATCGCCAGTGATGAATGGACCGTAATGGCTAATTTCTATTGATCGAATGACCCCCATTTGCGAATGGGTTTCCGGCAGATGAGAAAGGGAAAACAAGGGAAAATAAATAGATATTGTTATGTTTTTCATTCGACGTTAAACTCCGTTATGAGGCAAGTTGTTAAACGACGAGTTTTTCAGCGCCCACGTGTAAGGACGCCTATATTAATAGTGCGCTATAATACACACAAAGAATTCCAGTTTGCGTCAACAATGTGACACCGACTTATTAGGATTTTTTTCCGCTTCCAGAGTATATTTTAGGGTCAACCTGTATTCTATTCTATAATCAACTGGAGTTATTGGCTGACAACTTATTTCATTTTTCAAAAATAGGAACCAGAAATATAAGGAGAAATCAAGGTGATAAGGGAATAATAAACCTTTCTATGAAAATACAGTGTTTTTTGAAGGGACTCTACAGCCATTACGTTCAACTTTTTTTTGAAACAAATGCATCATTCCTTTTTCGATTCATTCTTGGAAATGATCTTTTCACCGCTCAACTCAATATCGTGATTTTGAATTTTGCCCCCTCGTGGTGCACGTTTTGCCAACCAGATGGTGGTCACCTGCAGTGACCAAATTAAACACTTACATGGCGCGTGGACCTAAAACTGGAAAACTAGAACCATGCGAACCCAAGAAAAAGAAATCATGAAAACCATAATGAAAACATCCGGAACTAATAGCGCCCACATGCTAGATAGACAAATCGTTCTGAAATTTGATATTAATACGATAAAAAATACACCACAAGAGAAGTGCAGCTATAATTTGATTTATTATATGTACTAGCTATATAGGAAATTACAGACATTAAAATGAATTGGGCACTTATACATATATTAATAAAATAGTGGAGGAAGGACATTACTGCCGAATTGAGGCTATTTAGATACATTTATGATAAAGGATTACTTTACGTTTTCATCAGCAATGTAGTAATGGACGAGCTGGACGAAAATTGCGACGCTTTATATGGAAACGATTAGAAAATGGGGAAATTCGTTAACATGACCGTTGTCGCTGCACTAATCGGCGTTGCGGGATTGGTTCCGAAAAAAAGTAGCTATGGATTTCGTGGCGGTAATGGTTTAGTTGAATTTCATCGAGGCAGTTAACGAAAATTCCAAATGGAGAAATATTAATGTGCGTTCGTAGACGAATTTTCCTCCATTCGAACTAACGATGGCATTTTGGTAAATTATCTTGATGGACAGGCAATAGACAGATTAAATATGGTATCATATGGTATGAAAAATTGAAGAGTGACCACATGCAGCCACCAAATTATGTTGATGGTCATTTGGATTTTAATGTGGGAGTATAGAAACTATTGGGAATTTTTACTGATTGAAAATGGTTATTTAGATTATGACCATTAAGAAGTTCAATCCACTAAATTGCGGTGTGCTTTTTAGTCTTTTCGAAAAGATTATGAATTCCTATATTTTCGGTATAAACAGACTGAATATAAAAGATATTTCAATAAGGACGCTCGACTTAGGGTAAAAACATAGTGGATCGTCTCAAGCATTGCATCAAGACTCGCCTCAAGCATCGGCTCAAGCAGTTGTAAGAATTAGTGAGGTGTTGGAAAAAGGATGTAGTGGTTTAAATATAAAATATGTTTTCTGTTATTTCGTTGCACCCAGTTAATAGATTATGAAATATTTGAATGTTACGAAAATATAAAAGGGTTTGCTATAATATTGGTTTTCTAGTTTATCTACATTGATTTTTCATCTCCCCAGATATATGTATTTGTACTATTCCTTATTTCCGTCCATTATTTTTTGTTGCACCCAGTTAATAAAATGAAAAATACTTTTGTCTGACAAAAATATAAAATAGATTGCTATAATATTGGCTTTATCTTTCACTAACATCGTTTCTGAAGATCACTCGATATATTTTGTATATTGGTTATTTCCGTCCATGCTTTATCCAACACATATCTGTTGTGGTGTCTCCTATCTGTTTTATCCTATATTGCAGGCCGAATAAATATTTCACCTCTCGCCTCTTCTCACTCCACTATGTTTTTACCTTAACTTAAGTACGACACTGGCTAAAACACAATACGGCCAGCACCAATCATATGTCTCGTTTAAGGCATCATGCCTGCGGAGAGTCTTGAAAATCAAATCGATTTGATTCCCCGGCAACGGCGATGCTCGATGCCTGGATTAAGGCGACTATCGATGCTTTACTACTGTTTTTGATGCTCGATGCGAATCTTGATGCGATGCTTGAGGCCACGCTTCACTATATTTTCACTCTCAAAAATTAAAAAAAAAGTTAAGCGCTGACGTGAATTCATGAGCTTTTGCGCGCTGTTTCTTTGCACCAAAATGGCTTTAAGTGTTCATTAACTCAAATACTGTCATTTTATTTCTATGATCAAAGATAAATTGAATTAAATTGAATAGGTATATACGCAAGATTCTTTTTGAGCGCTCGTATCTCGTATCTACTACTTACACGAGGGCTATATCATTTCGTCATGATGTCTGTATTTTTCGAATTTTAAGCCGAAAATGTTCTCAATCGACTATGTTCGACTCACTGATGACGAATCCGTCAGAAAATTCGAGTCTGTCTGTCCGGCCGGCCGTGAGCACGATAACTCTCGAACGGAACAACCTAGAGACTTGAAATTTTCAGTGTGGGTTCAGTTCCCAAATGCCTCGGTTGAGTTCGTTAATGGGCCAAATTCCACCAGGGGTTCCGTAAATAAGGCCGTTCAAAGTTTTGTTCCCCTGATTACTTGAAAACTACAGAATTGATCGAGATGAAATTGAGCTACATGTAAAATTTTGTCCAGATCGCATGACCAGAACCATAGAAACCATAGAAAATTGTAACTCTTGAACGGAAACGCCTAGGGACTTAAAATTTTCAGGATAGGTGTGGATCTCGAATGTCGTGATCACGTTCATCGGTGAGCAAAATTATACTAGGGGTTCCGTAAATATGGTCGTTTGAAATTCAGTTTTCTTGATAATTTCAAAACTACAGATTCGATCGTGGCGAAATTTTGTATACTAATGGAGAATGATATATTCAAGCTACATTTCTTCAGATCATATGACCAGAACCATAGAAACCATAGAAAATCATAACTTTCGAACGGAAAGGCCTAGGAACTTGAAATTTCCAGGATAGGTGTGGATCTGAAATGTCGCGTTCACGTTCATCAATGAGCAAAATTATACTAGGGGTTCCGTGAATACGGTCGTATGAAATTTAGTTTTCTCGATAATTTCGAAACTACGGAATCGATCGAGATGAAATTTTGTATTTTTATCGAGAATGATATATTAAAGCAATATTTTGTCCAGATCGCATGACCAGAACCATAGAAACCATAGAAAATTGTAACTTTTGAACGAAAAGGCCTAGGAACTTGAAATTTCCAGGGTGCGTTTGGATCGCAAATATCGCGGTCACGTCCATCAATGAGCAAAATTAGGTTAGGGGTTCCGTAAATATGGCTGTTCGAAATATTTTTTTCCTGATAGTTTTGAAACTACTGATTGGATTGAAATGAAATTTTGCACCTAGCTGAGGAATAATGTATTTAAACTACGTGCAAAATTTTGTCCAGATCGCATCACCAAGACCATAGATACAGTAAAAAATTCTAGCGAAAAAAATTGGTCAGCTGAAGCACTGACCTGAAGTCTGGAGTTTCGCCTAAATTTCAGAATTTTTTTGACAGCTGTCGATTATTCAATCAAACAAAGTTTTGAGGATTTTTTTTTAATCTTATAGTGTTACTATTCTCACCAAATTTCAAGTGAGTCTCCTAGTCGTTATCTCACAACTATACCTCCAAAGTTTCCATTTGATCGTATTGGTATTTTTGGAATAACTGAGGAAAAAATTCATATGACTATATCTACGAAACCCTCCGGCGCATTTTGACCCTAACTGAACTCAACAGGCGCATTGAAACCTCGAACGATTTCTCATCGTTTAATACCCAAATTTGACAATTATAGACACTCAAAATGATAACGCAACATGTGACTTTGGCTTGGATAGACCAGAAAGGCCAGATGAATTAACCATTCTCCGGATATCGAATAGTTTATAGATATTTGGCGGGCCTCAGCTGTCCACGGTTTCTCCTGGATATACAGCTAACAAGCAGCGACTCACTGTTCGACGCTTACTCACAGCTCATCCAGTTAGACGTCAAAACACGTTCATGCCTTCGCTTCAAAGCGTTTTCGTGACCGCACGGTCATTGTTTTATTCACTACTGAACCAGTTGATATGAATTTGCTCACCAAACATCGAGTAGTCGACTTAGCAAGACCGTTTTTATGAGGATGAAAATAACATAATGCCCGGAACGGTTCTCCGGATTTGATAGAAAAATTCGATGAATTACACTTTTTATGGTCATTTTCCATACCTACCTAAGAACTAAACAAATCAGAATTGATTCGACAGATGCTGCTTCGACAGCATGGCCGCTTTATTCGAACAAATTTCGGGCGTCTCTTATGAAAGACCCTTTATTGCACTGCTTAAATAAACTATTCGAAATATCGCTGGCTTTATCGAATTCCGTTTCAATGCATATTCGAATTTTGAAACAGCGGGGACCAGAAAAAGCCAGAAGCAACGGGGCGGCGCAGCCTGAAACCGAGACCCCTAATCCTTTGGGACCGCATTTCAACCCTTTCGGACGCTGGTCACTCCCCTGCAATTGTGCGGACACGGATGATCTCGGCGCTAATTGTCCTAAAGCCCAGTGACAACTCCAGGGAATAAAGCCCATTTGCAACGGTAAGTATAAATTTGTCATGAAGCAACATTCACGTCTGTCCGCAACGACGCGTCCAAGGAGTGCCGAAGAGTTTGTTTGTCGTTTGTTTTTTTTTCCGACGTAGTTTTCAGCGAAATGCCGTATGGAGTACTTGGAAGTGCTACCTGAAATGAGTTTTGGTTATGATAATCATAATTCATAACAATTTCGAGGTACAAAGAACGCTGAAGAAGTTCAAAGTAGAGGAGAATACTGGGTGTCAACAGTTTTACCGACATTATTCACATCCAGGAATTTCACATTAGGGACTAAATACAATATTTTTTGTGAATCCAGGGTGATTCATAACTTGTAGGAAATATTTTGGATTCTGACGAAACATAGCATTTTCGAAAAAAAACATAGGGATTAAATTTTCGCTTCTTCGCCTAATAGAAACTTTATAGTTCGTATTTATAAGTTTAAGGAAGAAGTAATTGTCATAAAAGTCAAAAATCTAAAAACCTGAATATGAACAAAATTTTACATTTCAGTAACACAATTTTTTGTCTGATTACTTTGTAGGTTGTATTTCTCTGGGAACATATTTACTTATTCATATGCAACTGATGAAAAAACAACAATACTGCAAGGTTTCAATTCTATGGAATCGGTTTTTTTCGAATTATTGAGAAAAAAATGTCTTTCATCCATAGAAACCAGCGCGCAAAAAAAAAGTATTGAGAGCTAAAATGAAGCTTCTGAGGGGTCTCACAGAGACCTAGGAGAGTCGGGAAATAAATGAAATAAAAAAAAAAGTGAGAAAAGCACTGCCGTGAAGGCAGGAGCTTTTGAGCGCTCGCACATGCACCTTGTAGGTAGATTCGCATTCTTCAGTTTTAGAAACCAATTGGAAAGATTTTGACAGCTGTCAAAAAAAAATTCAAACTAAGGCGAAAATCCAGACTTCACGTCAGTGCTTTAGGTGACCAATTATTTTTCAATAATTCGCTAAAATTTTCTACGGTATCTATCGTCTTGGTAATGCGATCTGGACAAAATTTCCCACATAGTTTTAATACATTATTCTTCATCTATGTGCGGAATTTCATTCAAATCAATGAGTAGTTTCGAAATTATCAGGAAAAAAATAGTTTGAACGGCTATATTTACGGAACCCCTAGTCTACTTTTGCTCATTGATGAACGTAACCGCACAATTCGCGATCCGAACCTATCCTGAAAATTTCAAGTTTCTAGGCCTTTCCGTTCAGAAGTTATGATTTTCTATGGTTTCTATGGTTCTCATCATGCGATCTGGACAAAATGTAGCTCGAATATATCATTCTCAATAAAAATACAAATTTTCGTCACGATCAAATACATAGTTTTGAAATTATCAAGAAAACTGAATTTCAAAGGACCATATTTACGGAACCCAGAATCTGATTTTGCTCATTGACTAACGTGACTGCAACATTCGAGATCTTCACCTAACCTGAAAGTTTCAAGTCTCTAGACCTTTCCGTTCGAAAGTTATAATTTTCTATGGTTCTGGTCATGCTAGCTGGACAAAATTTTGCATGTAGCTTGAACATGTTATTTCCCATCTGAGTACATAATTTCACCTCGATCGAATCTGTAGTTTCGAAATAATCAGGATTACAAAAATTCGAGCAGCCATATTTACGGAACCCCTGGGCGAATATTACCCGATAACGAATTTAACCGCGGCATTCAAGATTCGAACCTTCCCTGGGACATTCCGTTCGAGAGTTATCGTGTATACTGCCGGACGGACAGACTCGAATTTTTCGACGGATTCGTCATCAGTGTGTCGAACATAGTCGTTTGAAACCATTTTCGGCTCAAAATTCGAAAAATACAGACATCGTGACGAAATGATATAGCCCTCGTGTAAGTAGTACGAGCGCTCAAAAAGTGCAATGGGTGCATTCGACTTTGATTATTTTTTTAGTTTTATTTCATTTTATTAATCCTGAATTCTTGAAACATTCATCTATATTATATTTATCTTTCCTATATTGTTTTTTTTTTCATTATATTATTTCAATTTTTTTTATGACAAAAATTCCAAAACAATTAAGAAATCATATTTCTCTAAACGTGTGGAGAATCTTATGGAAAGGCATATTTTTCGAATACTTTCATGAAAGTTAACCACAGATGAAATCTTTTCTGGGTCCAAATAGTCCATTGTCAAGTCTTCCACATTTGTGAAAATAGTATATTATTTAACGAGCGGTAATGTAGGTCATAACTCACGCAGATGAAGTTGTAGTTCATCAAGTGAGTTATGACCATACCGCAAGTTGAATACTATACTTCATCTACGAATATAACAATAAATACTAAGATACAAGTACAGAGAAAGAACTTTATTTACAAATCTTAATAGTTACCTATAACAATGCATTATTGCCATTATTTATGTTGAATGTGGTTCTTAGCATGGAGTAGGAAGTCTATAGGGGCGATGCTTCATATTAAGAGCTAAGTTCACTAAAATATGCCAAAAGAACATTCTCTGTAAACGATGACTTAATATTCTTACTGCTACACCAATCTTGGAAATTGTTGTATAAACCTTTATATTTGTTTTGGGATTTTTCGTCCAATGAATTCTGTGGAGTAACATTGTCTTATTTCTGAAGGTGTACATAATAATTCATCTTCACTATCTGAATTCATCTTTTTCAGGAAAACATCCACAATAATAATTAGGTATCAACTTAATTTGAGAAAACGTCAAAATTATTCAAGTGACCTCCCCTCAATACCAACAATGGACTGTTCTCTTTCGGCCAATCGGCTTGTTCAGAAGCACATAGCCAGGGAGTTATAGCAGTGAGTTATTGTTTGTTTACAGGAACTATTGATTGCTCAAAAGTAGTTGAATAATGAATATATAATTCAATAGGAGTACCTAGATAAAAAATATCAAGATGAAACATTTAACCACTGTCAAACAAGTAAAATAGTGTAGGAGACCTAAATCAACTGGAAGCAAAAAAATCTAAACTAAATCTCTTGTAAACCAGTGCCGTCATCACGATTCCGAACGCATGTTACAATTTCACGATAAAACTCCAACCTCCCTCTATCGCAGATTAAAACCGAATCCCAGGCGACCGTCGTTATGCCCCGTTCCCATCAACAATGGTAGCCTCTGTCGGCGTCCCTTACGCTTCGCTTGATCGCCACGACCCATCTTACGAAGGGAAGAACGGCCCCCTTCTGCCAATCTAGGGGAGCATGCTTCGCTGAACTATTTTTACACAACAGGCCATCGGCCGACTTAAAATGGCGGACTCGGGGTAGTCAGGACAAAAAACTTTCTCATGTGTTCGATATTCCGATGGAAGGGGGGCTTTCACCCTGTCCGGAGATTATTTTGTTTGCTTGTACGCTTGAAGGAGCCGTAGGGGAGGTTTTTTAGCATTGTGTATCTCGATTTCGGACGGGAGATCCCTTTATCTGCTTTTTGGGATTTGTCATATTTGCATAGACCGTGAAGAATTGTCGATATTGATGATTTCTCAATCAGGTATACGATAAAACGGCGAACCAATGCGTGAAAATTTTTTGTTGTTCGATCTGAGGCGATGTGGGTTTTTCACATCTGTCTTTCGAAAAAAAATATAACCCAATGGAAGAGTTCTGGTGGAGAAATATAATTCTAAAGCGACATGATTCACTCATAATTTGCTTCAGGTTCTACATTTTAATCTGGCTAATGATGAAGGCTTTGTCCACGACCTTGAAATTTTCGTTCATATCATATTGCTGCTGAGAAAACATTCAGAATTCAGTAGTAGGAAATGCAAAAACGCATCGTGAAGTTTTATTTTCCTAGTCGGTAAAGTTCTTTCCTTTGATTTCAGATATTTATATACTTTATTGAGGTTATCTTTGTCAGTTTTCGAAAAATATGGATGTTTTCGTCTGAATCAAAGGCAGCTGTAGAACGCCACGGCAGGAACTTTTGAGCGCTCGTACATGCACCTTGTAGGTAGATTCGCATTTTCCAGTTTTAGAAATCAGTTGAAGGAATTTTCGACAGCTGTCAAAAAAATTCTGAAACTTAGGCGAAACTCCAGACTTTATGTCAGTGCTTCAGCTGATCGATTTTTTTTCGATAATTCGCTAGAATTTTATACGTTATCTATGGTCTTGGTGATGCGATCTGAACAAAATTTTGCACGTTGTTTGAATACATTATTCTTCAGCTAGGTGCATAATTTCATTCCAATCCGATCAGTAATTTCGAAAATATCAGGAAAATAATGTTTTGAACGGCCATATTTACGGAACCCCCTGTCTAATTTTGCTCATTGATGAACGTGACCGCGATTTTCGCGATCCAAACCCACCCTGAAAATTTCAAGTTCCTAGGTCTTTCCGTTCAAAAGTTACAATTTTCTATGGTTTCTATGGTTCTGGTCATGCGATCTGGACAAAATATTGCTTTAATATATCATTCTCGATTAAAATAAAGAATTTCATCTCGATCGAATCCGTAGTTTCGAAATTATCGAGAAAACAAAATTTCAAACGACCGTATTTACGGAACCCCTAGTACAATTCTGCTCATTTATAAACGTGACGCGACATTTCAGATCCACACCTATCCTGAAAATTACAAGTCCCTAGGCCTTTCCGTTCGAAAGTTATGATTTTCTATGGTTTCTATGGTTCTGGTCATGTGATCTGGAGGAATGTAGCTTGAATATAAATTTCTCCATTAGTACACAAAATTTCGTTACGATCGAATCTGTAGTTTTGAAATTATCAAGAAAACTAAATTTCAAACGACCATATTTACGGAACCCCTAGAATGATGATGCTCATAGATGAACGTGATCACGACATTCGAGATCCACACCCATCCTGAAAATTTCAAGTCCCTAGGCGTTTCCGTTCAAAAGTTGTAATTTTCTATGATTTGTATGGTTCTGGTCATGCGATCTGGACAAACTTTCATATGTAGCTTGAACGACTCCTTCTCCATTTGAGTGCAAAATTTCATCTCGATCAAATTTGTAGTTTCCAAGTTATCAGGAGAACAAAACTTTGAACGGCCATATTTACGGAACCCCTGGTGGAATTTGGCTCATGAACGAACTCAACCGTGGCATTCGAGAACTAAATTCACACTGAAAATTTCAAGTCTCTAGGTTGTTCCTTTCGAGAGTTATCGTGCTTACGGCACATTTTCAGCTTAGAATTCGATAAATACAAACATCGTGACGAAATGATAGAGCCCTCGTGTAAGTAGTACGAGCGCTCAAAAATACAATATAAGGATTAGCAGAAACGGAACCATTCTCTGGCCTCCTAACATTCCCGACTTGAACCCATTGGATACTTTCTTATGGGGATATTTGAAATTTAAAGTCTATATGAACCGTTCTCAAAATATTGAAGATATTCGAATCAGAATGAAGGAAGGAATTGATAATCTCAACAACCAACCAGAAATATTAAGCAGAACCATCGAAAACTAAATAAAATGATATCGATTGTGTTTAAGTAAATGGGGGCCATTTTGAACCTTTGATTTAAATTTCTATTATTAAATAAATGAAACAAATTCCAGTTGTTTTATCATCTGCGACTATATCGATATAAAGAAATCGCAGCAGTGTCACGTGGCGTCCTGCAGCTGCCTTAGATTCAGACGGAAATCTTGAATTTTCGAAAACTGACAAAAATAACCCCAATAATGTTCCACCGATTAAAAAGATAAAATACAGGTTGTTCCTTTTAAGAATTACCAGTTTACATAAAATTTTTAGGTTAGCATTGATGATATTATGCTATAGCTTTTTTCATCCCTGACTTGGGCATTTACACAAGTCGAAAATTATATGCAATTTTCTCGACGAATTTCGATACCTATTGAAATGTCAAATATCGCCAAAATGCAAAAAAAATAAAATGCGTAGAAATTATTAATAGATTATTTTTCATGAATAATATTGTGGAAATATGAGTATGAAGCTTAAATTGAGTAGTACCTCCCAAAAATTCAATATTCAACCGTCAAATTTCGTTAAGTGGTACTTTGTGGAATATTTTTCATATTATTTCCCATATATTTTTTATTTCTTATTCAAGATTTTGTGTTTAGTTATGAACCTCAATCCAATTTTATTCGTATGTTTTAAACATCAGTTATTTCTCCATAATTGATATATAATAGCAGCTACACCTGCTCGTGTAGACGCATAGTTTTCTGAAAATTTGAAGTTTCATCCAATACACTTAGACTCGATTCATAATTCACAAATTGGATCGTTCAACCGAAATGATATGATTTGGCGAGTAATTTATTGCTTATGGTCAAAAATTTACCGATTGTTTGATTTGGTGTAATATAATATTTGTACTTTGTCGACTTGACTGGTATATTCTTATTTAGTTCATGAATTGTTTGAAATATGAAGAATTAATAACATCAATCCGACTAGAATTCTATACCAAAAATTATAAAAGCACTGCCGTGAAGTCAGGAGCTTTCGAGCGCTCGTACATCCACCTTGTAGGTAGATTCGCATTTTCCAGTTTTAGAAATCAATTGAAGAAATTTTCGAAAGCTGTCAAAAGAATTCTCAAACTGCTTCAGCTGACCAATATTTTTTCGATAATTCGCTAGAACTTTCTACGGTATCTATGGTCTTGGAGATGCGATCTGGACAAAATTTCGCACGTAATTTGAATGAATCATTCCTCAGCTATGTGCAAAATTTCATTCCAATCAAATCGGTAGTTTGGAAATTATCAGGAAAAAAATATTTTGAACGGCCATATTTACGGAACCTCTAGTCTAATTTCGCTTATAGATGAACTAACCCTGAAAATTTCAAGTTCCTAGGCCTTTCCCTTCGGAAGTTATAATTTTCTATGGTTTCTATGGTTCTGGTCATGCGATCTGGTTAAAATGTTGCTTTAATATATCATTCTCGTTTGAAATACAAAATTTTATCTCGATCGAATCCGAGAAAACAAAATTTCAAACGACTGTATTTACGGAACCCCTAGTATAATTCTGCTCATTGATAAACGTGAACGCCATATTTCAGATCTACAAGTATCCTGAAAATTTTAAGTCCCTAGGCCTTTTCGTTCGAAAGTTATGATTTTCTATGGTTTCTATGGTTCTGGTCATGCGATCTAGAGAAATTTAGCTTAAATATATCATTCTCCATCAGTATACAAAATTTCGTCACGAGACTAGCCTCAAGCATCAAAACCGTTCATACAAAAAGCATCGACCATCGCCTTGATCCACACATCCGAGCATCGCCGTTGCCGAGGAATCAAATCGATTTGATTTTCAAGTCTCTCCGCAGCCATGATGCCCGAAACGAGATATATGATTGGTGCTAGCCGTATTTTGTTTCAGCCAGTGTCGTAGTTAAGTTAGAAGTGAGAAGAGGTGAATAATTTGTTTGTATTGAAATGTATAAAGAAAAGTTAATAATTGAAATATTTATTCCGCCTCCAATATGGACTGAAAGAGGTGGGATACATCACAACAAATATGTGTTGGATAAAGCATGGACGAAAATAAGCAATATAACGAAAAGATGGCGAGCTACAAAAACAATGTAAATAAAACATAGAGCCAGTATTTTAGCAATCTCTTTCATATTTTTATCGGATAAAAATATTTCATATTCTATTAACTGGGTGCAACAAAATACCAGAAAACATATTTTATATTTGAACCACTAATTCCTATTTCCAACAACTCAGTACGACTCTGGATTCATAATTCTTACAAGTGTTTTCATAGATGCCCCACTATGGGCCCTTGAGGCGATGCTTGGGGCGAGTCTTGATGCGATGCTTGGGGCGATGCTTCTCTATGTTTTTACCCTTTACGTGAATCGTGTGTTTTAAGGTTTTTCGTGATTATATTCAATATTGAGAATGGTGTATAAATAGTGTATTTCGTTGAAAATTCGACCGCCTTCGATCCCCGAGACGCCGCGGATCAAAATCCTATAGAAAAGGTAGAAGGTAACTTTTTCCATATATCGAATTGCAAACGTACGAAAATAGCGTTCGGAAAAGGTCGAAAAACGACGAAAACGCAAAAAGTTACCTTCTTCCATTTCTCGTTTTCTCGTTATAAGAATGTAGAACTATACAGAGCATGCTTATATCTATTTTAGAGTCTGCGCTTGCTCAGTTGTGTTTCGAATGGGTTCTGAACGGTGGGTGCACAATTTAAATCCTTCATTTTGCACCGGGTATTTACGAATAATCATCAACTGAACTTCTAAACTGAGCTTGAATATCACTCAAATTTATATATTACCATGGGTATTGGAAACAAAAAAAAAATCTACTCAGGACTGAAAACAGAGCAATTAGGATGTGGTTGGCTTTTGAAAGAAGAATTTCCATTGGATTGACACATCCGATATTGATTTTAACAGTCCATCAGATGAATTTCATCACGATTCGGCCGAACCGACGTTGGCTTTGTTAACTCCCCGTGAGTTCGTTGAATCCGTATTCTGTTCTGGCATTAAACAACAACGGCACAGTTAATTTAATATTTTTCAGGGTCGGGACAGGACCCGGGCGGCAAGCAGGGACGGGTCGTTCTGATGGGTCGGCCCACACGGTTCCGACATAATTGGTCGGTGTATCAAAGCGATATTGGCTCGCCGAGATGTACAGGGTGATCATCTTGATGGAGAATTTCTATGAGAACTTTTAAGTTGAGAAGAAAGGTCAGATTGGTGTGCATCTCAAAGGTGCAGAATCTTAGAAGGTGATGATGGAATTTCAGGAAGAAATTTGAACGATAAAAAATTACGAAAAGCACTGCCGTGAAGGCTGGAGCTTTTGATCGCTCGTACATCCACCTTGTAGGTAGATTCGCATTTTCCAGTTTTAGGAATCAATTGAAGGAATTTTCGACAGCTGTCAAAAAAATTGTCAAACTTAGGCGAAACTCCAGACTTCATGTCAGTGCTTTAGCTCACCAATTTTTTTTTCGATAATTCTACGGTATCTATGGTCTTGATGATGCGATTTGGACAAAATTCCGCACGTAGTTCGAATACATTATTCTTCAGCTAGGTGTAGAATTTCATTCCAATCCAATAAGTAGTTTCAAAATTATCAGGAACAAAATATTTTGAACGGCCATATTTACGGAACCTCTAGTCTAATTCTCCTCATTGATGAACGTGGCCGCGAAATTCGCGATACAAACCTACCCTGAAAATTTCAAATTTCTAGGCCTTTCCCTTCGGAAGTTATAATTTTCTATGGTTTCTATGGTTCTGGTCATGCGATCCGGACAAAATGTTGCTTCAATATGTCATTCTAGATTTAAATACAAAATTTTATCTCGAACGAATCTGTAGTTCCAAAATTATCTAGAAAACAAAATTTCAAACGACCGTATTTACGGAACCCCTAGTATAATTCTGCTCATTGATAAACGTGAACACCACATTTCAGATCTACACCTATCCTGAAAATTTCAAGTCCCTAGGCCTTTCCGTTCGAAAGTTATGATTTTCTATGATTTCTATGATTCTGGTCATGCGATCTGGAGAAATGTAGCTTATATTCTCCATTAGTAAAAAAAATTTCGTCACGATCGAATCTGTAGTTTTGAAATTATCAAGAAAACTAAATTTCAAACGACCATAATAACGGAACCCTTAGTATAATTTTGCTCATAGATGAACGTGATGACGACATTCGAGATCCACACCTATCCTGAAAATTTCAAGTCCCTAGGCGTTTCTGTTCAAAAGTTACAATTTTCTATGGTTTCTGGTTCTGGTCATGCGATCTGGACAAAATTTCACATGTAGCTTGAACACCTCATTCTCCATTTGAGTGCAAAATTTCATCTCGATTAAATCTGTAGTAGTTTCCAAGTAATCAGGAGAACAAAACTTTGAACGGTCATATTTACGGAACCACTGGTGGAATTTGGCCCATTAACGAACTCAACCGAGGCATTCGGGAACTGAACCCACACTGAAAATTTCAAGTCTTTAGGTTGTTCCGTTCGAGAGTTATCGAGCTTACGGCACATTTTCAGCTCAAAATCCGATAAATACAGACATCGTGACGAAATGATATAGCCCTCGTGTAAGTAGTACGAGAGCCCAAAAAGACTACCGTGAAATAGGGTGATATTGATGGCTTCTTTGATTCAATCATTTATCAAACTAAAACACTGGCACTGTGTTTTTTCATTGAAACGAATGTTTCGAGTTAAATGCAGTTGTTATTAATTTCATCCATGTTCCCTCACTGCCAATTTATTTTTTTTCATCAATATATCGAGATATTGGAAATTGAAGGAAAAGTTACTCCTTTTCTCGTGAAAAGGACGATTTCATGCATCAGTTGAATATTGAAAAATTCATTTAGTTGGGATGTTGCAACTTTCCACTATATTTGATTCGATCGAATCAGGCAAATCGGAGATATTGAAAGTTACTCCATTTTTCGTGAAACGACCGATTTCATGCATTAGGTGAATACTGAAAAATTCATTTTCATGAGATGTTGCGACTTTTTCATGACACTTGAATCGATCGAATCAGGCAAATCGGAAATATTGGAAGTTGAAGAAAAAGTAACTCCATTTCTCGTGAAACAGCCGTTTTCATGCATAAGGTGAATATTGAAAAATTCATTCAATTGAGATGTATCAACTTTTTCACTACACTAGAATCGATCTAATCAGCCAAATCGGAGATATAGGAAGTTGAAGGAAAAGTTACTCTTTTTCTCGTAAAACGAAAGATTTCATGCATTGGCTGAATATTGGAAAATTCATTTTCTTGAGATGTTGCAACTTTTTCATAACACTTGAATCGATCGAAACAGCCGAATCGGAAAAAATTTATACAAATGTGAAACCACAAGATAACAATCGATTGAACATGATGCATAAAACCAGAACTGAATTAATAACCTTGAATTAATCTGAGAAAGCAATAATAATTATGAGATAACGATAAGAAATATCGAACACCCTGTATTCGTCCCTAGGAAACGCCAATCAACTATCGGGATGGATTTAAAATATGTGGAATTTTTTACCAACCTCTCGAAGAGGCAGGTATAATATACCGTGGACCACAAAAAGATCAGTCGATGTTTCTATGTAATTTATAATAGACTGTCATATCAAGCTCTCGGATTGATGGAATTGCAGATGGATACCTCGAGAGGATGATGAAGAGCGACGCTGATACACGCTGAGAATTGAAATAATTATGTTAAGGTTATCGAATCAACCATATCGGATAAGAATCGCTTTAGTGGCACATTTGATATTATTGCGTTGTTACCCCTAGGTGTCAGTTAGTTTCGACTCCATACTCGAAGAATTCGGTGGTAGCACTATCAATATCAATAATAATCATGAATAAAAAAATAAAAATATTGACCAATTCCCTTCAACAAATAGTTAATGACAATCACTTTTGATCTATTTATGATAGACAGACGGAAGCAACAGAAACGGTATAATGTAGGTTCACCTAAAATTCTTCCAAGATCACTCAAACTTCAATTTTGGAGCCCCATCATCGATTTAAAAAAAAATAAAATCGGAGCGCGCACTCCCCCGATGGTGGACAGATGATCGTTTAGCGACGCAAACAAACGACAAATTAATTGGGTTCGATTTGGACCATCGTAAATCGGATAATCAGTCAACATTAACAACTGGAGAAGAGGAGCCTTTGACAACTTCCATCAGGATTCCATACAAATTTTCACTTGTAATGCCGACGGGCCACGATCAATCTTTTATTTTTTCGAATGACTCGGCGAATTTCTGACCTAATAGAATCACTTATTATAATATCTCGAGTAATTGTTTAAATAGAGATCTCTTACTGTCCTGCGGAGCTATGATTGATAGAACCTCCTACGTTTGTTGGTGTTAAAACACGGATCTGGTAGCTGGATCTTAGAAAAGATTAAATAAATGTTGAATAGTTCAACCATCTCGAATAAAAGTAGCTATAGTTTACTTCTATTTCCCCAGAAGCGCAGCCAGGGAGGGGGATTATTTTTTGAGTACAAAATTCTCCATATCCCCATCAACAAACTTAACACGAATAACCATTACCATATGCAAACAAATTTAGAAACGAACAGTTATATCTCTTCCTATCTTGCATTACGATACATTAATTTTCTTTTTCGTTTCTTATATTCTCCATGTTTCTTTTTTGCTCTCACTCTGATTTTTGACGTTTCTATATCTACCCCAAGTTTTTTCAATTAATCGTTCGAATTCTCCATCTATTCTCACTCCGTGGATTAATTTCAATGACCACATCTTATTCTGTTTTGTTATTCTTTGTTAAATTTTTGTATCACGTTTTTCTATTTTGTTTTTTCTGTTTTTCATCTCAAATTTCATCATTTCATCTCAAGTTTTTTCTGACTTGAAATTCATTCACAAACAAAATATTTTCGAGAACATTATTCAGCAAGTTGAAAGAAAGTTGGGAACATCGAGCGGTCAAATTTGGAAGAAATCTTTGTTGAGAAAATGTCCAGAAACCATGAAACTAGGAAGGTAAGATGAAGTGATGTTACTCAATAAAATATTTTTCACCGTAATGTCCTAATGTATGAGTTTTTAAATTTTGATAATCAATCAATAGCGTTTGTGATCGTTTGTTTTTTTTTGTTATTATTCCTTCTGGAGTGAACGAACATTTTTTTATAGCCGCGTTGAAAGATTTATGGCAGGGGAAAAAGTTCCGATTTCGCGTTAACGACATGCTATTGTGAGGTAATGAGTAATCGAATCGCCGAAGGAGACTCGGCTATTTCAAAATTATGATCGCATAACTACCATACGAATTTCAACACATATCGAAAAAATTTAATTCACCACCTGAAAAGTTCGATTTGTTCATTTTGTGCATCGTTTGGAGTGTGTTTCGATTGTTTGTGGTTTGATTGTGAAGTCTAAGAGTAAGCACTCATTTTACTAATATTATGTAGAAAAATTTTTGGGAAAAACAAAACATTTTTTCTCGAATAATTTCAATATTGGTTTCAATATTTTCGTTATGATATGTTATGTCTACAATACATCATGCAATGGTTATTTCATATCTTAGGTATCTTACTAGCGTGGTAAGACAGATTTATAGTTCGATAATATTTTTGTCACTGATTTTAAAATTTTAAATAAACAAATAATTTTTTATTATAACCATAATTTCTCAAAATTATTTTTCATTAGTTTGAATTGTCGAAAAAGGTATACGTGTTGTTTTTTTTCTGCAAAATGATAATTCAAAAACCAATATCATTTA
Organism: Aphidecta obliterata; assembly: GCA_963966015.1. NCBI lineage: Eukaryota > Metazoa > Arthropoda > Insecta > Coleoptera > Coccinellidae > Aphidecta > Aphidecta obliterata. The sequence goes on along the minus strand of OZ014435.1, from coordinate 12,349,954 downwards.
ATTTCAACCTCGAAACTTTTGAACAAATTGTTTATGAATATGCATTTTTTTATAATTGTTCAAAACCTACTTAATATAAATAAAACTTCAATAGCGAAACGAAAACATTGACCACTTATTTCTGCTTTGGCAATGACTGTTCACAAGTCACAGGGGGGGTTATTATGATGCTATTGTTTACGAATTCAATTGCAAACTTCCTAGAGAACTATTATACCTAGCTTCAACAAGTAGAAAGGTTTGAAGGAAATACTAGGGACAGCTGGAAATTTTGGATTGGTAGAACATAAACACCTCTGAACGCTTGAGAACCAGATAAACATCACTGATGTTAGAATTTGAAAAGTTAAAAAATAATACACTACTAAAATTTTTGTTGTATTCATTTATAACAGGAATGTATCATATATATTTTCTCTCCATTGCCAAATTCAACATGAGCATGTAAATAATTATTGCTCGGTGTGCTAAAAGATGTGAAAACCAGACCAACGTTGATAATTTTAATTCATACAAATTGAAAAATTTCAAAAACTCATACTATAATAAATTTTGAAATTAAATAAAAGTTATTATAATTCAACGAGCGGTAATGTAGGTCATAATTCACGCAGATGAAATTTGCAGCACGAGCCAAAGGCGAGTGCTGTAATTCATCAAGTGAGTTGTGCCATTATCGCAAGTTGAATACTATACTTTATCTACGACTACAATAATGAAAATACTTAGATACAAGTACAGATAAAGAACTTTATTCACAAATCTTAATGGTTACCTATAACAATGCATTATTTGTGTTGATTGTGCTTCTTAGCATGGAATAGAAAGTCCATGGAGCGATGCTTTATATAGTGATAGTGATAAATTAACTTAATTTTGCCAAAAGAACATTCTCTGTAAACGATGACTTAATATCCTTACTGCTACACCAATCTTGCAAATGGTTGTATACACCCTTATATTTGTTTTAGGATTTTTCGGGCAATAAATTCAGTGTGGCAACATTGGCTGATTTTCTTATTTCTGAAGCTGTACATAATATGTAATTCACCTGCACTATCTGTATTCATCTATTTCAGCAAAACATTCACAATAATCAAATTAATATGAGAAAACGTCAAAATTATTCAAGTGACCTCCCCTCAATACCAATAACGGACTGTTTTCTTTCGGTCAATCGGTTTGTTCAGAAGCACAGAGACAGGGAGTTATGGAAGTGAGCACGGTGTTTGTTAACAGATACTATTAATTGCTCAAAAGTAGTTGAATAATGTATATATTATTCATCAGGAGTAGATAAACACAGTTATTCAAAATTTTTCACTTTTGTCGACCGTTTCATGACCGCCTGTATATTTTTTCGAAGAAAACTGAGTGAAAAAATAATAATAAATATTCGTATGAAATTAACAGTTTTCATTGCCAACATAACGGGGATAATATAAATTTTGGTATGTTGTTGAGGTTCACAGATAATTTCTCTTCATTCAATTTGTTAACGTCCACCTAGATTTAGGGTATGTATTTCAGTTATGCTACAAACGAAACTTCAAAGAGTAAGACGAAGCACATAGCGAATGGTAAATTTCGGGCCCACTTTGGTGCCGAATGGCCGCTCGGCCAGCGAATTGACTGCGGATGCAGCTTTACACCTAAATCAACCCTTGTTTGAATTTATTCGAAGACACAAAGAATATGAAAATCGAATGGAAGAATGACCCTTCCTTATTTACTTCCAAACCAATTAAAATCTTATCTAGGTTTACTCCGATTCAATCAATCCCCTATGTTACAAAACATCCACGTCGAAGGGGATCTCAAGGGGTGGGGGGAAATCGAGTCGCCAAGATTGACAGGCAATCAACTCACTGGCTTGGAAGAGCTCTAACTGATAGATGCCCGCAGAATCTTAATATCTTCTCGTGGTTCCAAGACGATCCTCTAGCTTCCCTGCGAGTAATTTCATTCGAAACATTTTAATTATAAAAGGCTCACTAATTACCCGTGTAGTCGTGTGAATATGAGGTAATTAGAGGTATTTTGCTTGTCTAGGAAAAGTGTTAATTATATGAGTTGATTAATCACGCTCTATAAGCAGGGCTGAATGCGACTTATTGATTGTTTTCACACTGTTGGTTACGGACTGCTGAGAGAATAAGAAATTTGCTTTTGTTAGATTTTAATTGAAACTGCATATTGTAGATATAAATTGATATGATTTATAACTTTAAGAGCATACAATTCGAGACTTTTTTCAAGAAAGTTACTGTTATGTTTAGGAAATGTAATATTCCAAGTGGTATTATAATATGTATAGCTATCATTACCGTTTTTTGGAACCAGATTGATATGAGTTCATCATTGATTGCGTCCATTTGTTCCGCTTCGTTCTATTTACGAAATGTTTTTCTATTGAAGAACAAAACAGGTATTTCATTTAAATATCATTTCACATAATGATAGTCGGCCACTTCAGTTAAGTGGATTGGAGGATCCACAACGAGTTCTTTCTTCAATTTCCGGAATAGCTTAGAGTATGGCATTATTCCCACAAAAATTGTTTTTTCATGAGTTAATGAAAAATTCAGGCGACTTTCTATATGTAACTATTATGTTTCCTTTCATAGACAACTCAATTGATGATTTATTGAACAATTCAGTAGATATAAGTATCAATAGATTAACAAAAAAATTTCAAAATTGTCTGAAAGAACGAATAATTTTGTCACTTTTTCCTTCCTACAAATTCATACTACTACAAGCAACTTTTTGCCTTCGATTTCATGAAAATATTGATTAAGAGGTAAAGACTCCAGGATGAAAATAGTTGGGGAAATTTTTTTTCAAAAATTATCGTCCGCTAAGCTGGATGATTCAACAAAAGAATTCCATTGGATGGCTTTGGTTTTTTGCAAAACCCGAAAGGAAATATCAGGTAGAAGGCCAAATCTGCAGGGTTGAAAAGACGGCCATTTTACAGATCACTATTGGACGTTCGGAATTCGGCAAGCTGGCCGAAGAATTCCACGGATGCGCTCAAATCACGAAGCAGGCCATGATGGTTGTCCGAAGGGCTTCCTCCGGTCTGCCAAATTGAAAATAGCTAATCTCCAACCGCCATGGGTATATTGATCAGTATTCGTGTCATGAATTTCGTGCCTGGAATGAATTCTTTGCTTTTACTCATTCAGGAATTTGAATCTGGGGCTGTAGGAATCAAGTCCTACAGGGGTTGTTGTCACGGAGCAGAATTTTAAAACAAAGGAGGATCAAATACAGAGAACGTATTACCATATTACAGTCTATATCATCTAGGTTTTCATACAAAAATGTAGTGTGTCCTTCAATATTTGGGACAGAAAAGTAACAGATTTGTAATTTGTAATACAGTAACATAGTTGTTTTTTTTTGTGTATAACTTGACTAAATGGTGACCATTTCGAACAATTTCTGTAAACAACTTCCTAATTTTGTTGAAGTTGAAAGAGAATATGCGATAAATGCCGAGAAAATATCGCCCTCATATGGCATAGTCTCCTAACAGTGAGATAACACGATCCAGAGTTGTATTCAGATATTGATGCCCAAGATTTTGCACTTTTTTCAAATTGAATATTTCATATGATCAACTTCCGGCAAAATGATCTCTTTTGATGAATTCTAGCATCTGTCAAAAAAAAAGCCTCAACTCAAAAAACACCCTGTATAGCCTTTATCTGTGTATACTTTACATACATGTTTCACAGTTTAATTTCAGTTGCATACATAATATATATATAAAGGGTTTTTTTTAAGGTGAGGTTTTTTTTTCAGGTGCTAGAAAAAGTGCAAGAAATCTTGGGCATTAAGATCTTAAGACCACTCTGGATCGTGTTATCTCTCTCTTAGAAGATCTGACATGAATCACGGTGCAATATGGATTCCAGCAAGTAAATAAAGTGACGATTTAATCGCAAATTCATATATTCTCTTTCGACTGTTATTAGGAGATTTTTCCTGAACGGTATAATTCTTGAAGTTCCAACTAAAGAGAGGAAAAATTACTGATTGAAAAGTTCTTATAAAAAAATTAGGAAGTTCACAAACTTACCGATAAAATTGATCCTTATTGTTCAGAGAAATTGTTTGAAATGGTAACCATTGGTTTGATGTGTAAAAAATCTTGCTTGATAGTTTCTCACGGAATAATGTCATAAGCACTTTGAATGCTTAGTTCTTTTGCACTATTCACCTCACCGTACTAAACTAAACACTTATGTTTTCAAATGAACCCAAAGGAAGAAATCACAGGGGTTGAGATCAGATAATTACAAAAATCATAAGCATCATAGGTGATTTTTCGTATACTGAAATCGGCCAGCTGATAGTTCTACGCATATAGATATCAATACGAACGAACCAGGTCTGGGCTGAGAATTTCTCAGATTATGGGGTAACTTTTATTCGAAAAACTCGGCCCTGGTGATATAAACGATTTTTGGTATAACGACTTATTTTGATGAGTTCTGGCACCTATAAAAAAAAGCCTCACCTTTGAAAACACCCTGTATATATTCGTATTTCCCGAATGATGGTTATATAAGTTGTAATGTAGATATTAAGAAATCTTTCCTCAAATGTCTATGAGTCAAATGTATAACTAGTGAAAAATATTATTAGTACGAAAATTTCCAGGAGTTCTTGCTTTGGTTTGACTATCTTTTGTTTTTTCTTCTGCGATTATCTTAGTTATCTGTTTTCTTCATAAATATATTTTACTTTGTTAATTATTTTTTGTTTTATGATTTTTTTCATTTTTTCCATGTTATTTTTGAGCGCTCGTACTACTTACACGAGGGCTATATCATTTCGTCACAATATCTGTATTTTTCGAATTTTGAGCCAAAAGTGGTCTCAAACGACTATGTTCGACTCACTGATGACGAATTCGTCGAAAAATTGGAGTCTGTCCGTCCGGCCGTAAACACGATAACTCTCGAACGGAATGTCCTAGAAACTTGAAATTTTCAGTGTAGGTTTGAATCTCGAATGCCGTGGTTGAGTTCGTTATTGGGCAAAATTCGCCGAGGGGTTCCGTAAATATGGCCGCTTAGATGTTGTTTTCCTGATTACTTTGAAACTACAGGCTCGATCGAGGTGAAATTTTGCACTCAGATGGGAAATTACGTGTTCAAGCTACATGCAATGTGAAATTTTGTCCAGCTCGCATGACCAGAACCATAGAAACCAAAGAAAATTATAACATTGTAATGGAAAGGCCAAGGGACTTGAAATTTTCAGGATAGGTGTGAATATTAATTGTCGCATAAACGTTCATCAATGAGCAAAAGTAGACTATGGGTTCCGTAAATATGGTCGTTTGAAATTCGGTTTTCTTGATAATTTCAAAACTATGGATTTGATCGTGACGAAATATTGTATTTAAATTGAGAATGATATATTCGAGCTGAATATTTTCAGATGGCATGATCAGAACCATAGAAACCATAGAAAATCATAATTTTCGAACGGAAAGGCCTAGGGACTTGAAATTTTCAGGATAGGTTTGGATCGTGAATTACGCAGTCACGTTCATCAATGAGTAAAATTACACTAGGCGTTCCGTAAATATAGCTGTTCAAACTAGTCTTTTACTGATCTACTTATTGGATTGGGATGAAATATCGCATAGATAAAGAATAATGTATTCAAACTACGTGGGAAATTTTGTTCAGATCACATTACTAAAACCATAGATACTGTAGAAAATTCTAGCGAATTATCGACAAAAAATTGGTCATCTAAAGCACTGACGTGAAGTCTTGATTTTCGCCTTTGTTTGGAATTTTCTTTGACAGCTGTCAAATTCTTTCCAATTGGTTTCTAAAACTGGATAATGCGAATCTACCTACAAGGTGGATGAACGAGCGCTCAAAAGCTCCTGACTTCATGGCAGTGCTTTTCGTAATTTCTTGTTATTCATTATGCTTGTATATATTATTTCTCCTCATGTAATTTTTTTGTTGTAGCCATTCTGCCATATTCATATTTGTGCAAAATTTCTTCCATAATCTTCCCCTTCGGGTCTATTTACGTCAGATTAAATTCTTGCGTGAATTATTTTATATTCGATGATTTTGTTTACTTCGTTTATTTTGTTGAAAATATTTTGATTAATGCATGGACAATTTTCTAATGTTTTGAATGAAAAAAGTTGTACCTCTTCTGCCTACAAGATGGAAAATATTCATAAATATGACTCAATTAATAGATACATTTCGATGTTTGCCTCTTCAATTTCTAACACATCTTCAATCCCCTCCTATGTACAAATATCAACATATCTGAACTTCAACTCAGATTGACTCAGAATATGACTCAAGAATATATTCGAGTTCAATATGCCATGCTTCCCGAAGAAATCAGTTTTATAGCATAGCATAAACTCATAAACAAGGTGCCCAAGTAACATTGAGTGAAAATCCAAAAGAATGAATTGAAATTGGTTCAAAACCCTTCTCAAGTAAAAATGAAGAGCTGGTGGAATATGGCAGATGTTCATGAAAACTGGAACAGAAAGATGCCTCTAGGTAAATAAATTTTTGATCCATAACTTCTCAAATATTGCAAATTTCCATTACGTCATTATATAATTTAGTTCAACTAAAGGTTATATATTTCTAGATATCACGATTGAATGCTATATGAATCATTTCGACCATTTCAGTAAAATTCTCGGTCTCCAATTGCTGCAGGTCCTCCCCTTCCTGGGGAAAATAAATAATGCATCGTTTTGGAGATTGAAAAAAAATGCGGGTATTTCATTGAAAGCATTTCTGATTGGCATCTTAAATAAGAAATATGCAGAAATTTTTTTTTCTGAAATAAACCATTACATAACAAACCAGAATTTCATAATTATCCAGAAAATATTCAAAGAGTTGAAAACTTTCATATTCTAGCTACGTTTGGGAAGCTTCTCTGGATAAAGATGGATCGAAGTATCATTGTTCTATATCGAATGCTTTTTTGAATTCATTCGACTATTTCTGCTCATTCTCCTGAGGTCCCTTGGCCCCCCATCAAATTATACTGTTAAAAAATAAATATTATATTTGTTTCATAATTTATAGTAGGTAATCGTTTTGCTTTAATAACAGTCATTGAAAAATTAACTAGTGAAGCAAAGCAGATGGTTAAAAAAAACGTTGAAACCTCCTCATAAACTAATTTTACATAATCCTCCATTCGATATCCAAATCCAAACGAGTTCGCATGTGAAATTACTTATCTAATGTAACGTATTCCTAAACAGACTAACATAATGGCATGGTTACCGAAATTTTTATAATCTAACTGTTGAATTCACTGCACCGTAATTTGTCAAAAGAGGTCAATTATAACCTATTTTTGCCGTCCATTTAGATCAGGAATAACATACGATGAACCCTTTTTATAATTCCCTCTATCGGGTGGGTGTCTAAGGTGTAATTTTTCTATAAATTCGTACGACATGTGGTTTCGAGTCGTTCAGAGCGAACCTGTCTTCGTCTAAAATACATAGATCAAGAAGAAGTTAGAGGGGTTTTGCCCTTTCAAGTGAATAAAATAGCAAAGCAAAATTCAAGTTTAGGGGCAGAATCTACCCTTCTCATTATAAATGATTACCATACCAGAAGACCAACTTAATGAATGTTGGTTGGGAGGTTAATGCCTACCTCTAAGAATTGTGATAATGATTCTGTCTTTTAGGAGTCTAAAACCGTTCAGATTATATAAAAATTTATTTTTCATCTGTTCAACTGATTTTAACTAGTAATTATCAAATAAAGGAATGAGGTTGTTCTTCACCCTTGAATTTTTTTCTTGCTTTTTGTTCGTAGACATATCGCACCCGTCGTAGAATAAGGAGACAACTCAAAAATTGATTTTGTTGGGAAATCGTATTTGAAGTTTTGGTTTACCGAAGTTTTCGTTCCATACTTTTGTGTGGGTACTTACTCAATTTAACACGATGAAAATTCATAATAACTGCAGCAATCCATTTGAACATTATTACTCTAGCACCCAATATTCAATTAATGCAATTTTTCCCGTCGTGGTGGAATATTCTACTGTTTTTACAAAAAATTTGAAATGTTACCTCTTTTCACGAACAGTCTCTTATGTGGCGGAGAGGCCAACTAGAGTTATTCTGATATTGCACGTGAGAAAAGAGTTATTTCCTGAGTTGAATACCGTCACTAACACAAAATGGACCTTTTTTGAGTTGTCTCCTTTTTCTACGACTGGTGCGATATATTTTTTTTGAGTGATGAAAATTTACTCCCAGATTCTGACGAATTACTGTACAAATTTGGGAACTCAATATATTGGCCAATTAACCTGATTGAAATGCATTGTAATTAGCAAATGAATAAAAAAAAATTAAATAATCAATTTATATGTCGCCAGATGTGTTTGATATTTTTAAACAGCGTTTCCTGGGCTTCGAGAGCCCTCAGAAGCTATTTCAAGAGCTAGGGGATCCGGTTGTTTTCTGTGTGTGCTTTCTTACTATGTCCTTACACCACCCGAAAAACGGCACTGTTAATAGTTTACCGAACAGGGAATGGTGGAACAGTTATCAGTTCTAAAAATTCAATCTTTCTCTTATAACCATTCACTTTTTTTCTCTAGTTCAGTGATTTTTTCTTACTCGCTCCTACGCGAGGACAGATGAAGAGTAGGTGGAATTTGTCAGATGGTCCTGGAGACTGGAACTCACGTTACATTTCTCACCCATTATTTCTCAAATAACGCAAATCCCCGCTATGATATAATAAAATTAAACTAATAATTATATATTTATATACATCATGAATGGTACGAATCTCTTTGACCACTTTAATGAAGTCTTCGGTTTTGAATGGTAGCAAGTGCTCCAGTTTTCAATTGGGGAAACAAATAGGTAATACAAGATGATCTGACTCACAACTCTTTTTTGAATCGAAAATTTCTCAGGCTATCAAGCTTATGCAGATGTTTCAGAAAGACGTTGAAATCTCATAAACTAATAAATCATAATCCTTAATTCATTCGATATGGATACTCGTCCATTAACCCAAACGAGTTCGTATGTGAAATTCCTAATCTAATGTAACGTATTCCTATCTGCTTATTGCTAAACAGACTTACATAATGCCATGACTTCCGAAATTTTATAATCTAACTGTGGTATTATCTGCACCGTAATTTGACAGAAAAGGTAAATTATAACCTATTTCATTTTTGCCATCCATTTAGATCAGGCATGACATACGATCAACCCTTCTTATAATTTTCTTTATCGTGTGGGTGTCTAAGGTGTAATTTTTCTATGAATCCTCACAACATATGGCTTCGAGTCGTCTGCCTCTAACAAACACAGATCAAGAAGTACTTAAGAGGGTTTTGCCTGCTCAATTGAATAAAATAGCCAGGCTTAATTGAACATAAGGAGGCAGTGTCTACCCTTCTTATTACCTATATATCATAACCGTACCGTACAAACTTCATTCATTTGGTTTGGGATGTTAACAGGTTATCAGAGCCCTCCTTGAAGAATTATAAATTGTGGGTAAAAATGAAAATTTTCAAATATATATAGGTATATTGGTTTCGTTGAACTAATTGGTTATAACAAGTCATTATCGAAAAAATTACGAAAAGCACTGCCGAGAAGTCAGGAGCTTTTGAGCGCTCGTACATCGACCTTGTAGGTAGATTCGCATTTTCCAGTTTTAGAAATCAATTGAAGGAATTTTCGACAGCTGTCAAAAAAATTCTGAAACTTAGGCGAAACTCCAGACTTCATGTCAGTGCTTCAGCTGTCCTATTTTTTTTCGATAATTCGCTAGAATTTTCTAAGGTATCTATGGTCTTGGTGATGCGATCTGGACAAAATTACGCACGTAGTTCGAATAAATTATTCTTCAGCTAGGTGGGAAATTTCATTCCAATTCAATCAGTAGTTTTGAAATTACCAGAAAAAAATATTTTGAACGGTCATATTTACAGAACCCCTAGTCTAATTTTGCTCATTGATGAACGTGACCGCGACATTCGAAATACAAACCTACCCTGAAAATTTCAAATTCCTAGGCCTTTCCCTTCGGAAGTTATGATTTTCTATGGTTTCTATGGTTCTGGTCATGCGGTCTGGAGAAATGTGGCTTGAATATATCATTCTCCATTTGTATACAAAATTTCGTACGATCGAATCTGTAGTTTTGAAATTATCAAGAAAACTAAATTTCAAACGACCATATTTACGGAACCCCTTGTATAATTTTACTCATAGATGAACGTGATCACGACATTCAAGATCCACACCTATCCTGAAAATTTCAAGTTTCTAGGCGTTTCCGTCCAAAAGTTACAATTTTCTATGGTTTCTATGGTTCTGGTCATGCGATCTGGACAAAATTTTACAAGTAGCGCGAACACCTCATTCTCCATTTGAGTGCAAAATTTCATCTCGATCAAATCGGCAGTTTCCCAGTAATCAGGAGAACAAAACTTTGCACGGCCATATTTACGGAACCCCTTGTGTAATTTGGCCCATTAACGAACTTAACTGAGGCATTTGGGAACTGAACCCACATTGAAAATTTCAAGTCTCTAGATTGTTCCGTTCGAGAGTTATCGTGCTTACGGCCGGACGGATGGACGGACGGACAGACTCGAATGTTCATTAGTCATAAGTGAATCGAACATAGTCGATTGAGACCATTTTCGGCTCAAAATACAGACATCGTGACGAAATGATATAGCCTTCGTGTAAGTAGTACGAGCGCTCAAAAAGAAAGTGGTAAGTAATTTGTTCTGCACTTCAGTTCTTACGAATTAGGATATCTGATTGTGTGTATGCTTTGTTACTATGTCCTTACACCACCTGAGAAACTGCACTGTTAATTTTTCACCCAACATTGAATGACAGGAATTGTTTTTTCTGAAATAAGGGATAATTCTTCTTTCCTTAATAATTTATTGAAAACAAATAATTCTTCATATTCTAGATGGTTAAAAAACACAATAAGAATAACATTTGAATATCTCAGTGAGGTCGACCCAATAAAAAACTCAGTCTAGAGTAAGGAATAAATTAATCACCTTCAAATCCTATTTTGAATTACCCCTCAATATATATATCGTGGAGGTTCATTTGGAATTATCTTTGACCAGCAATAAATAATAACGCCCTCGTTAGCTTTCATGTACGCACTATTTGAGAAAGCTAGAATAGATTCATCCAATTTTCCGATCAAAACATACGGCGCAGTGCTCAAACTTCATCAAACTCTCAAAAACAACCCCTCATCCTCATTACCCCAATCCTCCCAGACCAATTTTCGATGATAGACCCGTCGCAATCGAACTCGATTAATTCCTCGTTTCGGATCTAGACGGTTGCGACGGAAAATCTACCAGGAATTTAAATTGCCATTTCCCGAGCATCTGCGTCCACGTGGAAACGGAGATGTATATTAAACTTGTAATTGCGCTAAATTAACGTCGCGAAATTGCCCAGAGACATCGGTTTTAATAATGATTAATAGAAAAATCTGACATGGTCGCTACGTGCCGCCATTAAGCCCGACAGGACCAAAACATGTTTTCCATTGGGTGATTACGTCTTTGCCGGAGAAAATGACGAGTAAAGAGTTATTGTCGAGGAACGCATTATGTCGTTGCTGGTGTCGGCGATGCGGAAAATTACCATAAAAAAGGAGCGTGGTGGTTCGAATCCGGAGCGATTGAATGGCTGCGTTCCATTGTGGTGGGAGTATGTGGAAACAGGATGGAAACATAATTGTACTAAAAAAAAGTATATGAATATGTTAATCGGTATAGGTTTTTTCTGAGAGCTGCAGGAAATTCAAGTGTGAGCCCTTATCACCTAAATTACCCAAAAGTTGTTAGTTAGCCTTAACTGTAGGTATGTGGCGTTTTATTGTCGTAGAATTGGTGATCGAATTCAATTCTGCCAATCCGTCCGGCCGTCTGTCCGTAAGCACGATAACTTTCGAGAGAAGGGGCCTAGAGTTTTGAACTTTTCAGGATGCGTTCGAGGTCCGAATGCGTTGGTTAAGTCTGTTGGTGGGCACGAACGATTCATGTAAAATAATTGTGTAGATGTAGAAGATTTTTGAAAAATTATTTTTCGAAACTTTGGTGTCTCAGACACTATTCGCCATGTCCTGCTGAAATTGAAGGCATGGATAAGATGAGTTATGTAGAAGTTCAGCGTTTCACGTGTGAAAAAATTTAGTTTTTCTGGTATATTTTTAGTACATAGAATAAGAATTATGAAGAAGGTATGAAAAAAAATTATAAAATACAAGTCGACATCCCGGCATATTCACCTCTATCTAATCTGGATCTTCTAAAAGGACACCGTTCGTGGTCTTCCTCAGCAACATTTCCAGCAAATTCAGGCGAAAGGAATAAAAATGGGTTGTATTCAACCGAGCCCGACGTAATATCGATATGATTCCCCAATATTTATCTTTTGTCACCAAAAATCATAGTTAATTAATACCCAAATTTTTTGCTTTTGAGCTCCAAAGTATTGAGCTTTTGAAGTACATCTATATATTTCAGCAGCAACAAATAATTGTTGATACCATAAATCTTACTTGAACACTAAATATTTGAGCACCAAAAGTCACAAAAATCTGCATCATAAAAATATATCTCAGCCCCAACAACACAGGTATAAAAAATTGAACATTCTATCACTTGAACTAAAAATATATTCTAACTTCTAAAGATACAAAAAGCAGCATAATTATTATTGTACAATAAAAGCTGCCTTGGCTCTCGTCGATCGTCCTCTCTTTCTTTTCATTCAAGGATTAATTTTTTTTCAGTTCGTCTTAATGTAACTCATAAAGCTATCAATACTACCGCGTATCCAAAAAAAAAAAAATAAAAATCCTTATTATTTTCTATGAATCTCACGTATCCTACGTTTGCTGAAATAAATTTCTCTGGTCTAAAAGGAAGAGTTGCAAAAATATTAATCATCATTCACCCTGTATATTCAAAACATTGAAAACTAATATTATTCTCTATTAATCTTACATATATTATAGGTTGACTACATTTCTCAAGCCTGAAACGGATATATGTTGCCAAGATTTGGTTAAAAAATTGAGAAAAGCACTACCTTGAAGGCAGGAGTTTTTGAGCGCTCGTACATGCACCTTGTAGGTAGATTCGCATTTTCCAGTTTTAGAAATCAATAGAAGGAATTTTCGACAGCTGTCACAAAAATTCTGAAACTTAGGTGAAACTGCAGATTTCATGTCAGTGCTTAAGGTGACCAATTTTTTTTCGATAATTCGCTAGAATTTTATACGGTATCTATGGTCTTGGTGGTGCGATCTGGACAAAATTTGGCACGTGAATTCATTATTCCTAAGCTAGGTGCAAAATTTCATCCCAATCCAATCAGTAGTTTCGAAATTATCAGGAAAAAAATATTTTGAACAGCCATATTTACGGAACCCCTAGTCTAATTTTGCTCATTGATGAACGTGGCCGCGATATTCGCGATCCAAACCCACCCTGAAAATTTCAAGTTCCTAGGCCTTTCTGTTAAAAAGTTACAATTTTCTATGGTTTCTATGGTTCTGGACATGCGATCTGGACAAAATAGTGTTTTAATATATCATTCTCGATTAAAATACAAAATTTCATCTCGATCGAATCCGTAGTTTCGAAATTATCGAGAAACCAAAATTTCAAACGACCGTATTTACGGAACCCCTAGTATAATTCTGCTCATTGATGAACGTGAATGCGACACTTCAGATCCACACCTATCCTGAAAATTTCAAGTCCCTAGGCCTTTCCGTTCGAAAGTTATGATTTTCTATGGTTTTTATGGTTCTGGTCATGCGATCTGGACACAATTTCACATGTAGCTTGAACACCTCATTCTCCATTTGAGTGCAAAATTTCATTTTAATCAAATCTGTAGTTTTCAAGTAACCAGGGGAACAAAACTATGAACGGAACCCCTGGTGGAATTTGGCTCATTAAAGAAATTAACCGAGGCATTCGGGAACTGAACCCACGCTGAAAATTTCAAGTCTCTAGGTTGTTCCGTTCGAGAGTTATCGTGCTTACGGCCGGACGGACGGACGGGCAGACTCAAATTTTCCGACGGATTCGTCATCAGTGAGTCGAACATAGTCGATTGAGACCATTTTCGGCTCAAAATTCAAAAAATACAGACATCGTGACGAAATGATATAGCCCTCGTGTAAGTAGTACGAGCGCTCAACAAGAGTTTTTTTATGAATAATATTTTTTATCAATCTCACTTAATACGTTTGTCTGAAATAAATAAGTATTATTCTCAATATTATTTTGGGGTTTATTATAGTAGGTATATTTAGTGTGCACGGATAATTTTTGGGAAACATTATTTAATTTGGGATATAATACATTAATTTTGGAGATTATATCATAATTTTTGATTAATCTTAGAATGTTGCAGAGCATTACCAGCTATCTCGTCAAAGAAGATAAACTCCAGAGGAAAAATCGAAAGCATTACAGTTACTTGAATGAAAAACAATAAAAAACCTCAAATTTTATTTCAATTCGAATCTTTAATTTATCCTAGAATGTTGCAGATCATTTCTAGCTTTCTTGTCAATAAAGATAAACTCCAGAGGAAAACACGAGCTTTAGGATAACTGGAATAAAAAACATCAAAGAAATCAAATTGCATTTCATTTTGAATCTTTCATCAATCCTAGAATGTTGCAGATCATTACTAGCTATCTCGTCAAAGGAGATAAACTCCAGAAGAAAAAAATTACGAAAAGCACTGCCATGAAGGCAGGAGCTTTTGAGCGCTCGTACATGCACCTTGTAGGTAGATTCACATTTTCCAGTTTCAGAAACCGATTGGAAAGATTTTGACAGCCGTCAAACAAAATTTCAAACTAAGACCAATTTTTTTTTTCGATAATTCGTTAGAATTTTCTACGGTATCTATGGACTTGGTAATGCGATCTGGAAAAAATCGCACGTAGTTTGAATACTTGATTATTCTTCATCTATGTGCGAAATTTCATTTCAATCCAATAAGTAATTTCGAAATTATCAGGAAAAAAAAAGTTTGAACGGCTATATTTACAGAACCCCTAGTCTAATTTTGCTCATTAATTAACGTAACCGCGAAATTCGCTATCCGAACCTATACTGAAAATTTCAAGTCCCTAGGCCTTTCCGTTCGAAAGTTATGATTTTCTATGGTTTCTATGGTTCTGATCATGCAATCTGTAAAAAAAGTAGCTCGAATATACCATTCTCAATTTAAATACTAAATTTCGTCACGATCAAATCCATAGTTTTGAAATGATCAAGAAAACGGAATTTCAAATGGCCATATTCACGGAACCCCTAGTCTAATTTTGTTCATTGATGAACGTGACCGCAACATTCGAGATCCACACCTATCCAGGAAATTTCAAGTCCCTAGGCCTTTCCATTACAAAGTTATAATTTTCTATGGTTTCTATGGTTTTGGTCATGCGAGCTAGACAAAATTTTGCATGTAGGTTGGACACATAATTCTCCATCAGAGTGCAAAATTTCACCCCGATCGAATCCGTAGTTTCGAAGTTATCAGGAAAACAAAATTTCGAGTGGCCATATTTACGGAACCCCTGGGCGAATTTTGCCCAATAACGAACTTAACCGCAGCATTCGAGATTCAAACCTACCTTGAAAATTTCAAGTTTCTAAGACATTCCGTTCGAAAGTTATCGTGTATACGGACGGACGTGTAAGTAGTACGAGCGCTCAAAAATGAAAGCATTTGAGTAACTTGAAAAAAATTAAAAAAAATAAAATTTTATTTCATTTTGAATCCTTCATTAATCCCAGGATGTTGCAGATCATTACTAGCAATCTCGTCGAAGGAGATGAATTCCAGAAAAAAAATTAAAGCATCAGAGTAACTAGAATTAAAATCAATAAAAAATTCAAATTTTATTTCATTTTGAATCTTCAATCAATCCCAGAATGTTGCAGATCATTACTAGCTTTCTCGCCAAAGAAGATGAACTCTAGAAGAAAAACGAAAGCATTAGAGTATCTAGACTATAGAACAATAAAAAAATCAAATTTCATTTCATTTCGAATCTTTGATTTATCCTAGAATATTGCAAATCATTACTGAATATCTCGTCAAAGAAGATAAACTCCAGAGGAAGAACGAAAGCATTAGAGTAACTAGAATAAAATATTTATGCTAACTTTTTAACATTGCAGGTTTTTTGGTGCTCTTTCATATTATTTTGGAGACAGTGGTATGAAACTTTGCACTCATTGTTGGAGTACAATAATTATTTAGGTGACCGTTTAAAATATACCCAATGAAAATATACAACGCCAAGGATATCACCTATTAGACCTTCAACATCAGATAAGGAGATTGAATCATCCTCATCGAATTCGAAGGATCGAAACCCAAATACTAGTCAGTTTAGATCTCGCCCTATCTAACCCGAATTCTGAAGATATGAAGCAGCAAGAAATTGTACGTTTAATATCTATGTGAGCAATAATTAAAAGTAAATAGTCTAGTGTCTTATATTTCTATACGGTTTTCTTTGGTAATAACAAAATGAGCATTTGTTTTTTAAATCGGGCGGAAAAAGCAATCGCGTGCGGTAAAATATAGCTTTCCGCACCAGTTAGAAAAATAACCAAAAAAACATTTTTCATTAAGTATGACCAGAACCTCTCGTTTGCTATGAAAAAAAACACACATACAGAGAAAGGCTCAGGAGTGAGGACGAGAATGACATAGAAGCCCCCTGGCAGAAAGACGCAAGTTTGGAGCATCCCGAAAACTCTCGCTCGCCCCTCCATTCAAAACAAAAACCACCTTCTTTGTTTTTCAGCTCAGGACGAATAAGATTCCCGACCGACCATCTCAGCATGTAATCCACACGGCATTATTCATCTCATTCACATCCGCAGGGATAGAAGCTCACTGCTCCGAGCTCACTGTTGGCAGCCCTGCCGGAGGTTCTTTATTCCGAATCCTTCAGGCCCAAAACGGCGATAATCAAAAACACAGCGCGTCTTTTATACGAATCTAAATATCGTGTGCAGTCGTGGCACAATGCAGGGGCGGCGCAGGGGGGCAAGGGGGCCGGCAACGATTGAAGCACACACAGAGACATGTCTAAAGCTCTACGGTTAGGAGCTGGCTGACGTGCCATCATTAATCATGGCCGCCTCGCAGCCGGCAGTGCTGGCAACAGCATCAACCTAAATACGGATTCTGAGCTGCCCTTCGCGCTATGAGCTCGCCCGTTCCTCAGTGGCACTACAGGGTTGTACTGTGAACTAAATCTAATACAATATCACAATCACCCGATACTAGCTAATTTCCGACAATTTTCTAACGATTACGCGTTTTGGTCTCATGCGGAAAATATCACAGAGAAAACTGTCGAAGACAAAGCATGAAATGAGATGATTTTCTACACAGAAATATTATAATAAACACTTCGGAAAGTGTCGAGTCTAACAGAGAGAAATCAAATTTTCTGGCGATCCTTAACTTTATTCACCAACATAGTCTCCTTCTGGAGTTATGAAGGTGTTTTTTCCATCAAATAGCAATATTTTAATGGATAATAATATTTGTATTTTTTCCATTGTGCCAAAGATATTAAACCAGTTCCGAACCAGTGCTGAAAGCAGTGGAGGTTTGTATCAACTGAAAACTTTCTCGATTCTTCGAACCACACAGGAGTGATAGATTAACCCATGAATTTTTGTTTTCAATGCTAATGTAACTGATACTGATTGCAGGTTTCTTGGGCCTGAATGGGGCCCTGTATTCCTCAACCTTTGTGAGAAAAGTGCACCACCGTTCCCGATAATCAACAAGGAGTTTTAATTTGTTTGAGTTCTCGCCGACTAGATCGATGCGAGATGATTTTCTCCCACCGTTACTGCGTTTCAATATCAGAAGAACTTTAATTAGTGACCGATTATTTTTCCTAGATTTTATGTTTTATTATTATCACATTTTTTTTGATAACAGACCATTATGGGAGACAAATAATACCTACGAAGGTTTAGACATCCGTTTCCTTCATATTACACAAAATGTGACAAGCCATTCATAAAAATTGATTTGCATTTATTCTAGAAAATGGTTCAAGTCCTGGGTCCGAATATCGAACCATTTATTTCGCTGGTTGATTCTGAACTGTTATTTCAAATTTGATAACTCACGAACCATTATGTTGTATTCGTAATTAATTCACTGGCCGAGTGGCACTTCGATACACAAGCTGAGCAGATGACATTCTCTGTAACCAATCTTAATTGAATTCAAGTCTAATTTACTTTAAAAACACAAGAAACAAAAAGAACGAAACTTCGAACATGATTGCAAAGAGTCGTTTAGGTTCACAGATGTTTTATCTCCATTTCGTTCGATAACGTCTACCTGAAGTTATCTAAGAAAGATATGCTACAAACCAAACTTCAAAGCGTATGCGTGCAATCGAACTCCGAAATTTATTGCGAATGATAAATTCCGTGCCAACTTCTGTTCCGAATTACCACTCGGCTAGCGAATTGATTACGAAGCAGAAATTGAAGCTTCGGGGTTATGTGTTTCGATTGAGTTATAGTATAACAATATACTTTCTGAAACGTTTTTCCTATGTCTGTCCGGCCGTCCGGCCTTCCGTATCCACGATAACTCTCGAACGGAATGACCTAGAAACATGAAATTTTCAGGGTAGTTTCGTATCTTGAATGTCGTAGTTAAGTTCGTTATTGGGCAAAGTTCGACCAGGGGTTCCGTAAATATGGTCGTTTGAAATTTTGCACTTAGATGGAGAATGATCGGGTTCAAGCTACATGCGAAATTTTGTCCAGATCGCATGACCAGAACTATAGAAACCATAGAAAATTATACCTTTCGAATAGAAAGGCCTAGGGACTAGAAATTTCCAGCATAGGTGTGTATTCAAACTACTTGCGAAATTTTGTACAGATCGCATTACCAGGACCATAGATACCGCAGAAATTCTAGCGATTATCGAAATAAAAAGTGGTCACCTAAAGCACTGACGAGAAGTCTGCAGTTTCGCCATGGTTTGAAAATTTTTTTGACATCTGTCAAAAATTAGTGGTTTCTAACTAAAAAATTCGAACCTACCTACAAGGTGGATGAACGAGCGCTCAAAAGCTCCTGACTTCACGGCATTGCTTTTCGAATTTCAATTAGTTAGAAATTTGTCCCCCTCGAATAATTTCAATTCTTGTAGAAAATGAGTCAAATGGGTAATAAGAATAAAATGAAAATGTGAATCAACAATAAATTCATATCCACGCAAGATATATTATAAGCAGTGTGGATCGATCATAATGTTCCCAATGAGCTCTAAAGAGAATCCATACACCGGAATAACATAACATAGGAATAACATAGCATAATAATAACATGAAATGGTCTTAAGTTGCACCCTGACGTTCAAAGGTGAATTTGTACATCGCAATAGCATAATATAACAAAGCATATACATAAAAAATCATAAAAAATTAGTGTACTGATTGGCTTGTAACCATTAATACAGTGGAATAACATAATATAAAAATTATTATAAGCACTAAAGTTAGCCAATTATCAACGTTTATGGTCATACCTTATGTCAAAACCAGAGGGACAAAAAACTAACACCGTGGTGAGTGTCCGTTGATTGCTATCAAATTTGGAACATTGTTTGAGATTTAGTTCATTTTAAAAATTAAATTTTGATAACATTATGTCTAATTTGAAGAATGGTGAGGAATGTGAGGATGCTGATTCAAAATTTTTTTGTTAGTATTCTTTGGAATCAAATTTCAAATTTAACGATATTTGAATATCCTTTTCGTCACGTACATTATATTCAAAATGTCATTCGTTGTTCTCTTCTTCCATATTTTACTTCATATTATTATATCTGAATAAAACTACAAAGTACATCCTTATGACATGTCCTGCTATTGTTATTCTTATTTTATGTTATTCCACTGAGTAAATTCACTTCAAGTCTCTGATTTTCTCAACAAGAATCGACAACAGAACCTGGCATTTCGATGCCCGTGTTGAATAGTCGTTTAAGAAGTTGCCCCCATCAACCAATTTCAATAAGTTTCTCTGGAACTTAATACACGATTAGCATAAAGACGAGAAAACCACCAACCAACGCGAAGACGAGAATTCACTCCATCGAAAAAATCAACCCTTTCAATGGAGAGAAAACAAGGAAACAAATGGATATCTCTCAAAGTCGCGACAGCAGGATGTTTCTAATCCTATCAATCCATAACTTCGCAAAAATCCAATGCCTATCTCTGACTTTATGACCTACTTAAAGCTACAGGCATTTACTGCCGTATCGAATGCATATCTTATCTTCTAGTGGGTCTCTTGCACCTTGTCTTGTAGGTAATTTATGATTGTCAAGTCGAATAATGGGAGGAAAGGGTTGAGAAATGAGACGCCTGCTTTGAATATGCGTACTAGTCTTTGAACTATTCTTAATTGTGCGGTTCTGCAAATAATATGCAGATGGTTACGCTTCATTGTTGAAGAAACTGTGTCAATGAATTTTGTACCGTTTTATGGTGCGCGTCAAGACTCCAGTTAACCCAATAATGATAACTGTAAGGCAACTGTATGTATTCTGCCTTTGTTCGAGGGTATTTTGAAATGGGTTAGCAGAAGCAGTCGACCTATTTTTTTTAATGGGGGGTCGCTCGACTTTGGTCCATTTATCATGATGATTATTGAGGGTTTTCTGAAAATGAATCTCCTTTTCTGTCCTCAGATTATAAAAGCCATTAATCTCCCTAATTCGAGAGTGCGAAGTTATGAATTAACAATAATAATTGTAGATGAAAGTCAATATATATATATATACTAGATGACCCGGCAAACGTTGTTTTGCCATATCTCTCCCTTTTTTCGCAATTTAAAAATTGCTCGAGGCCTTCGGCCTCTCTTACCTTAGGAAAGCCCGTTTCTCCCTCTCGAAAACGCGGGGGGCGCTTCGCGCCCCCGCTCTCTCCCTTTTTTCGCAATTTCAAAATTGCTCGAGGCCTTCGGCCTCTCGTTGTTCTGGCTATTAAAAAATTAGGGTTGATCGTAGAAGGGTGAAAATTGCGGATTGTATGTATTTTTGTATGTTGTATCATAAAAAAATAGAAATTAGAAATTTTGTCTAAAAAATAAAAAAAAAAAATTTAGGGGTGGACTACCCCTAACATTTAGGGGGATGAAAAATAGATGTTGGCCGATTCTGATAGATACCGGATAAGCACAAAAAATTTCATCAAAATCGGTTTAGCCGTTTCGGAGGAGTATGGCAACGAACACTGTGGACACGAGAATTTTATATATTAGATATATATATATATATACCGAAGCCAGCAACAAATAGATTGTTGATTTAAAGAAATTCGAAAAGCACTCAAGTCAGCAGCTTTTGAGCGCTCTTTCATCCACCTTGTAGGTAAATTCGCATTTCCCAGTTGAAGTAAACATTTGAAGAAATTTTTGACATCTGTCAACAAAATTTCAAACTAAGGCGAAACTGCAGAATTCACGTCAGTGCTTCAGATGACCGATTTTTTTTCGATAATTCGCTAGAATTTTGTACGGTCTCTATGGCCTTGGTCATGTGATCTGGACAAAATCTTCGCATGAAGCTTGAACACGTCATTTTCCATCTGAGTGCGAAATTTCATTTCAATTGAATCAGTAGTTTCGAAGTAATCAGGAGGACAACATTTCGAACGGCCAAATTTACGGAACCCCTGATGGAATTTTGCTCAATAACGAACTGAACCGCGGCATTCGAGATTCGAACCTACCCTGAAAATTTCAAGATTAAGGTCGTTCCGTTCGAGAGTTATCGTGCTTATGACCGGCCGGATAGACGGACAGACTTGCTTTCTCGACGTATTCGTCATCAGTGAGTCGAACCTTGTCGATTAAGACCATTTTCGGCTCAAAATTCGAAAAATGCAGACATCGTGACGAAATGATATAGCCCTCGTGTAATATAAGTAGAACGAGCGCTCAAAAAACAAAAATCCTAAGAAAAAAGAATTATAATAAGAGCACATAGAAAAATTAAAAATAACATAGAACACAGCCTTCGTGTTAGTAGAACGAGCGGTAAAAAAATGCCTGTGTGAAAACATTTTCGTGATCAATATAAGATGAAGTCGAGATTATGAATCGGTTTGAAACGGCACGCGTCGATTTACAGTTCGCGATTAAATTATGGTACATATTCATTTTTTGGCGGTGGAATGAGATCGTTAGTGATAATAAAGTGCGTTGTGACAATAGAAGACGTCATATACCCACACAAAAAGTTGATTTACCGAATTATTCGATCCAACTTGAAAAAAAAAATTCTAAAAGTTTTGAGATAATATAATTATGAAACACTTTGCTATGAAATGATTCACAATGAAAAAAACCAGACAAACTGCTCGATAGCAATTTTCACATCTATGCAGGGTGTCCCATGACAATGGTGTCACATTGAAACACAAGATTCGTTTGGAAAGAAAAATTTTCTTTCATTTTTCTTCTCACATGTTCCTTGTTACAGACGATCGAGGCGTTGAAAATTAAAACTAATAGCATATTATTCAACGAGCGTTAATGTAGGTCATAACTCACGCAGATGATGTTTGCAGCACAAGCCGAAGACGAGTGCTGTTATTCATCAAGTGAGTTATGACCATTACCGCAAGTTGAATACTATACTTTATCTACAACTATAACAATGAATACTAAGATACTAGTACAGAGAAAGAACTTTATTTACAAATCTTAATAGTTACCTATAACAATGCATTATTTATGTTGATTGTGCTTCTCATAGCATGGAGCAGAAAGTCCATAGGGGCGATGCCATGCTTTATATTTAGTGCCAAGTTCACTAAAATAAGCCAAAAGTACATTCTCTGTAAACGATGACTTAATATTCTCAGTGCTACACCCATTTTGAAAATTTTTGTATACACCTTTATATTTGTTTTGGGATTTTTTGGGCAATAAATTCTGTATGATTACATTGGCTGATTGTCTTATTTCTGAAAGTGTACATTTTAATTCATCTTCACTATCTGAATTCATCTTTCTCAGCAAAACATTCACAATAATAATTAGGTATCAACTTAATTTGAGAAAACGTCAGAATTATTCAAGTGACCTCTTCTCCATATGGAGAGTCCAATGGACTGTTCCCCTTTCGGCCAATCGGCTTGTTCAGAAGCACAGAGCCAGGGAGTTATAGTAGTCAGTTATGATAACTCACGGTTTTTATTCACAGATACTATTAATTGCTCAAAAGTAGTTAAGTAATGAATATATATTTTAATAGGAGTAGATAAAAATATTTTTCATTTATTACTTCAACATATTTGAAATAGTTTTGATTTGATGTCAGGAAATGTAGGTGTTTGTTCAATAAGTGCTCTATTTTAGTGGTGGTAAACAAGCAAGTATCACGGTCCTTTTTCTGCCTTAGTTCTCACTTCATCTGATGAATTCTGAAAAATTATTGAGTTTGAAATTCCTCATACCTATGCAAAAAAATCGACTGCGTCCTGAGTGGCTGGAAGATCAGAATTTATTGTATAATTATATTTATTGTTCTTCATTATTTATCGGTCGATTTTATTAATGCAAACATAGGCATAAAAAAAATTCATTCAGCTGAAGTGAGTTTTTCAATTTTTTCAATTACTGAAGAAGAAACTGAAGATGTGGGTTTCTTCAAAGCACTTATTCAACAAAAACATCCTTTCAAATTCATTCAAAACATCCCCAAAACTGCAAAAGATATGAAGAAAATATTTCATTATTTCTTACGTATAAGAGTTTTACCATTTCATGATTGGAAAAACGTACTTTTGTATGTTGAAATTCTTTTTCAACATGAATATTTCTCCAGATAAATCATAACTCGAATAACATTCTTCAACAAACAATTTCAATTCAGATTTTCAATAATATCAAGGAATATTTGTTTTATTCTCGATCCAATAATCCCACCCCTACCCAAAAAGAACTTCTATTTCCAATGCTTCCACCCCCAAAACTCCCCTCGACGTATCTACATACATATGAGGGTATTTTCCCGGAAATTGCGAACTGCAACGGAGGGTTGTGCCGATGGCAACGTGAAAGACGTAGTGACAGTCCCCGTTGTAGATTACTACCCTCTCATCTCATCATCACACGGCCGTCGAGTCGCGGGGGGTTTTTCGCCCCCGCCATCGCACGTCCCGCTCACGTCGTCGTCGTTCCGAAGTGACAGACAAGTCCTCACAACCCCAATTCTCCGGGCTTTTCCCTAAATGGGATGCTGCTACAGTGTGTTATCTTTAATTCGATGCGATGGGGGTTGTTTTTGGGAGAAAGATCCATAGTTTTATTATCATCGAGTGGAGGTTGAAATATGAATTTCATATTGTAATAATATGTAATAATAATGTAATAATAATGTAATAATTAATGTATAATATTGTATATATAAATATGAATTCAAATACGTACCATGGTCCACCCTATCGTATCATTTTTGAGCGCTCGTACTACTTACACGAGGGCTATATCATTTCGTCACGATGTCTGTATTTTTCGAATTTTGAGCCGAAAATGGTCTCAAACGACTATGTTCGACTCACTGATGATGAATCCGTCGAAAAATTCGGGTCTGTCCGTCCGGCCGTCCGTCCGTATACACGATAACTCTCGAACGGAATGTCCTAGAAACTTGAAATTTTCAGGGTAGGTTCGAATCTCAAATGCCGCGGTTAAGTTCGTTATTGGGCAAAATTCGCCGAGGGGTTCCGTAAATATGGCTGCTCGAAATTTTGTTTTCCTGATTACTTTGAAACAACAGATTCGATCGAGATGAAATTTTGCACTCTAATGGAAAATTAGGTGTTCAAGCTACATGCAAAATTTTGTTCAGCTCGCATCACCAGAACCATAGGAACCATAGAAAATTGTAACTTTTGAACGGAAACGCCTAGGGACTTGAAATTTTTAGGATAGGTGTGGATCTCGATTGTCGTGATCACTTTCATCTATGATCAAAATAATACTAGGGGTTCCGTGAATATGGTCGTTTGAAATTTAGTTTTCTTGATAATTTCCAAACTATAGATTCGATCGTGACGAAATTCTGTATACTAATGGAGAATGATATATTCAAGCTACATTTCGCTAGATCGCATGACCAGAACCATAGAAACCCTGAAAAATCATAACTTTCGAACGGAAAGGCCTAGAGACTTGAAATTTTCAGGATAGGTGTAGATCTGAAATGTGGCGTTCTCGTTCATCAATGAGCAGAATTATACTAGGGGTTCCGTAAATACGGTCGTTTGAAATTTTGTTTTCTCGATAATTTCGAAACTACGGATTCGATCGAGATAAAATTCTGTATTTCAAACGAGAATGATATATTAAAGCAACATTTTGTCCAGATCGCATGACCAGAACCATAGAAAATTATAAGTTCCGAAGGGAAAGGCCTAGGAACTTGAAATTTTCAGGGTGGGTTTGGATCGCAACTTTCACGGTCACGTTCATCAATGAGCAAAATTAGACTAGGGGTTCCGTAAATATGATCGTTCAAAATATTCTGTTCCTGATCATTTCGAAACTACCGATTTGATTGGAATGAAATTTTGCACCTAGCTGAGGAATAATGTATTCAAACTACGTGGGTAATTTTGTCCAGATCGCATCACCAAGACCATAGATACCATATAGAATTCTAGCGAATTATCGAAAAAAAAATTGGTCACCTAAAGCACTGACTCGAAGTCTGGATTTTCGCCTCAGTTTGAAAATTTGTTTGACAGCTGTCAAAAATTTCCTCAATTGGTTTCCAAAACTGGAAAATACCTACAAGGTGCATGTACGAGCGCTCAAAAGCTCCTGCCTTCACGGCAGTGCTTTTTGTAATTTTTATCAGTGATATTTGCTGAAATATTTGCCTATTAATTGACTACTATTTGAGTTTCTTGCAAATTTTCAGAATTTTTATATGTAACCATAGTTTCGGTCAATTCAATATTTCGATTCAAATATGAAATTTCCTCTGAGGAAATGACACGATATAGTGGCGAATAAAACAAAAAAGGGAATCAATGAACTGAACAGAAGAAAACCTTTTATGTCATTGTGTTGGGTTGAATCAGCCTAGTTTTTATTTTTTCTTCATTTTTGAGCGCTCGTACTACTTACACGAGGGCTAGGTATATCATTTCGTCACGATGTCTGTATTTCTCGAATTTTGAGCCTAAAATGGTCTCAAACGACAGAGTTCGACTCACTAATGACAAATCCGTCAAAAAATTTGAGTCTGTCCGTCCTGCCTTCCATCCGTATACACGATAACTCTCGAACGGAATGTCCTACGAACTTGAAATTTTCAGAGTAGGTTCGAATCTCGAATGCCGCGGTTGAGTTCGTTATTGGGCAAAATTCGCCCATGGGTTCCATAAATATTGCCGCTCGAAATTTTGTTTTTCTGAAACTACGGATTCGATGGAGGTGAAATTTTGCACTCAGATGAAAAATTACGTGTTCAAGTTACATGCGGAATTTTGTCCAGCTCGCATGACCAGAACCATAGGAACCATAGAAAATTATAACTTTGTAATGGAAAGGCCTAGGGACTTGAAATTTTCAGGATAGGTATGGATCTCGAATGTTGCTGTCACGTCTATCAATGAGCAAAATTAGACGAGGGGTTCCGTAAATATGGCCGTTTGAAGTTCAGTTTTTTCGATAATTTCAAAATTAGGGATTTGATCGTGACGAAATTTTGTATTTAAAATGAAAATGATATATTCGAGCTACATTTTGTCCAGATCGCATGATCAGAACCATAGAAACCATAGAAAATCATAGCTTCCGAACGAAAAGGCCTAGGGACTTGAAATTTTCAGGATAGGTTCGGATCGCGAATTTCACGATCACGTTCATCAATGAGCAGAATAAGACTAGGGGTTCCGTAAATATAGCCGTTCAAACTATTCTTTTCCTGATAATTTCAAAAGTCCTTATTGGATTGGGATGAAATATCGCACATAGATGAAGAATAATGTATTCAAACTACGTGGGATCGCATCACCGAGACGATAGATACCGTAGAAAATTCTAGCGAATTATCGAAAATAAATTGGTCACCTTAAGCACTGACGTGAAGTCTTGATTTTTTTCTTAGTTCGAAATTTTCTTTGACAGCTGTCAAAATCTTTCCAATTGGTTTCTAAAACTGGAGAATGCGATTCTACCTACAAGGTGGATGAACGAGCGCTCAATAGCTCCTGACTTCACGGCAGTGCTTTTCTAAATTTTTTGTGATAGTTTTCAACAACGGATCGTGTAAAAAGCTTTATAGCATTATAATGCTTAATTTTTCGAAATACGAATTTTAAGTTGATTTTAAATTCGGAGGAAAACCTGATGAAAAAGGAATGTGGAAAATGTTGGATGGGACCCGTTCATAGCAAAAGTCCAATTTTGAAGTCTCACACCCCGACGTCAACACCTCCCTTAACGAGCCAGCGAAACACGACAGCGGAAGGGTATCAAACTGAACCCGTCTCATTATCCGGAAGTTCGTATGCAGAGCACCATCTGATCTCCCGATAAAATATTACCTTCATTTTTCATCTTCATTCAGCCGGGTCTTTTGGTTGTCAGATAAAGTTGATCATTGAAGATCTCCAGAACGGCACAATGATGATTTAGGGGCTGCAACCCGTGAGGATGTGTTTTACCCTCCGTTCTCGAAAAAATTTGAAATTAATGAATTTGGAAATTTCCAAAGGAGATTGTACACTTCAAGTTAATACATTCGCAGGAATATGCTGGACACAGCTTTGAGAGAGTTTCCATCATTCTGCCTAAATTTCTGTAATTTTCGAATTTCGAGCCAAACGCGGTTCTCAAATGATCAGATTTGATTCACAGATGAAGAATTCATGGTCAAATTCAATTCAGTCCGTTCGTCCGGCCGTCCGTAAACATAATTACCGAAAGAAAATGCTTGCAATTTTGAAATTTTCAGGATACGTTCGTCAATAAGCGAAACCCACCTAAGGGTTTCGTAGATATAGCCATCGGAATTTTTCCATTATCCTTCATCTTGTTATAGTTGTTGGATTGCGTATTGCGTAAACTAAAGTGATTTAATACTCTTCCTCCTTGTTGCCGAACAGTATGCAACACAAGGTGCAGAAAGATTTCTTTCACCTGCGATAAAAAAAACTGCTATAAACTAAACAAAGTTAAGTATAATAAAGTTTTCAATAAGATACGTACGTCTTCATTTCAATCAACCATTATTCTGCCTGAACTAACTAGAAAAATAAATAGTGAATAATTCTCGAAGATAATGATTATTCATTACAATTTTAATAAAGTTCAACAAATATTAAGTTAACAACTCTCGTCATAATTTGTCGGTGTTCATTCAGGATACATACAAACCATGAGACATGGCTCATCATGGTTTTGTACTAATCGTCGATAATTAATTATGCTTTAATGATGTTTCCCTTGCAGCACGACTTGTTGTTGAATTTGTATCATAAATCTCGTGCGACGATCCAACTAAATTATAACCGCCTGTTGAAAGCTATAATAATGCATTGTTTTTTCAAACGTACATAATATTTTGGAACATTATTTGTGTCTTTCATTCGGGTTTGAGGGAGGTATTCATAAAAAAAATTGTATACCCGATTTCAATGCATTTTTGGTTATCATGCAATTTTTTTCCACCATGATTCCTTCATCAAATCTTTTTCACGAAAATAATGACTGATAAATATTGAAGTTTCGATAGTTCATATAAAGCATCAACTTCATAGGCCTCATTATACTTTCCTCAATATTACAGAGCTTCTACATAGCAGATACATATCATTTGATCCTTGATAATATGTAACAGTTATATCACAAGAAGATCCCGGATGCATAGCTGCTATATCGCAGATGCTACTATATCGTACTCAGCGAGAGAGCACACCTAGGTACATTCTATAGAACGCAGCATGGTCTAAAATACTCCAAAAAGTCCAAAATATGCTTCAATTAGGGAGTCGTTCCACATCTCAGCTCTATCACTGATACATGTTTGTGACGTGTGATTCGTTTCATAACGTTTCTGTGGGATATACAGGGTTTTTTTTGAGGTGAGGCTTTTTTTGACAGGTGCTGGAACTCGTCAAAAGAGATTTTCGCCTGAAGTTGATCATATAAAATATTCAATTCGAAAAAAGTTCGAAAAATCTTGGAAATAAAGATATTAAGACGGCTCTGGGTCGTGTTATATCTCTGTTAGGAGATCTGCCATGAAGCACGGTGCCATATGCATTCCAGCAAGTAAATAAAGTTCTGGATTTTATCGCGAATTTGTATACTCTCTTTCAACTCTTATTAGGAGATTCTTCCTGAACGGTATAATTCAAAGTTCGAACTGAGGAAAGGAAAAAATACTGATTGAAGAGGTCCTTAAAAAGAAAATTAGGAAGTTCACAAACTCACCGATTAATTTTGTCCAAATTGTTTGCAGAAATTGTTCGAAATGGCCACCATTCGTTTGATGTGCACGAATTGCACTTGCCCCTAACGAATTATTACATGCAGCAACTATCACATCAGTTCGCTCATGAATAATGTTATTTTAGTTCTTCAACACTATCCATGTAAATATACAATTATGTTTTCAAATTACCCAAAAGAAAAAATCACAGGGGTTCAGATCCGGGGAGCGTGCAGAAAGAAATCGATCAACTACGTTCTATCCTCCTATTTGGAAACAAATTACGAAATTCGGAAAAGTCCCAAAATTCATACGCTCTGTCAGATGATTTTCCGTAAACTGAACGCATTCAGTAAACACATTTAGATCTCAATACGAAATACTCGGCCCTGGGGAATAATATTTTATATAAAGGTTTTTTGGAATTTTGAGTTCTAGTACCTTTCAAAAAAGCCTCACATTTGAAAACACCCTGTATAATGTTTTCATTTCAGTGATATCTATGATGCACAAATTGTTGGTGTTGGTGAGACGTGATATTTATATTTCAGAGCCTTTTTGAGCGCTCGTACTACTTACACGAGGGCTATATCATTTCGTCACGATGTCTGTATTTTTCGAATTTTGAGCCGAAAATGGTCTCAATCGACTATGTTCGACTCACTGATGACGAATCCGTCGGAAAATTCGAGTCTGTCCGTCCGTCCGGCCGGCCGGCCGGCCGTAAGCACGATAACTCTCGAACGGATCAACCTAGAGACTTGAAATTTTTAGTGTAGGTTCAGTTCCCAAATGCCTCGGTTAAGTCCGTTAATGGGCAGAATTCCCTTAGGGGTTCCGTAAATATGGCCGTTCAAAATTTTGTTCTCCTGATTACTTCGAAACTACAGATTTGATCAAAATGAAACTTTGCACTCAAATGGAGAATGAGGTGTTCAAGCTACATGTGGAATTTTGTCCAGATCGCATGACCAGAACCATAGGAACCATAGAAAATTGTAACTTTCGAACGGAAACGCCTAGGGACTTGAAATTTGCAGGATAGGTGTGCATCTCGATTGTCGTGATCACTTTCCTCTATGAGCAAAATTATACTAGGGGTTCTGTAAATATGGTCGTTTGAAATTTGGTTTTCTTGATAATTTCAAAACGACAGATTCGATCGTGACGAAATTTTGTATACTAATGAAGAATGATATATTTAAGCTACACTTCTCCAGATCGCATGACTAGAACCATAGAAACCATAGAAAATTGTAACTTTTGAACGGAAAGGCCTAGGAACTTGAAATTTTCAGGGTGGGTTTGGATCGCGAATTTCACGGTCACGTTCATCAATGAGCAAAATTAGACTAGGGGTTCCGTAAATATGGCCGTTCAAAATATTCTGTTCCTGATAATTTCGAAACTACCGATTTGATCGGAATGAAATTTTGCACCTAGCTGAGGAATAATATATTCAAACTACGTTTCAGAATTTTTTTGACAGCTGTCGAAAATTCCTTCAATTGATTTCTGAAACTGGAAAATGCGAATCTACCTTCCAGGTGCATGTGCGAGCGCTCAAAAGCTCCTGCCTTCACGGCAGTGCTTTTCGTAATTTTTTTATTAGTGGATGCTGAATAAGTGGCCTTTTTTGAGAGCGGTGTATTCAACTCGAATATATTCTTGTGACATTTTCCTAATTTATTAGAGATATATTTTAGATATGTTTATATTTGTATATATAAAACAAAGCATAAGAGTTGTAATAAAAATGAAAAAGACATAACCAGAAATGTATCTATTTATAGAGTCATATTTTCGACTTGTACCTACAGGAAAAAAGTATAATTTTCATTGAGATAATACGGAAATATTTGTATTGATCAGAATAATTTATACAAAAATAAACAAAATCGCAGAACAAAGGATGATTAACAAAAATATACATTCCTGAAGTGAATATTCCAGGAGGAAAACATAGAGTTCACAATGTTAAGAAAATATTGCAGGAATTTGAATATGACTACTACAGAGATATTACACAACAACAAACTCTAAGAAAAAAGAATGATACCGTTATGATAAAAGCACATTGAAAATATTGAAAAAAAAACAGAAAACAGAAGTATTGAGAAAATGGAATATATTCGCAGAAGACAAATCACAATAACATTACAAAACAACCAAAATTAAAAAAAAAACTCCTGGAAAAGGTTTCTACTAATTATTATGGTTTTTATTTTCTGATATTTATATGTAGAAAATTTTTATATTTTCACTATTGTAAAACATGAAAATTGTAATCATTCGGAAACTTCAAATATATAAACAAATTTCAATGCAATACTAGGCAAAGAAAGCATGCAAGAATTTCTGAACAAACAGTTATTTATATGACAAATAAAAAACCTTCCACTTTTTCGCAATATGCAAAATGAAACCGATTTACTCGGTTGATCGTTGGTTGATTTGTTGTATGAATATAAAAAGAAATAAACATTTACACAATGGCTGATGCAAATCGGGCAGTTTTGAGATAGCTTATACAGAATTTTTTGATGGCAGATGACAGAGAATTCTGTATATTATTCTCTGATGGTTTGATTGTTTTTGCCATTCTCTGGTATGATGGTAATCTTGGTAATTCTTATGATGATAACCTATAAACCAGAAAAACTAACTTTCAGCATTTGACACTCCTGACACTCTTGGCAGTTGAAACATACACAGATATGATAACTTTTGGTTACTGGTCTTTGATAAAACTGAAAAATGCGTAAAATTAAAAATTATAAAAAGCACTGCCGTGAGACAGGTGCTTTTGAGCGCTCGTTCATTCACCCTGTAGGTCGATTCGCATTTTCCAGTTTTAGAAACTAATTAAAAGACATTTTACACAGCTGTCAAAAAAAAAAGACCAATTTTTTTTTCGATCATTCGCTAGAATTATCTATGGCCATGGCAATGCGATCGGGAAAAAAAATTCGCAATCAGTTTGAATACATTATTATTCATATATTCATTCCAATCCAATCAGTAATTTCGAAATTATCAGGAAAAGAATAGTTTGAACGGCTATCTTTACAGAACCCCTAGTCTAATTTTGCTCATTGATGAACGTAATCACGAAATTCGCGATCCGAACCTACCCTGAAAATTTCAAGTCATTAGGCCTTTCCGTTCGTAAGTTATTATTTTCTATGATTTCTATGGTTCTGATCATGCGATCTGGACAAAATGTAGCTCGAATATATCATTCTCAATTTAAATACATAATTTCATCATGATCAAATCCATAGTATTGAAATTATCGATAAAACTGAACTTCAAACGGCCATAGGAAAAAAAAACTTTGAACAGCCATACTCACGGAACCCCTTGTCAAATTCTGCTCATTGATTAACGTGACTGCGACATTCGAGATCCAAACCTATCCTGAAAATTTCAAGTCTCTAGGCCTTTCCGTTCGAAAGTTATAATTTTCTATGGTTCCTACATCTCGATCGAATCAGTGGTTTCGAAGTAATCAGGAGAACAAAATTTCGAACGGCCATATTTCCGGAACACCTGGTCGAATTTTGTTGAAAATTTCAAGTTTCTGGGTCGTTTCGTTCGAGAGTTATCGTGTGTATGGCCGGTCTGACGGCCAGACGGACAGACTCGAATTTTTCGACGGATTCGTCATCAGTGAGTTGAACCTTGTCGATTGAGACTATTTTCGGCTCAAAATTCGAAAATATAGACATGTTAGATAACATGCAAAAAGAAATCTAGGATTTCCTTGATTGCTTGGATGAAGTCCGCCTCTTTTATATATTTCTATATATTTTTTTGCTGTAATATTTAATTGTATGAAATCTATAAGGTATCCAATATAACAGTAATTGAAGTTTCTTTCTCGACAAAAAGTTTTTGAGGGTGGTAGGAGCTCGAGACACCCAGTCTAAGAGTAACCCAAATAGAAGACAACATACAATTTTTTTCTTTCATCATACAGATACCTTCACCGTTACCTGCATTATCTTCCCATTCCTTGGCTTATTAACTCTCGTTGTCAAGGTGGGCCAGGGACATCAAACTGACAGTCAATATAAGATACAATCCCGGTTAGCTATGACAAGTGCGTAGGACTGAAGACATGTGTGTGAAGTGGACCCACCAGACGGGTAAATATTCGCTGCTGTCCATCCGCGCAGATAAACACTCGAAACCCCGATGCTTACAACGAAATCCTGATAAGAGAAAACTCGTACGATTAATAAATGTAGCCGAATCGTCGCTGACTCTGGAAAACTAATTGGTTGCCCGCGGCCACGGGCGATACGACAAGACGGTAGTCGGAGAATGAATATCAAGTATCAAATGACCGAGTCGTGATGTATGTGATGAGTTTCCTCATTTATTATCTAGTTTTCAAGTCCTTGTTCAAGAGTTGGATCTTTCCTTTAGACCTCTACATAATAGAACTCTCATAGACGTGAGTGGTGTAAAACCACCTGGACTTGGAGGTTTGGAGGGTTCACGCTGAGAACCAAGAATTTTTCACTCTGTGTGTATTCTGTGACTCCTTTTTTTTTGGATAGTGTTTTTATGCGAATCATATGAAAATCACGACAAATCATTTATAGCTCGATATTAAGTAGAAATTCGTGACATTATTATATTCAAATTAGGCGATATCATGCAAGGTAGTGGCACAACTGAACGTGTTTTTCCTCTGTCCTTCCAGCAGCTGACAAGACCACCTGGGCGCTAGTCGACACCGCTGTTGTCGCACCCACGCCGCCTCCGCCCTTCTTTCGCATCTAGCTGAGTCATGTTGGTTATTAGCGATCGGCTGAGGGTTGCAAGGCTCCAGTTGAGACAGTGTCGAGGTCTGCGGTTCGAACAATGAAGCTGTTATCAAGGGTTGGCAATTTTTGCTACCGGGGTAGAGGGTTGTACGATCGTTTTCACCGTGGAGTGGAAGGAAAGTGGAACGGAAAATTTTAAGACCTTCATTTCCAGGATGTTGGATATCGTCACTCAAACATGACGACCAAAGACTCTGAGCAGAGGTACAATATATTTCACCATTGCTGCGACATCAATTTTCTGTTGGGTTAGCGTGTAAAATAACATAACATAACATAACATATATTTTTTCTGTTAATCCTCCTACGAAGTTGCTCCGACAGATGAAAATAAAAATAATATATTCTGTAACAAATGAACTTCAATCATCTGACAATATACTTCTACATTTTTTGGTGAAAGAAAACCTACAAAACCCTCTCCAGATCTCTTTTCACTACCTTCTTGAATGCAGCCACTGAACGTAAAGATCTTATATTTTCAGGCAGCCCATTGAAAAGTTTCTCAGTATCATAGCTTGGTCTTCTTCTTCCATAATTTGTCTTCACCTTCTTTTCCAGACGAAAGCCCTCTCTATCTCGTTGGTGAACAATGTTCTCATCTATAGTTAGAGACCACTCTTCAACAGGTTTCCTGTGATCTTAAAGACAAACAAATAAGACCCTCTCAAATAAAGCCACGTTATAGGCAATATGGAATATCTTTCGAAAGGTAGAAATGAAAGAGTGTCGAACGGCAGCTTGAATAAGTATTTTACTACCTTATTTTGCAATCATTGGAGCCTGTTTATATTAAATTTTGTGGTATTTCCCCAGATTACTAATAGATAGCTCAGAACACTTCCTACATGTGCATTATAAAAAATTCAGAAAAGCACTGCCGTGAAGTCTGGAGCTTTTGAGCGCTCGTTCATCCAACTTGTAGGTAGATTCGCATTCTCCAGTTTTAGAAACCAATTGGACAGATTTTGACAGCTGTCAAAGAAAATTTCAAACTAAGGCGAAAATCAAGACTTCACGTCAGTGCTTTAGAAGACAAATTTTTTTTCGATAATTCGCTAGAATTTTCTACGATATCTATGGTCTTGGTTATGCGATCTGGACAAAATTTCCCACGTAGTTTGAATACATTATTCTTCCTCTATGTGCGTATTTCATCCCAATCCAATAAGTAGTTTCGAAATTATCAGGAAAAGAATAGTTTGAACGGCTGTATTTACGGAACCCCTAGTTTAATTTTGCTCATTGATGAACGTAATCACGAAATTCGCGATCCGAACCTATCCTGAAAATTTCAAGTCCCTAGGCCTTTCCGTTCGAAAGTTATTATTTCCTATGATTTCTATGGTTCTGATCATGCAATCGGGACAAAATGTAGCTGGAATATATCATTTTCAATTTAAATAAAGAATTTCGTCATGATCAAATCCATAGTTTTGAAATTATCGAAAAAACTGAATTTCAAACGGCCATATTCACGGAACCCCTAGTCTAATTTTGCTCATTGATGAACGTAATCACGAAATTCGCGATCCGAACCTATCCTGAAAATTTCAATTTCCTAGGCCTTTCCGTTCTAAAGTTATTATTTTCTATGATTTCTATGGTTCTGATCATGCGATCTGGACAAAATGTAGCTCGAATATATCATTCTCAATTTAAATACAAAATTTCGTCATTATCAAATCCATAGTTTTGAAATAATCGAGAAAACTGAATTTCAAACGGCCATATTTACGGAACCCCTAGTCTAATTTTGCTCATTGATGAACGTGACAGCAACATTCGAGATCCACACATATCCTGAAGATTTCAAGTCCCTAGGCCTTTCCATCACAAAGTTATAATTTTCTATGGTTTCTATGGTTCTGGTCATGCGAGCTGAACAAAATTTTGCATGTAGCTTGAACAATTAATTCTCCCTCTTAGTGCAAAATTTCACCTTGATCGAATCTGTAGTTTCGAAGTAATCAGAAAAACAAAATTTCTAGCGACCATATTTACGGAACCCCTGGGCGAATTTTGCCCAATAACAAACTCAACCGCGGCATTCGAGATTCGAACCTACCCTGAAAATTTCAAGTTTCTTGGACATTCGGTTCGAGAGTTATCGTGTATACGGACGGACGGACAGACTCGATTTTTTTGACGGATTCGTCATGAGTGTGTCGAATATAGTCGTTTGAGACCATTTTCGGCTCGAAACTCGAAAAATACAGACATCGTGACGAAATGATATAGCCCTCGTGTAAGTAGTACGAGCGCTCAAAAATAAGTTTGTCTTTCATTGAAAGATAATCTCTCAGTTTGTTTATTGCCCCAATTACACCGCTGATCTCGTTCATTACATCATCAACTTGGTTGTTCCATTTGAGCTTATGATCAATAATCAACCCCAAATATTTGCGATGATTTACTCGTTCAATTGGAATGATGTTGATTTGGAAACTAATATTCTTCATTTTTTTCCTGTTGTTTACACTACTGAATAACATAAACACAGTTTTTTCCTCATTTATGACCAATTTGTTGTAGCATAACCACTTGTGGAACAAAAGCAGTGCTTTATTGACGAGTATCTCTAGTGCACCTAAATTTTGATGGAAGATAACACGTACAGTGTCATCAGCAAACATATAATAATGGCCAGGTAGACCAACCAGAGACAAACTTTCCAGATAAAACAAGTATAACAAGGGACCAAAAACTGATCCTTGGGGTATTCCAACTTTTTTTTTTAATATTTGCTCCATTGTTCGTTACATATTGTACTCTATCTATCAGGAATGATTTGATAAGATTTAATGCAGGTCCTTGTATTCCAAGTTGTTCTAACTTATTCACAAGTTTTTGGTGGTCAATGGTATCTAAGGCTTTTTTTTAATCAATAAAAACTGTCGTGTAGTATATGTGGTGGATGATTCCCTACCAATGGTGTTCCACAAGGCAGGGTTATAGGACATAAATTATTGAAGTTGCACATTCAATAGCTGAAATGTTCTATTCTTTAGGTTCAGCGAATCTTCTCATAAAAAGTGGTATAGCAGTGTACGCGGTAATCTGGAAAATTATCCATGGGGGTAGAGAGGGTAATGATACCATTCTATATAGATAGATACCATATGTCTATATGCAATAATGGCTTTGAGATCTATGCTAAACATGAAACACAGGCAGACATGCAGGGTTGTTTTTCGGGCTAGTAATATTCATACTTTCACAGGACATAATTGTATAAAATTTTTCTTACAACACAAATAGTTGTTTGACACATTCGAAAATAAGAATATCAAAACAAGGCAGGTGGATCAATATCTGTATCACACCCTCACAGTGATAATAATGTATATGTGCATTAAATTATTTAATATTCTACCAAAGCAATTTCGTTCCATAACGGATGAGAAAGCTTTTATTAAAAATTTGAATTCATTTATCATGAAATGTGAACCGTATAATGTGCAGGAATATCTTGACTACTGCATATTTAATGATGCCAATAATTAAATTAAATTTAATTTGACATTTTTTCTATGTATCACATGTATGTATACTATGGAATGAATAAACCTGATCTATGAACACCCACAAAACAGAATTGGAAGAAAGAGAGGTAGAGGGGGTAATTACCCCCCATGAGTATCAAATTTACGCAACGTGGTGCACAAAAAATATTTTATGCAATAGAAAAGTTTATTGACGTATGTTGTTTGTTGTACTTCGATTTTTTTTTATTCGAGTTTTGAAAATTTTTTTATTTCGAAGTTTATATGAGGTGACTGAATGTTGCGTACCTTTTTTATTGGTTCCCAATCGCTATTACCCCTTCCATGAAAAGAAGCTATATCCGCCCTTGGTCTGGATCAAATCATATTCAAAATGAATCAATTCGTATTTCATAATGAGAAGAACTACTGCCTTTTTTTCACAGCAACAGGTTGTATTTATATTTATTATTTGTGAATTTAATTATATAATATTTTGCTGTGATTTTTTTTGTGAAAGATTTATGGTTGCCTCTGAAAATAATTGTGGTGAAATTTTTTTCGATAATAATATCGGTTTCAAATGATGGGATTTTCCCGAAAAAATTTTCATACAGTTACAAGTTTCAGAAAGGTCTTTCAGATACCTATGACAATTGAATTGAATATTATTTTCTCATTTTTTCATGTATCCACATGATTATCAATTAATAATTATAATACTTCAATAGTAGTGTCGATCTAGTTTACCATATATTTTTCGCATTTTTTAATTCCTTTTCTTTTCTATTTGAATGCACATAGCTATATTTAGTTCAGCTGATCATAAGGTTCTAATTGAAATTAGATTGCCAGCAATGATAATTTTTTTATTAGCATTCTATATTGATTTTGAAAAACTGCCAAAATATTCTTCCAATATCCGATAGCAGAGCCACCTGAACAATTATTGATGTACCGCAAAATCATTTTGTGAGCCAACTGTATTCCAATCCTGACCTTGTTCCGCATATCCAGTATAGAGGGCGCTTGTAGAACTTTTTACTTTGTAGGGCCCTTACTACTAATGATTATGTTTTAATACCCCAACTAGATCATTCCTAATAGAAGAAGAAAGGAAAATTATATTAAAGGCGAAGGGAAGTAAATTCCAGTCCTTTTCAAAAACCAGGACCTATGATGATGACTAGATCATTTTGAAATACAGAGTCAATCTATTGAAAAACCAATAGTATGACCATTTTAAATACAAAATATGTCTACACACAATAGTGAGGTAGGGAAAATGTAAATCGCACTAGAAACGTTCAAGAAACTTTTTTTTCTTGAACAACTTATCTCCGAATCAAAATACTGAGTACTTTCTAGGTAAGTTCAATAAAAATCGTAACAAAAAAGATTTCATTTTATTCATTCTCTCGTGTAATTGGGGTAATATTCAGAAATCTATTCAAAAATTATATTTTACGGAAAAATTAGTTAATGGGGTAATATCCAAAGATTCAATGAATTAGGAATAAACGTGGGAATGCACATTAGTAAGAAAACAATCAACAACTTTCCTAGATCTCTTGTTTAGAGCAAACTTTTTTCAGGATTTTATATTTATCTTCGAAGAAAACTCATTAAAATAGATTATAGTAATTTTCTGTTCGTTGCCAAGAAAACGCTGAACATTCATGATATTCTATTTGATTCTTGAAGCATTCACTATCAAAACCAAATTTAAGAATAATACAATTATAAAGAGAAACAATTTCAATTTACTGGATTTAAAAACTTGAAATAATCATCGAAATGGCTCAGTTTTCAATTTGAAGATTTTGTTATAATAGGTAAGTACATTCTAGTAGTTTAATAGATATTCATATGGAAATCATTCACAAGGCAACCCTTATATTTTCAGCACTGGGAAATAATGATTTTAAATTAAGCTTTTGATCTATATGCCTAACAAAAATGTATTTTAGCTTATAGTAAGTACTTTGATAATATTTCAGGTATATAATTGCTCTTTTCACATATATGGTGATTCATTCAATCATTATTCACATCATCTGCAGTAGAAGAGAGCTCCTTTCGATTGTTTCTGAAAGAAAAAAGAAAGAAATGGAATAATTTATTTTTTTTAGATGTTAAAATAAGGAAGCTTATTTTAGAGATTCCTGAATTGTTTATTGAAAAAATTCAATCCATAAATAAGTTCTTATCAATAAGATAAGGATAAACTTCCGAATGAGTTTGTAGCATATGAATTTGAGGAGAATTTAGTTTCAAAAACTTTTTCACAGAATTCAATGCCACTGCAATCCTCGAGAATTTGAAATGAAGACATGTTTTTGTAGAAATTCAATGGAAATTTTAGATCACTGGGATGAAGAATGAGAAAAATTTGAATGAAGTCAGCTCCAGAAATCACAATTATCGATTGAGTGCATTGGCATTTGAAAAATTTTAAAGAAGACACAAAAATTTGAATATAATTTCTTCATTAGCAGTGCTATCCTGCGACATCCATTCCCAACCATGAACTATGAAATCATTTTTGTTTTCAATGATATGCTCGTCTGTTTCATTTCCACCCAATGAGTTTTGTTCCAAGCAGAGTAGGTAACCTGAAAATTAGAATAAGTAAATCATCATGAAACTCAATACATTTATTTTTTTTTATAGTTATTGTGATGTACAGTCTTCCATCCGTAAGATACCTGTAAAGACGAGCTTCTGAGAAATTACGACAAAAGCCCGGATCTACAGGGTAGATCACGAATGTGGCTTTTTCAGAACATTCAAGTAAGTATTAATATATTCAATATTCAATTAAGTCGGCCCCATATATTAAACTTCTTCATTATTTCTTTTATGAAAAAAGTTGATCTTGATCAGAGGTTCTACATGGCTTAAAAGTCCTTTTTTTCCAAATGTCGAAATTTTCATAGAGGAAAGTTGATTTGAATGAAAAACTACGGTCAAATTTCCGATATTATCCATCTACCACGAAAAAATGATCTTCGATAATTTTGGGGTGTAAATATATTGTATTACAATTCAATTTTTGCGGAAAATAAAACATTAATTTTATTTAAAAAACCTTTTGATTCGTTGGTGAATGATCCAGATAGGGGTATCAATCTTTAGAAACAACATATCTATGGAAATACAGAAACGAATAAGTAGAAATAACAAAAACAGTTTTTTCATAGTACGTAGTTTTCGATAAGAATAAACTTTTCTTCGTCTCGATATTTCGAGAAATAAAGGTATTTTACTCCTGGGCAACATTAACGTTCTTCGACA
This sequence comes from Aphidecta obliterata, assembly GCA_963966015.1. Lineage (NCBI taxonomy): Eukaryota > Metazoa > Arthropoda > Insecta > Coleoptera > Coccinellidae > Aphidecta > Aphidecta obliterata. The sequence goes on along the minus strand of OZ014435.1, from coordinate 12,308,689 downwards.
AACCTCGTATACGAATACAAAAATTGATATCTGCTTATTTTATTGCAGTTAAGGCAATGCAGAACTTTGCATCGAGAATAACTTTTTATCATAGAACAAATAATACGAAAGTTTTTTATATGGAGCCGATTTAATTGAACACGCGGTATTTTGATGTGACAACCTAAAAAATTTTGGTTTGAAAATGAGTTATGTCATTTTCATCCCATTCCAACCCTATCATTGACTATTATAGTCATTGCTTTTTCGACATTATTATATCTTTTATAGAAAAACCATAATTTATTCATTAAATTATGCGATATATTGTATACCTCTCGGAAACCGCTATTTTTAATCACCTACTCTGTATAGAAGATGTAGAATTGTCGCCTCTTCAAACAAGAATTTCCAATTATTTCAGTGTTTGACACTGAAATAAAAAAAAATCTGAAAAAAAATCATATTAATCAATGAAAGAGCAAAGGATATCAAGACATAAGTGTCATACATAAGGTGAAGAATAGCTCAAATTTTAATGCAAATCAAATGGAAAAATGATTCAAATATCAAATTCTTTAGCTGAATACAACACTTCATTTTACCCGCTTTGCTGGCTGAATGTTCAAAGTTACTTGAATATTCTTTGTTTGAGTGGCCGATAAGTTTCTTGGTTTATTACTTCTAATAATATTCGTGTGAAATATGAAGTTCGAGGAATAAAATGTCTTGCCTTTTGAAATATTTCACAGCTTACCTTCAGGAACTATTATAGAGTTTTAAAATCGAATTATCTAGATAGAGTCTTGGAGGATTCGCCGGATTTGTGATAAATAGTAACTTTGAAGTCATATGAAAATACATCTAAAACATAATAAATACTGAATTTCGACAAAAAATTAAGTTGAGAAGATTTATTGTTTTTGTATATGTTTTTGATCGCCTCGGTTCGAAAATATCAAAAAAAAAAACAGTTATGTTGAGAATTTTTGAATTAAACATACATTGAATATGAACATGCAAATATAACTACATTGAATGAATATGAATGTTCTTCGTACTGATTATAGTTAAATAAACTCAAACTTCCATCTTCTGTGTCAAAAGACGCCAAATGTAAAAATCATTATTTTCTACATAAAACCAGAATCGAAATTGCGCGCCAAATCATTCCACAACATTCAGATGAAGATAGACAATATATAACATGCCTCTTTAACAGTTGTCCAGTGGACGGTCAAAATGATACTTATCTAGTGACGAAGCGGAGAATTAACTTCCACATAACGAAATTGACGAAATTGACATGACAGTAAACGAGCAGGGACAGAACCGAACGATGCCGACGCCCAGAGAGCGTCTCTTTAGGCGTCCTGGATTCTGCTAAGCTGGCAAAGAGCGACGAGGGGTGGGAGCTTGTCTCCCCCTCTACTGACAATATTTAACCAGGGTTGTAATTGATTCGATTATTGGGAGTTATCTAGATCCATCGAAAGGATGCAGGGTGAATACTTAAAATTCAAAAAATGAGATGTGTGAAAGGTGGGCCAAGATTTTACCTTCACCTCCAAAATTGATATTCCTAATTTAAGGGAAATTTTTTTAGATTTTGGTTACTGTATATATTGACCAAACTCTATGAAATGGTAAATTTACCTAATTGAGATTCATTCAAATAGATGAATATTTATAAACTGATGAAATAATGAATTTTTCATATGGAAGAGGAGGACAATACTTTCGCCATAAGAACCGATGTTATTCAACCTATATATTTCAGACGATTCATGAACTGAATATGAAGTTTTCATAAATATTCTAGTGACATCAACAATAGACTGAATATTTTGTTACATTCTATAAAATTTTCGATTTTGAATTGAATCGATAAAACTTCAAATTATGGGAAGACCGTTGTATCATTCCATGTTTTTTCTGCATTATCTCAAGAATACTGGGGAATACGTGGAGACTGACCTGCATCTGCACACGACTATACCCCCCTTGTCACCGTGGTTCACACTGGTTCCATTAGAGGTAGTCATCGAGCCTTCTGAGCTTTGCAGCCAACGAACATTATGCTTTTGTTGAGTGAGTTGTTGTGTATTTTATTAGGCGTGTGATATAGTCTTTTAATTCGACCATGATGGCGAACGACCTTCCGTTTTTTCGTAAGCAAGGAAAAATGGGTCAGAAGGGTGTAATTTCATTCCTTGGAGGTTCTAGAGAGCTTTGAGAATTTTAATATTGGGATGCTGATTTGGGAAAATTCCATCAGATTTTATAGGAATGAATATGCAATTCAGCCTAAAATGTATGCAGAGAGAATATCAGAGCATTTGAAGCTTTCGAATTGGAATCATTATGGGTTAATTACTCGAAAACGCAATGATTTCCACTATCAAATTCATCATCTATATTTCATGAACCCTTCCACACAGATACTAGACAGATAATTTTTTTAGGAGAAAAAAAACATGAATAACTAATATTTGAGTCAGGAATGAGGAAAAATATTCTATAGGTAATTGTTAATTTTCTAAACCTTTGGGGTGGGGGGGGGTGTTGGTAGTTACCTCTGTCCCCTCCCCTTAACGAAGTTAGTGACTTCACTCGGAATGGCATAAAATCTTTTCGTTTTAAGATGTTAATTAGCATGTTGATAGATGAAAAAAAATTTCAGTCATTGTTTCTCGAAAATTATAGGATTTTCTGCTGAGTTGATATAAAGTTAGAACAACATATTATTAGTCAAACAATAATTGGTGGAGAAAAAGAAATTGGCTTACAATTTAGCTTTTTTCACTTGTCAATAAGAAAAACAATATGCATTTCTAGTCTAATACATATCAGATATTCTACTCGGTTGATATCGAGTGAGCAATTCATACCTGTATTAAAAAAAATATTTTTTACTTACACGAGGGCGTCCTTTCATCACGATGTCTGTATTTTTCGAATTTTGAGCCGAAATTGGTCTCAATCGACAGAGTTCGACTCACTGATGACGAATTCGTCGAAAAATTCAAGTCTGTCCGTCCGGCCGTCCGGCTGTATACACGATAACTCTCAAACGAAACGTCCTAGTACCTTGACATTTTCAGGGTAGGATCGGCTCTCGAATGCCGCGGTTGAGTTCGTTATTGAGCAAAATTCGATCAGGGGTTCCGTAAATATATCCGTTCGAAATTTTGTTCTCCTGATTACTTCGAAACTACAGATTCGATCGAGGTGAAATTTTGCACTCAGGAGAATGACGTATTCAAGATACATGCAAAATTTTGTTCAGATCGCATGATCAGAACCATAGGAACCAAAGAAAATTATAACTTTGTAACGGAAAGGCCTAGGGACTTGAAATTTTCAGGATTGGTGTGGATCTCAAATGTCGCAGTCACGTTCATAAATGAGCAAAATAAGAGTAGGGGCTCCGTCAATATGGTCGTTTGAAATTTAGTTTTCTTGATAATTTCAAAACTACGAATTCGATCATGACGAAATTTTGTATTTCAAAGGAGAATGATATATTCAAGCTACATTTGTCCAGATCGCATTACCAAGAGCATAGATACCGTAAAAAATTCTAGCGAATTATCGAAAAAAAAATCACCTTAAGCAATGACGTGAAGTCCGGAGTTTCGCCTTAATTTGAAAATTTTTTTGACTGCTGTCAAAAGTTTTTCGAATTAGTTTCGAAAACTGTAAAATGCGAATCTACCTACAAGGTGGATGAACGAGCGCTCAAAAGCTCCTGACTTTACGGCAGTGCTTCTCGTAATTTTGTATCCGTTAATTAGTCGTAATGAGAATCATTTTACCCTTATTGTTATTCAAGAATGAGATGCGATGTTCTGCTAGATTCATATCAAGTTAGGTTGGTTCGCAATATACAAAAAAAGATTTGTGGAATATAACAGCAGCTGAATTTTTCATTTGTTAAGTATCGCGAAAATAATTTCCTTTTTTTTTCAGAAATTATTAGTTGTTGTAGCTAAATTGATAATAAATTAGAAGGACATTTATTCATTAAATTTTTTGTGGGGCCAAAAGTTGCTCAAAACTCGTGGTTTCTTAGCCATGTAGAAAAAAATGGCTGTTTTCGTTTTTCAGGAATCAGAAAGTAATATAATTATTCAAAAGATCATTTTTAGACAAAAAAGGTGGCTTACAATTTGTTATTATTTAGCTGTTCCAGAGCCGGTATAAGAAAAATGGTGAAGTTGTTTCGACACTTATTAGGGCACTTTTTGCGGGCTTGTTTCTATAAACAGACGCGGCGTTATCATTTTTCCCAAATGTCTGCAATTTTTTAATTTTCGCACGATAATTGGACTTAGAAATGAAGAATTCGTGGTCAAACTCAATTCTGCCCGTCCATCCCTCCGTAAACACGAAACATCCGGAAGAAAATGCCTAGAATTTTTGAGATTTAGGGGACGTTCGAGATTGAGCTCGTAAATGGGCAAAATCCGCCAAAAGGTTTCGTAGATATAATCATCTGATTTTTTTTTCAATAATTTGCAAAACACCGATCTGATAAGATCGGATTTTTGTAGTCAATCGTAACATAATGTTAATGTGAAATTTCGTATGGATCGTGAATATAGAACTTGAAAATAAAATTATTTTTGAAAACTTCGGTATCTCAGAGAGTACTCGCCCTATCCATATCGATTAAAGGAGTTACATATAAAAATTCAGCTTCACAACTGGAGAGAAAATTGAGTTTTTCTGATCTTGCCTTGAGAAATTTGATATATTCTGTGATTTCACTCCCAAAAATAAAAATAAAATGGAATTATTTGTCACACTAAGTGCCAGATTGGTTTGCATAATCCGTAGTTGGTTTCATATACTTTTTGGTTCGATTGTCTCGCTACAGTGTCACCACTTGTCTAATCAAAATTATCATTGATTAGTAAATTTTTCACTGAAGAATTTTTCTGTCTTTTCCAGCTGGAAACGGGCGTAAGTGATGATTTTCAAATATTTCCGCAATACGTTATTTTCCCAGGTTTTTGCGATGCATTTACACATGCTCCCCACTTCACTGTGTTTTTCAATTATGTTCCTAATTTTCCTCTGAAACGTACAAACGTACAAACCTCGTGCTTATACAGGGTGTCCCAGAATGAATGGATAATCCTGTAACACTGTATAAAAGAGCTATTCGAATCTCTGAAAAAAATTAAAAAAAAAATCTAACCCCACTAGAAATATTTTTGAGCGCTCGTACTACTTACACGAGGGCTATATCATTTCGTCACGATGTCTATATTTTTCGAATTTTGAGCCGAAAATGGTCTCAAACCACTATGTTCGACTCACTGATGACGAATCCGTCGAAAAATTCGAGTCTGTCCGGCCGTCCGTCCGTCCCTCTGTATACACGATAACTTTCGAACAGAATGTCCTAAAAATTTTCAGGGTAGGTTCGAATTTCGAATGCCGCGGTTGAGTTCGTTATTGAGCAACATTCGCCTAGGGGTTCCGTAAATATGGCCGCTCGAAATTTTGTTTTCCTGATAACTTCGAAACTGCAGATTCGATCGAGGTGAAATTTTGCACTCAGATGGAGAATTACGCGTTCAAGCTACATGCGAAATTTTGTCCAGCTCACATGACCAGAACTATAGAAACCATAGAAAATTGTAACTTTCGAACGGAAACGCCTAGGGACTTGAAATTTTCAGGATAGGTGTGGATCTCGATTATCGTGATCACTTTCATCTATGAGCAAAATTATACAAGGGGTTGAGGAAATATGGTCGTTTGAAATTCAGTTTTCTTGATCATATCAAAACTACGGATTCGATCGTGACGAAATTTTGTATTTTGATGAAGAATGATATATTCAAGCTACATTTTTCCCATATCGCATGACTAGAACCATAGAAACCATAAAAAATTATAACTTTCGAACGGAAAGGCCTAGGAACTTGAAATTTTGAGGATAGGTTCGGATCGCAAATTTCGCGGTCACGTTCATCAATGAGCAAAATAGACTAGGGGTTCCGTAAATATAGCCGTTCAAACAATTTTTTTCCTGTTAATTTCGAAACTACCTATTGGATTGGAATGAAATTTCGCACATAGATGAAGAATAATGTCCAGATCGCATTACCAAGACCATAGATACCGTAGAAAATTCTAGCGAATTATCGAAAAAAAAATGGTCACCTATAGCACTGAAGTCTGGATTTTTCCCTTAGTTTAAATATAATAAAAAAATATTTAAAAAATGATTGTTTGATTCTTTGGTCCAGTTAAGGCCTTCATTGTTCACTACTTGCAGATTCGCAACAAGAAGAATGACGCTTATAAAGTAAATATGAAATATCCAACCATTTAGACCCAGAAAAGTTGGCATGATGCCTGAAAGTCAATCAATCTCTTGTCTGAACTGAGGCACCAGATTTCTGCTACATCTTCCATTGTGGACCATCATGAGGGAGATATTTGCATTTTATTAGATCCACGGGAAGGATGTACTGGATGTAGAGCTTCAATTCATTTTTCAATCTTTCTCATCTTCTCCATGTGTGAAATATGAATTGAATTCAGGGACCAAGAAGGATTATCGATTTTAATAATGGAGTCTGAGGAAAATGTGTATCAACCAGACAAGACCAGAAATAACAAATACAAAATGATGATATACCTACTTGAAAGGCAAAATTGAAACCCATACATTTTTTTTTATATTGGAGATTTCCAATTCTCGGTTTTATCAGATCAAAATTCTGAAGAGAAAGAAGAATAAGTAAATCATAAACTGAAATCACAAATACCTCAATGGAACGAATCATTTTTGGAGTGAACGGCTATTTCAACTCAATTCACAAATTAATCCTGATGCCATCATTTTTCGAGCAGTACAAAATAATTTTTCCAGGAAATCAACATTACCCAACACAAACTGGTATAAACATCTGATCGTTGAGATAAACGTGATGAAACTAAGGTGAGTAAAAGTCACAAGCTATAGGGGAGAGACCAAAAAGGACCAGCCGTTCGAGATCATCAATCATTCTGAGACAATTGTAGCTTAGTGTACAGCTGCTACATATACTATTATACAGTGTGTCCCTCAGTTCCTTCGCGTCTTGGGCCGTTTCATTGATTTAAAATTTTCGGCACATGAAGTCAGAACGGAACAACCTAACTTAATTCTTAAGTTCCAAAAATATCGGTAGGTATAATAAAATTGAGAGAATATCTATTTTATGAGTATTATTTTTTGCTTGATGATGCTGGATTTCTCGATATTTTATATCGTTTTAGAAATTATACCTAGTTTGTAAGGCTCCTTCAGAGATATCCACATAATCGAATTCCTAATATCCCGAAAACGTCGAATATTACCCCGCGTGAAATGTCCTCTTTACCAAATACTCTCAATTGTATTGTTTGTTGCCGCTTCGGTTCAAATGAAAATCATTAAAATGGTTAATCTTCAGATTAATATTCTTTTATTCGGACTGGCACCGTTTTCATTAATTTTGAATAAAGAATATTCTCATGCAAGTAATATTACAAAGTGTTCGTTTTCTCCCCGCTCCTTTTTATGAACAACGGCGTTATGAATTTGCCTAAATGTCTGTAATTTTCGATTTGGCCGAGATTGGTCTTGAACGATCAGGTTGTACTCATAGATAAATAATTCGTGGTCGAATTCAAGTCAGTCCGTCCGGCCGTACGTGGTTCGATGGCCACCTCATGTTATATCAGAATGATCATTGATTAGATAATTTTTCAATGAATAACATTTCAGAAACCCAAATTGATTTATTTCCAAGTTGAATGTTGTGAACCACTAATTTGGACTGGTACTCGAGTTTAATTATTGAAGGAAGATCACTCATATCATAACAATTTGTCTTATCAAAATATAGAAATAATAAATATTTATAAAAAAAATTACTCGATGCGGAGAATAAATAAATATAACTACTTCACTAATTGGATTTAGTAGTTTGAGACTTCATGCTATGGCAAAAATTAATGATTATTTCGATACTTCATTTCTTCGGAAATGATATTGAACATATTGAAAAAAGAAGTAACTATGACAACTAATATTTCAATATCAGTCAGTCAAGAAATAAAATCAAGTAACAATTCTTGAATACAAAAAACACAATCGATGAAAAAATATGAAATGAATAAAAATTGTTATCATGCTTGAATTTGAACAGAAATTTTTTTGTTTTTTAATGTATAACCACCATTGCGGGTTGATATTGGAAGGGAGGTTTTGTTGCCGAGAGCAGTTCCCAGGTTTGCCGATAGATGACACTACTGTGTTTAGTTACTTCGGAATAACAAAATATGCCATTTTCTCGTAGGAAAATTAAAAGTAAAATTCTTACATTGAGTTGAAACAAATTGATGATTGCATCTTTTATTGAAAAGAATAATAAAAATTGATAGGTATTCCGAAGAAATATATTATAATTATACAATTATTATTGTATGTGATAATCATAAACATGTGAACAAATTAAAGTATTGTAACAATTGCATTGTCAATCATAATTTCAAACTCAAATGAAATATTCGTCCCGATTGAAAAAACCCATATGAATTAAACATTAAAATTAAAAATTAAAAACATTGGTCCGAAATTGAAAATTATAGTGGAAAGTTTCAGAAGGTTCAAAACATCTCTGAAGATGGGACACTGTTTTCCTTGACATCATTTTCTTCTAATTTAATTTTCTGAATGATATTTATAAATTTTCTTATTCAATGTTCTTTCAATGTTTATGAATTTTCTTCACATTTTAGTTAGAAGTTATCTATTCGTTCAAAATTCAGTAATAATTGTTGGCCGTTCTTGCAGATCCCTGCAGATTATTTCAAATGAATTTGAAGTTGACTAGACCATTTTTATACTGAACAGAGTCCCTCAATAGCGAAAACGAATCTATGGTTAAATTCGAATCGACAAAAATTATATATAATTATGCAAATAACAATACAACATCAAGGAATCGAGAGCCTATTGAAATATTAGGATAAACTGCATCCAATATCTAACAGCTTTCGAATCCATGACTTCTCAAGACTTCTTAGTTCCAGCGGGTTCACAATGAAGAATCCCTGTTTCTCCTGTTGTTGAACCAATCTCTCACCTGCTGCTCAGTCTGTTTGGTCTTATAGGCTATGTGTAGCACTTCACTCTCAGAAGGATACCTGTCACTCTTGGAGAACGACTTCAATATATTGATAACATATTGTGTAGATGGTGTTCTAGGCCTTATGACAATATGCTTACGTGCGAACATGTCGTATGCTCGGCGAATTTGGCTACGTGTGATCGGCATTTTATCGGGGTGTGTGGGAAGTATAGTGGTCGACCCTGTACATCAAATAAAACATTAGTATGCATATCTACGTTTCTCGAGGGGAAGAACAACCGGAGGTTATTGTTATCCTCAGGAAGTTCATATATTATGTGAATAATCCTTGGCCGTTTACAATTATTATTATATAATATGTTAGTCAGTGTTAAACATTAGTAGTATTAATGTTAACTTTATAATAATTTTAAAATTTGAATTATTCCGAAAAAATGAATAAACGAAATGAAAATTAAAGCAGTAAAAAAATTCAATTTTCATTTGCATTCCTACGTTGGTGACAGAAATAATAACGATATAATATTGAGAAATGAAAAAAAACGTCCATTCAACAAGTATGTTGAATGTTATACCAAAAATATCACATTCGAAGTCCCATTCAGTTTTTGTGCATCGAAAAAAATTCAATGCCAAGCTGAAAATAAAAACAAATATCAAAATACAGTGATGGCTGATAAAGTGATGGATAAATTGACATTCCTTTGGCCCGAAACAAATTCAAATCAATTTCGTGTTCGATTCACGTATCCAGGTCCCAAAATTGAACACCAAGCTAGCTCACTTTTCAGCCAATTATCATATTTTTGTGAGTGTGTTTTCCCTAAAAAAAAACAATTAGTACTACTTTTTCCTGAGCATTATCGTATTCTAGATAACCACCTCAAAAAAGATCATATTTCATTTCATGATATCTAGAGTGCTGAAAATAATCAGGAAACTATATTAATAATTGCATATTTTTGGCACTTCACATGAACCATTTTCGAAATTAATAACCTCAATTCGACTATAATTTTAAGGCTCAAAAATATTTTGAATTTCCAATAAATTTTTATATAGCAAATAATTGTCTTTTATTCAATTGTGTAGTTGGTACAATTACATATATGCAAATTTGGATTGATTGAATTAACTATATCTTAATGCCTCTTCGATACATACAGTTCCTGAAATCTGAGATTATTCCTTAAATAAATTGTGTCAATTTTGGGGTTGATTGTTAAACTCAGCACACCCAGTATATTCTCTATGAAAAAAAAACTTTGGAGATGAAAAAAAAACTATTAATATGGATGAGTAGAGATGGAATATGGTACTCACACTAGGACTTTTCATTAAATAATGAGTGTGACTCTTTCTCGAAATAATTCGACGCATTTTTCATCGAATACAGTCATATTTTTCCATTCCTAGATAATCTATTCAGTTGATGTTGAAAGTTGGGGAATAATCAAAAAATTTTTACGCCAACTGATCTGGCAATCAGATATCCACATTGCTTCAACATCATCGAATGTTCTACAATCAAGAAGACTAAATATCTGAAAAGAAAGATGAAAATGATAGAAAGGATTTCGAAATAAAAATCACTGTACAAATATTTCTATCAGTTTCCATACCTTTAAAAATAATAATTCAGCGGTGTATGAAACACAAAATCAAACACTAATGCAAACGTTTCATTTTAACAACCTTCAACAAATACTGAATTAGAAAATAAGAAATTGAATAAACATCATATGGCATGGCATGACCGAATATCGAACCTATATGTCACCAGTTTTTATTCATATCGTAAAATGATGTTATCTATATGATGGTGATTGTTTCAACCATTAATTTTTTTTGTCATTGGAAATTCGTCTCAGAAATTGGAATTTGATTGATTTCTTACCTCTTTTTCAATTTTTCATTTCTATATACAATTTTATCAGAAAATATCATACGAAGCAAATGAATTATGTGAAATTGAAATAGCCAAGTGAATCAAAATAAAAATAAATCTGAAGGAAATATTTATTATTATAAAAATTGTTATTGTCACTGAACGTGAATAATACCTTGCGATGGGGTAGTAAAAACTCCAGAACATTTTAAAAATAATATTGATTTTAATTTCGGGCGAATTGAGCGCTCGTGCTACTTACACGAGGGCTATATCATTTCGTCACGATGTCTGTATTTTTCGAATTTTGAGCCAGAAATGGTCTCACGATAACTCTCGAACGAAATGTCCTAGAAACTTTAAATTTCCAGGGTAGGTTCGAATCTTGAATGCCGCGGTTAAGTTTGTTATTGGGCAAAATTCGCCAAGGGGTACCATAAATATGGCCGCTCGAAATTTTGTTTTCCTGATTAATTCGAAACTACTGATTCGATCGAGGTGTAATTTTGCACTCACATGGAGAATTGCGTGCTCAAACTACATGCAAAATTTTGTCCAGCTAGCATGACCAGAACCATAGAAAATTATAACTTTGTAATGGAAAGGCCTAGGAACTTGAAATTTTCAGGATAGGTGTGGATCTCAAATTTCGCGGTCACGTTCATCAATGAGCAAAATTAGACTAGGGGTTCCGTATATATGGCCGTTTGAAATTTTGTTTTCTTGATAATTTCAAAACTATTTATTCGGTCGTGAAGAAAGTTTGTATTCGAATTGAGAATGATATTTTCGAGCTACATTTTTTCCAGATCGCATGATCAGAACCATAGAAACCATAGAAAATCATAACTTTCGAACGGAAAGGCCTAGGGACTTGAAATTTTCAGGATAGGTTAGGATCGCGAATTTCGCACTCACGTTCATCAATGAGCAAAATTAGACTAGGGGTTCCGTAAATATAACTGTTCAAAATTATTTTTTTTCTGATAATTTCGAAACTCATCATTGGATTGGAATGAAATTTCGCACATAGATGAAGAATAATATATTCAAACTACGTGGGAAATTTTGTCCAGATCGCATCACCAAGACCATAGATACCATAGAAAATTCTAGCGAATTATCGAAAAAAAAAATTGATCACCTGAAGCACTGACTTGAAGTCTGGATTTTCACCTCAGTTTGAAAATTTGTTTGACAGCTGTCAAAAATTTCCTCAATTGGTTCCCAAAACTGGAAAATGCGAATCTACCTACAAGGTGCATGTACGAGCGCTCAAAAGCTCCTGCCTTCACGGCTGTGCTTTACGTAATTTTCTTTATATAATTGCATTATTAATTGAAAATTTGACAGAAATGTACAAAATACATTAAAAATCTACTTATCGAGGACTTCAAAATTAATTTCCGTGGAAATAAATTTTCGTAGTCAAAATAAAAAAATCAAAATGCGAAAAGTAGAATGGAATGAAAATTATGAATAAAGGTGAATCAAAGAAGAAAGAATTTTGAATTTATATAACCGTTTAATTGTCCAATAATTAGAAAATATATTGTGCAGTGCTAACCAAAATAAAAATAAAATGTTTACACGATGAACTGAACTTCATGGGATTCACACGAAACTTAGCATCTTGTGAATTTATTATTCAACGAAATTCGAGGACCAAAAAAAAATTGATGAATCTACAGAAACCAAAAATTAAAAAAATTTCAAAAATCGAATTGAGATTCAAAAATTTTCAACAATCAATAGAGAAATTTATGGAAAACAAATCTTCATAGGTTCTGAAAATTAAAATATAAATGTAATATGTAATACAAAACAACAATTCGGAGTAGATTTAATATAAAATGAAATGAATGAAGAAATAGCGAAACAAAAATATAGACAGGTAAAATCGCACAAGCTCTGAGCTTATGAGGGGTAGACCTAGGAGAATATTTGAATTAGGTATAGACAGAACTTAACCGCGGTAAGAAATCCAACAATTTTCGAGATGTTCGATGTTCAATGTTTTTATTTCGGCTCTTCTTATTCTCTGTGGACCCCTCAGAAGCACAGAACTGCTGCGTTTCGAAATTTCTAAAAAATGGCTACCTTACCTGGGTCTTATCGGTGTCTTTAAAAAAATTACGAAAAGCACTGCCGTGAAGGCAGGAGCTTTTGAGCGCTCGTACATGCACCTTGTAGGTGGATTCGCATTTTCCAGTTTTAGAAATCAATTGAAGGAATTTTCGACAGCTGTCACAAAAATTCACAAACTAAGGCGAAACTCCAGACTTCATGTCAGTGCTTTAGGTGACCAATTTTTTTTCGATAATTCGCTAGAATTTTCTAAGGTTTCTATGGTCTTGGTGGTGCGATCTGGACAAAATTTGGCACGTAGTTTGAATTCATTATTCCTAAGCTAGGTGCAAAATTTCATCCCAATCCAATCAGTAGTTTCGAAATTATCAGGAAAAATATATTTTGAACAGCCATATTTACGGAACCCCTAGTATCTGTGCTCATCGATGAACGTGGCCGCGATATTCGCGATCCAAACCCACCCTGGAAATTTCGAGTTCCTAGGCCTTTCCGTTCAAAAGTTACAATTTTCTATGGTTTATATGGTTCTGGTGATGCGATCTGGACAAAATATTGTTTTAATATATCATTCTCGATTAAAATACAAAATTTCATCTCGATCGAATCCCTAGTTTCGAAATTATCGAGAAACCAAAATTTCAAACGACCGTATTTACGGAACCCCTAGTATAATTCTGCTCATTGATGACGTGAACGCGACATTTCAGATCCACACCTGTCCTGAAAATTTCAAGTCCCTAGGCCTTTCCGTTCGAAAGTTATGATTTTCTATGGTTTCTATGGTTCTGGTCATGTGATCTGGAGAAATGTAGCTTGAATATAAATTTCTCCATTAGTATACAAAATTTCGTCACGATCGAATCTGTAGTTTTGAAATTATCAAGAAAACTAAATTTCAAACGACCATATTTACGGAACCCCTAGAATAATGTTGCTTATAGATGAACGTGATCACGACATTCGAGATCCACAACTATCCTGAAAATTTCAAGTCCCTAGGCGTTTCCGTTCAAAAGTTATAATTTTATATGGTTTCTATGGTTCTGGACATGCGATCTGGAGAAAATTTCACATGTAGCTTGAACACCTCATTCTCCATTTGAGTGCAAAATTTCATCATCGTCATCAGTGAGTCGAACATAGTCGATTGAGACCATTTTCGGCTCAAAATTCGAAAAATACAGACATCGTGACGAAATGATATAGCCCTCGTGTAAGTAGTACGAGCGCTCAAAAAGAGGGCTTTCAGAAGTACAGAACAGTTCTTCAGAGATTGACTCTATTCTCCAATGGAAATTTAACGCCTTCCTAAAAAAAACCTCAAAGCCTCCTTCCTGGAGGTGGTCCTGAACGGTTTCGGAACTGGACTGAGCAAGCGTAGATTGATTTTAGAATAAGATGTACGCTTGCCCAGTAAAGTTATCATACTGCTGAGTGAACAAAGCTAATATTGTACTACCCGATCTCTAAGAATTTTCTCTTTTGGTCTAGAAAGGAAATACCACCATTTTTAAGAATATCGGATTTAATCAAGGAAAGAAACGCTTAAAATTATATACAAATTTTTATTTATTTCCAAAACTCATGACATTCAATAATAAATACTTAAATACTAACAAAACATTCACACACGATATACAAATAAAATATAAGTACTATTCATGATTGTCAGTTAACATTGTAAATTTCATTTTGGCATATTAACCATCAATTTTTTTCTATCTTAGTAAAAATTTTGAAATTCAAGAATGAGAAACATTGTGAACATTACAAATATATATTTACAATACTATCTACATTAAAAGGAGCATAATTTACAAGAGCGAATGGTTTGTCTGGGTTAAAAAGTACTCCGTGTTATTGGAGTTATGAATTATGATGGTCAGATTATTTCACTAAAAAAATTGTGTGTACGAACCGATCAATACAGTTTTTTCTACACAACCAGCGAATTCGGTACAGTTTTTCTATTCTCACCAATCGATGTGAATCCTATACCTCCAATTATAGCTCAGTTATTGTAGTTTCATTACTGAGGATAGGGTAGCTAGAGGGCAAGTTATGATCCAGCCAGTTACCACTATTGATACTAGCAGCATTCAAAATTTGTTCTGGTGTTGTCAAACTCGGCGTTGTAATATTTTCTTCCTTTACCTGAACGAGAGAACTGTTTTGAATATGCCCATTAGGCATGTAGCTCAAGGAATAATTTCTCCCAGGATAAAAGGGAGGATTCATCGAATTTCCAATCGTGGGATATACCTCAGGATAACAGTCCGCACTCCAGTTGTTATATCCTCTGGTAACATATGGAGCAGCTCTTGCACCATAAGGATGTGGTCTTTGCTGCTGACCGACGGGGACATACTCTGAGTACGCTGGAGGTATTCTGATTCCTTCGTTGCACCTGGTCCTTAGGCTACTCACAGAGCTCTGCTGAGAATCAGGAGAATTGGGGTTGGTGGATGAAGGGGAGATATTTTTGGCCTTTTGCTCTTTCTTGAACTTCATACGTCTGTTCTGGAACCAGATTTTAATTTGACGTTCCGAAAGATTCAGAGCTCTGGCCATTTGTATTCGTCTGGGTCTGCACAGGTACTTGCTAGCGTGGAATTCTTTCTCCAATTCTACCAGCTGGTTGCTGGTGTACGCTGTTCTCGCCCTTTTCGTGGAATTATTCGGGGATATCTGGCTTGGAATTACTGGAGAAGTTGGTTGTATCGACGCGCCATTAACGATGTACTCTGAAACAAACAAAAAAAGAATTATTGTATGTTCCGAACTGAGAAGTTATGCCTTCTGATAATTATTCTACTTATTGATACTTGTAGATCCAAATCAGCCCTTGCTTGTAACTTTGGGAAGAGTTATTGACACACTGTATATGTAACGAAGTTTCGACTTGTTCAGTAGCAATAAAAATAAAATGGCATGATACATTTTTGAGCGCTCGTACTACTTACACGGGGGCTATATCAATTCGTCATGATGTCTGAATTTTTCGAATTTTGAGCCGAAAATGGTCTCAAACGACTATGTTCGACTCACTGATGACGACTCCGTCAAAAAATTCGAGTCTGTCCGTCCGTCCGGCCGTATAACGATAACTCTCGAACGGAATGTCCTAGTAACTTGAAATTTTCAGGTTAGGTTCGAATCTTGAATGCCACGGTTGAGTTCGTTGTTGGGCAAAATTCGCCCAGGGGTTCCGTAAATATGACCGCCCGAAATTTTGTTTTCCTGATTACTTCGAAACTACAGATTCGATCGAGGTGAAACTTGCACTCAGATGGAGAACCACGTGTTCAAGCTACATGCAAAATTTTGTTCAGCTCGGATCACCAGAACCATAGAAACCATAGAAAATTATAACTTTGTAATGGAAAGGCCTAGGGACTTGAAATTTTCAGGATAGGTGTGGATCTCGAATGTTGCAGTCACGTTCATCAATGAGCAAAATTAGACTATGGGTTCCGTAAATATGCTCATTTGAAATTCAGTTTTCTTGATAATTTCAAAACTATGTATTTGATCGTGACGAAATGTTGTATTCAAAACGATATATTCGAGCTAAATTTTTCCAGATCGCATGATCAGAACCATTGAAACCATAAATAATTATAACTTCCGAACGGAAAGGCCTAGGGAATCGAAATTTTCAGGATAGGTTCGGATTGCGAATTTTGCGGTTGAGTTCATCAATGAGCAAAATCACACTAGGGGTTCCGTAAATATAGCCGTTCAAACTATTTTTTTCCTGATAATTTCGAAACTACTTATTGGATTGGAATGAAATTTCGCACATAGATGAAGAATAATGTATTCAAACTACGTGGGAAATTTTGTCCAGATCGCATTACTGAGACCATAAATACCGTAGAAAATTCCAGCGAATTATCGAAAAAAAAATTGGTCACCTAAAGCACTGACGTGAAGTCTTGATTTTCGCCTTTGTTTGAAATTTGTTCCAAAACGCCCTTCGGTGTTTATTATCCGTATGACAAGTACCGTCATTTTATTCTTATAAATATCCAAATATGGAACCGATTTACACTGAATATCAAAAAATCTGAAGAATAATGCAGAAGGCTCTATCTATGGAACCCTTAGGCAGATTTTGACCATTAACGAACTCAACCGGCGCATTCAGACCTCGACCGTACTTTGAAAATCTAAAAACTCTAGGCCTCTTATCCGCTAGTTATCGTGTTTACGGATGGGCGGAAAGAATTGAATTCAAGCGCGAATTTTTCTTTGAGTCCAACTCAATCGTTTGAGACCATTTTTGGCTAAGCATTCGAGAATAAGAGATATTTGGGTGAACAGAGAGCACTTTTATTCATAGAAACAATCACGACAAATACGACGTTCTCTCTCGCAAAATTTGGCTAGGGGTTCCGTAAATATTGTCGTTTGAAATTTAAATTTCTTGATGATTTCAAAACTATGGATTCGATCGTGACAAAATTTCGTATTTTAATGGAGAATGACATATTAAAGCTACATTTTGTCCAGATTGCACGACCAGAACCATAGAAACCGTAGAAAAATATAACTTTCGCACGGAAAGGCCTAGGGACTCGATCGCGATCGCGATCACGCTCATCAATGAGCAAAATTTGACCAGTCGTTCCGTAAATACGGCCTTTCAAAATATTTTTTCCTGATAATTCCGAAACTACCAATTGGATTGGAATATGTGAAATGTATTTCAACTAAGTGCGAAATTTTGTCCAGATCGCATTCCCAAGACCATAGATATCGTAGAAAATATTAGCGAATTATCGAAAAAAAAAATTATCAAACCTAATAAAATATCGTTGATCTAGAGAATTACCCCCTTTAAATTTTATTATGACGGTTAGACGAGTCAAATCGTACATTATACAAGAGTTCAGTACAAGTAAATTTGATAAATCCTCGAATTGTGGAAAAACTAATTGAAAAAATTTGATTCGAACAAATATATAGCCACCAAAATTATCTGAAATGAATAATAATTGGTTCAAATTTGGAGGGAACATCCCAACTTGATTCATCATTTCTTCGTCACTAATTTTTCAATATTCAGACTGTATTTTTGAATTCAACGACGTTTCTATAATTTAATTTGAAGGTAATATCATTCTTCAGACAAAAACATTACTTCAAAAAGGAATAGTTCATGAAAACAACAATAAGTGAAATTTCATTCAGATTAAAAATAATATCCCCCAGTGGATTCATGAATTGGGACGATTTCAACTAAATTTTATTGCCGACAATACGAGTTTTTCAAATTTTACTATCACATATGCCAACATATTCAAGATTTGAACAAGAAATCAGAAAACGCGGGAAAAATACAAAGCTACTCAGATTCAAAATAAATTTTTGCCTAAAAATTTCAAATTCGTAAAAGACCTACCTAATGGTCTCTCCTCTTTAATACAAGTGTTGTATTCGTTCATTTTGTAAGCCAAGTTCCAGTTGCCAATCTGGAAGGAAAATTAATAATTAGAAAATTATCGATTATGAATCTGTCAAAATATTTCCGAAACAATATGAATTTAACTCACCTGCTGCTGAGTCGAAGGCTGATTACGATTGTAATCATAATATTCATCTAAGCTAACATATTGTTCATTGTATTCACCACACATCGGAGTTATCGTCAACATCTGTGAAGATAACCCGTTCATATTTTCCTGAATTTCACTGTAGTTATTGTAAGGAGGAACGTCTTTCGCCTCAACATCAGTGCCGCAGCCGATCCTATGATCTATGAACGTAGACTTCATCTCATCGCCAACTGCACTGTTGTCTTCGCGAACCACGTTGATGTTCTTATCTTCCATCATGCTGAACTTTCTTCCAGGTGCACTGAAACAGAGTCTTCGACAAACTTACGAACTCACAAAATTTGCGCTGACTGGCTGAGGTGTTCTGAGCGACGATAGCTGAGGAATGACCATGGCGCTATCAGTAATGTCGTTTTTATAATGATGTTGTCCCTTAATCGCCTTGTATTCTTAGAACAAGTGAAACCTGAATCATTTCTCTTCAGGTATGCCTTTTACTCGTTTGTGTATTCACGAATTATTGATGAGTTTCAAAATTTTTTAGTGAAAAATGTGACAAGATGACAAGACAGGCATGTAGGCTACACTAGAATCGTCCAGTTTTGCTCTTGAAGATCTTCAAAGTCATTACCAAGAAAATTAAGTCATAATAATAATCAATATCGATGAATGTCTCCTACTTAAACCTGAAGAACAGAAGTACCTACTATTATTATTGTTTATGAATTTGTGAATTCAAAATGCACTTGAACCCTTCAGAAACTGAAATTAGGAAAGTGGAACATTCGTTGAGAACATAATATGTGAGATAGATTATTGCAGTAGAGGTAATAAAATACAAGCAAATAATTTCAAGCTACAATAATATTGATACACACTTTATTTCGAAAAATTACTCAACAAACAGATGCCATAATTATGGCAATATGTGATGATAATTTTTAACCAACGGAGTACCTTCATAGTAAATAAAGGAATCAAAAATTTAGAAAAGCACTGCCGTGAAGTCAGGAGCTTTTGAGCGCTCGTACATCCACCATGTAGGTAGATTCGTATTTTCCAGTTTTAGAAATCGATTGAAGGAATTTTCGACAGCTGTCAAAAAAATTCTGAAACTTAGGCGAAACTCCAGACGTCATGTCAGTACTTCAGCTGACCAATTTTTTTTCGATGATTCGCTAGAATTTTCTACGGTATCTATGGTCTTGGTGATGCGATCTGGACAAAATTTCGCACGTAGTTTAGATACATTATTCCCCAGCTAGCTGCAAAATTCCATTTCAATCCAATCAGTAGTTTCTAAACTATCAGGAAAAAAATATTTTGAACGGACATATTTGCGAAATCCCTTGTCTAACTTTGCTCATTGATTAACGTGACCGCGATATTCGCGATCCAAACCCACCCTGAAAATTTCAAGTTTCTAGGCCTTTCTGTTCAAAAGTTACAATTTTCTTTGGTTTCTATGGTTCTGGTCATGCGATCTAGACAAAATATTGCTTTAATATATCATTCTCGAATAAAATACAAAATTTCATCTCGATCGAATGCGTAGTTTCGAAATTATCGAGAAAACAAAATTTCAAAAGATAGAAAATGTCGAGATGACATTAAGAATCAGTCAAGATATTTTTTTCAAGGATTTTTTTCTGATTTCTTCAAGACTCAAGTTTTTCGTTTCATCTATAGGATATGATTACAAAATTTCGTCTCGATCGAATGCGTAGTTTCGAAATTATCGAAAAAACAAAATTTCAAACGACCGTATTCACGGAACCCCTAGTATAATTCTGCTCATTTATGAACGTGAACGCGACATCTCAGATCCACACCTATCCTGAAAATTTCAAGTCCCTAGGCCTTTCCGTTCGAAAGTTATGATTTTCTTTGA
Organism: Aphidecta obliterata; assembly: GCA_963966015.1. Lineage (NCBI taxonomy): Eukaryota > Metazoa > Arthropoda > Insecta > Coleoptera > Coccinellidae > Aphidecta > Aphidecta obliterata. Next base: position 12,288,136 of record OZ014435.1, on the reverse strand, counting down.
TTTCTATGGTTCTGGTCATGTGATCTGGAGAATGTAGCTTGAATATATCATTCTCCATTAGTATACAAAATTTCGTCAATATCGAATCTGTATTTTCGAAATTATCAAGAAAACTAAATTTCAAACGACCATATTTACGGAACACCTAGTATAATTTTGCTCATAGATGAACGTGATCACAACATTCGAGATCCACACATGTCCTGAAATTTTCAAGTCCCTAGGCGTTTCCGTTCAAAAGTTACAATTTTCTATTTTCTTCCTGGTGGAATGCTGCTTATTAACGAACTCAACTGCGTCATTTGGGAACTGAACCCGGAATAAAAATTTCAAGTCTTTAGGTTGTTCCGTTCGAGAGTTATCGTGCTTTCGGCCGGACGGACGGACTTGAATTTTCCGACGGATTCAACATCAGTGAGTCGATTAAGATCATTTTCGGCTCAAAATTTGAAAAAAACAGACATTTTGACAAAATGATATAGGTAGAGCGCTCGTGTAAGTAGAACGAGCCCTCAAAGACCCTCTCAGTCAAAGAGCAACAAGTTTTGTGTTTTAAATTCAAATAATGAGGGGGACCAAAGAGATTATGTTTCAAAATTAGAATCCCCCTCGAATACTACTATTTCTGATTAATATTTTGGAGTGGGTGGTCAATTTCGAATCGAATCAACATTCAATCATTTTATCTGATCTTGCCTTTTTCTTTTCAATATTTGTTTTTAAGGGTGCCTTATAAAAGTCTTTCGATAGTGAATTTGAAGAGGAAGAATAAATTTGGTTTTCGATAAAAAAAACCCTCCAAAATGAATATGTCTGCTTATTTTTTTTTACACATGCTATATTGTTCGATATTTGAAACGTTGTAATGTTCTGCGAAATGGTCTCTTGGAGCTCGTTTTCCACTGATTCATCTCATGAACCTACATCTATCTATCTAAAATACTTCTCCTCCCAAATCTCCCTTTCTGCGCGAAAACTTAAACGAATTAACATTAGGCCGATAAGTTTAATTGAGGAAACATTGTCTTCAGAAAATTTACCATTTATCATTATTTAAGAGATAATCCACCTACAAACAAAGTTTTTGAATTACTCGAAAATAGCATAACAGTTAGATTTAATTTACGTGAAATGTAAGTTTGTCTGATCTGGTATTGAGAAATTTGACATATCTATTACATTATTGAATCGCAAAAATTAGTTTCTCTGTTTCTCCACAATTCCAGATAATTCTGAGATTCCATCTCTTGAAGCGTCGATTTTATTGATTGACATTAATTGTCACTCGGACGACCAGTTCGGTTCATACAATTTTTGGTCCGTTTCATAATCTTTGGTTCGATAGTCTCGCTACAGTGTAACTTCGTGTCGAATCAAAATGGTCATAAATTACTTAATTTGTCACTAAATAACATTCCAGAAACCCAAATTGATTCGACAACGTCAAGTTGAATGCTGTGTCAGTACAGTAGAAATACGGTTTGATCAGTCTTTCAGGATCCGGGGGTGAGTTTGATGAGACTTGAAGCGAAGCAGGTGAGTTCAGCAGGTGACGGCTCTGGCGATGTATTTGAACAAGCGCGCTAAAGCTCGAATTACTTGCTCACTATTGTGACAACAAATCATTCAACATCCACCTAATCCATTCAATATGAGGGATAGGGATAAAATCGAAAGGAAAATCCAGAAAAATCTGGATTGAAATGAAAGTCACCTCTAGAAACCGGTCTGATTTTCTTATAAATATACATGCATTCTACGAGATAAACGTGGGACGGCTCACCATGCTTTCTAGGGACGTCAACTAGTTACGTTCAGGAAGTCATAATGATATCGTTAAATTCATATTATTAAAGTTCTATCGATTACATCTTATCGATTCGAAATTCGAAATATTTTTTTTATTCAATTGCGGGCCAAATATATGCCGCCCATATGAATGAAAGTTTTGGTCAGTCAATTTTGAAAAGAGTACATTAGCTAGATTCTTTTTCCCAAACGAAAACTTTTTCAATCAAGTTCTTTGAAATTTCGTTCAGCAGCTTAAATTTTTTTTATGATCTTCTTATAATACTTTAATCTTCATATCGCAGAAAATGAGGTGATCAGTATAATATAATTTTATCTGGGAAATCTGTGACATTATTCATAAAATAATTATGAAACCAATTGAAAGATGAAATATCAATATGGGAAAACTGTTTTCATACTGAAAATTTAAGTTAATTGGTGGAAAAACACTTACGAAACTGTTCAATGAACATGATCAAAGATACTACCTGCTTAATACCAATTGGTTTTTTTCCAAATATTGTAAAATAAATTATTTTCAACATAAATCTATTCTTCATGAATTCAACAAAACCAGGAACGGAAGGTGTGATAACTTCATAATAGTCTACAATTCTACAACAACAGAACCTAAATGGTTTAAGATGAACAACAGGTAATGCAATTTCAAAATTGGATTTTGACAAAACAATCCATTATAATATTTTAAGTACGTCCCTTATCCTTTGAAATTTTCAAGAGGTAGAAAACACATTAAACACCGATTTTGGGAACTTCCCTCAACGTAATTCAAGAAATTCATGAATGGAAATAGTAGGAACTCTAGGTTTTTCCAAAAGGTTGTTCATTCACAAAAACTACACTAAAGGGTATAATATATCTATGTTTTTTTTTTGGGTTCACTGCAGACACCACATTGGGCGGTATTTTTTCGGAAAAGCTCTTTTCATGCACCGACAAATTCTTGGTAAAAACATTCCATGAAACTAAATTCTACACCGAATTGTGATATTGCATTCTTCTCAGGATAATAGTTCGGTTACTTTAATGTGATGAATTAATAGCAAGATTTCTAGGAAAAGATGGACTCAAAAAGAGAAAAATTATTTTTATGATTTTATCGGTTCAGACAAAACCAACAAATATTTCCATTGATATAGATAGATATCGAAAATATGTACGATACTATAATTTTCAACACAAATCATGATCTATTATAATACAGACATCGGTGCCAAGCAGAAATTTTCAATAATCCTTGCCATTTAATAAGCTGATCAAAAGGAGAAAAATTATTTTTATGATTTTATCGGTTCAGACAAAACCAACAAATATTTCCATCGATATAGAATCAATCAAATGTGGATGCTTTTGCTTTTCTCGAAATCTCTAAAGCTGACTAATTGCATGTAAATTTTCTCAAAAATGAGTTGGGCATTGGTTCCCTGCTCGAATTTTCCATCTACAAAGAAGGCTAAAAACCCCAATCCAAGAAAAACGTTTATTCTGGAAAAACAATCCAATATGGAATCATACGGTAAAAATTGGGTAACTTTGTGAAGTATAGAAGAAGAAACAGAATGTTTAACATCAGTGTAAAAGCCCGCATGGCGACTTCTACAATTTGTTCTGTGTTGAATCATTCATCACTTCGTTAGGCTTCCTCAATAGCACTGTTTACTATCAGCAGGAAACAAAAATCATTTTCGACAGAAAAACACTAGAGAACAAAATCGAAGGGGTTAGATTGGAAAACACCTTTTTCAGTGGCAAATCGGAAGTAAACGACTTCTTCCGAAACATCTTTTCGGTAGATTGTCCAAACAAAACGCAACAGGAAATAAAGACTTGAGTACTTTCGCAAACTCTTTCACTGGTAGATCCCAACAGGATAAGCAGCTCGAATGATTAGTCCGTATTTCGGCTTTCTGAAAAGCCGGAGCTACACTTGCTTAAGTCGCGAATATTTTGATACTTCAAAGCTGTGGATTTGGATTTCCTTTGTAATCATTTTTCATTGCTGAGAAATGATTACCACAAATGAACTCATGATGCTCCCAGAGACATAAGCGTGCAAAATTGATACAAAGTAAACTGCAAAACTCAAATGAAAGAAGAGATTATGAGTAACCAAATGGGATTAATGTTTTCGCAACAAGAAGGCATTTCGGGATCTCAGCTTGAAAATTGAGAGCTCTGAAGAAAAACTTCAAGAGCTATGAACGTATTAAGGAATGGAGGAGGGCTATACAGGGTCTTTCACGAGGAACCTCACCCATATTTATACGGGAAACTACTGAACGTATTTTCATGAAATTCAGCACTTATAAGTATTTCACGATGCTGATGAAATCTAAATATTTTCAAGGCATGAGCACCTCCGGTTTTTCCGGAAATGACGTCAACTTCCGTTTTTCAAATTAGAACACCATTTTTTTATTGCAGAAATAGATTCCTTTGAAAATTTCAAGTTATTTTGATGTAACATTTTTCAGTTTTGGTTGGAAAATTCTCTCTGAGCGGGAAAATTCGAAAAAAAAAATCGAAAATAGAGCTCCGCTGAAACAAGAATAACTTCGAGGTTTTTGGATGGAAAATTTTCATTTTTGGGATTTTTCAAGATGTAAGATTGATGTATCCACTTTAGAAATCGAAATTGCGATTCATGATACAGGGGGTGAAAAAATCGCTTTCAAAGTTAGGGATGACAAAATCGTGAAAAATCAATTTTTTCAAATTAGAACCCCATTTTTTTATGGCAGATATTGAATCTACGTTAAAAAATAATGTGAGTGTATGCATCACACCCTTGCCCTAAAATGGATATTTTCTGAGTTATTCACAAAAAACTGTTTTTCGTCTTGAATTTTCAGCTATTTCTTTTCCCTTCACGCCAAAAAGATGAAATTTTCAGGAACTGTTATTTGAACCATGCTGTAGATTTTTCACCCCTTCTTGAAACCGACTTCAAGTTACTATTAGGAGAACCATGGCAAACTCTCGCAGTTATAACTAGAGAAGATGCTCAAAGTTTTGACCGTTAATTTCTAGACATTTATTTATACGTCTCAGGAATGCATCGTGCGTTGCTCTTCTTATTTCATCGGGAGGAAGAGATCTGCAAAAGTGTTTAAAAACCAAATTGAGTTTCAAAACTATGAATCTAAAAATCTTCCTGAAAATTTCATCTTTTTGGCGTGAAGGGAAAAGAAATAGCTGAAAATTCAAGACGAAAAACAGTTTTTTGTGAATAACTCAGAAAATATCCATTTTAGGGCAAGGGTGTGATGCATACACTCACATTATTTTTTAACGTAGATTCAATATCTGCCATAAAAAAATGGGGTTCTAATTTGAAAAAATTGATTTTTCACGATTTTGTCATCCCTAACTTTGAAAGCAATTTTTTCACCCCCTGTATCATGAATCGCGATTTCGATTTCTAAAGTGGATACATCAATCTTACATCTTGAAAAATCCCAAAAATGAAAATTTTCCATTCAAAAACCTCGAAGTTATTCTTGTTTCAGCGGAGCTCTATTTTCGATTTTTTTTTCGAATTTTCCCGCTCAGAGAGAATTTTCCAACCAAAACTGAAAAAATGTTACATCAAAATAACTTGAAATTTTCTGAGGAATCTATTTCTGCAATAAAAAAATGGTGTTCTAACTTGAAAAACGGAAGTTGACGTCATTTCCGGAAAAACCGGAGGTGCTCATGCCTTGAAAATATTTTAGATTTCATCAGCATCGTGAAATACTTATAAGTGCTGAATTTCATGAAAATACGTTCAGTAGTTTCCCGTATAAATATGGGTGAGGTTCCTCGTGAAAGACCCTGTATAGATCATAACAATGCATATTCGATGAGATCATTGGATCTAACACTCATAAAAAAAAATCATTCAGAAAAAGATGTTACTTGCTGATGAAAAAGACAAGGTTGCACAGCTTGATCAGCAGGTTCTTCACAAAAAGTGGTTGTTTCATGGCTTTTCATTCAGTGTAGGTTCCCTCATTCTCAATTATCTGATTCTTTGCTGTTTAAGTTTGGTGTTCCCCAAGGCCCAAGCATCTAACCTAGAGTAATAATTTGGTTTGAGCTATATAAAGCTGACATCTTCCGTCGTGTTAAGCATTTTGTCATTCTTCAATTGTCCGATGATTAACTCATTTCAATTTTCAATTTCGTATAATAAGTTCATCTCTTCTTGCCTGCCCGTCCAATGGGTCAGTCTTGAAACCATCATAGAATTTTCCTCATGGAGATTTCTTCGATAAAATTTCTGAATGATTCGAAGATTAAATGATGCACACCGCCTCCTCGTCAGAAAGTCACCTGAAATGAAAGCAAAAATTTCAGCGCGCCACTTGTTGAGTAAATATTCAACTTGATTCATTTGTTCCTCAATTTAGAATATTTCACTTAGTCCATAATTGAGCAATTTATAAATCACTTCTTGAATGCTTTCTAATTAACGTATTCTTCCTCGACACCGAAAGTCGATATCATTGACGGACATGAGCAATGGAATTTCTAATATTCCAGACATGTGATTTCAAAAGTGTTCTGGGAATTGTGATGTTGGAAATTTGAGAAAATAGGATAGATAACTATGATAAAAGTTCGCTGATTCGAAATTCTCTCCGTCGACATTCAAAGCGTTGAAATATGTTAGGTATTCCTGATTTAACATGGCTTTATATCGGAGAGATCTGCAGTCATTTTCGCTATGAATTGATCAATGAAAAATTGGTGGATGAAGCTCTTCTACTGATGTCAAATTAATTTTCGTAGGTTTTCTGAGGCACTAGTAGTGGTATGGTTATGCACTTAAGACCAAATGATCGCATGGCAGAAGGAATACTTCGAGACCAAACAATCAACTCCAATTATATTTTAGATCGGGCTAGTGGTTAGTGGTCTACCTCAAGGATCGTTACTTGGTTCTTTACCATTCTTTAACTTCTTCTCAGACCTCCCTCTTGCTATTTTTTATTAGTTTTACACTCATACTGAGAAGTTGTGAGTGGTGTAATTTTGCTCTTCGAGAGCAATAGAAAAAGATGCGAAGTTTTTTTTCGAAAATGAAATCAGCACTTCACTTTATCCTCCAAGAAATTTTCTGCTTTCTCCCCGTTTTTCCACTTCTTCACTCTCTTGAGAAGATAATGGTCTTTTTTAGCGAGAAAATCCTTTCATAGGTTTTTCACATTAGCCTTGTTGGCAGCTATCAAAAAAAATATGATTGTCGATACATTTTTTTTAACTTTGTTTTTTTTCAGTCACCTGCCAAATAGTTTCGTTTTTATGGCTCCATTTATGTAGCCCAATCTTATCATCATATCTAATCATCTTATCTAATCTTATCATCTTATCACTAGAAGAATTGAAATTTTTTTTCATAAACCTCACTCGCCATATCCTTCTGAAAACTTGTGCCTCATAATGGAGTTATTCAGAAATTCAGCTTTATAGTTGTTCTACGTGAAAATCAAATTGAGTTTTTTTGATCTGGTATTGAGAAATTTGATAATAATTCTATGATTCCATCTTTTGGTTCATCAAAATAAAATGACATCATTTGTCACACTGGATAGGTTCATAAAATTTGTTCCTGAATTCGTGAATTTCGTGAAATATGCTGATTCAAAGATGGAAACTGGGTGAATACCACCGGATACGTATCCATTCGATAACTTCAAAGTATTACCGAGTATTTTCGTTCATTTCAAAGTACCTGTACCTTCTTGATAATTTCAAAACTACTGAATGGACTGGAATGAAATTTTGCACATAGATACCGTAGAAAATTCTAGGGAATTATCGAAAACAAAATTGGTCACTTAGCACTGACCTGAAGTCTGGAGTTTCGCCTAAGTTTGAAATTTTTTTTGACAGCTGTCAAAAATTTCTTCAATTGGTTTTTAGAACTGGAAAATGCGAATCTACCTACAAGGTGCATGAACGAGCGCTCAAAAGCTGACTTCCCCGCAGTACTTTTTATATTTTTTTTTGCTATTAATGCTATTCATCAGAGATATGACCCAAAATAAAAATTATATTGAATTATAATTTTTTGCCATCATAATTTATTCATTACATCTCCTTCAAACTAACTACGTTTACAATATTATTTCATGGTGCTGCAATAAATGTTAAGTGGAGTTTTCTTTTTTTTTGGATAAAACCATGACATATCAAACGTTTCCTATGGTATCCATAAAAGAGTCAACCAATATCGTTGTTTATATAATCATGGAAAATATCCAGGACGGTTATTATTCAAGAGTAGAAATACAGCTACCTAACTTGTTTTCCAGCTGAATCATGGGAGTTTATCTCCTTTCAAATTCTATACATCTTTTACGAAGATAAATCAATAGAAGATATGCTCGCAAAAGGTTTTGTTTATTGGGAATAACTACCTACTATCTCTATAATATTTTTATGGCTCTTGATAATTTTGTTAATCTGCTACCGAAAGCTTATAAATATTTATTCTGTATCATAAATAATGTCATGAGTTGAGATGCTTTCTTCAGAAACTGTATGGATAGAGCTTCAAACCATTCTCTACTTCCGATACCAGAAAGAAAGATATTTGTGTAACCAATAAATTTTTTTCACAATACAAATTTTAAATAGGAAAGCTGGAAAGCATTCGGGTTGTCATGAAGTAGTAGGAAACTTTTATTCGTATTTTCGGAAAAAATATCGTTGGCAACGTTTTTTTTTTGTTTGAAGTTCATGAAAATAATTCTCTTGCATTCAGTATTCTAATGGTCTTAGTATCTACCTACATGTACTTGGTGGTTTTGACGTAAGCCGTAATAGTTATTCACAGGAAAAATTCAGCAAAAAGTGAATTTAATCAACATAGTGAAACACAGTTCTTTACCATATTATTTATAATAACATACACAACAGTCAGAAACTATTCTGATGAACATTTTATGAAAACTATAGTGGAGATCTACGTAGAAATAACTTTATGAGACTCTAAGACTTTTTATTCGATTTTTGAATAGAAATGAATTAATGAACGTTAAGATTAATGATTTTTATGCAGATTAATACTTATATGAATATATAATTGATAACAGCTCTTCTGAACTACTACATTGACTCAACAGTCTATTATGACTATTTGACAGTCTATTTATGAGCGAAAATTACACCAACTATAATTTTTGATGAGATATATCATGTTTATTTGGTGTAATTAAAAATGGGTTAAATTAACAAACATCTCAGGTAATAATGATCTCATGATCATCCATTATGGAATAGTATAATTTCATGATTATAATATGTGTTATTGACACTCAATTTATAGTATTTTGTTATTTAGCTGGTGTGAAAAATTACATTCTGTATGCAATCACATCGAAAATTTTGTTTAAACTTTGCCATATGTGAGACTCGACCATTATCGACGTTCCTGAATAAGAAATTCGCAGGAAGGACGAACGTCCATTACTCATCCATCATCTAATGCTGTCCGCAAAAATTATGCATATAAAAGAACCACGCGCCATAACTTAAGAGGATTTATTTGTAATGACTTACTAAAGACTTGTCGACTCGACAATGCCGAAGACTAGAATATGTTGACTTTTAGCGACTAGACGCTTGCCTTCGGAGTTTTAATCCGTTTGGGTGCCGAAATGAACCCCATTAACTCAATTGAAATGGCAAATAATACTCCCCTAAAACATAAATTGGAAGTATGTATTTTGAAAAAAAAATTTTCCGGAAAAGCTGAAATTCAACTCAAAATATTGAATTTTATGTTTTTTTGTACGTCATTCTCCGGGCTGCCCTGAAGACGGTTCGAGTGACGCTCGCAAAAATAAATTTCATAGACGATGAGGCATCGATGAAATGAATTATGTGGAAATTAGGTTACACGTGAAAAAAAATTGAGTTTTCCGATATATTCAATATAATTCGGTATAATTCCATCTTTTAAGGTTGATAAAAATAAAATGACATTATTTGTCATACTGAAAATGAACACTGAAGGCTTGTTTGGGGCACAGAAACAAGCGCGCAATAGATCCAGGCTTCACGTCAATGCTGTTCAAATTGTTTTTTTTTTACTTTCATATCAAGAAAAAAATACCAATTCAATATTTATTCCTCTCGGAATATTTCCTAGAAGGTTTTTCAAAAATTTATTTGTTGAACCCTTTGAGATATTCATAGATATTTCTTTTTTCTGAATTTTTCCATCTGGGAGCTACGAATTCCAACTACCTACGTCCCAAGATAAGAATTTCGCCGAAAACACGTCATTAATGATCCATTATGATTGATTCTGTGAATTACAAGAAGGGACTAGGTACTCAAAAATTGAAGAACCAAAAACATCCACGTGCTATTTGAATCATCACCTACTTGAGACTTGTTGACTTGACAAAGTACAAAGTTGACTTCAAGCAGCTATGCTTATTTTGATTGAAGAATTGAGCCCTATATTACTTTGAATGAATTGGCACCATGATGAATATTATGAAAGAAATATTTTCTGCATGCGAATATTTAATATTTAGGGATATTTTGAATTGATTTTTTCAGCCCGAGAATCTGATTCAAGATTTCCATAAAAACATTGCTGTATTTTCAATTACAATAATTTTTTCCGGAAAATTAATTTTCGTGATTATTCTTCTATATTCCACAGTAGTTTTCTGAAAAAATTTAAATCGCAAATTTTCCTTGCTGTTAGAATAATTTCTTTGGCAGTTTTCCTTCAGGACACAAAACGACATTATGCGCATGATTGAAGGAAAACCACATTGCTTCAAAAATTCAAGGCTTGCTTTGCCGCCAATTGTATCAATAAATGAAAGCGCAGGCTTATGTAGACTACAAGATACAATCGCAACCACCAGATTTTTTTATGATTTTTAACATCTTTTTGAATACATTTTTGATGAAAAGTTTTTTTTTGATGTAGCAATTTTTTTGAAGATGAATTGAATAACAAACCTGTTGAGAAATGCCAAAGGGAAGGGTATGCAGATATCAAAATCCTGTATAACAATAAAAAGTATGAACTTTATTAAAAAAGGAACAACTTTATTAAAAATGATTATAGGTTATTATAGGTTATTTTTTTCAATTTCACATCCTTTTAGATCACAGTTTAAAAAATAAACAATAATATATACAGACTGTCCCAAGTTTCATAGCTACCACCAAAATTTTCATTAATATTCATCCTCTGATACAATTCTTCATAATAAGAGATTGAAAGCAAAATTTTCTGGCATCTAAAAAGCAATACTCAGTCTCTGTTCCTTCATAAATTTTGTGGGTGGCGGTAAAACTTGGGAAATCCGATACAACACAAAAACATACTTGGTACATGAACAATCACTAATACATGGAAATAAATTTAGTCGCACTGAATGCAGATTTGAAAATCTTTGGGTTTTTTGCACTGAGATCAATCCGAACTGAAATAGCAATCTGAATACTGTAAGCTATACGAATTGCTTTTCAGCGCCTTCGAATCACTAATGGTGCAATTATACAGAGAACTGACATAACTCAAAACCTAAGAAGTATTGAAAACAGCCAATTGGTGTCAGTATAACTCATCACAGCAACTCCACTTGTCCAGAAAAATTTAGAGATAATTTAATATCAACTTCTCCAAGTCATCCTGGTTTTGTTGACATGATGGCCAACTATTTGGTATATATTGACTTTGTGGTATGGAGTTCATGGCACTAAAAGACGTATTGCAATAAAATGGGTAATTTGGCCTGTTCATGTCCTGTGGATATGTGGGTTGAACGTTGGAAGGGTAATTAACAACATTATTTGTTCTTGGTTGGAAAAGAATCTTTTGCTCTTCCACATCTGTTCGTCCCGCAGTGGCCTTTTTTTGTTTTTTCGATTTCATCCTTCTGTTCTGGAACCAAATTTTTATTTGTCGCTCTGTAAGATGAAGGGATTGCGACAAATGAATCCTTCGTGTTCTTATTAAATAGTTATTCTTGTGGTATTCATCCTCTAACGCCATAAGCTGTTCGTTGGTGAAGGCAGTCCTGGTCCTTTTCTTCCGGTTCGTTTTTTCTGGGACATTGGAAACTGGCAATGGCTGAATCGCATTAACTGTTGAAGATAAAAAAGCAGCTTCAGTTTAGGAAAAACTAAAAATCGACAATGATAATAAAATATTTAAAAACACAAATGACACCATAAGAAAATCAATGAAAAGGTATTCAACAAAATAATATCAGAACATTTACACATAATTAATAAATTAAGAATTATGAAAATTATACACACTGTCTATACTATTCAGACAGGCGTTTTTCTTGCTGATGAAATCATTTCTAATTATAATTCCTACTTTCCAAAGAATGCATCAAATATATCAACTCACCTTCATTCAACAATTCATTGCGGATCTCAGAAACCTGGACACTGCCAATCTGAAAAAAAATAATATTTGAATTATTTATTTCTCAACTCTGTCTATATTTCACTACTTCAAAACAAACCAATACTCATTGAAAAACAATCGAAAATATTCTCACCTGCTGAGGAAACATTTGATTAAAATCAAAATTAAAATTCTGGGGTACGTTAGGAAATTCGTAAGCACTTTCATATTTGATACTCTCTAGGCCCAACATTTTGAGGATGATTTTCTCTCAAACTAAATTGATGACTGATCAAATTGACTGTCTTCGACGTTCACTGGATTCGATGTTCACTCGAGAAGTCTTGGAACTAACTGATTTGAACCTGTAGTTCCAACTTATTTTGTATCCTATTCCTACCCCTACCCTTCCATCTAAAAATTGGGAATCACTCAAGCGAATAATTATTCTTCAAAACACCCGAAGTACAGGTAAGATAATCATAAAAATATCATTAGGAATGTTGATTATTTTATGCGCATGCGTGAAAATGGACCACCTATGCGTTTTTTATTATTAAATTAGAAATTACTATATTAATAACAACTCATCACTGAAGAAAGTGATATAAATACAAAATAATATTACCTAATATAGTTCTCACAATTTTTATAAGACGAAGTATTTTATATGATCAACAAATTTCAAATAAGTTTTCAACGTGATAATTGAGAATAATAAATTGTTTTTACGGAGTGCACATGCTTCACATAATTTCGTCATTTTATTTTGTTACTTAATTCATCGCATAACTTTGTTCTAATCTGTTAATAGTTGTTTTCGTCAAAACATCTCGAGAAATAACACTCGAGTATTGAAATATTTTCACCTACTTATGGAGACAATTGTTGATGCATAGGAAATAATCGATGATATTATACCTAACTTTCTAAATTGGGTTGTGCTTCTATAAATTAATTTTTCGAAATAAAAGGATTTGTATGAAATTAATGCTTTTCTATTCTAAATCTACCCTAGCTGTGAAGAGTTTCATTGTTTATTTCTTTATTTCCTCTACTTATCTCTGTTTTTTGCATTTAATGGATATTTATATGGATTCTATCTATTTTTCGCTTTTCCAGAAGAGATGAGGAAGATTATTTTTGCTCAGGAAAAAGTAGATATTCCGAAACATTCTCTATCAATGTGAGAGCCTTATCGTGTTCTACAAAAATTGAAAAACTCAGATCTGATAATGACATTCTGCATAGTAGTTGAACTTTTGTTGTTTTGAATGTGATAACTATGAGTTTATTATAAGTTTTTTTCTTTTTGAAGGAAGCCTGAAAATGCCTACGTCGATGTTTGAAAATTATACAACCCCGAAATTTTATAATTCGTATCGAAAATTTAGGAAAAACCTCAAATTTTATGATAATGATTATATACATGATAGACGCTATGAAACTAAATATCGAATTCGAAAAGAAATTCTCGATTCAATGTTCTAAAAAGTCTAAAACTTATTTATTATTTTGATTATTCTCAGGTAGGTGGGTCCTAAATAGTAAAATATGGGGCACCGAAAAAATGTGTCATATAACATTTCAGCTTCACAGCTGTTCCAAGTGGAAAGAAAATTGACTTTTTTTGATCTGGTTTTAAGTAATTCTCGACTCAAGTTTTAAATACTTTATTATTTTTTTATTATTTCCATACTTATGGAGACAATTGATGCAAAGCAAATAATCGATGATAGGATACCTGACTTTCTGAATCGGATTGAGCTTCTATAAATTTATTTCGCGAAATAAAAGGATTTGTATGAAATTAATGCTTTTCTATTTGAAATTTACCACAGCTGTGAAGAGTTTCATTGCCTATTTCCTTATGTCCTTGTCTCCGTTTTTTTGCATTTAATGGATATTTATATGGATTATATCTACTTTTCGCCCTTTCAAAAGAGATGAAAAAGATCATTTTTGCTCAGGAAAAAGTAGATATTCTGAAACATTCTCTATCAATGTGAGAGCCTTATCACTTTCTACAAAAACTGAAAAACTCAGAACTGATAATGAAATTTTGTAGTAGTTGAATCTTTGTTGTTCTGAATGTGATAACTATGAGTTTATTATTTTTTTTTGTAGGAAGTCTGAAAATGCCCACGTCGATATTTGAAAATTATACAACCCCACCATTTCATTATTCGTATCGAGAATTTAGGAAGAATGATGATTCAAAAATTTGGAAAAAACTCAGATTTTACAATTATGATTAACAACATGATAGACGCTTTGAAACCAAATATCTAATTCGAAAGGAAATTCTAGATTGAAAGTTCAATAAGACTCATTGATTATTTCGATTATTTTCAGGTAGAAAAGTCCTAAATAGTAACATATGGGGCATCGAAAAAATGAGTTATATAACATTTCAGCTCCACAGCTGTTCCAAATGAAAAGAAAATTGACTTTTTTTGATCATGTGTCAAGTAATTCTCGATTCAAAGTTCTAAAAACTTCATTATTTTTATTATTCCCAGAATCTTCGCTCGATGAGTGCATTAAATGAAGCGAAAGTCTAGAAGAATCCAAAATACATCAAAGGAACATAATTTTATCTCATTAAAATTTTTCTTTTGTTGGCCAATTTCCTAATTGACTAAGAGGGTTATTTAGATATTCACCGGTCATTAGGCTTCTGTGATAATGTCCTTCAGAAGGACGAAAGGGTTCTGAAATTCGGGGTAGGTACCTACCTCTCTACATCTCTTATCGAGAATCTTATCTTTCCTTCGAATTTTTTTTTTCGACATCAGTTTATTTTTGTTATATTCTATTGTCAATTTTATTCTATTTTTCAACACCGTATCTCTTTTGGTATCAGAGGCTAGCTTTTTCTGGAATCTCCGCATTTGGGTTTCACAAAATTCGATTGTTGCAATTTATTTTAACCAAGCGAGTTTGTTTGAATTCATGGAATCTTGCATTTGACCTTATTCAACTTTTTTGAAAGATACGCGTCGTGAGTCCTGAAATAATTTCCACGAGGCAACTCTCGCAGAGAAAATAGTTGACTGTAGTACAATTTAAAATTCTTGGATAAATTATCAGTAATTATTGATTCTTCGATTCTCAAATTGAAACATTCAAAATCTCGAGAATAAACCATGACAAATTGAAATGCATATTTATTTCGAAAAAAAAATTTACTAGAATTCAAATTGTTTTTTTAGGAGTTGTTAGCTTACTCGAGTAGGTAAACAGTTTATGTGGTACTCGAAACCTGCATGAACGTCAATTAAATACATATTACAAGATGCTTGACTTTCATTATCTGAATCCTATTGTAAAGTATATCCTCTGTTGTCGTAAATAATTCAAATGAAAGGACTTAAGTCACTTCACTCGAGCCTTCAAACATAGCATCTATATTCAAAGAATCGAGAAATTTGCATACATACTTGAGTTTCTTAATTATATCCTAATATATATTCACACCAACCCTCAAAATTGAATGAAACGATTGTTTCCATCTTGTAAACCCTTGTGTCAATTCATTCATAGAGGTAGAAATCCAAAAATAATGGAATGAATAAATTCAACTTGAGATTCCGTTATGCTCTGAAAATTGGAATGAAAAAAAGGTAGCATAAAAGTAAAAAAATATAGAAGTTAGTATGAAAAAATCATGAAAAATACTGCCGTGAAGTCAGGAGTTTTTCCGTTTTAGAAACCAATTGATTATGCCGAATCAGCTGTTACAGAAATATAAGGATTTTCCATTCAATAGTTCGTTGGAATTTAAAATGGTTCTGTTTATGCGATCTGGAAAAAATGTAGCCCGAATATATTTTTTTCCATTAAAATACAAGATGAACGTGAACGCGAAATTCGCGATGCGAACCTATCCTTTCCCTAGGCCTTTCCGTTCGAAAGTCATGATTTTCTATGGTTTATATGGTTCTGGTCATGCTATCTAGAGAAATGTAGCTTGAATATATCATTTCCCATTAGTATACAAAACTTCGTCACGATCGAATCCGTAGTTTTGAGATGATCAAAAAAACTAAATTTCGAACGACCATATCTACTCTGAGATTGTTCAGTCAACAGAACTTCCATTTAAAAAAAAATAAAAACATTATAACAAAACAAAATAGCGCTAGACGCGAAGCTTTGTATGTATTATTCTTGTGTCGCACAGTTTAAGTACTTTTCGAGTCAACAACTCAACTTTCCCAATTTCTATTCTCAACAACAGATATTCAAAAAATAACAATTTTTCTGCAGTTTGAAGTGATGACCTCATACTGAGTTATCACACTTGAACAAAAGGGCTGAAGAAGTTTATCAGTTTTGTCCAGTGTCTGAGTGATAACGCTGGAATCATTAGATTCGGTCGGCTAGTTCACTGTTTAGATAAAATCTGTCGACAACTTTTAACTACCTTTCGTCTTTGAGTAAGCGACATTTCGAGATACCGCAAATAGAAAAATGTTGCATGTTCAATGAACGTCTTATGTTGATATATTTCACATAGTTTTTCTCCTGGTAATACTCGACGCCAGATGGCAATATTGCCTATTAGTTACTCGATAATTTCACATATGATTGCATTAGGCGCTGAGATTTTAACTACCGGAGAAGAAGAATGCTATGTATTGATTCACTCATTGTGAATTTGTGCATAGCACACTTGGCTAAAATAAAGCAAACAAAACTTCACTCCAATTACTCGAAGATGAGGCAGTATAATTTTTGAGACAATTATTAATTATAATATTATAGATTCATACTAATAATACGTCACCGTACACAATTTTTTTGTACGATTTTTTCTCGTTCGCGTCCGAACACAGTGAACGATCAATGTGATTCTTTCCCAAAGAGAAGTGCAAAAGCAGAAGAATAACATGAACTTCACCTCACTGCAGATGAAATAACATTTCTTCGGAAAATCGTTCCTCTGAATAACCATCACAGACCGATCTCGTAGTTTGAATTCAGTGACGAATAACTTTATCGATTATAAAAAGTATGTAATGTAGGAAAAACCTGCTTTCGACTCTCATATAGTATCTTGAAAAAAAAATTTCATGCTAGAATTTTTTTATTTGATACATTCTAGTATTTTTGGGGAGGGATGTCCATTCATTTATTTCAAGAAAAAGTATACAGGTAAAAAGTATTTGAAAATCAAGAAGTTCATTCCGAACATATAATTACTTAATTCACTCTGAAAGATGAGGAATTAGTAAAGATGAATCCCACTAATTAACTTTATACTTAGATAATGACAAAATAAATTCCCACTGATGCCTTCATTCATTACTTGATAGAGTTAGTTCTTAAAATATTATTACGATATATCACCATCAGACAGGTGTTTTGAAAATTACCTTAGAGTAGATACATAAATACGCTCCCTGTGTAGAAAAAAAATTTTTTTTTTTCGAGAAAATGAAAAAGAAATTGAGAAGCACTGCCGTGAAGTCAGGAGCTTTTGAGTGCTCATTCATCCACCTTGTGAGTAGATTTGCATTTTCCAGTTTTAGAAACCAATTGAAGAAAGTTTTGACAGCTGTCAAAAAAATGACAGCTGCTCTTTGTCAATTATGCCGAATTAGCTGTTGAAGAAATATAAGGATTTTTTATTCAATAATTCGTAGGAATTAAAAACGGTTCTGGTTAAACTAATACGAAACTCCAGATTTCACGTCTGTGCTTTAGGTGACCAATTTTTTTTTCGACAATTCGCTAGAATTTTTTACGCTTTCTATGTTTTTGGTAATGCGATCTGGACGCACGTAGTTGGAATACATTATTCTTCATCCATGTGCAAAATTTCATAATAATCCAATCAGTAGTTTGGAAATTATCACGATAAAAATATTTTGAACGGCCATATTCACGGAACCCCTAGTCTAATTTTGCTTATTGATAAACGTGACCGCGATATTTGAGCTCCTGAAAATTTCTAGTTCTTTCCGTTCGAATGATATAATTCTCTATGATTTTTATGGTTCTGGTCATGATATCTTGACATGTCGCTTGAACACGTCATTTTCCATCAAATTGCAAAATTTCATCTCGATCGAATAATTAGTTTCAAAGCAACCAGGACAACAAAATTTTTCAAGTTCAAGGTCGTTCCGAAAGTTATCGTGCTTTCGGCTGGCCGGACGGACAGAATTGAATTTCTTGACGGATTCGTCATCAGTGAGTCGAACATTGTCGAATAGGACCATTTTCGGCACGAAGTTCGAAATATGCAGGCATCGGGACGAAATGATAAAGACGGACTCTCAAAAAATTTGAATATCGAATTTATCGGAACAATGAAAGAGAAAGGTGTATAATAATATATACTTTTTAGATGAAGATATTTTCAAATTTCTAATAGATTATGGAGGTACTGTATGAATTTCATGAAAACTCATAACCAATCTCAAACTAACCTTAAAGATAGGTTTCCAGTAGAAAACAAATTTGGGCTCCAAATCTTTTTTTGAAAACGATTATACCCCATCGACTTCTTCCTGATGTCTCTCATAACATTCAACTCTATAATATTTCATCCGCAATACAAAAATTGAGTTGTGAACAAGTTAATTTATTATTGAAATGTTATAACTTCAATTCGGAATTAAATGTTGATGATAACGTCATTATTGTTAGGTATCCAATTAACGTTATTTTACATGCATTATATAATTGTGACAATTTATACCTATCATTGTTTCACATGATTGTATTGATATCTTCAATTTGAATTCTTTTATATCCATATAGAGTAGGAAAATTATTGATAAATGATTGATCTTGTTTCGATATCGAATAAATAATATAAATTTTACATAACAGATCTTATTTCAACGACTTGAAATTATGTTTCATTTATATTCATCGAGGATACTTATAACATTTGACAATTTATAACCGCAAATTTAGAAAGAAGTGATGCTCAATGACCTCATAACTATTTCATTTATTATTTATAAAGTTATGCCACCTATTTCTTTTCAGTTTCTTATAATTTTGTTTTCAGTTTTATAAGAAATATGAATCTAATGATATCTTGAAGAGTCACGAAGAGAGAAATTTTATTTACAACCTATGGCCAAACGAAACAATTTCGTTGATTATTCAATTTTCCTTGCACACGACTTCAAACATTTCTGTTAATAATGAATCTAAAGAAACAAAAATTATAATCAGAAATGAGAATTCGCCATTCTTGGAAATATAGCTAATCTTCATTGTCAATAGACATAAATTGAATAACAAAATCCTCATAGAAAATAATATAAAACTAGTACCACCCAATAGTTCATCCCTCAAGAAGAAGAAGAAAAATTTAATAATTTTCGAGTCGAAGTGGTGGGGGGGTTTGGATAAATAAAGTTACCCCTGCAGTGGAACTGTAGTTAAGGGAGGTTTTCCGATAGTGTTGAATAAAATATATTTATTCAAACTCATCCGAGTAACCTTTTTTGTTATTATTTCAATCTTTTCGCAATTGTCAGTGTTAATTAATCAAACAAAATGGGACAAAACAGTGAGATTTTAGATCTTGAGTGGGCTTTAGGGGATGGACCATTTTCCCTACAGGTGAGTTTTTATTACTTTTTAGAGCAGCAAATGTTGAAGTGAAATCTCGTCGTTGTTTCGATATTTGTAACTATATTCGAATCACTTATATGAACTTGACGTCACACAAAACAAATCTAATAGAATATCATTTGGAATTCAATTCTTTATTGATTCAACAATTCGGATTGATGGAAATTGTTCTTATAATTTCGAAGACATCGAATATTTGTGATTGAGTGTTTAATTTCACCATATAAAAATTTTGCTCATCGATTCCATCAATTGAATTATATAATTTTTTTGAAACCTTTTCGATATAGTGAATTTCATAATCTAAAAGTTGAATTTTTTTTCAGGGAGACAACTGGCCAAATATTTCTGCATATTATGTGGAGCAGCCTGTTTCTAATATCGATTTTCAACCAAATGGTAAGCGGACAACTAATTGTTGATTACTGTATTGTTTGTTATATAGATATTTTTATTTAATTAATTTTTTTTTGCAGTTTCAGTACCTGAGCAAAAAAAACCAAAAAGGGTCAGAACCATCTTCACCCCTTATCAACTCGCCGGTTTGGAGAAGGAATTCCGGATGAGAAAATATTTGGATAGAATCAGACGATCCCAAATGGCTTACAATTTGGGTCTTACCGATCGACAAATAAAAGTGTGGTTTCAAAACCGCCGTATGAAAGAGAAACGGAATGTTTCAAATCCTGAAACTGTCCCTCAGATGCCTGCAGAGCAGATGAGTATGCCTCCAATATCTGACTTTCAATACTTCCTACCCCAACAGGCTCCCCAACCAAATTATTTTCCACAAAATTACATGATACCAAAGGAATGGAATCAATCCTATTGACAGATCGAGATGAACGAGAGAATCCATTGAAATTAATGTTTCATATACCCTATTTTATGGACTAAAACAGAATTATATTTGCTACAAGAATAACATCTACGAACGAATTTATGCTCGGGAATAACATCACAAAGGCTGAGAAAAACAATAGAAATTGCTGGGGATAGTTAATTTTTATTGCTTATTTTTATTTCTCATGATATGTTATTCCCCTGCTTAGATTCGTCTACAGTAGAGGTTATCTGGTGAATATATCACTGATTTGGTCTTCCAAAATAGAGTTAATAAATCCTCATTCTGAATGTATTCCCCTATTCATATAAGAGGTCATATAATTTTGTATTTGATAAAATGAATAGGGAGCTTGTTGATATTGAAATTCATTGAAAGAAAACTCAGATGAAGTATACATTCAGGAAGTTTGATCAATAAACATTTCCATGGTTTACAGGTGATGTAGGAACATTATTGAATTCGATTCGTCGCCAAATTGAATCAATCAGTATTCACGCTCACGTGTATTAAATTTAAATATATTGTATATAGATTTATTATAATTTTTGTAATCAACGTAATTCTTACAATTATGTATTATATTATACCAGTGAAACTATTGTGATAACTCTTATAGAGGAGCTCAATTTTTCTGTGATACCATTCGGTTAATTCGAATTCGAATGAAACTGAACTATTTTGAGTTTGGTTCCTTTTAACGGTAATTATTGTTCTATACGTTTGTATTTTTAATTTCAATCCATTTCGATGGCTCTGTGACCAAAGCTTATATAATTTGTTTCGCATTTTTTTATATGCATATAATAATATATTTTGAACTATAAGAATTTTCAACTGTGCATTATTGTATGTTCAAATCAATTCCTTACTTTTTCATATTCATATTATGTATTATATTGTTAATAAATAACTGTGATGAAATCATTTTTTTTTCATTGATTGAGTGACACTCAAAATATCTCATGTGATTTTTCTATATTGTATACATTAAAAAAAAAAAATAAATTTTCTGTGAAGAAGTATGTTTTTTATTTCTTTGGAGTTTGTGCTCTACGACCGAAGATCTTGTGCTCCTATTATTTGTCAATTAATCTTGATTTCTCACAGGAAAAAATTCAAGAGAATCCGCTGATTGAGAATAACTATCAATGAACATTTCAGATTGAATCAGGGAAGTATAAGTTTCCAGGGGTTCGAAGTTTTGTGCTCTATTACTGATATTGTGATATAATAAAAATTGCGAAAAGCACTGCCGTGAAGTCAGGAGTTTTTGAGCGCTCGTACATCCACCTTGTAGGTAGATTCGCATTTTCCAGTTTTAGAAGTCAATTGAAGGAATTTTTGACAGCTGTCACAAAAATTCTGAAACTTAGGCGAAACTCCAGACTTCATGTCAGTGCTTTAGGTGACCAATTTTTTTCGATAATTCGCTAGAATTTTCTACGGTTTCTATGGTCTTGGTAATGCGATCTGTACAAAATTGGAACGTAGTTTGAATAACTTATTCCTAAGCTAGGTGCAAAGATTCATTCCAATCCGATCAATAGTTCCGAAACTATTAGGAAAAAAAATATTTTGAACGGAACGGAACCCCTAGTCTAATTTTGCTCATTGATGAACGTGACCGTGTAATTCGCGATCCAAACCCACCCTGAAAATTTCAAGTTTCTAGGCCTTTCCGTTCAAAAGTTACAATTTTCTATGGTTCTGGAAATGCGATCTGGACAAAAAATTGCTTTAATATATCATTCTCGATTAAACTACAAAATTTCATCTCGATCGAATCCGTAGTTTTGAAATTATCGAGAAAACAAAATTTCCAACGACCGTATTTACGGAACCCCTATTATAATTCTGCTCATTGATGAAGGTGAACGCGACATTTCAGATCCACACGTATCCTGAAAATTTCAAGTACCTAGTCCTTTCCGTTCGAAAGTTATGATTTTTTATGTTTTCTATGGTTCTGGTCATGTGATCTGGAGAAATGTAGCTGGAATATATCATTCTCCATTAGTATACAAAATTTCGTCAAGATCGAATCTGTAGTTTCGAAATTATCAAGAAAACTAAATTTCAAACGACCATATTTACGAAACCCCTAGTATAATTTTTCTCATAGATGAACGTGATCACGACATTCGAGATCAACACCTATCCTGAAAATTTCAAGCCCCTAGGCGTTTCCGTTCAAAAGTTACAGTTTTCTATGCTTTCTATGGTTCTGGTCATGCGATCTGGACAAAATTTCGCATGTAGCTTGAACACCTCATTCTCCATTTGAGTGCAAAATTTCATCTCGATCAAATCTGTAGTTTTCGAGTAATCAGGGAAACAAAACTTTGAACGGCCATACTTACGGAACCCCTGGTGGAATTTGGCCCATTAACGAACGCAACCGAGGCATTCGGGAACTGAACCCACACTAAAAATTTCAAGTCTCTAGGTTGTTCCGTTCGAGAGTTATCGTGCTTACGGACGGACGGACAGACTCGAATTTTCCGACGGATTCGTCATCAGTGAGTCGAACATAGTCAATTGAGACCATTTTCAGCTCAAAATTCGAAAAATACAGACATCGTGACGAAATGATATAGCCCTCGTGTGAGTAGTACGAGCGCTCAACAATGAAGGATTCGTTTTATAAGAAATTCGTATAAGATATAATGAATAAGAGAAGATAACAATGAATCGAAATAAAACCCACATTATCAATACTTCAATAGAGAACAACTTCGTGTTTACACCTTAAGGGTTCAGCTATAAGATTCGAAAATCTCACAATCATTTATGAAATGTTCCTAAATTTTCGTGTAAAATACATTATTTTGTTATTGATAAAAAAGTTTTACCTTGGAAAACTTAGATTGGAGAGTAACTAGGCAAAAAGCCAGACGCCTCCATAGAATATTAACTCCTGATGAACTGGCTGATTTAGAGACGGAGATACTTGGACCGGATCAAACGTTCCAACTCTCCATACATGTACATAAGCGTCGTTTAATGTGGAAAAGGGGGGATTTACCACTTAAAAATTACACAAATTCCAAGAATGCTAGGGAGCAGAATATAAATTTTCCATTATCCTGCTGGAAAAGTGGGTCTTCTGACTCTTCTAACTGCTGAAGAACTGAAGAAAATGGGGTTCTACTTCCTCATCCACATATCACTAGGCTTATTCGGCAGTAATTTCTTCGTTGGCGCCCTCAAGGCATGATCACAACCGCAAGACGAATGATTGAAACCGAAAAAAATTTGAACTAAACAAAAACTTGCAAAACTTTACCTATGTGAGAATACGGAAAAAACTGTCTGATTATCATTATCACTCGATCCATATAAATGAAATTTCAAACAGTTGCTACTTTTATAGCTCAAACTTTCTGCCAAGTTTGGGCAAAAATCCCAATTTTTTCTTCTGTGGAGAATATAAAGGATAATTATATTATATTGTTACAATCATCACTCTAGAACTATGTCATGTATAAATAAGAATTCAGGGAAGTACTATTTCCAGTAGCAACTAACTGAGAATAAGAATCTGGAAAATAATAGATTTCAGTAATATTTGACTAAAGAGTATTACCCACAAGTTGGTAAAGTGATACTTTTCCGCAAGAGACTGCAGTCAAGCTGTTGAGTGCGGAAAAGACATTTTCCACATGAGTTAGGAACAATATTTTTTCTACTAGCATAAATAAAACACTATCACGGATAGATTTCGTCTTGATACTGACCTTAGCAAAAATTTTCGTCCTGAAATTGACGTTATCAGAAATTATTTTTTGTGCGCTCAGCTCATATGTCGAAAATTTATGATTGACGCTGCTCATTAATATTTGCGTGCGGAATAAACCCCTGCTATTCCTTTTCCGCATGCATTGTGTGCTCCTTTCGACAGTACCATAACGTCGCCCATTCTTCCGGTACTTTTCCAACAAGCTACCCAACCAAATTATCAAGACAAGATAACGAAGTACCGAATGGGTGGTACATCCGAACGAATAAGAGAATCCAAGCACCTCCTGCTTGAACCGGTTTTCACCACCCAAAATGGTTGAACAATTGGAACTGACAGAGATGCAAATCAAGGTATGGTTTCTGGAGCTGGGCAGTACCAAGTACCAGCGTCATAGCTGACGTCAACAGCCCAGGGCAAGATATGAAATTTGGTCATCCAAAAATTATTTTGTTGTCTTTTGGGGTTAGCGCGCCTGGCTCATACCATCGACCGCATCGACGACGATGCTAGGTATTACCCACCTCAAAGCAGGCTCATTACCCAGATTAAGATTTTTGTTGGACTGAAAAAATGTATGTTCAACTTCAACATAATTCCAGCAAGAATAATTTGTGAAAGGTTCTTCCCCACCTTTATCGACAAGTACTAATATAAATGGGTACCTCATAGATGCTCTCACACAATTCGGTAGATCCAGAATAATAACGGAACACTGAAATTTGTAGACTTATACTGCAATTAAATAAAATATACCTAAAACTAAATATATTTTAACTTTTGGAACAAAGAAATAAGTTAACATAATAAAGTAAAAGTATAACAGTTTAGTCAATTCCTAATTTTTATTGTTTATTTTATTCAATATGTTATGATAACTGTAAGAATTCAACTTCGATTAGTAATTGTTAAATGCGAAATAATAATGCGAATAATATTCGAAAGCTCTAGATGTCTAGAATTTTCGAATTCGACTTATCTTAATTAATGAATTTTTTTAATTTATTTCAACTTGAAATGCCGATATAATTAATACTTTTTCTTTCGATATATTCGATTATATATCAATTTTCTTCAACTACTCTCAAGTTATACATAATACGAATGTTATTTTTTGAGCGCCCGTACTACTTACACGAGGGCTAAATCATTTCGTCACGATGTCTGTATTTTTCGAATTTTGAGCCGAAAATTACTAATTAATTAAATAAAAGACTAATTACTTCGAAACTACTACTACTATCTAGTTGAAATTTTGAAATCAAATAGAAACCATAAAAAAATTATACTTTGTAATGGAAAGACCTAGGGACTTGAAATTTTCAGGATAGGTGTGGATCTCGAATGTCGCGGTCACGTTCATCAATGAGCTAAATTAGACCAGAAGTTCCGTAAATATGGCCGTTTGAAATTCAGTTTTTTCGATAATTTCAAAACTATGGATTTGATCGTGACAAAATTTTGTATTTAAATTAAGAATGATATATTCGAGCTACATTTTTTCCAGATCGCATGATCAGGACCACAGAAACCATAGAAAATCATAACTTTTGAACGAAAAGGCCTAGGGACTTGAAATTTTCAGGATAGGTGTGGATCTCGAATGTCGCGGTGACGTTCATCAATGATCAAAATTATACTAGGGGTTCCGTGAATATGGCCGTTTGAAATTCGGTTTTAATGATAATTTCAAAACAATGGATTTGATCGTGACGAAATTTTGTATTTAAATTAAGCATGATATATTCGAGCTTAATTTCTTCCAGATCGCATTATCAAAACCATAGAAACCATAGAAAGTCATAACTTTCGAACGGAAAGGCCCAGGGACTGGTACTATTTTTTTCCTGATAATTTCGAAACTACTCATTGGATTGGAATGAAATTTCGCACATAGATGAAGAATAATATTTTCAAACTAAGTGGAAAATTTGGTCCAGATCGCATTACCAAGACCGTAGATAATTCTAGCGAATTATCGAAAAAAAATAATGGTCACCTAAAGCACTGACTTGTAGTCCGGATTTTCGCCTTAGTTTGAAAATTTGTTTGACAGCTGTCAAAAATTTCCTCAATTGGTTTCCGAAACTGGAAAATGCGAATCTACCTACAAGGTGCATGTACGAGCGCTCAAAAGCTCCTGCCTTCACGGCAGTGCTTTTCGTAATTTTTTTTTAAAGCATAATCTATTCAACAAATACAATCAGCTCATTTGTATTCGTATTTTTCAATTTTTATGGAATAAATTCATTGAAATAGAACCCTACTTTGAACAATTTGTTATTTCATAAATTTTCAATTAATCATTTCACTACTATACAGGGTGTCCCAGAATGAATGGAAAACCCTGTAACACTGTATGGAAGAGCTATCGGACTCTCTGAAAAAAATACAAAAAAAATCTATCCCCACTAGAAATTTTTTTTTTTTCAAAATAATGATTTCTTTCACATCACGTCGCGTTTCTGTGTATCACGCTCACAAATTAATGAAATCAATCAGTTTCTTCATGGTGAAATATTTTTCATTGAATTACTAATATATATGCTGAAAACTGTATAAATATCTGGCGTACCTTTTCTGGAAAAAAGTATCCGAGTTCAAATTTCATCATAAAATGTGATAAATATTTCATAATGTGAAAAGTTTGATCGTTCATCGCGGAAATGAAATTTGAGAAAGCCTGTGTGGCCAATTCAAAAAAAAATATGCGCCTTTAATGTAAATTTCAAATGATACAATACATTTTCATAACTCATTTCACCATGAAGAAACTGATTGATTTGATTCATTTTTGAGCGTGTTACACAGAAACGCAACGTGATGTGCAAGAAATCATTATTTTGAAAAAAAAATATATTTATAGTGGGGATAGATTTTTTTTTTGTATTTTATTCAGAGAGTGCAGTAGCTCTTCTATACAGTGATACAGGATTATCTATTCATTCTGGGACACCCTGTATATCGTTTCAGAAATAAAAAAAATTTTTAATTTTTTTATATATATTATGATAAGTTAGCGAATGATTATGAAACTAAAATGAGATAGATATTCTTCATTTTGCGAAATGTCGTATTTTATTGAAATTATTCGGGAAAATACATGCGGTTTCCACAATTCACATTCATTCGAGACAAACGAATTCAAAGAACGATGTGCCAACTTTGTCAAAATATTGAATTATATTTTTAGACAGAAAGCATCATCCTCGAGTAGGAGAAAGAAAAAGAATTTAAAACTTGTATTGGTTTTGGTTCTTCGAAATCAAAACATTTGATGTCGTCCCATATCCAGTATCAAGTTTTTTTGTGGCCTCCTGTTGCGTTTCTTCAATATGTTGTCAACTGCACTTGCGTATTTTAATGAATAAACGCACATGTTGGTCTTATCCTTGCAGAGACTTCGAAAATTACTTCATAAGTGCTTTGTGTTCGTTTGTGTGCACTTGTTGTTTGTACCTTTTTATTGTGTTGTACCTTTTAAAATAATAATGAACGGATTCAAATATCCAAATGACAACGGGATGTATGATCCTAATGATAATAGCAATGATCCTCCTCAGGGAGATGAAATAGTAAGTAATATTTTCATTATTGAAGCATTTTCATTGTCGAAGCAGAATAAACGCCATATTGGAGGAAACAAACTGATATAAAAAAGAGATAAGAGATGTTCTATGAATAATTTGTGTAGATATGAAATTATTTGAATATCCAGTTAATGTATTCCGGAAAAATGATTCAAAGAATTTCAGCATTTATAATAAAAAGTTGAATATAAATCCGAAAGTTTTGGGTTGAGAATTTTTTTGGATGATACAGGCGAAACAGCTGAATGATTGTAGATAGTCACAATCACGACCTGGTTTGAGTTTTCTTCACCATTGAAGAAATATAATTCTTCCATTATATTTTTTTTTTCGGATCTCTGTTTATCGATTGAGGATAGAGTTACTGAGCTTATAGTTTATCGGTAAAAATCGAGGAATTTAGTGTTTGAGGTTTTCGATTGAAGCCTTTGAATTTTCTTGATCTAAAAATGTATTGTTAGTCGATATTTATTAATTTAATGATATATAATAATCGGTTTATGACTTGAGAACTCATTATGATTATATAATCCGTTTACACTATATGAAAGGTCCGAATTAGAATTATAAAATAACGAAAAAATTCTTTATTATTAAAAAAAAGTAAAACTCTCGTTGAAGCTATGATAGATTTTTCTTATAGAGTTATGTAGTTATAGTTCATAAAAAATCGATTAGTGCACATACATTTCTGAATCTCAGGAATTCCATAATTTGGGACATATGATTTCAATTTGATCTAACCTTACTCTATCTAACCTAACCTCACGTAGCCTAACTTAACTCGACCTACGTTACCGCAACCCAAGCTTAGCTAACCTCACCTAACCAAATAGTCAACCGGCAAATTTCCCGAGTTTTGATGCTTTCAAAAATCATATCTCCTGAACTAGAAGTTTCTTGGAGTTGAGACTGGCTTCAATTGATATTTCATACAACGGAAATCAAGAAATAAAGACGCCAAAATCTGCGGTATATAACCTGAGGTCGGGAATGCGAAGCCAAAATAATTCAAATAGTCCATGTTTCTGGATATAAATTAATGATTTTTTTTCTTCAGAATGGAAACCGGAACGAGGCTGAACCATCGAGAAATAATACTGATGATGATAACGATTCGGTGAGTATGTGCTTTGCTCATTCGAAATAAAAAATAATTTTTGATATTTTTATATTTTATATTCATAATTTTGTTTCATTTTTCACTTGTTTATTTTGCCTTGGATAAGGTTGCTATAAATACATTCATGATTTTAATCTACCACCACAATTACTACATGGGGGAGTATTTGTAAACTGCGGTTTGAAATGCGTATATTGAAATGACGATATGAAAGAATAATACAGAAAAATAATAGCGGTTATAATATTCGAATTGTCTGTAATGAAACTAAGCCTTCAAAAAAATAGGTTTATTTTTGTTTATGTATACCTACCTAAAAGGGGTTTTCAAAAACGATCAGACCATTTCTGAAAATCTTTTCGATCTTTCTATATTTTCATCTTATATTTATTATAAAAAGTTGTTTTTTCAGGATGATAATTTGGCACCACCACCACCACCTGCTGTAAGTAACTTTTCTGTGAAAAACGTAATCTGATGTGAAAGTTTGATAGAATCATCATTCTTAATTGTGAAACTCTATCACAGAGATAAGTGGGTTGGTGAATAAGTCACGAGAGACATATCAGTGGAAAAGTTTTCTTGAATTATTTTTGGAACTATGTATTCTGTTTGTTAAAGTTGAGGCCAAGTGTCAATATAGAACTGATGACCATTTTAATATATTGTTCGAACAAAATGAAGAAAATTAATTCAGTGGGAGGGGCGATTTTTTTTGTATGTAGCCAAAAAAGGTTTTCAAAAACGAGCAAACCAATTTTTCTACATATATATATTTTTTCATTAATGAATAACATAAATTGATGTTTTTTGTAGGATATTTTGGCACAACCCTCAGCACCACCTGAGGTAAGTGACTCCGCTGTTAAATACGTATTCTAATATGACAATTTGATGGAATCATCGTTTCAAATTGTACGCCACTCTCAACGATAAGTGGGTTGGTTTGGGAAATAAATCACGAGGGGGGCATAATTCTTTTGACGCCATATCAGTTGTAATGTAGAGTAAACAAGAGGGTGTATACCCTACAAAAATATTTCTTGAATTATTTTTCAGAATTTACAGATTATTAGAGTTAAAGAGGTATAATACCTCATTAAAATCTTATTATATTATTTTGAAAATCTTTCTCGATTTTTATATATAAATATTTCTTTTATTTATGAATTACATAATTTGATTTTTTTTTCACTAATTAACTTCACTATGAAATGAGTATTCTGATTTTACAATTTGAAAAGAAAAACATATAATCACCGTCCTAGTTGTACGCCACTGTTTCAAATATGAGTGGGTTGGTAAATAAGTCACGAAAAGCATGATTTGCTCGACGCCGTGTCAGTTTCGACGTAGGGTAGATATACATCAAATTGAATCATTTTCAAAAATATTCCCGATATTGACGTTGATCACAAGAGTGATAGAATACGTCATTTGATTCTTAATAAATTATTCCAATTCAATTCATACAAAATGAAGAAAATGAATACAGCAAGAAATTCTAGTTTCAACTCGAAGAATAGAGTCAAACGATCCTTCCTATTCTTATTTTATATTTGTGAATTACATAACCTAATGTTTTTTTTTCCAGGAGGAATTTTTAACACTATCAGCACCGCCTGCGGTAAGTGACTTTTCTGTTAAATATGTACGTACTCTGAAATGACCCTCATGGGAAGCCACTGTCTCAGAGATAAGTGGGTTGGTCAATAAGTCGAAAAAGAGATGATTCTCTTGAGGCCATATCAGTTGTATCGTGGAGTATAGACAAGAGTCTGTACATCTCAAAATTTTCGTCTTGAATTGTTTTCCTAATTATTCATTCTAAAAATTGCTCATTAAATTTTCAAACTTTCGATTTTCAGTCATAAACTGAAGTTTTCGAAATATGCAGAAGAATAAATTGGAAGAAATGATTTGTTGACAACAGTTGATTTTATTCCCCACCCGCTTTGAATCACTATAGCTATAATAAAACCTTTTTTTGTACTCAAAGTATTTCTTGATTTTCCAGGGCAAGAAGAACGCCTATGAGGGCTATATTAAGGCAAGTTCACTTCAGTAACACAAATTTAAAAAATGTATCATATATACAACTTCAAACCGACTCAACTAAATAAAAAATTTCAGATAGTTGCATCAAGCCGGAACGCTAAGGTAAGTTTCATTTCTGTTTTCAGTTTATTACTGTTTTTCGGAGATTTTCATAGAAAACGTGAAATTCATGTTTAGAACTGAGGGGATTTGACCCACAAACCGTTGTGTGGTTAATAAAGATGGTCATTTCAATGGACTTCATTTTTAAGTTATTCACTCTCGAAATCATTCATAATGAGACGAATGCAAAATTTCTTTCTGTTATAACAATGTTTTTGCCAGACTGATGAAGCTGTCCATATCCTGTTGAACCAATAATAAAAATTTGATTTTCCAGCACAAGTTCGCTCCATCATCGAACCAACCAACAAGTCATTTGGTGAGTTTGACTATTGCTGTTGTAATTGAATAATTATCTTTATATTGAGAATATTTGAAATTTTCTCGAAAACCCAGTTAAATTTGCATGCAATATCTTCATGACAGAATGTAGGTATTGGATCGATATTTATTTTTGAATCGATAACTTTCATTATCAACATCTCTGCAATTTCATAAAAACAGTTTCTCATTCTGTCCCATAATTTATTTCGAATTTTTCAGAAACGACCATGGCCAGCTGTTGAAGAGGTAAGTTCATAAAACGCACAATATATTATGGAATCTGCATTTACCATCAATAGTTCCGCATATTAGTTAAGGCTCAAAGATTTTTTTTCTTTGTATTAGGACCAACCCGAAACTTCTGGATCAGTGAGTTTTCTTCAACTATATCCTAATAAAAATTCTCAATAGTTCTGTTAACGTTTCTTCGAATTTTTTCTAGTTATTCAATCAACGTAAGGTATTTGTTATATAGATTTATTGTTATGTTCATTATTCTACTCGAAACATGTTTGTGTTTTTCAAAAGAGGCCTACTTCATGAGTTGAGTTTTTTCAAATATCAATATTGATTATGATGACTTTCCAAATATTCCTTCAGATTCGCACCTGTGCAACATAACGTAACCATATTTTTTTCATAACTCGCGTAGTATCATTATTTTTGTCATTTACTATTTTTCGTTTTCCAGAACCAACCTGGACAACCTGGACCTTCTGGAATAGTAAGTTTAGATATTCTTATTATAATATTGATTAGGTACATAATTATACATATGGAAAAAATAGTGTTAAAGAAATGACATGGAAGACGTAAAGTATATGAACAAAATATATTTTTCATAATAAAGTCTTAATTCAATACATATTCTTTTGCATCTTCAACTATCCACTTGTGTTTTATTGTTTAGCATAGAACAATTTCCTGTCTAATGAATATACAATAAAATTCATTTTTCTTTTCTTTTGTATACATCATCTCATTTGTTTTTGTATTTTTCAGGATCGAGCTGGACCCACTGGATTAGTGAGTTTTGATATAGTTTCAGAATAATTTATTCAATAATATCTAGAATTCTATATTCTCTCGAACAATAAATTTCAATTTTCTTCGTGAATTCATATCAATATTATCCTTATCGTTGACAAATTATTCAATAATTTTTATTTCATTTTTAGAATCAACCTGGACCCTCTGGAATAGTGAGTTTTGGCATGATTTTTTTTCATTGTTTCAATAATTCTTTTCCTTCGACATTTGAATGATTTCATAAACAATCTGAATTATTCGTCGTCTTATTCAGAATTTATTTTTTCTTTTCGTTACAATGTGATCTGATATATTTTGTATGTTTTAGAATCAAGCAGGACCTTCCAGATCAGTAAGTTCCTTTATTCCTAATTTGTTAAATTCGACTTAGATGAATCTTTCCGTAAGAGCATTGAATGTTTTATTTTCTAATGAAATGTTTCGACATTCTTCCCAGTTCCACTCTTTTTTTTCATTTTCAGATCCCATCTACATCTTCTGCAGTGGTAAGTTTATGCTGTAAATAATTTCGGAGTGTCCCTTCATAATTCCCTTATATATTCTATACAACAATTTTTTTATTCTAGGTTCCAGCCGTTGAACAAGAGGTGAGCAGATTATTAGGCTTATTGATTTTAACAAATCGATATTTCGGAAACGATATTTTATTATAATTATTATTTCAATGATTCGATTTAATCATTAGCATCTACTTTTGAATTAGTCTATGGAGAATTTACATTCTCTACTTTATAATTCGAAATAGTATTTTCATTATGCTCAAAAATGCGATCTAATATGTTTTTTGTTTTTCAGAATCAAGCAGGAAGTTCCCTTAACCATGATGAATGGGTAACTTTTGTATTATTCGAATTTAATTCTTACAAATTGAAGAAAATTGAATAAATTCTAGTTTCAACCTGAATAATAGAGTGTAATATTCAAAAACTATCAAATCAATTTTGAAAATCTTCTACGATCTTTCATATTTTTATTTTATATCTGTGAATTATACATAACTTAATTTTTTTTCCAGGGGGGTTTTTTGGTACCATTATCACTACCACCTGTGGTAAGTGACTTTTCTGTTAATATGTACGTACTCTGAAATTACTATTCGATAGAATCAGCTTTCCTTATGGGAAGACACTTTGTCAGGGATAATTGGGTTGGTAATTAAGTCAAAAAAGGGATGATGCTCTTGGCGCCATATCAGTTGTATCGTAGAGTATAGACAAGAGGCTGTACACCTCAAAAATTTCGTCTTGAATCATTTTCCTAATTATTCATTTCAAAAATTGCTCATTAAATTAAAAAATTCTAAGTTCTCAAAATATACATAAAAATAAATTGGGAAAAATGATTTGTTAACAATACTCTAATATATATTATACAGTTTCAACGATTTCTTTCATTTTTCAGACCCCAGCTGCATCGACAGGAGAGGTGAGTTTATACAGTAAATAATTTCTCAATTTTTTTTTGAAATTATTTGCGGATTTCGTTTTATTTTATACTATATTTTCTATCGAAAAAAAAATTCAGATTTGAGTCGCTGCACGACAAGTGGGTGGATTTTCATGCTTCTTGATTGAAGCCGATAGATATTACGGAAACTACATCTTATATCATAATAATTTAAAAAATGTAATTAATCTTTTTTTCCGAATTCGAATGATTCTATGAAGAATTCACATTCTGTATCTTCTAATTCAAAATATCCATAATCCGCTACAATGTGATATGATATTTTTTTTTTCAGAATCAAACAGGACCTGCTCGACAAGTGAGTATGTTTATACATAATGCTGCGTTCATTTCCAAAAACTTTTTTTAAAAGAGCCTTGCATGTTGGTATTTTTATTTTTGTATTTTCTAAAAAAATATTTCTATATTCTTCCATCAAATTCACCAATTTCTCTTTTTTTTTCAGTTCGCATCTGTATCAATTGTGAGTCTAAAATGCAAATAATTTTCCAGTTTGATATTGTTATTATTGTGTCCTCATATCTTATATCGGAATTTTTTTCCAGATGTCAGCAGACATGCGAGAGGTGGGTAGATTGTTAAGCTTTTTGAATATAACAAATCGATATATCAAGAGGTTTAATATCTATTTTTGATCATCCTCAATTTGTTTTGAAAATAACGATCAGATTTACAGTCATTACTCAAGAGTTATAATTTCTTCGTTTCTTATTTTGTCGACTGATTAAAGTTAGAAATCATTCAAAGATAAAGTATTTCGATCGGAAATATGTGAAGAACTCATGTAATATAATATTCAGGGCTGAAATTCATATGTATTTTATTCGTCGAAATATTTCACTAACTTGTGAATAAATTTGTGTGCTGTTTATCATATTTGTGATTTTTCAGAAATTTCGTATGGAAAGAGAGAAACTTCGTATGGAAGCTAAGAAGGTGAGTTGCTCATACCAAAGAATACTTTCCATTCAAAGAAATATATTTCGAGTTACGAATACCACCAATTTCATTTTTCCCCTTTTTCAGAAAATATTGAAGGAAGGATGGTCAGTAGAGACGGTGAGTAATTTGATCCACTGAGTTTCGTGTTGAACTCAGTGGGAACCCGTTTTTGGGACCCAAGGTTTGTATATTCATGTCGTTCGAATGAAAATTTCAAACAGATAACAGGCTCAGGTTTATAATGTCGTTTTATTCTAAGTTTAAGTATTATTCGAAATTCTCCATAGATTTCGTTTTTGTATGACAAGATATTTCTGATATAGCTGGGGTAAAAACCTTGCTATATATTTTTCAACAGCTTAACCATTTCCTTTTCTATAAGGACATTTTCGAAGATATTTTCAGAAAAAATTGGTTGTGGTCTATTTAAGCCACTAATTAAAGGACAAATTATGTATACGAATGGAAATCAGAATTTTACCCAAGGTAGATTTATATTCATAATTTCTTGAACTAATGTGTTCATATTTTTTCAGGATTATTATGGAAGACTGTTGGTGAGTAGATTTGAAATTATATTCAATTATTCGCGGGAAGCAAATTTCAAATACCGATAATAGTGATTTTTTTTGCTTTGCCGATGAATCTCTCACTCTTTTATTCAATCTCTATTTTCAACTCTAAGTATATGGATTTAATGATACAATACGTTGAAGGTCATTTTCTATAAAGGTGTACTCCTCATTCAAAATTCAATGTTTGATAACTTATTGAATACATTTTGTTTTTTGTCGAAGTGAGAATTAATTTCTCCTACACCAATCAGAGTCATAATTATTTGAAGTCTTTCAAATTTGGAATACACATATTTCGGGGTTTTGATAATTTTTCTCTCGAAAAATCATATGTTGTGATGATATTTCTACATTGATGAATCTTCAGCTCAGATTCAATCGATGCCTTATTATCCTTCTCAGTAGTTTAATTACCTCGCGTTTTGAACGAATTTCTATTGTCTTATACTTTTTCTTCTTATTTTGCAGCAGCACTGGGGACAGGTGAGTTTACGATTTTCATATTATGATGAGAAATTTCAAATCTTGTATCGAAAAAATAGGAATACTTATTCAGGTTTCCTGCTTAGTCGATCATTGTAGTCTCCATCCGAGACAGTTTGCGGGAAGCTAAATATACTTTTCTGACGTTTTCCTTGTTTCAAATGAATATTTAAGCAGTATATACGTTTGTTATAATAATAAATAATGGCTTGAAACAAGTCTGTACCCAATGAAATTGAAAAAATTATGGTCAAAAATTCAGACTGAATTTATACAAACACGAAGTCTTTGTCTATATATACAATGTGTCACTTAAAAAAGGGCCATTGCATGCTAGTTCCTCATAAATTCGGATGCACTTCTCAAATGTTTTTGGACACAAATTGAAAAAGCCATCTTGAGTTAAATTTGAACTAATGGATTTTTTTTCAGAATCCTCCTATCTATATGGAAACGGGTATGTCAAAATTTAGACATTCTGGAGTTGATAAAGTGGTGAGTGTCGTTTCTTATTTAACACATTTGTTTTCTGTTGAGACATCAGAGTACGAAGCTATCTCTCAGGAAAGGTTGAAGGCTCTTTGAAACTTTCAAGCTACTATTCTGTTAGTTTCTCTTTTGAGTCCTATGTGGTTGTCTTAATTAACCTTAACTAACCCAACTTAATTATTTTGACAGCCCTTAGGTATTAGTATTGAGTGCTTATAATATATTTTGCGTGAATTGAAACTGGTAAGCATTATTAGTTTTTCTATTTTCTTATTATACTCTCCTTGGTGGAATTAAGTAACCAATAAGAAACTTTCAAATCAATGAAATTGAATCATTTTCTCAGTTTTGCAACAGTTTTACCTAATATTTAAAAATAAGAAATCAAAACATTAAAAGCAATTCTAAAAACGTAAGATATGTATCTCAATATACATAACGACATCTTGTTGGCTATTTAGTTCCTTTAAAGGCATCATCTTATATCTTAATCGAAAATTTTAGAAATTTTATGGATTTGAAAAAGTTCTCTCAACGGTATAACTTGAAAAATAGTTCAACGAAACAAGCTAGGAGAAATGAACAAGTTCACTGATATGACATTGTGGAATATGTTAAAAGGTGAGTGATGTTTGAATTCATTATTCTGATGATATTTTTGATGGAATTCATAATAAAGCATGGAAGAAAAGAGGAGATTCAAAATTTATCATCAATACATTTGGCATAAGTTAAAGGTTGCGTAGATTCCAGTGAATTGTAGCTTTCAGAATGTGTATCCCGAGAAGATCAACACTTCGAAAATAAATACTCAATTTTTTGGAACAAGAAAAATGAATGAAGTTTTGGGGTCACAAAAGATGGTTCAGTTTTCTACGAGAATATTATTGAACTATTCTATGGATTTCATTTGAATTATGATGCGCAGTGGCAAAAATTGACTTTAGGTTATGGATATAAACTACGTCAATTTTTTTAAATGACGGAATCACTTGATGGGAAATATATGAAATCAAGACGTGGATTAGGCCTATAGGGGATACCACTTGAAAAAAAAACGCGCCTAGTACTCTACCTCTAGGGTGGTGTGGAAAGGAGTACGTTTTGATGAAGAACTCATAATCACTGTGCATCGTGGACCTTCAATCACTGACTTCTCATGCCATCTTCTGAAAGCTACAATTCATAGGAATTAAAGAAATTGCGTCTAACGTTTTCCTTGCATCAAGATGTGTTTGTGTTTCATCACTCCTCATTTGATATTTATGTATATCATTATCATACTGTTTGAAAGTGGCATCTAAAAAAAATTATGTTTTGATATATTCGTTCATCCACATTTCTGTATTAAAAGATTCATAAATTTAAGTTTCTGATATATTTGATAAAAAA
This sequence comes from Aphidecta obliterata, assembly GCA_963966015.1. NCBI lineage: Eukaryota > Metazoa > Arthropoda > Insecta > Coleoptera > Coccinellidae > Aphidecta > Aphidecta obliterata. Next base: position 12,250,154 of record OZ014435.1, on the reverse strand, counting down.
ACTATTTCATTCTCAAAGGCATGCATAAGTAGGTATTATGTTCTCATTAAGTTTCAATAATTTTTTTTAGGATAATATTCACGCAATGGAACAAATGGAGCTAAAAATTTGTGCGAGTTCGAGATAAATGTATTAAATATTCCATTTCCAAAGTCTTATATTTTCGATTGAAATTATAGTTTTAGGTTTCTTATTTGTCTTGATATATTATGTACATATTAGGAAATCTTTATTATATCAATATATTTTTCGACTGACTGATATAAAAAATATGTTATGAACCATAAAACTGATCATTATTTCTAACCCCTTTCACCCAAACTCGAATGTTTTCGACAAAAATCGAAAAAGAAATTTCTAATAATCTCGTTTCCGAAAGAGACTCAAAGGTATCGAATAATTCATCCTAACCCCATTATCTGTATCCAGGAAATTTATTATTGTTACTCATTAATAGCTATGAAAATACAAAAAAACTCCAAGAATTTTGAACGAAGCACATACAATATAGATAATTATAAGAAATGGAGCGTTGCTTTGCTCACAAAACACGCACAATAGTTGATATCATTTGCAATACAATAAAAGTATGCGCAAACGACCCATGTTATTAGTTTCAATAATTTTTAGGAAAACATTTCTCAGTGAGACCCCTCGGAACCTCGAATCAAAAATATAATAAACTCGGTATAAAAAGGATCAATTTATAACCATTTCGTCCATTATTAATCAGGCTGATTAACATTGAAATATGTCAATAGAACAAATTGAAACTTGTTTTTCATCTGTAATGATTCGTTTTGTTTCAGATAATAGCAGAACAGGGAGAGAGAGCAAATAGAATAAAGCGGATTACTATGCAAATAGTGGTATGTATGAAATATCCATCAGTTCATCGATTATGATGAAAATTCAATTACTTTAATTAATTTTTTGTGATTCTTTCATATCCTTCTCAAGTGCATAAATTTTTTCGTCGTTTCAGAACAATCCGAGGATTAGAGGAATTATACCCGTGCTCTTGTCGCCACTGATAGATCTAGGGGTGAGTATGGCCTTCTCACAAAAAACTTCTCAGAAAAATAATAAATTGATATCGGCCCAAACTCATATGACTTATTCGTTGCAGTTTTTCAATTTAGTTTTCCCAGAGGCTGAAGGTCCCACATATTTTTACCTTTGGCCAAATAACCCAATTAGAACTCGACAAAACTCGCAGGTTGTACGCAGAGAGTTCAATCCAAGTGATGAAGAATTGATGGAGGTGAATACTTATAAATCCTTTAATGTAACTCCAGAAGATGTTGTTGTAAAAGAAAAATAGCATACATATTGAACAGTGCTAACAGAACCGATGTCAATGAATAATGTACTTCTTCAATTTCAGATTGGACACGCTGAACACTTACCGAAAGAAGTAGTGAGTTATGTTTTCATGTATTAATTTACTTCGAAGATGATAATAGATTTCGAAGGATAAAATGGACCAAGGAAAAGATAATTAATGAATATAATATTTTTATTTTAGGAAATTTTGGGGCAGTTGATCACACCGTTGGTAAGTAAAATAAATCGTATATTTTATTGTTTATCAATATCAGTTCCTTTTATTCAAAAAGAATCCTATCTAATTTTCCAATATTTCCTATGAGTAACTGGTTGGTTGATCAAGGGAGAATGAAATTTCATCCTTAGATTGCCCTGGATGTTCACTAGAAGACTTCAATTTATGAATAGCAGCATGAACTAGAATAGAATTGATGCTCGTTTAATTTTTTACTATTATAAATAACTAATTTGTGAATGTTTCATTTCAGGATTTCTCTGAAGAATCCTATATAAACGGACTAGGCGGAATACCATTGGTGAGATAATTCATTCAATATGATCCATAAGATTCCTCAATTCACTTTCGGAATATCCTCACTGTTCCTTCATCTCAGAACCTGCGATCTCCTTCTGAATTGGATTGGGATATCTCGTTTTGAGCAATAAGTCTTTTATCTCTGATATTAATGATGACCTAATTTCGATAAAAATAACAAATTGCATTAATCGGTCAATTTTATTTTAGAATATATCACCTGGAACTGACATGGTGGTTGACCCAGCTGCCGATGTGAGCAAAATTTGTTGAATATAATAAATAGCTAGGAAAAATGTCTTATTTAGATATGCAGATCACTATTCTATTCTAGTCAATTTCTATTGTTAATAAGACACTGTTTTCAGTTCGTATCTCCGTCAGAAATGCGGAAGAAAAATCCAATGTTAAGTGATATGTTGGGCCTCAAAGTAAGTTTTGCACTTAGTTTATACATATTTTGTAACTCAATTCCAACTACCACTTTTCAGAAACCAACGCTCAAAGTGATGCTGAATAATCCGGTCTTAACAGCAATGCTAGGAGCTCCTGTAAGTAAATACTCAATTCTTTCATTATTTTTATGGCGCATTCGCCATTTAGCAGCGTTAATAATTTCATGACCTTCTTTACAGCCACTGCACATGTATCATCTAATGAAAGTGAGTACTAACTTTATCCTGAAAATATAAGTTCTTATTCTCTGAAAAAAGAAAAAACTACTTTTGATTGAATCAATAAAAAAAATTCTTCTCTCAAATTTCAGATATTAGCACAATTCTATACTGCAGGACAAAGAGCCATGGTGAGTTTAAAGTCTTTTGATAAATTTCATGTTGTGATAGAAAAGTATTGATTGTATTGTTATATGAATTGAGGAATAACCAATAGCACCTAAAACTATAAGATGCTTCATTTTCGAAAGTTTTTGTCATTTCTAATTACACTCTCGAAAAAGTTGTGTCTTGATCTTTGAATTAATGTATTAATTGAAAAATAGCTTGAATGTGAATTAGGCAGTTATTTGTTATCAAATATCTTATGTGTGTTACCTTCTACTACATTATTTTCGATGATTTGAAATATAATTCAATCTTTCATTTATTCCAGTCTGAATTGAGAATGCTTGTTTTGAACTTGGTGAGTTGTTTTCGATTTAACAAAATTGAATATAATATCTATATTGGGCACTGTAACGTTTCATCTTTATTCTCGTTTACCCTGAATTCAATTGAAAATTTTCAGGCTCACCGCATAGTTCGAAAGGTTAATTTAAGACTTGCAACGGAGTGGGCTGAAACGGTAAGAGTATTCCTATAATTTGCTGCGACAATGAATGAAACCTTTCCAATTAAAAAACAAAATTAAATCTCAACTATAGGAAAGAGCAAACTAATTTGTATGATTCAAATAATTTAATTTTTATTAATATTCCATTCATTTTTTTTTTCTTCAGGATGACCTAATGTATAGTGAAGTCGAACAGCCTAATTTGGTGAGTATTTTAAATGAATTTTTAATTTTTTTTTTTTAATCTCGAATGTGAATCACCAGAATAAACAACCATGTTCTGCTGCTACCAACATAAAGGGATAAATTTTCATCTACAGCAATTTAACAATATTATATTTCCCTACTCTCCTTTTTAGTTGTTTCGTCCTAAAAGTATTCCTACAAATTGCTGAATATTTTGTCGTCACTCATTATTATCATATACATAGTGACTCGCATAAAATTTGACATGGAGGTTTCGAAGGATAATACTGTGAATTTAATATAAAATATCGCAAAGGTTTCTTCTAAATGTTGAATGGAAGAGAATTTGAAATAATCCACAACTATTGCATATTTGAATTGTTTATTGAAGATTGAAGATGTAAGAAGGGGGCAATATCATCACCCGAAATCTTCATATTAAATTCTTCTTGAGCCAACCAGTGCTAATTTCACTATCGATACAAGCAAAAATTCACCTTCTTTTTCGATTTCAGGCCAAGAAACGCAGAGAAATATTGGAAAAAGTGAGCATTTTTTTAGATATGTGTTTGATAACCCCAAGACATTGAAAACTACGTATGATTTTTCAGGTTAGCAAAATACTGAAGAAGCAACCGCTTTTAACTGAATTATGGAACCGAATTGTGAGTTGAATGAATAATTTAATTGATTTCGATGAATAATTTGAAAGGAAATTATTATATTTATATCGTTTCGTATTTTCTTATTGTTTCGAGGAATGTTTGATCATCTGTTACAATTTCAGAATCCGACTGTGGAATTTCTTGATTTATCATTTCTATCGGTAAGTAAATAACTTCAATTACTATCAGAATTTATACTCGCTCATTAGTACCTATTTCGATAAAATGACGGGATCATTGTTGTTTTCTTTGTTTAGACTTATGATTCGAACCAGCAAATACCACGTGGTCCTGTGAATTACATGGTGTACACAGTGACAACAACTGGACCACCTGAAAGTCCTCCATCTAGTCCTGAAAATGCGGTAAGTTCCTTAAATTTCCTTTGTTGTAGAATTAACGAAAATAAAAAGGAGAATTTATATAAATCTAAATAAACTTATGTAAACGCCGGAATATTAAATGATAACAGAGATCGAACAACAATCAATAAAATTGTTGATGTCTAATATCAATTTGAAAATATTATAGTGGGTAGATCGTGGTCGATTTGGGACTTCAGCGTGGCCTCCCGATCACTGGACCTGAAACCGGGAAAGAAAATCGAAAAGTTTGCAGGTTTTCCGCCATTTTTTCTCCAGAATCTTATTGCGTATCATTTAGTTCTGAAATTTGACCAAAAGCCGTTTTTTCAAAGCTCGCATATAATTCACCTCTCAATTAAATATTCCTCGAAAACGACTATACATGCTATTCCTGTTCCGTAGTTAATTCAAATATTCACACTACTCACAGTAGTAATGAAATATTTCTTTATTTCAGGAAGAATCACAAGCAGTGGAGAGCACAGAAGGGGTAAGAGAAAAATATAGTTGATTCGAAAAAAAATTTAAACATTTTCCGAGATACTTACCCAATTCGGATTGGAATGTATTGTTATCGACTTCGATTATAAATAAATATTTTTCAACATAGAATTGAGATGCTTCGAAAGTTTGTGTACCTTTTTCCATTCATGAAACTTTTTTGATTTCAGGGTGACAATGTTGTGGTAGTACCAACAGTACGTATAACAGAAGAATAGACCGACATGAAATGAAGAATTATATTTCGTTTTTTTATAACAATACGTCCAATAGTGTGCCGTTTCAAATTTTTAATCTATTTTATCTAGGAGAATCCAACAGAGTGCTCTGAGAATATTCCGGAACAAGTAAGTGCAATTAATTTGAAATAAATATGTTTTATCTTGTTGGACGTGTTACGTTCACTCATCTCAAAGTTTTCGATAATAACTGTGAAAATTTTTATGAAATAATCTTTTCAATTTCAGGAGTCAACAGAAACTCCAGTTGGTAACAGTCTAGCTCAGGTAAGTATTGAAAATGCCATAATTTTCATGCTGAAAATAATCGGTTGTAAAATACTGTTAATGAAAATAGTTGAAAAAATTACGAAAAGCACTGCCGTGAAGGCAGGAGCTTTTGAGCGCTCGTACATGCACCTTGTAGGTAGATTCGCATTTTCCAGTTTCAGAAATCAATTGAAGGAATTTTCGACAGCTGTCAAAAAAATTCTGAAACTAAGGCGAAACTCCAGACTTCATGTCAGTGCTTCAGCAATTTTTTTTCGATAATTCGCTACAATTTTCTACGGTATCTATGGTCTTGGTGGTGCGATCTGGACGATCATGATTTTGCACGTTGTTTGAAAACATTATTACTCAGCTAGGTGCAAAATTTCATCCCAATCCGCTCAGTATTTTCGTAACTATCAGCAAAAAAATATTTTGAACGGCCATATTTACGGAGACCCCAAGTATAATTTTCATCATAGATGAACGTGATCGCGATATTTGCGATCCAAACCCACCCTGAGAATTTCAAGTTCCTAGGCCTTTCCGTTCAAAAGTTACAATTTTCTATGGTTTCTATGGTTCTAGTCATGCGATCTGGACAAAATATTGTTTTAATATATCATTCTCGATTAAAATACAAAATTTCATCTCGGTCGAATCCGCAGTTTCGAAATAATCCAGAAACCAAAATTTCAAACGACCGTATTTACGGAACCCCTGGTATAATTATGTTCATTGATAAACGTGAACGCGACATTTCAGATCCACACCTATCCTGAAAATTTCAAGTCCCTAGGCCTTTCCGTTCGAAAGTAATGATTTTCTATGGTTCTGGTCATGTGATCTGGAGAAATGTAGCTTGAATATATCATTCTCCATTAGTATACAAAATTTCGTCACGATCGAATCTGTAGTTTTGAAATTATCAAGAAAACTAAATTTCAAACGACCATATTTACGGAACCCCTAGTATAATTTTGCTCGTAGATGAACCTGATCACGACATTCGAGATCCACACCTATCCTGAAAATTTCAAGTCCCTAGGCGTTTCCGTTCAAAAGTTACAATTTTCTATGGTTTCTATGGTTCTGGTCATGCGATCTGGACAAAATTTCACATGTAGCTTGAACACCTCATTCTCCATTTGCGTGCAAAATTTCATCTCAATCAAATCTGTAGTTGACTCGAATTTTCCGACGGATTCGTCATCAGTGAGTCGAACATAGTCGATTGAGACCATTTTCGGCTCAAAATTCGAAAAATACAGACATCGTGACGAAATGATATAGCCCTCGTGTAAGTTGTACGAGCGCTCAAAAACGATTTATCAAAACATTGCTCAGAAATTTACCACAATTTTCAATTATTCCAGGAGTCGACAGAAACTACCGCTGATGACAGTCAAGCTCAAGTAAGTATCAAACTTGAACAATTTTTATCATGCTGAGGCAATGTTTACCCTATTTCTTAACTGATTCACAAACAACCCTTCACTTTTGAAGCATAATATGACGTAATAGTGAAGAATGAAATGAGTGAAAAGTGTAACAAAGAATAAAAGTATCTTTTTATGACAGAGAGGATGAACTTTGTGACTCGAAGAAAATTGAGCAATGGTCGTTATTATTTCAAAAATTCGAAAATAGCACTCAACATTTCATATATTGAATTTAAGATGCCGCCTTCAGAGACCGATGACGACATCTTAAACTGTTTTTATTTTCTTTTCAGACGTGCAAACCTTCCACATCGACTGAACATATGGTAGAACAAGTAAGCAAATATTGTAGCAGGATTAAATTCGCTTATAAGAAACACTGAGAATAATATAAATTTTCCCAGCAGGTGCAAGAGGAGAATCAACCTGAAAGGAGTAATGCAACAGTAAGTGTGCACTGGTATTGAAGATGTCCCAATAGAAACGAATTTGCCCCCTTGAAATATTCTCGACTGAAAAAAAACTGTTTGGTTCATCATTTCCATCGAAAACTTTGGAATTATTTGAATAAAAAACTTGCAACCTCTGAAAGTTTAGTAGTTGGGGATCTCAGATCTCGTAAAAATTCGAACACTATAAGAGTGAATTGCTCAGAATTTGGTAGCTGACTCTTGGTTTGGGGAATCAATTCATAAAATTCAAGAGTAAAAGTGAGGAATAAAATCAAGAAAATGCATTCCAAAAAAACTAGGCAAAATAGAATCATGAAGCTCGGAATATGTGTTAATACAAAATTTGTGAATTTTAGGAAAAATTTCACAGTTTTGATAGATCTTTTACTTTCAGCAAGAAGAAGGAGCTGCCCTTGTTGAAACAGTGAAAACTGTAAGTTATGTTATGCTCGATGTAATTGTTTATGTATGTGTACCTACTGTTCATCCGGATAGATGCAAATTTAAAAATTCACAAATTATCACTAGACGATCATATTTTTCTAAACTTTGCTATTTTATATCGTCATTTTACACCTGGATTGAGAAAAAACTCGCCAAGTTCAAACGTGAAAGATTAAATTCAAGTCACAGTAGAGTCTAGAATATTTTGTATATTTGAATTGCCTTCCAGGTAGTGGTAGGGTGACTTTTTAAACCCATGGTTGTTGGGGCAGATCGAATAGCTTGTTACCAACAATCTGAATTGAGTGACTTTTCTTTTCAGGTCTGTCGAGAGACCCAAAGATATCTGGAGCAAGTAAGTAGAGATAATAAAGAAGATATAGTTGATGACGGTATAAACTTTCAGAATGATCCAGAAACCGCAAAAATTATTGTTCTTGTAAGTATGGCAAAAAAGCACATTTATGATGATTAATTTTATGTCTTCATATTTTTTGTTTATAGATGAGAGGTCTACCCACTCCTAGTGCCGACATAATGGTAGGCATATTTTTGGATCAATTTCGAATTTTAATGACGAATTTCTTCCAGAACGATACACAAGGATATATGCGTGAAAGAATTCAAGCTGCTGTGAGTAACGCAAGTCTTCAGTCATTCAAATTAATTTTTAGCGATTCATTCTCTTAGTCGACTCACATGTTAGTTATTCAGTTGTTGTTCTACTATTTTCTAAATTGCAATATTTTTTGACATATCTTTTTCAATAATTCCAATGCTCATGACCATGGCAATTGGTTCTTTCGAAGTTTTTCCGAGACGGTAATAACTAGAACTGCAACTCTATAGTGTGGGATTTTGGTACTATCCAAAGCTACATTGTCCGAGTAGAAGTCTTTTATAGTTGACGATAATTTCGCCTTGCGTCCATACAAATACTATCGCCACGAGAGAAACTTATTTCGAAAATTTGTAGAAGGACCATTTTCGACACACCATCTTTCCAAGGATAGAAACATATGTCATACCTACTCGGTCAGTGTATGCCGTTTTAACACTTTGTTGTATTCATAGTGACACTGCTAGTATTTCTGAATCTCTTTCAGATTAATGAGGATTTTCCTCGTCCATCTCCAGCTAGATTAACGGTTGAGTATTTGTAGCACCTATTCCTATGAGTAAGTTGATCATTATGAATTTTCTCAACAGGAATTGGCAAGATACGCATCTGAAGAAATTCGTCCTCGATCACATGTTAGTATAACCAAATTGAATATGTACTTTGGATGGAGTCCATTCGAAGAACTTTAAATAATTGATCCTATGTTTTCAGGTGTCTGAAACACCACAGAGTGACGCTGCCACTACAAGTGTAAGTAATAATTATTATTTTTATCGATTATAATATTATGACGACTGCTCAAAAAAGCAACAACCTAGATCGAGGAATTGAAGCAGCGGTAAGTGTTGAATTAGTATAACGAATAATTTTCCTTCTCGATCGTATTTAAAACGGATGTGTTCGATGGGGAAAAAATACTTGTATTTTCGAAAATTTTTTATCATTTATTTCGCTGAATGAGGCGGGGCAATAGATTCTTCTGATATTTATCAAACACTTTAGACATACCTAAAGGAAGTAATTCGATACGAACGAATGAAATAGCATGTATACAGGGTGTCCGGGAAAATGTGAGAAATCTCTCGGATTCAGATAAAACATAAAAGAATAAGATGACAAGTTTCCATAATTTTTTTTCCTAGCGGTCCTCCCTACGTAGATACGGCCTCCCGAATGACGTCACTGGAAATTCATCTTACTGGAATAAATTTTAAACTACTTGATATAATTTAATGAAAATTTGATATGATGAACAGGGGATAAGTAAGGACTCCTCAAAATACTGCCCTTAAATTTGAATTAGCTTGTTTAGTTTACCAGGGGCGGACTAGGTTGAAAGTTTTAATGCTTACATTTTTGACACCCCGCATGATGAAGAGTTAAAAAAAACAAATTTGGAGACCTTGAACATTAAGCTAAAGAAAAGGTACTCCTGTTCATTGTCGATGAAATGAACCGTTTTCAGAAAACAAAATAATAAAAGAAGTAACTTTTTTATTTCTATCAAAAAGAACTATGTATTCTAATTTTTTTTGTCTGCAACAAAGTGTGATAAAAAAATTATTCAAGGAACAAAAAAAATTTAGTTTACGTTATTGAATCCGACAAAATTACAAAGATTCCCAACAATGCAGTTTTGGCCCAGAAAGGCACCTTAACAAAAATACATACATTTCATTGGATGTGATAGGAAACAAATTTTGTCGGATTCAATAACATAAAATAGAACTTTTTTGTTTCTTGAATAACTTTCGTATCACACTTTGTTGAAGACAAAAAAATTTGAATTCATGATTCTTTATAATAGAAATAAAGAAGTTACTTATTTTATTATTTTGTTTTTCGAAAACGGTTCATTTTATCGACTATGAACAAGAGTACCTTTTCTTTAGCTTAATGTTCAAGGTATTCAAATTTGTTTTTTTTTTAGTTCCTCATCATACAGGGTGTTGAAAATGTAAGCATTAAAACGTACAACCTAGTCCGCCCCTGGTAAACTAAACGAGCTAATTTGAATTTAAGGGCAGTATTTTAAGAGGTCCTTACTACTGTTCATCATATCAAATTTTCATCAAATTATATCAAGTAGTTCAAAATTTATTCCAGTAAAATGAATTTCCAGTGACGTCATTCAGGAGGCCGTATCTCCGTAGGGAGGGCCGCTAGGAAAAAAAATTATGGGAACTTGTCATCTTATTCTTTTATGTTTTATCTGAATCCGAGAGATTCCCCACATTTTCCTGTATAAATGAGGTTCTTTCAATTCTTAATTTGGTTACAGATGGCCGAGACATCTCCCAGTACCACAACGACAGTAAGTTAAAAACTAAGTTTCATTCCATTTTCGATAAATGCCGAGAATTTGAATGACTAGTTGTATAAATTAATGATTAAATTTTTTTTATTTTGAGCTAAATTAATTCATACTGTGATTTCAGATGACCCAACCAGCTCAGAGTGACCCTGCCTCTAAAAAAGTAAGTACTAAGTAATACTTGATCATACTTTCAAGTGTACGAGTAAATGTTTGAATTGAGAAATAAAAAAGTAAAATTAAAAAAAAAATATTTTCCTAATTACAGAGTGAAGATGCACCAGGTCCTAGTCGTGATAAAATTGTAAGTATAAAAGAGAAGTAGTCCATTATTGATGAATTATCTTTTCCTGCAGAGGGTGAATTATTTTTTTATTTCAGAATGATCTTAGGACCTATATTACTCAAGGAATTGAAAAAGCAGTAAGTTTTTAGTTAAAATATTCATACAAATCAGAAGGTACCTACTTTCTCGAAGAATTTTGGAATTTCCTTGTTGTAATTATCTAGAAGTAGGTGAAGAAACTTCCAAACATATTGTTCATTTTGTTTTAATAGTAAAAGAAACTCTTAATATGCCCGAAAACTTACTGTTGAGTTCTTATAAATGGCGTTACAATAGTTTGAATAGATCTTGAATTTAAACGGAGCTTGAAAGTCAATTATATTTCGAGGTACTTTTTTTGTTCCAACATCGGTCATTCACGAATTGATTAATGGAAAAGTTGAGCATTGAACAACGTGTCGAATTATTTGAAGTCTAACGAAAATAGGCTTCAAAACAAAATGCATTTCTTGCGTGAATCGTAAGCGCTATATCGCGCAATGTTGAATGCATTTTTTTTTAGTTTCCACAGACTGACATCGAAGAGCAATTATGTCGAGATGTTATTGAAAATTTTGTTTCATTAGAGAAATCATAATTTCTGTATATCACAGATTCATCATTAACGTTCAGCATTGATCCGTCTTATAGTAACATCTTTTGCAAAGAATAATATTTTCCCACAAACGAGTTCAAGATATGCCTTTGTTTTGAAGAAAGCCTGATATTAAATTACGGATGGTGTCAAATAAAATATAATTAATTATTCAGAAATATCTTAATTTTTACTGTGTTTTCAGATGGCTGAAATATCCGCAGCTGATACAGCTCCTACAACAGTAAGTAAAAGAATACTACAGTTACTATTGTAAATCCCGCAATCAAACAACAACTAAGTTAGTAGCCCAATATAGGAGAAACGATGAACTTCATGATCAAAACAAAAATAATTTGAGTTATTCGCTAGTATTGAATTATTACACTGATGTATACAGGGTGTTTCCAAATTAGACGTGAACCTTGGAGGACGTGTTAGTATGACTCATTTGCTGTCGTTCGAGCCATATTTATTGATAACAAAAAATCAACAGTTTACGAGTTATTTGAGTTCTTGTGATTTCCAAAAAAAGTATCACCTTACTTCATTTTTCTACGTTGACGTTGATAATTTTGGATCATTTTTATCAGAAAAGGATATGATATGTATGAAAAAAGCAAAACTATGCTAAAATAGATGTTGAAAAAGAATCAGTATGATTTGAAAGTTGGTATATAAAGGAAAAAATAGTCAATTTCTTATATCAATTTGCCTGCAATTTCCAAATTCCACAATTTATATATGGAAAAATTATCTGAAACTCTTTTAGGGAATGAAGAAGGAATTTGGCAAGTTTTCAGAATAATTTTTTCATACATGAATTGTGGAGTTCGAAAATTGCGAATCAAATTAATTTTCATTTTCGTCATATACCAACTTTCGAATCATACTAATTCTTTTTCAACATCTAATACAGGATAGTTTTGCTTTTTTCATACATATCATATCCTTTTCTGATGAAAATAATCCAAAATTATAATCAAATTTGGTCATCGTAGAAAAATTGACGGAAAATGAAGTGAGGTGAGAAATCTTTCAAAAATCACAAGAACTCAAATAACTCATGAACTGTTGATTTTTGGTTATCAATAAATATGGCTCAAACGACAACAAATGAGTCATACTGACACGACCTCCAAAATTCACGTCTAATTTGGAAACACCCTGTATATACGGTGTGTCAATATGAAAAGGTACCACCCTCAATATCTCGGCCCCCATGCAAAATCAGAAAAAATGCAAAAAGAGGTTAACTTTGGTTCGTAAAGGAACATTTTTTACGGTTGGTTGCAATAAATTTGTATCAACCCTGTGAGCGTGATGACGGCAATTCCTAAAATCTTTAAAGGGAAGGGGGATTGAGTAACACCTTGTTTCAAAGGTAATTCAATTGCTTTTTCAAAAATGCCATCACTTAACTTTTTTTGTTGGTACCCCGAGATGTAAAAGGATTGAAAGTTAGTATGGCATTTGTGAAAAGGCAATCGAATAACTTTTAAAACCAGTTGTCAATTAACCCCCTTTCCATTCGAGATTTTTGGGGTTGCTGTCTTTTTTTCTGATTTTGGATGAGGGCCGAGAAATTAAAGGTGGTACCTTTCCCGTGTAAATCTTTTCGTCTTATATTTTAAAAAAGAGGAATAAAATTCTCAGTCGATTGGCCGTAACGAAAATGAAGGTTTAAGGTTCTCTTCTGGATAAAGTGTACTGAAGTCTTTATCCGTTTTATTAGTTGCTTGTATTACTTTATTCAAGTTTCAGATGAATCAATTGTTGTTTTATTTCAGCGATATTGATCGTTCCTCATTAACTTGATATTTATCATCCAAATTCCTAACCATGAATTCCATATCTTTTTAGCAACCCCAAGAATCAAGCATCGCAGGATGCAGACCCCCAACAGTGAGGACGGGTAACATTTCATTGAACTCGACTCTTAATTCATGAAATTTTCAGCAAACTTCTGGACCCGACGTTGCTAGTAGATGCAGTCCCTCAACAGTAAGTATTGGTCATTTAAATCAATTCAAAAAGCATGACTTAATTTATTTTAGATGACAGTGAATAATCTAGTTCCAAGACTGCAACAAGTATGTATAAAATTCTTCTTCTCCTTATCTTACTACTACTTGATTTAAATTCAAAAACAATACTAGGGTGTTTATCGCAATACAAGACGACAATTATATACCTGTCAGGAAAATTACATCGACGTATAGGATATTCAATGCACAAGGAAGAGAGCCTGACCGTCCAGTCGAACAGTGCAAGAATGGAAATAAATAATGAATAATCCATTATTGTACTAAAACTAACTAGCACTTTCTCTCTCTTACACGTCGGCGGAGTGGGAGCATGCTGGCCTGTCCCATGATTTAATACATATGATGGAAGAGAGATGGAGATGAATATCCTACCTATGTTCGAAATCATTCGTAATAAGAAAATTTTGGAAAGCACTGACGCGAAGTCAGTAGCTTTTGCGCGTTTGTTGAAATTAATCGCTCAATATTAAAAAAAATACAGACACTTGGTCAAAATGATAATGCTCTTGTTAAGCGCAGAAAGGATCTTCGGCACACCCCCTATATAATTCGTTTTTATTATAATAAACATCTCATTGAAATGTCGGTTTCTTGTTTGCCAATAGGTATGTAAGTAAGTAAACGGTTCTCTAATAAGTTTTATTTTCGGAAGTACCACCAGTACCAATTGGAAACGTCTTAGACAGTACCTAAAGATTCAATCAGCAAGTACATATATTTGACGATTGCACTTGTAATTCGAATTTCATTTCAGCAACCGACGATACCTCTTCGACCAATGGGAATACAATTTCCGGTGAGTTGATTATTTTTCTTGTATGTTATAGGATAGGTCTTAACTGCGTACGCCATCGAATATTCGAATGATAATAACGAGAAACATCATTTCATTGATAACCTCGAGAACCTTAGAGAAGAAGTGTAATAAGCAATTCCATTCAGACATCATGGATAGAGATCGGTCAGAATCTTCAATCTGAATTGCCAATAATTCCCCTTGCTAATAATACGGTCGTATAGATCATAAAGTGGACAATAAATTAATCACAATAAAAATATACTCGAAAAATTTCAAGAAATGGTGCGTCCCTCAGTATCAACAAAACAACCCAGTTAAGACCTAACCTTTATTTCAGCGTTGCACAATTTAACCCATTTTGTTTTAGACCCCTCAAAGGCACCCCGTAAATTTTCAAGTTTGGGTTAGTATGAGCACCTTCGTACTTAAATTTCTGAAGAACTTTTCTTTTGATTAGAACATCTTTTTTTTTTAATTGGATATAATATTGCAATCTACTTTCAGCTGCCCAGAAGCCAAAGTCTAAGTCATCTAGGAATGTCACTAGGGGTAAGTGTGAGCCTCTATAATTTTCCTCTTCCATCATCTCCGCCATTCATCTTCAGCTCGGTTGTCGTTAAGATAATTCAACAAGTTAAGGGAGTGAAGAATACCTCCAGTCGCTTTTTCATTTGGTGATTCGTGAAGTTTATATCTGCAAATAAGTTCAACCGATTTTAATCGAGAAAATTTTATCTCAGATTATCATGCTCAAAAGTTAGACGATCTAATTAGACGAAGATTGAATTAATTCAGCTCATTGTTAGTCTTAGAAAGTGTATGTAACGAATTGAAAGTTAGTTCGATTCCTATGCCTGAATATTGCTCCGCTAGCCTGAATCAATTAAATTTCACCCCCAGAATTTGATATTAATTCTTTTTTCAGCGGCGACCAAGACCTATACTACCTCCAAAACCTCTTATACCTGTGAGTATAAAATTGTTTTATAGAATTCAGTATCCGAAGTATTTATTCCTTATCAAAAACAACCTTTGAGAGTCCTTCAGATGTAATAAAATGATAAGCTATTTTAGGATAGGTGGAAAAACCTAATATTGTAAAATATTTCTTTTTTTCATTTGCTCATAATGCTGTCCAGTTGTAAATTAGAAAGTGAGATTTTTACCAACATATGTTTGTTCGTGATTCATGAAAAGTTTACATCAAAACAACGATATTTTTCGAAATCGAAGCAAAAGTCTGCAATTAAATAATTCATCACTTTTCATTCAACGAATAACGATAAAAATATGGCGACAAGATTATTCCTGTGACCGGAGAAAGAAACTTTTGGAGAAAAGACTAGAAATATTTTTCACTTCAACCAAGATATATTCCAGTTTGATGTTCATTCAATTTAATATAACTACCTACCATTTATATTTTATTCATTATTATGCAAATAAAGCAGCATTAATAGTATATTATTTAACGAGCGGTAATGTAGGTCATAACTCACGCAGATGAAGTTTGCAGCACGAGCCGGAGGCGAGTGCTGTAATTCATCAAGTGAGTTATGACCATTACCGCAAGTTGAATACTATACTTTATCTACGATTGTAACAATAAATACTAAGATACAAGTACAGAGAAAGAACTTTATTTAAAAATCTTAATAGTTACATACAACCATCCATTATTTATGTTGATTGTGCTTCTTAGCATGGAGTAGAAAGTCTATAGGGGCGATGCTTCATATTTAGTGCTAAGTTCACTAAAATATGCCAAAAGAACATTCTCTGTGAACGATGACTTAAAATTCTTACTGCTACGCCAATCTTGAAAATTGTTGTATACACCTTTATATTTGTTTTGGTATTTTTCGGGCAATAAATTCTGTATGGTAACATTAGCTGATTGTCTTATTTCTGAAGATGTACATAATAATTCATCTTCACTATCTGAATTAATCTTTTCCATCGAAATATCCACAATAATAATTAGGTATCAACACAATTTGATTAAACGTCAAAATTATTCAAGTGACCTCCCCTCAATAATAATAATGGACTGTTCCCTTACGGCCAATCACACAGGGGAGTTATAGGAGTGAGTGAGTCGGAGAACTCTCACGGTGTTTGTTTACATATATCATTACTCAATCGAAAGTAGTTGAGTAATGACTATATTATTCAATCGGAGTAGATAAATATAATTTTTTTTTCAGAATTTGACATATGACAATCCCACTTCAGGCGATGTGAGTATAAAATCCTTCTATTTTGTATAATTATTTACGGATATTGGAATTTATAAATTCACAAAATAATGATGACAAGTGATTGAGACACCCAAAGCAGAATTGTAGATTATTAATATTTCAGCTTTCAATAGCCATATAAATAATATATGTACTTAGTTATCCGAAAATTATAATTTTAGCTAATTTAATGTGATTTCCAGCCTCCAAATATGGCGAGCACACATCCAATAACGGCCTCTATTTTGAGTAGTCCAGTAAGTCTCTCTAGCACTATAAATTACTGAGTAGGTACTATTAACTCATATTATTTCAGCCCGTCTCAAATGTTGTAGGTCCACAGAGGGTGAGTATAAATTCCACATGATAGTTGAATTTTTCAAATAAACAGTCGTTAATTGATTAAAAAAAAATCATTAATATTCCCACGGGCTACCAGTTGGACTACCAGCAATTAAATAATTACAAAAACCCTTTAGAGCTGTTATAAGGAAGACAAGTTGACCGTCGATTAGGTCTAAGCAACGTACGACTCCACACTCTCGGTTCAGTAAATTCCTTTTGTTCGTTTATAAGACCAGCTTCGAAATAAATATCCCCCAAGAAGTAATAAACACCATTCAAGGGACGTATTATAAACGATAGCTCCAATCGGCAACTACTGAATCGAGAGTATGTAGTAAACCTTCGGTGAGACGAAATTGCGAATCAAACTGTCTCCATTAAGAAACAACACCCTTGGTCACCTGGTAATGGAATCCAGTAACTCTGTGGTATTGCGCCAGCTGTTTACCGAGTTTTTTTCGAATATACGGAGATCTTCATTGAATTTTGTTATTGCAGCCCCAGTTACATGCTCCTAGTTGTAATGGACCAGAGGTGAGTTAATAAACTGGAAAAAATCAGAATGAATTCGAATTTATGATTGTTTCAGGGAGCCCCACCATGTTCATCCAGAACTTTCCCAGCGGTGTGTAAACACTGCTTCTAATCGATAATTTAAGAACCAACATTGGAAAGGAATTAAGTTCCTACCTCCTATACGAATATAAAAAAAAATATCATCATGAATAAAACTCATTTTTCCCCCAACAGCAGGCATCTCAAGAAGGAACATCTAACGCAGGTGACGCACAAGCAGGACCATCTAGCGGAACCGCCCCTCAAGATGGAACTTCTATTAGAAGTGTCCCACAAACAGGAACCTCGAGCGGAAATGCCCCTACAACCGGACCATCCAACCAAAGTGCCTCACAGTATGGAACAACACAAGCAGGAACCTTCGGCGGAAGCGACTCGCAAACAGGAGCTTCTAGTGGTAGTGTCCCACAATCTGGAACACCTAGCAGAGGTGCCGTACAAACAGATACATCTGGTGCAAGTCCCGCACTAAGGAGATCACCCAGAGGAAGGACTTCACAACCAGTAACACCTAGCAGAGGTGCCGTACAAAGAGGAACTTCTTCACAGCCGGTAACACCTAAAAGAAGTGCCGAACAAACAGGAGCATCCTTACAAACTAGTGGAGCTGCTTCACAACCAGGAACGCCTAGCAGAAGTTCCAGACGAAGAGGAACATCTAGCGGAAGTGTGCCACCAACAGAAACATCAAATGGAAGTGCTTCGGAACCAACTACGCCCAGCAGGAGTTCCAGACGAAGAGGGAGTGCTCCTCCAACTGAAGCATTCGGTGGAGATGCCTCACAAGCTGGACCAAGTTCTCCACAAAAAAGAAGATCTAGTAGAATTGCTTCGCAAGCGGGAACAAGTGGAAGTGAAGCCGAAGTAAGTTTGTTGCTTGTCAATGAAGTAACAAAAACGTAAACTAATATCCTTACTCTAAGAAGATAGTCGAGCCACTGTCACGTGTCACTGTTTGAATTGACTAATGTTTATAAAGTGTAGCTATCGTTGTATCCGTCATTTATGATTAATCACTCATGAAATCGACTGAGTGATGAATCATTCGTGATTCATGATTGAAAAAACTTCTGAGTTTCTGAGGGTTAACATAGAAAGCTATAGAGGAGATGGAACCTTTTGAATTATCTATTGAAACTAAATTTCTATTTACCACTAATAAGTGTTCTTATCTCTTCATTGTATTAAATAAATACTAGGTGATCACAGCTTAAGAACTAGTGAAATAGCAAAGGAGCAACAACCTTTATCAAAATTGCCAACGTTCCGAGTCTCAATTGACTCTTCATCAGGGCTACAAAAATACAACAAAAACCTAAAAATAGTAACATTCATGGAAACCTCATGAGGAACAGACTACAGCTTTTTTTTTTTTTTTAAACTTATCAAGCCAGATTGAATGCTGCCAGAGGAGTCTACTGTCAGCGTTATATTAGGCTGACACAATTGAGAAACTGGGGTAAATAATAATAAGAAAACGAAACAAAAAATACAGAAGAAAAAAGTAGGAAAAGTTAGTAGTAGTAAGAATCGTTGACCGTATTGAATATAACTCACTGTTTGTTATTTTGACTCCTCTGGCAGCTTTCATCTGGCCTGGTTAGTTTTTTCAAGAAAAAAAAAAGAAAATTTTTTTGTTAGTAATATTGTGTCCTTTATATAAATGTAAATTTTTGTTGATCAACGAATGAATTTTTGATCTTGTTTTGTTACTGTGTTCTGTTTCTCTCTAATGAGGTTTTCATTTATGGTACTATTTCTTATGTTTTTTTTTTATTTTTGTAGCCCTGATGAAGAATCAATAAATATTGTCAACGTTGGCAATTTTAATGAAAGTTGTTGTTCCTTTGCTATTTCACCAGTCCTCAAGCTGAGATTATCTAGTCTCCGTCTATTTTTGAGCGCTCGTACTACTTACACGAGGGCTATATCATTTCGTCACGATGTCTGTATTTTTCGAACTTTGAGCCGAAAATGGTCTCAAACGACAATATTCGACTCACTGATGACGAATCCGTCGAAAAATTCGAGTCTGTCCGTCCGTCCGTATACACGATATCTCTCGAACCGAGAGTCCTAGAAACTTGAAATTTTCAGGGTAGGTTCGAATCTCGAATGCCGCGGTTGAGTTCCTTATTGGGCAAAATTCGCCGAGGGGTTCCGTAAATATGGCCGCACGAAATTTTGTTTTCCTGATTACTTTGAAACTACAGATTCGATCGAGATTAAACTTTGCACTCGAATGAATAATGAGGTGTTCAAGCTAAATGCAAAATTTTGTTCAGCTCGCATCACCAGAACCAAAGAAACCATAGAAAATTGTAACTTTTGAACAGAAACGCCTAGAGACTTGAAATTTTCAGGATAGTTGTAGATCTGAAATGTGGCGTTCACGTTCATCAATGAGCAGAATTATACTAGGGTTCCCGTAAATACGGTCATTTGAAATTTTGTTTTCTCGATAATTTCGAAACTACGGATTCGATCGAGATAAAATTTTGTATTTTAAACGAGAATGATATATTAAAGCAACATTTTGTTCAGATCGCATGACCAGAACTATATACACCATAGAAAATTATAACTTCCGAAGGAAAAGGCCTAGGAACTTGAAATTTTCAGGGTGGGTTTGGATCGCGAATTTCACGGTCACGGTCATCAATGAGCAAAATTAGACTAGGGGTTCCGTAAATATGGCCGTTCAAAATATTCTGTTTCTGATAATTTCGAAACTTCCGATTTGATTGGAATGAAATTTTGCACCTAGATGAGGAATAATGTATTCAAACTACGTGCGAAATTTTGTCCAGATCGCATCACCAAGACCATAAATACCGTAGAAAATTCTAGCGAATTATCGAAAAAAAATTGGTCAGCTGAAGCACAGACAAAGTCTGGAGTTTCGTCTAGGTTTGAGAATTTTTTTGACAGCTGTCGAAAATTCCTTCAATTGATTTCTAAAACTGGAAAATGCGAATCTACCTACAAGGTGGATGTACGAGCGCTCAAAAGCTCCTGACTTCACGGCAGTGCTTTTCGTAATTTTTTTTCGTCTTATTTCATGAGTATACGCTGAGGGCCTTCTGTACTTTTTTTGTCTTCGTGTGTTTGATTATGTCTATTCTTTCACAAAAATGATCATCCTTTTCTTCAATAGTTACTCTTAATAAACCCCCTATGTGCCTATTGGCATAACCTTCTTGATCTTGGCCAATACAAAGTATCGAGATTTTCAATTATTGAAAAATTTAAAATCTTACATTGATTGAACCTTCTCGTTTATCTAATACATATATAGTCATTTATTGAATATGCCATTACTTTCACAGGAAGACCGTTCGCGGTCAAGAAAAAGAAGGAAGGAAGAACCAAATGGAGTAGCTGGAAGAAGCCAATCTGTAAGTATTTGTCAGTGGAATATCTACATTAGGGTCTTCAATTTTCATTTCTCTTGCTATCTCAATGTTAGGATCTACAAAATCATTGTTTTGAAAAAAAAAAATTCTAGTTTGTTCCTGAATAGAATATTTTAATCAAGGATTATTGTCTTGAAATTCGATTAATAGTCCTTTTGCTAGAGTTTTATTTGGTGGTTCACGGTTCACTTAATTTTTTATATTCCTTTTTTCTATTTCGAAAGTAACTCTCAATTTAGTTATCTTATACAGGGTGTTTCTTAAGGTGAGTCTTTTTTTCGACAAGTGCTAGCGCTCATCAAAAGAGATCATTTCGCCGGTAGTTGATCATATAAAGTATCCAATTTGACAAAAATGCAAAACATCTTGGGCATCTATATCTTAATACCACTCTGGTTTGTGATATCTCTCTGTTAGGGGATCTGTCATCAATCACGATGCCATATGCATTTCAGCCAGTGAACAAACTGCTGGATTTTATCGCAAATTCGTACATTCTCTTTCAACTTTCATTAGAAGGTATAATTCTTGAAGTTCAAACTGAGGAGAGCGAAAATTACTGATTGGAAAGGTCCTAAAAAAAATTTGAAAGTTTGCAAACTCACCGAGAATATTGATCCAAATTGTTTACAGAAATTGTTTGAAATGGTGATCATTAGTTTGATGTGCCCAAAGTCTTGCCAAGCGTCATAACGAATTATTACATGCAGCAACTATCACATCAGTTTGCTCACGAATAATGTCACAAGCATTTTGAATGCGTTGTTTTAGTTCTTCAACATCATTCATATCACCGGTACTGTGCACTTATGTTTTCGAATGACCCCAAAAAAAGAAATCACAGGGGTTGAGATCCGGGGAGCGTGCAGGCCTAGAACTCGATTCACCATGTCCTATCCACCTAAAGTCACAAAAATCGCGGGTTCGTTTGACTTCGGTGCCGGTCTGCTTGATTGGTCCCGGGTTCGAATCCTCCGGTCGGGAAAGAAATTTTCTGACATGGAGCACGGTTTCACCATTCACTGTTGGGTAAACAATTAACAGTGCTGTGCCTCAGGTGGCGTATGGACACAGTAACAAAGCCTACACAGAACACAACCGGGTCTCTTAACTCGCACAAGCTCTGAGCTTCTGAGGGGTCTCACAGAGACCTAGGAGAGTCGGGATATAAACAATATACAATACAATACAATACTTCGAAATAGTGAATATTTTACATGAAGCATTAATGAATGATTTTTAGAATTTCGTCATATTTCGATGAGTTTTAACACCTGTCAAAAAAAGCCTCACCTTTATAAACACCCTGTATATTCTGTGACATTAGGAGGTTTACACTAAGAATGAATTATTCCTTCAACTTGAGTTTTTGATAACAGAATAACTATTTTCAAAGCATGCCCAACTATTTTGATGTTTTATCTTCCATAATTTTTTGACAAAACAAAAATTTTATCTCTCAATTTTTTTGGAGCAATCAGATCAGGAGAGCTGACTAGTACAGATATTTAGTAATTTGAAGAATGTTGATACGATGTACATAAAACTATCTTATTTTCATCCCATTCCACATATTCCACTGAATTCCGAGAAAGTTTAACATTTTGAATCTTTTTTCGAATTACATGTTAATAACATTTCTCGAAAATGTTATTGATTCACTCTGAATTTAAGACAACCACATTCCCAAAAATCAAGTTGGCGAAATTTTTCCTTCTGAATGAAACACTGCTGATTTCACTGAAAGTATTCTTTAAATATTAATCAATAATTATAATTTCTTCATTATAAAGTCCATGATATTTGATTATTTCCGAAGCAATCTCCACATGCCTCTCCAGAAGTGAGGCAAAAGGTAAGTGACAGCTGTCAGGATAGATACAAGTTTTGTAATAATTTGGTTCGTTACAGTTAGCACAGTCCATTTTAGAGAAAAAACAGGTAAATACGCTTGAAACGCTGCCACACATTTTTCCACTCACCCCTAGATAAGTTCAAGTAGCCAACTTAAGGCATATTGAATACTAAGTAAATTACGGATTTTCATCAATTCAATTCATCATTAGTATATATTATCATATTATACGTGGGAAATAAATGAAAGTTACAAGGGAAAACATGCGATGTCACAAAGACAATGAACAGAGGAATTACTGAATTAAGCTTGAAAAAAAAAAGAATTGAAGCTTGAATGAGAGAAAAATATATTTGTTCTTGTACCATAAAACGAAACAGTGTAATTCCTATTCTGGAAAATGCTTATTTTTCTTACTCCGTAAGTGTGCATGTCACTGCAAAGTTTGTTTTGTCGTTCTGTTCTATCAGATTTGTACTAAACAGAATGGTATTGCGAGCAAAAATACATGGATATGTTATATTGCATTTTTTCCCATGTGCCCTTCAAATGAAAGTGTTCAACATCGGGGCAGGATGGTTAATCACAAAGTAATCAAAAAAAAAAATATAATTATGCCCAACACTTTTTTTTCTCGATGTGCTGCTTCACATCATTATTCAATACTTACTGTTCTTTTTTCATAATGAACTATTATAATGCTTTCTGTTGTTATTTTGTTAATGATGAAGCATTAGTTCAAATTCATCAGCTTGAATTTATTTATATAATGATTATTGACCCGAAATTGTTGTCATATTCAACACAGCTCCTAGGAATCCGACATATTATACCGTTATTCTTGTGTCTTTATTCTATGTAATATTCTTGAATGCATTAAATTTGACTTTATTTCTAGAAGCAGCGTGAAAGATCTACTGCAACCACGGTGCAGTGTCCACCACCACCACCTGTAGAACAGGTAAATAAAAACCCTCATTATCAATATTGATGAGATCATTTTCGTATTATGAAATTGCTCGAGAATCTTTACATTGATGTGTGAAATTTAATAATATCTAATGTATTTCATATTTCAGAATCCAGCATTAGAGGCGATGAGTCAGGCGTTAACGGAAGATTTAAACAATTATTTCAATCAGGTTGTTGAATATTTTTAGTCCTCGAATGTGTCATTGATTAACTCGGCTTTAATAACCATTTTCAGATGGAAGGGGCTGAGAGTGACGAAGGAGCTGAACCACAAGCGGTGAGTTCCCCAAGTGCCAAAAAATAATCACGTAAATTTTGTATGAAAATGGTTTTTTTCAACATAATGTGGCCTAATCTCATTGAGATTTTTTGTGGTTTCACAACTCTTCAAAATTAGTCCAGCCTTCAAATATCTATAGCGCATTTTCATTTAATCGTTTACCTAGCATCTTCGTTATCTGGATACTGTATGTTTCTCTTCTCTTTTTAGGGGCTGCAGCAAGGATCATCTTCAAGCGCGGTACAGTGTCCACCTCCGCATCCCTCACCATCACTACCTGCAGCGGAGGTAAACACTTAAGCTTATTTCAATAACTTGAAGGGGTTTTGATTTTCGTGTCCTAACATATCTTCAAATCGTTTCAATAAGTCGTCGGGAACTTATGCGCGCTTGTTCAAATTCATCGCCACAACGGGCAAAATTATAACGCTCTTGTTCATATAAACCACAGCAAATTGATATTTGAAATATATCCGCACCTTCTTTGATATTCCAGAATCCAGGTATACTGGAGGGAGAAGGTGTAAACGACTACTTCACTCAGAGTGTCGAAAGTGGAAGAACTGGGCTTTCCGAAACAGCTGAACAATCAAGGGTATGTTTTTTGAACTAACTTAATTGCTTCGATAACAATAGAAAAAATTTCAGCAATCACAGGCAGAAAGAGCCGAGGATGACCAAAGAGCTGAAACGGTAAGTTTATGTATTTGTCATTCAACAAAAGTTGGTTCGTCATGGGAGCAAAATAGAGGCATATCATTCCTTTTTCGGTTAATTTGTTGAATATGAATAACAATATAAAATTTACAGCACCCACCGACGGAAAGAATTGATGTTGCTGGAAGAACTGAACAACATATTGTGAGTGTAACTTATTTTTCACCAATAGAGACATCTGAAAGTTTGTTCCGGTCAGATAGTTGAATATTTTTATCACTCAATTGTAGTTAAATAATTTAGTCGCCTCCAATTACATAAAAAAAAATTTCAGCATCCACAGGCTGAAATAATTGAGGCTGGCGAAAGAGCTGAACAACAAACGGTAAGTTCTTTGAATTTGCATATCTTTCACCAAACCATGGGTGCATAACAGAGACATCTGAAACTTTGTCTCAGTCATCATCATTCAAAAGTTGAGGTTATTTGATCGGTTTCAATAATACTGAAAAAAATTACAGCATCCACAGGCAGAAAGAACTGAGGGCGTCGAAAGAGCTGAACAACCATCGGTAAGTGTTCAATTCGAACTTTATTTTCGCCACACTCTGGTTCATCATGGGGAAAAATACGGATGTAAGAAACTTTTTGTTCTACACATCTACGCTCTCTTCCATGTGGGTGTAGCTGTAGGTCTCCTTTCCCGCACTAGTGAGAAAATACCCTAACGCGATTTTTGGCAATTCATTCATATATAGTCCATTTAAGAATTATTGACATCGAAGCAGGCCATGAACGTCCAGTCGAGGCTTTATTTCTAGTTACTAAAAAGTAACTAAATTTCATCATAGAACATAAATATAACCTAGAAAAGTGTTGAGTATACGAATATTACGAATAATTAAGCCGGAATATTTCGATTGCAGTTCAAACATGGGAATTCAGGTTTGAAAGCGCAAACATATCGTGGAATGCTTTCATATGAAATTATCTGAACTTATCGTTCATATAAAAGTCAACCATGGAAATTTGAAGATCATTCAAATAAATATTTATTTTCACTCAGGACCATGCAATATTTATTGGTATTGGAATTCTTGCAAAATTCTAACCATATAACTATAAGAGTACCATTTTATGTCAGGATTCAAGAAGGATAATTAAATGGAATTCTAGCAGATAGCTAGTGCTGCAACAGAAAAAAATTTTTTGATACTTCGCAAGCACAGGCCCAAAAGAATGGATTGGAAAAAACGTTATAATGTATTAAGAAATAAGAGAGAAACAAAAATTAAGAATCTATGTAGTACATGAAGAATTTTGACATTAATTTTGTACCGAACTATCAATATATGAACCAATTTGTGAATTATTTATTGCTCGGTGTTGAATACTTTGAGAAAGTCAATTTTTATTTTCATTCATTAAAACTGTCCATGAATTATTGAATATATTATAATTGATGAGCAATTTTACAATTATTCAGTATACTTTTGAATTAGGAACAATATAGCTTGTGAACAGGGTACCATACAGTATAAGTATAATAAATAAACTTAAAATATCTATGAATGATACAAGAGCAAAGATAAAAATATCATTGAAAACTTTGTTTCCTCGTAGTGTAGTGATTTGGATGTGTTTATTGAATAAGCTGACATAATCCTATTGATGGGCATCCTTTTGCAGGGAAGGTTTCAATAACCCATTTATGAAATAATTCACCATTCATAGTAATCCTTATCATTAATACCACTGTCAAGAATCGGATCAAATCCAGGTAAAAATCCATCAATTGTTCTAGCATTCAAAATCGTGCACCTTCTGCCTTTACCCTTGAATATACTCGGCATACCTTTTGGATTATTTTCTAGTGTCCACTGCCGAATTTGAATAGCCAAATTTCATCTAGATAAATGAATTTTATGTTTTGTTCTATGTATTCTCGGTATTTATCACAATATCGTACTATTTTTATTATGTTTTTCTGTTTATCAGTAAGAATTTTCCTTCGATCAACTTTTTTGTATTTGTATTCAATTTTTTTTATGATATAATATAATGTTGACTTCGATCAATTGAAATTTAGGTGCTCTTTGGCCAGTTCGAAAAGGATATCTAAACTGATATTTTCATTGTTTTTAATTCTAGCAAAAACAAAGTCATTCAATGTCTCTTTGAAGGAATAATCATATCGCACAGGTTTTCTTCCACTGCTAATTCCAGCCTGTAATAACATGCTAATATTCTACGGACAGTGCTTGGTGAAATCTGAAAATTCAAGAGACATTGATCAATCAGAATACACTTTCAGTCGGTGAATAACAGTTCACCTGAAACACTAGCGGAAATATATGCCAAATCTTTGAAAAACTCGAAGTAACACCGCCAAACTGCCTGGCGTTTTCTTGTTAGGCGCGATGTATCCTGGTCAATTCCAGCCATTTTAATAGCATAAGACAAAAAATACTCAAATTCAGAGCAAATTTTTATAATTAGATATTCACCAATATCTTCGATAAAATCATCAAAGCAAGATTTCTATGGGTAATGTTAGTGTTATTCTTATACCAACCCGAATTCAGCAACCCAAAATATTACTGAATAGTCTATTACCAACTTAAATTCGATTTTTTACAGCCAACCGAGATGTCAATAATTCTTAAACGGACTATATGTATTTTACGATTTATTTATAATTCATTTTCTCTCGTTCGAGGAAAAATATTGAATAGAATTAACATGACCCAGGATGAACTAAAAAATTGTGGATTGGAATTAAGTTTCTTGGAATTGAAATATGAGAAAAAATTATTGCACGGTTATTGAATGTACAAAAATCAACTTTTCATGTATATCTCCGTTTTCCAGTTACAACAGCAATTTCCAATGCTTCTACAGCGGTTATCGGCGGCTCCTCTGCCACCGGTGACTCTACCACAGGTAACAAGATATTTTTCCTTCTACTTTTTATTCCCAGGCTCCACTTCAAACCAAGCCAACAAATAAATTCATGTTTACATGGATAACTGATTTTTGTCTTTCATTTCAGCAAAGATCCACTACAACCAGAGATCAGCTGCCTCCACCGGCAGCAGGTGCAACAGCGGTAAATATCTGAACAAAATTCTTTGAATTTCACAGGAACATTCAAATCAATTTTCGCATCTTTTTTATTCTCGCTGGTAAAAATAATTTCGATCAATCCAGAGATCTCATTGTCAAATAACAAGAAACTTAAAAAACTACAGAAAGGGACTTCTTAACTTGACCTTCTATTATACTTTTATTGAAAAATTCGTAAAAAACATGCCCATAATAGGATTAATATTCATTTTCACATATATTCCAACTCTTCTCAAAATATATGACGGATGCGTGGAAAAGAAAGTAAATTTGATAAAATAAGCAAGTTCGAGAATTCACTTCAAAACTTTACCCGAGACTTTACCTCAATTATAAATATGGGTACTTCACTAAGAAAAGACAAAAATTGCAGACATCTCTCTCAAAGCAATTCACCTTCAAAGACTACGTCGAAGTTGAAGAAGGCGCGGAACTACAAACGGTAGGTTATTCTTGTTTTTTTTTTGAGATTTTATTATTTAGGAATGAATTGATTGGCTACTTTCCAAGCCTTTTACTGGAATCAAGATGATGTACAGGAAAAAATGGAATATTAAGTTATACACATATTAGGAAAATAGTTAGGGGCAATGAAAGAATAAAAAACACAATAGTTTCATTAATCAAATTGACTTCAATTTATTTGAAATTTAGTTTTCTCCAGAATCAATCCGGATCTTCTAAATGAGTTTATTTTCATTATATAAAATATTAGATAGTTCATTTGTTTCAAGAGTTCACTTTTATGCAATTTTTATTTATTGAATGCAGAATAATTCGTGTTCCCCAAATAATCTTATTGATTAAATTCTTGTACATTAATGCGGCTGAAATTATCATTTACTGCTTTCTCATACAGTCTTATTATATTTGTGATTAAATATTGTTTCTTCTATTCCAGAATCAACCTGGATCTTCTGGAACAGTGAGTTTAAATATGTTTTTTTAATCATATTAATATAATAAATACGGATATGGAGAAACTTGGTGATATCGAATCAATAGTAGGAGAACAATACTTAAATGTAATGAAAATAATCTGAAAAGTTACGTATAGAGAACCAGCCCACCTACAAGTGAGGAATTATAACAAAAAACCATTCGATTAATGCAAGTGTTGAGAAAAATGAAGCCTCTCAAATAAGAAATATTATTGATATAAGAATAAGCTGACTTCTCTCAACTTTTATCCCCAGGCGACGTTTTATCAAAGCAAACACATATTTTTTTCAAATATGATTTATTGAATTCTGTCTTTCATCAGCAGCAAATATCAACCGAAACCAGAGAGCAGCAGCAGTATCCACCTTCAATAGCTGAAACAGAGGTAAATATCAAACAAAGCTCAATTTTATGTTTCCGAATGTTCCTCAAATTCTCAACATTGAGAAGAATAATTTAAAAAAATTTCAGACCTCACATTTGAGAATCGCAAAGAATTGATCCCTGTGCTTATTTCGATAAATTATAATAATACTCAAGTCAATTCTATGACTTTACTTGTTTCAAAAATCCACCTTTATGCCATTATTTTTTATTGGATGCAAAATAATTGTTTTTTTTCAAAAAGTCTTGTTGGTTGAATTTTTACAATTGATGTGCGTTCCCCCAGGCAGCGTTTTATCAATTACATATATTTTTTTTTAATCTGCAGCAAATACCAACAGCAAGCAGAGAGCAGCAGCAGTATCCACCTTCAGTAGCTGAAACAGAGGTAAATATCAATTAACAATTAAGTTTTCAAAGGAATATTCGAATTTGTGTTCAGATAATTCTCAAATATTTTACCTCAAGAACAATTTGGAAACCTTCCAGAACCCTCATTCAAAAATCATTGATATTTTATCCGTGGGTTTATTTTAAAAAATTATTCATTTTTTCGATGATATGAAGTGAGATAGGGCGAAGATTTGTAATTGTGACAAAATCATCGCAGCCATTTGAAGATGCTTCCTTCACCTCGAAATATTTGAATTATATTCTGTCTCTATCAAAATTGTTGGCAACATCTTTTGATTTTTATGAAACTTTTGCGAATAATTATTGAAGAGTTCAATTTAACAATTGCAGCAACAGCAACAACACACAGCTCGAAGCAGTCATCAGCCAGAAAACGTAAACGAAGAAAATCAAGTGAGTAACTCGCCTATTATTCAATCTATATTTTGATCATCAGATTCAACTACTGAACTGATAAAATTTCGAATCAAGATTCCAGCTGAAGATTTGACTAATGAGGATCGTTTTGATTTCATTTTTTCCAGAAAACTCTCTAAAACTCTGAGGTTAATTGCGTGTTGACAGTTTGCAATCTCTAGGCAGAAATGCCTAATGTGAAATAAAATCACTTAATGTATGAAAAATAAGGAAATGAATAAATAAAATGCATCCAAAATTTCATAGTTGAATATGTTCAAAAGTTTCTTCAAAATATTGTTGAAAATTCCATGGAAGGTAAACCCATAGTCCGTAACTTGCATATACTCTGGTTCCAAATTTGTCAAAATTTATAAGTAGCCTTCTCTTTTAATCACAACAAAAACTTATTTACTATGCGTATAGTATAATAAAAAAAATATTCAACACAAATGTTATAATATTTATTCATTGGTCTCACGTCTAAATGAAACAAGTTCCCCTATCTTTCGAGAAACCTGCCGTTTCGATAGTCTTAATTAACCACAGCTCTAACTAAAGTCACAGTCTGTAATGAAATGAAGCACAAAGAACAAATGAATCACAACTGAAGAGTCTTCTTAAATTATCGGGAGTTGGGGTGAAAGATCTCTTCAAATTAAACTTCGTTAATACCACCATTCAAAAATTTGCTGTTCGCGATCTTTTGTCATGAATAAATAATACTGAAACATTTCAGGAGTAACTTCCGCCAAGTCTGGAAGAAGAACATCATGAACATCGGACAACATTTAGTGAGTATAACACAGAGATTTCAGCTTCAAATATGCTTTTCCTCAATGGTCGTTCCATTTATTACATGTAAATATCTGAGAAATTCTGCATGTTCAGGAATAGGTTGAAACTGATGATTGAAATATATTACTATCTATTTCAAAAAACACAATTTTTTGGAGGAGATGGATTCAATTTATTCCTCCTGTTTTATTTTGTATTTCCTATTTTGATAAAACGATTACTTATATCACTAAATTCTTCTAAAAAATTGTCGAAATTCCATGAAAAATTAGATTTTTCTATATGTTTGGTCATTTGGAATACATGATACACGGTTCATAGCTCCTTCTGAATTTTTACTGGGACAATGGCAATGACTTTTTGATTCGGTAGCACCAAACATTTTGAAGAACAAAATATTCCTCATTCTTTTACATGTAACTTGAGTTACAGTTCAACTGTTATATAATTATACCTCATTAGTGGAAATACAAAATGAAAATAAGGTTTAAATAAACTGCAAGTACCTGTTGTCGAACAACACACCCTTATTACCTCTTCTCGAAGTCATTATATACATAAATTTCCTATATCCTTATCAGTTGCATATTCATAAAAATAAATTAGGAAATTTTCTTCATTTATACTTCTGTTGCAGGTGGAGCAATTCGAATCGGTGAGTATTGTGAAGAGCTACTTTTTATCCAGTATATATTTGAGGTCTTGCTTTATGAAACCTCAATCAAATAGAGAAAATATCGTGATAGTTCTTTCTTGCGGGACTATGTTCTCCTTAATGAAAATTTCCCTTCTATTTCATTTTATTTTTCCCTACTGATAATCAATTGATGTTTCAGTCAAATGAAGATCAATCAGCACCTCCCCCACCATTAGAAGGACTGGCTATGGCAATTGTTAGTACACATCCAATACAGTTTCATATATTCATGATCACTAATTAATTATTATTTGTAGTACGAAAGTATGCATGGTTCAAGTTCTGAAGGTTCTTATGAATCACCTGTAAGTATTGTATATTGTAATAATATTCTTGAGCCTATTATGCATATGCATATGTTCTTGCACCCAATTTTGTTTAATTTTGAATAACACTTTCTCTTTCAGCAACAATCTCCTTCACAATATCATCCTGGAACAACACATCGACCACATGTGAGTTCAAGCTCATGTTATTTTCTGCTCTGTTATTCTCTCGTCACTATAATAATTATGTCTCAGGGTGAATCAGTAAAAGTCTCACTCACTTCTATATTTTGAAACTGACTTCATAAATTTTGTTGGATTCTAAATATTTCTGAATTACCCGTTTTTTTTATTTTTCGGCAACAATCTCCTTCACAATATCATTCTGGAACAACACATCCACCACATGTGAGTTCAAGCTCATATCATATTCTGTTCTGTTATTCTCTTATTACTATTATAATGATTATGGTTATGTCGTAGGGTGAATCACCACTTTACTTTATCAATTCTGTTGGATTCTAAATATTTTTGAATAACTTTTTTTTTATTTTTCAGCAACAGTCTCCTTCACAATATCATTCTGGAACAACACTACATGTGAGTACAAGTTTATATGTTCTGCTCTGGTATTCCTTCATCACTATAACAATTATGTTGCACTGCAAACCACCAGAAGTCTTACTTACTTTCATATTTTGGGAGTAACTTCCTAACTTTTGAGGGATTCTGAATATTTTTGAATTGCCCTTCTTTTATTTTTCAGCAAGCATCTCTTTCACAATATCATTCTGGATCAACACATCATGCACAAGTTTATATGATCTGCTCTGTTATTCCCCTATCACCATAACAATTATGTCGCACTGCAAACCACCACTTACTAACTTTAATATTTTCAAGATAGCTTCATCCATTCTGTAGGATTCTAAATATTTTTGAATTAAACTTATTTCCATTTTTCAGCAACAATCTCCTTCACAATATCATTCTGGAACAACACATCAACCACATGTTAGTACAAGTTTATATGTTCCGCTCTGTTATACTCTTATCACCATAACACAGAAAATCACCAGAAATCTCACTAGCTTCCATATTTTGAAACTAACTTCATCCATTTTGAGGAATTCTGAATATTTTTGAATTCCCCTTTTTTCTATTTTCCAGCAACAATCTCCTTCACAATATCATTCTGGAACGACACATCAACCATATGTTAGTACAAGTTTATATGTTTTGGTATTATTCTCTTATCACCATAACACTGAAAATTACCAAAAATCTCACTAGTTTCCATATTTTGAAACTAACTTCATCCATTTTGAGGAATTCTAAATTTTTTTCAATTACTCTTTTTTTCTATTTTCCAGCAAGAATCTTCTTCACAATATTATTCTGGAACAACACATCAACCACATGTTAGTACGAGTTTATATGTTCTGCTCTGTTATTCTTTCATAACCATAACACTGAAAATCACCAGAAATCTCACTAGCTTTCATATTTTGAAACTAACTTCATCCATTTTGAGGAGTTCTAAATATTTTCGAATTACCCTTTCTTCTATTTTTCAGCAAGAATCTCCTTCACGATATTATTCTGGAACAACACGTCGACCACATGTAAGTGCAAAGTCATATCTTCCGATCTGTTATTCTCTTATCACTATAATAATAATTAATTATGTAGCACTGCAAATCACCTGAAGTCTTACCAACTTTTATATTTTGAAACTTACTTTATCAATCTCGTAGAATTGTGAATATTTTTGAATCACACACTTTTCATTTTTCAGCAACAATCTCCTTCACAATATTATTCTGGAACAACACACCAACCACACGTGAGTGCAATTTTATACGGTTATTCTCTAATCACAATAATATCGCAGAGTAAATCACCAGACAGAATTCTTCCTAACTTTCATATTCTCAAACTGACTTCATCAATTTTGTAGGATTATAAATATTTTCGAATTACAATTTTTCTTATTTTTCAGCAACAATCTTCTTCACAATATTATTCTGGAACAACACATCGACCACATGTGAGTACAAATTATTCTTTTATCACCATTACAATCATTTCTCACTGAAAATCACCTGTCTCACTAACTCATATTTCGAAACTTACTTCATCAATTTTGAGGGATTCTGAATATTTTTACCTTTTTTTTAATTTTTCAGCAAGAATCTCCATCACAATATCATTCTGGAACAACACATCAACCACATGTGAGTGCCAATCCATACGTTTTGCTATGTTATTCTCTTATCACGCAGAGTAAACCACTAAAAGTCTTACTATCTTTCATATTTTCAAACTTACTTCGACAATTTTGTAGGATCTAATTATTTTTGGCATACACTTTTTTTTATTTCTCAGCAACCATCCCCTTCACAATATCATTCTGGAACAACACATCGACCACAAGTGAGTACAAATTATTCTCTTATCACCATTAAAATCATTTCTCACTGAAAAGTACCAGAAGTTTCACTAACTTTTATTTCGAAACTTACTTCATAAATTTTGAGGGATTCTGAATATTTTTGAATTACCCCTTTTTTTCATTTTTCAGCAAGAATCTTCATCACAATATCATTCTGGAACAACACATCATCCAAATGTGAGTGCCAACTCATACGTTTTGCTATGTTATTCTCTTATCACGCAGAGTAAATCACTAAAAGTCTATCTATCTTTCATATTTTCAAACTTACTTTGACAATTTGGTAGGATCTAATTATTTTTGGAATACACTTTTTTATTTCTCAGCAACAATCTTCTTCACAATATCATTATGAAACAACACCTCTACCACATGTGAGTACAAGTTTATATGTGGCACTGCAAATAAACAGAGGTATTCTCTTTTTGATTTTTCAGCCACAATCTCCTTCACAGTGCCATTTTGGAACAACATATCGACCACAAGTGAGTACAAGCTTATATATTCTGCTCTGTTATCATTTTTGAAGCTGACAATAATGTGGCACTGTAAATCACCAAAAGTCCTACAACTTCCACATTTTGAAACACACTTCAATTTTGTTTGAATCTGAATATTTTTTATTTATTTTTTTTCAGCAACAAGTCCCATCTGAAATAACACATAGACCATACGTGAGTGCAACCTTATATATTCTGCCCTGTTATCCTCTTAGTTTTTGTTCGTTTCAGTTGGATGTAATATCGCCCGAGACAACCAATTTGGAGCCACCACTGCATCATCAACCACAGGTTAGTGAAGAATTGAGACAGGCCATCCTTCCTCCTTTAGGTCTTACTTTATTTTTTACTTCCATATCTTCTCTATTTATTTTAGTCACTTAAAATATCAATCTGAAGATTCTCATTTCTGCTATCCCAATTTCTCTCATCTTCACCGATAAGGTATAAGTCCATCATTTTAGTCCTGAATAATCTGTTCTTTCCTATGTTTATTCTTTTCTTGAAGATACCTACTCCAATTGATTTTCTCTTTCTATGCCTCGGAAGCAACTCCCGAGGCAAGGGCCAAATAAAAAAAAAGTATGTTTAAGTTGAACGAGTGAAAAGAAGAGGGTCTTTGGTCACAGGAAACTTGAGTTCCCCTGTTTCCAACTCCACAATATAAAATCATTTTTCAAATTTTTTCACATCTGTGAATATTTTAGTTCAATATCTGGCATTCATTACAGCAAGAAGACGAATGGGACAGGCACAGTCTGGAAGTGAACCATTCTCCAGCACCGGAGCCGCGATATGTGAGTTATTTAGTGGTAGTAAAAAATGTTTGAATTACTGGATAGAAAGAGGAATTGCAATATTCAAAATATTCTTCAAAATATCGAAGGACGGGTTAGGGGTAGGTATTTTGACATGGAGTACGTGAAAAGGGGTATTTCTTCTTCATTATGTTTCATTTTAGTCCAACACACCTTCGAATCAAGGCGAGGGAGGGTTGGATTTGAGTTTTTTCGGTGTTTTTATCGATTTTGTAAATCCCATTATTTTAGCATTCCGGAATTTTTCTCGAAAAATATATCTTCTTATTTCCTCATACAGAAAGTATCTCTCTTTATTTCGTTGAATATCGAATAGCTTCTTTTCTTTGAATGAATATTATTATATTAATTGGAGTTATCGGAGGGAATCTACCGCCTTGTTAGTTTTCTACCCCTGTTACTTACCAAAGTCCACAGGGCAATTTATTTGGTAGCCAGCATACGACATTCAATTTTTTCATCCAATTTCAATTCATTCAGGTCACGCAGTTATCAAACGAACCCACTCCACACAGAGAAATTCTACTAGAAGGTCTTGCCCTTCAGGTGGTAAGTATTGTGCAATATATCTCCACTGCATCAATTTTTGAAATTCGATCATTTCAGCATGAAAGCATGAGTTCGAATTCCGATGATGACGACCAACGACATGTAAGTATTTTCTGCTTTTCGTCCTTCGGAGATTTCAACATCATATTCTCCGATGATGGCTCCGAAGGGAGGCGCAGCACGAATAACCATTTGAAATGGTTATAGTCTATAAGAGATTATTCTAATTGCAGGTTCGTTCATCTTCTTCAACTGGAAGGACTCACTTGCAAGTATCTCCAGCACATCAACAAACAGTTAGTATTGATTTGATGACAAAATATATCATTATTCTTCGAAATAATTTTTATTTCAGGTTGGTACACCCCGTTCTGCTGGTGGCTCATCAATCGTAAATCCAGCGTATCCAGAATATCAGCAACCAATAGGTTCCAATATTCCTGGAATGGAAATTCCACAGGCACGACGGCGACAAGTTAGTAAATTTTTCTCATTGAAGAACGTTGAAACCTACGGAATTCATTGATGATATTTGAAAAACTGTTCTTTCTAGGGTTACAGACCATTTCATATGGAGGATCAGCGAAATGTTTGTATTCATAAATTTTCGAAATATCATAATTCAAGTTTGATTCATTGCAGGTGTATTCATCTTCTTCTCGAAGTTCATCAATAGAAAGTTCCCCTGAAGTCCACCAACATGTAATTGAATACTTTAGTCAACTTACCCTCGAAATTCATTCACATTTTTTGCAGATTACGTGGCATTCTCCTCCTGGTGAGGCCCAAGCGGATATTCAACCTGAATATCAGCATTACGACGTATGTATTCATTTTTTATTGCACCACTTCTGAATCTCCGGAATCAGATCATTAATTTTTTTTTTCTTTAGGATCGTTCACCCCCTCATGGATCTGGAATCCCTTGGAACGTTCTGCCTCCACAACAAGTACGTTATCATTTTTTATTCAAAGACATAAAAATTATGCATTTTCAATACATATAATTGTATCTTCGGCAACTTTTCCTATAAATGGCCAAGATCGGTAAAGTTTGAAGATATTCTTTGAATTTGGAGGTATTTTCAAGGAAAAAGTGTGGGACAATGAAACAATAAAACTTCAAAGGAAAAAACTTCAACAAACTTCATTGAATACACTTCCTTATAACACCATCCAAGTCCTACCGATTATTGACTTGAACTTTGCTCGTTTCAGATTTACGAGATGACCCCATCTCATTTATCTGCACGAGTACATCAGCAACAGGTTCGTAAAAAATTTCGATTTGTCATATTCCAAATCTCCGTTTTCTGCAATTTGAACTTCATCCATTGCAGGAGCCCATTCCGCTTCCTGCACCACAGGGAATTTCCGAAGGAGACCTGCACGAACTAGCATCATATACCAGCCATGTACGTAACGAGTTTCAATTATTGATTTCTCTTAGATTTATGATTTATACAGTTTATAATTGATCCGCTATTCATCGGTAGAATATAAGCTAAGTGGTGACTGATTCTATCTGAATCGATTCTTATAAATCCCCACCAGTGTGTTCACCTTTCAATAAACTGGTAGGGCAAAATTTTGACTTGCCCAATTAGGCGAACTAGCCTGGTACGACCCCGACTTTTCTATTCCAGTCGTAATCATTGATGAAGCTTCAACTTTCAGAGATTGAAACAACTAAAAATATTTTCTTATAGGGATATGCACAACCCTCTGCTACAAGAACACTTACAGAGATTGGACCACTACGACGTCAGCAAGAGGTTCGTAGATATTTCTCTTCGACTATTCTTTCACTCTATATAATCAGTTGTTTATGGGTGTCATTTATTTTACTGTTTAATTTACGTTTTGTAAGAAGGATTTATTCCTTTCTCCGTTTTCTGCAATTTGAACTTCATCCATTGCAGGAGCCCATTCCGCTGCCTGCAACACAGGGAATTTCCGAAGGAGACCTGCACGAACTAGCATCATATACCAGCCATGTACGTAACGAGTTTCAATGATTGATTTCTCTCAGATTCATGATTTATACAGTTTATAATTGATCCGCTATTCATCGGTAGAATATAAGCTAAGTGGTGACTGATTCCATCTGAATCAATTCTTATTAATCCCCACCAGTGTGTTTACCTTTCAATAAACTGGTAGGGCAAAGTTTGACTTGCCCAATCAGGCGAACTAGCCTGGTACGACCCCCGACTTTTCTATTCCAGTTCGTAATCATTGATGAAGCTTAAACTTTCAGAGATTGAAACAACTAAAAATATTTTCTTATAGGTATATGCACAACCCTCTGCTACAAGAACACTTACAGAGATTGGACCACTACGACGTCAGCAAGAGGTTCGTAAATATTTCTCTTCGACTATGCTATCACTCTATATAATCAGTTGTTTATGGGTGTCACTTATTTTCTGTTTAATTTATGTTTTGTAAGAAGGATTTATTCCTTTCTTTTATTCATTCTTTCAGTTTATACAGGGTGTTTTATTGGGGAACGGAAATACTTGAAAGGTGGATAGAGGGCACCGAGGTGGTTCTAGATATAACAAATTTTTTGGCCCTGACTGCCTTTGTAAGCGAGATACAGGATGTTTTATGACTATTGCTCATTTCTTCTTGAGGTCATAACAAACGAACCACCCGGTATATTTTCTCTATATTTGGCACACATGTTTTTTATTTGAAGCTCAAATGAATCATTCAATAACCACAAGGAAAATCTAGGTCCGGGTTAACAAAAAATTATGAAGCAATTGTTTCCTTGAAACAGTACCCTGTATATCGAGATTTCGAAAATTCGTTTATATATTCGAAAAGTGCATAAAAAACTAAACTGAAACATCTTCAACTTTTCAAGAACGTCGATACCAACGAGTGGTTTTGAGTGAAAATAATACATTATTAAAACTGGAATCCATAATTATCTTAAAATCACTAAAATATTATTAAATACATTGGTTATCCTTTTTATATCGACATACAAACCCGTTGTGTATTTCCAGGTGTACTGGTGAAATAATTGAGATGAATTAGGTCGTTTTCATAAACTGCTCGAAAGGCCTCCATTTTGGTGTATACATTTCCGTGCTCGTTTGAGAATATCACGAACTGATTTCTCGAATTACATTAGGATTGTTCTTTATTTTCCTGCTAGCTTCTTATTTTTGTAATAAGCTGATCCCGAGTATTAATCTCAGAAGAATATACTAGAGATTTTAGGTGCCCCCAGACATAATAATTTACGGGATTCAAATCAGGAGATCTTGATGGCTAGTTGTGAGGGCCTCCACGATTAATCAATAAGTTGCCAAAATTGTCGTTTAAAAAGTCTCTAAAAACATCGAAAAATAAAATTCAAGTAATAACAATTTTGATAATTAGATATGTAGGTAGGGTAAACACTACAGTCATTGACACCTTAAGCCAACTGCCCCAATGGAATATGAATAATTTTTTATTTGGGTATGAAATGAAAATATTTCTTTTTCGAGGTTATGTATTGGTTTATACTCGATTCAAATCAACAACCGAAAGTGGAAAAACCTGTTCAGAAGAAGCTTTAAAACACATCGTTCACATCATGAGTCAATTTTCAGTGATTGACACTGTAAAATCTCTTGTTGACACCGCCTGATACAGTTATTGACATACTGTTGTCTCTCATATTTTCAATCAGCTGGACAAGGATGTGAATATGTATAATATATAGTAATGGATCGTTCACTATAAGATTTATTTATAAGTTTTGCATTGAAAAATATTCGAAATGGAAACCTTCTCTATGAAGCCATATTTCAATAAACATTAAATATGGAATTTTCATGCACAGGAAATGCTTTTAATACCATTTAAATCCAGATTCTTTTTGCAAATAGGACACAAGTCCTGGCTGTTGGTTCTCTAGTAGCCGTTTATCAGCAACTTGGTGTTCATCGTTATGACTATTTAAAAAGGATTCTCCATAAATTTCATCTTCAAGCTTTATGTTTAAAATAATTTTTTATTTGTTTTTTGTTGGTACACCTGCCTATTCAATCACATTATTTGATCTCTTCTCCGTAGGTTAAACAGGGCAAGGTCCGTGATTTGTTGAGAGCTCGTTGTACTTACACCAGGGCTAATCATTTCGTCACGTTGTCTGTATTTTTCGAATCTTGTCGTAAGCACGATAACTTTCGAACGGAACGACCTAGAGACTTGAAATTTTCAGTGTGGGTTCAGTTTCCGAATGCCTCGGTTAAGTTCGTTAGTGAACAGAATTCCACCAGGGGTTCCGTAAATATGGCCGTTTGAAATTTTGATCTCCTGATTACTTCGAAACTACTGATTCGATCGAGATGAAATTTCGCACCCTGATGGAGAATGACGTGTTCAAGCTACCTGCAAAATTTGTCCAGATCGCATGACCAGAACTATAGAAAATAATAACTTTCGAACGGAAAGGCCTAGGGACTAGAAATTTTCAGGATAGGTGTGGATCTCGAATGTCGCGCTCACGTTTATCAATGAGCAAAACAGAAACGGAAACCGGTCTACGTCTGCAAATGATGAATTTCGTTGGTATCTGGGATACATGAATTGTTTTGTTTATCCAGTAAAATTTTTCAAATTTCATCCCTGAATTCGATAATTTTAGATAAACAGCCGTATATTATTCTTCTTGCAATATAGTTATTGACACGTAGAAATTCACAGA
Source organism: Aphidecta obliterata (assembly GCA_963966015.1). Lineage (NCBI taxonomy): Eukaryota > Metazoa > Arthropoda > Insecta > Coleoptera > Coccinellidae > Aphidecta > Aphidecta obliterata. The sequence goes on along the minus strand of OZ014435.1, from coordinate 12,209,354 downwards.
GATTGACACCGGTGTCAGCAACTAGCTAGAACAAAATTAAATAAAGTTTAATCATTTTTGAGCGCTCGTACAACTTACACGAGGGGTATGTAATTTCTTCACGATGTCTGTATTTTTCGAATTTTGAGCCGAAAATGGTCTCAATCGACTAGGTTCGACTCACTGATGACGAATCCGTCGGAAAATTCGAGTCTGTCCGTCCGTCCGGCCGTAAGCACAATAACTCTCGAACGGAACAACCTAGAGACTTGAAATTTTCAGTGTGGGTTCAGTTCTTGAATGCCTCGGTTAAGTTCGGTAATGGGCCAAATTCCACCAGGGGTTCCGTAAATATGGCCGCTCAAAGTTTTGTTCCCCTGATTACTTGAAAACTACAGATTTGATTGAGATGAGATTTTGCACACAAATGGAGAATGATATATTCAAGTTACATTCCTCCAGATCACATGACCAGAACCATAGAAACCATAGAAAATCATAACTTTCTAACGGAAAGGCCTAGGGACTTGAAATTTTCAGGATAGGTGTGGATCTGAAATGTCGCGTTCACGTTTATCAATGAACAGAATTATACTAGGGGTTCCGTAAATACGGTCGTTTGAAATTTTGGTTTCTTGATAATTTCGAAACTGCGGATTCGATCGGGATGAAATTTTGTATTTCAATCGAGAATGATATATTAAAACAATATTTTGTCCATATCGCATGTCCAGAACCATAGAAATCATAGAAAATTGTATCTTTCGAACGGAAAGGCCTAGGAACTTGAAATTCTCAGAGTGGGTTTGGATCGCAAATATCGCGGTCACGTTCATCTATGAGCAAAATTAGACTAGGGGTTCCGTAAATATGGCCGTTCAAAATATTTTTTTGCTGATAGTTCCGAAAATACTGAGCGGTAGAAAATTCTAGCGAATTATCGAAAAAAAATAGATCAGCTGAAGCACTGACATGAAGTCTGGAGTTTCGCCTAAGTTTCAGAATTTTTTTGACAGCTGTCGAAAGTTCCTTCAATTGATTTCTGAAACTGGAAAATGCGAATCTACCTACAAGGTGCATGTACGAGCGCTCAAAAGCTCCTGCCTTCACGGCAGTGCTTTTCGTAATTTTTTCAGTATTCATTGAGAAATTTAGGCCTGAATAGTAGCAATACGGACTAATTTTGCAAAATTTGACAACGGCAGTTATTGACATAGTATGTCAATCACTATTCATTCAAATATTTTCAAAGGCAATCATTGACACCCACAAAAAAACCGCGAAACCTTCAACCAAATAGATTTTGAGTTATGAGAAAGTATTTATTGAAGAGTTTCAATAATTCAAACAAAAATTATGCTTCAGACAAAAATTAAAACTATTAAAAAACTTTAGTTGAGTACCTTGAGAAAATGGCAGTATTCTTCTAATTGCAATGATCGCGCACGCTGCACATTGATAATTATATGGTGAATTAGGAATGCAAACCTAACCCAAATTAACACTAACAGTCCAAACTTGAAAAATTGAAATTTCTTTTCGAAGCTCCATGTTTTTAAGGCAACCATCCAATTCTTCATGATTTTTTCTTAACCCGGACCTGGATTTTCTTTGTGGTTATTGAGTGGTTCATTTGAGCTTCAGATGAGAAACATGTATGCCAAATATAAAGAAAATATAGCGGGTGGTTCGTTTGTTATGACCTCAAGAAGAAATTAGCAAAATTCTTAAAACATCCTGTATCAAAGACAGTCAGAGCCAATAAATGTGGTATTTCTAGAACCACTTCGGTGCCCTCCATCCGCTTTTTAAGTATTTCCGCTTCCCAATGAAACAGCCTGTATAAGTTCATGTACTCTGCTCTTTTGTTCAATAATAATAATTTGGACCTCATATTTCGAATCGTAGGTCCAACTAAGGCCCACTGCTGGAATAGTCTTCCAGGGCAGCCCACCGGCACATCCGCATGAGGTACGTAAACATGATTAAAGCTCCCAGTCATGGGGTGTCTTTCAACTTGAAATAATTTTTCTGTAGGTGTATACGCGATCTTCTCCCAGAAGAACACCTGAAGAAATTCGACCACTACAACAGGTTCGACCACTACAAGTTGTGCGTAGTGAATTGTCTCCCTTTTTGCAGTTTGATAGGCCTGTGTCTACCAGAAGTACACTAGCACAGGGTTTTTCTCCTGAAGACATTCGACCACCACAACGTCAGCAAGAGGTTCGTAGTGATTTGTCTTCGACAATTATTTGATTCTTATGGGATCTATTTACTTTTAGAGAGATTTATTCATCCAGCCATACGCTGGTAACTCATTTGTGGAAAGTATGCCAGTCTAAGGGCAGAATGTAATTATTTACTCTTCATTACTTTCTGATTCAGTACATCCGACATTCTTAACGTTGCAGGTGCAAACATCCCCTTCACATACAGGTTCATATGTGCAAGATTCTCCAGTGCTTCAACAGCATGTTAGTTATTTTGTTATGCCCATATTTCCATAGACGTTTAACTTGACTTCATTTTTGCAGTTTGGTACGCCTGTGTCTGTCAGAAGTACACCTGCACTGGGTTTTCCATCTGAAGAAATTCGACCACTGCAACGTCAGCAAGAGGTTCGTAGTGATTCGGCTTCAACTCACTCATTTGTGGAAAGTATTCCATCACAAGGGCAGAATGTAATTATTTACTTTCAATTAATTTTTGATCGAGTTTATTCAACATCTTTACGTTTCAGGTGCGAACAGCCTCCTCTCGTAGAAGTTCATCTGTGCAAGACTATTTATTACATCAACAGCATGTTAGTTATTTTTGTTATGCTTAAATTTCCATAGACTTTTCACTCCACTTTTGCAGTTTGGTATGCCTACGTCTGCCAGAAGTACACCTGCATTGGGTTTTCAACCTGAAGAAATTCCACCACTCCAACGTCAGCAAGCGGTTCGTAGTGATTTGCCTTTGGCAATCGTCTGAATCTTATAGATTCTATTCATTTCTAGAGCGATTCATTCATCCAATCTTCAGCTAGTATAACACTCCAAGGGCAGAATGTAAATATTTACTCTTCATCAGTTTTTGCTTGAGTTTCTTCAACATTTCTCACGTTGCAGGTGCGTACATCCTCTTCTCATACAAGTTCTCCTGTCGAAGATTCTTCAGTGCATCAACAACATGTTAGTAATTTTTTATGTGGGAATGCTCAGATTACCATAGCCTATTAACTTGACTTCTTTTTTATAGTTTGGTACGCCTGTGTCTGCCAGAAGTACACCAGCAGTGGGTTTTTCAGCAAATCTATCAAATTATGTCAGTAAATATTTTGATGTTTAATTTTATTTCTTTGTGTTTGCTCGCCTTCTAGATGCATATTTTGCAATAATTTTATATCAACTTTCTGTAGCGCTTAAGACAGTGCAATATTAATAATCTTGTTTTGCGTGTTTGTTTGCTTGGTCGGTACAAATTGGTGATCGCGGTAAAATTAACTTCGCATCGTGCTTCATACAATCAGCAATTCGCTCCTTGTCCCTGTCGTTATGTCATCAAGACTAAAATCATAGCATAATGTTCTCTATTATTTTTTTCATAATACATAATCACAAATTATTCAATTTACAGTCCCGTTCAGTTTCTGGCAGAAGTACACCCATGGAAATTTCACCAGAGCAGCATCAATATGTTGGTATAGAACCTTCTACTGTTCAAATGGAAACATCCCCACAGGATCGCTCATCTGCTGGAAGTATGCCTATGGAGATTTCTCCAAGTCGTCAGCAGCAACATGTTCGTAGTTATCTTCTTATAAAGCATTTTCGAGTTCATAATACGATTATATACATTTTTCTCTATGGCAGGTTGGAGCACCCCTTTCTACTCTGAGTGTACCCATGGACATTACCCCATCCCACCGTGAAGATCAAGTATGAATCACAAATTTCTATATCAAGTAGGTACCAAAGAAAATGCAACTGTTTGATGGAAAGTTCTTTGAGGTACTTCCATCCTCTATAGGATTTCTCAGTTTAAACGTTTCAGTATGATAACTCGGGACCATCTTCAAATAGATGTTGCATTTTAAATGGTACCGAGTATATTTCTCATCTATGCTCTGTTGTTATAATTCTTCTGTCGATTGCAGTCCGGTCAACATGGATCGTCTTTGGAAATCTCTCCATACACAAAGGTGAATATGCTTCACTTGTCACGATTACCTATTTTGAATATGGATTTCTCAGAAGCTTCATTCAATTTTTCTTCTCCATAAGAATTTAAAGGAGGTTATTTTTTTTAGTCATGGTTCAAAACCGCTTCTGGAAGATGCGTAAAAAGATTCCAAGGTACACCCAATACTGATGTATGCAGAAAACTTTTTGTAAGTGTACCTTACCTGCCATCATTAGTTTAAGATTAAGTTGAATGTGCGAACATTCTTCTAGATATATTTTCAGAATAATCGATGAGAGCTCTATGATCAACCCGATATTCTTGAGGCTCCTTGTGTATCCTCAATGAAAAGAATATTTCTGAAGAACTTAATTAAATATTCAATAGATGATAAATATTATAATTTTATTTTATTAGGTAGCACTCGACGTTCGTCATTGCGCCTTCTGAATTCATTGAATTAGACCAATCATTTGCCTGTCATATTTTTGAATTGAATTCTTCGAATTGAAGTTTTAACATTTATTGACTTATATGTATATTCGGGAGAGTGTTATGAATTACCTTATTTAAAGTCACATATAAAAAGGTAAATTTTTTTCTCATTAACTTCTTGATGAAAATTTCCAAAAACCCACCCAAGATCATCCGAAATGATGAGTTAGTTGTTTCTTGTTGCTTCTATGGTAGTAATTTCTAACAATCAATTATTATATGTTATTCATTTGTTCGATTTCATTATTGATCTTTTTTTGTCTAAACTCAATATCACTTTTCAGAATCAACCCGGAATATCTGGTATGGTAATTTAATTATTCTTTGTTAGTTCTAGAACTTCAATAGCAATTGAACAAATTTTGGTTGATTTTTCGCATTGAATTTCCAAACTTTTTTTCTTCATATGCACTTCCGAATCAACTTTCCATCGTCAACCTGGAACATTTGGAACAGTGGGTTTGTTGTTTTTTTTTTAAATTTCGGGAATCAAATTCGGTTTAAAAATTTATTTGTTGAATTTAATTTTCCTTATATTCGTTAATTACTGAATGAATATTTTCAGAGTCAACCTGGATCATCGGGACAGGCTACTTTTCCTTTGGTTGTCCTAATCAGTATTATTAATTATTGCATTGTTATTTATTTGCTTAATTGCATTTTTCATCTTTTTTATCTACATTCACTAACTTCAGAAAAAATTTTTCAGAGTCGCCCGGGAAAATCTGGAATGATGAGTTTATTATTCTCAGTTAGATCTCGAATTTCTTTCAAATTAACGAAGTTTTGGTTGATATTTTGGATTTCCAAATAATTTCTTCATATTCAAATACTTTCGAATCAATTTTTTACAGCCAACCGGGAATATTCAGAATGCTGAACTTTTTTGTTTGTATTATGTTGTATAATGAATACTAATTATCAGTGTTGTTCATTAGTTCGATCGCATTTCCTATCCTTTTTATGTACTTCCACTAACTTCAAAATGAAATTTCCAGAGTCGACCGGGACCATCTGGAATGGTGAGTTTATTATTCTTTGTTAGTTCTCGAAGGCAATTTATAGCTTTTTCGATAAATATTGTCGAATTTTTTCATTCAAATACTTCGAATCAACTTCTCAGTTCATGTTCAACGGAAACATTCTGAACGAAAGTATTTCGTTCGTATCTCATTTTCAAGAATAAAATCAATTAGAACTTATTATTTTCACCTCTTTGATTGACATGCTGGCCTATTTTCCGAATATTCACTGAAGAAAGAAAATTTTCAGTGTCGATCTGGATCATCTGGAGTGGTGAGTTTGTCTACGATGTTTTGACTGTTTTGTATTCGAAAATGCATATAAATCATTCGGTTATTCGATTTTTCATTGAATTTTCAATCTTTTCTATCTACATTGACTTAATCTGAATTTCACCTACAGTGGTGAGTTTTATTATTTTTTATTACTTTTCATTACGTTGATCAAAATTTTGGTTGTCATTCCGGATTGAATTCCAACACTTCATATTCACATACTTCCAACAACTCTGCAAAGTCAACCGTTCGTTTTTTTCAGAGCCATTCTGCAGCATCTGAACTGGTAAGTTCTTCGTATATTCTGCCATTCTGAACGTCCATTTCTATTCAATTTTTGTATCGAACTTTTGAACTTTTTTATCCTACTTACTCCTGTATGACTTCTTTCAGAGTCTTCCGGGCCCATCTGGACTGGTAAGTATATTCCATATTATTTTTCTTTCGAGAATCATTATCAACACAAAAATTTGATTTTTGAGTAGAATGGATAAAATTTTTCAACTTTTCTTTCTCTACATTCACTAACTTCTGAATGAAATGTTTCAGTGTCGACCTGGATCATCTGGAGTGGTGAGTTTGTCCACGGTTTTATATATTTGAAAATTAATATTAATCATTAGGTTGTTATTTATTGGTTTCATTTTCACATTTTCCAGAATCGACCAGGAACACCTGCAGTGGTGAGTTAATTATTTTTTATTAGTTAACGGATTTCATTACGTTGATCAAAATTTTAGTTGTTATTCCGTTATTCCATTTCGTATTTTTTGTTCGTTTTTTCATCAATTTAAATTATCGAATTCTATTCATTTTTTCAATTTAATATTTGACCTACCTATTCTAAATTCATTAAATTCTGAAAAAAATTTTTCAGAGCCATCCTACAGCATCTGAACTGGTAAGTTTTTAGTATGTTCCGCCTTTCTGAAAGTCAATTTCTATTCAATGTTTGTATCGAACTTTTGAACTTCTTTTTAATTTACTCCTGTATAACTTCTTTCAGAGTCTTCCGGGCCCATCTGGACTGGTAAGTTTATCGCATATTTTTTTTTTCGGGAATCAATATCAATTTATAAATTTGATTTTTGAGTAGAATGGATAAAATTTTCGAACTTTTCTTTCTCTACATTCGCTAACTTCTGAATGAAATGTTTCAGTGTCGACCTGGATCATCTGGAGTGGTGAGTTTGTCTACGGTTTTATGTATTCGAAAATTGACATTAATCATTAGGTTGTTATTTATTTGTTTCATTGAATTTCCGATCTTTTCTAACTGCATTCACTAAATCACTACATTTTCCAGAATCGAACAGGAACGCCAGCAATAGTGAGTTCATTATTTTTTATTAGTTTACGTTGTTCAAAATTTTAATTGATAGTCTGGGGTGAATCCCCACATTTATTCACCAACTTCCGAATCAGCTTTTCAAAGTAAACCATGAAGTCCACTAGAACCATTTTGTATTTGTCGTTCGTTTTTCTATCAATTTCAATTATTGAATTATATTCATTTATTGAATTTAATGTTTGACCTACCTACATTCATTAACTTCTGAATAAAATTTTTCAGAGCTATCCGGCAGCATCTGAACTGGTAAGTTGTTAGTGGGTTCTTGATTATTGAAAGTCAATGTCTATTCAATTTTATATCGAATTTTTTAACTTTTTCTCCTTACATTTACCTACTCCTGTATGACTTTTTTCAGAGTCGTCCGGGCCCATCTGGACTGGTAAGTTTATTGCATATTCCTTTTTTTTAAATCAATATCAATGTTCAAATTTGAAGTAGAATAAATCAGATTCTCGAACTTTTCTTTCTCAACATTCACTAATACTGAATGAAATCTTTCAGTGTCGACAGCGATCATCTGGACTGGTGAGTATTTCGCTCGTTTTGAAAATTCATTTTCAATCAATTCAATTTTTCATTTGACGTACTGTGTTTTCAATCCTCCTTCCACAATCACTCAACAATAATTGTGTTTGAATGAGTGTAATATATTCATCTGAATGTAACGATTCTGTCGATCTATACAAATATCACTAGGGTTTCCTTTATTCATCACTTACTCTGATTTGAATTTTTTAGAATCAGCCTGGAACTTCTAGAATGGTAAGTTAACCATTGGTTGCGAATGTCTTAAAATTTTTCATTCAACCCTTTATTCTACAGGGTGAAATGCCTTAAGCAGACTATATGTACAAGTGAAAAATATTGCTTGAAAGTTAAAAATCAGATCTTGAAGAAGGCAAACCTCTCTCATTGATGAGAATTTGAATAAATGTTATTTAACAAACTAGCCTTATTGTCTTATTTTATTGGTGATATGGAGATTTTCCATAGAGATTATAATGATCATTCTGAAATGTAATTCAAAAAGGAATAATCAAGTTCTTGTGTTATTCCTGATCTTGTTGAACGTTAAACCGTCGATGAAAATAATTTTTGAACAAAGCTCTTTTGGGTTTATTGTATGTTCACAAATCGAAGTAATTTTCCCGCCTATTCGCTAAATATAAGTTTCTCATTTCTGGGTTAATTAATGGAACTATTAATTCACAAAGTCGAGCTGTTACTTCATATCTGGTGAGTACTCAATGCTTTCACCATTTAAAAAGCTATATTTCTATTAATATTCACACAATCCAAAGTACCTATTCCAATGCTGACTGGAAGAGATAATGGGTCTCTTGAACATTTAAATTCCAAAATATTCATCACTTTAAAATTGATAGCCCCTTTCTGTAAAGGATGCATGCTTAACAAATGTTTTCGAAATAAAACCTCAAACGGATTTTTTTTTCCAGAGTCAATCAAGTACTTCAGAATCGGTAAGTTTCTTGTTGAATGGAATGAGAGTGGTCGATTATCATCATGTGAATTCTTAAACTGATTATTTCCTCTATGTTATCCAGAGTCGACCAAGTAGTCCAGAATCGGTAAGTTTCTACTTCTTATATACGCTGTTGAATGAAATAAAAGGAAAGATTTTGATGAAAAAATATCCAAGCAATTTTCTGATATTGTAGATTTTCACTTGACAAATATCAAAAATAATATATTTTCAGGATTATAGTTGAAAGGAGAATTCTTTTTATTTCTTTCATTTTCTATAGTTATAATTCTACCAAAGCCAAAGAAAAATATTTTAAAGTGGCCAGTTCAAACTGGAAAATATGTATAATTTCCGATTCAAAATGACAATTATACATAATTCTCAGATTAACTGGCAATTATCAATAATGTATAATTACCAGTTTACACTGGCATCTTCGTTGTTGTCCCTCCAGGGCTTTCGTATGATTGATTTATTGCAATTTCAATGCATGTCATTGATTAGCAGCATCATATACGACCTCTTATTCGATAATTAATTGCAGGAAAATGGTGAATTCAGAGTTCCGGAAGTAAGTGATAGTTAACGCTTGATTTTAATCGAATTTATCTTCATGATTTTTACTCAGAGTCCAAAAGAAAGGAGAGGGAGAAGAAGAAGTTTTCCCATCAACAAAGCTAAGAGACGAGAGGTGAGTTATTATAACTCTGTTTTCCATCTACATTATCTAATATATAGGGCGAGTCTCTAAATACTACATTTTTCAGATTCATGAGGTCAAAGAAAACTCCTCCAAAAATAATTCAAAAAATTTTTCAATCTACTTTTATTAGTTCTGGTTTTTTGGTCCAGAGCTGAAGTATTACACAATTTTCAATTAAAATTACTGAAAAGGGTTAAAAACCTCAAAATTCAATGAACGATCAAACTTAGTGGAATGCACATGGCTCATAGAATATATTACAATAGTAAAGATTACATTCATTTGACTTCCTTTAGCGTCCATGTTCACGTCTTCATCTTTTTCTTTTTGTATGCAATGTTTCGTCTCTGGCTTCTTGCGTCTGACACCTTTTCTCGTCCCTCTAACTTAATCTATCCATAAATTTGTTTATGGCATGTATTTCAGAATTGAGATGATTCGTCGAGTTCTGCTGTCAATTTGGTCTTTATGAAAAAACAACTGGTTCGATTTCGGTTTCCATCTTTTTCCATATTTTTCCAAATCTTCGAAACAAGAGAGTTCAGAAGAGTTTTCTTGAAAATGCATCTTCTTGAGAATGTAGATACGATTCGATACGAGTCGCCCTGTATATTGAAAGTATTGAACCAAATTTGAAGAAAATCTCTTGTATTCAATCAACTTTTTGAGCGCTCGTACTACTTACACGAGGGCTATATCATTTCGTCACGATGTCTTTATTTTTCGAATTTTGAGCCGAAAATGGTCTCAATCGACTATGTTCGACTCACTGATGACGAATCCGTCGGAAAATTCGAGTCTGTCCGTCCGGCCGTCCGTCCGTCCGTCCGTCCGTCCGTCCGGCCGTCAGCACGATAACTCTCGAACGGATCAACCTAGAGACTTGAAATTTTCAGTGTAAATTCAGATCCCGAATGCCGCGGTTAAGTTCGTTATTGGGCAAATTTCGCCCAGGGGTTCCGTAAATATGGCCGTTCAAAGTTTTGTTTCCCTGATTACATGAAAACTACAGATTCGATCGAGATGAAATTTTGCACTCAGATGGAAAATGAGGTGATTTAGCTACATGCGAAATTTTGTCCAGATCGCATGACCAGAACCATAGAAACCATAGAAAATTGTAACTTTTGAACGGAAAGGCCTAGGGACTTGAAATTTTCAGGATAGGTGTGGATCTCGAATGTCGTGATCACGTTCATCTATGAGCAACATTATACAAGGGGTTCCGTAAATACGGTCGTTTGAAATTTTGTTTTCTCGATAAATTCGAAACTATGGATTTGATCGTGACGAAATTTTGTATTTAAATCAAGAATGATATATTCGAGCTACTTTGTTTCCAGATCGCATGATCAGAACCATAGAAACCATAGAAAATCATAACTTTTGAACGGAAAGGCCTAGGGACTTGAAATTTTCAGGATAGGTTCGGATCGCGAATTTCGCGATCACTATCATCAATGAGCAAAATTAGACTAGGGGTTCCGTAAATATAGCCGTTCAAACTATATTTTTCCTGATAATTTCGAAAATACTTATTGGATTGAAATGAAATTTTGCTCATATATGAAGAATAATGTATTCAAACTACGTGAGAAATTTTGTCCAGATCGCATTACCAAGACCATAGATACCGTAGGAAATACTAGCGAGTTATCGAAAAAAAAAATGGTCACCAAAGCACAGACGTGAAGTCTGGATTTTCGCGTTAGTTTGAAATTTTATTTGACAGCTGTCAAAATCTTTCCAATTGGTTTTTAAAACTGGAGCATGCAAATCTACCTGCAAGGTGCATGTACGAGCGCTCAAAAGCTCCTGCCTTCACGGCAGTGCTTTTCGTAATTTTTTTTTCTTATTCCGATATAATCTTGTTCATTCCTTAAGTTTGAATTTCAATCAATTCATACGCTGGAATCGTTTGCGACTAATCATAGTTAAAATTCGTTGGCGACTTTTGCAGGTGCCGAAAAATATGAGGAGGACTTGCAGCTTATCAAGACTCACCTTTATCATGCCCCCACATCATCTTAGACACGTAAGACTATACGATACAATATTTTTTTTATTGATGCCCCATTTTACTTATTTCAAGAACTCCACAGCGTGTTTAAATCGAACTTTCAAACACGCGCGTTTTTTTAAATCACCATGGTAATAGCAACGACTCGAGAAACGTGTAGTAATTTTTCGATTATAGATCTGACAGGAGTACCTTGTTAAGCGAAATAAAATATTTCTAAATGCAAAACCTTTATTAAAATATTATTAACAATTTCAATTTCATAATATCATATTCAAAATGAAGTCGGTATTTTTTTCGTAATCATCACATTTGAAACTCTGATTGCGACTTTTCCTATGAGAAATTATCGTTAGAAGTGAAGTCTCGGTGCTGTCAAGATTTGTCTTTTTTATTTTTTAATAATAAACTGGAAATATAATAAAATACGTATTATTCGATAGAAATAGTATATTATTTAACGAGCGGTAATGTAGGTCATAACTCACGCAGATGAAGTTTGCAGCACGAGCCGGAGGCGAGTGCTGTAATTCATCAAGTGAGTTATGACCATTACCGCAAGTTGAATACTATACTTTATCTACGATTGTAACAATAAATACTAAGATACAAGTACAGAGAAAGAACTTTATTCAAAAATCTTAATAGTTACATATAACCATGCATTATTTATGTTGATTGTGCTTCTTAGCATGGAGTAGAAAGTCTATAGGGGCGATGCTTCATATTAAGTGCTAAGTTGACTGAAATATGCCAAAAGAACATTCTCTGTAAACAATGACTTGATATTCTTACTGCTACGCCAATCTTGAAAATTGTTGTATACACCTTCATATTTGTTTTGGTATTTTTCGGGCAATAAATTCTGTATGGTAACATTAGCTGATTGTCTTATTTCTGAAGATGTACATAATAATTCATCTTCACTATCTGAATTAATCTTTTTCAGCGAAATATCCACAATAATAATTAGGTATCAACTCAATTTGATTAAACGTCAAAATTATTCAAGTGACCTCCCCTCAATACTAATAATGGACTGTTCCCTTACGGCCAATCACACAGGGAAGTTATCGGAGTGAGTGAGTCGGAGAACACTCACGGTGTTTGTTTACATATATCATTACTCCATCGAAAGTGATTAAGTAATAACTATATTATTCAATCGGAGTAGATAAAACGTTTTATTTACTTGCTCACCTAGATTTCTCTCTCTTATTCTTTTCAATCCATCTTTTTCGAATATGCCTTCAAATTTACCCGTCAGCATCAATTTCTCATCCTATGTATTCAAATTAATCTCGAAATGACCGAGCTTCGAGAAATTTCGACGTCGTGTCAACATACGATTCATTTATTTCCGCGAAAAACGTCACGTAATATCTATGATCGACGTAAATTATATCGGACTTTCTTCATTTTATGTAGTAATAATACCAGTATTCATGATTTCAAAGCTATCCAATAAAATAAATAGCGTAAAGTATTCGTGGATAACTGGTCTTCAAAACACTTGCTCTATTTCGAGCACTCCGGCTCCGCCGTCGTGCTCGAAAAATCGCGCGTGTTTTAAAGACCTTTTTATCCACTTATACTTCAATATACTATTTTCCCAATTTGTATGATGTATTTCATTGCAGAGAGCTCATCCTTTCATTCCACGAAATGATCCGTTAGGGAAACACCTGGTGAGTGTTATTTTTTTAGTAAGTCTTGAAAGCAGCGTTTGTTCTTCATAATTCAATCTAACGCAACCTGCAACAAAAAAATTGAACCTTCAAACCCTGCATAATTATAATATAATATATAATTAATTGTAGGTCAATCCAGCACAACTATTCAGGAGCTTTGCCAAAAGTTGTTCCAGGAAAACTCGTCTAGGATTAGCACCTAGGGCACATCTGCACAAAGTATGTAGTGGTTCTGGAAATTGTTCATCACTTGATTAATTGTTCCTCATTTTTTCACAGAGGGGCTATATCGATTTCAAAAGAAATTGGGATAAGGCAAACCAAAGTGTAAGTCTTTAGTTTCTTGGAATGCAAATTCATTATATTGATATCATGTAGACACATTGATTTTTCATATTGTTCCATTCAAATTACAATATCTTACTTGAAATTGCAGGTGCTGGGGAAGCATACGCCAATCCCAACTCCAAGAAAAGATCAAAGTAATCGGCCAGGTATTCATCTACAGACCAATCCGGTAAGATCACCATATAGTTTTTAATATTAATATTCAGAATGAAAGGTGTTTAGTGGACTAATCCACTGATTGTGCCGTTTAGATTAAATTTGAATTTAAGGGGATTTTTCATTACACTGCCACCTTAAGGTCTCTTTTTCCATTTGAATGGTGTTATTATTATTTTTTCAAGTCTTATTGTTTAGTTTATTCAAATACCATCAACAAGATCATTATGACGAGCTCTCAAAATATATCGACATGATGATAATACTGTATGAATTTCAATTTGCAGGCTTGGGAATTATCACCAAAGCAGTCAAAAGCACTGGCTCTTACACCAACCAGATCGGTAAGATGAAATGTTTTGATAGGCTTATCTTGAGAAAAATCATTCGAAAACTTATCAATCCTTTTTTTACCAATTCATTGTATATATTCGAAAAAATCAATTAGGTGTTCAACAATTTCATTCGCCTATTTTCAGGATTCAGATCCAAACGTTACAGCCTCTCCGAATACAGTTCAGGGTGGAGAACAGGTGAGAAAAAATCAGATCAAACAGTATTTTCATCTTAAGGATGAAATATGTAGTGCGACTCTGAAAAGTGTTGTTCGCTTTCAGTATTCATGGGTCGTATGCAATGATATTAAATCATTATTTCATTCAAATTGATTTTCACACAGAAGTTTTCAAGATAAAAAATTCAAATGATGTATGTTCCAATTTTTTTAGAATACACCTTCACCAAACAGGGAAATGCCCTCAACGAGCAGGGGAACTAGGAGTGGTGCATTCATACCCCCTTCTCCATACAAACCGGTGAGTTTGAATTATTGTAAAGTTACCGCATATCAGTATCTCGTCCAAATGAAATACAGGGTTGTCATAATGCATTTCTCTTAGCGCGATATTAACTCCCTTTCAACTCGCAATCTTTTTCAGATAAATGTTCCACAGGGATACAATGAAACGTCGATTCGGGTAAGTATTCCAATAGAATTCAAGTTATTTTTCAATTGGGTTAAACTGATGATTATTTGTGATGCAATGGATGAAAGATGATACAATAGGTCGGTTGAAGACGGATTTAACTTTGACTTGAATGCTACCAGCTGAAAAGTACCATTCATTTCGATTTCTTTTGACATATTCATATTCATCCATATTCATACTTCTCATTTTATTTCCCTCGAATATTTCACTGAGTATGTCAAAAATTATTGTATAACTAATGAATACAGAAGACAAATCATTTTGAAAAATATATAGGTGCTTTTGAGGTGAGGCTTTTTTTCGACAGGTGCTAGAACTCGTCCAAAGAGATCATTTCGTCGGAAGTTGATCAAATAAAATATTCGATTTGAAAAAAATTACGAAAAGCACTGCCGTGAAGGCAGGAGCTTTTGAGCGCTCGTACATGCACCTTGTAGGTAGATTCGCATTTTCCAGTTTCAGAAATCAATTGAAGGAATTTTCGACAGCTGTCAAAAGAATTCTGAAACTTCCAGACTTCATGTCAGTGCTTCAGCTGATCAATTTTTGTTCGATAATTCGCTATAATTTTCTACGGTATCTATGGTCTTGGTGGTGCGATCTGGACAAAATCTTGCACGTAGTTTGAATACATTATTAGTCAGCAAGGTGCATAATTTCATTCCAATCCGATCAGTCGTTTCGAAACTATCAGGAAAATAATATTTTCAACGGCCATATTTACGGAGTCTAGTTAGTTAGTCTAATTTTGCTCATTGATGAACGTGACTACGATATTCACGATCCAAACCCATCCTGAAAATTTCAAGTTCCTAGGCTTTTCCGTTCAAAAGTTACAATTTTCTATGTTTTCTATGGTTCTGGTCATGCGATCTTGACAAAATATTGTTTCAATATATCGATACCTTTTTGCCAAACTATCGTAAGCCTCAACGTAGTACGTTGAGGCTTACGATAATTTGGCAAAAAGGTATCGATATCATTCTCGATTAAAATACAAAATTTCATTTCGATCGAATCCGTAGTTTCGAAATTATCGAGAATCCAAAATTTCAAACGACCGTATTTACGGAACCCCTAGTATAATTTTGCTCATAGATGAAAGTGATCACGACAATCGAGATCCACACCTATTCTGAAAATTTCAAGTCCCTAGACCTTTCCGTTCGAAAGTTATGATTTTCTATGGTTTCTATGGTTCTGGTCATGTGATCTGGAGAAATGTAGCTTGAATATATCATTCTCCATAAGTATACAAAATTTCGTCACGATCGAATCTGTAGTTTTGAAATTATCAAGAAAACTAAATTTCAAACTACCATATTTACGGAACCCCTTGTATAATTTCGCTCATAGATGGACGTGATCACGACATTCGAGATCCACACCTATCCTGAAAATTTCAAGTCCCTAGGCGTTTCCGTTCAAAAGTTACAATTTTCTGTGGTTTCTATGGTTTTGGTCATGTGATCTGGACAAAATTTCACAAGTAGCTTGAACACCCCATTCTCCATTTGAGTGCCAAATTTCATTGGTCGAATCTGTAGTTTTCAAGTAATCAGGGGAACAAAACTTTGAACGGCCATATTTACGGAACCCCTGTTGGAATTTGGCCCATTGACGAACTTAACCGAGGCATTCGGAAACTGAACCCACACTGAAAATTTCAAGTCTCTAGGTTGATCTGTTCGAGAGTTATCGTGCTTACGGCCGGACGGACGGACAGACTCGAATTTTTCGACGGATTCGTCATCAGTGAGTCGAACATAGTCGATTGAGACCATTTTCGGCTCAAAATTCGAAAAATACAGACATCGTGACGAAATGATCTAGCCCTCGTGTAAGTTGTACGAGCGCTCAAAAATGCAAGAAATCGTCGGCATCAATTTCTTCATACGACTCTAGATCGTGTTATCTCTGTGATAACCTTTGATGAATCACTCCATACTATATGCATGTGATCTTTCCTCGGTACTAGAATTTATCGCAAATTTGTATTCTCTTTCCACATTAATTGAGGGATTTTTCCTGAACGGTATAATTCGAACTGAGGAGGGGAAAAATTAATTATTGAAAAGTTCCTATAAAAAATATTAGCTAGTTTATAACCTCAACGATAAAATTGATCCAAATTGTTCACAGAAATTGTTCGAAATGGTCTTGATCTGCACAAAGTCTTGCCCAGCGTGAAAACGAATGGATATAGCAGCAACTATCTCATCAGTTTGCTCAGGGAATAATGTCACGAGCATTTTCAATGCGTTGTCCTAGTTCTTTCGCACTATTCACCTCATCGTCACTTATACACTTCTTCTTCTTCTTCAGGTGCCCGTCCGATTCCGAACGTTGGCGATTATCATAGCAATTCTTATTTTGTTGGTAGCTGCTCGGAACAGTCCTGCTGACGACATGTTGAACCATTGTCTGTGGTTCGCAAGCCAGGATATCCTGCGCCTGCCCGGGCCCCGCTTGCTGTTGATCTTTCCTTGCAAGATCTGTTGGAGAAGGTCGTACCGTTCTGAATTCCTCATTATGTGTCCTAGATATTCCAGTTTGCGGACTTTCACTATGTTCGGGAATTGAGGGCTGGTCTTCATTCTTCTCAGGACTTCTGCGTTAGTTATTCTTTCAGTCCAGGATATTTTCAGGATACGTCGGTAGAGCCACATTTCGAAGGCTTCTAGTCTCTTCTCTGTTTCGTCTTTTAAGGTCCAGGTTTCTACTCCGTACAGCAACACAGAGAATACATAGCACTTTAAAAGTCTCAGCTTGATCTTGAGGCTGAGATTGTGACTTTTGAATAGTCCGCTCATTTGATTGAATGCGCTTCTGGCTTTCCCTATTCTACATTTAATTTCCTGTGTGTTGTCCCAATCTTCATTGATTATGGTTCCTAGGTAAGTATATTGGGTGACTCGTTCTATGTTTGTCTGGTTGATAGTGAGGCGCGCACCGGTAATGTTAGTTTTACTTATGATCATAAGCTTCGTTTTCGCCGTGTTGATGTCTAGTCCGTATTGCTTGCTCACATCTACTATTTTGTTCATAAGCGCTTGTAGTGCTTCTATGCTGTCTGCAAAAACGATCGTGTCATCAGCGTACCGTATGTTGTTAAGTCTGACTCCATTTATGGGGATTCCCTCTTCCATTTCGTCTAGGGACTCTCGGAATATGAACTCTGAGTAAAGATTAAAGATTGTTGGTGACAAAATGCAGCCCTGACGTACCCCTCTTAGTATTTTGAAGGCTTTTGTGTGTTCTCCGTCCACGCGCAGCACTGCTGATTGGTTCCAATACAAGTTGATGATAATTTGCAGGTCTCTTTCCTCAATTCCGATTTTTCTCAGGATTTCCACCATTTTATCGTGTTTCACGCGATCAAAAGCTTTTTGGTAGTCAATTAAACATACAAATATGTCCTTGTTAACATCTCTGCACCTCTGAAACAGCACTTGAACGCTGAATAGTGCCTCTCGTGTTCCTACAGCGTTGATAAATCCAAACTGGGTTGGTGCTATTTGTTCCTCGCAGCGTTTGTATATTCTTTTGTGGACAATTTTCAGAAATACCTTCAATACATGGCTCATCAGACTGATGGTTCTGTAGTCCCCGCATTGTTTTGCATTTTGTTTCTTGGGTAACGTTATAAACTCTGACTTCAGCCATTCTCGGCGGATGTTTCCCGTCCTGTATATCCTATTGAAGCTCTTTGTCAGCTGTTTGATGTTATTTTCATCGAATAGTTTCAGGAATTCTGCCTCAACTTCATCCGGCCCCGCTGCTTTATCACCCTTGATTTGGTCTATATCTGCTTGTGTTTCTTCTTCCAGGATATCGTCTCCCTCTGCCTCTGTAGTGCTTGGTGTTGGCTCATTTCTTTCGTCTTCAAATAGTTTTTCCACGTATTTCTTCCAGGCGTCTTTTCTCTCTTCTGTTGTTATCATCAGGTTTCCCTCTTCATCCATCAGTTTACCGCCGTTATTCTTCTTTCTCTTCCCTGTGATTTCTCTGACTTTCTTGTGAACATTGAAACTGTCGTACTTGTTGTCGTAGTACTCTATCTCTTCGCATTTTTCTTTATGTTCTCTTTCCTTCGCTTCTCTTATCTTTCTCCTCACTTCTTTGTGCTTGTCTTTGTATTTAGCATTATTTCCCTTGCACAAACTTATACACTAATAATTTCAAATGACCCCAAAGGGAGAAATCATATGTGTTCAAATATACGGAAAACTATAATTATACTATATAATAATAAACAAAGAAGATTTTCCATATACTGACCTCTCAGGCCCCGATTATAAACACATTTAGATCTCGATACGAACCTAATGCAGATCCGGGCTGGGAATTTCTCAGATTCGCGGGTAACTTTGATTTCGAAATACTTGGCCCTAGTGAATATTTTATATGAACGATTTTTGGTACTTATTTTGATTAGTTCTATTGCCTGTGAAAAAAAAGCCTCACCTTTGGAAACTCCCTGTATATACATATAAATGTATAAGAAAATCAGGCATATAACACATAAGTATAGACATTATATTGATCGAGCCTTAATTTATCAACTAGGTGATCCCTTTAATTTATATCAAATTTTTTAGGAAACACGAGAACGAATCAGGAACCCTCAACTAGTACGTATAACATCAGATTAAATGAGGAAGTATTGAAACAAATTGTTTCTTTACAGGCCCAACCAGTGCAGGTCAAGATCTATAAAGAAGAAAGACCAGAGAAGCTCGAATTGCAAGAGAAACTTGTGAGTATGAGTTCTATATTGATTCGATTTTGAACTTCAGTCACATCGAATGAATTCGAGAATCATTATCATACTTTTTACTCATTCTCCTTAATACAATAAATCGAGAATTTACTCATTATTTGAATCTACTTGAAAATAAAATATGTTTTTGAATCATCAGCTATTTTCGAAGCTATTATTAATGAAAAAAAATCTGAAAAGTCTGGAGTTTTCACGCTTGCTTCTCTTTACCAGAACGGCCTCCAGTATTCATTGGTAGTGAAATTTTTCGATCGACTGGATTGAATCTTTGCACTGGTTAATTTAAGTTACGTTGGTCAAATATAAAACAATTCATCAACAAATATAAACACTTTATTCAAATATAAACACAACCAAATTAGGTTATGTAGTACGATGTTACGAATTGCGAGCGAATAGACTGCAAAACAGAGTTGCCACACGGCACGTGAATAATTGACACAGAACATCATGCATTTGGTTATTCTTCTTTTCCTGATAACGTCAACAAATTGACAATTGAAATGAAGTAAACAAACTAAAATAAAGAAGAATAACCATATGTAAATGAAATAAACATAAAATAAAAAATATTAATGTAAGCTAGCGCCATCTACTGCTTTAATCAACAATAACAGCAAATGAAAGAGCGCTGCAATTTTCTCCAGGTAGTATGACGAATACTATTTTTTATTTCAATAAACTTTAGCACATGGAATCATCGAATTACATTGAATATTTGAGGAAAACTAACAAGCTTTCACATGAATCTTCGTGTCGTTTTCCTACAACTAACTATAAATTTTAATTTCCATCGAATCGGTATTTTTCGAGTTATTGTAAAAAAATACAGATGGCTAGATCTACGGAACCCTTCGACGGTGTGTTCCCATTAACAAACTCATTTGCCACATTCACCAGAAGGACAGACAGATTTGAAATTGACTATTAATTGTTTAAAAAAAAAATTTTAACTCAAGCGCAAAAAACTCAAACAATGGTGTAAGGGCTCAAATTCACTCCCTCATTCAAATATCTTTGTTTCTAGAGAATTGCTCAACAGCAATCGCGCAACACCCGCACTAGGAATATGACTAGACAACAAACGGTAAGTTAGCAACTGTATACTACGCTTCGATTAACGAGAATTGGTATGTGCATTCAACTGCACACACACTTTTTTTTATAGACTAACACTCTATTTTTTGTTGTAGGTAGGAGACCTTGTGGGGAGTTATATAGAGGACGTATTTAACGAAGTAAGTATGAATGATCTCATCCATTTCTCTCTTTGTTACATGAACGCGGTGGTAAGTCTACCTGGAGGAGCTTGGGTGAGCTTCGAGCAGTGAGTCGCCGAAACGCAGGTTGCTAGCTCTATATTCAGGAGACGCCGTGGACTCGCTGAAGCCAACCGCAATATCACATCGTGGTCACCGCTCTAGCGAGGTGTTCTCAAAATATTGAATCCGCTACATGGTGAGGAAACGGGTGTGTGTTTCGTCCCACAGTTGCTGGTGGACTCATCAGTAGCAACTGTTGCCCTTGACATTCGCAAATGGAAATTGCACCGCAAGTGAAGAACAGTTGGATACAACGATATGTGACGCAGCCACCTTCCGGGCGTGCGGAGAGCCGCCACAATTATATCGAACGTTGAATTAAATACAAGAACGACAAAACTGGGAATTTCAAAGAGTGGGGCTTGCCGTGATAATAATAATCATAATATCATCCTAGAGTAGGCGGTTGATGCTCCGATAAATGAAACGGGGTGATGTGGAAATATACAATAATAACCTTCGATTGAAATTGGCATCAGCATTTTCGTTCTTATGACATTTCAATTGAAATAATGTCCATCATTACAGGGTCAAAAAAAATTAGCCAATCCCTCGACAAGTAATGATCCCGATGAAGATGATGATTATGTTGATGATGAAGATGATTATGTTGATGGTGAAGATGTAGATGTAGGTGTAGATGATATTGATGAACAATCGGCAATCCTTCAGGATGCAGCATCAGCGCAGCCCCAATCGGTAAGATGACATAACTTTCTTTCATACGTACTTTAACTATCATGACAACTAGATGATCAATTGCTTTTGAAGTATTGTATCCCCAATCTGAAATTGGTAATGTTAAGTTGAGAGTACCTGCGGAAGATGCAGCTCATTAGTCATCTCCCCACAATGGACCAATCATGATCAGAGATTGACATTATGCTCTGAAAATCACTTTACATTGTTGGAGAGCAGTTGGAGACCCCTTTGACTGCTGAAGGAATGGAATAATACCGAACGAAACCTTCCTTCATAGATTATAGCATCCCCATAGTTCCATGCAAATTTCAAATTCCAAATTGCAACTTAACTCACTTATCACCACCCTATAACCCTCGTGTTCGTCCTACGTGACGTTTCTGCCCTAACCTAAACTCCTGATGGCAGATCACGATGGTGAATTGATAATGGTTGTAATTTCTTCGAATAGAAAATCACCTTATCATCACATCAATACTATCTCTGGGCATGACCACATAATCCCAAACTAATGATCAAAAGCGAAAACAATAAAAAAATGAATTTTGGCAAAACATACAACTTATACTTTTATAAATTTACTACACTTGAGTATATTCGAGAGGAGAGAAAATACACTTTTGCTTATCTTATTTTAGGGTTTGGAAACGTCTATCCCAACGACCCAACCAAATACAGATAATTCTTCAACGAGTGTTCGTCGTGAAGAATCTAGCATACACCCAATTAATGCTGAAGATTCAGTTGGTCATGGACGTTCCTCTCCGGTAAGATGAAACTTTTCAAATTGGAATACAGGTACAACTTGCTTTTCTGAAGATTATCAATAACTTTTTACTTTCAATTTAACTTCGAAAAATGATTACATTTTCGAATAAGAATTAAAAAATTACGAAAAGCACTGCCGTGAAGTCAGGAACTTTTGAGCGCTCGTTTATCCACCTTGTAAGTAGATTCGCATTATCCAGTTCTAGGAACAAATTGGAAAGATTTCGACAGCTGTCAAAGAAAATTTCAAACTAAGGGAAAAATCCAGACTTCAAGTCAATGCTTGCTATAGGTGACCATTTTTTTTTTCGATAATTCGCTAGAATTTTCTACGGTATCTATGGTCTTGGTAATTCGATCTGGACAAAATTGCCCACGTAGTTTGAATACATCATTCTTCATCTATGTGCGAGATTTCATTCCAATCCAATAAGTATTTTCGAAATTAACAGGAAAAAAATTGTTTGAACGGCTATATAGTCTAATTTTGCTCATTGATGAACGTGAACGCGAAATTCGCGATCCGAACCTATCCTGAAAATTTCAAGTCCCTAGGCCTTTCCGTTCGAAAGTTATTATTTTCTATGGTTTCTATAGTTCTAGTCATGCGATATGGAAAAAATGTAGGTTGAATATATCACTCTCCATCAAAATACAAAATTTCGTCACGATCGAATCCGTAGTTTTGAAATTATCAAGAAAACTGAATTTCAAACGACCATATTTACGGAACCCCTAGTCTAATTTTGCTCATTTATGAACGCGACCACACATTCGAGATCCACACCTATCCTGAAAATTTCAAGTCCCTAGGCCTTTTCATTACAAAGTTATAATTTTCTATGGTTTCTCTGGTTCTGGTCCTGTGAGCTGGACAAAATTTGCATGTAGCTTGAACACGTAATTTTCCATCTGAGTGCAAAATTTCACCTCGCTCGAATCTGTAGTTTCGAAGTAATCAGGAAAACAAAATTTTGAGCGGCCATATTTACGGAACCCCTGGGCGAATTTTGCCCAATAACGAACTCAACCGCGGCATTCGAGATTTGAACCTACCCTGAAAATTTCAAGTTTCTAGGACATTCCGTTCGAAAGTTATCGTGTATACGGAGGGACGGCCGGACGGACGGACAGACTCGAATTTTTCGACGGATTCGTCATCAGTGAGTCGAACATAGTCGTTTGAGACCATTTTCAGCTCAACATTCGAAAAATACAGACATCGTGACGAAATGATAGAGCCCTCGTGTAAGTTCGATGATTCTTCGAAACAATTTATTAACTATTTAGTGGTTGCGGAAAATTACGCAGTCGATTTCAAATCAAGTCAGAGGAGCGAGAGGGCAGGTTATTTTCTTGATCTGACTCGGGTAAAATTGAGTAGGTACTCAAAATGGATTAGCTACTGTCTGAAAAAATTAATATCATGCTAGTTTTTGTTCACGTGAGTTCTAACTCCAATTACACTTCTTCTAGGTTCCCGAAACATCAACATCAGAGAATATGGGAGAATCAACACCTCCTCCTGTTCTGACCAGACCTGTAAGTATTTCAACTGAAATACTTGAATCGATGTAATTCAAGAAGTGCGCAGAGGTTTCTACCTTAATCCCCCAGAATCATTGAAAAAATGTTACCTTATCCCAAGCGCCCCTGCTGTTCCTCAGGTGACGTGAGGAATCAGTAACGACAAAGAACACAACCAGATCTTCTAACTCTCAAGATCTCTGAGCTCATGAGGGTTCTCACAGAGACCCAGGAGAGCCGGTATATTAACCTTTAGCATAATATTTTTATTTCATTTATACCCCTTCTAGGTTCCTGATAGAACAACACGGACATGTCTTCGGGATCCTCCTGACGAATCAGACACTCAAGAGGATAAAGAAGTACCTTCAAATACACATATCAGTCCGGTAAGTAGAGACATTTCAACAAAAATACTAGGATATGTAAATCCATAACCATTGATATTGGATGGTTATTTTGGTACAGTATTATTGAAAAATTGATTCTTTATTTTTCGCCAAAAATCATTCCCGGTGCTACTCTTCATTAATATAAAACAATTCAATCTTCGATATTCTTTATCATTTGTTCTGAACATTTTCTCGTACTCGCCTAACAAATTTCTAATTTGAATTAAACTTCTAGGAGCAAGGAGGAATTCAGAGTGAACAAATATATTCCGAAACAACACGCTCCCCGGTAAGTCAAAAGTTTTATTTTCTTGGGTACATTTCCTCCGAATATCACAAAATTGTGAAAACCACATAATTTTTTGCAATATAACTATCGAATTTTGGTCGATTACCGATGACATATCAATTCTTCATTGTTCGTTTTGAAATTTTTCTCGATGCTAGTTTTCATTAACGTAACGCAATTAATATTTCATTTCAATTCTAGGCTTCCGGAACTGTGGTGACCATGACTTATCATCCTGTACGCAGCGGAATATTGCCACCACTTCTCGTTCCTGTAAGTTGAAAGTTTTATCTTCTTGGGTAGTTTTTCTCCAAAACATTACAAATATCTGTGCTTCACCAAATGATATTGATAAAAATATATCTATTCTGTAAGCTACTTCGATATGATATGAATATAATTTTTTATTGTTTGTAGTGTTTCAGTTTTCATTCACATAACAGAATTTATATTTCAATTTTAGGGTTCCGAAAAATCAGTGCGGTCCCAAATACAGCAGCCTATTCTGGTAAGTGGAAAGTTTCATCTTCATGGATACTTCTACTCCAAAACATTTAAATATCTCTAGTTAACAGAATAATATTGACAAAATGGTGATAATTCTTTTATTAGCTACTTTTGAACCCCACCTAAAATGGTGAAATTTATATTATACTGGGCACAATCCAATGATTATAATCATTGGTTGTGAACAACTCCAATGCAACAACAAAAATTGTTTCAATTGTAATTTTGGTCGAGTCATATTGGACTGTTCATCTTTTTTTTTGTCAAGATATTTTGCTCGTTGTGTATTATAATATAACAGAATATCTGTTTCAATCGCACTGATTCTAGGGACCCGAAGAGAATCAGGAAGAACCATTAAAATTCGTTCCACAGCTGGTAAGTTTAGAAATTAAACTGAATTATTACATTCGAATGTCATACAAAAATGTTCCAATAATTGATTAGATTTTGTATATTTGCTTCAATTCATATTAAAAATATGTCCTCAGGTTCCCATCATTTAATGTTAGTATTGATCGACTAATATTGGAGTTCTTATCTTAATTGCTTGTTTTCTAGGTTGCAATAGATAGAACATCGAGGACTTGTCCTAAACCTAGCGCAATTCAGAAAAATCAAATGAGTCTTTCCAATGTAAAGGTCAGTCCGGTGAGTTACAGATTTTTGACCAAAGTACCTGTTAAGATTTCATAAGCTACAACAATTCAACAAAGTAACAAGATTGAAATTCGACTTCTAACTCCACCAGAAAAGAAATCGTAATAACTCAACTTCTAGGGTTCCGGAAGGTCAATGGAGGGTGATCCTAATCGTGCAGGACCAAGCCGAATTCAGGGACAACGATCAGATTCCCATATACAGTCTAGTCCAGTGAGTTGATTTTGTTTTGTATTATGTAGTGCTCTCAATCAAAAGTATATATACAATTAAAGAATTCTATAATCCTAGTCAATAGAAATTTCAAAATTTTGTTGTTGAAAATTTGTTGTAATAACTCGACTTCTAGAGTTCCGGAAGGTCAATGGAGGGTGATCGTAATAGTGCAGGACCAAGCGGAATTCAGGGACAACGATCAGATTCCCATATACAGTCTAGTCCAGTGAGTTGATTTTGTTTTGTATTATGTAGTGCTCTCAATCAAAAGTATATATACAAATAAGAAATTCTATAATCCTAGTCAATAGAAATTTCAAAATTTTGTTGTTGAAAATTTGTTGTAATAACTCAACTTCTAGGGTTCCAGAAGCTCAATGGAGGGTGATTCTAATCGTGCAGGACCAAGCGGAATTCAGGGACAACGATCAGATTCCCATATACAATCTAGTCCAGTAAGTTGATTTTGTTTTGTATTATGTAGCGCTCTCAATCAAAAGTATAAATACGAATATGAAATTCTATAGTCCTAGTCAATAGAAATTTCAAAATTTCGTTGTTGAAAATTTGTTATAACTCGACTTCTAGGGTTCCGGAAGGTCAATAGAGAGTGATCCTAATCGTGCAGGACCAAGCCGAATTCAGGGACAACGATCAGATTCCCATATACAGTCTAGTCCAGTGAGTTGATTTTGTTTTGTATTATGTAGCGCTCTCAATCAAAAGTATAAATACGAATAAAAAATTCCATAGTCCTAGTCACTAGAAATTTCAAAATTTTGTTGTTGAAAATTTGTTATAACTCGACTTCTAGGGTTCCGGAAGGTCAATGGAGGGTTATCCTAATCGTGCAGGACCGAGCCGAATTCAGGGACAACGATCAGATTCCCATATACAGTCTAGTCCAGTGAGTTGATTTTGTTTTGTATTATGTAGCGCTCTCAATCAAAAGTATAAATACGAATAAAAAATTCTATAGTCCTAGTCACTAGAAATTTCAAAATTTTGTTGTTGAAAATTTGTTATTACTCGACTTCTAGGGTTCCGGAAGGTCAATGGAAAGTGATCCTAATCGTGCAGGACCAAGCCGAATTCAGGGACAACGATCATATTCTCATATGCAGTCTAGTCCAGTAAGTTGATTTTGTTTTGTATTATGTAGCGCTCTAAATCAAAAGTATAAATACGAATAAGAAATTCTATAGTCCTAGTCAATAGAAATTTCAAAATTTTGTTGTTGAAAATTTGTTATAACTCGACTTCTAGGGTTCCGGAAGGTCAATGGAGGGTGATCGTAATCGAGCAGGACCAAGCGGAATTCAGGGACAACGATCAGATTCTCATATACAGTCTAGTCCAGTAAGTTGATTTTGTTTTGAATTATGAAGTGCTCTCAATGAAAAGTATAAATACGAATAAGAAATTCTATAGTCCTAGTCAATAGAAATTTCAAAATTTTGTTGTTGAAAATTTGTTATAACTCGACTTCTAGGGTTCCGGAAGGTCAATGGAGAGTGATCCTAATCATGCAGGACCAAGCCGAATTCAGGGACAACGATCATATTCTCATATGCAGTCTAGTCCAGTAAGTTGATTTTGTTTTGAATTATGTAGTGCTCTCAATCAAAAGAATATATACAAATAAGAAATTCTATAATACTAGTCAATAGAAATTTCAAAATTTTGTTGTTGAAAATTTGTTGTAATAACACGACTTCTAGGGTTCCGGAAGGTCAATGGAGAGTGATCCTAATCGTGCAGGACCAAGCCGAATTCAGGGACAACAATCATATTCCCATATACAGTCTAGTCCAGTAAGTTGATTTTGTTTTGTTTTATGTAGAGCTCTCAATCAAAAGAATATATACTTACAAATAAGAAATTCTATAGTCCTAGTCAATAGAAATTTCAAAATTTTGTTGTTGAAAATTTTTGTTGTGATAACTCGACTTCTAGGGTTCCGGAAGGTCAATGGAGGAAGATCGTAATCGTGCAGGACCAAGCGGAATTCAGGG
Organism: Aphidecta obliterata; assembly: GCA_963966015.1. Classification (NCBI taxonomy): domain Eukaryota; kingdom Metazoa; phylum Arthropoda; class Insecta; order Coleoptera; family Coccinellidae; genus Aphidecta; species Aphidecta obliterata. The sequence goes on along the minus strand of OZ014435.1, from coordinate 12,181,484 downwards.
ACAACGATCAGATTCCCATATACAGTCTAGTCCAGTAAGTTGATTTTGTTTTGTATTATGTAGCGCTCTAAATCAAAAATATAAATACGAATAAGAAATTCTATAGTCCTAGTCAATAGAAATTTCAAAATTTTGTTGTTGAAAATTTATTATAACTCGACTTCTAGGGTTCCGGAAGGTCAATGGAGGGTGACCCTAATCGTGCAGGACCAAGCCGAATTCAGGGACAACGATCATATTCTCATTTGCAGTCTAGTCCAGTTAGTTGATTTTGTTTTGTATTATGTAGTGCTGTCAATCAAAAGAATATATACGAATAAGAAATTCTATAATCCTAGTCAATACAAATTTCAAAATTTTGTTGTTGAAAATTTGTTGTAATAACACGACTTCTAGGGATGCGGAAGGTCAATGGAGGGTGATCGTAATCGTGCAGGACCAAGCGGAATTCAGGGACAACGATCAGATTCCCATATACAGTCTAGTCCAGTAAGTTGATTTTGTTTTGTATTATGTAGCGCTCTCAATCAAAAGTATAAATACGAATAAGAAATTCTATAGTCCTAGTCAATAGAAATTTCAAAATTTTGATGTTGAAAATTGGTTATAACTCGACTTCTAGGGTTCCGGAAGGTCAATAGAGAGTGATCCTAATCGTGCAGGACCAAGCCGAATTCAGGGACAACAATCATATTTCCATATGCAGTCTACTCCAGTAAGTTGATTTTGTTTTGTTTTATGTAGTGCTCTCAATCAAAAGAATATATACTAATAAGAAATTCTATAATCCTAGTCAATAGAAATTTCAGAATTTTGTTGTTGAAAATTTGTTGTAATACCACGACTTCTAGGGTTCCGGAAGGTCAATGGAGGGTGATCCTAATCGTGCAGGACCAAGCCGAATTCAGGGACAACAATCATATTCCCATATGCAGTCTAGTCCAGTAAGTTGATTTTGTTTTGTGTTATGTAGTGCTCTCCATCAAAAGCAGGTATATATACAAATATGTAATTCAATGATCCTACTCAACAGAAATTTCAAAATGTATTTTGTCGTAAATTTTTTGTAATAACACGCCTTCTAGGGTTCCGGAAGTTCAATGCATTGTGATCCTAATCGTGCTGGACCAAGCCGAATTCAAGGACAACGATCAGATTGCCATTTACAGTCTATTCCAGTAAGTTGATTTTGTTTTGTATTATTTATTGCTCTCAATCAAAAGAATATACAGTGTGTCCGGGAAAACGTGGGAAATCTCTCGGACTCAGATAAAACATAAAAAAATAAGATGACAAGTGTCCATAATTTTTTTTCCTAGCGGCCCTAACTACGGAGATACGGCCTCCTAAATGACGCCACTGGAAATTAATTTTACTGGAATAAATTTTAAACTACTTAATATAATTTAATGAAAATTTGATATGATAAACAGTATTAAGGACCTCTTAAAATACTGCCCTTAAATTTGAATTAGCTCGTTTAGTTTACCAGGGGCGGACTAGGTTGTACATTTTAATGCCTACATTTTTAACATCCTGTATGATAAGAAGTTAAAAAAAACAAATTTGTGAACCTTGAACATTAAGCTAAAGAAAAGGTACTCATGTTCATTGTCGATAAAATGTACTGTTTTCGAAAAACAAAATAATAAAAGAAGTACCTTTTTTATTTCTATTGAAAAGAACCATGAATTCTATTTTTTTTTGTCTGCAACAAAGTGTGATAAGAAAGTTATTCAAGGAAAAAAAAAGTTTTAGTTCATGTTATTGAATCCGACAAAATTTGTTTCTTATCACATTACAATGAAATGTATGTATTTTTGTTGAGGTGCCTTTCTGGGCCAAAACTGCATTGTTGAGAATCTTTGTAATTTTGTCGGATTCAATAACGTAAACTAAAACTTTTTTGTTCCTTCAATAACTTTGTTGCAGATAGAAAAATTAGACTTCATGGTTCTTTTTAATAGGAATAAAAAAATTACTTCTCTTATTATTTTGTTTTTCGAAAACGGTTCATTTTATCGACAATGAACAAGGGTACCTTTTCTTCAGCTTAATGTTCAAGGTATCCAAATTTGTTTTTTTAACTCCTTATCGTACAGGGTGTTTGAAATGTAAGCATTAAAACGTACAAACTAGTCCGCCCCTGGTAAACTAAACAAGCAAATTCAAATTTAAAGCCAGTATTGTAAGAGGTCCCTACTGTTGCTTATCATATCAATTTTTTCATTAAATTATATTAAGTAGTTTAAAATTTATTCCTGTGAAATGAATCTTCAGAGGCATCATTTAGGAGGCCGTATCTCCGTAGGGAGGGCCGCTAGGAAAAAAAATTATGGAAACTTGTCATCTTATTTTTTTATGTTTTATCTGAATCCGAGAGATTTCCCACATTTTCCCGGATCATATGATCCAAGTCAATAAAAATTTTCAAAAATTTTTGTTGAGAATTGGTTTCCGCCCTGTATCTTCAGAACAAACCTTTCTTTAAAAATATTTCAAGGACAAAATGTTTCAACAATACATTATTTTTGTCGCTCGTCGCGCGGGTAATTGTGTATATCCTCGAAATCTTCAATAGGAGTAACTCCTTTTTATACCTTTGAGCTATGCAATATCGAATATACGGATGCCAAATTGACATCTAATTTTCTCTTCTAGAGACGGCCGCAATATCCCGCGCTGGTGCAAGCTTTGTCGGGCAGTGTCCAAGGTGCTCCACAACAGGTGATATGAATGATGTTATTCCTATAATATGTGTAAAACCGGTCAGGTTCAGTTCTCAAAAACAAAACATTACAAACTTTTTTTCGAATATTGGTTGCTGAATAAAAATTGATATATTTTTCTATGATTGGAACCTCGCGTTCGTCTTGAGCTTATGCATTATTATTTTGTGAAATCCAACTTTGAAGTAATCTTTTTTTATTTTCTGTGACGAAATCTGAAATATCCGAGAACAACTTCATCATTCCTAAAACACATGTGATTCCAGGGTTTGGAAAGATCTGCAGCAATGCTTCATCCTAACACAGCCAACCCTTCAACGAGTGACCATCCTAACCATGGACAACTGGGCGTGAATCAAAGACGCAGTAGAGAACCAAGTCCCATACCGGTAAGATCGAATATCCAAAATTTCATAGCAAAAAAATAATTTTCAATTCATTAGAAATCTCATATAAGGCTTAATTCTTGTAGGGAACGATTTGAAAAAAAAATATCGAAAACGCCATAACACAGTGTCGAATAGAAACGATTTCAAATACCAAAATTGATCGGAAATTCTTCTTCTCCGCCCGCGTCTTGCTCTCAAACTTCGTGCTTTAAGGGTGTACACTACATTCATTGCATCACAATAATTATTGTTTCAATGATTTATCATAAACTTCTTTTAATTTTTTGAAAGTACATTCAGGCGTGTATGCACAATACTTTCCTTGAACGTTTTTGAATAAAATTTCAATATTTTGTAATCCAATCCATCCCAGACGCATGATTCGAACTATCTCTAACAATTACTGGCAATGAAAGAGAAAAAAATTGAAATTTCTTTCAATAACAAAAAGTTGTTCTCATTGAAGAAATATACATTTTCAATTTTTTTCTTTTTATCGCCAGTAATGGTTGAAGTAAGTTCAAAATCTGTTTTGGATGGATTGGATTACACGCAAAAATATTGAATTTTATTCGAAAACTTTTGAGTGAAGTGTTTTGCATACACGACCGAATTTTCATTCAAAAAATGAAGAGAATTCAACATGCCGTTTATGAGAAATCGTTGAAACAATTATTGTGATGCATAGGGCAAATGAAAGTAGTGTACAACCTTAATTATACACTTCTATCATAATACATAATATGTATACTATTCATTTCCTATCGTATCGAAGCAAGAAATCAATGTAACGCTAGACACGTTACAAGAATGGCTAAAAGTATAAATCCGTCTGTCTTTCAGGGGGGTAGTCCAGAAAAAACAACTAGTGCGAGTGGATGCCATGAATTAATCGGACCAGTGGTGAGTATTTCATTTTTATCCCTTCTTCCCTAATCGTTAGGGTTATGTGCTATTTTGTTGCAACACAACTGAAAAACTGTCGTCCACCTCGTAGCAGAAATTGCAGCAATTTTTCGAGCGCTCGTACTATATCATTTCGTCACGATATCTGTATTTTTCGAATTTTGAGCCGAAAGTGGTCTCAATCGACAAAGTTCTACTCACTGATGACGAATCCGTCGAAAAATTCGAGTTTGTCTGTCCGTATACACAATAACTCTCGAACGAAATGGCCTAGAAACTTGAAATTTTCAGGTTAGGTTCGAATCTCGAATGTTTCGTTATTGGCGAGTAACTTCGAAACTACTGATTCGATCGAAGTGAAATTTTGCACTTTGAAGGAGATTGACGTGATAAAGCTACATGCAGAATTTTGTCCAGATCGCTTATCCAGAACCATAGGAACCATGAAAATTATAACTTTCAAACGGAAAGGCCTAGGAACTTAAAATTTTCAGGATAGGTGTGGATCTCGAATGACGCGGTCGCGTTCATCAATTAGCAGAGTTAGATCAGGGGTTCCGTAAATATGGTCGTTTGAAATTTAGTTTTCTTGATAATTTCAAAACTAAGTATTCGATCGTGAGGAAATTTTGTATTTTAATGAAGAATGATATATTAAAGCTACATTTCTTCCATATCGCATGACTAGAACCATAGAAAGCATGGAAAATTATAAATTTCAAACGAAAAGGCCTAGGGACTTGAAGTTTTTAGGATAGGAACGGATCGCGAATTTCGCGATCACGTTCATCAATGAGCAAAATTTGACTAGGGGTTCCGTAAATATGGCAGTTCAAAATATTTTTTCCTGATCATTTCGAAACGACTTATTATATTGCAATGAAGTTTTGCACATAGATGAATTCATGTATTCAAACTACGTGGGAAATTTTGACCAGATCGCATTACCAAGATCATAGATACCGTCGAAAATTCTAGCGAATTATCGAAAATAAAAAGGTCACCCTAAGTCTGGATTTTCGCCTACTTTTGGAATTGGAATTGACAGCTGTCAAAATCTTTTCAATTGGTTACTAAAACTGGAGAATGCGAATCTACCTACAAGATGGATGAACGAGCGCTCAAAAGCTCCTGACTTCACGACAGTGCTTTTCGTCTTTTTTTTAATGAATTCAGATATTTTGTGAAAAATTGTTATGGTTCAATTGTTCAATTAATGAAATTAATTTAAATTTTGAAAATAATTGAAACCAAATAACAATTTTAAAAGAATTTCATTCAATTCATAATTAATTTGCCCTAGACTCTTCCTCCAAGAGGGTTCTAAAGTGAACAATTAAAAAAATTTCACACAATTTATATTTTAAACAACCAAACTCAAACAAACTAATCCTATTAAAATGGAAAATTCTTAATTAATCAATCGTTCCAAACCAATTGAGTGCACTCACATAATTTGTCCAAATATATTTCTTCAACTAGTTCGACACTTTCTGCGAATCCAATCGCTGGTCCACCTGTCCTGATTCCTCTAAAACTTTTATCTTCCCTTGTTCAACTAACTCCAATTTCAATTCTCCTCCTTATATCCAGCACGGCGTTCTGATATCTCGTTCACTCGCCAAATCAATTCTAACAATTCAATATCCTCTCGACAAAATTCCGAATACTATTAACTATTCTTTTCTTCTCTGAAACCAATTTTTCTGCAAAACTTTCTGAAAGATCCAACTCCACTTTGACGTTTCTATCAATTGTCCCAACCGGCATGCTTAATTCTAATTTTATAATTTCCATGGTTACATTCTTCCATTCAAAAAAAATGACCCCTCTTTGAAAATATCATATTACAATAATTTATACTTTGATCGAATTTACTGAATTCACTATGTTTGAAAGTTGTTTGGTGATATAATTTGAATTTATTTTATTCTAAACTTTTCGAAACTGAGAAATATTACCATGTTGTGATTTCCATGAATATATATATAGATGAATAGAAGAGGTAATAGGTGATGAATCTTTTTGTGATTTCTGCCTGATTATCTCTGGTACTTAGCTTTGAAGTTCATAAATATTTCCTATATGACTAATACTGTTTTAAGTTCTAAGTACATTAATTTTCTCCAATATTGAAGTTATATATCTCTGAGTTTCTGAGGAGTCTTATAGAAGGGATGAACATGTTGAACAATTACTAACAAAAAAAACAATATTTCAGAAAAAAAATTACGAAAAGCACTGCCGTGAAGGCAGGAGCTTTTGAGCGCTCGTAAATGCACCTTGTAGGTAGATACGCATTTTCCAGTTTTAAAAATCAATTGAAGGAATTTTCGACAGCTGTCAAAAAAATTCTGAAACTTAGGCGAAACTCCAGACTTCATGTCAGTGCTTCAGCTGATCAATTTTTTTTCGATAATTCGCTAGAATTTTCTACAGTTTCTATGATCTTGGTGATGCAATCTGGACAAAATTTGGCACATAGTTTGAATAAATTATTCCTCAGCTAGGTGCAAAATTTCATCTCAATCCGATCATTAGTTTCGAAAGTATCAGGAAAAAAATATTTTGAACGGCCATATTTACGTCTAATTTTGCTCATTGATGAACGTGACTGCGATATTCGCGATCAAAATCAACCCTGAAAATTTCAAGTTCCTAGGCCTTTTCCTTCGGAAGTTATGATTTTCTATGGTTTCTATGGTTCTGGTCATGCGATCTGGACAAAATGTTGCTTTAATATATCATTCTCGTTTAAAATACAAAATTTTATCTCTATCGAATCCGTGGTTTCGAAATCATCGAGAAAACAAAATTTCAAACGACCGTATTTACGGAACCCCTAGTATAATTCTGCTCATTGATAAACGTGAACGCCACATTTCAGATCTATACCTATCCTGAAAATTTCATGTCCCTAGGCCTTTCCGTTCGAAAGTTATGATTTTTTATGGTTTCTATGGTTCTGGTCATGTGATCTAGAGAAATGTAGCTTGAATATATTATTCTCCATTAGAACACAGAATTTCGTCACGATTGAATCTGTAGTTTGGAAATTATCAAGAAAACTAAATTTCAAACGACCATATTTACGGAACCCCTAGTATAATTTTGCTCATAGATGAAAGTGATCACGACAACCGAGATCCACACCTATCCTAAAAATTTCAAGTCCCTAGGCGTTTCCGTTCAGAAGTTACAATTTTCTATGGTTTCTATGGTTCTGGTGATGCGAGCTGAACAAAATTTTGCATGCAGCTTGAACACCTCATTTTCCATTAGAGTGCAAAATTTCATCTCGATCAAATCTGTAGTTTTAAGGTAATCAGGAGAACAAAATTTCGAGCGGCCATATTTACGGAACCCCTCGGCGAATTTTGCCCAATAACGAACTTAACCGCGGCATTCGAGATTCGAACCTACCCTGAAAATTTCAAGTTTCTAGGACATTCCGTTCGAGAGTTATCGTGTATACGGCCGGACGGACGGCCGGACGGCCGGACGGCCGGACGGACAGACTCGAATTTTCCGACGGATTCGTCATCAGTGAGTCGAACATAGTCGATTGAGACCATTTTCGGCTCAAAATTCGAAAAATACAGACATCGTGACGAAATGATATAGCCCTCGTGTAAGTAGTACGAGCGCTCAAAAATTCACCTCCAATGTTTCTGAAGTTGCGACAATTTTCGACAAGAAGCCCAGCATTCTTAATCTTCTTAATCGGATATATTTTTTTCTCAGAAAATACGAAAATGTAGTTCGTTGCCTGGCATGCTAATGCACTCATCAGATTATGTTCATCCGGAAATCGCAGATGTCCCTCCAGTTCAACGAATAGAGCCAACTCCGGTTCGACGAATAGAGCCAACTCCGGTTCAACGAATAGAGCCAACTCCGGTTCGACGAATAGAGCCAAATCCGGTTCGACGAATAGAGCCAACTCCGGTTCGACGAATAGAGCCAACTCCGGTTCGACGAATAGAGCCAACTCCGGTTCCAGAGTGCATTAACTGGATGAGCCAAGTAAGTAGGAAATGTTATAATGAAATATTCAAGAAACTATCCTTTTATGTGTTCATTCACCCAGCGTAATTCATGCATGTAGCGATTAATGTGCATATTAATCATACTATCCAGCCATTATATATGAAACTATCCAATCTATACAGGGTGAATATTGAAATAAAATTAATCGATAATCTAGCTATTCCTTGAAATATTTAGAAAGATTAGGATGAAGTAATGTATCGCATTGAATTAATTCATTAGATTACCTACTTCATCAAGGTCTTAACATAATTTCCAGCCAATATATAATTTCTATTCCATTACATTGTCCATTACAGTTACAAGTGATTAATGTGAACATTCATACTATCCAGACATTATACAGGGTATTTCATGAGTGGTTGGCCATAGCCTAGTGGTGAATGCAGGTCATCCAGGCCTTTCATAAAAGTTGCTTGTTTTGTATTCTAAGGCTATTAGTTTAGGAGATACAGGGTGATTCATGGATTTCGACCTGAATATACGATATCCACAACTTTGGAATCTGAGGCCCCATTTGGATCAAATTTCATGGGTTTGTTCACTTCAAAAAGTCCTTTCGAATGGCTCACGAAATATCAATATTGTCAGGGCAGTAATCAAAATATCGTGGTTTATCTTTCAAGCCGCAAAATCTAAATTTTTTACATCAATCACTCTAGAGAAATGTTGTTATTGCCATGAAAAAATAAATTATTCACTCTAAAGAATTCAATTTTCACTCTGAATGGCACACTTGTTATAAACGACTAGCGATCGAACGAAATAATATTTATGTAATTTTTTTGAAATCCGGTTCTGATTTTAGTCTTTTCGTGATACTAATTCATGTCTCTCGCTAAAATTTTGAATTTTATAACTTTCTGTTGAACTCCTTCGTATTCTAAACCCTCAGCACCCACTGAGTGTTGTAACACGCTGCGTAAAGAAGTAATTGAATTTATGCTCAATCGAACTTTGAATTCTTTTGAAACTACATATTTAATTCAGGGACAAATTAATGGCGTAAACCCTTTCGAAACATGTAATCGATGAGTGCATTTGCATAAAAAAAATATATCAACTTGAATTCTTCAGGAAATTCGCTAAATATCGCTGTCTTTACACATTAAATATTTGTGTTACTTGAATTCAAGGAACGATATTCTTTGCCTCCATAGCTTTTAAATTCAAAGTTACTCCAACTTTCATTCAAAATTCGAACTATGTACACCAATTGTGAGTATTTTCGATTCAGAGAAGTTAACATCTGAATGAATGAACTATCCAAATAGATGGATAGGGAACAGTGGCCCTCTAACATGGACCCCAAGGTCCCCAGATTTAACTTCTATTGTTTATTTTCTGTGGGGTTATCTGAAAGAAAATGTATATGCCGTTGAAATAACTTTACGAGACCATTTGAGGAAATAATTACATATCGTCGGCCTAATTCGTTAACCTGCTAAATCCATTTCGGCATAGTTTACAGGAGAGAGAAAAAACTGAAAGAAATCTTTCCTATTTTACATGTAAAGATTCTGAAAATCTCTTTGGCTCCTATAATGGTTCTAGTTATTCTGCAAGTTTTAATTTTAGAATATCTTAAGCACAGTTCACAAAATTCAGGAAAATAATCACTTAGCAGCTTTTCGTTATGAAGTTTACATTCGATTGAGGATATAGCAGTTTTTCCGAAGAGTGATTTTGCGTCGGTTTTGGTGCAATTGCGTTCAATCACTAGTCTCACAAGGATGAAATCGTGAAGACCTTCTCTGCGGTAAAAGTTGCCAGTCATCCTTATAAAAAAAAAGTTAAAAAAAGTAAAAGTTCTATACAGAATGGATCCATTGCTTTCATAACGTAACACTGAATGAAAATATACCTACGTGCGTAGTTTCCTTATTTTTAGTCCATTTTTTCAGCAAACTGTAGATACAATTATTAATTTCAACTCGCTCATTCGGTCTTTTGTAAAATGTTGGCTTATTAGTTATAATAAAGGGTTGATTAAAAGTTTGTTGTTAAACCCTAATTTCAAAACATCCTGTGGAATAATTTCGTGGTCAAATTCTTTCAAAATACCAATTTAGGTTAAGAACCATTCATTTTCAACATTTTGTTTTTTGGTTCATGTCTTCAGGTGCACCAAGTTGATTTTCAAGAGGGAAATGAATTCCGAAAAACAGTTTACATAATTTTAAGAAAAAAAATCTTTCTCCGTTCCTCCATACTCTTTTCCATCCATCTGGAGAATGTGAATCTGGATTTGTCAGTGAAAAGAACATTGCTTCGTTGCCGTAAGTCCAATGTAAATGTTCAGTAAAGCTACTCGATGACGCTGAAGTAATTTGGGTCCAGTTACTGGTCTGCAAGCTTCGACTACTCTTTTGACGGTAGAGCGATGAACATGAAGAATTCTTGCAACATATTCATAATTACGTTCATCTTCAACAAGAGCAACAGCCTTTGTGCAATTTTCCTCCCCCAATTCACCTCTTCAAAAAATCACAATTCTTGAAGCAAACCGTTAATGACAAGTTCATTTCGTTCTTGAAAATGAACTAGAGCACTCAAAGGCATGAATCAAAAAAAAAAATGTTGGAAAGGAATAGTTCTCATCAAAAATTGGTATTTTGAAAGAATTTGACCACGAAATTATTCCACACGATGGTTCAAAATTAGGGTTCAACAACAAACTTCTAATTAACACTGTATAATGACTTATAAGCCAGCTTTTAACAAAAGAATGAATGACCAAGATGAATTTATAAATTTATCTACAGTTTGCTGAAAAAATTTGAAAATTGGGTTAAAAATAAATAAACAACAAGACCTCAAATTTCACAAAAAAATATTAACTTGTTGTTTTTTTTCTTGCACGGGAGTGTATATCTTAAATGCTAGAACAAAAGAGACTTGACTTGTCTATAATTTTGGCCTTCACTAACACTATGCAAATGAAAACTCGATCAAAACATTGTCTAACTTCGAGCGTCAGTACAAAACTGAGTCCCCAATGGGATTTAGCAGGTTTTCCATGTGTAGATTTGCTATTGAGTACAAAGCAGTTTTTCGTGCACGGCTTTTTTACCACATTGAATACTGATATCGACCTATTTCTTATGCCATAAGGTAGGTAATCGTCTGAACTTTATGATTAGCTCAAAAAGTAAAATTTACCAAAAAATGGACTTAGCAGGTTAACGAATTAGGCCGACGATATGTAGTTTTCAAGTTTTATGAAAAAAAAATATTAATATCTATTTATTGGTGTTGTTAAACCTTAAGCTTTGAAGTTCGGAAATTCAGCAAAAGACAAGAAATATTATCCCGAAGGGACTGAAATCAGGACCGCATTTCAAAAAAATTACATAAAATATAAACTCGTTCGATCGCTACTCGCTTGCAACAAGTGTGCATTCGAAGTGAAAATTGAATTCTTTAGATGGAATTATTTATTTTTTATGGCAAAAGCGACTTTTCTCCAAATTATAGATTTTGAAGCTTGAAAGATAAACCACAATAGTCTGAGCACTGCACTGAAAATATTGATATTTCGTGAGCCATTTGGAACAAATTTCTGAAGTGAACAAAACCATGAAATCGGATCAAAATCGGAACTCAGATTCCCAAGTTAGGGCTTTAGTAAATTCAGGCCGAAATCCATGTATCTCCTAAAGTAATAGCCTTAGGATACAAAACAAGCAACTAGTCTGAAAGGCATGAAACACCCTGTATAGTAGGACTCGAATAAAGTGATAAAACACAATGAGATTTCCTTCATATGGCAGATATAATTTTAAAAATGAATAATCAACTGATATTCAGTTTACGTAAAATTCGTTCAAGATGAGACAATGTTAAATATAATTTCCGAAATTAATTTTTATCGAAATCAACTAGCCATTATGAATTTATTCAAATAAAGTAATCAATTCATATTATCTACATCATTTAGTCAATATACTTCATAATGTAATTGTATCACATTGTGTGTAACATAGAATATGCTATCCTTGATTTTTCGTTTGGTGTCCCCTTGTGAGTCGTGACGAAATGAATCTGTGGAAGACAAGCTCCTCTGAGGGCTACCCTGAAGTGCAATTTATAAATTCATACAATTTCCCTCGTTTCAGAGTCGAAATACCAGAAGCCGTACCGCCTACGTTGAGGGAACTACTAAAGCAAGAAGCCTTTCTGATCCTACTAGTCGTAAAAGAAATTACAAGAGGAGTCCGAGAGAGAAGACAAATAAGAGTGAAAAAAAAATAGATTTGGTAAGTTGAATTATTGAGACAGTCGACATTTTTGTTTCACGAATTCGTTCATTTGAATAAGTTAAGATTTAATTTAATTCAACATAACCGAAAAAAAGTGTTATTGATCTCCTCAAATATTGTAAATTGCCAACTCATAGTATTCGGAAGCTCATTCGACATTACAATGAAAAAAAAATTCAATCCATTTACACAAATTTTTCATGATCAACGATTAAGCGACATTAAGGCCTATAAATATCTCCGATACTGATCTTCGACCAATTTAAAGGTTGAGTTGATCTATCGTCTGAAAGCAACTTCGTCCTAAGTAAAACCGTCAAGCAATCTACATTAACCTTCCACATATATTTACAAATATTGATTATTAATCATCTTCGTTTCAGGGACACTGCGAATTTTGTCATGAGGTTTTTTCGATAGAAATGCTTGCAGAACATGTAACAAACTGTGAACACATGGATAATCCAGTATGTACCGACGATTTCAGGAAACCACCTCCAAAACCAAAGCAGAAATGAAATTTTAGTATGCTATAACTTCATTTCCTCTCAAGTTTTTTGCACCTAGATCCATTACTATTGTCCGATGTTAAAAAAAAGGGCCGTGGGAAATATTTATTCTCACTATCGAGACATTTTGAATTGAATCAAATGTTTCATCATTCATGTTTTGTTTTATAGGTTCAGCTATTGTATTATATTGGGTGAGGAAGCAATATATTGCCATGCTAAGACATTATTTTAAATTAAAATTAAATTTCGTTTTAATCATCTGTAATTTTATCGAAAATGTAATGAACATGCTTTATTCTGAAACATGAACAACAATCGCAATAAAATAACCGAAAAAAAGTATTATTAGTATATTGCAAACTAATAATATTCGGAACCTTATTCTATTAAAGGAAAAGAATCTTTTCAACAAAAATGAATATTTAGTAGCATATATTGCCATGGAAGGTTCAAAATATGGCAACATTTGCATTTTTTTCTTCGATTTGACTATCTTTTACACAAGGGACGAACCGTAGAAATTATGGAAAGAGTCAATATCAAGGGCATGGCAATAATAAGCTCACCTACCTCAAATCTGTTGACTGTGAGAGTATTGTTAATTTTATATGAAAAAATATAATGATATCAATTTTATTATTACATTTATCTAATGATAAACTTCTTGTTTCCTTTTCTTATTTCAATATGGCTGTTGATTATTATAATTCTAAATAATAATAAATAAGCTTTTCAGACTGAATAGGTATCGATATTACAAAAAATAAAATAGCAATAAATGAAAAGCATTTTTATTTCGAACAAATAAACTTGAGAATTATTGGGAAGATAATTCTAAGTAATACAGATTGGATATGTCGTATCGACAACACCAATAGATGATACGTAGTTCCTATGAAATTTTTAACATCTAGTGGAGGACACTAATTATAGCATTGCCCTGAGGAAGTGGAAATATATCCACGAAACGTCGGCTTAGCTAGAGAAAGTGTTTACAAAGTGTTTACAAAGTGTTTCAACAAAAAAGTCGTATCATCCTGTTAACCTGATACACATAATTCTAAGTGATTTTAAAGCAGAGATTAGGGCACAATACATGGACGGATTATCCGTACAGTTCTGATACGTAGAGATTCGATTTGACAGATCCAGATGTGAGATTTTACACCCAAAACGGACGGATTTGATACCATACACGTACTGATATATGTACGAATTTGACTCGCCACGCATCAGAAATGACAGATAATGCGCCCGTGTATGTCGCCCTAATCTTACTGTCGCTTGGGAAATATCTGAAAAAAGTATCCCCTTCTAAAAAAAAAATCGGCTGAAATTTTGACTCAGTTTCATGAAATGATTATACTTCTCTTCCGTTTGGTCTTACTCCTTGTATACATGAGGAAAGGAGTACTTACACGTAAATCTCATATTATAATGCAACGTCAAAAAATTCTTGAAGGTTTTGGGTTTTATTAGTTAGTTTTGAATTTTTATATTCGAATGAATGGAATGAAATTAAACTATTGGAATGAGCTGTATGCTGAAGTAATATTCTCTCAGTATTTTCATCCCCTGAAAGTAATAACACATATACTCTAAGGGGTTGCAATGTTCAACGCATAACTGGTGCAATATATCGATGAGAAAAAAAAGTAAGAAATATAAGAAATCATTATTTCATCATAATGAGAGAATTCAAGTAAAATCATAATATAAACACAAACAAATTTTATATGTATGGTGAATAAAAAATTACGAAAAGCAATGCCGTGAAGTCAGGAGATTTTGAGCGCTCGTACATCCACCTTGTAGGTAGATTCGCATTTTCCAGTTTCAGAAATCAATTGAAGGAATTTTCGACAGCTGTCAAAAAAATTCTCAAACTTAGGCAAAACTCCAGACTTCATGTCAGTGCTTCAGTTGACCAATTTTTTTTCGATAATTCGCTAGAATTTTCTACATTATCCATAGTCTTGGTGATGCGATCTGGACAAAATTTCGCATGTAGATTGAATACATTATTCTTCAGTTAGTTATAATTTCATTCCAATCCAATCAGTGGTTTCGGAATTATCAGGAAAAAATAATTTGAACGGCCATATTTACGGAACCCCCGGCGTAATTTTGCTCATTGATGAACTTGACGGCGACATTCGCAATCCAAATCTACCCTGAAAATTTCAAGTTACTAGGCCTTTCTCCACGAAAGTTATAATTTTCCATGGTTTCTATGGTTCTGGTCATGCGATCTGGGCCAAATGATGCTTTAATAAATCATTCTCGATTAAAATACAAAATTTTATCTCGATCGAATCCGTAATTTCGAAATTATCAAGAAAACAAAATTTCAAACAACCGTATTTACGGAACCCTCAGGCCTTTCAGTTCGAAAGTTATGATTTTCTATGGTTTCTATGGTTCTGGTCATGCTATCTGGAAAAATATAACTTGAATATATAATTCTCCATTAGTATACAAAATTTCGTCACGATCGAATCTGTAGTTTTGAAATAATCAAGAAAACTTAATTTCAAACGGCCCTAGGCCTTTCCGATCGAAAGTTATGATTTTCTATGGTTTCTATGGTTCTGGTCATGCTAACTGGAGAAATGTAACTTGAATATATAATTCTCCATTAGTATAAAAAATTTCGTCCCGATCGAATTTGTAGTTTTGAAATAATCGAGAAAACTTAATTTCAAACGACCATATTTACGGAACCCCTAATTTAATTTTGCTCATAGATAAACGTGATCACTACATTCGAGATCCACACCTATCCTGAAAATTTCAAGATCGTAGGCATTTCCGTTCAAAAGTTATAGTTTTTTATGGTTTCTATGGTTCTGGTCACGCGATCTGGACAAAATTCCACGTGTAGCTTGAACACCTCATTCTCCATTTGAGTGCAAAATTTCATTTTGATCAAATCTGTAGTTTTCAAGTAATCAGGAGAATAGAACTTTGAAAGGCCATATTCACGGAACCCCTGGTGGAATTTGGCCCATTAACGAACTTAACCGAGGCATTCGGGAACTGAACCCACACTGAAAATTTCAAGTCCCTAGGTTGTTCTGTTCGAGAGTTATCGTGCTTACGGCCGGACGGACGGACGGACAGACTCGAATTTTCCGATAGATTCGTCATCAGTGAGTCGAACATAGTCGTTTGAGACCATTTTCGGCTAAAAATTCGAAAAATACAGAAATCGTGACGAAATGATATAGCCCTCATGTAAGAAGTACGAGCGCTCAAAAACAGAAGTAATATCATTTATAACTGAAGTAAAGCATACGTGAACTATTTTCTATTTCATTCGGAACAAAACTATAGTTATATTCGTCATGAAAAGAATAGGTAGGACGGTACAGAAAAAAATTTAATATTTGATTCGATTGGAAAAGGGATTTAATTTGAAATTGCTACTCGACTGAATTCACACACCCATCAAAATAATCTGTTATTTTCAGTGATAATATATGAAAATTGACAAATTTTTATATTCTTGAAACATCGTGAAAACGAAAGAGAGAATATAATTCATTCTTCATGCTGACAATTAGACTTCAATAGCATTTCATGATTCCATGATTTTTTGGGTAATCTATTGTATGAAGGATAGAGAATAATTGTTGTTTTTCTAAACCTTCTCGAATGGGTTGAATCTGCCCTCTATCGCCCCCAAATACGTTGGAATCAATTTTTTTTTGTGGCAAACCGTTCTTTGTCGCACCGCATATGAAATGAATTCAGCAAAAAACTTCATCCGGTCACAACTCGTGTGTTTCTTATCTTCTCCCAGTTTTTCATTTTGAGTTTTTGTGTTTCAAGTTTAGATTTCGTCGTTGTTCCGCTTCTAGAGCAGTTCACTCTTCTTCGAACGTGGAATATATGAATACATTCTTAAATTTGGTTATTTTTTACTAATTGTGATACATTTTTATCGTTTTCAATCATTTATTGTGTACGTGAGTGTTTTCAAAGGTAATGCAATTTCTTCAATTGCATTCTATTCGATTAACTTTTCAAACCAAATTTCATGATTTACTTCTACAGTTTATAATGTACCTAAATCTTAAACAAACTATCCATTAACCATTTCAAAGGTGAAAAATATGTGATATAAGACATCGATAGATAACTGATTGTTTAGGTTTATACAATATTTTCTGTGGTAGATTTTTATTAGTGATTTGAGTTCACTTCTTCATCAATAATTTTTTCTTAGTTGAATCAACACATCTGGAATTATAGATCTTCAATAAAATCAGAAAGTGTTGGAAATATAAAACAATAATCCAATATGGTACGTACAATCCTCATCATTTAAAAGCGTATATGAAAAAACTTTCGAAAAGATTAGGCTAGAAGTTTATTGATTGTGTTCAAAAATCAATTCATTTATGTTTCAGATTACCAAACTGTTTTCCTTGAATTGACATTTCAGGGTGACATTTTGCAATATGGCCTATCGCCCCTTGGGTCCCCCTTTATATTTTGTTTGTTCATTGACTCAAATATTGCGTTTTATTAACTTCTCGATATGTCAGCATTAATTTATTTTGGAGTAATTTTTTCCAGAATCCTCTACCAAATAAACCTCCTACGATGCCAAAGAAGTCCCCGAAGGACAAAAAGAAGCTCAGTAGGGTATGTATAAAATTATAAACAGTTATAGGGCTTTCTTAGTTCTGAAGTATCAGAAAGTACCAATGCAAAAATTATTAGGAAAAAAACGGCAAATTTTATTAAGTTGGTGGTTATAAAAAATTCAAACTCTTGTACTAAAATATAAGCTTGTTTCAAAACCGACTAAAACCTGATGATACCTCGTCTCTTTTATCATAATTCATTCGGCGAGCTATCTGATGCTCATATCAGTCTTTATCTATTCCCTATTTTATACCGTCGTATTTACCATATTTATTCTTGTAGGCTTCCGCTTCTACTTCAAATGAAGGAAAACCGGCTGACCAATCACAAAGCGAAAGTCAACCAGCTGAGCAATCAGCAAATGACAGCAAATCAGCTGACGAATCGGCTAACTCAGTGGACGACGATCTGGAAGATGTAAGTTTTTTGTTTATATGCAATTAAAATATTAAAATTCGAAGTTGATAAAAACACAACGGCTAGTCTTCATCCTTTCGTTGAAGATTTCATATTACAAAAGTATATTTTTCAGTTCAGTTTTTCGCTAGAGACTGGCACCTTTCTCTCGTATTATTTATGGAATCAAGCAAAATATTTTTTACGTATAACATAAGCATTAGGGTCAGGTTAATCGTAGGATCTAATTCAATCCTTGACTATCCTTAACTCAAAACTCTCGGTTCAGTAACTGCCGATTGGAGCTATCGTTTATAGCATAGTTTTGCAGGAGGATATTAATTCGAAAGCAAGGGCCGGTATTATATGAGCTCCAACTGGCAGTTACTACACCGAGAGTTTGGAGTCGGTTAGACGTAACAGAAGGTCGGACGATTTTCTAGAATTATATCACAGCTCGGTATCTTTTTCAGTACTTGGAGTCGACTGCATCCAGCGAAGGAAATAACCCTATAGCAAATGAACCTTCAGTAAGTTTATGACTAATTATTCTGTTCAAAAGTTTTAATACACTGAAAAAATCTGTAACAAGTCATGTTACTGATATGGTAAGAAATACATGGTTCATTCGATCCTTCATATTTTCGGGGTGGATCTCGAATACTCTTTCGATAGAAACCATGCATCCAAATTCATTGATCTTTGAAGCACTGTATATTAGTGATTATTATATTTTCGTATTTTCAGAATATTCCTGCAAATGCTACAGAAGGTGCGGAAAACGAAGAGAGTAAAACTGGAGGATCTACAGATACTCCGAGTGTATCTATTTTAAGACAAGTCCTAGAGAGTGGTCGTGCCTCAACAACAACACCAGACGATGAGAATGTAACTTCTACATCTAATTTATTCGCAAGTATAATTGCAAAAATTCATTGATTTGTTACACGATATATTCGATAAGATTAGAAAGCGTAAACA
This sequence comes from Aphidecta obliterata, assembly GCA_963966015.1. NCBI lineage: Eukaryota > Metazoa > Arthropoda > Insecta > Coleoptera > Coccinellidae > Aphidecta > Aphidecta obliterata. The sequence goes on along the minus strand of OZ014435.1, from coordinate 12,162,603 downwards.
TTTTTTTCTTTGCTTGCGTTTTGTTACAGCCTAAGAGCCTAATTCATTTCGTTGTTCTATCCAGTCACTATTGGTTTCTTTTCAGGGTCCTCGAAGAGCTAACGTAATAGTATCTTCTCCGAAAAAGAGTAATCCTAATGCTGAAGGCAGTAGCACCCACTCCTGCTCTACTAGCTCATATCGAGATGCCACATCTGAAACGGAAGAGAGTGTAAGTTTTATTATATATTTTAGGTTTTATTTTTGAAATTTTATTTGTTCTCATACTTTGTTTGTGCCATTCGGGATATTTAGCATTGAAGATGAAGATGAAGATGCAACTATATATAATAGTAACCTACTTAATCAGTTACTAACTACTTTCTCGTCTTTTTGCCAAAATGAAACCAACCCAAGTTATAATCCCTATAAAATTTCAAATCCACCTATGGAGTTCGAGGTAAATACTTTGCCTTTCCTTAGCTGATGGTAACTTTGACCTACACTATACCATTAACAACTTAGACACGGGAAAGACGTCAAGTTTCGAATACATACACAAGTCTTTTGATGTTTTCTTGATTTTATTGACGATCTGCAATAAGGTTATTCGAGCTATTTCCATCACCTGAAGAATTACTCTGTTCCAAAGTTTCATTATTCATGATTTCATTAAAATTAAAATGGCTAGTTACTCACGTCCACTTGATTGACATTTTCCGTTGTTTGTGCTCCAGATGACTAGCATCCACAGGTCCATTTTTTCTAGACTGGGATAGCGGAATAAGTCTTTTTCTTCTCCTTGTTCCTCCTCGGATATAATGGAGACTCTTTTCCATCCTTCGAGCCAGATGCCCTTGGGTCGTTAGGATCTACAATATAACACTCTCGTTGCATAAATAACTATTTCATTCAGCTATTGTACAGTTTTGGTATCGAAGTGTTTCATTTTATATCTTGATGAAAATCTTACAGAACCCAGAAGATCCTTCTGGATCTAGCGCTAGATGCCTTGTGAATAGACTACGCTGCTCTCCGAAGAGAAAGCAGGTGAGTATTATGACGTAGAGAAGGATTTATGACGAAAATGGTTTTTGAAGACTCGTTTGCATTGCTTTCAAATCGAACAATTCGACGTCTAATGGAAGATTTATATAAGTATTCAAAGTGTTTTTTAAAGTGAGGCGTTTTTTTCTGACAGGTGCTAGAACTCATCAAAAGAGATCATTTCGCCGGAAGTTGATCATATAAAATATTCAATTTGAATAAGTGCAAAAAATCTTGGCATCAAAATCTTGATACGACTTTAAATCGTGTTATCATAATGTGAATAAAGTGCTAGACTTCTTTCGCGATCTTTTCTAGGCACTACAATTTATCCCAAATTTGTGTTCTCTTTCTACTTTCATTAGAAGATTTTTCTTGAACGGTATGAATCTTAAAGTTTAAACTAAGGAAAGGAGAAATATCCTGTAAACAAAAATTAGGAAGTTCACACACTCACGGATAAAATTAATCCAAATTTTTCACAGAAATTGTTCGAAATGGTGACCATTGGTTTGATGTGCACATTAGTTCTTTTGCTCTATTCATTTCAGTGTACTTATACACTAATGATTTCAAAGGGAGAAATCACAAGGGTTGAGATCGGAAAACTTGAAAAAATTATATGCATCATAGATGATTTTCCGTATACTGACTTCAGACAGCAGGTAATATCTTCACATGTAGATATCGAAACAAATCTGAGTCAGATCCCGGCTGAGAATTCTCAGATTCGCGGGTAACTTTAATTTCGAAATACTCGGCCCTAGTGAATATTTTATATAAACGATTGTTGGTATAATGATTTATTTTGATATTTTGCCGGTAGAAAAAAAGCCTCACCTTTGAAAACACTCTGTATAGATAATTACTATAAAAATAATTGAACCATAAAACAGTTTTATAACAGATGTTTCTATGGAGACTCGATAGTGTACTAGAGACATTACTACTGACAACCAGAAAAAAAGCTTCAAATATTGGCAATCTACGAAATTTACATTATTTTCATATACTATACTATAGAAATCAGTCAGTGTTCAAAATTAGTTTTTTTAGGGCATTCCCTGCGAAGGTTCAGATATCCCAGATGTAATATCACCATCAAAGGTGAGTTTCCTCGAATTATTGCTCTATTTCTAGTCCACAAACATATATGTATCGTTTATGTCATAAGCCAAATTTATCTTCTTCCAGATTTTGAGGAGGGAGAAGAGTCATGAATCACCGAAAGAGTCTTCGCCAACTTCAACAGAATACATTTCCGTGAGTCCTTCTGAGGAATATATCTACATGTCCCTTTCACTTCAAATCTTCCGGTTTGTCACAATTTACATATCACAATCTGCTGTTGCCCTTCTGGTTCTTCCTCTACTTATCCTAAGAGAACTTATACTTCCATATAAGCATATTCATAATTTAGGACATGGACTTGGCCTATTATAATGAGGTCCAGTTTCTTCCCAGTTTGAATCCTGTGGAAGCCAGGAACTTTACAATTGAACCACTCGCTGAAATCAATGAATGATTTTACCTAGTACCCCTCACATGTGAGTTCGATTACGAGTTTTTTTTTTCAGGAGGCAAGAGTAGATTTTGCAGATAATTCAAGTAACACTGCGAGTACATTGACAACAATGATATCTTCGGTGAGTACTCCATTTATTCATAGATATAGAGGACACAAAATATATACATGGAAAATACTGAAGACAGTTATCATTTTGAATGCTTGGTGATAAATCAGGTTGCCTTATGATGAATGGTTAGGACTGTTCATTGCAATTTGTTGATCAACGTCTTTGTATTGTTACAAAGGCTTCAAATTGTGAAAAATAAGATAATTAGGTGTCTCGAAACCTGATTTATGGCCAAGCATGTATCAATAATAACTATTTACCGTTGAAAACATAAGACGACCAACCATCTCAATGGCGTATAGGTTTGTTTAAGTTTGTGATTTACCTGTCTATGATAATGCAGATCGATAAATAATTCTTCACCTTCTTCATTCGGGCCAGTTACCTCAATGACATTCAGAAAAGGCTGCAAAGTTATATTGGGACTTTTTTATATGATTGTTTCATATTTGTTGGTATCGCGGCTAACAACTAATTTTCTTCATTTTTTTAGCCAGGATTATTATGGCATGGCGTGGTAAGGATAATCTCTAATATTCCAATATTGAGCCAGTTTAAGACTTCCACATGAAATTTTTCGTTAGTTTTTGTGTCCTTTTTTCTATTGGCCAAATCAACGGTTATGAATTTTGTTGGATTCTTTGTCGCTGTGTTTCTTAAATCTTAAAAAACGAATGACCGGAACGAACGTACCATCCAGTTCCTGCGTTATTTGTTGTTTCGAACAAAGAAGGAACTTTCCTAAGACCACTAGATAGTGAAATAAGAAATATTGCAGGATTCCCGACGAGTCACTTTCTCGGAGCCTTCTGCCTCCCGACCACGTTCAGCGGATTCTGATGGACCAGCCTGTCGCCTAGGCCAGCCATCATGTAGTCGAATTGAGGTCAAATCTTTCAAGGCAAGTCCATACGAGAAAACTGAATCAATTACGCACCAGAAACCCCACATCAGGGATGATCGATTCAAGCATATCGGCTTGAATATGGCTGAGAAATTCAGACTGATTGCCAATGTCCATCAGCAGTTTCTTGCCGAAACTCTTATCCATATGGTTTTGGCCGAAGCTCTATCTGGCAACCTCACCAATGGTCACAAAGTGGTAGCTGACCAGTGTGGAAAGATAATGAAACTAGAATGAATGGCAAAATCATCGTGCCAACAACATCAGGGATATCTTCAAACGGTACGTGTATAATGAGCTCTAACTGTTATGATGAACTGCAGTAATCTTATCATTTTATTTATAATACTGAAAGTTGGGGGTATCTTGTGCAGGGCGACCAAATGACTCGTTGAGTTCCATTAGAAGGAGCTGATTTGGTCACAGCGCGAGCCTTCAGATTTATAACCTCTTCCAGGCTTCTTTCAAGTTTATCCAGTAGCTTAACACATGGTCCAGGTATTCAGGGCGTTGGCTGCCCATGGTGAGATATTCTGTTACAAGATGATCATCTCCTTAGATAAGACTTTCGTCATTTCCTGCTAAACCTAATCCCACATGGAGTTTTTGGATAGTTCTCACTTGGAGTTTTAGTGATAAAAAGTGGCTTAGTGGAACTGAAGACTAGTTATGTTTTCATTTTTCAGTATTGAAAATTCCCGAGGAAGTTTTAGCTCTTACCCTCGAAGATTCTGCTAGAGTGCTACTTCTGCCAGCTTCCTCTTTTCTCAGCTATTTATCATAGGTGGTTCTGGTACTACGAAAAAGGATTAAATTTATATACTTTATTGAATGCTGGTGAAAAAAACCCAAGACTGAATCATGCCAAAGATTCTTGAAAGGATCACTATCCTAATGTAGGACAGTTCTACTAAGTAGGGACAGGAAATCCGTGAAGACTATAGTGGGCTTGCCAACTGGACATTGCCAGCTCTACAAATACATGAGTAATTTAGACTTGGCAGAGAAAGCTTCATGCAGATTTGGCCAGGCGGCTAATAGACCCATGAGGGACGTCATTTGGATCTCACAGAACCGTTTCAAGAGTTGAGCCATTTGAAAGTCCCCGTTTTGTTTAGTTATTGTTTATATGGCTAAATGACTCGAAACTGCGGGTTCAAATTTGTACCACCTTCTTCTCATCAGTAGACATAGAAATCGTTGAAGTGGGCCCAGCATTTTCTATGACACTTGAAAAAATAATTGGGAAGGTTTCATGTGGAACGTCTGTTTTTTCCATAACCGTGCGTGAAGTCGTCTTCGCAGTAAAAAACTACATAGTGAATGAATGGCTCGTCGAGCTTCAGTTTGTAATTATACACGCACAGTTATTGAATTGTTTCAAGAACTTTGCTAACAAACTTGGGAATAAATAATTCTTCGTTATAGTTGGAAATACCAGATCCATTGGTCAAAATCGACGATGACCTAGTCCTAGATGTTGATGACCATGTTAGTAGTATTCGATATTTCAATAGTTTTTCTTCAATTATTTGTTTTTTCCATAATCATCTCCTAGAATTTTCGAAGATGCAATACTTTTTATTTCAATTCCATATTTTCCTTTCGAAAATCCAAAAAGAAGCATTGTTATCAAGTTGTAGATATAAAATTGTATTACTTATTGAGGTTCATTCGACTGTTCTCAATTTTCATTGATAAATTGGAATTTGAGAAAATTCCACAGTATAATTATTACTTACCGCATCTTCTCGGAATTATTATATTTGGATTTTTCAGGAAACCATATCTTCCAAAAATATAGGGGAAGGGGCTCCTGATCCTTCGGAAAATTCAACGATAAAGGTATGGAATAAAATGATATATCCTAAAAATTGAAAAATACCACGAATGAATGAATTTTTCAGAATAACTTTGTGTGGAATCACGGGATTGTTAATGATGTAAGTAGAAATATCATGTAATAATTTATTGATTTATTCACCTAGTTTAACGAAAAATGTGGAATTTCCACGGTATAAATAAAAGCTGAAAATAAACATTCCTTTCACATTTCCCCCTTTCCAACACCGAATTATTCTCAAAAATTGAAATTCTTTTCAGGAGGTTGATTCTTGAGGATCTGGACCGTTTCTAGACTTGGATATTTCAAACGCTTACTTGTTTTTATTGTGTAATTTTCAATTGTTATGTCTGAAATTATTTCAACGTCTTTTATCACCTATTGTTTTACGTTTTTTATGAGCACAAGTACTATTGGTTAGTTTGTATTAATATTTTGTTGAACTTAATTGACTCAATAACTTCCGTTATTATGTTAAATATTTTCCATTCGATAAATGATATCTCCGATTCAAAATGAAAATTTGTATTTTTTTAACTTGATTTGTATTAAGAAGAAGGAAGGAATCTTAGATGTTGTTGTATCACCATTTTTTAACCAAATATAAGGAATGTCTACCGAATTAGAGTAAGTTATTCCAAGTAAAACAAATATAAATCTTGATTCGTTTTCAAATCAACCCAAATTGCAATTGAAAGAAGAGGGGTGGCAACTACAAAAAATTCAGGGATGTGAATCGATGGGCCCCTCACAGATTAAAAATCGACGGGTTATTGAAATCTTGTCCATTTGAATTGAATAGAATGAGAAGTTTTTCATGGGACCCCCGGTATAAGCCTTGTTGACTTCGTATCATCTACTACTTATTTCAATACTCGATGGTATAACCTATTGGCCATCTGTTCGTCTTCACTGGAACTATTATTAATCATTCCACTGGAATGGATGTGGCACCATCTAGCAATAAAAAGTAGAACTTGCGCTTTTCTTTATGGAATACTGTATCGGTTCTCTCTACTTCGAGACACTGACAATAGGTGACCATCTCTTCGCTTCCATATTGTATTTCAGCTTTCAGTCCTTTTAGGTTTCTGAAAAGAAAAAACAATAGTGTAGCATATTTCCTAAAGTGGAATATGGAAACAAATTATAAATATTAGTCAGATGCAAAATTGATACAGATACACTATTCATTTATCCATAACTTAGTTAATCAATTTTTTGATCTGTTGTACCTGGGGGGAAAGCACTGGTGTAAAGTCAGTAGCTTTTGCGCGCTTCCTCAAATTCATCGCAAAAGCGGTAACCCAGCCATATACTGAAGACGCACAACGCTCCTTGGCTTCAAGTGATGTAATGCTTAAAATCGACACTTCAAAAGATGGAATCACAGAATTATTAGGAATATATCGAATTTCTCAACAAAAATGTCCTTTTTTGAAATATTTTTGTTATCACGAAATTTCACATGAACCTTCGTGTCGTTCTTCTACATGGTGAATAGCCGAAATCCACTGAAGGATAGATAGAATAGACCTTGAGGTCGCAGTGGAACGTAACCCCTTTCTAACTATAAACTATAAACTATATAATGAAATTTTGCACTCAGATGAAGAATGACGTGTTCAAGCTACATGCAAAATGTTGTTCAGATCGCATAACCAGAACCATAGAAACCATAGAAAATCATAACTTTCGAACGAAAAGGTCAAGGGACTTGAAATTTTTAGGATAGGTGTGGATCTTGAATGTCGCGGTCACGTTTATCAATGAGCAGAATTAGGGATGATGGCAAGCTTGGTTCCAATATGAAATATTCAACTTTGTAACTAAGATATAATTTGGATGAAATATATGAACATCCTTTATTATTGAGAGGGATGTTTATAGGCCAAAAGATTCAAGTTTCTCGAAAAAAAATCAAAAAAATTTACCCAAGAAACTTAATAATAATAATAAAAATTATTCAAGGATTTGGGTAAATGAATTATTATTCAGATTATTCTCATTCTCATTTATTTTCTTATTGCCATAATATTTGTTATTTATTACTTGATATTTTAGAATGGTCGAGTTAATTGAAATTATATCACAAGACATGAAAGACCATCCTGACAATGGCACTAATACATTAAGATAATTTTTTTGTAGGAAAAGAATTGAACAAGGTCATTAGAGGAATGAAGGTATAGGAAGAGTCTCTTAATGAACAGGTATGGATGGGCAATAAAATTTTGGCAGCGAGAATAAATCAACAAAATGAAACTAATAGATTCCATTTTTTTCAATGCCAATTGCCAATTGCGGAATAATAACTTTATTTTTTCCACAATATCGATGTGAAGTTATTAGTCCGCAAAATATTCATGCAGCAGAACAATCTCACTTGTTTCTATGTTCTTCAAGTGTCAATATTGGTACTTATTATCAGATAAATATAAATATAATCGATCCAAACCCACCCTGAAAATTTATAGTTCCCTGGCCTTTCCGTTCAAAAATTACAATTTTCTATGGTTTCTATGGTTCTGGTCATGCGATCTGGACAAAATATTGCTTCAATATATCATTCTCGATTAAAATACAGAATTCCATTTCGATCCGTAGTTTCGAAATTATCGAGAAAACAAAATTTCAAACGACCATATTTACGGAACCCCTAGTATAATTTTGCTCATAGATGAACGTGATCACGACATTCGATATCCACACCTATCCTGAAAATTTCAAGTCCCTAGGCGTTTCCGTTCAAAAAATACAATTTTCTATGGTTTCTATGGTTCTGGTCATGCGATCTGACAAAATTTCACATGTAACTTGAACACCTCATTCTCCATTTGAGTGCAAAATTTCATCTCGATCAAATTTGTAGTTTTCGAGTAATCAGGGGAACAAAACTTTGAACGGCCATATTTACGGAACCCCTCGTGTAATTTTGCCCATAAACGAACTTATTCGAGGCATTTGGGATCTGAACCTACACTGAAAATTTCAAGTCTCTAGGTTGTTCCGTTCGAGAGTTATCGTGCTTACGGACGGACGGACAGACTCGAATTTTTCGACGGATTCGTCATCAGTGAGTAGAACATAGTCGATTGAGACCATTTTCGGCTCAAAATTCGAAAAATACAGACATAGTGACGAAATGATATCGTGTAAGTAGAACGAGCGCTCAAAAAATAGATTTATTATCTCTAGAAGGTAAAACGCCTCTTGGGATGCCCCACGTTGATACGCTACGAAATGAACTTTTATAAGCCACGTGAAATTCAAATAGATGGAAATTCGGGGCTACGATGAAGGGAGCATTAAGACTATCTTGGGAGTAGGACACAAATATTTCTGAACGAATAATAATGTGCTGTTATGGTCAGAATGCTCATGAATATTGAGAAAATATTTTTTTCAATTCAATAAAAATTTCAATGATCGGCTGGAATAAATTTTCGAATTAAACAATCTCAGAATTTATTACATATTATGGGTGATATGGAATTGATCAAAATATAACCAAATAAAACATAAGATATTATTCAGGACGGCTTCCACAGTAGCAAATTAGCTTAAAATGATAATTTTTTTTCGAAATAACAGTCATCGAATTTTTTCTTTAAATGCTTTGAAATGGACTATAAAAATGATTTGAAATGAAAATTCCAACATTTTTGATATCATTCCGCTTCTATTCACATTTCAAATGTTCGAATAATTCAATTCTTGTTAAATTTCTTCTTGTAGGCATGGTGGTGCGAAGGAATGAAGATTTGACATTTCTTATAAGAAAATTCACGAGAAATCCTAGTAAAAAGTAGAATAAGTTTGTTTTTAGCATAACTACGTAAGAAAAACAGTTCAATTCGAATAAGTGTAACAATTTCGATGAAAGTTAGCCAATTATGAATTCGAGATCAAAGAACATTGAACGTATGAGAATTTTAAAATCTACAGATATTTAATCAAGAAAATTATATTGTACATAATAAATTGAATTCGAACGTATACACAAAGAAGATTTATTTTTTCAATTAACTTCATCATGTTTCAGTTTTAGGTACCGTATTATATGGGAAATATTCAGATTGAAATGAAAACTGCTATCGAAGAATCCTTTCATTGATTGTGGAAGAACAGACATATATGAGATGGGACGAAAAGTATAGGAACGGTATTGAGGAGCATCAGAAGAAAGATTTCAGAGGGTGTCATTTCAAACAAATGGACTAGAACGGTTGGAAGAGAGTAGTTTGATGTTCATGAAATTTTCCAAATTATAATATTTGTCCTCCAATTGGCATGAAAATACCAAAGTGAAACCAGCATAAAACATGCTCTACAAATTAAAAATTCAATGAAAACCGAATTTCGAGAATCTGCAAATTTCAAGGAATATTCGATTTTCCAGAAATATTCAGTTTTAATATAAGACCGAAAAACAGTTGTATACAGGGGGTTTCTTAAGGTGAAGCTTTTTTTGACAGGTACTAGAATTTCGCCGAAAGTTGATCTTATAAAATATTCAATTCGAGAAAAGTGCAAAAAAACTTGGGGATCAATATCTTAATACGACTGTGGAATCTGGATCATATTATTTCACTATGCCATGTGCATTCTCTCATGTGTAAAATAAAGTGCTCGACTTCCTTCGCGATCTTCTGAAATTTGTATATTCTCTCTCAACTTTCATGAGATTTTTCCTGAACGGCATCATTCTTAAAGTTCAAACTAAGGAGAGGAAGAATAACAGATTGTACAGGTCCTATAGAAAAAATTAGGAAGTTCACAAACTCACCGATAAAATTGAACCAAATTGTTCACAGAAATTGTAACCATTCTTTTTGAGCGCTCGTACTTACAACTTACACGAGGGCTATATCATTTCGTAACGATGTCTGTATTTTTCGAATTTTGAGCCGAAAAGGGTCTCAAATGACAGAGTTCGACTCACTGATGACGAATCCGTCAAAAAATTCGAGTTTGTCCGTCCGTCCGTATACACGATAACTCTCGAACGGAAAGTCCTAGGAACTTGAAATTTTCAGGGTAGGTTCGAATCTCGAATGCCGAGGTTGAGTTCGTTATGGTACGAAATTCGCCCAGGGGTTCCGTAAATATGGCCGCTCGAAATTTTGATTTTCTGATTACTTCGAAAATACATATTCGATCGAGGTGAGATTTTGCACTCAGATGGAGAATTACGTGTTCAAGCTACATGCAGAATTTTGTCCAGCTCGCATCACCAGAACCATAGAAACCATGGAAAATTATAATTTTTCACTGGAAAGGCCTAGAGACTTGAAATTTTTAGGATAGGTGTGGATTTCGAATTTATTTATTTTTTTTTTGAAATTTTTGAATAAAACCCAGTTTACATAGTAATCTAAAATGAATCAGCAACACTGGAAATACCTAATAAGCTAAGGACAATGTTACAAATATTCTGCTTCTCATTCGAAAGTAATCGCGTTTACAGACGGACGGATGGACAGACATAATTGATTTTGACCACGAATTCTTCATCTTCAGTTCAACCTAATCGTTTGAAACCATTCTCGACTAAAATATATCTCTTAGTCACTGAAACAATGGAGCAAAAACATATTTAATTTTTGGAAAGTTTCCGAAATTATGACTACCCCATCAAATTTCCTGAAATATTTTTTCATATTGCCTATGTTTTTCAGGCCGTCGGAAGCAGCGGGCGAGCAACAGGCGGAAAACGGCAAGGATCACGTTTCGTGGCTGTGGGAGGCCGTTACGAGATTGTTGCAGCTCTAATCCCTCGGGAGCTCTGATACATCAACTTAAAGCAAGCACTTCCTACAGGCGGCGTTTGCGGTCTGTCTCTTGCTCGGAATGGGATGTTAGGTCTTGTTCGCTGTGCAGATTCCGTGATTTACTGAGTGTAAACTGATTTTGGCGAAATCGTACAAGTTGTTACCACCATAATCTCTTTATAAACCTGCCCCGTATGTTACACCTAGGGCGTACTTTCATGAACGATCCACCAAAGTTACGAAGGAGATCCGTAAACTTTTATTTCTGCTGAAGACTCTCATAAAGCGCAATATGAGGACATTCTGCTCTTATATGAAGCTACTCACTCTTTTGATGAGCTCAGAAATTTCGTAGGTTAGCTCTTTCAGATATTTGGACATTATTTATATTTGCGACATATTTCTTCCAGAATTACTGGGCCGGCAGATCTACCAGGGCCAACGCATGACGAAATAAAATTTTTAAATAAAAATGATTTCAATAAAATCGTCATAAAACCAAACTTCCTTAAAAAATCTTTATTTCCAATACATTTCGTTGCGGCTTCCTATATAGATCATAATAAAAAGTCATTAGAACAAATAGTAAACTGATAATCTTGAAATATTTTCTTGGTTATTTTTTCGCACGAACTTTGTGGAAGGCGTAAAGCAGGTACCTACTACACGCACTGTTATAAAACATGAATTCAATTCGCATCCAAAGACGTTGCCCCAACACCAAATACCATTAGTCGCCAAATTTAGCCTTCCAAGGCTTACCTCGACCCCAACCCCTTCGCTCGGCTATATCTCACACGAAATATCTCACTCCCGATTTGAGTCCAGAAAAGCACATTAATATAATAACGGCTCGTGGGAAAAGTAATATTAGGTTTAATACAGCCGAACACGAACGTTTCTGGGGTATTACAAAAAATGCGGCGTATAGATCTAGAGACACGAGACATTAAGTAACCGCCTGTATCGATGCACGATCATTAACATAATGGATACGGGGTTCCGTGCTCTGGGAAACAACCGATGGACGACATATATCCGTGTTGGTTTTTCCGCTTTCCCCAAGTTGCGGGAAAAATTAGGCGTTGTTAATGAAAAGAGGTATGGCGGGAGATGGGAGATTGGCGGCGTGTCGAGGGGGAAACAGGGTGAAATATAAGTGATCTATGCGAAAAAAAATATGTAGTGGATAGTCCCGAAAAGATCATCACAATTTTTGAGCACTCGTACTACTTACACGTACATTTCGTCACGATGTCTGTATTTTTCGAATTTTGAGCCGAAAATGGTCTCAATCGACAGAGTTCGACTCACTGATGACGAATCCGTCGGAAAATACGAGTCTGTCTTCTGGCCGTAAGCACGATAACTCTCGAACGGAACAACCAAGTGACTTGAAATTTTCAGTATGGGTTCAGTTCCCGAATGCCTCGGTTAAGTTCGTTAATGGTCCAAACTCCACCAGGGATTCCGTAAATATGCGCGTTCAAAGTTTTGTTCCCCAGATTACTTGAAAATTACAGATTTGATCGAGATGAAATTTTGCACTCAAATGGAGAATGAGGTGTTCAAGCTACATGTGAAATTTTGTCCAGATCGCATGACCAGAACCATTTGAACCATAGAAAATTGTAACATTTGAACGGAAACGCCTAGGGACTTGAAATTTTCAGGACAGGTGTGGATCTCGAATGTTGTGATCACGTTCATCTATGAGCAAAATTATACTAGGGCTTCCGTAAATATGGTCGTTTGAAATTTAGTTTTCTTGATAATTTCAAAACTACAGATTCGATCGTGACGAAATTTTGTATACTAATGGAGAATGATATATTCAAGCTACATTTCTCCAGATCACATGACCAGAATCTTAGAAACCATAGAAAATCATAACTTCCGAACGGAAAGGCCTAGGGACTTGAAATTTTCAGGATAGGTGTGGATCTGAAATGTCGCGTTCACGTTCATAAATGAGCAGAATTATACTAGGGCTTCCGTAAATACGGTCGTTTGAAATTTTGTTTTCCCGATAATTTCGAAATTACGGATTCGATCGAGATGAAATTTTGTATTTTAATCGAGCATGATATATTAAAGCAATATTTTGTCCAGATCGCATGACCAGAACCATAGAAACTATAGAAAATTGTGACTTTTGAACGGAACGGCCTAGGAACTTGAAATTTTGAGGGTGGGTTTGGATCGCGAATATCGCGGTCACGTTCATCAATGAGCAAAGTTAGACTAAGGGTTCCGTAAATATGGGCGTTCAAAAAATTTTTTTCCTGATAGTTTCGAAACTACTGATTGGATTGAACTGAAATTTTGCACCTAGCTGAGGAATAATGTATTCAAACTACGTGCGAAATTTTATCCAGATCGCATAACCAAGATGAATAACTTAGAAAATTCTAGCGAATCAACGAAAAAAAATTGGTCAGCTGAAGCACTGACATGAAGTATGGAGTTTCGCCTAAGTTTCAGAATTTTTTTGACAGCAGTCGAAAATTCCTTCAATTGATTTCTGAAACTGGAAAATGCGAATCTACCTACAAGGTGCATGTACGAGCGCTCAAAAGCTCCTGACTTCACGGCAGTGCTTTTCGTAATTTTTTGAATGCTTGAAGTCGGTTTCATTTAGTCTTCATCAGTTTTTGATATCGACCGCTAAACGAGTTAATTCGCCAATTTTATCCAAATTATTTTTTCAAAATACCGTCCAAATATCACGAACTATATCATCCATCACCACGGCATTGTCCATTAGATCACAAAAATGCGATTCAGTTAGTTCAACCAGGCAAGTAATTTCTTGAACTACCCATTGCTTTCGATCTACCAAAAAATCATTATATATCATCTGTTCATCGAAGTACCCACCAGGGTTTCAGCCAGGTTAGAACATTCAAAAATCATTCTTTTGGTCTGGATCATAATCATTTAATTCACGGAAATAATTCATCGAAAAGTATTGTTGATTCGTTATTGGGTCAACACCCATCCGTTAACATACGATGTCCCTATTCACATCAGCAGCTCTTCCCTCATTCATAACTAAATTTTTTGAAGCAATTTCTCATAATAAACCCAACTCTTGTGTAGAGCATTTTAGTTCTATCTGATTTATAAGAATTGCAACCATGTTTTTCCACACGACAAACCAGTCGTGTGTCACGAAGAGTGATTTTTATCAAGTTCCTAGAACCAGTTTCCATTGTGTTTTATTTGCTATTTGGACAGTATATTTTCCATGTTTTTGAAGATATCGATCCGTTTCCTGGATAATTATATTGACTCATTCAATTACTCTGTAGTCTAGTTTTCTGGTGGAAAGTCGAGGTTCAGCATGATTTTTCTCTATAGAAATTTTTCCGGGCATGCAAATTGACCTTGAGAGTGACTTTTTTATGGCGCCCATATTGGAACTATTAGACATGACTCAACATGCGAATAGTCAGCTCTCAGCGATTCCATCGAACCTAAAACCACTTTACAAAAATCCTATTTACCCAGACACACATACGAGTACATCTACTCGGCGATAATTACGCGTCAGCGTTGACGCGAGCATGATTGAACGTTTAGAAAATGGCTGTTTGGGTAAGGAACGCGATATCCTGGAAATGCTGAGATAAACATGTGATTGTTGAACACGTCAATCATCGGACAAGTGGGGTTGCGGACGCCATGTTGCCTCCGCATCCCCTGACAGCTGACGAGCCGTGATAGACAGGCAACCTGCCCCTTATCAAGTGTCACATTATTCTATGATACCCGGGCTATCCGTTTCCTTTTCTGTCTTTTGTTTGAGTTACTCGCGACGGCCATTAGGGGGTAGGGGTTATTGGAGAAAAGTTACAGGGCCAACGGCGACTTGACGTGACGATTTGACAGGATCGAGCGGGAGACGTTCTCGGAGGAATGGCCGACTTGATCTTACGTTTTCGCAGTTTGGGGGTAGCTTGGATTTCGGAAAAAGTATCTTCGTTCTCAATAATTCACGAAGAGAACAATTTCATCAATTCCTTCTTAGTTTAGTCATAGCGTAGGTCGAGAACAAATTCGTTTCGGCCATCATCTAAGTTGAATTTTCATTCAATTTCATTTGATTCAATATTTATCATTGTTTACTGAAAAAAAATTACGAAAAGCACTGCCGTGAAGGCAGGAGCTTTTGAGCGCTCGTACATGCACCTTGTAGGTGGATTCGCATTTTCCAGTTTTAGAAATCAATTGAAGGAATTTTCGACAGCTGTCAAAAAAATTCTCAAACTAAGGCGAAACTCCAGACTTCATGTCGATGCTTCAGCTGATCAATTTTTTTTCGATAATTCGCTAGAATTTTCTACGGTATCTATAGTCTTGGTGATGCGATCTGGACAAAATTTTGCACGTAGTTTGAAAACATTATTCCCCCATTTCATTCTAATCCGATCAGTAGTTTTGAAACTATCAGGAAAAAAATATTTTGAACGGCCATATTTACAGAACCTCTAGTTTAATTCTGCTCATTGATGAACGTGACTGCGATATTCGCGATCCAAACATTCCAAACCCACCCTGAAAATTTCAAGTTCCTAGGCCTTTCCGTTCAGAAGTTACAATTTTCTATGGTTTCTATGATTCTGGTCATGCGATCTGGACAAAATATCGCTTTAATATATCATTCTCGATAAAAATACAAAATTTCATCTCGATCGAATCCGTAGTTTCGAAATTATCGAGAAAACAAAATTTCAAACGACAGTATTTACGGAACCCCTAGTATAATTCTGCTCATTGTTAAACGTGAACGCGACATTTCAGATCCAAACCTATCCTTAAAATGTCGAGTTCCTAGGCCTTTCGTTCGAAAGTAATGATTTTCTATGGTTTCTATGGTTCTGGTCATGTGATCTGGAGAAATGTAGCTTGAATATATCATTCTCCATTTAAATACAAAATTTCGTGACGATCGAATCTGCAGTTTTGAAATTATCAAGAAAACTTAATTTCAAACGACCATATTTACGGAACCCCTAGGATAATTTTGCTCATAGATGAACGTAATCACGACATTCGAGATCCACACCTATCCTGAAAATTTCAAGTCCCTAGGCGTTTCCGTTCGAAAGTTACAATTTTCTATGGTTTCTATGATTCTGATCATGCAATCTGGACAAAATATATGTAGCTATATGTAGCTTGAACACATCATTCTCCATTTGAGTGCCAAGTTTCATCTTGATCGAATCTGTAGTTTCGAAGTAATCAGGAGAACAAAATTTTGAACGGCCATATCTACAGAACCCCTGGTGAAATTCTGCTCATTAACGAACTCAACCGAGGCATTTGGGATCTGAACCTACACTGAAAATTTCAAGTCTCTAGGTTGATCCGTTCGAGAGTTATCGTGCTTACGGACCGACGGACGGCCGGACGGACAGACTCGAATTTTCCGAAAGATTCGTCATCAGTGAGTCGAATTGTCGATCGAATAGTCGATTGAGACCATTTTCTGGTCAAAATTCGAAAAATACAGACATCGTGACGAAATGATATAGCCCTCGTGTGAGTAGTACGAGCTCTCAAAAATATAAGAATCAGTGTCGTGAAGTCAGGAGCTTTTGAGCGCTTGTAGGTATATTCGCATTTTCCACTAAGAAACCGAATGAAAAAATTTTTGACATCTTTCAAAGAAAAAATTCAAACTCCAGACTTCACGTCAGTGCTAAGTGACCAATTTTTTTTTCGATAATTCGCTAGAGTTTTCTACGGTATCTATGGTCTCGGTGATGCGATCTGGACAAAATTCAGCACGTAGTTTGAATACATTATTTTTCATCTATGTGCAAAACTTCATTACAATCCAACCAATATTTTCTAATTCAGAAAAAAATATTTTGAGCGGCCATATTTACGGAACCCCTAGTTTAATTTTGCTCATTATTATACGTGACCACGACATTCAAGATCCACACCTATCCTGAGAATTTCGAGTCCCTATGTCTTTCCGTTCGAAAGGTAGAATTTTCTATGGTTCATGGTTCTGGTCGTGCGATCTTGACAAATTCAGCTTGAATATATCATTCTCCATTAAAAGACAAAATCCCGTCACGATCGAATCCGTCGTTCCGAAAGTATCAAGAAAACTAAATTTCAAACGACAATATTTACGGAACCCCCAGTCTAATTTTGCTCATTGAAAAGCGTGACCGTGAAAGTAAGAATTTTCTATGGTTCTGGTTATGCGATCTGGAAAAAATGTAGCTCGAATATATCATTCTCAATTTAAATACAAAATTTCGTCACCAGCGAATCCGTAGTTTTGAAATTATCAAGAAAACTAAATTTCAAACGATCATATTTACGGAACCCCTAGTCTAATATTGCTCATTAATTACTGCGAAATTCAAGATCTGAACCTACCCTGAAAATGTCAGGTCCCAAAGCCTTCCTATTTCAATGTTTCTATGGTTCTGGTCATGCGATCTAGACAAAATTTGGCATGTAGCTTGAACACGTCATTTTCCATCTGAGTGCGAAATTTCACCTCGATCGCTTCAGCAGTTTCGAAGCAATCAGGAGAACAAAATTGCGAACGACCATATTTACGGAACCCCTGGTGGAATTTCACCCAATAACGAACTCAACCGCGGCATTCGAGATTCGAACCTACCCTGAAAATTTCAAGTTTCTAGGTCATTCAGTTCGAGAGTTATCGTGTATACGGCCGGTCGGACAGACTCAAATTTTTCGACGGATTCGCCATCGGTGAGTCGAACCTTGTCAATTGAGATCATTTTCGGCTCAAAATTCGAAAAATATAGACATCGTGACGAAATGAATTAGCCCTCGTGTAAGTAGAACGAGCGCTCAAAAGAAGAATGCCGGGAATTTACGGTTGAATGAATTCCTGTTGTTCAAACGCAACTATTGTTATCACAACAGGAAAGGAGCGTTCTGAGAACGATCTGTACTTGCAATATAACATACACATTCCGGACTTAGTCCTATGAACAAGAAAAACGGTAAGTAAAGCAGTGATCAGGTACTTTTATTTTAAGAGGAACATTTCCGTAAATGTTACAGGAATATATAATAACATATTATAAATTCAACAGGAATATTTCCTGTATTTATAGAATCATTTTTTGCTATATTTACAGCCACGACTGTAAAACATACGTAGGATGTAGGATATACGGAACCATAAAATATAATAATTTTGCAAGTTGAATTACAATACACAGGCTTCAGATTAAATTATTAAATATTCCCTGACAATGTCTGCCGGGTAAGCAAGTATATTTATAATATATATAATATACTCTATTTCCTTAAAAAAATTTCGTGAGAAGGCACTTGTTTCGTTGCAGCAGATTTTGATTTTGAAAGAGGATTTAAGCCAAGAATGAAAAGTAACGAATTAAATATTTTTTTATTGCCATTAAACATTAAATTCATTCATAAATTATGCTCGAAATGTCCTCCACCATTCCTTATACAAGCACGTGCCCTCTTTCTATTTTCTTCAGTCCTGAAATTTACTCTCAATCTTCTCGCTGCTCCGTCTATTCTCTTCACAAGTTCTGCACTGTATGTGTATGTATTTCCCTTTCATATACTATTTCTTTAAACTGCACAAACGTGAAAATCTAACAGTGTTAGATCCGGACTCATCGCTGGCCACGAAATAGCTCCTCCCCTACCTATCCACCCTTAAGGAAACAATTCGATCAAAAAAAACGAACGTTTAGCCTATGTTGTGCAGGACACCCATCCTATTGGAAAATGATGTCACGCCGTTCAATCAAGAAAACCTCGTTCAAAAAACGTTCCATATTTGTTCTCAGAAATTCTCCATCATTTTCTCCGTTAGTATTAGGCAGATGGTAAGGACCTGTCGAAAGATTAGCTATTGTTCCAATCCAAACATTAACGCTAAATTTATATTTTTTAAGCAGGACATTCAAGAGGTTGTTTATAAAAAAATCTGCTGGAACGAAACTGGTGATTGCATTCTAACGAAAACCTTTTTAGGAAATAAGAATTCGGCAAGTTTTTGAAATAATTTTTCATACATTGATTGTACTATTCGAAATTTGCAGGCAAATTGATATTAGCAATTGATTTTTATCTTCTTCATGTACCTACGAATTCTCATATCATACTAATTTTTCTTCAACATCTAATACAGGATGGTTTTTGCATTTTTCAGACATATTATAACCTTTTCTGATGAAAATGATCCAAAATTATAATCGAACATGTCAACGTAGACAAAATTGACGAAAAATGAAGTGAGGTGAGAAATCTTTCAAAAATTACAAGAACTCACATAACTCGAAACTGTTGATTTTTGGTTATCGATAAATATGGCTCAAACGACAGCAAATGAGTCATACTAACAAGACCCTTAAGGTTCATGACTAATTTGGAAATACCCTGTATAAATTGAAATATATAATTTTCAAAACAAGGGGCTATTTTAATCTGTTCCTATTGCTTGTTATAGCAAACGATGTTACTCTGCAGAACTTTCCATTACTCAGAAATGATATGGTGAAAGAACTTATTCCCTCAATAGGGCACAGAGCTCACTTTCTGCACCACTGGGATATTTGGAAGGAGACAAGGCATAGTGCTCCTACATTATTACAATCATCGAGCTGGGAAGCATCCACTGCTCCTACATCATTAGAATCATCGGGCCATCTACAAGTACGGATAATACTGATGTAACTGAAAACTATGAGAGGTCTGAATTCATTCATCGCAAATCTCAGAATACGAGTAATGTAAGTGGGTCCGTTATAGTTAATTGAAAGGATGCTGTGCTATGAATGCTTAAATTTTTTATATTTTACCTGACAGGGTAATTATGATTTTGTGCCACTGAACCTCTTTTTTATTTTTAGGCTCTTCTCCAGTTATTAAATGAAACAAACGATGGTAGAGCATTGTTGGCAGAGCAAGAGACTAGGGGCTGTGTCTCCTCGAAGGGGCGATCCACTTTATGCAAATTGATTATGAACAGGAACTGCGAGGTAACCCTACGAAAAGGATTCCGGGGGACAGACTATTGGCCATTTCTTTCGAAATCAAAGAAGTTTTTAGATGGGAGTATGCCTCGAGATACTACATCCCTTACCAATCTTATGGTGTTGGAACAAAAACGTCTGCAAAAGGGGAATTGATCAAATGCCTTGACAACCTAAGGAGAGAGTACAGGAATATTTATCGAAGGAAATCATTCCCTCCGCAATCGCAAATAGCCCAGTCTTCGTCGGCTTCCCCTGAAACTACGTCTACAGAATATGTTAATGAATTAGCTGATAGTCCGATTATGGAGGTTACATCTAATAGTCTTGCGACAAAAATTCCTGTCGAGGAAAAAGATTTTTCTCTTTTTCTCACATCTCTGTATGCAGATCCACATCTGCCCAGGAACTGCATCAACAGTGTGGTTCAGGGAGTTTCTTCTCATATATTAGGTGGTGTCACTTATATGGTAAGACAGTGCTTATCTGAATTGAATGATAGCGGTGTAATTACTTGTAATGATATAGGTTCAGTGCAAGAAGTTATATCTCATAAGATAGAGTCATCTTTCAAAAATTTGGATTCTGAATTTAAGAAAATGCAATAATTTGAGCAAGGTCGTGAAACTTTCTCAATAGGTCAACGAATGAATGATGCCAGAAGCAATGACATTAGAGTTTTAGAGCCAGTCACTTGCACAGAACAGGTTATTCCTTTGCACAGTTTTTTACAAAAATTTTCATCAATACCAGGTGTTTTTGAAGACACCATGGAATACATGATTGCCATATAAGTGGCAGAATACAAAATAATACATCTTTTTGGCAAAGCCAAAAAGTCATTCGTAGTAACTGTTTTAGAGGAAACCAACTGCACTGAAAATGATAATATGGTATCAGTAACTTGGGTTGAGATCAATGGTCTTGAATGTCGAAAAAGTTCAATTTTACTTTTTGATATTCCCCAAGATGAAGATCCTATTTTCATGCAAATGGATGATATTTATGTGTATGGTACAGACAAGAAAATAATTTTTGAATGTTCAAAATTTTCAACAGTAGGATTTGATGAACGTTATTTTGCATATGGGGAGAAAGAATATTTGTACAGATCTTTGCATGGATGTTATACTTTCGACTGCTTCTGTTGTTCACCATTTAATAAATGCTCCAAATGGGAAAGACTATATAACTTGCAGAGATTACATTTGAACATACAAACTGATAGTTCCTTTGGGTATCAACTTTTTTTTATGCAAGAAAACGCATGTTATAAAATTTAAGTATTAGGTATGTTTATTTGAAATTGATGTATTTCTCCATCAGCGTGTAATGTGTGATTGAGATATGTATATATCATGTTTTTTATTTTTCAATGATATGTTTACTATTTTTTATTGATATGTTTATCATAATGTATGTCAAAAACATTTTGTTCTTTTTAATAAACAAATTTGAACTTGAGCATTCTGAATTTCATATTTTTGAGCGCTCGTACTACTTACACGAGGGCTATATCATTTCGTCACGATGTCTGTATTTTTCGAATTTTGAGCCGAAAATGGTCTCAATCGACTATGTTCGACTCACTGATGACGAACCCGTCGAAAAATTCGAGTCTGTCCGTCCGGCCGTCCGTCTACATGATAACTATCGAACGGAATGTCCTAGAGACTTGAAATTTCAGGGTAGGTTCGATTCTCGAATGCCGCGGTTGAGTTCGTTATTGAGCAAAATTCGCCCAGGGGTTCCGTAAATATGGCCGCTCGAAATTTTGTTTTTCTGATTACTTCGAAACTACAGATTCGATCGAGGTGAAATTTTGCACTCAGATGAAGAATTACGTGTTTAAGCTAAATGCAAAATATTGTCCAGCTCTCATGATCAGAACCATAGAAAACTATAACTTTCGAACGGATAGGCCTAGGGACTTGAAATTTTCAGTATTGCGAATTTCGCGTTCACGTTCATCAATGAGCAAAATTAGACTAGGGGTTCCGTAAGTATAGACGTTCAAACAATTTTTTTTCTGTGAATTTCGAAACTTCTTATTGGATTGGAATGAAATTTCGCACATAGATGAAGAATATTATATTCAAACTACATGGGAAATTGTGTCCAGATCGCATTACCAAAACCATAGATACCGTAGAAAATTCTAGCGAATTATCGAAAAAAAAATTGGTCACCTAAAGAACTGACTTGAAGTCTGGATTTTCGCCTCAGTTTGCAAATTTGTTTGACAGCTGTCAAAAATTTCCTCACTGGAAAATGCGAATATACCTACAAGGTGCCTGTACGAGAGCTCAAAAGCTCCTGACTTCACGGCCGTGCTTTTCGTAATTTTTATACTCGACCTATATTAGAATACAATCACAAATTTTTTGACATCGCTGTCAGTTAGAATGTTGAGTCAGTTGAACTGCGGTTTGATCAATCTTTCAGAAACGTGGGGTGGATTGATAACACTTATGTATAGCGTTGTGTAAGTTCAGTATCTGGATGAGTGACCGTTCTGGTGATGAATTTGAACAGCAGCTCCTGACTCAACATCAGCACAATTTTTTCAACCTTCAGTGTCGTATTTTGAAATTCTTTACACAGAAAATGTCGTATTCAGTCCCTAGTGTTAATTCACCGGTTGTTCAAACGAAAATACTTTCTCTCGATAAATATGGAGAATCTTCAGAGTAAAACTTGGTACAGTACATTTCTTTCACTATCAACCTATTCAAAAATGTCACCAAGATCATTGACTTAATACCAATCAGAACGCCAACGAAATTTCCGACTCTCTTCCTTTCAGCCTTAATCAACATGTCAACCCAAAAACCTACAAACAACAGAATTCATCAAAACTACCCCATCCCCTTGCAAAGTAGCGGAATAGATATGTGCCATGTCATCGAAACCGAACCCACTCTCAGATCTTGCTGTCTGTCAGTTTAAACCGACTCAAACAAGATGGATGACCGTTGAATGGAAATCATGAGGCTGAAACGCTCCACCATCCCTCGAGGGGCGCATCCCCCGCAAGCGTCGAGACGCTTGACGTCGCGGCACGTGGTTCTAGGGCTGTATCGGGGTGAGCCGGCAGTGTATCTGGAGCGGAGTTGTATTTCAGATCCCTTAATCATATTACGAATTACTTGGCTGAGTGAAGGGGTTGCACCTTCTGAGAGGTGGAAGGGTTTGTCTTTTGAGGGTAGTGATTGCGAAATGAGGGTTTTCTATATTAGGATACGACAGGTTTTGATTTATTGGCATTTCTTGATGAACTCTGGTATTTGAAGTTTTTTGTTCTTCTGTCTACACATAATTTTGGATTTGTGGAGTACATTCCGAGAAAAATAGGAAACATGTCGTTAATTTGACACGAAGATTCATTAGCTTTCCTTTACTTCTTTTCCATAAATATTTTTCCAAACTTGCCGAAGAAGAAAGTGGAACCCAGTACTTTGTTCTGACACCAAAGCACTTATAAACAGCATTCGAGAAGAGCTAAGATGATAAAATGTATCAAAATCATGTAGACACGTTCTAACAACGAGTAAATATTGCATTTTTGTTCTTTATAGAAATTTTCTAGTATGCTTATCATAGAAGTGATGTTTTTCCAAAGAATGAAACTGTCAAGTAAGAACCTATGGTTATTAATGTCCTGATATAATCCACTGAACAAAAAATCAAGCATCTATTCTATCTACCGAATCTAGGGGTGGTGATAAAGAAATGTAATATGTAAAAGAATAAAGGGTAGATTTATGAACTGAGAAAGGGTAAGGGCGTCCGGAATATAAATCGTATGATATCAGTGTTAACTCAGTTCAGAGTGGATGAACATATATTATGATAAAAGAAGTTTGAAAATACATATGATAACAAATGAAACTTAAAGAGCATCTTATTCGAACCAATCTTTGGATGAAAAATCAATATATTATCTGATCGCCAATTGCACAGGGTTTTATCTTTATTGGTTAACGCGTTCCATAAATACACCATTGAATAAAGTTGATTAAAGGAGAGGACTGTTAAAATTCCGATAGGTTAGAAGAATATGAATAACATAATAAATACATTCTATGGAAATACAACAACAATGATTTTGACTCTCTACTGACTTGCTTAGGGATGTGTGTGCTTGCAGCTGTTTTTCGTGTTGAAACAATTCTTAAAATGAATCAATATTTAGGTTAGGTTAGGTTAGTAAAGGTTGGCTTAAGTTAGGACCATTGAAACAATTCCTAAAATGAATCAATGGTTAGGTTAGGTTGGCTTAAGTTAGGAGAGTGTGGAAACAATTCTTAAAATTAATCAAGATTGATTAGCATGAGTTAGGACCGTGTTGGAATAATTTTCATATTGAATTCATGCACACACTATTGCGTCAACCAGCGAACGCGGATATAGAAAAAGAGCCAAATAGCGAGTGGGACCGTTAAAATACGTTGGTTTTCTTACTCTCAAAAATACGTAAATCCATATCTAGCTTCAATTGTTTTCAATATAACCGTTCAATCAGCCAACCTTTTTTTTTAAATCCTGAAAAAATTAATATAATTTCACCATGTTTCATTTCATTGTTTTCGTCAACAAAATGTATATATTTTTGAGCGCTCGTACTACTTACACGAGGGCTATATCATTTCGTCACGATGTTTGTATTTTTCGAATTTTGAGCCGAAAATGGTCTCAATCGACTAGCTTCGACTCACTGATAACAAATCCATCGAAAAATTCAAGTCTGTCCGTCCGGCTGTATACACGATAACTCTCGAACGGAACGACTTAGAAACTTGAAACTTTCAGAGCAGGTTCAAATCTCAAATTACGCGGTTGAGTTCGTTATTGGGCAAAATTCGACCGGGGGTTCCGTAAATATGGCCGTTCGAAATTTTGTTTTCCTGATTACTTCGAAACTACTGCTCGATCCAGGTGAAATTTTGCACTCAGATGGAAAATGACGTGTTCAAGGTACATGCAAAATTTTGTCCAGATCGCATGACCAGAACCATAGAAACCAAAGAACATTATAACTTTGTAATGGAAAGGCCTAGGGACTTGAAATTTTTATAATAGGTCACGTTTATAAATGATCAAAGTTAGACTAAGGGTTCCGTAAATATGGTCGTTTGAAATTCAGTTTTCTTGATCATTTCAAAACTATGGATTTGATCCTGACGAAATTTTGTATTTTAATAAAGAATGATATATTCAAGCTACATCATTTCCAGATCGCATGACCCCATAGAAACCATAGAAAATTATAAATTTCGAACGGAAAGGCCTAGGGACTTGAAATTTTTTTCGCATTCAGTTTGATCAATTATCGAAATTAAAACAGGGGTTCCGTGAATATGGCCGTTAAAAATGTTTTTTTCCTAATAATTTCGAAACTACTCATTGGATTGAAATGAAATTTTGCACATAGATGAAAAATAATGTATTCAAACTACGTGGAAAATTTGGTTTAGATCGCATCACCAAGACCATAGACACCGTTAAAAATTCTAGCGAATTATCGAAAACAAAGTCTGGAGTTTCGCCTCAGTTGGAAAATTTTTTCGACAGCTGTCAAAAAATTTTTCAATTTGTTTTGAAAACTGGAAAATGCGAATCTACCTACAAGGTGGACGAACGAGCGCTCAAAAGCTCCTGACTTCTCGGCAGTGCTTTTCAAATTTTTTCAAGAAATGAGTGTATCTGTATCAACGTCACAAAATGAAAGTTCACCTATTTCAATTTTCCTCATTATGTCACCTCCATAATACTTTCTCTTCAAATAAAATATAACAAATATGATCAACTTCCATAATATAAATGGTAAAATAATAATACATTCAATGTGATCCTATTATTACCCTTTCTGTGGATTAATTCATTTTGTGGATTTACTTATTATGTGGATCTGCCA
The DNA here is from genome assembly GCA_963966015.1 of Aphidecta obliterata. Classification (NCBI taxonomy): domain Eukaryota; kingdom Metazoa; phylum Arthropoda; class Insecta; order Coleoptera; family Coccinellidae; genus Aphidecta; species Aphidecta obliterata. The sequence continues at coordinate 12,136,479 of OZ014435.1, read as the reverse complement.
GTTCGTGGATCTATATGTGGCTCTACTCAATATATTGATCTACCTACTATGTGGCTCTACTCAATATATTGATCTACCTACTATGTGGATCTACTGGTTTACTAGTCATGCATGCTGTTCTTCCTCTTCAGCTCTTGGCTGTAGGGTTTGTCAAAATAAGTTTAAACATTGCGCAGTGGCGACTTACGAAATATGCCAAAAGAAACGATGATTTAATATTCTTACTGCTACACTATTCTTGAAAATTGTTGTACCTATACACCTTTATATTTGTTTTGGGATTTTTCGGGCAATAAATTCTGTATGGTAACATTGGCTGATTGTCTTATTTCTGAAGGTGTACATAATAATTCATCTTCACTATCTGAATTCATCTTTTTCAGCTTAACATTCACAATAATAATTAGGTATCAACTTAATTTGAGAAAACGTCAAAAATATTGAATTGACCTCCCCTCCATACCAATAATGAACTGTTTCCCTTCGGTCAATCGGCTTGTTCATATAAGCTCAGGGACAGGGAGTTATAGGAGTGAGTTATTATAACTCACGGTGTTTGTTTACAGATACTATTAATTGCTCAAAAGTAGCGGAATAATTCAACTCGTACAAGCTCTGAGCTTCTGAGGGGTCTCACAGAGACCTAGGAAGGTCGGGATATAAACAAACAAACAATAGGAGTAGATAAAGTAATGAAGTAGATAAGTAACGGAAACCAAACATCTATATCGAGTCATACTCCAAAAATGTATAGAGACGGTTGGGAAAACCATGAGAATCCAACCTATATCATTTCGTCACGATGTCTGTATTTTACGAATTTTGAGCCGAAAATGGTCTCAATCGACTATGTTCGACTCACTGATGACGAATCCGTCGGAAAATATGAGTCTGTCCGTCCGGCCGTCCGGCCGGCCGTAAGCACGATAACTCTCGAAAGGAACAACCAAGAGACTTGAAATTTTCAGCGTGGGTTCAGATCCCGAATGCCTCGGTTAAGTTCGTTAATGGGCAAAATTCCACTAGGGGTTCCGTAAATATGGCCGTCCAAAATTTTGTTCTCCTTATTACTTCGAAACTACAAATTCGATCGAGATGAAACTTTGCACTCAACTGGAGAATGAGGTGTTCAAGCTACATGTGAAATTTTGTCCAGATCGCATGACCAGAACCATAGAAACAATAGAAAATTGTAACTTTTGAACGGAAACGCCTAGGGACTTGAAATTTTCAGGATAGGTGTGGATCTCGAATGTCGCGTTCACGTTTATCAATGAGCAGAATTATACTAGGGGTTCCGTAAATACGGTCGTTTGAAATTTTGGTTTCTCGATAATTTTGAAACTACGGATTCGATCGAGATGAAATTTTGTATTTTAATCGAGAATGATATATTAAAACAATATTTTGTCCAGATCTCATGACCAGAACCATAGAAACCATAGAAAATTGTAACTTTTGAACGGAAAGGCCTAGGAACTTGAAATTCTCAGGGTGGGTTTGGATCGCGAATATCGCGGTCACGTTCATCAATGAGCAAAATTACTAGGGGTTCCGTAAATATGGCCGTTCAAAATATCTTTTTGCTGGTAGTTCCGAAAAAACAGAGCTGATTGGGATGAAATTTTGCACCTAGCTGAGTAATAATGTATTCAAACTACGTGCAAAATTTTGTCCAGTTCGCACTACCAAGACCATAGATACCGTAGAAAATTCTAGCGAATTATCGACAAAAAATTGATCAGCTGAAGTCTGGAGTTTCGCCTAAGTTTCAGAATTTTGTTGACAGCTGTCGAAAATTCCTTCAATTGATTTCTGAAACTGGAAAATGCGAATCTACCTACAAGGTGCATGTACGAGCGCTCAAAAGTTCCTGCCTTCACGGCAGTGCTTTTCGTAATTTTTCTAAAATTTTTCATTCACCATTACCCAAAATAAACCTTTTGGCACGATTGTTTGTATGAGCAGAAGCTCAAATGTTCGTAGTTTTCGAATTTTTAGACGAGAATGGTCTTTAACGTATAGATCAGACTCACAGATAAAGAATACGTGGTAAAATTCAATTCTGTCCTTCTCTACGGCCGGCCGGCCAGCCGTAAACACCATTTTCATGCGAATTTACATTTTTGTCATGGAGGATGGACATTGAAGGCTGAGAGGATCCCTTTTAGGGAGAAATTCGTAGATTATGTAAATATGTGTGCCTAGTAATGCAACGTTTGAAGTATCTTCAAAGAAAGGTTTCTTAAAATTTTCTCCTTGTTCGATATGAGCTTCCAAAGCCCTTGCAGTTTTCCAAAACAATCCACACATACCTTATCTGCACCCTCTTCACTGAGAGCACAAATGAGGTAATTTGATCGGGGTTCGAATCAAAGGTACAGCATTAACGAATATTCCAATCGGCCCATTAATAGGCAGATAGAAACACCTCCGACGACAGCACAATCGCGACCATAAATCGCCTCGAAAGGAAGAGCAACGACATATGTAGAAAGTCGGAGGTGTATTATTATCTACCGAAAGATAAACGCACTGCCGTTGCCGTAAAGAGGATGTTGAAGAGGAGAATAGGGTGAGGGTGGCCCCCTGGCGCTAAATACTGTCGCGAGTAGCAAAGTGGCGACGGGGGAAATGAGATACAGTGGCGTACGAGCAGAGGGGTGGGGGTGGTTACATAGCAAAATGCAGATTTGGAATCTGTTTCTAGATATTACAGCTATCTGCGTTGTTAATAATGGACTCTGCTTTCAGAGCTTTTTTTCACAAAACTATCTGAAGAATCGGTAGGTTTTCGAAGTTTCTGAAGTCTATTATTGAAATTGTTACATAGCAAAATGCAGATTTGGAATCTGTTTCTTGATATGACAGCTATCTGCGTTGTTAATAATGGACTCTGCTTTTGGAGCTTTTTTTCACAAAACTATCTGAAGAATCGGTAGGTTTTCAAAGTTTCTGAAGTCTAGTATTGAAATTGTTTATAGAACTTCTAATACCTTTTTCCGCGTTTTTTCTTTCAGCTAGAGCGTTTCAATCTTTTTGAGCGCTCGTACTACTTACACGAGGGCTATATCATTTCGTCACGATATCTGTATTTTTCGAATTTTTGTCCGAAAATGGTCTCAAACGACTATGTTCGACTCACAGATGACGAATCCGTCGGAAAATTCGAGTATGTCCGTCCGTCCGGCCGTATACACGATAACTCTCGAACGAAATGTCCTAGAGACTTGAAATTTTCATGGTAGGTTCGAATCTCGAATGCCGCGGTTCAGTTCGTTATTGGGCAAAATTCCCCCAGGGGGTTCCGTGAATATGGCCGCTCGAAATTTTGTTTTTCTGATTACTTCGAAACTACAGATTCCATCGAGGTGAAATTTTGCACTTTGATGGAGAATCACGTGTTCAAGCTACATGCAAAATTTTGTTCAGCTCGCATGACCAGAACCATAGAAACCATAGAAAATTATAACTTTGTGATGGAACGGCCTAGGGACTTGAAATTTTCAGGATAGGTGTTGATCTTTAATGTTGCGGTCACTTTCATCAATCAGCAAAATTAGACTAGGGGTTCCGTAAATATCGCCGTTTGAAATTCAGTTATCTTGATAATTTCTAAACTATGGATTTGATCGTGACGAAATTTTGAATTTAAATTGGGAATGATATATTCGAGCTACATTTTTTCCAGATCGGATGATCAGAACCATAGAAACCAAAGAAAATCATAACTTTCGAACGGAAAAGCCTAGGGACTTGAAATTTTCAGGATAGGTTCGGATCGCGAATTTCGCGATCACTTTCAGCAATGAGCAAAATTAGACTAGGGGTTCCGAAAATATAGCCGTTCAAACTGAATTTTCCTGATAATTTCGAAAATACTTATTGGATTGAAATGAAATTTCGCAACTATATGAAGAATAATGTATTCAAACTACGTGAAAAATTTTGTCCAGATCGCATTACCAAGACCATAGATACCGTAGAAAATTCTAGCGAATTATCGAAAAAAAATGGTCACCAAAGCACTGACGTGAAGTCTGGATTTTCGCGTTAGTTTAAAATTTTCTTTGACAGCTCTCAATATCTCTCCAATTGGTTTCTAAAACTGGAGAATGCGAATCTACCTACAAGGTCCATGTACGAGCGCTCAAAAGCTCCTGCCTTCACGGCAGTGCTTTCCCTAATTTTTTTTCTTTGAGCAAATTAAATTCCCGTCTCTGGTTATACACTCAAAGAAATTTTTCAGGATATACAAGAGGAATTTGGTAACTTCTACAGAAAATTCCACCTAAATAAGCGGCAGCAAGAATATTTGTTGATTTTATGTGACAATTCCGGTCGTTTGATTCCTCTAGAAATGACAAGTTTCACATTAGTTGATCCAACCAATCTGCAGATTGTCATTTCAACAGGAAAATAATACTTTGACGAAAACCGGAATATGCGTGACTATTTACAGGAATTTTCTGTTTCATAAACAAACTAGTTAGTTGTATTCCAAGCTTCAAGAAGCTACAAGAATTTCTAGTAATGAACACTAAACTAAAGCAGGAACTACTTTACTCAAAAATAACTGTAGTATATATTTAACAGGAATTTTCGGTTGAATTAAAGAACTATCGTTCAAATTTGACAAAACTAGTTAGTTGTATTCGAAGCTTATAACCTGAGCTTTTACAGGAATTACCTGTAGTAATGTATTCTGTCTAAAGAGTTAATGCGCGAATACATGTCTAGAATGGAGAGAGTTTATATTATATTATTTTTATTACAGATCATATTTACATCATTCTAAAGAATAAGAAAAACATTCGTTTAATTCTAGTAACAAGAGACTCCCTAATAAATATAACAAGCTTTTGTCCCTGATTCCGGACACATATTAGCGAATTTGATTACGGAATTACTGTCTACAGATGCTTCCTCTGATCTGATTTAACCTGACTTCAACCTCTGTTCTTCTGTTAAACCCCTATTTCTCTCTTCCTTCCTACACTATGTTTCTTAATCCTTTACTAACCATCTTTCCTTTTCTTTTGTACTTTCTAGGAAAAGTAATTCTAGAGTTGTAGTATCAATCGAAACAATTCTGAGTATGAGGCCAAAAAAATTACGAAAAGCACTGCCGTGAAGGCAGGAACTTTTGAGCGCTCGTAAATGCACCTTGTAGGTAGATTCGCATTTTCCAGTTTTAGAAATCGATTGAAGGAATTTTCGACAGCTGTCAAAAAAATTCTGAAACTTAGGCGGAACTCCAGACTTCATGTCAGTGCTTCAGCTGATCAATTTTTTTTCGATAATTCGCTAGAATTTTCTACGGTATCTATGATCTTAGTGGTGCGATCTGGACAAAATTTTGCACGTTGTTTGAATACATTATTCCTCAGCTACGTGCATAATTTCATTCCAATCCGATCAGTAGTTTCGAAACTATCAGAAAAATAATATTTTGAACGGCCATATTTACGGAATCCCTAGTCTAATTTTGCCCATTGATGAACATGACCGCGATATTCGCTATCCAAACCCACCCTGAAAATTTCAAGTCCCTAGGCCTTTCCGTTCAAAAGTTACAATATTCTATGGTTTCTATGGTCCTGGTCATGCGATCTGGACAAAATATTGCTTTAATATAATTTCGAAACTACGGATTCGATCGGGATGAAATTTTGTATTTTAATCGAGAATGATATTATCATTCTCGATTAAAAAACAAAATTCATCCCGATCGAATCCGTAGTTTCGAAATTATCGAGAAAACAAAATTTCAAACGACCGTACTTACGGAACCCCTAGTATAATTATGCTCATTGATAAACGTGAACGCGACAATTCAGCCTTTCCGTTCGAAAGTTATAATTTTCTATGATTTCTATGGTTCTGGTCATGTGATCTGGAGGAATGTAGCTTGAATATAAATTTCTCCATTTGTATACAAAATTTCGTCACGATCGAATGTGTAGTTTGAAAATTATCAAGAAAACTAAATTTCAAACGACCATATTTACGGAACCCCTAGAATAATGTTGCTTATAGATGAACGTGATCACGACATTCGAGATCCGCACCTATCCTGAAAATTTCAAGTCCCTAGGCGTTTCCGTTCGAAAGTTACAATTTTCTATGTTTTCTATGGTTCTGGTCACGCGATCTGGACAAAATTTCACATATAGCTTGAACACCTCATTCTTCATTTGATTACAAAATTTCATCTCGATCAAATCTGTAGTTTTCAAGTAATCAGGGAAACAAAACTTTGAACGGCCATATTCACGAAACCCCTGATGGAATTTGGCCCATTAACAAACTTAACTGTTGCATTCGGGAACTGAACCCACACTTAAAATTTCAAGTCTCTAGGTTGTTCTGTTCGTGAGTTATCGTGCTTACGGACGGTTGGACGGACATACTCGAATTTTCCGACGGATTCGTCATCAGTGAGTCGAACATAGTCGATTGAGACCATTTTCGGCTCCAAATTCGAAAAATACAGACATCGGGACAATATGATCTAGCCCTCGTGTAAGTAGTACGAGCGCTCAAAAACATGCAATATGCTAGTTAGAAATTAGCATTAGCATTAGAAATTCCAGATCGGCAACAGTGCGTTCGATATCATCGATATGATTATCGTTCCCTGTTCCATCATATTATATTCGTTGCTTCGTCGGAAAACGATAATTTATTTCAAACAGCTTCAACCATATGGTACAACATGGATTAAAATAATGTTAGCTAAACAAAATTTATTCCGGTAGAGAACGTGAGAAATACCAAACATTCCTGTTGAACTCAATGTGTCCATACTGTTAGTCGTACAAATATTGTTGGTTTATACTTACAAAATTATCATATTTTACTAGATATTCCTGTTACATTTACGACCTACGTATGTTTCACAGTCGTTGGTTTTAAATATAACAGAATTCCTTTCAAAATAAAAGTACCTGATCACTGCTATACTCACCGTTTTTCCTTTTCCTTCCACTCAAATTGGAATCGGCATGTTAGATTGCAAGTACAAATTGTTCTCAGAACGTTCTTTATTTGTTGGGTTTACAATATATATGTTTAAACAACCGGAATTCATTCAACTGGAACACCTTCTATTTATAGTAAAATATTCTAGGAAATATGAAGCACATAGAAGACCTGGTAAAATCGGAAATTTTTCACTCAATCCACATGCCCTTTTCAGCTCTAATTGGAAATTCTCCCCGGCAAAAAGCAACCTTGATCCGCCCCAGAAACCCGAACGTTTCAGCCGTCCCGTTACATCGGGCAAGGGTGTGAGTAATGAGAGAGCGGGAGTCTCTATCTCGGGGAGCTTCTCCGAATCGGGATCAATGACAAGTGCAAGCGAAGAGCGGTTAATAGGTGTTTGTGATAACTGGGCTGCGATAAGGACGCTGCTAAATATACTGGAAACGGAAAATGCATGATCAATGAGGATGCCGGCACATACCCAGGAAATTATCTGCCCGTCGCGGAGTCGGCCCGAAATTTTCGGCTTCTATTTCATGTTTGTTCGTTCGTCTTTTTCGAGATAAGAACTCGGAGATGGAAGTGGAAAGTTGAGGCTTCGGGAGGAAGAGGGGTGGGGGAGGGACACTATCGCGGGCGATCTGTGCTAAATATGGAAATCTGCGATCGGTGCGAGGTGTTTTTCGACTGGATGTGCGGCTTATAACGATCTGGGAGGTTGGCGGAGGAGTCGGGGAAGAAGGTGCATAAATATCGGTTGGATCTTCTGCTGGAGTGATGGTTAATTCGCCGTTCATGATGAGGGGAGTTATCGCAATTCTCCGAGCTTAGAGATGTGGGATGTCTTCGAATAGCAGTTAGAGGATTACACTTCGCTTTTGTCAGTTTTCTGGTGGATGTTATGTTTTCAAAAAATAGAACCAAAAAGTTTGAAATATTTTGTCTCGCCCTTATAGTCCTGTAAAAGACTGTGACAATAATTGAAAGATAGATATCCGTACCTCAGAGCAAAAAGGTATTAAGTCACAAAATGTGAGTTTTCAAGGAGAGCGTAAAATACTTGCATTTTTCGTTTGATTTGCGTTGTGATTGAGGACTTGAGACTATGTTATTTTCGTTATTTTAAGTCCAATCGTCTTGAAGGTAGACCACTGAATAGAGCGCGAAATTTGAATGAAGGTGAGACAAAAAACCCGAAAATTGAAATTATGGACTTAATACCCTTTTGCTTTGAGGTACCGATATGTAATTTCAATGACAAATTCTTGATAAAATTGCAGAAATTGTATTAAACAGACAAGGGCGATTTTATTTTGCCGTTTTATCAAATTCAAAATTCTGAGCTTTGTTCGAATTTTTGGGATCTGAATTTGTAGCGAACGGCCAAATATCCAGACAAGAAAGTGAGTTAATAAGGGCGATATAAAAAAATTACGAAAAGCACTGCCGTGAAGTCAGGAGCTTTTGAGCGCTCGTACATCCAATTTGTAGGTAGATTCGCATTTTCCAGTTTTAGAAATCAATGGAAGGAATTTTAGACAGCTGTCAAAAAAATTCTGAAATTCAGCTGACCAATTTTTTTTCGATAATTCGCTAGAATTTTCTACGGTATCTATGGTCTCGGTGATGCGATCTGGACAAAATTTTGCACGTAGTTTGAATACATTATTCCTCAGCTAGGTGCAAAATTTCATTTCAATCCAATCAGCAGTTTCGGAACTATCAGTAAAAAAATATTTTGAACGGCCATATTTAAGGAACCCCTAGTCTAATTTCGCTCATTGATAAACGTGACCGCGACATTCGCGATCCAAACCCACCCTGAAAATTTCCGTTCAAAAGTTACAATTTTCTATGGTTTCTATGGTTCTGGTCATGCGATCTTGACAAAATATTGCTTCAATATATCATGCTCAATTAAAATACAAAATTTCATCTCGATCGAATCCGTAGTTTCGAAATTATCGAGAAAAAAAATTTCAAACGACCGTATTTACGGAACCCCTAGTATAATTCTGCTCATTGATGAACGTGAACATTCGAGATCCACACCTTTCCTGAAAATTTCAAGTCCCTAGGCCTTTCCTTCGAAAGTTATGATTTTCTATGGTTCTGGTCATGTGATCTGGAAAAATGTAGTTTGAATATATCATTCTCCATTAGTATACAAAATTTCGTCACGATCGAATCTGTAGTTTTGAAATTATCAAGAAAACTAAATTTCAAACGACCATATTTAGGGAACCCCTTGTATAATTTTGCTCATAGATAAACGTGATCACGACATTTAAGATCCACACTTATCCTGAAAATTTCAAGTCCCTAGGCATTTTCGTTCAAAAGTTACAATTTTCTATGGTTTCTATGGTTCTGGTCATGCGATCTGGACAAAATTTCACATGTAGCTTGAAAACCTCATTCCCCATTTGAGTGCAAAGTTTCATTTCGATCGAATCTGTAGTTTCGAAGTGATCAGGAGAATAAGATTTTGGACGGCCATATTTACGGAACCCCTGGTGGAATTCTGCTCATTAACGAAATTAACCGAGGCATTTGGGATCTGAACCTACACTTAAAATTTCAAGTCTCTAGGTTGATCCGTTCGAGAGTTATCGTGCTTACGGACGGACGGACGGACGGACATACTCGAATTTTCCGACGGATTCGTCATAAGTGAGTCGAACATAGTCGATTGAGATCATTTTCGCCTCAAAATTCGAAAAATACAGACATCGTTACGAAATGATATAGCCCTCGTGTAAGTAGTACGAGCGCTCAAAAATGAATGCAGGAAAGCTGAAGGATAACTGACATCTCGTCTGAACTAATATTAACAGTGACGTCTTCAACAAATTGTAAAATTTCTTGAATGCCCCTTAAAATCTCCGACCGTTTATCTTCTAAGTACACCATTATGCCGTTTCTTCATCAACCAATCCGAACCCCATCCGAATTTTTCGATTGTGATGAATTATGCCCGGTTTCCCCCCTTTTTCCGGATGAAAAACCGCGGAACTATATAACAGCCCGTTTAAGAAATACGTCGCATAATTCATGGAACTACATGTTTTTGACTAACAAATTTATTAAGGCAAGTCAACAGAACGAAAAACAAAAACTTAACGATTCCGAAGTTTTTCCGACGGTTTAATTGGATTGAATTGCCCGAACAGGAGACGGTCGACTTGAAAAAAGCGGCTGCGTTTTATGGCGGGGGGTTCCCTTATTTATTAGGTTGAGATATTCGGTGTAATTTAAATTATGATCACATATTCGAGGCGTTCATTGTAGGGGTGTTTGTTGACGGTCTCGATCTCATGATGCCAACTGATATGGCGATCAAACAAAATTTCTAGCGAGTAAGGGGATTTGCTTCATTGTTCAATTGAAAGAAATGGCTCTTCCACTGCTGGGCATGGTCTTTGACTTCATTCCTCATCGTCTGTTGCCGGTCTCGCAGTTTACTATACATAAACTGTGTAACGCTGCAATTCTCCAATCAGTGTACGGACTTCATTCATGAAGTTCTGCGATATTGATTTGACAATTCTAACAGCCGGAATTAAATTTGATGGTTTGACAATATGTTAACGCTCATGGGTGTGGAACGGTACGAATGCCAAAAGCTGACGTGGGATTGTTAATGCTCGCAGTTCTTTCTTTGCTGCCCAGATCATTGACGATGGTGGTCGCCGATTCTTAAGTTGATGTAATTGTCATTGACAAATTGTGCAATCGGTAAATCAGATATCGTCAGATCTATTATTTTGACTTTCTTTAATTAGGGGCATTTTTCCAAACAGAAAACGGTAAGCTGTATTGCCACTATTGAGTATTTTTTCCAGGAAAAAAATACCTATCTCATAAACTTTCAGTTTGAACGCAATGAAAGTTGACTTTTTCTAACCGTTTCAACTAGAATTATTATACGATTCATTAGATTATAGTTCATTCATTCGATTTTTCACTGTCCGTCTACACGATAACTCTCGAACGGACTTGAAATGTTCAGGGTAGGTTCGAATCTCGAATGCCGCGGTTAAGTTCGTTATTGGGCGAAATTCGCCCAGGGATTCCGTAAATATGGCCGCTCGAAATTTTGTTCTTCTGATTACTTCGAAACTACAGATTCGATCGGGGTGAAATTTTGCACTCAGATGGAGAATTACGTGTTCAAGCTACATGAATAATTTTGTCCAGCTCGCATGATCTGAACCATAGAAACCATAGGAGGTTATAACTTTGTAATGGAAAGGCCTAGGGACTTGAAATTTTAGGATAGGTCGAATGTCGTGGTCACGTTCATCAATGAGCAAAATTAGACTAAGGGTTCCGTAAATATCGTCGTTTGAAATTCAGTTTTCTTGATAATTTCATAACTATGTATTTGATCGTGGCGAAATTTTGTATTCAAATTGAGAATGATATATTCGAGCTATATTTTTTCAGATCGCATGATCAGAACCATAGAAACCATAGAATATCATAACTTCTGAAGGCCTAGGGACTTGAAATTTTCAGGGTAGGTTCGGATCGCGAATTTCGCGGTCATGTGCATCAATGCGCAAAATTCGACTGGGAGTTCCGTAAATATAGCCGTTCAAACTATTTTTTTCCTGATAAACGAAACTACTCATTGGATTGGAATGAAATTTCGCACATTGATGAAGAATAATGTATTCAAACTACGTGGAAAATTTTTTTCAGATCGCAATACCAAGACCATAGATACCGAAGAAAATTCTAGCGAATTGTCGAAAAAAAAATTGTCTTCTAAAGCACTGACGTGAAGTCTGGATTTTTGCCTTAGTTTGAAATTTTCTTCGATAGCTGTCAAAATCTTTCCAATTGGTTTCTGAAACTGGAAAATGCGAATCTACCTACAAGGTGCATGCATGTACGAGCGCTCAAAAGCTCTTGCCTTCACGGCAGTGAAAATTCTCAAACTTAAGACACCACCATATTTGCATGAGAGACTAAGTTTCCGAACCGATGTGCATAATTTGAACATAAGACGAAGAAATCTTCTAACTATACCATAACACAGTAAGGAATTGTTCAAAAGGTCGTATTCATACTCGATTGCACATTTGATAAATGAATTTACGGTCTCTATAAAAACTTTCAAGAGAAACTGCTTCTGCTGGATAAATAGGGAATAATAATTTTCAATACCTTTTCCTATGACTATCCTTCAACCCATTTATTTTCTTCCTTTATTTTAGGGTGTGCTTATTTCTTTTTTTCTTATGTCTATGGTGTTGGTTCTTAATTTTTTCGTAAATACTTAAGTTTTGATTTTTATTTTGGCCTCAGCAGAATCCAGAACATTCTCTGGAAATCTGAATAGAAGGCCCATTTGTTACCTCAATTATTCAAATTTATTGGTAGTTATTTCTTTGTACATATTTGATGGTGACTAATAAACGTTTCATTATTATTATTACACGAGCACTTTATAATTTCATCACGATGTCTGTATTTTTCGAATTTTGAGCCGAAAATGGTTCGACTCACTGATGACGAATCCGTCGGAAAATTCAAGTCTGTCCGTCCGGACGTAAGCACGATAACTCTCGAACGGAACAACCTAGAGACTTGAAATTTTCAGGGTGGGTTCAGTTCCTAAACGCCGCGAACGAAAGTTTTAATGGGCTAAATTCCACCGGGGGTTCCGTAAATATGGCCGTTCGAAATTTTGTGCTCCTGATTGATTCAAAATTTTGCACTCAAATGGAGAATGACGTGTTCAAGCTACATGCAGAATTTTGTCCAGATAGCATGACCAGAACCATAAAAGATCATAACTTTCGAACGGCAAGGCCTAGGGAATTTCCAGGATAGGTATGGATCTCGAATCTCGCGATCACGTTCACCAATGAGCAAAATTAGACTAGGGGTTCCGTAAATATGGTCGTTTACTCGTTTCGAATTTAGTTTTCTTGATCATTTCAAAACAACGGACTCGATAGTGACGAAATTTCGTATTTTGATGGAGAATGATATATTCAAGCTACATTTTTTCCATATCGCATGACAAGAACCATATAAATAATAGAAAATTATAACTTTCGAACAGCAAGGCCTAGGGAGTTTAAATTTTCGGGATAAGTTGTTATTAATCCACAATTCATAATTTACATTGTATTGGAATGGTCAGAAGAAAAAAAAAAAAATAATTAAGCACATGCAATACCCCAAGTCCCAAAACACAAAGCCATAAAAAAATATATATATGCTCATCATAGCACTCAAACTAAGTGAAATATATCTGTGAAGAAATTCTTCAACTCCGAGAGATCATAAAAACCTCTGACCTAAGTATGTGGATCAGTTTTTTCCGGAAAACACTTAAACTAACGGCATTTCTTGAGTGTGGATTTCTGAAGTCGCGGTCACGTTTATCAATCTGTAGAATAAGACTAGGGGTTCCGTAAAAATATTCGTTTGAAATTTAGTTTTCTTGATAATTTCAAAACTACGGATTCGATCGTGACGGAATTTTGTATTATAATGGAGAATGATAAATTCGAGCTGCATTTTTCCAGATCGCATGACCAGAGCCATAGAAATCATAGAAAATTATAACTTTTGAACGGAAAGGCCTAGGGACTTGAAATTTTCAGGGTAGGTTTGGCTCGCGAATGTCGCAGTCGTGTCCATCAATGAGTAAAATAAGACAAGGGGTTCCGTAAATATGGCCCTTCAAAGTATATTTTTTCTGATAATTTCGAAAATACTGATTGGATTGGAATGAAATTATTTTACATAGATGAAGAATAATGTATTCGAACTACTCGCGAAATTTTGTCCAGATCAAAAAAAGCTGTCAAAAAAACTTTCATATGGTATCTAAAACTGGAAAATGCTAATCTACCTATGAGGTGGATGAATGAGCGCTGAAAAGCTCCTGACTTCACTGCAGTTCCTTTCATCTTTTTTTTCATCTCAGGTTCAAGATATTTTCGAAATACTACATAGTTAGTTTTAAACTTTTGTAAATGTCATGTAGGCCCAAGTGTATACCAACAATTTAATAATAATTAATTTCTCTTTTAAGACATCATACAAATGTATAGGAATAGCCATCGAGAAAGAAATGAAATAACACAAATACAATTGAATAATGAAACTACACACAAAGAGAAAGTAGAACACAGTTGATAGTAACAATAAAAGAAGAAAACTTAAATGATAGAATTAGCAAAAAACTCTTGAACATTTCATTCAAATTACCTATGTGTTTTCCTGCCAGGAATTTTAGACGCCCTGTTGTTGTTTCTTTTAAAGAATTTTATATGTATTTATTTTTTGGTATTTGAGGCTTCTTGAAAATGAGGAGATGCAGAAAATAGATTGTTTCGACTATAATCGCTCCACCGACGCCCAACCCTGTTATTCTCCTTTCAACTGTTCGATTGAATCGGAATTGTTTATTGGTATGATGTCACCCAATTAAAGGAACTTTACCGCAAGGTCTACTCCTCATACTTCGAATTATAGGATTTGAAATATCAGAACGAAATAAATTTCTTCTGAATCATTTCTGCTATCTGGAAATCCAAAACGTTAAAATAATTATTCGTTGTGCAAAATTCGATTTTTTTTCCTTCTCGAAGAACATCTCTCAGCAAAAGACTAAAGTTCGGTTTCGGAGAACAGTACAACAAAACAAGGTCACAATCAACCTTACCAGAAAATCAATGAGAACTATGATGTCATGATCGCTCCAGTAGATAAAGATCATCTTCAAGAGGAATACTTCGAGCCAAACTGTCTGGTTATTTCAGTCAATTCCAACTTTCCCATTGCCATCACTTTGCACCGTCGTTTTTTGTGATAAAAGGCTGGGCATGCCATAATTAACTGAAGTAATTAACGTCAAGTCCTCCGTTTGACACTTCTCGGTTTCTAGACGGACCCAGACGTGTTGAGAGAGTATTTTAATTTGACACAGTGAAATTTCACATGTTGATGTACACTAGGTCAGACTTTGGTTGTTTGGTCGCTTGTATCAGATATATAAGGCTTCACTCATTGATAAGGGTAATATTCTTTAATTTTTTCCTAGTCTTTACTCCATACGATTTAAGGATTTGAGGAAGTATGTTTTGATACGAATTTGTTACCGATATATTCATGGAGAAATCATACCGCAAAAAGCAAGAGATTCTAAGGTCCGTCTCTGAATCAACATTTTCTCATTCGCCCCTATAAATATCAATAAGCACTTCATTGAGCTCTAAGGAATTGAATAATAACTCTAAACGAAATGAGGCGAAATCTCCAAACTGAACGAGACCTCTGTATCTATCTCCTCTTCTCGGTAAGTTCAACATTTATCGCACCGTTTTGCGTTATCTCCACAGGTAATGACTTAAATGACATGCTTCGACGAACGTTTCGAAAACAGAGTTTCTGATAAAGGTCCCCGCTCTCTGATTGCCCGAATTCGAGAGAACCTTGAAACTGCTACTGGAATATCGACTGGTATTCGATATTTTTTATTTCGAAATCAAATGAAGATTTTCCATAGAATATAAGTTATTATGTTTTCCATGTTGGCAATACCGAGTGTTAATTGGGATCCCTGAACGCAACAAGCGTTTAAAACAGAAACTCTACTCGTAGTGTCCGCTTGTGTGAAATATGTCGATGAAAAATTTCGCCGTCATAAGGAGAAATTTATCATATATTGAAAAGATGAAAACGAAGATGTTATTGACCTGCCAAAAATTCAAACCCTCAATTTCGATAAAAAAAAATTGTTTTGGTAACTAAAATGCAACTCAGACAACATCTGCAGTTTGGTTTCGGCTTGATGGAGCTTCATTAGTATAGCCTAGCTTTATCGGTTGTAAACTCTTGAAAAACTGGGAAACATAAAGCAACTCCTAAGCAACGGCAGTTTTATTCATATCACGACGCCACCAGCAAGCTTCAGAGCTCGTGCGCGTAACCAACGGTTGATATTTTGAAGAAATGGTCTCCAAAATCATGTTTTTTCGTAACTCCATTGTAACAGTCAACCTTGTGAAAAAATCTAGCTCAGAAGACAAGGTATTCTAAGAATTCCAGAACTCATCTCTCCCGACCGGGCAGAACTTTAAGGGTAAAAACATAGTGAAGCATCGCCTCAAGCATCAAAAACAAATACATGTAACTGAACTAAACCGTTCATAGTAAAGCATCGACCATCGCCGTTGCCGGGGAATCAAATCGATTTGATTTTCAAGACTATCCGCAGGCATGATGCCCGAAACGAGACATATGATTGGTGCTTGCCGTATATTGTGTTTTAACCAGTGTCGTAGTTAAGTTAGGGTAAAAACATAGAGAAGTGTGCAGAGACGAATAATTTGTTTGTATTGAAATGAATAAAGAAAAATTAATAAGTGATATATTTATTCTGCCCGAAATATGGGATAAAGCATGGACGGAAATAAGCAATATAACAAATATATCTGGTGCCAATATTATAGCAATGTCTTTTATATTTTTTCCAGATAAAAGTATTTTATATTCTATAAACTGGGAACAACAAAATATCAGAAAACATATTTTATAATTTTATATTCAAAACACTACTTCCTATTTCCAACAACTCGGTACGACTCTGGATTCACAATTCTTGCAGCTGCTTTCATAGATGCCCCACTATGTTTTCCCCCTAAAATAGGTGGGATTCTAGCCATTCAAACGTCCATTTATCACCTTGGTGGATTGCTTAAATTATTAGATAGAAGCAATAAGCAGTGTTCATATCATACAAAGTAATTTAAGTTGCGGGTCCATGAAGAAAACAAAACAAAGTTATATTCATAATTGTGTATTTTAAATTAAAACATTTACGTATTTACACCAAAACAAAATATTTACAGTATTTACAAAGGTGAAGAAGAATTTTTTCAAATACATTTTCCAAGGTTTTCTTTATTTGAAGTCGGTGTTCATCGAATTGTCCAGTTTAGGTAACTTGTTTCAGTTTCATTATTTGTTCTACGGTTTCGGTGCTTCTCCTAAGTGCAAAATGAGTACAGTACCTACTTCAGAAACATAAAGACTCTCTACAACAGGGACACGATGCTTTTAGGTTGAGCCAATCTATCAAACACTTGGAGTGGAACTCATGTCCACAATGAGTTATCAATAAGAGTCCACTCAATGAATCCAGACATACCGGGCAGTTATCTTCAGTGCTGAAAAAAATTATTTATTAGAACATATTGCATACACTAATTAGTAATGATGATATTTTCATCATAACAAAATTCTTCTAATAGATTATAAATTGGAAAACTGTCCGAATAAACTTTACTAGAAGTGAAAATTTATTTACCTTGCCTCCTCCTGATAGCAGTATTCCATTTCACTTGAAATGACCATAGCGGCACCCTCTTCAAATACCAGTCGAATAATTTGTTTCCGAGCCGATCTAGATGGAGACATTGTTTGGAACCAGAGAGACATCTTCGATTTCGTAAAGTTAGCTTGAACAGGACAGTTTACCAAACTAAAGTATTTAAGATTAATTTTATCCGTACCGAATTACCAAATGAATAACTTATTTCGTTATTTTTGATGTTCATGGCCTAGACAGATTTTATTAACTATCATAAACATTGATGCATAGAATCATGAATAGATCAATTTAATTTGGTTTTTTCACTGAGATGAGTTACGAAAAAATTTCGGATTACTCGTGAAGAATGCACATTTCCAAATATTTTCCGTATTTTGCACAGAGCGCACGAAAAAATTCTGAAGAACTGACATATTATTTATTATATTGTAATTATCTTACTTTGGAAAAATTACAAGTAGATTGATGAAGTGAATCTATAAATTACATTTTAAATTCAATCCACACCAATATTTCATTGATTCGACATAAATAATGAATAAAATGAATATAATTGTCAAGTTCTCGGATATTTACTCAGATTCTTACCATTCAAACGTCCATTTATTACCTTGGTGGATTGCATAATTTATTTGATAGAAGCAATGAGCTCTGTATTTTTTCAAGATTCATATTACAAGGTTATTTAAGATGCGGGTCCATGAAAAAAACGAAACAAAGTGATATTTATAATCATGTATTTCAAATCAAAACATGTGCGTATTTACATCAAATACAAAATATTTACAGTATTTACAAAGGTGAAGAAGAATTTGTCCAAATAAATGTTCAAAGGTTGTCTTTATTTGTAGTCAGTGTTCATTGAGTTGTCCAGTTTAGGTAACTTGTTCAATTGTTTCGGTGCTCCTCCTTAGTGCAAAATGAGACCTATTTCAGAAACAACATAAAGACTCCTACAATAGGGACACGATGCTTTCAGTTTGAGCCAATCTGACAAACACTTAGAGTGGAACTCATGTCCACAATCAGTTATCAATAAAAGTCCACTCAAGGAATCCAGGCATACTGGGCAGTTATCTTCAGTGCTGAAAAAAATTATTTATTAGAACATATTGCATACACTAATTAGTATTAATGATATTCTCATGATAACAAAATTCTTCTAATAGATTATTAAAACTGCCCGAATAAACTTTACTAGAAGTGAAAATTTATTTACCTTGCCTCCTCCTGATAGTAGTATTCCATTTGACTTGAAATGAATATAGCGGCACCCTCGTTTGGAACCAGACAGACATTTTCGGTTTCACAAAGTTATCTTGAACAGGGCAGTGTTACTAACCTAAAGTCTTCAATATGAATTTTATCGTACTGAATTACCAAATGAATAACTTATTTCGACATACTTGAATACAATGAATTCGATGAGATTATTCTTATTCTTTGTTATTTTTGATGTTCATGGCCTAGACCGAATTAATTAACTAGCTGAAACATTGTACATAGAATCATGAATAGATCTGAGGAACGATCAATTTAATTTGGTTTTTTGGAACGTTGCACATTTCCAAAAATTTTCTGTATTTTGCACTGTGCGCGTGAGAAAAATGCTGTAGAGCTGATATATTATTTATTATATTGTAATTATCTTACTTTGGGAAAATTACAAGTAGATTGATGAAGTGAATCAATAAATCACATTTCAAATTCAATCCACATCTACATTTCATTGATTAAAATTAAATAATGAGTATAACTGCAAATTTCTCGGATATTTACTTAGATTCTAAACATTCAAACATCCATTCATCACCTTGGTAGATTGCTTAATTTATTTGACAGAAGCAATAAGCAGTGTATTTTTTTTCAAGATTCATATTACAAAGTAATTTAAGATGCGGGTCCATGAAAGAAATGATACAAAGTAATATTTATAAATATGTATTTCAAATAAAAACAGGTACGTATTTACAAACAAACAAAATATTCACAGTATTTACAGGGGAGGAGAAGAATTTTTCCAAATAAATTGTCAAAGGTTGTCCAGTTTGGGTAACTTGTTTCAGTTTCATTATTTATTCTATGGTTTCGGTGCTTCTCCGTAGTGCAGAATGAGTGTAGTACCTACTTCAGAGACTACATAAAGACTCTCTACAATAGGGACACGATGCTTTCAGGTTTAGCCAATCTGACAAACACTTGAAGTGGAACTCATGTCCACAATGAGGTATCAATAGAAGTCCACTCAAGGAATCCAGGCATACTGGGCAGATATCTTCTGTGCTGAAAAAAATTATTCATTAGAATATATTGCACACAGTAATTAGTAATAATGATATTCTCATCATAACAAAATTCTTATAATAGATTATAAACTGAAAAATTGTCCGAATAAACGGTACTAGAAGTGAAAATTTATTCACCTTGCCTCCTCCTCATAGCAGTATTCCATTTGACTTGAAATGAACATAGCGGCACCCTCATGAAATATCAGCCGAATAATTTTTATTTCAGTAGATCTAGATGTTTGGAACCAGACAGACATTTTCGATTTCACAAAGTTAGCTTGAACAGGACTGTTACTAACCTAAAGTCTTAAATTTGAATTTTATTCGTACCGAATTACCAAATGAATAACTTATTTCGACAACTTGATTACAAAGAATTCGACAAGATTCTTCTTCTTCTTTGTTATTTTTGATGTTTATGGCCTAGACCGAATTATTTAACTAGCCTAGACCGAATTATTTAACTAGCTGAAATATTGATGCATAGAATCATGAATAGATCTGAGAAACGAACAATTTAATTTGGTTTTTTCACTGAAATGAGTTGAGAAAAAATTTCGGATTCGGATGTTATACTCGCACCGGACATTTTCAAATATTTTCCGTATTTTGCACTGGGCGCACGGAAAAATGCAAGTAGATTGCTAAAGTAAATCTATAAATCATATCTCAAATTCAGTGCACATTTACCTACATCAATATTTTATTGATTCAAAATGAATAATGAATAAAATGAATATAACTGTTAAGTTCTCGGATATTCACTTAAATTTCGGTCACTCGGCGATAAAGAACCGTTCGATGTATAAATTCAAGCATTTGAAATTCTTGATTCGTAAAACCAGTGTTTTTGATTTTGTTAGTGAATTATCACAAATTTTTGATTATAAATTTGCAAATTTCATGCAATTATCTCGGATTTTCGAGAAAGGCTCTGGACGGGGGATGGCGGACAGGTAGATTTTTCAAAATTTTTCCTAAGATTCGACTCTTCATGAAAAATAAACTGCAAACATTTTCTGAAGAAGGCAAAAAACAGCAAACATATTATAATGAAATTCACGAAATTCTTATACACTGAAAAACTCCTCAAATCATCATTTACCTGCCCTCCTCCTTATCGCGGTATTCCATTTTCATGTCCTCTGAAACGGACATACCGGCAACCGCGACAAAAACCATCTCGATTTGGATTTCACTAAGTACTAATATATCTTGAATGGGCCACTGTTACTAACCAAAAGTTTCTAATATGAATTTAACCTGTACTCTCATTTCTACTCACTCAAATGCCAAGAATTCGACAATATTCTTTTTCTTTGCTATTTTTATTTATATTTTTATGCTCATTACTTAACCTAATGCATTAAATTTAATAAATATCGAATCGAAGAATATATATGTAGGTACATAATTATAAGTAATCAAATTGTATTATATTACAATTTTTTATTCAGAAATAGTAAATCTATATTCTGCTGCATAATAAATTCCGCCTAGAGGCCACACATATGAGAAGAAGAAGAAAAATTTCGGATTCTCTGTTTTCGTGTCCATATAAATGAGGTTGTTAAACATTGATATTGTATGTCTTCAAAGTGTATAATTATCAGTGATCAGTGTCCTATTGCACATAATAGTGAAATAGAAAATAAGATGGAATTCATTTTGGTTGCCGGTGTGGCGTCGTATTGTATCTACGATTGCTTGTTGAAAAGATTTATCTTTCCCCATGAGAACGAAGATGCTGGAGTGCCAATTCGAGCAGAGTCTGGACAGAAAATTAAATTTGAGTACCGCGATGGGGACAATACAAGGTAAATACCTATTCACCTTCAGTAAAATTTATAACTTGGAAGATATTCAAAAGTCACTGTTACACAATTGTTCTAATAAATTTCTTTATTTTTCAGTTTCGAAGAGAAGTGTCCAATTTGTATGGACTGCCTGGATGGAATTGTATTGACGACAAACTGTAACCACGAATTCCATTACAAATGTCTGCTAGATTGGCTCAACGAAAATAGCTCATGTCCTTATTGTAGGGGCCATGTTCTTATGACTTGATTAGAATATCTGTGTAAAAATTGTAAATATATCATTCCATTCTACCTATATGTTTTCGAATATAATATGTCATTAATTACAATATTATGTTGTTTTTTTTTCAAAGGGAATTAGTTGGAAATTGGCAGAATAATGAATCTGAATACCAGGTTGTCATTAAACGTTTTGTGGAGATGAATTAATGTCCTTATTTATGATAAGTAATCGAATTATGTGATATAACAATGTAATACATTCAAAAATTTAAATCTTTATAATCAAAGTAATGAATGGATAATATGGTACCTGCGTCAAATGGACGTTGTGGCAGTCAAGAAAAATAAAAATTGAAATAAGCAAAACATAAATTTTTTTTTAATCTTAGTTGAAAAAAAAAATGGTAACCATTTCGAAAAATTTCTGTAAACAATTTGTATCAATTTTATCGGCGAGTTTGGGAACTTCCGAATTTTTTTTTATAGGACTTTTTCAATCAGTAATTTTTCCTCTCCTCAATTTGAACTCTAAGAATTATTCCGTTCAAGAAAAATCTCCTAATGAATGGGTTGAAAAAGAATGTACAAATTTGGTTTTTTCACTGAGATGAGTTACGAAAACATTTCGGATTACTCGTGAAGATTGCACATTTCCAAATATTTTCCGTATTTTGCACTGAGCGCACGAAAAAATTCTGAAGAACTGACATATTATTTATTATATTGTAATTATCTTACTTTGGAAAAATTACAAGTAGATTGATGAAGTGAATCTATAAATAACATTTTAAATTCAATCCACACCAATATTTCATTGATTCAAAATAAAATGAATATAACTGTTAAGATATTTACTTACATTCTAACCATTCAAACCTCCATTTATAACCTTGGTGGATTGCTTAATTTATTCGATAGAAACAATCAATTCAAGATTCATATTACAAAGCAATTTATGATGCGGGTCTATGAAAAAACCAACACAAGGTAATATTTATAATTGTGTATTTTAAATTAAAACATTTACGTATTTACACCAAAACAAAATATTTACATTATTTACAAAGGTGAAGAAGAATTTTTTCAAATACATTTTCCAAGGTTTTCTTTATTTGAAGTCGGTGTTCGTCGAATTGTCCAGTTCAGGTAACTTGTTTCAGTTTCATTATTTGTTCTATGGTTTCGGTGCTTCTCCTAAGTGCAAAATGAGTACAGTACCTACTTCAGAAACATAAAGACTCTCTACAACAGGGACACGATGCTTTTAGGTTGAGCCAATCTATCAAACACTTGGATTGGAACTCATCACACAATGAGTTATACCTTCAGTGCTAATTTTTTTTATAGGACTTTTTCAATCAGTAATTTTTCCTCTCCTTAATTTGAACTCTAAGAATTATTCCGTTCAAGAAAATCTCCTAATGAATGGGTTGAAAAAGAATATACAAATTTGCGTTAAATTCGGGCACTTTATTCACATTTTGAGGAAATGCTACATGGCATACAATGATTCACCACAGGATAACACGATCCAGTTTCGTATCATGGAAATAATCGGGCAAAAATTTCGACTCTACTAATAAATAACATTGATGGTATAACAGCATAGGTTGTCTCAGGTGAAAATATTAAGGTTTCGCTCGATTACTTCATTCTGGTTTATTACTCAGAGAGGAATATGGTGAAATAAGGTCTGGAAATTATAATCATTGATTTTAATGAGTAGTCTTCAAAGAAGTCCCATTTTCAATTAACTTTGTTACGTTGAAATGGATATGTTTAAAATTGAACTATATCCTACCTTCTAATGAATCAAAAAGCATTGCGTCATACCGTCATACCTTTCCGATATAAAGGAAAAAACTTTCATTAGAAACTGACTATTTTCATCACATTTCGAACATCGAAAATTGTCGATTTTCGTCTTGAATTCCGACTTCTTTAATGAAAACTCTGCCGAATATTCTTGGGAGATGCCGATCACACCATATATTGGGGTGAGTTCAACTCACACGGCTTCGGAACTATAAAATATTGAAATGAAATTCATCTCCCACCATCACAAACAGCTGGCACTTGTTTAAGAGTTTGTGAATGTGAAACCATATTAAAATTCCTGGCAGGGAATGCCACATTAGGATAATATATATCCCCATATTTTCCAGTTCGAAATTCACATTTCCACACAAAAATGAATAAATATTAAATGAATCAAAATTCCACCCCTGCTTTGCTAAAATGGGATATATTGGAAGAGTTCAATGAAAGAAGGTAGTGTGAACACCCGGAAGGAGAATATTCGCCTCATCGTTTTATTGGTTTCGATAATATGAAGAATTCACGTGTACCGGTCGTCCACCTCATGAGCTCAACCCCCAGCGTAATAATGTAAAATGATAATAAATAATAATTGCATAACAAAATACTGAATGAATTCAGATAATACTCGTATATTGAAATGACCTGCTATCTAAATTCTACTCTACTAATCACGGCTTCGACAAACTAGAAAGCTGTCTTTTGTGTGAAAAATATGACGATAGAAGTATATTCAGTTCTTTGAGAAACATAGAACGTCTCCTTCCTCAAATTCTCGAACTGCCAGTTGTTCCCTCTTGAGAAAATGTTCATCATTTTGTACCAAATTGTTAGCATATTTCAATATGGGTAGGAGATCTGTAAGAAAATTTTATTCGGCTGAGCTGCGGCTTGTAAAGTTAACAGATGGAATGGCTCTCATTATAAAATATTCATCTACATGTTTTATAACATGAATTCCAGAAGTACGGCAAACGTCGGTACCCAAATCATTACAGACCTTTCTGATATTTTCCTTTACCTTTACCTTCGTTGGTGATTGATTATATTTTCTGAAACAGCTTAACTCTACGGACCCGTTTATTGGGTTGAAAATACGAAAACTGGGTAGTAATTTAAAAAAAATTACGAAAACCACTGCCGTGAAGGCAGGAGCTTTTGAGCGCTCGTACATGCACCTTGTAGGCAGATTCGCATTTTCCAGTTTTAGAAATCAATTGAGGAATTTTTGACAGCTGTCAAAAAAATTCTGAAACTTGGGCGAAACTCCCGACTTCATGTCAGTGCTTCAGCTGATCAATTTTTTTTCGATAATTCGCTAGAATTTTCTACGGTATCTATGGTCCAGGTACCGCGATGGGGATAATACAAGGTAAATACCTATTCACCTTCAGTAAAATTTATTACTTGGGTCACTGTTACACAATTGTTCTGATAAATTTTTTTATTTTTCAGTATCGAAGAAAAGTGTCCAATTTGTATGGACTGCCTGGATGGAATTGTATTGACGACAAACTGTACCCACGAATTCCATTACTTTTGTATGAAGAATTGGCTGAATGAAAATAGCTCATGTCCTTATTGTAGGAGCCATGTTCTTCTGACTTGATTAAAATATCTGTGTAAAAATTGTAAATATATCATTCCATTGTACCTATATGTTTTCAAATAAAATATGTCATTAATTACAATATTATATTGTTTTTTTCTAAGAGAATTAGCGCATATACATACATATTTCGGTTAAATTGGAAGAATAATGAATCTGAATAACAGGTTGTCATCAAACGTTTTGTGGAGATACCCTTATTTATGATAAGTAATCGAATTATTTGATATAACAATCATTCATACATTCAAAAATTTAAATCTTTATGATGAAAGTAATGGATAATATGGTACCTGCGTCAAGAGGACGTTGAGGCGGTAAAAAAAATAAAAATTGAAATAATCAAAACATGAAATTTTTTTTAAATCTTAGTTGAAAAAAAAATGCGTGCGTTCCGAATATCATAGTTCAAATTCGATAGCGCATCTATCCAGGAATACTACCCAAACAACAGATTGAAAATATTCCTTCATTTGGAGTCATTAAACGTTTTGTGGAGATGAATTAATGCCCTTATTTATGATAAGAAATCGAATTATGTGATATAACAATCATATATTCAAAATTTTTGAATCTTTATAATGAAAGTAATGAGGATAAAATGGTACCTGCGTTAAGAGGACGTTGTGGTGGTCATATAAATGAATTTAAATGAGCAAAACATGAAATTTGAGTTAAATCTTAGTTGAAAAAAAATGCGTGCGCTCCGAAATTCATAGTTCACATTCGATAGCGCATCTATCCAGGAATACTATCCAAAAAACACCCTGACCCAATCCAAACTAAGAGGGGCCCTTCAAGTTGTCTCAGATGAACTGAAAAATGGATCAAAGTGATTGTCGTTCTATTTCTACCGAATCATAAACATATGGTTAGTTTCTCCGATTCAACCACAATAATGAGACAGTTTACTACAGCGTATTATCGACCATTCATGTCTCCTCGCTCCAACTCTGGCCACTCTATATGCAAAGCGTTTCGAAAGCTATAACTTCACTAAAACATTGAAAACACTTCAAACTTTCCGTGGAAATCGGCGCGGGGCGGAAAATGGAAGACGCAAAAAAGGAGGAAATAAACTGTCAGCTGCTGGAAATTATTCTGATTATGCTAATTCTTTTTCTTCTACATCATTCTTCGAATGCAATATGTCTTCGGCGGGGTCGTGAAATTTATTTTTGTGAAGAACTTGTCTCCGATCATGGAAATAATAGGGCAATAATTTCTACTCCACTAATAAATAACATTGATGGTATAATAGCATAGGTTGACTCAGGTGAAAATATTAAGGTTTCACTCGATAACTTCATTCTGGTTTATTATTCAGAGAGGAATATGGTGAAATAAGGTCTGGAAATTATAACCATCGATTTTGATGAGTAGTCTTGAAAGAAGACCCATTTTCAAATAAGTTTGTTACGTTTAAATGTATATGTTCAAAATTGAACTACCTTCTAATGAATCGACAAGCATTGCGTCATGCATTTCTGATATGAAGGAAAAAGCTTTCATTAGAAACTGACTATTTTCATCACATTTCGAACATCGAAAATTGTTGATTTTCGTCTTGAATTCCGGTATGTATGTAGGAGATCTGTAAGACAATTTTATTCGGCTGAGCCGCGGCTTGGAAAGTTAACAGGAGAAATGGCTCTCATTATGAAATAGTGATCTTCATGTTTTATAACATGAGTTCCAGAAATCTGGCAAACGTCGGTACCCAAATCATAACAGACCTTTCTAATATTTTCCTTCACCTTTACCTTCGTTGGTGATGTTGGTTTGTCCGGAATGAACACCGAATACTCAACCGATTTCAATCAAATTTCCGATTTTTTTGTTGAAGTTTTCGGTATTTTATTCAACATATTTGTGGTTGGTTCAACAAGTTCCGCAAATGGTCTCGACGAAGCCATAATTTAAATCAAGTGAAAGCGCTTCTGTAATTATAGACAGTCTGTAGGTAAATTGCATTCAATACTGACACGTGTGCCAAACTAATGGAAGCCACTGAATTAGCGTAAACTCGTGAAAAGGCAATTGAAATTGACTGGAACGAGATAAACTTGGTCAAATCTTGTATATCTGATTTATGTGTTTCTGTGTTTTTCAAGTGGCTTTGGTAAGAACAGTGCAGATACAAGGCTGCGATGCTTCTTATCCTTAGGGTAAAAACATAGTGAAGCCTCAAACATCGCATCAAGAATCGCCTCAAGCATAAAAAACAAATACATATAACTGAACTGAACATAGTGAAGCATCGACCATCGCCGTTGCCGGGGAATCAAATCGCTTTGATTTTCCAGACTCTCCGCAAGCATGATGCCCGAAACGAGACATATGATTGGTGCCAGCCGCATTGTTTTTAAGCATAGTAAAGTCGTAGTTAAGTAAGGGTAAAAACATAGTGAAGTGAGACGAGGTGAATAGTTTGTTTGTATTGAAATGGATAAAGAGATGGAGAGAGATAGGAGACATCACAACAGATATGTATTACATAAAGCATGGACGGAAATGAGCAATATAACAAATATATGAGGTGAGCTACAAAAAAAAATGTTAATAAAACAAAAAGCCAATATTATAGCAATCTCTTCCATATTTTTGTCAGATGAAAATATTTTATATTCTATTAACTGGTGGCAACAAAAATAATAGACGGACAATATTGCAAATACATAATGTGAGCTACAAAAACAATGTAAATGAAACAGAAAACCAACATTATATCAAACTCTTCCATATTTTTTTCAGATACAAATATTTTATACTTCGTCGAATTATTGAAATCTCGGTAGGCTGTGAAAAATCGAATTTAAGTTGGTAATAGACTATTCAGTAATATTTTGGGTTGCTGAATTCAGGTTGGTATAGGAATAACACTAACATAATCCATAGAGATCTTGCTTTGATGATTTTATCGAAGATATTGGTGAATAATTATAAAAATTAGCTCTGAATTTGAGTATTTCTTTGTCTTATGCCATTAAAATGGCTGGAATTGACCAGGATACATCGAGCCTAAGAAGAGAACGCCAGGCAGTTTGTCGGTGTTACTTCGAGTATTTCAAGGATTTGGCATATATTTCCGCTAGCATTAATAGAGTTTCGCTAGTGTTTCAGGTAAACTGTTATTCATCTACTCAAGGTGTATTCTGATTGATCAATGTCTTAAATTTTCAGATTTTTTCAAGCACTGTCAGTAGAATATCAGCATGTTATTACAGCCTGCAATTAGCAGTGGAAGAAAACCTGTGCGATACGATTATTCCTTCAAAGAGACATCGAATGACTTTGTCTTTGCTAGAATTAAAAACAATCCTTTTCGAACTAGCCAAAGAGCACCTGGATTTCAATCGATCAAAGTCAACATTATATTATATCATAAAAAAAATTGGATGCAAATACAAAAAAGTTGATCGAAGAAAAATTCTTATTGATATACAGAAAAATATAATAAAAATAGTACGATATTGTGATAAATACCGAGAATACATGGAACAAAACGTAAAATTCATTTATCTAGATGAAACTTGGATATTCGAAAACGGTATTCAAATTCGTCAGTGGACACCAGAAAATAATCCAAAAGGTATGCCGAATATAGGGGCAGAAGGTGCACTATTTTGAATGCTGGAACAATGGATGGATTTTTACCTGGATGTGATCTGATTCTTGACAGTGGTATTGATGATAAGGATTACTATGAATGGTGAATTATTTCATAAATGGGTTATTGAAAAATTGAAACCTTCCCTGCAAAAGGATGCCCATCAATAGGGTTATGTCAGCTTATTCAATAAACACATAAAAATCACTACAATTATACGTGGAAACAAAGTTTTCAATGAGATTTTCATCTTTGCTCTTGTATCATTCATAGATATTTTAAGTTTATTCATTATACTTATACTGTATGGTACCCTGTTCACATTCCCTCTGCTAATACTGTCATTGAACACATGCTATATTGTTCACAATTCAAAAGTATACTGAACAATTGTAAAATTGCTCATCAATCATAATATTTTCAAAAATTCATGGACAGTTTTAATAAATGAAAATAAAAATTGACTTACTTAAAGTATTTACAACTAAGCACTTAATAATTCACAAACTGGTTCATATATTGATAGTTGCAGTACAAATTTCATGTATAGATTCTTAATTTTTGTTTCTCTCTTCTATTAATAATAATAATAATAATATACGTTTAGTTGCTACAATTATTGTATTACAATACCTCAAATAATTTCAATGGTTACCTGTTACAAAGTAGATGTAAGGTTTAGCTTTACTAGATTCCAAATATTCTAGCAAGTTGTATGGTTCAATATTCAGCAAAAATTTAATTAAGTCTTTTTTCAATATATCAACATTTCTTATCGAATGAAACTGTTTGGGTAACGCATTGTAGATCTTCATGCACATGTATTTTGCATTATTCTGTGCTAGTGTCAATTGTTGCCTCGGGTATATATAAGGATCAATTTTCCTAGTTGGGTTGTTGTTCAGAAACGGTTCAAATAGTTTACTGTGGCTTTGTAGGAATATAACATACTTTAGCACATATATTGCTGTTGACGTAAGGATTTTATTCCTTTTGAGAACTCCTCTACAAGTATCTCTATATTTCATTCTATACATAGCTCGGATTGCTTGCTTTTGTGTTTTAAATATTTTGTTACGTGATGTACTGTTTCCCCAGTAAACAATGCCATATGAAAGGGTTGACTGAAAATTGGCTGTGTATAGGAGCTTCAATGTATCTTGTTGGATATGGTATTTCATACCATTGAGGGTGTAGATTATGGTGGTGAGTTTCCTGTTCAAGTTTTCTATTTGGGGATTCCATTTCTTAATATATATAACGTTGAACCTGAATTCCCATTTTTAAAATACAGTCGGAATATTCCGGCTTAATTAATAATTATTCGACAATTCGTATACTGAACACTTTTCTAGGTTATATTTATGTTTGATGTTTTATTTCTATGATGAAAACAGTAACTTTTTTGTAACCAGAAATAAAGCCTCGACTGGACAAAGGTGGCCTCATGGCCTGCTTCGATGTCAATAGTTCTTAAATGGACTATATATTCTATTAACTGGGTGCAATAAAATATCAGAAAACATATTTTATATTCAATCCACGACTTCCTCTTTCCATCACCTCACTACGACATTGGATTCATAATTCTAACAACTGCTTTAATAGACGCCCCACTATGTGCTTTCTGATACCCGACTTGAGGCGATGCTTCACTATGTTTTCATCCCTATCCTACTCAGAGAAAGCGCTTTATTCTATCTTGGACAGATACGTTATGGAACAAATCCTAAATTTTCAAAAGTCACCCAACGTGTCGCATAAATAGAGCTGATATGAATGTCTTCCTAATTGAAACGTTGCTGATGTGCTCCATACAATGTAGACGTGAGTAATCTCTGAGGGCTGCTGTGTATCTGCGCTCTTACCTTCTTCTCTTTGAGTATTCATAAAACAACTTATTTCTATTTTATGTGTGTTCAGCAGAAATTTTTCTTCTAGAGGATTTGTTCGTTGTTTATTTGATGGATTTTCCACTGTATCGAAATTTTTGAGCTTCAGAAAATAATTCTACAATACTCCCTCCCAAAACTCCGAATCTCTATTTCGCAGAAACGATATGGGTAAGCTTTACGGAGAGTCTACCCTTGAAGATGCTGCAGACTGCAAAACTGAAAACTGAAAACTGAAAAGAATGCTTCTGTTGGAAATTGAGGTCCAAATCAAAAACTATCAAAGAGGCAATAGAATTAAGACGCGGATTAGAACCCCTCACTCAGGTTGAATAAGTGCGAAATTCAACTCTCAGAAAATCCAACCAAGGAAACATGCAAAGAAATAATCAGAACAGTGGGTTCTCAACCTAGCATCTTTCAATCGGAAATTCACGAAATTGGAATAAGGAAAGAGCTATCAGCGATGTGACACGGCATTCCACTCTGACTGCCAAGCTTCTATCAAAGCACGTCATCAGTTCAAAGATGGTCTGGTGTGCCTGGGTGACCCCAACAAATTATCCAAGAATAACAGGGTCCCTTGGTCTGGATTCCTGGACACTTGTTAATCCGAGGAAACGAGATCAGCGAATGCAATATGCCCATAATAGGACCATAATCCATAATAAGTGTAGAGGAAAACAGAATTTTTTTCAAATTTCGAGCATATTGAGACATATCATCCTTGAAGCCCACCCAGCATTTGGAATTTATTGGAATTCTGGAAATGGATGGCGAGCTGCAGCTTAGGATATATCTAGGTCAGTAGAAATAGATCTTTAGCGCACTAGTAACCCCTAATGCTTTGTAGTATGTATCAGTAGGAGCACTCTGTATATTAGCGATCTTGAGATGCAATATCTGTGACCTCGTTATTCGTCACACACGTGAGACGGTGCTGACAATGATGTGTAATATTTTGTTGTTTAATATCAGTTGTTTAATATTATATCAATTATGCTATCGATTCCCAAGGTTGTTATGAATACCGCCACGCGGAACATCGAAACAATCTTGAATTATATAAACACTAACATTTTGCTAGAGAGATCAGAGTCTTCTCTAGATGTTACGAATAAACCTTTGACGAATGATTAGTGTATTATTCACCTTCCCTCGACTGCATAACAATTGAGCGAACCTAACCTAGCTGGGTACGTTACATGGCGATCCTGCCAGTCCTATGCAGTCAGAGGGATGGTGGTTTTTCACCGCCAAGCCGAGAGAAGATCAGAACAGTACTATGCAGTCGTGGCCTAATGATTTTCACCGCCAAGCCAAGATGGCAGGCCCTAGAAGACAGGCAACAAGAAGCCCAACGCCCTACCCAAGAAGGCAGTCAACAAGAAGCCCAACGCCCTACCCAAGGCACCCCAAGAAGAAGGTGCAGCTGGAAATCAGAAGAAGCCACCACGATTAAGTGTGAACCAAACCGTAAGATTTTTTCTCTTTGGTTATGTCTGATTATCCAGGGAATATTATGAACTATTTACCGAATTGAGTGATGTGTCCCAAAAATTCCTAGATAATATCAAGAAGGAGTCACAGGAACGTAGGGAACGGGCCGATAAAGTCAGCAAATCTCTGAACAAATTACTCAAGTTAGAATATTAATTCAACACATTGAATGAAATCGTCAAGTCAGAACCAAATTTTCTCAAAGCATTAAGTCCTCACCAAAGAATCATAGACGATTCACTTTTAGAATCGAGGAAATTTCTTCAAGAAAGATCTAAGTGAAATTTCAACAATTGAAATCGTGAAGTCTAAACATTCATATCGAGGTCGTGACCGCAGAAATTAGAACTTCAATTCAGCAAAAAAGAATTACGAGCAAGGTCGGGGTCGCCAGTTCACGAATCATTCGGTAAACAATACCATAGAAATTTTTATATAGACGGAAATTTGAAATCGTAGTCGATCATCGACCACTGAATTAGCTGACTAATCCTTCAAGTAGATTAACAAAATTCCGTTTTATTTTAGAAGTTATGACTTCACGGTTCATTATGTAAAAGGTTCAGAAAATGTTACAGCAGATGCCTCATCGCGAATGCCTCCGATGGCAAAAGGATTGATCACCTGTTTTTGTCGAAGTGTTAAAACGTCCAGCAGAGAGTGTTGAGTTAAGACCGGTTTCAGAAAAAGAATTTCTCAATTTGAAAAAGCAACATTCAGATGATTACAATGAGAATTTAATATATAATGTAAATTCATAAATTATTTTCATTAACCAGGACATCCGATCAGCGTACGACGCAGGTACATTGTTGAGGATACTGGAAAAATTATGCGCAGAAAATAATATATTAGAATTGTTCCTCATAAAGCTAGCTAGCAATATAAAAGTTTTGAATATGTTGACAAATTGTAAAAATGAAATTCTCGGAACATCCTTAAAAATCAACATAATACGAGATGTAACGCGAATCAAAGACAGAGAACTAAGGCAAATTATTCTGAACGATTTTCATATGCTTCCAACCGGTAGTTTTCGGAAAACCTAGTAGATTTCCACAAAAGTTAAAAAGCCAAGTAGATCCAATGTACAATTTTGACAACTATCCTCTGGAACTGAAATATAGGTTGCAAACGGCATGGAAAGATGCTAGAGAAAACTTGGTGAAGACAAAATTGAAAATAAAAGAGAGTTTCGACAGAAATTGTAATGAAATGAACTATAAAGTAGGAGATAAGGTGCTCCTGAATAATAAGAACAGTGACAATAAACTTGACCCCTCATTTAACCGTCCCTACGAAATAGTGGTAGTGCGAAACCCAAACATTATTGTGAAAACGGACAAGAACAAACTCAAAGAAGTTCACGAGAACAGAGTGAAACCGTATTTTTCATAACGAGTAAAGATTACTAACCAGTGACTAGAATTAAAAGACTGATGTAAGTTTTAGATTAGGAAAGATAACGTATTGAAACTTTGTAGATGTAAGTTCCATTAAAATTATGTATAATGTATATGTAGATATTAAGCTGTGGATAAGTCAAAAAAAAATTTTTATACTTGTATAGAAAAATTTTTTCTCTCAAAGGGGGAAGGTGTAGTATGTATCAGTAGGAACACCCTGCATATTAGCGATCTTGAGCTGCAATATCTGTGACCTCGTTATTCGTCACACACGTGACGAATGTGCTGACAATGATGTGTAATATTTTGTTGTTTAATATTAGTTGTTTAATATTTTATAAATTACGCTATCGATTCCCAAGGTTGTTATGAATACCGCCACGCGGAACATCGTAAACAATCTTGTATATATATAAACTAACATTTTGCTAGAGAGATCAGAGTCTCTAGGTGTTACGAATAAACCTTCTTGACGAGTTATTAGTGTATCATTCACCATCCCTCGACTGCATAACGATTGAGCGAACCTGCCCAAAATAAATATCCCACAAATACAATAGAAGCTCCAATTTGGTCATAACTTTCGTGATAGTTGTGTCTAGCTCTATCAAAGTCAGCAAACTTATTTCAAATTTTCCAGTTCACTTGCACCTCCACCCTAACGCCTCCTTCCCTCTAATACCTATCATCCGATTTTCAACGTTAAAATTCAATGGGAGGCAATCACTGGATTGTCAGCGCAGTTACTGCACTCGGGACGTCAACAATGATGGATTACTCCACTGTTTCACTTCTTACGCGGTCGAATGGCTTTGATGCCCCAACGTCTGCATTGTAACTGAAATTAGTTACTGATTCCAGTCTGTCCCTCCGGCTTCAGCTGGAGTTTCGTCAAAGGATCGATAGCATTTCGGGGTAATTCTTTCGAATATTGGATTGGGATACGAAGAAGATTTTTCCACTTAGGGAATCTTTGGATGACGAAATTCTGGTCTTTTATTTTATCAAACTTGCAGTGGCTCGTGACTTTTTTGGTCGGGGAAGCATTCGGCGGGGCAAATGGGAAAATGCCCCAGAGTCTTCCATTATACGCGTGATTTATCCCCTGTGAATATTTCAGGAGGGTGGATGTGGTTTAGTTGATATTCTCTCGGCCGACTCCAAATGTTTATTATTGGATATAATGAGCCATCACCTTTACTTGTAAGTGTACCTATCTGAAAAGCGGTTTATATGGAGGCATTCAAGGCAGGAAGACCCCTAGGCCTAAAGCCTATCTTCCACAGATCCGAAATAGGAGCAATCATATTGAAAAATGAATCTTTGTCTCTCGCTTTATCTCCCAACCGAAAAAAAATATTTCAGATAGAGAAACTCATTATTAAATCTATACATTCTGTGGGACTCGTCATGTCCACGTCTTATAATTACCTCGAGCGATACAAATTACAAATCGCTGGATGGGTTTTTGTGTCGGCCTGTCGAGCGGCAAGGAAAATACATTTGTCCAACTATTGCTGGTTACTTATTAGCGGCTGACATTCGATTTGTCTTGTCTCTGGATAACTGAGCGATTGCGGAGGACCTTGGCGATGGTGCCGGATGGGCTGTTTTTTCTTGCAGCTCGGTGTTCTCTACCTGGGTTCGAATGTGCCAGGAGGATGAGGACAATTTCAGAAAAATTACAATAATTTGAAATGCTCCAGGATGTTTGGGTTCTGTGTTTTCCTATGAGAGCGTCCTCTGTTTCACAGTCACGCCTGAAATTCATCGGTGGCGCACGATACTTACACAAATTTTGGTCAAGATTCAGTCAACTTTCATCAGTTGTTCGTTGGAAATGTTCCTTTTTCATTCTTTGATCTTATGTGGATTATCTTCAGTTTTCTGATCGATGATGAAGTGACAAACTATGGAAATAAGTATGAAGATGTGGTCCCTTTGTTTGAAATCGGTTCCTGATATGGCAACGACGCTAGCTATAACGAGAACTTCTTAGAACCTTCCTGACGAACCTCACAACCTCCGGAGGGCGGTTTTTAATTTGGCAACGCAATGAAAATCGTTCGATTATTAATTGATGCCTATTAGTTTGATGTATGCGTCCTCCTCGGCTCTCGAAGATAGTCGGTCTTCAGCTATGGAAAGCGGAATAACTGGGCGTATTTTCAATTAACCGTCCGTTACGAGAGCAAGTGCGCAACCGAGATGGATTCAACGGTTCGTGGGTTCATGTCGCGGCAATCATCGGTCGCATTGATTGATACGCTAGGCGAAATGGGGAACAACATGAACGTGTAGATTTCCCCGACCGACGACTTCATTCGAACAGATTATTCATAAAATATTGAACACTCGGGCAGATAATGAACGGCCTGAGGTGGAGGCTAGACGAGCTGTTGAAAAATAGGCGTATTCACAATCATAATATATAAGTCACAACATGCAGCAATAATGTGTACTAATTACATTACCACCAACTCAAGACTTCGACGCTTTGTTCAAAATTGCTCTTTTTATAATGGTAATAATTCTTCATTTCGCTACAGAACTGTTGCGAGTCCTGGATATAGTGACCAAAATGTTAAAATTGTTTTGAAATTAAGCATTTTCTCAAATGGGATGTCTATCAAATGACGCTTCGCCAACGGATCAGTATGCATTCCAGTCCAACAGTTGGAATGTTGGCCTCAATCAAAAAAAATGTAAACTGTTTTGATTTTAATATGTCAATGATTCAAGCCTAAGCAAAAGATTGAGTACCTAACAACGTAATTAGGTTTTTTTCCCAAGGATTGAAAACTAGCCGCAGTAAAAAATTACCTACCCCCACCAGATTATGTTGGCATCAATACATTCACTGTTGGGTAAAGAATTAATAGTGCTGTGCCACAGGTGGCGTAAGGACACAGTAACAAAGCCTACACAAAACACAACCAGATTTTCGGATATTGTATTGAACTTCAAAGTTGAATAAATCTTGAACCAACTGACATATTTCGAAGCTATATATAGCACCCTTTTCAACCTCTTTCGATTTTGTTTTCTGAAATTAGAAAAATTACGAAAAGCACTGCCGTGAAGGCAGAAGCTTTTGAGCGCTCGTACATGCACCTTGTAGATAGATTCGCATTTTCCAGTTTTGGAAACCAATTGAGGACATTTTTGACAGCTGTCAAAAAAATTTTCAAACTAAGGCGATAGTCCAGACTTCAAGTCAGTCAATTTCAAGTTCCTAGGCCTTTCCCTTCGGAAGTTATAATTTTCTATGGTTCTGGTCATGCGATCTGGACAAAATGTTGCTTTAATATATCATTCTCGATTGAAATACAAAATTTCATCTCGATCGAATCCGTAGTTTCGAATTTATCGAGAAAACAAAATTTCAAACGAACGTATTTACGGAACCCCTAGTATAATTCTGCTCATTGATAATCGTGAACGCCACATTTCAGATCTACACCTATCCTGAAAATTTCGAGTCTCTAGGCCTTTCCGTTCGAAAGTTATGATTTTCTATGGTTTCTATGGTTCTGGTCATGCGATCTAGAAAAATGTACCTTGAATATATCATTCTCCATAAGTATACAAAATTTCGTCACCATCGAATCTGTACTTTGGAAATTATCAAGAAAACTAAATTTCAAACGACTATATTTACGGAACCCCTAGTATAATTCTGCTCATAGATGAAAGTGATCACGACAATCGAGATCCACACCTATCCTGAAAATTTCAAGTCCCTAGGCGTTTCCGTTCAAAAGTTACAATTTTCTATGGTTTCTATGGTTCTGGTGATGCGAGCTGAACAAAATTTTGCATGTAGCTTGAACACCTCATTTTCCATTAAAGTGCAAAATTTCATCACGATCGAATCTGTAGTTTCAAAGTAATCAAGAATACAAAATTTCGAGCGGCCATATTTACGGAACCCTTAGGCGGATTCTGTTCGAGAGTTATCGTGTATACGGCCGGACACGAATTTTCCGACGGATTCGTCATCAGTGAGTCGAACATAGTCGATTGAGACCATTTTCGGCTCAAAATTCGAAAAATACAGACATCGTGACGAAATGATATAGCCCTCGTGTAAGTAGTACGAGCGCTCAAAAAATAGGGCCGTAGTATGATAATTTTGGAGATTTGATGTTCAAATATGAATCGAAATCGATATGAACATATCAAAAATAATTTTTTTTCGTTAATTTTTTCTGCTCTCGTCTTTTTGAGCGCTGGTTCTACTTACACGAGGGCTATATCATATTGTCACGATGTTTTGTTGAGCGCTCGTTCTACTTTTGAGCCGAAAATGGTCTTAATCGACAAGATTCGACTCAATGATGACAAATCCGTCGAAAATTCGAGTCTGTCCGTCCGGCCGGCCGTAAGTACGATAACTCTCGAACGGAATGACCTAGAGATTTTCAGTTGGGTTCAGATCACGAATGCCGCGAGTAAGTTCGTTAATGGCAGAATTGCACCAGGGGTTCCGTAAATATGGCCGTTCGAAATTTTGTTCTTGTTGTGTTGTTCTTGCTTCTAAACTACTGATTCGATCAAGGTGAAATTTTGAACTCAGATGGAGAATGGCGTGTGCCAGCTACATGCAAAAGTCCAGAAAGCATGACCAGAACCATAGAAATCATTATTACTTTCGAACGGAAAGGCCTAGGAAATCTTCAGAATAAGTGTGGATCTTGAATATCTGAGTCACGTTCATCAATGAGCAAAATTAGACAAGGGGTTCTGTAAATAAAGCCGTTCGAAATTTTTTTTCCTGATAATTTCGAAACTACTGATTGGATTGGAATGTAATTTAGCATGTAGATGAAGAATCATGTATCCAAACTAATTGCGAAATTTTATCCAGATCGCATCACCATGACCCAACAAAAATTTTTTCTACAGCTCCCAAAAATTTCTTCAATTTGTTTCTAGAACTGGAAAATGCGAATCTACCATCAAGGTGCATGAAAGGGCGCTCAAAATCTCCTGACTTCACGGCAGTGCATTTTATATTTTTTTTTTTCGAATTTTGAGCCGAAAATGGTCTCCATTGACAAGGTTCGATTCATTGATGACAAGTCTAGAAATTTTCAGTGTGGGTTCAGTTCTCGAATGCGGTTGTGTTCGTTAATGGGCAGAATTCCACCAGGGGTTCCGTAAATATGGTCGTTCGAAATTTTGTTCTCCTGGCTACTTCGAAACTACTGATTCGATCGAGATGAAATTTTGCACTCAAATGGTGAATGACGTGTACTTTTGTCCTGATCGCGTGACCAGAACCATAGAAACCATAGAAAAAGAAAGGCCTAGACACTAATTGTAATTGTAATTGTAATTTTTAATTTCGCACATAGATGAAGAATAATCCATTTAAACTACGTGCTAAATTTTGCTCAGATCGCATTACCAAGACCATAGAAATCGTAGAAGCTTCCAGCGGATTGTCGAAAGAAGAATCCTTATATTCCTGTAACAGTTGTTTCGATATAATTGAGCTGCCGTCATTTTTTTGACAGTCGTCAAAAAACTTTTCAATAGGAGGTGGATGAACGAGCACTCAAAAGCTCCTGACTTTTCTATATATATA
The DNA here is from genome assembly GCA_963966015.1 of Aphidecta obliterata. Classification (NCBI taxonomy): domain Eukaryota; kingdom Metazoa; phylum Arthropoda; class Insecta; order Coleoptera; family Coccinellidae; genus Aphidecta; species Aphidecta obliterata. Next base: position 12,097,371 of record OZ014435.1, on the reverse strand, counting down.
GAAACGAGCGCATAGAGAAGAAAGCTTGGTTCCAATATGAAATCTTCATCTTTGTGATTGAAATATAATTTAGATAAAATATCTGAATTCCAAAACACCCTTTATTATTCAGAGAGCGCCCAGATGTTTATAGGCCAAAAGATTCAAGTTTCTGAAGAAAAAATCAACAAATTTACCAAAGAAGCTTCAGATGACAAATAATCAATGTTTTAGGTGAATAAGAAAAATACGAAAAGCACTGCCGTGAACTCAGGATCTTTTGAGCGCTCGTACATCCACCTTGTAGGTAGATTCGCATTTTCCAGTTTTAGAAATCAATTGAAGGGATTTTCGACAGCTGTCAAAAAAATTCTCAAACTCCAGACTTTGTCAGTGCTTCAGCTGACCAATTTTTTTTCGATAATTCGCTAGAATTTTCTACGGTATCTATGGTCGTGGAGATGCGATCTGGACAAAATTTCGCACGTAGTTTGAATACATTACATCAGCTAGGTGCAGAATTTCATTTCAATCAAATCAGTAGTTTCGAAATTATCAGGAAAAAAATATTATGAACGGCCATATTTACGGAATCCCTAGTCTAATTTTGCTCATTGATGAACATGACCGTGAAATTCGCGATCCAAACCCACCCTGAAAATTTCAAGTTCCTAGGCCTTTCCCTTCGGAAGTTATAATTTTCTAGGGTTTCTATGGTTCTGGTCATGCGATCTGGACAAAATGTTTATTTAATATATCATTCTCGTTTGAACTGCAGAATTTTATCTCGATCGAATCCGTAGTTTCGAAATTATCGAGAAAACAAAATTTCAAACGACCGTATTTACGGAACTCCTAGTCTAATTTTTCTCATTGATTAACATGCCCGCGAAATTCGCGATCCGAACCTACCCTGGAAATTTCAAGTACCTAGGCCTTTCCGTTCGAAAGTTATGATTTTCTATGGTTTCTGGGGTCATGCGATCTGGAGAAATGTGGCTTGAATATATCATTCTTCATTAGTATACAAAATTTCGTCACGATCGAATCTGTACTTTGAAAATTATCAAGAAAACTAAATTTCGAACGACCATATTTACGGAACCCCTAGTATAATGTTTCTCATAGATGAAAGTGATCACGACAATCGAGATCCACACCTATCCTGAAAATTTCAAGTCCCTAGGCGTTTCCGTTCAAAAGTTACAATTTTCTATGGTTTCTATGGTTCTGGACATGCGATCTGCACAACATTTCACATTTGGCTTGAACACCTCATTCTCCATTAGAGTGCAAAATTTCATCTGGATCGAATCTGTAGTTTCAAAGTAATCAGGAGAACAAAATTTCGAGAGGCCATATTCACGGAACCCTTTGGCGAATTTTGCCCTTTAACGAACTCAACCGCGGCATTTGAGATCTGAACCTACCCTGAAAATTTCAAGTTTCTAGGACATTCCCTTCGAGAGTTATCGTGCTTACAGCCGGCCGGACGGACGGACATAGCCCTCGTGTAAGTAGTACGAGCGCTGAAAAACTCAATTGTTATTATGTCGCGGTCGTTTATCAATGAGCAAAATTAGACTAGGGGTTCCGTAAATATGGTCGTTTGAAATTTCTCGATAATTTCAAAACTACGGATTCGATCGTGACTGAAATTTTGTACTTTAATGGAGAATGATATATTGAAGCTACATTTTGTCCAGATCGCATGACCAGAACCATAGAAACCATTATAAATTATAACTTTCGACCGGAAAAGCATAGGGACTTGAAACTTTCAGGGTAGTTTTGGATCTCGAATGTTGCGGTCATGTTCATCAATGAGCAAAATAAGACTGTGGGTTCCGTAAATATGGCCGTTCAAAATATTTTTTTCCTGATAATTTCGAAACTACTGATTAGATTGGATTCAAATTTGCACATAGATGAGGAATAATTTATTCAAACTACTCGCGAAATTTAGTCCACATCGTATCACCAAGACCATAGATACTGTAGAAATTTCTAGCGAATTATCGAAAAAAAAATTGGTCACCTAAAGCACTGGCGTGGAGTCTGGAGGTTCGCCTTAATTCGAAATTTTTGTACAGCTGTCAATAATCTTTTCAATTGGTTCCTAAAACTGGAAAATGCGAATCTACCTACAAGTTGGATGAACGAGCGCTCAAAAGCTCCCGACTTTAAACCAGTGTTTTTCAAATTTTTCATCTCAGATTTGAATTTCTTGGGTTTGCTTGAGAAGTCTTTCGTTAATGAAATTGAACAGAAAACAGCTGCGAACCTCTTGTGTAAGACAGAAAAAGAATCCACCAGATTTCCATTCGAAAATTCCTCGATTACTTCCCCCGCGTTGAAAAGTTGACGATCTGGTGTGACAACTCAAGCCTGTGTTCCGGTCCCGATCTCGTTCCAGCAGAAGCGGGGTCCTAAGGCACAAAAACTAAGAAAAATGGTCTTTACAAAGATGATAAAAGCACATCTTTGCATGTTTTGTGACGAACGCGATGCGGAGGAGAGTGACTGACTGAGATATTCCACGACCGCTATACGTTTCTTTGTTGTTCGGTTTGTTGGCTGACGTTGCCCCGATTTTAAGACCGGATTATAAATGACGGGGCCCTTTGTGTACTCCAAATAAACATTTTTAAAAGTTGAATCCATGCATGTTTCATAACATGGTCTTTTGTGCGAGTGGATGGAAGAAAAATGATAGTTTTCCTACAGCGGAAACATCAAAGATCGAAGGGAAGGTTTGAATGAATTGTGTTGGGGTGGAGGGAGCCTCTGAATGTTTACGGCCAATTTTGGGAGTGATGCACTGGTTCTCCTATTGATCTGAATAATTGCTTATTGCACTGTAAGAACATAGATAATTCTCTCCAAATGTGATGAGACCACTTTAGTTATTCGAATTTTTGAAAATTCTATGGAGTATTTATCAATGATTGATCAAAGTGGACTTGAATTTCGTTTTGTTTCTGAATTTTTTTGCTTTTTTCGATCACCTACTTTCAAATTGTATTGACTTGATACAATTCTGAGAAACATTGTAGCCTGCTCATTTGGTCATGAAAATTAACATTGGAAATTGAAATGAATACAGGCAAAAATTTTATGCTTATTTTTTGGACTGTGGAAAACGAATCCACATTTTCGTTGATCGAATTTCTTGAAAATCATCAGCAAAAATGGAAAAACAAAGAACTATTCGGTCTCTATAATATACAATAGTAGGTACCTACCATCATTCATATTTATTCAAACTCTGTATTTTTCGAAAAGTAATTTATACTTATTTATTCTGTTGGGAACAAAATAGACATTTCACTCCTTCGAGTCGAAGGAAGGAAAAACAACATGGCGTGTTACCTTCCGTCAAAAAAAAAACCGATTCCCTATCGGAATGATATTCGTAGGAGTTGGGATGTTGCGATGTGTGTAGACCGGCTCTCCCATGACCTGGGGGCAAAAAGCACGGGCGCAAAAACTACGTCGCTATCCTGACGTGAGATGGATCATTTTTCAAATGGCCAGCGGCTTCGAGCTACGCCGAATGTTGCGATGCGGGCATTCATCGCAGGGTGGGACGATCGGAAGACAAGGATATCTGAAAGAAAAAAAACGTCAGGGAGGTTTGAAGAAATATACGAACTGACGTAGATATGAAAACACCCCCTTCCTGTATTGTTCGTTGCATCAAATTCCGGTATACTTAAAACTTTAACGCTTTATCGAAACCGGAATAACATAATATAACATAAGCGTAGTGCACAAGGAACTCTAATTTTAGTTCTGACAATTGAATTTTAAATTTAACGATAATCGAATATCCTCCTTGTGAAGTTCATAAAAAAGAAACTGTATTCCCTAGGTTTTTCTCTTAGCCCTTACTCTACTTTGTTCCTTTGAATAAAACGTAAAAGTACTACCATGTTATTCTTATGTATGTTATTTTATTCTCATCGTATGTTATTCACCTTTATTTCTGTTATCTAGAATTATATACAATAAATCGATCGGTTCAGGAAAATCGAAGATATTGGAAGTGGAAAAAAATTACGAAAAGCACTGCCGTGAAGTCAGGAGCTTTTGAGCGCTCGTACATCCACCTTGTAGGTAGATTCGCATTTTCCAGTTTTAGAAATCAATCGAAGGAATTTTCGACAGCTGTCACAAAAATTCTGAAACTTGGGCGAAACTCCAGACTTCATGTCGTTGCTTTAGGTGACCAATTTTTTTCCGATAATTCGCTAGAATTTTCTACGGTATCTATGGTCTTGGTATAAATTATTCCTAAGCTAGGTGCAAAATTTCATTCCAATCCAATCAGTTGTTTCGAAATTATCAGGAAAAAAATATTTTTAACAGCCATATTCACGGAACCCCTAGTCTAATTTTGCTAATTGATGAAAGTGACCGCGACATTCGCGATCCAAATCTACCCTTAAAATTTCAAGTTCCTAGGCCTTTCCGTTCGAAAGTTATGATTTTCTATGGTTTCTATGGTTCTGGTCATGTGATCTGGAGAAATGTAGCTTGAATATATCATTTTCCATTAGTATACAAAATTTCGTCACGATCTAATCTGTAGTTTCGATATTATCAAGAAAAATAAATTTCAAACGACCATATTTACGGAACCCCTAGTATAATTCTGCTCATAGATGAACGTGATCACGACATGCGAGATATACAACTATCCTGAAAATCGCAAGTCCCTAGGCGTTTCCGCTCAAAAGTTAAAATTTTCTATGGTTTCTATGGTTCTGGTCATGCGATATGGACAAAATTCCACATGTAGCTTGAACACCTCATTCTCCATTTGAGTGCAAAATTTCATCTAGATCAAATCTGTAGTTTTCAAGTAATCAGGGCAACAAAACTTTGAACAGCCATATTTACGGAATCCCTGGTGGAATTTGGCCATTAACGAACTCAACCGAGGCCTTCTGGAACTGAACGCACACTGAAAATTTCAAGTCTCTAGGTTGTTCCGTTCGAAAGTTATCGTGCTTACGGACGGCCGGACGGAAAGACTCGAATTTTCCGGCGGATTCGTCATCAGTGAGTCGAACATAGTCGATTGAGAGCATTTTCAGCTCAAAATTCGAAAAATACAGACATCGTGACGAAATGATATAGCCCTCGTGTAAGTAGTACGAGCGCTCAAAAAGTTACTCCATTTCTGAAAAAACGGCCGATTCGGTGCATATAAAATATGTTGAAAACTTCATTTAGTTGAGATAATAATAATAATGTTTATTCGCAAAATAAATACAACCTAGTTTATAAAGTTAAGAATATAAATAAACAGAGGCATCACTGAAGTAACAACTATGATAAGTTGTTACTTGTGCGTGATATAGCCATAACATAACATAATTGGTATAGATATATAATAACAATATAATAGTTATGTTTGTTCACCCAAATAAACATATTAAGTTGTAGAGATTTCTTTTACCTGTGCGCAACTATAAATCAAAGTAACATTTTTCTAATTAATTAAGCTTATTTTCTTACCATTCCACAATACAACACAAATTACATCCTATAATGTACTGTCAAATCAATTAGTTAGTTATACATATATTTTTTATTTATATACTTATTTATTTACATAAAAACTTATCATCCATTGTCAAAAATGGGTGAGTTATAAATTTATTTCCAGGTTCATATATTCATTTATTTTTTCGTCTTCTTTTGTATTTATTTATTTGCATATGAGCCTATAGCCTAATGTCAAAACAAATCGGGTTAATTTCAAACGTATTTACCCATTCATATATTTCTTTATTCGCATGTTATCTAGTGTTAGAGCAGGTGAGTTATGAATTAATTTATTTCTTCATTTATCTATTTATTTATTAGCTAGTCTTGGTTTATCAGCATTACCACATATCTGCGACCCTTTTGTATAATCCAAAATTTGATTTTGTTTTTGAATTGTGTATAATTTTTGATTTTTTTCAGATCTTCAGGAATCTTCGCATATATGCGCGGTGCGAGATATTCAAATGATCTTTGACCTATTCTCTTTTTTGATCTTAATGTTCGGTAAGTACTATCTTTATTTCTTGTTATATAGGCATGGTCTTTTTTGCTTAGCTTAATTTTCTTTTTGAATATATTAACTATTATTTTGAGTGGATAGAGCTGCCTCGTGTCTGAAATTTTGGATGTCTGATATAGTTACTCACTTGGATGTGTAATTTTTTTTCCATGAATAATTCTCAATATCCATTTCTGAATAACATTCAAGTTTTTCAGATGTTTGTCGTAAAGTCCACCCCATCCCAAGATCCCATGATTAATTTGAGACTGAAACAGCACATTGAACAATATTATCGAGTGTTTAGAGCTATTCAAATATTTTTTCATAGTTTTGAACTTGTACAGAAAACCTCTAAGTTTTTTTACTAGGTGATTAATATGTTGGTTCCATTTCAGGTTAGAATCAATCATTATCCCAAGATACTTAATAATTCGTGTCTCTGGAATCTTCATTTCTGAACTCAAGATTCTCCATTTGTCCCAACCCAGTGACATACGACGAAAAAGGCATGTATGTATCGACTTTTTCTCTAAACGTGAATCGAGTCAATGTAGACAAATCGAAGATATTCGAAGTTGAAAAAAAAGTTACTCCATTTCTGAAAAAACGGCCGATTCGGTGCATATGGAATACTAGCAGACTCGGCCACGCGTTGCTGTGGCTAAGGTATACGTTGGATTATTATTATTAACCTCAACCTATAACCCAACCCTTACCCTTACCCTTGTTTATAGGTCTTAAAAGAATGTTCATATTCGTAGGTATGAGTTATGATCAATGTGTGAGCTGTTCGATATAGAAAAAAAAACCTTGAAAGTTGGATTGAAACCTCGTCCCTCGATTATGTTTGAACCAAATGATGTCATTTGGAACACACATTTTTGTAATGCTGAATATTCTGCAAGAAATATTCAGATAGGGGTTCTTGTCCTGAAAGTAACCAATTCAAAGGTTCGGGTGGCGTCATCAGTTGTGGCAATTCGATATCTCAGAGCATTGCAGTTTGCAGTATTGACAAATAGTACTCATTTTTCCAAAAGACACCAATATATTGCTACCATAATCGACTGCCTATCTAAATGCCAAACGCCCCAAGTTGATCATTTCAATGGAATCTTCTTCCGGAGCTGGGGCAAATCTTGAGAACAGAATGAGAGGTTCTCATCTCATTCTGTTTGCTCATTGTCTCGATCATTACGAACTCGCCTTGATTCACGCGTTCACCGACCAATATTTGGACGCCTCACTGATGGCATTTTTATCAATCACAATTACTATCCCACAGCCCAACTATATATATCAAGTACAGTGATAAACTTCTGAGCAATTTATAGAAACACGATAAACTTAACTCAAACAAGTGTCACAATCCTCATGAAATATAGGTAATCTATGATTATTCGCTTAGGCGGAGGAAAAAGGAAAGCCTTTCTTTCTTTTCCTTTCGGTTTTTTCGGAAATATTTCATTGTATAAACCTTGTCCTGATAATAATGAACACAACTAAAAAGAATTATCGAACTTGGTGCAGTCGTTTAAACGTGATGCCCACACATAGGTAAACCAAAGAACCTCTTTTATTAATATAGATGTTGAAAACTTCATTTATTCGAGATGTATCGACTTTTTCACTGCAAATCAAAAATATTCGAAGTGGAAAAAAAGTTACTCCATTTCTGGAAAAACGGCAGTTTCACTATCCAAAAAAATTGAGTACTTTCGTTACACATTGATTTCGAAGTTGTTTGCGCTACGTCGCAGTGGCCGAACGCCCTAAAATATTCCTCCATCGTTGCATAGACCATTATGCACGATCTGAACGTTGTAACTCCAAAATCATACTCTCTCTCCTTCTGGGAGCCGGAGCACGCAGCAAGCGTGACGCACGGTCAGTCTTCCTTCCGCCCGGGCGTCGCAGCTGTCGGCGCTCCTGCCAAATTGCTATTTAATTGGGGCATCCTCTCTCATTCATATGCAACCGATGTAAAAAATGCAGCACCGCCGGTGTCGATTTTTTAGTTTTATACGAGTCCGCATCTCTGAATGCCAATCATCGCCGTGCCCGCGTCGCCGTGGGCTGCGCGACCGTTGATAACCGAAAAATATTGCGCTTTTTTCCGAACGTCGTTTCGCATCAGTCACGGTGAAGTATTGGACCAACGTGATCGTTATGGGGAAGAGGGTAAAGCGTGAAATGATGCTGCTCCGGACGTATCTTCTCCGGATCGGGGATTTGGCACAATAGTTCGATGAAATTGGACATTGGAAAAAATTGAATACGTCATGAGGACACGGGCACTTTATCAATGCAACGAATTTTATTCAGTGACAAGAAAATCGCAACAACAAGAGTAGGGGGAGGAATTTTTTGCCAAACAAGGAATTTGGCCACAAACAAATTTGCAATTGATAAAAATTACGAAAAGCACTGCCGTGAAGGCAGGAGCTTTTGAGCGCTCGTACATGCACCTTGTAGGAAGATTCGCATTTTCCAGTTTTAGAAATCAATTGAAGGAATTTTCCACGGCTGTCACAAAAATTCTGAAACCTAGGCGAAACTCCAGACTTCATGTCAGTGCTTTAGGTGACCAATTTTTTTTCGATAATTCGCTAGAATTTTCTACGGTATCTATGGTCTTGGTGGTGCGATCTGGACAAAATTTGGCACGTAGTTTGAATACATTATTCCTGAACTGGGTGCAAAATTTCATCCCAATGCAATCAGTAGTTTCGAAATTATCAGGAGAAGAATATTTTGAACAGCCATATTTACGGAACCCCTGGTCTAATTTTGCTCATTGATGAACGTGGCCGCGATATTCGCGATCCAAACTCACCCTGAAAATTTCAAGTTCCTAGGCCTTTCCGTTCAAAAGTTACAATTTTCTATGGTTTCTATGGTTCTGGTCATGCGATCTGGACATATTGTTTTAATATATCATTTTCGATTATAATACAAAATTTCATCTCGATCGAATGCGCAGTTTCGAAATTATCGAGAAACCAAAATTTCAAACGACCGTATTTACGGAACCCCTAGTATAATTCTGTTCATTGATGAACGTGAACGCGACATTTCAGATCCACACCTATCCTGAAAATTTCAAGTCCCTAGGCCTTTCCGTTCGAAAGTTATGATTTTCTATGGTTTCTATGGTTCTGGTCATGTGATCTGGAGAAATGTAGCTTGAATATATCATTCTCCATTAGTATACAAAATTTCGTCACGATCGAATCTGTAGTTTTGAAATTATCAAGAAAACTAAATTTCAAACGACCATATTTACGGAACCCCTAGTATAATTTTGCTCATAGATGAACGTGATCACGATATTCGAGATCCACACCTATCCTGAAAATTTCAAGTCCCTAGGCGTTTCCGTTCAAAAGTTACAATTTTCTATGGTTTCTATGGTTCTGGTAATGCGACCTGTACAAAATTTCACATGTAGCTTGAACACCTCATTCTCCATTTGGGTGCAAAATGTCATCTCAATCCAGTCTGTAGTTTCAAGTAATCAGGGGAACAAAACTTTGAACGGCCATATTTACGGAACCCCTGGTGGAATTTGGCCCATTAGCGAACTCAACCGAGGCATTCGGGAACTGAACCCAAACTGAAAATTTCAAGTCTCTAGGTTGTTCCGTTCGAGAGTGATCGTGCTCACGGGCGGACGGACGGCCGGACGGACAGACTCAAATTTTCCGACGGATTCGTCATCAGTGAGTCGAACATAGTGGATTAAGACCATTTTCGGCTCAAAATTCGAAAAATACAGACATCGTGACGAAATGATATAGCTCTCGTGTAAGTAGTACGAGCGCTCAAAAAACGAAGATAATAAAGAACTAAACAAAATCTGGCAAAACAGAATTCTGATTGAATTGCAAGAAAGAACTGTCAGAAAAGTCATCATCACTTGATTCATATAAATGAAATTCCAATCAATTGCTACTTTGGTATCTCAAAAGTTCAACCAAAAAATTCCTACCTCTTCTTGGTACTGCCATTTCCATGTCACTGAGTGTGATTCTTCACATATGCCTTGCTCCTCCGCTGGAATCGCCATGATATCACGACTGACAATCAATTATTCTCCACAATCCTTCCATAGTTATCCCTAATGAAAACCTCTAATTAAACCCACTCAAAAAGATTCGAGTCGTGAAGTTCTTCAAATAATCAAATATGAATAATTCATTTAATCAACTACACCAACACTACCTACCTTTAGTTAATTCGGAAAAATAAACGAATTCTCTCAAAACTAATTACTACAAGTGAACTTTCAATTATGCAGATATCTACTTCATTAAATCACTCGGAACAATTGAAGTAATCATAATATATCATGTTTGTATCTCGAGATTGCCAACAAAGTACCTGCCATACTTGTCAGTCTTGCGTGTATTCAACGTTAATTAGATTCATCTATTAACAAGAAGTGGTTTATAGATGAAGTTTTATTGCTGAGTTAATGCCATCATAGTTGGATCAATTCGATATAGATTTTGTTGGAAACTTAAGGAGCCATTTGTGTTGAATATCGATGGAACAATATTTTAATTCTTATGACAACACTTTTTTCTTACGACTTTTGATAATATATCCACTGCATTTGTCATTCAACTAATACAAAATTATTCAATTCACTCTTGGGTATAGCAAACATAAATTATGTTTACAAGTAACATGCAGAAAGTTCATTTACAATGATAATTGACCATCATTGGACCATCTAAGACAAAAAACTCAATTGCCGATATATAGCTCCAAATAGCACAACCAAATTCAGCCTTATTCCATACAAGGATGTGGCCAACCACTCATGAAACACCCTGTATATGGAACACAGTGAAAAACTCCAAGCAATTTCTAGAAACACGATAAACTTCACTATTCGTCTAAGTGTCAAAATCCTCATGAAATTTAAGTAATCTGTGATTGTTCGCTTGGCCGAAGGAAGAAGGAAACCCTTTTTTCTTTTCCGTATTGCTTTTTCGGAAATATTTCGTTGTATAAACCTTCTACTGATAATAATGTACACAACTGAAAAAGAATGATCGAATTTGGTGCAGTTGTTTGAACGTGATGCCCGCACATAGGTAAACCATAGATCTCCTTTATTAATATAGATTTCCAATTGGAAACGGTCATGCGAAATGCAAAAATATGTATCTTGAATATATCACTCTTCATTAAAATACAAATTTTTGTCATGATCGAATCCGTAGTTTTGAAATTATCAAGAAAAAGAAATTTCAAACGACCATATTTCCGGAATCCCTAGTCTAATTTTCATTGATAAACGTGACCTCGACATTCGAGATCCTGAAAATTTCGTGTGCCTAGGCCTTTCCGTTCGGAAGTTATAATTTTTTATGGTTTCTATACTTCTATAGTCACGCGATCTGGACAAAATTGCATGTAGCTTGAACAGGTTCTATGAAAAAATTATGAAGTTTACAAACTCACCGATAAAATTGATCCAAATTCAGTTTCAGTTATTCTAATAGAATTTTACAAAAAATATTGTAGCAACTACTTGTACGCTAGCACTACACAATAATGTCTGAACCGACGATCGCGCAGCTGTCGGCCGATATAATTCCGAAAGATTAATTAATTCAACCGATTATGACTCCTTATCAAAGTTACCCCCTAAAATCAATGTCCCACTTGATCGGTACTGAAAATCATTTTTAATCAGATACCTACTCCAAAATAAATATAAAGAGTGACGTATATTTTACGATAAAATCAACAGCAAAAAAGTTATGTCGTTTGGAAAATTGGGATCAAAATTTTTCTCAGTGATATTCGCTGACAACTTTTCCATTTCTACATTTTCCGTATATTTATATGAAACAGAATTGTTGAGGTTGGAATTTCCTGCGAAAAACTTCACGACAATTTTTTGAGCGCTCGTACTACTTACACGAGGGCTTTATCATTTCGTCACGATGTCTGTATTTTTCGAATTTTGAGCCGAAAATAGTCTCAAACGACTATTTTCGACTCGCTGATGACGAATCCATCGGAAAATTCGAGTCTGTCCGTCCGTCCGTTCGGTCGGCCGACCGTCCGTCCGTAAGCACGATAACTCCCCTACGGAACAACCTAGAGACTTGAAATTTTCAGTGTGGGTTCAGTTCCCGAATGCCTCAGCTAAGTTTGTTAATGGGCAGAATTCCACCAGGGGTTCCGTAAATATGGCCGTTCAAAATTTTGTTCTCCTGATTACTTCGAAACTACAGATACGATCGAGATGAAACTTTGCACTTGAATGTAGAATGAGGTGTTCAAGCTACATGTGAAATTTTGTCCAGATCATATGACCAGAACCATAGAAACCATAGAAAATTGTAACTTTTGATCGGAAACGATTAGGGACTTGAAATTTTCAGGATAGGTGTGGATTTTGAATGTCGTGATCACGTTCATCTATGAGCAAAATTATACTAAGGGTTCCGTAAATATGGTCGTTTGAAATCTAGTTTTCTTGATAATTTCAAAACTACATATTCGATCCTGACGAAATTTTGTATACTAATGGACAATGATATATTCAAGCTACATTTCTCCAGATCACATGACCAGAACCATAGAAAACATAGAAAATCATAACTTTCGAACGGAAAGGCCTAGGGACTTGAAATTTTCAGGATAGGTGTGGATCTGAAATGTCGCGTTCACGTTTACCAATGAGCAGAATTATACTAGGGGTTCCGTAAATACGGTCGTTTGAAATTTTGTTTACTTGATAATTTCGAAACTACGGATTCGATCGAGATGAAATTTTGTATTTCAATCGTGATATATTCAATGATATATTAAAGCGATATTTTGTCCAGCTAGCATGACCAGAACCATAGAAACCATAGAAAATTGTAACTTTTGAACGGAAAGGCCTAGGAACTTGAAATTTTCAGGTTGGGTTTGGATCGCGAATATCGCGGTCACGTTCATCAATGAGCAAAATTAAACTAGGGGTTCCGTAAATATGGCCGTTCAAAATATTTTTCCCCGATAGTTGCGAAACTACTGATTGAATTGGAATGAAATTTTGCAACTAGCTGAGAAATGATGTATTCAAACTTCAAACTACGTGCGAAATTTTGTTCAGATCGCATCACCAAGACCATAGATACCGAAGAAAGATCTAGCGAATTATCGAAAAAAAATTGGTCAGCTGATCACTAACATGAAGTCTGGAGTTTCATCCAAGTTTCAGAATTTTTTCGACAGCTGTTGTGTGTGTTGTGTGGGAATCTACCTACAAGGTGGATGTACGAGCGCTCAAAAGCTCCTGACTTCACGTCAGTGCTTTTCGTAATTTTTTTTTGTATGTGCAGCGGTTTCCAGATAAACGCAAAAATAAACATCCACAAAAATATTTCAAGTTTAGAATTAGGCTTTCGAATGTTGAATCTTTGTTACAATTTTATTCTATCGAAGATTTCCAAATGAATTTGATTGGAACCTACCAATCAATCAGAGAGATGACTTCATCAAAAAGAATTGACTGAATAAAGTGATTTCTGAGTATTTCTCAGTCGTTAATTATCATTACTGCAACTAGCGTTTTATTTGAGTGGCATTTTAAAGGTTCAAAATACTCATCCATTATGCAAATAAATGTGTATTCATGATGACCCCAATGAGAAATTTATCTACGACATTTTGTTTAGTTTCATTACAGAATGCAATTCATAATTCACACAAGTTGAGTAATCGAAAAGTTTATATTCCAACAAACTTTGAATAACCCGTCGATAAAAGGGGAAAGTGAAGTTTTTTTCTGAAGGATGACTTTAATTGAACAATTCTAGCAATGAGAGTGAATGGAGATTTGCAACTGAGTCAATGTTGATAGTTTCTGAATTTTGAGCCAAAAATGGTCTCGAATAATTTGGGGCTGGTATTATAATGACAAGTTGACCGTCGGTTACGTCTAACCGACGGTTGACTCCAAACTCCCAATTCAGTAGTTGTCGGTTGGAGCAATCGTTTATAATCTCCTATAAAAGCCAAACAAATGAGCTCCTATATCACCATTAACACGAAATTATTCAGAAATACCTAGGCAGACTGAAAAAGTAGATAAGTGCAGCAAGATTTCTCTAGTTAAAATTTCTCGATGGACAGCGGGAGTAAAAAATGTCTTTTTTTTCATTCCATTCGCGAATTCAACAATTCCAAAACTATAAAGATTTCAGAAGGGTTCGAATTCATTTTCCTCGAACGATCCCAAAGGTTTTTGAGCGCTCGTACTACTTACACGAGGGCTATATCATTTCGTCACGATGTCTGTATTTTTCGAATTTTGAGCCGAAAATGATCTCAATCGACTATGTTCGACTCACTGATGACGAATCCGTCGGAAAATTCGAGTCTGTCCGTCCGGCCGTCCGGCCGGCCGTAAGCACGATAACTCTCGAACGGATCAACCTAAAAACTTGAAATTTTCAGTGTGGGTTCAGTTCCCGAATGGCTCGGTTAAGTTCGTTAATGGGCCAAATTCCACCAGGGGTTCCGTAAATATGGTCGTTCGCATTTTTTTTCTCCTGATTGCTTCGAAACTACTGAAGCGATCGTGATGAAATTTCGCACTCAAATGGAAAATGAGGTGTTCAAGCTACATGTGAAATTTTGTCCAGATCGCATGACCAGAACCATAGAAACCATAGAAAATTCTAACTTTTGAACGGAAAGGCCTAGGAACTTGAAATTTCCACGGTGGGTTTGGATCGCAAATTTCACGGTCACGTTCATCAATGAGCAAAATTAGACTAGGGGTTCCGTAAATATGGCCGTTCAAAATATTTTTTTCCTGATAGATTCGAAACTACTGATCGGATTGGAATGAAATTATGCACCTAGCTCAGGAATAATGTATTCAAACTACGTGCAAAATTTTGTCCAGATCGCATCACCAAGACCATAGATACCGTGGAAACTTCTAGCGAATTATCGGAAAAAAATTGATCAGCTGAAGCACCGACATGAAGTCTGGAGTTTTGCCTAAGTTTCAGAATTTTTTTGACAGCAGTCAAAAATTCTTTCAATTTATTTCTAAAACTGGAAAATGCGAATCTACCTACAAGGTGCATGTACGAGCGCTCAAAAGCTCCTGTCTTCACGGCAGTGCTTTTCGTAATTTTCTATTGTACATAAAAAACCAAAAATGGCAAACATCGATCGGAACCGAGCCTGTTCACGCTTCCCTGGTTTCGATCCCACACAATACACATGAGCTGTGTTTTACATGGTCGATGGTTTCCAATAATTACAGGTTCGAATGGTCGACGGGTATTTGGTTGGCTAGCCTTGTTGAACGAGACCGTAGATGGGTGACTTGGGCGGGATTTGGACGATTCCACTGTCACTGTCATGTAACTTCGTTGTTGTTTTTCTCTGACGCGATCGAATGCCGCGCTATTGACCACAAGAGTATTTCGGAGCCGTTTTACCTGGTATGTCATCGAAAGTGGATACAGGACGGAATAATTCTCGATCAGGAATATCCTTTATATCCTTATAAAACTCATAGTGTATCGTATATTAACCGCCATGAGTTTGCTTCAGTTGACATTTTGGTAATTGCAAAATCCAAAAATTTAGAGCTTCCTAAGAAAGTATCCGAGATAATCGCATGAAATTTAGGCGTTTGATGAAGTGTAGCCTACCGGTCTTATTGAAAAAATCGAAAAGCACTGCCGTGACTTCAGAAGCTCTTGAGCGCTCGTTCATCCACCTTGTAGGTAGATTCGCATTTTCCAGTTTTAGAAAACCAATTGGAGGAATTTTTGACAGCTGTCCAAAAAAAAATTCAAACTTCTCGTCAGTGCTTTAGGCGACCAATTTTTTTTTCTATAATTCGCTAGAATTTTCTACAATATCTATGTCCTTAGTAATGTGATCTGGACGAAATATCACACGTAGTTTGATATTTTGAACGGCTCATTGATGAAAGTGACCGCGACATTCGAGCTCCACACCTATCCTGAAAATTTCAAGTCCCTGGGCTTTTCCGTTGGCTATGCGATCTGGACAAAATTGCATGAAGCTTGAACACCCCATTCTTCATTTAGGTGCAAAATTTCATTGTGATCGAATCAGTAGTTTCGAAGTGATAAGGAGAACAAAATTTCGAACGGCCATATTTACGGAACCCCTGGTCAAATTTGGCCCAATAACGTCATTTGCGGATTACTCCGCTATACTCTTAGGTCATTCTGAATCTGAAACTGCGTCAGCTTGAATTGAAAATCATCCAAATATGTGGAAGTGGAAAATGAAATTGGGTAAATATTGGTCAAATCAAAAGCCTTCGACTTAAAATTCACTGTTCGAAAAAGAACATGTCTCCCAGTTTCAATAAACAATATAAAACTGTCACAAACCCAAATAAAATAAGGCTGAACATGAAAAATTCGAAAAACAATGATGTCGGAAGGTTTTGCGCGCTTGTATAAATTCTTCGTCAGAGCAGTCGACCCATCTAGGTTCTTCGCAATTTTCCAAATTACCTGGAAATTCTTCGAAATTACAGAAAATATACGATTCCACCCAGTTTCCACCTCTCAACCGTATATTTCACAATAATTTCATCCAAAATTCGAGGTGTAAGGTTTTGACGAATTTTAAGTAAAATTCTGTGAAGAACTGCAATGTTGTTCATTGAAAAAATGCAGCCTTCAAAAAAAGCCACCACTTTTGAGCGCTCGTACATGCACCTTGTAGGTGGATTCGCATTTTCCAGTTTTAGAAATCAATTGAAGGAATTTTCGACAGCCAAAAAAATTCTGAAACTTAGGCGAAACTCCAGACTTCATGTCAGTGCTTCAGCTGACCAATTTTTTTTCGATAATTCGCTAGAATTTTTTACGGTATCTATTGCGATTTGGAAAAAATTTCGCACGTAGTTTGAATACATTATCCTTCAGCTAGGTGTAAAATTTCATTCAAATCCAATCAGTTTCGAAATGATCAGGAACAAAATATTTTGAACGGCCATATTTACGGAACCCCTAGTCTAAATTTGCTCATTGATTAACGTGACCGCGAAATTTGCGATCCAAACCTACCCTGAAAATTTCAAGTTTCTAGGCCTTTCCCTTCGGAAGTTATGAGTTTCTATGGTTTCTATGGTTCTGGTCATGCGAACAAAATATTGCTTTAATATATCATTCTCGATTAAAATACAAAATTTTATCTCGATCAAATTCGTAGTTTCGAAATTATCGAGAAAACAAAATTTCAAACGACCGTATTCACGGAACCTATTCGTATTCACGGAGTCTAATTTTGCTCATTGATGAACATGCCCACGAAATTCGCGATTCGAACCTACCCTGAAAATTTCGAGTCCCTAGGCCTTTCCGTTCGAAAGTTATAATTTTCTATGGTTTCTATGGTCCTGATCATGCGATCTGGAAAAAATGTAGCTCGACTATATCATTCTCAATTTAAATACAAAATTTCGTCACGATCAAATCCATAATTTTGAAATTATCGAGAAAACTAAATTTCAAACGGCCATATTTACGGAACCCCTAGTCTAATTTTGCTCATTGATACACGTGAACGCTACATTCACAATCCACACCTATCCTGAAAATTTCAAGTTCCTAGGCCTTTCCATTACAAAGTTATAATTTTCTATGGTTTCTCTGGTTCTGGTCATGCGAGCTGGACAAAATTCTGCATGTAGCTTGAGTACGTAATTATGCAAAATTTCACCTCGATCGAATCAGTAGTTTCGGAGTAATCAGAAAAACAAAATTTCGAGCGGCCATATTCACGGAACCCCTGGGCGAATTTTGCCCAATAACGAACTCAACCGCGGCATTTGAGATTCGAACCTATCCTGAAAATTTCAAGTTTCTAGGACATTCCGTTCGAGAGTTATCGTGTATACGGACGGCCGGACGGACGGACAGACTAGAATTTTTCGACGGATTCGTCATCAGTGAGTCGAACATAGTCGATTGAGACCATTTTCAGCTCAAAATTCGAAAAATACAGACATCGTGGCGAAATGATATAGCCCTCGTGTAAGTGGTACGAGCGCTCAAAAATTATCTATAACTGTAAAGAATCACTCATAAATCTGGCATAAACAACAAACTAATTCAGTCCATATACCTGCTCACCAATGAGGGGAACATTATAGTGAATGCTACAAAAACAGCTCCATCAACAGCGTTGGCGATGAACAGGGTGTTCTCAAAGGTGAGATTTTTTTTTGACTTGTGCTAGAACTCATAAAAAAGTCAAAATTCCAAAAATCCTTCATATAAAATATTCACCAGGGCCGAGTATTTCGAAATCAAAGTTACCCGCGAATCTGAGTAATTCCCAGCACGGATCTGATTTAATTACGTATTGAGGTTTAAATGTGTTTTTTAAATGCATTCAGTTTACGGAAAATCATCTGACAGAGCGCATGATTTTTATGACTTTAGGTGGGTCGATTTCTTGGCCTGCACGCTCCCCGGATCTCAACCTCTGTGATTTCTTCCTTTGGGGTCATTTGAAAACATTAGTGTATGAGTGACGGTGAGGTGAATAGTGCGAAAGAACGACGAATTGAAAATTCCGTGAGCAAACTGATGTGATAGTTGCTGTATGTATGTAATAATATTTTGCGGCAAGACTGCACATCAAACGGATGGTGACCATTTCGAACAATTTATGTTAACAATTTGGATCAGTTTTATCAGTGAGTTTGTGAACTTCCTAATTTTTTCAAACTTCCTAATTTACTCAAAGGCCCTTTTCAATCAGTAATTTTTTGCACTTTTTTTAAATTGAATATTTAATATAATCAACTTAGGGCAAAATGATCTCTTCTTATGAGTTCTAGCACCGGTCAAAAAAAAACCCACCTCAAAAAAACACCCAGTATAGTTCCCAGGAAGTAAGTCGATAGAAAACCGATGGAGCAAAGTGATGCACTGTATAATATGCCAGGATAAAAGGATATTGAATTTTTGGAAGTCTTCAGGAAATATAACAGTTGTGAAATTAGAAACTGTTAATGATAGGTTGAGAAAAATTATTCCCATATTTTGAAGAGGAAATTGTGACAGTCTATTACACTGGAAAGAGTAAGTTACATGAAGTTGAATACAGCCCACATGTTGAAACAATATTAATGCAAGAACTTTGTTCCTAGTGTTGAGTTTGTGGGTGTGGATCTTCCCGTTATCAAATTATAGGTATAAGCTTTTAAAATGTTGCTAAAAAGTCAATGATAGGTAACCTTACAGATAATGAGCCGGAATATGACCATTTTCCTTGGAATAAATACACGGTCATGAGCAAGTCCACCTGCAAAAAGTTCCGATAATAACACATTAGGCGTACCGCTATATGTCGGAACATGGTTCTAATCCATAAAGCCTTGATAATATGGATATTAAGAATGGCGTGTGCTTTCAGCTTGGGATAGAGAAAAATGCGGCTACTGTTGGTGTACGGTATTAGAATAAGAAACATGTGACGAAGTGGGTATGGGAATTAATAACTTGATACATCAAGGCTTTGAAAGTACTGAGAAACTCATATCAAAGAGGATTTTTTGCAATCATTTTTAGTGGAACTTCTGGAGAACAAAAATTTTCTTCAAATGACTTTAATTGTTATAGCATTCTCACCTGCAAATTGGCTCTGCCATTGAAAATATATTCGGTATAATAAAAAATCAGGTCCAAGAACTAATCCTTGTGGTTCACCATCTATTGAGAGTTATTATATCAGTGATTCCGGAAAGCTAATGTTCTGAGATATTTACAGGTTTTCATGAAACTATGTTCCAACATAAATGATAAATTCAAATTTCTAGTTGGTTGTTGTTGATTCAGTTTATTCGCTCATGAAGACGAAATTGTAAAACAAACATGCGAACGAAGATGTAAAACAGATTGTTGTTTGCACTGGAGTTGATGAAAGAACTCATTCGAATTAGAATTACTGAAAAATAAATGAATACCATTTTCCCATTTGATTATATCTGTTACTAGCTTTATCGTGGGTCATCATCATTAGTCTCTCGAGGTGACGAAAATATTTTCAGTAATGTCGAGGAGTGATAATGATCGTACCGGCACAAGCCTTAGCTTTAACGATGTTTGTTGACTTCGATGACCAACTACAAGTATTTTCATTTATCTTGCTACCGTGTTACGTGTTGCTCTTGCTCGCCTAAGGGCTTCTCTGCGAAGTACTTAAACTTTACCTTATGCCGCAAAAATCTAAAGAAGACATCTCCTCGAAAAATGGGTACTTTTTACACTCAAAGAAATTTTCTAGGATATACAACAGGAATTCAGTTTCTTCTACAGGAAATTACCCCTATATGAGCGACAGCAGGAATATTCATTGATTTAACGTGACAATTTCAGTCGTTTGATTCCTCTAGAAATGACAAGTTTCACATTAGTTGATCCAATCAAACTGCAGTTTGTCATTTCAACAGAAAAATTATACTGTGACAAAAACCGGAATATGCGTGACTACTTACAGGAATGTCCTGTTCAATAAAAAACTAGTGTTATGGTTCGTTGAAGTTATAATAATGTAATTCTGAAATTTATGAAAACCACTAACAATATTCAAATAATTTTATTTCAATTATATATTTTTAATTTTCCCGAGACTCTATTTCAATTCGGCTTCTGAAGGTGAAAACATAAAAAAAATTTGTACAAAATCATATAATCAGCATTTAATTCTACAAAAAAAAAACCTAATTCAACTATCAAAAGAAACTAGAACTAATATATCTAAACTCTAAAAAATCGTTCAATGGGTGAGTGCACTCACTATATGTTCTTCTATTTCCAATTCTAATTTTCCTTCTTCTAACAAGCACACCGTTTCGATATCTCCTTCACTCCTTCACTCGCCAAATCAATTCTAACAATTCAATCTACGAATCTACTTTTGACAAACTTCCAAATACTATTTATTATACTTTTCTTCTCGCAAAACCAATCTTTCTGCAAACTTTTTGAAAATATCGTTTTTTTTCAATCTTCATAAACATAACTTAACTACACTTAACTATTCAAAATTAATAACTTCAACCAATTCATATTTTTCCTCTTTGGAAATACAATAATACAACAATCCATAAATTGATCGAACTTACTGAATTGACTAAGATATTTGGAGGTTCTTGAATTTTGGTGATTTGAATTTATTTTTTTTTAATTTTTGAGAAATATAACCATTTTCAATTTTCATAACACTAGATAGTTGTATTCCAAGCTTCAAAGTTCAGTTTCTACAAGAATTTCCAGTAATCAACACTAAACTAAAACAGGAATTGATTAATTTACTTACAACGGAACTGTAGTATCGATTCAACAGGAATTTTCATTTGAATTAAAGAACTATCGTTCATATATTAGAGTACTGTCAGCTTATAACCTCAGATTTTACAGGAATTTTCTGTAGTAGCATTCTATCTAGAAATAGTGTCTGGAATGGGCAGAATTCATATAATATTATATTATAGAGTATCTTCACATTATTCTAACGAATTAGAGAGACATTCGTTGAAACTATGTAGTATTGAGAGTTTTAACCAAGTTCAAACAGTTCCAAATTTTTTCAGCTTTGGGAAAGACCCAAAAACTTGGCATCACCCCTCGCACTTTATCGCTCTTGTCTAGTGATCGGGTGTAGTGGGGACACGATTTCCTGCTGTCGATTTGAGACCTGCGTTGCCGCGTAGATAATTATCAGTCTTTGTCATATATAATGAACAAATAATTTGTAATAAAAAAAAATTTCGAAAAGCACTGCCGTGAAGGCAGGAGCTTTTGAGCGCTCGTACAGGCACCTTGTAGGTAGATTCGCATTCTCCAGTTTTACAAACCAATTGGAAAGATTTTGACAGCTGTCAAAGAAAATTTCAAACCAACGCGAAAATCCAGACTTCACGTCAGTGCTTTGGGTCCATTTTTTCGATAATTCGCTAGAATTTTCTACGGTATCTATGGTCTTGGTAATGCAATCTGGACAAAATTATACACTATTCTTCATATATGTGCGAAATTTCATTTCAATCCAATAAGTATTTTCGAAATTATCAGAAAAAATATAGTTTGAACGGCAATATTTACGGAACCCCTAGTCTAATTTGGCTCATTGATAAAAAGGATCGCGAAATTCGCGATCCGAACCTATCCTGAAAATTTCGAGTCACTAGGCCTTTTTGTTCGAAAGTTATGATTTTCTATGGTTTCTATGATTCTGATCATACGATCTGGAAGAAATGTAGCTCGAATCTATAATTCTCAATTTAAATTCAAAATTTCGTCGAGATCGAATCCATAATTTTGAAATGATCAAGAAAACTGAATTTCAAACGGCCATATTTACGGAACCCCTAGTCTTATTTTGCTCATTGATACACGTTAACGCTACATTAACGATCCACACCTATCCTGAAAATTTCAAGTCTCTAGGCCTTTCCATTACAAAGTTATAATTTTCTATGGTTTCTATGGTTCTGGTCATGCGAACTGGACAAAATTCTGCATGTAGCTTGAGTACGTAATTATCCATCTGAGTGCAAAATTTCACCTCGATCGAATCAGTAGTTTCGGAGTAATCAGAAAAACAAAATTTCGAGCGGCCATATTTACTGAACCCCTTGACGAATTTTGCCCAATAACGAACTCAACCGCGGCATTCGAGATTCGAACCTACCCTGAAAATTTCAAGTTTCTAGGACATTCCGTTCGAGAGTTATCGTGTATACGGCCGGACGGCCGGACGGCCGGACGGACAGACTCGAATTTTTCGACGGATTCGTCATCAGTGAGTCGAACATAGTCGATTGAGACCATTTTCGGCTCAAAATTCGAAAAATACAGACATCGTGACGAAATGATATAGCCCTCGTGTAAGTAGTACGAGCGCTCAAAAATACGAAAAGCACTGCCGTGAAGGCAGGAACTTTTGAGCGCTCGTACATGCACCTTGTAGGTAGATTCGCATTTTCCAGTTTTAGAAATCAAATGAAGGAATTTTCCACAGCTGTCAAAAAAATTCTGAAACTTAAGCGAAACTCCAGACTTCATGTCAGAGCTCCAGCTGATCAATTTTTTTTCGATAATTCGCTAGAATTTTCTACAGTATCTATGGTCTTGGTGATGCGCTCTGGACAAAATTTTGCACGTAGTTTGAATACATTATTCCTCAGCTACGTGCATAATTTCATTCCAATCCGATCAGTACTTTCGAAACTATCAGGAAAATAATATTTTGAACGGCCATATTTACGGAACCTCTAGTCTAATTTTGCTCATTGATGAACGTGACCGCGATATTCGCGATCCAAACCCACCCTGAAAATTTCAAGTTCCTAGGCCTTTCCGTTCAAAAGTTACAATTTTCTATGGTTTCTATGGTTCTGGTCATGCGATCTGGACAAAATATTGCTTTAATACATCATTCTCGATTGAAATACAAAATTTCATCTCGATCGAATCCGTAGTTTCGAAATTATCGAGAAAACAAAATTTCGAACAACCGTTTTTACGGAACCCCTGGTATAATTCTGCTCATTGATAAACGTGAACGCGACATTTCAGATCCACACCTATCCTGAAAATTTCAAGTCCCCAGGCCTTTCCGTTCGAAGGTTATGATTTTCTATGGTTTCTCTGGTTCTGGTCATGTGATCTGGAGGAATGTAGCTTGAATATAAATTTCTCCATTAGTATACAAAATTTCTTCACGATCGAATCTGTAGTTTTGAAATTATCAAGAAAACTAAATTTCAAACGACCATATTTACGGAACCCCTAGAAAAATGTTGCTTATAGATGAACGTGATCACGACATTCGAGATCCACAACTATCCTGAAAATTTCAAGTCCATAGCCGTTTCCGTTCAATAGTTACAATTTTCTATGATTTCTATGGTTCTGGTCATGTCGAATTTCATCTCGATCAAATTTGTAGTTTTCAAGTTATCAGGGAAACAAAACTTTGAACGGCCATATTCACGGAACCCCTGGTGGAATTTGGCCCATTAGCTTAACCGAGGCATTCGGGAACTGAACCCACAATAAAAATTTCAAGTCTCTAGGTTGTTCCGTTCGAGAGTTATCGTGCTTACGGACGGACGGACAGACTCGAATTTTCCGACGGACCCGTCATCAGTGAGTCCAACATAGTCGATTGAGACCATTTTAGCTCAAAATTAGAAAAATACGAGCACTCAAAAACATTGCATTGAATATAAATTGAGATATAAACTAACCCATCTTCTAAGTTGGATCAAACTGCACACAGTGTGCGAAATTTGTTTGAAATCGGTTCAGTATTTCAGGAGTTCATCACGGACAAACAACGTGACACGTAATTTTATATATATAAAGATTATATTCAATATAGAATATCTTTACATTATTCTAACGAATAAGAGAGACATTCGTTGAAAACTACTAATGAGAGATTCCATAATGATAATAAATATAGCATGTATATCATATTAGCGAATTTGATTATAAAATTAATGTCTACAAATGCCTTTTCTGTCGCTTTTCAATCCTTTGGGTAGTATCTTTTGAGCTTAGTCTATTCGGTGGCGCCTTCTGTTGAGCGGTACGGTGAATGTTGGGACGTCGGTGCAGATCACTACAGATCTAATCTTCCTTCCTTCTTCTGGTCTGATCGGGGGGAATAATCTGAATTTCTGTAAGAAATACAAAACATTCCTGTTGATTTTAATGTGTCCATACTGTTAGTCGTACAAATATTGTTGGGTTATACAAAATTATTATATTTTACTAGATATTCCGGTAGCAAATATTCGTTTTGAAATAAAAGTACCTGATCATTGCTATATTTACCGTTTTTCCTGTTCATAGGACTCAAGTCACTTGAACCGGAATCGGCATGTTAGATTTCAAGTACAGATTGTTCTCAGAACGGTCTTTTTTTGTTGTGATAACAATAGTTGCGTTTGAACAACGGAAATTCTTTCAACCGGAAATTTCCGGGATTCGTTTTTTTCAGTGTATCTACCAATCAGAGAAGGGTATAATATGAGGATGCCAGACGGAAACAGTACAAAGGGCTTCTTGTTGATTTTTTCAATCACTTCGTTTGTCAGTCTCGTGATCTCTAGGACGACCGAGTGAAATGGTGTTTTCGAAATACTTATGCAGTTACTTTTCGACTGATTGCAATCCATCATTCCCACACAATGAGATCTTCATTATCCTCAACAATTTTTATAATCAGCCTGAACAAACCACTCAGATAGCAGTATGCATGCCTTCAGGCGGAGATATAGACACTCTGAATTCGCATCCTGCAGTATATGCCAATGGAAACCAAGTCACGTCTCAGATAGGGGCATTCCAACGAATCCATCATTTCGAGGAAAGCCAAATCACGACGTGTACACGCCGAGTTTGAATTTCCGCAACAAGTTGACGTCTATCGGACCATTAGACACTTCTAAGAGTGCGTGGAGTCCATAAGGCACATATTATTAGAAGAAGAACCTTCTGATTATAAGCTCGTAAAGCAAATACTCTCTATGTAAACATCACGAATTCCTTGCTTGGTGCAGGAACGTCCTGGAGCAATAGTTTTCGAATTAAGTGAAATTATTCTACGATATTTGCGTTAGTATCAATACAATATTATTAGAATTCCCTCAGGTTTATATCCTGATAACCACCCTTATTACAGTCCACTTACTTCTCAAACGAACCAAAACTTTCAATTTTCTCGGTAGTTCCAATACATGAATCAACAAATAATGTAGGATTTGATTCTTCACGCAGGGGTGGCCCAACCAACCGTTCGTCGATAGAAAGGGAGCAGGTCCGTAAAAATGCGGAATATTCACAGAGATTCGGAAGGCCCTTTCTTCGCGCCGTAAATCAAAATGGGCCTGAGAGGCAGAGCAGCAGTATCCTCAGGTTAGGGACTATGTTCACTCGACGCCGTACACACTCCGGGAATTTATGAGGCGCAAATATTGACAGTAATTCCTATCGGTTAGCTCAATCGAGGAGATTTATCGATACATAATTCTTCTCCTCGTCGTCGGAGGTAACAGTATTATTTGTCGACTTCTGTTCGCTGTGATCGATTGGAATACGATTGTTTCTTGTGTGCGATTTGGTGATTCTTTCTATTCCATTGGATTCTATGTTCTTATTTCTTTTTATTGAAATCAGTTTTCTGTGTAAAATTATTATTCACAAAAACCACGCTGTAGAGGGTATTATTAACGGTTAATTAGCACGAGCTGAATGTATTTTGCCTCGGTTGAACACGCTTCGAGGGTATTCGAAGTTGAGCGGTATT
This sequence comes from Aphidecta obliterata, assembly GCA_963966015.1. Lineage (NCBI taxonomy): Eukaryota > Metazoa > Arthropoda > Insecta > Coleoptera > Coccinellidae > Aphidecta > Aphidecta obliterata. The sequence continues at coordinate 12,070,976 of OZ014435.1, read as the reverse complement.
TTAGCGCGAGGGATTCTAGTTTCATAGGATTAAACCATAAAACTTGCTCATTATTTGGGACGGTTGTGTGATCTTTTCATCCGTATGTTTGTTTTCACAAAACACTTATCGGGTTCTGATAAAATAAATTTCTCATAGATTATCTGAAAATCAAAGAAAAAACTATTCAAAGCTTCAGCAACTGTTCATCACACTCAAAAAAATTACGAAAAGCACTGCCGTGAAGGCAGGAGCTTTTGAGCGCTCGTACATGCACCTTGTAGGTAGATTCGCATTTTCCAGTTTTAGAAATCAATTGAAGGAATTTTCGACAGCTGTCGAAAATATTCTGAAACTTAGGCGAAACTCCAGACTTCAATGTCAGTGCTTCAGCTGACCAATTTTTTTTCGATAATTCGCTAGAATTTTCTACGGTATCTATGGTCTTGGTGATGCGATCTGGACAGAATTTCGCACGTAATTTGAATACATTATTCCTCAGCTAGGTACATAATTTCATCCCAATCCGATCAGTAGTTTCGAAACTATCAGGAAAATAATATTTTGAACAGCCATATTTACGGAACCCCTAGTCTTATTTTGCTCATTGATGAAGGTGACCGTGAAATTTGCGATCCAAACCCACCCTGAAAATTTCAAGTTCCTAGGCTTTTCCGTTCAAAAGTTACAATTTTCTATGGTTTCTATGGTTCTGGTCATGCGATCTGGACAAAATATTGCTTTAATATATCATTCTCGATTGAAATACAAAATTTCATCTCGATCGAATCCGTAGTTTCGAAATTAAAATTTCAAACGACCGTATTTAAGGAACCCCTAGTATAATTCTGCTCATTGATGAACGTGAACGCGACATTTCAGATCCACACCTATCCAGAAAATTTCAAGTCCCTAGGCCTTTCCGTGCGAAAGTTATGATTTTCTATGGTTTCTATGATTCTGGTCATGTGATCTGGAGAAATGTAGCTTGAATATATCATTGTCCATTAGTTTACAAAATTTCGTCACGATTGAATCTGTTGTTTTGACATTATCGAGAAAACTAAATTTCAAACGACCATATTTACGGAACCCCTAGTATAATTTTTCTCATAGATGAACGTGATCACAACATTCAAGATCCACACCTTTCCTGAAAATTTCAAGTTCCTAGGCCTTTCCGTTTTAAAATTACAATTTTCTATGGTTCCTATGGTTCTGGTCATGTGATCTGGACAAAATTTCACATGTAGCTTGAACACCTCATTCTCCATTTGTGTGCCAAATTTCATTTTGATCGAATCTGTAGTTTTCAAGTAATCAGGGGAACAAAACTTTGAACGGCCATATTTACGGAACCCCTTGTGGAATTTGGCCCATTAACGAACTTAGCCGAGGCATTCTGGAACTGAACCCACACTAAAAATTTCAAGTCTTTAGGTTGTCTCGGTTCGAGAGTTATCGTGCTTACGGACCGCCGGCCGGCCGGACGGACGGACGGACAGACTCGAATTTTCCGACGGATTCGTCATCAGTGAGTCGTACATAGTCGAGTGAGACCAGTTTCGGCTCAAAATTTGAAAAATACAGACATCGTGACGAAATGATATAGCCCTCGTGTAAGTAGTACGAGCGCTCAAAAATTAATTCTGGGAATTTCCGGTTAAATGAATTCCTTTTGTTAAAACGCAACTATTGTTATCACAACAACAAAAAGACCGTTCTGAGAACAATATGCACTTGCAATCTACCATGCCGACTTGAGGAAAAACAGTAAGTATAGCAGTGATCGGGTACTTTCATTTTATAAGGAATATTTCCTGTGTATATACAATAATATTTTGTTATATTTACAAGCCACCGTAAATGTTACAGCAATATCTAGTAAAATATAATTAACTTATGTTTATTGAACAGAAAATTCCTGTAAATAGTCACGCATATTCCGGTTTTCGTCAGAGTATTATTTTCCTGTTGAAATGACAAACTGCAGTTCGGTTGCATTAACTAATGTAAAACTTGTTGAGCGCTCGTACTACTTACACGAGGGCTATATCATTTCGTCACGATGTCTGTATTTTTCGAATTTTGAGCCGAAAATGGTCTCAATCGACTATGTTCGACTCACTGATGACGAATCCGTCGGAAAATTCGAGTCTGTCCGTCCGTCCGTCCGGCCGTCAGCACGATAACTCTCGAACGGATCAACCTAGAGACTTGAAATTTTCAGTGTAGGTTCAGATCCCAAATGCCTCGGTTAAGTTCGTTAATGCGCCAAATTTCACCAGGGGTTCCGTAAATATGGCCGTTCAAAGTTTTGTTTCCCTGATTACTTGAAAACTACAGATTTGATCGAGATGAAATTTTGCACTCAAATGGAAAATGAGGTGTTCAAGCTACATGTAAAATTTTGTCCAGATCGCATGACCAGAACCATAGAAACCATAGAAAATTGTAACTTTTGAACGGAAACGCCTAGGGACTTGAAATTTTCAGGATAGGTGTGGATCTCGAATGTCGTGATCACGTTCATCTATGAGTAACATTATACAAGGGGTTCCGTAAATACGGTCGTTTGAAATTTTGTTTTCTCGATAAATTCGAAACTGCGGATTCGATCGAGATGAAATTTTGTATTTTAATCGAGAATGATATATTGAAGCAATATTTTGTCCAGATCGCATGACCAGAACCATAGAAACCATAGAAAATTCTAACTTTTGAACGGAAAGGCCTAGGAACTTGAAATTTTCAGGGTGGGTTTGGATCGCAAATTTCACGGTCACGTTCATCGATGAGCAAAATTAGACTAGGGGTTCCGTAAATATGGCCGTTCAAAATATTTTTTTCCTGATAGTTTCGAAACTACCAATCGGATTAGAATGAAATTATGCACCTAGCTCAGGTATAATGTATTCAAACTACGTGCAAAATTTTGTCCAGATCGCATCACCAAGACCATAGATACCGTGGAAAATTCTAGCGAATTATCGGAAAAAAATTGATCAGCTGAAGCACTGACATGAAGTCTGGAGTTTCGCCTAAGTTTCAGAATTTTTTTGACAGCAGTCAAAAATTCCTTCAATTGATTTCTAAAACTGGAAAATGCGAATCTACCTATAAGGTGCATGTCCGAGCGCTCAAAAGCTCCTGCCTTCACGGCAGTGCTTTTCGTAATTTTTTATTATGTAAAATCAACAAATATTCCTGCTGTCATTTATATAGGGGGAATTTCCTGTAGGAGTAACCGAATCTGTTGTATATCCTGGAAAATTTCTTTGAGTGCAATTCCCAAAAATAGCCTCATGTGGAAAAAGAACAAGAACGGTTTTATCGTTGCAAGAAACTACGAAATATTCAATTACTGAAGAGGGTGTTCAAGATTAAGTGTGTAGTATGCATATAGGTGGGGGAATAGGAGTCGGTAGACGCGTGTAGCCACTCTCGTACGTTTGTATCCACGTTACAAATGATGCATTTTGTCGCGTCGCTTTGCCAGAGTCGTAGATTTATCCGAAGAGGAGATAAGTTCATTGTTGGCGACACACTCGCGTACACTTCATTTCCCTGTGCCTTTTCCTGTACGATTAGCCGTGGAAACATCTTTATCGCACTGTCGGCTTATCCGTTCCCTCCGCTGAAATTGAGCTGCGGGCTTTGAGTTTTCCACTCCAGATATCCAGGGAGATACATACCTGAGGAGTCGTCGTTGAAAAAAGTTTCAGGTGGAATGTCCCAATCGGAAGTTTAAAATTGACATAATTTATTGGAGGAATGATCGAAATATATTAAAATGAACTGAATCCATTGATATTTCCGAACGCATGATGAAATCACAGAGGAATATCAGATTACGTCACTGCGCCTCCAGCTACGTGATCTACGTCAATAAATAAGTGATCTGTTTCTAGATGAAAACTTTGAATGATGAAGAACAGAAATGATGAAGTGGAGCGAAAATATTGTTCTGTCGTTTTTGAGCGCTCGTACTACTTACACGAGGGCTATATTATTTTGTCACGATGTCTGTATTTTTCGAATTTTGAGCCGAAAATGGTCTCAATCTACAAGGTTCGACTCACTGATGACAAATTCGTCGAAAAATTCGACTCTGTCCGTCCGTATGCACGATAACTCTCGAGCGGAATGTCCTAGAAACTTGAAATTTTCAGGGTAGGTTTGAATCTCGAATGCCGCGTGTTGTTATCGGGCAATATTCGCCGAGGGGTTCCGTGAATATGGCCGTTCGAAATTTTGTTCTCCTGATTATTTCGAAACTACAGGTTAGATCGAGATGAAATTTTGTACTCAGATGGAGAATAACGTGTTCAAGCTACATGCGAAATTTTGTCCACCTCGCATGACATGAACCATAGAAACCATAGATAATTAGTACTTTCGAACGGAAAGGCCTAGAGACTTGAAATTTTCAGGATAGGTGTAGATCTCGAATGTTGCGGTCACGTTCATCAATGAGCAAAATTAGACTATGGGTTCTGTAAATATGGTTGTTTGAAATTCAGTTTTCTCGATCATTTCAAAACTATGTATTTGATCGTGACGAAAATTTGTATTCAAGATGAGAATGATATATTTGAGCTACATTCTGTCCAGATCGCATGATCAGAACCATGGAAATCATAGAAAATCATAACTTTCGAACAGAAAGGCCTAGGGACTTGGAATTTCTAGAGTAGGATTATAATCTCGAATACTCCGGTTGAGTTCGTAATTGGGCAAAATTCGACCAGGGGTTCCGTAAATATGACCGTTCGAAATTTTGTTTTCCTGATAACTTCGAAACTACTGATTCGATAAAAATGAAATTTTGCATTCGGATGGGGAATGAAATTTTCAAGTAACACGCAAAATTTTGTCCAGATCGCATGACCAGAATCATAGAAAATTATAACTTTCGAATGGAAATGCCGAAGGATCTGAAATTTTCAGAGTAGGTTCGTTATCGGGCAAAATTCGACCAGGGGTTCCAGAAATATGGTCGTTTGAAATTTTGTTTTTTTGAATAATTTCAAAATTACGGATTCAATCGTGACGAAATATTGTATTTTAATGGAGAATGATACATTCAAGCTACATGTGAAAAAAAATTTCAGATCGCATAACCAGAACCATTTTAAATTTCAACGAATTTTAGAATGAAAAATTCCCAATATTTCTGTTACAACAGAAACGATCGGGATGAAATTCAGTTTGTATACGCAAAATAATGAGTTGAAAATTTAGAGAGGATCTAACCGATCTTATGTAACCGATAACAATGACAATATATGTCTTTCATAACAAGTAAATCAAATATTTTTGAGCGCTCGTACTACTTACACGAGGCTATATCATTTCGTCACGATGTCTGTATTTTTCGAATTTTGAGCCGAAAATGGTCTCAATCGACTATGTTCGACTCATTGATGACGAATCCGTCGAAAAATGGAGAATGAGGTGTTCAAGCTACATTCGAAATTTTGTCCAGATCGCATGACCAGAACCATAGAAACCATAGAAAATTTTAACTTCTGAATGGAAAGGCCTAGGAACTTGAAATTTTCAGGGTGGATTTCGTCAATGATCAAAATTAGACTAAGGGTTCCGTAAATATGGCCGTTGAAAATATTTTTTTCCTGATAGTTTCGAAACTACCGATCGGATTGGAATGAAATTATGCACCTAGCTGAGGAATAATGTTTTCAAACTACGTGCAAAATTTTGTCCAGATCGCATCACCAAGACCATAGATACCGTAGAAAATTCTAGCGAATCCTCGAAAAAAAATTGATCAGCTGAAGCACTGACATGAAGTCTGGAGTTTCGCCTAAGTTTCAGAATTTTTTTGATAGCTGTCGAAAATTCCTTCAATTGATTTCTAAAACTGGAAAATGCGGATCCACCTACAAGGTGCATGTACGAGCGCTCAAAAGCTCCTGACTTCACGGCAGTGCTTTTCGTAATATTTTTTTATTTCATTTTTTGGCTATCGCCTGGTGTATTCGAGTTGCTGGGATATTACCATAGAAAGCCCCAAAGGGTTCATGCAAATTGGCTACCGCAGACGCAATTACAACGTATGAGATTGACAGGCGCTTTTTTGTTTCCCCTGTAACGCCAAGACAATCCCCGACCGCTCACCCAATCATCAAAGTCGCATCTGACAGCAATTTGGCGGGGCCAGGCTCCGGGCCATGATTTTAGAGTCGTGAGGATCCGACATCAGGTTAGGGCCCGGATCGAAACCGCTCATTTACTGCCAACTAACTACCAATAATAATTTTTCTCCATCTTACTATAAATAGCCGATTTGATATGATCGGCCAATGGAACGTTCCGAACCCGAACACGCACTATTATTATGGCCTATTATGTGTTATTGCGGCTAATACGCGTGCAGCGACCGCGCCGTTGTGTGTGACCCGGCCGCCGCTATCTGCCCGATTCGATCTTCGACGTGGCCCTGGTTCGGTGAAACATGGAAGTCCAATTTTTTCGACATGCGATGAAAAAATGGCCGAACCGGCTACAAAACTTATTTATTTTGGCTTTTTATCATGGCCGAGAATCGCGATAAAAATCCGAACGTCAAAATCTGTTTCTCCACTACCGGGTAGAATAACATTTCATCATCAGACAGTCGACAATTACTTCAGTATTGAAGTACCTTAACAACATATAGAATCAATTGCTATATAAAATCCATATTGAATCGGGTATAAAAATATATAACACTAAAAAAATTTCTATTGGGTTATTTATTGATGATAGTTAGGAATTTAGTCGGGGAAGCAGAGGAAACAATAGTACCTACAGGTACAGGATGTTTTAAGGGCTATACACGCAGTTTCTGTTTCGTTTTTGGATTGGTGGTTAATTTTAAATCAATTCAACATTTCTATGAATGATTTTCATTTGTGATAATTTTTTCTGATCTCATCTTTTTCTTTCCTCCAGAGTTTCATTTTCGGGTACATTGGTGAAGTCTCTCGTTAATGAAAACGTATAGGAAGAAGAATCTTCGTTTTCGATGAGAAATATTATATTTATATTCATTATGAATATACAGGTTGTTTCATGAGTGATGGGACAAAGCCTAGTGGTGAATGCAGGTCATCCAGGCCTTTCAGAAAAGTTGCTTGTTCTGTCTCCTAAGGCTATAAGTTTAGGAGATACATGGTGATTTATGGATTTCGGCCTGAATTGACGAAAGGCATAACTTTGGAATCTGAGGTACAATTTCAATCAAATTTCATGGCTTTGTTCACTTCAATATGACCTTTCGAATGGTTCACGAAATATCAATATTTTCATGGCAATACTCAGAATATCGTTATCTTTCAAGCCTCGAAAGCTTTGATTTTTACATCACTTGTCGTTTTTGCCATAAAAAAATACATACTTCAATCTATGAAATTCAATTTTTACTTTGAATGGCACACTTGTTTCAAGCGAGTAGCGATCTTGGAATTCATATTTTATGTAACTTTTTGAAATGCGGTCCTGATTTAAGTCCTTTCGTGATAATATTTCTTATTTTTTGCTGAATTTTTAAACTTCAAAGCTTAAGAACGTTAAAACTCATAAAGTAAACGATCTTGGAAAATGTAATCCCTAAGTGTTTTCGTTTCACAACACAAATAACTAGATATTAATATTTTTTATTTTTGAGCGCTCGTACTACTTACACGAGGGCTATATCATTTCGTCACGATGTCTGTATTTTTCGAATTTTGAGCCGAAAATGGTCTCAATCGACTATGTTCGACTTACTGATGACGAATGCTTCGAAATTCGAGTCTGTCCGTCCGTCCGGCCGTAAGCACGATAACTCACGAACGGAACAACCTAGAGACTTGAAATTTTCAGTGTGGGTTCAGTTCCCGAATGCCTCGGTTGAGTTCGTTCATGGGCCAAATTTCACAAGGGGTTCCGTAAATATGGCCGTTCAAAGTTTTGTTCTCCTGATTACTTGAAAACCGCAGATTTGATCGAGATGAAACTTTGCACTCGAATGGAGAATGAGGTGTTCAAGCTACATGTGGAATTTTGTCCAGATCGCATGACCAGAACCATAGAAACCATAGAAAATTGTAACTTTCGAACGGAAACGCCTAGGGACTTGAAATTTTCAGGAAAGGTGTGGATCTTGAATGTCGTCATCACGTTTATCTATGAGCAAAATTTCACTAAGGGTTCCGTAAATACGGTCGTTTGAAATTTTGTTTTCTCGATAATTTCGAAACTACGGATTCGATCGAGATACAATTTTGTATTTTAATCGAGAATGATATATTGAAGCAACATTTTGTCCGGATCATATGACGAGAACCATAGAAACCATAGAAAATTATAACTTCCGGAAGGAAAGGCCTAGAAACTTGAAATTTTCAGGGTAGGTTTGTATCGCGAATTTCGCGGCCACGTTCATCAATGAGCTGAATTAGACTAGGGGTTCCGTAAATATGGCCGTTCAAAATATTTTGTTCCTGATAATTTCGAAACTACTGATTGGATTGGAATGAAATTCTACACCTAGCTGAAGAATAATGTGTTCGAACTACGTGCGAAATTTTGTCCAGATCACATCACCAAAACCATAGATTATCGAAAAAAAATTGGTCAGCTGAAGCACTGACATGAAGTCTGGAGTTTCACCTAAGTTTGAGAATTTGTTTGACAGCTGTCGAAAATTCCTTCAATTGATTTCTAAAACTGGAAAATGCGAATCTACCTACAAGTGGATGTACGAGCGCTCAAAAGCTCCTGACTTCACGGCAGTGCTTTTCGTAATTTTTTTCATTAAACTTGGAAACTAATTATTTCATTTCACAATACAAAATTGAAAGAGTAGTATCTCTACGAGACGGAGTCCTTCCATATCGACACATTTCCTAGCTCTAAAAATGAGATTAATTATTGCCCTTCTCATCATATCGGGATTTCGTTTTACTTCTGTGCAAGCTTCTTCTATCCTCTGCCTCAAATGGTCTCCTAAAGTTAATTCAACGGCATATACATTTTCTTTCAGATAACCCCACAGAAAATAAACAATAGGAGTTAGATCTGGGAACCTTGGGGAACATGTTACAGGGCCGCTATCCCCTATCCATCTATTCGGATAGTTGTCATTCAGATGTTAAGTAACTTTTCTCAATCTCACAATTGGTTCAAAAAGTTCGAATTTTGAATGAAAATCGGAGTAACTTTCAATTTGACAGCTATGTTTGGAGGCAAAGAATATCGTTCCTTGAATTCAAGTAACACGAATATTCAATGTGTATAAAGAAAGCGATATCTAGCGAATTTCCTGAGTAAAACAAGTCTATATTTCTTTCTTAAGCAAATGCACTCATTGATTATATATTTCATGAGGGTTTACGCCATTTGTCCCTAAATTGGTAATTGAACAGAAAGTTATAAAATTCAAAATTTCAGCGAAGAACAAAAATTATTATCACGAGAGGGATAAAATCAGGACCGGATTTCAAAAAAATTACATAAAATATTAATTCGTTCGATCGCTACTCGCTCATAACAAGTGTGCCATTCAAAGTGAAAATTCAGTTTTTCAGATCGAATAATGTATTTTTTCATGGCAATAACGACATTTATCTAAGTGATGTAAGAAATATTGATTTTGAAGCTTGAAAGATGAACCACGATATTCTGAGTACTGCCCTGAAAATATTGATATTTCGTGAGCCATTCGAAAGTACTTTATGAAATGAACAAACCCATGAAATTTTTTAAAAATCGGTCCTCAGATTCCAAAGTTTGGCAATCGTAAATTCATGCCGAAATCAATAAATCACCATGTATCTCCTAAACTAATAACCTTAGGATACAAAACAAGCAACTTTTCTGAAAGGCCTGGATGACCTGCATTCACCACTAGGCTATGGCCAACAACTCATGAAACACCCTGTATATGTCAGTTCATTCGGTAAAAAATTTGAAAAATAATACAGGAAGACAGAGTTTTTGCTGAGGTTTTCATCTTTCCTTTTGTATCCTACAAAAAAATGTATGGCGGCCTGTTTATGTCCTCTGCTAATACCGTTTTTTTTCCACACATGCTATATTGTTTAATTTTTGAAAAAATTTTTATGCTGAGTGTTTTTCAAGGTGAGGCTTTTTGTTGACAGTTGCTAGAACTCGTCAAACGAGATCATTTCGCCGGAAGTTATCATATAAAATATTTGATTTGAAAAAATTGCAAAAAATCTTGGTCATCAATATCTTGATACGACTCTATATCGTGTTATCTCACTATGCCATGTGCATTTCCTCATAATGTGAATAAAGTGCTCGACTTCCTTCGCGATCTTTTCTAGGCACTACAAATTATCCCAAATTTGTGTATTCTCTTTTTACTTTTATAAGGAGATTTTTCCTGAACGGTATAATTCTTAGAGTTAAAACTAAGGAAAGGAAAGAATTGAAAATTAAATTAATTAAAAATTAAAAGAAAAAATTAGGAAGTTCACAAACCCACCGATAAAATCGATCCAAATTGTTTACAGAAATAGTTCGATATGGTAAGAATTTTTTCGATGTGCACAAAGTCTTGCCCGGTGTAATAGGAATGTTACATGCAGCAACTATCACATCAGTTTGGTCACGAAGTAATGTCACAAACATTTTCAATGCTCAGTTCTTCCGCATTATCCACCTCACCGTCACTAAAACTAAACACTGATATTTTCAAACGACCCGAAAGAGCGTAGCTGCAGGCATTTGATATTTAAATTTAAAACGATTTTTCTGGAAATCACATAGATACAAACAAATACTAATAATATAAAGGGTAATCCACTTAGATTTATAACTTTTCCACATTTAATTCGGAAAATCTCTTTCGTGTCAATTCTGAAATTTTATCAGATTTAAGATCTTCTTTGGAGTTATTCCGTGTGTCCACTTGAACTGATTTGAGTTTTCAGAAGCAATGTCCCTAGAAATAAACCTGTAATTGTTAGCCATACAGCATGTAGAATTTGAATTTTGGATTTCTTGAGTTTCAATGAAAAATCTCTCATTTTCGGAAATTTCTCAATATTCTCCCCCTAACAAAAATATAAAACCTTTCCTACGGAAAAATATTGTTGGGTTAACTCGCACCCATCTTTATCTTCCACCCAAAAGTATTATACATCGACAGCAACCGTAATCTGAATTATTCCAGAACTTTCCACCGGAAGAACCCGGGAATATAAAGTCGAGTCCACGGAAGTTTAAATATTCGAATTGCAAATTCTAATAAGGGGGTGTCGCTCTTCCTATGCAGCCTAGGGGATGAGATCTCCCAATCTGAAGGGGCGATTTGAGCGGATGCATTCGAGAAGAAGATCCCCCACAGGAGGAAATGGATGAACTCGCGGTGAGATGAGAAGACAACGGAAATGAAGTGTGTTCGGGCCAATCTGCTCGCATATTTCTTCGGTTCGAATCTCGAATTGTTTATGTTTTATTCGGGAGATAATCATGAACATTCTACTCTGCTATTTCCAATGAAAAAAAAAGTCTTTGAAAATCGTTAAAGATTGGGCCCCATAATACAGAGGAATAACTAGGTATTACCCCATATAAATTCAATTTCAGATCTCAGGTAGGTACGTAGTTGTGACTATTCCTACTACCTACCATAAAAAACAGTTCCGATTTCCTCGAGCATCCTGTATATTCCCTAGTAGCGGCAATAGCTCAGCATCAAACTCGCGTTAGCTGCAGCATCTCCTCCTCGCAACCACACAATGACATCTGCGGTATGTTCGCAGGCCGTTTCAAGAGCGTGGTATCTCCCCACGATGTGCTCTTCCACTAGATATATGGAACACAATAAAACGTTCCACCTGAAGACATTATGCAAAATCAATTCCTCTCTTTTTCCAACAAAAGGGGCACCACCCCCACCCGTTCTTTGGTCGCACAGGATATCTGCGGGAGTCGGAGCTTGCGAGGATTAAGACAATCCACGCTCCATTCTTGAGGAATTCTCAGGGGATCTGCGTACTCCTTTCTTCGAAACCGACTATCGATTATGGATTCGGGAATTTTGGGAATTGGTGGTGAGGATTTGGAAGGATTGGATCAATCGATGTTGGTCTTTGGGGCGGAGGGAAATTGTGAATCAATATTTCGAATTTTTTCTAATATGAAGCATTCTACACGAGATGAAAAAAAAATTAACATCATTCAGATCTCCAGAACAATATCAGCTGAAGCATTTTTGATTGATTTTTTTCTTGGAGATATCTGGTAGTTTTATGTACATCCCATACCTTTTTTTTCTCATGGCAATTTCTTCCCCGAAAAGAAAAAATCGAGAAAAGCACTGAGCTTTTTAGCGCTCGTTCATCCACCTTGTAATAGGTAGATTCGCATTTCTAGTTTTGTAACCAATTGAACAAATTTTGACAGCTATCAGAAAAATGACATCAGCTCTTTGTCAATTATGCCGAAGCAGCTGTTACAGAAATATAAGGATTGTTTATTCAGTAAGTCGTTGGAATTTGAAATGGTTCCCCGGTTATGCTATCTGGAAGAAATGTAGCTTGAATATATCATTCTCCAATAAAATACCAAATTTCGCCTCGATCAAATCCGTAGTTTTGAAATTATCAAGAAAACTAAATTTCAAACGACCATATTTACGGAACTCCTGGTCGAATTTCGCCAATAACGAACTCAACCGCAGCATTCGAGCTTCGAACCTACCCTAAAAATTTCAAGATTCTAGGTTGTTCCGTTCGAGAGTTATCGTGTATATGGCCGGCCGGCCGGACAGACAGACTCGAATTTTTTGACGGATTCGTCATCAGTAAGTCGGACCTTGTCGATTGAGACCATTTTCGTCTTTAAAAACGAGAAATACAGACATCGTGACGAAATGATATATCCACGAAGAAGAAAGTGGACAAATTTCGGGGAAACATTATTACTCTTATTATTATCGAAAATTAAAGTATCCTAGAAAAGAACAGAATTGAAACATGAAATTAGTTTGAGTTAGAAACTACTCAAATAAATTCAATAAACTAATGTTATGTAATAATTTTAATAATTATGAAATGAAGTAGCTCTCGAGGTTTTGTCTATTATTGGAGACAGATATGTTGCATAAATCATTTCTGACAGGGTGGTTTAGAAATATTATTTATGGTTTGTTGTTCCTTGTTCCCAATTTTTCGTCAGGGTTATAGTTATGGCCGTTATGGGTGAAGTATCGAGGTATAAATCTTCTAAGGTACGGGTGTTATCATCAAAAATAAAGATGGTGAAAAGTAAAACAGAAGCCAATAATCTAGTAAAAAAATACAGGCTTCATTCCAGTATTTTTTCAGGACGATCTATTATTTAATTTTGTTTCAATGTGTAATCAAGATTCGGTTCGTGTAATATGGATTGTGTGACAAAGGACAACCCCAAATTAACGGGAATTATCCGATTGCAGATGGTTTTTGTAACAACCTTTATCGAAATAAGCTGTTGATCATAAATCGGCTCCAAAATTTAGGAGGAAACAAAATATCTAAGGAGAAAAAAATTCATTCCCATGTGAATTGAAAGTACCTAATATTATGTACTCTCACAATGGAAAATGATGAAACGTCTTTGAAGCATCATTCTATTGTTTCTTCCGTTCGAGTCGACATCATTTTCTGTTGACAATGGATCAAATATTTCACAACTATTATCGTTGAAGGAGTTTTCTACACTTCTTACGAAGGTACTGAACAATTTTTCAAAGGAAAGATACCATATTACATTTAAAAAGCGCTGACGTGAAGTCAGGAGCTTCTGCCCGCTTGTTTCAATAGATGTAATTATAAAGTTAGGTATACTGAATTTGCAAGATTAACTAAGTTTTCTTTTCACATGGAAGAGCTAGGAAGCTGAATATTTAGACACAATATTTGAGCAGGATGTGGCGAATTTTTTCTGAAACACCGATAAAAAAAATTACGAAAAGCACTGCCGTGAAGGCAGGAGCTTTTGAGTGCCTGAACATCCACCTTGTAGGTAGATTCGCATTTTCCAGTTTTAGATATCAATTGAAGGAATTTTTGACAGCTGTCAAAAAAATTCTGAAACTTAGGCGAAACTCCAGACTTCATGTCTTCAGCTGACCAATTTTTTTTCGATAATTCGCTAGAATTTTCTACGGTATCTATGGTGTTGGTAATGCGATCTGGACAAAATTTTGCACGTAGTTTGAATACATTATTCCTCAGCTAGGTGCAAAATTTCATTTCAATCCGATCAGTAGTTTCGAAACTATCAGGAAAAAAATATTTTGAACGGCCATATTTACGGAACCCCTAGTCTAATTTTGCTCATTGATGAACGTGACCGCGATATTCGCGATCCAAACCCACCCTGAAAATTTCAAGTTCCTAGGCCTATTCGTTCAAAAGTTACAATTTTCTATGGTCTCTATGGTTCTGGTCATGCGATCTGAACAAAATATTGCTTCCATATATCATTCTCGATTAAAATACAAAATTTCACCTCGATCGAATCCGTAGTTTCGAAATTATCGAGAAAACAAACTTTCAAACGACCGTATTTACGGAACCCCTAGTATAATTCTGCTCATTGATGAACGTGAACGCGACATTTCAGATCCTCACCTATCCTGAAAATTTCAAGTCCCTAGGCCTTTCCGTTCAGAAGTTATGATTTTCTATGGTTTCTATGGTTCTGGTCATGTGATCTGGAGAAATGTAGCTTGAATATATCATTCTCCATTAGTATACAAAATTTCGTCACGATCGAATCTGTAGTTTTGAAATTATCAAGAAAACTAAATTTCAAACGACCATATTTACGAAACCCCTAGTATAATTTTGCTCATAGATGAACGTCATCACGAAATTCCAGAATCTCACCTATCCTGAAAATTTCAAGTCCCTAGGCGTTTCCGTTCAAAAGTTACAATTTTCTATGGTTTCTATCGTTCTGGTCAAGCGATCTGGACAAAATTTCACATGTAGCTTGAACACCTCATTCTCCATTTGAGTGCAAAGTTTCATCTCGATCGAATCTGTAGTTTCGAAGTAATCAGGAGAACAAAATTTTGAACGGCCATATTTACGGAACCCCTGGTGGAATTCTGCCCATTAACGAACTTAACCGAGGCATTTGGGATCTGAACCTACACTGAAAATTTCAAGTCTCTTGGTTGATCCGTTCGAGAGTTATCGTGCTTACGGACGGCCAGACGGACGGACAGACTCGAATTTTCCGACGGATTCGTCATCACTGAGTCGAACATAGTCGATTGAGACCATTTTCGGTTTAAAATTCGAAAAATGCAGACATCGTGACGAAATGATATAGCCCTCGTGTAAGTAGTACGAGCGCTCAAAAACCTTTCGATTTTTTTATAGTGAGCAGCTCACATAGTGGGACATCTATTAAAAACCGATGTAAGAGTTGTTGAAATAGGAAGTAGTGGTTCAAATATAAAATATGTTTTCTGATATTTGTTGCAAGTTGCAACCAGTTAATAGAATATAATAGTATATTATTTAACGAGCGGTAATGTAGGTCATAACACACGCAGATGAAGTTTGCAGCACGAGCCGGAGGCGAGTGCTGTAATTCATCAAGTGAGTTATGACCATTACCGCAAGTTGAATACTATACTTTATCTACGATTGTAACAATAAATACTAAGATACAAGTACAGAGAAAGAACTTTATTTAAAAATCTTGATAGGTACATATAACCATGCATTATTTATGTTGATTGTGCTTCTTAGCATGGAGTAGAAAATCTTTAGGGGCGATGCTTCATATTAAGTGCTAAGTTCACTAAAATATGCAAAAAGAACATTCTCTGTAAACAATGACTTGATATTCTTACTGCTACGCCAATCTTGAAAATTGTTGTATACACCTTTATATTTGTTTTGGTATTTTTCGGGCAATAAATTCTGTATGGTAACATTAGCTGTTTGTCTTATTTTTGAAGACGTACATAATAATTCATCTCCACTATCTGAATTAATCTTTTTCAGCGAAATATCCACAAAAATAATTAGGTATCAACTATCAACTCAATTTGATTAAACGTCAAAATTATTCAAGTGACCTCCCCTCAATACTAATAATGGACTGTTCCCTTACGGCCAATCACACAGGGGAGTTATAGGAGTGAGTGAGTGGGAGAACACTCACGGTGTTTGTTTACATATACTATTACTCGATCGAAAGTAGTTGAGTAATGACTATATTATTCAATCGGAGTAGATAAAATATTTTTATCTGCCAAAAATATAAAAGAGTTTGCTATAATATTGGTTTTCTGTTTTATTTACATTGTTTTTGTTGCTCACTCGATATATTTGTAATAAAGCTTATTTCCATACATAATTTTTTGTTGCACCGATTTGATAGAATATAAAATATTTTTATCTGACAAAAATATAAAACATATTGTTATGATATTGGCTTTACGTTTTATTTGCATTGTTTCAGATCACCTGATATATTTGTTTTATTGCTTATTTTCGTCCATGCTTCATACAACACATATCTGTAGTGATGTCCCCTATCTTTTTTATCCCATACTGCAGTCCGAATAAATATTTCAGTAATTAATTTACATTATCCATTTCAATACAAACAAATTATCCACCTATTCTCACTTCTCTATGTATTTATCCTAACTCAACTACGACACTGGCTTGAACACAATACGGCTAGCACCAATCATATATCTCGTTTCGGGCATCATGTCTGCGGAGAGTCTTAAAAATCAAATCGATTCGATTCCCCGGCAACGGCGATGTTCGATGCCTGGGTTAAGGCGATGGTCGATGCCAATATGAACGGTTTAGTTCAGTTACATGTATTTGTGTTGGATGCTTGAGGCGCGAGTCTTGATGCGATGCTTGAGGTGATTCATCACTATGTTCTCCCTTAGCACAAAATTAGAAAATAACAGACATTTCGGAAAAACCACAGCTGATTCAAAATATTTGTGTGAAGTCCTTCGTATGTCCTATTTCATCTTGAAACTTCAATAACTAACGAAAAACCTGTGAATTGGATGTAGTTCTTTTTCACTTCTTTTCATTACTTTCCAGAATAAAAATGAATAACCGTCCTGGACCAATAATAATGGGATTGAACCTGCATTATTTTTTCACTGGTCAACTGACTTCTGTTGATTTCTTCATTTCCTTCATTTTCGGTAGTAACACCTTTACCTAAGAAGATTTATACCTCCATATTTCACCCATAACTACAGCCCTGACGAAATATTTGGAATAATAAACCATAAATAATATTTCTATACCGCTCTGTCAGAAATGATTTACCTACCAGACCTGTTTCCAATAACCGTCAAAACCTCAACAGTCACTTAATTTTATATTTGAAATTATTAGAAAGCATTAGTTCAGCAGTCTAACATAATTTTATTCATTTCAGTACTTTCAAACTCAAACTTAATAAATGTTTTAATTATGTTCTTTGTAAGAATGTTTCAATTTTTTGAAGGAAATACTGATTGCTTGAGCTTTCTCCACTTTCTCCATTGTTTTTTTTCAGTGAATAAATTTCAATGAAAAACATCATTCTTATGATAAGAGTGAACTTTATCACTTCCATGATATGATTTTTTGACCGCTCGTACTACTTACACGAGGGCTATATTATTTCGTCACGATGTCTGTATTTTTCGAATTTTGAGCTGAAAATGGTCTCAAACGACTATGTTCGACTCACTGATCACGAATCCGTCAGAAAATTCGAGTCTGTCCGTCCGCCTGGCCGTTCGTATACACGATAACTCTTGAACGGAATGTCCTAAAAACTTGAAATTTTCAGGGTAGGTTCGAATCTCGAATGCCGAGGTTGAGTTCGTTATTGGGCAAAATCCGCCTAAGGGTTCCGTGAATATGGCCGCTCGAAATTTTGTTTTCCTGATTACTTTGAAACTACAGATTCGATCGAAATGAAATTTTGCGCTCTAATGAAAAATGAGGTGTTCAAGCTACATGCAAAATTTTGTTCAGCTCGCATCACCAGGACCATAGAAACCATAGAAAATTGTAACTTTCGAACGGAAACGCCTAGCGACTTGAAATTTTCAGGATAGGTGTGGATCTCGATTGTCGTGATCACTTTCATCTATGAGCAAAATTATATTAGGGGTTCCGTAAATATGGTCGTTTGAAATTTAGTTCTCTTGATAATTTCCAAACCACAGATTCGATCGTGACGAAATTTTGTATACTTATGGAGAATGATATATTCAAGCTACATTTCTCAAGATCGCATGACCAGAACCATAGAAACCATAGAAAATTATAACTTCCGAAGGAAAAGGCCTAGGAACTTGAAATTTTCAGGGTGGGTTTGGATCGCGAATTTCACGGTCACGTTCATCAATGAGCAAAATTAGACTAGGGATTCCGTAAATATGGCCGTTCAAAAGATTCTGTTAATAATCTGTCTGATAATTTCGAAACTACCGATTTGATTGGAATGATTTTGCACCTAGCTGAGGAATAATGTATTCAAACTACGTGCGAAATTTTGTCCAGATCGCATCATCAAGACCATAGATACCGTAGATAATTTTAGCGAATTATCGAAAAAAAAATTGGTCACCTAAAGCACTGACTTGAAGTCTGGATTATCACCTTAGTTTGAAAATTTGTTCGACAGCTGTCAAAAATTTCTTCAATTGGTTTCCAAAACTGGAAAATGCGAATCTACCTACAAGGTGCATGTACGAGCGCTCAAACGCTCCTGCCTTCACGGCAGTGCTTTTCGTAATTTTTTTAAATGCAATCCAAACCTGGCCGACAGAGATTGCAGAAGACGTCGCGTCACATTCAATTCAAAAATGACCAGCACATTTTTATCTCCATTGTACAGCCGAAACCGCGTTTAGAGTACAGATCCTTTGGTGTCATAAATCAAAAATGATTCGTATAGCGTTGATTAACAGGAATTGTTTGCCAAAGTGAGTTAATTCCGTATGTTTATTTGAATGGGCAAGGGAAGTGCGATTCGTTGTATATGGCTTTATGAAAGCAGCCTTTCGGCCTTGCGTCAGATTTTCGCAGGGCCGTACTACGAGATGATTTGGGGACCCTAGAAATATGCAGAGATGGGCTCCGAAAATCTCTGGTAGTTCTGAAAAACCAATTTCAAAATTCTCCTAAGATCTGGACGACAAACTGACGACATTTTTGCATTTTACATCCCCAAGTACTTCAGATATTGATAATTTATGGAATTGATTATTATTCAGAAGAAATTATGAGAAGATAGTTTCGATATTAATTTTGATCCAAATCTTGACCCTCTATGAAGTAGTGATCGAAGAAAAAGATATGGATGAATTTATTTCAGTTCGATTATGAACGCTCATGAAATTCACACTTTTCTTGGGTATTTTTATCGAAAAGTGTATTGTGGAGGAGTCATTGCGACGCCCGTTTCGTCGGCGAATTTCAGATAAACTCGACGTCGCCTTTGGCGACGTCTTTAGTGGGCGAGTTTCATCACCTTCGATGGTCTTGTTGCCATGAATCAAAAGCTTAGTTATTATAATTAGAAGTGAAAATATGATATTTCCTAATACCATCACAATGAACTCACCCCTGTTGTCGCACCGTCCAGAAATCACGGGACCCCACGACCGGCCCTGATGCCACATGATAAATGCGCATTCCGATAGGTTTAATAAATTCCGCGAAATTTGTCCCGAATGGCGCACGGGACATATTCGGGACATACGCCGGACACAAAGTGGATGCCATCAATCTGGACAGCTCTCGGTAGGCGCCTGGCATCAGCGCGAACGGGGATGGCAAAAGATGGGAAACCGGCTTTATATTAGTTTTCGTATATTGTATATTATACCGTTTCCGAGATTTGATAAATTTGAATAATATGCAGTGTAATACGGGGTCCCTTCACTATTGCATGCATTCATTCATGTTTGAAGTTATATGGGGGAATAACCGGGATTGTTGGAGATTATGGACCGTCGTTGTTCTGTTCTTCACGCGACTTGTAGGATTTATTTGGAGTGGGATTATTCCCTTTGAATTTTGTGTATTGTTGCATCCCACAAAAAAAACTACAGATATTATATTATATACACCAAAATTTTCGAATAAGGAAGTTTTGTGATTAATGAAAGAAGGCTGTTTTTTTCAGAGTTTTTTATTGTGACTAGTTTCTCTCTTAAAATGCTAGAGCATCTTCAGACCAGCCATACTACAAAAATTACAATGTACAAGACTTCACTATAGAATGTTATTGTGAAGTATGGAATATTGTAATTTTTGTAGTGAGGCTGGTTTGAAGATGCTCTAGCATTTTAAGAGGAAATATTGATCATTGAATTTATTCTTCCCTTATTGCATGAAGACGAAAATATTGAAGCGTTTCACTTCTAAACATCCATCGAAGTTACTTCGCAAAAAGTATATTTGCACAATGTCGATAACACCAAGACTACCTGAAACACCAGCCCAGAAATTCTTCGAGGTTAATCGCAGAAAGAAAAGAAATTCACTTGCAGTCGAACCTCCCCTTCTGCCCACAAGCAAAGCCGAAATAATTTATATGGGAAAGGAAATTTGGCATAACCGCAAAGAAACATTGAGAATGTGACATCGACCATTTATCTTATGGTGCCAAAACTAACAAGCTACCGACTACACTATAATTTCTTACGTTTCGTCTGAGGATTGCCCAAAAACCGAAACATCCCCAGCTACCCTTATTTAGTCGCTTATTAGTGCTGTTATACATAAAGTGAGGGATTTTCCCGACTGATTTATTGCGAGCGTCTCCGTCAATTTGCCCCCTGTGGATGCTGTGGGATAGTCCCGATTGTGCCGAAAGCTACGTATCTGAATTGATGAATAAGAAGGTGAAAGTACCCTTATTGCCCACTTGAACATTTGAAATGGTTGAGCAATAAATCGTAAGTCCAAGGAAAAAAATATTGAAATGAAAAAAGTAGTAATTCACTTAGATCGATTTCAGAGGGTTGGATATAATGAAGCAAAAGCGTCCAATGAGTTGGATTTATTTTGTTGGTATTAAAGCGCCGAAAAGTAGAAAATATCAACTTTTGTGGAAAAATATTGCATTCCCATAAACAATTGTACGTGTGTCTTGTACACTCAAAAAAATTTTTCAGTATATACAACAGGAATTCGGTTACTTCTACTGGAAATTCCCCCTATATAAGCAACATAAGGAATATTTGTTGATTTTACGTGGCAATTCCGGTCGTTCAATTCCTGTAGAATAAATAAGTTTTACATTAGTTGATGCAACCAAACTGCAGTTTGTCGTTTCAACAGGAAAATAATACTGTGAAGAAAACAAGAATTTTCTGTGTAGTTACTTCCAGAAATTACTTGGAATTTCTTGTATTTCCTATTTAATTAACCACGTGGTTTTGGGAGTAATTTCTATGTGCGTAATTTTTGAGCGCTCGTACTACTTACACGAGGGCTATATCATTTCGTCACGATGTCTGTATCTTTCGAATTTTGAGCCGAAAATGGTCTCAATCGACTATGTTCGACTCACTGATGACGAATACGTCGGAAAATTTGAGTATTTCCGTCCGTCCGGCCGTAAGCACGTTAACTCTCGAACGGAACAACCTAGAGACTTGAAATTTTCAGTATGGCTTCAGTTCCCGAATGCTTCGGTTGAGTTCGTTAATGGGCCAAATTTCACCAGGGGTTCCGTATATATGGCTGTTCAATTTTTTGTTCCCCTGATTACTTGAAACCTAGGGATTTGATCGTAATGAAATTTTGCACTCAAATGGAGAATGAGTTGTTTAAGCTACATGTGAAATTTTGTCCAGATCGCTTGACCAGAACCATAGAAACCATAGAAAATTGTAACTTTTGAACGGAAACGCCTAGGGACTTGAAATTTTCAGGATCTCGAATGTCGTGATCACGTTCATCTATGAGCAAAATTATACTAGGGGTTCCGTGGAGATGGTCGTTTGAAATTTAGTTTTCTTGATAATTTCAAAACTACAGATTCGATCGTGATGAAATTTTGTATACTAATGGAGAATGATATATTCAAGCTACATTTTTCCAGATCACATGACCAAAACCATAGAAACCATAGAAAATCATAACTTTAGAACGGAAAGGCCTAGGCACTTGAAATTTTCAGGATAGGAGCAGAATTATACTAGGGGTTCCATAAATACGGTCGTTTGAAATTTTGGTTTCTCGATAATTTCGAAACTACGGATTCGATCGAGATGAAATTTCGTATTTTTATCGAGAATGATATATTAGAACAATATTTTGTCCAGATCGCATGACCAGAACCATAGAAACCATAAAAAATTGTGAGTTTTGAACGGAAAAGCCTGGAAACTTGAAATTTTCAGGGTGGGTTTGGATCGCGAATATCGCGGCCACGTTCATCAATGAGCAAAATTAGATTAGGGGTTCCGTAAATATGGCTCTTCAAAATATTTTTTTCCTGATAATTACGAAACTACTGATTTGATTGGGATTGAATTTTGCACCTAGCTTAGGAATAATGTATTCAAACTACGTGCCAAATTTTGTCCATATCGCACCACCTAAACCATAGATACCGTAGAAAATTCTAGCGAATTATCGAAAAAAAATTGGTCACCTAAAGCACTGACATGAAGTCTGGAGTTTCGCCTAAGTTTCAGAATTTTTGGGACAGCTGTCGAAAATTCCTTCAATTAATTTCTAAAACTGGAAAATGCGAATCTACCTACAAGGTGCATGTACGAGCGCTCAAAAGCTCCTGCCTTCACGGCAGTGCTTTTCGTAATTTTTTATTTTAGTTTTTTGACCTTATTGATTGCAATATTCAGTCTTCATCTCAATTTTTTAAGACACTCCCACAATTTTTCAGACATTCACAACATCCATGGCGGGATTCGAACCCAGGCCTCCGGCACCATATTTCGGTCAGTACTCAAGAAGGCTATTGTAATTTTTTCTGTCTAAAGAGTGACTTGTAGAATCGGGAGAGAATTTATATTATATCAAATTTATTATAGAGTATCTTTGTATTATTCTACCAAATAAGAGAGAAATTCGTTGAATAAAAATGAACATAATTACTGTCTACAAATGCTAACAACTTTTCTGTCGCTTTTCAATCGATATTTTATTCTAAACAACTTCAACCACATGTTACAACATGGATTAAAATAGTTTCAGCTGAAGAAGTTTTATTCCGCTAGAATAATCTGAATTTCTGTGAGAAATACCAAACATTCCTGTTGAATTTATAATATTTTACTAGATCTTCCTGTAACATTTATGGAAATATTCCTTTTTGAGCGCTCGTACTACTTACACGAGGGCTATATTATTTCGTCACGATGTCTGTATTTTTCGAATTTTGAGCCGAAAATGGTCTCAATCGACTATGTTCGACTCACTGATGACGAATCCGTCGAAAAATTTGAGTCTGTCCGTCCGTCCGTCCGGCCGTAAGCACGATAACTCTCGAACGGAACAACCTGGAGACTTGAAATTTTCAGTGTGTGTTCAGTTCCCGAATGCCTCGGTTGAGTTCGTTAATGGGCCAAATTCCACCAGGGGTTCCGTAAATATGGCCTTTCAAAGTTTTGTTTCCCTGATTGCTTGAAAACTACAGATTTGATCGAGATGAACTTTTGCACTCGAATGGAGAATGAGGTGTTCAAGCAACATGTGGAGTTTTGTCCAGATAGCATGACCAGAACCATAGAAACCATAGAAAATTTTAACTTTTGAACGGAAACGCCTAGTGACTTGAAATTTTCAGGATAGGTGTAGATCTTGAATGTCGTGATCACGTTTATCTATGACGAAAATTATACTAAGGGTTCCGTAAATATGGTCGTTTGAAATTTAGTTTTCATGATAATTTCAAAACTACAGATTCGATCGTGACGAAATTTTGTATACTAATGGAGAATTATATATTCAAGCTACAATTTTCCAGATCGCATGACCAGAACCATAGAAACCATAGAAAATCATAACTTTCGAACGGAAAGGTATAGGGACTTGAAATTTCGAATTTCGCGGGCATGTTCATCAATGAGCAGAATTAGACTAGGGGTTCCGTGAATACGTTCGTTTGAAATTTTTTTTTCTCGATAATTTCGAAACTATGGATTCGATCGAGATAAAATTTTGTATTTTAATCGAGAATGATATATTAAAGCAACATCTTGTCCAGATCGCATGACCAGAACCATAGAAACCATAAAAAATTATAACTTCTGAAGGAAAAGGCCAAGAAACTTGAAATTTTCAGGGTAGGTTTGTATCGCGAATTTCGCGGCCACGTTCATCAATGAGCAAATTTAGACTAGGGGTTCTGTAAATATGGCCGTTCAAAATATTTTGTTCCTGATAATTTAGAAACTACTGGTTGGATTGGAATGAAATTTCACACCTAGCTGAAGAATAATGTATTCAAACTACGTGCGAAATTTTGTGAAATCACATCACCAAGAACATAGATACCGTAGAAAATTTAAGCGAATTATCGAAAATAAAATTGATCAGCTGAAGCACTGACATGAAGTCTGGAGTTTCGCCTAAGTTTGAGAAATTTTTTGACAGCTGTCGAAAATCCCTTCAATGGATTTCTAAAACTGGAAAATGTGAATCTACCTATAAGGTGGATGTACGAGCACTCAAAAGCTCCTGACTTCACGGCAGTGCTTTTCGTAATTCTTCAAATAAAAGTACCTGATCACTGCTTTACTTACTGTTTTTCCTGTTCATGGGACTCAATGCACATTGCCCAGAACGGTCAAGTTATATTGCAGGTACAGATGGTTCTCAGAACGGTCTTCTCTTGTTGTAATGATATTTGCGTTTAAACAACAGGAATTCATTTAACCGGAAATTCCCGGGATTCATTTTTTTCAGTGTAATTAATCGAGTTTCGTTGAAGACTTTATCGTCTTTCTGAACTTCTCAGTCAGTCAGTCGAATCCGCATCTACGGAATATAACAATCTTACATAAAAATAACATGATCTAAACCCCTCTGGCCGCACCGAATCATTCACTTTTATTTGACAAGCGGGGGTTAAAGTTGAATGAACAGGTTACGTCACAGTCTCATGGGGGACGGTTTAGTCGAAGAAAATTACCTTTTTAACTGTGGGGACACAGAGGAGGCTAGTGTCCAGGGGCGGTAGAGTGGGCGTCAAGGAGTAAGATTGAATGTTCCCCAAGGATTCGTAAGGGCTCTCTAAGAAATTGTGTCTTTGTTTCGGATATATTTTATTTCGTTTGTCATTTTGAGGTAGTGGCGGAAAAGAGGGAAAGTTATTGTTTGGATTATTGCCGTTTTACTTCGAACGCTGAGATGGGGCAATCGATCATTGATGCAGCTGTTGTTACTCATGTATGTGAGTGGAGAATTCGGGTCATTACGAGTATACTCGATAATATTCTTCATCAAGTAAAAAGACTTCAGCTCTAACGAATGAGGGAATCCGTTTGAGACCATATTTCTAGTCATGTATAACTTGCAAATGTACCCATAAGCAACTGTGTTTTATGTTAAACAGAAGCACGACCGCTTTTTATTAGCACCCGTTCCAGGGCAAGGGTGGCTCACAAAATGGTAACCCCGGGCCAAGAGTCGTATATCCTGACGAATCTGAGATAATTGCGAAACTATAGTGTAACATGTGGGGACATTCATAAGAGGAAGTGCAGGGTGCCAGGTAGAAAACCTAACCGCGTTCATTTCGCAAGTTAAGGCCAACTGCTAATGTTGCAGAAGGTTTAATTAAATATAAAATGTGTGTTTTTATATTTCCTGCATGCGCTTTTCAACGTATGGGGTTGGTGAATTAGGGAAAAAAATCTGTTCCTCTTTTTCCTGTAGAATGCAATTTCGGTATAATTTTTCTAGGAACTGAAGAACCTTAATTGCCGCATCCAGGTTGAACATTTACATAATTAATTGATGCTCTAGTATTACGTCGAATTAAATCTCAGTTACGAAATGTATTTTTTCAGCATCATTTGGGAGCTAGGTATTCAAAAATGACCATGAAGTGGAGAAGCTTCTGGAAAACCAGCCCAAGAAACAATTTGACTTTTATAATGATCTACGAGAGTAGTTCAAGAGTGAAAAATGAAACCAAAGATAAATTCTTCATCTCTAGAAATGACTATGGACTGGAATCATTTATGAAACTATTAAGTGTTGAAAAAAAAAACGTTATCAAATGCGTAAATTTACGCCAGAAAAATTATTCATGTAACAGTTTATTACTAATGAAATTGGACGATAATCCATTGTGCGAAATTTGCGCAGTCATAATATATCGAAATCAAATTAGGGGCTACGTCGCATTTATCCATGCTGTAATATCAGTTTCTCGTGTAGTTCGTATAGACCATCAATATCCATTTGAATAATTGACGAGTAATTTTTCCAGTATCCTTTTTGATTTGATCGATTTTGACGAGCATATCTTATAGCAGCAAGGTATAGACACCCCATTAAATATATAGGGGCAAATTTTCTTCCCTCAACCCTTTGTAGCATGTGTATCTTCAAAGTTGTCCGGCTGAGTAGGGGGCAAGTTGCAGTCATAAAAAATGGATACCATCGCTCAGGTTCATGAATATTACATGGTGAAATCGATTCTGATGGGAAATTGTTATAGGATATAGGTTCCTTCATATTTCTGTCCAAATTTTGTTTGAATTTTGCAGCAATAATAAGTTTATTCGATAATGCGCCAGGAGGTACAACAAGGTGTCGACCCATTTCTGTTCGTTTATTGAATGCTTAGAAATCATCAGTGAATATCATGTAATTGAGTCGAATTCAATATGCTGATTCCTGCAGAGTGTAAACAGCGCCGATATCATACCCCTTCATTCATCTCAACGCTGACTGAAGCAAAGTAAACTGGCAGTCATCAATTTCAGCCCGTATCGGAAGATAATGAAAATCTCCATACTCATCCTTCTTGTATCATTATAATTTCAGCAACTTACTTGGGGTGAACTCAAGATATCAAGCCCTACCCTTCGTGTCTTCGCTGAATTTATTAATATGCCGTTTGCGGAGTGCCTAAGTGTCAATCACTCGATTTGCCTAAGAGCTTCAATACACCTAATTTCTACTAAGGAAATTAATATACAGTAGAAGCGGAAACCTATTTGCTAATGAGCAGGGCTTGGAAGGTGAACTTCTCAAGGAAGACTGTATGCTGTTTTTTCTAGGGATGTGAGCATTTGATAGGGAATGAAATCGAAAGTGGATCAAACCTTAAGGAAAAGTGTGAAAGTTCATTTCAACTATTTTAATGTTCCTTGGGCTATTTCCATTGCTGAGTCATAGTCGATTTTCACATTTTCTGTAGTATTGTCGATTTTTGGTGTTCTTCAACTTTGACTCTAAGGAGACGCTCGGTCCCTCCCATATACCACTAAATTTCTTAGTCGATGGAAAAAGCTGAAATAACTTTCCATCAGTCTATGTTCTGATTTGAGATTACTCTGTTTTGTTATTCATCATTTATCAATTCAATTGAGTGGTGAGCTTTTCTCATGTTTCCTGTTCAGTTTTACAGATTTTCGCTTTTCTGACTCTTGTTTCATGGTATTTTAGCGGCTGACAATATGGATTTCAAATCTTAGCTGAAACAACCAGCCGTATGCCATTTTGTGACGCTTCAAAGTTTCACCTCCGGGTAAACTCGAAGTTCCGTCAATGTCTGGCGATCCCTGAAACGTACCTCCATTGGCTGAGACCACGGATTATTGAGACCACGGTGATAAATATAGGTTAACAGCGAATTTACAGATCCGCGTTTTCGGAACAGTATTTGGTGATTTAACAACACTTTGTTGGTGCCGTTGGTGGTGATCTTCTCCTGGAGCTGAGACATGTCTCATTTTTGAGCCCTCATTTCTATGAACAAAAGTATCATCATTTTTTCCAATTCTTCTTTTGGAATTTTGTTCGAGGTCTTACTGCGCCGGTTGAGTTCGTTAATGGGCGAAAACCACCAAAGGCTTCCACGGATATAGCTATCTGAATTATTTTCTTCTTATAAATTCGAAAATTCCGATCGAAATAAAGTTTTGTTGTAAGTTCTGTAAATATCACTAGAAAATTTAAAAATAATATTTTTTTAAACTTCAGTATCGCAGAAAGTATTAGCCGAATTTTGCTAAAATTTTGTCCCTACATATGAGGTTTCGATTAAACGAGTTATGTGGAAATTCAGCTGCTCCATGTCAGAAGAAAATTGAGTTCTTCGGATATATATTCAATATCATTATCATGAAAATGAAATGACAGTATTTTTTTTTCTGACAATAACCACTGAGGTTTGTCTTGGTTCATAGAAACAAATTTAGTTTTCCGATATATTCGAAATAATCCAGAAAAAAATTACGAAAAGCACTGCCGTGAAGTCAGGAACTTTTGAGCGCTCGTACATCCACCTTGTAGGTAGATTCGCATTTTTCAGTTTTAGAAATCAATTGGAGGAATTTTCGACAGCTGTCAAAAAATTTTTGAAACTTAGGCGAAACTCCAGACTTGATATCAGTGCTTCAGCTGACCAATTTTTTTTCGATAATTCGCTAGAATTTTCTACGGTATCTATGGTCTTAGTGATGCGATCTGGACAAAATTTCGCACGTAGTTTTAACACATCATTCCTCAGCTAGGTGCAAAATTTCATTCCAATCCAATCAGTTGTTTCAAAACTATCAGGAAAAAAATATTTTGAAGTTCCTAGGCCATTCCCTTCAGAAGTTATAATTTTCTATGGTTCTGGTCATGCGATCAGGACAAAATTTCACATGTAGCTTGAACACCTCATTCTCCATTTGAGTTGTTGCTTTAATATATCCTTCTCGATTAAAAAACGAAATTTTATTCCGATCGAATCCGTAGTTTCGAAATTATCGAGAGAACAAAATTTCAAACGACCGTATTTACGGAACCCCTTGTATAATTCTGCTGATTGATAAACGTGAGCGCGACATTTCATACACCTAACTTGAAAATTTCAAGTCCCTAGGCCTTTCCGTTCGAAAGTTATGATTTTCTATGGTTTCTATGGTTCTGGTCATGTGATCTGGAGAAATGTAGCTTGAATATATCATTCTCCATTAGTTGGCATAATTTCGTCACGATCGAATCTGTAGTTTTGAAATTATCAAGAAAACTAAATTTCAAACGACCATATTTACGGAACCCCTAGTATAATTCTGCTCATAGATGGATGCGATCACGAAATTCGAGATCCACACCTGTCCTGAAAATTTCAAGTCCCTAGGCGTTTCCGTTCGAAAGTTACAATTTTCTATGGTTTCTATGATTCTGGTCATGCGATCTGGACAAAATTCCACATGTAGGTTGAGCACCTCATTTTCCATTTGAGTGCAAAATTTCATCTCGATCAAATCTGTAGTTTTCAAGTAATCAGGGGAACAAAACCATATTTACGGAACCTCTGGTGGAATTGGGTCCATTAACGAACTTAACCGAGGCATTCGGGAACTGAAACCACACTGGAAATTTCAAGTCTCTAGGTTGTTCCGTTCGAGAGTTATCGTGCTTACGGACGGACGGACGGACAGACTCGAATTTTCCGACGGATTCGTCATCAGTGAGTCGAATATAGTCGATTGAGACCATTTTCGGCTCAAAATTCGAAAAATACAGACATCGTGACGAAATGATATAGCCCTCGTGTAAGTAGTACGAGCGCTCAAAAAAAGGACATTATTAATTTTTTGAAATTTATGGAACTAAAATGACTAGGGTTGCGCCGAAGCATCGATTCGGCTTCGGTCGCTTCGGCCTACTTTTCAATTATTCGATTCAAGCCGAAGCAGATATTCGATTCTTCCGAAGTTTCGCCATAAAATTCCTAGCACTAAAAATAAGAATACAAGTTCTTTTGTGCTGTGTTTGGTTGGTATTTATATTTTATACAGGGTGTTTTCAAAGGTTAGCCTTTTTTTCGACAGGTGCTAGGTATTTCGAAATCAAAGTTACCCGTGAATCTGAGAAATTCGCAGCACGGATCCGATTTAGGTACGTATTGAGGTTCAAATGTGTTCATTAAATGCGTTCAGTTTACGGACACAGCGTATGATTTTTGTGACTTTAGGTTAATAGGACGTGGTGGGTCGATTTCTTGGCCTGCACGCTCCCTGGATCTCAACCTCTGTGATTTCTTCTTTGGCGGGGCATTTGAAAACATTAGAATACAGTGACGGTGATGTGAATAGTGTCGAAGCACTAAAACAACGCATTGAAAATGCTTGTGACATTATTCTTCAGCAAACTGATGTGATAGTTGCTGCATGTAATAATTCGTTATTGAGCCGGCAAGACTTTGTGCACATCAAACGAATGGTGACCATTTCGAACCATTTCTGTGAACAATTTGGATCAGTTTTTTTATAGGACCTTTTCAATCAGTAATTTTTCCTCTCCTTAGTTTGAATTTTGAGAATTATACCGTTCAGGAAAAATCTCCTGATAAAAGTTGAAAGAGAATATACAAATTTGCGATGAAATACAGCACTTTATTTACTTGCTGGAATGCATATGGCAGATCTCCTAACAGACAGATAACACGATCCAGAGTTTTATTAAGATATTGATGCCCAAGATTTTTTGCACTCCTCTGAATTGAATATTGAAATGATTTTTTTCTAGCACCTGTCAAAAAAAGACACCTTAAAAAAAACTCTGTATATCAAAATCCTTTTTGGATGTAGGAATCTGTTTTGGTATTGCAGTTTATGTTCTTTTTGTGCGATATTTTTGAAGATAACAAATTTGTTTTTGTATAGAGATCATTATACCTACGGTTTTTCTGCAATGTTTTCAGCCGTTATTAATTGGTTGATGATGATCTTATCATTTGTTTGATAGATAAATTATATCAACGAACTGGTCGAAATCCAAATGAAGAAGAGAACTCAATGGAACGTGTCATCATAGATCGACAAAAGTAGTAGGTAGACTGCTTTCAGGCTTGTTTTACTTTATCAGTACCGCATAACTCACGACGATGAAGACCAACAGAAAATGCAAAACTTATATTCCATGCGAGAAGATGCGCCTCGATACAATGTAAAGAACCGCGACATCTGGCGAGGAAATGTCAACAATTCATCATAGGTTCCTTCAAAAATATAGATTTCTACGTACTTCCAGCCTACGTCTGGCCTTATCAGAAGAAATTACGAAAAGCACTGCCGTGAAGACAGGAGCTTTTGAGCGCTCGTACATGCACCTTGTAGGTAGATTCGCATTTTCCAGTTTTACAAATCAATTGAAGGAATTTTCGACAGCTGTCACAAAAATTCTGAAACTTAGTCAGTGCTTTAGGTGACCAATTTTTTTCGATAATTCGCTGGAATTTTCTACGGTATCTATGGTCTTGGTGGTGCGATATGGACAAAATTTGGCACGTAGTTTGAATACATTATTTCTAAGCTAGGTGCAAAATTTCATCCCAATCCAATCAGTAGTTTAGAAATTATCAGGAAAAAAATATTTTGAACAGCCATATCCACGGAACCCCTAGTCTAATTTTGCTCATTGATGAACGTGGCCGCGATATTCGCGATCCAAAGCCACCCTGAAATTTTCAAGTTCCTAGGCCTTTCCGTTCAAAAGTTACAATTTTCTATGGTTTCTATGGTTCTGGTCATGCGATCTGGACAAAATATTGTTTGATATATCATTCTCGATTAAAATACAAAATTTCATCTCGATCGAATCCGTAGTTTCGAAATTATCGAGAAACCAAAATTTCAAACGACCGTATTTACGGAACCCCTAGTATAATTCTGCCCAATGATGAACGTGAACGCGACATTTCAGATCCACACCCACTATCCCACTATCCTGAAAATTTCAAGTTCCTAGGCCTTTCCGTTCGAAAGTTATGATTTTCTATGGTTTCTATGGTTCTGGTCATGTGATCTGGAGAACTTTAGCTTGAATATATCATTCTCCATTAGTATACAAAATTTCGTCACGATCGAATCTGTAGTTTTGAAATGATCAAGAAAACTAAATTTCAAACGACCATATTCACGGAACCCCTAGTATAATTTTGCTCATAGATGAACGTGATCACGACATTCGAGATCCACACCTATCCTGAAAATTTCAAGTCCCTAGGCGTTTCCGTTCAAAAGTTACAATTTTCTATGGTTCTATGGTTCTGGTCATGCGATCTGGACAAAATTTCACATGTAGCTTGAACACCTCATTCTCCATTTGAGTGCAAAATTTCATCTCAATCAAATCTGTTGTTTTCAAGTAATCAGGGGAACAAAACTTTGAACGGCCATATTTACGGACCCCTAGTGGAATTTGGCCCATCAACGAATTTAACCGAGGCATTCTGGAACTGAACCCACCCTGAAAATTTCAAGTTTCTAGGTTGTTCTGTTCGTGAGTTATCGTGCTTACGGCCGGACGGACGGACAGACTCGAATTTTTCGACGCATTCGTCATCAGTGAGTCGAACATAGTAGATTGAGACCATTTTCGGCTCAAAATTCGAAAAATACAGACATCGTAACGAAATGATATAGCCCTCGTGTAAGTAGCACGAGCGCTCAAAAAGACGCTTCGGTTGATCCTTAAAGATGACACTATGTTTTATACAGACAATGAGCACCGAAGGCCTTCTTGGTACAAAGAAACAATCGCACAAAGCTTCTGGGTTCACGTCTGGGCTCTCAAATATTCTATGTTTTGTGATATAAATTCTGCAGGACGATTGCACGAGATAATTAGTGTTTCATCCCATTGGACTTCTCACGTGACATAGTTTCTTATCCGGCAAAATTTATTGTCATGTCCTTAATCTCATCGAAACAATGCTTCAAATTATGAATCTCGATTTTATGCAACCAAAACCAAACCCCGGGTCTGCGAAATCGCGAAACAAATCGCGGCTCCGTCGTCGAGAAGCCCGCAATTTGCGAGGGACCGCTAAATTAGCCGGTTTCTCCGCTCCGGACGGAGACGAGGTCCCAACTTAGCCGAGCAAACATAAGTTCCCCACTTTCGGGGGCCATAAAATTATGCAAGTAATTGCTTATGTCTCTCCGAGCGTTAAGTTTTCAAGAAGCCGCAATATGAACTCCGGCCAGTAATGAACGTCGGATCTGAAATCCGGGTATTCACCGGATCCTGCGGAGCATATGTCCTGCCTTGTTCTTGTACTTGTTATGGCCAGATTATTTTCAGTTGACAAAAAGAAGAGGAAACTGGGAGGAGTTCGGGGTTGTTTATGAACCGTTTAATTTATTGAAAGTGTTTCTTATTTCTAATATATTCAGCGGGACTCTATGCTTTCTGGAATGTAATGAATATTAAGTTTGCCAAAAAGGAATTTCGCAACTGAAGCATTAGTGTTTCCACATAGTGGACAAGATATCTGAAACATTCTTTTGCATAAAATTTTATTACGTAACACCGTTAACTTACCTAATTTCACGTTGCGCGCTTGAAATAGTTATTTAATCAACTAGCTTATTAATAACAGCGATTAATGGTCGAAATATTTTAACGCGTGAGCGGAGCGAGCGCGTTAACGTTTGAGACCATTAATCGCTGAATTAATAAACGAGTTGATTACAAGATTTTTCCGTCGACCTCATCAGGAATTGAATATAAATTCTGGATCGAAACCAATTTTTGAGCGCTCGTACTACTTACACGAGGGCTATATCATTTCGTCACGATGTCTGTATTTTTCGAATTTTGAGCCGAAAATGGTCTCAATCGACTATGTTCGACTCACTGATGACGAATCCGTCAAAAAATTCGAGTCTGTCCGTCCGGCCGTCCGTCCGTCCGGCCGTCCGTCAGCACGATAACTCTCGAACGGATCAACCTAGAGACTTGAAATTTTCAGTGTAGGTTCAGATCCCAAATGCCGCGGTCAAGTTCGTTAATGGGCAGAATTCCACCAGGGGTTCCGTAAATATGGCCGTTCAAAATTTTGTTCTCCTGATTACTTCGAAACTACAGATTCGATCGAGATGAAACTTTGTACTCAGATGGAGAATGAGGTGTTTGAGCTACATGTGAAATTTTGTCCAGATCGCATGACCAGAACCATAGAAACCATAGAAAATTGTAACTTTTGAACGGAAACGCCTAGGGACTTGAAATTTTCAGGATAGATGTGGATCTCGATTGTCGTGATCACGTTCATCTATGAGCAGAATTATACTAGGGGTTCCGTAAATATGGTCGTTTGAAATTTAGTCTTCATGATCATTTCAGAACTACAGATTCGGTCGTGACGAAATTTCGTATACTGATGGAGAATGATATATATAAATACGGTCGTTTGAAATTTTGTTTTCACGATAATTTAGAAACTACGGATTCGATCGAGATGAAATTTTGTATTTTAATCGAGAATGATATATTAAAACAACATTTTGTCCAGATCGCATGACCAGAACCATATAAACCATAGAAAATCATAACTTCCGAAGGGAAAGGCCTAGGAACTTGAAATTTTCAGGGTGGGTTTCGATCGCGAATGAAATTTTCAGGATAGGTGTGGATCTGGAATGTCGTGATTACGTTCATCTATGAGCAAAATTATACAAGGTGTTCCCTAAATATGGTAGTTTGAAATTTAGTTTTCTTGATAATTTCAAAACTACAGATTCGATCGTGACGAAATTTCGTATACTTATGGAGAATGATATATTCAAGCTACATTTTTCCGGATCACATGACTCGAACCATAGAAAATCATAACTTTCGAACGGAAATGCCTAGGGACTTGAAATTTTCAGGATAGGTGTGGATCTCGATTGTCGTGATCACTTTCATCTATGAGCAAAATTATACTAGGGGTTCCGTAAATACGGTCGTTTGAAATGTTGGTTTCTCGATAATTTCGAAACTACGGATTCGATCGAGATGAAATTTTGTATTTTAATCGAGAATGATATATTAAAACAAAATTTTGTCCAGATCTCATGACCAGAACCATAGAAACCATAGAAAATTGTAACTTTCGAACGGAAAGGCCTAGGAACTTGAAATTCTCAGGGTGGGTTTGGATCGCGAATATCGCGGTCATGTTCATCAATTAGCAAAATTAGACTAGGGGTTCAGTAAATATGGCCGTTCAAAATATTTTTTGAGCGCTCGTAGTACTTACACGAGGGCTATATCATTTCGTCACGATGTCTGTATTTTTCGAATTTTGAGCCGAAAATGGTCTCAATCGACTATGTTCGACTCACTGATGACGAATCCGTCGGAAAATTCGAGTCTGTCCGTCCGGCCGTCAGTCCGTCCGGCCGTCCGTCAGCACGATAACTCTCGAACGGATCAACCTAGAGACTTGAAATTTTCAGTGTAGGTTCAGATCCCGAATGCCTCGGTTAAGTTCGTTAATGGGCCAAATTTCACCATGGGTTCCGTAAATATGGCCGTTCAAAGTTTTGTTTCCCTGATTACTTCGAAACTACAGATTCGATCGAGTTGAAACTTTGCACTCAAATGAAGAATGAGGTGTTCAAAGTACATGTGAAATTTTGTCCAGATCGCATGACCAGAACCATAGAAACAATAGAAAATTGTAACTTTCGAACGGAAACGCCTAGGGACTTGAAATTATCAGGATAGGTTTGGTTCTGGAATGTCGTGATGATGTTTATCTATGAGCAACATTATACAAGGGGTTCCGTAAATACGGTCGTTTGAAATTTTGTTTTCTCGATAAATGCGAAACTACGGATTCGATCGAGATGAAATTTTGTATTTTAATCGAGAATGATATATTGAAGCAATATTTTGTCCAGATCGCATGACCAGAACCATAGAAACCATAGAAAATTGTAACTTTTGAACGGAAAGGCCTAGGAACTTGAAATTTTCAGGGTGGGTTTGGATCGCGAATATCGCGGTCACGTTCATCAATGAGCAAAATGAGACTAGGGGTTCCGTAAATATGGCCGTTCAAAATATTTTTTTCCAGATAGTTTCGGAACTACTGATCGGATTGGAATGAAATTATGCACCTAGCTGAGGAATAATGTATTCAAACTACGTGCAAAATTTTGTCCAGACCGCATCACCAAGACCATAGATACCGTAGAAAATTCTTGCTAATTATCGAAACAAAATGGATCATCTGAAGCACTGACATGAAGTCTGGAGTTTCGCCTAAGTTTCAGAATTTTTTTGACAGCTGTCAAAAATTCCTTCAATTGATTTCTAAAACTGGAAAATGCGAATCTACCTACAAGGTGCATGTACGAGCGCTCAAAAGCTCCTGCCTTCACGGCAGTGCTTTTCTAAATTTTTATTTTGCATGATATACAAATTTGACGTAATACAAATTTCTATGTTCATTTCGATATATTAATATTTATGCTTCCTATAGAACAATTCGAAAAATTCATAGAGGGAATATTGGACATGTTGTGACATTCTGAATAGTTTACATTTATTTCATTTCCTATAATGTCCGATAAGGAACGTGTGGATGAAGTGGGGGTTGAAGCATTATTTACTTTGGAACTATTATGACATACAATTTTTTCTGCAGTTTCTATTTTATTGTGAATGGAGTTTTCAATATACCCTTCTGCAACAGAAGTTGATTTCCAACCACCAAGTCTTTTGATGGCTGAAAAATCTGCACCACTGTCAGAAAGAATAGACGCAGAAGAACCCCGAAAACAGTGACCTGTATACAAATGTGGTTGCTCTAATTTAAGAAAGTTTGCAATCATTGACGGTAATTTAGAAAATGTATTAATTCCAACTGGTTGTGTTGAGCATTTATAGTTCTTATAAAAAACGAAAAATCTTTCGTGTGGAGTGTGAGCTGGCCTCAAGGATATATATCTCTTTTTTATGTTTAAAAGTGTATGCTCATCATTATCCACCACAGTGGATATCCTGTTCGAATGTGTTTTCGATTAATTCACTGTCACCAAAAATTTCGATCCCATATCTTGTACATCCTTTCTCTGCAACCTTAACAATTCATCTTTTCTCAATGCACCCGCTACTCCGAATATCAAAGCGACCTACAAATCAAACAATGATAGTTATTTCACTATAACGAGATAATGAGAATAAGTTGGAATAACGATTCAATTGAGTTTTATTTTTACCTTCGACATCAAGAAAACACTATCAGGAGCATTCGCTATGAACTCTCTCACATGTTCTTTTTCGAGAACTTTTGATTTTTTTGGGATATATCCCTCTCTTTTCCGTTTAATAAACATCACCAGTTTGTGGTATCTGCTTATATCAGTATTGTCTTTCACATTTAGGGTTGATTTTAGCATCGAATATTTTGGCCATAAACTTGCTAGATGCCCCTTTTCTGCAATACCCGTGAAGTATGCCAACAAAACCGTTTCCGTAAAGTTCAGAACCTTCTTGTCCTTGCACCAAGATCTGAATTCAGCATAGATTTTCTCATATAAATGGCGGTTCTTTTCAGGAAGCAGACTCAAAGTTGCTGCTTCAGCAGTTTTTGTCACATCTGGCGGTGTCAAAGGGATATTTTCTTCGTTATTCATTATGTAGTAGCGTAACGGATAAAATCAGATTCTGATCGAAAGCGAATAAATAAATTTGACAGCTCGATCGGGCTCCGACATAGATGCATCTATGCTCCGACTGAATATTTTATGTTCGGTTGCCATGATAATCATGCATTAATACAAGAAATCATGCATTAATAGGGGTCATTAATGGATGATTTCGAGTGCGGTAAAATGAGCTTTTATTCTATGGTCGACGGGAAAAGTGCATTTTGCAACTCCAAAGAAAAATTATACAAAATTGTTGTTATCACTTATGCACCGGACAAAAATTTTATTTAAATTAAGGGAGAAAATACTGAAACATCATCGCCAAATATTCGAGACAAAATAAACTATCTCATCCATACATTATAGAATCACTGTATTCACCTCTCACTCTTCGACCCGAAAGTCAACCCCAATAAGCGAAAAAATCAATATCCCCTCCTCTGACTTATTAAGGAACATGTCGGAACCTCGGCGAAAACAAAGAACGTAAAAACCACAGAACAAAAGCGGTATTCGCGCGCGTCGTCACCGAAGAAATTACGGAAGATTTACGCGGCCAGCGCGGCCGTAACGCTCAAAATAAAAGTCGCCGAATCGCTTTTTATACCGAGCGCACTAAACTCCCTCTAATTCTTAATTGCTTACTGAAGCAGTAGTTAATTTAATTTATATTTGGTTAAGCAATAAAATCGGGTGCCGGCTCTTAGTTCGGAACGGATGGATATAAGGGGGTTGCGAAACGGATGATCTATAAGCTGGTCAGAGGGTGGTAAGGACGCGGTACTCCAAGACATTAATATTGCCGCGTTTGGCGTTAGTTGCTACATGTGTTGCTGGACTGCGGCGTCTGACCACTGCCTGGCTTCTGCAAGGCGAAGGGTTTCACAATCTTTGACTAATACAGACTAATGACCGGCGGATGATTCTAACTCACTGAATTCCATTATGATTTAATGATCTTACACAATTCCGGCAATTCACTCCGCTCGTGTGATATCAGCAATATCTTCCCCAAATATTCGACAAAATCTCGGAAAAAGTAGCGTTATGTAGTAGTTCAAGAAGTTTTTTTTTTCAAAATCAACAAGGATATTTCGAAACAATAGGCTCCGCTAGTCTGCTTCACGTCCGAAATATTTTTTTTTAGATAAGCTTGTATAAATGCACTATCTTCCTGCTTCGCGAAAAATATTTTGCATTTTGCACGCTCGTTTCTATGAAAACTAGCGTTATCATTTTGCCCAAATGGCTGTATAATCCCAATTAAGAGCCGAGGATGGTCTCAAACCATCAGGTAGAACTCGAAAATGAAGAATTCGTGCTAAAATTCTATTATGTCCGTCCGTTCGGCCGTAAACACTATAACTTTCTAAAAACAGGCCTAGTGTTTTAAAATTTCCAGGGTACGTTCGAAAGCCTGAATCCACCGTTTGAGCTCGTTAATGGGCAAAATCCGCCGAATGTTCTGTAGATATGGCCATCTTAATTTTTTTTCGAGAAGAAATACCCATGTGATGAATTGGAACTTCTTAGTTAGTTGTAAGATAATGACTCCAAGGTTCATATGAGACTTTGTGAGGAACGTATCACTAGAAGAATTAAAATTTTTTTTCAGAAAACTGATCGCCATATCTTGCTGAAATTTTGTTTCTCAACATGGGGCATCTTTAAAATGATTTATGTGGACCTTCAGATTTCTATCTGTAGCACGTGAAAAGAAAATTAATTTTTTCTGATTTGTTGTTGAAAAATTGGCTTTATTCTGTGATTTGGCAGGTTGAGGTCCATTATTTTCTGACTGGAAGTACTGATAGGATTGACTTTTTCCTTATCTTCTGGTCTTGCAAATCTTCAGAAATGATGAGATTTTTATGATAGATCGTGTTACTCAGTTAATAATAGACCTTGAGGTCGCAGTGGAACGTAACCCCCTTCCTAACTATTAACTACTCAGTTAATAGTGTAGAATATTGGTCAACACATTTTTCATGCGATAAATTCGTCTTTTGTGCAACACGAATTCATTGGTTTTTGAGCGCTCGTACTACTTACACGAGGGCTATATCATTTCGTCACGATGTCTGTATTTTTCGAATTTTGAGCCGAAAATGGTCTCAAACGACTATGTTCGACTCACTGATGATGAATCCGTCGGAAAATTAGAGTCTGTCCGTCTGTCCGGCCGGCCGGCCATCCGTATACACGATAACTCTCGAACGGAATGTCCTAGAAACATAAAATTTTCAGGGTAGATTCGAATCTCGAATGCCGAGGTTGAGTTCGTTATTGGGCAAAATCCGCCTAAGGGTTCCGTGAATATGGTTGCTCGAAATTTTGTTTTCCTGATTACTTTGAAACTACACATTCGATCGAGATGAAATTTTGCACTCTAATGGAAAATGAGGTTTTCAAGCTACACGCCTAATTTTGTTCAGCTCGCATCACCAGAACCATAGAAACTATAGAAAATTGTAACTTTTGAACGGAAACGCCTAGGGACTTGAAATTTTCAGGATAGGTGGGGATCTCGATTGTCGTGATCAATTTCATCTATGAGCAAAATTATAATAGGGGTTCCGTAAATATGGTCGTTTGAAATTTAGTTTTCTTGATAATTTCCAAACTACAGATTCGATCGTGACGAAATTTTGTATACTTCTTCTATTTCTCTAGATCGCATGATCAGAACCATAGAAACCATAGAAAATCATAACTTTCGAAAGGAAAGGCCTAGGGACTTGAAATTTTCAGAATAGGTGTGGATCTGAAATGTCGCGTTCACGTTCATCAATGAGCAGAATTATACTAGGGGTTCCGTAAATACGGTCGTTTGAAATTTTGTTTTCTCGATAATTTCGAAACTACGGATTCGATCGAGATAAAATTTTGTATTTTAAACGAGAATGACATATTAAAGCAACATTTTGTCCAGATCGCATGACCAGAACCATAGAAACCATAGAAAATTATAACTTCCGAAGGAAAAGGCCTAGGAACTTGAAATTTTCAGGGTGGGTTTGGATCGCGAATTTCACGGTCACGTTCATCTATGAGCAAAATTAGACTAGGGGTTCCTTAAATATGGCCGTTCAAAATATTCTGTTCCTGATAATTTCGAAACTACCGATTTGATTGGAATGAGCTGAGGCAATGATGTATTCAAACTACGTGCGAAATTTTGTCCATATCGCATCACCCAGACCATAGATACCGTAGAAAATCGAAAATCGAAAAAAAATTGGTCACCTAAAGCACTGACTTGAAGTCTGGATTTTCGCCTAAGTTTCAGAATATTTTTGACAGCTGTCAAAAATTCCTTCAATTGATTTCTAAAACTGGAAAATGCGAATCTACCTACAAGGTGCATGTACGAGCGCTCAAAAGCTCCTGCCTTCACGGCAGTGCTTTTCGTAATCGTAAGCTTTTGAGCAGGATTTTTTAAGCACCATAACTTTTTGTCTATAGATATTATCGAGATATAATTCCTAATTCCATATTGTTGATAACTATAGATGAATAACAACAATTTTTTTTTAAGTAAAGAATATATAAAAGAGGAGCTGAAAATAGCAGGATTTAGTGATTGAAACAGGTCGTTTCCTGTGAGAATAACTCGACGGAAACTGCAAATTATCATAGCCGGAAATAATAACTAATTTCAATATCTGCAAGGATGCTTCCCCGCTTGACCTTCCATTTCCTGAAGCCATCCACCAAAGTTTCTAACCCTTCCCTTGATAGAATACTTAATTCGATTACGGGGTATAGAGATTTCGACTGACCTCAAGACGCATAAGACATTTTGTATATTGCTGCACCCAATAATAGGCCCTACGTTATCAGGTTTTATAGTATGTACCGGGAACTTGGGAAATTAGACATCGGACAATTGGAAGACCGCTCCTCAAAAAAATTCTCGTTTGTTTCTGATGCAAAAATGAGAGTGTGGGTTATTGTAAAGAAATAAATATTCATAACAGTGTTGTGGCAATTTGAACTGAATTTCATTGATAGAAAGCAAAAGAAAAAAAATCATAAAAAGTACTGCCCTGAAGTCAGGAGCTCTCGAGCGCTCGTTCATCGCATTTTGCCAATTGAAAAAATTTTTGGCAGCTGTCAAAAAAATTATTCGCTAGAATTTTCTACAGTATCTGGTGATGCGATCTGGATGAAACTTCGTAGTTTGAGTACATTATTCTTCAACTATGTGCGAAATTTCGTTCCAATAAAATCGGTATCAGGAGAAAAATAATTTGAACGGCCATATTTACGGAACCCCTAGTCTGATTTTGTTCATTGATGAAAGTGACCGCGACATTCCTGATCCAAACCTACCCTGAAAATTTCAAGTCCTTGAGCCTTTATGTTCGAAAGTTATAATCTTCTATGATTACTATGGTTCTGGTCATGGAATCTGGAAAAAATGTAGCTTGAATATGTCATTCTCAACTAATATACAAAAGTTCGTCACGATCGAATCCGTAATTTTGAAATTATCGAGAAAACTAAATTTCAAAAGATCATATTTACGGAACCCCTAGTCTAATTTTGCTTATTGATGAAAGTGACCGCGATATTCGAGATTCACACCTATCCTGATAATTTCAAGTCCCTAGGGCCTTCCGTTCGTGAGTTATGATTTTCTATGGTTTCTATGGTTCTGGTCATGCGATCTGGACAAAATTCTGCGTGTAGCTTGAATATGTAATTCTTCATCCGAGTACAAAATTTCACCTCGATCGAATCATAAGTTTTTAAGTAATCACGAGAACAAAATTTCAAACGGCCATATTCACGGAACCTCTGGTGGAATTCTGCCTATTAACGAACTCAACCGAAGCATTTGGGCGTTGAACCCACTCTGAAATTTCTAATCTCTAGGTTGTTCCTTTCGAGAGTTATCGTACTTACGGACGGACAGACTCGAAGTTTCCGATGGATTCCTCATCAGTGAGTCGAACCTTGTCGATTGAGACCATTTTCGGCTCAAAATTCGAAAAATACAGACATCGTGACGAAATGATATAGCCCTCGTGTAAGTAGAACGAGTTTCATTATGATTTAATTTGTGTTGGAGAGAACAATTAAATCTTCAATAACTAGAATAAAGTGACTGTTAATTTCGATATAAGTGAAAACGGGTTAAACAGAAATTGTTTACTATAGGGTCATTCAAATTGAGTTTCCAAAAGTAAATAATTAAAAGACTAAGATGTTGAATTTTCCATCTATACTATAGCAAAAATATATCCCATGTGAACACATCTTGCGTCTCTACCTGTACCTGTACCTGATTCTTTTATCGAAAATTTTAATCATCGTCTTTATCTCACCAATAAGTTTAACGGTGTCAAATCACAAGATCTGGAAGGCCAATTAATGTCACCGAATCTGGAAATAACACGGTCTGGAAATTT
This sequence comes from Aphidecta obliterata, assembly GCA_963966015.1. Taxonomy (NCBI): domain Eukaryota; kingdom Metazoa; phylum Arthropoda; class Insecta; order Coleoptera; family Coccinellidae; genus Aphidecta; species Aphidecta obliterata. The sequence continues at coordinate 12,027,935 of OZ014435.1, read as the reverse complement.
TGTGTGCAGTAATTGCAAAGTTTCTGTATTACACGTAGCCCCATCTTGTTGAAACCACATGTCCTCAGTAACAATATTTTCCAGTTTTGGCCATACAAAATCTGTGATCATGTCGCGATATCTGTCGAAATTGACGTGTTGGGGTCAGCTGTGACACTATCATTCACAGCACCAATATTTTCTTTTGTTTCTGATGAAGAGAAGTTAGGCACTCTTATAACTTGCTCGTTCTTATTGTGAAATTATTCATCAGAAAGTTCAATAACAAATCGACAAAAAAAGACTATGAGTCAATTAAAAAATTATAAAAAGCAATGCCGTAAAGTCAGGAGCTTTCGAGCGCTCGTTCATCCACCTTGTAGGTAGATTCGCATTTTCCAGTTTTAGAAACCAATTGAAGACATTTGTGACAGCTGTCAAAAAAATGACAGCAGCTCTTTGTTAATTATGCCGAATTAAGCTGTTACAGAAATATAAGGATTTTTCATTCAATGATTCGTTGGAATTCAAAATGGTTCTGGTTATGCAATCTGAAAAGAATGTAGCTTGAATAAATCATTCTCCATTAAAATACGAAATTTCGTGACGATCGAATACGTAGTTTTGAAATTATCGAGAAAAGTAAATTTCAAACGACCATATTTACGGAACCCTTGGTCGAATTTGCCCAATAGCGAACTTAACCGCGGCATTCGAGATTCAAACCTACTCTGAAAATTTCAAGTTTCTGGATCGTTCCGTTCGAGAGTTATCGTGTATACGGCGGGACGGACGGACAGACTAGAATTTCTCGATGGATTCGTCATCGATGAGTCGAACCTTGTCGATTGAGACCATTTTCGGCGCAAAATTTGGAAAATACAGACATCGTGGCGAAATTATATAGCCCTCGTGTAAGAAAAAGGGGCGCTCAAAGAGTAACAACGACATTCTTGCGAAATTTGTTTTTTCGCGAATAAAATCATAATGGCTCATAAATAATAAGTGAAAATAGACGACATATCGAAGGATGCCCGATGCACATTACAATTCCCGAATGGCCGAAGAAAAATAACGGTGAATAGACATCTTGAATATTTTAATTGAACATAATAATAGTGATCGCGAACACGAGCAACACATGATAACCCTCGCTCGATAATACATTCGAATAGGTTCCTCAGAAAACCAGCCGAGAATATTAAATTACATCGGAACAATTTAAAATGCATTAAAGGCCGGAAATTGATAGTTTCTTGTTTTACCTGAAATGAAACAAAATGGTCGTTTTTTGTATTTTCCCTTCAGCCAGTTGAGGTGCTCCGCCAACAACATAAGTGTTCCGTACGAGGAAGAATAACCTAGTTCTTTCTGATGTTTTATCAAAGTAAATAATCGTTTCGATATTCCTAATGGCTGGTTGTGATATTCTGGGTCATATAAAAAGTAATATCATACATTAATATTACATACCTACTGGTCGAGTCTATTCGAATAATATGTGGTCAATGCACCAATTTTTATGTGGGTATGGAAATAGAGCATAAATTCAGTTGGTCACTGAATATCTCTTCCTCCCACCACATTATTATTTCACATCAGTTGTGAAAAAAAGTTTTTGCGCAAATGTTTCTATGAACAAGAGTAAGATTCCTGAGTCGGAAGATTATTTTGAAGTTGAAACACAAATTGAGGCCCCTTTCTGTTCGCGAGAAATGAAGAAATTTTTCCTTCAACTTCCAATACCTCCGATTTGGCGGATGCGATGGATTCAGGTGAAGTGAAAGAGTTGCAACATCTCAACCAAACGAATTTTTCAATATTCAGCTAATGCCTGAAATCGTTCGTTTCGTGAGAAATGGAGAAACCTTTCCATCAACTTCCAATATCTCCGATTTGGCGAATGTGATCGATTCAGGAGTATTGAAGAATTACGAAAAGCACTGCCGTGAAGGCAGGAGCTTTTGAGCGCTCGTACCTTGTAGCTAGATTCGCATTTTCCAGTTTCAGAAATCAATTGAAGGAATTTTCGACAGCTGTCAAAAAAATTCTGAAAACTTGGGCGAAACTCCAGACTTCATGTCAGTGCTTCAGCTGATCAATTTTTTTTCGATAATTCGCTAGAATTTTCTACGGTATCTATGGTCTTGGTAGTGCGATCTGGACATAATTTTGCACGTAGTTTGGATACATTATTACTCAGTTAGGTGCAAAATTTCATTCTAATCCGCTCAGTATTTTCGGAACTATCAGCAAAAAAATATTTTGAACGGCCATATCTACGGAACCCCTAGTCTAATTTTGCTCATTGATGAACGTGACCGCGATATTCGCGATCCAAACCCACCCTGAGAATTTCAAGTTCCTAGGCCTTTTCGTTCAAAAGTTACAATTTTCTATGGTTTCTTTGGTGCTGGTCATGAGATCTGGATCTGGAAAATATTGTTTTAATATATCATTCTCGATCAAAATACAAAATTTCATCTAGATCGAATCCGTAGTTTCGAAATTATCGAGAAACCAAAATTTCAAACGACCGTATTTATGGAACCCCTAGTATAATTCTGCTCATTGTTGAACGTGAACGCGACATTTCAGATCCACAACTATCCTGAAAATTTCAAGTCCCTAGGCCTTTCCGTTCGAAAGTTATGATTTTCTATGGTTTCTTTGGTTCTGGTCATGTGATCTAGAGAAATGTAGCTTGAATATATCATTCTCCATTAGTATCCAAAATTTCGTCACGATCAAATCTGTAGTTTTGAATTTATCAAGAAAACTAAATTTCAAACGACCATATTTACGAAACCTCTTGTATAATTTTGCTCATAGATGAACGTGATCACGACATTCGAGATACACACCTATCCTGAAAATTTCAAGTCCCTAGGCGTTTCCGTTCAAAAGTTACAATTTTCTATGGTTTCTATGGTTCTGGTCATGCGATCTGGACAAAATTTCACAAGTAGCTTGAACACCTCATTCTCCATTTGAATGCAGAATTTCATCTCAATCAAATCTGTAGTTTTCAAGTAAAAAGGGGGAACAAAGCTTTGAACGGCCATATTTACGGAACCCCTGGTGGAATTTGGACAGACTCGAATTTTCCGACGGATTCGTCATCAGTGAGTCGAACATAGTCGATTGAGACCATTTTTGGCTCAAAATTCGAAAAATACAGACATCGTGACGAAATGATATAGCCCTCGTGTAAGTAGTACGAGCGCTCAAAAGTTGCTACATCTCAACCAAACCAATTTTACAATATTCAGCTAATGCATGAAATCGTTCGTTTCGCAAGAAATGGAGAAACTTATCCTTCAACTTCCAATATCTCCTTACAAGCTTGTAATTTTCAATTAGTGTATATAGCTTTCAACCTTGATTTTTTGGCTCGAGGTTATGCCAATCTTCAATATTTTGTTGTGTTATTAGTATTCATTCAGTTTCGCTGGCGCAGGTGAGATTCCTTGCGAAAGATGCTCTACTATTAGTACTATTACTGCTGGATACTGGACCAGTAAGGTTGAAACAGAAGTAGCAAACTATACAGGGTCTTTCACGAGGAACCTCACCCATATTTATACGGGAAACTACTGAACGTATTTTCATGAAATTCAGCACTTATAAGTATTTCACGATGCTGATGAAATCTAAAATATTTTCAAGACATGAGCACCTCCGGTTTTTCCGGAAATGACGTCAACTTCCGTTTTTCAAATTAGAACACCATTTTTTTATTGCAGAAATAGATTCCTTAGAAAATTTCAAGTTTTTTTGATGTAACATTTTTCAGTTTTGGTTGGAAAATTCTCTCTGAGCGGGAAAATTCGAAAAAAAAATCGAAAATAGAGCTCCGCTGAAACAAGAATAACTTCGAGGTTTTTGGATGGAAAATTTTCATTTTTGGAATTTTTCAAGATGTAAGATTGATGTATCCACTTTAAAAATCGAAATCGCGATTCATGATACAGGGGGTGAAAAAATCGCTTTCAAAGTAAGGGATGACAAAATCGTGAGAAATCAATTTTTTCAAATTAGAACCCCATTTTTTTATGACAGATATTGAATCTACGTTAAAAAATAATGTGAGTGTATGCATCACACCCTTGCCCTAAAATGCATATTTTCTGAGTTATTCACAAAAAACTGTTTTTCGTCTTGAATTTTCAGCTATTTCTTTTCCCTTCACGCCAAAAAGATGAAATTTTCAGGAACTGTTACTTAAACCATGTTTTAGATTTTACTACCCTAATATGCGAGAGAAAAAAGTTACAGGTTGTTCCTAAATAGATGGCGAATTTGGATTCGAATTTGTATCGGAAACCTCTTTATTTCAACTAATCGGCCATCGGTTTTCTCTCCAGTGATAAATAAATAATTCCTTATGAACCATATGCAAAAACTTACCATGTTTTACATTCTTTTTTTTTTAATGATAGATATCATTAATTACATCTGCCAAAGATTTTTAGATTCATAGTTTTGAAACTCAATTTGGTTTTTAAACACTTTTGCAGATCTCTTCCTCCCGATGAAATAAGAAGAGCAACGCACGAAGCATTCCTGAGACGTATAAATAAATGTCTAGAAATTAACGGTCAAAACTTTGAGCATCTTCTCTAGTTATAACTGCGAGAGTTTGCCATGGTTCTCCTAATAGTAACTTGAAGTCGGTTTCAAGAAGGGGTGAAAAATATACAGCATGGTTCAAATAAAAGTTCCTGAAAATTTCATCTTTTTGGCGTGAAGGGAAAAGAAATAGCTGAAAATTCAAGACGAAAAACAGTTTTTTGTGAATAACTCAGAAAATATCCATTTTAGGGCAAGGGTGTGATGCATACACTCACATTATTTTTTAACGTAGATTCAATATCTGCCATAAAAAAATGGGGTTCTAATTTGAAAAAATTGATTTTTCACGATTTTGTCATCCCTAACTTTGAAAGCGATTTTTTCACCCCCTGTATCATGAATCGCGATTTCGATTTTTAAAGTGGATACATCAATCTTACATCTTGAAAAATCCCAAAAATTAAAATTTTCCATCCAAAAACCTCGAAGTTATTCTTGTTTCAGCGGAGCTCTATTTTCGATTTTTTTTTTCGAATTTTCCCGCTCAGAGAGAATTTTCCAACCAAAACTGGAAAATGTTACATCAAAATAACTTGAAATTTTCTAAGGAATCTATTTCTGCAATGAAAAAATGGTGTTCTAATTTGAAAAACGGAAGTTGACGTCATTTCCGGAAAAACCGGAGGTGCTCATGACTTGAAAATATTTTAGATTTCATCAGCATTGTGAAATACTTATAAGTGCTGAATTTCATGAAAATACGTTCAGTAGTTTCCCGTATAAATATGGGTGAGGTTCCTCGTGAAAGACCCTGTATATAGCGCCTAGAAATTTGAAAATGAATTCGGTTATGAAAAGACGACACAGGAATAGCCTTCAGATATCGACGACCAGATGTCATAAACAGAAGACTGCAAAAAGCACTAAAAGATTTGGAAAACTGGTTCATTGAATGGAAAATTCAAATAAATAGCAAAAAGAGCCAAGCTACTCTTTCACAGAAGCAGAGACTTGAGATGAATTCCAACCTAAGGAAAGATGGAGAAAAGATAAAATGGGAAAATGAAGTCAAATATCTAGTTGTAAAACTAGATGAAGGGCTTACATAAAGAACCAATATGAAATATGCATTGGATAAAACAAACAATTTCAAGACTTCAACTAACATATGAATCGGCGGCATGAGACCATTCAGCCAAAAGCCATATAAAGAAGATTCGAGTAGAAGATAATAAACTACTAAGAGATTCGAGTAGAAGATAATAAACTACTAAGAGCAGCAATGAATATGCCGTGGTTCGTAAGAAAACAACCAATCCAAGAATGGGGAACTGTCACAGATTTCCTAAAAAAGAAGGCCGATAAAACTGTTGAAAAAGCAAGTCGACACCCAAATGATGAGCTAAAAAGTCTGGTTGACTACAACCTATCATACAAGACCCAGAGATCGACTACGTAGAAACAGAAATTGAGTAAACTCACCAAAGATCGTGAAAGAGATACAAATAAGAAGAGTCAAAAGATTATTAGGCAATAAACTCCCGGAATCTGAAACAGCAGGTTAGGTTTAGTGAGAGTAGGTCGTGCTTCACTCGAAGTCTCAACCGGTTCTATCTATCGAAAATAGTTCGTCCCTGAGGATTCCCCCTGACTAAACAAAAAAAAATGATTGAGGTTTTGATGTTTCATCTCTGTGCTACTCTTGTATTTTTGCTGACCACTAACACACTTTTATTTCAAGCTGACTTTTTTATCTGCAGAACATTCTGAGTTCAGTTGTCGGCATGGTGCAGATTTCCCGATTCGAACTACGCACAAGTTAACGCAAATCTCACGGTTGACCCTATTTCTTGTACAATCCAGATCTACCCCCAGTATAAAACGAACCAATTTGTCCGTTCGTTCATGAAAATAGTAACAATTTTCTCACAATCGATCAGGGTGTGCTACGCAAACGTCACGGAAGCCGTTGTGTGGAAAAAAGAGGCTTTGTGTTTTACATTCGACGCATGTTTTTAACTCGTGTATTTAGTGTAGCTCCCCAGTCAGCCGAAGACACTCGGATGATGGATGGCCGAACCAACGTTTCGGATTGTTTGACGGATCATCTGCATGCGGGGAATCTGAATTTGCTCATCTCATTTGCGAATATTGTGGAGTATTTCTTCGCAGTTTTTTCGGTGCAATTACCATAGAAGTTTTCTTCTGAAATAGCCGAATCGTCAGGCTTCAACATAAAAAATGTTGGTAAAGTTGAAAAATCAATTTGGTCATTTAGGATTGGTGATGGACCTAAATTTCCTAGAATTGATCGTTCCGGCAGGATACCTCCTCAAACACGAAATTTCACGATCGACGAGAATACATTAACTTGTTTTCGGGACCTCATCTACTATGCAAATGTCTTTGAGAAGTTGTCCGCAAGCAGACACGACAGATGGCCACTATGAAGTATAAAGAACACCAACTTCTACTTTGCGAAGTGGATTCCTCCCTTGTTTGCTTAATTAAATAACGAAATCCCGGACTAACTCTCTTCCATCCGAGGTTTTCCTATAAGTATTCAGTTTTCGGGTGCTCCCTGAGAAACTTCCCCATCGGGAAGTGAATTTGAGTAATTTTCCCTCTTAGGTAAGTTATTTGTCAAGGGTGGTTATTGAAGATTACTGATGAATAATCGAATTTGAAAATTTTCGTCATTTTCATTGGAAACAGTTCATTTTGGAAACAAAAGTAGGAATAAAGGTGAATTTGTGACAATTCACTGAACTTAATCATTCGGTTATTTTGGAATTAAGTCATAATAACTTTCTTATGTTCAGCTACGTTCTTCTTCTCTTAAAATTGAATAGCAAGAATTCAAACTCGGTTGTATATTCACTTCGAGAAAATAAATATTTTCTTCTTATCTTTCTTATCACACGATAAGAACCATCATATTATTCACAGAACTCACACATTATCGAGATAAATTAAAAAAAATTACGAAAAGCACTGCCGTGAAGTCAGGAGCTTTTGAGCGCTCGTTTATCCACATTGTAGGTAGATTCGCATTCTCCAGTTCTAGAAACCAATTGGAAAGATTTCGACAGCTGTCAAAGAAAATTTCAAACTAAGGGAAAAATCCAGACTTCAAGTCAGTGCTATAGGTGACCATTTTTTTTCGATAATTCGCTAGAATTTTCTACGGTATCTATGGTCTTGGTAATGCGATCTGGACATTATTCTTCATTTATGTGCGAAATTTCATTCCAATCCAATAAGTAGTTTCGAAATTAACAGGAAAAAAATTGTTTGAATGACCATATTTACGGAACCCCTAGTCTAATTTTTCTCATTTATAAACGCGACCACCACATTCGAGATCCTGAAAATTTCAAGTCCCTAGGCCTTTCCATTACAAAGTTATAATTTTCTATGGTTTCTATGGCTCTGGTCATGTAAGCTGGACAAAATTCTGCTAGTAGCTTGAACACGTAATTCTCCATCTGAATGCAAAATTTCACCTCGATCGAATCTGCAGTTTCGAAGTAACCAGGAAAACGAAATTTCGAGCGGCCATATATATGGAACCCCTGGGCGAATTTTGCCCAATAACGTACTCAACCGCGGCATTCGAGATTCGAACATACCCTGAAAATTTCAAGTTTCTAGGATATTCCGTTCGAAAGTTCGTGTGTACGAAGGGACAGACGGCCGGACGGACGGACAGACTCGAATTTTTCGACGGATTCGTCATCAGTGGGTCGAACATAGTCGTTTGAGACCATTTTCGGCTCAAAATTCGAAAAGTACAAACATCGTGACGAAATGATATAGCCCTCGTGTAAGTAGTACGAACGCTCAAAAACTACCAGATTGCATTCAGAATATTCGAGAAAAGCACAGACGTGAAGTCAAGATTTTCTTTCGCTCTTGTTTCAATTCATCGAAAAAGCGGACACCCATAACTGATCTGTGATTATTTTGACTTGACCTTAGGTGACACGGTATTGGAACCTAACCGGCCGTCAATGTGACAAATATAGTGTCATTTTACTTTTATAAGCTTCAAGGGATGGAATTATCGAATATTGAAGAAGAACTCGAATTTATTTTCAGGTGAAACAGGTGCAAAGCTGCACTTTGAGGGTGGAAACATAGTGAAGCATACTTTCAACCATCGCATCAAGACTCGCCTAAAACATCGCATTAAGTCGGGCATCAGAGAGCACATAGTGGGGCATCTATGAAAGCAGTTCTTAGAATTATGAATCCATTAGGATATTTTGTTGCACCCAGTTAATAGAATATAAAATATTTCCATCTGATAGTTTGCTATGATATTGGTTTTCTGTTTTATTCACATTTTTTTGGTAGCTCACCTGATATATTTGTAATATTGCTTATTTCCGTCCATTATTTTTCGTTTCGCCCAGTTATGTAATAGAATGTAAAATGTTATCACCTGACAAAAATATAAGAGAGATTGCTATCATATTGGCTTTATGTTCTATTTACATTGTTTTTGTAGCTCACAAGATATATTTGTTATATTGCTTATTTTCGTCAATGCTTTGTGCAACCCTTAACACCTACCAGTTGTGATGTCTCCTATCTCTTTTATTCCATATTGTAGATCTGATAAATATTTCACTCATTAATTTTTCTTTATTCGTTTCAATAGAAAAAAATTATTCACCTCTTTTCACTTCAATATGGTTCAACCCTAACTCAACCACTGGTTAATAATATAATAATATATCAAAATGATTCAATATTTTTTTTGTGCACCCAAGTGGTCTTCAGTGTGTCAGTATGACAAATACTTTCAATTTTTCTCATAAACTTCGATAGAATTAAGCACCGAATTGAATTGAATAGATCAGAAAAACTCAATTTTTGTGACATTATTCTTGAGCAAACTGATGTGATAGTTGCTGCATGTAATAATTCGTTACTACGCTGGGCAAGACTTTGTGCACATCAAGACCATTTCGAACAATTTCTGTGAACAATTTGGATTAATTTTATCGGTGAGTTTGTGAACTTCCTAATTTTTTTCAAAGGGCCTTTTCAATCAGTAATTTTTCCTCTACTTCGTTAAAACTTTGAGAATTATACCGTTCGGGAAAATTCTCCTAATAGAAGTTGAAAGAGAATATTCAAATTTGCCATTCAGCACTTTATTTACTGGAATGCTGGAATGCATATGGCACCGTGATTCATAGCAGATCTCTCAACAGAGCGATAACATGATCCAGAGTTGTATTAAGACATTGATGCCCAAGATTTTTTTCACTTTTTGAGCGCTCGTACTACTTACACGAAGGCTATATCATTTCGTCACGATGTCTGTATTTTTCGAATTTTGAGCCGAAAATGGTTTCAATCGACTATGTTCGACTCACTGATGACGAATCCGTCGGAAAATTCGAGTCTGTCCGTCCGGCCGTAAGCACGATAACTCTCGAACAGAACAACCTAGAGAATTGAAATTTTCAGTGTAGGTTCAGATCCCAAATGCCTCGGTTAAGTTCGTTAATGGGCCAAATTCCACAAGGGGTTCCGTAAATATGGCCGTTCAAAGTTTTGTTCTCCTGATTACTTGGAAACTACAAATTTTATCGAGATGAAATTTTGCACTCAAATGAAAAATGAGGTGTTCAAGTTACATGCGAAATTTCGTCCAGATCGCATGACCAGAACCATAGAAATCATAGAAACTTGTAACTTCTGAACGGAAACGCCTAGGGACTTGAAATTTTCAGGATAGGTGTGGATCTCGAATGTCGTGATCACGTTTATCTTTGAGCAAAATTGTACTAAGGGTTCCGTAAATATGGTCGGGTTCCGTAAATATGGTCGTTTGAAATTTAGTTTTCTTGATAATTTCAAAACTACAGATTCGATCGTGACGAAATTTTGTATACTAATGGAGAATGATATATTCAAGCTACATTTCTCCAGATCGCATGACCAGAACCATAGAAACCATAGAAAATCATAACTTTCGAACGGAAAGGCATAGGGACTTAAAATTTCCAGGGTAGGTTCGGATCGCAAATTTCGCGGGCATGTTCATCAATGAGCAAAATTAGACTAGGGGTTCCGTGAATACGGTCGTTTGAAATTTTGTTTTCTCGATAATTTCGAAACTACGGATGCGATCGAGATAAAATTTGTATTTTAATCGAGAATGATATATTAAAGCAACATTTTGTCCAGATCGCATGACCAGAACCATAGAAACCATAGAAAATTATAGAAATTTTAGGGTAGGTTTGTATCGCGAATTTCGCGGCCACGTTCATCAATGAGCAAATTTAGAGGGGTTTTGTGAATATGGCCGTTCAAAATATTTTGTTCCTGATAATTTCGAAACTACTAGTTGGATTGAAATGAAATTTCACACCTAGCTGGAGAATAATATATTCAAACTACGTGGGAAATTTCGTTCAAATCGCATAACCAAGACCATAGATACCGTAGAAAAATCTAGCGAATCATCGAAAAAAGTTTGAGAATTTTTTTGACAGCTGTCGAAAATCCCTTCAATTGATTTCTAAAACTGGAAAATGCGAATCTACCTACAAGGTGGATGTACGAGCGCTCAAAAGCTCCTGACTTCATGGCAGTGCTTTTCGTAATTTTTTCAAATTGAATTTTTTATATGATCAACTATGACAAATTATCTCTTTTGATGAGTTCTAGCACCTGTCGAAAAAAAGCCTCACCTTAGGAAACCTGTAAAGACACAAAATGTCAGAAGGATATGGCGAATAGTTTCTGAGATCTCAAATTTTTTTGAGAAAGAATTTTTCCAACATTGTCCATGGAAACAATCGCGCAAAAATAACACTGAATGTGCTTCATGAGCACAAAATAATATACGAATTTTGAGGTGGTTTCATCTAAATAAAATGATGGATTTTGGAGCTAAATCTAAAACTTTGGACGATCAGTATAATCCTCCGAAGGAAGATAACAGACCACGATTTGCAGGCTTCAGTTTTTATTTTAAAAATTATTCCGGATGTTTATCGATTTCTTCTTGAATCCAGAAAATCATGACGTATTATTGTCGCGTTTGAAGAAGGACCTACCTCCTGAGCTAAGACGGACGAAATTCGAATGAAGTGAATAAAGCCTAAAGAGAACATAAACATAAAGCATAACTCTTGGAAGCTCCAAGTAACCGAGGAGTTTCTCAAAACCAATATGTCCCCGAGCATCACCCTGAAATTCTCCGGATAAATTGGAGAATTATGCATCCGGCTACAGGTCCAAATTCATAGTTCCAACGATGAACCGCATGAAATATTGTATCGTCAAGGAAATACGAAATTCAATATCGCATCCTGCGAAATAGTCTGAGAATAATATTGACGCTCCAAGGACGTAGAGCGACTGGCAGGCAGGATAGTAGAAATCAAATCCAGGATGAAAAATATGCATCTGACGGCAGATGGTACAGATTGCAAAGGGTAGAAATACCGCCTCAGTCAGGCTACTCACTCGCTATGAGAAATGTTTTTATTAGCTGTAATCCTGTGATTGATCGTATGCATGAAGATTCATCCACTGTTCTCTTATTGGTGACGATGATTTATCCCTACTGAACATTCCTCACGTCTGCACTGTACATTGTTTGACGGAATTGATTCATCCGCTTCTTTGTCCGACGTCCGAGCCTTTCTGGTGCATAATATTCGTGTCAAATCGCATCGAAATTGGATGTTCTTGGAGATGCTGCATTGACAAATTGAGTGACAAACTTGAATGAACTCGTTATTGTTGCTCGAAGAAGAGTTGTGGGATGAGGAGCGGGTTACAGGTAGATGCCGCTTTGGGTACAATGAAAAAAACTGGCTACCGCAGTAGCACCACCAACAATTAACCAGAAAGGAAAACGATCATGTAAAATAAGAACTATAATTCTGAATCAGAGTTGGTTCTTGGGTATCTGGTATGACTGGAAGAAAGTTGACTGAACCAAAGCTAATCATACTGGGTAGATACTTCCAGAAGGAGCTGCGTGGAAAGTGTTGAGTTTCACTAGAAATTTATCTTATTTATCGATATAAAAAATTATATACAAACATCCAGTAAAAGGTACCCACACCAGAGACTGAAAACTAAACTTTGGGTGAAGTACGAATCTGACACTAAAAATTGGAAATTCTGGGAAAGGAATGTCAAGAATCATGAGTCATGAGGTATCCGAATTTTTCTGACCTATAGATAAACATTCTGAAGGAACGTGCTGATATTCCACACAGTAGTCTAAAAGAACATTGTACGAACTCTTTCGGAAATTGCTATTTCTATCATATAACCATCACTGATGTAGAATGAAACGAAAAGTAGCCCCTAGAACAACAAATAATATTTGACGATTGAAGTATATTGTAGTTTACTCAAAATAATCGCAAAAAGAATAAATATGTAAAAAGAATTCACAAGGGGATTATTGAATTCTCCATGGAATTACAGGAATTACTGTCCACTTCAAATGGGAATTCATTTACGTGTGGTCTGCAGCAGCATAAAGCTGTACAATATAATGAACGAACTTTATTTCTCTTCGTAATGGTTGCTGACGGCTTCGTGATTATGTGCTTAGCTGGGAAGTTCTTGGACCGTACCATTGCTTGAATGGACCACCATCTATCTGTTCAATGTTCATTTTCTCATTATACGAGGCAGAAAATATTATAACGTTGGACTGGCGGGATTCGGCAACAAGGAGGATATCGAAATATTGTTATTTTACCATCGTTATTTGTTATTTCTAGTTCTTAATTTCATGGAACATCATTGCCCTTCAGAATCAATATGATTATAATATTATATACTATAATATAATATATAATTTAATACAGAAATATACAAACAATTATTATCCCCAAACTATGGAATGGATCTCGATCACGATTTTCTTGTCTTGTTCTCGATAAGTTCCTCACCGAACGTCTCAAAGAAAATCTTCCCTTTTTAATTGCATTCAAATTTATAGGAATTCTTCCATCGTTTTTCGGCCATGGGCTTGTACTTTGTATGTTCCTAAACAGCCAAATCTCAAAATTTTCACTCCCAACGAAGCATTCCATTTCCAGACGCAAATAAGCAAAACTCTGCTTATTCTGCGAATAAACCCAACTACAAAGTGTAGGCCTTCGATCGCCACTTGAAAAACCTTTTCGAGCCGAAGCCCATATTATTCTGAATATAAGATATACTCACACGCATTTCCACGTAGGTCTCTTGCAACAAATTAATTCATTTTCAGAAAGCTACATTGAACCTCAATGAAACAATTGTTCATGAAGTTGACTAACAGTTTTTCCTTTACTTGAATATCCGAAATACAGGGTGTTTTTCGAGGTGAGGCTCCTTTTGGACAGGTGCTAGAACTCATCAAAAGAGATCATTACGCCGGAAGTTGATCATATAAAATATTCAATTCGAAAAAATTTGAAAAAAAATGGGCATCAATATCTAAATACGACTCTCTCTGTTAGGAGACCTTTCAACTTTCAAAGGGAGATTTTTCCTGAACAGTATAATTCTCAGAGTTGAAACAAAGGAGAGAAAAAATAACTTATTGAAAAGATCCTATGAAAAAAATTAGGACAAACTCACCGATAAAATTATCCTAATTGTTCACAGAAATTGTTCGAAATGGTCACCATTCGTTTGATGTGCCCGGATGTGCCGGTCTTGCCCGGCGTAATAACGAATGGTTACATGCAGCAACTATCACATCAGTTTGCTCACGAATAATGTCACAAGCATTTTTAATGCGTTGTTTGTTTTAGTTCCTCCGCACTATTCACCTCCCCGTCAATATACACTTTATGTTTTCGAATGACCCCAAAGGAGGTTGAGATCAGGGGGGAAACTGCGAAATTCGGAAAACTCCCAGAAATCAAACTTTGTCATATATGATTCACGGTATACTGACCTCTCAGTCCGCGATTATAAACACACATTTATTTCTCAATACAAAACTAAGTCAGATCCGAGTTGGGAATTCCTCAGATCCGCGTGTAACTTTGATTTCGAAATACTCAGGCCTGGTGAATATTTTATATAAACGATTTTTGAGCGCTCGTACTACTTACACGAGGGCTATATCATTTCGTCACGATGTCTGTATTTTTCGAATTTTGAGCCGAAAATGGTCTCAATCGACTATGTTCGACTCACTGATGATGAATCCGTCGGAAAATTCGAGTCTGTCGTCCGTCCGTCCGTAAGCGAACGGAACAACCTAGAGACTTGAAATTTTCAGTGTGGGTTCAGTTCCCGAATGCCTCGGTTAAGTTCGTTAATGGGCCAAATTCCATCAGGGGTTCCGTAAATATGGCCGTTCAAAGTTTTGTTCCCCAGATTACTTGAAAACTACAAATTTGATCGAGATGAAATTTTGCACTCAAATGGAGAACGAGGTGTTCAAGCTACATGTTTTATCTAGATCGCATGACCAGAACCATAGAAACCATAATTGTAAGTTTTGAACGGAAACGGTCAGGTCTCCCAGCACCATCCTAGATCGATCTTTTGGAAGGAAAAGATCCTTTGATGGCCATCGACTTGGTCCTTCAGCCTGAGGAAAATATTCGGTACATTTCATTGTTTTGGTTATTCATTCTTTTTCAACATATAGGTTTATTCAATAAGTTTCTTATTTCCCATTTCCTACTCAGTATAGATTGAAAATGTTAAAAGTTTTGGACATTTATCCAATATATCTATAATCTGAATATTCTAGGTACATATATGCTATGAATATCCTTTCAAGATTTTATACGAATATTCCGTTTAGAATATTCAAGGAATATCCAAAATCTTGCTAAAATATTAGTTCCAGAATATTCTAAGAATATTCCATATGAAATATTTTATGAATATTCTAGGTATATGCTACGAATATCCTTTTGAGATTTTATACGAATATTGTGTATGGAATATGCCTAGAATATTCAAGGAATATGCAGAATATTCCTAGAATATTAGTTCCGGAATATTCTAAGAATATTCCATATGAATGAAGTATTTTCTGAACATTCTATGAATATTCTGAATATTCTAGGTATATGCTATGGATATCCTTTTGAAACTAGAAAGTTTCAAGGAATATCCAAAACATTCCTAAAAAATTAGTTCAGGAATATTCTAAGAATATTTCATATAAAATAATCTCTGAACATTCTACAAATATTCTGAATATTCTAGGTATATGATATTAATATCCATTTGAGAATATTCCTTTTAGAATATTTAAGAAAAACCTACGATATTCCTTGAATATTAGTTCCGGAATATTCTAAAAATATTCCATATGAAATATTCTCGGAATATTCTGTGAATAGGTATAGGTATTCGGAATATTTCAGGAATATCTTTTACGGAATATGCTATGACTATGCCTATGATAGAATATTTCAATATGCCGAAACGAATATTCATGGAACATTCTAAGAATATCTGGTGCTGTCTGGGATAGATCAGTTAGTTTTTCACTAACATTCTAGAAGCCCAAATTGTTTTGACATCGCTGTCAAGTCGAAAGCTGGAAGATCTACTGTTGATTATAATCTACTGTACTCAACTAAAATAGTGTACAAAACTAAAAAATTTAGAAAAGCACTGCCGTGAAGGCAGGAGCTTTTGAGCGCTCGTACATGCACCTTGTAGGTGGATTCGCATTTTCCAGTTTTAGAAATCAATTGAAAGAATTTTCGACAGCTGTCAAAAAAATTCTGAAACTTAGACGAAACTCCAGCTTCATGTCAGTGCTTCAGCTGATCAATCTTTTTTCGATAATTCGCTAGAATTTTCTACGGTATCTATGGTCTTGGTGATGCGATCTGGACGAAATTTCCCACGTATTTTGCATGTAGTTTGAAAACATTATTCCTCAGCTAGGTGCAAAATTTCATTCCAATCCGATCAGTAGTTTCGAAACTATCAGGAAAAAATAGTTTAAACGGCCATATTTACGGAACCCCTAGTCTAATTTTGCTCATTGGTTTCTATGGTTCTGGTCATGCGATTTGGACAAAATATTGCTTTAATATATCATTCTCGATTAAAATACAAAATTTCATCTCGATCGAATCCGTAGTTTCGAAATTATCGAGAGAACAAAATTTCAAACGACCGTATTCACGGAACCCCTAGTAAAAATTCTGCTCATTGTTGAACGTGAACGCGACATTTCAGATACACACCTATCCTGAAAATTTCAAGTCCCTAGGCCTTTCCGTTCGGAAGTTATGATTTTCTTTGGTTTCTATGGTTCTGGTCATGTGATCTAGAGAAATGTAGCTTGAATATATCATTTTCCATTAGTATACAAAATTTTATCACGATCGAATCTGTAGTTTTGAAATTATCAAGAAATCCAAATTTCAAACGACCATATTTACGGAACCCCTAGTATAATTTTGCTCATAGATGAACTTGATCACGACATTCGAGATCCACACCTATCCTGAAAATTTCAAGTCCCTAGGCGTTTCCGTTCAAAAGTTACAATTTTTTATGGTTTCTATGGTTCTGGTCATGCGATCTGGAAGATTCCACATATAGCTTGAGCACGTCATTCTCCGTTCGAGAGCACAATTTCATTCCGATCAAATCTGTAGTTTTCAAGTAATCAGGGGAATAAAACTTTGAACGGCCATATTTACGGAACCCTTGGTGGAATTTGGCCCATTAACGAACTTTACCGAGGCATTCGGGAACTGAACCCACACTGAAAATTTCAAGTCTCTGGGTTGTTCCGTTCGAGAGTTATCGTGCTTACGGCCGGACGGACGGACAGTCTCGAATTTTCCGACGGATTCGTCATCAGTGAGTCAAACATAGTCTATTGAGACTGTTTTCGGCTCAAAATTAGAAAAATACAGACATCGTGACGAAATGATATAGCCCTCGTGTAAGTAGTACGAGCGCTCAAAAATATTTCAATTTCATCTTCAAATTCTTCTTTCATCGGTTCCTTCAATGAACTTCGAATAAGCCTAAATATATTTGGCCTCAACTAGTGAATCAGTTCAATTTTTTTCTTGAGCCAATAGTATATTTTAATGCACTGCCAACTGGAAAATCCACGTCGTATCATTTTCGAAGAGGAACAACAATTATTCATGATACGTACTCCGCTTCGCATATAAATTATTCAAGTGAAACTACAGTCAGTTGAGCTCTGCTACAGGATAATCATACAACAATTATCCATCTACATTTGTGCTGCTGCAAAAAATCGTTATTTGTTTTGTTTGTATTCTTAGTGACTTGGGAAACTGTGAACCTAGAGTGCAATGGCGTCCATAATTCCAATGGTAAAAAAATTCATTAACAGTAAAAGCTAAAAGCACAAGAGCTTTTTCAACGAATGGATTTGTCTGCCAGCAGATATTTTCCCAAACAAAAAGTATGGTTCAAAAGGAACACATGTTTTTTTTCAGCAATATAAGAGGGAAAAATGCATAATGCAACTGAACATGACTGAAGAATATTATAAATACCAGGATGAATTCAAAGTTGAGGTCAGTTTGAGGCATGGATCCATTCAGATCAATCGGGAAAATCCCTGATGTTAGTAGCTAAAGCAGTATAGTACAGAAAAAGTCAAGTCAGAAAAGTGGAAAATCAACGAAATTCATTAAAATTTAGCTCAGTACGAAGTAAAATCATTATTGAATCGGAAATGAAAACTGTGATGAGAAGAAGAATATTGAACGACAAACCCACAGTAAAACAACCTAACCTCAATTTAGAACCTTATACCCCTCGGTCCGCTTCGCATTTAAAGCATACAGATTACGCCTTAGATAATCAAATATACTCAATTTTGAGATTCCTAATTTTCAAACCAAAATAATTTTTATGTCAAAATTCAAACCGGAGTTTTCTTAAAATTAATTTATATCAGCGCTCCCTTCGTTGAGGCAAACTAACAGATTTTGTGGTCGATAATTATTAAGATGCACAAATCCATTGGTAGCAAAGCTCAACTTCAGTAAACTTCTAGTTTGGGAAAAATGTAGGTACCTAAGTATGAGTAGAATGGTTTTTCATCCTCAAAGACCATGAAGAGCATCAACTGTCTAGATCTTCCGTTTTATGCACTCACCTCAATTTCCAAAGGAAAAACGCGCGAAGTTCTGCTACTTTGACGTCAACGGTAAACACAATCAAACGGCACTCTAATTACCCCCGTCCCGTGACCTCTTCTTCTTCTGCGAACCTTCCCGGTATCATCACAAGGCCGCTACGTATCCTAGAATGGGACACGGTCAAAGATACGCGAAAAGAGCAAGAATCATCGTCTCTACTCCCGTTCCATTTTGGTACGTTACACTTTTCAGTATGAATGACGGTGAATAACTGAAATGACTGAACTAATGCTCCGCCGCCATCATCAACTACTAATTCAGAAACCCTTTTAAACGAATTATCCTCTGCCTCCACTAATGTGCTTTTGTGTTGATGTTGTCGGTAATATGTTCGGCCAGCAGTTAAACAAAGTTAATATCAATACGCCTAGAAAAACTCCGTTAATGACTCTGAGATCCCACCTGTTGTCATCGGCGCTTATTAATTTTTTTTTAATTGTCGACGTGCAGATCTTGGATATGGGCTACCGAATGATTGCCTTCTTTTCCGAACATTCTGTCTTGATTGCGTCGGCTTTAACGAGTGGAGTCGGCTACCGGAACGATTAGTGATCGTCTGGTAGCTACTATTAACATGCACATCCGTCTGCATTTACATATGAAAATTAAGGAGCGATTTTGATTTTTATGATTCATATCAGCAGAAGATCCGATTCAATTTGATGAGATGTCTGGTTGCTTTTTTATGGTTGTCCTTGGCTCTCCTGTTGTTTTACGAACTTCGGACTTTCCTTCTTGAAGTGGCATTGAGGCGGTGATTCATTCCTCCAATTTTTGCAAAGGGTTACAACCAAAGGGTACTTCGTCTGCATCTCAATGCCCGAGTATTTTTCAAGATTCGTTTGAATTTTCTCGCACATTGAGCTAGCGAAACCATCTCGGCACTTTCGATCGAAACCATCATCATCATCTATGACTTTTGTGTTATTAATGTTGAAGCCTGTTTTTTGAGCGCTCGTTTTACTTACACGAAGATTATATCATTTTGTCACGATGTCTGTATTTTTCGAATTTTGAGGCGAAATAAATGGTCTAAATCGACAAGGTTCGACTCACTGATGACGAATCCGTCGAAAAATTCGAGTCTGATGACGGACGTCCAGCCGGCCGTATACACGATATTTCTCGAACGGAACGACCTAGAAACTTGAAATTTTTAGGGTAGGTTCGAATTTCAAATACCGCGGTTCTGTCTTTATTGGGCAAAATTTGACACTGGGTTTCGTAAATATGGTCGTTTGAAATTTAGTTTTCTTGATCATTTCAAAACTGCTGATTCGATCGGGACGGAATTTTGTATTTTAATGGAGAATAATATATAATATTTAAGCTACATTTTTTCCAGATCGCATAACCAGAACCAACGGATTATTGAATAAAAAATCCTTATATTTCTGTAACAGCTGTTGAATAATTTACAGAAAGCTGCTGTCGTTCTTTTGACAGCTGTCAATTGGTTTCTAAGACTGGAAAATGCGATTTTACCTACATGATGGATGAACGAGTGCTCAAAAGACTTCACGGCAGTGCTTTTCGAGCGCTCGTACTACTTACACGAGGGCTATATCATTTCGTCACGATGTCTGTATTTTTCGAATTTTGAGCCGAAAATGGTCTCAATCGACTATGTTCGACTCACTGATGACGAATCCGTCGGAAAATTCGAGTCTGTCCGTCCGGCCGTCCAACCGTAAGCACGATAACTCTCGAACGGAAAAACCTAGAGACTTGAAATTTTCAGTATAGGTTCAGTTCCCGAATGCCTCGGTTGAGTTCGTTAATGGGCCAAATTTCACCAGGAGTTCCGTAAATATGGCCGTTCAAAGTTTTGTTTCCCTGATTACTCAAAAACTACAGATTTGAGTGTGATGAAATTTTGTACTCAAATGGAGAATGAGGTGTTCCGGCTACATGTGAAATCTTGTCCAGATCACATGACCAGAACCATAGAAACCATAGAAAATTTCAAATTTTGAACGGATACGGTGAGGTTTTGGAATGTCGTGATGACGTTCAAAAATGAGCAGAATTATACTAGGGGTTCCGCAAATACGGTCGTTTGAAATTTTGTTTTCTCGATAATTTCGAAACTACGGATTCGATCGAGATAAAATTTTGTATTTTAATCGAGAATGATATATTAAAACAATATTTTGTCCAGATCGCATGACCAGAACCATAGAAACCATAGAAAATTGTAACTTTCGAAAGGAAAGGCCTAGGAACTTGAAATTCTCAGGGTGGGTTTGGATCGCGAATATCGCGGTCACGTTCATCAATAAGCAAAATTAGACTAGGGGTTCCGTAAATATGGCTGTTCAACATATTTTTTTGCTGATAGTTCCGCAAATACTGAGCGGATTGGAATGTAATTTTGCACCTAGCTGAGTAATAATGTATTCAAACTATGTGCAAAATTTTGTCCAGATCGCACCACCAAGACCATAGATACCGTAGAAAATTCTAGCGAATTATCGAAAAAAAATTGATCAGCGGAAGCACTGACATGAAGTTTGGAGGTTCGCCGAAGTTTCAGAATTTTTTTGACAGCTGTCGAAAATTCCTTCAATTGATTCCTGAAACTGGAAAATGCGAATCCACCTACAAGGTGCATGTACGAGCGCTCTAAAGCTCCTGCCTTCACGGCAGTGCTTTTCGTAATTTTTATAATTGTTTTTTCTGTGAGCCTTCACTTTTTTAATTAAGTAATTTATAATATAATTTTGATGAAACATAGGCCTAAAATATGTGTCATTTATGTGTAAATCTACATATTTGTTTTTTCAAAAATTGTGCTAGCTGGTACAATTCTCATATCATATCATATCTCAATTTTCATGATACAATGAATTATGTCTGAATTATGTATGTTTTCTTCTTACCCATTTTTAGATTATTGAGAATTGTGCTAACTTGTCAAGCAGGCTAGCAAAATTTTCAATAATGCTTTCTTTTATATCTAAATTTCGACGAAACAAATGCCTGAAGTCAGTTTCGAAATATTGGTCCTTTTCAATTTCACGCCAGAAAGCTCGCAGACGTCATGGAAGTATTTGTGACGTCATACATCTATACCCGAAATATTACCATTGAGCCGTCCGAATATTCATCTTATATTTTGGTAATAAAAAATTAATCTCAAGAGTTGAACGCAATTCTCCCATTATATTATTGTTTGTCTACATTACACGCGGAAAAATCATAAGAGAAATAGGAGGTATGAAGAACAGTTTGATGTAAGTACTCAAATATTGGTAGAAGTTTACTTACTTCAGTACCGTAGGACCTACTTGGATTTCTATAATTTTTTTTTAAACACTTTTTCTTGAGGAATCGAATGGTACTAGTCTCAATCTCAGTAAACTCATAGTTTAGGAGATATAATTTTCTTTATCTATTCCTATTGAATGATATATTCATTATTCATTTACTTTGAAGCAATTAATGGTATCTGTAAAAGAACAACGTGATCTGTGCTTCTGAACAAGCCGATTGGCCGAAAGGGAACAGTCCATTATTGGTATTGAGGGTAGGTCACTTGAATAATTTTGACGTTTTCTCAAATTAAGTTGATACCTTATTATTATTGTGAATGTTTTGCTGAAAAAGATGAATTCAGATAGTGAAGATGAATTATTAAGTACACCTTCAGAAACGAGACAATCTGCAAATGTTACCATACACAATTTATTGCCCGAAAAATCCCAAAACAAATATAAAGGTGTTTACAACAATTTTCAAAATTGGTGTAGCAGTAAGAATATTAAGTCATCGTTTACAGAGAATGTTCTTTTGGCATATTTTAGTGAACTTATCACCTAATATAAAGCATCGCCACTATGGACTGTTTATCCTATGCTAAGAAGCACAATCAACATAAATAATGCATTGTTATAGGTAACTATTAAGATTTCTAAATAAAGTTCTTTCTCTGTACCTACTTATATCTTATTATTTATTGTTATAGTATCAGATGAAGTATAGTATTCAACTTGCGGTAATGGTCATAACTCACTTGATGAATTACAGCGCGAGCCGAAGGCGAGCGCTACAAACTTTATCTGCGTGAGTTATGGCCTACATTACCGCTAATTAAATAATACACTATTAAATTGCTTCGAAAATCATTATAAATTCTGAAAATTAGCTGTCAGTTTGATTGAAAATTCACTGCTTTTACTGGACCTAACAACTTGATTCCGTAAAAGATATTCCATGAAATTTGAAGAAACTCCATATTTGGATACCTTACCATACCTTAGAATTTCGTAATTTTCGATTCAATGATTATAATTTTGGATCAGTTGACCTAACCTAAAATTACCACAACCCATTTGGGAGTTTTTGGAAGAAAGATTTGGCATCTTAGTTGTTTCACGCTTTCCACAAATGAAATCAAGAATTTACGCGCTTATTTGAATTCATCGCCAGTGTGGTTCTACCCAGATGGGTGCTGCAAAATGATAGAAAATAGAAAAGAATGCTTTTAACTTATCAGGAGGAGTTCTAGTTTCTATCTCTGAATCGGTATATTTCACGATATTTTCATCGGAAATTCGATGTCAGATTTTGACAAATTTCACATTTAGGCAATCTGAAAATAAAACGTACTGTGTGTCCCGGAAATCTTTGAAAATCATATCTCACCCTTATTTACAACTGTAAATAATTCTATTTTTCCTGAAAAACCGTTCCACTGGCTAACTGAATGAACGACAAATATCAGAACTTTTGGTTCATGGAATTACGTTCATAACTTTCTCAAGATCGTTTGAAACCTGAAAAAGTGGGGTGGTAAAGATAATGTAATCAATCGTATGTTCCTGGAACTTGTATTTAATTTTTGAGCGCTCGTTCTACTCACACGAGGGCTATATCATTTCGTCACGATGTCTGTATTTTTCGAATTTTGAGCCGAAAATGGTATCAATCGACAAGGTTCGACTCACTGATGACGAATCCATCGGAAAATTCGAGTCTGTCCGTCCGGCCGTAGACACGATAACTCTCGAACGTACCGACCTAGAAACTTGACATTTTCGGGGTAGGTTCGAATCTTGAATGCCGCGGTTGAGTTTGTTATTGGAAAAAATTCGACCATGAGTTCCGTAAATATGGACGTTTGAAATTTTATTCTCTTGATTACTTCGAAACTACTGATTCTATCGAGATGAAATTTAGCACACAAACGGAGAATAACGTGTTCAAGGTACATGCAGAATTTTCTCGAGATCACATGACCAGACCCATAGAAACCACTTGAAATATTTTTAGGATAGGATCTCGAATGTCGTGGTTACGTTCATCCATGAGCAAAAATATGGCCGTTCAAAATATTTTTTTCCTGACAATCTCGGAACTACTAATTGTATTGGAATGAAATTCTGCACATAGATGGAGAAAAATATTTTGAAACTACCTGCGAAATTTTGTCTAGTTCGCATTACCAAGAACATAGATACCGTAGAAAATGCGAATCTACCTACAAGGTGGACGAACGAGCGCTCAAAAGCTCTTTATTTCACAGCGGTGCTTTTTATAATTTTTTTTATTGAGGAACTATTGCTTTTGAGAAAACTCAACATGCGTTGAAAAAGTTTTGCAATGAATTGTTATCTACGACACGTATTTTGAAATTAGGAAATTTCTGTTTGTGAAAAAGTTCTGGAAAAAAAAATTTCTTATTTTTTGAACCGTACCTACTTTGCCAGGAAAGGACAGGAGGGAGCTTTCGTTCACATGAAAGACCATATTCTATTTCCGACAAGGAATCATTACCAGAAAACATTTGCACTTCAATATTTGGTAACATAGAGGCAACTTGACGTGGAAGTGATAAACCGTTGAATGAAATTTTGCAGCGTTTTCCTCACTGCTAAGGAGTATATCAGGACAAGAAGCTTCCCACGGTCACGTTTTCGCTACATTGCATTATAATTATCCGAAAGTCTGTGAAATATTTCGCAGGAGAAGAACTCCACCAACTGCCAGATACCCCTGCGTCCGGAGCACCCTCCCAATCGTCCTACTATGCCAACTAGCGTCTCCCCCAGGAGGCGCACTCGCTACCCATTGTCTCCGGCATAATAAACCGTCCAAAATTCATCATTCACACCGAGCACATTTAACCCATTACGGCCAAAAGTAGCCAAACCAAAAGCACATAAAGCGGGCCCCAGGGACTCGACCATATGTCTTGAGAGGGACGCAGCGTCCGAAGACAACGCGGTATGTAAAGTTGCGAGGCCGTGCGGCCGCATGGTCCGAAGGGTTGACTCATTTCCTGACCAACAGTTGATTAATGATGCCTAATAACAACGCTTCGAGCGTTTCTTGGAGGAGAGGCAGGTCGGAGAGTAGGCCTCGATATTAGTTTCGTTGAGATTGTGTTTTTGACGGATTTTATTTGAAAAAATGCGGACCGAGGTTGAAACAGACGCCGGTTTAACTATGTATAATGCGGCGAGATTGGTGTAATTGGCCGGCGAGACCGATTTTGAGCTCGGTTTTTTTACGGTTTCGATTCGATATTGCCGGCTTCGGAGGCGGGGTAGTTTGACGACTGATGGATCGTGACGTGTTGAATAATTTGAGGCAGAGTCTTTTTTCACCTGGCTCTTCGCTCTTGGTTCATTCTATGATTGAATCTAAGCTGGCTCACGAACTGATTGTGTAAAAGCGGAGGAAACTTTTATTTCCAAAGAGGGAGCAATCTATACAAAGTGTTGTTAAGTGGATAAGGTCGAGAATATATCGAGTAATCCAAGAAAGCCACAATTTATTTGCAGTCACATATAACATTACTCCTCGCGGAAATTTGTTTATCCTTTATATTATTTAGATTAGATTTAATCCATGGTTCAATGTTCCATCAATCGTCATTTGACATAAACAATTGTTTTTATTTGGAGAATGATTTCTTACTATGTTACTATGTTCTTACTATGTAATTAAGTTGTCTGTATCTTTTTGCGTGCTGCGTCATTTCAAATATATATATTTTTTGAAGTTCCTTCAATGCCTTTTATGTGGTTTTTTTGTTAGTTTTTGAGCGCTCGTTCTACTTACACGAGGGCTATATCATTTCGTCACAATGCCTGTATGGAATTTGAAAAATACAGACATCATCATCATCATCATGATGATGATGATGTCTATATTTTTCAAATTTTGAGATTTTGGTCTCAATCTACAAGGTTCTACTCACTGATGACGAATCCGTCGAAAAATTCAAGTCTGTCCGTCCGTCCATCCAGGCGTATACGCGATAACCCTCGAACGGAACTACCTAGAAACTTGAAATTTTCAGGGTAGGTTCATAATAATAATAATAATAATAATAAATATTCTAATCTCGAATGCCGTGGTTGAGTTCGTTATTGGGAGAAATTCGACCAAAGGTTCCGTAAAAATGTTCGTTTGAAATTTGGTTTTCTTGATCATTTCAAAACTACGGATTCGATCGTAACGAAATTTTGTATTTTAATGGAGAATGATATATTCAAGCTACATTTTTCCAGATCGCATAACCAGAACCATTTCAAAATCCAACGAATTATTGAATGAAAAATCCTTATATTTCTGTAACAGCTGATTCGGCATAATTGACAAAGACATTATTTGACAGCTGTCGAAAATTCCTTCAATTGGTTTCTAAAATTGGAAAATGCGAATCTACCTGCAAGGTGGATGAACGAGCGCTCAAAAGCTCCTGACTTCACGGCAGTGCTTTTTGAGCTCTTGTACCTACTACTTTCACGAGGGCTATATCATTTCGTCACGATATCTGTATTTTTCGAATTTTGAGCCGAAAATGGTTTCAAACGACTATGTTCGTTAATGGGCCAAATTCCACCAGGGGTTCCGTGAATATGGCCGTTCAAAGTTTTGTTCCCCTGATTACTTGAAAACTACAGATTCGATAGAGATGAAATTTTGCTTTCAAATGGAAAATGAGGTGTTCAAGCTACATGTGGAATTTTGTCCAGATCACATGACCAGAACCATAGAAACCATAGAAAATTGTAACTTTTGAACGGAAACACCTAGGGACTTGAAATTTTCAGGATAGGTGTGGATCTCGAATGTCGTGATCACGTTCATCTATGAGCGAAATTATACTAGGGGTTCCGTAAATATGGTCGCTGGAAATTTAGTTTTCTTGTATTTCGAAACTACAGATTCGATCGTGACGAATTTTGTATACTAATGGAGAATGATATATTCAACCTACATTTCTCCAGATCACATGACCAGAACCATAGACACCATAGAAAATCATAACTTTCCAACGGAAAGGCCTAGGGACTTGAAATTTTCAGGGTAGGTGTGGATCTGAAATGTCGCGTTCACGTTTATCAATGAGCAGAATTATACTAGGGGTTCCGTAAATACGGTCGTTTGAAATTTTTTTTCTCGATAATTTCGAAACTACGGATTCGCTCGAGATGAAATTTTGTATTTTAATCGAGAATGACATATTCAAGCAATATTTCGTCCATATCGCTACATTTCTATCAAATCGCATGACCAGAACCATAGAAACCATAGAAAATTGTAACTTTTGAACGGAAAGGCCTAGGAACTTGAAATTTTCAGGGTGGGTTTGGATCGCGAATATCGCGGTCACGTTCATCAAAGAGCAAAATTAGACTAGGGGTTCCGTAAATATGGCCGTTCAAAATATTTTTTTTCTGATATTTTCGAAACTATTGATTGGATTGGAATGAACAGATACAACTAGCTGAAGAATAATGTATTCAAACTAGGTGCGAAATTTTGTCCAGATCGCATCAGCAGGACCATAGATTATGTAGGAAATTCTAGCGAATTATTGAAAAAAAATTGGTCAGCTGAAGCACTGACATGAAGTCTGGAGTTTCGCCTAAGTTTGAGAATTTTTTTAACAGCTGTCGAAAATTCCTTCAAAATATTTCTAAAACTGGAAAATGCGAATCTACCTACAAGGTGGATCTACGAGCGCTCAAAAGCTCCTGACTTCACGGCAGTGCTTTTCGTAATTTTTATAATTTTCAACGATTAACTCTGAAAATATATGTCAAAATCAATAGGTATAATCAAATTAATAGTCAAACTTTTTCTGCATCTGAAACATCTTCTAACAATTTTGGTGAAAAATATTCAGATCTCTTGGGACTAGAAAAGGAAACGAGAGACTCTCAATAAGAAATCGTTGAAAAAATTCAGTAAGAGTTGAGATGTGCTGAGATATAAAAGTGAAAAAAAAGTAAAAGATGATTTGAACCTTTCAGGCTATAGAATTTGCTAAAACTAAAGAAGCATTTAATCAAAGAATAGTAAGCTTTTCAATTGTGGTTTCTTTCAGTTCTTATGATGTATACTGTCGGCATGATAAACACTGTCAATTTCTTTTTATGAACTCAAAAAAATGGAATCACCGAATTATACTGAATATATCAGAAATACCCAATTTTTTTTCACGTTGAACAACTAGAAAGCGATGATACAATAGAATATCCCTACGTCAGCAAAAAGGTATTAAGTCCAAAATTCCAATTTTCCGTTTTTTTAGCCTTGAAGGCTCAAAATTACGAAAATAGCATTTTGAGAACAGTATCAAGGCCACTTCGATTCTGGAGCAAAACAATATATTTTCTCATTATTTAACGTTCACCTGTATGATTTACCCTTTTGCTCTATGGTACGGATATATGAAATTTCAAAACAATAGATCATAACAACTCAATTCTCTTTTCACGTTGTACAGCTAGAAAGCTGAATATGGACATAACTCATTCGACTGATGCCTTATACAGACACAAAATTTCAGCAAGATATTGAGAATATTTTCTGAGATACCGAAGTTTCGAAAAAGAACAACTTACTTAAAAGTTTCAATTCGATCTTATTGTTTTTTTTTCAATTATGGAGAAGAAGAAATTTCAGATGAATTCATCTACGGAACCCATTGGCAGATTTTACCCCTTACCTTACGCAACCGGCGCATTCAGACCTCAAACGTACCATAAATATTTCGAAACTTTATATAGACCTATTCTCTCGATAAGTTTTAATGTTGACCACCGAACGGCTGGACGGACGGACAGAATTGAATTTGTCCCTGAATTCTATATCTGTGAATCCAACCTAATCGTTTGAGACCATTCTTGGCTCAAAAGTCGAAAATAATGGACATTTGAGAAACAAGGCCCCAAAATGAAATTAAATTTCAAATAAAGAAATGTCAAATTTTTACAGATTTTAACAGACAAAATTATATTTTACATTTTTAACTTTGACTCATTTTTGAGCGCTCGTACTACTTACACGAGGGCTATATCATTTCGTCACGATGTCTTTACTTTTCGAATTTTGAGCCGAAAATGGTCTCAATCGACTATGTTCGACTCACTGATGACGAATCCGTCGAAAAATTCGAGTCTGTCCGTCCGGCCGTCCGGCCGGCCGTAAGCACGATAACTCTCGAACGGAACAACCTAGAGACTTGAAATTTTCAGTATGGGTTCAGTTCCCGAATGGCTCGGTTAAGTTCGTTAATGGGCCAAATTCCACCAGGGGTTCCGTAAATATGGCCGTTCAAAGTTTTGTTCTCCTGATTACTTGAAAACTACAAATTTGATCGAGATGACATTTTGCACTCGAATGAAAAATGAGGTGTTCAAGCTACACGTGGAATTTTGTCCAGATCGCATGACCAGAACCATAGAAACCATAGAAAATTGTAACTTTTGAACGGAAACGCCTAGGGACTTGAAATTTTCAGCATAGGTGTGGATCTTGAATGTCGTGATCACGTTCATCTATGAGCAACATTATACAAGGGGTTCCGTAAATACGGTCGTTTGAAATTTTGTTTTTTCGTTAAATTCGAAACTACGGATTCGATCGAGATGAAATTTTGTATTTCAATCGAGAATGATATATTGAAGCAATATTTTGTCCAGATCGCATGACCAGAACCATAGAAACCATAGAAAATTCTAACTTTTGAACGGAAAGGCCTAGGAACTTGAAATTTTCAGGGTGGGTTTGGATCGCAAATTTCACGGTCACGTTCATCAATGAGCAAAATTAGACTATGGGTTCCGTAAATATGGCCGTTCAAGATATTTTTTTCCTGATAGTTTCGAAACTACTGATCGGATTGGAATGAAATTATGCACCTAGCTCAGAAATAATGTATTCAAACTACGTGCAAAATTTTGTCCAGATCGCATCACTAAGACCATAGATACCGTGGAAAATTCTAGCGAATTATCGGAAAAAAATTGATCAGCTGAAGCACCGACATGAAGTCTGGAGTTTTGCCTAAGTTTCAGGATTTTTTTGACAGCACTCAAACATTCCTTCAATTGATTTCTAAAACTGGAAAATGCGAATCTACCTACAAGGTGCATGTACGAGCGCTCAAAAGCTCCTGCCTTCACGGCAGTGCTTTTCGAAATTTTTTTTGACTCACTCTTTCATTAACTAAAATTGATCTTGAGGAATTTATGAAAATTGTATTTTTTCACAGAAAAAATAACTTTCATTCGCAATGGTGATCATCTGTGAACTTTTTTCTATTAATCATTTCTTCAAAATTAGTCTTTGAAAATCCAACGTTCCCACTGGGGGATTAACAGATGGCTCTGAATTCTGAAAAATGAAAACCAAAATTGAATAAGTTGTGCATTGGGCATATGGTTTTTGTCAGTTGAGTTGGGGCATATCGTTTTACAGCTACCATGATTGACATTTTCCAGAAAAAATGTACCTACATAACTGTCATCCGATATATTAGCGACATCACTTGGTAGGAGTTTTGGCAGGATCAACTACCAGCTTAAGCGAGGATTTAGAATTTAATGTAGAAATCAATTATGATTTCAAGCACCTAATATTTGTATCTTTCCAGATGTTAGAATGGGTAAAAATATGATTTGGATGTGCATGAATTCACTTTCCTTGATTGTTTTTATACATATACTACTTAACACTCATCAGCCGATAATAATCGAGCAATACCCTGAGGTTGCACCAAACATTCAGTGAATACTCTCACAAATATTTCGACCATCCAAAATCCCAAATATCTCGTTATTTCGACCCCCCTCAAGAGTTCCACAGTGGTCAAAGCCGATTCAATAACATTATTTCCAAACCATTGTCCGTTTAAAGTCAAACTGTACCGAATACAGGCCCACTCGAACCCAGTCTCTTCATACTCAACTCTCCTATTCATCTATTCACCTCGCTCAAGGTAGTGACTTGTAACAAATTAGTCCCCCAGCTTCAGAGCGTCCAGTTCTGTTAGACCAGAATTGCATAATGTTGAAGGTCTGTACGAAATAGAAGATAATTTTATACTTGTCAGTATGAGTAATTAGAACAAGATTCCGTACACTTTCGACTTCCTGGCTGTTACGATTCGAAGGAAGATAATATGGTTTTATCACCATGAAATAGTTGAACCGTCTGGAAAAACCCGAATTCTTCGGCTGAATCACTTGAACATGCGTACATTGTGAAGAATTCCCAATTTTTACCGTCACAACCAAAAATTAAAATTCGGTATTGAAGGCAAAATTTCATATTTAGTAACAGTATGCACTCACAAGACACTCCAAAATGGTTTCTTACATAATTAAAATTCATCAAAATGAACAAAATAATAAAAAAAATGAAATTATGAAAAGCACTGTCGTGAAGTCAGTAGCCTTTGAGCGCTCGTTCATCTACCTTGTAGGTAGATTCGCATTTTCCAGTTTTGGAAACGAATTCGAAAAACATTTGACAGCTGTCAAAAAAATGTTCAAATTAAGGCAAAACTCCAGACTTCACGTCAGTGCGTAAGTGATTTTTTTTTCGATAATTCGCTAGAATTTTCTACGGTATCTATGGTCTTGGTAATGCGATCTGGACAAAATTTTCCACGTACTTTGAATACATTATGCTCCATCTATGTGCAAAATTTCATGCCAATTCAATGAGTAGTTTCGAAATTATCACGAAAAAAATAATTCGAACAGCCATATTTACGGAACCCCTAGTCTAATTTTGCTCATAGATGAACGTGACCGCAAAATTCGTGATCCTAACCTACCCTGAAAATTTCAAGTCCTTAGGCCTTTCCGTTCGAAAGTTATAATTCTGTATGGTTTCTATGGTTCTAGTCATGCGATCTGGACAAAATGTAGCTCGAATATATCATTCTCCATTAAAATACAAAATTTCGTCATGACCGAAACCGTAGTTTTGAAATTAGCAAGAAAAAAATTTTTGAACGACCATATTTACGGAACCCCTAGTCTAATTTTGCTCATTTATGAACGTGACCATGACATTTGAGATCCACACCTATCCTGAAAATTTCCATTACAAAGTTATAATTTTCTAAGATTTCTATGGTTCTGGTCATGCCGTCTGAAAAAAATTTTGCATGTATCTTGAACTTGTCATTCTCCATCTGGCAAAATTTGACCTCGATAAAATCTGTAGTTTCGAATTGATCAGAAGAACAAAATTTCGAAGGGCCATATTTACGGAACCCCTGGTCAAATTTTGCCCAATAACGAACTTAACCGCGGCATTCGAGATTCGAACATACTTTGAAAATTTCAAGTTTCTAGGACGTTCCGTTCGAGAGTTATCGTGTATACGGCCGGACGGAGAGACTCGAATTTTTCGACGGATTCGTCATCAGTGAGCCGAACTCTGTCGATTGAGACCATTTTCGGCTCAAAATTCGAAAAATACAGATATCGTGACGAAATGATATAGCCCTCGTGTAAGTGGTACGAGCGCTCAAAAATGATGAAATAATCGATTTCTTCATTATAATTTTTTTCTGAAAGTAAATTTTCGCGAATTCCTGAAACAGAGGTGATAATAGCGCTTATATTAGTTATAAACCTGAAAACAGACAGTTGAAAAATTTACCTACCACCTCAAGAAAAATTTGATAGCAAAAAATTAACGAGCAATTCGAGAAGTTTCCATTGCAGATACAATTATAAATGAATTTAAGTGATCTATGATGTGAAAAACGTTCTTGACCTATTGAACGTTGAAATTCGATAATTTGTATCAATAGTCAATTCTTGTTATAGGTACCTAAATTATTTTTTTATTTAAGTTAATTTTTGTTTTTGTTTTAGTAATAGCCAGCGTATCTCACGAATGCCTCTTGTAATTTTTCTTCCGATTCGATTTTTTAGGATAAATGGAATGAATTTTCTGTTTTGTCGAGATAAATCTTTCTATTTTATTTTACTTTCATTACAGTCCTTCCGAATGATGTTGTTTGTTATTATTCTTCACAAAAATAATTGTACGTTACTTGATTGTATTAATAGTAAATGCTATTAATTTTTTTTGTACCATAACTCTATACATAAAATTATTGATGAACAAAAAGAGTCAGAAGCTTTTGCCCGCTAATTAAAATTCATCGCCAGAGCGGTCGCCCATCCAGACATTGAACCCGCATAACGGTGCTTGGCTTCAAGACTTATCAAACTCACCCCCGGTTTCTGAAAGACTGATCAAACACTAAATTAACTGACACAACATTCAACTTGACAGCGATGTGAATTAAATTTGGGTTTCTGTGTGTTACATTAAATGATAAATGATCATTTTGATTTGACATAAGGTGGCACTGTAGAGGGACTATCGAACCAAAGATAATGAAACAAACCAAATATTCTGTGGACCAAACCGGCCATGCGTGTGACAAATAATGTAATTTCGTGAAATCGACACAGAATTATTTGGAAATTATAGATCAGAATAACTCAATTTTCCTTTCGCGTAGAACAGCCGTGAAGCTGAATTACAGACATTTGGCCAAAATGAAGGATCTAAGAGGAGATTTCAATAAATAAAAAAGAAACAGAACAAGTTTCTAATTCAATCCATTCACTCAGAATACAAAAAAAAAATTCCGAATAATCGGAATCACAAATAAGACGGATACATTTTCCACAACAATTTTTTACCAATCGGAATAGAAAAGCCCGAGTTTTTCCATATCGCAAACACCGATGTGAAGCGACGTGAAAACTTCGCAAAGGACGCCCCTCCTCGGGCGCGCGCCTTTCCACCGACGTCGTCGACGTCCAGCTACACTCGTCACCCCCATCCATTCGTCGGCGCATCTTAGAACTTAGAACACGCGGCATCCACGTCGCACGGAAAGCGAGTAAAATTAAGTTCCGACACCGAAAAAAAAAAATCGAAAAATTGCCGCCGTTTCCCCTGCGCCATCGAATCTGAACCCGATAGCGTGTTGTCGAACGAATCAAACGGAATTTACATAAATTACAAGGGGCCCACTATAATTTGTAGCGACGTCGGCGATTTACAACGTCATGTATGCATCCACGTAAAATCAAGGTATACATTTATTTTTTTTATAATTTTTACCTGACGTAATTGCGGAGCAGCAGTCACGACAACCCGTAAGTCCCGCCCCGCGCAGCGTGCCGGCCTACGGAGCCCGGAAACCGGTCGGGGATTGGCCCGCCGCGCAACCACGTGACCAGCCATCGTCCTCCTCGAACTCGGAAAGAAACAAAAACAACCATCACTAACCTAACAGTAAGTACGGGCATACACGTAACAACCGTTTCCTATTTCTGTGAACCGCACGCGAGGCTGTTTCGGTTTCCGCGGCCAGACGTCAAGTTTGACAGTTTTGCCTGAACCACAGAATCGCGGCGAAGACGTGATTATGGTCCTCCGTGCCGGATTTGCATAGTGTTGAGTGATTGTGGTGCGCTTTGTGGTATGTCGGCGACCGTCGGTGGTCAATGAGGATAAAACATCCTCTCCGGATGCCTACAGGACACTTGGAAGAGGACGATTTCGTAGTGGTTAAGACGAGGTCTACCACACCAGAAGGCGCCGCGGCGGCCGGAAACACCGGTTTCTGGTTGTCCGCGGTGTCGGCGGCTTCAGGGGCGCCTCATCCCGGTCTGCCCATGGACGGTACGGGGTGCAATGAGACTGGATTCATCAACAGTCAGCCTTCAATGGCGGAATTCATGACTGCTTTGCCCCACATATCTGGTGAAATGGCCCATGGTAACCCTGGGATGAGTCCCGATCATACACCACCAGGAAGCGGCTACGGCATGGAGGTTCCACATGGGATGGGTTCACCTGGTGTTAATGTACCTGAGTATCCTTGGATGAAAGAGAAGAAGACCACTAGGAAAAATAGTCAGCAAGGTATTTATCTTTGCAATTTGAAGACCTTTTCTTCTTTTGAAATTTTTGGTGACTAGTGCACTGTGGTATATATTGTGTCCCTCTTCCTGTTCTTCCTTCATTTCGAGCTAGAGCTCCCTATCTAGTTCCAGAGAAGATGTGATGGCGTCAGGGATGATACGTTGGCATGGCAATTCATTGTTTGCCTTGGATTCAAATTGTGAGACATTATGTCTTGCTTTTCCTGTAGAATTTACAGTCCTCCTCTTCTAGACCCAATCTCACCAAGAGCCTTCTTTGACGATAATGTCTCTAAGGGAATAGGAAGACCTAGTGTATTTGAATTCAGATCCAGTTGAGTTTCAGGAGAAACTCTTAGTTATTCCCTAAAGCCAAAGATTCTGACAGAGTGATACTCGCAGTATCCTTTTACCCCCTCCAATTTTCTTCATAGCAATCAGAAGGGTTTTACAAAGGGAGTAATAGCAGTAGCTATAGCATTTCACCCGATTCCTGAAAGTTTTGAGCTCCAGACCAAGGAATACTCAGTTCTACTACTGGTCCCATGATGTGGCCCAGGTACTCTAAAAATACAATTTTTGAGCTGATAACTTTGGAGCTCGGAGCTTCGATAACCTCTCAGCTATCAAAGTGGATCGCTTTGTCGTATCAAAATTGCGTTGAGTTCATCCAGAAGTATGCTAGGTTAAGTTCCCACAGAGTTTGTTTCAAGTTCGATTAATCTTACTCCCTCTCCTTGGTCGTTTTGGAGCACTCTGTGTATTAATTTATGGTGTTCTTTTTGGAATCATCGCTTTCATAGGATTGATATGATATCTAGGACGAATACACTATGAGAGTTATAATGATAAATGAAAAGAAATGCTCAAACAACTTTCCATATACCGTTTTTGAGCGCTCGTACAACTTACACGAGGGCTATATCATATCGTCACGATGTCTGTATTTTTCGAATTTTGTGCCGAAAATGGTATCAAACGATAGAGTTCAACTCACTGATGACGAATCCGTCGGAAAATTTGAGTCTGTCCGTCTGGCCGTCCGTCCGTCCGTAAGCACGATAACTCTCGAACGGATCAACCTAGAGACTTGAAATTTTCAGTGTAGGTTCAGATCCCAAATGCCTCGGTTGAGTTCGTTAATGGGCAGAATTCCACCAGGGGTTCCGTAAATATGGCCGTTCAAAGTTTTGTTTCCCTGATTACTTGAAAACTACAGATTTGATCGAGATAAAATTTTGCACTCAAATGGAAAATGAGGTGTTCAAGCTACAAGTGAAATTTGGTCCAGATCGCATGACCAGAACCATAGAAACCATAGAAAATTGTAACTTTTGAACAGAAACGCCTAGGGACTTGAAATTTTCAAGATAGGTGTGGATCTCGAATGTCGTGATCACGTTCATAAATGAGCAAAATTATACTAGGGGTTCCGTAAATATGGTCGTTTGAAATTCAGTTTTCTTGATCATTTCAAAACTACAGATTCGATCGTAACGAAATTTTGTATACTAATGGAGAATGATATATGTAAGCTACATTTCTCCAGATCACATGACCAGAGCCATAGAAACCATAGAAAATCATAACTTTCGATTGGAAAGGCCTAGGGACCTGAAATTTTCAGGATAGGTGTGGATATAAAATGTCGCGTTCACGTTTATCAATGAACAGAATTATACTAGGGGTTCCGTAAATACGGTCGTTTGAAATTTTGGTTTCTCGATCATTTCGAAACTGCGGATTCGATCGAGATGAAATTTTGTATTTTAATCGAGAATAATATATCAAAACAATATTTTGTCCAGATCGCATGACCAGAACCATAGAAACCATAGAAAATCGTAACTTTTGGACGGAAAGGCCTAGGAACTTGAAATTTTCAGGGTGGGTTTGGATCGCGAATATCGCAGTCACGTTCATCAATGAGCAAAATTAGACTAGGGGTTCCGTGAATATGGCCGATCAAAATATTTTTTTTGCTGATAGTTCCGAAATACTGAGCAGATTGGGATGAAATTTTGCACCTAGCTGAGTAATAATGTATTCAAACTACGTGCAAAATTTTGTCCAGATCGCACCACCAAGACCATAGATACCGTAGAAAATTCTAGCGAATAATCGAAAAAAAATTGATCAGCTGAAGCACTGACATGAAGTCTGGAGTTTCGCCTAAGTTTCAGAATTTTTTTGACAGCTGTCGAAAATTCGTTCAATTGATTTCTGAAATTGGAAAATGCGAATCTACCTACAAGGTGCATGTACGAGCGCTCAAAAGCTCCTGCCTTCACGGCAGTGCTTTTCGTAATTTTTTTATGTTGCTAAAATCGTTTTCCTCAACTAATCGGCGTTTCTGTAGTGAATATCACCATGGCCAAAAAAATTTCACATCGGAACCCTTCATTTATACTCGAAAAGATCCGTTATAATTATTTCTACAACTGTCCGTGAAGTGCCCACTCAACCTAAAATAATCATGATGTTCTATCTAGGACAACGTCGCCGAAAACTATTGAACGCAAATTCTGTATTAGACTATAGTTTTCCATGGTTTTTAATATATTTATTTAGATACTTTTGTGGGGGGATCTATCTCTTGTTCCTATTGACTTTCCGAAATTTGTAACCTTTGTATATGTTGAAACCAAATAAGATATAGATGAACAGCGAAGTCTGGTGGTATTTCTACTGAATTAAGAAGGTTCTGTTGCCACTGAAACGAAAGTCAGTGTTTATCGACCCCTTTCTGTTCATCTTTTTTCAAGATAGCTCAAATGCCCCAGTGCAAAGAAAATTAGATATGAAAATATTTATAAGCCCTCATGTATTCTAGCTTGAAACAATAACAAGGCGTTAAACTATTGCTGGCAGGAAAACACAAAAGTAATTTGAATAAAATATAATGTTGGTATAGCCTTGGGCAGTGCTCGCCAACACTATGCTCGCGAGCTACCGGTAGCTCGCCGAAGTTTTTTTGGTAGCTCGCCACTCATTTTGTATTTTCGAATTATAAATCAAATAAGGCCTCTATCTGTTTTATTATTATTATTTTTTTTTGAAGCCTTATTCGATTTATAACCGTTGGTAATTTCGAAATACGAAGCGAGTTGTTCGTCAAAAAATTACGAAAAGCACTGCCGTGAAGTCAGGAGCTTTTGAGCGCTCGTACATCCACCTTGTAGAAAGATTCGCATTTTCCAGTTTTAGAAATCAATTGAAGGAATTTTCGACAGCTGTCAAAAAATTCTCAAACTCCAGACTTTCATGTCAGTGCTTCAGCTGACCAATTTTTTTTCGATAATTCGCTAGAATTTTCTTTATGGTCTATGGTCTTGGTGATGCGATCTGGACAAAATTTCGCACGTAGTTTGAAAACATTAATCTTCAGCAAGTCGTAAAATTTCATTTCCATCCAATCAGTAGTTTCGGAATTATCAGGAAAATAATAGTTTGAACGGCCATATTTACAGAACCACTTGTCCAATTTTGCTCATTGATAAACGTGAACGCGAAATTCCAGATCCACACCTATCCTGAAAATTTCAAGTCCCTAGGCCTTTTCGTTCGAAAGTTATGATTTTCTATGGTTTCTATGGTTCCGGTCATGCGATCTGGACAAAATTTTGCTTTAATATATCATTCTCGATTGAAATACAAGAGTTTATCTCGATCGAATCCGTAGTTTCGAAATTAGCAAGAAAACTAAATTTCAAACGACCATTTTCACGGAACCCCTAGAATAATTTTGCTCATAGATGAACGTGATCACGACATTCAAGATCCACACCTATCCTGAAAATTTCAAGTCCCTAGGCATTTCCGTCCAAAAGTTACAATTTTCTATGGTTTCTATGGTTCTGGTCATGCGATCTGGACAAAATTTCACATGTACACTTTAACACCTCATTCTCCATTTGAGTGCAAAATTTCATCTCGATCAAATATGTAGTTTCCGAGTAATCAGGAGAACAAAACTTTGAACGGCCATATTTACGGAACCCCTGGTGGAATTTGGCCCATTAAAACTTAACCGAGGCATTCGGGAACTGAACCCTCACTGAAAATTTCAAGTGTTCCGTTCGAGAGTTATCGTGCTTACGGACGGCCGGACTGACAGACTCGAATTTTCCGACGGATTCGTCATCAGTGAGTCGAACCTAGTCGATTGAGACCATTTTCAGCTCAAAATTCGAAAAGTGCAGACATCGTGACGAAATGATAAAGCCCTCGTGTAAGTAGTACGAGCGCTCAATAAAAATGGCAAAAATATTTCGGTTTTTTTTCTGTGTTCATTGAAGTTAGTGGCTCGCCGTCTCTTTTCAAATGGCCAAAGTAGCTCACCATATCGAAACGGTTGGAGACCGCTGGCCTTGAGCCTATATACGACATTTACGAAATTATCCTTTAGTAACTTGAAAATACCTTGAACATGTGATTCAAGAAAAAACTTTCTCAGAGTTACAGACTCTAGTCTTGCGAGTATCATAGGTATAAACAATCATAGGCCCAATCGAATCATGCCATTATATAGTCACAAACTATAGGTCTATCATATCTATTGTAATCATTTAGGTATCAACTCTAACTTAATCAAATCTTGTAATAATTTAGGTGCAAACTTGAATCTCGAAAATATTTGGATAAAAAACTAGTTCAAGCAAATCTTGGTTGGGACCAACCTTGATAGACTTATCTCTGATATGTACTCCACTCCAATGGAAGTTGTCGACAATGCTCAAGGCGCTGTCTCTGGTGTAAGGTTTTAAAACAAGCGATATGAAATACTCGCCAATGGGACGAAGATCTAGAAGCTTGGGAGCTCAGAATTTGTCAAAAGCAAACAGTCGTTTGTATTTTTATTTTTCCGCATTTTATTATACTGAAACAAACTGTCGC
Source organism: Aphidecta obliterata (assembly GCA_963966015.1). Classification (NCBI taxonomy): domain Eukaryota; kingdom Metazoa; phylum Arthropoda; class Insecta; order Coleoptera; family Coccinellidae; genus Aphidecta; species Aphidecta obliterata. Next base: position 11,988,097 of record OZ014435.1, on the reverse strand, counting down.
ATGCCCCTTTTTGAGCGCTCGTTCTATTTACACAAGGGCTATATCATGTCGTCACGATGTCGGTATTTTCGAATTTTTAGCCAAAAATGGTCTGAAACGACTAGGTTCGACTCACTGATGACGAATCCGTCGAAAAATTCAAATCTGTCCGGCCGGCCGTAAGCACAATTGCCTTCGAACGGAACGACATAGATACTTGAAATTTTCAGTGTGAGTTCAGTTCCCGAATTCCGCAGTTGAGTTTGTTAATGGACAGAATTTCACCGGGGGTTCCGTGAATATGGCCGTTCGAAATTTTGTTCACCTGATTCCTTCGAAACAACTGATTCGATCGAGATAAAATTTTGCACTCAGATGGAGAATTACGTGTTCAAACTACATGCAATTTTGTCCAGGTTGCATGACCAGAACCATAGAAACCATAGAAAATTATAACTTTCGAACGGAAAAGCCTAGGGACTTGAAATTTTCAGGATAGGTTTGGATAGCGAATTTCGCGGTCACGTTTATCAATGAGAAAAATTAGACTAGAAATTCCGTAAATATGATTGTTTGAAATTTAGTATTCCTAATAATTTCAAAACTACGGATTCGATCGTGACGAAAGTTTGTATTTTAATTGAGAATGATATATTCAAGCTACATCGCATGACCAGAACCATAGAAATCATAGAAAATTATAACTTTCGAACGGAATGGTAGGAACTTGAAATTTTCAGGAACAACTGTGAAAAATTCCCTCAATTGGTTTTTAAAACTGGAAAATGCGAATCTACCTACAAGGTGCATGAACAAGCGCTCAAAAGCACCTGACTTCAAGGCAGTGCTGTTTATAATCCACAAAAAAATATCTTACTCGGAAAGCTCGGTTCAGGAGGACTTCAACTTCAACACTACCTGCACATAATATATGTAGATTTCCCAGCCAATAAATTGATCAATGTTCTTTATAGTCTCGGGGTGCTTCTTTTTGAAGAATTATTGATAAACGTGATATTTTTCCCTCTCAAATAGGGATGCAAATCAGTATGCTGAAAAGAGTTCACTGAGAATACTATTACTGAGCCATAAACTCACCCCGTGGCTACTAACCCTCGGTTTTATTACACTTGAAACCGTACTTATCAGATACCCCCCATTGCTTTCACTCTCGATTCTGTTTTGTATTTCTACAGGTTTTCGGAACAAAATCTATTTTATTCGAAGGAGTCAATTGAATTCGATATTCACCTGATCCGAATCCATCGATATTGATTTATCATTCAAAATAATCTTCGGGAGAGCTCAGTGAAAAAAATCACACCCCCTGAAATTAAGATTAAGAAATTAAGTACTTTGAAAAATAGGGAATCCCGAAATCGAATGAAAAAATTTAGCCATCCATGGGGCAAATACACTTCAATATTGTAATAATTCATATCTTCACAGTGCGGTCGTCTGCATTTGATCATCTAAGGAATGTCTGGAATGAAAATATTGAACAATCGAGGGCCTGGGACAGATCCTTGAGAAATACCGCCTTCAGTATTTCTTGTTATTGATCGGATATTATGGTAATATGCCAGTCCCTTGCATATCACTCTTCTTAAGGCTGAAAGTAGACTAACAGCTTCAAATGATTGAATCTTTTTTCCATGTCCCATTCATGAGGATTTCCTGTTTTTCAATTCTTGTATTATTTTGTTAATTCGTGTTATCTTGTCCGTTTTCTCCTCCAATTTTTTTTTATTCCTTCTTTCCACTTCTTTGGGGAATTTCAAATCGTTGTTCCTTCTATTGAGCTTGAATTGTTTCAGGTATTCCGCAAACATTTCAGCTGTTTCTTCATGATTTACCTTAACTTTACTCGGTTTTCTTTCCTATTGGGAAGTTGAAGTCACATTAAGACAATAACAAAGTATGAGTGGAGGCGACTAAGGCTAGTCAAGTTGTACTTTTAGAGTCAGGACAAATGGCTTAGCCAAGCGAGAGCTAAGCTGAACCTAGAAGAAGAATAGTGATGATTGTGGTTTATGTTTTGTCGTTCCCAAATAACTGAAATGAAATGAAAAGTGTTTTTTTTGCATACTCTTTTATTTTTAAACAGATCAAAAAATTCTACCATCTAGTCCAAACTATTCTGAGAACATGTAGGTCTTGTAGGTACTCAACTGCGACCAGTTCCGTTCTTTCTGTCGCATCTCTGAAGAGAAACAAGTTCGTGGGATACAAATTCACAATGTACTATTCTTCGACTCATGACTCCTAAAATAGGAATTGAGGTTATTCTCGTGAATACAGGCCGCCTATTTTCCTCTAATCTATAATCATTTTTAATAACCGACATCCTTCAGCTCATCCTGAATTATACAAGCAGAGAAGAAACCACAACATGGAATTGACAATGAAATAATTATGTAGATTACACCGTCTTCCTGGCATAAAAAATTCAGCGTTTCATTCTGTGCGCCATGAACGGGAAAAAAAGGTAAAAAAGGAACCTTCGTGATGCCAGGCACCAGTAACATTGCAGCAGGACATTAAAATATTATTGCCTATGAGCATGCAATGTTGCCGGGTAGGCGTTGACATTTCTGCACGCAATCTTACTTTTGTATGGCGTTCTCTCTCATTTATTTAATAGTAATGTGAAGCGCCCCCTTCTATTTTTATCGACAACTACTTTCGGGAATTCGCGCAAAACATATGGTTTTTTTGGTAGATTGATGGCTTGGTTATTAGGTTTCAGTCGTGTCGGGTTACAACCGACGGTGGTGATATTCATTAGCTTGAGTGGTCATCATACCAATATCCCTGAACGACTGATCCGAATGTTATTGATGCCCCAACCATTAATGAATCGATTTTAGGGCACACTGGCGTAGAAGATGCTTGATTTTTCATGCCAACATGATCCGCATTCAACTTGTGTGATTTTGCTGCAAGTTGTTGCCCAACCAAATTTGTGATTTGCTGCAAATTTGAAATATTCATCGAATTTTGTGATTTTTGGGATCATTGCGGACTGTGGTATAGAAAATGCTTGATTCCTCATGCCAAAATGGTCCACATTCTACTTGTGTGATTTTGATGCAAATTAAAATTTCATTTCATCCCGATCAAAAGTGTGATTTTCCTGCCAATTTGAGAAATATATCGAATTCCATTGAAGAATCTAGTGATGTGAATTTTATGGTCCACTTCGGCGTTGAAAATGTTTCATGCTTCGCATGGTCCGCATTCAACTTGTGTGATTTTGATGCAAGTTGAATAGGTTAACCCCATTAAAAGTGTGATTTTTCTGTGAATTCGAAAAATTCATCGAAGCCAATAAAACATGTGGTAATGTGGACTTCATGGACCATTGTGGCTTGGAAAATGTTGCTCCCATCGAATTTGAAAAATGTATCCAAATCCATTGGAGGATCTAGTAGAACCACTGTGTGGTTTCCATCTAAGGTGTGATTTTGCAGAAAATTAAAGATATTTTATCGAATTCCATTGAAGAATCTAGTAGGTAATGTGAATTTTATGGTCAACTGTGTCGTTGAAAATGCTTCATTTTTCATGGTTCCCATTCAACGGCGTGATTTTGATGCGAATTGATTATGTTGCCCCGATTGAAGGTGTGATTTTGATACGAGTTGAATATCTTGCCCCCCACAAAAATGTGATTTTTCTGCGAATTTGAAAAATGTATCGATTCCAATAAGACATCTGGTAATGTGAACTTTATGAACCATTTCGGCATTGAAAATGCTTGATTCCTCACGCCATAATGTTTGGCAGTCGTTTATTTTGCTGCAAGTTGATTATATTGCTTCCATCAAATCTGAAAAATTTATCGAATTACATTGAAGAATCTAGTGATATAAATTGTATGGTCCACTTTGGCGTTGAAAATGCTTCATGCTTCTCATGGTCCGCCTTCAACTTGTGTGATTTCTTATTTCGATGCGAGTTGAATATGTTGCCCCGATTCAAAGTTGTGATTTTGATGCAAGTTGATTAGGTTGCGCCCATTAAAGTGTGATTTTTCTGCGAATTTGAAAAAATTATTGAATTCAATAAAACATCTAGTAATAGTGAACTTCATGGACCATTGTGGCTTTGAAAATGCTTGATTCCTACGGCACAATGTTTCGCACTTAAGTATACTGCTGCAAGTTGATTATGTTGCTCCTATAGAATTTAAAAAATATATCCAAATTCATTGAAGAATCTAGTAATGTGAATTTTATGGTCCACTGTGTCGTTGAAAATGCTTCATTTTTCATGGTTCCCATTCAACGGTGTGATTTTGATGCGAATTGATTATGTTGCCCCGATTGAAGGTGTGATTTTGATACGAGTTGAATATCTTGCCCCCGCAAAAGTGTGATTTTTCTGCGAATTTGAAAAATGTATCGATTCCAATAAGACATCTGGTAATGTGAACTTTATGAACCATTTCGGCATTGAAAATGCTTGATTCCTCACGCCATAATGTTTGGCAGTCGTTTATTTTGCTGCAAGTTTATTATATTGCTTCCATCAAATCTGAAAAATTTATCGAATTACATTGAAGAATCCAGTGATGTGAATTGTATGGTCCACTATGGCGTTGAAAATGCTTCGTGCCTCCCATGGTCCGCATTCAACTTGTGTGATTTTGATGCAAGTTGAATATGTTGCCCCGATTTGAAGTTGTGATTTTGATGCAAGTTGAATGGGTTGCGCTCATTAAAGTGTGATTTTTCTGCGAATTTGAAAAAATTATTGAATCTTAGAAAACATCTAGTAATGTAGACTTCATGGACCATTGTGGCTTTGAAAATGCTTGAGTTCGCAATTGAGTATATTGCTGCCGGTTGATTGTGTTTTTTCCATCGAATTTGAAAAATGTATCCGAATCTATTGGAGAATCTAGTAGAATCACTGTGTCGTTGGAAATGCTTGAATTCAGGAATAAAAATATTTACATTCCTGAATTCGATAATTTCAGATAAACAGCCGTATATTATTCTAGAAAATGCCTGATTTCTCATGCCACAATCGCCAGTACACAACTGTGTTGCTGAAAATTAGATATGTATTTTCCGAGGTGGGATTTTGCAGAAAATTGAAGAAACTGATAGAATTCCATTGAAGAATCTAGTACATAATGTGAATTTAATGGACCATTGTGATGTAGAAAATGCTTGATTTCTCATCCCACAAAGGACCACATTCAACCAGTGTGATTTTGATACAATATATATGAATATGTTCATTTGAATTTGCGAGGGAATGAGTGAAACCTATATGATTTCGCTGGAAACCATTAAATTATTCTCATAAACCCTAAACCGTTTCGTTTTTGAGCGCTCGTAATACTTACACGAGGGCTATATTATTTCGTCACGATGTCTGTATTTTTCGGATTTTGAGCCGAAAAAGGTCTCAATCGACTATGTTCGACTCACTGATGACAAATCCGTCGGAAAATTCGAGTCTGTCCGTCCGTCCGGCCGTCCGTAAGCACGATAACTCTCGAACGGAACAACCTCCTCGAGACTTGAAATTTTCAGTATGGGTTCAGTTCCCGAATGCCTCGGTTAAAATCGTTAATGGGCCAAATTCCACCAGGGGTTCCCTAAATATGGCCGTTCAAAGTTTTGTTCCCCTGATTACTTGAAAACTACAGATTTGATTGAGATGAAATTTTGCACTCCAATGGAGAATGAGGTGTTCAAGCTACATGTGAAATTTTGTCCAGATCGCATGACCAGAACCATAGAAACCATAGAAAATTTTAACTTTCGAACGGAAACGCCCAGGGACTTGAAATTTTCAGGATAGGTGTGGATCTCGAATGTCGTGATCACGTTCATCTATGAGCAAAATTATACTGAGGTTCCGTAAATATGGTCGTTCGAAAATTAGTTTTCTTGATAATTTCAAAATAACAGATTCGATCATGACGAAATTTTGTATACTAATGGAGAATGATATATTGAAGCAATATTTTGTCCAGATCACATGACCAGAACCATAGAAACCATAGAAAATCATAACTTTCGAACGGAAAGGCCTAGGGACTTGAAATTTTCAGGATAGGTGTGGATCTGAAATGTCGCGTTCACGTTCATCAATGAGCAGCATTATACTAGGGGTTCCGTGAATACGGTCGTTTGAAATTTTGGTTTCTCGATAATTTCGAAACTACTGATTCGATCGAGATGAAATTTTGTATTTTAATCGAGAATGATATATTGAAACAATACTTTGTCCAGATCGCATGACCAGAACCATAGAAAATTGTAATTTTTGAACGGAAAGGCATAAGAACTTGAAATTTCCAGGGTGGGTTTGGATCGCGTATATCGCGGTCACGTACATCAATGAGCAAAATTAGACTAGGGGTTCCGTAAATATGGCCGTTCAAAATATTTTTTTGTTGATAGTTCCGGAAATACTGAGCGGATTGAGATGAAATTTTGCACCTAGCTGAGTTATAATGTATTCAAACTACGTGCAAAATTGTCCAGATCACACCACCAAGACCATGGATACAGTAGAAAATTCTAGCGAATTATCGAAAAAAAATTGATCAGCTGAAGCACTGACATGAAGTCTGGAGTTTCGCCTAAGTTTCAGAATTTTTTTGACAGCTGTCGAAAATTCCTTCAATTGTTTTCTGAAACTGGAAAATGCGAATCTACCTACAACGTGCATGTACGAGCGCTCGAAAGCTCCTGACTTCACGGCAGTGCTTTTCGTAGTTTTTACTATTCATATTGTGATGTATGTATGTGAAGTATGTGATCCTGCCTTCCATATCTGCAATGGGGAATTATTTGGGAGATTTTTGCGGCAACAAATTGTGAGGAATATTCTGATCCAGATGCGATTTCGCTTTGAATATAAATCATATAGACTCTATTCGTTTGAAAACTAGGCGATATTGATATTCTGTAATTTTGCTAAATTTCAGTACACACAAAAATTCTCAAGTCCTTGAAAGTGGTTTAATGATAAGTCATTCTCTACAGAATGTCAACAAATCTTATATTTCTATAAATTAATGCAGAAATCAATGATGATGAAATTGTCACCTCACTGTTATAATATTGAGTTCGAGAATGTGAAATATTTGTAACAATTATCTTGCGTGCGTTTGATTACATAGCGCAATCAGAAATGATAATTATGTTTTATGCTCGTACTAATGAGTCTGGTTAAGAGAATGCTCAATGAATAGAGAAAAATTATGTTCCACCGTTCATATGTAATGAATTTATAATAAAACCGATTTAAGTATATTCATTCTGTGAATTTCTTGTTTATATGGAAATATTAGTATCGTTTTATTTGCTGAACACAGTAATAAAGAATTTTCATCAAGCAATTCGAGAAAATCATTTTGAGAGAGAAGAAGAGATTTCGAGTACGTATCATGCATATATAAAAGTAGAAAAAGCTAGGTTTATAAATAAAATAGCTTCGGCTCGGCTCATAAATAAACCAATAAAGTGTTAGGTAACAAATGATCTGTTATCAAGACGTTTATCGTATACAGGCCAATTGACATGGGGTATTAACGACGTTCTCCCTGGACGGTAGAAGATGAAGTGACCAAACGAGGGCTACGTGGTTCGCCGAACCGTCTGTAAATGGAGTGTCGGACGTCGTGTACGGTCATAATTCATTGCCGCCGCGACGGCATCGTCCCGCCGTCGGAGCTGTGGATAGCCGCCGGGTTCTCTCGCAGAAAAAGCTCTACTCGCGCCACGAATTTATTATTTCACCTTCGAATTCTGCAGCCTTGGTTTATTCTTTCTTATGATCCTCAGAGTCCAGTGAAAATACAGGGGGAACGTAATCTGAGCTGCTTCTTTCAGTTTTCTCCTTGGCGCTGGATTATGGAGGTTATTTTTCCTTGTATAATGTGGCTTTGTCCCAGAAGTGCTGAGCCATTCTTAATTTTTTCATTTCTCCTAGCCTTGTCGATTTTTGGTATTCTTTGACTCCGAATTTTAGGGAAAGTTTGGTCTCCCCTATGTATTTTCTACCACACTGACAGGGCATAGAGTATACACACTTTTTTGTGTTCTAATTCTTGTTTTTCTTGAGAACTGATTTTCTGATGTGGAGTAGGTATTTGAATTCAAATAGCGTTTTAGTTATGTTCTATTTCGTATCTTGTTCATGCAATATTCAGTTAAAGCTCATCCTTAAGGGTGTACAGTACTTTCATTTGCCCTATGCATCACAATAATTGTTTCAATGATTTCTCATAAACGGCATGTTGAATTCTTTTCATTTTTGAGCGCTCGTAGCTCGTACTACTTACACGAGGGCTATATCATTTCGTCACGATGTCTGTATTTATCGAATTTTGAGCTGAAAATGGTCTCAATCGACTATGTTCGACTCACTGATGACGAATCCGCCGGAAAATTCGAGTCTGTCCGTCCGGCCGTAAGCACGATAACTCTCGAACGGAACAACCTAGAAACTTGAAATTTTATTTTCAGTGTAGGTTCAGATCCCAAATGCCTCGGTCAAGTTCGTTAATGGGCAGAATTCCACTAGGGGTTCCGTAAATATGGCCGTTCAAAATTTTGTTCTCCTGATTACTTTGAAACTACAGATTCGATCGAGATGAAACTTTGCACTCAAATGGAGAATGAGGTGTTCAAGCTACATGTGAAATTTTGTCCAGATCGCATAACCAGAACCATAGAAACCATAGAAAATTATAACTTATGAACGGAAACGCCTAGGGACTTGAAAATTTCTAGGATAGGTGAGGTTTTGGAATGTCGTGATGACGTTCATCTATGAGCAAAATTATTCTACGGGTTCCGTAAATATGGTCGTCCGAAATTTAGTTTTCTTGATAATTTCAAAACTACAGATTCTATCGTCACTAAATTTTGTATTTAAATGGAGAATGATATACTCAAGCTGCAATTTGTCCAGATCGCTTGACCAGAACCATAGAAACCATAGAAAATCATAACTTTCGAACAGAACGGCGTAGGGACTTGAAATTTTCAGGATAGGTGTGGATCTGAAATGTCGCGTTCACGTTTAACAATGAGCAGAATTATACTAGGGGTTCCGTAAATACGGTCGTTTGAAATTTTGTTTCTCGATAATTTCGAAACTACTGATTCGATCGAGATGAAATTTTGTATTTTAATCGGGAATGATATATTAAAGCAATATTTTGTCCAGATCGCATGACCAGAACCATAGAAAGCATAGAAAATTGTAACTTCTGAACGGAAAGGCCTAGGAACTTGAAATTTTCAGGGGTGGTTTGGATCGCGAATATCGCAGTCACGCTAATCAATGAGCAAAATTAGACTAGGGTTTCCGTAAATATGGCCGTTCAAAATTCAAATTCAAAAACTCTTTTCCTGATAGTTTCGAAACTACTGATCTCATTGGAATGAAATTTTTCACCTAGCTAAGGAATTATGTTTTCAAACTACGTGCGAAATTTTGTCCAGATCGCATCACCAAGACCATAGATACCGTAGAAAATTCTAGCGGATTATCGAAAAAAAATTGATCAGCTTAAGCACTGACATGAAGTCTGGAATTTCGCTCAAGTTTCAGAATGCTTTTGACAGCTGTCGAAAATTCCCTCCATCGATTTCTAAAACTGGAAAATGCGAATCCACCTACAAGGTGCATGTACGAGCGCTCAAAAGCTCCTGACTTCACGGCAGCGCTTTCCGTAATTTTTTGAATGTACATTCAGGCATGTATGCAAAAAACTTTCCTCGAAAGTTTTCAAAGGAGAATTCAATATTTTTGCGTGCAATCCAATCCGTCCAAGGCGGATAATTCAAACTTACTTCAACAATTACTGATGATAAAAAAAAATTGAAAATTGATATTTCTTTCAATATCAGAAAGATGTTCTCATCGTTTCCTTAATTCGAATTTAATCCATCACCTTTCAAATCGAATATATGTTTATGTATAAATATTCGGAAGGTTATGGATTAAAATCAAATTAACAAATCGATGGCTAATGAAAACAACTTTTCGATATTGAAAAAAATTTCAAATTTTTCCCTTTTCATCGCCAGTAATTGTTGAAATCAGTTCGAATTATCCGCCTGGAATGGATTGGAAAAATATTGAATTTTTATTCGAAAACGTTCGAGAAAAGTCTTGTGCATACATGCCTGAATGTACATTCGAAAAATTAAAAGAATTCCACATGCCGTATATGAGATATCTTTGATACAATTATTGTGATGCAATGAAAGTAGAGTACACCCTTAACAAACCAGAGACGTAGACGAATTCTGTAACCATCGAGAGTAACGTCCGTGAAGACGTCTGAGGTTATGTTGGTTTACCGTCAAAAGCACATAAGGTTATGTGACTATCTTTGAATAAAGTATCGACATGGAAATCGAAGTAATAACCGAAGAAATAGCAGATTTACATCGATTCTGTCCCAACAATCGCAGTAATTCGAAATGAAACACCGCATTAGGATTGAATGATTTGCATGGGGCACTCTTAATTAAATGATACTTCGCGTAATCTGTTTTCCCCGGCCACTGCGGGACAATCATACGAATGGCACTCCTGCTCACTTGGCCGAGGACCCTCGTTTCGCCAACAGTGGCTGTAACATAATCAGGAGGGATGTTAACTCAAACCTGGACTACAAACGGTACGATCACGATGATATAGTGGATTGAATATTGCAACGGATCCGGTATAAGTGGATTAGGGGCTTTAGCATAATTTCGAATAGATTTCGGTGCGGATGCGTCGGAATATCACCACTTCTTTCGTCGTTCAATCTGTCGAATGATTGGCATCTCACTCTCTCAGTAAAGTGGGGATTCTTGGAAATATATCTATTAAAAACCCTTATTTCATTTCCACGAATAATCTCTCCCCAATGAAGCAATAATATTTTTCGAATTTCCAGAAGTGAATATTAATTTGAAATTTCAAAATGACACCTATAGTTGGCCTACACAATAAACCATTGTTCATGGAAAAATAATGACGAAGAGATATCAACAAATGAATATCCGGAAATTATCATTGAAATTATTCAAAATGAAATAGAGTAAACTCCCGAATGCTATATCCAAATTTTCCATAGAGATACATGAATATTCATGGGACAAACAGGTTATCGAAAACGAAATTAAACAAATTCATAATCCATCCAATCGGCCAAAGTAATTAATGATAACAAAGTTCCAAATACAGCCGAATTCAACAGGAAAGGATTAAAACAAATCGAACGAATGTTCTAATAGCTACAATATTCAATTTGTACATTAATCTCCCAATCGCACCGGCCGTGTCGTCGCAATTATAAACTTTATAAATTTCAACTAACCGAAAACGTCATAACGGGATCAATTTCCATTCAAAACTGCGAGAATTTCACATTCCAACATGGTAGATGCAGCCGGATTTGTTGATGTAATCTACATTATGGCGAGTGAAAAATATCCCGAAGCAGGAAATCCAATTTGGGGGTGCCCGGGGTTTTAAATCTCTCCCAAATTGAAGATAACTCTCGCTTAATCCCTCTAACTCGAAAACTAATCATGTCGTTTTGGAAAATAATTTTCGCTCAGGTACCGAGCGGATTTTGGTAGAGTCAATAAAATATGACGCCAAGATGTCAGCACTATTTAATGTTTACACCTAAAGTCTTTCAACAAGCGCTAACCATTTGGTAAGTATAAGTTGTACAATTTGAGCCATAGACATTTTTCAATTTCAAAATTCGTATTTTTTTCTATTGCAAATGATCGGCCAAATATAACTACAATTTAAAGTGGGCGAAAAAAGTGAAAGAAAAAAATTACGAAAAGCACTGCCGTGAAGTCAGGAGCTATTGAGCGCACGTACATCCACCTTGCGACTAGATTCGCATTTTCCAGTTTTAGAAATCAATTGAAGGAATTTTCGACAGCTGACAAAAAAATTCTGAAACTTAGGCGAAATTTCAGACTTCATGTCAGTGCTTCAGCTGACCATTTTTTTTTCGATAATTCGCTAGAATTTTCTACGGTATCTATGGTCTTGGTGATGCGATCTGGACAAAATTTTGCACGTAGTTTGAATACATTATTCCTCAGCTAGGTGCAAAATTTCATCCCAATCCAATCAGTAGTTTCGAAACTACCACGAAAAAAATATTTGGAACGGCCCATATTTACGGAACCCCTAGTCTAATTTTGCTCATTGATGAACGTGACCGCGACATTCGCGATCCAAAGCCATCCTGAAAATTTCAAGATCCTGGGCCTTTCCGTTCAAAAGTTACAATTTTCTATGGTTTCTATGGTTCTGGTCATGCGATCTGGACAAAATATTGCTTTAATATATCATTTTCGATTAAAATACAGAATTTCATCTCGATCGAATCCGTAGTTTCGAAATTATCGAGGAAACAAAATTTCAAACGACCATATTTACGGAACCCCTAGTATAATTTTGCTCACAGATGAACGTGATCACGACATTCGATATCCACACCTATTCCGAAAATTTCAAGTCCCTAGGCGTTTCCGTTCATAAGTTACAATTTTTTATGATTTCTATGGTTCTGGTAATGCGATCTGAACAAAATTTCACATGTAGCTTGAACACCTCATTCTCCATTCGAGTGCAAAATTTCATATTGATCAAAGCTGTAGTTTTCAAGTAATCAAGAGAACAAAACTTTGAACAGCCATATTTACGGAACCCCTCGTGGAATTCTGCCTATTAACGAACTTAACCGAGGGTTTTGGGATCTGAACATACACTGAAAATTTCAAGTCTCTAGGTTGTTCCGTTCGTGGGTTATCATGCTTATGGACGGCCGGTCGGACAGACTCAAATTTTCCGACTGATTCGTCATCAGTGAGTCGAACTCTATCGTTTGAGACCATTTTCGGCTCAAAATTCGAAAAATACAGACATCGCTCAAAGACTACCTATACATACTAATGAAAACATTACTGCGTGGATTGAAACGGTTGAAAATTATACAGTTTTTATATTTCAACCCAGTCGATACAAAAAATAATTATAGAAATATAAGTTGCATGAAACACAACCACTAACATTCAAGTAAACACAAGACGCATCTCTTGAAACACTTACACCAAAGAATTTCAAGAATGGAGGCATTTGATAAACAACCATTTATAAACAAAATAAAATAAGAGGCCCTAAATAAGAACCCTGAAGAGCCTCGGGCGAGACAATATTCATATACAGGGTATTCCATAATATATGCGCAGGATTTCAGGATGCGATAGCTCGTCTAAAAATATGAAGAAAAATTTCCTATTAACTCACCCTCTAAAATGCACAATTTTCGAGATACAGGGTGTTGAAATTGAAAAAAAATCCGAGTAGTATTAGTGTATTCAGTAATGAGTTATTTTAAAGATTGTTCAGTGGTGCAGAAAATAATTTTGAATTGTTAACTGTAGTTTTTGACGTATAAAAAAAAATTCACAGTTACTAAAGACCATGTTTCTCAACATAGAAGTTGATTTTCTCGAGAACAACCTTTTTTGTGTAGAAAACATTAGCGGTTCAAATGGGCGTCTCAAAAACCTCACTTTTTTCATTATCGCAGACGTTGGGGGGAAAAACACCTACTACCCCTTCATACCTTCACCAATTAAGACTTAAAATAAAATCCGCACAAATCATAGCTTATTATGATTAGAAAATGCTTGCGAGAGCTGTTTTCTGTACGTCGAAGGTTCCGGAGATATTCGCATAAAACGATTTTTTTTTCAATTTCAACACCCTCTATCTTGAAAATGGTGCATTTCAGAGAGAGAGAGAGTTGATAGAAACTTTATTTCATATTTTTGTACGAGCTATCACATCCTGAAATCCTACGCATATATTATGAAACACCCTGTATAGACAACCAATAAAACGCACAAAAAATACCGAAAAGACTCTCGATCCAATGTGGCAAAGAACCACCAAGACTCAACCTTCGTAACTTCTTAATCCAATGGCGATGGTCGACCCTGCATGTATGGAGTCTAGGGTGAAAACATAGTGAAGCATCGCCTCAAGCATCGCATCAAGAATCGCCTCGAACATCGCCTCAAGTCGGGCATCAGAGGGCACATAGTGGGGCATCTATGATAGCATTTCTAAGAATATTGGTTTTTTGTTTTATTTGCATAGTCTTTGTTGCTCACCTGAGATATTTGGAATATTGCTTATTTCCGTCCCTCATTTTTTCTTGCACCCAGTTGATAGAATATAAAAATTTTTAAAGAGATTGTTATAATATTGGCTTTATGTTTTATTTACATTGTAGCTCACCTGATATATTTGTCATATTGCCTATTTCCGTCATTCCGTCCATGCTTGATCCAACACATATCTGTTGTGATGCCTCCTATCTATTTTATCCCATATTGCAGGCCGAATAAATATTTCACTTATCTATTTCTGTTTTTCCATTTCAATACAAACTCCTCACTTCATTTTTACCCTAACTTAACTTCGACACTGGCTGAAACACAATACGCCTAGCACCAATCATATGTCTCATTTCGGGCATCATGCCTGCGGAGAGTCTTGAAAATCAAATCGATTTGATTCTCCGGCAACGGCGATGCTACATGCATGAGTTAAGGCGATGGTCGATGCTTTACTATGAACGGTTTAGTTCAGTTACATGTAGTTGTTTTCGATGCTTGAGGCGATGCTTCACTATGTTTCACCCTTACGAAAATCCACGTCTCTTGCGTTTCCTAGTTGAAAAACGAAAATGTAAAGAATTTTTAGTTTCGACGTATGGATTATTTACTTTGGGGATTGAAGTCGCTAGTCTGTGCTGACAAAACTCATACGTTGACCACTTCGGAGTAAAGATTTGGAAAAAGAGCTCGAGAATTGTACTTCAAGATTACGCTGCCCAAAATCATTTCAGTAATCATGTACCAATGGCAAAAAGCTAATATTACAACCTCCACAATGATTTGAATGTGTTCTAAACATCTAAATAACCAATCTTCTTCTGAATTTCGAAGACGTTATCAGACAACTTCATTTTCCGCTCGGATGCTGCGCACATATGTAACATGAAAGCACAGCCATTATAGGAAGCCTTTTTATGTTTCAACCATGAACCAACGCCATCCTGAAGAAATGTTGTTACTCGTGTGCAACGACACGTGACGTTCTTCGAATTGCTGTCATTTCATGCAGTAACGATCGGTGGACATGGTAGACATATCCAGCAAATGGTGAAAATTCAACAGGTTGTCAAGGTAGAAGAAATTAGATTGATGAAAAACAACATTACTTGCACATTCCAAGTGTAAAAAAATATTCTTCATATCTGACCGATGAAGACAAGCGTAATAATATCTGAATATATCGATGTTTGAGTTGGAATTTCCCAAAGGTTTAAAACCTCACGAATACAAACAAACCTGACTCGAATCCTCTCTTCATTTTTCTCAATTAAGATTTCGTATTGTTGGGGCAACAGTGTTTTACAAGAACGGAGCCCGCTCTGCAGTCAGTCGTATACCGACAACGTAAAATTTTTAGATGATTAATGATGCGTTTGAATTAAGTGAAGGCACAATTATAGCGATGCTCCAAACAGAATTATTGCCAGAAACAAAAACTGGTATAACGGAGTCGACTATAGACAGAATTTTCATTGAAATATTTTGAATTATTCTCACGCAAGAATCAACACAATCTGGTTTTATCCATTGTAAAAGTTAAATATAGAAAAACGGATTTTGCTTTATTTTTAACTTATTTCCATCGTTCCCCATTAGGATCAAGCTTTTCTTAATTTCTTGAATACCAAGAGCCTGTAGGATCATTCGGATATTATTAATATGAAAAAGCTATATTATTTGTGAAGAACTTCTCATCATTTTTTCTTAATTTAATTCATTGGTATTTTCGAATTGTTTTGTTCTCGAAATGTGGGTATTGGATTCCTCGAAGCTCATGCAAAATTTTTCTCATGAAAAATCAAAGTCCTTCCCCGAATTATAAATTTCTTTCAATCAATCAACGCTGGTCCTATCCACTTTCCCCGCCCGTAACTAATGAACTTTTGTCTTGACAATATTAATGTTTGGGCGGAATTGGACCCTGAAAAAAACTTATTTCTGTAATTTGAGGGAACATATGCCGGCTGTTTAAAAACATCGCTCGACTCGCGGAGGGGCAGATCATTGATGTCGATATGATGACGACGCGTCACCTTGCGCCCTCTGGCGGCTAGGATTGATTAATGATCGGGGATTAATTACGAAAGGAAAAGGGGACACATCTTTCGGGATTCTGTGGGTCTGGTTGGAGAATACTTATTTTCAATATGATACTTGTTATTAATTGAAATAAGTATCTTCAGGAAATGAGGATTATTCACGCATCTCCCTCCGCTTTTGGAGAACTGAAGTGATCGGCACATTCTATATTAACAAATCGAGAAATCTCTGAATAATAAAGCATAAGGTACAAACATAAATCCGTAAGTTCAACGTATTTTAGTAGCACACGACTAATTATTTGAGTTTAAATGAAATCTACTAAGTTTACACATTGTACACGATCATGTGTTATTATATTAAGCAGCGCGTCGTTTCGATAGTAGGACCTCTTCTCTTGGTTATGAGCGCCAAGCACGCTTCCACTGCGAAACTCGACTCTGTTGTAGAACTAATAGAACTAGATGAGAAGCATATTTCTAAATAAAAAACAATTAGTTATAAACAAGAATTATTTGATTTGCCGTAATTTATTGAATTTGTTGATTCCTCCTAAGAATCTATAAAATCCTCCCAAGTTTACACATTGTACACAAAATATATCTGGCCGAGCGTGGTTTCGATCCCCGGACGGGTTACGGGCCCAGCACGCTTCCACTGTGCCACTCTGCTCTGTTGTAGAACTTGTTAGAAAGCACATTCCTAAATCTCAAATTGTTAGAATCTCTAGATGAAAAAGAGAAAGTTATAAAAACAAGAATTATTTGATTTGCCGTAGCTTATTCCCAGATGAATTTGTTGATTCCTCCTAAGACTCTATTAAATCCTCCCAAGTTTACACATTGTACACAAAATATATCTAGCAGAGCGTGGTTTCGATCCACGGACCTCTGGGTTATGGGCCCAGCACGCTTCCACTGCGCCACTCTGCTCTGTTGTAGAAATTGTTAGAAAGCACATTCCTAAATCTAAAATTGTTGGAATCTCTAGATGAAAAAGAAAAACTTATGAGAACAAGAATTATTTGATTTGCCGTAGTTTATTCCCAGATGAATTTGTTGATTCCTCCTAAGACTCTATTAAATCCTCCCAAGTTTACACATTGTACACAAAATATATCTAGCAGAGCGTGGTTTCGATCCACGGACCTCTGGGTTATGGGCCCAGCACGCTTCCACTGCGCCACTCTGCTCTGTTGTAGAAATTGTTAGAAAGCACATTCCTAAATCTAAAATTGTTGGAATCTCTAGATGAAAAAGAAAAACTTATGAGAACAAGAATTATTTGATTTGCCGTAGTTTATTCCCAGATGAATTTGTTGATTCCTCCTAAGACTCTATTAAATCCTCCCAAGTTTACACATTGTACACAAAATATATCTAGCAGAGCGTGGTTTCGATCCACGGACCTCTGGGTTATGGGCCCAGCACGCTTCCACTGCGCCACTCTGCTCTGTTGTAGAACTTGTTAGAAAGCACATTCCTAAATCTAAAATTTTTGGAATCTCTGAATGAAAAAGAGAAAGTTATAAACAAGATTTATTTGATTTGCCGTATTTAATTCCCAAATAAATTTGTCGATTCCTCCTGAGAATCTATAAAATCCTCCCAAGTTTACACATCGTACACAAAATATATCTAGCAGAGCGTGGTTTCGATCCACGGACCTCTGGGTTATGGGCCCAGCACGCTTCCACTGCGCCACTCTGCTCTGTTGTAGAACTTGTTAGAAAGCACATTCCTAAATCTAAAATTTTTGGAATCTCTGAATGAAAAAGAGAAAGTAATAAACAAGAATTATTTGATATGCCGTATTATTTAATTCCCAAATAAATTTGTTGATTCCTCCTGAGAATCTATAAAATCCTCCTAAGTTTACACATCGTACACAAAATATATCTAGCAGAGCGTGGTTTCGATCCACGGACCTCTGGGTTATGGGCCCAGCACGCTTCCACTGCGCCACTCTGCTTTGTTGTAGGACTTGATGGAAAGCACATTCCTAAATCTAAAATTGTTGGAATCTCTAGATGAAAAAGAAAAACTTATGAGAACAAGAATTATTTGATTTGCCGTAGTTTATTCCCAGATGAATTTGTTGATTCCTACCAAGAATCTATAAAATCCTCCCAAGTTCACACATCGTACACAAAATATATCTAGCAGAGCGTGGTTTCGATCCACGGACCTCTGGGTTATGGGCCCAGCACGCTTCCACTGCGCCACTCTGCTCTGTTGTAGAACTTGTTAGAAAGCACATTCCTAAATCTCAAATTGTTAGAATCTCTAGATGAAAAAGAGAAAGTTATAAAAACAAGAATTATTTGATTTGCCGTAGCTTATTCCCAGATGAATTTGTTGATTCCTACCAAGAATCTATAAAATCCTCCCAAGTTCACACATCGTACACAAAATATATCTAGCAGAGCGTGGTTTCGATCCACGGACCTCTGGGTTATGGGCCCAGCACGCTTCCACTGCGCCACTCTGCTCTGTTGTAGAACTTGATGGAAAGCACATTCCTAAATCTAAAATTGTTAGAATCTCTAGATAAAAAGAGAGTTATGAGAACAAGAATTATTTGATTTGCCGTAGTTTATTACCAGGTGAATTTGTTGATATCTCCTAAGACTCTATAAAATCCTCCCAAGTTCACACATTGTACACAAAATATATCTAGCAGAGCGTGGTTTCGATCCACGGACCTCTGGGTTATGGGCCCGGCACGCTTCCACTGCGCCACTCTGCTCTGTTGTAAAACTTGATGGAAAGCACATTCCTAAATCTAAAATTGTTGGAATTTCTGAATGAAAAAGAGAAAGTAATAAACAAGATTTATTTGATTTGCCGTATTTAATTCCCAAATAAATTTGTTGATTCCTCCTGAGAATCTATAAAATCCTCCCAAGTTTGCACATCGTACACAAAATATATTTAGCAGAGCGTGGTTTCGATCCACGGACCTCTGGGTTATGGGCCCAGCACGCTTCCACTGCGCCACTCTGCTCTGTTGTAAAACTTGATGGGAAGCACATTCCTAAATCTAAAATTGTTAGAATCTCTAGATGAAAATGGAAAATTATAAACAAGAATTATTTGATTTTCCGTATTTCATTCCCAGATGAATTTGTTGATTCCTCCGTAGAATCTATAAAATCCTCGCAAGGTCACACTTCGTGCACAAAATATATTTAGCAGACGATCCACGGACCTCTGGGTTATGGCCAGGGACGTAGCCAGTTTTGATCCGGGCCCTTCCCCTCAAACATTTTGAGTTCTTAATGAGGTCAAGAACTAGAGGACAAAGAATTTGTAATGATAATAAGATGAAAAATTAAACATCATAGCTTTATTTCATGGAAACTTTTATTTATTTATGAATATAATTCAATATAAATATATCATAAAAATAAACAAAATAAGATATGTGAATATTGGAATGAAATTCATATTTGAAAGAATAAAACAAAAATGAATTTAGGGAAACGATAAATGAAAAAACATAAACACATATCAGAACAGGCCAACTGAAAAAATTAACTCTTTTTGCTTTCCGATCAGAAAATAAAGAAATTATTTCCTTCAAATCTAATTTTCTTACAGATGCATTTTCAATGGACAAAATTGCCTTACCTTATAATCCTTATATAGTCAATTCGTCAATTCAAAACTGATGTCCTCACAACACAATTAAATTGCATCATAAATGAAACACATTTAATTATACAACACAGCACAGACTATTCCTCGATGCGAATAACTGCGAGTTCTTTGCCAATAATTTCAACTACACTATTGGAATTGCGTGTCGAGAATGATTCAAAAAATGAAAAACTAAAAAAAAACCAAAAACATGGGTTGAGTGATACCGATGACGAATACAAAAATCACAGATGGCAAACCCAGGGCGACAAAGCGGATAGATAAAGGAAAATAATAAATAAACACAATCGGGCTATAATAAACTCATAAACCCTTAAAGGGTCCAGTTTTCACTGCGTGCCGATTTCAAAGAAGAATAAAATGAGATTATTGTTTCATTTTTATGGAAAAATTTTCGTTCTTCGTCTTGGCGGAAAAAGGTACTGATAAATAATTATGATTGCGTCGCATGAATTGAATAAATGTTAATTCTCCCATGGTGAAAAAGTCAAGCAAGGCCCCAGAAGGGCTCGGGCCCTGTCGCACGGCACTCCTTGCACCCCTGTAGCTACGTTGTAGAAGTAGATGGAAAGCACATTCCTAAATCTAAAATTGTTGAGATATCTAAATAAAAAAGAAAAAGTTATAAACAAGAATAACTCGATTTACCGTATTTTATTCCGAGATGAATTTGTTGATTCCTGCTAAGAATTTTCAAAATCTACGCTCTAAGTTTTCACCTTGTAGATAAAATATATTCAGCAGAGCGTAGTTGTAGGCCCAGAATCAGAGTTTTTTATTGTTTGAAAAATCGAATACATTTATAATACATTCCTATATTTTTGCTTATTCTAGTACTTTCTACATATGTTTCTAATACTATTTGATTGGCATGAGCATGAGCCCTCAAAATTTCGTGTTGGGTGAATGGGGTTAATTACGAATATGAAAATAACGTAAAAACATAAGGCCTGATGACTTATTACGCCTTCTTTTTA
The DNA here is from genome assembly GCA_963966015.1 of Aphidecta obliterata. Classification (NCBI taxonomy): domain Eukaryota; kingdom Metazoa; phylum Arthropoda; class Insecta; order Coleoptera; family Coccinellidae; genus Aphidecta; species Aphidecta obliterata. Next base: position 11,967,241 of record OZ014435.1, on the reverse strand, counting down.
AATATATGTAGGAAACAGTGCTGTGCCTCAGGTAGCGTAAGGACACAGTAAAAAAGCCTACACAGAACACAACCGGGTCTCCTAACTCGCACAAGCTCTGAGCTTCTGAGGGGTCTCACAGAGACCTAGGAGAGTCGGAATATAAACAAACAAACTATATTGAATTGCACTCAACCAATACAATATGTTTGGTGTTTAACATTACATTATGTTGAGGAATTAGATACAATTCTTGCATGACTCACCCGAAGAAAACACAATGACGAAATGGAGTGAAAAGCTTCCATCAAAGTTGGAAATAACCGCCATAACAATAACGATGAAGCTGAATTATAAAACTCCACTCTTCCCTATTCTCACAGTTGCGCGAGAGAGAAAAAAGAAGTATACCAGAAATGTGGGAAAGTCACATCTACGTTTTATACCTCAACAGATGCAGAATATCGCCAAACGTTTTCGATTATATCGAAGAAAATTCATTCTTTTTGTATATGGTCCTTGTACCCTCTGAATTTATTCCTACCCAATGATACTACAAACTGTTATGAATTAAATTTTAGTAGGGGTGTACTTCCTTTATGAGATGAAATAACTACCAATAATACTATGAAGTACTACTAGACAATACTCATTATCCTAAAAATCTTACTGAATCGGTTTATTTTTTCATGAAACCATTCATTTAATTTTTTATGCTTCACATCTACAACGCTTTGATTTATATTCAATAAGATAGAACATGAAAGTCCATATTTATCTTAGTCATCTCATGGGACACTGATGATCACCCAATTCATGAACAAGTTTACAATGAAGAAGTAGGTGGTCTAGGAAGCAGCGAAAGACCATCGCCAGCTTCGATACCCGGCTACTGCATGACTGGACATGAGCTCAATAAAAAAACACAATGGTGAGAAAATCCTTTAGGAATCATAACCTGTGAAGCCGCTTGGTAGTCGAAATTGATTCTTTCTTTGAAGCGATATTAACTTAAATGTTTGGAATTACCAGAAGTGGAAAATGTGATGTGTAACATCCGTTTTGGAGGTGGGAGGCAGTTGAAATGGTGATTGGTGTACATTCTGAAATTAATTAGGTCGGCGAAAAATTCTCCCAAGTAGAATAGTTGCAAATGAAGCACATCGAATTCACGTTATTAATGAATAATAAGGTAAAGTGGCAGATGTTGAAATTGTTCTCCACGAGATCGATTACGACAGAAACTGTCTTCATTATAAAAAGCATACTAAAAGCGCGAGTTGAGCGAAATCCTGAAACAGCTTAGGAGATAGTATCTTCAAAAATAGGTTTGCTCTTGAGTTCGTACCATAAGGTGCTAAGAAACTACTACGATGTTGCAATCAGAAAAACTCTATATTTCGAATAATATTTCCTTATCCGTGAAATTTCTCATCACCCCCCTCTAAAACACCTTCTATTTACTCCTCTTTCCGAACTTAGAATTGATAATTCCATTATGAACTATCGATTTCACCTTCTCTACTCGAAGGGAAGCGCGCAAGCAGTAACGACGGCCGTAAGACAAAAAGAAGCAATCGATTGCCTGAAGAATGAATTATTTGCCTCGAAGAGATAAAAAGGGTCTTAGAATTCGAAATCGCTCATCCATTTGATTCAACACCGGCTCTCGGTGGCGAAAATCACAGATCTGGATAGAGAAGGTGGGGGTGATGCTCTCAACCGCCTCCACCCGTTGACTCTTCCGTGCCATTAGACTCCCATCCTCAATTTCCATTTTTACCAGCCAATGAATTCTGTGCGGATGAACTGCAGAATAACATTGCCTAATTTGAGGATCAGTAGCAAGAAAATAGGAAGACGCATAACTTTTTGATGGAACCTGCCGAATTTATTGATAGCCAGTTTTCACTGTTGCATGACAAAAAATATGTAGCAATTAGATCACAGAAAAAATGAATTTTGTGCTATTTCCACTCGTTTATTGTGTTTTAATTTTATGGTTTTGATATTTTGGTTTACATCAGTATTTCGTCTGAAGTTTCTTTTCATTTCATATAATCTACCTATATTTCTGCTTTTCGAAGGTTTGTGGATTCAAAAGATTATGTTTCCATCAAATAACCATAAATTTTTCACTACTGGTTTCAGATTCTAACAATTTTGTATTTTTAGAAATAACTCATTTCTCTACTTAAATTAAGTTCACCAAAAATGCCTCCACTTCTTTACTCCTTACCGAAATTGTTAACTTATTTGACGGTTTATTTTGTCGAGATAACACGCAAAGAGGTTACGTAACTTAATAAGTACCCACTGATTATTATGAATTATCAGTGCTGATAGCTCATTTGAATGAGAAAAGCCTGTAGTGGGTACTTAATTGTTTTGAGTTGTACGATTCACTATACTTGTTCCTTTTTGCAATAATTATATGTTTATCACAATGGATAACTTGTTTACTTGACATTTTTGAGCGCTCATACTACTTACACGAGGGCTATATCATTTCGTCACGATGTCTGTATTTTTCGATTTTTGAGCCGAAAATGGTCTCAATCGACTATGTTCGACTCACTGATGACGAATCCGTCGAAAAATTCGAGTCTGTCCGTCCGGCCGTCCGGCCGTAAGCACGATAACTCTCGAACGGATCAACCTAGAGACTTGAAATTTTCAGCAAGGGTTCAGTTCCCGAATGCCTCGGTTGAGTTCGTTAATGGGCCAAATTTCACCAGGGGTTCCGTGAATATGGCCGTTCAAAGTTTTGTTCCCCTCATTACTTGAAAACTACAGATTTGATTGAGATGAAATTTCGCACTCAAATGGAGAATGAGGTGCTCAAGCTACATGTAAAATTTTGTCCAAATCGCATAACCAGAACCATAGAAACCATAGAAAATTGTAACTTTTGAAGGAAAACGCCCAGGGACTTTTTCAGGATAGGTGTGGATCTCGAATGTCGTGATCACGTTCATCTTTGAGCAAAATTATACTGGGGGTTCCGTAAGTATGGTCGTTTGAAATTTAGTTTTCTTGATAATTTCAAAACTACCGATTCGATCGTGACGAAATTTTGTATACTAATGGAGAATGATATATTCAAGCTACATTTCTCCAGATCACATGACCAGAACCATAGAAACCATAGAAAATCATAACTTTCGAACGGAAAGGCTTAGGGACTTGAAATTTTCAGGATAGGTGTGGATCTGAAATGTCGCGTTCACGTTTATCAATGAGCAGAATTATACTAGGGGTTCCGTAAATACGGTCGTTTGAAATTTTGTTTTCTCGATAAATTCGAAACTACGGATTCGATCGAGATGAAATTTTGTATTTTGATCGAGAATGATATATTAAAACATTTTGTCGAGATCTCATGACCAGAACCATAGAAACCATAGAAAATTGTAACTTTTGAACGGAAAGGCCTAGGAACTTGAAATTCTCAGGGTCGGTTTGGATCGCAAATATCGCGGTCACGTTCATCAATGAGCAAAATTATACTAGGGGTTCCGTAAATTTGGCCGTTCAAAATATTTTTTCGCTGATGATTCCGAAAATACTGAGTGGATTTGGATGAAATTTTGCACCTAGCTGAGTAATAATGTATTCAAACTACGTGCGAAATTTTGTCCAGATCGCACTAACAAGACCATAGATACCGTAGAAAATTCTAGCGATTTATCGAAAAACAAAAGATCAGCTGAAGCACTGACATGAAGTCTGGAGTTTCGCCTAAGTTTCAAAATTTTTTTGACAGCTGTCGAAAATTCCTTCAATTGATTTCTGAAACTGGAAAATGCGAATCTACCTACAAGGTGCATGTACGAGCGCTCAAAAGCTCCTGCCTTCACGGCAGTGCTTTTCGTAATTTTTTAATAAGCTAGCTGATATTTTCATCATTCAGAATTCAGAAGTTCTGGAAACTCATATAGGAGTTCAATATTTTAAGTGATTAGAGAAAGCCTACAAATTACCGTTTTTGAAATAGTAGAAAACTAAATTTACGGATTTTCTCCTCAAGCATTTGAAGAATTCAAAAAAGGGCAAGTCAAGCTGTTCATAAACAGGTGTTTTCAAAGGTGAGGATTTTTTTTGACCAGAAATAGAATTCATCAAAATAAGTCAATATACATACCAAAAATCTTTCATATAAAATATTTACCAGGGCCGAGTATTCTGAAATCGAAGGTCCCCGCGAATCTGAGAAATTCCTAGCCTGGCTGAGGTTCGTATTGATATCTGAATAAATATCTACATATTCAGCTGTCTGAGGTCAGTAAACGGGAAATCATCTATGACATTTGTGATTTCTTCCTTTGGTGTCATTTGAAAACATAATTGTTTAAGTGACGGTGAGGTTGAGGTGAATAGTACGAAAGAACTAAGCATTAAAAAATTTTGTGATATTATTGCGTTAGCAGACTGATGTGATTGTTGCTGCATGTAATAATTCATTATAACGTCGGGCAAGACTTTGTGCACATAAAACGAATGGTTACTAATTCGAAAGATTTCGATCAATTTTATCGGTGAGATTTTGAACTTCCAAATTTTTCATTTATTTAAACTTTTCAATCACATATTTTTCCTTTCCTGAGTTTTTACTTCAAGAATTATACCGTTCTGGAAAATCTCCTCATTTAAATTGAAAGAAAATATACAAATTTGAAAAGATCGCGAAGGGAGTCGAGGAATTCATTTACATTATTAGGGAATGCACATGGCATAGTGAGATAACACAATCCAGAGTCGTATTAAAATATTGATGCCAAAGTTTTTTTGCACTTTGAATATTTTATATGATGAACTACCGGCGAAATGATCTCTTTTGGTTAATTTTAGCACCTGTCAAAAAAGCCTCACCTTAGAAAACACCCTGTAGAACAAACGATAATATAGCATAAGAATATCATATCATAAAAATGACATAATATTAGAATAACATAAAACAAAAAACACATATCATAAAGTTTTATACGTTTTCTTCAATTCGAAATCAGAACTCAGAAATAACTGATTGAAATGAAGTGGTTCCTTGTTTTTTTCAATAACTTTTTTTCGTCAAATATCTCGAAAATGAAATTTTGAGAAATACATATAATCGGCAAATGTGCCAAATATGGTGATTTATTGATTATCCTTATTGAAAAAAAAATATTCGGCAGTTATATTGATATTAATATTAATGTTAATATCAATATTATCGTATTGTTATTATTATTTATTAATTGTTATTATTATACAATGAGAATGATAGTAGAAAAATGATTGGAAAAAACCAGTTTTACTTGTTATGATATAAATATCATATGATATAAATATCATAATAAAATTTGTTTTTTCAACCGAACCTCAAACAATATTTGAAATTTGACAACAATCCACTGACACTTGAAAGAATGATATAATCCCAGAAAATGTTGAATGTTGGTGAACTTATGAACAATGTATTATATTATAATATTATATCATTCTACTGTATACATGGTTAGGTTATGTTATTCCGCTGTATAAATTCACCTCGAAATCTGAAATATAACCCGAAACAGCGTAGACTTTTCCAGGTTAGCCACACCTTAACATTTCACTATTAAAACTTGGCGTAAACTCAAGGATAGCATTTCCAACCCCGAAATCTGCGAGGACATAAAAAATCTGATAGACGGCATTATTTATATGATAAACACAACCCCAAGTGCAAAACCCAGTCTGCGCTCACCCTCCGAAGGCAATGCATCATCCCTGGCGCGTACGACTTGATAATTTTGACTTTCTTGATTGGGAAAAGGAGCATTCCTTATTTGCTTGATGTGCCGTGTATTTTTATCGGTGTTCTGACATTTTCCGGCTTAAAAGTATGGTAGTTAATTACCCATCACATTAATTCTTTACATACTTTTGGCCCGGACAGAGGGCTCTGCACTTTTCAGGACTACAGATCCGTCTCCAAGAATATTTGCATGGATGAAGCTTCAGGAGATCCTTCACCAAAAGTAGCTTCACGTTTGAAAACATTTTTCGTCAAACTTTTTGCTTTTCAAGATGAGATCAAATTGAACGCACATCGCTGAAACAGTATTTGCTGTCGTTATTACTAAAAAATGTTACTAGGATTGGAATGTATTCTCATTGAAGATTCCTCAATCACGTAACATAACTCAAACAATGAGGAAATATAGCGGATGATACATAATCACTACAGTGATGCTCATGAAGACCTACAGTTCTTGAAAAAACAAGCTAATCATAGCACATAATGACCCATTATGCAGAATTAGTCTATTATGTAGTTAGCCTACTAACACTGACATGATTCTGTAGACATACATTACACCTCAAATTACTGGATCATAACGATCATTTCGGATACAGTTATAGAAGATTGTTTGATATATTGACAACGTTTTATCTTCGATTTGTCAAAATAATATAATTCATCAACAAGACTCATCAATCGAATTAAACGATTCACATTTCATAATGTGCCATTTTTATCGCCCTGAGCTCTTTTGCGAATGAATTATTCCAACCGTAGTTTTTGAGTCAATATTTCACCTAATGCATATTGAAATATAACAGCTATCAAGTACGACCCTGCGAAGTGAACTGATATATCTCTAGGGTGAAATATAAATTTAAATATGTCCCCAAGTTTAATAGGTTGGGTATGGGTAAGATCATAAATTAATTTAATGATATAGATCGAGCAATAAAATTAAAAATTTCCTTATATAGGTAGACCCCCCCACCCCGCGACTATAAATAAAAAAAAAATTACGAAAAGCACTGCCGTGAAGGCAGGAGCTCTTGAGCGCTCGTACATGCACCTTGTAGGTAGATTCGCATTTTCCAGTTTTAGAAACCAATTGAAGGAATTTTTGACAGCTGTCAAAAAAATTCTGAAACTTAGGCGAAACTCCAGACTTCATGTCAGTGCTTCAGCTGATCAATTTTGTTTCGATAATTCGCTAGAATTTTCTACGGTATCTATGGTCTCGGTGATGCGGTCTGGACAAAATTTTGCACGTAGTTTGAATACATTATTCCTCAGCTAGGTGCATAATTTCATTCCAATCCGATCAGTAGTTCCGAAACTATCTGGAAAAAAATATTTTGAACGGCCATATTTACGGAACCCCTAGTCTTATTTTGCTCATTGATGAACGTGACCGCGATATTCGCGATCCAAACCCACCCTGAAAATTTCGAGTTCCTAGGCCTTTCCGTTCAAAAGTTACCATTTTCTATGGTTTCTATGGTTCTGGTCATACGATCTGGACAAAATATTGCTTCAATATATCATTCTCGATTAAAATTTCATCTCGATCGAATCCGTAGTTTCGAATTTATCGAAACGAAAACAAAATTTCAAACGATCATTTTTACGGAACCCCTTGTATAATGTTGCTCATAGGTGAACGTGATCACGACATTCGAGATTCACACCTATCCTGAAAATTTCAAGTCCCTAGGCATTTCGGTTCAAAAGTTACAATTTTCTATGGTTTCTATGGTTCTGGTCATGCGATCTAGACAAAATTTCGCATGTAGCTAAAACACCTCATTTTCCATTTGAGTGCAAAATTTCATCTCGATCGAATCTGTAGTTTTCAAGAAATCAGGAAAACAAAACTTTGAACGGCCATATTTACGGAACCCCTGGTGGAATTTGGCCCATTAACGGACTTAACCGAGGCATTTGGGATCTGAACCTACACTGAAAATTTCAAGTCTCTAGGTTGATGCGTTCGAGAGTTATCGTGCTTACGGCCGGACGGACGGACAGACTCGAATTTTCCGACGGATTCGTCATCAGTGAGTCGAACATAGTAGATTGAGACTATTTTCGGGTCAAAATTCGAAAAATACAGACATCGTGACGAAATGATATAGCCCTCGTGTAAGTAGTACGAGCGCTCAAAAAGGATATATTGAAATCTTGCTTTTTTTCGAAATTCCACTCTACCTGAATTATGAATTATTAGAAATATTTTTTGGAATATCTTTTTGGGCGCTTATTTCTAAGAACATTCTTCCTAAATGTCTGTTATTCGCGAAATTTGAACAGAGAAAGGTTCTGAATGATTAGGTTCGATTCACCTATAAAGGATTCGTGGTCGAATTGAATTATGTCCGTCCAGTATAAGGGTGAAAACATAGTTTGCCTTGAGCATCGCACCAAGACTCGCCTCAAGCATCGCCTCAAGTCGGGCATCAGAGGGTACATAGTGAGGCATCTATGAAAGCAATTGTAATAATTATGAATTCACAGTTGTAGTGAGGTGTTGGAAATAGGAAGTAGTGGATTAAATATAAAATATGTGTTCTGATATTTTGTTACACCCAGTTAATAATAATAATAATAAAAAAAATAATAATAAATCGTCTTCATTAGGTGAAAGTTTTGCTAAAAGCTACTATTACACTTTTACCTATAAAAAAGACAATTCTAAACCTTATTAACTATACCTACAAGTTATTTCTATTCACTCAAAAAAAAAAACAAAACAAAAAATTCACAATATATAATCCGAAAATGAACTTCAAGCGAACAATATTCTTCATTGAGAAACGGAAACCTGGCTATTCTCAAAAGAAAATAAAATATTTTTATCTGACAAAAATGTAGAATAATTTGCTATAATATTGGTTTTTCTGTTTTATTTACGTTGTTTCTGTAGATCACCTGATATATTCGTAATATTTTTTATTTCCGTCTATTACTTTTCGTTGCACTCAGTTAATAGAATGTAAAATATTTTTAGTTGACAAAATATAAAAGAAATGGCTTTAATATTGGCGTCTTGTTTCATTTACATTGTTTCTGTCACTCACCTCATATACATCTTTGTTATATTGCTTATTTCCGTCCATGCTTCATCCAACACATATCTGTTGTGATTTCTCTTATCTCTCTTATTCCATATTGCAGGCCGAATAAATTTGATTTTTATTTATCCATTTCAATACAAACAAATTATTTACCTCTTCTCACTTCACTATGTTTTACCCTAACTCAACTACGACACTGGCTAAAACACAATACGTCAAGCACCAATCATATGTCTCGTTCCGGGCATCATGCCTGCGGAGAGTCTTGAAAATCAAATCGATTTGATTCCCCGGCAACGGCGATGATCGATGCTTTAGTATGAACGGTTTAGTTCAGTTACTTACATGTATTTGTTTTCGATGCTAGAGGCGAGTCTTCACTATGTTTTTACTTTGATTTTTTGTGTCGAACATTCCCCAATTATTCCGAATGAAACATGTTGAATAGCAAGTCGTAAGCTCACAGCTCTTCTTTGATAATCGAATAAAAGGTGCCAATCTTGGAATACGAAAGATCACGATCTAGATCCCGTCCAGTCTTGCCAACATCCCGACAATTTCACGCCGTTTCTGAGCCGTCTAATGGCATCAGCGTTGTTGAAATGTATTGTATGTTTTTTCGTTTAATTGAAAGTAAATTCTTTTATGGCTGTTGGAAGGGCTGTCGGACGGGTGATGGATGGCGTTGGACGCGGCCACAATCCCAACTCGGTCCTTTGTGAAGATGTTTCGCTCTCAGATCAATGACTAATGTTACTGCTACCGGGCTTTCTCCTTTTTCGCTTGCGATGTTTTCTACAACGGAAAATCTTCGTGTGTAGGGTTGGAAGCGGTGGATTTTCTCGCATTGAAACTGTGTGATTTCAATGTTTCAATAATATCTTTTCAATGAACACATTTATTTCTATTGTTGAAGTTGTCGGAAAAGAAGAAAATTATCCTTTTCCAAGAAAAAAAACATATAAGGGTAAAAACATAGTAAAACATCGCATCAAAACGCGCCCCAAGCATCAAAAACAAATACATGTAACTGAACTAAACCTTTCATAGTGAAGCATCGAGCATCGCCGTTGCCGAGGAATCAAATCGATTTTATTTTCAAGACTTTCCGCAGGCATGATGCCTGAAACGAGCGATATGATTGGTGCTAGCCGTATTGTGTTTTGGCCAGTGTCGTAGTCAAGTTAGAGTAAAAACATAGTGAAGTGATAAAAGGATAAAAGGAAAAAAAAAATAATGAGTGAATTATTTAATCGGTCTGCAATATTGGATAAAAGAGATAAGAGATATCACAACAGATATGTGTTGGATAAAGCATGGAAAGAAATAAGCAATATAACAAATATATCAGGTGAGTTACAAAAACAATGTAAAAAAATTACGAAAAGCACTGCCGTGAAGGCAGGAGCTTTTGAGCGCTCGTACATGCACCTTGTAGGTAGATTCGCATTTTCCAGTTTTGGAAACCAATTGAGGAAATTTTTGACAGCTTTCGAACCAATTTTCAAACTGAGGCGATAATCCAGACTTCAAGTCAGTGCTTTAGGTGACCAATTTTTTTTTCGATAATTCGCTAATAGTTTCTACGGTATCTATGATCTTGGTGATGCGATCTGGACAAAATTTCGCACGTAGTTTGAATACATTATTCCTCAGCTAGGTGCAAAATTTCATTCCAATCGAATCGGTAGTTTCGAAATCAGGAACAGAATGTTTTGAACGGCCATATTTACGGAACCTCTTGTCTAATTTTGCTCATTGATGAACGTGACCGTGAAATTCGCGATCCAAACCCACCCTGAAAATTTCAAGCTCCTAGGCCTTTTTCTTCGAAAGTTATAATTTTCTATGGTTTCTATGGTTCTGGTCATGCGATCTGGACAAAATGTTGCTTTAACATGTCATTCTCGTTTAATATACAAAATTTTATCTCGATCGAATCCGTTGTTTCGAAATTATCGAGAAAACAAAATTTCAAACGACCGTATTTACGGAACCCCTAGTATAATTCTGCTCATTGATAAACGTGAACGCCACTTTTCAGATCTACACCTATCCTGAAAATTTCAAGTCCCTAGGCGTTTCCGTTCAAAAGTTACAATTTTCTATGGTTTCTATGGTTCTGGTGATGCGAGCTGAACAAAATTGTGCATGTAGCTTGAACACCTCATTTTCCATTAGGGTGCAAAATTTCATCTCGATCGAATCTGTAGTTTCGAAGTAATCAGAAAAACAAAATTTCGAGCGGCCATATTTACGGAACCCTTAGGCGGATTTTGCCCAATAACGAACTCAACCTCGGCATTCGAGATTCGAACCTACCCTGGAAATTTCATGTTTCTAGGACATTCCGTTCGAGAGTTATCGTGTATACGGACGGCCGGCCGGACGGACGGACAGACTCGAATTTTCCGACGGATTCGTCATCAGTGAGTCGAACATAGTCGTTTGAGACCATTTTAGGCTCAAAATTCGAAAAATACAGACATCGTGACGAAATGATATAGCCCTCGTGTAAGTTGTACGAGCGCTCTCATAAATCCAATATTATAGCCATCTCTCTTATATTTTTGTCAGATAAAAATATTTCATATTCTATCAACAACAAAAAAATTGACGGAAAAAATCAATATGACAAATATATCAGTTGAGCTACAAAAACGATGTGAATAAAACAGAAAACCAATATTATAGCAAACTCTTTTTTGTCAGAAAAAAATAATTTATTAACTGGGTGCAACAAAATATCAGAGAACATATTTTAGATTTAAACCATTACTTCCTATTTACAACAGCTCACTACGACTCTGTATTCATACTTCTTACAACTGCTTTCATAGATGCCCCACTATGTGCCACTCTGATAGCCGGGATGCTTGAGGCTAGTCTTGATGCGATGCTTGAGGCCAGTCTTGATGCAATGCTTGAGGCGATGCTTCACTATGGTTTTCCCGTTAGTAAGGTTCCTGATTTCAATGAAAGTCTTTTCCTCTGCAAGCATTTTATAATATTCAGAAAATGAGGAATGTAGGTTTTGTGGGGAGGGGGAAGAAGCTCTTGAACACCTAGTATTGCAGAATGTCCTCCATTAAAAGCCAACTCGAAGGCTTGGGTACCGAAATCATTAATGAGGGAAAGATATCCTTCTTGAAGCCATCTCAACTAATGGAGTTCATAAAAATTTTGGAACTTGATGACGAGCTGTAGCTTTAGGTATGAACCAGTAAGCTCAAGAAAGGTCGTATCGCATTAGCTACCCCTCAACCCCTTACTCTCAGTGGCAATAATAATAACCTCATCGGTTATTACTTCTCAACTGTGAGTATTCTTCTTCAAGAGATCCATAAGAAAACTTATCGTATCGATAAATGAGACATTTTCGAAAAAATCCTCATATCAAGGAATTAAGCAACTTTCCTGATAGGCAAATTCGAAACGTTTGTCACCCTATAAATTACAAGGCCGCCTGACGCAATCTGCCATCACCTGTATAACATATTGTCGTCTGAGCCGGAAGCGAGCACGCGCTGCTTCTGCTCCGGGTGCTCTCTCGACTCTGTCCCGGATTGTTCCCAGTTTCCCGACTCGGGAACACGGTAGGAGCATCATAAATTCCCGCTGTCGGCAGAACCACTCGTGCCCCTTTACTAACCACTGCTAACAACTCCCAAATTGCCATTTAGATATCGCTATACGTTTTCTGCATCCAGCACCGTTTTCTTTCCGTATGGATGTGTATTGAAATATTGATGCCGCTAATCGGAGGGGGATTTTCGGGGGAATTTGGCGGGAATACGTATCGAATGTTGGTACGGGTACGTTGAATATTTTTTCATCATTATACCAGCTATCCTTGGCAGGGTTACATACAATTGCCCATGGAAATAGCATTTGACTCTAATCATCAACTAGAAACCATGCTCGACGAGTTATAATCGCTCGGCCAACCTTTCCCAACTCAGGCCCAAGCCTGCCAGTTGGTCTATCAATTGGTAAACGAATTTCCGCGTTCCTATACTCCGTTTAAGAATTATTGACATCTCGGTTGGCTGTGAAAAATTGAATTTAAGTTGGTAATAGACTATTCAGTAATATTTTTGGTTGCTGAATTCAGGTTGGTATAGGAATAACACTAACATTACCCATAGAAATCTTGCTTTGATGATTTTATCGAAGATATTGGTGAATATGTAATTATAAAAATTTGCTCTGAATTTGAGTATTTTTTGTCTTATGCTATTAAAATGGCTGGAATTGACCAGGATACATCGCGCCTAACAAGAGAACGCCAGGCAGTTCGTCGGTGTTACTTCGAGTTTTTCAAAGATTTGGCATATATTTCCGCTAGTGTTTCAGGTAAACTGTTATTCACCGACTCAAAGTGTATTCTGATTGATCAATGTCTCTTAAATTTTCAGATTTCACCAAGCCCTGTCCGTAGAATATTAGCATGTTATTATAGCCTGGAATTAGCAGTGGAAGAAAACCTGTGCGATACGATTATTCCTTCAAAGAGACATTGAATGACTTTGTTTTTGCTAGAATTAAAAACAATGAATATATCAGTTTAGATATCCTTTTTGAACTGGCCAAAGATCACCTAGATTTCAATTGATCGAAGTTAACATTATATTATATCCTAAAAAAATTGGATACAAATACAAAAAAGTTGATCGAAGGAAAATTCTTACTGATAAACAGAAAAATATAATAAAAATAGTACGATATTGTGATAAATACCGAGAATACATGGAACAAAACGTAAAATTCATTTATCTAGATGAAATTTGGATATTCAAAAACGGTATTCAAATTTGTCAGTGGACACTAGAAAATAATCCAAAAGTTATGCCGAGTATATTCAAGGGTAAAGGCAGAAGGTGCACTATTTTGAATGCTGGAACAATTGATGGATTTTTACCTGGATGTGATCCGATTCTTGACAGTGGTATTAATGATAAGGATTACTATGAATGGTGAATTATTTCATAAATGGGATATTGAAATATTGAAACCTTCCCTGCAAAAGGATGCCCATCAATAGGATTATGTCAGTTTGTTCAATAAACACATTCAAATCACTACACTACGTGGAAACAAAGTTTTCAATATTTTTATCTTTGCTCTTGTATCATTCATAGATATTTTAAGTTTATTTATTATACTTATACTGTATAGTACCCTGTTCACATTCCCTCTGCTAATACACATGCTATATTGTTCCCAATTCAAAAGTATACTGAATAATTGTAAAATTGCTCATCAATTATAATATTTTCAATAATTCATGGACAGTTTTAATGAATGAAAATAAAAATTGACTTTCTTAAAGTATTCAACACCGAGCAATAAATAATTCACAAATTGGTTCATATATTGATAGTTCATGTCAAAATTCTTCATGTACTACATAGATTCTTAATTTTTGTTTCTCTCTTATTTCTTAATACATTATAACGTTTATTCCAATCTATTCTTATGGCCCTGTGCTTGCGAAGTATCCAAATTTTTTTTTCTGTTGCACCACTAGCTACCTGCTAGAATTCCATTAATTATCTTTCTTGAATCCTGACATAAAATGGTACTCTTATAGTTATATGGTTAGAATTTGCAAGATTTCCAATACCAATAAATATTGCATGGTCCTGAGTGAAAATAAATATTTATTTGAATGATCTTCAATTTTCCATGGTTGACTTTATGTGAACGATAAGTTCAGATAATTTCATATGAAAGCATTCCACGATATTTTTGCGCTTTCAAACCTGAATTCGTATGTTTGAACTGCAATCGAAATATTCCGGCTTAATTATTCGATAACTCGTATACTCAACACTTTTCTAGGTTATATTTATTTTCCATTTCTATGATGAAATTTGGTTACTTTTTAGTAACCAGAAATAAAGCCTCGACTGGACGTTCATGGCCTGCTTCGATGTCAATAATTCTTGAATGGACTATACATATTCTATATTAATAAGAGAGGATCTATGATTTACCTATGTGCAGGCATCATGTTCAAACGACTGCACCAAATTCGATTATTCTTTTTTAATTGTGTTCACTCTTATCAGGACAAGGTTTATACAACGAAATATTTCCGAAAAAACCGTACGTTAAAGAAAAAAAGGCTCTCCTTTTTCCTCCGACCAAGCGAACAATCATAGATTACTTATATTTCATGAGGATTTTGACACTTGTGTGAGTGAAGTTTATCGTGTTTCTAGAGATTGCTTAGAAGTTTATCACTGTGTTTGATATATCGTTGTGATGTGGGATAGTCATTGTGATTGATAAAAATGCCATCAGTGAGGCGTCCAAATATTGTTCTACGGACGCGTGAATCAAGGTGATTTCGTAACGATCGAGACAATTAGCAAACAGAATGCGAGGTTCTCAATCGAGTTCTGTCCCAGCTCCGGAAGAATCGATATTATCGATCTCAGGCGAGATACAAAGAAATATAGAATCCAATGAAATGATCAACTTTGAGCGTTTGGCATTTAGATATGATCCCACAGTCCTTTATGCTAGTAATATATTTGTGTCTTTTGGAAATATGAGCACTATTTGTCAATACTGCAATGCTCTGAGTTATCGAAACGAACCTCCAGGATTATATTGTTAGAATGGAAAAATCAAATTTCCACAACTGACAACGCCACCCGAACATTTGAATTCGTAACTTTCAGGACAATAACCTCTATCTAAACATTCCTTGCAGAATATTCAGCATTACAATATTGTGTTCTAAATGACATCATTTGGTTCGAACATAATTGAGGGATGAGGTTTCAATCCAACTTTTAAGGTACTCTTATTTCTATATCGAACATCTCACACATTGGTCATAACATACACCTACGAATATGAAACTTCTTTTGAGACTCATAGACAAGGGTAAGGATAAGGATGAGGATTAGATTAAGACAGAGGGTTGGGTTAGGTTAAGATTAGGTTAGGGTTAATAATAATAATCCAACGTATAGATACCTTAGCCACATCAACGGTCGGGTCTGCTAGTACTTGATAATTTAGCTAACAATTTTAGAGCAGCATATTTTCTGTCTGGATACGTTTCCCTATATTCGACGTTGACTCAATCGAGATCGACTTTTGTCTACAGTACCCCCCTCAATTTGTCTCAATAAAACGCACAAAACCATCAGACCTTACTTCAAAGATTTTTCACACCCCTTTCTGACCCAATAAACGTCACGGTGATGTATTCATCTTATGCGAAGCAGTATCAAAAGGATGTTCGGCGAACTTAAGAGGAAAACCTTAGAAGTGAAGCCTCCGGAGATTGTAGAGCAAGGTGAGAGTTCGAGTTTAAGGCTCGCCGCTGTCCCTGGTCAGCGCGGGGCGTCCAGATCAATTCATTATACTCGGGAGAGGGTGAATTTTGCACCGTCATCCCCTAGACGTCCCTCTGCGAACGGAGGGATGAAACTGTGAAGCGGCCTTGTCTTCGGGGTGATCCCCGGGCCTAGTCATCGGACGATTACACGTTGAAAAATGATGGTTCGGGTGTTATCTTCCGATTTTCGATGTTATCTTATTGGGGATATTGACGCGGTTTTTGATGGAAATTAAACGTTGGGGGATGTGGTGTACGATTGTAAGTGGAATATATTTATTGGTCATCGTTTAGTTTTTATTACTAAGGCTACCCCATTGTTTGCTTATGTACCTGGCCTCAATTGAACGGTCGAGCAACAAAATTGCTTTGAACGAATTGAAGCTTTTCTCTAAGAATAATTTAAAATATTTAGACGCAGTTAGCACAAACATTTCGACACAAACGATCAGACCCCCCCTCCCAGATTTTGTTCTCCTTTACCCTTCTTTCTTCGAACAAGAGCATTATAATTTTTAGTGTTCGAAGTCTGAATGCGCCTGTTGAGTTTTTTGCGATCTAATTGAAACTTTGTAGCAAGTTGTAAAATAACAACACTAAGGTTCATGTGGAATTACCTGAAGAATAAAAGAAATATATTTTCAGAACTTCGGAATCTCGAAATCTATCCGCCATTTCCCCCTGAAATTTTGTGTCTACCCATTTGGGGCATCTAGGTTTCACATACAAACAAAATTTAGTTTTTCTGATCTAGAGTTGAGAAATTTGATAATTATGTGATTCCATCTCTTGAAGTTTATGAATAAAATGACATATTTGTCACACTGTTTCCAGAGTTTGAAATTTATCAAAATATGAGTGGAAATGTAAAGAAAAACGAAGTGTTCTCAAAGGTGTTCCAAATTCTTCCAATAGAAACTTCCGAAATTTTTCATGTTAGAGTGGTCATCACTCTAATATGTAAAATTATCTTATTTATTGCTGAAGAACCTCCGATTTTTGCGCGCTTGTTTTTATAAACACATACAAACCAAATTTAGTCTTTCTGATCTAGTGTTGAGAAATTTGATAATTCTGTGATTCCATCTCTTGAAGTTTATGAATAAAATGACATATTCGTCACACTGTTTCCAGAATTTGAAATTTTTCAAAATATGACTGGAAAAGTGAAGAAAGACGAAGTGTTCATAATGGTGGTCCAAATTCTTCCAATAGGAACTTTCGAAATTGTTCATGTTTCAGTGGCCATCACACTTATATGTAAAATTATCTTATTTATTGCGGAAGAACCTCTGATTTTTGCGCGCTTGTTTTTATAAACACATACAAACGAAATTTAGTTTTTATGATCTAGTGTTGAAAAATTTGATAATTCTGTGATTCCATCTCTTGAAGTTTATGAATAAAATGTAATATTTGTCAGACTGTTTCTAGAATTTGAAATTGTTCGAGATATGACTGGAAAAGTGAAGAAAAACGAATTGTTCAAAAAGGTGTTCCAAATTCTTCCAATAGGAACTTTCGAAATTTTTCATGTTAAAGTGGCCATCACACTAATATGTAAAATTATTTCTTTTATTTCTGAAGAACCTCAAATTTTTGGGCGCTTGTTTTTATAAATGCTTGTTTTTATGAATACATACAAACAAAATTTAGTTTTTCTGATCTAGTGTTGAGAAATTTGGTAATTTTGTGATTCTATCTCTTGAAGTTTATGAATAAAATGACATATTTGTCACACTGTTTCCAGAATTTGAAATTTGTCAAAAAATGACTAGAAAAGTGAAGAAAAACGAAGTGTTTATAAAGGTGTTCCAAATTCTTCCAATAGGAACTTTCGAAATTTTTCATGTTGAAGTGGCCATCACACTAATATGTAAAATTATCTTATTTATTGCCGAAGAACCTCTGATTTTTGCGCGTTTGTTTTTAGAAACGCTTGTTTTTATAAACACATACAAACAAATTCAGTTTTTCTCGCTTGTTTTTGAGCGCTCGTACTACTTACACGAGGGCTATATCATTTCGTCACGATGTCTGTATTTTTCGAATTTTGAGCCGAAAATGGTCTCAAACGACTATGTTCGACTCACTGATGACGAATGCGTCGGAAAATTCGAGTGTGTCCGTCCGTATACACGATAACTCTCGAACGGAATGTCCTAAGAACCTGAAATTTTCAGGATAGGTTCAAATCTCGAATGCCGCGGTTGAGTTCGATATCGGGCAATATTCGCCCAGGGGTTCCGTAAATATGGCCGCTCGAATTTTTGTTTTTCTGATTATTTCGAAACTATAGATTCGATCGAGGTGAAATTTTGTACTTATATGAAGAATAACGTATTCAACCTACATGCAAAATTTTGTCCAGCTCGCATGACCAGAACCATAGAAACCATATAAAATTATAACTTTCGAACGGAAAGACCTAGAGACTTGAAATTTTCAGGATAGGTGTAGATCTCGAATGTTGCGGTCACGTTCATCAATGAGCAAAATTAGACTATGGGTTCCGTAAATATGGTCGTTCAAAATTCCGTTTTCTCGATAATTTTAAAACTATGTATTTGATCGTGACGAAAGTTTGTATTCGAATTGAGAATGATATATTCGAGCTACATTTTGTCCAGATCGCATGATCAGAATCATAGAAACCATAGAAAATCATAACTTCCGAACGGAAAGAAGGCCTAGGGACTTGAGATTTTCAGGATAGGTTCGGATCGCGAATTGTGCGGTCACGTTCATCAATGAGCAAAATTAGAGTAGGGGTTCCGTAAATATAGCTGTTCAAACTATTTTTTTCCTGATAATTTCGAAACTACTTATTGGATTGGAATGAAATTTCGCACATAGATGGAGAATGATATATTCAAACTACGTGGGAAATTTTGTCCAGATCGCATTACCACGACAATAGATACTGTAGAAAATTCTAGCGAATTATTGGAAAAAAAATTGGTCACCTAAAGCACTAATTCTGGATTTTCGCCTCAGTTTGAATTTTTTTGACAGCTGTCAAAATCTTTCCAATTGGTTTCTAAAACTGAATAATGCGAATCTACCTAGAAGATGCATGTACGAGCGCTCAAAAGCTCCTGACTTCACGGCAGTGCTTGTCGTAATTTTTTTTATGAACCAAATGTCTATATTTTTCCAATTTTCAGCAAAGAATGATCACGATATGTTGGACTGATAGATGGATAATTCTGTCCGTTTGTCCGTCCGTTGCATAATATACTATTTTACCCTAGACATTAATATTATGCTTTTGTTCATAGAAACACGCGCGAAAAATTCATATGCTATTCGGCAATAAATAATTAATATTATTTTACATTTTTCAACCTAAAAAATTCTGAAAGTTTTTATTGGTAGAGTTGTGCACGCCATAATCTTCGTCTTTCTTCGCGTTCAAACTTTTTCCACTCTTCCAGTACAATGAACGCTTGGTGCGACGGAATGAATCGCCAAGAATAGAAATCTGTGATCGCCGATCCAAAAATTGGAGTCGTGTTCCGTTTCCACAAAAAAGAAAATTATCTGGATTCCGAAAGAAAACCATCGGCGAATCCAATGTTCGTCGGTTGCTTCTCCCCGCTTTTTGTTACGAAATCTCCAAGTCACGGTGTTCCTACTGGTGGGATTTCTTGATGCTTGTCTGTACTGACAAGTTTTCCGCCTCCGTTTTCAGACAAAAAAAGCGGTGGCTTACGGAAATGATGGAAATGGAAATATTTGATGTATTGATTCGGTCTGCTGGCGCGATAGCGCAGAAATCTCATCATTCTGAGAGCGGGATGGATTATACCGATCTATGGATTTCCTTTAGGAGAAGTCGGAAGGACCACACTGTGATTTCGTTGTTCCGTTGTTGTATATAGTGGGTGTTTCAAATGAAACTCGGTTTTTTGTAGCGAAATATTGTACCATCAAACTCGTTTCAATTATCGCCCTATGTTAGGTAGTAGGTACATAATATTAAAGAACGAACATAGTACGGACTAAACTGTCGGTACTCAAACTGATAATAATATTGTTCCAAGAGAAAATGAATATTTACATTTCCATCTGAGGAAAATATTCGAATGAAGGATTATGGAATCGAAAAAGAACACAAAGTACAAAACAATACTTTTATGGAAGCATCAGCACATCTACCCAAACTGAACCATGAAAAACCATTTTTTGAAGACTATATTCAATTCTTATTCAATTTTGTTTCAAGAACATCTTCTTATTCCTTTCAACGAAGCCTAGCACAGGTTCATCATCAAAATCTTGCCGAGCTTTCCTATCAACGAGAACGGGATGAGTTTCGGACGAGGACAACCATGAATCTTTGGCACGAGTATGATATCATCCTGTACCATCATTAACAGTGGTGTCTCTGCAGTAGCTACTGCTATGGGTGATTTGTGCAAGTCATTCTTGTTGCCCCCGTCTTTTATCGACTCTGCTTTCTGCGGTAGGTGATCGATATTTCATTCCAGTCATTGTGCCGTTATTTATGGGCTTGTTGGATTTATGATGCACGTTGACGTCTGAGTTTTGGTAGCGGCTATATCGTTTGAAGGGTAGTGAATGAATTGTGATCCCAAAAATAAGGCGACCGGCTTGTTTACACATGTGAGCGTAATCAAATCAGATTGATATGTTTACATTTCGTTCAATATTTTTTGACTTCAACTTTTATGGCGAAGTGGCGACAGGCTTGTTGGCAATTTTCGAATAAAACTCAAAAATTCACTGGAATTACCGACTATTACAAGGGAGAAGAATATTTTTTTTGGAATTCAATCACGCACTTTGTTTCAGTACTAAATAGCTTAAATTATTTTGGGAACTTTTCGTTGCGGTTTAGGGCATTCATTCCATTGTAGAATTCCGTTTATTTTCCATTTTGGTTTTTCAAACGGGTGGTGTATCGTTGTCAGGAATATAAAATAGTTGTAAACATCCATCAAATAATCACAACTATTTCGGCACAATATATCAAAAACATATCCGTAATTATTTGTAAATTATGTGCGAAGCCAATCTTTTACGTGCGCCTACCTAATTATTTATCGAGAATTCCGCTAGTTCGCCAAAGCACAACTCATAATTAAAATTCTGTTTTTGTTACTCAATATTGATGAAGCAAACACCAGAATTATCTTCGATTGATGCCTTGATTGACGAAGCCAGTCTTCGCCGTGCGGGTACCAATTTTTGTAAATCTACAATTGAGCTAGCTAGCTGTGCAACTGTTGATTTAATTATTTTATATTATGACTTTCTACACTATGTCATTATAACACAAACCTCTGGCGTGTGTTGAAATTGTTTTTTCATACATTTAAAATGATAAGAGCCGTAAATTTATCAACATCATATCAGAAAAACTCGATTTCCTTTTCACGTAGAACAGCTAGTAACTCATTTTATCGATGTCCCATTTATGTAGACACAAAATGGCAGCAAGAAATTGCTGAAATACTCGGGGGAATTGGATGAACTGATACAGAAATACTTATAAAAATTACGAAAAGCACTGCCGTGAAGTCAGGAGCTTTTGAGCGCTCGTAAATCCACCTTGTAGGTAGATTCGTATTTTCCAGTTTTAGAAATCAATTGATTTGACAGCTGTCCAAAAAATTCTCAAACTTAGACGAAACTCCAGACTTTGTCTGTGCTTCAGCTGACCAATTTTTATTCGATAATTCACTAGAATTTTCTACGGTATCTATGGTCTTGGTGATGCGATCTGGACAAAATTTCGCACGTAGTTTGAATACATTATTCCTCATTTAGGTGCAAAATTTCATTAGAATCAAATCGGAAGTTTCGAAATTATCAGGAACAGAATATTTTGAACGGCCATATTTACGAAACCCCTAATCTAATTTTGCTCATTGATGAACGTGACCATGAAATTCGCGATCCAAACCCACCCTGAAAATTTTGAGTTTCTAGGCCTTTCCCTTCGGAAGTCTAGACAAAATGTTGCTTTGATATATCATTCTCGTTTAAAATACAAAATTTTATCTCGATCGAATCCGTAGTTTCGAAATTATCGTGAAAACAAAATTTCAAACGACCGTATTTACGAAACCCTTAGTATAATTCTGTTCATTGATGAACATTTCAGATCTACACCTATCCCTAGGCCTTTCCATTCGAAAGTTATGATTTTCTATGGTCTCTATGGTTCTGGTCATGCGATCTAGAGAAATGTAGCTTGAATATATCATTCTCCATTAGTATACAAAATTTCGTCACGATCGAATATGTAGTTTGGAAATTCTCAAGAAAACTAAATTTCAAACGACCATATTTACGGAACCCCTAGTATAATTTTGCTCATAGATAAAAGTGAACACGACAATCGAGATCCACACCTATCCTGGAAATTTCAAGTCCCTAGGCGTTTCCGTTCAAAAGTTACAATTTTCTACGGTTTCTATGGTTCTGGTGATGCGAGCTGAACAAAATTTTGCATGTAGCTTGAACACCTTATTTTCCATTAGAGTACAAAATTTCACCTCGATCGAATCTGTAGTTTCAAAGTAATCAGAAAAACAAAATTTCGAGCGGCTATATTCACGGAACCCCTAGGCGAATTTTGCCCAATAACGAACTCAACCGCGGCATTCGAGATTCGAACCTACCCTGAAAATTTCGAGTTTCTAGGACATTCCGTTCGAGGGTTATCGTGTATAATTACGGCCGGCTGGACGGACGGACAGACTCGAATTTTTCGACGGATTCGTCATCAGTGACTCGAACCTTCTCGATTGAGACCATTTTCGGCTCAAAATTCGATAAATACAGACATCGTGACGATATGATATAGCCCTCGTGTAAGTAGAAAGAGCGCTCAAAAAAAATCCAGTCTTCATTTTTTTTGCTGATTTCCCGATTAAGAAGGTGTTGGATTCGTGAGAACGTCGCAATTAGAATTTGAAGGTTAGTAAAAGAAATCATCAATAAAAAGATCAGCAAAATAAATTAAACATTCTCAAGTCCCGAGTTTTATCAACTTTGTGTCGAATCACAGAAGTATAATTGAGCATTTGGAATAATCTAATGAAGAAATAAAATCAAAAACAAGAATTAATTCTGAATATTTATGAAAAAAAATCTTTTTTGAGTACTACTTACACGAGGGCTATATCATTTCGTCACGATATCTGTAATTTTCGATTTTTGAGCCGAAAATGTCGTTTGAGACCATTTTCGGCTCAAAATTCGAAAAATACAGACATCGTGACGAAATGATATAGCCCTCGTGTAAGTATTACGAGCGCTCAAAAAGGGGATAATACTTCAGTGTTAAATTGGGAATTTTTTTCGGGGGATATGGGAAAAGTGGAAAGCGAAATGTGTATAGAAGCGGAAAAAATTCAGATGACCAAATCTTCGAAACTCTTCGGCGGAATTTTGTGCATTTACTGATTTTCGTTGTTCTTCTGTTCCAGTTTCTACTACATTAACAATTAATATTCATTCATTCATTCCATTCCAATGTGAAATTTTCACATTTGAGGTCATGTAGTTCACGCGTTCGACATGCTCCTATTATTCCAAAAATTATTGTCACCTAAAACAAAAAAATTAATTGAAAAAATACAATAAGAAATGAAGAAAAGTTTTCTCGATATATATCATGAATGAGTCGAAAGGAAAATGTAATCATTACAAACATTTTTAAAATGCAATGTTAGGTAAATACTTTTATAAATGAAAACCTTTCATTGGGTGCTTCGTCCATAAAAGTTTTTATGTGTTCAGGTGAAAATAGGTTTGATTTTATTTTTCTTTCCGGTATATCACCACTTATATGAGCTTCTGAGGTGTTTCAAACAAATCTAGTAGGGACAGGGTAAAACTTTATCATTTATCCGTTATCGCAGAAATCTGAAGCGATTTTAACCAAACGATACAAATAGTCTAGACACAAAACCTACATGTATTGGAGAAGGAATGTCAGGATATCACCCCCTTCTCCTCGACAAACCAAAACCAGGGCCATTGATCATTCGATTTATCGTCGCCTTATCTCGTCCTTAATTGTCCGATTCGTATATGCGCTGAAGCGTCGACTAGACTTTCAATTAACCGACTGGAGGACCTCAGCCCTCCGCCGTATCGGCTGACCCATCTAGCTCCGACATAATATATAATTTGCGAGGTCCAGGGAACAAAAAGGAAATATATCCATTCTGGTTGTTTTTGCTTCCGGTTGTCCACGTCCCGACTAGGGTCTCGGCCATTCTATTAGCATCTCAATCTAGATCGCCACTCTTGTTCGCGCTCACTTCACAGACTCTCCACATAATTATGTGTGGCGCGATGGCTCTTATCTTGACCGCTGTTCGCTCCCTGACCACGAGACCACTTCCTGCGTCCGAACTTTCGGCCGGATACACTTTTCCTACAACTTTGAATTATGTCGTGTGAGAGGTTTTTGTGATATTTTATTGGGAAATGTTTCCGGGTACCGGGAGATTTCCATTCAAGTTTATTCATCTCGTTCCTCTTTAACATTCTAAATCGTTTCTGGTGTGCTTCGATGGGGGGTGTTCAGACCGGAAGTTTCAGCTACCATATACAAGAGGGCGCAGAAATATCTCAAGGAAAAATTCGCCGTTCAAAATTCAGTATTGTTTTGTATAGGTTCTCTCCAGTACTCTACATAATACCAAATCTAAAAATTACGAAGAGCACTGCCGTGAAGTCAGTTGCTGATAAATTTTTTTTCGATAATTCGCTAGAATTTTCTACGGTTGCTATGGTCTTGGTGATGCGATCTGGACAAAATTTTGCACGTAGTTTGAATACATTATTCCTCAGCTAGGTGCATAATTTCATTCCAATCCGATCAGTAGTTTCGAAACTATCAGGAAAATAATATTTTGAAGGGCTATATTTACGGAACCCCAAGTCTTATTTTGCTCATTAATGAACGTGACCGCGATATTCGCGATCCAAAACTACCCTGAAAATTTCAAGTTCCTAGGCTTTTCCGTTCAAAAGTTACAATTTTCTGTGGTTTCTATGGTTCTGGTCATGTGATCTGGAGAAATGTAGCTTTAATATTTCATTCTCCATTAGTATACAAAATTTCGTCACGATCGAATCTGTAATTTTGAAATTATCAAGAAAACTAAATTTCGTACGACCATATTTACGGAACCCCTAGAATAATTTTGCTCATAGATGAACGTCATCACGACATTCCAGAACCTCACCTATCCTGGAAATTTCAAGTCCCTAGGCGTTTCCGTTCAAAAGTAACAATTTTCCATGGTTTCTGTGGTTCTGGTCATGCGATCTAGACAAAATTTCACATGTAGCTTGAAAACCTCATTCTCCATTTGAGTGCAAAGTTTCATCTCGATCGATTCTGTAGTTTCGAAGTAATCAGGAGAACAAAATTTTGAACGGCCATATTTACGGAACCCCTGGTGGAATTCTGCCTATTAACGAACTCAACCGAGGCATTTTGGATCTGAACCTACACTGAAAATTTCAAGTCTCTAGGTTCATCCGTTCGAGAGTTATCGTGCTTATGGACGGACGGACAGACTCGAATTTTCCGACGGATTCGTCATCAGTGAGTCGAACATAGTCGATTGAGACCATTTTCGGCTCAAAATTCGAAAAATACAGACATCGTGACGAAATGATATACCCCCCGTGTAAGTAGTACGAGCGCTCAAAAAACGTGTATCAACCTTACGATCAGAGTATAAAGGTTATAAAAAATCATTATCAAATATAAATAATTGAGAAAATAAGAAAGCAAGTTAAACACAATGGATGTAGCTTCCCGAAATCTGCCGAATATTGAAAATTTCCCCATACATCCTGTTATACTGAACATTGTTGGAGTACTATCCACATTCAAACACTTAAAGTATGGAGGAAAGCAGCCAACTAGTCTAACCGTAAGGTATATTAAGGAAAGCATCGCCGATGAGTTAAGAATTAATTGGGTTTTAATTTTGATGCATAATGTCTTTTGTTCTTTCAAATTTCTTCAATAATCAAATCTAAAACACAGAACTGTTGCTCCTTGACCAGGAGATTTTTTCAACCAGATTCGGCCATTCAAGCGATTATCCCATGTGGAACTTCGAAAACCACTACAGGTCCTTAATGAAAGGCAATCAGCAATCATCTCCCATATAGATCAATCAGAAAGCTCCAGTCTCAAATAAATTAAAAAAATTCTTCGAATTAAATTATCATCACGGATACTTAAATTGCCAACTTGACAATGTGATATTATCAGTCAAAATGCAGAAAAATGTTTTATGTAACCGATCAATTCTTACGCTCACGTTCCCGTTTTTATCGCCGAATTCCAACTAGAATAATTTCGCCTTCCCCCATTTCCCACAAATTAAAAGAAAACAGTTTCTTTCATTGCGACCATTATAAATCTGCCAGGGCAAAAATTATCTGGACATTATAATTCTCGAACGAACCGCGAGAAGGAAAGAAGGAAGCTAACATAAAACTTTCGAAACATTAAAGTTCCCAGAATAAGAAAAACAAATTTCCTGATAATTTGAATATGTGGCTGAAGAAGTAAATCTTTCGCTACAAGATGTTTTTATCGTCGCAGTCTTTACTCGAAGTTCCTGGGGGGAAGACTTCGCAAGAGGGCTCTCGGGCAGGGGTAAAAACCCCGTGCATGTAGATTAAAATCCACCGCAACGAGAAGCCACCGCCGCTTGGAACCGCCAACGTTAAATATCGCCACAGCCGCCCCCTACCCCGGCCACCCCTGGCATAAATCTCTGGCAGGTTCCACTCCCCGAAACCACGATAATATTTAACTAAATTCTTGCTCCATATAACCTGACTATTACCTACTTCTTCCTCACCTTCGGCCTTGAGATGGGGGCTTTTTGTTGGGTTTTGCAGAATTGTTCGATATGCAGAATATATCCGAAGAGGGAAAGATTATTAATGGATGTCTTCTGAAAAAAAAAATAGAAGGTGAATATGATTGTCCCAGCAGTACTGATATGGTTTTTTTCAATATGAAATTTAAAAAGAAATCTTGAATAAAATGTATGAAAAAAATTAAATTAAAAGGCACTATAAAGGAGAAAATAATTTGTTCCTGGTTCTCCATTAAATACATTGGATCCAGTTGAAAAACAAATTTTCGTGAAATTGCTTCAATATATTTCAGAATTCCACGATTTAAAAATGTTTTCAATTCAAGAAATAAGAACCAAGAAAAATTTTATTTTATTTGAGCGTTGTAACTTTCTTTGAATATTTTCGATGAAAATCCAAATACAAAATTACGAAAAATTCATTGTCATATATCTTAGATATTTTATAATAATATATAATAATAAATAACTTACAATAAAAATTACGAAAAGCACTGCCGTGAAGTCAGGAGCTTTTGAGCGCTCGTACATCCACCTTGTAGGTAGATTCGCATTTTCCAGTTTTAGAAATCAATTGAAGGGATTTTCGACAGCTGTCAACAAAATTCTCAAACTTAGGCGAAACTCCAGACTTAATGTCAGTGCTTCAGCTGACCAATTTTTTTTCGATAATTCGCTACAAATTTCTACGGTATCTATGGTCTTGGTGATGCGATCTGGACAAAATTTTGCACGTAGTTCAAGTACATTATTCCTCAGCTAGGTGCAAAATGTCATTCCAATCCAATCAGTAGTTTCGAAACTATCAGGAAAAATATTTTGAGCGGCCATATTTACGGAACCCCTAGTCTTATTTTGCTCATTGACGAACATGACCGCGATATTTGCGATCCAAACGCACCCTGAAAATTTCAAGTTCCTAGGCCTTTCCATTCAAAAGTTACAATTTTCTATGGTTTCTATGGTTCTGGTCATACGATCTGGACAAAATATTGATTCAATATATCATTCTCGATTGAAATACAAAATTTCATCTCGATCGAATCCGTAGTTTCGAAATTATCGATAAAACAAAATTTCAAACGACCGTATTTACGGAACCCCTAGTATAATTCTGCTCATTGATAAACGTGAACGCGACATTTCAGATCAACACCTATCCTGGAAATTTCAAGTCTCTAGGCCTTTCCGTTCGAAAGTTATGATTTTCTATGGTTTCTATGGTTCTGGTCATATGACCTGGAGAAATGTAGCTTGAATATATCATTCCCCATTAGTATACAAAATTTCGCCACGATCGAATCTGTAGTTTTGAAATTATCAAGAAAACTAAATTTCAAACGACCATATTTACGAAACCTCTAGTATAATTTTGCTCACAGATGAACGTGATCACGACATTCGAGATCCACAGCTATCCTGAAAATTTCAAGTCCCTGGTCGTTTCCGTTCAAAAGTTACAATTTTCTATGGTTTCTATGGTTCTGTTCATGCGATCTGGACCAAATTTCACATGTAGCTTGAACACCTCATTTTGCATTCGAGTGCAAAATTTCATCTCGATCAAATCTGTAGTTTTCGAGTTATCAGGGGAATAAAACTTCGAACGGCCATATTTACGGAACCCCTAGTGGAATTTGGCCCATTAACGAACTTAACCGAGGCATTCTGGAACTGAACCCACACTGAAAATTTCAAGTCTCCAGGTTGTTCCGTTCGAGAGTTATCGTGCTTACGGCCGGACGGTCGGACGGACAGACTCGAATTTTCCGACGGATTCGTCATCAGTGAGTCGAACATAGTCGTTTGAGACCATTTTCGGCTCAAAATTCGAAAAATACAGACATCGTGACGAAATGATATAGCCCTCGTGTAAGTAGTACGAGCGCTCAAAAAAACAAATTTTTCATTTGAATTCGAATAATAAGAGTTTTTATTTACTCGTAGGTCATTCTGAAGAAAACCGAATTGAATAATAATATATGAACTATAGTAAAGAAAATGAATAGAATTCAACACATTGAGGAGTAGATTTTCCATATAAAATGGCAATTTCGACTGTTGATTCAAATTCTTCATATAAACCACTTATTTTGATAGAAGACACAACGAATAGAAAATAACAATTCAGTCCAGTTATCTAAAGAATTTAGGACGATGAAAATAATCATTGTGTGGAATAAACTGACATACAAAAAATAAATAAATGGACCGTCATATTTCATCCACCCTCATTATTAATTCGAACATCACTAAGAGCAAGTCCAGTGAATGAAATGTCAAAAACTATTTTTCAAGAAAAATATCCAAGACTGGTAAATAACTATGTATAATTTTCATCCCTTGAATTTCGGTTCCCAATGATGAATTTAGGGAATCGCATTGAGAATTTATCCGATATCGATAAACAAGAAACAGAGTGTTGCAATTTTCTCCTCCCATCACTACCCTCGAAAAATACCCTTATCTCACATACCTAAGTAAAATACATCAAATAAAGGATTCCAGTCGATTTTAATCACATCAGCGTAACAACAATCACAAGTGTTGGTGTCTGACCGACATTCCACCCCAAACCACTCCACCCCCCTTCCGCTCGGGGTCATCTGCCTGTGACGCTCCACTCGTCAGCCCTGTGTGCGAATGATTGACGTGTACCTCATCAGTATTCCGGCCTCGTGATTGGACAACCGGAGCTGTCAATCAAAAACTTTTCCACCCCTTACCGCCCGACCGGCCTGGAAACGCCGCGTCCCCTAAACCACCCCAGCCTACTCGATGTATTGGAATATTTTCATTCCCCGTTTTTTAAATGCTCCGAATTTTACGGAAAATCGAGGAAACTGGGCGAGCGCGGGGTTGCGAAGGGGAGATTACATCCGGGACCTTTCGATCTCAGTTAGGGGGTGGGGTGGGGTTTGTGAATGAAAATACAGTTCTAGCATGAAACTTTTGGATTTAACGGAGGTATCGAATCGATATAAACACGAACTGGCCAAACAGAAGATGATTAATTCACAGAATTATTCAATATAATATTCTGGGTGGGTTTTCATGGTTCTGGAAAGTTGTTACGGGATTGACTGAATTGGATAGCTATCAGAATATTGGAAACTATCGAATTGAAACATTCATTTCATCATCCTGTGTATTTCGTGGAAATAATTGCTCGCTTTGTTTACACAGCGTTCAAAACTGGTTAGGAAGTGGAGTAAACTTTTTTAGTTCAGTTCCGAACCAGTTCATAACTCTGCGCAAACAAAGCTGAAACGAGTACTTTCGAGTTTTTGAGCGCTCATTCTATTTACACGAGGGCTATATCATTTGACCAGATCGCATGACCAGAATCATAGAAACCATTGAAAATTATAACTCTCGAACGAAAAGGCCTAGGGACTTGGAATTTTCAGGATGAGTGTGGATCTCGAATGTCGCGGTCAAGTTTATCGATGGGCAAAATTAGACAAGGGGTTCCGAAAATATAGAGGTTCAAAATATTTTTTCCTGATAATTTCGAAACTACTGATTGGATTGAAATGAAATAATGTATTCAAACTACGTGAGAAAATTTGTCCAGATCGCATTACCAAGACCACGGATAAGAACAAATGTCTGCATTTTTAGAATTTTGAGCCGAAAATGGTCTCCATCAACAAGGTTCGACTCAATGATGACGAATCCGATACGATAACTCTCGAACAGAACGACCTAGAAACTTGAAATGTTCAGGGTAGGTTCTCGAATTACGCGATTGAGTTTGTTATTGGGCAAAATTCGACATGGGGTTCCGTAAATATGGTCGTTTGAAATTTTGTTTTCTTGATAATTTCAAAACTACGGATTCCGTCGTGACGAACTTTTGAATTTTAATGGAGAATGATATATTCAAGCTACATTTTTTCCAGATCGCATAACCAGAACCATTTTGAATTTCAACGAATTATTGAATGAAAAATCCTTATATTCCTGTAACAGCTGATTCGGAATAATTGACAAGGAGCTGCTGTCAGAAATTTCTTCAATTGGTTTCTAAATCTGGAAAATTCTAATCTACCTACAAGGTGGATGAACGAGCGCTCAAAAGCCCCTGACTTCACGGCAGTGCTTTTCAATTTATTTATATCACTCCTTACCAATAATTTTTCGCGAGATCCAAAAAGGATTCCAATATATCAGTGAAAGAGTTTCTAAGGCACTTTGTGGAATAGGCCAAACGTTGTGGATTTAGCCAGACTTCTTTCCATCGTGTAACGTGAAGTATAAAAATTTCGAGCGAAATTAATTCATGAATGTGCGTAAAATTCTATCCTAGTTCAACTTTTGAAAATCAAAGACGCACATATCCGATAGTATGCCAAGTTTTTTTCAGGATTTGGCTTTTATCTGCGTCACGTCTGTCTGTAGAAACAATGCCACGTCATTTTCTGTTTTCTCGACGAGTGAAGAGGAAGTGGTCTCTTCCTACCGAAAAAAAGACGTTTCTCCCACACATACACTGCTAGATAGTGGAACAACTTGAGGAAGATTAATGTGTTGTGGAAATGTTCGCTGGACAGATTGAAAAGATAGGAGATGAATGTTGTTGAGTCGATTTTTCTTATTATTCGATATGAGCTTTATTCATTAACGATCGCTGTCTCATTTCCTCGATTGATCTCGTTCTCATAAATAAATAATTTTTCTTTGCAACTTCAACATGGTATAAACAGAACAAG
Organism: Aphidecta obliterata; assembly: GCA_963966015.1. Lineage (NCBI taxonomy): Eukaryota > Metazoa > Arthropoda > Insecta > Coleoptera > Coccinellidae > Aphidecta > Aphidecta obliterata. The sequence goes on along the minus strand of OZ014435.1, from coordinate 11,935,445 downwards.
GATAATTGCACTCCATTTCGTATAATGGGGGAAGGGGGTATTACCTTCTCTAGCCGCCATAAATCAGCCCTTGAATATTATAGACACCAACTTTCGTACAAAATTTCACGCAATTTTTGAGCGCTCGTACAACTTACACGAGGGCTATATCATTTCGTCACGATGTCTGTATTTTTCGAATTTTGATCCGAAAATGCTCTCAATCGACTATGTTCGATTCACTGATGACAAATCCGTCGTAAAATTCGAGTCTGTCCGTCCGTCCGGCCGTCCGTAAGCACGATAACTCTCGAACGGATCAACCTAGAGACTTGAAATTTTCAGTGTAGGTTCAGATCCCAAATGCCTCGGTTGAGTTCGTTAATGGGCTGAATTCGCCCAGGGGTTCCGTAAATATGGCCGTTCGAAGTTTTGTTCCCCTGATTACTTGAAAACAACATATTTGATCGAGATGAAATTTTGCACTCAAATGGAGAATGAGGTGTTAGTGTACATGTGAAATTTTGTCCAGATCGCATGACCAGAACCATAGAAACCATAGAAAATTGTAACTTTTGAACGGAAACGCCTAGGGACTTGAAATTTTCAGGATAGGTGTGGATCTCGAATGTCGTGATCACGTTCATCTATGAGCAGAATTATACTAGGGGTTCCGTAAATATGGTCGTTTGAAATTTAGTTTTCTTGATAATTTCAAAACTACAGATTCGATCGTGACGAAATTTTGTATACTAATGGAGAATGATATATTCAAGCTACATTTCTTAATTCAATTTTTGGTTTTTTATTCTCCAATGGGTCAATTGGGAATTTTTCACCCTTATAAATGATCATTGAAGAAAATGAAGTTAATACAAATTTTCTGTTCAAGAACAAACAATAAAAGTCGTATTCGATTTTCAAAATACTAAAAGTTCAAACACAGAAAAGAGTGAAACAAATAAAATGAAAAATAGAATATACCCAGCAAAATAAAAAAAATCAGGTCCATCGTACCGTCGCACAATGACAATTTCGCAGATATAAATACGCCAGTACATACACGGTGTTCGCAGAAAACTTTGGGGACCGGATGAGACAGCAGTTCGATATTAAACTCCACCTGATGGTGCCAGCTGGCAAAGTAATTTGTCATTGGCAAATAGTAAGCATGGGAAAAGTTCCAGGGATGGGAACTTCGTCAAACTTCTGTTGCGCCACGGAAAGATTCGGAATATTGATAGTTTACTTGTTTGAATTTTAGGCGTCGATTTTTTTCCCTCCGAATGGTTGTTGGACTGAAGTTTACGATCTGAAACGGCGACGATTTGAAGCGAGCATTGACGAATATATTCACTTGTGGAAATATTCCTCTCAAGAAGTCAAAAATGCATGACGCAAACTTTTTTTCGTTTTAGGTTTTTATTTCCATTAACGAAATTTCCTCAAGGAATAACTACCACTGAATATTACTCATGTGTTCTTTTCACGAATGCCCAAAATACTCGTTGATTTTGAAACAATACCTATTTATCTATCTGGATGACTATAATATCGCCTGATTATTTGCCTTCCCCACCCTCAAAATTCACTTTATTTTTTATCATTGTCGAACCACTGTGTTGAACAGGAAGTAGCCAGAAAAGGTGACCCGAATAATAAAATATCAAGAATAATTTACAATAAACAAAAGATTTTAAGAACTTAATAATGATAGCTTCCTTGTTCAAACAAAAACCATTTTTGGATTCACTTCGACACCATTGTTATTGAGCGTAAATGAAAAACCACAAACGTTTCACGATCCAATGCGTCCTTTGTTCGAAATGACGAAAATATGTCATTACTGCAATTATACTACGTTTTTTTATAATTGTTTATATTTTTCGTTCTATTCAACGTCCCGAGCAATGTAATCTCCATTGTTCGCTGCCATGAAACTGATAATTCCAACAATAAAATTCTTTCTATATTTTAGCCTTGAAATTTGATCGATGTCAACGATGACCTTACTTATGTAATCCATAATTTCGCATAATAATATAATGGTTGAGACAGAATAACTGAGAAGCGGAGGCAGAAAAAGTCAACATACATCAACTTTTTCAATCTCGATGAAAACTAAAATTATAATAATTTCTTATTTCCAGGAGCTATTCAATAGGTATCTAAAAACGTTTCATTCTCAATTCCCCAAAAAATTCAGCTAGTATTGAATTTTTTTTTCTCGCCGTCATCATTCAATGAATTCCATAGCAACGTGTTTCAATCAGGATTTCACCCTTCCATGATGTTTTTCGGACACAAATTCTGAATGAAAGCGCCGCTGAAAAATTCAATTTCTCCCTCGTCCCTCCTACGGGGGGGAACAAATCAAACGATTCCCATGCAGATTGCACGTATATCTATCCGACGCCATTCATCACTCTGCCTCCGCACCGCGTCGTTGAACTCGCGAAGAGGCCGTGACATCCACGCTCTTATATTAAATCAGCGTTATGAGCCAGGGCCATCATCTTACTGGAGACTTCCATTTGTCAAAGAGAGTAGTGCAGTCGCCTACACCAGGATCTCGTGTAATTTAGAGTTGGAAGGAATTTTTTCGTATGTTTCTGAGTGTTAACTGCGATAGAAGTTTTTGTCGTGTAATTTTTTTTTATTGGAAAACTTTCTTCGAATACTCGGTTTATCCACTTGCTGCTCTCGTACTCACTTAAGATGTTGGTAGGTTTCAGCAGCTGTAAAAAGATAACATTATCATTAAGACATTTCCATGTTTCTGAAAACTTCTTTTACATACCGTTCTGAACCAATTCGGAACTAGTCACAGCACGCGTAAAACCATTCCAGCAACCCTAGAATCTATTCGCAACGTGAGTCGATTCCGAACGTTGTGCAAATAAACCTAATGTAAGAGCCTTCGTCCTTCGACGAAATGATACTTCTTTTGAATTCCCATTTTTGAGCCCTCGTACTACTTACACGAGGGCTATATCATTTCGTCACGATGTCTGTATTTTTCGAATTTTGAGGCGAAAATGGTCTCAATCGACTATGTTCGACTCACTGATGACGAATCCGTCGGAAAATTTGAGTCTGTCCGTCCGTCCGGCCGGCCGTAAGCACGTCAACTCTCGAACGGAACAACCTAGAGACTTGAAATTTTCAGTGTGGGTTCAGTTCCCGAATGCCTCGGTTGAGTTCGTTAATGGGCCAAATTCCAGCAGGGGTTTCGTAAATATGGCCGTTCAAAGTTTTGTTCCCCTCATTACTTGAAAACTGCAGATTTGATTGAAATGAAATTTTGCACTCAAATGAAGAATGAGGTGTTCAAGATACATGTGAAATTTTGTCCAGATCGCAAGACCAGAACCATCGGAACCATAGAAAATTGTAACTTTTGAACGGAAACGCCTAGGGACTCGAAATTTTCAGGATAGGTGTGGATCTCGAATGTCGTGATCACGTTCATCTATGAGCAAAATTATACTAGGGGTTCCGTAAATATGGTCGTATGAAATTTAGTTTTCTTGATAATATCAAAACTACAGATTCGATCGTGACGAAATTTTGTATACTAATGGAGAATGATATATTCAAGCTACATTTCTCCAGACCACATGACCAGAACCATAGAAACCATAGAAAATCATAACTTTCGAACGGACAGGCCTAGGGACTTGAAATTTTCAGGATAGGTGTGGATCTGAAATGTCGCGTTCCCGTACATCAATGAGCAGAATTATACTAGGGGTTCCGTAAATACGGTCGTTTGAAATTTTGGTTTCTCGATAATTTCGAAACTACGGATTCGATCGAGATGAAATTTTGTATTTTAATCGAGAATGATATATTAAAACAATATTTTGTCCAGATCGCATGACCAGAACCATAGAAACCATAGAAAATTGTAACTTTTGAACGGAAAGGCCTAGGAATTTTTCAGGCTGGGTTTGGATCGCGATCATCAATGAGCAAAATTAGACTAGAGGTTCCGTAAATATGGCCGTTCAAAATATTCTGTTCCTGATAATTTCGAAACTACTGATTGGAATGGGATGAAATTTTGCACCTAGCTTAGGAATAATGAATTCAAACTACGAACCACCAAGACCATAGATACCGTAGAAAATTCTAGCGAATTATCGAAAAAAAAACTGGTCACCTAAAGCACTGACATGAAGTCTGGAGTTTCGCCTAAGTTTATGAATTTTTGTGACAGCTGTCGAAAACTCCTTCAATTGATTGCTAGGAAAATGCGAATCTACCTACAAGGTGCATGTACGAGCGCTCAAAAGCTCCTGCCTTCACGACAGTGATTTTCGTAATTTTTTTTTATTGTACCAAACTGAAAACTCTATCGAATAGAAATAATCATAGATAAAAGTATCATCATATTCCTCTAAAATTGTTGATGTTCAGGATTTTTTCGGTTTCATTCTTCGTTTCCAATATTCCTCTTATATATTATTATATAATGAATTTTGTATCTGTGAGTTCATCCATTGTACAAAAACCTCATTTTTCGTTCCAGAGAATGGATTACCTCGTAGACTTCGAACTGCATACACCAACACTCAACTACTAGAACTAGAAAAAGAATTCCATTTCAACAAATACCTATGTAGACCTAGAAGAATAGAAATAGCAGCATCCCTGGATCTCACCGAGAGACAAGTGAGTATAGGAAGAATTAACGTGGCTCATATTATTCCTCCCATTTTTTTTTCATGCCTCATAATTTTTTTTTTCCAGGTGAAGGTGTGGTTCCAGAACAGAAGAATGAAACATAAACGTCAAACCTTGGGCAAACAGAGCGACGATCGAGACGACGAAGACTCGATCAACAGCGACGGCGGTAAAAGTAGCAAAATGTCCAGTGACAAGTTCCTCGATGACGAACTCTCCAAGAAGAGCTGTCAAGGTTGCGAGATGCCACAGGTCGCAAACCTGTGTGGCACCCATGAAGATGTCCCGGACATCGGCGTCACCAGAGGAACCAATAACAACACACCAAGTGCTACGAATAACAATACAAATTTCAGTAACAATAGTAACGGTGCTAGCAGTGTTGGTAGTTCTAGTTCGTTCGATAAGTTAATTGTCGAGGAGGATTCCCACTCCAATGAAGATTTGGGAGGCTCGCATCCAAGCCCTAGGGTGTCCAAGAAAAGCAACCCGTCTGTGAATGGTGCTTCCAGTACTGTATCTGTTAAAGTCGAGGGGCGCAGTAGGAACTCATCATGTGATAGAAAAATAGGCGCTAGTAAAATTTCACCGGTTATCAAGGACCCTTCGAACATTTCGGATCCAATAGCTATGAAGATGTCTCCGAAAAACTCTCTTCCAGGAACAACTGGCGTGAATGTTAGCCCTATGGGGATGGCTCCAATGATGTATCCTCAGATGAGAAAATCTTCTCCGACAACAGCTACAGCTATAGCTTCAGCTACCGTCACAATTCAGAATGTACCTAATAATGTATCTCCCTTCGCCGCAAGAGCTTCTCCACAATTTCCTCAATATCACGTTAACCAAGGTGATTATAGAGCAGACAGGCAGAAACACACTCAAATGGGTTATCAAATGACGCATCCTCCAGTTTATGCCAGTGGGGATTTATATAATCCGGAACATCCAGCAGTAAACGACGGTTCTCAAACTTATGTAAGAGACCCCGCCAACAATGTTTCGCCCCCCAACTTGCCAACAGCAAGAACATCCAGAAGCAGACAGGCATACGTTAACTACCAACCGTACTACTACAACAAGAACAGCCCTAACGTTGAGTCTTATGGAAATTACACTCAGGGGTACCAACCCGAACATGGGCCATACAACCATTACAGCTATGCAGGTTCCAACATGTATCCACATGATGGTAACGCAATAACTGGTCACATCCCACACACGCCGAACGTTCATATGAACCACGATGGTACCGGTAATTATTACCCAAGTGAAAACGTCCAAAACATTCAGAAAATGCATGGACCAAACGAATACCACCACGCAAAGACGAACTACTACGAGAACAACGCTTACCACGCCGCAAATCAGATTCCTCCAACACCGGACGCGCCATACATACCACAAGAACCGTTTCCGGTTGCTCCAAACCCACCAGTGGCTATTGTGAACACAAATGTTAATGCGCCTGTCGAAACTAACGAAGGCTACAACACTTACCATCAGTACTACGGTAACGAAGCGGCGCATGCGCATGTTACGCCTCAAACAACTGGTACTCCTGGCGAAAATAGCAATAGTTCCTCGGATTTTAACTTTTTGAGCAGTCTGACAAACGATTACACCCCGGAATATTATCAGATTTGATTTAGTGCAATAAACAATGATACTTACTGTTAAAGCGTGTTTTGTTATGGAAATATAATTTACTAGTAAAGCTCGATGGGGAATTGTTTACAAAATTGTGAATAACTTATTTTATAGTTTTCATGTGGAGTATTTGTAGATATAACCTTCATATTGAAAATTGTACAAAGATATCTATGTGTCGTCCGAGCTTTGCGTGTAAATATCCACAAAAATCGTTTGTGTTATATAATTTTGTTTTGTAATTTTGTATATAGGAGAGATTCTTAATCTATGTTTTTTTCTAAAGCGACCTATACATATGTTAGTTGTTTATAGTAAGTCGATAAGAAATTTAAATTTTAATTGTTCAATACTTATTCGACAATCCCAAGTGTAAGTACATACTTAGATCATCCAGTTTGAAATGAAGTTTTGTAACTCGAACATAGGTTGGTTGCTACATAGATGAAAGTTGCTGATAATCAAGATCTTATTTTTTTCTTTTCATATGTATTTATGTTTCAATATTTGGTTCTTTCCGATTTACTATTGAACCGAAATCAAATCAGATAACACGGTTTTCAAAACTAGCAACAAACTAAAATTTATCCAGCCTAAATTATCGAAGTTGCATTCTCTGTTAAATGCGATAAAAATTTGTACACCTTTATTTATTATTTATACGATTCGTTCGTTAGAATATTATTCTTGTAAATGTATGTAAAACTAGAGTGATAGCGGTTTTTGTTATTGTAAATAGGCTGCCAATTTTAATTGAATATTATGTACAGAATTCTAGGCTCACATTGGTTATATATAAAGCATTTCAATTCGATAATACCCGAAATATATAGCTCTAATTCATGAAGAAAAGTGTTTTTGTTGTTTTCGTTTTAGGGTATCGCCGTTGAGCCGTTCAAGGAAGAAGCAGGTGGTCTATCAGTTTAACTTATTGGAGAAATACTATACAGGGTGTTTTTCAAGGTGGGGCTTTTTGAGCGCTCGTACTACTTACACGAGGGCTATATCATTTCATCACGATGTATGTATTTTTAGAATTTTGAGCCGAAAATGGTCTCAAACGACTATGTTCGACTCACTGATGACGAATTCGTCAAAAAATTCGAGTCTGTCCGTCTGGCCGTCCGGTCGTCCGTCCGTATACACGATAACTCTCGAACGAAATGTCCTAAAAACATAAAATTTTCAGGGTAGGTTCGAATCTCGAATGCCGCGGTTAAGTTCATTATTGGGCAAAATTCGCCTAGGGGTTCCGTAAATATGGCCGCTCGAAATTTTGTTCTCCTAATAACTTCAAAAGTACAGATTCGATCAAGTTGAAATTTTTGTACTCAAATGAATAATGACGTATTCAAGCTACATACGAAATTTTGTCCAGATCGCATGACCAGAACCATAGAAACCATAGAAAATTATAACTTTTTAATGGAAAGACCTAGGGACTTGAAATTTTCAGGAAAGGTGTGGATCTCGCAGTCGCTTTCATCATTGAGCAAAATTAGACTAGGGGTTCCGTAATATGGCCGTTTGAAATTCGGTTTTCTTAATAATTTCGGAACAATGGATTTAATCGTGACGAAATTTTGTATTCAAATTGAGAATAATATATTCGAGCTCAATTTTTTCCAGAACGCATGATCAAAACCATAGAAACCATAGAAAATCATAACTTTCGAACGGAAAGGCCTAGGGACTTGAAATTTTCAGGATAGGTTCGGATAGCGAATTTCGCGTTCACGTTCATCAATGAGCAAAATTAGACTAGGGGTTCCGTAAATATAGCCGTTCAAATTTTTTTTTCCTGATAATTTAGAAACTACCTATTGGATTGGAATGAAATTTCGCACATAGATGAAGAATAATATATTCAAACTAAGTGGGAAATTGTGTCCAGATTGCATTACCAAGACCATAGATACCGTAGAAAATTCTAGCCAATTATCGAAAAAAAGAATGGTCACCTAAAGCACTGACTTGTAGTCTGGATTTTCGCCTTAGTTTGAAAATTTTTTCGAAAGCTGTCAAAAATTTCCTCAATTGGTTTCCAAAACTGGAAAATGCGAATCTACCTACAAAAGGCATGTACGAGCGCTCAAAAGCTCCTGCCTTCACGGCAGTGTTTTTCGTTATTTTTTAAAGGTGCTAGAATTCAGCGAAAGAGATCATTTCGCCGGAAGTTGATCATATGAAATATTTGATCCGAAAAAAGTGCGAAAAATCTTGGGCATCTTATTACGGCTCTGGATCTTGTTATCTCTCAGTTAGGAGATCTGCCATGAATCATAGTGCCATATGCAAGTAAATAAAGTGCTGGATTTTATCGCAAATTTGTGGTATTCGCTTCACTTTTATCAGGAGATTTTTCTTGAACGGTATAATTCTTGAAGTTCAAACTAAGGATAAAAAAAATTACGAATTGGAAAGATCCTATAAAAAAATTAGGAAGTTAACAAACTCACCGATAAAATTGATCCAAATTGGTTACAGAAATTTTTCGAAATGGTCACCATTCGTTTGATGTGCACAAAGTCTTGGCCGGCTTAATAACGAATAATTACATGCAGCAACTTTCACATCAGTTTGCTCACGAATAATGTCACAACAATTTCCAATGCGTTGTTTCAGTTCTTCAACACTATTCACCTCACTGTTATTGTACACTCATGTTTTCAAATTAACCCAAAAGAAGAAATCACAGGGGTTGAGATCCGGGGAGCGTGCAGGCCAAGAAATCGACCCACCACGTCCTATACACCTAAAGTTACAGAAAGCATATGCTCAGTCAGATGATTTCCCGTAAACTGAACGCATTAAACAGACACATTTGAACCTCAATACTTACCTACCTAACTGAGATTCCCGGTATCATTGAATTCGAAATACTGGGCCCTGGTGAATATTTTATGTAGAGGATTTTTGACTCATTTTGATGAGTTTAAGCAACGGTCAAAAAAAGCCTCATCTTTGAAAACACTCTGTATAAATATCGATTTTCAATCTAATCATTCTAAATTTCATTCTATCTTGCCTTTAAAGATATGGGTAGGTGATAGCGAGTTACAAATGAAGTTTTTGTGAGTAAAATTTGCGCCATATTCCTCAATAAACGTAGTTGATGTACTCACCTGGCGCAAAAACTTCGAGGAAATACTTTCGATGGAAAAGAAGTCACACAGGTGAACTGCGCCCAATCCTCGTTCTAAACGTATAAACTTCTCTCATCCCCATTCATATCCAACCCCCAAATCGATAACCCCCTAAGTCCCGTTCGGCGTATAGATATTCTAAAATGTAAATACGCAAAATTCGATATTTCTGAGAGAAAACGCTGCTCCTCTCCATCCTAGGCTTATCAGCGATCAGCTGGCGTGTCCGCCAGAGCACTTCGGGATAAAAGAGAAGCGTCGCGGTGCCGCAACACGGAGAGGGGGAAAGGACGCGGGGGGGATCCACCGCCGCTTCGTTTCGGATGACTCACTCAGCGGAGCCCTGGGTGATCCATCACTGTCAGACACCTTATTTCCAATATAACGTCGTTCTATGATTTGCACTATGTATATATCGCATCAGTTCAATGAGCCCCAATTTCTCCTCCAATACGTACGCCTCTTGGAGAGCCCTGTGCGGAAATTTAATCAAAGTTTTTCAGGCTTTCGGGGCCTACGTCGATGCGGCGCGCCGAGAAAAAAAGGCCGGGAACCAATTAAAACGCGGATGCCGATTCGGCATCGGCGTTGAATTTTTCTGCGAGGGATTCGGGTGCAAATGATGCTTTGGGATCGTGCAGAAATCGAAAATAGGATTGGGAGGGTTGTGGACGGATGATCGGATGGTGCGACACTGAGATAGTCGGCTGACAGATAAATTCCATTTTCTTTCGTTTTATTGTTTTTATGCATTTTATTTTTTTTGTAGTTAAACTAACTTATTTCGAAAACTAAAAGGGACAGGACCCCACAAATAGTGCAGAAGTGCGAATATAAAATTATTTTTACGACAGGGTTTGAAATATTTTCTACAGTAGAGAAAACAATGGATTAACTGGAATTGAATTATATTAATGATAATGGAATTAATAGATACTGAAGAAAATGACGAACAGTACGAAATTATAACGGAAAAAAAATTTCAGTTGAAATAACGCTGTTGAAATTATTTATTTCCATAAGGTGTTATGTGAAAAACTCGAAAAAAAATGATTATACTTACAAAATTTGAGTCATAACTTTCAGATACTATTCCAGAAAAAAGAAATTCCAAACGTTATAGTTTGTTCTGTACGCGCATCGCTGTAGTACAAAAATATGTATGTTACATGATTAAATTGAATAAATTCACATTCTCATAATACATATGGTCCATTTAACAATTATTGACATCGAAGCAGGCCATGAACGTCCAGTCGAGGCTTTATTTCTGGTTACAAAAAGTAACTAAATTTCATCATAGAAATAAAACATAAATATAACCTAGAAAAGTGTTGAGTATACGAATTATCGAATAATTAAGCCGGAAGATTTCGATTGCAGTTTCTACATGGGAGTTCAGGTTTGAAAGCGCAAAAATATCGTGGGATGCTTTCATATAAAAGTCAACCATGGAAAATTGAAGATCATTCAAATTAATATTTATTTTCACTCAGGACCATGCAATATTCATTGGTATTGGAAATCTTGCAAAATTCTAACCATATAACTATAAGAGTACCATTTTATGTCAGGATTCAAGAAGGAAAATTAATAGAATTCCAGCAGCTATCTAGTGGTGCAACAGAAAAAAATTTTTGGATACTTCGCAAGCACAGGGCCAAAAGAATGGATTGGAAAAAACATTATAATGTATTAAGAAATAAGAGAGAAACAAAAATTAAGAATCTATGTAGTACATGAAGAATTTTGACATGAAATTTGTACCGCACTATCAATATATGAACCAATTTGTGAATTATTTATTGCTCGGTGTTGAATACTTCAAGAAAGTCAATTTTTATTTTCATTTATTGAAACTGTCCATGAATTATTGAAAATATTATAATTGATGAGCAATTTTACAATTATTCGGTGTACTTTTTAATTGGGAACAATATAGCATGTGTATTAGCAGAGGGAATGTGAACAGGGTACCATACAGTATAAGTATAATAAATAAACTTAAAATATCTATGAATGATACAAGAGCAAAGATAAAAATATTGAAAACTTTGTTTCCACGTAGTGTAGTGATTTGGATGTGTTTATTGAATAAGCTGACATAATCCTATTGATGGGCATCCTTTTGCAGGGAAGGTTTCAATATTTCAATAACCCATTTATGAAATAATTCACCATTCATAGTAATCCTTATCATTAATACCACTGTCAAGAATCGGATCACATCCAGGTAAAAATCCATCAATTGTTCCAGCATTCAAAATAGTGCACCTTCTGCCTTCACCCTTGAATATACTCGGCATACCTTTTGGATTATTTTCTAGTGTCCACTGACAAATTTGAATACCGTTTTTGAATATCCAAATTTCATCTAGATAAATGAATTTTACGTTTTGTTCCATGTATTCTCGGTATTTATCACAATATCGTACTATTTTTATTATATTTTTCTGTTTATCAGTAAGAATTTTCATTCGATCAACTTTTTTGTATTTGTATCCAATTTTTTTTATGATATAATATGATGTTGACTTTGATCAATTGAAATCTAGGTGCTCTTTGGCCAGTTCGAAAAGGATATCTAAACTGATATATTCATTGTTTTTAATTCTAGCAAAAACAAAGTCATTCAATTTCTCTTTGAAGGAATAACCGTATCGCACAGGTTTTCTTCCACTGCTAATTCCAGGCTATGATAACATGCTTATATTCTACGAACAGGGCTTGGTGAAATCTGAAGATTTAAGAGACATTGATCAATCAGAATACACTTTGAGTCGGTGAATAACAGTTTACCTGAAACACTAGCGGAAATATATGCCAAATCTTTGAAAAACTCGAAGTAACACCGACAAACTGCCTGGCGTTCTCTTGTTAGGCGCGATGTATCCTGGTCAATTCCAGCCATTTTAATAGCATAAGACAAAAAATACTCAAATTCAGAGCAGATTTTTATAATTACATATTCACCAATATCTTCGATAAAATCATCAAAGCAAGATTTCTATGGGTAATGTTAGTGTTATTCCTATACCAACCTGAATTCAGCAACCCAAAATATTACTGAATAGTCTATTACCAACTTAAATTCGATTTTTCACAGCCAACCGAGATGTCAATAATTCTTAAACGGAGTATATATGCTATTCATATAACATTTATTTCAAATTATCGTCTCTTCTGGAACAAAAATGAAAGAATGTTGTAGGTAGATACATACAACTATTCGACAACAACATCCATATGAGTTTTGCTTCAACTCCATTGTCAAAAAATTTCAAACTATGAATTACTTGTTACAAATAATTAATTCATTCATTCATTCAAAAAACCAAATTCAATGGACAAATGCCTGTTCACCGCAAACTGTGAATTTCTTGATTTAAGATTTCAATAAAACCTATGTTCCGTCAGTCACGTGAATTCCGACCCTAACCCCAATATGTGGAAATATAAATGTTATTTTCTTTGTATAATTGGATTCTCACAAAAAATTCATTCATATTCACCTTCCGCTTAATGACCCCGGAAAATATTCTGCAGAAAAACCCTTTCGCTCACACCTCTAGGTATTCAATTTCGCTCAAAGTCATTCAAATTATTTCTGAAAGCAACAATTAATTTGCCAGTTAATTCGTTTTCTATGCAAATCGTAGATATGAGGTTTCTCGACATTTAAAAACGACATGGCGCCTTTCTTTTGGTGATTTCGTGTTGATAAAACCTTGTTTGTAATTGTTAGTGTCGAAATAGATGTTTGTGGGATTTCCTGGCGTGCACGCTGCGCCTAAGTTTAAGACAGTTTTTTATAAACACCATTGCGACGCGAAGGTTCATGTGGAATTTCTCAAGGATATCATGACAAGAGGAATAATAAAAAATTGTTCTTGAAAATTCATTATTACAGCTTTTCCATGTGGAAGGAAATTTGAGTTTTTCAGTTTTCTAATTTGGTTCAGAAAATTACAATTTTTTGAGGCTTTTTTTCAAATTTCATATAATTCTGTGACCCCATCCCTTGAAGTGTCGATGAAATTATTCGTCACTTTGTTTCTGACGAGATTTCATTTCAATTTTCAATAGCAGGAGATGAAATTCAACCACGTTGGTTCGCTAATATTCAGCAGCAATGAGAATTTAGAAGATTTTGGCGTAAAATGCATGATCAAGTTCGTAGCATAACCATGAAAAAGAAGTTGCAAGTGGTAGACATAGTGAGGCAGACATAGTGAGATCAAGAAGATTAAAAAGTTCCTGACTTCACTTCAGGGCTATTTCGATTTTTTGAATTCATCAATGATTTTCTCAAACTATGACCTATTAATATTTATTATTTTGTCGAAAAGAAAAGAATTTATCTGTCAGACGACTTTTTTCTCAGTATTATGTATGGTTCCTGAGGAACTAACTTTCGAAAAAAGGCATAACGTCTCCGATAAAAAACTTCTGGTTTAACTATTGGAAAATATTATTTATGAATAATCTTATCCTTCCAATTTATCCAAGTTGCTGCCATCTATGAACAACGCACTGATTTTATTTATAATAGAAATCTGTAAAAGATTACCAGTTGCTCCATCTATCACTGCAGGTATAAAACCTTTTTCCTCCCTTCGTGTGAAAAAGGTGCCTACAAAGTCATCCACCCCTATTTATCGAATACAACCACTACGATCAATACATGAGATCCAGAAAGTGGCGCCCCCAATCGGAAAATTAAGTAAGCCAATTGAAAATTACGAGTCGCATTCGCAGTGTTCTATTTTTTTTCTCTTGAGTAAAGAACTCTAGTTGGTATAGAAATCTGCATACATTGTATGTTTTTCTTGTCTCTGGACATACTCGCAGACATCGCTCGAGAAATCATCATCATCTGGGCAGAAACTTTCAAAAATGCTCTAATATTATTTGGTATATTCTTTGAGAAATTCGAATATCTTCGAGACTTTTTGTACTAAAAAATCTCGAGCTCGAAAAGTTTGATATAAAGAATAATTTCTCAAATTGTGTATAACCACTGATATAAAAATTCATGAATAGCTACTTTAGAAGAAACATCTTGAATAAGTTGTCAAGTGCTTCACCTGCCTAACCAGTCGTGTCCACCAAACACATAGGTAAAATATGTTCTTTTTTATCTGATATACGAATTCGAAGGACTTGATTGATACTGTTGTCATTCCATCATCAGGTAGCAACATATCTACATTTTTAATGTATTCATCAGATAATTGTTGAATAATGAAAGAAATGTGTTTATTCCTTTCGACACAAAGGGTGGGTTTGTTCTACAGATATCGAAAGAAATGAACATGGGAGCATATGGCTTCCTTGTGGCCACTGCGAAATTTCGACTCAAGAAACACTACAAAATCAACAAGTTATAAAATATTTTAGATTTCCTGCTGATACAACGTATTATAATAATCTTTTGCCACCCCCAAATTTTCATTATTTCGAATTTCCAGTCAATAAGCCCCCGAGATAAGCAGAAGGATGGGGGACAGCTGTCCGCCATGATACGGAAATAGAGCCGTTGCATTCGACATTTCCATTTTAGTGATTGTGCCCATTGATCCTTCGACAGCCCAATGACTGAGTGGCTCCGGCTTTTCAGACTTAACAAATTCTGAAAGCTTTTATCGAACGTTCCGTGTCGCCCTCCTTGACAAGGGCCATTTTTGGATCGGAAAAGACGGGGATATCCACGACAACGATTACACTTCTTCGCCATTATGTCCGGGGAATTCAGAATAATAAGAAGCCCACAGATCACCCCTAAGGTCCATATTTCGCTTGGATGATGATCCGACAATGGCCAGATACACTGGACAATGAAAACAAAAAATATTCGTATTTTACATACAAGGAGGAACTGCGTAATTTTTCAGGAGCTTATGATACTTAATTTATACTCAATATAAAATCAAATGCTCATAGAATACCCTGTACATATACAAAACTCAAATTTCTTCATGTAAGATCCTGTATATTTTATACAGGGTGATTTTTAAGGTGAGGCTTTTTTTGACAGGTGCTTGAACTCATCAAAAGAAATCATTTCGCCGAAAATTGATCATATAAAATATTTGATTCGAAAAAAGTGCAAAAAATCTAAGGCATCAATATCTTGACACGACTTTCTTTTAAATTTTTGTCAGATAAAAATATTTTATATTTTATCAATTGGGTGCAACAAAATATCAGAAAGCATATTTTATATTCAAACCACTACTTCCTATTTCCAACACCTTACTACGACTCTGGATTCATAATTATTCTCACAACTGCTTTCATAGATGCCCCACTATGTGCCTTCTGATGCCCGACTTTAGGTGATGCTTGAGGCGATGCTTCACTATGTTCTTACCCTATGGGTTGACCGTCACCATTGGATCGAGAAGTTGCGAAGGTTGATTCTTGTTGGTTCTTTGTCACATTGGATCGAGAGTTTTTTCGTGATCGATATTTTTTGTGCGTTATATTGGTTGTCTATGTCTCAATCGTGTCTCGCCCGAAGCTCTTCAGGGCTCATATTTTGGTCCTCTTATTTTCATTTTGTTCATAAATGGTTCTATTTCGAATGTCTCCATTTTAAAATTCTTTGGTGTAAGTGTTCCAAAATATAAATCTTGAATTTACTTGAATTGATGTTATGGTTTTGTTTCATGCAACTTATTCAACTATTATTTTTTTTGTATCGACTGGGTTGAAACATCAATCCTGTATTCTTGATCATAATTTTTAACCCTTTCACTCCTAGTTTTTGGTCTTCCACTTTTTTTACCAACTTTGATTTGGAGGTGGATTTGGCCGATTATTTGCACCAAAAAAACACAAATTTTGAAATTGAAAAATGTCTATGGCTCATATTGAACTACCTCCAACTAATTCAAAATGTTTAGTGCCTGTTGAAAGACCTCAGGCTTAGGTGTAAACATTCTACAGGGTGTTTTTTTTGATAGGTGCTAGAACAAATCAAAAGAGACAATTTCGCCGGAAGTTGATCATATAAGATTCTATTTGAAAAAAATTACGTGAAGCACTGCCGTGAAGTCAGGAGCTTTTGAGCGCTCGTACATCCACCTTGTAGGTAGATTCGCATTTTCCAGTTTCAGAAATCAATTGAAGGAATTTTCGACAGCTGTCAAAAAAATTCTGATTCTTAGCCGAAACTCCAGACTTAATGTCAGTGCTTCAGCTGACCAATTTTTTTTTGATAATTCGCTAGAATTTTCTACGGTATCTATGGTCTTGGTGATGCAATCTGGACAAAATTTCGCAGTTTGAATACATTATTCCTCAGCTAGGTGCAGAATTTCATTCCAATCTAATCAGTAGTTGCAAAACTATCAGAAAAAAAAATATTTTGAAGGGCCATATTTACGGAACCCCTAGTCTAATTTTGCTCATTGATGAACGTGACCGCGACATTCGCGATCCAAACCCAACCTGAAATTTCAAGTTCCTAGGCCTTTCCCTTCGGAAGTTACAATTTTCTATGGTTTCTATGCTTCTGGTCATGCGATCTGGACAAAACGTGTAGCTTGAGCACCTCGTTCTCCATTTATGTGCGAAAAATTCATCTCGACCAAATCTGTAGTTTTCAAGAAATCAGGGGAACAAAACTTTGAACGGCCATATTTACGGAACCCCTGGTTTAATTTGGCCCATTAACGAACATAACCGAGGCATTCGGGAACTGAACCCACGCTGAAAATTTCAAGTCTCTAGTTTGTTCCATTCAAGAGTTATCGTGCTTACGGACGGCCGGACGGACAGACTCGACTTTTTCGACGGATTCGTCATCAGTGAGACGAACATAGTCAATTGAGACCATTTTCGGCTCAAAATTCGAAAAATACAGACATCGTGACGAAATGATATAGCCCTCGTGTATGTAGAACGAGAGCTCAAAAATTGGAATCAAAATCTTCCTGGGAGTTTATTTAGGTTGGGATAGTTTTGGTTAGGTTGGGTTGGGTTAGGTAAGGTTAATTAGATATTCTCCTCAATTTTTCGATATTACATTTTGATGATATAATTCATGCTCAAAAATTTGAAATCATCAATATCTTAATACAACACTGGATCATGTTATCCCACTATGCCATGTGCATTCCCTCATATTTTGAATGAAGGGCTCGACTTCCTTCGCGATCTTTTCAGGCACTACATTTTATTCCAAATTTGTGTATTCTCTTTCTACTCTTATCAGGAGATTTTTCCTGAACGGTATAATTCTCAAAGTTCAAACTAAGGACAGGAAAAATGTCATAAATAAATTAGAATTGTTTACAGAAACTGTTCGAAATGTTAACCATTGTTTTGATAAGCACAAAGTCTTGCCTGACGTAATAACGAATGTCACATGCAGCAACTATCACATCAGTTTGCTCACGGAGTAATGTCACAAGAATTTTCAATGCTTAGTTCTTCCGCACTATTCACCCCACCGTACTTATCCACTAAGGTTTTCAAATGACCCCGAAGGAAGAAATCACAGGGGTTGAGACGGAAAAGTTACTGAAATCGCATGCATCATAGATGATTTCCCGTATACTGAACTCAGACAGCTGGTAATATCTACACATTCAGATATCAATACGAACCTAAGTCAGATCCGGGCTGGAAATTTCTCAGATTCGCGAGTAACTTTGATTTAAAAATACTCGGCCCTAGTGAATATTTTATATAAATGATTTTCTGTATAATGACTGATTTTGATGGGTTCTACTGCTGGTCGAAAAAAGGCTACCTATGAAAACACAAGGCACAAGGCACAAACTCAACATTTCTCGCTAAGACGTTAGACGATAGAAATCCATTCAGACTTTGTCGAAATTATCGAAACGCCCCAAAAATAGTATGGGATGTTCGGATAAAGATAGGTAGTAATTGATACTCATTTGCCTCAACTTGCCCCCCAATTTCGCCTAAAGACATATTAAAGTGGTAATGCTAAGTATTCCGAGGATCTATTTAACCTCATTCCAGATCTTTTCTTGAATAAGTTTCCCAAGGTTCCAAATAGCTCTTGAATCGTCAAAAATCTGAAAAAAAAAACATAATGATGCTAAGAAATCGTTAAAAATCCTTACTTTTCTCTATCGTTACTTTTTTCTATTCACTTCTTTCCACGATTTTCGACCCAATCAATATCGTCTGCATTCTCGTTCATTCAACCAGACAGAATAAAACTGAGATGTTATTGGAATTTTGTTCACAACTCACCAAAATCGATCCGAAATTCCTGAAAATTGCACGCGGGTGTTGAAAAAACGTAGAACGATTCGTTTTTATTTAGTTCACCCTTCGAATCAATCTATTATGCCCAAAATACACTCGAGTTCATAGAAGAATCAGGACCCCGGCAAACGTCGAAATAATTTCTCTCGCGAAACGTCAGACGATATATTTGATCTTCGGACTTGTTTAAGTTTGTCAAAAACTTTTCGATTTTTAACACGAGATCTAGGGAATACAAATGTGAGGATAGAGAAGCTACTTCTCTATTGAGACCTTCGGCTCTTCGAGATTGGATCCAAACTTTCCACCGAAAAAAAATTATTAATTCCTCCGAGACGCTTTCACTTTTTTCGATCGATTTTCAGGAATTAATTTCGTCCTCTTCACGGTCGAATGGGACTCATGGTACATCGTTGGAACGTTCATTTTCCCTACTTTCGAAATGGCCGAGTCACAGAAGAAGACACGAATAAACATCTCTGGTCCAAAACGTCACATTGGCATGTCGGTAACGCGAATCCATAACGATTTTCCCTGACAAAAAATCGTTTCACCTGGCTTTAGAAAAATCTGAAATCACTTATATGATTTATAAATTCATGTAATTTGGTGATTAATAAAAAACTACTGCTACCCATTGAATCACGCTCACCCTGTAGATGAAACCCTCGACCTGAATTTTTTTCACGACCACCCATTTCATTTTCCGGGAATAAACTGGATTCCAGAAAAATCATTGTGTGTGTGTTCTAATTCTGCTCTTGTCAAGTCTTAGCAGAAGGTTTTAGGATCGCGAAGGCCCCAATGTCCCGATCCATCATTCCATGTCAGGGCCGGCTACTTTCGTCGGGCCACTCTGCCCCCTTCTTCGCCCCTCCACCACCCCCCGTCGCACCAGCTTTCCTCTATGTTGTATTTTATACAATGTCAATTATTTCTATTATTCAATCTTCGGGATTTTGGGCCTAGGACGGCAAGGGCGACTGGTACTGGTGGATATGGGCGGGGTCCCATGTGGATATTATGATGATTCAATTAGAGTAGTCTCGACGAACGGAACGAAACGTTATGATTGATTATGTATGATTTAGTTGTTACTTTTTTTGGCTTATTGTTACCAATAACAATCTTTTGGTATCATGAAAAATCGGCAAATTTCTGAAGATTTTCAATGCAAAAGAGGCCTTTTTATGTAATCGTAAATAAGAATTATTGTTGGTGTGTTATTTACAATCATCCACATCGTGAACAGCAGATGACAAAATCACAAGGCCGCAGTCCAAATCTGAAAAATTAATCGAGAAAACAATGTGCGAAGAATAAGTAATAATAGTAATAAAACGAATGCAAACATTGAGTTGGAGATATGAGCTATTTTGAGAGAGAAAACAAAAATCGCTCACATCCTATGTGCGAAATAAAAGGCACGTCTTTGCTAACCGTTAACCTCAACTAACCCTTTCCCATCTTTCTTATGGAGGAGCATACGGTTCCAAAACCATACGCAATGATATAACAGCCCGAATATGTAACTGGCATGCCTGGTCTGAAATGTTATTGACTTATCTTACAATCGGAATGACATTTAATTGACATCGGCCGTATTGTCGGAACGTTCATGATGCACTACGAAGTTGGATCTCACATACCACATTGAAGTGACTTCGCTTATTTCAATTCAAGAATTTCACTTATCACATTCTGAATTCTATATTCATTAGACAGACATGCCGCTAAATGTTTCATATGTCATCTTTCAAGTTTCACCTTGCTGCTTGATTGAATATACAGTCCACCATAAGGATTCTTTCAACGAAGTCGTGTTTAATCATATTTGAAATTTTGGAAGATTAAGGTGGAGGAGCGATAGAAAGAATAATGTATTACCTGGTATATTTGAATAACGCGATCTCTACCTAAACTTGAGGGTCAATAGTTTTCGCCTCTTCGTGGAAATTCTTGAAAACGAACGAATGGAAGATTTGCCACTTATATGTAATGATTTGAAACCAGTTTTACCTTACTTTCCAATTATGCAGGGTGTTTTTAATGTGAGGCTTTTTGAGCGCTCGAACTACTTACACGAGGGCTATATCATTTCGTCACGATGTCTGTATTTTCCGAATTTCGAGCCGAAAGTGGTCTTGAACGACTATGTTCGACTCACTGATGACGAGTCCGTCGAAAAATTCGAGTCTGTCTGTCCGACCGTCCTTCCGGCCGTATACACGATAACTCTCGAACGGAATGTCCAAGAAACTTGAAATTTTCAGGGTAGTTACGAATCTCGAATGCCGCGGTTGAGTTCGTTATTGGACAAAATTCGCCTAGGGGTTCCGTAAATATGGCCGCTCGAAATTTTGTTTTCCTGATTACTTCGAAGTTACATATTCGATCGAGGTGAAATTTTGCACTCAGATGGAGAACTACGTTTTCAAGCTACATGCGATTTTGTTCAGCTCGCATGACCAGAACCATAGAAACCATAGAAAAATATAACTTTTTAATGGAAAGGCCTAGGGACTTGAAATTTTCTGGATAGGTGTGGATCTCAAATGTTGCGGTGACGTTCATCAATGAGCAAAATTAGACTAAGGGTTCCGTAAATATGGTCGTTTTAAATTCAGTTTTCTCGAAAATTTCAAAACTATGGATTTGATCGTGACGAAATTTTGTATTCAAATTGAGAATGATATATTCGAGCTACATTTTCCAAGATCGCATGATCAGAACCATAGAAACCATAGAAAATCATAACTTTCACTTGAAATTTTCAGGATAGGTTCGGATCGCGAATTTCGCGGTCACGTTCATCAATGAGCAAAATTAGACCAGGGGTTCCGTAAATATAGCCGTTCAAACTATTTCTTTTCCTGATAATTTCGAAACTACTCATTGGATTGGAATGAAATTTCGCAAATAGATGAAGAATAATGTATTCAAACTACGTGGAAAATTTTGTCCAGATCGCATCACCAAGACCATAGATACCGTAGAAAATTCTAGCGAATTATCGACAAAAATTGGTCCACTAAAGCACTGACGTAGAGTCTGGATTATCGCCTTAGTTTGAAAATTTCTTTGACAGCTGTCAAAATCTTTCCAATTGGTTTCTTAAACTGGAGGATGGGAATCTACCTACAAGGTGGATGAACGAGCGCTCAAAAGCTCCTGACTTCACGGCAGTGCTTTTGGTAATTTTTTCGACAGGTGCTAGAACTCATCAGAAGAGATCATATAAAATATTAAATTTGAAAAAAGTGCAAAAAATCTTGGGCATTATCATCTTAATACTAATCTGGATCATCACAATATGCGATGAGCATTCCCTCTTAATGTGAATAAAGTGCTCCACTTCCTTCGCGATCTTTTCTGGGCACTACAATTTTCCCAAATTCTCTTTCTATCTTCTACTTTTATTAGAAGTTTTTTCTTGAACGGAATAGTTCTTGAAGTTCGAACTTCGAACTTGAACTATAAAAAAAATTAGGAAGTTCACAAACTAACCGATAAATTTGATCCAAATTTTTCACAGAAATTGTTCGAAATGGTAAGCATTGGTTTGATATGCACAAAATCTTGCCCGGCGTATAATGATGTGATAGTTGCTGCATGTAACATTCGTTTTACATACTTTAACTGACACATCCGTTTGCTGACGGAATAATGTCACAAAAAACATAAAAGATTTTTGGTATAATGACCTATTTTGATGATTCAAAAAAAAGCCTCACTTTTTGAAACATCCTGTATGAATCAATAGATGACCAATCTACCAAATATTTACTGAGTATATTGAATTTTATATTTCTTCTTATTGTCAAACTCAATCCCAATTGAGGGTTCTAGAAGACTTTCCCAAATTCAATATATTTTGCATAAATTCAAATTTTCAAATTTTTTTCAAAAAAATTATATTATTTGATATACAAGTCCCGAGTTCGAGTGCCTACTAGACGTTTCTTCAGGACCGGACCTATTTGAAATCTGAAAATTGGGATTATAATATTGTTCGAATTTATCTACTGAAGTTGAATATTCTTGGAGCCTGAACACTTATGGTTATATAGGGAGCGAAAATGAATTTCTCGAAAATTTTTTTTTTCTTCTTTCGTCGTATAGCGCTCGTACTACTTACACGAGGGCTATGTCATTTCGTCACGATGAGTGCATTTCTCGAATTTTGAGCCGAAAATTGTTTCAATCGACTGAGTTCGACTCACTGATGACGAATCGGTTGAAAAATTCGAGTCTGTCCGTCCGGCCGTCCGTATACACGATAACTCTCGAACAGAACGATCTAAAATCTTGAAACTTTCAGGGTAGGTTCGAATCACGAATGCCGCAGTTGAGTTCGTTTTTGATCAGAATTCGACCAGGGGTTCCGTGAATATGGCCGTTTGAAATTTTGTTCTCCTGATTACTTCGAAACTAGTGATTTGATCGAAGTGAAATTTGCACTCAGATGGAGAATGAGGTGTTTAAGCTACATGCAAAATTTTGTTCAGATCGCATGACCAGAACGATAGAAACCATAGAAAATTGTAACTTTGTAATGGGGAGGCCTAGGGACTTGAAATTTTCAGGATAGGTGTGGATCTCGAATGTCATAAATGAGCAAAATAAGACTAGAGGTTCCGTGAATATGGTTCTTTTATATTGAGTCTTCTCGATAATTTCAAAACTATGGATTTGATCGTGACCAAATTTTGTATTTGAATGGAGAATGGTATAATCAAGCGACATTTTAGCCAGATCGCATGACCAGAACCGTAGAAACCATAGAAAATTATAACTTTCGAACGGAAAGGCCTAGGGACTCGAAATTTTCAGGATAGGTGTGGATCTTGAATGCGGAGGTCACGTTTATCAATTAGACTAGGGATTCCGTAAATGTGTTGGTTTAAAATTTAGTTTTCTTGATCATTTCAAAAATACGGATTCGATCGTAACGAAATTTTGTATTTTAGTCGAGAATGATATATCCAAGCTACATTTTTTCAGATAGCCTGAACAGAACCATAGAAAATTATAACTTTCGAACGGAGAGGCCTAGGGACTCGAAATTTGTAGGGTAGGTTCGGATCGCGAATGTCGCGGTCAAGTTCATCAATGAGCGATATTTGACTTGGGGTTTCGTAAATAAGACCGTTCAAAATTTTTTGCTAATTTCGAAACTACTCATTGGATTGGGCTTGAATGAAGAATGAAGAATAATGTATTCAAACTACGTGGGAAATTTTGTCCAGATCGCATTACCAAGACCATAGATACTGTAGAATATTCTAGCGAATTATCGAAAAAAAAAATGGTCACCTGAAGCACTGACGTGAAGTCTGGATTTTCGCGTTAGTTCAAAATTTTTCCGTTGTGCTATACTTATAGTTGCCAACCCCCAGAATGTCGTTCGATAGAGTTTTAAGGGATGATACTCCAAGCGAAACATTTTCGTTTCAGTACCAGTATTTTTTCAATTTCCAAAATTGGAGAATGTGAATCTACCTACAATGTGGCTGAACGAGCGCTCAAAAGCTCCTGACTTCACGGCAGTGCTTTCCATAATTTTTTTCTATATTTTGAAAACTATTCAGACAAAAGCAACGATTGGAATAAAAATATATTTAAAATTGAATAATCGATCATATCGTCGCTAACAAAACGAATTCAAATAGGTCCGGTTCTCAAAAAACGTCTAGTAGGCACTTGAACTTGGGACACCCTGTATAAATTCAAGAATATCCATTAATTACTTGAATCGAATAACCTAAAAAATACAACCTGTCTCTTATCTGTCTAAGTTCCTCAAAATAACTTTGAAATGAATCCAGCCTCACCACTTAATTCTTATAATCCACATTCGACCAAATCCAACGTCAACGTCACCAAATTTTTCCACTTCAAGTATAATCAATTATTCTCTCTAACTCTTCGACGCCTTTTCATATTGCCTTCGAATACTTTGAGGGCAAGAAATGAAGGATTTGAAGTGAACATCTCCTTAAGACCACTCAGTTCCTAGGTTAAACTTGCCTAGTTAAATCCACTAGAAAATTTTCATATTTTTAGTGATAAAATGGCATTCTTGATAAATACTAATGTTATTGTCATCGTCAGTTTTCCACCAGGTCGAACTGAATTGATACTCCTCGGTGCCTCTGGTGCCAATTCATCTTCTGCCAGATGGATTTGTGGAAATATGACGCCAATTGTGCAGAGGTGACAGAGTCGTCTTCACCCTTCCATGTATGTTCTATTTCACCGACAAGGATTTCAGTCACGTTCAGGTTGTCACTTGTCTCCAGGAGTTGATTAATAGGGCTCTTTCTTAATAGGTCGACTTAGAAATTGTTCGTCATATTATAGGACATGGACATGGCGGTTCGTTTATTGGTTTATTGAAACCTTTCAGCATACCCCGATGGAAGTAGTTGAAGAACACATCAAGGCGTTCCATTCAATCTTGAAAGATATTAAGTAAAGATATTGCTCACACATGCACATGGTTTGAGGAATATTTGAGAAAATCCAATATCCAGGGTGTTGCTGTCATCACACTTACAGGGTTGATACAAATTGATTGCAACTAACCTTATCAAATTTTTACCCTAAGAAGCAAAGTTTACCTCTTTTTGCATTTTTTGTGGTTTTGCACTGGAGCGAGATATTAAGGGTGGTACCTTTTCAAATTGACAAATGATATTTTCGAATAATAACAAAACAATGAAGAAAATAATATTATAAAGTAGGAAACGGGAATTGATGGATGCGGAACAATATCCGCACAGAATTTTCCTTTTCCCGGGAAATTAGACCCTAAATTGATCCTTCGTTTTTCGGGGGTTCCGTCCACATACACGTCACAGATATCCGCGCAAGAGGAGAGCGGGCTTTAGCTGGGGTGAAGCCGTGCGAGCGCGCTAATGGGTAATGACGGCCGGTGATGGATCGGCGGCCTGATGCTGCGCCCCCCTCGCGTTTCCTACGATGTGGAGGCGGCAGGAAAAATCGAGAATCGGTAAGCTGTGTAATGAAGAAGTTACAAGAATTCTCACGTTTCCAAAACACAATAGTTTGGGATCAGAAATAAGAATGAATGTACGGGTGCCAGTTGTGCTATACTTATAGTTGCCAACCCCCAGACTGTCGTTCGATAGGGTTCTAAGAGATGATTCTCAAAACGGAACATTTTCGTTTCAGTACCAGTAATATGAATAATAACGCTCTTGTTGATAGAAACATGCGCGCAGAAAGGATCATGAAGCATCATTTTTATTCAATTGAGTTGTTTGTTGGCTATCCAGCTGTTCATGTTCAGACCAATTATTCTCGATTGGTTCACCATAAACGCAAACAGAATAGGATTTTGTTACTAGGAGAAGCCCTAGAAGCATTTGCTGAAATAGGAATAATGCTAATAGGGACATGGTCAAGAACCATTGAAAACATCCGATAACATGGACAAAATGGAATATGGAAAAATTCTTCACAGACACAAGAGTCGAATATGAATTCCCAATAAATCTTCAAAATTTTATACAACAGCACCTGCAAAATAAGAAAAAATGATAAAAATATATGGAACTGCTTCAATGACAATAAATATTCCAACCGGTGTCCGTCAGGACTATGTCCTAGGCCCGCTACTGTTCTATAATTATATAGCAGATATTGGCGAGTTCGAAAAATACAAGATTGCTCAATTTTCAGACGCTTAACTCATGGAGTAGATTCAGGAGAAGGAACGTAGAATAAAATAAATACGAAGAAGACAGTTGCTGTCTTTTTTAGAGTATCATAACCTTAAACATATGTTGCAGAAAATGTCAAGACAGTATATAGAACATAATTCTTGAGTTTTAAGAAATAACTGAAAGCATATTTGAACAAAACAACATGAATACAGATATATGAGAAGACAAATTTTCTGAAAGAAAAATGTCAAAATCATAAAATGTATTGTAACTACCAATTATATAATGTGCTGGCATCACCTGGTATAATGTGGCTAAAATTCAAAGTGCACCGAATAAAGTCGTAAATTCGCAATTAGTTTTCCCATAGTAGGTAAGCAATGAACAAGTTAAAGAAGAATTAGATATAGAAACCATAGATGTTAATGTTCACCATCTTTTTAAATTGATAAAATTTCAATTTCAAATGATAAAACTTTCTTTGGCACATTTAGAGACTTGACAATATTTTATACCCATATTTCTTGTAATAATTTTCAATAAAACTGGGTAGATATCGTAATTGTTGGTTGGCCATTACCAGAATAAATTTATCAATAATCATTTTGCTGTTAGTTTATTTATCTGCGATTTTATTTTGTTGTGAATTAGAAAAAAAGATTTTTTATTGATGGAAACAGTAAGATGACAATTTGAAACTTTTTTGAATCTTGATTTATTGAGCGCTCGTACTACTTACACGAGGACTATATCATTTCGTCACAATGTCTGTATTTTTCGAATTTTGAGCCGAAAATGGTCTCAATCGACAATGTTCGAGTCTGTCCGTCCGTCCGTAAGCACGATAACTCTCGAACGAAACAACCTAGAGACTTGAAATTTCCGTAAATATGGCCATTCAAAGTTTTATTCCCCTGATTACTTGAAAACTACAGATTTGATCGAAATGGAAATTCGCACTTAAAGGTAGAATGAGGTGCTCAAGTTACATGTGAAATTTTGACCAGATCGCATGACCAGAACCATAGAAATCATAGAAAATTGTAACTTTTGAACGGAAACACCTAGGGACTTGAAATTTTCAGGATAGGTGTGGATCTCGAATGTCGTGATCACGTTTATCTATGAGCAAAATTATACTAGGGGTTCCGTAAATATGGTCGTTTGAAATTTAGTTTTCTCGATAATTTCGAAACTACGGATTCGATCGAGATAAAATTTTGTATTTTAATCGAGAATGATATATTCAATCTACATTTCTCCAGATCGCATGACCAGAACCATAGAAACCATAGAAAATTATAACTTCCGAAGGAAACGGCCTATGAACTTGAAATTTCCAGGGTGGGTTTGGATCGCGAATGTCGCGGTCACGTTCATCAATGAGCAAAATTAGACTAGGGGTTCCGTAAATATGGTCCCTCAAAATATTTTTCCTGATAGTTTCGAAACTACTGGTTGGATTGGAATGAAATTTTGCATCTAGCTGAGAAGGATTTCGCACATGAATAAAGAATAATGTATTCAAACTACGTGCGAAATTTTGTCCAGATCGCATTACCAAGACCATAGATACCGTAGAAAATTCTAGCGAATTATCGAAAAAAAAATTGGTCGGCCGAAGCACTGACATTAAGTCTGGAGTTTCGCCTAAGTTTCAGAATTTTTTTGCCATCTGTCGAAAATTCCTTCAATTGATATCTTAAACTTGAAAATGCGAATCTACCTACAAGGTGGTACGAGCGCTCAAAAGCTCCTGACTTCACGGCAGTGCTTTTCGTGATTTTTTTTTATACAGTCGATTTGAGAAAGTGAGAGGACCCCTCATCACATGTTGCCTTTGTTACGTCACTTCTCTAACTTTCCTACTATATAATCAATCACATCTAAATAAAGCCAAAAAAACCTTGACATATCTATCAAACATTTAATAAATGACATTCAATTTTACACCATTCGGAAAAATATTTAATTGATGTACACATTCGAAAACAAATTCATAAAGTCTACCAATTTTGTCGGAACATATTATCCAATTCAAATCGATTTTTAATATTAAATTTCAATATTTCAGTTGCATATATCATCCGCTTCCATGAAAATTCCTATGTATATCATTACAATTTTATCATCATGGCGCTTATTTGACAGTGATGTATAGGCTCGGAAAATTATTTATATAAATTAATTGAGCTGATATAACTGAATGAGCACCTCATATATTATGCATTGGTGGCATTTTTAACACCTCTGAAACTTTTTGTTTGCATAGTGAGTAATAATGTACATTTACATATTGGGAATTTTTATGCTTAACTTCCTATCATCGACTCATTCAGGTATGCAAATTTCGCAGCTTTCTTCCAACTCACTTTCAATATTTATATGATATAAATTCCATATTAAAATGAGTACAAAAAAAACTGTAAGTAATAATAATACATACAGTTTCTTAAATCAGAAACTTTTCCTTATAACTAATGTAAATTTTGGGGGTGACAGTAAAACTTGGGACACGCTGTAGGTGCATGTATTAAGTTTAGGAATGAAATATGGGGATGAGGAAAGGATTCCTATGCACAAGAAAGTGTGGGCTATCGTAAAATATCGATTTTTAGTGAGTAGATGGGAGACATTCACTCTTGAAATCATAAATGGGCCCCTTATGACTTTTCACGTGGAAAATGTTGAGAAAATTTTTAAGAGCATTGGAAACATAAGAAACTATGTTGAGCAGTTTTTGAAATGAAGAAATTTTGCGGTTTCATGCTATCACTATACGGAACGCTTCACTGTGCGTTGTCCGATAATTACTTGTGCCATATACGTTATATTTGAAGTGAACACAATTATTATAATTATTCAACTACTTTTGAGCAATTAATAGTATCTGTAAATAAAGTCTATGTGCTTCTTAACAATCCATTATTGATATTGAGGGGAGTAATGTCACTTTATAATAAAATAATTTCGACGTTTCCTCGAATTAAGTTGATACCTAATTATTATTGTGAATGTGTTTTTGAAAAAGATGAATTCAGATAGTAAAGATGAATTATTATGTACACCTTCAGATATAAGACAATCAGCCAATGTTACCATACAGAATTTAGAGCCCGAAAAATCCCAAAACAAATATAAAGGTGTATACAACAATTTTCAAAGATTGGTGTAGGTGTAAGAATATTAAGTCATCGTTTATAGAGAATGTTCTTTCGTCATATTTTAGTGAACTAATAATAATGCATCGCCCCTATGGGCTTTCTACTCCATGCTAAGAAGCACAATCAACATAAATAATGCATTGTTATAAGTAACTTTTAAGATTTGTAAATGAAGTTCTTTCTCTGTTCTTGTATCTTAGTATCTATTGTTATAGTCGTAGATAAATTATAGTATTCAACTTCCGGTAATGGTCATAACTCACTTGATGAATTACAGCACTCGCCTTCGGCTCGCGCTGCAAACTTCATCTGCGTGAGTTATGACCTACATTACCGCTCGTTGAATAATATACTATTTTTGTGTTCTTGGGTTATTTCTCTGTTTGCAGTTACATACTCGCCGAGAGATGTGAATTTCGAACGGAATAAGAAATCGAAAAAAAAAATTGACCTACCTATGAATTCCTTCTCCTCCATACTCCCATTCAAACCGTACGTCGAAGTGAGACGTGTCAAATTATGATGCCCGTTTGCGACTCGCTGAATGGCAGAAATGAGATAGGATGACAAGTGACACGAACTTCTGTTGCTAGTTTCGTGGTCGTGAGGATGTTCACGTCAAAGAGGTGACTCCCCGGGGAACGGCTCTAAACGGGGTAGACAGCGAATTCGAAGTTGGTGCGGGATCACTAGAACGCCCGGGGTGTTCTCTGCCTCGAATTCTTCCGTTTCTGGCGAGGCGAATTGTTGGATGTCATTCGGTCGGATAAGAATGTTGACGTTTTCAGGTGGGAGTTTGATAATATAAAGGGTGTTCTATCGTTAGAATGACAATCGTCAGTATATCCACGGGAGTTGCAGAAGGGCAAATTAGGGTAAAAACATAGTGAAGCATCGCATCAAGCCTCGCCTCAAGCATCGACTTAAGTCAGGCATCAGAGTGCACATAGTGGGGCATCTATGGAAGCAGTTGTAAGAATTATGAATCCAGAGTCGTAGTGAGTTGTTGGAAATAGGAAGTAGTGGTTTAAATATAAAGTATGTTTTCTAATATTTTGTTGCACCCAGTTGATAGAATATAAAATATTTTTATCTGTCAAAAATATATACAGGGTGTCTACCTTTAAAAGGGCCAAACTTCAGTGGGAGATCATACATGAAATGTTGACGGTTATTCTCCAATTTAAGATTTCTTGATTTCAAGGAATATTTCAAGTTTTTCCATGAAATCAATTTTACTTCAATTATCCTTGTAGCCTCAACGAAGTTGACCACATATCTGGAAACAGCATTAAATTTGCTACAAGATAAGAATTTCCCTGTGCCAAAAAAATTCTCATTGCGGGCGTGGTAAAGAGATGAAGATCACGATTCTGAAGTGGACAAAACCAATTATATTTTCCAATGGTTTTACCGGTGAAAAATCATTAATTATGGACATGTTTTCTTTCCAGAAAAAAATACCCCACTTAGTTGGCTTCCGAATGACATATCAACGCAATAAAATTTTTGTTGTCACAAAGAAATTCTTATCTTGTAGCAAATTTAATGCTGTTTCCAGATATGTGGTCAACTTTGATGTGACTACAAGGGTAACTGATGTATAATTGATTTTATGGAAAAACTTGAAATATTCCGTGAAATGAAGAAATGTTAAATTGAAGAATAACCGTCAACATTTCGATCATGTGCTATATGACATTTTTTGTTGCAAATCTCATGCATGATCTCCTCCTGAAGTTTGGACCTTTTAAAAGTAGACACCCTGTATACAGGGTACCCCAGAATGAATGGATAATCCTGTAACACTGAATAGAAGAGCTATTGGACTCTCTGAAAAAAATACGAAAAAAAATCTATCCCCACTAGATTTCTTGCACATCACGTTGCGTTTCTGTGTAACACGCTCACAAATTAATCAAATCAATCAGTTTCTTCATGGTGAAATAAGTTAAGAAGAAGATTTGGAAATTTACATGAAAGGCGCATATTTTTTTTTGAGTTGGCCGCACAGGCTTCCTCAATTTTTATTTCCACCATGAACGATTAAACTTTCACATTATGAAATATTCATCACATTTTATGATGAAATTTTAAGTTGGATATTTTTTTCTAAAAAAGTAACAACAGATATCTATACGGTTTTCAGCATATCTATTGTTAATTCAATGAAGAATAATTCACCATGAAGAAACTGATGGATTTGATCCACTTGTAAGCGTGATACACAGAAACGCAACATGATGTGCAAGAAATCATTATTTTGAAAAAAAAAATGTTTCTAATGGGGATAGATTTTGTTATGTATTTTTTTCAGAGAGTCCAATAGCTCTTCTATACAGTGTTACAGGATTATCGATTCATTCTGGGACACCCTGTATATATAAAGAGAGTTTGCTTAATATTGATTTTATGTTCCATTCAAATTGTTTTTGTAGGTCACCTGATATATATGCAATATTGCTTATTTCCGTCCATAGATAATAGAATATAAAATATTCTTATCTGAAAAAAATTTAAAAGAGATTGCTATGATATTGGCTTTATGTTTTATTTACATTGTTTTTGTAGCTCACCAAATATAATTGTTACATTGCTTATTTCCGTCCATGCTTCATCCACACACATATCTGTTGTGTTGTGAATCATAGATCCAAATTAAAAAAAAATTACGAAAAGCACTGCCGTGAAGTGAGGAGCTTTTGAGCGCTCGTACATCCACCTTGTAGGTAGATTCGCATTTTCCAGTTTTGAAAATCAATTGAAGGAATTTTCGATATCTGTCAAAAAAATCTCAAACTTAGGCGGAACTCCAGACTTCATGTCAGTGCTTCAGCTGACCAACTTTTTTTCGATAATTCGCTAGAATTTTCTACGGTATCTATGGTCTTGGTGATGCGATCTGGACAAAATTTCGCTCATAGTTTGAATACATTATTCTTCAGCTAGGTGTTAAATGTTATTCTAATCCAATCAGTAGTTTCGAAATTATCTGGAAAAAAATTTGTTGAACGGCCATATTTACAGAACCCCTAGTCTAATTTTGCTCATTGATGAACGTGACCGCGATATTCGCGATCCAAACCTACCCTGAAAATTTCAAGTTCCTAGGCCTTTCCCTTCGGAAGTTATAATTTTCTATGTTTTCAATGGTTCTGGTCATTCGATCTGAACAAAATGTTGTATTAATATATCATTCTCGATTAAAATACAGAATTTCATCTCGATCGAAATTATCTAGAAAACAAAATTTCAAACGACCGTATTTACGGAACCCCTAGTATAATTTTGACATTCGAGATCCACACCTATCCTGAAAATTTCAAGTCCCTAGGTGTTTCCGTTCAGAAGTTACAATTTCCTATGGTTTCTATGGTTCTGGTCATGCGATCTGGGCAAAATTTCACATGTGGTTTGAACACCTCATTCTCCATTTGAGCGCGAAATTTAATCTCGATCAAATTTGTAGTTTCCAAGTAATCAGGAGAACAAAACTTTGAACGGCCATATTTACGGAACCCCTGGTGGAATTTGGCCCATTAATGAACTCAACCGAGGTATTCGGGAACTGAACCCACACTGAAAATTTCAAGTCTCTTGGTTGTTCCGTTCGAGAGTTATCGTGCTTACAGACGGACGGACGGACAGACTCGAATTTTCTGAAGGATTCTTCATCAGTGAGTTGAACATAGTCGATTGAGACCATTTTCGGCTCAAAATTCGAAAAATACAGACATCGTGACGAAATGATATCGTGTAAATAATACGAGTGCTCAATAAATTTGGAAAGCAGATTTTTAATATCAAAACTTCTACACTTCCGGAGAAACGTTTTCACTACTGAAGCAGGTTTCATTAAATAATTCGAATAATTGTTTCATCAAGATATACCTAGTCCAAGAATATTTTTCTGTTGCCGTGTTATCTAATTTGTCGTTCCAAATTCCTCCAATGTTTGAATTCAAAATACAAAACTCGTTCCTCTTCGACCGGAAGTTTTTTTTCAACCAGATTCGGCCATCCGTGATATATTGGAAATTCAGATGTTCAAAAACCAGAACCTCCCCCATATCGAAAGTTCAGATTTTGAAAAATTCGAATAATTCTTAAATCAAATTAACGTGCCTGATTCTTCAATTGTCAACTAGACAAATAATGCATTTATTATTGATTCTACCTTTGTTTTTGACTATTCCGCACAATGGTTACTTCACACACTCAATTTGCGTTCGGGAGTGTTTACTTCCCACACGATTGTAGGAAAAAAAACCGTTTTCCTCTTGCAACTTTATATGTTGAGGAACAAACTAGATTGTATCACGAGAACTGTCAAAACCACATTGTAAATTCATAAAAAGGTGACAAACCGGAGTTTGTCTTTCGGAAAAGACATGCAAGTCATTAGGACGATGCGATAATAATTCATAAACCAGTACTATCTGTTCAGTTCGAAACATTCAATACGTGGTGCACTCAAAAATATTTATTCTCTATCTAGAGATTCCACCAAGAATGAAAATATCAAATGCAATCCTTCGGTTGTTCTGAGTTTTAGAGACAGCCATTATCTCGTGAGACATTCTCAGCCATTAAAAAAATTTGCTCATCATTCTTTGTATAGCATTCGAATTTCTGCTCGGCCCACGTAGATATAAGGTAGACATTCGACACTTCACCAAATCTGATCGAGTCGAGACTTCTTGACTTCCAAGTTATTAATATACTCCCGAATGACAGTGTCAGATGACAGGACAATCCAATTATAGGAGGTAGGTTTGAATCTGTTGCGTATTCTTTTAATTGCCTGCTGACGGTGCTAGTCGAGACTCACTTTCGTTTTTTGGTACCTACCTGCTGTTGGTCTTCTGGGTAAATTGCTGCATTCACTCACATCGGAATGAACTCATCTTTTCAGTAACCTCTTCCCAAGCATCACTACTCGAAACAAGATCCACTTTTGAAGTGGATCCATATTTTAGGTTAGGTTAGGTTAGGTTAGGGTGCCTGTTTTAGGTGGATTCGCATTGGTGGCATTTTTTAAGGAGAAGATTCCGAAAACCACATATTTCATTTCATTATGAGTAAAAAATTCGTATTTTGTTTCAAAATGAAGATATTGATAGGATTCAAAAAATCAAGTGTAGAGAAAAGATGGGTCTTCACGATTAAATACGTGGAAACATACCAGTGCAGGAACCCAAACTCAATCGGTTACAGACAAATCAATAAGATATATTCAATTTCAAATTTCGAATGAAAATAGCTTGTCTGTTTTTCATTCATTCAGGAGATGAATATGAAATAACGGAGTCAGTGTTCGAATCTAGGCGCGATTTGTATTCAACCTTTCATGGAAAATCTAGGTATGTTCCAAAAAAGGCCCACACCGAACGATTCTCAAGTTCTTCATTCGAGTATCCAGAATCAGAACTGACTTGTGTCAGTCAACTTGACGTGGCCTAATGCTAATAATGCGCTTCAACTGTAGGTGTTCTTTGTGATATGACACCTCGTCCGAATGTTTACGGAAATACTATAATCGTTTCATTCACTCAAATGTCCTGAGTGTTTAGGCTCAACAAAAGGATATTTACAAAACATGAGATTTGGAACCACCTGTAAAGCCATGATAGTGCTTATTGTTGGTGGAAAAATAGACAGCTAGTTGTAGATAAATCCTTGGATGCGTTAAATACTATATTAGTTTCTGTTATTTCTTTCTTAAAAAAAAAGAATATATTCATCTCGATTTTGTTATAATATCGTTGAGGAGGTTTTTCAGAGTGAGGCAAAAAAATAAAACACTATAATAGCTATTGTAATATGTAATATAATTGAAAAAAGTTTTCGATAATATTATAATAATGCCATTGAAAATGAAAAAACAGTGACTAGTTTGCCCAAATTTAGTAGATGCACAATATTCTGCTATTCTTCTACTTCGAAAATCTAAAAACAGTTTATGCTTGAAATATTGAGAATAGCAATAACGAACATAATACTGACTACGCATATCTCCCTTTTTTTTCAGTTTTTTTTCTAAATTTTGAAAACTATTCCGACGAGTGCAGTGATTCAAATAGAAATATATTTAAAATTGAATAATCGATCATATAAGAGAAGGAAAAATGGAAAAAAAATTTTTTCGAGAAATTTATTTTCACTCCCTGTATAAATTGAAGTGTTCAGGATTCAAGAATAATTTAGCTCGATAGATAAAGTTGAACAGTATCATAATCCAAATTTTCAGATTTTAGATAGGTCCGGTTCTCAAGCAACGTCTAGTAGGCACGCGAACTACAGAGCCACCTTGTATAAATCGGATGAAATCAAAATTCCATTACTCGCGAACAATTTGGAGCAGAGTTATGAGGTGACATTCTTCGTGAGGCAGAAAAATAAAACACTATAATAGCTATTGTAATATGTGATATAGATAATTGAAAAAAGTTTTCGATAATATTATAATAATGCCATTGAAAATGAAAAAACAGTGACTAGTTTGCCAAAATTTAGTAGATGCACAATAATCTGCTATTCTTCTACTTCGAAAATCGAAAAACAGTTTATGCTTGAAATATTGAGAATAGCAATAACGAACATAATATTGACTACGCATATCTCCCTTTTTTTTCAATTTTTTTTTTTGAATTTTGAAAACTATTCCGACGAGTGCAATGATTCAAATAGAAATATATTTAAAATTGAATAATCGATCATATAAGAGAAGGAAAAATGGAAAAAAAATTTTTTCGAGAAATTTATTTTCACTCCCTGTATAAATTGAAGTGTTCAGGATTCAAGAATAATTTAGCTCGATAGATAAAGTTGAACAGTATCATAATCCAAATTTTCAGATTTTAGATAGGTCCGGTTCTCAAGAAACGTCTAGTAGGCACTCGAACTACAGAGCCACCTTGTATAAATCGGATGAAATCAAAATTCCATTACTCGCGAACAATTTGGAGCACAGTTATGAGCTGACATTCTTCGTGAGGCAGAAAAATAAAACACTATAATAGCTATTGTAATATGTGATATAGATAATTGAAAAAAGTTTTCGATAATATTATAATAATGCCATTGAAAATGAAAAAACAGTGACTAGTTTGCCAAAATTTAGTAGATGAACAATATTCTGCTATTCTTCTACTTCGAAAATCGAAAAACAGTTTATGCTTGAAATATTGAGAATTGCAATAACGAACATAATACTGACTACGCATATCTCCCTTTTTCTTCAGTTTTTCTTTCTAAATTTTGAAAACTATTCCGACGAGTGCAATGATTCAAATAGAATTATATTTAAAATTGAATAATCGATCATATAAGAGAAGGAAAAATGGAAAAAAAAATTTTTCGACAAATTTATTTTCACTCCCTGTATAAATCAAAGTGTTCAGGATTCAAGAATAATTTAGCTCAGTAGGTAAAGTTGAACAATATCATAATCCAAATTTTCAGATTTTAGATAGGTCCGGTTCTCAAGAAACGTCTAGTAGGCACTTGAACTACAGAGACACCTTGTATAAATCGGATGAAATCAAAATTCCATTACTCGCGAACAATTTGGAGCAGAGTTATGAGGTGAAATTCTTCGATTTGGTTATAAGTATTATAAAAGTTCCTAGTTTCATATTTCGCGAATTATCATTTTTCGAGAGTTCGATATTCAATCATTTTATATTTTGAAATCCAAATTATGAAAGAAACTAGGTTACTTATTTGTATGTGAATTGAATGAATGTTGTCGAAAAAAATTCAATCAAAGAAGAAATCTTCGAAAAGAGATGTATTTAATTTTATTCACCCAGTATCCACCATAAATCGGTATAATATTTTCCTTTCATATATCAGATTTAGACAAATTCCACGAATTCTGGAAAAAGATTTTGTGAACCAAACCAACTGCCAGTGTGAGAAATAATAAGTCATTTTATATTCTTCGAGTTCAAGAGACAAAATTATTATCAAATTTCTCAACTTCGGTTGGGGTAAACTCAATTATCTTTCCACACGAAACAACTGTGGAACTCGATTTTCGTATAACTCATTCTATTGATGCCCCTTATACATATTGAATATTATATAGACACAAAATTCAGCAGGATATGGCTAGTGGTTTCTGGGATACTGAAGTTTTTAAATTATTTTTTTTTTTAGTATTCTAATGATACAATCCTTACGAAATTCCACATTAAAATTCGTTTTGTTATTTTACAACTGACAGCGAAGTTCCGATTTTATCGAATCGGTGTTTTTCGAAGTATTATAATTCAAAAAAATCAGGTAGCTTGGCGGATTTTGCCCATTTATAAATTCAAGACCTGAAATGTACCCTGAAAATCTGCAAAGACTCTTATTCCTAGGAACAAGCGTGCAAAAATATGAAAATTGGTTCATACTTAGTAAGTTTGCTTCGTACTTCGATAGTAATTTACGTCCAGAAAATAAGTACTGTTTTTTTTTTTGGACGAGTAGACAAATTCAGATGGAAGTTTGCTAGTCCAAAATAACTGTTTGCGGAATATTCCGTAATTTTATTTTCGTATTCAGTCTCCAGTGCAAATTTCCTTTTATATAAAGTTTGAACTTTTCTCTTATAAGTAGAATGAATGATGGTTAAAGTTGGGGTCAGCTAGTACATACCTATTTTGGGGTTTGTACAATTCTACACCTAACAACTGATCTCAACTATGTTATCTCAATTCAATTCAACATTATTAACCTTCAGTCAAACCTCTATATCTCAAACTTGAAGGGAGAAAAACCACTTTCACAATAAAAAATCTGCAAAGACAGCAGAAAAAGTTTGAATTGAAGACAGGTTCGAGTAATATAAGTTTCAGTTATAAAGGTTCCACTGCAGTCCAAGATAGTTTTCCAATGTTCTGAATTTATATTGAAGAGTCTATGGAGGATCATTCTTTGGCTTCTACAAAAACCGTTTTCGAGTTGCACAAAATTTAATCTGCAAAATTAGTCAAAAATAATTTGATGCATTCTCAACTACATATAAAGTTCAACGAATACAATATTTCTGATTATCAGAAACTTAAAAATACTGGTATTCAGTCTAAAATCACGACGTAAATTAAACAGATTGACGCAACCAAGTATTCAAATTTGTCGGCTTGTTCACACGATAATCCAGGCTGAAGTCTATCCATTATGGACGAAATTAAGCGGTGATTATGTCACCACGGCCTACGTTGTTGACTAAAGGATTATCAATTTCGACGTCAACGACGCCCGAGCCTCTATAAGACCGTTTAAATATCAACGTTGTTGTTGCGGGTTGCCATCTTTCCCGCTTAATTTGCAACCCTTATTCGGGGGATGGTGTGGGAATTTGAATTGGATGATGTTTTCGGCGTCTATATCAGAGCTGAAAAACTTAGGATTAGGAATGATTGAAAAAGAATGAAATGAGAACGATTTTATTATGCTGATAGCAACCATCAACCTTTTTTTTAGCGAAGGATTCATACAATCAAATGTAGACCTAAGGCCCAAGTCAGAGAAGGAATTTCTGCATATTCAATGATCTTAGGTTCATTATCTTCGAATAATTCGAACTTGGGAGAAAAAATTATAAAAAGCCTTGCCGTGAAGTCAGGAGCTCTTGAGCGCTCGTTCATGCACCTTGTAGGTAGATTCGCATTTTCCAGTTTTAGAAACTAGTTGAAGCAATTTTTGACAACTTTCAAAAAAATTTCAAACCAAGGCGAAACTCAGTACTTTAGGCGACCATTTTTTTTTCGATAATTCGCTAGAATTTTCTATCCATGGTTTTGGAAATGCGATCTGGACGAAATTTTGTAGCAGTTTGAATACAATATTCTTTACCTATGTGCAAAATTGCATTCCAATCCAATCAGTAGTTTTGAAATGATCAGGAAAAAATATTTTGAACGGCCATATTTACGGAACCCCTAGTCTAATTTGGCTCATTGATGAAATTGACCGCGACATTCGAGATCCCCTCCTATCCTGAAAATTTCAAGTCCCTAGGCGTTCGAAAGTTATACTTTTCTACGGTTTCTATGGTTCTGGTCATGCGATCTGGACAAAATTCTGCATGTTGCTCGAACACGTCATTCTCCATCTGAGTGCGAAATTTCATCTCGATCGAATCAGTAGTTTCGAAGTAATCAGGAGAAGAAAATTTGGAACTGCTATATCTACGGAACCCATGGTGGAATTCTGCCCTTTAACGAACTTAACTGCTACATTAGGAAACTGAACCCACATTGGAAATTTCAAGTCTTTAGGTCGTTCCGTTCAGCAGTTTTTTGGCTAAAAATTCGAGAAATACAGACATCTTGACGAAATGATATAGCCCTCGTGTAAATAGAACGAGCGCTCAAAAAAATCCATTGGATACCTTAAGATCCACAGCTTATATCAACAGGTAAACATTTAGCCAACAGTACAAAAAAGACTTACCTATATTTTTAATTTCTAGATACTAATATCAGGTTGACATAGGATAATTAATCTAGGGCAAAGTTTATATGAATGTATATAGCACAAAATATAGTTAATTTTATTTTCATAATATTCTTACTACTTTTCTAGGTCACCACACATGGTGAAAAATCGAGAAAAAAAAACTGACGACAAGCCGGGAGTTTTTGCGCGCTTGTTTCTGTGTATCCAAACGGCCTTCAGTGTAAATTGTCAGTATGACAAATAGTATCAGTGTCATAAACTTAAATTGTTGGAATCACCGAATTATACTGAATATATCCAAAAAACTCTTTTTTTTTCCCGCGGATCATCTAGAAAGTTGATATGCCTCAAACCTCAATTAATCGATGTCCCATATGAAGACACAAAATTGTGTCGAGATGAATATGGCAAATAGTTTCTGAGACACCGAAGTTTTGAAGAAGAATTTTTCCATTGATACGATCATGAGTAAATTTCACATGAACTTTTGTGTTGTTATCTCAAAACTAGTTCAGTTTCAATTCGATCATATCAGTATTTTGGGGATTTTTGAAAAAAAGAAAAATTCAGAGGGCTATATGCACGGAACTCTTCGGCGGATTTTGCCCATTCACGAACTCAACCGGATCATTCAGACCTCAAATGTACCCTGAGAATTTCAAACTTTTATGCCTCCTCTCTAAAGAAGCCGTAAACAAAATGACACTCTAAAGTGTCATAATGTCATCTATTTGAAGCAAGAATACATGGCGACATATCTTCGTTTTGTTGTTGTTGGTCGATCTGTCAGAGTTACTTAGTTTTCTGAGAGAAATCTGAGAATAAGTGAGTGAATGAGAACTTTCTCGGAAAGATGCATGAAATTACTGAATTTGGATTTGCCGAGATAAAAATTCAAAGAATTGGCCAGAAATAAATGATTTTATGAAGACAAAATCATCTTGAATCTATATCTGCTGAAATAGTATAATAGTATCAGTATTGAGCTTTACTCAGAGATATTTTGGTAAGTTGCTCACTAAGAATAGGAGAGAACCAATAACCTCAAATTTGATAACATTGGAAAGTTTTATAATACTTTCAATAAAGAGTTGATGAACTCTCTTAGAAATCATTATGGCTATGAGCATATTCATTCAGTCGAAATTGGGTAACCACTTCTGACTTGAAA
Organism: Aphidecta obliterata; assembly: GCA_963966015.1. NCBI lineage: Eukaryota > Metazoa > Arthropoda > Insecta > Coleoptera > Coccinellidae > Aphidecta > Aphidecta obliterata. The sequence continues at coordinate 11,894,248 of OZ014435.1, read as the reverse complement.
TGGAAAAAAAAAGATACAAAATACGACAAACAGGGAAACACAAATTTTGTATTACAAGGCATAAAATTTTAAATGAACAAACACTCATTTAAGTAAACCACTATAGGTGCTTGACTAGCGAAAGATAAATCAAACAAACTGAAAGTATCAGCAAATGCTGCATATAATATTTGAAAGATGTTCTTCAAACAAAGTTTTCTATATAAAAGTATATTTCTGTGACTTATAGTTTATAAAGCAACAAGTTCTTTTTTGAGCGATCGTACTACTCACACGAGGGCTATATCATTTCGTCACGATGTCTGTATTTTTCGAATATTGAGCCGAAAATGGTTTTAATCGAGTCTGTCCGTCCGTCCGGCCGTATACAAGCTAACTCTCGAACGGAATGTCCTAGAAACTTGAAATTTTCAGGGTAGGTTCGAATCTCGAATGCCGCAGTTGAGTTCGTTATTGGGCAAAACTCGCCGAGGGGTTCCGTAAATATAGCCGCTCGAAATTTTGTTTTCCTGATTACTTCGAAACTACAGATTCGATCGAAATGAAATTTTGCAATCTAATGGAAAATGAGGTGTTCAAGCTACATGCAAAATTTTGTCCAGCTCGCATTACCAGAACCATAGAAACCATAGAAAATTGTAGCACACGGAAACGCTTAGGGACTTGAAATTTTCAGGATAGGTGTGGATCTCGATTGTCGTGATCACTTTCATTTATGAGCAAAATTATACTAGGGGTTCCGTAAATCTGGTCGTTTGAAATTTATTTTTCTTGATAATTTCCAAACTACAGATTCGATCGTGACGAAATTTTGTATACTAATGGAGAATGATATGTTCAAGCTACATATCTCTAGATCGCGTGACCAGAACCATAGAAACCATAGAAAATCATAACTTTCGAACGGAAAGGAAGGAAGGACTTGAAATTTTCAGGATAGGTGTGGATCTAAAATGTGGCGTCCACGTTTATCAATGAGCAGCATTATACTAGGGGTTCCGTAAATACAGTCGTTTGAAATTTTGTTTTCTCGATAATTTCGAAACTACGGATTCGATCGAGATCAAGTTTTGTATTTTAAACGAGAATGATATATCAAAGCAACATTTTGTCCAGATCGCATGACCAGAACCATAGAAACCATAGAAAATTATAACTTCCGAAGGGAAAGGCCTAGGAACTTGAAATTTTCAGGGTGGGTTTGGATCGCGAATTTCACGGTCACGTTCATCGATGAGCAAAATTAGACTATGGTCGTTCAAAATATTTTTTTCCTGATAATTGCGAAACTACTGATTTGATTGGAATGAAATTTTGCACCTAGCTGAGGAATTATGTATTCAACTACGTGCGAACTTTTGTCCAGATCGCATTACCAATACCATGGATACCGTACAAAATTCTAGCGAATTATCGAAAAAAAATTGGTCAGCTGAAGCACTGACATGAAGTCTGGAGTTTCGCCTAAGTTTGAGAATTTTTTTGACAGCTGTCGAAAATTTCTTCAATTGATTTCTAAAACTGGAAAATGCGAATCTACCTACAAGGTGGATGTACGAGCGCTCAAAAGCTCCTGACTTCACGGCAGTGCTTTTCGTAATTTTTTCAAACTCTATCAAATTCTCAATGGAGTCCATTATAACTAGACTCCATCGCTTGGCCAATTCTTCCTTTCCTCTTCTAATCGAATATCGAAAGAATTAAGTTTACTTAGGTTTTTACAATAACATATAGACCGAGGTCACAGAAGCCCATTTGAAGGCCGACTGTTTTAGACTATTCTTTTGCTGGATTTTAACAATTGATGATAATAATGAAAAAATTTCATACATATAATCTTTTCGGTCTACACCATTCGGCACGAATCCATTTCTTAATTTCCACAACCCACATCCCTGTCAATCATCGAGCCTTTCAAAGCGTTGAAATCCCCTATGGTAGAGCTTCCTACCTACCAACAACAAGATGAATAAAATCTCTAGACCCATCCGTCCGTTGGAAATACCCATTCAAGCCACGCAGTCCAGCCTGTCATGTCACACATGGTAGCTGACACTTGTAACATTCACCCAGATTGAAACGTTCCGGCACAAAGGACCGGAATGATGGCTGGATGCAGGCCAATAAGATTCCCAGCATCCCAAAATCCCAGGAATCCCCTCTATCCATTGGTCGAAAAAGAGTTTTGCGCAGGCCGAAGGAAGAAGCCACGCCTCACCGTTACATGGCCCGTCGCGGGATTACATGACGGTCACAGAATGGCATCGACGGTCTCGGCTAGAACTATGTAGTTCTGTGTTTCCGCGTCGCGACTCTGTGGTGTGTCGATATATACATATCAAACTTTTAGGAAGTGAAAATGATGATGATGGACGTGGGGATGTACGGTCATAATCATCACGGCAGTTCTTACAATCCAGACCCCAACTTTTTCGGGTATACTGATGGAACGAACCAACACGCAGCGCATTATCCTTCGTATCAGTACGACGACCAGCAGTTTATGTACCCATCGAGTGACGTTTTGGACACTCCTCCGTCTCCGAGTGACCTCAATTACTACCCTCAACAAGTCCAACCCGATAACCCTATAATCAACACCGATACCGGACTCAGTTACACGAATCTAGACTATGGACACTCGAACCCTGCGTACCCTACGAATTACGACCCATACCAAAGAGCAACTCAAGATGTCCATATGCGGCATCACGAGGAGGTAGCGAGTGCAAACGGACATGTTTATACCGGTGAAAATAAGTATCTTCTGGGACACGATGTGGGGTATCATCCTCATCTTGTACCGACCAGTAGTCCGCCGACTTCCTGCATGGAGTACCAGCATCTTCAGAGGTACAAGGAAGATGTGGAGGCTGATAGGTTGAAGAATCATCATCTACAGTCTATAAATCCGGGACAGACGCAGCAACCAAGCTTGCCCACTTATAAGTGGATGCAGGTGAAGAGAAATGTCCCTAAACCAACAGGTGAGATTCTTTTCGTTCCTCATGGGTGATCAATATCACCCAAATATGAATATGAGTTTAGGTCTATTTCAGCGGATTGAGCAATGGGGGTATTCTAAAATTTTCTTATTATTACACCTCAATAGAATTTTTGAAGGCCGATTTAAAGAATCATCAACTAAATGTACCCTTGGTGATAATCGCAAAATGGTGATGGCAGATATGGTACAAACTCAGTCAGCTGTTTTGGTTTATTATTTTAAGTAACAAATCTCCACGAATATTATTGTAACATTTGTAACAAACTGAAATATTATTCAACGAAAAAAACCAGAAGCGACCGAAATTTCTCATACACACAACTCACAATTCAAGGTATAGTTGAACAACTTTTATAATTTTCCAAGCAATTGCTCTTGCCTATTCATTATCTCCCAAATAACCGTGAAATGAGGAGCCCTTCTTTTGCATGCGCCTTGCATTTCATTTCGAACATGCTATGCTAGATCTTGGTCGAAGATAGTTCCACACCACTAATCGTGACCCCTAACGTGGGTGTAAGTAATTTACCCTTGGAATAAGTAATTGACCCTCAAATCAATTTTTTCATTGTACGAGTCGCGTCTATAAAATTGATAGTTAATTCTTCAATAGATGTTATTCATCATTATTTCCGCAAGCCATCCTGCAACCATTATTTTTCGAAATATTGAGAATAAAAGTTGAGATTGCTCAGTTTTCTTGATAAATTCGAAATTATGGATTTGATCGTGACGAAATTTTGTATTCAAATTGGGCATGATATATTCGAGCTTAATTTTCTCCAGATCGCATGACCAGAACCATAGAAACCGAAGAGAATTATAACTTTCGAACGGAAGGGCCTAGGGCCTTGAAATTTTCAGGATAGGTTGGGATCGCGAATTTCCCGGTTACGTTCATCAATGAGCAAAATTAGACTAGGGGTTCCGTAAATATAGCCGTTCAAACTTTTTTTCTCCTGATAATTTCGAAACTACTGATTGGATTGGAATGAAATTTCGCACATAGATGAAGAATCATGTATTCAAACTACGTGGTAAATTTTGTCCAGATCGCATAAGCAAGACCATAGATATCATAAAAAATTCTAGCGAATTATCGAAAAAAAAATTGGTCACCTGAAGCACTGACGTGAAGTCTGGATTTTCGCCTGAGTTTAAAATTTTTTTTGACAGCTGTCAAAATCTTTTCAATTGGTTTCTAAAACTAGAGAATGCGAATCTACCTACAAGGTGGATGAACGAACGCTCTAAAGCTCCTGACTTCACGGCAGTGCTTTTCGTCTTTTTTCATATTTATTTATTCGTTCCAATGAATTATTATTAGGTATATTCACCATTTCGTATTGTACGGTCAATAGAACCATTTCCCAAAATCTGAGATTTTTCCTTAAATAAATATTGTCAATTTTGGGGTTGAAACCTCACTTTTAGGGTGTACACTACTTTCACTTAGGATTTCTCAAAAACGGTTGAAAACATTTCATTTTTTGAATGTACCTACATTCAGGCCTGTATGCACAAAAATTTCCTCGAACGTTTTGGCATAAAAATTCAATATTTTTCAGTGCAATCCAATCCATCCAAGGCGGATAATTCAAACTCACTTCAACAATTAGTGGCGATTAAAAAAAAAATTTTTTTCATTATCAAAAAGTGGCCATCGATCAGTTGATTCGATTTTAATCCAACACCTTTCGAATATTCATACATGAACATATAGCCGATTTGAAAGGTGATGGATTGAAATAAAATCAACAAACCGATGGCCGAAAAAAATTTCGCCAGTAATTGTTGAAGTGAGTTTTAATTATCCGCCTTAGATGGATTTGGTTACACGGAAAAATATTGAATTTTTTACACGCCTGAATGTACAATCAAAAAATGAAATTAATTCAACATGCCGTTTATGAGAAATCATTGAAACAATTATTGTGATGCATAGGGCAAATGGAAGGAGTGTGCAACCTTAAGTCACCATTATAAATATTAATACCTTCTAGATTCAGTAAGATTAATTTTATTACATTTTGAATGAAAAAAATAATTTCAGTTTACAACGATTAATTTTGTTTTATTTAATCTACGAAAATCATATTCTGTTCTTGAAATAAATATTCAAGTTCGAATGTACCTATATCACCTATTTCTATACCGTGAGTTCTTTGAATCTGATCTAAATTCAATCTTTCCCAGCTGTAGAATGCTGATATCGAAACTGTCAGTTAGAATATGGGCGTTAAGTTAATTCAAGGGCGAAATTATTCAAGAATTTATCGCATGTTCCACTCACTGAGGTCCGTGAACGGGTAGACAGACACGCAATCAGATGGCCGACAAGACTTCAATGTATTGTCACATAATTTTTGGTAATTTCTTGAATATCTCACATGTCGGGGTTTTCATTCCATGAATTCGAAGAAAATAAGTAGGTTCTTGAATGGACCAGGTCTGGTAAGAATCGCTTAGGTGGCACTTTTGAAATTCTTGCATTGGCATTCCTAAAGGTAGCATTCGGATTGCGGCAGCAGCGCTGCTGTGCGGATAGCAGTGACCGGGCAGCGACTGCCACGTACACTCAATATCGGTAGAAATGACTGCGCAAAATATGTATATCTGGGAAGGAAATCGGTAGAGGGGAGATTTTTCCAAGAATATCAATTTTTAGAATAAAACATAAACAGAGGAATATTAAAATGCAAATTTCTTTATAAATAAAATACAATATTTCCCAATGAAAAAACAAAAAAACAAAAAACAAACAAAATTCGCTGCAGAAAGTTCATTTAAAATTGTTCTTTTGTGCGAGCAAAATGATTCTATGCCATCCACATAATCTCCTTCTTGGATTCTACGGACACTATAATGGAATATATTATTTTTATTCTTCAATACAACACCAATAAATATTCTATAATTTTAAGGGCATGCAACACTAAATACACATTGGAGAAATGTAGAAAGTGTATAATTCTCCAGCAGCGCGACCATACTGCTTCCGAAGCGGATGAGCGCTGCCAACGTTTACGGTAGACCACGCCATCTTGCAGCGCTGCACAGTTGCTTGTGTCCGTAAGCGTTGCACTTAAATCCCTTGTAGCGGTACTCCGCTTACAGGGTCGTCGCCACCGAGTTGCGACTGCCGAGATCTTAATGCTACCCTAAGTGTCATTTAGATTAATAAAATACTCGATTTCAGATTGCTCCTGTAAAATCAAGTGGTGAGATTTTAGAAAATTACCACGATTTCAATATTCCACGATATGGCATTAATGCCGTTTCAGTGCATATTGATTGCTTGCAGAGAATTGTTGTCATATTGTAAGAAAATGTATTCAAATTTCAATCAGTACAACAATCAATATTCATTAAAAAACATGCAAATGGAGCATTTATCACGCGATATCTAGGATTGGAATGCTGAAGGCTTGAGTTGCTGATGCTGTGGAAAGTAATCAGTCTACGATAAATCGATTATAGATTCGATATGTCGAGATAAACAACATCATACTGAAAAAAACAGGTCGAAAAGTCTAACTCAGGATAGATATTCACGATAAGATGAATTCAGAAACCAATTTTCTCTACTTCCGAATTCACTATGTAGCTCATGCGTGCCAATTAGATCCAAGTTATCAACCAAACCATTGTCCCACCATTGAGTAGAGGCAATAGAGCAGTTCAAGATGCTGGCGTCTAGCATCGTCGTTGCCGGAGAATCAAATCGATTTGATTTTCAAGACTCTCCGCAGGCACGATGCCCGAAACGAGACAAAGTTTTTTTGTATTGAAATGGGCAAAGAAGAATTAATAAGTAATTATTCGGCCTGCAATATGGGATAAAAAAGATAGGAGACATCACAACAGATATGTGATGGATAAAGCATGGACGGAAATAAGTAATTCAACCAATATATCTTGTGAGCTACAAAAACAATGTATATGAAACATAGTGCCAATATTATAGCAATCTTTCTCATTTATATTTTTGTCAGATAAAAATACATATTTTATATTCTATTAACTGGGTGCAACAAAAAAAAATTCCGAAAAGCACTGCCGTGAAGGCAAGAGCTTTTGAGCGCTCGTACATGCACCTTGTAGGTAGATTCGCATTATTCAGTTTTAGAAAACAATTGGAAAGATTTAGACAGCTGTCAAAAAAAATTCTAACTGAGGCGAAAATCCAGAATTCACGTCAGTGCTTTGGGTAACCAATTTTTTTTTCAATAATTCGCTAGAATTTTCTACAGTATCTATTGTCTTGGTGATGCGATCTGGACAAAATTTCCCACGTAGTTTGAATACATTATTCTTCATCTATGTGCGAAATTTCATTCCAATAAAATAAGTAGTTTCGAAATTATCAGGTAAAAAATATTTTGAACGGCTATATTTACGGAACCCCTAGTCTAATTTTGCTCATTGATGAACATGAGCGCACAATTCGCGATCCGAAACTATTTTGGAAATTTCAAGTCCCTAGGCCTTTCCGTTCGAAAGTTATGATTTTCTATGGTTCTGATCATGCGATCTGGACAGTGTGTAGCTCGAATATATCATTCTCAATTCAAATAAAAATTTTCGTCACGATCAAATACATAGTTTTGAAATTATCAAGAAAACTGAATGTTAAACGACCATTTTTACGGAACCCTTAGTCAAATTTTGCTCACTGATGAAAGTGACCGCAACATTCGATATCCACACCTATCCTGAAAATTTCAAGTCTCTAGGCCTTTCCATTACAAAGTTATAATTTTCTATAGTTTCTATGAACTTGGTCATGCGAGCTGGACAGAATTTTGCATGTAGCTTGAACGCGTAATTCTCCATCCGAGTGCAAAATTTTACCTCGATCGAACCTGTAGTTTCAAAGTAATCAGGAAAACAAAACATTGAGCGGCCATATTTACGGAACCCCTCAGCGAATTTTGCCCAATAACGAACTCAACCGCGGCACTCGATATTCGAACCTACCCTGAAAATTTCAACTTGGACATTCCGTTCGAGAGTTATCGTGTAGACGGCCGGCCGGGCGGACAGACTCGAATTTTTCGACGGATTCGTCATCAGTTAGTCGAACATAGTTGATTGTGACCATTTTCGGCTCAAAATTCGAAAAATACAGACATCGTGACGAAATGATATAGCCCTCGTGTGAGTAGTACCTACGATCGCTCAATAATGGACGGAAATAAGCAATATTTCAAATATATCAGTTGAGCTACAGAAACAATGTGAAGAAAACAGACAACATTATAGTCAACTCTTTTATATTTCTGTCAGATAAAAATATTTTATATTCTACTTACTAGGTGCAACAAAATATCAGAAAACATATTCTATATTTGAACCACTACTTCCTATTTGCAACACCTGCTTCACTAAGTTTTTACCCTCACGGGTGTTTCCCCAAGCCACAGAAAGGATTTGCTCTTAAAAAGGGGATTACGCCTCCTTTTCTTGCTAGTGGATTGGCAAGCTCAAGCTTTTTCGTCATGCTTTTTCAATTTCTCTCAAAGTTGTATGACTCCAAGTTTAGGAGATACAGGCCATAATTCAAAATTGGATGCATATCATTCTGTATGTGGCTAACAGTTTTATGCTGATATACCATGGTCTTTTTATGATAGGGACCTAGTTACTGTTGGTATCTTCATGGAGTTGATTTGTTTTTTGAAAGTTCAGCTTAGTATCGAGAAAAATTTTAGCCGGTATTTAGCAGGTGGTTCATAGAATGGCTGAATTGAAGACATCGATCATCAGTTTTATAAAGAATTAGAGGAATCCAAGACGTATTTCGGTGAATTCAGGTAAAACTCCAACATATGTTCAGTCTTGGGTATAATAAATCGAAATTAACTCCATTCCATTCAGTGAAAACTTCCATTTTCCACCCTCATTTATTATTCTACATCTAAATTAATAAAAAGTTATCAAACGTGCGTTCTCGTAAACTGAATATTCAATAACAGCGAGGGGTTCCCCAGGTCTTTTGCGTTCGTCTGGAACATGTAAATAAAAATGAGGCATATACATGTGACTGATGTCAAATTCGAAAGGCCACTTTGATGAGATCTTGCGGGCTCCTAGATCCACGCAGAGCGATAACGTTTTGCCGCTACTCACTAAAAGCTTTCCAGGGTGGTTCGGTCGAAAAAAATAGCTTATTAGCCCCATTAAACACTTACACGATTGGCGTAATAAAAAGTTTCCAGTAATTGGGCAAATTGCGGTAATTAGGCGCATTATGCGTTAACACTTTAAGTTTTTACTTTTGCTGAGTACCCTATGGGAATTCGTACGTGCAGCCAAATTGAGGAGAGTCCTTCAGTGGTGAATATTTTAGATTTTTTCTGGTTTGAAATATTGGAATTTCCGGTGGCTATTTCAAAAGTTTAATATTGCAGATATCAAACAAAAATGATAATAGTAGATGGACTGGAGAATATCCGACATTCAGAATAAATTGCTTTCGGTGTGTCATTTTAAATTAATTAAACAACCCATGATGAAGTTTTGTGAGGACACTGGTGAATACGGCTCGTGCATTTAGATCGAAATCAGTGACATTCTTCGTTCATAACGAATGACGTTAAATATGCCAGTCATGCATTATTAGTCAGGTCGAAACTCAAGGGACACGCTATAATCGTTGGAGGACGAAACTAAGGAATACCGAAGATGCAGAAAAAATCACAAATGGAACGATGTGAAAAAATTGTTTCCATGCAGAGACGTTGAGTATCATTATTCAGGGCCCATTTTATAACCTACTCTTGTTGCCATGAGTAGAAGTCCTTTCTCGTATGGACGATTAGACTGAAATTAGACCTAACACCCAACCAGAGCTGTGCCGAGCACTGAATATTAGTGCTTCGAGCACTGAGCACTAAGCACTTGGAAAAGAGGGCTCCCGAGTCACGAGCACTAAGCACCAATTTCCACAAAAGGCTCGCGATTACTAAGCACTTTGTGAAAGTAATTCGATATTTCGAGCACTAAGCCCTAAGCACTTTCTTAAGAACTGTTGAGGTGAAGTTACTTCAATCGAAAGAAATATTGCACCTATTTAGTTGAGGTTTTATGATAATTATAATAATAATTTATCCGCACATAATAAGTTAATACAAAAAAATTACGAAAAGCACTGCCGTGAAGGCAGGAGCTTTTGAGCGCTCGTACATGCACCTTGTAGGTAGATTCGCATTTTCCAGTTTTAGAAATCAATTGAAGAAATTTTCGACAGCTGTCACAAAAATTCTGAAACTTAGGCGAAACTCCAGACTTCATGTCGGTGCTTTAGGTGACCAATTTTTTTTAGATAATTCGCTAGAATTTTCTACGGTATCTATGATCTTGGAGGTGCGATCTGGACAAAATTTGGCACGTAGTTTGAATTCATTATACCTAAGCTAGGTGCAAAATTTGATCCCAATCCAATCAGTAGTTTCGAAATAACCAGGAAAAAAATATTTTGAACAGCCATATTTACGGAACCCCTAGTCTAATTTTGCTCATTGATGAACGTGGCCGCGATATTCGCGATCCAAACTCACCCTGAAAATTTCAAGTTCCTAGGCCGTTCCGTTCAAAACTTACAATTTTCTATGGTTTCTATGGTTCTGGTCACGCGATCTGGATAAAATATTGTTTTAATATATCATTCTCGATTAAAATACAAAATTTCATCTCGATCGAATCCGTAGTTTCGAAATTATCGAGAAACCAACATTTCAAACGACCGTATTTACGGAACCCCTAGTATAATTCTGCTCATTGATAAATGTGAACGCGACATTTCAGATCCACACCTATCCTGAAAATTTCAAGTCCCTAGGCCTTTCCGTTCGAAAGTTATGATTTTCTATGGTTTCTATGGTTCTGGTCATGTGATCTGGAGAAATGTAGCTTGAATATATCATTCTCCATTAGTATACAAAATTTCGTCACGATCGAATCTGTAGTTTTGAAATTATCAAGAAAATTAAATTTCAAACGACCATATTTACGGAACCCCTAGTATAATTTTGCTCATAGATGAACGTGATCACGACATTCGAGATCCACACCAATCCTGAAAATTTCAAGTTCCTAGGCGTTTCCGTTCAAAAGTTACAATTTTCTATGGTTTCTATGGTTCTGGTCATGCGATCTCGACAAAATTTTACATGTAGCTTCTCCATTTTAGTGCAAAATTTCATCTTAATCAAATCTGTAGTTTTCGAGTAATCAGGGGAACAAAACTTTGAACGGCCATATCTACGGAACCCTTGGTGTAATTTGGCCCATTAACGAACTCAACCGAGGCATTTGAGATTCGAACCTACCCTGAAAATTTCAAGTTTCTAGGACATTCCCTTCGAGAGTTATCGTGCTTACGGCTGGCCGGACGGACGGACGGACAGACTCAAATTTTCCGACGGATTCGTCATCAGTGAGTCGAACATAGTCGATTGAGACCATTTTCGGCTCAAAATTCGAAAAATACAGACATCGTGACGAAATGATATAGCCCTCGTGTAAGTAGTACGAGCGCTCAAAAAGGATTCACATGTACAAATGATTTGCCATCAAATAAACTCATGGCTTATCAAAGGCTATGTATAGATATATCTATAACGAAAAATAGAGTGTGCACATAAATACAATAAATATTCACATATAAACACTCGAGGACTGAAAACAATGTTTTTCATGTATATATATGAGATGTAAACAGTGCTCAAAAAAAGTTATTATCTGTCCAAAAAATCACTCAACCTATAAATAGACTTCTCTAAAAGAAGACGTTTTACCTTCCTACTGAAAGCTGCCGAACTCAATATCTTAATCTCTTCTGGTAGTTTGTTATATATGTAATTTCAAACATATATGATAATATGGGAGATTATTGATGTAAGGGGGTCCCGAATTCGATTCTCACTTTTAGCATGTCGAGAACTATGTGTGTTGGGAAAAAAGTTGCAAGGACTCCGGATCTCTTTGGTTGAAATAATATGAATTCATAAATATATATCGATTCATTTTCACTGGACTGAATATCAATGATAGATCTCAAGGTATCAAGGCGTTGGCGTCGATCGCATATATTCGTGTTACGACAAGATTGGGAAAGGGCTTAGTGCTTAGTAATCCGCAGAAGTGCTCGGGAGCATTTCAGTGCTCGGGAGCACTTTGGGGATTACTAAGCACTAAGCCTTTTGCTGAAGTGCTTCGATTACTAAGCACTAAGCACTGCTTTTAAAAAGTGCTCGGGAGCACAGTGCTTGGGAGCACAAAAGGGCTTCGAGTGCTTTCGAAAGTACCAAGCACAATGCTTTGGCACAGCTCTGCACCCAACCTAACTAAAAATGAAATTCAATTCGGAGGTTTTGAGCTTAAGCAAGAAGTATCGCTAAAACTTGAATTTCATTTGGTTGTCCTTATTTATTATGATATTCTTCTGAACAAATTCAGCATTATTCGCAACGAAGTTGCGGAGGCTAACCCGCCACTGCACCACAATCCTGAGGTAAAGTTACACAACATGCGGGTGCAAACACAGCCGAAACAAAGTCCATTAAAGTTTTATTTGAATTTGTTCAAGACGCAATGCCCCGTCGGTGTCGTCTAAGCTTACAATCCACCCCTGGGGTGCTCTTGTTTTATGTCGGGATCGAACTTCGAAACCCATTTATGAACCGGAAAATGGCTGTTGACTTTTTGTTGGGAATTACGTTACCAGAAAAAACTGCTGGGGATGAATCTCGCCGAGATCTTATTGACTCTTTGATTTATTCGAATGGATTTTGGAAGAAGGGGATGAAAGGACTTAGGGGTCAATTCAGGTTCGTAAGATTGATTTCTAAAAAATTACGAAAAGCACTGTCAAGAAGTCAGGAGCTTTTGAGCGCTCTTACATCCACCTTGTAGGTAGATTCGCATTTTCCAGTTCTAGAAATCAATTGAAGAAATTTTCGACAGCTGTCGAAAAAATTCTCAAACTTAGACGAAACTCCAGACTTTCTCAGTGCTTCAGCTGACCAATTTTTTTTCGATAATTCGCTAGAATTTTCTACGGTATCTGTGGTCTTGGTGATGCGATCTGAACAAAATTTCGCACGTAGTTTGAATACATTATTCCTCAGTTAGGTGCAAAATTTCATTCCATTCAAATCAGTGGGTAGTTTCGAAATTATCAGGAAAAAAATATTTTGAACGGCGATATTTACGGAACCCCTAGTCTAATTTTGCTCATTGATGAACGTGAACGTGACATTCGCGATCCAAACTCACCCTGAAAATTTCAAGTTCCTAGGCCTTTCCCTTCGGAAGTTATAATTTTCTATGGTTTCTATGGTTCTGGTCATGCGTTCTGGACAGAATGTTGCTTTAATATATCATTCTCGTTTAAAATACAAAATTTTATCCCGATCGAATCCGTAGTTTCGAAATTATCGAGAAAACAAAATTTCAAACGACCATATTTACGGAGCCCCTAGTATAATTTTGCTCATAGATGAAAGAGTTCACGACAATCGAGATCCACACCTATCTTGAAAATTTCAAGTCCCTAGGCCTTTCCTTTCAAAAGTTACAATTTTCAATGGTTTCTATGGTTTGGTGATGCGAGCTGGACAAAATTTTGCATGTAGATTGAACACCTCATTTTTCCATTAGAGTGCAAAATTTCATCTCGATCGAATCTGTAGTTTCGAAGTAATCAGAAAAACAAAATTTCGAGCGGCCATATTTACAGAACCCCTCGGCGAATTTTGCCCAATAACGAACTCAACCGCGGCATCCGAGATTCGAACCCACACTGAAAATTTCAAGTTTCTAGGACATTCCGTTCGAGAGTTATCGTGTATACGGACGGACAGACTTGAATTTTTCGACGAATTTGTCATCAGTGAGTCGAACCTTGACGATTGAGACCATTTTCGGCTCAAAATTCGAAAAATACAGACATCGTGACGAAATGATATAGCCCTCGTGTAAGTAGTACGAGCGCTCAAAAACTAACTTAATTGGTTCTTGCAAAATTGTTTTTGTTTAACGAATGTTCTTTTTGTCCGTAAAATCCATATATGTACTTGAATTTGTTGCAAATCATTTGTACTCCGTCGATATTGATCGAATAACTGTCCATTCTTCTTGATCAAATAAGAAATATTTCACGATTTCTTTATGTATCAAATTGAATAAAATATGCATTGGCGTGATAAATCAAGGAAAATTTATATCTACTCTTTATTTACCTATTGGCTGAACTGATTCGTATCGTTGATATTCATTAGTCATAAGGATAAAATTGCCACATGACGAATAGGAACGAGGAAGGACATTACTCACTGTTTACTTTACATGGTAATAAATGAGAAAAAACGGCATTCCCTTATTGCAATATTTTTTCCATAAATACAATGAAAAACTTTGAATGTGATGAAAACTCGTATGTAGGTAGGTATGTATTTGTAACAGTTCGCTCATATATTGAAACTTATGGCTCATATAAAAAAACAATATAGTATGTTTCAATTAGAAAGTCAACAAAAACGGCCAAATCAAAATACGTTATCTGAAGGTAAAAACCATAAATACTTCATCAGTAGCTGTCGAATATACGTTGCGGGGATTTCATTCTCGATAAGATAAATAAATTTTTCAATCTGAATATCCTTTCGTGGTTATTGTATTGAAAATTCCATCCAGATTTCATCAACAGGTAAATTTCATTTTATCTATTTGCATAGATTAGAACTGTTTACGCTTCCAGTTTTATGAGCGTAGAAGTAATCGTTTTATCGAGGACAAAAACAAAGAACGCCTAATGCGCAACGAGGGAAATGCGAATAATTACTTATCAGAAAAAATCGAAATTAATAAAGTTGCGTTTGTTACACCATACAAAGAATTATAAAGAGCACTGACGTGTAGTCAGGAGCTTTTGAGCTCTCGTTCATCCACCTTCTTTTGAAAAAATTGTTGACAGCTGCCGAAGAAATGACAGCAGCTCTTTGTCAATTATGCCGAATCAGGAATATAAGAATTCTTTCTTCATCCATATTCGAAATTTCATTCCGATAGAATCAGGAGTCTCCAGATCGGTCCGTTCGAAAGTTATGTTGCTTTCGGCAGGACGGACAAACTCGAATTTTTCGACGGATTCGTCATCAGTGAATCGAACTCTGTCGATTGAGACCACTTTCGGCTCAAAATTCAAAAAAGGTTATTGGGGGACGTCATTGACTTCACGTCAGTGCTTTCCAAACATTTTTCATCTCATCATTACTACCAATTCCTATTGAAAATAGTAGAAGAAGAGCACTGTCATGTAGTTTCTGCGCCCCTGTTTCTTATTACCGAATCGTGTTCTGTGTTCATTGTCAGTGTGACAAATAGTGTCATTACATTCACATGAATTCAGAAGATGGAATCTCCGAAAATAAATTCAATTGATTTTCACAAAGCTCTCGGAAACGAATCGAAAGATTGCAATCAAAATTATTATATGGGTAACAAATAAAACAACCTTTCAAATCGCGTACACAGAATTGATTCTTGTTTCCTATGGGGGTGTTCCTAAATCGGAGGTACAAATAAAGAGGGGAGATTCCTTAAGTAATTTTAAGAAAAACAAGTCCCATAAACATGGGATCGCAAACGTGTCGTTTTCGAGATACAGGGTGTTAAAGTTAGAATTTTTCCAAGTTTTTTTTTCATAGTATCTACACTCCACAAGAAATTCAACTGAAATTTGGCATACAATTGAGAGTATACACTATGTAAAATGCCATCTTCGATAGCAAATCTACAGGGTGATATTTTTTCCGGAACACTGTCCCCTGTATTCCTTCAGAACTTTTTTTGTGTGAGCCACTGGTAATTTGAAAAAATATGAAAAGAAGCTTTGTTGTTATACTAAACTTTATGGTCACCTGTAGTTTCGTCGTATCTGCTATCGATTCTTTCGAAACCCTCAGAAAATTCCAAATTGTCATAAAATTCACCCTGTATATCTGCTATAGAAATTTCAGTTGAATTTCTTGTGAACTGTCGATACTATGAGAAAAAAACTTTAACACCCTGTATCTCGAAAGCGGAGAGTTTGCGATCCCATGTTTATGGAAATTTTTTTTCTTAAAATTACTCAAGGAATCTTCTCTCTTCATTTGTACCTCCAATTCAGGAACACCCTGTATAAACTCTTATTCGTACGTTTCAATTAATTAGAAAATAAGAATCCTACTTGATCACTTGACCATATGAATTATTATTATGATTACCTATATGAGCAAGTAATATTCAGGTAGAAAAGGTTTTTGGACTTTTCAGAGAAAACTGAAATTGCTACTTCGTTCGAGTGTTTGGTAAATTCAACTGAATGGACTATATTTTTTGGTTGTAGTTATCATTATAAAATAGTGTGGAGTGTTCAATCTGTAAAAGAAATCTACAACGCCTAAGATAATCATGAATTTTGCAATGTGAAGTGCAATAAAACTCTGATTTTATTACAATGTACTGAAAACCAAGGAATTATGCTTTTAATCAAGTGTCGAATAGAACAAATTCAATCCATTTTGCAAACCTAATTCCTGAACATATTTTACATCCATTATACCAAAATTCAAATGTATCGTTTGATTTCTTTCACGTCGATTCGAATTTTATTTAGTTGTACCCAAATTAGTTGATTTCATTTGATTTAGGTTTTCATTGAGGTTTGGAACAAGAATCATTCTAATATGAATTCAGAGAAATTCAAATCTAACATTTACCGAAATTCATGGAAAAAGTTTGTGAATATAATATAAATATTTTATTGTGACTGTTGTGATATTTTTATGTAATTGAGGAATCAACAAAACAGGAAATTGGTTGTTGGGGAAATGAGAAACTGAAAAGAGACTTTTTTGAGAAATTGGATGAAAACAAAATTATTCAGCACAGAAAGATAAAATATATTAAAATATAATATTGAAATGTTATAAACGTATTGAATTAAATATTTTAATTCGGAAAATGTTGAAAGTAAGAAGAAAGAAAGGAATTCAGAAGAAAATTGTAGTTTGAGAATCATTGAAGGGTGATAGAAGAATTGATTTGTCTTAGAGAGAAGGAAGTTAAAACTGAAATTATAGTGCAAGATAGGAAAAATAGTGAAGACTGTATAAAAGAAGGAAGTTGAGTAGACAGAATTGTTTGAAGGCAAGCCATTTTTTCAGAGATAAGATAAGTTGGTTGTCATTCAGATAAGAGAAAATCTATAAATTTAACTCAAATCACAATTATTCAGATTGAATTTCGAAAATTGTATTTTTTTTTGCGCGCTTGTTTCCATGAACAGAAGCTTTATCATTGTAACCAAATGTGCCGAAAATTGTCTCAAACGATTTGGTTGGACTCTCAAATGATGATTTCGTGGACATTCGATTCTGTCCGTCCGTATGTCCGACTGTTAACACGATAACTTTCGAAAGAACTAGAATAGAGTTATTGGTCAAGATCCGCCGAAGAGTTTCGTAGATATAACCGCCGGAATTTTGTTTTCCTCAATAATTCGAAAAAATCCTATCAAATCGAAAACGACACGAAGGTTCATGTGAAATTTTGTAAGGATCGTATCACTATAAGAAGAAAACTATTCGACATATCCTGCTGAAATTTTGTTTCCACATATGGAATCGATAAAATTAGTTATGTGGAAATTCAGCTTCCGAGCTGTTCCACATGAAAGGAAAATCGAACTCTTCTTATATATTCGATATAATTCGGCGATTCCATCTTTTGAAGTTTATAAAACTGAAATGACATTATTTGTCACACTGACGATGAACACTCAAGACTGGTTTGGTACACAGCAACAAGCGCGAAATTTCCAATGGGGTTTATTGAAAATATGCAACCAAAAGATATTAATTGTCATCCATGTTCACGCGATATTCATCACCAGTTAAATTTACTGAAAGAAATACTACACCTTCTATTTCAAAAATCCAATCCATGGGACGATGATAGCTCAATGATCTATTAAAACAAATATCATGTTCAACGTCACTTCCTTCAGGTCTCCGAAACGAACGCACCCATGTATAAAATCTGAAGGCGCCTCATTTTCTCAAAACTCACAAAGTCATGTTTGTTTGGGTCTTGGACCTTCGAACAAATAAACATTGAACATCTTCTGCTATCCTCTTGAGGACGAACAATCACAATGATCTCCGGCCATTCAAGCGTGGGGCTCAGAGTCGCTTGACCTGTCAATTAACGTTTCGAGTTGATACCGATACCCCAATTTTTTTCACGTATCGTTTTACCTGGTGTACCTAGTCCTGTTGGAAATTGATATTGGATCCGTGAAGTGTCTGTTCGAATTCAGTGCAAAATTCGGTGTCACTGACATCAAACTGTTTATTTTTGGGATATTATAACTGATATGTTTTGGGAAGTTGTTCGATCACATTAGTTCAGTTACGATACGAAAAGTTTTGAAATATTCGTTTTTTTTTCGCATTTCGAAAATATATGTTAAAAATTGTTTCAAACTATATATGAAGTATTGTTTTGTCCATGTATTTTCGTTCTTGTCACTTTTCCCCTATTATATACATTCATATCCATATTATATATCCTATATTGAGATCAGTTCTTCAACACGATTGACTTATCATATCACGGTATTTTTTATACGAAACCAGTAATACATAATATTATGTGAATATGAAATTCATAACTGAAAATATTACTTTGTCAGATGTAAATCACAATAGCATTAGGAAAATCTTTATATATAAAAATTTCGTGCCACGTTGTTTGTCCGGGAAAACTCACTGTGTGCAGTTTGATCCAAATTAAAATATGGGAAAGTTTATATCTCAATTTACAGTTGCAATATTTTTTTTATCGCAAATTATTAGTTTATTATATGTGACAAAGAGTGTTAGTTATCTACGCACCAAAGCATGTCTCAAATTGACGACAGGACATCGCGTCCCGACCACACCCGATCACTCGACAAGAGCGATAACGTGCGAAGAGTGATGCCAAGTTTCTGGATCTTTTCCAAAACTGAAATATTTGGAACTGTTTCAGAATTGGGGAATAATTTTAAAAAAATCAAGGTTGGGGTTCGGGTTAGGTTAGAGTAGGGTTAGGTTAGGGTTAATAATAATTCTACTGGTTCGTATAGTTTACTTCAATATAATTAGACGTATAACTTAGCCACAGCAACATGTAGCCGAATCTACTTGTATTACTCATATTAATTATACATAGTGAAAATCCCTCTCTTGTGAAATTTATAGGGAGGTCGAATTTTTTTGATGGTCTTAGTGAAACGGTAAATCCAAAGAAAGAGGAAATCAATAAAGAAATAGATCAATAAAATAATGGGCAATGAGAATCTCTCTGTATAGAATAACAATTATCTGATGTATTGAAGGAGTTGGAATATCAAAGATTACCATGTCCATACAAATAATTAAAAGGAAAAATCTATTTCGAACTATCGAATATCGAATAAAATAAACTCCATAACCTTCACTGATGAATCTCATCCACCATTTGGGTATTGTGGTAAAGGAATGTATCTGTTGAGTTAACTTCTGAATTCATTTTCTTGATGGAAGTGATTTTATCAAAAAAAATCCATATAAACCTAGTTAAAGTTGATGAATTGGCCTAATATCAAATCTATTTCAATATAATTTTGAGAGAAATTATCGATTTTCATCGAATGAGGGTAGGTTCCATCAAATATTACTCCTTCGATAAACAGATTGCGATTTGTCGTCTATGTAAGGATTCTCCTTGAAATCACTGAAATTGAGGGGGAAATTAATCCGTTAAGTGTCGAAAAGGTTCAATTCTATAATTGCTGCAATGTTTTTGACGATTTCTGGCTAAATTTTTTAATTTCCATTCTCTTCGAATTGCAGTTGTCAGATTATCGAGATACAGAATTGGTTCCTTCTTATCAGACCTCGAAAAGTTTTATTATTTTGAATTAGGAACTAAAATTCATGAGCTCAGTGTTTCTTAGAGTATTTGTGCCCGTGTAGTTTTCTAGATATTTCTATGAAAAATTACCATCAAAGTGGCGTGAAAAAGTTTTGTTCTATCGTATTTAAGTGATGATCGTGATGAACTGAAGGATAACCTCTATCTGTATCGTGATAATATACTTTTTCAAACCCAATAAGAACGACGTGGTTAAGGGTCATTCGGAATCCCGATTTGATATTTTTCTTTTTGATACGAACGAAGAATCTCATCCTACCAGTTATATATGTTCCTTGAATTTTTTTTGTAAGTTCGTGAAATATCATCGAAACCATATAAAAGGGAAGCGGAGAAGTCGAAAGAAAACCTATTTATTCGAAATACGAGCAAAAATTCCACACTGTCAATATCACAAATATCCTATATTCCTTCCTGAAATTGCTGTAACTCCAAAAATAGGTATCGTGTTTCGGGAATTCGATAGAAATCGTTACTTCACTTTGGTTTCATACTTGAATCGCTTCGTTTTCGACGATTTTTCGATGTCTACAATTTTTTGAAAGTTCGCTGTCGAAATGAAAACTGGCGAATGACAGATGACCGAAGGAGCCGGCTTCGAGGAGGGACGTACCATGAAGTTTGACGTTTCAAGTCCTTTGTGTACAAAATATCAGATATTCAAGGCCATCAGGGCTTCTGCAAATGATGAAATGGGTTAAAACGCCACATAGATTTTCGAAATTTGTGATTCTTGGTTCTAGGAAAATCGATCTCAACTTGGGTCATCTCTCAAGATGGGCCGGAAAAGAAGCCTTGTCCACTTCTTAGAGGACGCTATCGATTTTGTGCCATTTCCGAACATTATTTTGGAATACTTCCAGAAAGGACTGAAAGGACTGCATGGATACCCGCTTATTCTAGTAAAAAATTCGGGGAGGCTTGGCGCTCTCGACTACCGCTACGCGGTCGTATTTTTTCAAAATTCCAACTTGCCTCTTGGATTCTGAATGGTGGGTGGAACTTATCAGATGTTGGATTTTATGCCTCTCATCATTTCAATTGTATGTAAAAATTAATACTTAAGGTAACTACTTCACACTCATCGTAGAAAAACCATTTTGTTCGTCTGGGGCGTATACAGGGTGTCTACTTTTAAAAGGGCCAAACTTCAAGGGAAGATCATACATAAGATTTGCAACAAAAAATGTCTTATAACACATGGTCGAAATATTGACGGTTATTCTTCAATTTAACATTCCTTGATTTCACGAAATATTTCAAGTTTTTCCATAAAATCAATTATACTTCAGTTATCCTTAGAGCCTCATCAGGTTTGACCACATATTTGAAAACAGCAATAAATTTTCTAAAAGATAAGAGATTTTGTTTGCCAAAAAAATTCTAATTGCGGGCGTGGTAAGGAGATGAATGCCACCATTCTGAAGTGAAAAAAACCAGTCATATTTTTTCAATGGTTTTATGGATGAAAAATCATTGATTATGGACATGTTTTCTTTTCAGCAAAGACTACCCCATTTAGTGTGCTTTCGAATGACATATCAATTTTTGTGTTTGCTGGTTGTCTTCTGCCCTCATATCATGGCTAACAAGATAACAACGAATAAGTCGAAATATTCCAAACCTAAATTTGCCCTTTTTTGAAGCTCTTTATGATTGAGTATTGAAGTAATTCTCATGGAAATCATGAATTAATCTGTCGATTCAAAATAATTTGAAGGAATGAACCAAATTTCAATAATACAGATTTCATAAAAACATGTGAAGAAAACAGACTACTACTACTTGTAACAATTGTTCAAAATGTCCACCGCCTTGTTCAATACCTTTCACACATAGTTTTCGCACTAAATCTACAACCCTGCGAACGTTGCTGACGCATTTCTGCTCAACACAAATTTGTTCTTTCGATCAGATCCTTTCGAGTCTGAACTCGAATTTGATGCTTTGATTGCCACCTTGGTGGCAATCTTACCGGACCGTACCTTACAATCCATTGCACTCCAAAATATTGATTCAGTAAGTTCCGTACATTCCGGCTACTATGAGCTGGGCAGCCATCCATTTGAAACCAGACATTTTGTCTGTTAGCCAGGGGTATTTCATCCAAAATGTCCATTAAGCTGCTTTGGATTGATGTAATGAATTCTTCAGCGTTGAGCCGATCGGGAAGTATTACTGGTCAGAAAAGTTCACCTCTCATGAATCCCAAAGCTGGAACTTGCGGGACTTAATGAATGAACATTTAGGGGTGGAATGGATTGGGAGGTACGACCCGGTAAGATGGCCAACAAACAGCCCCGAACTTACGACTTTGGATTGTTATGCCTGGAACACCTTGAAAGAAAAAGTATATCACATTTGCGTTCAGACTCGAGAGGATCTGATGATCTGATGCTTCAGAAACGTTGTGAACTTCGAAGGTTTGTAGATTCAGTGCGAAAACGATCTGTAAAAGGTAGTGAACAAGGCGGTGGACATTTTGAACAACTGTTTTAAGTAGTATAGTAGTCGTCTTTCTTCTCATGTTTTCATGAAAATTTTGTTTATCCCTTCAAATTATTTTGATTCGACAGATAAATTCATGATTTCCATGGAAATAACTACAATATTCAATCATAAAGAGCTTCAAAATAGAGCAAATTCAGGTTCGGAATATTTCGACTTATTCGTTGTTAACTTGTTAGCCATGATATTAGGGCAGAAGAAAAGCAGCAAGCACAAAAGTTGATATGTCATTCGAAAGCAAACTGAATGGGGTAGTTTTTGCTGAAAAGAAAACATGTCCATAATCAATGATTTGTCATCGATAAAACCATTGGAAGAATATGACTGGTTTTGTTCACTTCAGAATCGTGACATTCATCTCCTTACCACGCCCGCAATAAGAATTCTTGTGGCAGACAGAAATTCTTATCTTGTAGAAAATTTAACGCTGTTTCCAACTATTTGGTCAAATCTGATGGGGCTTTAAGGATAACTAAAGTATAATTGATTTTACGGAAAAACTTGAAATATTTCGTGAAATCAAGAAATGTTAAATTGAAGAAAAACCGTCAACATTTCGACCATGTGTTATATGACATTTTTTGTTGCAAATCTTATGTATGATCTTCCCTTGAAGTCTGGCCCTTTTGAAAGTAGACACCCAGTATAGAAGGTTGGGGGGGAGTTAATTTGAGTCAACATAATGAAAGGTGGAAATCTGCCATTTCCATAAGTCCACCTTGGTGAAATATATTAGTTTGGATTACAAAAAATACGTTCCAATTTTTCCTACTGATTGATATGAATGTTGATGTTTCAAGTCAAAATACTTTTTTAAATTCATCATTTAAAATTGAACAGTTGAGAAGTCAAGAAAAGAAGGACATCAAAATATCAAATCGGAGATCCTCATTGACAGCAAACAATTTAATTCGCTTTCTGCCTGCGGACAGATGAACCCTTGCATCACCAATTAAAATCAGTTTTGGTTCTGCGTTTTCCCGTACCGGGTCCCGTGTCACACTGGCGTCCGTCATTTATAATTACCACCGTAGCGTGTACTCGACACTGACCTGTCAAATCAGATTAATGAATGTATCCCCAGACTTGCACCTTCAGCGTTCGAGGGCTGCCCAATTAAGTCCGTACTATTCATTTGGCTCTAATTAATTAAAACGATAGCGGACCAAGGACGATGGTCATCCTTTGCTGGTTCTCCATTTGTTGTCTGAGTCGAATCGCTCAGCTGCTCAGTACATCCACTCAAAATGAAAATTTGTTTTTTTTCGACAAAAAGAAAATGAAAAAATATATTGTTTGTTTTTTGAGTACATTATAGACGTTAATGTCGCTTAATATTCCTCTGTGAATGTACCTCGACAGTTGTTAAACAAAGAGCCAACATTGAAAGTTAGTGGAGATGAGAAGACCGTAATATTCGCCCCTCCCCCTCGCCAACACACCACCGACATATTCCTCCAATTCGAAATAAAGGGCGAAGTTTTTCCAACAGCCGCAGGAAGATTGAATTGTTCCGTGTTGCATATTTTCATGCTTTATCGTTGCTTAGCTTCCCCTGACACGACACAACTCCACAGAGGCTGAAAACGATCAATCTTCACTGTCTGACAGCCCGACATATTCATATTCGCATATTTCTGCAGCTTTTATCTACTGTACCAGTAGCTTTATTATTCCATTATAAGTTAAGGAAGGTGAGTACGAAATTTGTTTTGTTCGATGCGAGAGCAGCAGAGTCGATCCTTCAACCCTGATAATGGAATTTTGAAAAGTTGGGAACGAATCCAAACCACGAACCTACGTGTTTATTTCGCCTGGAGATGGGTGGTGATTCGGGATTATGATATTTTTGGGTGAACAATAGTTCTTTAGCTGAAACAGGCCAGAAAACCATAAAGCGCTACATTTCATTTTTATGTTAAGACCTTTCAACACTCGGAAAAAATAAGAATTTAGAGTAAATGCTAGAGGATCCTCTCCTCCTCGTAATCCGATCCCCACTTCGTAATTCAACAGAACGCCGAGAAAAAAAACTTCGCGCCCTTTCAATTTTCAAAAGCAACGGCAAATATTGGCGGTTTTGAATTTCAATTTAACTAATGGCGAAACTTCTTTTCGTATCAGAAAGTTGGTCTGATTGTTTCATTCAATTTCTCGGAGTATCAGAGAAAAGTTCTTGGACACTCCCTTGCTGGAAGTCTACCAACAAGATGAATCGGGGCCAGAGATCCAATTAGTCGAGTGTGAGCTCGAATCCGACAATGAGCTAATAACAACTGCAATCTGTCTTCGTTTATTAGTTGCAATTCGTTCTGCCCCAACGTTCTACGCCACTTTTCAGCTTAATTTGTTTCATGTGGGAAATAATATGTGAATTTACAAAAATTAACTGATGAACAGTTTCTTGTTAATTAAAGCCTAAATCTAACTTACGAAACCGCGTTTTTTTCAAATTTACCAGGGATTTGCGATGCTCCTCATTTCAGACCCCAAAATGGTCTATTTTCGAGCGCTCGTACTACTTACACGAGAGCTATATCATTTCGTCACGATGTCTGTATTTTTCGAATTTTGAGCCGAAAATGGTCTCAATCGACTATGTTCGACTCACTAATGACGAATCCGTCGGAAAATTCGAGTCTGTCCGTCCGGCCGTACGTCCGTAAGCACGATAACTCTCGAACGGAACAACCTAGAGACTTGAAATTTTCAGTGTGGGTTCAGTTCCCGAATGCCCCGGTTGAGTTCGTTAATGGGCCAAATTCCACCAGGGGTTCCGTAAATATGGCCGTTCAAAATTTTGTTTCCCTGATTACTTGAGAACTACAGATTTGATCAAGATTAAATTTCGCACTCAAATGGAAAACCATAGAAATCATGGAAAATCATAACATTCGAACGGAAATTTTCATGGTAGGTTTTGATCGCGAATTTAGCCGTCATAGCAAAATTAGACTAGGGGTTCCGTAAATATGACCGTTCAAAATATTTTTTTATTGATAGTTTCGAAACTACTGATTGGATTGGAATGAAATTTTGCACCTAGCTGAGGAATAATGTATTCAAACTACGTTTTGTCCAGATCGCATCACCAAGACCATAGATACCGTAGAAATTTCTAGCGAATTATCGAAAAAAATTGGTGAGCTGAAACACCGACATGAAGTCTGGAGTTACGCCTAAGTTTCAGAATTTTTTTGGCAGCTGTCGAAAATTCCTTCAATTGATTTCTTAAACTGGAAAATGCGAATCTACCTACAAGGTGGATGTACGAGCGCTCAAAAGCTTCTGACTTCACGGCAGTGCTTTCCGTAATTTTTTTCAATCGAAACTAGTATTAGTTTTTTGCTAACCCGTGAGAACTTTCTTCTGTGGCCAAATTCCACCAGGGGTTCCGTAAATATGGCCGTTCAAAGTTTTGTTCCCCTGATTACTTGAAGACTACAGATTTGATTGAGATGAAATTTTGCACTCAAATGGAGAAAGCTACATGTGAAATTTTGTCCAGATCGCATGACCAGAACCATAGAAACCATAGAAAACTGTAACTTTTGAACGGAAACGCCTAGGGACTTGAAATTTTCAGGATAGGTGTGGATCTCGAATATCGTGATCACATTCATCTATGAGCAAAATTATACTAGGGGTTCCGTAAATGTGGTCGTTTGAAATTTTGATATATCTTGATAATTTCAAAACTACAGTTTCGATCGTGACGAAATTTTGTATACTAATGGAGAATGATATATTCAAGCTACATTTCTCTAGATCACATGACCAGAACCATAGAAACCATAGAAAATCATAACTTTCGAACGGAAAGGCCTAGGGACTTGAAATTTTCAGGATAGGTGTGGATCTGAAATGTCGCGTTCACGTTTAACAATGAGCAGAATTATACTAGGGGTTCCGTTAATATGGTCGTTTGAAATTTTGTTTTCTCGATAATTTTGAAACTACGGATTCGATCGAGTTGAAATTTTGTATTTTAATCGAGAATGATATATTAAAGCAATATTTTTTCCAGATCGCATGACGAGAACCATAGAAACCATAGAAAATTGTTACTTTTGAATCGAAAGGCCTAGGAACTTGAAATTTTCAGGGTGGGTTTGGATCGCAAATATCGCGGTCACGTTCATCAATGATCAAATTAGACTAGGGGTTCCGTGAATATGGCCGTTCAAAATATTTTTTTCCTGATAGTTTCGAAACTACTGATCGGATTGGAATGAAATTTTGCACCTAGCTGAGGAATAATGTTTTCAAACTGAGTGCAAAATTTTGTCCACATTGCATCACCAAGACTATAGATACCTTAGAAAATTCTAGCGAATTATCGAAAAAAAATTGATCAGCTGAAGCACTGACATGAAGTCTGGAGTTTCGCCTGAGTTTCAGAATTTTTTTGACAGCTGTCGAAAATTCCTTCAATTGTTTTCTTAAACTGAAAAATGCGAATCCACCAACAAGGTGCATGTACGAGCGCTCAAAAGCTCCTGCCTTCACGGCAGTGCTTTTCGTAATTTTTCGATATTTGAACGTAAATGTCCCATGGAGCTCCCAGATTTTGATAAATTCCTCTATACCTGAAAAACGTATCGTGAATCGTGACGCTGGAAATCTATGAGAAATCATCCCCATTTTCAAGTGATTATTTCCTTCCTATTAATTTTGACCAATCGCTATCAAGAATTGGTATGTCAAATATAAATTTTAAGTGGAAAAATTACTTAACAACTGTCAACTTAGCAGTCAGCAGTTTTTGGGGAAAAAAAATTGGAAAAATTTCATGCAAGTTTGACAAGTTGCTTTTTAAAAATAAACTTGATGGTTTCTATGCTGTATTGCTATGTACCGTTACCAACAACGAAGATCACAAACAACGCTTACGAATTTATTAATTCTTCAACTGAAACTCGAAATGAATCGGTTTGGAAATGTTTCCGAAAGTAAAATTAATGCGGCTGTTGAAAATAGTGTTCCACTAAATACTCAGAAAATTCACAAATAAAATGTTCATTTAACTCAGGAAATAATCTTACCAAATATTCCTCGGGCATCTAATTTTTCCTGTGGAAAAATTGGAACACTCGTTTTTAAGTAATCAGTTTTATTCGCGAAAGTGGAAATATCCGAGTCGAAGACGAGGATTTTTAAAACCACTCTCGCTCATGCTATTTGTTAAAACAAATTACTTAGAAACTCGTTTTTCCAAATTTTTCCGGAAAAATTAAATGCACTAGGGATATTACCCCCGAAAATATTCCTATTTATCCCTCAAATCCATTCCACTGGTCAGAGTGAATGAAAGTTATCATTTCATGATATCCAGATAGAATTTTGCTTGTAAAAAAAAAACATCATGAGAAAGTAATTGTAGGGAATCATTACTTACATCTATTTCTTATCTCAATTCACTTCTTTTTATGATTTTCCATTCCATTGCGATTTTCATTCTCGTTCATTTCATCAAACTGGATGAGAATGAATGATTCGATAAGAATTGATCGGAAATTAATGAAAACTGTACGAGGGTGTTGAGGAAACGTAAAGGATTGCGTTTTTTTATTCACTTAGTATTCACTAATTGAGAGTTTTACAAAACCACTACACGTGTTTCGCCATACGACGAGATATACTGAAAAGTATTTCTATTATATATGTATTGTTGGTAATTTCATTCTCACCCAGTAATATGGATACAAAAATAAATGGTTCGATTAATTTTCTCCCGGCTTATTATTTTTACGTCAAGCCGTCCGTCACAACACGCCCGCGTAATCTGATGCAATTGTTTCGTGCCTGTAATCTGCGAAGTCCACGCGGGCTGCTTGACCAGCTGTCGGATTGACTTCTGTTTACCCGTTTTGACCAGCTCGCTTTATCGAAAAGGGTGCATTTCGTTCTCCACGGAGGGTTACGGTTGGAAATGAAGACAGAGGCGCTTCTAGCTTTTGCGGTTTGGGAATAACGGAGAGTTTCAGTCACTAGAAGCTTTTTACCAACTTGTCGAGGAAGTCATGCTGAAAACAAGTTTTTTTCCTCAGTTTTTATCCCTATCTTGTGTGATGACACATACGCAGAAAACACCGTAATTACATCTCGTTGTGAAGGTTTATTTTCACATCATTTTGGTTGCTTCTTTTTTGGAGGTTTTTGAGTCGATGTTAGATAGTTTGTAAGCCATGAATTTTTTATTTTATTTGATTAATCTGATTTTCGAGCTATATAGCTCGATGCCAAAGAGTAGCTGAATTTTACGCTCTTAATAGCTCAAGTAGTTGCTGAGAAAAATGCTCTGACGGACGGCAGGCGGACAGATTTTTTTCATCTGATTTTTACATTATTCACTACCCAACCTAAACTGTGGAAATGTTGAAAACTCCTTTTCATCGACTTTTGCAAAGGTTTATTATTGTTAATGAATTATGAACAGAAATCTGCGTAGATAGAACACAACACGTGATTTCAGTGAAAAAAATCAAGAGGAGTTAATGACGGTGTTTCTTCGTTTAAAAATTCATGAGCTCCTAGCGGTAGAAAATTAATAATCATCTCACTATTCCGATATCAGTTTTTACAAAAAAAGGTATTTCCACCACGAAAAACAGATAATTATTGAACAGCCAAATAGCATTAAACCCTATTTAATGAAAAAAAATTAGGGGTGATTCCAACATCCCCATTTTTTGAGCGCTCGTTCCACTCACACGAGGGCTATATCATAATATCGTCACAATGTCTGTATTTTTTGATTTTGAGCCGAAAATTCAAGTCTGTCCGTCGCACGATAACTATCGAACGGAAAAATCTAGAGACTTGAAATTTTTAGTATGCGTTCACTTCCCAAATGACTCGGTTGAGTTCGTGAATGGGCAGAATTTCACCAGGGGTTCCGTAAATATGGAAATATGCCCGTTCGAAATTTTGTTCTTTTGATTTCTCCGAAACTACAGATTCGATCGAGATGAAATTTTCCACTCAAATGGAGAATGACGCGTAAGCTACATGCAAATTTTTTCCAGATCGCATGACCAGAACCATAGAAACCATAGAAAATCATAACTTACGAATGGAAAAGCCTAGGGACTTGAAATTTTCAGGATAGGTGTGGATCTCGAATGTCGTGGTCACGTTTATCTATGAGCAAAATTAGACTAGTGGTTTCGTAGATATGGTCGTTTGAAATTTGGTTTTCTTCATCATTTCAAAACTACGGATTCGATCTCGGCAAAATTTTGTGTTCTAATGGAGAATGATATATTTAAGCTACATTTTGTTCATATCGCATGACCAAAACCATAGAAATCATGGAAAATTATAACATTCGAACGGAAATTTTCATGGTAGGTTTTGATCGCGAATTTAGCCGTCAAATTTATCAATGAGCAAAATTAGACAACGGGTTCCGTAAATATGGCTGTTCGAAATATTTTTTTCCTGATACTGATCGGATTGGAATGATAATACGCACAAAGATGAAGAATAATGTAACTACGTGCGAAATTTTGTCCAGATCGCATTACCGAAACCATAGATGACAATAAAAACTTCTAGCGAATTATCGAAAAAAAAATTGGTCACCTAGAGCACTGACGTGAAGTCTGGACTTTCGCCTCAGTTGGAAATATTTTTTGACAGCTGTCAAAAAATTTTTCAATTGGTTTCTAAAACTTGAAAAAAGGTGCATGAACAAGCGCTCAAAAGCTCCTGACTTCACGGCAGTGCTTTCTATAATTTTGTTCATATAAATACTTTTACGAAGGCACCACAAAGTAGTTGAGCAACGCCAAAGAAGTTCAATTTTTCATACTGTTAGTCTCCTAAATTTTGTGATATTACATTTTATAATTTTTGTGTCAATATAATATTAGAATTCATTCTTGTTTATATTCAATGTTATCACCCTAATATACAGACCATACACTCTAGGGAATTATCCATAACCAATTTCGGGATAACACAGTTATTTTTGTGAAATAATAGCGATCTTTCTTCGTAATCTAGGAATTTCCATACAAACAGAAGTTCCAGTGGATAAAGAAAAATTGGAATAAAAATCTTCCTGGGAGTTCGTTTAGGTTGGGATAGATTAGGTTAGGTTAGGTTTGGTTAGGTTAGGTTAGTTAGTTAGATATTCTCCTCAATTTTGTGATATTACATTTTCATGATATAATTTCTGTATCAATATAATATTGGAATTCATTCTCATTTATACTCTAATGTTATCATCCTCAACTCTAGGTCATCTCATTTTCCTAGGGAATTATCCATAATTGATTTCCGGATAACACCGTTTTTTTGAAAAATAAAAAATTGGAATCGAAATCTTCCTGGGAGTTCATTTAGTTATTATGTTGTATACAGTAGTGCAGGTGATTTTTGAGCGCTCAAAAGCTCCTGACTTCACAGCAGTGCTTTTTGAGCGCTCGTACAACTTACACGAGGGCTATATCATTTCGTCACGATGTCTGTATTTTTCGAATTTTGAGCCGAAAATGGTCTCAATCGACTATGTTCGACTCACTGATGACGAATCCGGAAAATTCGAGTCTGTCCGTCCGTCCGGCCGTCCGTCCGGCCGTAAGCACGATAACTCTCGAACGGATCAACCTGTAGACTTGAAATTTTCAGTGTGGGTTCAGTTCCCGAATGCCTCGGTTAAGTTCGTTAATGGGCCAAATTCCACCAGGAGTTCCGTAAATATGGCCGTTCAAAGTTTTGTTCCCCTGATTACTTGAAAACTACAGATTCGACCAAGAAGGAGAAATTTGGCACTCAAATGAAGAATGGGGTGTTCAAGCTACTTGTGAAATTTTGTCCAGATCACATGACCAAAACCATAGAAACCACAGAAAATTGTAACTTTTGAACGGAAAGGCCTAGGGACTTGAAATTTTTAGGATAGGTGTGGATCTCGAATGTCGTGATCACGTCCATCTATGAGCAAAATTATACAAGGGGTTCCGTAAATATGGTAGTTTGAAATTTAGTTTTCTTGATAATTTCAAAACTACAGATTCGATCGTGACGAAATTTCGTATACTTATGGAGAATGATATATTCAAGCTACATTTCTCCAGATCACATGACCAGAACCATAGAAACCATAGAAAATTATAACTTTCGAACGGAAAGGTCTAGGGACTTGAAATTTTCAGAATAGGTGTGGATCTCGATTGTCGTGATCACTTTCATCTATGAGCAAAATTATACTAGGGGTTCCGTAAATACGGTCGTTTGAAATTTTGGTTTCTCGATAATTTCGAAACTACGGATTCGATCGAAATGAAATTTTGTATTTTAATCGAGAATGATATATTGAAACAATATTTTGTCAAGATCGCATGACCAGAACCATAGAAACCATAGAAAATTGTAACTTTTGAACGGAAAAGCCTAGGAACTTGAAATTTTCAGGATGGGTTTGGATCGTGAATATCGTAGTCACGTTCATCAATGAGCAAAATTAGACTAACTAACTAGACTTCGTAAATATGGCCGTTGAAAATATTATTTTCCTGATAGTTTCGAAACGACTGATCGGATTGGAATGAAATTATGCACCTTGCTGAGTAATAATGTATTCAAACTACGTGCAAGATTTTGTCCAGATCGCACCACCAAGACCATAGATACCGTAGAAAATTATAGCGAATTATCGAAAAAAAATTGATCAGCTGAAGCACTGACATGAAGTCTGGAAGTTTCAGAATTCTTTTGACAGCTGTCGAAAATTCCTTCATTTGATTTCTGAAACTGGAAAATGCGAATCTACCTACAAGGTGCATGTACGAGCGCCCAAAAGCTCCTGCCTTCACGGCAGTGCTTTTCGTAATTTTTTATATTTTTTTTTCTGAAAAAATTCAATTTTTAAGGAAATATAGTATATCTAACCAAACTCACGAAAGTCTGAAAATGAATGAATTTTTGGGTGAATCACAAGATATAGTTGCAAAAATTTGAAAAGCACTGACCTGCTCAAGAGATTTTGCTCGCTTATTTCTGTGAACAAAACCGGTGTTTATTGTCGGTATAAAATAATGTCATTTTATTTTCATGAATATAAAGGATGGAATCACCGACATATATCGAACATAGAACAACTCAATTTTATTTTACGTTGGGTAGTAGGGTGAATTTCCGCATAATTTTCTGAGCGGCAATAGGTTTTTGCCTTCGCTCTCAATCATAGTAAATAAAAATAATAATAATAATAACTCATTTTATCCATGCCATACTCATACATGCGCACAATAAAATTTAGCATGATATGCCGAATAGTTCTTGAGATACCGAAGTTACCAAACAAAATTTTTTATAAGGATACAATCCTTACGAAATTCCACATGAACCCTCGTGCCATTATTTTACTGCTGAGTTTCAAAGCGACGGAATCGGCATTTTTCGAATTATTGAAAAAAAAAATCGGATGGCTACGATACGATACCCGATACCGCCTAACCGGCGGATTTGCCCATTAACGAACTCAACCAGCGCATGCAGACCTCAAACGTACCCGGAAATCTCAAAACTCTAGACCTTTTTTCTGAAATTTATCGTTTCTACAGACGGACATACGGGCGGGCGGACAGAATAGAATTTGAACCCGAATTTTCCTTCTGCGTGTCAAACCTGATCGTTTGACTGTTTGAGACCATTCCCGGCTCAGAATTCGAAAATTACAGATATTTAGACAAAAGGATAACGCTCTCATTTATAAATACAAATATATAGATTTCGGCATGTCAGACAAAAGATGAAATCTATATATTTGTAGTTTGTAGTCATAACTATCCAGACGCTAAAAATCTTCAATTTGCTCTTGTTTATCAACTGAAGGAAAGTTTTTAATGATTACCTTGTGGTGAAATCATTTGAAAAAATTATGTAAATTTTTTTGGTAGCTTATAACCTCTGAAAAAATGTTAGATTCTTCATCATTATCTTTTTGTAGGAGACAGCAAAAACCCTCTTGTACCTACTGTGTAAGCATACCTTCTAATTTCTAATCTGAGCAGATGTGGAAACAGAAACAACCACCTATATTTCTCCAGAAAAAATTGCTTGTATGATCCAGGGATACACATTCTGATATCGGTTTCAAGAAATAATTTGTTCAATTTCGACCCCCGAATTTTCAAATTTTTCCTTCTCTAAAATGTTACCTTTAAATTCCATTTAAATTTCATCAGAAATAGTAATAATAACCCAGATGAGATTCTTAGCGGATCAGTAAACTTGTAACCCAACTTCTATGAGTTGTTATGTAAACGATCTCAATCTTTCAGGAACTAATCTGCATATTATCAGTTCGCACTACTTCACAGCTTATCTGAGGAACGACAGCAATAGAAACAATTAAACTGTAAATGCAAAATACCACATACATGAACCTCCGATGATTATCATCAGACCCATCTGACAGGAATGAACTGACACTTTAAGATCAGCTTCCGTTCGATTTAACTATAAGAACCCCCCACTGTCTGAACTTGGCGGAGCTCATGATTGATATTTCACTTACCACAAATCCGCTGGCCGACTCTCGAAGAGGTACAACCAGTATTGTCAATAGGTCTTGAGTAATGTACTTCATTATTTCCAATAAAAATAAAATAAATGGGAATAACCATTGCAGACGAATTAAGAAATAATGAACAAATCGAATAGTGTTTTATATATGTTTGGGATATCTGGTTATGTTGTTAAGACACATATTTCAAGCGCTGGTAAATTTGATCGCTTCCAAACTAACTTTCTTCTTCCTTTTTTCAGTTCCAAAAGTACCATCTTCGAACATGGCCGATTACCCCCTATCGTCAGTAGCGTCGTCTCTCATGGACTCGTCAAACCCTGCCTCCAGAAGCTCCTGCCTTGGATCCAACGCTTCCAGCATGCTGGGGCTAAACTGCCTCAACACCGGTAGAACGAATTTCACCAACAAGCAGCTGACGGAGCTGGAGAAAGAGTTTCATTTCAACAAATACCTGACCAGGGCTAGAAGAATAGAGATAGCTTCGGCGCTTCAATTGAACGAAACCCAGGTGAAGATCTGGTTTCAGAACAGAAGGATGAAACAGAAAAAGAGGATGAAGGAGGGGTTGATACCTCCCGATAGCTCCAGCCTGAGTGGCAGTAACAATAATTCCCCAGGGACGACAACATTATTACAAAACGAAATTTCCGGGAGCAACGATAATAGCCAAGAATCTAATTGATGAATTGATGCTTATCTTAATGTCTGTTATATTAAGTACATATTCATATTATCTTTTGTTCCGGTCTTTACTCATCAGCTAATAGGATTATCTATTGGGGTACCTACCGAAATTGTGAAGTTTAGGATTTTGGTCGATCTGATTTACTTCCTATTCGAATTTTTCTCGAAATGAGTCAAAAGTAAAATATAATCTGTTGAATCTTCAACAATCTTAAAAAAAAACGGATTCAATATATTCTTGAATTGAATAATATGATGGCTGTTCATCTGGAATCATCAAATTCAGTAATGAATAAGGAAAAATTATTCTAGATAAACTAATAGCAAGCCAAACAAACAATTCATGTTACCCCAGAGACCACCAAATCCATCATTCGCACCTGTAGACCGGTTTCGATTCATATCACATCTCATCAGTACAGTTAGCAAAATGATAAATTCGATGTGAGAAACAGAAAACCTTTAAAACATAACGCAGCGGTGATCGGAGAAAATTCCTGTCCGTACCAATAGCAACTGTCTCAAATATCTGCAGGCCATGAAAAGGTTTTCTGTTTCTTACATCGAATTTATCATTTTGCTAACTGTACTTATGAGATTTCATGTGAATCGATACCGGTCTACAGGTTGCGAATGATGGATTTGGTGGTCTCTGGGGTAACATGAATTGTTTTGTTGGAATGCTATTAATTCATCTAGAATAATTTCTCTTATTTCAAGACTGAATTCGATATTCTTGAATTTATTAAATTGTCATGAATTAGTTGCTTTCCAAAATTTCCGAGTAGAAATAGAAAATTGGCACCTCAAATCGAAGAGTTTCCATTTTTAATTTTCATCTGTGATTTGAAAAGAAAGTATTTCTCGAGCAGAGAAGTTGTGTTCCTTCCTGAACTACAGAAGAATAATTGTTTCTCCATAGCGCTACAAAACGTTGAACAACATACTATTTCCTAATATTTTTCATGCTGATCCTCAAAATTATACAATCATTTCGGCCAGGTAAACTGTTATGATGAGAAAAATGTTTTTCTCAATAGTAAAAAATTGTCGCCCAACGTGGGGCTCGAACCCACGACCCTGAGATTAAGAGTCTCATGCTCTACCGACTGAGCTAGCCGGGCTTGTACCTGATTTTCATCTAGAATGTTGATAAGCCTATGGTGCTCTGAAGGAGGCCAAAGGATGGGTAACCCCCTGGAAATTCGAAAATCTCAGTCAAAATTATCAACATACAACATCATTATCAGAGATAATTAAATAATTCAAATTTGGTCAAATGTAATAATCTTTTGAAGAACAAATAATACCTATTCATTATTATTAGGGATAATTCCCATTTAATTTTTTTTGAGGAGTTTGCAAATCTGTTTTGCACTCTACTTTCTCATTCTTCTTCCCTTGAGTAATTTCCAAGCTTATGGTACAATTCAAGATTACTATACAGATAAAAAAAACATTCCTGGATGGATTCCTTTATTTAATCAAATTGCGCTTGAAATATTATAAGAATTTCGAATGAACACATACTTAAATAAATTTCTTCCAATCACTTTAGACCAAACATACCTACTTACTTAGATTAGTCTTACAATTAAGTAATAAGTATCTTATTATTATTACATGTGTATTATATAATTTATTTTATTGTATAAATATGTACATAACATTACTAGGAATATACAAATGAAACAAAGACTTAAATGGTAATAAGGTTTCAAAACGATTTACCTAAACGAATTGTTATTCTAGAATAAGACCATTAATATAAATGTGCTCTTGAGTAAAATGCATTTTTTTTCCAAGGCAGTATAAAGGTGATCGGAATAAATTCAACTACATATAAGAATAGGTATATTCTGAATATTGAACTATTCAGATGTTTTTTAGAATCTAAATAAATTTCCTCTCCAATCTAAAACTATCTACATAATTTTGTTTACTCATTATAATATAATGATATTTATCTGTATAAAAAAAATATAGTGAGTCGACAATTATTACATAATAATGTGGTAAATTACAATGAACAATGGCCTTTGAGTCCTTAGGGGGGTGGGTTGAACCCTCCCTTATATGTAAAAATAAAAATCGTCCGAATTGTCGATTAATTCCGATATTTTATTGACTCCTCTCCCCGAAAAAATATTTGGGGGGGGGGGCATATTTCTTTTTAACACGACGACGGATTTGTAATGCTGAAATTTTTCTGGACCATTATGCCGAAGAGCGCATGCGCAAACGTTATAGCTGCGATTTAAGTACTAGAATAATGAAAAAATATTTTTCGTCAATGAAAATTCGAGTGATCAATCAATAATGCAGCAAATTCATGGAAACTGTTTGAAAAAAAAAATTACTCATTTCAAGCACCTAAAAATTGGACGAGTAATGCAATCGAAATGAGAATAGGCGAAAATTTGAAACTCGAAGCCAAGCTCCAACCACATTCAATGTCTGTCTTCAAAACTTCCAACAAGCTTTGATTGTTCCTGTTACCGCACTGTGCATTCCTGAAGTCATCACTTGCATGCCTACAGTCATCAAAAATCGGAGAATGGCTTGATTCACTGCAAAGGTACTGCCGCTTTTTCCGCATCCAAACCTCTATCCATCTGGAAAGAACAAATTCTCAAAATTTGTATGAGCAAAAACCCTAGAATCGGCGAATATGTTCCACTTATCGGGTAAAAGTGTACTCGCCATAAAGAATCAGTCAAATATTCGACTTTACTAAAATCACTCAAATAGTGATCACTGACTCATATAGGTGATCCTCAAGTATCCACTCTTGGCTCTCCAATTTTCTCCAGAGGTGATTATTTTCAGTTGAATCTTATCTAACTTATCTAACGTATGCAGAGTCCATGGTATCACAAGATGGAACGCTATTATTGACAAATTACTCACCCCAGTTCACAGTCACATTTCCAATTGCTGCCAGATATTTGGAGATCCAGTAGGAAAGTCTTTTTATGTAGTACGGGTTTGCTTCCAGTTGATGGGTTTTGAAGCACTTTGAGCGATGGATTTTCCCTTACATCTATCGTCACATTCTCAGCCTCCCCGAAATTCTTGAACAAATCCAATCCGAGGGTAGTGATGCTGGTATTTTGCAAGCAGAAATGGAACACTGGGCTTCTGATACCCTGAAAACAAATTTGTTTGAGTACTCAAAGCTCAGTTGTACATTAAGTAGCTCTTGGAGATCTGAACCTGTTACGTGCCTTCGGACCAAAGCAAGAAGTTAGCATATTTGATATTCATATGAGCCATGTGTCCTCACCTTGAAAACATTCAGACCAAGCTTCTTCAATCCTGAGCCAGAAAACGTCAAGTTCCTCAAACCCATGGGGAAATTTCCAGCCATCACTTTGTCCAGGTTATCTTCGGTGGCAACGTCAACCTTTGACATTGGTGGAATAATTATCAACCTTCCATGAATGAAAAAGGATACTCACATTAACTTCCAACTCCTCCAAAGCACAGTTGTTCATTAGAAGCTTGGGAATATTGAAATTCTTCAAATTGCGATAAAAGCTGATGGACAATGTCCTTAGTGAGCCCAGCTTACAAAAAGCACCTGCCTAAAATCGAAAAAGTTATCAAGAAAAACCTTATTCCATCCTGGTAAATAATTTTCACCTCTAACTCATGGATGTCTAAATTCCTTATGTCAAGCTCTTCAAGACTATCGGCAACTCCTAACAAACTCGTGTTGCTTAGAGAAGTTATCGGATTGTCGGCCATATACAAATACCTCAATTCCGGCAACGAATGGGTTACAATGGGAACGGAAGTTAAATCGTTGTTGTTCAGGTTGAGCTCACATAGAGAGCTCAGGTTGGTAGCCATTTCTGGAGGTACAGTTGGAAGGTAGTTATCAGCCAACGAAAGAGATATAAGGTGTGGCGTTGGAAGAAGAGGCACCTGAGGAAACCAAAAACTCTTTAATTCCTGAATAATTAAGGTTCGACAAATGTACCTGAGAAAGAGAAACGTTGTCCAAGTTGAGATGCAACAAGGAATCCTCCAATCCATGAAAAGTCAATCCATTGGGTTCCAGGGTCAGTTGGATGTTGTTGCTCAGGTCCAAGTTGGACAACATGGGGAGATCTCTAAACGTGCCAGCATCTATCTGGGCGAGGCGATTATACGAAAGATCCAGCCAGTTGAGACTCTGTAAGTATCGCGTGGTGTAAAGAATCTATTTTGTTGGTTTTGTATGGTACTCACCTGAAATCTTGAAAACATGCCACCGTGAGACAATGATGAAATACTGTTCCATGACAGATCCAACTCGTACAAATTTCTAGCTGCTGGTACTGAAAAACTGTTCAATGGTAACTTTCCTATAATATTATGGGACAGATCTACATGTTCAATACCATCTTCTCTGAACAGGTTATCCGGTAAAGCTCTCAATCGATTTCGTGAAAGATTCACTATTCTTATTTCTTTGAGGAATCTGAAGAGGTCGTTTGGTACATCTGGTATCCTATTGTTCGAGGCATCAAGAATCTATAGGGAAATATTCGAACATGACGTATAGATAAAATTAACATTAGGATCATTAATGTGAAGCGAACTGAGGTTTGACTTGCCTGCAACCTCTTAGTATTTCTGAAAGTATCGAAATCCAATTCATAAATCATGTTGTCTGAAATATCCAGCAACTGAAGGTGGGGCATGTTTCCAAAGACCTCCATGCTGACGTTGAGTATTTTGTTGCTACTCAGGTAAAGATGCGTTAGAGACAATTCTGCGGGTTTGAAGAAGGCTCTAGTGATGGTAGAGATGTTGTTGAACGATAAGTCTAGAACCTTAACGTTTGTGTGAACTCCCATGGCACCTACACAATAATAGAAAACTTAAGGAGATATGCATTTATCCAATTCCACAATATTCCTCTTGAAGGTGGGATTGTTGTTGTATTGTTATATACGAATGATGCTACCTTGCTAAAACTCACCAAATTCGGCTTCAGTACTACTGAAGTGCAAATCCTTCAGATTGTTATGACTCATGTTGACGTGGAACATCGCAAGAGTACCAACTTGGTCGAATATAGTGAAGTCGAACTTGGTGATTTTGTTGTAGGACATGTCAAGGTATTCCAATTCCGGTAGGTTCTGGAAGGCTTCGTAGGACACCTGGGAGATTTTGTTGCCTTTGAGGTTCAACTCTTGCAGGTTCTCCAAGTTCATGAAGGCTCTCCTTTCCAAACTTTCGATCTTGTTGTCGTCCAGAAGGATTTCCCGCAAACTTGGCAATTCGACGAATGTGTGCTGCTTGACGGTTTTGATGTTGTTGAATGAGAGGTATATTTCTTCAAGATCTGAATGGATATCTCCCTGTGAACAGGAAATAATAAGAAAATTTATTTAAAAATGCCATCTTGATCAAATATTTAATATGGTGGTGGCAAAAACAAAATTCAGTCACTTACTTGGAAAGTACCTTTCTGAAGATTTTCAATTATATTGTCCTGCAATTCCAACCTCCTCAATTTTTTCAGAAAATGAAAAGATGTATCTGGTACGTTCCGTATCCTGTTATTGCTAAGATCTAACTCTTCCAAGTGCGTCAGTTGTTTCAGAGGATCTCCTGGTATATTCTGCATATTCGATGATAGACCATGAGAAAGTTTTAAACTTATCAAGGAGTGTCCGATCTGTAAAAGGCTTTGAGTTACATAAAGTCATATTGAAACCAACTCAATAAAATGAAAAATATTCTCACATCGTAAAAAGCATTGGGCTCAATACTGCCAATTCCATTCTCTGAAAGATCGATTTCCTTCAAACCATGGACATATCTGAAGGTATGGCTTTGTATCGTCTGCAAGCCACCATTAACTATGTCGAGCTCTTCCAAATCAACTCCAAACTCTTTGAAATCATCCGGACCCAACGTTTTTTTGTTCACCTTAGTGAGTGAGAGAAACCTTAGACTTTTCAATCTGTAAATATTGAAATTAATTGAGGTTCCACAGTCTCTGGATGATAAGCCCAAACTGTTGAAATAATTCGATCTTCTTGTTATTTTTCTGATGGTCACTCACCGTCTTATATCTTGCAGGGAAACATCAGTATTTTCATTTCCACTCACATCCAAATGATTCAAAGTGAAGAGAAAGTTGTTAAACAGGTCAGCAGAGTTCAAATTTTTCAACCGATTATCACCAAGAGACAA
Organism: Aphidecta obliterata; assembly: GCA_963966015.1. Taxonomy (NCBI): domain Eukaryota; kingdom Metazoa; phylum Arthropoda; class Insecta; order Coleoptera; family Coccinellidae; genus Aphidecta; species Aphidecta obliterata. The sequence continues at coordinate 11,853,302 of OZ014435.1, read as the reverse complement.
ACTTTTCATGAGAACCATCCTATCAAACAAATCTATGGGTATTTGTTGCAAATGGTTACCAGATAAGTCGAGGATCTCCAGGTAGTCCTCAAGGCCGTCGAAGGCAATTGGAGACAATTCAGTCAGACTGCATCTTCTCATGTATAGTTCTCTTATTCTTGCTTGGCGAAATGCATTGTCCTGAAAACGATGAGAGTGTAAGAATATTCTGAATTGAAGTTAAGTCCATATTTTAGAGTTTGATATTCGGATCTACGTGTTAATTATACTTACTCCTATGAATCTGAGATTATTTCCATCCAAATAAGTTTTATTCAGCACGTTGAACAATTGAAAAGACGCAGTAGGAATCTCAGTAATTTGGTTATAATCCAATCTAAGCTCATCCAAATTCAAGACGAAGTTGTAGTTAACGGTTTGAACCCCGACCTCAGTGGCAGGAGTCATGGATGTGATTTTATTGTAGCTCAAATCGAGGTCTTTGAGCGTTTTCAGAGGAGATATGGCCTGATAAGGGATAGCTCCTAACTGATTGTGGGCCAAAAGTAGGTTTGTCAGTTTTAACATTCCATCCCTGAAGACGGAAGGATCAATTTCTTTCAAATTGTTTCCGGTCAAGTCTATGGTGTCTAACTCATTCAGGCCAGCAAATAAATCAGTTGGTAGGTTTGTAATGGAGTTGTCAGCAAGAATCAGTGTTTGCAGGGTATTTCCTAATCCTCGCCAATTTTCGGAGGTTATTTTGATTATATCGTTTCCTGCGAAAAGTTTCAGATAAAATTTGTTGAAATGAAATAATGAGCAATAATCGCATGATGAGAATACCAAACAATTAAACAGTAGGAATATAAAAAAAATTGAAAAGCACTGCCGTGAATTCAGGAGCTTTTTAGCGCTCGTCCGTCCACCTTGTAGGTAGATTCGCGTTCTCCAGTTCTAGAAACCAATTGAAGAAATGTTTGAAAGCTGTCAAAAAAATGACAGCAGTCGAATTAGCAACAAAAAAAATGCATATTTCAAACAACCATATTTACGGAACCCCTAGTCTAATTTTGCTCATTGACATGACCGAGACATTCGGTATCCACACCTATCCTGATAATTTCAAGTCCCTATAGGCCTTTCCGTTCGAAAGTTATAATTTTCTATGGTGTCGATGGTTCTGGTCATGCAATCTGGACAAAATTATGCATGTAGATTGAATGTAGTTGAACACGTTGAACGAGTGCAAAATTTCATCTTGATCAGAATCAGAATCAGTAGTTTCGAAGTAATCAGGAGAACCAATTTTCGAACGGCCATATTTACGGAACTCCTGGTGGAATTATGCCCATTAACGGACCCAATTGTGGTATTCGGGGACTGAACCCACAGTGAAAAATTTTAGTATCTAGGTCGTTCCGTTCGAAAGTTATCGCGCTAACGACCGGACGAACGGCCGGACGGACGGACAGACTTGAATTTTTCGACGGATTCGTTATCAGTGAGTCAAACCTTGTCGATTTCGGCTCAAAATTCTAAAAATACAGACATCGTGACGAAATTATATAGCCCTCGTGTAAGTAGAACGAGCGCTCAAAAATTCGAGAAGAGTAAGGAGCTTTTGCGCACTTGTTTCTGTCTATCGAACCAGCCTTGAGTGTTCATTGTGAGTGTGACAAATAATTTTTAATTCATTTAATAAGCTTCAAACAATGGAATTACCTTAATATATTGAATATATAGAAAAAATCCAACCTTTTTCTCACGTGGAAAATTTCGAAAGCTGAATTTCTACATAAATCATTTAATTGAATTTAAATCGATCCACCACGAATGATATGGCGAATATTTTTTATTCTTCTCGTGATACGATGCTTACCAAATTTCACATAATCCTGGATGGTCTTATTTTATAACTAACTGACAAGCTTCAATTCAATGGGATTGGTTTTTTTCGAATTTATTCGTGTTCCGAAGCACGAAGAATGCTCATCTCATTTAATCAACTTGATAATATTATCAATTCGGAATCTCAATTAGAAATACAGCATTGGACCATAACAGCAAAACTAAATAAAATTCAAGTCGACGATGAAAGAAATAATTATCTTAGACACTATTCATTTTTTTTTTTCAAATGAAACACCCGACACTATTCTATAATACTACAACTGAACTAATAACAACAAGTCCATTCAATTGAACTTGTCAAACACCCTAACAAAGTAGCAATTTCAGTTTTCTCTGAATAATCCAAAAACGGTGAGATTCCTACCTGAACATTCTGTTTACGCCATTTGAAAGGTACCTTGTTTTAATAAAACAATTCACCGCAATTTTTGAATAGGAATTGGTAGTAATGATGAGATGAAATGATGTGAAAAGCACTGACGTGAAGTCAATCATATTGAATATATCTAAAAAACTCGATTTTATCTCAATGTGAAACAGCATATTTCGAACTATTTAGGAAAAAATTCAGATGGGAACCACTCGGCGGATTTTAATTTCTAGGTACCGTCTGACAATTTCGAAACTTTAGGCCTTTTCTTTCGAAACTAATAGTGTTTACGGCCAGACGGACGAACAGAATTGAATTTGACCCTCAATTCTTCATCTGTGAGTTTAGCTTTATCGTTCGAGATCATTATCTGCTCGAAACGACAGACATTTGGGCAAAATGATAACATACCTATTCACAAAAACAAGCGCACAAAAAATGGAACGTTACTCACCAGTAAGGTCTAACATCTTGAGTTTTTGAAGATATTTCATCGCCCTGGTTGGTACAACTGTTAGATGATTATGGCTCAAATCGAGCTCCCACAAAGATCTTCCAAGTCCCATAAATGCCTCGTCAGGAATAACGTACAAGGGATTGTTGCTAATTTCAATTTTGTATAAACCTAAAAATAGCATTGAAATCAGCTTTTACAAATTCACTCAATTGACGGTAACTTCTAAGTTGGTGCAAGATCACACCTGCAAAGCAAACTATCGAAAGTGAAATTAATAAAAAATCGTACAAAATTTCCCTGAACTTGGAACGGTCAGATAAGCCGTTATTCCCGGATCCATATGAATTAAATTTTTTTCAATTGCTACTCGTTAGTAATGAATTGGCTCTGCCAAGATTGTTCGGTTTTGTGATTTTTTTGTCACTGAGTATTAGTAATGAGAAAATGCAAAATATTCGAGAAAAGCACGCACGTGCAGTTGTGTTTTTTCGTGCTTGTTAAATTTCTTATCCTGAGCGGTCACCCTATGGTGATTTGCGATCATGTCTTGGTCCATTCTGTCCACATAATCCTTCATAGGCATCTTTTAGATCTAATTCACCTCAGTACGTCTTCCACTTGCAAGTCTTATGGGACTGCTATGAACTTGATCTTGCAATTTCACGTCTTCAATAGTCCTCGAGGTTCTCATTTCTGCACTCCTCATTAACTGTTTGGTTCTTGAAGTAACAGCTCGAGTTTCAGATGCATATGTCAGAATTAGTCTTATGCATCAGATCTTCGAAATTCTCACTGCTCCTGAATATTTGTGCTCCTGAATTTGATGGTTGAACCCTATACTTGCACTGCTGCATTTTCATCGATGGCTTATTTACAACGGATGGGTTTCTTAGATATTACTTTTTTATTTTATGAGATGTTATCAAGAACAAATAATATAATCAACACTTCGAGTGATGGTATCAGAAAATTTTGGGAATATAATATATTTCAGATGGCTATATCTATGAAACCCTTCGACGGATTTTGGCCATGGAGCTTTCTTGCAATGTACCCCGAAAATGATGTTTACGGCCACGCAAAAAATTAGTATGAGATTATGAAAAATGTGGAAATGGGCAAAGAGGAAGGAGGAAGACCTATAAATTATTAAGAATATGTAATATGTACCTGTGCTCTGTAAGAAATATGGTTCGATTGTCCTTAGTCCATTATTTATCAGATGGAGCTTGAACACTTTGGATATGTTTACTGATTCTGGTATTCTTGGAAGATGAACGTCTTCACAGTGGACAATTCCCAAGTCCGGCATCGATTTCGAGCACCTGCAGAAACTGTTGAAGAAACAAGGAGGATATTTCAGAAACTCCGTCTCTTTTGACTCGACGTAGGATATCCACATCATAAGGAGGAATGTTCCTATCACCAGACCATAACCGATGTGAAGGAAATGATTCAAATGCTGAAAAAAACCCTTGGTTATATCAGGAAAATAACTTCGAGACTCAGACAGAAGAAGGGAAAAAATCGATACAACCATAATCATTAAAACATTAGAAAAAAGTTATCACAGTAAGTTACAATATAAATGTATGTACTGACTAGAAATTTGGCAGATGGTAAGACTTAAGGGAGTTATAATGGAAAAAAAGTTGCTAGATTATGAATGTCCTTCTTTGATATTTTAAATATAAAATACTCCTCCCAGTATTGGAATTTGTTCTTCTCGAAATGAAATATTCATAACCATTTCAAGAATATGTGTTAAATGAAAGACTGGGCATTATATAAGCATTAAATGGGTACATCATGTCGATTGAATCAAATCGAATGGTCCAAAACACAGCCCCTGCATCCCATTTCGAAGTGTGAAACAATAAAAAAAGTATTTTTCTTGGACTCACCATTGCCACGAGATATCCCCAAAAACTGCAACACTAAAACCATGGAATTATGCACAGAAAGTCACATGAATGCAACCTTGCTGCATTGATGGACGCAACTGTGTAAGTTTCGAATTTCCCGAACAGTAAGTGCAGAATCCCAACAATATCTGGAAGGCACCTACGGCTTCATCTAAATGGATTAACACAGATCATCCGAAATATCGATCTTCCTCGTTATTCACTACGAACATGCACGGGAAATCTTCAACCATCAGTGTCCGTTATTGTGTTATTGGGTTAAAACCAATTATGGAATATGTTACATGTATTAGATTCGTCTGGGTAGTTAAATTAGTCGTAGGAGGATTACCGAGCCTATTCCGTCTAATTAATGGTGTTTGGTGTCGTTTATGTGAAGAGTGAATCACGATAACTTCCACGGGAAATCTTATTAATATTTATATCAACTGACAAAGAAATGAAAACACCCGGTATACATAGGTGAAGAAAAAAGTAAGGGATATTCACGAAGAAATTTCACATGAATTTGGTAAACAAATTAGCATTGCAAAATTGAAGCAAAATGTGAAAAATATTAATACACAATATGGTAATCGACAAAGTCGATATTTGCCCTCAGTTGGGAATTGGCCTTTATGATATCTGATTCCATGCAACAGGTGCAACAGGGAAGAGCGCAATATTGATAATATGTATATTATACATATACAGGGTGTTCCAAAATTGGATGAACAAACGGAGAAGGGGCGATTCCTTGAGTAATTTCAAGAAAAAAAGTCTCATAAACATGGGATCGCGAACGTTTCGTTTTCGAGATACAGGGTGTTAAAGTTTGCATTTTTTTCAAGAATTTTGAGCGCTCGTACTAGTTACACGAGGGCTATATCATTTCAGTTTCGGAATTTTTTTGACAGCTGTCGAAAATTCCTTCAATTGATTTCTTAAACTGGAAAATGCGAATCTACCTACAAGGTGGATGTACGAGCGCTCAAAAGCTTCTGACTTCACGGTAGTGCTTTTCGTAATTTTTAATTACCATTTTTTGAATTTTGAAGCAGAAAGGCCTAGAATTCGAATGTATTCATGATTCTAGATTCGATTGGTCCAGCGTCAATGGTGGAATTGACGAGAGTACTTTTCTACTTGAGTGTACTCGAAATCTCAGAAAAAATTCTGAGCGCTGAAAAAATGTTATATTCGGAATCTACATCCCTTAATTTTCACGAAAACATGCTGGATATGATATTTTTCGAATTTTCAATTTTTAACCCTTGGATGAATTCCAAAATTTTTTTCATCGGATCTTCTCAAAATTCACCATAAGGGGGTAATCGACAACCCTGAAACCGAATATGCAATCATATGTTCAATACAAAATCTAATTGGCGTGTAATTGCCGAAAGTTTGATCTGCGAGAGCACTTTTTTAGTTGAGTGTACACCAAAATTTCATGAAAAATGGGACAAAATATCCGAGATCATGATTTTATCGAATTTTGAAGCAGAATGGTCTAGAGATCGAATGTATTCATGATTCTCGATTCAATTGGCCCAGCGTCAAGAGTGGAACTGACGAGAATACTTTTCAACTTGAGTGTACTCGAAATCTCAGAAAAAAATCTGAGCACTGAAAAAATGTTAGATTCGGAATCTACATTCCTTAATTATCACAAAAACATGATCAATATGTTATATTTCAAATATCGATTTTTCAACTTCAAAGGGGGGACCCTTGGATAAATTCCGAAATTTTTTTCTTCGGATCTTCTCAAAATTCACCATAAAGGGGTAAGCGACAACCCTGAAACCGAATATGCAATCGTATGTTCAATACAAAATCTAATTGGCGAGTAATTGCCAGGAGTTTGATCTGCAAGAGCACTTTTTTACTTGAGTGTACACCAAAATTTCATGAAAAATGGGACAAAATATCCGAAATCATGATTTTATCGAATTTTGAAGCAGAATGGTCTAGAGATCGAATGTATTCATGATTCTCGATTCAATTGGCCCAGCGTCAAGAGTGGAACTGACGAGAATACTTTTCAACTTGAGTGTACTCGAAATCTCAGAAAAAAATCTGAGCACTGAAAAAATGTTAGATTCGGAATCTACATCCCTTAATTATCACAAAAACATGCTCAATATGTTATATTTCAAATATCGATTTTTCAACTTCAAAGGGTCCCCCTTGGATAAATTCCGAAATTTTTTTCTTCGGATCTTCTCAAAATTCACCATAAAGGGGTAATCGACAACCCTGAAACCGAATATGCAATCGTATGTTCAATACAAAATTCTTATTGGCGAGTATTGCCAATAGTTTGATCTGCGAGAGCACTTTTTTACTTGAGTGTACACCAAAATTTGATGAAAATGGGACAAAATATTCTAGATCTGAACAAATTTTTTGATTTGGAATCTACATCCTCGAATTTGCCATCTGTAGTCTAATTCAAAAAGTTCATTTTCAGCATTAGCGAAAACTTCTTATTTTCGTATTTTCGAAGGGATACTTGGGTCAATAGTGTATAGATGGCGCTGGTAGAATCAAATTTGATACACAACAATAACAGATCAAATAATGGCTGAAAAGTTTTATCATCTTGAAACTGATGTCAGATTAGGAATCTACGACCTCAGATTAGCCTAAAAACATAATAGATTCTCCGAAAAAACTCCAAAGGAGAACTCTTCAGATAAATTTTGAGACGATGTATTTTTGAATAGATCTTTTCAAAAATCACCACAAAGAGGTGAAAGGGAATCCTGAATACGAATATACAATCAGTTCATTCCTGAAGTATCTCAATGACGTATAATTCACGAATCTTTCAGTCTACTGGAGTGTGCACCATCTGTACTCGGATACAAGAAGTAAAATATCTTTCTTACAGAAAACTACTATTAGGCAGTCCCCTGAAGAACATTTCAGTCAGTCGAATATAGATGGCGCTGGTAGTAACAAATTCGAATAACAACGATAAAACGTGAAATAATGGCTAAAAGGTTCTCTCATCTTGAAACTGAAGACAGATAAGGAATCAACGACCTCAAATTATCTTAAAAAGATAACAATTTTACCCCAAAGTAGAACTCCTTGCATAAATTTAAGGACGATTTTTTTTTGAACAGATCTTTTAAAGAATCACCACGAAGAGGTGAAAGGGAGTTCTGAATACGAATATACAATCAGTTTGTTCCTGAAAGATCTCAATCGCGTATACTATACAAATCTTTTAGTCTATTTTAGTGCGTGCCATCTGTACTCGGATAGAAGAAGTAAGATATCTGCCATACAGAAATCTACTATGTTCGCGGTTACCTGAAGAACTCTTCAGTCAATCAAATATAGATGGCGCTGGGGGTATCGAATTTGTCAAAAATTAAAAAGCTAAGTGAATCAATGATTGATATGGTGGTCCATGTTTTTCTCAACAATCACCACACCACAAAATGAAAATAGGCCATTTCTGGGAAATTGGTCTCAATTGCTGTAACTACCCCTCCAGTCATAGTTATTTTTTATTACCATTTTTTGAATTTTGAAGCAGAAAGGACTAGAATTCGAATGTATTCATGATTCTAGATTCGATTGGTCTAGCGTCAATAGTGGAATTGACGAGAGTACTTTTCTACTTGAGTGTACTCGAAATCTCAGAAAAAAGTCTGAGCGCTGAAAAATTGTTATATTCGGAATCTACATCCCTTAATTATCACGAAAATATGCTCAATATGTTATATTTCAAATATCGATTTTTCAACTTCAAAGGGGGGACCCTTGGATAAATTCCAAAATTTTTTTCATCGGATCTTCTCAAAATTCACCATAAAGGGGTAATCGACAACCCTGAAACCGAATATGCAATCATATGTTCAATACAAAATCTAATAGGCGAGTAATTGCCAAAAGTTTGATCTGCGAGAGCACTTTTTTACTTGAGTGTACACCAAAATTTGATGAAAAATGGGACAAAATATCCGAGATCATGATTTTATTGAATTTCGGAGTAGAATGGTCTAGAGATCGAATGTATTCATGATTCTCGATTCAATTGGTCCAGCGTTAAGAGTGGAACGGACGAGAATACTTTTCTACTTGAGTGTACTCCAAATCTCAGAAAAAAATCTGAGCTCTGAAAAAATGTTAGATTCGGAATCTACATCCCTTAATTATCACAAAAACATGATCAATGTGTTATATTTTAAATATCGATTTTTCAACTTCAAAGGGGGGACCCTTGGATAAATTCTAAAATTTTTTTCATCGGATCTTCTCAAAAATAACCAATAAGGGGTAATCGGCAACCCTGAAACCGAATATGGAATCAGTTGTTCAATAAAAAATCTTATTGGCGAGTAATTGCCAAAAGTTTGATCTGCCAGAGCACTTTTTTACCTGAGTGTACACCAAAATTTGATGAAAAATGGGACAAAATATCCGAGATCATGATTTTATTGAATTTCGGAGTAGAATGGTCTAGAGATCGAATGTATTCATGATTCTCGATTCAATTGGTCCAGCGTCAAAAGTGGAACTGACGAGAATACTTTTATAGTTGAGTGTACTCCAAATCTCAGAAAAAAATCTGAGCTCTGAAAAAATGTTAGATTCGGAATCTACATCCCTTAATTATCACAGAAACATGCTCAATATGTTATATTTTAAATATCGATTTTTCAACTTCATAGGGGGGACCCTTGGATAAATTCCAAAATTTTTTTCATCGGATCTTCTCAAAATTCACCATAAAGGGGTAATCGGCAACCCTGAAACCGAATATGGAATCAGTTGTTCAATAAAAAATCTTATTGGCGAGTAATTGCCAAAAGTTTGATCTGCGAGAGCACTCTTTTACCTGAGTGTACACCAAAATTTGATTAAAAATGGGACAAAATATTCAAGATATGAACAAATTTTATGATTTGGAATCTACATTCTCGACTTTGCCATCTGTAGTCTAATGCAAAAAGTTCATTTTCAGCATTAGCGAAAACTTCTTATTTTCGTATTTTCGAAGGGATACTTGGGTCAATAGTGGATAGATGGCGCTGGTAGAATCAAATTTGATACACAACAATAACAGGTCAAATAATGGCTGAAAAGTTCTCTTAGCTTGAAACTGATGTCAGATTAGGAATCTACGACCTCAGATTAGCCCAAAAACATAATAGTTTCACCGAAAAAATTCCAAAGGAGAACTCTTCAGATAAATTTTGAGACGATGTTTTTTGAACAGATCTTTTCAAAAATCACCACAAAGAGGTGAATGGGAATCCTGAATACGAATATTCAATCAGTTTATTCCTGAAGTATCTCAATTATGTATAATTCACGAATCTTTCAGTCAACTGGAGTGTGCACCATCTGTACTCGGATACAAGAAGTACAATATCTTCCTTACAGAAAACTACTATTAGGCAGTCCCCTGAAGAACATTTCAGTCAGTGGAATATAGATGGCGCTGGCAGTAACAAATTCGAATAACAACGATAAAACGTGAAATAATGGCTAAAAAGTTCTCTCATCTTGAAACTGATGACAGATAAGGAATCTACGACCTCAAATTATCTCAAAAAGATAACAATTTCACTCCAAAGTAGAACTCCTTGCATAAATTTAAGGACGATTTTTTTTTGAACAGATCTTTTTAAAAATCATCACGAAGAGGTGAAAGGGAGTTCTGAATACGAATATACAATTAGTTTGTTCCTGAAGGATCTCAATCACGTATAATATACAAATCTTTTAGTGTGTGCCGTCGGTACTCGGATAGAAGAAGTAAGATATCTGCCATACAGAAATCTACTATGTTCGCGGTTACCTGAAGAACACTTCAGTCAATCAAATATAGATAGCGCTTGGGGTATCGAATTTGTTAAAAAATAAAAAAGCCAAGTGAATCAATGATTGATATGGTGGTCCATGTTTTTCTCAACAATCAGCACACCACAAACTGAAAATGGACCATTTCTGGGAAATTGGTCTCAATTTCTGTAACTACCCCTCCAGTCATAGTTATTTTTGAGCGCTCGTACTACTTACACGAGGGCTATATCATTTCGTCACGATGTCTGTATTTTTCGAATTTTGAGCCGAAAATGGTCTCAAACGACTAAGTTCGACACACTGATGACGAATCCGTCGGAGAATTCGAGTCTGTCCGTCCGGCCGTAAGCACGATTACTCTCGAACGGAACAACCTAGAGACTTGAAATTTTCAGTATGGGTTCAGTTCCCGAATGCCTCGGTTGACTTCGTTAATGGGCCAAATTCCACCAAGGGTTCCGTAAATATGGCCGTTCAAAGTTTTGTTCCCCTGATAACTGGAAAACTACAGATTTGATCGAGATGAAATTTTGCACTCAAATGGAGAATGAGGTGTTCAAGCTACATGTGAAATTTTGTCTAGATCGCATGAACAGAACCATAGAAACCATAGAAAATTGTAACTTTCGAACGGAAACGCCTAGGGACTTGAAATTTTCAGGATAGGTGTGGATCTCGAATGTCGTGATCGCGTTCATCTGTGAGCAAAATTATACTAGGGGTTCCGTAAATATGGTCGTTTGAAATTTAGTTTTCTTGATAATTTCAAAACTACAGATTCGAACTTGGCGAAATTTTGTTTACTAATGGAGAATGATATATTGAAACTACATTTTGTTCATATCGCATGACCAAAACCATAGAAATCATGGAAAATTATAACATTCGAACGGAAATTTTCATGGTAGGTTTTGATCGCGAATTTAGCCGTCATAGCAAAATTAGACTAGGGGTTCCGTAAATATGACCGTTCAAAATATTTTTTTATTGATAGTTTCGAAACTACTGATTGGATTGGAATGAAATTTTGCACCTAGCTGAGGAATAATGTATTCAAACTACGTTTTGTCCAGATCGCATCACCAAGACCATAGATACCGTAGAAATTTCTAGCGAATTATCGAAAAAAATTGGTGAGCTGAAACACCGAAATGAAGTCTGGAGTTACGCCTAAGTTTCAGAATTTTTTTGGCAGCTGTCGAAAATTCCTTCAATTGATTTCTTAAACTGAAAAATGCGAATCTACCTACAAGGTGGATGTACGAGCGCTCAAAAGCTTCTGACTTCACGGCAGTGCTTTCCGTAATTTTTTTCAATCGAAACTAGTATTAGTTTTTTGCTAACCCGTGAGAACTTTCTTCTGTGGCCAAATTCCACCAGGGGTTCCGTAAATATGGCCGTTCAAAGTTTTGTTCCCCTGATTACTTGAAGACTACAGATTTGATTGAGATGAAATTTTGCACTCAAATGGAGAAAGCTACATATGAAATTTTGTCCAGATCGCATGACCAGAACCATAGAAACTTAGGTGTGAATCTCGAATGTCGTGATCACGTTCATCTATGAGCAAAATTATACAAGGGGTTCCGTAAATATGGTCGTTTGAAATTTAGTTTTCTTGATAATTTCAAAACTAAAGATTCGATCGTGACGAAATTTCGTATACTAATGGAGTATATATTCAAGTTACATTTCTCCAGATCACATGACCAGAAATATAGAAACCATAGAAAATCATAACTTTCGAATGGAAAGGCCTAGGGACTTGAAATTCTCAGGGTGGGTTTGGATCGCGAATATCGCGGTCACGTTCATCAATGAGCAAAATTAGACCAGGGGTTCCGTAAATATGGCCGTTCAAAATATTTTTTTGCTGATAGTTCCGAAAATACTGAGCGGATTGGGATGAAATTTCACACCTAGCTGAGTAGAGATGTATTCAAACTACATGCAAAATTTTGTTCAGATCTGATCACCAAGACCATAGATACCGTAGAAAATTCTAGCGAATCATCGAAAAAGAAAAGGTCAGCTGAAGCACTGACATGAAGTCTGGAGTTTCGCCTAAGTTTCAGAATTTTTTTGACAGCTGTCGAAAATTCCTTCAATTGATTTCTGAAACTGGAAAATGCAAATCTACCTACAAGGTGGATGTACATGTACGAGCGCTCAAAAGCTCCTGCCTTCACAGCAGTGCTTTTCGTAATTTTTTTTTTATGAATTTAACAAAACGATGAATGGAAGGTGTGATACCTTAATTCTAGTAAGTATACAACCCTACAACAACAGATATTTAATGGTTTAAGACGAACATCAGGTAATGCAATTTTAAAATTGGATTTCGACAAAATAATCCATTATAATAGTTTTAGTAGGTCCCTAATCTTTCAATAGATATTTTCAAGAGGTAGAAAACACATTAAACACTTATTTTAGGATCTTAATTCCTTCAGCGTATTTTATGAGATTCATGAATGGAAATAGTAGGAATTCTGGGTGATTCCCAAAGGTTATTCATTCACAAAAACTATCCTGAAGGGTATAATATATCCGCGTTTTTTTTTGAGGTTCATTGCAAATACCAAATTGGGAGGTATTTTTCGGTTAAGCTCTTCTTATGCACCGATAAATTCCTGGTAAAGAAAATTATTTCTGATTAATTTCTTCAAGAAGAATAAAACAGATTCAATGAATTTGTAAACTTTCCATGATATTAAATACTACACCGAATTGTGATATTTCATTCTACTCCGAAAAATAGTTGGTTTATGTATTATCATTTTAAACACAAAACCATGAATTGTCTATCATTATAAAACAGAAACGGCGCCAAGCATCAGAAATTTTTAATAATCCCTTCCCTTCAATTGACTGATCGGACATCAACCAAATCAATGATCGTTGATTTTTGCAATAGCATAAATATGAACGAAAATCATCTCTAGCTATACATCACACCTTTTTTGTAGGTTTTCAAAAATTTTTGGTTAGTTTCATGAAAGAAATAATTTGATCGGTCAGATATGAAACATAAAATGTGAAAAGCTTTTGATGAATTTAAGGAAAGAAATGGCATAAATATGAACGAAAATCATCTCTGGCAACTATTCATCACACCTTTTTTGTAGGTTTTCAAACATTTTTGGTTAGTTTCAAGAAAGAAATAATTTGATCGGTCAGACATGAAACATAGAATTTGAAAAGCTTTTGATGAATTTAAGGAAAGAAATGGCATAAATATGAACGAAAATCATCTCTGGCAACTATTCATCACACTTTTTTCGTAGGTTTCCAATCGTACTTGGTTAGTTTCAAGAATGAAAACATGGTTGGTTGGATTCTAATTTTCCCAACATCCATCTGAACCAATATTGAACGATATCAACCAAGAATACTGAATTCACAGGATATGGATATCGAACAGGTAACATGTAACCTTTTCACGATATAATCTTCTCACATTTAATCTCCATTTAAGTATGCTAATTTTAATCTTCTATTTTATTTTTAGAATTATGGAATCAAAATAATTCATGGTGGATGAAAAATTAATGAAGAAATCTGAAATTTTGAATGAAATATTTGACGTTGGAGATTTATTATGAATTTTGAATGTAAATATTATGAAATAAACTGATTTTGAGGAAAATATTTGGTAAATATAATCAAATAACTAACCTACAAGGATTTATTTGTTGTTGAATTTTAGCAATTAGGCGCCTGCCTCTTGAGTTTTAAATCTTTAGGGTGCCGAATTGAGTCCCATTAACTCAATTGTACTCCTAAGTTCGCCTGCGAAACATACATTTCGAGAGAATAAATTTTCCGTGATAGCTGAATTTTCTTTAATATAGAATTTTGTGATTTTTCGGAATTCATGTGGTTATTCACAGGCATTCTCCGGGCTGACCTGAAGACGGCCCGAGCGATCAGAACAAAACGTTCCCACAAATAAATTTATAGACGATGGTAAGAGCTCAACTTACTTTGCATTGACAAATCCGTGCTGCCTTTTGATTTTATGCAATAATTACTTACATTAATCGAATCGAAAAATGTCACCCTCCAAATGGTGGAACATTTAGACAATGTTTGAAATGACATTGAAAACACATTTTTGGACTTCCGTATATATTGTGCCTTAATATTTTTACTTTCGTATTGAGAAAATAATGTCAGTTTGAACTTTATTACCCTCGGAATATTTTCCAGAAAAATTTCTTCGTTGAACCCTTTGAGATTTTCATAGATATAGTTCTTTGTTCTGAATTTTTCCATTTGGGAAATTAAATTTCTACTACCTACGTCCCAAGATGAGAATTTCGCCGAAAAGACATCATTAAGATTCCATTATAATTCAAACAATGAATTACAAGAAGGGACATAGGTACACAAAAATTCAAGAACCAAAAACAACCACCTGCTATTTGAATCATCTACTACTTGAGACTTGACAATGCACAAAGTTGACTTTTAGCAACTGTGCTCATTTAGGTAGAAGAATTAAGCCCTATCACTTTGATTGAATTGAAAACATGATCGTCGCTTATTCCTTCTCTAAATGATTTGCGGATAAAATATTCACCTACATATTATCTACGACACATCATCATCATATATTTGAAATATAGGGATATTTTGTAGCTCGAGAAAATCTTTCAAGAAGTTCTCACGAAAAAAATTTAGGGAATGCAATTTTGAAATGATAAGGGAAAATAATTAATACATTAATTTTTCTTTGGGGAGGTGTTGAAATATTTCGTGAAATCTGGATTGAGAAAACGAGTAGATGTGGAAAAATAAAACGTACGATAAAAAATTTTCGATTTCGAAGGGACAATTTTTTTTTCCGAATAATAATTTTTTCGTGCTTTTGCAGTCACTGTCGAATGTACATCGTGGAACAATTGGAAATTTGATAACCTGTGTATTTCGTCCTCAATTGCAGAAATCATTTTCGCGTTAAAAATTTCATTCTACTAGCTTTCAATATTCTGATCATTCCTATCGTCCTTCCTAAAGAAATTGCTTTGTCCCCTCTGTATCCCCTTTAGCTACCCCACTGGAAATAATCCTAAAGGTGTGTACAGACATGCTCCGAATATCGTACCGAACCGTGTCGCGTATCCCGACGCGATCAGCGAGAGCGAATCAAATTCATCGCACGTAGAGGTGCAATTTGAATTCGTGAATTTGATTCGCTCTCGCTGATCGCGTCGGGGTACGCGACACGGTTCGGTACGATATTCGGAGCATGTCTGTACACACCTTAACAAATGGATGCGCATGCGTTGGTAACATTCTAATCTTTTTCTTCTTCTTCACATTGTGGTCCGTAGTTTTGACCACGGAATTTAACTGAAAAATTGTGAAAAATATAAATAAAACATCTTGTATAACAATTATAATTATCATCTTTATTGAAAATGAATATAGCTTATTATTTTCAATTTCACATCCTACCAGATCACAGTATAAAAATAAACAATAATATATACAGACTGTCCCAAGTTTCTTAGTTACCCCCAAAATTTATATTATATATTCATCATTTGATACAATTCTTCATAATAACAGAATGAAAGCAAAATTTTTGGTTATCTAAGAATTTAGTAGTCAGTCTTCCTGAATTTTACGGGTAGCGGTAAAACTTGGGAGAATCGATACAACATAAGAACATACTTGGTAACATGAACAATTACTAATACATGGAAATAAATTCAGTCGCACTGAATAAAATTTTGAAAATCTTTGGGTTTTTTGCCCTGAGGTCAATCCGAACTGAAATAGCATTTCGAATACTGTAAAGCTATACGAATTGCTTTTCAGCGTCTTCGAATCACTAATGGTGCAATTATACAGAGAACTGGCATAACTCAAAACCTAAGAAGTGTTGAAAACAGCCAATTGGTGTCAGTATAATTTATCACAGCAACTCTACTTATCCAGAAAAATTCAAAGATAATTCAATATCAACTTCTCCAAGTCATCCTGGTTTTGTTGACATGATGGCCAACTATTTGGAATATATTGACTTTGTGGCATGGAGTTCATTGCGCTAAAAGACGTATTGTAATAAAATGGGTAATTCGGCCTGTTCATGTCCTGTGTATTTGTGGATGGAATGTTGGAAGGGTTATTCACAACATTATTGGTTATTGGTTGGAAAAAAACCTTTTGCTCTTCCTCTTCTGATCGTCCTGCGATGGCTTTTTTTTGTTTTTTTGATTTCATCCTTCTGTTCTGAAACCAAATTTTGATTTGTCGCTCTGTTAGATCAAGGGATTGCGACAAATGAATCCTTCGTGTTCTTATCAAATAATTATTTTTGTGGTATTCATCCTCTAACGCCATGAGCTGATCGTTGGTGAAGGCTGTCCTGGTCCTTTTCTTTTGGCTCGTTTTTTCTGGTACTTTGGAAGCTGGTGATGTCTCAATTGCATTAACTGTTGAAGAAAAAAATTGTAATTAGGAGAAATATTTTATTTCATGATGAAAATTGAAATTTTGGTATTATACATTAAGAGATATTATCCATCGGGAGTTTCCTGAATTAACAGAATTATACTACAATAAATGTATCTATTATGTAAAATGTCATTTCCGACATTTGAGCATGGTGGAAAAGACTCATTTTCGAGGAACCTACTATCTAGATACCTACTGAAGAATAATTATGAACAAAAATGGGGACCAAAACTTACCTTCATTCAACAAATCATTACGGATCTCGGGAACTTGTGCACTGCCAATCTGAAAAAAAAACAAATAAATTATTTTCTTAAATTCTCTCCACATTTTACTATTTCAAAATCAAACAATACACTTTGAAAAAAAATCGAAAATATTCTCACCTGCTGAGGAAACAGTTGATTATAATCAAAATTGAAATTAATTTGGGGTACTCCAGGAAATTCGTAAGCACTTTCAAATTTAATACTCTCTAGGCCCAACATTTTGAAGATGATTTTCTATTAAAATAAATTGGTGACTGATTAAATTGACTGTCTTCGACGTTCACTGGCTTCGACGTTCACTCGAGAGAGTCTTAAATCTAATTGATGTGAACCTGTAGTTATCACTTACTACTACTATTCTTATCCCCACCCTTTCACTCCAAAATTGGTAATCACTCAAGCGAATAATTATTTTTCAAAACACCCGAAGAACAGGTAAAAGAATCATTGAAATATCATAAGATGTGTTGATTATTCTACGCGCATGCGTGAAAACCGATCAGTTTTATATAATTATTTTAGAGATTCATTAGGTATATCAATAAATAATCAATCATATTCATCACTCGATAAATTCCATTATTCAAGCCAAGATCTATATCTGAAAATGAAAATCATTTAGTGATATTAATTCGAACTAAAATTCTCATAATTTGAATCACATGAAGTATTGTATTATCAAAATAAAAAGGTGACATGTGCATGAATAACAAATGTCCTATATAGTGATAATCGAGAATTATAAATTGTGTTTACGAAGTCCGCATGCTCCACACAATTCTGGAAGGATCTTGATCACTGTGTGAGCAAAGCTAATATCTAATGAGAT
This sequence comes from Aphidecta obliterata, assembly GCA_963966015.1. Taxonomy (NCBI): domain Eukaryota; kingdom Metazoa; phylum Arthropoda; class Insecta; order Coleoptera; family Coccinellidae; genus Aphidecta; species Aphidecta obliterata. Next base: position 11,835,280 of record OZ014435.1, on the reverse strand, counting down.
AATTCTTTTCTTATGTTACGTACACCTTTGTGCGTTATTTTCATTTAAACAAGCTCGAACAATTTCGATAAAATTTAAGGATGACTTTTCAAATAGAATAATTATTCATCTAGAGTACCCGAGTATCGTCGACTTGAAATTAGCTTTACTATTTGAAATCTAACAAAGCTGTGAAGAAATTTTTTGTTTTTCATTTGTCTATTTGTATTTCTTCTACTTATATCTTTCAGCCAGTTTTGTTGCATTCGGTGGATATTTATATAGATTCTATCCTCTTTTCTTCCATTCAATAGAGCTGAGGCAGATTGTTTTGACTCAAAAAAAGGTAAATATTCGATAAATTGATTAATTTTGAACAGATTATGAGATTTTGAAGTAGTAGATCTATTTTTGTTCTGAATGTGAAAACTTTGAGTTCATTAATTTTTTTTTCAAGAAATTACCATCCATTTTGGGTGGAAGGTACTTCTTTTCGTATTGTGGGATGTATGAAAATGCCTTCGACGTTTGATAATTGGGATCGAAAATTAACACCAATAGATATTTCCTTCTACCTTCAAATTTCGCATAAGCAAAAGGATTTGATATGGCATATTATGATCCAGTTCGGATATCGCTGGTCCTCATCCTCATATCTAGAAGTTGCCGGTGTAAAAATCCTCGAATTTCATAATAATGATTGGAAACATCAGGGACGTTATGAATCTACTAAATATCTCACAATAAGAATTCGCGATTGAAATTCCAATAAAACTTATTTATTATTTTGATTATTCTCATTCTCTAGTTACTAGGTGCATCAAATGAAGCAAAAAAAATCCAAAATACAATCAAAAGAACCTAATTTTATCTCATTTAAATTTGAATTTCCCCTTGTTGGCCAATTTCCTAATTGACTAAGACGGTTATTTAGAGATATTCACCAGTCATTAGGCTTCTGTGATAATGTCCTTCAGAGGTACGAAGGGGTTCTGAATTTCGGGGTAGGTACCTACCAGTCATATCTTCATAGATGAAGAATAATATATTCAAACTACGTGCGAAAATACCAAGACCATGGATACCGTAAAAAATTCTAGCGAATTATCAAAGAAATAATCGCCTGAAGCACTGACGTGAAGTCTGGAGTTTCGCCTCACTTTGGAATTTTTTTGACAGCTGTCAAAATTTTTTTGAATTTGTTTCTGAAACTGGAAAATGCGAATCTACCTACAAGGTGGATGAACCAGTGCTCAAGAGCTCCTGACTTCACGGCCGTGCTTTCCATAATTTTTAATATTCAAGCTCAAGTGTTTGTGAATTTGAAACTCCATATAGCTGCCATTTGGATTCTACCCATTTCGACATTGTATGTGTGAAATGAGTTTTATATCATTCATTTCATAGGAATAATTTTTGTTTATATTTATTGTTGTGGTATTCGCTTGTTTTGAATTCGTTTGAAGAGTTGTTGATTATTTTGATTTTTTACTGATTGGTGTTATTTGAAGATTAACTTTCATTTTTTTATGTTGTTCTTCTGATTCTTTCTTGTGTTGTTTAGTATTTTAACCTTCTTCTCCGTCTGAGATGTATGGAGAAGAGCCGCTGATTTGGATTATTTCTGTCAAGTAAATTTACTCTCCCCCTTCTTCTCAATCTGGTATTCGTTTTCTGCTAACTCGTGAAAACTTTCCTCGGTGGATTAGATTTTTTCAATAGCTTTCTTTTGAAATTTCGTTTAGGAGATTTATTTTGTCATAACCCAGCTTCAATTTCTTCTATGTTCTTCTCATAATGCTTAACTTTTCTCAACTCAAGTAATTAATAGAATAGAATTTCAACTGGAAAATTCACAAAATATTGTTAAAATTGATTGAAAGATCCAATATCAATGTGGTGAAAACTGTTTTCCTCCTGATAATTCCAGTCATTCAACATAAATATTTTCTTTATGGATTCAACAAAACCATGCATGGAAGGTGTGATACGTTTATTATAGTAAGTATACAATCCTGCAACAACAGATCCTTAATGATTCAAGATGAACATCAGGTAATGCAATTTCAAAATTGGATTAGGACAAAACAATCCATTATAATGGTGTAAGTAGGTCCCTAATCTTTCAATAGATATTTTCAAGAGGTAGAAAACACATTAAACACTTATTTCAGGATCTTCCTTCAGCGTATTTCATGAAATTCATGAATGGAAATAGTAGGAATTCTGGGTGATTCCCAAAGGTTTTTCATTCACAAAAACTATCCTGAAGGGTATAATATATCCGTGTTTTTTTTTTGAGGTCCATTGCAAATACCAAATTGGGAGGTATTTTTCGGTTAAGCTCTTCTTATGCGCCGACAAATTCCTGGTAAAGAAAATTATTTCTGATTAATTTCTTCAAGAAGAATAAACAGATTCAATGAATTTGTAAACTTTCCATGATATTAAATACTACACCGAATTGTGATATTTCATTCTACTCCGAAAAATAGTTGGTTCATGTACCTATTATCATTTCAATCACAAAATCATGAATTGTCTATTATTATAATACAGAAATCGGTGCCAAGCATCAGAAATTTTTAATAATCCCTTCCATTTAATTGACAGATCGGACATCAACCAAAGCAATGATCGTTCATTTTTGCTCGAATTTCCTATCTAGATATTTCGAAGGCAAAAAACCAAGAAAATTAATGAAAAACATCGATTCTGGATGAACTATCCAATAAATGAAATTCTAAAATTGCATTGGTCATATAAAATTTACAGGGTTTTTTTTATTTCGGTTAATTAAGTGTGGTGTGTTTTGAAACTAGTCTGCATGGCGACTATTATAATTTCTTCTCTGTTGAATCATTTATCAGTTCATTAGGCTTCCTCAATAGCATTGTATACCATTAACAGGGAAAAAAAATCATTTTCAAAGGAGAAACACTTGAGATTCAGAACAAAGAGGTAAGATTGGAAAACATTTTTTTCAGTGGGAAATCGGAAGTAAACGACTTCTTCCCGAACATTTTTTCGGTACATTATTCAAAGAAAAAGAAACAGGAAATGAAGAGTTTCTACTTCGGCAACTTCATCCCAACAGGATAAGGAGCTCGAATCATTACTCCTTATTTAGGCGTTTCAAAAAGCCGGCGTAGAGCCGGAGCAACACTTGCTGATGTCGCGCATATTTTAATGGGTCATTGTTTCCGGTGAATTGCGAAGATCAATGCTTAAGAAAATTCAAACAGAATCAGGCATTCTTTGACGTTATACATAAGTCCTTCATTTTCCATAATCGCTGGATTCGGGCAGTTTTTTTTATTTTTCACTCAATTGACACTCAATTTGAAATATTTTGTTGATTAGTGAAGAATAAGATTCGGTATGCAATTGAATCGAAAACAAAAACGAATTTTCATTTAAATTTTGCCATATGTGAGAAAAAACCACTACCGAACTCCCTGAAAAAAATCGCAGGAAGGACGAACGTCCATCACGTTCATCATTATCATTATTCTGAATAAGACCAAGACAGTTCGCAAAAATTCAGGATAGAAGAGAACCACGCGCCCAAACTTAACCCCTCAAGGATTTATTTGTAATAACTTGCTGAATACTTGTCGACTTGGCAATGTCGAAGTCAAGAATAGGTTGACTTTTAGCACATAGGAGCCTGTCTTTTAAGTTTTAAATCTCTTGGGTGCTGCGTAACATTAATTTCGAAGGAATAAATTTTACCGTGAAAGCTAAATTTTCTTATAGAATTTTGTGATTTTTCGGATTTCATGTGGTTATTCACAGCCCTTCTCTGGGCTGACCTGAGGACGGCCCGAGCGATCAGAACAAAACGTTCGCACAAATAAATTTTATAGACGATGGTAAGAGCTCAACTAACTTTTCATTGACAAATCCGTGCTGCCCTTTTGATTTTATGCCATAATTACTTACATTAATCGAATCGAAAAATGTCACCTTCGTGATGGTGGAACATTTAGACAATGTTTGAAATGACATCGAAAACACATTTTTTTGGCTTCCTTATACATAGTGCCTTGTTATTTTTACTTTCGTATTGAGAAAATAATGTCAGTTTGAAATTTATTACCCTCGGTATATTCCTTCATTGAACCCTTTGAGATATTCATAGATATCGTTCTTTGTTCTGAATTTTTCCATCTGGGAAAATGAATTCCTACTACCTACGTCCCAAGATAAGAATTTCGCCGAAAAGACATCATTAAGGTTCCATTATAATTCAAACAATGAATTACAAGAAGGGACTAGGTACTCAAAAATTCAAGAACCAAAAACAACCACCTGCTATTTGAATAATCACCTACTCGAGACTTGTTGACTTGACAATGCACAAAGTTGACTTTTAGCAACTATGCTCATTTAGGTTGCAGAATTAAGCCCTATTACTTTGATTGAATTGAAAACATGATCGTCGCTTATTCCTTCTTTAAATGAATTGCGAATAAAATATTTACTTACATATCTACGAAACATCATACATAATATATTTGAAATTTAGGGATATTTTGGAGCTAGAGAATTTCTTTCACGAATTTATACAGGTAAGGTAAGGAATGAAATTTTGAACAGATAAGGGAAAATAAATATCAATATCAATTTTTCTCTAAGGGGTTAGTTGAGGTAAGATGTGGAAAAATAAAACATGGTTTCAAATTTACAGTGGCGTTGCTTACGACAGAAATATTTTCGATTTCGAAGGAAATTTTTTCCGAAAAAATATTTTTCCACGATTCTGCATATACTGTCGAATGTCCATCGTGGAACAATTGAAAATTTGATAATCAGAGTATACCGTTCTTAATTCCAGAAAATGTTTTCCCGTTAAACACTTATTTATACTGTACAGGCTTTCAATATTTCCGATCATTCCTATCGAACAACTCAATAATGAAAGTTGTTTGAGCGACAGAATGAAACATATTTTATTAAAAAAAAAAAATTGCTTTGTCCCCTCTAGCCATCCTAATGGAAATAATCCCAACAAAAAGATGCGCATGCGTTGGTAACAATCTAATTGTCTTTTTCTTCACACTGTAGTCTTCGAAGTTTTGACCACGGAATTTGACTAAAAAATTGTGAAAAATATGAATAAAACATCTTGTATAACAATTATAATTATCATCTTTATTGAAAATGAATATAGGTTATTATTTATAATTTCACATCCTACTATATCACAGTATAAAAATAAACAATAATATATACAGACTGTCCCAAGTTTCTTAGTTACCCCCAAAATATACATTATGTATTCATCATCTGATACAATTCTTCATAAAACCATATTGAGAGCAACATTTTTGGTTTTCCAAAAATTTTCTTCATGAATTTTGCGGGTGGCAAGAACATACTTGGTAATATGAACAATTACTAATACATGGAAATAAATTCAGTTGCACTGAATACATTTTTGAAAATCTTCGGAATACGAATCCGAATACTGTAGACACACTTTAAAGTTCTTTGAATTGCTTTTCATCGCCTTCGAATCACTAATGGTGCGAATATACGGAAACTGACATAACTCAAAAGCTAAGAAGTGTTGAAAACAGCCAATTTGTGTTAGTATAATTCATCACAGCAACTTCACGTATCCAGAAAAATTTAAAGATAATTCAATATCAACTTCTCCAAGTCATCCTGGTTTTGTTGAAACGATGGCCAACTATTTGGAATATATTGACTTTGTGGCATGGAGTTCATTGCGCTAAAAGACGAATTGCAATAAAATGGGTAATTTGGCCTGTTCATGTCCTGTGGATACGTGGGTGGAATGTTGGAAGGGTAATTAACAAGATCATTTGTTCTTTGAGGGGAAAAAACCTTTTGCTCTTCTCCTTCTGTTCGTCCCGCACTTGCTTTTTTTTGTTTTTTCGATTTCATCCTTCTGTTCTGGAACCAAATTTTGATTTGTCGCTCTGTTAGATTAAGGGATTGCGACAAATGAATCCTTCGTGTTCTTATCAAATAATTATTTTTGTGGTATTCATCCTCTAACGCCATGAGCTGATCGTTGGTGAAGGCTGTCCTGGTCCTTTTCTTTTGGCTCGTTTTTTCTGGTACATTGGAAGCTGGTGATGTCTCAATTGCATTAACTGTTGAAGAAAAAAATTGTAATTAGGAGAAATATTTCATTTCATGACGAAAACTGAAAGTTTGGGATTGTACAATAACAAATATTATTCATCGGGAGTTTCCTGAACTTACAAAATGATACCACGGTAAATGTATTCATTATGTAAAATGCAATTTTCGACATTTGAGCATGGTCGGAAAGACCTACTGAAATTTTCGGGAAACTTTCTAGTTCTAGATACTGAAAATTAATTATGAAAAAAACAGATCTACGCATTTTCGAAAAAGGTACAAAAACTTACCTTCATTCAACAATTCTTTGCGGGTCTCGGGAATCTGTGCACTGCCAATCTGAAAAAAAAATTACAAATTAATTATTGTCTTCAATTCTCCCTATATTTCTCTATTTCAGAATCAAACAATACTCTTTGAAAAACAATCGAAACATATCAAAAATATTCTCACCTGCTGAGGAAACAGTTGATTATAATCAAAATTGAAATTGATTTGGGGTACGTTAGGAAATTCGTAAGCACTTTCGTATTTAATACTCTCTAAGCCCAACATTTTGAAGATGATTTTCTCTCAAAATAAATTGGTGATTAAATTGACCGTCTTCGACGTTCACTCGAGAGAGTCTTGAAACTAATTGATATGAACATGTAGTTATCACTTACTTTGTATACTATTCTAACCCCCACCCTTCCACCTCAAATTGGGAACCACTCAAGCGAATAATTATTTTTCAAAACACCCCCTAAGACCAGGTAGAAGAATCATTAAAATATCATTAGATGTTTTGATTAATATACGCGCCTGCGTGAAAAATGGGCCAACGATCAGTTTTATATAATTATTTTAGTGATTTATTATATTAAAAATTACTTGATCATACTCATAATTAATTCCATTATTCAAGGTCTACATCTGGAAGTGAAAATCATTTCAGTGATATGAAGTCACAAGAATTCAAAATAACAATATTGCCTCATACAGGTCCCTAATTTGAATCATACGGAGTATTAAAACATTAAACTAAAAAATTACGAAAAGCACTTCCGTGAAGTCAGGAGCTTTTGAGCGCTCGTACATCCACCTTGTAGGTAGATTCGCATTTTCCAGTTTTAGAAATCAATTGAAGGAATTTTCGACAGCTGTCAAAAAAATTCTGAAACTTCATGTCAGTGCTTCAGCTGACCATTTTTTTTTCGATAATTCGCTAGAATTTTCTACGGTATCTATGGTCTTGGTGATGCGATCTGGGCAAAATTTCGCACGTAGTTTGAATACATTATGCTTCATCTATGTGCAAAATTTCATTCCAATCCAATCAGTAGTTTCGAAACTATCAGGAAAAAAATATTTTGAACAGCCATATCTACGGAACCCCTAGTCTAATTTTGCTCATTGATGAACGTGACCGCGACATTCGCGATCCAAATCTACCCTTAAAATTACAAGTTCCTAGGCCTTTCCGTTCAAAAGTTACAATTTTCTATGGTTCTGGTCATGCGATCTGGACAAAATATTGCTTTAATATATCATTCTCGATTAAAATACAAAATTTCATCTCGATCGAATCCGTAGTTTCGAAATTATCGAGAAAACAAAATTTCAAACGACCATATTTACGGAACCCCTAGTATAATTTTGCTCATAGATGAACGTGATCACGACATTAATCATCCACACCTATCCTGAAAATTTCAAGTCCCTAGGCGTTTCCGTTCGAAAGTTAAAATTTTTTATGGTTTCTTTGGTTCTGGTCATCCGATCTGGACAAAATTTCACATGTAGCTTGAACACCTCATTCTCCATTTGAGTACAAAATTTCATCACGATCAAATCTGTAGTTTCCAAGTAATCAGGGGAACAAAACTTTGAACGGCCATATTTACGGAACCCCTGGAGACCATTTTCGGCTAAAAATTCGAAAAATACAGACATCGTGACGAAATGATATAGCCCTCGTGTAAGTAGTACGAGCGCTCAAAAAGGGTACATGAGCACGAAAAAAAAAATTTCAAATACAACTTAAGTTCGTTTTTACTGTGATAATAGGGCTTCATGAATTGTTTTTACGAAGTGCGCATGCTCCGCACAATTCCGGAATGATCTTGATCACCCTGTGAGCAAAGCTAATATCTAATGAGATCACTCTTTTTTATGTGTGCGTTATTTTCATTGAAACAGGCGGGAATATGTTTTATTTTGATAAAATTCAAAAGAAATAAAATTCAAATAGAATAATTATTCATCAAGAGTACCCGAGTATCGTCGACTTGAATTGGAAAACTTTAATCTAAGAAATATTTTTACCTATTTATGGAGAAACTTAATACATAGGAAATAATCAGTGGGATGACTTTCTTAATTGAACTGAGCTTTCATAAATTCATTTTACGAAACAAAAGTTTTTGTATGAAATTAATGCTTTGCTATTCGAAATATACCACAGCTGTGAAGAAATTTTTTGTTTTTCATTTGTCTATTTCTCTATTTCCTCCACTTATCTCTTTTAGCCGGCTTTGTTGCATTCTATGGATCTTTATATGGATTCATTCTACTTTTCGTCCTTTCAACAGAGCTGAGGCAGATTGTTTCGGCTCAAAAAAGGGTAAATATTTGATAAATTGATTAATTCTGAACAGATAATAAGATTTTAGAGTACCTAGTGGATCTATTTTTGTTTCAAATGGGATAACTTTAAGTTCATTATAAATTTTTTCAAGAAATAACCATGCATTTTGGATGGAAGGTACTACTTTTCTGTCTAAAATGTCTAAAAATGCCTTCGACTTTTTATAATCAGGATTGAAAATTGAAACCGATAAATATTTCCACGAGATGCCTTTATCAACCAACATTTCTTTAGAATCTTCTAATTTTAACAGTTGGAGGGATCGCATGAGCAAAAGGATTTGATCTGGCATAATATGATGCAGTTGGAATATCGCTGGTCCTCATATTATCTAGAAGTTGCTGGTATAAAAATCCTCAAATTTCATAATAATGATTGGAAAGATCAGGGAAGTTATGAAACTACTAAATATCTAACATCCAATAATAAGAATTCGCGATCGAAGTTCAATAAAACTAATTTATTATTTTCATTCTTCTCATTCATTACTAGGTGCATAAAATGAAGCGAAAAAAATATCCAAAATACATCAAAAAAACATAATTTTATTTCATTCAAATTTAACTTTCCCCTTGTTGGCCAATTTCCTAATTGACTAAGACGGTTATTTAGATATTCACCGGTCATTAGGCTTCTGTGATAATGTCCTTCAGAGGAACGAAGGGGTTCTGAAATTCGGGGTAGGTACCTACCTGTAATATATTTTCGGGAATCTTATCTTTCCTTCTCAATATTTTATCGAAAAAAGTACCTATATTGGCAATATCTTCTTCCAGTAGCTCCTTTGTTTGGGTTTCGCCAAATTCGATTGCTTGATTGATTGTCCAATTCATTTCAAAATGTTTTCGACATTGTTTGACCGTTTCATGAAATTTAGCCATTGTGCAGATCAAAAAATTTTAGTTGGCTGTAAAATCAGTTCAAGTTCCTTGAATAATTTCCAAATGAATATTAATTTTGAGATTTTAAATTGAAACTTTGAAAACCTTGAGAATATACTACAAAAGACGATTCCAAATTCTGTTTCAAAAAAAAAATTCACTAAAATTCAATTTCTTTAAGAAGTTGTTAGCCTACTCGAGAAGGTATAAAGAATTTGGTCCTCGGAACCTGCATCCACGTCAATCAAATACATATTACAAAATGATTGACTTCAATTATCTGATTCCTTTTGTATAAGTATATCCTCTGGTGTCATAAATGATTCAAATGAAAGGATTTAAGTCACTCAACTCGATCTTTTAAACCTGAATTAGAAAAATAGAGAAATTTGCACACTTGAGTTTCTTGAGTACCTCCTAATATAGATCTTTCACACCATCAATCAGAATTGAATAAACGATTAACTTCATCTTGTGTCATAAAACATTAATAAGGAAAAAAATCCAAACAAACAAAAATTTTTCTTGCCAGTTTGACGAATAGTCACCAAGTTGAATTCTACTTGAAATATCATTATGCCCTGAGAAATGACAAGACTAAACACTAAAGAAATAACGAAGGAAAATTTCGATAAACGATACGTGGATTTCCCTTATATTCAGATATCGAAGGTAATTGTAGAAAAATTAGGTAATAAACATTTAGATTTCTAATGGAGTTAGTCTTGATGAATTGAATAATTTATCAGTGGAAAACTCGGTTTTTTTTTAGTTTAGTTTTTTCTTGGAAAATGGGAGTCCACAAGAATTCGGCATCCTCAGAAATATAGCCAATTTCCACTTCCTAATGTATGTAATGAGATATTATAGACAGAAAAGCAGTTACACAATTCTCATCTAGAAAATAATATCATAATAATAAAATAATAACAATAGTTTTCATCCTTCAAAAAATAATTGATACTGCACAAGGACAAGAAAAAGAAGAAGAAAAATAATAAGAAGAAGAAAAATATAAAAATTTTGAACACAAGGGTTGGGGGAATTAGCATAAATAGGTAACCCTCGTCTTCAAAATTTAGTTAAGGGAGGTTCTCCGATAGTTGAATAAAATATATTTATTCAAACTCATCTGAGTTATCTTTTTTCGTGATTTATTCAATCGTTTATCATCGCATTTGTCAGTGTTAATTAATTAAATAAAATGGGACACAACAGCAATATTTTAGACCTTGAATGGGCTTTAGGAGAGGGACCATTTTCACTACAGGTAAGTTCATTGAAATATCCACGTTTCTTTTAAGAATAAAAAAAATTTAGAAAAGCACTGCCGTGAAGGCAGGAGCTTTTGAGCGCTCGTACATGCACCTTGTAGGTAGATTCGCATTTTCCAGTTTTAGAAACCAATTGAAGGAATTTTTGACAGCTGTAAAAAAAATTCTGAAACTTAGGCGAAACTCCAGACTTCATGTCGCTGCTTCAGCTGATCAATTTTGTTTCGATAATTCGCTAGAATTTTCTACGGTATCTATGGTCTTGGTGATGCGGTCTGGACAACATTTTGCACGTACTTTGAATACATTATTCCTCAGCTAGATGCATAATTTCATTCCAATCCGATCAGTAGTTCCGAAACCATCTGGAAAAAAATATTTTGAACGGCCATATTTACGGAACCCCTAGTCTCATTTTGCTTATTGATGAACGTGACCGCGATATTCGCGATCCAAACCCACCCTGAAAATTTCAAGTTCCTAGGCCTTTCCGTTCAAAAGTTACAATTTTCTATGGTTTCTATGGTTCTGGTCATGCGATCTGGACAAAATATTGCTTCAATATATCATTCTCGATTAAAATACAAAATTTCATCTCGATCGAATCCGAAGTTTCGAATTTATCGAGAAAACAAAATTTCAAACGACCGTATTTACGGAACCCCTTGTATAATGTTGCTCATAGATGAACGTGATCACGACATTCGAGATCCACACCTATCCTGAAAATTTCAAGTCCCTAGGCATTTCCGTTCAAAAGTTACAATTTTCTATGGTTTCTATGGTTCTGGTGATGCGATCTGGACAAAATTTCGCATGTAGCTGAAACACCTCATTTCCCATCTGAGTGCAAAATTTCATCTCGATCGAATCTGTAGTTTTCAAGTAATCAGGGAAACAAAACTTTGAACGGCCATATTTACGGAACCCCTGGTGGAATTTGGCCCATTAACGAACTTAACCGAGGCATTCGGGATCTGAACCTATACTGAAAATTTCAAGTCTCTAGGTTGATCCGTTCGAGAGTAATCGTGCTTACGGCCGGACGGACGGCCGGACGGACGGACGGCCGGACGGACGGACAGACTCGAATTTTCCGACGGATTCGTTATCAGTGAGTCGAACATAGTCGATTGAGACCATTTTCGGCTCAAAATTCGCAAAATACAGACATCGTGACGAAATGATATAGCCCTCGTGTAAGTAGTACGAGCGCTCAAAAAATTACGAAAGCACTGCCGTGAAGACAGGAGCTTTCGAGCGCTCGTACATGCACCTTGTAGGTGGATTCACATTTTCCAGAAACCAATTGGAAAGATTTTGACAGCTGTCAAAGAAAATTTCAAACTAAGACCAATTTTTTTTTTCGATACCTCGCTAGAATTTGGTCTTGGTAATGCGATCTGGAAAAAAATTTCCACGTGGTTTGAATGAATTATTTTTCATCTATGTGCGAAATTTCATTCCAATTCAATAAGTAGTTTCGAAATTATCAGGAAAAAAATAGTTTGAACGGCTATATTTACGGAACCCCTAGCTTAATTTTGCTCATTGATGAACGTAACCGCGAAATCCGCGATCCGGACTTATTCTGAAAATTTCAAGTCCCTAGGTCTTCCCGTTTGTTATGATTTTCTATGGTTCTGATCATACTATCTGGAAAAAATTACGAAAAGCACTGCCGTGAAGGCAGGAGCTTTTGAGCGCTCGTACATGCACCTTGTAGGTAGATTCGCATTTTCCAGTTGTAGAAACCAATTGAAGGAATTTTTGACAGCTGTCAAAAAAATTCTGAAACTTAGGCGAAACTCCAGACTTCATGTCAGTGCTTCAGCTGATCAATTTTGTTTCGATAATTCGCTAGAATTTTCTACGGTATCTATGGTCTTGGTGATGCGGTCTGGACAAAATTTTGCACGTAGTTTGAATATATTATACCTCAGCTAGATGCATAATTTCATTCCAATCCGATCAGTCGTTCCGAAACTATCTGGAAAAAAATATTTTGAACGGCCATATTTACGGAACCCCTAGTCTCATTTTGCTTATTGATGAACGTGACCGCGATATTCGCGATCCAAACCCACCCTGAAAATTTCAAGTTCCTAGGCCTTTCCGTTCAAAAGTTACAATTTTCTATGGTTTCTATGGTTCTGGTCATGCGATCTGGACAAAATATTGCTTCAATATATCATTCTCGATTAAAATACAAAATTTCATCTCGATCGAATCCGAAGTTTCGAATTTATCGAGAAAACAAAATTTCAAACGACCGTATTTACGGAACCCCTTGTATAATGTTGCTCATAGATGAACGTGATCACGACATTCGAGATCCACACCTATCCTGAAAATTTCAAGTCCCTAGGCATCTCCGTTCATTAGTTACAATTTTCTATGGTTCCTATGGTTCTGGTCATGCGATCTGGACAAAATTTCGCATGTAGCTGAAACACCTCATTTCCCATCTGAGTGCAAAATTTCATCTCGATCGAATCTGTAGTTTTCAAGTAATCAGGGAAACAAAACTTTGAACGGCCATATTTACGGAACCCCTGGTGGAATTTGGCCCATTAACGAACTTAACCGAGGCATTCGGGATCTGAACCTACACTGAAAATTTCAAGTCTCTAGGTTGATCCGTTCGAGAGTTATCGTGCTTACGGCCGGACGGACGGCCGGACGGACGGACGGCCGGACGGACGGACAGACTCGAATTTTCCGACAGATTCGTCATCAGTGAGTCGAACATAGTCGATTGAGACCATTTTCGGCTCAAAATTCGAAAAATACAGACATCGTGACGAAATGATATAGCCCTCGTGTAAGTAGTACGAGCGCTCAAAAATGTAGCTCGAATATATCATTCTCAATTTAAATACAAAATTTCGTCACGATCAAATCCATAGTTTTGAAAATATCAAGAATTTCAAACGGCCATATTTACGGAACCCCTAGTTTAATTTCGCTCATTGATGAACGTGACCGCGACATTCGAGATCCACACCTATCCTGAAAATTTCAAGTCCGTAGGCCTTTCCATTACAATGTTATAATTTTCTATGGTTCTGGTCATGCGAGCTGGACAAAATTCTGCATGTAGCTTGAACACATTAGTTATGAGGAAAATAAAATTTCGAGTGGCCATATTTACGGAACCCCTGGTCGAATTTTACCCAATAACGAACTTAACCGCGGCATTCGAGATTAGAACCTACCCTGAAAAGTTCAAGTTTCTAGGACATTCCGTTCGAAAGTTATCGTGTATACGGATGGACGGACAGACTCGAATTTTTCGATGGATTCGTCATCAGTGCGTCGAACATAGTCGTTTGAGACCATTTTCGGCTCAAAATTCGAAAAATACAGACATCGTGACGAAATGATATAGCCCTCGTGTAAGTAGTATGAGCGCTCAAAAATGAAGTATACCGTAACCATTCAGATAACTGCCTGATAAAAACTTTACATTTTGAACATTGACAATAACTACATAATACCAGACATTGAATGTTTGGGATTAACTGTTTAAATTTCACCATATTGAGATTTTGCTCATTGATTCCATCAATTGAATGGATATTATTCATTTAGTTTTCCTATTAGATTCAATCGATGAAAAAGTTTCATATATGTATATAAGAGAGTTAATTTTATCATCTGAATGTTTTTTTTTTAGGGAGGCTACTGGCCAGAGTTCGCTGCAAATGTGGAGCAGCCTATTTCTAATGTAGATTTTCAACCAAATGGTGAGCAAATAACTAGTTGTTTATAATTCGAAATATTATTTTCTATTGTTTGTCTGTTTGAGTTGTAATACATATTTAACATTTTTTGATTTTTTTCTGTAGGATCATTGCCTGAGCAGAAAAAACCTAAACGCTTCAGGACCATCTTCACGCCTTATCAACTGGCTGGTTTGGAGAGGGAATTCCGGAGAGGGAAATATTTGGATCGGATCAGACGCTCCCAAATGGCTTTCCAATTAGGTCTTACCGATCGACAAATAAAAGTGTGGTTTCAAAACCGCCGTATGAAAGAGAAACGGAATGTGTCGAATCCAGAAACGGTCCCTCAGATGCCTGCAGAGCAAATGAGTATGCCTTCAATGTCTGATTTTCAATACTTCCAACCCCAACAGGCTCCCCAACCAAATTATTTTCCACAAAATTATATGATACCAAAAGAATGGAATCAATCCTATTGGTAGATCGAGATGAACGAGAGAATCCATTAATATTCATGTTTCATATACCCCATTTTATGGGCAAAAATATAATTATATTCACTACAATAACATCTAGAACGAATTTATGGTTAGCAATAACATCACAAAGGCTAAGAAAAACCAATAGGAATTGCTGCGGATAGTTAATTTTCATTGCTTATTCTTATTTCTTATGTTATGATATTTCCCTACTTAGATTCGACTACACTAGATGTTATTTGGTGAATATATTGCTAATTCAGTCTTCCGTAATGGGGTTAATGAATCCTCATTATAAATGGATTCCCTTATTCATATATGAGGTCATATAATTTTGTGCTTGATAAAAACTGATTAGGGGGCTTGTAGATTTTGAACTTCATTGAAACAAAATTCAGATGAAGATTACATTTAGTAAGCTTAATCAATGAACATTTCGATGGTTCATTAGTGATGTACGAAAATTATTGAATTCGATTTGTCGCCTAATTGAATCAATCATGTATTCATGCCCATGTGTATTAAATTTCAATATTTTGTATATAGATTTATAACAATTTTTGTAATCAACGTATTCTTCACATCAATAATGTATTATACCAGTGAAACTAATGTGATAACTCTTATAGAGAAGCTCACTTTTTCTGTGATACTATAAAATTCCCAATTTTGGTGATACTAAACCATTTTGAGTTTGTAAAGGTAATTATTGGTCTATATGTTTTTTTTTTTCGTTTCGTATTTTTTTATATACATAAAAGAATATAGCGAATTATAAGAATTCCAAGTATACATTATTGTATGTTCATATCAATTCCTTACTTTTTATATTCATATTATGTATTAAACTGTAAATAAATAAAACTGTGATAAAATCATATTTTTGTTTTATTGATTGAGTGATACACGAAATCATAGAATTTAACAAATTCTTATTCGAATGTTTTTGAGAGAACACGCCAAGGGCGGATAAAGCCTTTTTTCATGGGAGGGGTAATAACGATTGAAAACATTTAATCACTTCAAATAAAAAAAATTTTCAAAACTCAAATACAAAAAAAAATAAAAAAAAAACAAGAAACGTAAATAAACTTTTCTATTGCATAAAATATTTTTTGTGCACCACGTTGCGTAAATTTGATACTCATGGGGGGGTATTACCCCCTCTCTCCCTCCCGGCATTCCGCCCTTGGAACACGCAATGAATTTCCTGTACAGAAGAACATCTCTTTTATTTCTTGGGAGTTAGCGGTAACTACTTCCGTACGATCCAAGATCTATGGTGCCCCTATAATTTCTCACTAAAACAAATTCAAGAGAATTCGCATCGGCTTGAGAATTACTATATAAGAAATTTTTATATTGAATCAGGGATGTAGAACTGGCTCTCGAAATTTTTAGCTCTATTAGTGATATGAAAATTGAGGATTTGTTTCGTAAGATATCTTATGAATTATTTTTGATCAGAATTATTATTATCAGAGACTGGTTTGAGTACAGGAAATTATCCCTTGGTACACTGGCGCAGCCAGGGGGGGGCTTTGGGGCTGCAGCCCTCCCCAAAGACACAAATTCTTTGATTGAATTTTAAAAATTAATAAAGTTATATAAAACCGATTTATAAATTGCTAACGATAGTCATTTAACAAAACCAGTACACGAATGGGTGAATTTTTGATGAAGATTTGTAAAATTTGGGCGAGACCGGTCAAAATTTATATTGTCCTGGTTTCAGGTTAGAAAAAATTGTCACCTTACTCTGGATAGATCTCTTCGTTAGGAGCCATATGCATGCGATGTTTGTTCTCTCGGCATTCATTTATTGCAAATTTGTATTCTCTTTCAACTTTTATTAGGAAATTTTTTCTAAACGGTATTATTGTTGAAGTTCAAACTGAGGAGATGAAAAATCACTGATTAAAAAGGATCACAAACTCACCTATAAAATAAATTGATCCGAATTGTTCACAGAAATTGTTCGAAATGGTCACCACACCATTTGTTTGATGTGCACAAAGTCTTGCTTGGTGTAATTTCGAATGGTCACCTATACTCTTATTTTTTCAAATGACCCATGAAGAAAGAAATCACAGGGGTTTAGATCGAAAAAGTTAGTTATCATACGCATCCTATAAATTAATTTCCGTATACTGACCTCACACAGCTGGTATTATCTGAAAATTTAAATATCAATACGAACCTAATGAAGATCCGTGCTAGGAAATTCTCATATTTGCGGATAACTTTGATTTCGAAATACTCGGCCCAGGTGAATCTTTTATATGAACGAGTTTTGGTATATGGACTTATTTTGACGAGTTCTATTGTTGGTCAAAAAAAGCCTCACCTTCAAAACACCCTGTATATTATGATTTCGAATTTAATATTGACGACGTATTAGATATATTAGGAACATCTGAAAGACGGCTGAATATTTGATATTATCAAAAAGGTCTAACCTCGTAAGGGAACGAGAACAAAATCAATCGATTATAGACAATTTGAAAACTAAATATTGAGAAATTATGAATTCTTAAATTGGATTGTTCATTGATTCTTTGTTTATTATTCCTTCCTTTTTGAGCGCTCGTACTACCTACACGAGGGCTATATCATTTCGTCACGATGTCTGTATTTTTCGAATTTTGAGCCGAAAATGATCTCAATCGACTATGTTCGACTCACTGATGACGAATCCGTCGAAAAATTCGAGTCTGTCCGTCCGGCCGGCCGTATACACGATAACTATCGAACGGAATGTCCTAGAAACTTGAAATTTTCAGGGTAGGTTTGAATCTCGAATTCCGCGGTTAAGTTCGTTATTGGGCAAAATTCGCCGAGGGGTTCCGTGAATATGGTCGCTCGCAATTTTGTTTTCCTGATTACTTTGAAACTACAGATTAGATCGAAGTGAAATTTTGCACTCAGGTGGAGAATTGCGTGTTGAAGCTACATGCAAAATTTGGTCGAGCTCGCATGGCCAGAACCATAGAAAATATAGAAAATTATAACTTTGTGATGGAAAGGCCTAGGGACTAGAAATTTTCACGATAGGTTTGGATCTTCAATGTTGCGGTCACTTTCAACAATGAGCTGAATTTGACTAGGGGTTCCGTAAATATGGCCGTTTGATATTCAATTTTCTTGATAATTTCAAAACTATGGATTTGATCGTGATAAAATTCTGTATTTAAATTGAGAATGATATATTGGAGCTACACGGAAAGACCCAAGGACTGGAAATTTTCAGGATAGTTTCGTATCGCGAATTCCGTGGTCACGTTCATCAATGAGCAAAATTAGACTAGGGGTTCCGTAAATATAGCCGTTCAAACAATTTTTTTCCTAATAATTTCGAAACAACTTATTGGATTGGAATGAAATTTCGCACATACATAAAGAATAATGTATTCAAACTACGTCGAAAATGTTGTCCAGATCGCATTACCAAGACCATATACCGTAGAAAATTCTAGCGAATTATCGAAAAAAAAATGGTCACCAATTTTCTTCGACAGCTGTCAAAATCTTTCCAATTGTTTTCTAAAACTGAAGAACGCGAATCTACCTACAAGGTGGATGAACGAGAGCTCAAAAGCTCCTGACATAACGGCAGTGCTTTCGTCATTTTTGGATTTTTTTTCCCATCTTCCGTATATTTCTAGTTTCATTATTAATTGTTCAGTTCAGCCCCCCCCAAAACAAAATCCTAGCTGCGGCACTGCCTTGATATGCGGAAAACCTGTTACTCACCACCTTTCTGTAGCTATATTTCTTCCCTTCCAGAATTCGAACAACTGGAAATATAAGTAACGACCTGAGAATAAATGGTGCAAGTGCATAACGAGAAAAATGAGATATCTGGGAGTAGTGATTGATTCCCATCCGAAACAGGAATCTCTACATAACCTTTGTGGTGAAGAAATTAAGAACTGTATATTACAGGCTTTATCATCTCCATGACATCTCGATCAAAAAAGAGAAACTCTGTATCGTGGTCTCGTAGAGATTCACATATTATATTGCCTGGTGGGTTGTAAAGTTTCCAAAACCTGTTTACATCCACTCGAGAAAATGCAGCGACAATTTTTGAAGCTAATGATGAGCAAAAATTCAAGATATCCCACTGAAAAACTATCCGAATAAGGTGAAATATTCGATATCAGGCAGCCTCATAACCATCGAATATAAGGACAGATGTAAAACTCACAAACCTTCAGCATACATGACACACAAGAAACAGAGATTTATTAGTATTTTCTTTCTTGGGGCCGCTAAGTTTCAGCCGAATGCAGTGCAACTGATTTCCCAAATTCAAAAAATTGGCCCGACTGCATTTACATACGACACTTTGCTCGTCAATTCATGAGCTAATGATTAGATTTTGTCTCTTTCTTTGGCTCACCTGGACGGAATACCACTATATTATTTTGAGCTGCTTCGTTTTTACTTGACCATGGGAAAATTCCATATTTGCTCTTTTTTGAGCGCTCGTACTACTTACACTAGGGCTATATCATTTCGTCACGATGTCTGTATTTTTCGAATTTTGAGCCGAAAATGGTCTCAATCGATAGAGTTCGACCCACTGATGACGAATCCGTCGGAAAATTTGAGTCTGTCCGTCCGGCCGTCCGTAAGCACGATACCTTACTCTCGAACGGAACAACCTAGAGACTTGAAATTTTCAGTGTGGGTTCAGTTCCCGAATGCCTCGGTTAAGTTCGTTAATGGGCCAAATTCCACCAGGGGTTCCGTAAATATGGCCGTTCAAAGTTTTGTTCTCCTGATTACTTGGAAACTACAGATTTGATCGAGATGAAAGTTTGCACTCAAATGGAGAATGAGGTGTTCAAGCTACATGTGAAATTTTGTCCAGATCGCATGACCAGAACCATAAAAAAGTGTAACTTTTGAACGGAAACACGTAGGGACTTGAAACTTTCAGGATAGGTGTGGATCTCGAATGTCGTGATGACGTTTATTTATGAGCAAAATCATACTAGGGGTTCCGTAAATACGGTCGTTCGAAATTTTGTTTTCTCGATAATTTCGAAACTACGGATTCGATCGAGATGAAATTCTGTATTTTAATCGAGAATGATATATTAATGGAACATTTTGTCCAGATGGCATGACCAGAACCATAGAAAATTATAACTTCCGAAGGAAGAGGCCTAGGAACTTGAAATTTTCAGGGTGGGTTTGGATCGCGAACATCGCGGTCACGTTCATCAATGAGCGAAATTAGACTAGGGGTTCCGTAAATATGGCCGTTCTAAATATTTATTTCCAGATAATTTCGAAACTACTGATTGGATAAGAATGAAATTTTGCACCTTACTGAAGAATAATATATTCAAACTACTTGCGAAATTTTGTCCAGATCGCATCACCAAGACCATAGATACCGTAGAAAATTCTAGCGAATTATCGAAAAAAAGTTGGTCAGACATGAAAATCTGGAGTTTCGCCTAAGTTTCAGAATTTTTTTGGCAGCTGTCGAAAATTCCTTCAATTGATTTCTTAA
This sequence comes from Aphidecta obliterata, assembly GCA_963966015.1. Taxonomy (NCBI): domain Eukaryota; kingdom Metazoa; phylum Arthropoda; class Insecta; order Coleoptera; family Coccinellidae; genus Aphidecta; species Aphidecta obliterata. Next base: position 11,814,660 of record OZ014435.1, on the reverse strand, counting down.
ACTGGAAAATGCGAATCTACCTACAAGGTGGATGTACGAGCGCTCAAAAGCTTCTGACTTCACGGCAGTTCTTTTCGTAATTTTATGTGTCTTATATTTCGCTTTTTTCTTATTATATTTTGTTCCACACATAATTGGATGTGTTACTTTTATATTTGTATTATAGTACTTTTATTTTCTCTTGGGTCACCTACGAGGAATATCCTTCTGTGGTTCACGAATACTTTTGTTTACTGCAAACTACTTCTGTTACTTTTCTTGAGTGAATAATTCTTATTATTATTTTAACACAATTCAATATAGGTTTTTTTTCTATTGTGTGATACGACAATAGCCACGATAATTTTATATGAAATTTTTTGAGCGCTCGTACTATACTTACACGAGGGCTATATCATTTCGTCACGATGTATTTTTCGAATTTTGAGCCGAAAATGGTCTCAATCGACTATGTTCGACTCACTGATGACGAATCCGTCGGAAAATTCGAGTCTGTCCGTCCGTATACACGATAAGTCTCGAACGGAATGTCCTAGAAAGTTGAAATTTTCAGGGTAGGTTTGAATCTCGAATGCCGAGGTTGAGTTCGTTATTGGGCAGAATCCGCCTAAGGGTTCCGTAAATATGGCCGCTCGAAATTTTGTTTTCCTGATTACTTTGAAACTACGATCTTCGTGACTTTCATCTGAGCAAAATTATACGCGGGGTTCCGTAAATATGGTCGTTTGAAATTTAGTTTTCTTGATAATTTCCAAACTACAGATTCGATCGTGACGAAATTTTGTATACTTATGGAGAATGATATATTGAAGCCACATTTCTCTAGATCGCATGACCAGAACCATAGAAAATCATAACTTTCGAACGGAAAGGCCTAGGGACTTGAAATTTTCAGGATAGGTGAAGATCTGAAATGTGGCATTCACGTTCATCATTGAGCAGAATTATACTAGGGGTTCCGTAAATACGATCGTTTGAAATTTTGTTTTCTCGATAATTTCGAAACTACGGATTCGATCCAGATAAAATTTTGTATTTTAAACGAGAATGACATATTAAAGCAAGATTTTGTCCAGATCGCATCACCAGAACCATAGAAAATTATAACTTCCGAAGGAAAAGGCCTAGGAACTTGAAATTTTCAGGGTGGGTTTGGATCGTGAATTTCACGGTCACGTTCATCAATGAGCAAAATTAGACTAGGGGTTCCGTAAATATGGCCGTTCAAAATCTTCTGTTCCTGATAATTTCGAAATTACCGATTTGATTGGAATGAAATTTTGCACCTAGCTGAGGAATAATGTATTCAAACTACGTGCGAAATTTTGTCCAGATCGTATCACCAAAACCATAGATACCATAGAAAATTTTAGCGAATTACCTAAAGCACTGACTTGAAGTCTGGATTATTGGCTTAGTTTGAAAATTTGTTTGACAGCTGTCAAAAATTTCCTCAATTGGTTTCCAAAACTGGAAAATGCGAATCTTCCTACAAGGTGCATGTACGAGCGCTCAAAAGCTCCTGCCTTCACGGCAGTGCTTTTCGTATTTTTTTATTATTGATTGACGCTAATTAATTTCAGACATAGGGGAGATGATTGTTTTTCATTAAGGTACTTTTGTAATCTAAGAACATCTGAAGTTGAAAAAAGCATTGCTTGGATAGCCGAATCTGGTTGGTAAACTTTTTCGGTCAAAAATCGACAAGTTTTGTATAGTCCGTAAGCACGATAACTTTCGAACGGAACGGCCTAGAAACTTGAAATTTTCAGTGTGGGTTCGGTTCCCGAATGCCGCAGTTGATTTCGTTAATGAGCAGAATTACACCAGAGGTTCCGATAATACGGCCGTTCGAAATTTTTTTCTTCTGACCACTTTGCAACTACTGATTTTGTCCAGATCGCATAACCAGAACCATAGAGAATTATAACTTTCGAACGGAAAGGCCTAGGGACTTGAAATTTTCGGGAAAGGTGTGGATCTCGAATGTCGCGGTCATGTTCATCAATGAGCAAAATTAAACCGTAAATCTGGTCGTTCAAAATATTTTTTTCCTGATTATTTCGAAACTACTGATTGGATTGGGATGAAATTTTGTACATAGATGAAGAATAATGCATTCAAACTACGTGAGAAATTTTGTATAGATCGCATATAGAGACCATAGATACTGTAGAAGATTTTAGCGAATTATCAAAAAAAAATTGTTCACCTGAAGCACTGACGAGAAGTCTGGAGTTTCGTCTTAATTTGAATTTTTTTGACAGCTGTCTAAAATTTCTTCAATTGGTTTCTAAAACTGGAAAATGCGAATCTACCTACAAGGTGGATGAACGAGCGCTCAAAAGCTCCCGACTTCACGGCAGTGGTTTTCAATTTTTTTGGTTCAATTTTGGAATGGGTGGTTAGTTTTGAATCGATGTAACATAGAAAACATTTAGAGTTGTTCTTTTTTCTGCTTCCGCCTTTTGATTTTTCAGATTTGATTTTCGGGTGCCTTTGGAGAAATTGTAGAGGAAGATGGAATTTGCTGTTTGTGATGAAAAAGAATATGAATATGTAAGCATATTCTGTCAACAAATTCAAAAGCAATCACTACATTTGTACTTGAAGACAAAGTTTTTGCTGAGGTTTTTTGAGCGCTCGTACTACTTACACGAGGGCTATATCATTTCGTCACGATGTCTGTATTTTTCGAATTTTGAGCCGAAAATGGTCTCAATTGACTATGTTCGACTCACTAATGACGAATCCGTCGGAAAATTCGAGTCTGTCCGTCCGGCCGTAAACACGATAACTCTCGAACGGATCAACCTAAAGACTTGAAATTTTCAGTGTAGTTTCAGATCCCGAATGCCTCGGTTAAGTTCGTTAATGGGCCAAATTCCACTAGGGGTTCCGTAAATATGGCCGTTCAATGTTTTGTTTCCCTGATTACTTCAAAACTACAGATTCGATCGAGATGAAATTTTGCACTCAAATGGAAAATGAGGTGTTTTAGCTACATGCGAAATTTTGCCCAGATCGCATGACCAGAACCATAGAAACCATAGAAAATTGTAACTTTTGAACGGAAATGCCTAAGGACTTGAAATTTTCAGGATAGGTGTGGATCTCGAATGTCGTGATCACGTTCATCTATGAGCAACATTATGCAAGGGGTTCCGTAAATACGGTCGTTTGAAATTTTGTTTTCTCGATAAATTCGAAACTACGGATTCGATCGAGATGAAATTTTGTATTTTAATCGAGAATGATATATTGAAGCAATATTTTGTCCAGATCGCATGACCAGAACCATAGAAACCATAGAAAATTGTAACTTTCGAACGGAAAGGCCTAGGATTTTGAAATTTTCAGGGTAGGTTTGGAATGTTTGGATCGCGAATATCGCGGTCACGTTCATCAATGAGCAAAATTAGACTAGGGGTTCCGTAAATATGGCCGTTCAAACTATTTTTTTCCTGATAGTTTCGAAACTACTGATTGGATTAGAATGAAATTTTGCACCTAGCTGAGGAATAATGTTTTCAAATTACGTGCAAAATTTTGTCCAGACCGCATCACCAATAGATACCGTAGAAAATGCTAGCGAATTATCGAAAAAAAATTGATCAGCTGAAGCACCGACATGAAGTCTGGAGTTTCGCCTAAGTTTCAGAATTTTTTTGATAGCTGTCGAAAATTCCTTCAATTGATTTCTAAAACTAGAAAATGCGAATCCACCTACAAGGTGCATGTACGAGCGCTCAAAAGCTCCTGTCTTCACGGCAGTGCTTTTCGTAATTTTTTTTTTCTGTGCTTGTATTGTGTCCAAGGTCAAATGCTTTGCATCAAATTGTTTCCATAAATAAATTCTCGAAGTTTCGAGTTTTTGTGTATATTTTTCTGGCATATTTCAAGAGCATTGTTTTCAAAAATACAGAGGAATATAAATAAAAACTAAGAACATCCAATAAATAGGTATTGAAAACAATATTCTAGTTATTGCAAATATCAGAGAAAGAAAATGATCACTGAACACTAAATATCTTAATTACATAAGTAGCAACAACAATTCTTCCTATCAACTTCCTTCGATAAAAAGATTAACCCTCTGTTCCTCCAATCACGAGATTATTTCGTGGTATCTTTCCTAACTTTAATTCAACCTCTGGGAAGCTGGCAACCTCTTCCTACGTCTACGAGAAGATTGACTTCTTGCCCAGTGCTCGTAATGTCTCTCGTTAGCCAACCAATCCTGATATTTGTACCACCACTCCTCCCATTTGACGTAGTCCTCTAGGGACAAGTCCCTCAAGTAGCCCAGATCCTTGTAATATTGATACCTAACTCGGACGTCGTCCCAAGCTGCCAATCTAGATTGTCCTGATGACAGCAGCTCATCCGGGTAGTGTCCAGCAGGTACTGGAGATAAACTGAAAATTGAAAAGATTTTAATGAATACTTTTGCTGATATCGGCCAGCATGAATGCCATATCGCCATATCTGTATTGAACTAAAAATAAAGAGTATTACCTGTATCTTCTTGGTGGTGGGCTGCCATACAGGAAATCATCCTCCTCAATCATAACCTTCAAGTCCCCGCCCGTTTTCGTAATTCGCATATTCTCCATTTCTCTCCGTTCCCTATCCGCACTCCACTGGGCTATCTTGCCAAACCTCTCTGACAGGGTCAAACTGGTTGTGGCAACGATGTGGTTCACAGATGAATTCGAGCTATCATCCTCCGATTCGGAGGAATCGCCTGGTGAACCCGGTCTGCGGGTCTTCTTCTCTTTCTTCACCCTCGCGAGTAAAACCTGAAATGAGTTGTTTAAATGACAAAATCAACAATAAGATCACGAAGGGGGGCGTAGAGGAGCTGTGATCTGAATCACCAGAACGATAGAAATGATAATAATAATAATTTCTTTAATCCCTTCCGACATATACATATACAGGGTTACTGGCGCAGCCAGGGGGGGGGGCTTTGGGGCTGCAGCCCCCCCCCAAAGACACAAATTCTTTGATTGAATTTTGAAAATTAATAAAATTATATAAAACCGATTTATAAATTGCTAACGATAGTCATTTAACAAAACCAGTACACGAATGGGTGAATTTTTGATGAAGATTTGTAAAATTTGGGCGAGACCGGTTAAAATTTATATTGTCCTGGTTTCAGGTTGGAAAGAATGGTCACCTTACTCTGGATAGATCTCTTCGTTAGGAGCCATATGTATGCGATGTTTGTTTTCTCGGCATTCATTTATTGCAAATTTGTATTCTCTTTCAACTTTTATTAGGAGATTCAGATTCAGATTTTTTCTAAACGGTATTATTGTTGAAGTTCAAACTGAGGAGATGAAAAATCACTGATTGAAAAGGATCACAAACTCACCTATAAAATAAATTGATCCGAATTGTTCACAGAAATTGTTCGAAATGGTCACCACACCATTTGTTTGATGTGCACAAAGTCTTGCCTAGTGTAATTTCGAATGGTCACATATACTCTTATTTTTTCAAATGACCCATGAAAAAAGAAATCACAGGGGTTTAGATCGGAAAACTTAGTCATCATACGCATCATATAAATTAATTCCCGTATACTGACCTCACACAGCTGGTAATATCTGAAAATTTAAATATCAACACGAACCTAATGAAGATCCGTGCTAGGAAATTCTCATATTTGCGGATAACTTTGATTTCGAGATACTCAGCCCTGGTGAATCTTTTATATGAACGAGTTTTGGTATATGGACTTATTTTGACGAGTTCTAGAACTATTGCTGGTCAAAAAAAGCCTCACCTTCAAAAACACCCTATATATTATGATTTCGAATTCAATATTGACGACGTATTAGATATATTAGGAACATCTGAAAGACGGCTGAATATTTGATATTATCAAAAGGGTCTAAACAACAAAATCAATCGATTATAGACAATTTGAAAATTAAATATTGAGAAATTATGAATTCTTAAATTGGATTGTTCATTGATCCTTTGTTTTATTATTCCTTCCTTTTTGAGCGCTCGTACTACTTACACGAGGGCTATATCATTTCGTCACGATGTCTGTATTTTTCGAATTTTGAGCCGAAAATGATCTCAATCGACTATGTTCGACTCACTGATGACGAATCCGTCGAAAAATTCGAGTCTGTCCGTCCGGCCGGCCATATACACGATAACTATCGAACGGAATGTCCTAGAAACTTGAAATTTTCAGGATAGGTTTGAATCTCGAATGCCGCGGTTGAGTTCGTTATTGGGCAATATTCGCCGAGGGGTTCCGTGAATATGGCCGCTCGAAATTTTGATTACTTTGAAACTACAGATTAGATCGAAGTGGTATTTTGCTCTCAGGTGGAGAATTGTGTGTTCAACCTACATGCAAAATTTGGTCCAGCTCGCATGACCAGAACCATAGAAACCATAGAAAATTAGAACTTTGTGATGGAAAGGCCTAGGGACTTGAAATTTTCACGATAGGTTTAGATCATCAATGAGCTGAATTTGACTAGGGGTTCCTTAAATATTGCCGTTTGAAATTCAATTTTCTTGATAATTTCAAAACTATGGATTTGATCGTGATAAAATTCTGTATTTCAATTAAGAATGATATATTGGAGCTACACGGAAAGACCCAGGGACTGGAAATTTTCAGGATAGGTTCGGATCGCGAATTTCGCGGTCACGTTCATCAATGAGCAAAATTAGACTAGGGGTTCCGTAAATATAGCCGTTCAAACAATTTTTCTCCTAATAATTTCGAAACAACTTATTGGATTGGTATGAAATTTCGCACATACACAAAGAATAATGTATTCAAACTACGTGGAAAATTTTGTTCAGATCGCATTTACAATACCATATACCGTAGAAAATTCTAGCGAATTATCGAAAAAAAATTTTCTTCGACAGCTGTCAAAATTTTTCCAATTGTTTTCTAAAACTGAAGAATGCGAATATACCTACAAGGTGGATGAACAAGCGCTCAAAAGCTCCTTAATTAACGGCAGTGCTTTTCGTCATTTTTGAATTTTTTTCCCATCTTTCGTATATTTCTAGTTTCATTACTAATTGTTCAGTTCAGCTCCCCCCAAAACAAAATCCTAGCTGCGCCACTGTACAGGGTTACAGGGAAAGTCGTACTGAATATTGAAGGACGTTATTATTCAAGTCATTTCTGATGGATTTGGTTCTATAATATGGTGTCCAAAACTTAACCGTTATGAAGATATTGAGTTTTCAAGATTTCTAAAGAATCCTTTATTTTTTGGCTTTTTAATCAATTTTTTTCGGATGTATCTAGTTGGAGGGCATGCCGATTAATAAAAATGATCAACATAAACTGAACCCACTACTGAAAGCATAATGAGACTGTTCGACAACGGTTAGAATCGAAGAATTTTCACCAAGTGTTTTCAACTTTGAAGCGCTTTTTTAAAAAATTACGAAAAGCACTGCCGTGAAGGCAGGAACTTTTGAGCGCTCGTACATGCACCTTGTAGGTAGATTCGCATTTTCCAGTTTCAGGAATCAATTGAAGGAATTTTCGACAGCTGTCAAAAAAATTCTGAAACGCGAAACTCCAGACTTCATGTCAGTGCTTCAGCTGACCATTTTTTTTTCGATAATTCGCTAGAATTTTCTACGGTATCTATGGTCTTGGTAGTGCGATCTGGACAAAATTTTGCTCGAAGTTTGAATACATTATTACTCAGCTAGGTGCAAAATTTCATCCCAATCCGCTCAGTATTTTCGGAACTATCAGCCAAAAAATATTTTGAACGGCCATATTTACGGAACCCCTAGTCTAATTTTGCTCATTGATGAACGTGACCGCGATATTCGCGATCCAAACCCACCCTGAGAATTTCAAGTTCCTAGGCCTTTCCGTTCAAAAGTTACAATTTTCTATGGTCTCTATGGTTCTGGTCATGCGATCTGGACAAAATATTGCTTCAATATATCATTCTCGATTAAAATACAAAAATTCACCTCGATCGAATCCGTAGTTTCGAAATTATCGAGAAAACAAACTTTCAAACGACCGTATTACGGAACCCCTAGTATAATTCTGCTCATTGATGAACGTGAACGCGACATTTCAGATCCACACCTATCCTGAAAATTTCTAGTCCCTAGGCCTTTCCCTTCGAAAGTTATGATTTTCTATGGTTTCTATTATGGTTCTGGTCATGTGATCTGGAGGAATGTAGCTTGAATATAAATTTCTCCATTAGTTTACAACATTTCGTCACGATCGAATCTGTAGTTTCGAAACTATCAAGAAAACTAAATTTCAAACGACCATATTTACGGAACCCCTGGTATAATTTTGCTCATAGATGAACATCATCACGACATTCTAGAACCTCACCTATCCTGAAAATTTCAAGTCCCTAGGCGTTTCCGTTCAAAAGTTACAATTTTCTATGGTTCTGATCATGCGATCTGGACAAAATATCACATGTAGCTTGAACACCTCATTCTCCATTTCAGTGCAAAGTTTCATCTCGATCGAATCTGTAGTTTCGAAGTAATCGGGAGAACAACATTTTGAACGGCCGTATTTACGGAACTCCTGGTGGAATTCTGCCCATTAACGAACTTAACCGAGGCATTTGGGATCTGAACCTACACTGAAAATTTCAAGTCTCTAGGTTGATCCGTTCGAGAGTTATCGTTCCTACGGACGGACGGGCGGACAGACTCGAATTTTCCGACGAATTCGTCATCAGTGAGTCGAACATAGTCGATTGAGACCATTTTCGGCTCAAAATTCGAAAAATACAGACATCGTGACGAAATGATATAGCCCTCGTGTAAGTAGTACGAGCGCTCAAAAAAACTTCATGGAACTTATTCTGCAAATAAGTTTAAAAACTTCTACGTCTCTAGCTATCCAAAAAGGTATAACACCTGCTATTAAATAGGCAAAACATTGACCAAATAACAGTTAAGGTAGTAGAGGGTACATTTTTAGTTTGAGATAAAAGTACCTAAAATAGGCGGAAGTATGGGCCTATCAAGTAATTTGATATTATGACCATCCACACATTTAGACTAAATCTCCTTTTGGCCCTCTTGTTCTTTTATTGGGTTATCTTGCGCTTTGGGAGCCCAATAATGGACGTTATGATAATTTGTGATGCCAAAGTTCAATTCATCTGTCCAAAAAAGACCGTATCTTCAATGTCGGCATTGAGCATAAATCTCCAGAAGTCTAGTCGCCCCAATGGATCCCCTTCTTCTGTTACTAGCACTGGCGTGAAATGGTAAGTAAGGGTTTTGCCCAGGAGTGTGCATTACGAACCAGACTTTCCACTGGGAAATATAAAGCCTTCAAGCGATAGCATTTTTTGTTGAGGTGGTTGGTCGGCTTCAAAGTATTTCATTCGCTTCGTCGTCGTCATCAAGAATACGAGGTATCCCCATGTCAGTCCATCGTCTAGAACAGACCCAGTTTCTCGTAGTCTTCGATAAACTCTGTCAAAAACGCCTGTATCAGGTACTCGACGAGTAGGATACCGTCGCAAGTATTTATTGCGTGCACGCCACAACACTCCTTCCATAACACATCAGGATGTCAGCATATTGCTCGTTAGTAAATGTTGCCATGTCCACAATAGAAATCAAAGTCCAGTCACAAGCCACGTCACACAGTAAGAAGATGCAACAGTCCGAAAATCCAAACCAAGTCGCGTTTTTACAGGAGATAACGGATAACACATCTACCACGAAAGAATCGCATGAGCAGACTATACGCCAAGATTTAAAATGACATACCTGAGACTGTATTTCTTTGTCTCCTGAGCACAAGAAATAGCTAAAATACGTAAATAAAACTAAAAAAAACAGAGCAATATTTCTGAGCGCTCGTACTACTTAAACGAGGGCTATATCATTTCGTCACGATGTCTGTATTTTTTGAATTTTGAGCCGAAAATGGTTTCAATCGATAGAGTTCGACTCACTGATGACGAATCCGTCGGAAAATTTTAGTCTGTCCGTCCGGCCGTCCGTAAGCACGATAACTCTGGAACGGAACAACCTAGAGACTTGAAATTTTCAGTGTGGCTTCAGTTCTCGAATGCCTCGGTTAAGTTCGTTAATGGGCCAAATTCAACCAGGGGTTCCGTAAATATGGCCGTTCAAAGTTATTAGTCTATCAGTAATATCTTTCTTGGGGCCGCTAAGTTTCAGCCGAATGCAGTGCAACTGATTTCCCAAATTTAAAAAATTGGCCCGACTGCATTTACATACGAGACTTTGCTCGTCAATTCATTGAGCTAATGATTAGATTTTGTCTGTTTCTTTGGCTCACCTGGACGGAATACCACTATATTATTTTGAACAGCTTCGTTTTTACTTGACCATGGGAAATTTTCATATTTGCTTGTAAGCACGATAACTCTCGAACGGAACAACCTAGAGACCAGTGGCGGCTCGTCGGGTGAGGCAACTGAGGCGGCGCCTCACCTATTATTTCATAATTTTCCTTAGTCTCAGAGAAATTATAAAAAAATAGAGAGCAATCACCAGAGAATTAAAATATTCATCAAAACAAATCAAAATCAACAATACTTTTATTCGGCGCCAATTCTCCACGGCCTCGTGAGTACCCAGAGGCGGCAATCGAATAGCCTCTGTCCAGAGCTAATTCGAAGGGGACGAAGATATCCGAACGACAACGAACGTCCCTAGGACGTTCGCTATTTTTCGGACCCACGAGGCGACGAAGTTTTCGCCTCTCGGCATTTTCCGTAATATTTCGTGATGCCGGGAAGATACGATGTCCAAAGTCGCTGGTCCCAATCACCCGATTTATTTATGATGTTATGAAACTCCTGGTCCACCTGCAACTTCGTTTGCTCATGCTCCTTTGAGTAATAGTTTTTCCGAACGTTAGATTACTATTTCCTTGAATAACCTGATTTAACTTTCGTTGTGGTTTAATTGAGTGTGTTCGTGAAACGTGTTGATACCCGGTATGAATCCAGTGCACGATTTAATAATGACGCCATCAGCGAGAATAATGGTCAATTTTTTGGGGACATTATTGACAAATGCGCTTTGAAGATAAACGGATTAATTTGATTCATTAAAAGTGAACCTATAGCGCATTTGCCAAATTATAATTTTTCGTATTTTCTTTCCTAGAATAAATCCGATAATGAAAATTCTACTCCACAGAGTATCCCTCTAAGTATTTTCTCATGAACAAACCATCGTTGAAATTGCTGACCAATAATGTTTAGCCAAACATTATACATTTATTTTATATCTATATATATATCAGATTTTTTTTTTATATAATCGCCTCACCAGCTGAAGAGGTCACGAGCCGCCACTGCTAGAGACTTGAAATTTTCAGTGTGGGTTCAGTTCCCGAATGCCTCGGTTAAGTTCGTTAATGGGCCAAATTCCACCAGGGGTTCCGTAAATATGGCCGTTCAAAGTTTTGTTCTCCTGATTACTTGGAAACTACAGATTTGATCGAGATGAAATTTTGCACTCGAATGGAGAATGAGGTGTTCAAGCTACATGAGAAATTTTGTCCAGATCGCATGACCAGAACCATAGAAAATTGTAACTTTTGAACGGAAACACGTAGGGACTTTTTTTTTCAAATTTTCAGGATAGGTGTGGATCTCGAATGTCGTGATGACGTTTATTTATGAGCAGAATTATACTAGGGGTTCCGTAAATACGGTCGTTTGAAATTTTGTTTTCTCGATAATTTCGAAACTACGGATTCGATCGAGATGAAATTCTGTATTTTTATCGAGAATGATATATTAATGCAACATTTTGTCCAGATCGCATCACCAGAACCGTAGAAAATTATTACTTCCGAAGGGAAAGGCCTAGGAAGTTGAAATTTTCAGGATAGGTTTGGATCGCGAATATCGCGGTCACGTTCATCAATGAGCGAAATTAGACTAGGGGTTCCGTAAATATGGCCGTTCAAAATATTTTTATCCAGATAATTTCGAAACTACTGATTGGATTAGAATGACATTTTACACCTAGCTGAAGAATAATGTATTTAAACTACGTGCGAAATTTTGTCCAGATCGCATCACCAAGACCTTAGATACTGTCGAAAATTCTAGAAAATTATCGAAAAAAAAATTGATCAGCTGAAGCACTGACATGAAGTTTCGCCTAAGTTTGAGATTTTTTTTGACAGCTGTCGAAAATTCCTTCAATTGGTTTTCAAAACGGGAAAATGCGAATCTACCTACAAGGTGGATGTACGAGCGCTCAAAAGCTCCTGACTTCACGGCAGTGCTTTTCATAAATTTTATAATTCATGTTCGACATGGCTGCCGCTACTACCTTAACTGTCATTTGGTCAATGTTTTGCCTATTTGATAGCAAGTGTTATACCTTTTCGAAAAGCTGAAGAGACGTAGAAGTTTTTAAAATTTTCTGCAGGATAAGTTCCAAGAAGTTTTTTTCACCAAAAGCGCTTCAAATTCAAAAACACTTCGTGAAAATTCTTTAATTCTAACCGTTGCCGAGCAGTCTTATTGAGCTGTTAGTAGTAGGATCTGTTTCAGTTGATCATTTTTATTAATTGTCATGCCCTCTAACTAGATACATCAAAAAACGGGCCCTAGAAGCTCCAATCCGAAAAAAATCGATAAAAAAGCCTAAAAATAGAGGATTTAAAAAAAAAATCTTCAAATCTCAATATCTCCATAACGGTTAAGTTTCGGACACCATATTATAGAACCAAATCCATCAGAAATGACCTGAATAATAACGTCCTTCGATATTCAGAACGACTTTCCCTGTAACCCTGTATACGGGCACGTTAATAGAAAATAACAAACAAAATAGTACAATACATGTGAGAAATATGAAAATAATAAAATACCCGAACTATCACACTCTGTATTATCTGTTACTTACAGGTTTGCCCTTCTCCTTAGTCGAAGCGGGCTTCTTGACCTGTTTGGGAGGTGGCTTCACGCCAGTCACGTCGATGACCTCTCCGGTCCGTCCACGAGGCCTTGGAGGTGGAGGCTGACGCCTAGGATCGGTAGGTCTTTCCGACGAGCTAACGCGTTGTATTTTCCTGGGTGGTGGTGGTGTACTGGGTCTTGGCGCCCGCCTCTGTGGCACCGGCGTCGGGGAAGGAGGTCTGGCCGGGCGTGATCTCGGTTTCGGTTCCGGCGGCGCCCTAGTCGAGTGTTCTTTGGTCCTCGACTTCGGGACGGAAAAGGATCGCGACCTGGATTGAAAAAGAGTATTGAGATCGAAAATCTTCTTTGGTTTCGAGGTGTAGCCTTCTCCCGTTCTCCGTGTGAACTCAAAAGTACCTACCGGCTTCTGGCCCCCCTACGATGGTTCTTCGGCGAGCAGACGGAACAGGAGTCGTCGGAGCAGCTGCTGATGGAACTCTTCGAGGCCGATCTCCACGTGGCAGAGGACGACTTCGGCGGCGGCGATCTGGGTCGGCCTGCGCGACGTGGCGCGCTGGGCGGCGACCTGCGACTTGCGGGCGTTCTGCGGGCGATCGGCGATCTGCGTCCAGCCGGCGATCTGTAGCCTCCAGGCGGCGAACGACGCGACACAGGCGACCGGCGGCTGGGCGGAGACGCGGGGGAACGACGACGGGGGGCCGGCGAACGGGGGGATCTGCCGCGTGCCACGGGAGACCTTGGCGACCTCCGATTGGCTGGTGATCTTCTGCCCATCGTGGGACGAATCGGGGAACGTGGGGATCTGCGGGTACCGGGTGAAGGAGATCTGCTTTGACTGCGTTTTCCTTGAGAGGATGGAGAGCCGTCTATGTAGAGGGATTTGTAGCCACTGTGACGCCACCTGTGGAAGTTAGAGATGAATATCTCAATTCCTTCAGGGGATTATAGAAGTATGACTTTATCCACCGCGAATTACCTGTTAGGATCTTTTGCCTCGACTTCTAGCAACTTTTTGTCCCAATAAGCATTAGATGTCGGTGATGCTGCTCTAGCTCTTGCTTTTTTCATAACATTGTCTATCTCACGCCTTCTTCCCGCAGGAAGACTCGGATCTGCAAAAGAGGTTAGCCAGGTAAATGAAAAATAAGAAAAAAAATGAACAAAACTCCATTGTACAAACTTTACCTTCATTCACAGTTCAAGGGGGTATAAAGTTACGGTTGTTGTGTAAATAAATAACTTGAATGATTCTGTACCTTAGACATTGAGATGGGAGATAAAAACCTTCCATATTGGAATGTTTCATACTCAGTTTCGAAGCTATATTAAGAGGGAAGCCACTGCAAGTGTCACTTTTTCAGGAAGAAAATTTTGATGTCCAAAAACATATGGGAATGATTTAGACTTAAACGAGTTATATACGTTCTAGAAATGTTCTTGGATAAGGAAATCATGAAAGCTTCGGTGCAAGTGAATTTGAAACATTCAGGGCAAAAACTGGGAAATTCGAGAATAGTATACCCTCAACAGAAGAAATACATGTTGATGAAAATGTATCTATCGATAGGTTAACAAATCACAAAAATCGAGCAAAACTTCCAGACTGCCAAAGAAGAAAATGTGTTTTAAGTGACAAAACACCTTTGAAGATAGGAAATAGGAAAGAACACCCAATTGGAAAATCAGCGTCAAAGAAAACTCGAATGAGGAGGAGAATTTGAGTTTGCCGGGAAAACAATTCAAAAAATTTCGAGAAGCACTGCCGTGAAGGCAGGAGCTTTTGAGCGCTCGTACAAGCACCTTGTAGGTAGATTCGCATTCTCCAGTTTTACAAACCAATTGGAAAGATTTTGACAGCTGTCAAAGAAAATTTCAAACCAACGCGAAAATCCAGACTTCACGTCAGTGCTTTGGGTCCATTTTTTCGATAATTCGCTAGAATTTTCTACGGTATCTATGGTCTTGGTAATGCAATCTGGACAAAATTATACACTATTCTTCATATATGTGCGAAATTTCATTTCAATCCAATAAGTATTTTCGAAATTATCAGAAAAAATATAGTTTGAACGGCAATATTTACGGAACCCCTAATCTAATTTGGCTCATTGATAAAAAGGATCGCGAAATTCGCGATCCGAACCTATCCTGAAAATTTCGAGTCACTAGGCCTTTTTGTTCGAAAGTTATGATTTTCTATGGTTTCTATGATTCTGATCATACGATCTGGAAGAAATGTAGCTCGAATATATAATTCTCAATTTAAATTCAAAATTTCGTCGAGATCGAATCCATAATTTTGAAATGATCAAGAAAACTGAATTTCAAACGGCCATATTTACGGAACCCCTAGTCTTATTTTGCTCATTGATACACGTTAACGCTACATTAACGATCCACACCTATCCTGAAAATTTCAAGTCTCTAGGCCTTTCCATTACAAAGTTATAATTTTCTATGGTTTCTATGGTTCTGGTCATGCGAGCTGGACAAAATTCTGCATGTAGCTTGAGTACGTAATTATCCATCTGAGTGCAAAATTTCACCTCGATCGAATCAGTAGTTTCGGAGTAATCAGAAAAACAAAATTTCGAGCGGCCATATTTACGGAACCCCTTGACGAATTTTGCCCAATAACGAACTTAACCGCGGCATTCGAGATTCGAACCTACCCTGAAAATTTCAAGTTTCTAGGACATTCCGTTCGAGAGTTATCGTGTATACGGCCGGCCGGCCGGACAGACTCGAATTTTTCGACGGATTCGTCATCAGTGAGTCGAACATAGTCGATTGAGACCATTTTCGGCTCAAAATTCGAAAAATACAGACATCGTGACGAAATGATATAGCCCTCGTGTAAGTAGTACGAGCGCTCAAAAAGGGTAAAGCAATTCTTGGCCCAATAATGTTTGAATGTCCATTACTATTCGCATTAAAAATATGTAATACTTTGAGTTCGTATCTAGTACCTAAATCGAATTCGACATTCCTATACCTCTTTTTATCACCATTGAAATTCTTGAATTGCTTCACACTTGCTTTGTTAATATAGCGTTCATTCCGATGCGAAACTAGACAGACCATGCGTACTCCCATTTCAGCAAACCAGAACAGCGCTTGCTCAGTTCCGAATCGGTTCTGAAAGCTATGCGAACAAAACTTAAATGAAGGTGAGAGGCCGATTGTGCGTGTCCCTGAAAAACGCAACAAAGGGCGTAGCATCAAAAATATGGTAGGTTAAATTAATGTTTTTTAAAATATAACCACGACTAGTAACGATACAAGTCCAGATTGCGACTTTCCTAAATGTTAGGACATAAAAAACCCATCTAGCAAGTGGATACCACAAAACAATCTGTCAACAATCAACGAGAACTGGTCACCGTTTCGATGAGAATTGGTTCGAAATTAGACCTGCGAACAAAACTATAATTTGGGGATTATAAGAATTGAGTTTTCCTCCTTCCATTTTCCAGGGAAAAATCGAATGACTCTCGCATAGGTTGGTCGAGGAACTAACTACAGAACTACAATTTTGTTTGAAATTCACAAAGAGAAATCACGCTCGCGTCTTTCGTTTTTTTTGTAGTGATGTGCCCCCTACCTGTAATCCTTGGTGTCTGGGGTTTAGTGTCCATGCGCAGTTTTGGAGTGGTTTTATCATTTTTAGAACGTTCCCTACTTCTTCTTCTGGTAGACATCCTATATACATGATTAGCAAATGTTAATTAGAAGCTCAAGCCCTACTGTTTAAAGACAATAAACTAAATGACTATGTTGCTACACATCAAAGCCCCCAATATTTTTTTTTATTTTTGGACTTCAAATACATCGGAGATTGACAACGCCCTTTGTCATTGTGACTGATCATTTTTTTTACTCATCAATTTTAATAATATCAAAACATACCTAACTTATCGTTAAAAGGTTATCTTCAAATATAGGTACCGATATATTACATAATATACAATATCGCCAAGCATACTGATCATTTTTTCTACTGCAAAATTCCAAGTTGAATTTCTGGCAAAAAATAGGGTTGTTTACTATTTTGAATGTTTTCCTCTTTCGACGGAGACCAGTTCAATTTACAAAAATTCCCGCTTCCTTGATGCTGAAGGACCAATTTTTTTTCAGTGTGTTGGTGTGATTGATGTATGTTTTACTTTGAAATGATAAATCCATTTTATTTCAGGGAATACCTGAATCACGGAAATTCTTGCAATTGGACCTAAACAAAAATAATTCGGAGAACTAACCCTATTTTGTGCATAAAACTCAACAAGCAAAGTTTGCAGCATTATTTTTCTTAATATCCCGTAAAGGAGTCAGGTCGTCCTACTCCCTCATATAACTTGAATGGACAATATTTCTATAGCATTTTTCACACAAACGAAGGAAATTATAATTGCTTAATCATATACAAGTTCGGCCATCACTATATATACACAGGGTGTTCTCAAAGGTGAGGCTTTTCTTTGACAGGTGCTAGAACCCATCAAAATAAGTCAAAATTCCAGAAATCCTTTATATAAAATATTCAAAATATTCTATTTCGAAATCAAAGTTACCCGCGAATCTGAGAAATTTTCAGTCTGGATCTGACGGTACATATTGAGATCTAAATGTGTATATTTACTGCGTTCAGTTTACGGGAAATCATCTGACAGCGTATGATTTTGTGACTTTTCCGAATTTCGTAATGTGTTTCCAAATAGGTGGGTAGGACGTGGTGGGTCGACTTCTTGGCCTGGACGCTCCTGACCTTTTCGAAAAAATTACCCTTATTTGGATTTGAAGATTGAGGATAAAATTATTCGAACATAGGTTTTACAATAAAAGTTATAACGAGAGATACCCCAGCCAGTGGACCAGTACGCAATATAACATAAGCGGTGGATAAGCAAGTACATACTGGGTGTTTTCAAGGGTAAGGTTTTTTTACCAGCAATAGAACTCATCAAAATAAGTCATTTTACCAAAAATCGTTTTATGAAATATCCACCAGGGTCGAGTATTTCGAAATCAATTTTACCCGCGAATCTGAGAAATTCCCAGCCCGGATCTGACTTAGGTTCGTATTGATATCTAAATGTGTAGATATTACCAGCTGTCCAATGTCAGTATACGGGAAATCATATATGATGCATAGGATTTTTGTTAGTTTTCTGATATTTCATCTAACATTAGCCCAGGCTGCAACATTTCATACTAAAATTGAATAATTTTTGCCGATTTGTTTTTATTTGATCTTGATTTAAAGTTGAGAGCTTCATTGAAAGTCTTTCAATATGAATTTTGAAGAATTAAAAGATAAAGACCATAAGCCCACTGAATATAATATTCAACTCCTAAATTTGATACTCAAGAAGTTCATAAAATAAGTTGATTGAACAAAAACCAGCACAATTCAATCCACAACAAAGCGAACCGCTTTTATGTCACAACTAAGCCACTAACGGTCATCTTCTGTCCACTAACGGTCATAAACCCTAACTAACCACAGACGAATAATAACTTATAATTCGTCTATGAGCCTAACTAACAAAATTTCAAAATTTGTCACGCGATGACGTAGTTGACATATGAGACGATATGCTCGTGGGTTCATCTTTAAATTTTTAATATCATGGAGGGAATGCACATGGCATTGTGAGATAACACGATCCAGGTTCGTATTAAGATGTTGATGCCCTAAATTTTTAGCACTTTTTCAAATTGAATATTTTATATGATCAACTTCCGGCGAAATGATCTCTTTTGACGAGTTCTGTCTAGCACCTCCCTTAAAAAACACTCTGTATATAAGTTGACCACTAGAATGCTTTTCGTCTTACTATTGCGCTTGAGAAATCTGGTAGTCTGGCCACAAAATGACTATGCAACCAATAGCCTATTCGTCGATTTGTGTATAAATGAACTTACTTAAAAAAAATATACCTCCGATTCTAAAAGCACATGAGGGTATAAGGCGACCTTATGCGGGATCTAAAACAAGTTCTCCTTTGTTGTGAAACATTTTCTGCCGAAAAAATTAATTATGATAGCTGGTATTTATAATCAATATCACATATGTGTAATAATAAAATCACAGGCAATACATTACAACAAGAAAAAATTATCCACCTAGATGAATAAGTTACCATACAAATCTTGCCATCAATGGACCTCATAAGACAATCACAAGGTGAGAAGCTACCTCTCCTCGTCCTCATCCATACTTACCCAAAGAAACCAAGTGTTTGATTCTGTTTACTTCAAGTCAACGAGTGGATTGTCCAAAATTCCAATATGTGGATTAAACGCATGGTTCCACCGACGTTCTAAAAGGCGCGAAACGCGTTCAGTACATACCGGTACCAGTAACCATGACCACGGATTTGACATACCGGACTGTCAATATCACGTGATCTAACGCGAACGGCTGACGTTTGTTCGAATACGCCAGACTCTCCACCGACGTCGACGACAATTTTCCGAAAATTTTTTACGCCGGTCTCGACGGGCGACACAAAATATGATCTGGATGAGTGATAAGTGCTACAACATGTTTGAATGTAGATGTTTGGTGCAGATTCAACAACCTATATTTAATGAAGTGAAGAAAATTATATAAAATTAATAGGAAAATGATAAAATGCACAATTTCCCTTAAAATATAGTTCACACATTGCATACAATTATTGATAATCTCCGAAAGCATAGTATTTGTTTTATTGAGAATAGGCAGATAAATCTGAATATCATTACGATACACTTGAATGCCTTTTGAAGAACCTGAGAAGTCTTTTGCTGATTCGTTTAAATCGACAATCATGATTTACCCCGTCATACTTTTTATTGAAACTGAGGATGAGTCTGCCTAAAATTGACTTTTTTGTTGTATCTCATTTCGGCCCATCTTCAACAATACGTGTAGTTGTGAAATAACGTGAAAAATTTAAAAACATTATTTATAAAAATTCCGGTATCTCAAAACTATTCGCCATATCCTGCTGAAATTTTCTGTCTACACTACAAATATGGGGCATCAATAAAATGAGTTATGAAATATTCAGCTGCACAGCTGTTCCACGTTCCACATAAAAAAAATTGAGAGTTCATAAAAATAAAATTACGAAAAGCACTGCCGTGAAGGCAGGAGCTTTTGAGCGCTCGTACATGCACCTTGTAGGTAGATTCGCATTTTCCAGTTTTAGAAATCAATTGAAGGAATTTTTGACTGTTGTCAAAAAAATTCTGAAACTTAGGCGAAACTCCAGACTTCATGTCGGTGCTTCAGCTGATCAATTTTTTTCCGATAATTCGCTAGAATTTTCCACGGTATCTATGGTCTTGGTGATGCGATCTGGACAAAATTTTGCACGTAGTTTGAATACATTATTCCTGAGCTAGGTGCATAATTTCATTCCAATCCGATCGGTAGTTTCGAAACTATCAGGAAAAAAATATTTTGAACGGCCATAATTACGGAACCCCTAGTCTAATTTTGCTCATTGATGAACGTGACCGTGAAATTTGCGATCCAAACCCACCCTGAAAATTTCAAGTTCCTAGGCCTTTCCGTTCAAAAGTTAGAATTTTCTATGGTTTCTATGGTTCTGGTCATGCGATCTGGACAAAATATTGCTTCAATATATCATTCTCGATTAAAATACAAAATTTCATCTCGATCGAATCCGCAGTTTCGAATTTATCGAGAAAACAAAATTTCAAACGACCGTATTTACGGAACCCCTCGTATAATGTTGCTCATAGATGAACGTGATCACGACATTCGAGATCCACACCTATCCTGAAAATTTCAAGTCCCTAGGCATTTCCGTTCAAAAGTTACAATTTTCTATTGTTTCTATGGTTCTGGTCATGCGATCTGGACAAAATTTCACATGTACCTTGAACACCTCATTCTTCATTTGAGTGCAAAGTTTCAACTCGATCGAATCTGTAGTTTCGAAGTAATCAGGGAAACAAAACTTTGAACGGCCATATTTACGGAACCCATGGTGGAATTTGGCCCATTAACGAACTTAACCGAGGCATTCGGGATCTGAACCTACACTGAAAATTTCAAGTCTCTAGGTTGATCCGTTCGAGAGTTATCGTGCTGACGGACGGCTGGACGGACGGACGGACAGACTCGAATTTTCCGACGGATTCGTCATCAGTGAGTCGAACATAGTCGATTGAGACCATTTTCGGCTCAAAATTCGAAAAATACAGACATCGTGACGAAATGATATAGCCCTCGTGTAAGTAGTACGAGCGCTCAATAAAATAACATTTGACACACTGACGTCGTTTTAGTTCACAGAATCTGTGTCTAGAATTTTACGTGAAATTGTCATAATCTGACATTTCGAATTCTATAAATATTTTGAGCTAACTTTCGTATAGAACAATATTGACCAATTAGAACTTTATATCTCATATTTAATCAGTAGATAAAATAATTCTTCATATAAATACAATAGTACGTAAAATAATTCAATATATTAGTAAAAACAATTAGCCGCATAAACACTACGTAGTGAAAACTATTACATCACAGAATTTCTGCCCATTAAGAGCACTAAGCAATCATCACAGACGCGGACTGGTTTAGCAGATGAGGGAAGGTAGGACGAGTTATCAGAACAAGCATTGCAGAAAATACCCCCACAGTTCCGACAATGGTGTCTTCGTCTGGTCAAACTGAACTCTTTGTTACATGTTTTGCAGTTGGTGACAGAACTGTCATCTTCCCATGTGAACTCGACTTTGTTTTTGTTGGCCTCCTCTTTGAGGTCGGAAATTTGAAGTTTGGACGAGCTCAACTGATTTCCTAATTCTTCCATTGTCTGTTCTTGTTCCAAACATTTTTCTTTCAAAGTGTAGTATTCCTTCTGTAAAGTTGTATATTTCTGAGCTACAATCCTCATGTAACTCAACTCCTTTTGTAGATTTGAGATAACTTCTTTGTCTTTCTCAATGCTCTCTTGCAACGCAATCCTCCACTCCCTCTCAACTTTGAGGTCACCCTCAACACAGTTTGTCTGTTCTTCAGATTGGATGGTTTGAAGATCAAGTTCTCTATTACGTAATTCGACTCTAGCCCTATGCATTTCGCTTTCCTTATATTTTTCCTCCAATGTTTTTATAGCGTCAGTCATCGATTCGGATTTAGCTTCTAATTTAGTTATAAGTTCAGTCTTATGCTGTACAGATGCTTCACTACCTTGGAGCTTTTTGTATATATCTAAATTGATAACTTTGATATCGTCAAGCTGTCTTCGTAATGAAACGATCGTATCTTGTTTTTCATGTATGTCTTTCTCCAGGAGCTTCATTGCCACTTCCATTTCTGCTTTCAAGCAGGACTGTAACTCTAGCTCTTTTTCTGCTTCCTTCCTGAGATTTTTCTCTTCTTGAAGTTTCAGTTTGTAGTCGGTTGTGTCCAAATTTTCAAAATTTTCTGGCGCAACAATTTCAACTACATTTATATTTTGAGTGGCAATATGTTGTACTTTTTCCTTCAATTGATTGTTATCCTGATTGAGGGCTAGAAGGTCATTCTTGGCAACTGCCAAATTTTCTTTTAAAGATTTATTAGCATTCGTCAGAGACTCAACTCTGGTTTCCAAATTAGTTACTGTGGCTTTTAAATGCTCGTTCAATTCTTCGACGTAGTTTTTTTGATCTAATATGGAAGTGAAGTCATCTTTTTCTTCTTCGCCTTCTTCAGGAACCGCTGAGACCGGTTTTAAATACAGGGAGAAGTCTATTATACCTTGTGGACCATCTAGGTCATCCTCTTTCAGACATAAATTACAGTCGATTGTGTTTAAACCTATCAATAAGCCTATTATCACAATAGCATCTTCACTCAACATTAAAGCATCTGATTCGTAACAACCTTCCAAAAGTTCGTCTTTATGATCGAGTAAAACTTTCAAATAATCAGTCATTTTTTTTTGCATTAATGCAATTCGTAGCCATGCTCTGGCTCGACCCATAGGGGTCTTAACGTTTGGTAATTCTTTGACACTAATGGTTATATTTTCTGCTTCAGGAGCAAATTTTTGAATTTGTTGAAGTATGTCCCATAGCACCTTTTTTGGACCAATAATTGTTTTCGGTCTAGTCCTCAATCTGTGTCGTAAAACTGCTTCAATGATAATGAAAAAGTGATGTAAAGACAGATGGTCAGAGTCCAAGGTCCTTCCATATCTCAACGATTGTTCAATCAATTCCTTTATAATCAATTTACTTATATGAACTAAATTAGTCCTTTCGATAGCTATCGGATTGAACGAGTTGCTTTTATCCCGTTCTTTTCGACCATTGGTCTTCAACAAGGACAAATTCGACCATTGGCGGAACAGAAGACCTACAGGCGAATTTTCTCCATTAGAAAAACTGAAGGAGCGTTGGCTAGTAGGCGAGCTTTCACGATCAGTAGACATTCTTCATTTGCATGGACTTTTAGGAGGAGGGCTTGTTTTCTTAATCTGAAACAATTGAGGATTATAAATTACAAATAATCAAGTGCCAAACTGAGAATATCAGAATCTGCAATGGATCCAAGTGCCAAGTGGAGCTATTTCAACATATTCAATATGTCAGGTATGGCACTTAGACCCACGTTTGTTTGGAAATAAATTCAAAAAAAAATTGGCACTCAAATCCTTTGCAATTTATAGTCTTCAATCTTTCTGAATTTTTCAGAACATGAATTCCGAGATACGTCTGATTTCAATAGGGGACATTGTAAGTCAACTGTAAAGTATTATTTCTAGATAATAAAGCAAAAGTGCTCAACTAATTCATTGCTGTAAATATTTTTGATTTTTTCCACCGAAAAAAATTCTTTTCAATGAGGGACAATAAACAGCAAATTTTCTGTTTCTCAGCATTCATTCTGATGAAATTGGCATGCTGTAAATTCATTTATTCAATGACAGCTAGGGCAATCATTTTGTATCGCGATACAATTTTCGAGTTTAAGAACTTATTTGAATTGATGAAATGAAAATAAAGTCAACAGGATTTGGATAATTGGAACAAATCATTATTCGTTCTTTTTCTTTCAAACAGTGCACAAGAGGTCAAACTTTGACACAAAGTACGTATTGAAGGTCATCTATCATGTTATTTTCTTTATACAAATTACTCATATTCCTTTTGTACTTCTCGATGACGAGATGAAGCATATCTTTTAATTCTGATAGGATATGCGACTAAAATTTTCGCCCAAATTATCAATCATCTCTTTCATTTCGATTGTTCAGAATGTTGAATATACAATGTCTTTGCGGATTAAAGTAAAAGAATCAAACTTTTCAGGTGGAAGAATATCCTCTTTCATTGACAAACATAATATAATATCCGTTTTCATATTCAGAAGACATTCTTTTGATGCCTTACCATATAAATTATTCATGCCTAAGAAAATAGGAGGAACTCTGCGATTCCACAAGAGTAATTATAACTTGTTTGAACTTTTGAAGCAACTTAATTACTCAAAAAGTTAGTTACTGCTTTTTAGAGGATAGAATAACTGTATGCAATATGTTGAACACCCAAAATTTAACATATAACCAGGTTTTGTCCGCCAATAATGGATAAATCAAACTTTTTGGATGACCTATACAACCTTCTATATACACATACGATGACAATGCCAATGTTCCTCAAAATGGCAACATAACATCAATATTATTGTACAAATAATTGTACATCACTTTTGAAGTGACAGTTTGTAAATATTTCAGTCCTTCACTACCGCGATTTTTTCGACATGTCGGCGTGAAGAAAACACGAAAACTTCAAACCGAAGAACCAATTCCGAACGGTACAGTTACAAACGAGTAACCCAGGACGAAGAGAAATGCGACGAGGTTTACATATGCAATTTACAGGTTTATCGGTTTAACACTTGTACACAACAATAATGGAAAATAACAAAAACAAACTGCCTCACGAAATGATCACAGACTACGTCGCATTTTGAGGATGTGGGCGTATTGAATAACGCGACGAACGTCAAATTTTACAGCAGTGCACTCCGACGAACTATAATTCCCAAATTTATACACAATACACACTTCAGTCCATCATCACACCGTACAGTCTTCAATTTAGCTGGTAGAACAATAAAATTCCGAATACCGATTTCGTATGACCCGACGTTGTTATGGCGTTCAAGATATCATCGAGGGCAAGGCAACGACCATAATCAATAAACAATTGAACACGACAATCTACATGAACACTTACTTTTTATAACAAACTTCCGTTCGTAATTTTTGAATCCTTCTCTGTTATGTTATTGTGGTACGGGTTTCAAGACTTTTGGCTGTATTTTAGCGAAAAATTCTAGTTATTCACGACGTCGACACAGCACTTTCTCAAGGATTTGACGGCTTCATTGATTCAGTTCAGGTGGCGCAGAAGTAGTGGGGAAAGTTAGCGCTTGCGTTCAATTCTGAAAGTATCGAGAATATTTACAATACATATTTCATTTGGTCTTTCAATCGATTTTATTAATAATCGGCAAAACGGAATGTTCAAATTTTGTAATATAATAATACGAGGTAATATCAAAGAGGAGTCTTTGGTGATATACACGTGATGTATATTCTATGTAACTGTCATATTTTGTAGTTTATTGAAATATTCATGTTCATCTATGATCTATGACTGACCATGTGAAGTGAATTGTTTCATTGTTTGTAAACATTGTGAACCAAATAATTATTACAGATACTGGGTAGTTCAATTGTTTGAGCATTATTGATTATAGACCTGGAAAATACAAATGGCATCTGAAGAACAAAAAACTGAAAATACCCCACCGTTTAAAACTACATTATCTTACTTCAATTCTAAAGCCAATGGGAACAAGAAGAAAGCGTGGAAATCATTGAAACAGATTATTTCTTCTGAAAAAACTTTATCGTGGCCGGAGGAAGCTATATTATACAGCTCCATCAACGCACCTCCATCATTCAGACCGCCAGAAAAGTTTTCCGATCTTTCTGGTTTACCGGCTACTTATACAGATCCTGCAACAAGACTCAGGTATGCCAATAAAGAGGAATATGCTACAATATTGGAACTTCCTATGGATATTACTGCAGGTTTCCTAGCGTTGAGAGGTGCCAGTAGCATTGTAGGCTGAAACCTATTTCCTTGACGAAATTTCAACTCCAACGAGATAGCTTCGAATGGTGATCGATGGACGGTATTTGAAATTTTGGTTTTATGATATCAACGGTATTGTAAAACCAGAAATGTTCATAAGTATTACATGGGCCCAATATGATTCATTTGTTTTGTTTTCTCGAGAATGAGATTGGTCTTTATTAGTGTGCGGGTGCAGTGGCCTCTCTACATATATTTCTAGTTTCTATAATTTTTTGCTGGTAAAAAGGGTCTTTTGTTAAAAGTTATACCATGACTGATATAATTTGAGGTCCAATTGTTGAGGATTCCAAAATCATACAGAAGAAATAATCAAAATAGTTTATTTTCCAGACTAGCACATGAGTATGACACTTCTCAATATTGAGCCATCATATAAAATACTTCAAAAGGTAACATTTCTTAATTCATACAAATTTCATAAAAAAAAATGGAAATTTATCTATTTGTATCTAAACGAGTAATAAAATTTGAGCATCAAATAAAAACAATCGTTTCTTTTAAAGGGGCTTCAATAACACAGTAAAATTCAATTTCTTTGAAGGAAATCAATAAACAAAACGCCATTGATCATGAAAATGCAATATTTTTATAGCCTTACGGCTTAGTTTGTGAAAAAAATTTTAGAAGATGTATGGTATTGCAAAATTATGGTTTTATCGAAGTTGCAATGTCAACCCACTGCATCTGTTACAATCATCTTGTTTTCAACCATGACTTAGCATTGTTGACAAAAACAACGTACAAAATTTTATGTATGAAAACTTTTTTGTTTCATCTTTAACACCTGATTCCTATAAATTAGAATAAAATATTTTAGAAGTTTGAATATTTCTTGTAGTTGTTTACTTATTATACAAAAACTGTGTTTAGTCTATAAAACGTTGCATTTTCGAGACCAATGGTGTTCTGATTATCCTTCTTAGCCCCGAAACCTTTTAAAAAAACGAATAGTCCACATTCAATTAAATATTTGGAGTATCAAAATCATTCACACATTTATTCTACCATTATTTTCCATTTTGTAGACGGAAGTTCAGCTGCGAAAAACAACGAGTCCGATTTGTTCACTCCCCATTCGTATGTGACTCGTTTTTCCTCTAAATCAATATGAATTACAACTCTCTCATCCTTCAAACATTCACAACTGAAACTTATCTGAAATGAAAATCGATTGTGAATTCAAATTACAAAGTATAGTAGTAAAAGATTGGATATTTTTATTTCATCCTAACCTCACCTAACCATAGTCTTTGAATGCAAGACAAATAACTGTCACGTTATACTTCATATTGACATACCTTGCAGTTTTTCTTGAATTTTGGTAAAAACGTTGACTTTGTAACGCCATCCACTTTGATGAGACCTGTTGAATCGACTACGAAGGTACCATTAGGATCCTCTAACTTTGAAAGGGTTTTTTTGTCTTCTGTTATCAATCCTATATATGCAGCTGTATCATCCAATTCTAAAATCTGGAGGACGTGAACAAAATATTAGATTCATCGAAAATGAGTGAATGAACCCAACATTCATTATGATGTGTGTTAAAAATATTTTAAAAGCACTGCCGTGTAGTCAGGAGCTTTTGAGCGCTCGTATATCCACCTTGTAGGTAGATTCGCAATCTCCAGTTTTAGAGATCAATTGAAGGAATTTTCGACAGCTGTCAAAATTCTCAAATCCACTCCTATCATGAAAATTTCAAGTCCCTAGGCCTTTCCGTTCGAAAGTTATGATTTTCTATTGTTTCTATGGTTCTGGTCATGCGATCTGGAGAAATGTAGCTTGAATATATCATTCTCCATTAGTATACAAGATTTCGTCACGATCGAATCTGTAGTTTTGAAATTATCAAGAAAACTAAATTTCAAACGACAATATTTACGGAACCCCTAGTATAATTTTTCTCATAGATGAACGTGATCACGACATTCGAGATTCACACCTATCCTGAAAATTTCAAGTCCCTAGGCGTTTCCGTTCAAAAGTTACAATTTTCTATGATTTCTATGGTTCTGGTTATGCGATCTCGACAGAATTTCGTATGTAGCTTGAACACCACATTCTCCATTTGAGTGCAAAATTTCATCTTGATCAAATCTGTAGTTTCCAAGTAATCAGGGGAACAAACTTTGAACGGCCATATTTACGGAACGCCTGGTGGAATTTGGTCCATTAACGAACTTAACCGAGGCATTCGGGAACTGAACCCACACTGAAAATTTCAAGTCTCTAGGTTATTCCGTTCGAGAGTTATCGTGCTTACGGCACATTTTCAGCTCAAAATTCGATAAATACAGACATCGTGACGAAATGATATAGCGCTCGTGTAAGTAGTACGAGCGCTCAAAAAACGAGGCAAGCCATGAAATTTCAAATCTACAGATTAGCTTATACAGGGTGTTTCATTGGAAAACGGAAATACTTGAAAGGTGGATAGAGGGCACCGAGGTGGTTCTAGATAACCACATTTTTTGGCTCTGCTTGTCTTTGTAACCGAGATACAGGATGTTTTATGAATTTTGCTCTTTTCTTCTTGAGGTCATAACAAACGAACCACTCGGTATATTTTCTTTTTATTTCGCACACATACTCCTCATTTGAAGCTCGAATGAATCACCCAATAACCACAAGGAAAATCTAGGTTTGGGTTAACAAAAAATTATGAAGCAATCGTATCCTTGAAACAACAACCTGTATATCGAGATTTTGAAAATTCTAAAAACTAAACTGAAACGTCTGCTTCACATGCGCAGACAGTTTTATTCCACAAATCTTCAACTCAAAAGTCTAGTTTTTAAGAACGTGAGTACCAAAGAGTGGTTTCAAGTGACTTACAATAACATATGTATTAGCAAAAGTTGAATCCATAATTATTTTAAAACTACTAAATTATCATTAAATACATTGGTTATCCTTTTTATAGCGACATAACAACCATTTGTGTATTTTCCAGGTAGGTAAAAAGTAACGCCCTGTATGTACATATCTAACTATCAAAATTGATATTGCTTGAATATTGTTATTGAATGTTTTAGTGAAATAATTGAGATGAATTTAGTCGTTTCCATTAACTGTTCGAAATGCTCTCCATTTTGGTCTTTACATTTCCGTGCTCGTTTGAGAATATCCCGAACGATTTGCGAATTGCATTCGGATTGTTTTTCATTTTTCTGCTAGCTTCTTGTATTTTTGTAATAATCTGATCCCAAGTATTAATCTCAAAAGAATATACTAGAGATTTCAGGTGCCCCCAGACATAATAATCTACGGGATTCAAGTCAGGGGATCTTGAAGGCCAGTTATGAGGGCCTCCACGACCAATCCATGAGTTACCAAAATTGTCGTTTGAAAATTACGAAAAGCACTGCCGTGAAGGCAGGAGCTTTTGAGCGCTAGTACATGCACCTTGAGGGTAGATTCGCATTTTCCAGTTTTAGAAATTAATTGAAGGAATTTTTGACAGCTGTCAAAAAAATTCTGAAACTTAGGCGAAACTCCAGACTTCATGTCGGTGCTTCAGGTGATCAATTTTCTTCCGATAATTCGCTAGAATTTTCCACGGTATCTATGGTCTTGGTAATGCGATCTGGACAAAATTGCACGTAGTTTGAATACATTATTCCTCAGCTAGGTGCATAATTTCATTCCAATCCGATCAGTAGTTTCGAAACTATCAGGAAAAAAACGGCCATATTCACGGAACCCCTAGTCTAATTTTGCTCATTGAGGAACGTGACCGTGAAATTTGCGATCCAAACCCACCATGAAAATTTCAAGTTCCTAGGCCTTTCCGTTCAAAAGTTACAATTTTCTATGGTTCTGGTCATGCGATCTGGACAAAATATTGCTTCAATATATCATTCTCGATTAAAATACAAAATTTCATCTCGATCGAATCCGTAGTTTCGAATTTACCGAGAAAACAAAATTTCAACCGTATTTACGGAACCCCTAGTATAATGTTGCTCATAGATGAACGTGACCACGACATTCGAGATCCACACCTATCCCGAAAATTTCAAGTCACTAGGCGTTTCCGTTCAAAAGTTACAATTTTCTATGGTTCTGGTCATGCGATCTGGACAAAATTTCACATGTAGCTTGAACACCTCATTTTCCATTTGAGTGCAAAATTTCATCTCGATCAAATCTGTAGTTTTCGAGTAATCAGGGAAACAAAACTTTGAACGGCCATATTTACGGAACCCCTGGTGGAATTTGGCCCATTAACGAACTTAACCGAGGCATTCGGAAACTGAACCCACACTGAAAATTTCAAGTCTCTAGGTTGTTCCGTTCGAGAGTTATCGTGCTTACGGCCGGACAGACAGACTCGAATTTTCCGATGGATTCGTCATCAGTGAGTCGAACATAGTCGATTGAGACCATTTTCGGCTCAAAATTCGAAAAATACATACATCGTGACGAAATGATATAGCCCTCGTGTAAGTAGTACGAGCGCTCAAAAAGTCTCTAACGATAAGCCTATAATGAGGCGATGCACGATTGTGCTGAAAGTACATGCCAGCAATATTTCATTTTCGTCATAGAGTAAAAAGGGAAACCAATGTATTTAATGATAATTCAGTAGTTTTAAAATGATTATGGATTAAATAGTTTTGATAATATATTATTGAAAGTCACTTTCAACCACTCTTTGGTATCCCATTTTCAAAAACTCCACTTTTGAGTTAAAAATTTGTGAAATAAAACTGTCTGCGCAAAAATGTAAAGCACACGCTTCAGTTCAGTTTTTTATGCTTTTTTCAAATATGTAAACGAATTTTCAAAATTTCAAAATACAGGGTGTTGTTTCAAGGATACAATCGTTTCATAATTTTTGTTAATTCGGACCTGGATTTTCCTTGTGGTTATTGAATGATTCATTTGACTTCAAATAAGGAACATGTGTGCCAAATATAAAGAAAATATACCAGGTGATCGTTCGTTATGACCTCAAGAAGAAATGAGCAAGATTCATAAAACATTCTGTATCTTGGTTACAAAGACAGTCAGAGTCAAAAAATACGGTTACCTAGAACCACTTCGGTGCCCTCTATCCGCCTTTTAAGTATTTCCGTTTCCCAATGAAACAGCCTGTATTATGACAATCCGTTTAGGATGAGGCAACGTATGCAATATAATAAGGCATAAGCTAATCACTACTTCCTGAAAATCCACAGCTTTCTTAACCTCATTTTTGAGCGCTCGTTCTAATGGGTGATTTTTTAAGAGCTTGAGAACTTTTTTAAAAAAAAAAAACGCATAAAATTTGCAAAATCTCATCGGTTCTTTATTTGAAACGTTAGATTGGTCCATGACATTTACTTTTTGAAGATAATTTCATTTAAATGTTGACCGCGGCTGCGTCTTAGGTGGTCCATTCGGAAAGTCCAATTTTGGGCAACTTTTTCGAGCATTTCGGCCGGAATAGCCCGAATTTCTTCGGAAATGTTGTCTTCCAAAGCTGGAATAGTTACTGGCTTATTTCTGTAGACTTTAGACTTGACGTAGCCCCACAAAAAATAGTCTAAAGGCGTCAAATCGCATGATCTTGGTGGCCAACTTACCGGTCCATTTCTTGAGATGAATTGTTCTCCGAAGTTTTCCCTCAAAATGGCCATAGAATCGCGAGCTGTGTGGCATGTAGCGCCATCTTGTTGAAACCACATGTCAACCAAGTTCAGTTCTTCCATTTTTGGCAAAAAAAAGTTTGTTAGCATCGAACGATAGCGATCGCCATTCACCGTAACGTTGCGTCCAACATCATCTTTGAAAAAATACGGTCCAATGATTCCACCAGCGTACAAACCACACCAAACAGTGCATTTTTCGGGATGCATGGGCAGTTCTTGAACGGCTTCTGGTTGCTCTTCACTCCAAATGCGGCAATTTTGCTTATTTACGTAGCCATTCAACCAGAAATGAGCCTCATCGCTGAACAAAATTTGTCGATAAAAAAGCGGATTTTCTGCCAACTTTTCTAGGGCCCATTCACTGAAAATTCGACGTTGTGGCAGATCGTTCGGCTTCAGTTCTTGCAGGAGCTGTATTTTATACGGTTTTACACCAAGATCTTTACGTAAAATCTTCCATGTGGTCGAATAACACAAACCCAATTGCTGCGAACGGCGACGAATCGACATTTCACGGTCTTCAGCAACACTCTCAGAAACAGACGCAATATTCTCTTCTGTACGCACTGTACGCATTCGTGTGGTTGGTTAAATGTCCAATAAAGTAAACTGAGTGCGAAACTTGGTCACAATCGCATTAATTGTTTGCTCACTTGGTCGATTATGTAGACCATAAATCGGGCGTAAAGCGCGAAACACATTTCGAACCGAACACTGATTTTGGTAATAAAATTCAATGATTTGCAAGCGTTGCTCGTTAGTAAGTCTATTCATGATGAAATGTCAAAGCATACTGAGCAAATACTAATGCATGAAAATCCTAACCTCAAAAAAATCTGAGCAAATACTAATGCATGAAAATCCTAACTTCAAAAAAATCACCCGTTACTTACACGAGAGCTATATCATTTCGTCACGATATCTGTATTTTTCGAATTTTGAGCCGAAAATGGTCTGTCCGTCCGGCCGGCCGTATACACGATAACTCTCGAAAGGAACGATCTAAATACTTGAAATTTACAGGTAGGTTCAGAGTAGGTTCAAACCTCGAATGCCGCAGTTGAGTTCATTATTGGGCAGAATTCGACCAGGGCTTCTGTAAATATGGTCGTTCGAAATTTTGTTTTCCTGATCACTTCGAAACTACCGATTCGATCGAGATGAAATTTTGCACTCAGACGGAGAATGACTCGTTCAAGCTACATGCAGAATTTTGTTCAGATCGCTTGACCAGAACCATAGAAAATTATAACTTTCGAATAGAAAGACCTAGAGACTATTTTCAGGGTACATCTGGATCTCGAATGTCAAAGCCACGTTCATCAATGAGCAAAATTGGACTAGGGGTTCCGTCAATATGGCCGTTCAAAATATTTCTTTCCTGATAATTTCGAAACTACTGATTCGATCGGAATTAAATTTCGCACATAGATGAAGAATACTGTGTTCAAACTATGTGCGAATTTTTGTCCAGATCGCACCACCAATACCATAGAAACCGTAGATGATTCTAGCGAATTATCGAACAAAAAATCCTTATATTCCTGTAACAGCTGATTCGGCATAATTGACAAAGAGCTGCTGTAATTTTTTTGACAGCTGTTTTTTCGATAGGCGGATGAACGAGCGCTCAAAAGCTCCAGACTACACTTCAGTGCTTTTTGAGCGCTCGTACTACTTACACGAGGGCTATATCATTTCGTCACGATGTCTGTATTTTTCGAATTTTGAGCCGAAAATGGTCTCAATCGACTATGTTCGACTCACTGATGACGAATCCGTCGGAAAATTCGGGTCTGTCCGTCCGTCCGGCCGTAAGCACGATAACTCTCGAACGGAACAACATAGAGACTTGAAATTGCCAGTGTGGGTTCAGTTCCCGAATGCCTCGGTTAAGTTCGTTAATGGGCCAAATTCCGCCAGGGGTTCCGTAAATATGGCCGTTCAAAGTTTTGTTTCCCGGATTACTTGAAAACTACAGATTTGATCGAGATGAAATTTTGCACTCAAATGGAAAATGAGGTGTTTTAGCTACATGAGAAATTTTGTCCAGATCGCATGACCAGAACCATAGAAACCATAGAAAATTGTAACTTTTGAACGGAAACGCCTAGGGACTTGAAATTTTCAGGATAGGTGTGGATCTCGAATGTCATGATCACGTTCATCTATGAGCAACATTATACAAGGGGTTCCGTAAGTACGGTCCTTTGAAATTTTGTTTTCTCGATAATTTCGAAACTACGAATTCGATCGAGATGAAATTTTGTATTTTAATCGAGAATGATATATTGAAGCAATATTTTGTCTAGATCGCATGACCAGAACCATAGAAACCATAGAAAATTGTAACTTTTGAACGGAAAGGCCTAGGAACTTGAAATTTTCAGGGTGGGTTTGGATCGCGAATATCGCGGTCACGTTCATCAATGAGCCAAATAAGACTAGGGATTCCGTAAATATGGCCGTTCAAAATATTTTTTCCCTGATAGTTTCGAAACTACTGATCGGATTGGAATGAAATTATGCACCTAGCTGAGGAATAATGTATTCAAACTACGTGCAAAATGTCCAGATCGCATCACCAAGACCAAAGATACTGTAGAAAATTCTAGCGAATTATCGAAAAAAAATTGATCAGCTGAAGCACTGACATGAAGTCTGCAGTTTCGCCTAAGTTTCAGAATTTTTTTGACATCTGTCAAAAATTCCTTCAATTGATTTCTAAAACTGGAAAATGCGAATCTTCCTACAAGGTGCATGTACGAGCGCTCAAAAGCTCCTGCCTTCACGGCATTGCTTTCCGTAATTTTTTCAATAATTATTGAACACTTGATACATAAAATTCAAACTTACCATGAAGTCGATCGTATACCCCACTTGGTATTGACGCCCTTCTGAGATGAGTATAGGCGGCGCATCAACTAAAGGTTTTGCTATTCTAAATTGGTCATTCATTGAATAGTGACCATTCTCCTTCCAGTTGTAAGACTTTATAGAAGTTTTGAATGGCAAGGGTGTAGACCAGCGGCTTAAACAGTTACTGCCCTCAAATTTACAACCGACTCGAAATGAATAGAATTGGTCGACAACAACATCCTTGCTGAGAAAATGTGAATCTTCACCTAAAAGTATTAGATACTGCTTATTGTCAAGAAACAGCGTCACTACGTGAATTGATATTAAGGTTAGTTAAGATAATAAGGAGTTTAAGGTTAAGCAGGATTAATGTGGACACTTTTACTGAGAATGGAAAGGATTTTGGGTAGAAGTTTTAAGGTTGCTACATTCTCTACTTTCATCTAGATTAAAGGTTGTGTTAGTCTGCTCCATGCAATCCAACATCACTCACCCACATAACAATTTTCAAAATTAGTTATAGCAGATACACAATCTCCTGTAGCTTTTTGCAAACAATATTCTTGAACGTCAACTGCTTGAATATCAGTATCCCTCACATTCCATTCCACCAAGATTGCTCCTGGCTTCTCTATAAGATTGGTAATCTGTTGAAATGTGCAACTTACAGAAATTGCAGAACAATTTTACGAAATCTTCCAAAATGTGAGAAGAAACTGAGCATAATCGATGGGAAGTGATCAAATATAACTGCAGGGTCTTTATAAATGATTGTAGCATCGCTGTGGGCTTGGAATTATCCCTATTTTGCCGCTCCGTAAGCATACTATAGTTCCCATTAATTAAGGAGCGGCAAACAATAATCCAAAGCCGACTGATTCTACAATTATTTATAAAGACCCTGTATAACTTTCCCATTGTATTTAATGTTCAATTGAAATACTTAATTTTTAACAACTTACTTGGACTGGGCCCATCGAAGTAATATCCCCATAATTAGAAATTAAATCCTCTAGGGAACTTAGACAACTATCATCTGTTTCGAAAGTGACATAAGGCGCTTTGGAAGATGGTGGAATGGTTGGAAATTTTTCCAATTCCTCGGATTGTTTGATGAATTCATCTACAACCTTCCGATTCTCTGGGGTGCACTTTTCATTGATGCTCTCTCCTAATTTTATGAATTTTTCAATGCCACGAATTTTTTCCTTCATTCGTTCGCAGGAGACATGTAATGGTGCAGTAGATTCTTCCTTGGCCTGCAAGAAAAGAATAACGAAATGAAAACTGTTCCTATGCTCCTTCTGCTCCCCACTCACCTTCAGAATTTTCTCCAGTAACATGCATTTTCTCTCCGTTAATAGATTCTCAATGTGCTCCTGCAGTGTAGAGAAGCGTGTCATGAGCATTTCTTCGGCAGTGTCCGCTGTTTCAATGATCTGTTTTATTCCGTTTGTGATTTCATCTTCGAATTCCTTCAGTTCGTGGAGATAGGTTTCGGCCACACCGCATATTTCTTTGATTTTTTGATTATCCATTTTGAAACTTGGGGAAAGAATGGGATATACTTGTCTATTTAAAATTTAAATCCATGCAACATATGCTCTTGAAAAAACTTCATAAAAAGGCCTACCTCAATGATACAAATATATAAAAAACCTTAGCAGAATACACCGACTACCAAATTACAAATTATAAACAGAGTGTAGATCGAATGGTCCAATGTGCACCTTAGAACTATTGATAATAACAGAAGTTTGATTTGAACTATTAGTAATAATGTTGAGATCATTTTTTTCATTACAGAGTTCTGTTTGAAGAGATATCGAAATTTCGACGTCACCCAATAGGTGCCGCATGCGTCTCCTATCACTTGGTTCTCACGTTTCACAATAATTTCACCGCTTTTGGTTTATCTTTTCTAGTTTCCAATAATCGCTACAGGAAAACGATTTTTTTCCCCCAGATGCATTTTTCTCAGTTAATATTTGTGCATAATTTACAAACGATGCAAGAATTTTTACACAAAGAAATTTTGCCATATCACCTCGATTCTTTATTGTCGAACGATAAAGAATCTTGTTCGCAATTTGTCGATGGGACTGCCGTTTCCTTAAGAGCATTCTAAGTTGTAGTTTGAACGATTTTCCAAAAACCGTCACCAAAGATTGTGATGACTGTGCTACACAGGATGCCATTATCGAGATCGACACACCAGGAAACCATGAACCGTTGGTACAGATGCAGAGGCTCTTCCTCCATACCAGCTATCATCTTCGCTACATTATTTTTCTGCAACATCAGTCAGATAGCCTTTCCAACCTCCGTCGCCACCGTGTCTCTTTAGTGTAGTCATTAAGGCTCCCGCATCGGCTCATTGGGCAACATTCAGACCGAGGCCTTGGCCCGAGGAGCCACTTCAGGCGGTAGGATCTGTATAACACACACTTGGTGCAAAAATAACTATTATGACTTCTTTTGTAAATATGTAAGTCATGACTATCATAAGCCATATTCCTTCCTTACGTCCATTTTTTCTCGCATCTAGATGCGGACACATCAGATTCAGTGCAAATTACCATAAAATTATTTATTGTGAATACTATGTTGAATTTGTACAAATCCATTGAATTATCAAGATTTCACCCTTAATATTCTCGAACCATGATCGTTCAATGGGGGGGAGACATGTTCCATCCATAGGACGACTCAATTTGAAAGGAATATTATTTATTACGAAATTTATCCCTTTTTTCGAAGATCCAAACCAATCCATCCAATATCCGAATTTATGTAGGTATTCCTTGAAAATATATCAGTTGTAAGAGCGAAGTTTGTGGGATATACAGCAGATACTTTCTCTTGCCTCAGGCGCCAACCTGAAAAGGGTCTTCGTGTGCGACTTCATTAATAGAGATTTGTAAATAATTCTATTATGTCCACATTGAAATGTTTACCTGTACCTATTTGTTTTATGATCTAAATTAGTTGTAATAGATTCAAGACATTGTTTCCCTTTCATCAAATATCTCTCTTTACAGGAAGAACCGACTCCGTTTTCCTATGCAGTTCATCCTAATAATCCAAAATTTAATCGTGTTTGGTCTGTCTTTTCTTCTCATGGAAAGAACAGCCATATACATTTTTCTAGGCTAAAGGAAGACTAGTTTGGAACGATAAAAAATTAATATTCTTAATGTTTTGATCGTCGACAAGGAAAAGTCCCCTTAAGATGCCTCACGTGCGCCAATGCAACCAGAAATTTATAATTTGATTTACCTATACGCCCTTTATGCAAGCTCAGAACAATAAAGCAGGCCAACATGAGACTAATCCCGACAGAAAATAAGTTCGGTTGGATGTCGGATCACACAGTTAAAGAAACTTATTTGAAAAATTATGAAAAGCACTACCGTGAAGTCGGGAGCTTTTGAGCGCTCATTCATGCACCTTGTCGGTAGATTCGCATTCTCCAGTTTTAGAAACCAATTGGAAAAATTTTGACAGCTATCAAAAAAATTTCAAACTGAGGCGAAAATTCAGACTTCACGTCAGTGATTTAGGTGACCAATTTTTTTTTCGACAATTCGCTAGCATTTTCTTCGGTGTCTATGGTCCTTGGTAATGCGATTTGGTCAAAATTTCCCACGTAGTTCGAATACATTATTCTTCATCTATGTGCAAAATTTCCTTCCAATCCAATGGGTAGTTTCGAAATTATCAGGAAAAAAATATTTTGAACTGCCATATTTACGGAATCCCCACTCCAATTTTGCTCATTGATGAACGTGGCCTCGACATTCGAGATACAAACCTACCCTACAAATTTCAAGATTCTAGGACGTTCCGTTCGAGAGTTATCGTGTATATGAACAGACGGACAGACTCAAATTTTCCGACGGATTTGTCATCAGTCAGTCGAACTCTGTCGATTGAGACTATTTTCGGCTAAATTCTAAAAATACAGACATCGTGACGAAATGATATAGCCCTCGTGTAAGTAGTACGAGCGCTCAAGCTAATTTTCTACGGTATCTATGGTCTTGCTAATGCGACCTGGACAAAATTTGTTCAAATAGATTATAGTAGTTCAAATACATTATTCTTCAGCTATGTGCGAAATTGTATTGCAATCCAATGAGTAGTTTCGAAATAATCAGAAAAAAAATAGTGTGAACGGCCATATTTACGGAACCCCTAGTCTAATTTTGCTCATTGATGAACGTGACCGCGAAATTCGCGATCCGAACCTACCCTGAAAATTTCAAGTCCCTAGGGCTTTCCGTTCGAAAGTTATAATTTTCTATGGTTCTGATCATGCGATCTGGAAAAAATGTAGCTTGAATATATCATTCCTAATTAAATACAAAATTTCGTCACGATCTAATCCGTAGTTTTGAAATTATCAAGAAATCTGAATTTCAAACGGCCATATTTACGGAACCCTTAGTCTAATTTTGATCATTGATGAACGTGACTGCAACATTCGAGATCCACACCTATCCTGAAAATTTCAAGTCCCTTGGCCTTTTCATTACAAAGTTATGGTTCAATTGTTCTGGTCATGCGAGCTGGACAAAATTTTCCATGTAGCTTGAACACGTCATTCTCCATCTGAGTGCAAAATTTCACTTGGATCTAATCAGTAGTTTCGAAGTATTCAGAAGAACAAAACTTTAGGCGGCCATATTTACGGAACCCCTAGGCGAATTTTGCCCAATAAGGAACTCAACCGCGGCATTCGAGATTAGAACCTACCCTGAAAATTTCAAGTTTCTAGGACGTTCTGTTCGAGAGTTATCTGTATACGGACGGCCGGACGGACAAAATCGAATTTTTCGACGGATTCGTCATCAGTGAGTCGAACATAGTCGATTGAGACAATTTTAGGCTCGAAATTCGAAAAATACAGACATCGTGACGAAATGATATAGCCCTCGTGTAAGGAGTACGAGTGCTCAAAAAATTTAAAAAATCATGCAACAAATTATCAGAAAACTGAGAACAAGTTGAGCGCGATAACTGTAGAACTTCCAGGCGCCTATATCCACAAATCTCGCAATGAATTATCGATGCTCGCGGATTTACCAAATCACAAAAATTTTTGAGTTTTACCCATT
This sequence comes from Aphidecta obliterata, assembly GCA_963966015.1. Lineage (NCBI taxonomy): Eukaryota > Metazoa > Arthropoda > Insecta > Coleoptera > Coccinellidae > Aphidecta > Aphidecta obliterata. The sequence goes on along the minus strand of OZ014435.1, from coordinate 11,774,919 downwards.
AGTCCCCACTTAGTTCTTCGTCGATCATTCATCTAATCTTCAACCGAGCGGTGTTCAAGTTTAAATTTTAAATACTGCAAACACCCAATTTTGAATTGTGATTCCTGCAGAAGACACAATATCCTCAATCCTATTGAGCCAAAATGCATCTGTTTCACAGCATTGAAACAAAACATACCACGATGAACTAACCGTGGTACGAAACTACGAAATAGGTTAAGAGTCGCGAAAAATAGTATTCGATTGAGTACCATCACATATTTACGATTTTATTATTATATTTTGGATATATCAATCGCCGCATATAATGGACAGTTATTTGGGCAATTTCCAATATTTCCATCATCTCTGGAATTTTCACCTTCTAACTTTCCGGTCTGATTAGGTACTCGGATCCTCTTCAGGCTCAATGGCCCTGAGAAGAGCTTATATTCGCCAGATTCGGTTCGAGTAATGAGACGGAGACGTTAAAACGTGGAAATTCCATGAAAAAGATGGAAATAGCCAATATAACATTCCATGCATTGAACAGACCGTCAATAATATTAAGAGAATAATATCGAATATGTATTATGAGGAATGAGAAACCACAATGAAGGCACCGAGGAAGCCTCGGAAAAAAGCATGATATTTTGTGACCAGCAGTTTGTGCTTGGTAAAGGACAAACCACCAATTTAAGGTAAATGCGATGAATATTTTCTTTAATTACGAATGTAAGTCATGATGATAGGCATTCGGAAATAAGCATGATATGCCTTGAATGCCGCTTCCAAAGGACATCTCAAAATTGCGTTCTAATGAAGGATTTTACAACTAATGGAGATTTTAAGAATATCTGAATTTGTGAAGAATCATAGTGGACAATAAAAACCAGAAAAACAAGTAGGTACTGAAAAATAAGGAATGATAAATCTGTATTCAATATGAATTGCCAACTGTATACATTATACATTCTATAAACATTACATCCAATTTTATTGGGAAACTGTAAGATAATGAAGAGTCCGGAGAAGGGTATACTGTTAGGTACCTACTCTGTGTTCTCGGAGGCCACTTTTACTAACTGTAGATAAATTCGATCAAGATTCCTTTCATTCAGAAATGTAGATTATGTGATATGTAGATCCGCGAAAATCATTAAATGAAATAATATGCATTATTCCGAGAGACTGAAAAGCCAGAAAAATATACTCCAGAAAAGGCACAAAAAGGCACGATACATTAAATTCAGTCGTGTCTGCTAACACAAGGGCCCCACACCCATTGACTATAAATTTGATATACATTTCATCCAATTCCACAAAAATTTAATTCGATTTAAAAATTGACCTGCAAATGAAAATTTCCGAATAATTTCGATTCCTGGCATAATTCAAGGCGACATTCTTGAGAATGGAAAGCTGAGAGAATCAAGGGTGGATATAGCTTTTTTCCGTGGGAGGGGTAATAACGATTGAGAATCAAAACATCAGGTACACACCATTCAATCACGTCAGATGAACATTTTTTCAAAACTCGAATGAAAAAAATTTAAAAAGCACTGCCGTGAAGTCAGGAGCTCTTGAGCGCTCAACTCATTCATGCATGTTGTAGGTAGATTCGAATTTTCCAATTTTAGAAACCAATCGAAAAAATGTTTGACAGCTGCTAAGTGACCAATTTTGTTTTCGATAATTCGCTAGAATTTTCTACGGTATCTATGCTCTTGGTGTTGCGATGTAGACAAAATTTCGCACGTAATTTAAATACATTATTCTTCTCCTTTATGCAGAATTTCACTCCAATCCAATCAGTAGTTTCGAAATTATCAGGAAAAAAATATTCTGAACGGCCATATTTACGGAACCCCTAGTCTAATTTTGCTCATTGATGAACGTGACAACGACATTCAAGATCTGAACCTACCTGTAAATTTAAAGTCCCTAGGCCTTTGCGTTCGAAAGTTATAATTTTCTATGATTTCTATGGTGCTGGACATGCGATGTAGACAAAAATTTGCATTTAGCCTGAGCACGTCATCATCCATCGAGTGCGAAATTTCAGCTCGATCGAATCAGTAGTTTCGAAGTCATCAGGAGAACAAACGGCCATATTTACGGAAACTCTGGTCGGATTTTGCTCAGTAACGAACTTAATCGCGGCATTCGAGATTCGAACCTACCCTGACAATTTCAAGTTTCTAGGTCGTTCCGTTCGAGAGTTAACGTGTATACGGCCGGACGGACAGACTCGAATTTTTCGACGGATTCGTCATCAGTGAGTCGAACATTGTCGATTGAGACCATTTTCGGCTGAAAATTCGAAAAATACAGACATCGTGACGAAATGATATAGCCGTGTAAGTAGAACGAGCGCTCAAAAAATCAAAATACAACAAAAAACAAATAATACATGAAATATTTAGATTTAAAAATACAAACAAATGAAAATCTCTTATGGACACCAAATTAAATAATAAACGCAAGAAACCCTACATTGAAAAATATAGAAGTGGCAGAGAGAAGCAGCTTAAGAACAATAACGAAAATGAGGCACCCTAGAAATCCACTTCATAATCCATCAAATACAATTCTTTATGAAAAAAATTACGAAAAGCACTGCCGTGAAGTCAGGAGCTTTTGAGCGCTCGTACACCCACCTTGTAGGTAGATTCACATTTTCCAGTTTTAGAAATCAATTGGAGGAATTTTTGACAGCTGTCAAAAAAATTCTGAAACTTAGGCGAAACTCCAGACTTCATGTCAGTGCTTCAGCTGACCAATTTTTTTCATTCGCTAGAATTTTCTACGGTATCTATGGTCTTGGTGATGCGATCTAGACAAAATTTGCACGTAGTTTGAATACATTATTCCTCAGCTAGGTGCAAAATTTCATTCCAATCGAATCAGTAGTTTCGAAACTATCAGGAAAAAAAAATTTGGAAGGGCAATATTTACGGAACCCCTAGTCTAATTTTGCTCATTGATGAACGTGACCGCGATATTCGCGATCCAAACCCACCTTGAAAATTCCAAGTTCCTAGGTCTTCCGTTCAAAAGTTACAATTTTCTATGGTGACTATGGTTCTGGTCATGCGATCTGGACAAAATATTGCTTTAATATATCCATTCTCGATAAAAATACAAAATTTCATCTCGATCGAATCCGTAGTTTCGAAATTATCAAGAAAACAAAATTTCAAACGACCGTATTTACGGAACCCCTAGTATGATTCTGCTCATTGATAAACGTGAACGCGACATTTCAGACCACACCTATCTTGAAAATTTCAAGTCCCTAGGCCTTTCCGTTCGAAAGTTATGATTTTCTATGGTTTTTATGGTTCTGGTCATGTAATTTGGAGAAACGTAGCTTGAATATATCATTCTCCATTAGTATACAAAATTTCGTCACGATCGAATCTGTAGTTTTGAAATTATCAAGAAAACTGAATTTCAAACGACCATATTTACGGAACCCCTAATATAATTTTGCTCATAGATGAACGTAATCACGACCTTCGAGATCCACACCTATCCTGAAAATTTCAAGTCCCTAGGCCTTTCCGTTAAAAAGTTATAATTTTATATGGTTTCTATGGTTCTGGTCATGCGATCTGAACAAAATTTTACATGAAGCTTGAACATCTCATTTTCCATTTGAGTGCGAAATTTCATCTCGATCAAATCTGTAGTTTCAAAGTTATCAGGGGAACAAAACTTTGAACGGCCATATTCACGGAACCCCTTGTGGAATTTGGCCCATTAACGAACTCAACCGAGGCATTCAGGAACTGAACCCACACTGAAAATTTCAAGTCTCTAGGTTGTTCCTTTCGAGAGTTATCGTGCTTACGGACGGACGGACGGACAGACTCGAATTTTCCGACGGATTCGTCATCAATGAGTCGAACATAGTCGATTGAGACCATTTTCGGCTCAAAATTCGAAAAATATAGACATCGTGACGAAATGATATAGCCCTCGTGTAAGTAGTACGAGCGCTCAAAAACCAAAATTGAACCAAACGCGACAAGATTCCACAAACTGAATATAAAATTCACAGACAAACGCAGCAACATGGAGATTCTTCAAGGAGGAACTCAGAACATGAATAATTTTTTTTTTCATTCTAACTTACTTTTTACTCTTCATATAGAATTATCAAATTGTTGAATGTCGAATAATGTTAAGGGGCAGAAAGACCACGGTCGATAGCCCTTTGGTTGAACCAATAAACTTTTCATTATTATTATTATTATTAAAAGTCTCTCCTACTTTTTTCAAGTTTTTGATACTCATGGGGGGGGGGATTAATTACCCCCATTACCCCCCCGTAAATCCGCCCTTGGCGAGAATAAGCATCACGAAAGGCTTGGAATAAGCCACAATGTTGCAGTCGTTTGCGCTTCCTAAAAAATCAGCAAACAACTGAACCAACTATCGATAAATTCGATAAACAATGCCTTCAATTGTAATTGTGCTTTTCAATGTATCTAGAATAATCTATATTGATTGATTGATATTGGCCAGGTTGGGCTAGGTTGGGCATGGCTAAGCATAATTTGTCAACTAGAGATAAATTCGACGTCCCATTTACTTCGGGTATTGAACTACAAAATTATCATGTCTCGTGACCGTCATTTAACGCAACATCAAAATATAAACATTGAGAAAACAGAGCTTAGAACGGGGTATCCCTCGCAACTTCCACCAGACAAGTTGGCTCTGCGTTTACCCCCACCATTCGCGCGAACAAGTTGTCGTGTCGCGCGTCGAAAGCTCGATTCTCCTGTGGAATTCGGATAGCGCTTTTAGACGTCCCAACGCTCCACAACGGATCTGAACCGAGCTTTAGTCGAGTCCGTGCGCTCCAACAGTGTGGAATCGGGACTGAATCCAAGCTTTCCGCGCGACTTTCCGAATATTTCGAAGGAAACATCCCCGCGCTCGTGGATTTTTTGGTTTTGGCCGGGCAGTTTGTGGCCGGTTACTGTGTTTGGTTTGTTTGTTTTGAAAAAAATCGAGTTTTCTTTGTGATTTTTTTTAGTTTTGTTTTGGATATCATGACTTCGAACGATACGTGAGGTGAGAAGGTTGCCCGATGTGTAGATGTAGTTTTGTATGTCACGCTTAATTTATTGTGGGAAATGCAATACAGTCAGCTGGAAATTGGTCAGCAAGCGGCAATTTAACTCGGTTATGTCCGAGGATGCGAAATAATTGGAAACAATATTCTATATAGAAAAAAAAGTCCTATGCATTTCTCGAATGTCCCGGATATCGTCCAATCCGTATGCCAATCTCAAAGTAGAAATCGCTATTCAATTATCTTGCAGAACTTTCCACCTATTAAACTCGTCAAGTTTTACCTCTTGAGAAATTCGAGAATGCAGAAGTATTCATTTAATATATAATAAATAACAACTATCTACATCTAATTCAATATAAATGTCAAAACAAAAGACACGAAAAAATATTATGTTAATTTGTACACAATCGAAAAAAAAATTTTCTTATAAAAATTCGTTGACTCAAATTCTTTAATTCTAGATTGAATAATTGATATTTCAGTTATTTTCTTCAAGTGTTTCATGTTGGTCCTTCGGGCCCGATGAATGGACATTTTTAGGGCTGTTAAGAATTTACAATGCATAAAAATTCTAACAGATACCAAATGTGAATGTCAAAAGTTCAAATATTCATTTACCTCGCTTTCGCGTGGTCTGCTCGTAAAAATTTATTTAACGAGATTTCTCATGTGAAGAAATCTTTGGAACTGGTATCATAAAATTTACAACTTCAAGTGTACAAAAATCGTGTTACATCTATTTTCAATTTCTGTTTGATTTATAATAGTTCCTTTGATTGGGCAGCAGTAAACACGATTGGAGGAATTCGTTTGACTCCATTGAAACTTGATGATGGATGAATATTAATTTTTTCTGAGAATAACAAGATATATATTTTATAGAACGAAAATATAAAATGAGGAAGTTCAATTGGACAATTCACTTATTCCATTGTGAGGATTAATTTTCAATGATGCAGCCTTCTTCATTGTTAACAATTGCCGAACTGATGGAAGCATGAATATTTTTCATTAAATTTGTGTTTCTTCTCAAATGATAAAATTAAAATTCCGATTATTAAGAAGATGTTCAGATTTTCAATTAATTCCAAGATCTTTTGGTGGATTTAGTTTTCTTTTTTTTCTATTTGGTTATATTGAAAAAAATGGAATTCAAACAAAAAGCACGCACTTTGAACAAAGATTCATTACTTCCACATCTTTTAGTATCTCATTATCGCCCCATCTAAGCTTTTGCATTTTTCACAAAAGTTTTGACCTGGACCTTGGAAAAACTTCGAGAAGAAAAATCCTGTATGGACTAGGGATGATAGTCCTAAATCTACGAATATTTTGCGTGAAGAAGGTGGAATTCTAGAATATTAATATTCACTGTGAACACTGAAATAGGAAGATTATATCACTTTATCAGTGTTGACTCCTCTTTCTTCTAAATTCCGTAATTTTATTACTTTCCGAATGAATAATTTGCTAAATTTGGTTACCTACCCTTGAGCACATCCGTGATGATAATTTCGAAATAAAATAATTATATCCCAAATAAAATCGAAAATTGGTATGATGCACTTCCTTTTGCAATGGAAAATTCTTCAACGTCATAAAGATGATTTCCTTCAGGCTTTGATCTTCAAACGAAAATGCTTTCGGAAAAAACATTATTGAGAGATGAAAGAGGATTTAGACTCGGTTATATCAATCCGTCCCAAAAGTCATCAACATAAAATTTTAAGTGACTTTTAATTTTATCGAAAATTTCGTCTGGCCGGTATAGAAAGTTGTTTCATTAAGCAGTTGCAAGCACGATTCAATCATAGTTTTTTTTTTCATTCCACCCTGAAATTTTCCTGCGTGTTGAAAACCCGTTAAAGTAATTCCATGGATTGATTGAAATTTTTGTGGTGAATTCAATGGTGTAAGTTTCTATCGATTCATTATTTGAGCTACGAATGTTAGTTTGTGAAAGGATTTGAAAAATGTCTTCAGAACTCTTTTAGCATTGTTGAAAAATAACTGATCTTTTTATTTGATTCCGTTCTTACTCACAAATCTTTTATTTCAAATATTATTCTGACTCAATTCCTTTTTGTTTTTATAACTTAATAATTTTGTCATTTTCGATTTCAATATGTGTAGCGAATCCTGCTAACATGAATTCTTTTATATAATTATCTGCCTGTCTTTGTCAATTAATTATCTGTAGAAACTAACCAGTATGAAATTCCTGAATTGTGGAATGTCGATGTTTTTTTCTCGAATTAATTTCTTTTCTCTCGTAATGTTATTTATGGCGTTCTTGAGACTTTTTCCTCCGTCTCCAGGTACCTCCCTTCGGTTTGATTAATTGGTACCCAAAGTTGTCATTTGGGTAACCCAATTAGAACAACACGAAAACATAATGTCTTCTGATGCCTTTTGTTTCCGTGCTTTTGTTGATTCCCTCAACATTCTTTCCGCCTTGTCAGCCATTCTGTTATCTTCTAGTACATCATACTTTTCAAGCTTGTGCTGTCAGCCTAATTTGGACAGTTAAATTTTCTCTACATTTTTTGTTGTAAGTAATTTCAGTTTATCTAGAACAATTTTTCTTTCCTTTCTCTACAAGAAATTTTACTGCTCAGAATTTCGAATGAAAGAGTATAATTGATGAATATTCTCTATATATGAATTTTAAGCAGAAATTAAATATAACAAAGAATTAATGAATGAGCAGAAATAAAGACCAATTAACATAATCTATATGTTTGTACATATTTATTTATCAGCTGATTGATATTGTTATAATGAATGATTATTTAATGAATGAAGTGTCGATCAGTAATAGTTTTAGATATTTTCAGAAGTTTCTAGAACCGAATAATCATTACTTGAATAATTTGTTCTATTTGGAAGCCAAAATCGATACATTAAATTTTTAATATCATCCCGAACTTGATTGCAGAAAAGACAATTACGTGACCGAGACAATATTAAAGGTTCAGACCGTAAGTGACATTTGTGTGAAGAAATTGAAGGTCGATAATCTCATCTATGCTCATCAAATATGAAATAAACGTGGTGGTTTCTTGTTTCTGTTGCAATTAAGAAAAACTGGTTCTCATTTAATAAGTATCGAAACTTCAAGCATGTAGTTTATAAATAATTATCAGTAGCGATCATGAAAACATTTCAATTTGCTCGCATAATTTAAATCCCGGAGATCATGACATTTCAATTTTTTTTGTTGAAGGGAAATGTTACCAACGATATGAACTTTTTAATTCACTGGATGTTGATTTAAATTATACCGAAGAATGCGAAATGCAATTCAAATGGTTTTGGCTACGTATTTGATTTTCACCACAAGCTTTTCCAGTGAATTTTGGAATAATTCGAGTTAAGATTGAATAAATTGAAAATCGAATAAAAAAATTCATCTAGATTCTAGAGCCCCGTTGAGGTTCAGAGCTTCTCGCATGAAATTCGGTACAAAAATCTGTTGTTGTCCGACATCGATCCTCCAAGCTTCGAGGTTTTGAATTTCAAAGAATTCAGTTGGGGTTATATATGATTCCCAGCCAGGGGAAATGAACATTTTCTGTGCAAATCATGGAATATTGTATCCCACATGTTAAACTAGATTCAGCCAAAACCGAAATTTCCGAATCTCATATTTGCAGGGTGGTGGAGACAAGTCCACAAAACGAAGAACGTCTCGACCGACCCCAGGCCATTCTCGAGGGCATGTTAGGGATAGTTCCCACTCGAAGATACGAGATCCTTCCAGACTTGTCGGTATCTTGGCATTTTATACGGTTGTCATTGTTTTGCCCCCAGCTATGTATATTTCGCCGACGACCCTGTGGGCTCGACAGGGGTTTCTTTAATGTATCTTTCATCGCTTCTCAGGTCTTTGGGGTAGATCGAGACCGAGTATGGATGGGGTGCGATTGATGAGCGCATTATTAAGAGATTTCCAAGTTTGATGCAAGAGGGCGAGTTTCCCTTCGTATTGCTTAGCCTTCAGGTATAAGGGAGGTGTATTTCAATTTTGGATTTGCATTCGGGCCCTTTTCAACATCAAGGGCGAAATTGGAAACTTCCTTCAATGGTGTTAATCAATGAGGTACTAATTAGAAAAAACGGAAATTCGGTTGGTGAGTTGGGGGAACAATGAATAAGTTTGTAGGGGTAGTAAAGTTTAGGCGTCTAGTCAATTGCTCATCAAGTAAATTAAAAAAATATAATCGCGTCATTTCGAAAAAGCCTGATGTATTGATTTTTACGAGCGTCGAGTAGGACTGAAATTCAAAGAATCCATCGCTGCTCTATTTCGAATGGTGAGATTTACTCAAACTGAAATAACGCTGCGAATTCCACATAAATTTTTATTGTTGCAACATTTTTTGATAAAATTGAAAACATAATTGAGCGCTCGTACTACTTACACGAGGGCTATATCATTTCGTCAGTATGTCTGTATTTTTCGAATTTTTAGTCGAAAATGGTCTCAATAGACTATGTTCGACTCACTGATGACGAATCCGTCGGAAAATTCGAGTCTGTCCGTCCGTCCGTAAGCACGATAACTCTCGAACGGAACAACCTAGAGACTTGAAATTTTCAGTGTGGGTTCAGTTCTCGAATGCCTCAGTTGAGTTCGTTAATGGGCCAAATTCCTCCAGGGGTTCCGTAAATATGGCCGTTCAAAGTTTTGTTCCCCTAATTACTTGAAAACTACAGATTTGATTGAGATGAAATTTTGCACTCAAATGGAGAATGAGGTGTTCAAGATACATGTGAAATTTTGTCCAGATCGCATGACCAGAACCATAGAAACCATAGAAAATCATAACTTTCGAACGGAAAAGCCTAGGGACTTGAAATTTTCAGGATGGGTGTGGATCTGAAATGTCGCGTTCACGTTTATCAATGAGCAGAATTATACTAGGGGTTCCGTAAATACGGTCGTTTGAAATTTTGGTTTGTCGATAATTTCGAAACCACGGATTCGATCGAGATGAAATTTTGTATTTTAATCGAGAATGATATATTAAAACAATATTTTGTCCAGATCGCATGACCAGAACCATAGAAACCATAGAAAATTGTAACTTTTGAACGGAAAGGCCTAGGAACTTGAAATTCTCAGGGTGGGTTTGGATCGCGAATATCGCGGTCACGTTCATCAATGAGCAAAATTAGACTAGGGGTTCCGTAAATATGGCCATTCAAAATATTTTTTTGCTGATAGTTCCGAAAATCTTGAGCGGATTGGGATGAAATTCTGCACCTAGCTGAGTAATAATGTATTCAAACTACAAAATTTTGTGCAGATCGCACACCAAGATCATAGATACCGTAGAAAATTCTAGCAAATTATCGAAAAAAAATTGATCAGCTGAAGCACTGACATGAAGTCTGGAGTTTCGCCTAAGTTTCAGAATTTTTTTGACAGCTGTCGTAAATTCCTTCAATTGATTTCTGAAACTGGAAAATGCGAATCTACCTACAAGGTGCATGTACGAGCGCTCAAAAGCTCCTGCCTTCACGGCAGTGCTTTCCGTAATTTTTTTATTTTCAAGAGTTGAGCGAATAATCTGTTGTTATTTGAGAATAATTTATATTCAGAAGAGTTCTAAAATATGCGAAAGAATCAAAGGAAGTAGCATACTATGGGGAATTCCAGAGGTGTTTTCTTGCGATGTCGAACATATTTAATTTTATTCATTATTTCTCATGATTATTTTCAATACCAAAAAAATACTACTTCCGAAACGATTCACTTAATCCCAAACAAAAGCGCGTAATCCGATAAAACCAATCTCACGTCCTTTCACTTCCCTTAATTATATTTGTTATGTTAAAGCGGCCCTGGAACGTTATCAGGCTCAACACACGAAGACGCTTCCTTCCCGAGCAAACACAATAAAAATGCCGGACCCGAAGCTCGGGGAAACGACAAACATCCGAAGAATGCCGGAGGTAGCACAAAACATAAAACGTCGATGCATTCGCTGACGAAACTCAATCGATTTCAATATACCTATGCCGTCCCCCGACGCTGCCCCCCTCGCCCCACTTGACGCCCTTCTCCGACCCCCCCGGGCCGTCTTGGATGTCGACGCAAAACGTTTTATTTACCGAATCGCTATTTTGGCGAACAACCCGTGCGAGAAATATGGCACGGGACGACGGTGTCCGGGAACAGAAAACCCGTTTAATCAACTTTTTCTTCGGCCTGAAGGCGTCGGCTCGCGTCCAGAGCTGAAAGGGAAACTTCGAAATGACGGATTTTATGGATTTTTCGGAAGATTTGATGGGGTTGAAAAATTAATGATGAAGAAGGCTTGGTGTTCCCTACCTTTCCCGAGATTTTACAATGGTTTTCATTTTATTCAACGAGATTCCATGATATTTTCATGCGAAATTCGATTTGTCAGATTTTGCCAAATTTGGAAGCCTGGAAAAAACCATCGAACTAAATATTACGATTGAACGAACCACATATTCTGTGAACCACATCGGCCGTCAGTGCAATGCATCACATTTGATTTTTATAAACTTCAAGAAATCGAATCACAGAATATATAAGATCTCAGAACAGAAAAACTGAATTTTATTTTCAGGTGGATCATCTAGAAAGATGAATTTCTTCATAACCCATTTTATCGATGCCCCCTTATAATGTGAACACAAAATTTCAGTAGGACATGACACATGGGGCGGAAGGCAAAAAAATATTCTAAGTAAGTGCTGTGATGGAATCTCCACAGTACACAAAAATTCCGTATGGGAGGTCACCATTCGTTTGATGTGCACAAAGTCTTGCCCGGCGTAATAACGAATTATTACATGCAGCAACTATCACATCAGTTTGCTCACGAATAATGTCACGCATTTTTAATGCGTTGTTTTAATTCTTCAACCCTTTTTACCTCACCGTTACTGTACAATAATGTTTTCAAATGAACCCAAAAAAATTACGAAAAGCACTTCCGTGAAATCAGGAGCTTTTGAGCGCTCGTACATCCACCATGTAGGTAGATTCACATTTTCCAGTTTTAGAAATCGATTGAGGGAATTTTCGACAGCTGTCAAAAAAATTCTCAAACTTAGGCGAAACTCCAGACTTCATGTCAGTGCTTCAGCTGACCAATTATTTTTTTTCGATAATTCGCTAGAATTTTCCACGGTATCTAAGGTCTTGGTGATGCGATCTGGACAAAATCGCACGTAGTTTGAATACATTATTCTTCAGCTAGGTGTAAAATTTCATTCCAATCCAATCAGTAGTTTCGAAATTATCAGGAACGAAATATTTTGAACTGTCCTTTTTACGGAACCCCTAGTCTGATTTTGCTCATTGATGAACCTGACCGCGAAATTCGAGATACAAACCTACCCTGAAAATTTCAAGTTCCTTGGCCTTTCCCTCAGAAGTTATAATTTTCTATGGTTTCTATGGTTCTGGTCATGCGATCTGGAGAAATGTAGCTTGAATATATCATTCTCCATTAGTATACAAAATTTCGTCACGATCGAATCTGTAGTTTTGAAATTATCAAGAAAAAACTAAATTTCAAACGACCATATTTACGGAACCCCTAGTATAATTTTGCTCACAGATAAACGTGATCACGACATTCGAGATCCACACCTATCCTGAAAATTTCAAGTCCCTAGGCGTTTCCGTCCAAAAGTTACAATTTTCTATGGTTTCTATGGTTCTGGTCATGCGATCTGGACAAAATTCTACATGTAGCTTGAACACCTCATTCTCCGTTGAGTGCGAAATTCCATCTCGATCAAATCTGCAGTTTTCAAGTAATCAGAAGAACAAAACTTTGAACGGCCATATTCACGGAACCCCTGAAGGGAATTTGGCCCATTAACGAACTCAACCGAGGCATTCGGGAACTGTACCCACACTGAAAATTTCAAGTCTCTAGGTTGTTCCGTTCGAGAGTTATCGTCCTTACGGCCGGCCGGACGGACAGACTCTAATTTTCCGACGGATTCGTCATCAGTGAGTCGAACATAGTCGATTGAGACCATTTTCGGCTCAAAATTCGAATAATACAGACATCGTGATGAAATGATATAGCCCTCGTGTAAGTAGTACGAGCGCTCAAAAGAATTCACTGGGGTTGAAATCCGGGCAGCGTGCTGGCCAAGAAATTGACCCACCACGTCCTATCCACCTAAAATCACAAAAATCATACGCTCTGTCAGATAATTTCCCGTAAACTGAACGCATTTCATAAACTCCTTCAAACCACGTCTTATTTGGAAACACATTACGGAATTCGGAAAAGTCACAAAGCTCTGTCAGATGATTTCCCGTAAACTGAACGCATTTAATAAACACCTTACGATCTCAATACGTACCGTCAGATCCGGACTGGGAATTTCTCAGATTCGTGGGTTACTTTGATTTCGAAATACTCGGCCCTGGTGAATATTTAACATGAATTTTGACTCATTTTGACGAGTTCTAGCACTTGGAACTTGTTACCTGGGTTACAATAACTACAAAACTTCGATTCGATCGGATCGGTATTTTTTGAATTGTGGAAAAAAATCAGATGGCTATATCTACGAAACCCTTGAGCGGATTTCTCCCATTAAATCGGCGCATTCAGACCTCGAACAAAACTTAAAAATTCTCAAACACTAGGCCTCTTCTTTCGTAAATTATCGTGTTTACGAAAGGTCAACTCAACTCAACTCAGGAAATAATTTGTTTTGAAACTCATTTATTTTTAACAATAATACAATTCGCATAACACATAATGAAAAAATTACGAAAAGCACTGCCGTGAAGTCAGGAGCTTTTGAGCGCTCGTACATCCACCTTGTAGGTAGATTCGCATTTTCCAGTTTTAGAAATCAATTGAAGGAATTTTTGACAGCTGTCAAAAAAAGTCTCAAACTTAGACGAAACTCCAGACTTTGTCAGTGCTTCAGCTGACCAATTTTTTTTCGATAATTCGCTAGAATTTTCTACAGTATCTATGGTCTTGGTGATGCGATCTGGGCAACATTTCGCACGTAGTTTGAATACATTATTCCTCAGCTAGGTGCTGGATTTCATTCCAATCAAATCAGTAGTTTCGAAATTATCAGGAAAAAAATATTTTGAACGGCCATATTTACGGAACCCCTAGTCTAATTTTGCTCATTGATGAACGTGACCGTGAAATTCGCGATCCAAACCCACCCTGAAAATTTCAAGTTCCTAGGCCTTTCCCTTCGGAAGTTATAATTTTCTATGATTTCTATGGTTCTGGTCATGTGATCTGGACAAAATGTTGCTTTAATATATCATTCTCGTTTAAAATACAAAATTTCATCTCGATCGAATCCGTAGTTTCGAAATTATCGAGAAAACAAAATTTCAAACGACCGTATTTACGGAACCCCTAGTATAATTCTGCTCATTGAAAACGTGAACGCCATATTTCAGATCCACACCTATCCTGAGAATTTCGAGTCCCTAGGACTTTCCGTTCGAAAGTTATGATTTTCTATGGTTTCTATGGTTCTGGTCATGCGATCTAGAGAAATGTAGCTTGAATATATCTTTCTCCATTAGTATACAAAATTTCGTCACGATCGAATCTGTAGTTTTGAAATTATCAAGAAAACTGAATTTCAAACGACCATATTTACGGAACCCCTAGTATAATTTCGCTCATAGATGAAAGTGATCGCGAGGAAGGAAATCGGTAGCAGTGGTGTTTTTGCAAGAATCTCAAGGCAAGAATAAAACATAAACGAAGAAACATTTGATCATAAAATAATGCAATTTTCTTCGAACCAAAAATAACATATAAATAAAATATGTACAATATTTTCCAATATAAAATAACAAAATATGCTGGAGAAAGTTCATTCAAAATTGTTCTCATGTGCGAGCAAAATGATTTTATGACGTCCGCATAATCTCCTTCTTGGATTATACGGACACTATAAAATAATTTATTATATTTATTCTCCAATACAAAAACTCCTACAAATATATTATAATTTTAAGGGCATGTAACCCTAAATACACATTGGAGAATTGTAGAAGGTGTACAATTCTCCAGCAGCGCGACCTTACTGCTTCCGGAGCGGATAAGCAGCATTGCCATGGTGGCCGGTAGACAACGCCCCCTTGCAGCGTATTTTTTCTTCATTTTCCGGAACATTTCGTGAAATATGGAGAGGAATGAAGGTGATAATAAACTATTTGTGTATTCTCAGAGTTTTTCTATTCGCCTTTTGGCTTCTGAACTGCCCGTATATAGTTTGTCTCGAACGCCCTTAAGTTTTATTATAGGAAATAATACACCAATCTCCAGAAATGAAACACTAGCGAAAAGTGCACGGTAAGCGACAACCTCACGAAAATTCCTCTATCGGTATTCCGTATCAAAAATAATTATTGTCGGTCGCAGTAAACACTGCAGCAATAAGTTTCAGGATAATCCGGTCGGTGGCGCCATAACTCACAAGTCGCAGGTATTAATCTTGCTCAAGTTCGTTTTGCCTGTTTATAAAGTATCCCATTCCTTTATTTATGCCCCCAATTTGTTCCGAACGAATTTCTTACTTCGGAGATTCGGCGGGGAAGAAGGGGTTGAGATTGCGGATCGGCAATTTCGTGGGTTGAATAAATATTTGATCCGATGTCGACACTGTTCGGAAATGAATGTCTTATTTCGATTGAAATTTTCCAGATAATTGAATTTTTTAGAATCTTTTTTTTTACTTCTTGAAGTTAATAAAAATAAAATGACATTATTTGTCTTAATGACATTGACGACCAGTTTGGTTCATAGAAAAAACCGTGCAAAAGCTACCACTTCCGTTTGAACATCAAAGGGGGTCGGTTATATCAGAAACATTATATGCGCAAATAGAGCGTCGTTTATTATTCATAAGACAAGCAGCATTTTCGTTATTGATCAGAAAAATTCGTCTTCTACTTCCTACATGGTTATTTCCGGTTCGGCAGGAATCGCCAGGGGGAAGGCTGGCGAAAAGTCCCGTGAAAAACAGAAGGGAGAACGTCGTCAAACATCATCCCCCCACACACACGTGGACGAAGACGAAGTGACGTCTCCCTCAACGTCGACGGGGGGGTGCGGGTAACATATGTTTTTCGTCCGTTTTTTCTCCACGTTCGCGTTCGGCGGTTCTGTTTTCAATTCGCTACCAATTTCCAGGGAATTTGTAAATGTCAACAATTATTCGTGAATCGACTGGCGAATCGCGGAAGTGGGCTTTGTCTGGTAAAGTGAGACGTCCCAGATGGATCGGGGAAGGAGCCGGGTATGTAGACTTTGTATTTTCTTCACCGGCAGCAGCGAGGGGAAATTTTGTGTCTTTCCGAATATCAGATTTGTGAAATTTGATTTCGATGTTTTGTTAAGCTTGGGGATTCGTTCGCTCTGCGGGATCGGTTGACATTCATTCCTCGACTTTCGTGGTATGTTTGCGCAGATTGAGCTAAGGGGAGTTCATCGAATTGGAAGAATTTTTACAGAAAAAGTATTTTCCGTCGACCATAGAATGAAAGCTCATTTTAACGCACTCGAAATCATCCATTAATGACCCCTATTAATGCATAATTTCTTGTATTAATGCATGATTATCATGGCAACCGAACATAAAATATTCAGTCGGAGCATAGATGCATCTATGTCGGAGCACGATCGAGCTGTCAAATTTATTTATTCGCTTTCGATCAGAATCTGATTTCAATTGTTACGCTACTACATAATGAATAACGAAGAAAATATCCCTTTGACACCGCCAGATGTGACAAAAACTGCTGAAGCAGCAACTTTGAGTCTGCTTCCTGAAAAGAGCCGCCATTCATATGAGAAAACCTATGCTGAATTCAGATCTTGGTGCAAGGACAAGTAGGTTCGGAACTTTACGGAAACGGTTTTGTTGGCATACTTTACGGGTATTGCAGAAATGGGGCATCTAGCAAGTTTATGGCCAAAATATTCGATGCTGAAATCAACCCTAAATGTGAAGGACAATACTGATATAAGCAGATACCACAAACTGGTGATGTTTATTGAACGGGAAAGAGAGGAATATATCCCAAAAAAATCAAAAGTTCTCGAAAAAGAACATGTGAGAGAGTTCATAGCGAATGCTCCTGATAGTGTTTTCTTGATGTCGAAGGTAAAAATAAAACTCAATTGAATCGTTATTCCAACTTTTTCTCATTATCTCGTTATAGTGAAATAACTATCATTGTTTGATTTGTAGGTCGCCTTGATATTCGGAGTAGCGGGTGCATTGAGAAAAGATGAATTGTTAAGGTTGCAGAGAAAGGATGTACAAGATATGGGATCGAAATTTCTGGTGACAGTGAATTCATCGAAAACACATTCGAACAAGATATTCACTGTGGTGGATAATGATGAGCATACACTTTTAAACATAATAAAGAGAAATTGTTATGGTTCAATTTTTTGATATTAATAATATTAAATTTTGTGAAAGAACCACTAACAATATTCTTATAATTTTGTTTTTCAATTTTTCTTCTATTTTTCCCGTGACTCTTTTTAAGGGGGTTCTCAAGGTGCACAAATAAAATAATTTTTGTTTACAACAACTTATTATTTAAATTCAATAAACTAATTCTAATAATTCTATAAATTCTAAATTATGACTCCTATCGAACAAAATATAAATTAAAAACTCACAGTAAACAGCTTACTCTAAATATAGTTCATAAAATGTAAGCTTCAAATTTCTCCTCCGTTTCGTAGAGAATATCTTTGAATTCAGTGATTGATGCTATAAGATATTTTGCCTCGGGTTCCACTAATATTTCTGGTATGAGCTGTTGGTACAGTTTTATCCCACAGTTCTCTTCTAAACTGTGAAATCAGCAATGAATATACTGCAGCTCGATTCCAGTATCTCCTTGAACCTCGAATTTGAAGGCTTTCAACAACCAACAGCCATCTGAATCTCACCAAATCAACAACTTCATGATGTCAGGCTGCATAAATCTTTGATAATCTTTCGTTATCAAATCTCAATTTCAATAATACAATTCAAAGAAGTTTTTCCACACTGACTTTTTTACAATTGTCAAAAAAAAAATTGGCTTGCTTAATTCTATAATAATTTAACAACAGTTTCTATGGTAACATTTTGAATAATCTGAGCCCCCTTTGAAAAGAAAATTCATATTTTAATCATTCATCGAATTTTGTTTGGTGATATATTTTGAATTTATTTTTCATTCTTGGATTTCCATGACAATATATATCCTTGAGGCCAGCTCACACTCCACACGAAAGATTTTTCGGTTTTTATAAGAACTATAAATGCTCAACACAACCAGTTGGAATTAATACATTTTCTAAATAACCGTCAATGATTGCAAACTTTCTTAAATTAGAGCAACCACATTTGTATACAGGTCACTGTTTTCGGCGTTCTTCTGCGTCTATTCTTTCTGACAGTGGTGCAGATTTTTCAGCCATCAAAAGACTTGGTGGTTGGAAATCAACTTCTGTTGCAGAAGGGTATATTGAAAACTCCATTCAGAATGAAATAGAAACTGCAGAAAAATTTTTATGTCATAATAGTTCCAAAGTAAATAATGCTTCAACCTCCACTTCATCCACACGTTCCTTATCGGACATTATAGGAAATGAAATAAATGTGAACTATTCAGAATGTCACAACATGTCCAATATTCCCTCTATGAATTTTTCGAATTGTTCTATAGGAAGCAGAAATATTAATATATCGAAATGAACTTAGAAATTTGTATTACGTCAAATTTGTATATCATGCAAAATAAAAATTTGCTTTCGATCCAGAATTTATATTCAATTCCTGATGAGGTCGACGGAAAAATCTTGTAATCAACCCGTTTATTAATTCAGCGATTAATGGTCTCAAAAATTAACGCGCTCGCTCCGCTCACGCGTTGAAATATTTCGATCATTAATCGCTGTCATTAATAAACTAGTTGATTAAATATCTATTTTGTGCAAGTAAAAACCAAATATTTTACCTCTGATCAATACTTCAACGTAGCTTCGAATTTCGAGCAAAAAATTACGAAAAGCACTGCCGTGAAGGCAGGAGCTTTTGAGCGCTCGTACATGCACCTTGTAGGTAGATTCGCATTTTCCAGTTTTAGAAATCAATTGAAGGAATTTTTGACTGCTGTCAAAAAAATTCTGAAACTTAGGCGAAACTCCAGACTTCATGTCGGTGCTTCAGCTGATCAATTTTTTTCCGATAATTCGCTAGAATTTTCCACGGTATCTATGGTCTTGGTGATGCGATCTGGACAAAATTTTGCACGTAGTTTGAATACATTATTCCTGAGCTAGGTGCATAATTTCATTCCAATCCGATCGGTAGTTTCGAAACTATCACGAAAAAAATATTTTGAACGGCCATATTTACGGAACCCCTAGTCCAATTTTGCTCATTGATGAACATGACCGTGAAATTTGCGATCCAAACCCACCCTGAAAATTTCAAGTTCCTAGGCCTTTCCGTTCAAAAGTTAAAATTTTCTATGGTTTCTATGGTTCTGGTCATGCGATCTGGACAAAATATTGCTTCAATATATCATTCTCGATTAAAATACAAAATTTCATCTCGATCAAATCCGCAGTTTCGAATTTATCGAGAAAACAAAATTTCAAACGACCGTATTTACGGAACCCCTTGTATAATATTGCTCATAGATGAACGTGATCACGACATTCGAGATCCACACCTATCCTGAAAATTTCAAGTCCCTAGGCCTTTCCGTTCAAAAGTTACAATTTTCTATGGTTTCTATGGTTCTGGTCATGCGATCTGGACAAAATTTCACATGTAGCTTGAACACCTCATTTTCCATTTGAGTGCAAAATTTCATCTCGATCAAATCTGTAGTTTTCAAGTAATCAGGGAAATAAAACTTTGAACGGCCATATTTACGGAACCCCTGGTGGAATTTGGCCCATTAACGAACTCAACCGAGCCATTCGGGAACTGAACCTACCCTGAAAATTTCAAGTTTCTAGGACATTCCGTTCGAGAGTTATCGTGTATACGGCCGGACGGCCGGACGGCCGGACGGACAGACTCGAATTTTTCGACGGATTCGTCATCAGTGAGTCAAACATAGTCGATTGAGACCATTTTCGGCTCAAAATTCGAAAAATACAGACATCGTGACGAAATGATATAGCCCTCGTGAAAGTTGTACGAGCGCTCAAAAAAAGTTAAAGTAACACTCACAGTGAAGGGCTAGAAATAGCGTGGTTCTTAACTTTTACTAGAATTAATATTTTCAACACAGGATTTGCCACAATAGGTTTATAACATAAGACAGTCTTACTCTAAAAACAAAGATCAGACGTACAATATGAAATCGTAAAATAGTTGATTTGAACAGCGACGAAACATATGCCTACATGAAAAAAATTTTCAGAAAAAATTGCTAATTTCTTTTTTTTCAGGACTTTGGAGATTTCCACGTGGTAACCCCAGTTTTTCCAAATTCGCATCGTTCATTTTGCAAGAATCTCGGATAGTGATAGACGAAAATAAGACAGTGAAAATTATGCGTGCGTACTTTTGGTACGCAGTACTACTTTTCGGGCCGTGGTGTCAGTGCGAACCAAACAGCGGCGACCTGGGGTACCGTATTGGTTACTCTTCGTCCTCCACGTCCTCCAGATGCCCCAGAGGATGTTCTTGTTCCGGCACCACCGTGGACTGTTCTCATCGAGGACTAACGCATGTTCCGAAGAACATCCCCTTGGACACCGAAAGAATGTAAGTAGCCACCAAAATTGAAGAAACCAATGAAAATAATTTTTTTCTTCAAATTCATTCTAAATGGGTTTATATTTTCTGTTTTTAATGACGATTTTGGACCATGGTAGAAATGAAGAGTGTGCAAAAGGATTCCTTCATAATGGTAAATCCTCCTTTCAAGGAGGATCTTTGGTCTTGTAGATTCATTATCATTATTTCAAACATAAAAAGTGTTGGGACACAGTCTTTAATCCCAAAATGTTATACAATAGACAAAAAAATGAAGCAATGAAGCCAACTGAAGAAAAAATAACACATTCAACAAACCAACAACAGAGACTGAGGAAATAAAACAGAAAGTAATCGAAATTTTAAGATTGTGAGCTTCGCCTGGACGAAATTCTTCTCTCACCGAATCCATTCGATGCGTAAGCCTTCCATTGGACACGTAGGGAAGTAAAATCACTTCCGATCTAGTCCTTTTCTCGAACCATCCCTGAATCGAAGCAGCAGCAGCGTCTTCTCTCGCTTTTCGGGGGGAAAAAAAATACATGGAAAACACTAGACCGCGGTCGTATTTAATCCCGCGCAATCCCCGGGGAATGATGGGATCCCTCAAAACTGTCGCCTTTGTCCGTAAGTGCTTTATCTTGCGCCTGCTTCGACGTATACGCGGCTCTCGCTCAATCCCCGACCGTTTTATCTGAAAAACACACAGATCCTCTAAGATTGGAGGCCTCTCGAGCACCGTCGACATCGGTCTAACAGTTGTTTTTGCCCTCGTAACCGAAAAAAGTGACGACGAAATCCTTCTGGTCAATACCGCGTTAGGACCGAGGACGCAACGATGAGGACGGTTCTTTTTTTTGCGGTTGGCAGAAGTGTTGCGTTTCGTGAATGGATGAGTCGAGAGAGATACTAAAAAAGCGATGTCATGAAACAATGTTTTAAATTTTAGTTAACGAATTGTTTTGGCACTTGTGTCACCGGAATATTCATAGACTCTTACTCCTTCATTCATAAATTATCTAGAATGTAGAAAATTTGGTTTCAAAATCATTTGGGTAAATGATACTTCATGCGTAATAAGAGGATTTGTTGACGATTATTTATATACTTTAGGTTGGGAATAAAAATCGATTGGTACTAGTTTCAATTCTAGGAAAGGCACTTACAAGAGTTACAAATTTCTACTACCTACCTTTAGCGTTTGACGACATTATATTCCACTATATTTTCGAAATTGAAACAATTCGAAATCGTTTTAAGGGTTTCATTCCTTGAAAATTAGAAGTTTGAAACATCTTGTGAGTTTCAAAGAAACTTTTCGTGAAAGGTAAAAAGATTAAAAAAAAATTGGTAAGGTTAGGTTAGCTTGAGTTGGGACAGTCTGAAATATAAATCTTCTGAAAAATTTTCATTTATATTTACGTTATGATAAAGCAAACCACAACTTGAAAAATTTCAGGGATAAAATGATTGAATTTTTTCTTAGTTCATAGGCAGTTGAATTTTCACATAACTTTTTTCATCGATGCTCCATAGTTGACATTTCAGCAGAATATGTCGAATAGTATCTAAGATACCGGAGTTTTGAAGAAGATTTTTCTAAGAATTGAATTATTGAGAAAAAAATATTCATATAGCTATATCTTCGGAACCCTTCGACAGTTTCTGTCCATGAACGTACCCTGGAACTTTCAAAACTCTAGGCCTCCTGATTCTAATCTTGTATACCGCCGGCCGGACAGACATAATTGATTTTGACCTCGAATTCTTCATATGCAAGTCCAACCTGATCGTTTGAGATCATTCTCAGCTCAAAATTAGAAAATTTCAGACATTTGGGCCTAATGATAACGCTCTTGTTCGTAGAAAAGAGCGCGCAAAAAAAAATATTTCGGAAAAATTTGCAATAAATCTACTTCCAAATTGCCCGATTTCAATAGTTAAAAATGAATTTTCAAGAATTCCTTATGAAAAATTACATCTACAAAAAAATCATCACTATCACTATCGATTATTATATCATTACTAATGATCTAAAATGTGGAGAATTTTAGCGACACTTAAATCGATTTGCATATACAGCTTGTCCCAAGTTCGAGCGGCCCTATTTGAAATCTGAAAATTTGGATTATGATATTGTTCGACTTTATATACTGAGCTAAAATATTCTAGAAGCCTGAACACTTTCGGTTATACAGGGAGTGAAAATAAATTTCTCGAGAATTTTTTTTTATTTTTTCTTATATGATCGGTTTTTCAATTTTAAATATATTTCTTTTCGAATCGTTGCATTCGTCGAAATAGTTTACAAAATATAAAAAAAAACTGAAAAAAAAAGGGAGGTATGCGTAGTCAGTATTATGTTCGTTATTCCTATTCTCAATATTTCAAGCATGAACTGTTTTTGGATTTTCGAAGTAGAAGAATGGCGGAAAACTGTGCATCTCCTAAATTTTGGAAAACTCGTCACAGGGTGTTTCAAATATTTTGTCAAAAATTATGTTCAGAATTTTCCCATAAATTTTGTTTTTTAAAATAGAACCCTATTTTTGAGCGCTCGTACTACTTACACGAGGGCTATATCATTTCGTCACGATGTCTGTATTTTTCGAATTTTGAGCCGAAAATGGTCTCAATCGATAGGGTTCGACTCACTGATGACGAATCCGTCGAAAAATTCGAGTCTGTCCGTCCGGCCGTATACACGATAACTCTCGAACGGAATGTCCTAGAAACTTGAAATTTTCAGGGTAGGTTCGCATCTCGAATGCCGCGGTTTAGTTCGTTATTGGGCGAAATCCGCCAAAGGGTTCCGTGAATATGGCCGCTCGAAATTTTGTTCTACTCATCACTTCGAAACTACTGATTCGATCGGAGTGAAATTTTGCACTCAGATGAAGAATTACGTGTTCAAGCTACATGCAAATTTTGTTTAGCTAGCATGACCAGAACTATAGAAACCATAGAAAATTATGACTTTGTAATGGAAAGGCCTAGGGACTTGAAATTTTCAGGAGAGGTGTGGATCTTGAATGTTGCGGTCACCTTCAACAATGAGCAAAATTAGACAAGGGGTTCCGTAAATATGGCCGTTCGAATTTCAATTTTCTTGATGATTTCAAAACTATGGATCTGATCGTGACGAAATTTCGTATTCAAATCGGGAATGATATATTCGAGCTACATTTCTTCCAGATCGCATGATCAGAACCATAGAAACCATAGAAAATTATTACTTTCGAACGGAAAGACCTAGGGACTTCAAATTTTCAGGGTAGGTTCGGATCGCAAATTTCGCGATCATGTTCATCGATGAGCAAAATTAAACTAGGGGTTCCGTAAATATGGCCGTTGAAACAATTTTTCCTGATAATTTCGAAACTACCCATTGGATTGGAATGAAATTTCGCACATAGATGAAGAATATTATATTCAAACTACGTTGGAAATTTTGTCCAGATCGCATTACCAAGACCATAGATACCATAGAAAATTCTATCGAATTATCGAAAAAAATTTTGGTCACCTAAAGCACTGACGTGAAGTCAGATTTTCGCCTTAGTTCGAAATATTCTTTGACAGTTGTCAAAATCTTTCCAATTGGTTTCTAAAACTGGAGAATGCGAATCTACCTAAAAATTGGATGAACGAGCGCTCAAAAGCTCCTGACTTCACGGCAGTGCTTTTCGTCATTTTTTTATGATTTCGTTGAAATCTGCCAAGAAAAATAATGATAGTGTTCAAAGTAGTTTATGCTGCTAAATTGAAAAATTCCTGAGTTATTAAGGATTTTCTGAATTTATGTCGTACGTAGAGACAAATTCATAAAATCTGTTTAATAACAAGAATCTGTGTTCATAGGAAATAATTGGCATAATTTATATTCTATGAACACAGATTATTGTTATGGAACAGACTTTATGAATTTATCTCTACTTACGACATAAATCCAGAAAATCCCTAATAACTCAAGAATTTCTTTATTTAGGAGCATAAACATCTTAGAACACTATCATTATTTTTCTTCGCAGAATCCAATGCAATCAGAAAAAAATAGGGGTTCTATTAAAAAAAAAAGTTATGGGAAAATTCTGATCACAATTTTTGACGAAATATTTGAAACCCCCCTGATACATTTTCCAAAATTGAAGAAATGCACAATATTCCGCCATTCTTTGACTTCAAAAATGTAAAACAGTTTATGCTTGAAATATTGAGAATAGGAATAACGAACATAATACTTACAACGCATATCTCCTCTTTTTTCAGTTTTTGTCGATATTTTGGAAACTATTTCGAAGAATGAAACGATTCGAGTAGAAATATTCTCAAAATTGATTAATCGATCATAAAAGGGACGAAAAAAATGCAAAAAAAAATTTTTTCGAGAAATTCATTTTTACTCCCTGTATAACTGAAAGTGTTCAGGCTTCAAGAATATTTCAGCTCAGTAGATAAAGTCAAACAATATCATAATACCAATTTTCAAGATCTCAAATAGGTCCAGTTCTCAAGAAACGTCTAGTAGGCACTCGAACTTGGGACACCCTGTAGATTCACTGAAATCCTAACGGCTGGATGATAGAAAAATTGTATTATTATTAATTTATTCATGGAAAGATATTGCCTTCCCAAATTTTTTCTCTCCTCGTTCGAAATTACCCGCGACTTCCTCAGGAGATATCTGCGCGCACGAAAGAAAAATCGCCGCGTAACAAATCAGCGCGCCTGGAAAAACACCTTTTGTGTTAAGCAGCGGGGGCCAAATGAAAACGGCGTCCTATTCGCCGCTTTTTGGGGCGAGAACTTAATGCGACCGAAAAAAAGTTGATTGCCCTGCATCAAAGGAGCCATCGGAACGGATTCCCATGAGGATCGCTACATAAGTTTCGCGGAAACGTATTTTCCTCGGGAAGAATTCCGAGGCGGAGGGAAATTTGTAAACGGGAATCTTAAGAAAAGATCAAAGGCATAGTTTGAAAACGTTCGGTGCTGCGAAAAGGCCAAAGGGGTTTGTAACGGGGCGATTGGGCCGCATTTTCGCTCATTCACTGGCGACACAGGGACGTAACGGGAAATTCCGAGGCTTGAGTTAGTTTCAGGTTTATTGTTTACAACGATAAACCACTAAATCTATGGAGAAAAAAATCTCTTCTCTAGGCCATCATTCGACTACTTTCATTCAACTCTGAAAATCGAGACGTTTCACTGTCTGTTCTTGAAAGTTCATAAGGTAATGGAAACAATAAACCCAAAGGTTCTTTTTTCAGGAAAAAATATTCGAAAAAAATAGCCCCGCGCGACAAGCCCTAATTCCGCGATTACACGGGACCCTTCACGCCATAAATGAAGTCTTATACCGCCGCCCCCGCACAAAGGAACCGGGATCCGGTCTTTAAGCGGCAGGGGCGAAGGAATCGCGGACATATTTCAATCCATCCGACGCACGAAAATTCTGGGGGGCCTTCCGTTTCGTATTTGTTTTGCGGCCGAACGACCGTCCGTTCGCCGACGATTTATCGGCGCCATTTGAATCCGGAATGGTTGTATAAATTCGGTCTTCGGGCTATGAAGAACCAGGGGGGAGATCAAAAGGACTGGGAGGCGATTACAAATTGCGAGCTGTTCATCATCTGCTGCGGTCCCGATCGTCGGGGTTCTTTACACGTCGAAGGGAATATCCGAAAAGCCGTTTTTAGCTGGCGGAAAATAGCGTGCGCTTCAACCAGATCGTCCCCTTCGTCTTCGTCTTCTTGGCCTGAGTCGAACAGTCCATGCTACCTTTCATCGATAGTTTCTCAGCAAAACACGATAGTTGGACTCTTTTTATACACTCACAGAAAATTTCCAGTATATACAACAGGAATTCGGTTGCTTCTACAGGAAATTCCCCCTATATAAGCGACAGAATAAATATTTGTTGATTTTACGTGACAATTCCGGTCGTTCAATTCCTGTAGAAAAACAAGTTTTACATTAGTTGATGCAACAAAACTGTCATTTCAACAGGAAAATAATACTGTAATACTAATACCACTTGGTTTTGGGTGTTATTTCCATGTGTGTAATTTTTGAAATGCATTTTTGTTTATTTTGGTTTCTTGGCCGTATTGATTGCAATATTTAGTCAACATCTCAATTTTTTAGGACACTACCACAATTTTTCAGACATTCACAACATCCATGCCGGAGTTCGAACCCAGGCCTCCGGCACCCTAGTCCGGTCCGTACTCAAGAAGGCTATATAGGCGTCCTTGTAATGTTTTCTATCTAAAGAGTGACTTGGCAAATAGAAGTCTGGAAACGGAGGAGAATTTATAATAATTATAGAGTATCATTACCGAATAAGAGAGAAATTCGTTGAATACCAGAAATGAGAGAATCCATTATAAATATAAAGAAATTTTTTCCCTGATTTCGGACATAATTTAGCGAATTTGATTACGGAATTACTGTCTACAAATGCTTACACCTTTTCTGTCGCTTTTCAATCGATATTTTATTCCAGACAACTTCAATTGATTGGAATACTTTTAGCTGAACAAGATTTATTCCGGTAAAATAATCTAAATTTCTGTGAGAAATACCAAACATTCCTGTTGAATTTATAATATTTCACTAGATATTCCTGTGACATTTACAGAAATATTCCTTTAAAATAAAAGTACCTGATCACTGCTATACTTACCTTTTTTGAGCGCTCATACTACTTACACTAGGGCTATATAGGATAACTCTCGAACGGAATAACCTAGAGACTTGAAATTTTCAGTGTGGGTTCAGTTCCCGAATGCCTCGGTTAAGTTCGTTAATGGGCCAAATTCCACCAGGGGTTCCGTAAATATGGCCGTTTAAAGTTTTGTTCCCCTGATTACTTGAAAACTACAGATTTGATTGAGATGAAATGTATTTTAATCGAGAATGATATATTAAACTAATGTTTTGTCCAGATCTCATGACCAGAACCATAGAAACCATAGAAAATTGAAACTTTTGAACGGAAAGGCCTAGGAACTTGAAATTCTCAGGGTGGGTTTGGATCGCGAATATCGCGGTCACGTTCATCAATGAGCAAAATTAGTCTAGGGGTTCCGTAAATATGGCCGTTCAAAATATTTTTTTGCTGATAGTTCCGAAAATACTGAGCGGATTGGGATGAAATTTTGCACCTAGCTGAGTAATAATGTATTCAAACTACGTGCAAAATTTTGTCCAGATCGCACTACCAAGACCATAGATACCGTAGAAAATTCTAGCGAATTATCGAAAAAAAATTGATCAGCTGAAGCACTGACATGAAGTCTGGAGATTCAGAATTTTTTCGACAGCTGTCAAAAGTTCCTTCAATTGATTTCTGAAACTGGAAAATGCGAATCTACCTACAAGGTGCATGTACAAGCGCTCAAAAGCTCCTGCTTTCACGGCAGTGCTTTTCGTAATTTTTTTATAGGTGCATTTCCTTTTTTGCGTTTTTCCGAGAGTTCGAGTTGAAAATCTAGAGATCACAGTCTGACGTTTCCACGAGAGAAATTATTTCGACTTTGAAGGCAACCAAACTCCTCGGATCCGTGGGCTGAAACGAATAAAAAATGAATCCTTATACCTTTCCTTAACTCCCACGTATCATTTACGATCAATTTTGGTTAGCTGTGAACGTAATTCAAAACATCTCAGTGCATTCATTCTCACTCCTGGATATCATAGAGGTTTTGAAAACTTTCGTTCCCCCTGGCCAGTGGAACGGATTTGAAAATTATCCGTAATTCGGACTAATTTTCCTGCAGCGTGAACTGATGAATGCACTGTAATTATCAAAATAAACTTATCTCCAATCGTCATCATGCAATATTCGAATTATCCTTCTACAAGAACTTTAACATAATAATTAGGCAAGCCCATCAGATGCCATCTGAATTATGTTCATTTCAATTTCATTTTCAATAATTTCAACATAATTAACAGTTTTCAGTGACAAGCTATCTACCAAAACATGAATACATTAATAAAACACGAGAAGTTAATGAAGTGAAATCGCCCGAATATAGTTACCTTATGAAATATTCGTTTTGATGATGTCTTAAGCTGAATTATTTATCACGAATTCCAACAGTTAATTTGTATAATTATACGATATCTGAAACACATTAGAAATGTTGAATCAATTCCGGGTATCAGTTATCGAATGACGCACATTTAAGTCAACATTATTTATCGAAGACGTTTTATAAGTAGTATACAGGCTTTTTGAGCGCTCGTACTACTTACACGAGGGCTATATCATTTCGTCACGATGTCTGTATTTTTCGAATTTTGGGCCGAAAATGATCTCAAATGACTATTTTCGACTCACTGATGATGAATCCGTCAAAAAATTCGAGTCTGTCCGGCCGGCCGTATACACGATATCTCTCGAACGGAATGTCCTAGAAACTTGAAATTTTCAGGGTAGGTTCGAATCTCGAATACCGCGGTTCAGTTCGTTATTGGGCAAAATTCGCCCAGGGGTTCCGTAAATATGGCCGCTCGAAATTTTGTTTTTCTGATTACTTCGAAACTACTGATTCGATCGAGATGAAATTTTTTAGTCATATGGCGAATTACGTACTCAAGCTACATGCAAAATTTTGTTCAGCTCGCATGACCAGAACCATAGAAACCATAGAAAATTATAACTTTGTAATGGAAAGGCCTAGGGACTTGAAATTTTCAGGATAGGTGTGGATTTTGAATGTCGCGGTCACGTTCATCAATGAGCAAAATTAGACTAGGGGTTCCGTAAATATGGCCGTTTGAAATTCAGTTTTCTTGATCATTTCAAAACCATGAATTTGATCGTGACGAAATTTTGTATTCAAATTGAAAATGATATATTCGAGCTACATTTTTTCCAGATAGCATGATCAGAATCATAGAAACTATAGAAAATCATAACTTTCGAACGGAAAGGCCTAGGGACTTGAAATTTTCAGGATAGGTTCGGATCGCGAATTTCGCGATCACTTTCATCAATGAGCAAAATTATACTGGGGGTTCCGTAAATATAGCCGTTTAAACTATATTTTTCCTGATAATTTCGAAAATTTTTATTGTATTGAAATGAAATTTCGCACATAAATGAAGAATAATGTATTCAAACAACGTGAGAAAATTCTAGCGAATTATCGAAAATAAAAATAGTCACCAAAGCACTGACGTGAAGTCTGGATTTTCGCGTTGGTTTGAAATTTTCTTTGACAGCTGTCAGAATCTTTCCGATTGGTCTCTAAAACTGGAGCATGCGAATCTACCTACAAGGTGCATGTACGAGCGCTCAAAAGCTCCTGCCTTCACGGCAGTGCTTTTCGTAATTTTTTTTTGTTCAGCAACAGAACTTATCAAAATAAGTCTTTATACAAAAAATCGTTTATATAAAATATTCACCAGGGCCGAGTATTTAAAAATCAAAGTCACCCGCAAAATTGAGAAATTCCCAGTAGGGATCTGAGTTAGGTACGTATTGATATCTAAATGTATGGATAATACCGGCTGTCTGAGGTCAGTATACGTGTAATCATCTATGACATGTATGATGCCTAAGTTTTCCGATCTCAACCCCTGTGATTTTTTTGGGGTCATTTGAAAACATTAGAGTATAAGTGGCGGTAAGGTGAATGCGAAAGAACCGAGACAATGCATTGAGAATGCTTGTGGCATTATTCCGTGAGCAAGCTGAGTGTTGAAAGATAATACGAAATTGCGATAAATGCCAAGAGAAGATCGCACGCATAAGGCATAATCTCCTAACAGAGAGATAACAAGATCCAGAGTTTTATTCAGATATTGATGCCCAAGATTTTTTGCACTTTTTTCAAATTGAATATTTTATACTTCTGCTTAACTTCCGGCGAAAATGATGAGTTCTAGCACCTGTAGAAAAAAAAGCCTCACCTTAAAAAACAGCCTGTATATACTTATGGAATTTATTGAATAAGTTTTCAACGGAAAAATTTGAATTAAACATAAAAAATCCACTCAAAATATGTAGCTTGACATTTTCCAACTAGGCAGGCGCACTATAACAATTCTAAACGATTTCAAACTAGTTCAAGATCGGTTCGTTATTGGACCTCCGAACAAAGCTAAATAAGAATATCTAAAGTTTCTCTACCTGTTTCTTCGGAACTGGGGATCCAACATTTCGTTATCGTGTCTAGATATCAATCTTCGAGATGTAAATTGCCCTGAACCCGTACCAACAACGCTCTTCAACGCACGCGAAGCATCCCGTCCTTCTCCCTGTTTAAAAACGCGGTGTCACTCCTGTCAACTCCTCGTTCTCAAGGCCGTTTCTCAGCATTTAAACGGTCTAGTTAGCATCTTATTGGGATCAAGATACCTCGGGCTCCCGCCCGTATCTGATCGTTTCTTTCGTTTCGTGCCTTTTAAATCACCCTCAGGGCGTCCAGCCCTGATTGCGCGCTGCTTCTGTGTCGTGAATGAGATAAGGATAAGTGGACGCTGCGATTTCGCTGAAAGTGAACTAGTATAGCCCGTTTGAGGCTTTAATTATCGGGATGAACGCGGTATGATTGTCTTCTTGGGTGATTTGCCTGCGGGGTTGCTTGTCTGGAAGACGGTAGTCGCGAAATGTGAGAATCAATTATATGAAGTTAAATGTGCACTTCAATTGAAGCATAAGAATAATATTACTACAGTAGTTTTCGATCACTATAAAGGTATTCCCAGTGAGTGGAACCTACATTTTATTTAAAACTGAAGGGATAAAGGGAGAGAAAAAGATAAAAACAGGAGAAAAATAAATCACTTTTTATACTCAAGAACGGATGATGAGATAATAAAAATGCAATGGATAAACCGCGATTTTGATGAAGCATGGGGGTAACTTTAAATTGAAAGAAAAAAAAAAATTTCTGGCAACATACTCAACGCTCCATCGAAAATAAATCATGAAAAATACATTAATCCAGCAAAAGATTTAGATTTTACCGAATTCCAATTTGTTCACGACAGTATCTACAGATTATGGTCGACGATCGCAGCAAAAAGAAGGACAAAGTGCATTCTCAATTCCAAAAGCGATTCTGGAATCCCCACTATCCCAGTTGGATGTTCGTAAAAATTTGTCAAACCATCGAATTTAATTCCGCCGATTAAAATTGTCGAATTAATATCGCAAAACTTCATGAATTCGGTGACACAGCGATGCATGGAGGTCGCACACTGATCGGACAATTGCCCTGTTTCGAAGAATAATACAACAATAAAGAGTAACTGGAATATTTTGTTATGTAATCACGAATTATGTTCTGCTTAGATCAGAAACAAAGCTTTCCATGTGATTTTTTTCCCCACTTCTGCTTCAGTTTATTGATCATTTTTGAGCGCTCGTAATACTTACACGAGGGCTATATCATTTCGTCACGATGTCTGTATTTATCGAATTTTGGGCCGAAAATGGTCTCAAACGACTATGTTCGACTCACTGATGACGAATCCGTCGAAAAATTCGAGTCTGTCCGTCCGTCCGTCCCTCCGTATAAACGATAACTTTCGAACGGAATGTCCTAGAAACTTGAAATTTTCAGGGTAGGTTCGAATCTCGAATGCCGCGGTTAAGTTCGTCATTGGGCAAAATTCGCCCATGGGTTCCGTGAATATGGCCGCTCGAAATTTTGTTTTCCTGATTACTTCGAAACTACAGATTCGATCGAGGTGAAATTTTGCACTCGGGTGGAGAATTACGTGTTCAAGCTACATGCGAAATTTTGTCCAGCTCACATGACCAGAACCATAGAAACCATAGAAAATTATAACTTTGTAATGATAAGGCCTAGGGACTTGAAATTTTCAGGATAGGTGTGGATCTCGAATGTGGTGGTCGCTTTCATAAATGAGCAAAATTAGACTAGGGGTTCCGTAAATATGGTCGTTTGAAATTCAGTTTCTTGATAATTTCAAAACTACGGATTCGATCGTGACGAAATTTTGTATTTTGATGGAGAATGATATATTCAAGCTACATTTTTCCCATATCGCATGACTAGAACCATAGAAACCATAGAACATTATAACTTTCGAACGGAAAGGCCTAGGGACTTGAAATTTTCAGGATAGGTTCGGATCGCGAATTTCGCGGTCACGTTCATCAATGAGCAAAATTAGACTAGGGGTTCCGTAAATATAGCCGCTCAAACAATTTTTTTCCTGTTAATTTCGAAACTCCTTATTGGATTGGAATGAAATTTCGCACATAGATGAAGAACTACGTGGGAAATTTTGTCCAGATCGCATTACCGAGACCAAAGATACCATAGAAAATTCTAGCGAATTATCGAAAAAAAAAAGTCTGGATTTTTCCCTTAGTTTGAAATTTTCTTCGACAGCTGTCGAAATCTTTCCAATTGGTTTCTAAAACTTGAGAATGCGAATCTACCTACAAGGTGGATAAACGAGCGCTCAAAAGCTCCTAACTTCACGGCAGTGCTTTTCGTAATTTTTTTAAATTGTTTCGAAATTGTTCCAAATTTGATGAGACTTATCTACTACTATTGAATTATATATTCATTACTCAACTAATTTTGATATTATCTGTGAACAAACAACGTGAGTTATAATAACTCACTACTATAATTTCCTGTCTCTGTGCTTCTGAACAAGCCGATTGGCCGAAAGGGAACAGTCCATAATTGGCACTGAGGGGAGGTCACGTGAATAATTTCGACGTTTTCTCAAACGTTTCATCAAAAAAAGGTGAAGATAGTGAAGATCGATTATTATGTAAGAAATAAAACAATCAGCCATACAGAATTTATTGCCCGAAAAATGGGAAAACAAATATGGTGTAGCAGAAGGAATATTAAGTCATCGTGTACAGATAATGTTCTTATGGCATATTTCAGTTAACTTAGCACTAAATATGAAGCATCGCCCCTATGGACTTTCTACTCCATGCTAAGAAGCACAATCAACATAAATAATGCATTGTTATAGTTAACTATTGGGATTTGTAAATAAAGTTCTTTCTCTGTACATGTATCTTAGTATTTATTGTTATAGTCGTAGATAAAGTATGGTATTCAACTTGCGGTAATGGTCATAACTCACTTGATGAATTACAGCACTCGCCTTTGGCTCGTGCTGCAAACGTCATCGCATGAGTTATGAACTACATCACCGCTCGTTAAATAATATACTATTAATGAATTTGCTGAACGTAGAAATTCTTTATTCTATGGATTTTTTGTTATGTACGTTAATTCAATATATTTCATTGCATATCAAGATTTAGTTTGAAAACTGTTCAAAGACGACTATTACATTGAACATAAGTATTTTGTTATTGATTTTATTATGGGTTCTGGAGGAGTAATATTTTTCGAATTTCGGGTTGAAATTTTCTCAACTGAAAGGGAAATCCCAGTTGTTTCACGTTGGAATCTTGTTTTGGTAACCAGAATATGGCAATGTAGACCAGGCAATAGAGATTTTTTCGTGACAAAAATAGTAGAAGAAAACGGCGAGTGGGGAGTTACGTGGGGTGGTCCGTGGATGTTCAGTGATATGTTTTCGACTCGCAAATATCATTACTTTTCTTGTAATTGCGAAGAAACACAAAAAAAACGATGTTTTTTTTAGTTTTTTGCTTGTAAAATCTGAACCAATGGAGCGGTGCTAATACTCCCAACAGACGAATTGTAGAGAATGAAAAGATGAAAAAAATGAGTGCTAGTGCAACTCAATCGGGTCATCATTACCGGAGGAAAGCCGGAAAAACCGTGAAAATCAGCGTTTTTTCAAATCCTCATAACTCGGCCAATTTCGAAGTTGTAGCGCTGGCTTTCCAAATGAAAGTAGTGGTCAATAGATACTTTGAGTGTGCATAACCCGGACGTTGTCCGATAAATAGTTTTTGCGTAATTGCGATTTGAATTATTTAGGGCACTATTTTCCGGAAGAGCTGGATGCGTCGGAAGTAGTCCGATTTCAATTTGCAAAACGGATTTTGAAAGAAGAAGTATAGTACTACAAAAAGGCAATCTTGATTTTTCGTTAAAATGCTTCAAAATAGGTGAAAAAAGCATGCAATCATGACCAAAATAAGCCGAATGTTCGATTGCAGTCAAGTAGTGGGGGTATATACGTAAATATTCGCGCCAGGCCTCAGCGCGATTTTGGTTCCCCGCGTCTGCCGGCTACCCCCACTATCCGACCCAGATGGGGCACTGAGTCGGTTTTGGTCATGTTTCCACGTATTTTTCACCTATTTTGCAACATTTTAACGAAAAATCAAGTTTGCCGTTTTGTAGTACTATACTTCTTCTTTCAAAATCCGTTTTGTAAATTGAAATCGGACTACTTCCGATGCATCCAGCTCTTCCGGAAAATAGTGCCTTAAATAATTCAAATCGCAATTACGGAAAAACTATTTATCGGACAACGTCTGGGTTATGCACACTTGAAGTATCTATTAACCACTACTTTCATTTGGAAAGCCAGCGCTACAACTCAGAAATTGGCCGAGGTATGAGGATCTGAAAAAACGCTGATTTTCACGGTTTTTCCTGCTTTCCTCCGGTAATAAAGACCTGATTGAGTTGCACTAGCACTCATTTTCTTCATCTTTTCATTCTCTACAATTCGTCTGTTGGGAGTATTAGCACCGCTCCATTGGTTCAGATTTTACAAGCAAAAAACTAAAAAAACATCGTTTTTTTTGGTGTTTCTTCGCAATTACAAGAAAAGTAATGATATTTGCGAGTCGAAAACATATCACTGAACATCCACGGACCACTCCACCTAACTCCCCACTCGCGGTTTTCTTCTACTATTTTTGTCACAGAATGACCCTTTTTCTGCTCTATTGCCTGGTCTAGTGCAACATAACAAAATTTCTGGGATAACAATAAACAATAAACAATCTGAAAATTCACCGAAAAAAAATTCGAGTAGGAATTTTGTTCGAATTTCACCACACTCTCTATTCGATTCGAGAATGTTTGATCTGGGTAGCCTCTTTGATGGCAGCGAAGGCCATGAGTCATAAAGAAACCCAAGAAAAAACAAAGCAGTCTTGCGTAATTGAAGAGCAAAGCTCCGTCGCTTCGCTCATAAATGAATTCTCTTTCTTAATCAGGAGGCCCCCGAGTCAGTCTCAAGTACGCACATCTCCGATTCAAAGGACCCATTATTACAATGCCGAGCTGTGGTGGCCCCAAATGAACATTCATTATTGAAGAAGACTTCCTTTTTCGATTAATAAAGACACCACGACTATGCCGGGACCTCCGGCAATTTCAATTTTGATTCAATTACCTTCAATTAGAGTCTTTGTGGTTCAATTAGTTGGGCATTTAATTAAGCGCAATTATTCTCAATTTCGAAGAGACGGGGTCCGGTGCCAGATCGAATTTTCCGGGAGAAAAACGGATTATTTTCAAGGAAACTCCCAACTTGGCTTTCGACGCTTTGACAGCTGCTGACCTCCAAAAGGAATAAAAACCAGATATAACTCTTATCGTGCCAAAACTGTCAACTGAGTCATCGTGACGTTCACACGGTAATTTGCCGCACGAGACACATCCCGGCAATCATATATCCCCGATTGTATCGATGTACTCGTCGCTTAAGGTAAATTATATGATTCGTGATTATGTTACAGGTCGGTCTAAATTACAGTGTACGAAGTCTAGACGAGTAGACGCGAGTTGATTCGTGTCCTTTTCACATGAAATTTCCACGGTGATGAATGGTTTGTCGTGGATGGCATTCTGAGAGAGCTTGTGGAAATATATCACCGAGTCATGTCTCGACCAATTTTTCACTTCAGAAAGGAGAGCAACTAATTTCCTCAATTTCAATGACTGGGAGTTTTTGGTTCGTTATTTTTGGAAAATAATAAATGAATAGAAATGGGATATAATGAAGCAAATTTATATTCAGCCTTTTCATTCGATTTCCCATAGTTCCAATCAACTCATCAGAACTCAACACTCGTTATTAAAAATACAAAAAAAATTACAAAAAAATCGAATGAAAATGCAGACTTCTCGCAATGTTTGATCGTTCTAATTTCATATTTATGTATGTTATTCTCATCTGTATAAATTCGGCACTAACTGCGTCCGAACCAAAAGAAACCACAACTCAGGGTATGACAAGTTAATTAGACGTTTCGACCGCAAGACCTGCAGGCACGACCTTGCGGTCCAAAACAGACAGAAGCGGATGATGGCCCGTTGGAATCGAAACTGTGGAGAAATTATGTTATGTATTCATTCCTTATTTCTCCAGGGACCTTGCGGATATGGCTGGCACACGGGCGGATATTGATTGATGCGTTTTCCCTGTCATCCTTTCAATATACCGGAGTTGATTAGGAGATAATGAGTTTTGGGTCGGTTCTGATTGGTTTTTGGCCGATCTTTAATTAGTTTTTTGTTGTACAGTTAGCGTGTCGGGTATCCCATTTTCTTCGGGTCGCCGTTGCGTAGTCCGATTATATCGGTATCGATTATCTGGTGTTGTTGAGTTTCGGTATATTGAAATTATTCTTCGGAATCAACTTGATCATAATGATGCCTGTCGTGTTGACGAAAAGATGAAGTAATGATTGTCTTATATTCAAATAATTATGTGGAATGGCGCCAAATTTGTAAATATCAATCATGATTATTGTTCCTGTAGTGAATTTCAGTCATCACATAAAATTATGGAAGCGAGTTTGAGTTACTGAAGAAATAATGCTGAACTCTCTGCTGAAAATCTGTTGTTTTAAATGAAAAATACAATCTATTTGAAAAGCTACTAGCTAAAGTGGACAAAATTATTTATATTTGAGACATGAAAGTAAAGAAAACTAACTGGATTATGAGGTGGCCTACAAAAACATTGCTGATTATATATGTCGCAGAATTTATTAATAAATTCCTATAACCTAGAAGCGGCTTCTTCTAAAAACAAATTTTCCACCATGAAAGAAAGCCTACTAACGCGGAAGTGAGATATAACAATTCTAACAAACAAGAAATGTGTGTTATGATCAGAGAAAATTCAAATAAAATCGTTCGGTTTTCGGCGCGTTGTTTGTTGCCGATGACACACTTAAGGTGGAAAAGCTTTATGTATTTATTTCTAGATAAGAGAGTTGGGGCAGAATTATTTGCCAATATCTAATGAAGCAATCGTGTACCTACGGCTTCCTTTCATGTTCGATTGATTTTCGTTGAAAAGAGTGATATTAAATATGTATATCGTAAAAATAATAATTTATTGATATGGGTGCGATATTAATAAACATATAAGTATGTTTATCGAAATAGGAACATCCATTTGGTTTATCTTCGCGTTGATCTGAATAAAGTAATCTGTCCGTTTTTTTTAGTCAGGGGGAATCCTCATGGACGAACTATCTCTGATAGATAGAACAGTTTGATACTTCGTATAAAGCACAACCTGCTCGAACTAAACCTACCCTGCTGTTTTAGATTTCGGGCTCTATTGCCTATTACCCTATCGACTTGTTTGTTCGTATATCTTTCACGATCTTTGTCGTGTGATTTTTGTGTTACCTATAACTTTCATAGAAGAGTTTCGTCTTCTTGATATTTGAAATTTAGTTTACTCGATTTCTGTTTCTACCTAGTTGATCTCTGGGTCTTTTTTGAAAGGTGGTTATCCTCATCACATCTTCTGCAGCGTTATAGTCTTTCTGAGAATGAGGTGTTCAAGCTACATATGAAATTTTGTCCAGATCGCATGACCAGAACCATAGAAATCATAGAAAATTGTAACTTTCGAACAGAAACGCCTAGGGACTTGAAATTTTCAGGATAGGTGTGAATCTCGAATGTCGTGATCACGTTCATCTATCAGAAAAATTTTACTAACGGGTTCCGTAAATATGGTCGTTTGAAATTTAGTTTTCTTGATCATTTCAAAACTACAGATTCGATCGTGACGAAATTTTGTATACTAATGGAAAATTATATATTCGGGCTACATTTCTCCAGATCGCATGACCAGAACCATAGAAACCATAGAAAATCATAACTTTCGACCGGAAAGGCCTAGGGACTTGAAATTTTCAGAATAGGTATGGATTTGAAATGTCGCATTCACGTTCATCAATGAGCAGAATTATACAAGGGGTTCCGTAAATACGGTCGTTTGAAATTTTGTTTTCTCGATAATTTCGAAACTACGGATTCGATCGAGATAAAATTTTGTATTTTAATCGAGAATGATATATTGGAGCAACATTTTGTCCAGATCGCAAGACCAGAACCATAGAAACCATAGAAATTCATAACTTCCGAAAGGAAAAGCCTAGGAACTTGAAATTTTCAGGGAAGGTTTGGATCGCAAATGTCGCGGTCACGTTCATCAATGAGCAAAATTAGACTAAGGGTTCCGTAGATATGGCCGTTCAAAATATTTTTTTCCTGATAACTTCGAAATTACTGATTGGATTGGAATGAAATTTTACACCTAGTTGAAGAATAATGTATTCAAATTACGTGCGAAATTTTGTCCAGGTCGCATCACCAAGTCCATAGATACCGTAGGAAATTCTAGCGAATTATCGAAAGAAAATTGGTCAGCTGAAGCACTGACATGAAGTCTGGAGTTTCGCCTCGTTCGAGAATTTTTTTGACAACTGTCGAAAATTCCTTCAATTGATTTCAAAAACTGGATTGCGAATCTACTTACAAAGTGGATGTACGAGCGCTCAAAAGCTCCTGTCTTCACGGCAGTGCTTTTATAATTTCAAGCTCATCATTTGGATGTTGACCTGCTTTCTCAAATCTGCATCTCAAATCTTTTTTAGGAAATCTGTAACACTTTCCATTTCTAAGTCTCTGGGAATTTGTTGGTTTCTTACGAACCATGGCATATTTCTTGCTGCTCTTGGCAGGTTTCTTTCTGTTACTTAAATCTTCTTTATATCTATATGTCTATTAGTTACATGGTCTCATGCCGGCGAAACATATGTTAGTTGAGGTCTTGCAATTGACTTGATCATCCATCATTCATCAGGCTATAAAACAAAATTGGTAAAAGAAGATAGGACAACGAACATCGATCTATTGGGCACCTAGAATTTTAAACATGTTGTCAAATGGAGTTGAAAATTTTAAACATAAAAAATTCAAGTCATGTGTAAAACATTGATTTTTGAAAGAAAGAAGATCATTGCAAGAATTGATGAACGGCACAGTTTGAAAACCTATACCAACAAAAAGAGGAAAAAGTTTTAAAAGGTTCTCCGAAGTTAGTAGAAGAATTCATGACAAAAATGTTACAGATCATTACTTTACAGTATACCGACTGAGACTTACCATTTATCACTGACTTAGACTTACCTGTACCCCGATTAGGGCTTACCATTATGTCAGTTATTGTTCAGTAATTGTTGACTCACTGAAACGGTATTGTCTCTTTGTGATGCTTATGTTCGATTTTTCATATAGCAGGAGCAATAGGTTGTTTTATTTATCTGGGTATTAGTTTCAAATTTCTATTGATTTTTTTGTCAACACACAATACCAATTGCTGTCTCGATGATTTTATGTTTATTATAAGTTATGGAAATTGCACTTTGTAATGTATTTTAATTCTTATTTCATGTGAATAAACTATATTATTATTATTATTATGCGTAAATTCGTGCTTTGCTTCATTTGGCTCTTTCTTCCTAACAGTGGGTAAAGTCTTCTCATTGCTGAGTTTGTTTTATTCACTGCACATTTCATGTGGTTATTCCATGTAAGCCTTTTATCAAGTTTTACTCCTAGATATTTGACTTTCAATTTTATCTCTTCTCCATCTATTCTTAGGTTGGAATTTATTTCGAGTCTCCGCTTCTGTAATAAAATAGCTTGGCTCTTTCTGCTATTTATTTGAATGTTTCATTCAATGAACCATTCCTCTGAATCTTCTAGTGCTTCTTGCAATCTAGAATATATGACGTTGGTCGTCGATATCTGACGTCTATTCCTGTGTCGTCTGCATATAGGGCTAACAGATTTCTTGTGTTTTTCGGAATATCGTCGATATAGATGTTGTAGAGTAGAGGTCCTAGATCTGATCCTTCAGGCACTCCTGCTTCTACTTGTCTGGTAAAAGATAATGTGTCATCTATTTTGACATATAAAGT
Organism: Aphidecta obliterata; assembly: GCA_963966015.1. Lineage (NCBI taxonomy): Eukaryota > Metazoa > Arthropoda > Insecta > Coleoptera > Coccinellidae > Aphidecta > Aphidecta obliterata. Next base: position 11,733,907 of record OZ014435.1, on the reverse strand, counting down.
CCTGCAGTTTATTTTTATCTTGCAGGTTTTGGTAGTGTAGCCTGCCATCATCATCTTGTAGGCAAGTCCTTCGTGCCAAACTCGGTGGGAGGCCTTTCGACATCTAAAAGCACTAATCCTGTGGCTTATTTATTCTGAAACCCTCCAGTTAGAGTACTGTGGAATAGTTTCTTCTGAATCCAAATTATTCCGATGGGGGTTGAGGCCATAATTGAGGATGAGGTTACATCCAGGTTCGAAGCTGAGGAATTAAAGAATTGGAACTTGCTGATTAGGACGAACCGGCATTACGAATTTATCAGTTTGAAACTGACGATATTGTGGTTTTGCGGGTTTTTCCTGAGGTATTTCCTGCTGTTTTCCAGATTCAGAGGTTCTGCCTTCATTGGGTCTTTTTGCAATGACTGTCTTAACTATTTTTCCAAGTGCTATCAGTAGACTTATCGGCCTGTAGTTTTGTGGGAATTTTCAAATTTTTCCTGGCTTATTGAACACCTTCACATCTGCTGTGTTCCATCTTTTTGGATAGTAGTCTGTTCTCATCACCGCGTTCGCATATAACTATTGAGGTTCCCATTGCTTTTTCTAGATATGATAGGTTTCGCCTTTCCATTTCACCTCAGTTTACTCCACTAGTTTGAATTTTCACGAATATCATACCACTTAAGAGCAACCAGTACAATCGAAGGAAGTCCTGTTAATCTTTGTCAATTTCCCGGATTTCCCGGCCCCACGTCTGCCAAGGGTCAACGCATAATGCGGAAAATCCAATTTTTCCGAAACTTCATGATCCAGAAGGAATTTACGATCCCCTAAAAAGGAAGTAACAATTAACCACCGGGACGTTCGGATCCTACAGGGGCGGAATATATAGGCGTATAAATCAAAAGCGAGGCAACGAACAGGAAAGTCGTTAAGATGCGCAAATTAAAAGGAACCATTAAGATGTCTCGGAAATCATGCATAAAATTCGTATAATTCAAAAGGCGGCCCTGCCGATAATTCAGATCACCTCGGCGAGCTTCGAGATAATGCGGCAGGTGGAGCTGACTGGAAGATGCAGGGTGGTCCGATGGGAGTACCGAAATGATGAATTAACAGGTGATAAGGATTGGATTTATTGGTTTCGAGGGAAGGAAAATGGAAATCGACGATGGGCGATCGTAACTCATAAGCATTGTTGAATAATTCAGGACTCATTGGGCACGACCGATCAGGTAGTATCTCTTAGCGGTTTGCCTGAGGTCGCGGTAGACATCTTCAGAATATCTTAGCCTAAGGTTGCACCTGACTCGGCTCAGAACTGGAAATATTGATAACGGTTTTTTTGAATCTTTTTTTGCAATTGTTTCAAGTCTTTCAAATCTATTGAGAGGTACAGGCTACTGGCCAAGTAGAAGGAAAGGCAAAAGTTAGCATTAATACTGAAACGTTTAAATGGAAATTAATCAAAACGAAAACGAGGGTGCCAATACGTTAGACTGAAAAGGTCACCTAGGTGGCCTAGGCGAACACAGGTATAAAAGGAGAAGTTCAGATGTGAAGGGGAAAGTAACTCTGGTGGAATATGCTTGGTTTAGACCATTCCTACAAGATCCTTCGGAACTGAGAGGCCATAAACCTATCTTGAGCTCAGCAAGAGCGTGCTACATCTTCTTATTGGCTTCTTTTTCATCGTCAAGAGCACCTAGAGCTGTTTAGATTGTGTGGAGAGGTGGAAGCTCAGCCGGCCCAGAAAAGAGACACAATAGATCATCACATGTCACATGAAACCCCTAATTTCCAATAATCAATGAACAATAACCCACTTGAAATGTTGTTGTAAATTCCTCCAACAGTTGACCATCTAAAAAAGATGGAAATAGAGGAAACGAAGATTTTTATCTGAAATGAATGATCTATCTCATGATGCGACCAGAATTTCTTGGAACAATTCCGAATTAGTGTAGCCAATTTCCGTTATCTACTTCTGGTTCAGCAGTTGTCGGTATATTTTTCTCTTCGAGTTGGATTAGTTCCTTAAGCACTGGGCTGATAACTCCACGACGTCCCTACCAATTTCTGGATAACTCCGGACCGGAATCCTCCCTAGGGGAATCAGTGAAGCGATTAATTCTAAATGCACTATCGGATCACGGTGCTGAGGAGTAAATAATGGCCGGATGAAAGCTGGAACTTTTCTCATTGTTTTTGGCGAGGGATTTTTTTCAATTTTCGGACTTCAAGCAATGATAAATCATCATTAATTTTTTGTGTTTTTGTGGTCATTCTCAGTTATTGTTTTCATCAAGCACTGATACATCTTAGATGTTATACAAATGAATGAAGAATATGCAGTCTTTTCATATCTCTCTGTGAAGTTGTTAGTTACCTTCCATCAGGAGAATCCAATCTTCGATTCAACCAACCCTATCATCTTTGTTCGCTTGCATAAAATCGCACCTTCGCATAAATCCTCATCGCGGCACGTCCATCGACCATGCTTGACGAATGTCTCGCGACGGCTCTTTGGACGCTGCCAACTGTAATTTTACCGGACGTGACGTCGAATAAGGACGCTGACGAGCACCAGACGTAATTGATTTAAGGACCATCGGAGCCTCGATTAATCGTACCTACTGCCTCGTAAACATCTCCGTAGGAAGTGACTTGTATGATGACTTCTCGAGTGATAGACGTTATGCGTTGAACTGCCATTAAGTTATTACACTATTTGGGCCAGTTACCTAGCCTAGGATGAAGGATGGTGCGGTATGCAGATGTTGTGGATCAATTGAAATGCAGACGGAGTCTGGATGACGGAGGGGTTTTGGTGTTAGAGAAATGATGATTGATTTGGATGAAATGTCCACGTCTGGATGATGGTTCTCTCAATTTGATGGAATATATGAAGAAAAAAAAAGGTCACCTGGAGTTGTGTTGGCATGTTCTCTATTCATATAAATGAAAAAAAAACTTCAACTATATTAATACATGGTGGGTGAAGAAAAAACCTTAGGAACTATCGCAATTCTATGAGAAAGAGTTTATGGAGAAGGAAGAAACTGAAAGAGAAGCACTCTGGAGGAATGTTCCAGGAATGGATCACTCCAAAAAGGTTCTTCGGAACTTTGAAACTACGAGATCTTAAAAGTATTTGGATCTCAGTAAGAATAAGTTAAGCCTCACCACTGGCTTCCTCACAGAACATTGTCGCCTTGGGAAGCCTATGATGAGAATTGGCTTATCAGAAACTGATGAGTGTAGATTCTGTGGGAAATAGAAGGAACTCCTGTTCACCTGGTTACAGAATGCCTCGCCATTGCAGAGAATGTCTTGGACAAGAGAATTATAGGGGGAACTAGGATCTAACCTTCTTGAAGCTCTCTCAAGATACTGGAGTTCATAGGAGTTCTGGAGCTGGAGGGCGAGCTGTAGGTAGCTCACCTTATGGTCGCAGGATAACCAAACTATAAACTACTTTCATTCTTCCAGTATTTGATTCAATGCAGATTCGAATTCAGAAAGTAGAATATATGGTAGTTAAATGATCGATTTGGTGATTGAGTAGAGAAGAGGGCTTTTGTCTTTGGACGTCAGATAGTTGCAGTTGCGCTGTGGAGTTCGGAGATGTTCTCATAAATACTTCAAAAACCTGAAAAGTTATGGAAAGAGAGGCTTAGTGAGGTGATATTGGAGTTCCAATTTCCTTCTTTAAACCTTCTTCTGTTAGCTTCACATGAGTAGTATATCGTGAAAAAATGGATAGAATGCGGAATAAAAATTGAAAAAAGAAAATTAGTTATGGCGCGTTTCAATGACGCGTATATCACGGGACGCAGCGCCATCTCCCGGAAACTTTCATCGGGATGAATGGCCGCCATGCAGCAGTCGTTAAAGCGACGATGGTGATATTTCCGCTAGGCCGTAAATCAGAGTCGTTAATTAGAGTGTGTATTAGGGGTTTAATAATCCAGAATAAATGAGTTTTATTGGCCCGACTGCCGGTGGCGGAATGCAGTTCGCAACATTTCATATTTCGACGGCGTCATACATAACCTCTCTTTCTCTAACGTTATTGAATTCGCATTTGTCCGTTTTACCGGTCACGGTGTTTCGGTTTTTATTCGATATTATATTGTCGGCTGCCGGTGAGTTATGGATGTTCCGCCTTGGTTCTTCTTTATGGGTTATTTAGCGAGTCATTCCATAGTTTCTGGCTTCGAAATGGCGCATAGGAATGTTAAATCGATTTGAATATGCCAATTATATCAGCTCCTGATAGATAACTGATATTGTATTCTGTGGACGATGAAATGTCATATATTTTTAGGATAGTCTGATAGACATTCCGCCATCATTGCTTCATAGATAAGTAAGAAGTACTTTGCGTTTGTTGGGGCAGTCATTTAAATCCCACCACCATACTATCGTAGAAAAAAGAACCAATTATATTATTCCAATAAAACAGGTTGAAAAATTCATATAAAATTTAGGTGATCGAAAAAGTGGAAGGTTATATTGGTGCATCAAAACCGTCGTGTAGTTTGGCTTAACAAACAAGAAGCACGTGCGTCGATGGTGGCTCATCCAGAGCACGGCATAAAATAAACTGACCTAATTGAAAAAAGTCACCGATATGTTCCATCGTCAGATACCTTCGAACGTGCAGCTTCAAATGCGAATTAGGGAAACGGATGCGGAATATAAATGACCGCGAACTCGTGAATTGATGTTTCGTTATCGAGATAGCTTCCAAATAGAGTTAGAGCATTACACCTGTGCAGTCCGCGATTAGCCTGCATTTCTATGGCGTGCGTTGCTGGAGCTTCGTAAGCGTCCCGACCCACGCGAAAAAAAACAATGACTCTAGTGTTTTGTCGGACTCTGATAAACGGTCGTAAGACCAGACGAGAAATGGTGTAAGGAATACATACACTTGAAGATTATTCGGTTTATTTCTTGAGCAAGGCTCTATTTTTAGTAACTAGGAAGTATGGGAATGGACTGATCTAATTTGGTCGTATTATCACCGAAGTGTTTCAAGGTATCCTCACACAAAAAAATCATTAGAAGTGGTACAAATAAATCATACTAAAAACACTGAGCCTAAAATAGTAAGACGAAGATAGCGTCGTCTCCATTTCCTTCAGCATGTCTACTGAGGAACTAAGACAAGTGCCAGGGTGGGAGAAAGGATAGTCCACTAGAAAAATGATGGCTGTGATTCTTCTTCTGTTGGGAATGTCTCTCTGGAGGGCGTGCTGTAGCTTTGATGGGGGGCACAATAGACAATAGTCGCAGTGAGATGTAACCCCCTTACCTTACGATAACTAACTATAACTATGCTCATTTTCGGTGAGTGAGTTCAATAATTCTCGCTCAATATTGGATGAACATTTCTGCGATATTCTTCATATTATTTCCCTCGCCTTTATGTCCCGAGATTCAAAACCGGCCGTGTGTGCTCGCCCTAAATTGCCCGACACGTAGGAGGCCAAATATGCCCATTTGATCTCGACGACATTTTCGTTTGTAACTCGATAATAATAAATTGATCCCAATTATGTCTTTATCGGCCAGATTCGACACCGTTGTTAGACACTTATCGGCCTCTAGGAAGGGCGTATAGGCGTTGATGTAAACATCGAAAGGTAGTTCGTTAAAACAGAAACAAGAGCTGCGTGGGTAACGATAAGGCGAATCCGGAGTAATGTTTGGGCGCTTTCGTGTTTTTCCTATCGTCGATGTCGCAGAGTTGGCCGAGGGCATAAAATCGGTTTTATCGGAATGTGTCCGATCGGCCATTGTGACAGATCGAAGATATGGCAAGAAAACGGGAGTATTGATTATTCAACATAATGATCTTCATGCTGAGGAAGTCAAATCAGTGTGTGCAATGTATTGAAAATTGGCAAACTTTCTGGCATACCTATATACCGCAGCAAATATCGGCGGCCGTTAGGACGCCGTATATAACGCTAATAATCTCATCAAAATTTTCCGATAAGCCAGAGCCGGGCAGTAAAATATTAAGTGGCTATAATTCCGAGAAAAACCACGGCCCCAGCAGTATCCGCGAGTAGGCACCGTATCTCCGCCGCAGAGCATGCTCGAAATTTATGAAGGGGATTATCTGAGCCGCCAAGGCTGCTTTGACGTCTGCCGTTGGGATCGCAACATTCCAAGAAATCTCGAGATTAATCCTTCCAGACGGCCGGACATGTCGGGAATATGTTGGAGTTATCCCGATGTGTTATTTTTGTGTTATGATTTTATATTTTCGGCGGATTAAGGATTGGTTTTTGTGGCGTCAAGAAGCGCTCAGAGCGCTAATGGCTGTACTTATACTGTCGGATTGTTCTGGTTAGCTCACAGAGACTGAGTCGTTAATATTTTTCAAAAAATTAGGGGTCGGATTCCCTGGATCCAGTTTTTTCTCATCCCAGGATGTTTTTATGAACAATTTCAATGAATCACTTCAATTTGAGAGAAGTGCAAAGAATCTGGAGCATCAAGATTTTAAGACGACTCTGGATCGTGTTATTTCTCTAGTAGGAGATCTGCCATGAATCTTCTTTTCTTCCAACTTTTATTAGGAGATTTTTCCTGAACAGTATAATTCTTAAAGTTCAAACTAAGGAGAGGAAAGATAACTGATTGAAAATATAGGAAGTTCACAAACTCACCGATAAAATTGATCCAAATTGTTTATAGAAATTGCTCGAAATGGTCACCATTCGTTTGATGTACACAAAGTCTTGCATGGAGTTATGACGAATGATTACATGCAGCCACTATCACATCAGTCTGCTCACGAATAATGTCACAAGCATCTTCAATGCGTTGTTTTAGTTCTTCAAAACTATTCACCTCACCGTTACTGTACACTTATGTTTTCAAACGGCCCCAAAAGATGAGATCACAGGAGTTCAGATCCTGGGGAGCGTGCAGGCCAAGAAGTCGACTCACCACGTCCTCTCTAATTATTTGGGAACACATTACGAAATTCGAAAGAATCACAAAAATTGTACGCTCTGTCAAATGATTTTCCGTAAACTCATCGCATTCAATACCTTTAGATCCCAATACTTATCGTCAGATCCGGACTGGTAAATATTTTATATGAAGGATTTTCTGGAATTATTCTGATGTGTTCTAGCACCTGTCGAAAAAAATTATAAAAGCGCTGCCGTGAAGTCAGGAGCTTTTGAGCGCTCGTACATCCACCTTGTAGGTAGATTGGCAATCTCCAGTTTTAGAAATCAATTGAAGGAATTTTCGACAGCTGTCAAAAAAATTCTCAAACTTAGGCGAAACTCCAGACTTCATGTCAGTGCTTCAGCTGACCAATTTTTTTTTGATAATTCGCTAGAATTTTCTATGATATCTATAGTCTTGGTGATGCGATCTGGACACAATTTCGCACGTAGTTTGGATACATTATTCTTCAGCAAAGTGTAAAATTCATTCCAATCCAATCAGTAGTTTCGGAATTATCAGGAAAAAAATATTTTGAACGGCCATATTTTCGGAACCCCTAGTCTAATTTTGCTCATTGATGAACGTGAAAACAAGCCTACCCTGAAAATTTCAAGTTCCTAGGCCTTTCCCTTCGGAAGTTAAAATTTCCTATGGTTTCTACGGTTCTGATAATGCGATTTGGACAAAATGTTGCTTCAAAATTTCATTCTCGATTAAAAAACAAAATTTTCTCTCGATCGAATCCGTAGTTTCGAATTTATCGAGAAAACAAAATTTCAAACGACCGTATATACGGAACCCCTTGTATAATTCTGCTCATTGATGAACGTGAACGGGACATTCCAGATCCACACCTATCCTGAAAATTTCAAGTCCCTAGGCCTTTCCGTTCGAAAGTTATGATTTTCTATGGTTCTGGTTATGCGATCTGGAGAAATGTAGCTTGAATATATCATTCTCCATTAGTATACAAAATTTCGTCACGATCGAATCTGTAGTTTTGAAATTATCGAGAAAACTAAATTTCAAACGACCATATTTACGGAACCCCTTGTTTAATTTTTCCCATAGATGAACGTGATCACAACATTCGTGATCCACACCTATCCTGGAAATTTCAAGTCCCTAGGCGTTTCCGTTCAAAAGTTACAATTTTCTATGATTTCTATGGTTCTGGTCATGCGTTCTGGACAAAATTTCATATGTAACTTGAACACCACATTTTCCATTTGATTGCAAAATTTCATCTCGATCAAATCTGTAGTTTTCAAGTAATCAGGGGAACAAAACTTTGAACGGCCATATTTACGGAACCCTTTGTGGAATTTGGCCCATTAACGACCTTAACCGAGGCATTCGGGAACTGAACCAACACTGAAAATTTCAAGTCTCTAGGTTATTCCGTTCGAGAGTAATCGTGCTTACGGCACATTTTCCGCTCAAAATTCGATAAATACAGTCATCATACAGTGTCGAAATGATATAGCTCTCGTGTAAGTAGTACGAGCGCTCAAAAAGTCTCACTTTTGAAAACTCTCTGTATATTCAAAAACGTTTTCTTCAACGTTCTCAAAATACATTTCCACCTATAAATAACACAAATTACTTGAGTTGTCGAAGTTGAACAATTGTTGCATAAGTTACTCTCCGAAGTCAATATTGTTCACTTTATGTAATAGTCAGGTAGGACAAACACAACGAAATTTCTTTCTCCCAGTCCACCCCCGTAACCTGAGACGATATCTTCGGCGCCTCATCTTCCCAGATCATTTTGACGTTTGTCTCATTATGCTGTCAGGACCTCACTGGCGCCAGATGTTAAGGAAGTTCGAGTATCGGTTTCTTGGTGACTTGAAAGAGGATGAACAAAGCGTCGCCCTATTGACGATTTAGGAGACCGAGCGTAAAAATGTTTGACACTCATAGTATTTGACTTGACTTTGTGAAATTTTAAACTGTCGGTCACTAATGATCTGTTTGGAAAGGATTAGACCACCATAGTTTACTCCAGGGAATTTTTGATCCTTTGAATACTTGTAATTTGTTTAGCAGTATTCCATTCACGCTTTTTGTAGCTCTTACACTCAATGAAATTTTCCAGCATATACAACAGGAATTCGATTACTTTCACAGGCAATTCCCCCTATATAAGCGACAGAAGGAATATTTGTTGATTTCACGTGACAATGCCTGTAGAAATAACAAGTTTTACATTTATTAGTTGATGCAACCAAACTGTAGTTTCAATAGGAAAATGATAGTGTGAAGAAAATAAGAATTTCTGTGTAGTTACCTAGAGTATTTAACTGGAATTTCTTGCATTTCCTATTGAATTAACCACGTGGTTCTGGGAGTAATCTATATGTGTGTAATTTTTGAAATGCATTTTTTCTTTAGTATGTTGACCTTATTGATTGCAATATTTAGTCAGCATCTCAATATTTTAGGACACTTCCACAATTTTTCAGACAATCACACAACATCTATGCTGGGATTCGAACCCAAGCCTCTGGCACCCTGATCCGGTCCGTACTCAAGAAGGCTGTCAAAGCGCCCTTGTAATGTTTTCTGTCTAAAAAGTGACTTGGCGAATAGAAGTCTAGAATCTGGGGAGAATTAATATTACATAATATTCATTATAGAGTATCTTTACATTATTATTCTAAAGAGAAATTCTTAGAATACCAATAATGAGAGACTCCATTATAAATATAAAGATTTTCCCTGATTGCGGACACAATTTAGCGAATAGATGCGATGGAATTGCGCGAATAACCTTATTGTTTAAGTGGTCCGTATCATAAACAGGGTGGTATAAAAAAAATTAAAAATTGAATTGGACCGCCGATATCGACTTTTCCATCAATTCGCCGACCTGTAACATTATCCGGTGTGGATTTCGTCCGTCGAGCCCACGCAACCGCAGCGACCGCTGACATATCGCACGGAAAATTAGAAATCCCGCCCGATCGCCCGGAATTTGCGAGTTGTAAAAGCCCCGATGGCGGTTTCGCGCGTATTAAATCCGAAATTCCGATTATTTTGCGAAACGTAATTAACGACGTTGTCACCGCCAGACTTCACCGTCGCCGTAATTTATTCGAGGGGCGGGCGAGGGGGCGGCGTCGGCGGTCAATCGTCGACGGGACGTCAATCCCGGGGAGATGGACGCCGGCGGCGGAAAAAACGGACGGTCGGTTGGAAAAAATAACGTAAGGGGTTACTTGATTTCAGGTTATCGATCCGGTATAATTTTTGTATTTGGAAGTCGACGTTTGGCTCACTTCGTTTATGCGGACTCGTCGAGATATGGATTCTGGGATATTAGGGGATGATATTCCTGCCTCAGATTATATTCAATGCAACTAGGATGTAAGTATGCAGATCAAGAAAACGGCATGGAACCTTTGAGAAATCGGATAATTGCTGGGCGGAACTCAATAATTAACTACCCTGCTGTTTTTGAATGACAATCAATTAGTAGAAGATCATTTACAACAGTAAGTAGTTATTGCTAATGATATGTTTTTATTGTCAATTTTTTTCCCCTTGTATAGGGTTAGTCACCTCAAATTATCGAAATCTGCATCACTATTATTGCCTAAAAAATTAGAAATTTGTGTAGTTATGACCAGAGTTTGTTGAAACGCGATAAAAAATTCAGAAGATTCAAGATTTAATTTTAATGCTATGTATATTATTGAATTTTGAGTTGTTATCTCTGACCTGATTTTGAAAATATACCAAATCCAATATTCCTTATTGAATATGGAACACTTGAGAAAAATCACATTACAATCAAAGCCGTGCCCAGAGAAAAAAGTCGGCGGTTTTGGTTCTCCGAATTAGTGTATGGGATGTACAGACTACCCGTTTTTCACGTCATTCCATATATATTCTGAGGGCTGGTCGTGCGACAAAAATCGTCATTTCATTTAATCGAAACTTCGAGAGAAGGAATCAGAGAATCATAAAAAATACAGGTGTTTTTTAAGGTTGTACACTACTTTCATTTGCCCTATGCATCACAATAATTGTTTTCGAAAGTTTTCGAAAAAAAATTCAATATTTTCGCGTGGAATTGAATCCATCCAAGTCGAATAATTTAAACTTGCTTCAACAATTACTGGCGATAAAAAGAAAGAAATTGAAAATTGTTATTTCTTTCAATATCAGAAAGTTTCATCGCTCATCGCTTCCTTAATTTGATTTTAATCCATCACCTTTCAAATATATGTTCATGTATAAATATTCGAAAGGTTATGGATTAAAATCAAATGAACAAATCGATGACTAATGAGAACTGACTAACTTTTTGATATGGAAAGAAATTCAATTTTTTTTCTCTTTCATCGCCAGTAATTGTTGAAGTAAGTTCGAATTATCCACCTGGGATGGATTGGATTACACGGAAAAAAAAATTTAGAAAAGCACTGCCGTGAAGGCAGGAGCTTTTGAGCGCTCGTACATGCAACTTGTAGGTGCATTCGCATTTTCCAGTTTTAGAAATCAATTGAAGGAATTTTCGACAGCTGTCAAAAAAATTCTGAAACTTAGGCGAAACTCCAGACTTCATGTCAGTGCTTCAGCTGATCAATTTTTTTTCGATAATTCGCTAGAATTTTCTGCGGTATCTATGGTCTTGGTGATGCGATCTGGACAAAAATTGCACGTAGTTTGAAAACATTATTCCTCTGCTGGGTGCAAAATTTCATTCCAATTCGATCAGTCGTTTCGAAACTATCAGGAAAAAAATATTTTGAACGGCCATATTTACGGAACCCCTAATCTAATTTTGCTCATTGACGAACGTGACTGCGATATTCGCGATCCAAACCCACCCTCAAAATTTCAAGTTCCTAGGCCTTTCCGTTCAGAAGTTACAATTTTCTATGGTTTCTATGGTTCTGGTCATGCGATCTGGACAAAATATTGCTTTAATATATCCTTCTCGATTAAAATACAAAATTTCATCTCGATTGAATCCGTAGTTTCGAAATGATCGAGAAAACAAAATTTCAAACGACCGTTTTTACGGAACCCATAGTATAATTCTGCTCATTGTTAAACGTGAACGCGACATTTCAGATCCACAACTATCCTGAAAATTTCAAGTCCCTAGGCCTTTCCGTTCGAAAGTTATGATTTTCTATGGTTCTGGTCATGTGATCTGGAGAAATGTAGCTTGAATATATCATTCTCCATTTAAATAGAAAATTTCGTGACGATCGAATCTGTAGTTTTGAAATGATCAAGAAAACTTAATTTCAAACGACCATATTTACGGAACCCCTAGAATAATTTTGCTCATAAATGAACGTCATCACGACATTCCAGAACCTCACCTATCCTGAAAATTTCAAGTCCCTAGGCGTTTCCGTTCAAAAGTTACAATTTTCTATGGTTTCTATGGTTCTGGTCATGCGATCTGGACAAAATTTCACATGTAGCTTGAACACCTCATTCTTCATTTGAGTGCAAAGTTTCATCTTGATCGAATCTGTAGTTTCGAAGTAATCAGGAGAACAAAATTTTGAACGGCCATATTTACGGAACCCCTGGTGGCATTCTGATCATTAACGAACTCAACCGAGGCATTTGGGATCTGAACCGACACTGAAAATTTCAAGTCTCTAGGTTGACCCGTTCGAGAGTTATCGTGCTTACAGACGGACGGACGGCCGGACGGACAGACTCGAATTTTCCGACGGATTCGTCATCAGTGAGTCAAACATAGTCGATTGAGACCATTTTCGGCTCAAAATTCGAAAAATACAGACATCGTGACGAAATGATATAGCCCTCGTGTAAGTAGTACGAGCGCTCAATTTTGAATTTTTATTCGAAAACGTTCGGAGAAAGTCTTGTGCATACACGCCTGAATGTTTATTCAAAAAATTAAAAGAATTCAACATTCATGAGAAATCATTGAAACATTTATTGTGATGCAATGAAAGAAGTGTACACCCTTGAGGTAAGTTTTTTTTGACAGGTGCTAAAACTCATCAAAAGAGATCATTTCGCCGGGAGTTGATCATATTAAATTTTCAAGTTGAAAAAAGTGCAAAAACTTTTGGGCATCAATATCTTAATACAACTCGGTATCGTGTTATTTCCCTCATAATGTAATATTTTCTAGACAATTTATCCCAAACTTGTGTATTCTCTTTCTACTTTTATTAGGAGATTTTTCTTGAAGGGTATAATTCTTAGAGTACAAACCTCGGTACAAACTAAGGGGGGTAAAAAGGTCCTATAAAAAAAATTTGGAATTTCACAAACTCATCGATGAAATTGATCCAAATTGTATACCTACAGAAATTGTTCGAAATGGTAACCATTGGTTGGATGTGCAAAAAGTCTTGCACGGCGTAATAACGAATGTTACATGCAGCAATTATCACATCAGTTTACTCACGGAATAATGTCACAAGCATTTTCAATGCTTGGTTCTTTTGCACTATTCACCTCACTGTACTTATACACTTATGTTTTCAAATGACCCCAAAGAGAGAAATCAGAGCGGTTGAGATCGAAAAAAAAATCATATGCATCATAGCTGATTTCCCGTATACAGACAGCTGGGAATATCTCCACTTTTAGATATCAATACGAACCTTGATTTAGAAATACTCGGCGCTGGTGAATATTTTGTATGAATGATTTTTGGTATAATGACACATTTTGATGAGTTCTATTGCTGGCCAAAAAAAGCCTCACCGTTGAAAACAGTTGAGACCTGTATGTCAAATGTCAGGAAATGTCAGCAGGATATGGCGAATAATTTCTGAGATACCGAATTTTTCAAATTCTTGTTGTGATAACATCCTCACAAAATTTCACGTGTTTCTTCGTGTCGTTATTTTACAACCAATTACCGAGCCCTGAAAATTTCTAAATTTTACGGACAGGCGGACAGAATTGATTTTAACCAAGAATTCTCCATCTGTGGGTTAAACCTAATCGTTTGAGACCATTCTCTGCCGAAAAGTCGAGAATTATAGATATTTTGGCAAAATGATAACCCAAAAAAAAATTAGGTACATTTTCGTCATTTGAGAGCCACTAACTTCTGGAGTAAGAAGGACCAGAGGACCAATACGCCTAGAAAATTAAAAGCTTTGTTCCTACAGCGTTCAGGAACAATTCGGATTTGTACTGACCGGTTCTGAACGGGAATGTGAAAAAATCTGATGACAATTATCTTTTATTTCTTGAAATCACCGAGAAGAACCATGACGTAAAAGATCGCGAATTAATCCTGTACAAGAATAACTCGTACAAATTCAATGCTTCTTGTCACGCCTACTCTCAATTGGCAGTTAGCCACTTACATTATCCTCTACTCGAAAAACACTGGTATAAAACATAAAACGTCTTTCATCTCCACGATTTTTCTGTACTACTTGCTTATCGGTAATATGAGACCATCTTCAAACGCGAATCAAAGAGAACTCGATGCAGGAATCCCCATACCTTCTGGTATGGATATACATCCTTATCTCCCACTGCACGTTCCGGAGGAATCTTAACACATGCTTCCTGATAACGGCCAAAGTGGCGCGTTAATTGGTCCGATAACACACACCGAAATAACCCTTTTGAGCGACTGCTCTCAAGAAGGATTGTTGGCGTGCCGGCCATAAACTCACTTCCTGCGCCGATACGAAGATCGTCTAGGACCTTTATGTTGCGAGCTTAATGGTACGGTCGGAGGATAACAGTGAAAGGAGTGGTTGCTTTTAGGTTTTTTCGATACTGTTTGTTTGTTTTCGGTGGTATTTTTAATTACCAACTTTGTGTTATTGGACGGATCGGTTTATTTTGTATGAGATCTGCATTGGCTTATTTCATCCTAAGTCGCCATGCCTTAGAAATATAAGCCATGGAGAAAACGATGAAGCTTTGAATATGTCTGCAATTTGAGTGATTCAAAATAAAACCAGAACTCTCTTTATTCTGGAGCGATCAAAGCTGTCGTAACGAATTAAAATCAATAATGCCGAATGGCTCATTAGCAATAATATCCCGTCAAGACATGTTATGGGCCCCAATTGCGCCTTTAAACTCATCTGAATCATTGTGCGAACCTTCTATTTACGCGAAACGTTTTACGACCATAGATACGGTTTCCTCTTTTTCCTTTGAGAGAAGTACACGCCGACACGTCGTCCAGAAGCCCTGAGGTATTCCTATTTAAATTCACGGTTGCGTTATCGCGTGGAGGATTTGCTCAGTTTTTGCATTTCACGACGTTAATTCGCTGGCGTCAAGGACCTTATAAGGTTTTAGATGTTCTCCTGTTCTCAGTCCTCAGTGAAGGATCTAGTGGACAGTTCTTGAAGATGTGAGTTTCCTGGTTGCCTTCTAAAGGGTTGGACAGTCTTTGGATGTGAACTTGGCAGGGGCGGATCGACGATTTCCGGGGCCCTACGCTTGAAAACATTCGGGGCCCCCACTCTAAATTTTCTTAAAAAAAAATTTTTAAATCCCAATTTCGTTTTTGAGCGCTCGTACTACTTACACGAGGACTATATCATTTCGCCACGATGTCGCTATTTTTCGAATTTTGAGCCGAAAATGGTCTCAAACGACAGAGTTCGACTCACTGATGACGAATCCGTCAAAAAATTCGAGTCTGTCCGTCCGTTCGGTCGTAAACACGATAACTCTCGAACGGAATGTCCTAGGAACTTGAAATTTTCAGAGTAGGTTCGAATCTCGAATGTCGCGGTTGAGTCTGTTATTGGGCAAAATTCGCCCAGGGGTTCCGTGAATATGGCCGCTCGAAATTTTGTTTTTCTGATTACTTCGGAACTACAGATTCGATCGAGGTGAAATTTTGCACTCAGATGGAGAATTACGTGTTCAAGATACAGGCAAAATTTTGTCCAGCTCGCAAAACCAGAACCATAGGAACTATAGTAAATTATAACTTTGTAATGGAAAGGCCTAGGGACTTGAAATTTTCAGAATAGGTGTGGATCTCTAATGTTGCTGTCACGTTCATCATTCATCAATGAGCAAGCTTAGACTAGGAGTTCCGTAAATATAGCCGTTTGAAATTCAGTTTTTTTGATAATTTCAAAACTAGTGATTTTACATGACGAAATTCAGTATTTGAATTGAGAATGAAATATTCGAGCTACATTTTTTCCAGATCGCATGATCAGAACCGTAGAAAATAATAACTTTCGAACGGAAAGGCCTAGGGACTTGAAATTTTCAGGATAGGTTTGGATCGCGAATTTCGTGATAACGTTCATCAATGAGCAAAATTAAACTAGGGGTTCCGTTAATATAGCCGATCAAACTATTCTTTATCTGGTAATTTCTAAACTACTCATTGGATTGGTATGGAATTTCGCACATAGATGAAGAATAATATATCCGAACTACGTAGTGAATTTCATCGAGATTCCATTACCAAGACTATAGACAATTCTAGCGAATTATCGAAAAAAAATTGATCATCTAAAGCACTGACGTGAAGTGTTGATTTCCGCCTTAGTTGGAAATTGTCTTTGACAGCTGTCAAAATCTTTCCGATTGGTTTCTAAACTGAAGAGTGCGAATCTACCTGAAAGGTGGATGAACGAGCGCTCGAAGGCTCCTGACTTCACGGCAGTGCTTTTCTGAATTTTTTTCAATACAAACAAATGAATAGAAATCAACACAATGTAAACAACTTGAGAAAGTTTATCAGGTACAAAATAGAAATCAATACTGCTTTTTACAAAAAAAACAAATAAACGTGAACATGAAAAATTATTGGAAAATGAAAAATAATATGAAATGCCGAAAAACTAATCAAGTAAACTTTTTTCCTTATTTTCATGTCTGCAAATTCTTTTATTGCAGCATCATAATCCAGACTCTTCGTTATGTCACTTTCAATCGAAAATATTCCTAAGAACTGCAGTCTGCTTTCCTTCATAACTGTTCCATATTTATTTTTTATTATGGATAAATTGGAAAATGAACTATTCAAGATCTCAACCCCGAATTTATCTTTTCTAAAAAATATATGACAAATATTCAAAACTAAAAAATGCAAAACAAGTGTCTTGCATCCCTCCAATATCGACGATGGCATGTACCTATATTTCAAAGGGATGCCGACAACTTTACTGCCACCGTTGCGGGAATTTATTGCAGGCCGATAAGAATAATTGGAGAAAACATGCGGATGCTGAAACTTTGATTTGATGTTATTTTTTTACTGACAGCTGAATTTTGCTCTAGGTCTGTTTGCGTTTCGTGTGACTGAAAAATTACACGTTATTCTTCATTATTATTCATATTCACTTGCAAGACAAATTTTCATTCTGAAGAAATTTTGATTCCGATCGGGGGCCCCTGTGGACCTCGGGGCCCTACGCTCGAGCGTACTAAGCGTACCGGTTAATCCGCCACTGGAACTTGGACTTAATAAAAGAGAGAGAGAGAGAGAGAAGTTTCAGAAGATGAACCGCTGTGCTTTTTTCATGTGACTAAGACCAATTACTGAGTCCGGTCAACCCAATTAATGCCTAATTTCTCCGCGTCGATCCCACGCGCTAGGCACAATCGCCCGTGAAAATCACACCGTGCACCGCCTCCGAGGTTCGATGCACGGTCTCAAAGAAATCGGGCTAATTACGAACTGAACATCCAAATAGGAATCCGTCTTTAATGGACGCATATTAAGGTGTAACCACAAATATATCGGAGCAGCGTCTGGCGAACGAATTTAGATGCATCGGTTATGACGCAGTAGGCCGTTAATGCAACATTTCGAATTTCACGGAGGAGAAATCTTGATCGTTCTCCACGGTAATGTAACGATTTATCAAACTATGGACGCGATCTACGAACGCGCGTCTAATTCGAAATTACAGTTCTCGAAGAGCCCACATCTGAAGGGGTATCTTTCGTTACTGCCACTTTACGGCTTACGCACTGTACTAAGTTTGTGAGCTTAAATAAATGAAAAATTCTTTGAAGGGAGTACCCTACTTACGTTTCGAAAATAATCGTGTCGTTATATTAAATTATATCCAGCAACTGGTATTCGAATAAATATAAAACCCCAACATCATGACACAAACGACCAAACCCCCGTTTCGTGTACCTAATCATGGGTCCGTTCAACCCTTAATGAACCCGACCCCAGACGAAATTGAAGGTATCCGAGTCATCTGGAAGCACTACCAGAGACATAACGCGGAGTCTAGTACGTAGAAGGGAAGAAGAATACAAGCTAGCAGGAAGTTGATAATATAAAGAGAGCAAGTTCGAATCGAAGTCGACTCGGCGAGTTAAGTGGTGGAACCTGTGAATGCGGACTTGGATTTATGGCCTTCTAAATTGAGATAATTTAAATAGGGCGAATAAAGTGGAGGAGGAAGATGCAGCAACGTCCGGGACCTCGGCTTTCGACGACTTTCGGGACGGCGGGCACCTTGAGATATGAGAGGGATCTCTGCTGAAATTCAATTTCGGGGGTTGCACTCAAGACATGATCCGAATGTTGAAGATGCTTTTCCGCACTTAGGAACGGATGAAATGACGATTCGGAAAGTTTATCCCTGTGTTTTTACGTTGAAATAATTGGAGTGACAATTCAGCTGCTGCAGTGCGCATAAAACTTTTCATGAACTTTTTCCTTCGGGGAATATCTCAATGTTCTTCTTGCATAATTTCATGCCAAAGAACACAGATTTTCAGCGAGAAAATAAATAATCTTTCCTGGCAGAACTACACAAACCGTCAAGTCAACATGTTGAAAGCGTCGTAGAAACACACCATCACTGTCCCAACCTTGAGAAGGTTAAACCGTAACTTACTTCACAGCGGACGCGCCACAACCCAAGCAATAACCGCGAAAACTTGACCCCCATATCTTCGCCGGGCCGTAAAATAAAGAGGTTATTCCACCCACCCGCTGCGGATATCAACCAACTACATTTTTACTGTCGAATAAATCTCAACAAAGAAAGACAACATTGGATCCAATAAAAATCTCGAAACGCGTCTATGGGCGCCCAAAGCAACCTTTCCCGATAATAATTGCCCCCGAGATAGATGGCGTTACTCGAAAAGCGCGGTTTTATTACGGCCGCGCTGTCATTGACACTCGTCAAACTGTCACTTTGTCGAGGAAACGAACGACGGACGCTGCGAAGAACGGGACGGAGCGGGTTGCGCGGTTTTAATGGCCAATAAAACGCTTCACGGGCGTGTTACAGTTTTTGTGGAACGAGAGTAATTAAACGTACGACTTTTATTGACAGACTAGGGTCGGGAAGTGACAAGCCGAAACCTAGGACTTGTAGGTGGTTAAACTGCGGTGCATTATTGTTTCATTATATTTGCGGTCATACAGGGTCATACAGTAAATGAATTCTAAAAAGGGGGGCGTAGCGAACATTTTGATTGATTTTTTTTCTGATTGTAGTCCTCTCCAATGGAAGTTCCCGACGATGCTCAAAGAACACAGAAAATGTTATTGTCTCTGTTGTAAGGTCCCAAAACAGACGTTGCCTCGGTGATTTCAGCCATTGAGGAAAGGTCGCCTCTGCTTTCAGATCGAAAGGGGCAGAATATCATGAATCGTACAACAATTCGTCATTTAAATCTGGTCGCATCTCCCCCACTTCGTGGCATAATTAATATCGCAGAACATCATGAATTTGATGACGTTGCGTTGCACAAAGGAGCCCATACACTGATTGGACCATTGAACATTTAGCATCAATATGGTCAAATATGCGTCAAATGATTTTGTTTTTTTGATAATTTCAAAACTATGGATTTGATCGTGACGAAATGACAAATGATTTGAAACATAGAAATGTCAACCTCTAATTTAACCTCCTTCAGAACTAGAAACTTTGACAAGTGCTAGAACCCATCAAAATAAGTCAAAATTCCAAAAATCCTTTAAATGAAATATTCACAAGGGTCGAGTATTTCGAAATCAAAGTTACCCGCGAATCTGAGAAATTCCCACCCAGGAACTGATATAGGTACTGTTATGGCTATACTGTGAAATTAATGAAATTTATTTGAATTTTGAAAATAATCTATAACCAATAACAATATCAAAGAATTTTGTATTATTTTTTTAATTAATTTGCCCAAGACTCTTTCTCAAAGAGGATTCTAACAGGAACAATTGAAGAAATTTTACACAATTCATATTTTTAACAATCGAATTCAATCAAACTAACTCAAACTAATCAATAATTCTCAAATCAATAAATCCTTTCAAACCAAATGAATGCACTCACAGAACAAAGCTATGTCCAAATATAGTTCTTCAATTAGTTCAATTTTCCCCTGGCTTCTCAGTATGCTAACTATGGCACGCTGCTCTTTGTATTCCTTCAACTTGAAAGTTTGATTTCCATGCTTTCAAATTGCACAAAGTTCCACTTGACTTGTTTTTCAACAAAAATTCTCGATGTTTTCTTGTTCCGATCTCGGTTCAAACAAAATTTTTTGAAGGATCCATCTCTCCTCTGACATTTCTCAATTGTCACAACTTTTTCAAATTAATTTTTCCATCAAATGGTCTTGATAGATTCTTTCCAGTTTATTATTCTAAATTGCATTTTTGAGCGCTCGTACTACTCACACGGGGGCTATATCATTACGTCACGATGTCTGTATTTTTCCAATTTTGACCCGAAAATGGTCTCAAACGACTATGTTCGACTCACTGATGATGAATCCGTAAAAAAAATCGAGTCTGTCCGTCCGGCCGTCTATCCGTATACACGATAACTCTCGAACGGAATGTCCTAGGAACTTGAAATTTTCAGGGTAGGTTCGAATCTCAAATGCCGCGGTTGAGTTCGTTATTGGGCAAAATTCGCCCAGGGGTTCCGTAAATATGGCCGCACGAAATTTTGTTTTTTTGATAACTTCGAAACTACTGAATCGATCGAAGTGAAATTTTGCACTCAGATGGAGAATTACGTGTTCAAGCTACATACAATTTTGTCCAGCTCGCATGACCAGAACCATAGAAAACATAGAAAATTATAACTTTGTGATGGAAAGGCCTAGGGACTTGAAATTTTCAGGATAGGTGTGCATCTCGAATGTTGCGGTCACTTTAATCAATGAGCAAAATTAAACTAGGGGTTCCGTAAATATGGCCGTTTGAAATTTTGTTTTTTTGATAATTTCAAAACTATGGATTTGATCGTGACGAAATTTTGTATTTAAATTGAGAATGATATATTCGAGCTACATTTTTCCAGATCGCATGATCAGAACCATGTAAACCATAAAAAATAATAACTTAACGAACGGAAAGGCCTAGAGACTTGAAATTTTCAGGATAGGTTCGGATCGCGAATTTCGTGGTTACGTTCATCAATGAGCAAAATTAGACTAGGGGTTCCGTAAATATAGCCTCTCAAACTATTTTTTCCCTGATAATTTCGAAACTACTTATTGGATTGGAATGAAACTTTGCACATAGATGAAGAATAATGAATTTTAACTACGTGGGAAATTTTGTCCAGATCGCATTACCAAGACCATAGATACCGTAGAAAATTCTAGCGAATTATCGAAAAAAAAATTGGTCACTTGAAGCACTGACGTGAAGTCTGGATTTTCGCCTCAGTTTGAAATTTTCTTCTACAGCTGTCAAAATCTTTCCAATTGGTTTCCGAAACTGGAGAATGCGAATCTACCTACAATATGGATGAACGAGCGCTCAAAAGCTCCTGACTTCACGGCAGTGCTTTTCTAAATATTTATAAACTTCATAAACATAACTAACTAAACTGAACTATTTGAAATTAATCATTTTAACAAATTCATATTTTTCTTATTTTTGAATAATCTTAATTTGAAAATATATTATTACAATAATTTATAAACTTTTGAATTTACTGAATTGACTAAGATGTTTGAAGGTGCTTGAATTTCCATAACAGTACGTATTGAGGTTGTGCTTATTGAATGCGTTCCTTACAGCGAGTATGATTTCTGTGACTTCAGGTGGATAGGACATGGTGGGTCGATTTCGTGGCCAGTACGCTCTCCGGATCTCAAACCCTTTGATTTCTTCTTCTGGGGTCATTTGAAAACCAGTGTACAGTAACGGTTTGGTGAATAGTGTTGAAGAACTAAAACAACGCATTGAGAATGCTTGTGACATTATTCGCGAGCAAACTGATGTGATAGTTGCTTCATGAAATAATTAGTTATTACGCCGGGCAAGACTTTGTGCACATCGTACGAATGGTGGTCATTTCGAACTATTTCTGTAAACAATTTGGATCAATTAATCGGCGAGTTTGTAAACTTTTTTTTATAGGACCTCTTCAATCAGTTATTTTTCCTCTCCTTAGTTTGAACTTCAAGAATCAAACCGTTCAGAAAAAATCTCCTACTGAAAGCTGAAAGAGAATATACAAATTTGCGATAAAATCCAGCACTTTATTTATTTCCTGGAATGCATATTGCACCGTGATTCATGGCAGATCTCCTAACAGAGAGATAACACCATCTAGTGTCGTACTAAGATGATGATGGCCAAAATTTTTTGCACTTTTTTCAAATTGAATATTTTGAATGATCTCTCAACATCTCTTCCGATGAGTTCTTGCTACTGTGAAAAAAAGCCTCATCTTAAAAACAAAAATCATCAATTCATTTCAAGTTTTCAGATGAACTGATATTTGTTTTCGTTTTCTCGACGATAATTTTGTCTCGACAGAAATGTGAAATGCAATTTATATCTAACAGATTTCTCCATATTTATTCTGCCATCTTTTCTGTATGATAAGGAACGGGCTCCCACTATACCATTCACGAAATTTATTCATGAAGACTCGTTCCCTCGCTGACAAGCACATCCTGTATTTGAACATTTCCAATTTCATGTCTTGTCACTCGCGCTCGTTGCAGGCGCAACATAATTACGTGCACTGTCAATTAAACAAAAACTGTTTGTAATTTGCATATAACTCGTTTACGAACATTGATAATGCGTTATGCGGGCTCTGATCATCCCGCATTAAAGATTCAAACTATGCGCTAAGTAGGTGAACAAACAGAACAGACTTGATCTGGCCCATCGTTAACATGAAACTTAACGAACGTGCGAAGATAAATTGAAAACTTATCGGAATTGCGATTGGCGGATTATTTCTAGCTCAGTGGCCATTTTCTTTATGTTTATGTTATGTTAACGTTAACACTTGATACTAGTAGAAAATTACTAAAATTCCGCAGATAAGAACACCTGAAGATATAGAAGATGAAGTTAAAAAATTAGAAACCCGAATAAAAAAAGCCTACGAGGAAAGTGCCAGAATAATTGAAAGGCCAGCCCCGAAACATTTAGATGATCAACTACAGAGAAGACGATGACAATGAAGACTCAGAAGAAGTCGAAGGAAATGAAGAATTGATGTTGGAACCGCCGGAAGGCGATACCATCCCAAACCCAACAACACCAACGGAAATTAAAGAAATCATCAAAAAATTGAAAAACAGGAAAGCTCCAGGGAAGGACAAAGTAACAAACTTTATGTTACGGAAATTGCCCAGAAAAGGAATAGCAGCGCTAACAAATATAGCAAACGCAGTGATGAAAACAGAATACTATCCGGAAAGATGGAAAACAGCAGAAATAATTGTGTTCAATAAGCCAGGAAAATATAGAAAATTCCCACAAAATTACAGGCCGATAAGTCTACTGTCAGCACTTGGAAAAATTATCGAAAGAGTCATTGCAAAAAGACTCAATGAAGAAACAGAAGCGCTGAATCTGATACCACCGGAACAATTTGGATTCAGAAGAAATCATTCAACAGAACTTCAACTGTTAAGGATCACCGAATATGTCACTGAAGGATTTCAGAATAAACAAGCCACAGGATTAGTGCTATTAGATGTCGAGAGAGCCTCCGACCGAGTTTGGCACTTGCCTACAAAATGATGATGGCAGGTTACACCACCAAAATCTGCAAGATAATAAGAAACTACCTGAGGAACCGGAATTTTTATGTCAAAATAGACGACACATTATCTACCACCAGACTAGTAGAAGCAGGAGTGCCCCAAGGATCAGTTCTAGGACCTCTGCTCTACAACATATATATCTACGATATTCCTAAGAACCCAAGAAATCTGCTAGCCCTTTATGCAGACGACACGGGAATAGCCTTCAGACATCGACGACCAGATGTCATACACAGAAGACTGCAAGAAGCACTAGAAGATTCAGAAGAATGGTTCCTTAAATGGAAAATTCAAATGAATAGCAAAAAGAGCAAAGCTATTCTACTACAGAAGCGGAGACTTGAAATTAATTCCAACGTACAGATAGATGGAGAAGAGATAAAATGGGAAAATGAAGTCAAATATCTAGGAGTAAAACTAGATGAAGGGCTCGCATGGAAAAACCATATAAAATATGCAGTGGATAAAACAAACTCAGCAATGAGTAGACTTTACCCACTGCTAGGAAGAAGACAAATGAACCAAAGCACGAAGCTACGAATGATCAAGTCAATTGCAAGACCCCAACTAACAACTCGGCGGCATGGGGCCATGCAGCCAATAGCCATATGAAGGAGATTCAAGCAACAGAGAATAAACTGCTCAGAGCAGCAATGAATATGCCGTGGTTCGTAAGAAACCAACAAATCCACAGAGACTTAGAATGGGAAACTGTCACAGATTTCCTAAAAAAGAAGGCCGAGAAGATATTTGAAAAAGCAATTCAACACCCAAATGATGAGCTAAGAAGACTAGTTGACTACAACCCTGCAGAAGATGTGGTTAGGATACCCACCTATCACAAAAGACCCAGAGATCACTTAGGTTGAAACAGAAATTGAGTAATCTCAATTCGAATTATCCAGAAGAAGAGACTCATATGAGATTCAAATTCATAGGTAACACAATTATCACACGACAAAGATCGTGATAGAGAACGAACAAGAAGAGTCAAAAGGTTAATAGGTAATAAATGCCCGGAATCTAAAACAGCAGGTTAGGTTTAGTTAGAGTAGGTCGTGCTTCACACGAAGTCTCACACTGTTCTATCTATCGGAGATAGTTCGTCGATGAGGATTCCCCCTGACTAAAAAAAAAAAAAAGTTTCGTCTTCAGGAGGTATACCTAAAGAGCATTTCCTCTTTGGCAGCTTTAGTGGATTATATGCAAATTCGAACAGGTCAGAAAACTTGACCCTTTCCGATTCTTCGAGTTCATTACCAGAAATAATAAACCGAAACGCCCATCCGCTCGCGCGATCTTCTCGCCGCCACACCTCTCGCATTCGCAACGTCCCGCAATAATGCGACATAAATTAGAGTCGCGGACTCGAACATCCATCCAGGCTAGCGGCTCGAAGATCCTGAAACGTCCCGTGAAAATAACGTAATCGGAAATGGGCGTGATACGAAAATTACCAAGCGCGTACACGTCGCGTCGGCCCGCTCTTTGCGCGGAACGTAAATCAACGCGCGATTTGTTTGCAAATATCTCTAGATTGCCCCCCCTGGGGGGCATCGGGTGACGCGGTCTCTGTCGAAGCGATAAATTTCCGTCCGACCTGACCCGCGGTACCCCGGTCGGAAAAAAATCCAGGCGAAATGAGGAAAGGTTACGTTCTCGGCTTTGTCGCCTTCGGTGGTGTCGGATGAGATGTGAGTTGTGAGGTTGTGAGGTTGGAAAGGAACATGGAACGTTCTTCACCAAGATATTCTGATTTACACCTCCCGAAGCCATTATAAGATGAGCTATAAGCTATAGTCAACGGCTGGCATACATTGTATAATATACTGAGTGGAGTTCCTCAGGGATCCGTTCTTTGCTCTCTCCTATTCTTGGCGTTCCGTCTAATGGTTTTTTTGCCGTGATAGTCAATTAAACTAAACCTACACTTGGATTTGCCTGAAAGCATGCATATTGTATTTGCGCTTTGCCTAACATAATGAAGACATCTAGTGTTTAAAAAAAATGAAAATAATTGAGTACTTGCTCCAAAATAGTGGTTACTTTGTTATCAAATTTACACTCAAATTGGGGTGTCTTTGAAAGGCACAGTTTTTTTCATTAAAAGAAAGAAGAATGTACCTTCTTTAATTTCAAAAACACTTATTTCCAGATTGCATGGATGAATACGTAATACTTGAGTGTTCAACGACATCACCCACAATACACAACACATATATGGAAAACATTATTCCGAAGAATAATTATTCCTATAGCCAGGCTCAGGGCCGTATCTAGGGCGTGGCAAGGGTGGTACTTGCCACAGGCGCAAGGTCCGAAGGGTCGCCAAAAAATATCAAAAATAAAAAAAAAGAAGCGCAAGCAAAAAAAACTAAATCGAAAAATGACAACACGGTAACGTAAGTATGTAATTCGATCACAACATTTCGAAACATTGATATTCAAAGTACAGAATGAGAATGCAATGAGGTCAGAAATACGAGAAATATGGTCCAATTGTTATAAAAAATTTTCAAGAATGCCGCACTCTGATCATAAATATTACAATCGGCAATATCGTCATGCGATTCCAAGCACAGCCCTTTTATGAGTTGTTTACACTACATCCCTTATCGCATCCAGCTTGTTTTGAAGGGCGGCTTCTTTGATGATGATGGTTCATAATGATCGATTTGTTTAGATTTTAAGGCCACATCTGTGCTATTTTAAAAACGATTTGTATTGCCAAAAATTCACCAATTCATAGTTTTGAGCTCAAGAAGTGGGAGAAAAATTGGGGAATCTTATTCTACTCTACATAAAAATTGATTTCTTTCAATTGTGAAGAGAAGAGAAAAAAATTTAAATCTTAATGTTCGTTCAGTGAGTATCCAGATCTGAAGTGTTATAAGTTTTCAGGTTTTTTTATATTCTGACTTTTTTGTGCCATTGTGCTTTTGGATTCGAGCATTATAAATTGTGCTATTGGAGGTGACTTGTACTGAGTATTTGCTATTTTTTATGACATTATTCTGGCATCGGATATATTCAATTATTTGTATTTTAACATAATAATGTTGTTCCTTTATTTGCGGAAAATATGAATTTTCAAACTTGAGTTCTCACTTCTCAGAGCGTCTTTTTCTAAATGAAGTCTAATAAAACTGAAAAATTTTAGTGTTACTTTTCATAGTTTTCATTGAATCTTCAACCTCATCTGGCAGATTATTGTAGTGATTTTCTTATACTTAACGTATGCACTTCTTGAATATTGTAACATCGGGCCCTGTACGAAACTATTAGTACCTACGTGTTTCGAAGGGTTAAAAAATAGTATTTGTATGCTAAGTTTGCGGTTTTTTTTGCAGAGATTGTGATTATCGATTATTGTTTTCTAGTCAACTTACCAACAAATTTTTATTTTATTTATTTTTGTTTGCAGTATCTATTTTAAAATTTTAATTCGAATAATTTATATTTTTTAAGATAAATGTTCGTATTTATTACATAAATATGAATATTTCATTTTGTTTTTTCAGAATTTGTTTTATCTTTATGCATTTCATTCAAAATGTGTATTTCAATGTTTTTGATGAAAAAATTTTTCCATAAAAATGTGTATTATTCTGAAACTCTTACGGAAATATATGACTAGCATTATGAAAAAAAAATACTATAAGAAAATATGATGGATGAAAAAAAAACTACGCAAATGGGGGGGCGCTGTCTAATATATTGCCACAGGCGCAATAGTACCTAGATACGGCCCTGGCCAGGCTAGTCGAGAAGTCAATCTAAGAAACCCCAGAAAACATCATTGATCGCAACAGCAGACCATGGTTTGGGCTTTATTGAGCAATCTTCAGTGCAGCGTAGCGACGATGAATTCGATACCATTGAATTTGGTTTTTGAATGAAGACTGCAATTTGCTTCCCTTCGCCGTTGATTTCGTTTTGCTCTTTATATTCTCTCAACTTAGAGAGATCCTCCTCTCTTTTGCTTGGGTCCTTGCTGTTCGTCAATTGGATTTTTTGCGAGAGGTATACCCTCCTGTCTGTAATTCTGATTGCTATCCTTCCTATCTATTTGATTTTTATTTCTTTCAACGTTTTGATTGTCTTCTTCGTTTGTTCATCCATTATTTCCATTATACTTTCCATTTTTGAGCGCTCGTACTACTTACACGAGGGCTATATCATTTCGTCACGATGTCTGTATTTTTCGAATTTTGAGCCGAAAATGGTCTCAATCGACTATGTTCGACTCACTGATGACAAATCCGTCGGAAAATTCGAGTCTGTCCGTCCGTCCGGCCGTAAGCACGATAACTCTCGAACGGATCAACCTAGAGACTTGAAATTTTCAGTGTAGGTTCAGATCCCAAATGCCTCGGTTAAGTTCGTTAATGGGCCAAATTCCGCCAGGGGTTCCGTAAATATGGCCGTTCAAAGTTTTGTTTCCCTGATTACTTGAAAACTACAGATTCGATCGAGATGAAATTTTGCACTCAAATGGAAAATGAGGTGTTTTAGCTACATGCGAAATTTTGTCCAGATCGCATGACCAGAACCATAGAAACCATAGAAAATTGTAACTTTTGAACGGAAATGCCTAGGGACTTGAAATTTTCGGGATAGGTGTGGATCTTGAATGTCGTGATCACGTTCATTTATGAGCAACATTATACAAAGGGTTTCGTAAATACGGTCGTTTGAAATTTTGTTTTCTCGATAAATTCGAAACTACGGATTCGATCGAGATGAAATTTTGTATTTCAATCGAGAATGATATATTGAAGCAATATTTTGTCCAGATCGCATGACCAGAACCATAGAAACCATAGAAAATTGTAACTTTTGAACGGAAAGGCCTAGGAACTTGAAATTTTCATGGTGCGTTTGGATCGCAAATATCGCGGTCACGTTCATCAATGAGCCAAATGAGACTAGGGGTTCCGTAAATATGGCCGTTCAAAATATTTTTTCCCAGATAGTTTCGGAACTACTGATCGGATTGGAATGAAATTATGCACCTAGCTGAGGAATAATGTATTCAAACAACGTGCAAAATTTTGTCCAGACCGCATCACCAAGACCATAGATACCGTAGAAAATTCTAGCGAATTATCGAAACAAAATTGATCAGCTGAAGCACTGACATGAAGTCTGGAGTTTCGCCTAAGTTTCAGAATTTTTTTGACAGCTGTCAAAAATTCCTTCAATTGGTTTCTAAAACTGGAAAATGCGAATCTACCTACAAGGTGCATGTACGAGCGCTCAAAAGCTCCTGACTTCACGGCAGTGCTTTTCGTAATTTTTAATTCTCCTCTTATTCGTGAAGCGCTATCGTTATTATTTTGTAGATCAGAGAAAATATTTTCACTAACGCCATCTACCTGCTCCAACTGAAATCCTTCCTCACTGTCCAGGTTCATTGTCAAAGTCAATTGAGTCTTTCTTAAGACCTTCAAAGAAGTGGGAAAGGATTTTTTTGGAGCCGGCACTTTAGAACAAATAAATTTCATAGACGGTGGAAAAAGCTCAAATAACTTCCAATTGAAGAGACCATCGTCAATGACCTCAAGGAAACACCAGGGAATGCTTAGTTTCGTCTTAACTATTTCGCAGCTCGGGGGATCAGAACACGATAATATACAGGGTGTTTTCAAAGGTGAGGCTTTTTTTTGACCAGCAATAGAACTCATCAAAATAAGTCATTATACCGAAAATCGTTTATATGAAACATTTACCCCCAAAATTACCCGCGAATCTGAGAAATTCTCAGGCTGGATCTGACTTAGGTTTGTATTGATATCTAAATGTGTAGATATTACCATCTGCCTGATGTCAATCTACGCAAATCATCTATGAATAGGGGACAAGATATCAAGCTGGAGTAAAGGTTATAGGTCCACGTTTTTTAGTTGTTAAAGAATATGAGGATTATTTTATTCGTATCAGTACATCTGGGGCCAAAGAGCAGTTCTTCATCAAAGATGAGGAGCATTTTGCCAAGTCTTGAAGTGAATGAAAGAATAATGGGTTTTCCCTGGACTGATTTGAATATCCAATGTATTCTTCTTCAAGAGCTTGAAAAACTTCTCCATCACTTCTATATTCCAGTAATGTTTGTGTTGCACTTGGAAATTTTCGGAGCATGGCCTCCTATAACTATACAGGACGTTTTCAAAGATAAGGTTTTTTTGACCAGCAATATAACCCATTGAGATAAGTCATTTTACCTAAAATCGATTTAAAATCGTTTGTATAAAATATTCACCAGGGCCGAGTTTTTCGAAATCAATGATGCATATGATTTTTATGCATATGATTTTTATAAGTTTTCGATCTCAACCCCTGTGATTTTTTCCTTTGGGATCATTTGAAAACATTATAAGTTCGCTGAGGTGAATAGTGCGAAAGAACTAAGCATTGAAAATGCTTCCTACATTATTCCGTGAGCAAAATGATGTGATAGTTGCTGCGAATGTTACATACAGGAACTATCACATCATTACGCCGATCATCATACCATTTCGAACAATTTCTTTTAAACAATTTCATCAGTGTGTTTGTGAACTTCCTAATTTTTTTATATCTTATTTCTTATCTTTAGTGAATTGTAGTGCCTAGAAAAGATCGCGAAGGAAGTCGAGCACTTTATTCACATTATGAGGGAATGCACATGGCATAGTGAGATAACAAGATCACAGTCGTATTAAGATGATGATGCCCAAGTTTTTTTCGCACTTTTTTTCAAATTGAATATTTTATATGATCAACTTCCGGCGAAATGATCTCTCTTGATGAGTTCTAGCACCTGTGAAAAAAAGCCTTGCTCCAAAAAACATCTGTACATCAAGAATTTGTTGATTTTTAGTTAATTTATCATTTTTATCAATCCTGATTATATAAATAATGAGCCTTTCAAAAATTCTTCAGGGATCAATTCAGCCTTCACGAACGGTCGTTACAGGCTATAGATCGGTTCCGTTCGGATGGGCGCAGTTCAATATGCAACAATGGTTCCGCTTTCCCGTAATTTTCTTTCGGGCGCTATCCGGGCGTAACGCAGCCGCGGGGACGTGAGAGGGGTCCTTATTGAAAATACTCTGTAATTGACGTTAGCGAAATTATTAAACCGCGTAGCTGTATCGTTCAGCCTCGACGTTCACCCTTTCAGGGAATGTTTTCGGCGAACTTCCCTTGCAACCTAATTGCCCAAGTTCTGGCTTGACTTTGTCAGCCCGTTCTGTCGGTGTGTATGTGTGGGCGCGCGGGCTTGTACGCCCGTCGTCGGCTGATGTACGCCCGGCTCTCAAAGTTTCCGAATTGAGTGTGGCGAAATAATTGAGTCATTAGGTACGCGAAGTTTCGTTCGCGACGTGTATGATTAACGACGAAGTCATTGTGACTTGTTTACATAATAAGGGTCCTTGCGTACCGCCGTGGTAATTGGTGTGGTGTTAACTAGGAATTATGCCTCCCCGGAGGATTCTTCTATTGTTTGTTCTAAACAGGAAGGAGCTCGACATTTAAAATTCAATTCTTCGCAGGTGTTCTGGGTAACATTATCTTCAGAAATCTTCTCGAAATGTGTGAATTGTTTCCCCGTGGAAACTGGTTGTTATACGGGTCGGAACCTTGATGGTTCGCCGAGGAATATTCCCATTGTTGAATAAGATCAGACTCGCGTCAAACTGTGCGGCAGCATGCGTGCGGAATTTAGTGTTCTCATTGATAAATCCTCCGAGGAAAAACATTTATAACCCCCCTTGAAAATTCATTTCAAGTTCTAGTTTTTACTTATTCGTAGTGGAAACCTGAAAAAATAATTCATTGAGTCATTTTCTTTGGACATATTTCATGAAGTATGTATAGAATTTATTCCAATCGAATGATGATTCAATTCGAATAATAGGACAAACGGAAATAGGTGAAATTAGACTGAATTTAATGAGTTTTGGATCTGAAGGTCCCTGGTTTCGGCACCATGAACGATCGCAAATGGTTTGCGACAACCCTCAGATGATCTTACTGTAAAATTGAGCATTTTGAGCAAAAATAAGTACTTACCCGGTGCTGATGGAGTCTCAGCGAATCACCGCGAGCTGATACTGAAATAGGGTTGAAGGATAGAAAGCAGAGGATGAACCTTCTTTCTGCACAGTTCCGGGGCTGTCACTTGGTTTTTGAGAAGCTAAAAGCAAAAGAGTTGAAGTTGCTCACTGTCACTTTAACAGAAGATACAATGGTATGATAAAAATTACGAAAGCACTTCCGTGAAGTTAGGAGCTTTTGAGCGTACGTACATCCACCTTGTAGGTAGATTCGAATTTTCCAGTTTAAGAAATCAATTGAAGGAATTTTCGACAGCTGTCAAAAAAATTCTCAAACTTAGACGAAACTCAGGACTTCATGTCAGTGCTTCAGCTGACCAATTTTTTTTTCGATAATTCGCTAGAATTTTCTACAGTATCTATGGTCTTGGTGATGCGATCTGGACAAAATTTCGCACGTCGTTTGAATATATTATTCCTCAGCTAGGTGCTGGGTTTCATTCCAATCAAATCAATAGTTTCGAAATTATCAGGAAAAAAATATTTTGAACGGCCATATTTACGGAACCCCTAGTCTAATTTTGCTCATTGATGAACGTGACCGTGAAATTCGCGATCCAAACCCACCCTGAAAATTTCAAAATCCTAGGCCTTTACCTTCGGAAGTTATAATTTTCTATGTTTTCTATGGTTCTGGTCATGTGATCTGGACAAAATGTTGCTTAAATATATCATTCTCGTTTAAAATACGAAATTTTATCTCGATCGAATCCGTAGTTTCGAAATTATCGAGAAAACAAAATTTCAAACGACCGTATTTACGGAACCCCTAGTATAATTCTGCTCATCGATACACGTGAACGCCATATTCCAGATCTACACCTATCCTGAAAATTTCGAGTCCCTAGGCCTTTTCGTTCGAAAGCTATGATTTTCTATGGTTTTTATGGTTCTGGTCATGCGATCTAGAGAAATGTAGCTTGAATATATCTTTCTCCATTAGTATACAAGTTTTCGTCACAGTCGAATCTTTAGTTTTGAAATTATCAAGAAAACTGAATTTCAAAAGACCATATATACGGAACCCTAGTATAATTTTACTCATAATCAATCGGGATCCACATCTATCCTAGGCGTTTCCGTTCAAAAGTTACAATTTTCTATGGTTTCTATGGTTCTGGTGATGCGAGCTGGACAAAATTTTGCATGTAGCTTGAACACGTCATTTTCCATCTGGGTGCAAAATTTCACCTCGATCGAATTTGTAGTTTCGAAGTAATCAGGAGAACAAAATTTCGAACGGCATATTTACGGAACCCCTGGTCGAATTTTGCCAAATTTGAGATTTGAGCCTACCCTGAAAATTTCAAGTTTCTAAGTCGTTCCGTTCTAGAGTTATCGTGTATACGGCCGGACGGACGGACAGACTCGAATTTTCCTCCGTATTCGTCATCAGTGTGTCGAACCTTGTCGATTGACACCATTTTCGGCTCAAAATTCGAAAAATACAGACATCGTGACGAAATGAAATAGCCCTCGTGTAAGTAGTACGAGCGCTCAAAAACGATTAGACTACTCGGTTTTGTACGAATATGCGGAGATATTTCACAGAAGACTCGAATAACTATGTGTTAACTCAGAAGATTTTGTTTTTTTCACGACAAAACAAAACAAACAAAACATTGACTCTGTCAATGACTCACGTATTGATAATTTGACTTATGGTCAGACAGATGACAAGACCTCGCAGCAGTCGCAGCGCATGCGCAAGAAAATCACTATACACTTTTTGGTATACTGGTTTTTCATCAATATCAATTTCGAGGAGGACTTTCAGCTTCTCGATGTAACGGATAGTGCTAGCTCGAAAAGGAATAAAACATTAAATCTAGGATTTTTCCTTCAATAAATAATGTCAATTCTGCAGGTGGTTCTTTAGACACCTTGTACTTCGTTTTTGGAAATTTAACAGACACTTGTTCATTTGCTTCGTAAAAAGAAACCTCTAAGGATTTGTTATAATGTTCAACAAGAATGTCTCAGTGTATCACCCCACGAAGAGATCCACAAGCATCTAGGTAAGAACCGGGCTGCAATTCCCGAACGCCATCTGTCTCGTCCCGGGAATTAGCATACGAAACCCTTTCACATCCCATTGATTATGGATTATCCCCCATAAACCCGCGCTTGTTGAATGCTCAATGTCCCGAAGGTTTCCTCTCTCTCCGTCCCTTCCACGTTTGTTATCATATTTAATATTAAAGCGGGACCGTCGATCCATAATTAATTTAGATGCCAATTTCACAAAGCCCGATGTTTTATTAAAACCGTCCGATTCTATGGTCCGGGGGCCGCGTTGCGAATTTTTAATGCTCGAGGGCTCGGACCGAGAGAGCGCCTTTGATTGCACGGTTATTGTGCGTTATGTGTGTGCGTCGCGCTTGTATTTGTATACCGTGGTGCCGTATTGCGGACATTAGTGGGTCGTGTGCGGTCTCGGAATTGGCCGCGCGTACCGTGCTGCCCGGGGCAAGACGTGATCAACAGACTGAAAATATTTTTGGACCGTTGAAAGAGCACAACATGCGCCACGTGCATCAGCATCGAAAAGCGGTTTTTCATGTCGATGTTTTCAACAGGCAGATGGTTTTGAAGAAAAGGATTGCGGTTTTACACATTTTTGAGGTTAGAACAACAGAATGTTCAATTATGAAGTCTCGAGATTAGGATCATTGCAGAAAAGAAAAACTTCGATACTTTGGTACGAGTTCCTCAAGAAGTTCCTACGAATAATCTAGCAAAAACTGTTCCAAATTTTTTTGCAGAAACAGTTCGCCCCGTCCTGCTAAAATTTTGTGTCTTTATATGGAAATCCGATAAAACGAGTTATGTAGAAATTCAAATTGTTAGCTTTTCACGTGAAAAAAAAATCGAATTTTTCTTATCTGATCCTGAAAAATTTGATAATAATTCTGTAATTCCATGTCTTGAAGTTTCACAACATGAAATGACATTATTTGTGACAGTCACATTTGCAACCTTTTTATTCAATCTCTCATCTTTAGTCACGTTAGTAACTAAAATTACTTTTATTTTGTTTATTTGACCATGGTATGATTCTATTATTAATCATGTTAGATTCTCAACTGTATACTTCATTTTCCTGTCTAGACCGGTCCTGTTCAACCCGCTCCACCCTCAGAATATAATTTTGATGCCGGCCAAGCATAACAATGAAGCTATTCCGCAGATACACAATTGGATCGGTTTCATATTACCTTATCCATTATGTAAGATTCGACTACAGGCTTCGTCCTGTGTCTAACAAACCAACTCCTGGCTGTCTGCACAACGATGGATTTGCGCTCAATGGCAATATAGAGACTTCAAAACATGTCGGTCTCAGGAGCGATGATTGGATTGGATATTGGCGAAGTTCGGCTTTCAGTCGAAGGCTTCATAGTCTGATAGAACTTCAAAAGATGAATATTTACCTGTTCGATAACATGCCTACAATACATGAACGGAATAATTATTCAGAAGGATAATCGTCTCCTATCATTCGAAATTGCAAACTGGATAAGGCTTCCTTGAGCCTCATCAGTGCAGTGTAGCGATGATCATCATAGGTCCTGGTTTTTGAAAAGTACTGGAATTCACTTCCCTTCGCCTTTAATTCAATTTTTCTCTCTTCCTTCTATTGGTTACTTGGAGAGGTCCTCCTTCTTCTGCGTGGTTCTTTGCTATCCGTCATTGACTTCTTTGCAAGAGATTTTTCCTCTTGTCTTTGGTTCTGGCTGGTATCATCACCATCCTTCTCATTTCTTTGTTTTCGTGTTCTTTCATCGTTTCGTTTGTATTCTCGGTTTGTTTGTCAATTTTTTCCTCGATTGTTGGTATTTTCAATTCTTCCTTCCCTTTTTTGATTTCTTCCATTTGTTTGTTGAAATTCCGCTTTTCGTCTAGGGCCACGCCCAGATATTTTGCTTCATCTGCCCAGTATACCTTCGGATTTTCTATCATGACGTTCCCTGCCTTTTCCTTCAAATTTGTGCCGCCGAAGTATATGGCAACTGTTTTCTTCGCATTTATCTGGAACGTCCATTTCTTGAAATAGCTCATCAGTCTATCTACGTCTATCTGGATTTGCTGCGTTATGGATTTCCTCATTCTACTGGAG
Organism: Aphidecta obliterata; assembly: GCA_963966015.1. NCBI lineage: Eukaryota > Metazoa > Arthropoda > Insecta > Coleoptera > Coccinellidae > Aphidecta > Aphidecta obliterata. The sequence goes on along the minus strand of OZ014435.1, from coordinate 11,697,748 downwards.
TATTATACAGCAGTGTCATCTGCAAACTGGGCAATCTTACATCTTCCCATTTTTGGTATGTCTCACATATATATGTTGAACAGTAACGGGCCTTAGACCGGTCCTTGTGGTACGCCGGCTTTTCCTGGTGGTTGACCTTGTACTATCTATGTTGATTTTGAATTTTCTTTCCTTCAAGTATCAATCTAGTCAGTTTGGCTGGAAAGTTCCACACCTTCATCTTGTAAATCAGACCTTGGTGATCTAATGAAATGCCTTTTCAATATCCTGGAAAACGGCTCCAGTGTCTGTAGATAATTGTTTTCTTTATTTTCAAGAAATCTGCTATTCTTCTGTATATCACCTTCTCCATCACTTTGTGAAGTGCAGGAATTAGGCTTATAGGTCTATAATTGGTTGGGTCGTTTTTGTCCTTCTTCTCTTTTTTCCATATCAGTATCGTGTCAGATGTCTTCCATTTTTAGGGTAATGTCCTGTTCGTGCTTTTTCTTCTTCCGCTTCATCTGGTACGTTTTTGAGAGCCTGTTTTTAGATTCCGTCGATTCCGGGGGCCTTTCTGTTTTTCAGTTGTCCAATAATTTCTTTTATTTCGTCTCTGGTTAGTTCATTAATTTCTTCTTTTTTTTGAGCGCTCGTACTACTTACACGAGGGCTATATCATTTCGTCACGATGTCGGTATTTTTCGAGTTTTGAGCCGAAAATGGTCTCAATCGATAGAGTTCGACTCACTGATGACGAATCCGTCGGAAAATTCGAGTCTGTCCGTCCGGCCGTCCGTAATCACGATAACTCTCGAATGGAACAACCTAGAGATTTGAAATTTTCAGTGTGGGTTCAGTTCCCGAATGCCTCGGTTGAGTTCGTTAATGGGCTGAATTCCACCAGGGGTTCCGTAAATATGGCCGTTCAAAGTTTTGTTTCCCTGATAACTTGAAAACTACAGATTTGATCGAGATGAAATTTTGCACTCTAATGGAAGATTAGGTGTTCAAGCTACATGTGAAATTGAGTCCAGATCGCATGACCAGAACCATAGAAACCATAGAAAATTGTAACTTTTGAACGGAAACGCCTAGGGACTTGAAATTTTCAGGGTAGGTGTGGATCTTGAATGTCGTGATCACGTTCATCTATGAGCAACATTATTCTAGGGGTTCCGTAAATATGGTCGTTTGAAATTTAGTTTTCTTGATAATTTCAAAACTACAGATTCGATCGTTACGAAATTTTGTATACTAATGGAGAATAATATATTCAAGCTACATTTCTCCAGATCACATGACCAGAACCATAGAAACCAAAGAAAATCATAACTTTCGAACGGAAGGGCCTAGGGACTTGAAGTTTTCAGGGTAGGTGTGGATCTGAAATGTCGCATTCACGTTCATAAATGAGCAGAATTATACTAGGGGTTCCGTGAATGCGGTCGTTTGAAATTTTGTTTTCTCGATAATTTCGAAACTACGGATTCGATCGAGATGAAATTTTGTATTTTAATCGAGAATGATATATTAAAGCAATATTTTGTCCAGATCGCATGACCAGAACCATAGAAACCATAGAAAATTGTGAATTTTGAACGGAAAGGCCTAGGAACTTGTAATTTTCAGGGTGGGTTTGGATCGCGAATATCGCAGTCACGTTCATCAATGAGCAAAGTTAGACTAGGGATTCCGTAAATATGGCCGTACAAAATATTTTTTTTCTTTTAGTTACGAAACTACTGATTGGATTGGAATGAAATTTCGCACCTAGCTGAGGAATAATGTATTCAAACTACGAGCGGAATTTTGTCCAGATCGCATCACCAAGACCATAGATACCGTAGAAAATTCTAGCGAATGATCGAAAAAAAAATGGTCAGCTGAAGCACTGACATTAAGTCTGGAGTTTCGCCGAAGTTTCAGAATTTTTTTGACAGCTGTCGAAAATTCCTTCAATTGATTTCTAAAACTGGAAAATGCGAATCTACCTACAAGGCGGATGTACGAGCGTTCAAAAGCTCCTGACTTCACGGCAGTGCTTTTCGTAATTTTTCTTTAGAGGTCGGTGGCTGGTATATTCCCAATTTCTTCTACAGACTTGTTGAACTTGCCGTCGTTGTTCTTCGAATTCGGCTCGAATTGTTGCTCCAGCGAATATTTCAGCTTTTTCTTCGTTCGTAATTGCTGTCTGACTTCCTTTTCTCTGTTTTCGAATATTTGTTTTCGTTTTATTTCCGGTTGAGACTGATGCCATTTGCCATAAGGAACGATCTTCTGTATCTAGATTCTCTAGCTTTTTGTCCCATTCTTCCTTAAATGATTCACGGACTGGTTTTCACCTCTTTGGTTAGTTTATTTAGTATAGTTTTGTCATTTGGATGTGGTGTCCGTCTATACTGTTCCTTGGCCTTCGTTTCTTCCTGTAGTGAAATTTGCACGTCTACAGGTGAAGGACTTTTTTTCGGCATTTGTTTAGTTTTTCTCGACTGTGTTTGGGCTTCGATGATTCTTCTCTCTAGATCTTCGATTGCTTTATCTATTTCTTATTCGTTGATAATCTTCACACTTCTGGATTTGAAGACTTCTCTGAATTTCTTCCAGTTTATTGTTTTATTATTGGTAGGTGAACTGTCAGTTTCTATTTCCAAAGTCAGGATCACATGGCAATGATGCGATGATAGATTAATCTTGGTCTCGATTTCGTAATTTTTTCTTCATTATTGCTATATCCAGGACATCTGTCGTTCTTGTTGCGACATGGGTGTTTGTGTGTAGCGATGATGAATTCGACGTGCATGTTTTAAGAGAGCTGCGTAGGTCCGAGGAAATTGTATCAGTAACGCCACCTGTCAGCTCAAACATCAACAATCTTCTTTTCTCTTCTCTTTTTGAGTAGAATACCACAGGGTTGCATTATTATTTATTGGCCTTTCAGGCTTTCATAGTGATACCTTATCTATTCGAGAAAAAGAGGAGACTCCTGTTCACCTGGTTACAGAATGCCTCGCCATTGCAAACCAGCGCAAAGAATGTCTTGGACAAGAGAATTACAGGAGGAATGAGGATCTAACCTCCTTGAAGCCCTCTCAGATACTGGAGTTCATTGGAGCTCTGGAGCTGGAGGGCGAGCTGTAGGTAGCGCATTTGCGAATACGGCTCTGATAGGGGGCACAATAGACCTTGAGGTCGCAGTGGAACGTAACCCCTTCCTAACTATAAACTATAACTATAAACTATTCGAGAAAATGGATGTTTGAATTGTGCCAGTATCCTCGGTAATGTTTCGATGAGGTTGACAAAGTAAATTCGTGGGATAGTCTAGATAAACGATGCTTTTTACCTGCAATTGACTTCTGCTATAGACTGTATTGAAGGATTTGAGGTGAAGTAAAGAAAAAAATTTCTGTCGTAGCGTATCAGATCATATAGAAAATGAGGCCAGCCACATGTTATGGTTGAGATTGTGACCGAAACTCCTGGTCCCTAAATTCATCACCCTTCCAGTTCGCCTACTAATTGCCTGTGTACCACTCAGACCTTCCAGGAAATGACAAAATTGCAATACCTTCCGTTATCGGGTTAATCTTTTGTAAATAACTAATGCGCCCTTTCGACTTACCCCTGGTGAGGGTGAACCCATGCCGGTCTATTTATGTTGCTATCGGACAATCCATCGGCAAGAGACAATATCCAATTAAACTAATTATTGGGCCACATAAATCCGCGATCGGATGGGAACCAGTTCGATAGTCGATTATGAACAATCGACCGACTGGAAGCTGCCTGTGAGGGAGTTACGGAGACCCCAGGGCTGAAGGAGAGGCTGAATTAGTGTCTGGATGAGGAGTTTGATTGGCTGAATAGCTTGGTTTAATTACAGTTCGATCAGTGTTTCCTTGGTGATTGTATTTACGGGAGAATAGCTGCGAGTTGTTCTTTCGCAGGTTGCGGAATTACTTATTGAGATGATCTGGATCTTAGGAAGAGGGACATATTTGCAGCTTGGTATCTTGATGAATGGAAACTATAGTATTTCTCTTCCAGTTCCAAATTGACCCTATTGGAAATTATTTGGTGATCATGTGAAGAAAAAGGAAACATAACTTGGGGACCCTGAGTATATGCCCCCAAACTCTTGAATACTTTGGTTAACATTTGCATTTGGAAATAATAAAACAAGAAATTCACGAATTTTGAAATCAATTTCTACTTATTTGCGAGCGAAACAGAAATCAGGATACGCCACCCCTCATGCGAAGCCCCACCGACGTCCGCTCAGAACGTTAAAATGGGAAACCTCCGGGTGTCATCTCTCGTGAAATTGAATAATTCAACGTAGCTCCGGTCTGGCATCGGCGGCCAGATTCCCCGAAATAAAGGTAATTTATTACGCTAATTTACACGGTAAAATAGCGGCAGATGCTGATTAAAATTTAATTTTTCCGTCGACGTCGGCACGCGTAACTGATGACATTTGCGAGCGAACTTGTCGTACGAGATGTTCTATGGCTTCCGTGCACGCGGGGAGGGACGTGGAAAAATTCTCGGAAAGCTTGCCATTAAATCAAATGTGGTAACCTTGGCTCGGACTGAAAAGGACCAAGGATGGCTGCCAGTTAATTGCATAAATGATTTTCTACTGAATGGTTTGTGTGTTTTTAGTTCGTTATTTCCAGGAACAAAAGGGTGGAATCATTTGGGGAAAAAACGTCGGTGTGAAAACAGAATGAGGAACTTTGAAAAAGCTGTTATTTAAACAATGTGGAACGAACTCGATGAATTTAATGGAATATACACGATGTTGAAACAGAGCACGTATATGGGCTGAAATTAGGAAGAAAATACTACTATGTAGTTGATACATCTCAACTAAATGGAGTTTTCAGTATTTACCTATTGCATGAAATCGGCCGTTTCACCAGAAATGGAGTAACATCTTTATCAACTTCAAATATCTTTGATTTGATTGATTTCGATTTCGATATCTTCGTTTTGTCTGAATCGATCGATTCAATTGTAGTGAAAAAGTTGCTACGTCTCAACTAAATAAAGTTTTCAATATTTACCGAATCCATTTCACCAGAAATGGAGTACCTAACTTTTTTTTCAACTTCCAATATCTTCGATTTGCCTGATTCGATCGATTCAAGTGTAGTGAAAAAGTTGATACATCTCAACTAAAAGAAGTTTTCATTATTGACCTAATGCATGAAATCGGCCGTTTCACCAGAAATGGAGTAACATTTTTCTCAACTTCAAATATCTTCGATTTGCTTGATTTCGATCGATTCAAGTGTAGTGAAAAAGTTGATACATCTCAACTAGGAGAAGTTTTCAATATTTACCTAATGCATGAAGTCGGCCGTTTCGCCAGAAACGGAGTAACTTTTTAATCAACTTCAAATATCTTCGTTTTGCCAGAATCGATCGATTCAATTGTAGTGAAAAAGTTGCTAGATCTCTTCTAAATATCTTCGATTTGCTTGATTTCGATCGATTCGAGTGTGGTGAAAAAGTTGATACATCATTAAATGAAGTAGTCAATATTTACCTTTTGCATAAAATCAGTCGTTTCACCAGAAATTGAGTAACTTTTTTTCAACTTCCAATATCTTCGATTTGCTTGATTCTATCAATTCAAGTGTAATGAAAAAGTTGATACATTTCAACTAAATAAAGTTTCCAATATTTACCTAATGCATGAAATCGTCCGTTTCATCAGAAATGGAGTAACTTTTTTTATCAACTTCCGATAACTTCGATTTGCCTAATCGATGGATTCAAGTGTGGTGAAAAAGTTGCTACATCGCAACTGAATGAAGTTTTCAATACACCTAATGTATGAAATCGGCCGTTCCACCAGAAATGGAGTAACTTTTTCTACAACTTCCAATATCTTCGATTTGCTTGATTCGATCAATTCAAGTGTAGTGCAAAAAATGATACATCTCAACTAAATGAAGTTTTCAATATTTACCTATTGCCTGGAATTGGCCTTTTCACCAGAAATGGAGTAACTATTTTTTACAATTTTCAATATCTTCGATTTGCTTGATTCCGATCGATTCGAGTGTAGTGAAAAAGTTGATACATCATCAAATGAAGTCGTCAATATTTACCTTTTGCATAAAATCGGTCGTTTCACCAGAAATGGAGTAATTTTTTTTTCAACTTCCAATATCTTCGATTTGCTTGATTCCATCCATTCAAGTGTATCGAAAAAGTTGATACATCTCAACTAAATGAAGTTTTCAATATTTATCTAATGCATGAAATCGGCCATTTCACCAGAAATGGAGTAACTATTTTTTACAATTTTCAATATCTTCGATTTGCTTGATTCCGATCGATTCGAGTGTAGTGAAAAAGTTGATACATCATCAAATGAAGTCGTCAATATTTACCTTTTGCATAAAATCGGTCGTTTCAACAGAAATGGAGTAATTTTTTTTTCAACTTCCAATATCTTCGATTTGCTTGATTCCATCAATTCAAGTGTATCGAAAAAGTTGATACATCTCAACTAAATGAAGTTTTCAATATTTATCTAATGCATGAAATCGGCCATTTCGCCAGAAATGGAGCAACTTTTTTTTCAACTTCCAATATCTTCGATTTGCTTGATTTCGATCGATTCGAGTGTAGTGAGGAAGTTGAAACATCACTAAATGAAGTCTTCAATATTTACCTTTTGCATGAAATCGGTCGTTTCACCAGAAATGGATAAATTTTTTTTACAACTTCCAATATCTTCGATTTGCTTGATTCGATCGATTCAAGTGTAGTGAAAAAGTTGATGCATGAAATCGGCTGTTTCACCAGAAATGGAGTAACTTTGATATCAACTTCAAATATCTTCGATTTGCGCTTGATTCGATCGCTCCAAGTGTAATGAAAAAGTTGCTACATCTCAACTAAATGAAGTTTTCAATATTTACCTGATGTATGAAATCGGCCGTTTCGCCAGAAATGGAGTCACTTCTTTTCCAATATCTTCGATATTCTTGATTTCGATCGATTCAAGTGTAGTGGAAAAGTTCATACATTGCTAAATGAAGTCTTCATTCTGCATGAAATCGGTCGTTTTACCAGAACTGGAGTAAATTTTGTCTCACCTTTCAATATCTTCGATTTACTTGATTTGATCGATTCAAGTGTAGTGAAAAAGTTATTATCAATTATTGAGGGAACTGAAGGAAAGTTTGAATTCAACATCAGCGGGGACTTGAATTGATTTTCAAGCTGAATTCGAGTGATAATTCGGTCCTTTCAAGCTCAAATTGAATCAATTGAAACTGGCTGTGCAGAATCCTCCTTAGATTAGTGGGATGTATGAAGATCTTGTGGTGTCATTTCCTAAACGAAAAAAGAATCCTATTTAGGATCTAATTGTGTTCTGATCCTTCTCCTTTCTCAATAGCTACTCGAGGAGTATGGTTAATGTTATCACGGAAGAAAATATTGAGGGGTTATAAATTTCCCGTTCGTAATATATATCGACGTGAAATTATGATCGCTAAGTCGTCCGTTTAGAACTGGTATATCGTTCTCGAATGCAATCGAATATATACCTATCGGACGTAATGGATCAGGGTATTGAATATTTCATTTTCACGTAGTTGCCTAATGGACTTATATTACCACATCGAAATCCAATTCCAAGGCGTTCCTTTCTTGCTCATTAGTTATGCTTTGTTCCATTTCGGTATTGGATGAGATTTCCGATCGTATAAATTTTAATCTGGACCCCGACAATATTCCATCCGATTTTACACATCGCTAAGTATCTGGAATACAATAGACGCACCGAGGGTTTAATTATAGGGGTAGATTTAAATTGAAGTTTATGTAACTGCTATTTGTCAACGTTTAGACGATTCGGGGTTGAAAGAGTTGTCCGATAAATTGGATCGTTTGAATATGTGGATTAATCACGTTATGGGGTCAATCAACTTTTATGTTAGATCTTAGAATGGAAACCTTCTTCATCCAGCTTTTGGTCTCAAAATTCGAAAATAATAGACTTAAAATGGTAAACACTATATAGAATTATTCGTTGTTGAGAAATTAGCTTCGTATCCACCTTAATACCCTCGTGTAACGTTCCTTGGTCGTCTCGAAAAAAAAGATCGGAAACGGAATATCTCTACCGGTCGATTGGGTTACACCGCAGCGATTTTCTCTTCCTGTTCGATCTTCCCCTTCCCTCCCGTTTTTCGCCGTGACATAGACGATTGATTTCCCCCGCGTTCCCAGGCAGATTTCTTGGGAGTTTCACGAGCTTAATGAGGAAATTAATCCCGGTCTTCTCGAATTACTCCGACTAATTACTTTTCTTTGTTACAGGTGAGTAACCCAGTGCAACGATTCCTTTTTGTCGCTACGTCGAAGGTAAGTGAGGCGGACAGCTTGGAGGCACTGTCGGTAAAGTTGAACTCGAAAGTATTCGCAGAACTTCTGGTTCCAATCCATTGATCAGATACGAGATCGCATTGGAATATCCGATTGTTGGATTGAATTCGGGAACAAAGAATTTAGAGAAGTGTTGGCGTGTTGACTCATGATGTACCCTCTTATTTAGGAATATATTAAACTTATTATTTTCTTCGCCGAAATATCCTCATCTATAAATAGAGGTATCAAGGTGATCATGAATCTTTGTTTGGAATTGTAGTTTCTTATACTATTTTTAGGTTCTACACTACTCAAAACGTAGACGTAGAAAAAAAAATTTTTTTCATTATTGGAAATGGTGAGCCAAAATGAACATATTCCTTCATATGTTGTTGTTTTCAACGAATCATGAACTGTGGGAATATAATTCAATCGAGGCCTCATCTGTTTTCCCCAAAACCTCTTTTTATGGATAAAACTCCCAATTTTCCATTGTGATTACCTATCTCTCAAACGCGCCATGATTGATCGAGTTCCTCTGGATCTTTGAACACCGATATGGTCTAATCAATCACCCAACTTCCGAGCCCGAGGGTTCAACTCGAAAGTTCTCAATTGGAGCAATTCCGTCTCGATAAAACTTTGTTCCACGCGAAAGTCCGAAAGACTGCCTGCCGGTCTTCTTGTATCGACCGAATTAAAGCTACCGCCCAACAAGTGCAGAAGTATCGGATAACATCAAAGACGACGAAAAGGTCGGCTTTCTTCTTCAGCTTTGGGAATCCGATACGGGAACTTTTCTGGGGAATATATTGGACCTCGTTCCTAGAAAAGACGGAAAAATCGATTCAGTTGTTTCAGGGACGTTGCATAACATATTAGGTACTGAATTAAATGAGTAGTTCAGGATAAATGGAACAAATAAGGCTAGACAACTTTTGGGTTGACACTTGAGGATATTTTTATATCTGACGTTCGGGTTTATCTGTCAATTTGACATTTGAGGTTATCTGGTTCTGCAGGCAGGTTTGACCGTTGATTTGAATCTCGAGTGAATTTCCATCACGAAGCTTCCTTAACAAACGTTACTATACAGGGTTTTTTTTAATGTGTTGATAATATAAAATATTCAATTTGAAAAAAGTGCAAAAAATCTTAGGCATCAATATCTGAATACGATTCTGGATCGTGTTATCTCTCTGCTAGGAGCCATATACTTGCGATCTTTTCGTGGCATTCATCGCAATTCATCGCAAATTCGTATTTTCTTTCAACTTCAACGAAATAAGGAAGTACACAAACTCAGGATAAAATTGATCCAAATTGTTCACAGAAATTGTTCTAAATGGTCACCATTTTCACCACATTAGTTTGCTCACGGAGAAATGCCATAAGCATTTTCATTGCGTTGTCTTAGTTCTTTGGTATTCACCTGACCGTCGCTTATACATTAATGTTTTCAAATGACTCCAAAGGAAGAAATCACAAGGGTTGAGATTGGAAAACTTGGGCATCATACTCATCGTAGGTGATTTCCTGTATACTGACCTCAGACAGCTGATAATATCTACACCTTTAGATATCAATACGAGCCTAAATCAGATCCGGGCTGGGAATTTCTCAGATTCGCGGGTAACTTTGATTTGTAAATGCTCGGCCCTGGAGAATATTTTATAAAAACCATTTTCGATATATCGACTTTTTTTGATGAATTCTATTGCTGGTTGAAAAAAAATTACGAAAAGCACTGCCATGAAGGCAGGAGCTTTTGAGCGCTCGTACAGAACCTTGTAGGTAGATTCGCATTTTCCAGTTTTGGAAACCAATTGAGGAAATTTTTGACACCTGTCAAACAAATTTTCAAACTTAGGCGATAATCCAGACTTCAAGTCAGTGCTTTAGGCGACCAATTTTTTTTTCGAAAATTCGCTAAAATTTTCTACGGTATCCATGGTCTTGGTGATGCGATCTGGACAAAATTTCGCACGTAGTTTGAATACATTATTCCTCAGCTAGGTGCAAAATTTCATTCCAATCAAATCGGTAGTTTCGAAATTATCAGGAACAGAATAATTTGAACGGCCCTATTTACGGAACCCCTAGTCTAATTTTGCTCATTGATGAAAGTAACCGCGATATTCGCGATCCAAACCCACCCTGAAAATTTCAAGTTCCTAGGCCTTTCCGTTCCAAAGTTACAATTTTCTATGGTTTTATCGGATCTGGTCTTGCGATCTGGACAAAATATTGCTTTAATATATCATTCTCGATTGAAATACCAAATTTCATCTCGATCGAATCCGTAGTTTCGAAATTATCGAGAAAACAAAATTTCAAACGACCATATTTACGGAACCCCTAGTATAATTTTGCTCGTAGATGAAGAGATCCACACCTATCCTGAAAATTTCAAGTCCCTAGGCGTTTCCATTCAAAAGTTACAATTTTATATGGTTTCTATGGTTCTGGTCATGCGATCTGGACAAAATTTTACATGTAGCTTGAACACCTCATTCTCCATTGGGGTGCAAAATTTCATCTCGATCAAATCTGTAGTTTTCAAGTAATCAGGGAAACAAAACTTTCCACGGCCATATTTACGGAACCCATGGTGGAATTTGTACCATTAACGAACTTAACCGAGGCATTCGGGAACTGAACCCACACTAAAAATTTCAAGTCTTTAGGTTGTTCCGTTCGAGAGTTATCGTGCTTACGGACGGACAGACTCGAATTTTCAGACGGATTCGTCATCAGTGAGTCGAACATAGTCGATTGAGACTATTTTCGGCTAAAAATTCGAAAAATACAGACATCGTGACGAAATGATATAGCCCTCGTGTAAGTAGTACGAGGGCTCAAAAAAAGGCTTACCATCGAAAACACCCTGTATAATGTGGGGAATATGTTCTTAATGGAACGGAATGAATTTTCGGTCGGTCTATGTGAGAGAAAAATACCGGCTTAGGTCGCCGTCGGAATCGGATTTCGAAGACTCATATTTCTCAATTTGGCGCCGGTAAGGCTGTGATAAGGTCACATTAGGACCTGACGGACGGGACGTCGAGTTTGACGCAGGGATCTACTTCGGCGGCATCGGGATTTTCGTTGACGCTGTCTAATAACGGGAAGGGGATTATATAAGACGTCCAGGTAGCGGTATAATGGCGAAGAGCTGTTTATAGCCGAAGCTGTGGATGACACTTCCGGGTGAATTACGATTGATTTGGGTTGATATGAGGTGGAGAAAGTTGGGAAGGGGGTAAGGGGATTCAATAAGACATTGAGGTGTGATGAAATATCACATATTTTCGATGAAAACAAATTTGAAGAGTATTGACGTCAATTCTGTTCACCAAAACGGCCTTCATAACGTCATGAAAAAGAATCGCCGAATTATATTGAATATATCAGAAAAACTCAATTTTCCTTTCACGAGAAACATCTACAGAGCTTGATCCTCACATAAATCATTCAATCAATGCCTCACATGTGAACACAAAATTTTAGTAGATATGGCGAAGAGTTTCTGATATACTGAAGTTTTACAAAATACATTTTCGAAAATCTTCTAGTGATATGATCCCCTTTGAAGTTTCACATGAATCTTCGTGATATTATCCTACGAATACAAAGTTTCAATTCGATCCGATCGGTATTTTTCGAATTTTGGTGGAAAAAAATTAATGACTATATCCATGGAGCCCCTCGGCGGATTTCGCCCATTCACGAACTTAACGGCGCATTAGGAAAGGTCAAACAGTTCATCAGGAAAAAATGTCTCTTTCATTCCTCTCAGGTAGAGAGATTCCTCCTTTTTTCGCCAAAACAACCTCAAAATAGAGTAGAAGTACCTATCCTAGTATTTCAAGTAGCAATGACTGAAAAACACCGAGATTAACAGAGCGGGAATTGAGTTATGACGCTTGACTGCGCCAATTCCTGGGCTATATAATCCAAACTATGATTCCCTCGCCAAGAGACGTCGCATGCATCAAAATTTACGTCTTCACTACTCCAGAAAAAGTGCGGGACAGACCAGGAAATAATTCTTCAACTCGCACCCAGACGAAAAATCTCCGAATTGGCATTTTTCGACATGTCCCGTCGCCCCCCCCCCCTGCAAACCGGAATGAACGACGTCGTTGTTGGTTCCCCAGCTAAAAATATCCCATCAATACGAGTATTTCGCCAAGACGTCGACTTTCATAAGCCGCTCTCTGTATCCGGATCCTGCCTCGACGCTAACAGATTGCGAAAAGCAAATAGATTTAATCCGACTTGCGAATTCCGTTTCTCCCCCCCGAGAGATTATTATTTTTTTATCCACTAACCATCGAGCGATCGACGTGAAGCTACGAGTCGATAACACCGGTATTTTCATTCATAATTTTTTTTCTTGATCACTGGTGTAGTTGGACAGCTGCCCATCTCGAACTACGGGAGTTACTTAATCGAGGAACGCGGAACTGGTTCAATTTCGATGAAGAGCTCCATTCATTCATAAGTTTCCAAACACTCAGCTCCATTCAATTCGAATTCATGAGTTGGAACAGATATTCAATAATGATGAAAATAACTTTCATCGATCCAGCAAGATATAAAAAAACATAAGTTGGTCATGTCAATATCAATTGCAAAGCACTGATATGAAGTCAGGAGTTTTTGCGGTCACTCTTGTTCTTTTTCTTCTTCTTCGTTTCTGGAACCTAAAATATAAATGTATTGTGAGGCTGGAAAATGTTTGGAAATCATCACTTAGGTACCCCCATTTCCAACTGTAAATAAAGGTTGTTTAATGAAAAAATAACTAATCTATGATTATTGCTATTTGACATGAAGTGAGTGAGTGAGGACGAGACTATCGGACAAAATGAAACGAACCACAGATTCTGCGAATCAAACTGGCCGTCATAGTGTTTAAACAATTTCATTGTATTTTTGTAAACCTCAAGAGATGCATTGACAGAATTCTCAAATTTTTCATCACCAGATCAGAAAAACTCAATTTTCTTCTCACATTTCTTCGATATATGAGATAGTAAAGGTAGCCAGATCTCGGAAGTCGCGACCTGGAAGCGGGGTACCGCTACTAGGGATTTTAGTTTCCTGTTCCTGTTTACCGTTTCATGATGTATTTAGAGTTTTAGAATTTAGTATTCTTTTTCTGCTATCTTCGATTATAGTATTCTGGACTCATTTTTGAGCGCTCGTACTACTTACACGAGGGCTATATCATTTCGTCACGATGTCTGTATTGTTCGAATTTTGAGCCGAAAATGGTCTCAATCGACTAGGTTCGACTCACTGACGACGAATCCTTCGGAAAATTCGAGTCCGTCCGTCCGTACACGATAACTCTCGAACGGAACTTCCTAGAAACTTGAAAATTTCAGGGTAGGTTCGAATCTCGAATGCCGCGGTTGAGTTCGTTATTGGGCAAAATTTGACAAGGGGTTCCGTAAATATAGGCGGCCGAAGTTTTGTTCTCCTGATTACTTCGAAACTACAGATTCGATTGAGGTGAAGTTCCGCACTCAGATGGCGAATGACGTGTTCAAGATACTTGCAAAGTTTTGTCCAGATCGCATTACCAGAACCATAGAAACCATAGAAAATTTTAACTTTGTAATGCAAAGGCCTCGAATCGAATCTCGTGGTCACGTTTATAAATGAGCAAAATTAGACTAGGGGTTCCGCAAATATGATGGTTTGAAATTTAGTTTTCTTGATAATTTCGAAACTATGGATTTTCGAAATTTTGTATTTTAATGCAGAACGATATTTTCAAGCTACATTTCTTCCAGATCGCATGCCCAGAACCATAGAAACCATAGAAAATTATAACTTTCGAACGGAAAGGTCTAGGGACTTGAAATTTTCAGGATAAGTTCGGATCCGAATTTCGCTGTCACATTCATCAATGTGCAAAATTAGACTAGGGGTTCCGTAAATATGGCCGTTCGAAATACTTTTTCCTGATAATTTCGAAACTACCTATCGGATTGGAATGAAATTTTGCAAATAGATAAAGAATAATATATTCAAAGTACGTGGAAAAAAAAACACCTAAAACCTGACGTGAAGTCTGGTGTTTTTTTTTGTTGTTTCTGAAACTGAAAAATGCAAATCTACCTACAAGGTAGATTAACGAGCGCTCAAAAGCTCCTGACTTCACGGCTGTGCTTTTCATCATTTTTGAGCGCTCGTACAACTTACACGAGGGCTATATCATTTCGTCACGATGTCTGTATTTTTCGAATTTTGAGCCGAAAATGGTCTCAATCGACTATGTTCGACTCACTGATGACGAATCCGTCGGAAAATTCGAGTCTGTCCGTCCGTCCGGCCGTCCGTAAGCACGATAACTCTCGAACGGATCAACCTAGAGACTTGAAATTTTCAGTGTAGGTTCAGATTCCAAATGCCTCGGTTAAGTTCGTTAATGGGCCAAATTCGCCCAGAGGTTCCGTAAATAGAGCCGTTCAACGTTTTTTTCCCCTGATTACTTGAAAACTACAGATTTGATTGAGATGAAATTTTGCACTCAAATGGAGAATGAGGTGTTCAAGCTACATGTGAAATTTTGTCCAGATCGCATGACCAGAACCATAAAAACCATGGAAAATTGTAACTTTTGAACGGAAACGCCTAGGGACTTGAAATTTTCAGGATAGGTGTGGATCTCGAATGTCGTGATCACGTTCATCTATGAGCAAAATTATACTAGGGGTTCTGTAAATATGGTCGTTTGAAATCTAGTTTTCTTGATAATTTCAAAACTACAGATTCGATCGTGACGAAATTTTGTATACTAATGGAGAATGATATATTCAAGCTACATTTCTCCAGATCACATGACCAGAACCATAGAAACCATAGAAAATCATAACTTTCGAACGGAAAGGCCTAGGGACTTGAAATTTTCAGGATAGGTGTGGATCTGAAATGTCGCGTTCACGTTTATCAATGAACATAATTATACCAGGGGTTCCGTAAATACGGTCGTTTGAAATTTTGGTTTCTGGATAATTTCGAAACTGCGGATTCGATCGAGATGAAATTTTGTATTTTAATCGAGAATGATATATTAAAACAATATTTTGTCCAGATCACATGACCAGAACCATAGAAACCATAGAAAATTGTAACTTTTGAGCGGAAAGGCCTAGGAACTTGAAATTCTCAGGGTGGGTTTGGATCGCAAATATCGCGATCACGTTCATCTATGAGCAAAATTAGACTAGGGGTTCCGCAAATATGGCCGTTCCAAATATTTCTTTGCTGATAGTTCCGAAAATACTGAGCGGATTGGGATGAAATTTCGCACCTAGCTGAGTAATAATGTATTCAAACTACGTGCAAAATTTTGTCCAGATCGCACCACCAAGACCATAGATACAGTAGAAAATTTTAGCGAATTATCGAAAAAAAATTGATCAGCTGAAGCACTGACATGAAGTCTGGAGTTTCGCCTAAGTTTCAGAATTTTTTTGACAGCTGTCGAAAATTGCTTCAATTGATTTCTGAAACTGGAAAATGCGAATCTACCTACAAGGTGCATGTACGAGCGCTCAAAAGCTCCTGCCTTCACGGCAGTGCTTTTCGTAATTTTTATTTTCCAATTCACGAAGATATCGCTTGCTTATATTGCTTCTAGAGCATTGTTTTCAGTCGTTTTATTTTTCTGATTTCTTCACTGTCGTTCGTATTCCAATATTCTTCTCAAGCCTTTGTTTTCGTGTGATTCAATTTTGTCGAAAGTTCTTTTTGCCAATGTTTTAATGTGGTCCTCTAGTTTTTGGGGTTTCTGTTTTTATTCTGATTTCTTCGTTTTCATTGAGTGCTTCTCTGAGGGGGATTTTAGTGCAACGCTTACGGACACAAACGACGGTGCAGCGCAGCAAGAGTGCATGGTCTACCGGCGACCAAGGCAGCGCCGCCAGACTGCATATGAAGCAGTATGGTCGCGCTGCTGAAGGATTGTACACTTTCTACAATTCTCCAATGTCTATTTTGGGTTGCATGCCCTTCAAGTTAGAATATAATTGTCGGTGTTTTTGTATTGATGAATAAAAATAATGAATTATTCCATTATAGTGTCCAAGCTGGAGATTATGTGGACTTCATGTCATCTGCATTTTGCTTGCACATAAGAACAAATTCAAATGAACTTTCTCCAGCATATTTTGTTATTTTATATTGGTGAATATTGTATTTTATTTATATCTTATTTTTGGTTAGAAGAAAATTGCATTATTTTATGATTGAATGTTCCTTTCTTTTATTCTAATAATTGTGATTTTTGAAAAAATTTTCCTTCTGCCGATTTCCCCCCCAAATCCGGTGACCACTGTCAAATCTTGAATTCAAGTAATTCTCATTGACATCCAAATGAAATGATGACTATCAGAATGCGCATTTCTGAATCCAGGCTCCGCACACCTCTCATTCGATCCGCATTCACGTCTACCCTACGGGAAGTTCTCAACTCTGACCGACAACAGGAGTTTAATTAGAAAAGTAAAACCTGATCAAACTCTTCGCGGGTGGTAACCCTGCATTAATGAGATCGGAAGAGAGAAAGGCGCCGAGAGGACCTGCTCGCTGCGGCATAAACCCGGCGGCCGGAACCCTGCGATATTAATTGCGGAATTTCAACAGCTTTCTGCTGAGGAATTGAGTTGACACAATACTGATTACGAAAAGAGTTGAATGTGTGACCTCAATAAAGGCTAGTCCGGAAAAAAGTCCTGCATTATCGGGATTCCCCGGACGAGCGTTCATGCCAGCGCTCCAAATCAAATTAGTAATCGAGTAGATTTGGCGCGCAACAAAGGAACCCTTTCAAGAAGAAGGCATTGTCGTATCGTAACGAAAAGGAATCACGAGAACACCTTCCTGCCTTCTTATCGGCTGAACCGCCCTCATTATGCCGGTGGAAACGGTTTTTCCGGGTAAAACACATTACGGAGCTCCTCCATCCACTCACGGGATTACGGGAGCTCCAGAATCTGCGGCCGATTCCTCGTTAAATATTAATACACGAAGACGGTTGAGTCTCGGATTTCTAACTGAGCGATAATGCGGCATTCCGTTGTAGACGTTGAAATTGCCTGGAGAAATGCGATGAAGAAACTCTTGAGTGGAAACGATTCGAAGTTTTCGGAAGTATATCGAATGGAAACTTTACCGACTATCCACTTCAAATGAGTGAATATACAGGGTGTGCAACAGGGATTGGTACATACTACATTGGATGTTGGAAGTTTTTTTTTTTTTTTTAGTCAGGGGGAATCCGCATGGATGAACTATCTCCGATAGATAGAACAGTGTGAGACTTCGTGTAAAGCAGGACCTACTCTAACTAAACCTAACCTGCTGTTTTAGATTCCGGGCATTTAACGGGTGATTTTTTTGAGGATAGGATTTTCATGCATTAGTATTTGCTCAGATTTTTTTGAGGTTAGGATTTTCATGCATTAGTATTTGCTCAGTATGCTCTGACATTTCATCATGAATAGACTTACTAACGAGCAACGCTTGCAAATCATTGAATTTTATTACCAAAATCAGTGTTCGGTTCGAAATGTGTTTCGCGCTTTACGCCCGATTTATGGTCTACATAATCGACCAAGTGAGCAAACAATTAATGCGATTGTGACCAAGTTTCGCACTCAGTTTACTTTATTGGACATTAAACCAACCACACGAATGCGTACAGTGCGTACAGAAGAGAATATTGCGTCTGTTTCTGAGAGTGTTGCTGAAGACCGTTACGGTGAATGGCGATCGCTATCGTTCGATGCTAACAAACTTTTTGTTGCCAAAAATGGAAGAACTGAACTTGGTTGACATGTGGTTTCAACAAGATGGCGCTACATGCCACACAGCTCGCGATTCTATGGCCATTTTGAGGGAAAACTTCGGAGAACAATTCATCTCAAGAAATGGACCGGTAAGTTGGCCACCAAGATCATGCGATTTGACGCCTTTAGACTATTTTTTGTGGGGCTACGTAAGGTCTAAAGTCTACAGAAATAAGCCAGTAACTATTCCAGCTTTGGAAGACAACATTTCCGAAGAAATTCGGGCTATTCCGGCCGAAATGCTCGAAAAAGTTGCCCAAAATTGGACTTTCCGAATGGACCACCTAAGACGCAGCCGCGGTCAACATTTAAATGAAATTATCTTCAAAAAGTAAATGTTATGGACCAATCTAACGTTTCAAATAAAGAACCGATGAGATTTTGCAAATTTTATGCGTTTTTTTTTTAAAAAAAGTTCTCAAGCTCTTAAAAAATCACCCTATATTACCTTCTAACCTTTTGACTCTTCTTGTTCGTATCTATATCACGATCTTTGTCGTGTGATAATTGTGTTACCTATGAATTTGAATTTCATAGGAGTCTCTTCTTCTGGATAACTCAAATTGAGATTACTCAATTTCTGTTTCTACGTAGTTGATCTCTGGGTCTTTTGTGATAGGTGGGTATCCTAACCGCATCTTCTGCGGGGTTGTAGTCAACAAGTCTACTTAGCTCATCATTTGGGTGTTGACTTGCTTTTTCAAATATCTTCTCGGCCTTCTTTTTCAGGAAATCTGTGACTGACAGTTTCCCATTCTGAGTCTCTTTTTTTTTTTTTTAGTCAGGGGGAATCCTCATGGACGAACTATCTCCGATAGATAGAACAGTGTGAGACTTCGACCTTCTCTAACTAAACCTAACCTGCTGTTTTAGATTCCGGGAATTTATTACCTACTAACCTTTTGACTCTTCTTGTTCGTATCTCTATCACGATCTTTGTCGTGTGATGCTTGTGTTACCTATGAATTTGAATTTTAATTTCATCTCTTCTTCTGGATGATTTAAATTGAGATTACTCAATTTCTGTTTCTACGTAGTTGATCTCTGGGTCTTTTGTGATAGGTGGGTATCCTAACCACATCTTCTGCGGGGTTGTAGTCAACTAGTTTTCTTAGCTCATCATTTGGGTGTTGACTTGCTTTTTCAAATATCTTCTCGGCCTTCTTTTTTAGGAAATCTGTGACAGTTTCCCATTCTAAGTCTCTGTGGATTTGTTGGTTTCTTACGAACCACGGCATATTCATTGCTGCTCTGAGCAGTTTATTCTCTGTTGCTTGAATCTTCTTTATATGGCTATTGGCTGCATTGCCCCATGCCGCCGAGCCATATGTTAGTTGGGGTCTTGCAATTGACTTGATCATTCGTAGTTTCGTGCTTTGGTTCATTTGGCTTCTTCTTCCTAGTAGTGGGTAAAGTCTACTCATTGCTGAGTTTGTTTTATCCACTGCATATTTTATATGGTTTTTCCATGTAAGCCCTTTATCTAGTTTTACTCCTAGATATTTGACTTCATTTTCCCATTTTATCTCTTCTCCATCTATCTGTAGGTTGGAATTAATTTCAAGTCTCCGCTTCTGTAGTAGAATAGCTTGGCCCTTTTTGCTATTTATTTGAATTTTCCATTTAATGAACCATTCTTCTAAATCTTCTAGTGCTTCTTGCAGTCTTCTGTGTATGACATCTGGTCGGCGATGTCTGAAGGCTATTTCCGTGTCGTCTGCATAAAGGGCTAGCAGATTCCTTGGGTTCTTAGGAATATCGTAGATATATATGTTGTAAAGCAGAGGTCCTAGAACTGATCCTTGGGGCACTCCTGCTTCTACTTGTCTGGTGGTAGATAATGTGTCGTCTATTTTGACATAAAAATTCCGGTTCCTCAGGTAGTTTCTTATTATCTTGCAGGTTTTGGTGGTGTAGCCTACCATCATCATCTTGTAGGCAAGTCCTTCGTGCCAAACTCGGTCGAAGGCTCTCTCGACATCCAATAGCACTAATCCTGTGGCTTGTTTATTCTGAAATCCTTCAGTGACATATTCAGTGATCCTTAACAGTTGAAGTTCTATGGAATGATTTCTTCTGAATCCAAATTGTTCCGGTGGTATCAGATTCAGCGCTTCTGTTTCTTCATTGAGTCTTTTTGCAATGACTCTTTCGACAATTTTTCCAAGTGCTGACAGTAGACTTATCGGCCTGTAGTTTTGTGGGAATTTTCCATCTTTTCCTGGCTTATTGAACACAATTACTTCTGCTATTTTCCATCTTTCCGAATTGTTCTCACCACTGCGTTTGCTATATTGGTTAGCGCTGCTATTCCTTTTCTGGGCAATTTCCGTAACATAAAGTTGGAAGTTTACTCTCGATATTAAGCCTTGTATTCGCCTCCTTTGTTTGGGCTCCCATTTCTTCGGCACTGATCGAACGACTACTACGAAACCCGTGGTAATTGAGACCGCTCGAACGAATCGACGACGCGCACCGGTTGGTCGTTTGCTGGAACCGCTCCGGGAATGTCACCCTTATCAGATTGCGAGTCGCTGCGCAACTTTTCAACGTGTCGGATGAGTTATGACATAAACGCGTACGAGATAAAATTGAGCGGCGCAATTTGTTTTATTTATGTTTGCAAATGGGTGGTTTTTGAGTCTATCGCCTCGCCGCGTTGATTTATTGCGGCCGATTGCGATCGCTGGGATGACGATCTTGAAAGAAGCAAATGGGCCGGAGTTGATTTCGTTTGAGGTGAGGAATTGTTGTCCTTGGCAACTTGGTATTTTCGATTTATTTGTGAAACGATCTTTTATTTTCCTCGAAGTTGCTGCCACGCCCTCCAATACGGCGATTTATATCTGGGAGATCAAGATTTTGTTGAACGGAGGCCTTGCAGAACTAGTTCCATGTAGGTTCCGCTGCTAAGAAAAGTAAACCTCTGTCCACATTCTATGCCACTGGTTTGTATAGAAGAACATGAAGGCGTAGAGTATTCAGATACAGTGAGCTACATGAGAAGTCAAGGGAAAAATTGAGCCATTACACCTCATTCTGACCCAAGTAAAATAAAACAAAATGTTCGAGGCTGGACAGTAGACACAGTATAAACATGTGTGCTATCATCTCTATTAACCCAAGTAAATGAACTTGAATAGCAAATAGAAATTGGTGAAATGAATTTCTTCCATATTGTTTTTATTCTATTATATTATTATTATTATTTAAAGAAATTTTTTCCCAATGCGAAGAACTCCAAACAAAATAATCCGAAAGCTGGTGGACTATGGTTGAGATCATTTCTATAATGTCGGTCGAAATGTGAAGAAAACAAATAAGGAGTGGGAAACGCAAGTCAGGTTTCACCTATATCAGATGCAAAATGTAAAATTTACTATTTTAAATTTTCGGTGTACATCTGTGAAATATTTAATATTTTACCGGTATAATGTACAGTATTATTTTGAAATTTTCGAGTGCATAAATTATAATATTCGCATTATAGATCTCATAGTAATAAAAAAAAAAATGGAAAGATCTCTGCCAAAATATTTTCCACCTCCTTTTGTGGTTGAGTTTTGAATTTTTTATCAAATATGGACTATCTATATTGAGAAACTCTTCGGCATGGTGTGAAATAGTTTTCAAAAAAAATCGAATAAAATTCAGAAACATTTGCTAACTCTATTCAATTCACCGCTAGAGCGGTCACCCTCAATTGATTTATGGACATTTTGATTTTGAATGGGGTGACACTGTACCGAGACTATCAAGCCAAAGCACATTAAACGAACCACAGATTTTGTGGAGTAAACCGAACATCAATGTGACTGATACTGAGTTTTTTCACACTTGATATATTGTTTGAATTTCGAAAAAAAACTGACTTGGGGTCAGAATCTTCAATAAATTTGTATTTGAAATTGAATAAACAGGTTTTTTTCAAAAGTGAAGCCTTTTTTTTGACAGGTGCTAGAGCTCATCAATATAAGTCAAAATTCCAAAAATCTTTCACATAAAAAATTCACCAGAGCCGAGTATTCCGAAATCAAAGTAACCTGCGAATCTGAGAAATTTCCAGTCCGGATCTGACGGTACGTATTGAAATCTAAATGTGTTTATTAAATGCGTTCAGTTTACGGAAAATTAACTGACAGAGCGTATGGTTTTTGTGACTTTTCCGAATTTCGTAATGTGTTTTCAAATAGGTGGTAGGCTGATTTCTTGACCTGCATGCCTCCAGATCTCAACCCCTGTGATTTTTTTTTGGGGTCATTCGGAAACATTAGTGTACAGTTACGGTGAATAGTGTTAAAGAACTAAACAACGCATAGAAAATGCTTGTGACATTATTCGTGAGCAAACTGATCTGATAGTTGCTGCATGTAATAATTCGCTATAACGCCGAGCAAGACTTTGTGAACTTCAAACGAGTACCTAGTGGCCATTTCGAAAAATTTCAAACAATTTGGATCAATTTTATCGGTGAATTTGTGAAATTCCTATTTTTGTGCGCTCGTACTACTTACACGAGGGCTATATCATTTCGTCATGATGTCTGTATTTTTCGAATTTTGAACCGAAAATGGTCACAAACGACTATGTTCGACTCACTGATGACGAATGCGTCGGAAAATTCGAGTCTGTCCGTCCGTCCGTAAGCACGATAACTCTCGAACGGAACAACCCAGCGACTTGAAATTTTCAGTGTGGGTTCAGTTCCCGAATGCCTCGGTTAAGTTCGTTAATGGGACAAATTCCACCAGGGGTTCCGTAAATATGGCCGTTCAAATATTTGTTCCCCTGATTACTTGAAAACTACAGATTTGATCGAGATGAAATTGTGCACTCAAATGGAGAATGAGGTGTTCAAGCTACACAGTGAATTTTGTCCAGATCGCATGACCAGAACCATAGAAACCATATAAAATTGTAACTTTTGAACGGAAACGCCAAGGGACTTGAAATTTTCAGGTTAGGTGTGGATCTCGAATGTCGTGATCACGTTCATCTATGAGCAAAATTATCCTAAGGGTTCCGTAAATATGGTCGTTTGAAATTTAGTTTTCTTGATAATTTCAAAACTACAGATTCGATCGTGACGAAATTTTGTATACTAATGGAGAATGATATATTCAAGCTACATTTCTCCAGATCAAATGACCAGAACCATAGAAACCATAGAAAATCATAACTTTTGAACGGAAAGGCCTAGGGACTTGAAATTCTCAGGATAGGTGTGGATCTGAAATGTCGCATTCACGTTTAACAATGAGCAGAATTATACTAGGAGTTCCGTAAATACGGTCGTTTGAAATTTAGTTTTCTCGATAATTTCGAAACTACGGATTCGATCGAGATGAAATTTTGTATTTTAATCGAGAATGATATGTTAAAGCAATATTTTGTCCAAATCGCATGACCAGAACCATAGAAACCATAGAAAATTGTAACTTTTGAACGGAAAGGCCTAGGATTTCGAAATTTTCAGGGTTGGTTTGGATCGCGAATATCGCGGTCACGTTCATCAATGAGAAAATTAGACTAGGGGTTCCGTAAATATGGCCGATCAAACTTTTTTTTTCCTGATAGTTTCGAAACTACTGATCGGATTGAAATGAAATTTTGCACCTAGCTGAGGAATAATGTTTTCAAACTACGTGCAAAATGTTGTCCATATCGCATCACCAAGACCAGAGATACCGTAGAAAATTCTAGCGAATTATCGAAAAAAAATTGATCAGCTGAAGCACTGACATGAAGTCTGGAGTTTCGCCTAAGTTTCAGAATTTTTTTGACAGCTGTCGAAAATTCCTTCAATTGATTTCTAAAACTGGGAAATGCGAATCCACCTACAAGATGCATGTACGAGCGCTCAAAAGCTCCTGCCTTCACGGCAGTGCTTTTCGAAATTTTTTTTAAAGGACTCTTCCAATCAGTAATTTTTCCTCTCCTCGGTTCGAACTTCAAGAAATATTCCTTTCAGGAAAAATTTCCTAAGGGAAGTTCTCGGGGAAGTTGAAAGGGAATATAAGTACAAATTTGCGATAAATCCAGCACTTTATTAACCTGCTGGAATATTTTTGGCACCGTGATTCATGGCAGATCTCAGAGTCGTCTTAAGATCTTGATGAATATTTTATATGATCAACTTCCGGCGAAATGATCTCTTTTGATGAGATCTAGTAGCTGTCAAAAAAAGCCTCACCTTAAGAAACATCCTGTATATATCGAATCTAAAAGTTTATCGACACAAGATCGGAAAAACTCAATTTTCTTTTCACGTGGTACAGCTTGAAAGCAGAGAGCCTACATTACTCATTTTATCCATGCCGTAAAATATGTCCACAACACAAAAAAAATTCAAGAGGGTTATGGCGAAATTTTCTGAGATACCGTAGTTTTTGAAAAGTTTCTTTTCAAATCTTCCGGTGTGTGACGATCCTCAGTCAATTCGATGAGATCAGCATTTTTTGAATTATTGAGGAGAACAATTCAGATGGCTAAATCTATGAAAATCTTCGTCCGATTATTCCTATTGACGAACTCAACCTTCGCATTCAGACCTCACACGTACCCTGGAAATTTGAACTCTAGGCCTCTTCTTCAGAAAGTAATTGTACTTGGGGAATATATTCAGGAACTCAGCAAAGCATTTTTTCCAGTTTCTTTTGAGCCCTATCCGATAATCATCCCCATGAATCCCGTATAAGTGTGGTTAAGAATTCGGCAAGGCAATCAATCCAGATTTCCGACAATTAAGAGAACATAGACTCCTCCACTCCCTCCTGGAAGATGTGCCCAGGTGCGGACCGTGAAATCCTGCCAGAACCTTCAGCAATTAGTGGAGTAAATTTATAACGAGCTCGACGCCGACTCCCGTTTCGATTCCTCCCGGATCTCCCTCAAAAATAAATATCGGCAGGGTAACGAAACATTAATGACCCCCCGGGTCCATCAAGGCGAAAGGGCGATACGGACATAAATTCGGGACGTATTTATCGAAGGGCGTTATTCTGGGACACGTTCTTAATTGGAACGTCCGCTCCGGTTGTTTTCGCAGGTTTTGAAAGGAGTTTTAGGGAGTTTGGAGGTGAAATCCGCCGTGATCCATGGAATTTTACGACGCTCGTTAATTTAGAGGAGTTTGTGTAATTATTGGAGAAGTTTGGCGGAGTTTAGGCGTATCGAATATCAATATTTAGCATGAGGTGGAATTAGCGAGGGTTTCGATGATAGATGGCGTGACCTTATGTACATACCTCGTAAGTGCCAAAGATTTCAATATGCGAATATTCTGTAGCTGAAAAAGCTGAACGATTTTTTTTTTTGTTTAGTCAGGGGGAATCCTCATGGACGAACTATCTCCGATAGATAGAACAGTGTGAGACTTCGTGTGAAGCACGACCTACTCTAACTAAACCTAACCTGCTGTTTTAGATTCCGGGCATTTATTACCTACTAACCTTTTGACTCTTCTTGTTCGTATCTCTATCACGATCTTTGTCGTGGGATGCTTGTGTTACCTATGAATTTGAATTTCATAGGAGTCTCTTCTTCTGGATGATTTAAATTGAGATTACTCAATTTCTGTTTCTACGTAGTTGATCTCTGGGTCTTTTGTGATAGGTGGGTATCCTAACCACATCTTCTGCGGGGTTGTAGTCAACTAGTCTTCTTAGCCCATCATTTGGGTGTTGACTTGCTTTTTCAAATATCTTCTCGGCCTTCTTTTTTAGGAAATCTGTGACAGTTTCCCATTCTAAGTCTCTGTGGATTTGTTGGTTTCTTACGAACCACGGCATATTCATTGCTGCTCTGAGCAGTTTATTTTCTGTTGCTTGAATCTTCTTTATATGGCTATTGGCTGCATTGCCCCATGCCGCCGAGCCATATGTTAGTTGGGGTCTTGCAATTGACTTGATCATTCGTAGTTTCGTGCTTTGGTTCATTTGGCTTCTTCTTCCTAGTAGTGGGTAAAGTCTACTCATCGCTGAGTTTGTTTTATCCACTGCATATTTTATATGGTTTTTCCATGTAAGCCCTTTATCTAGTTTTACTCCTAGATATTTGACTTCATTTTCCCATTTTATCTCTTCTCCATCTATCCGTAGGTTGGAATTTATTTCAAGTCTCCGCTTCTGTAGTAGAATAGCTTGGCTCTTTTTGCTATTTATTTGAATTTTCCATTTGATGAACCATTCTTCTAAATCTTCTAGTGCTTCTTGCAGTCTTCTGTGTATGACATCTGGTCGGCGATGTCTGAAGGCTATTCCCGTGTAGTCTGCATAAAGGGCTAGCAGACTCCTTGGGTTCTTAGGAATATCGTAGATATATATGTTGTAAAGCAGAGGTCCTAGAACTGATCCTTGGGGCACTCCTGCTTCTACTTGTCTGGTGGTAGATAATGTGTCGTCTATTTTGACATAAAAATTCCGGTTCCTCAGGTAGTTTCTTATTATCTTGCAAGTTTTGGTGGTGTAGCCTGCCATCATCATCTTGTAGGCAAGTCCTTCGTGCCAAACTCGGTCGAAGGCTCTCTCGACATCTAATAGCACTGATCCAGTGGCTTGTTTATTCTGAAATCCTTCAGTGACATATTCAGTGATCCTTAACAGTTGAAGTTCTGTGGAATGATTTCTTCTGAATCCAAATTGTTCCGGTGGTATCAGATTCAGCGCTTCTGTTTCTTCATTGAGTCTTTTTGAAATGACTCTTTCGACAATTTTTCCAAGTGCTGACAGTAGACTTATCGGCCTGTAGTTTTGTGGGAATTTTCTATCTTTTCCTGGCTTATTGAACACAATAACTTCTGCTGTTTTCCATCTTTCCGGATAGTATTCTGTTCTCATCACTGCGTTTGCTATATTGGTTAGCGCTGCTATTTCTTTTCTGGGCAATTTCCGTAACATAAAGTTTGTTACTTTGTCTTTTCCTGGAGCTTTTCTGTTTTTCAATTTCTTGATGATTTCTTTAATTTCCGTTGGTGTTGTTGGGTTTGGGATGGTATCGCCTTCCGGCGGTTCCAACATCAATTCTTCATTTTCTTCGACTTCTTCTTCTAAATCTTCATTGTCATCGTCTTCTCTGTAGTTGATTCTGGCTTCTCGTTCTATCGCGTCGACCAGTGCTTCGGCTTTTTCAAGCTTTGAGTAGGCCATCCCATTAGCTCCGTGTAGAGGGGGAATTTCGGTTTTCTCGCGTCGTAAGCACTTTTGCATCTTCCATGCTGAGTGGTCTATGGTGTTTAGCTCTCTAACTCTTTGGTTCCATCTGTCTGTTCTCAATTCTCTCAGTGCATTTTTCATCACTTGACTGTGTTTATTCAGCTCTTTCTTGTCTTCTTCTCGATGTGAAGTTCTGTAGTTCTTCCTGAGTTTTCTATTCCTCTTTATAAGCTCTTTTATTGCTTTTGGGGTTTCACCATGTGAATGTTTCGGGGCTGGCCTTTCGATTCTTCTAGTACTTTCCTCGTAGGCTTCTTTTATTCGGGTTTCTAATTTTTCAACTTCATCTTCTAGTTCTTCAGGGGTTCTTATCTGTGGAATTTCTGTAATTTTCTCCTGGAGTATCTCACTGTACTTTTGCCAGTCTGTGAAGTCTTTCGTTTGAAGTTCTTCTGTTATCGGTCTGCGTCCCAATCTGAGTTCTATTGGGTTGTGGTCTGATGTGCCCTCTTCTATAGTATCAAGTGTGAAATCTTGGGTAATATCTTTCATTATGACGATATCTAATACGTCCGGTAGGCCATTACTTCTGGGCAGGTAGGTCGGAATTTCAGGTCCTAATACTATGGCATTTAGTTTTTCGGCGTACTTCTTAAGCTTCTTCCCATTTTGGTTTTCAGTTCTGCTATTCCATTCTCTTGACTTGCAGTTCATATCGCCAATAATGATTTTCGGGTAGTTTCCTTCAAGCATCTTCTTCAGATCTTCCTCTATTAAGTCGTTTTGGGGTGGTTTGTAGGCTGACGTAATTTTCATTTGTCCTCGATTCGTATTAACTATAATCGAGACGGCTTCTATTTGCCCATTATTCAGTACATCGTCAAAATAGTGGTCGATGTTCCTCTTTACTATTAGGGCTACGCCCCCTCCTGTACAATTTCTGTCATTTCTGTATATTTCATGGTCGGGAAATGAAATTCTATTTCTTGTAGATAGTCTCGTCTCCTGAATTGCTATAATATCCGGTTGTTTCTCGGATATTATTTCTTCTATTTCAGATCTACGGGCTCGTAGACCGTTTGTGTTCCATGAGACAATCTTCAGGTTGTTTTTATTCGCGTTAGTCACTAGCTCCATTAATTGGGTTTAGTGAGTTTACGGAACTTTTTGTCCATCTCTATTTCCAGGAATTTCATGAGCTTACTCATGATATTCTTGGTGAAGGTATCTAGATCCTCGGTGGTTTCGGGTCCTTTCTTGTTGGTCTCTTCTTTCTTCTTTTGGCTGCTCTTCTTGGATTTTCCATTTTTTGGGGCTTCTTTCTTTTGCTCTTGTTTGAGTGGTGGCGTTTTCTTCTTCTTATCTTCTTCCTTTTGTTCTTGTTGGACAGTAGGCATCATTTTCTCTTCTTCTTCTTTTCTTGCTTTGGTCGCAGTCTTTTTTTTGGTCACCAGTTTCCACTCGCTACATCCTTTGTAGCTGGCTGGGTGACCTGCTTTTCCGCAGAGCGCACAGGTAGCATTTCTCTCCTCGTTTTCTCTTGTTAGCGTACAATCTTTACTATTTTGCGCTCCAGAGCATTTAACACATCTCCATGGGAATGTGCATTTACTTTGCGCATGTCCGTAACGTTGACATCTATGACATTGGCCAGGTCCAATGCTCTTCTTCTTCGGCTCTACTACACAATTTATACCGTAGAGCTGTTTTACTTCGAATACCTTCTTATTTTGGGTTTTCACCAAAAATAAGGGTATTGCCTTTTTGGTCTTGTTGGATGTCACCCTTATGACATCCGCGTCGGTAATGCCTTGCTCGGCGAGGTCCTCTGTGATAATGTTAATATCTGCGTCTAGTGGCAGATATCGTACCACCGCGTAGATTCTCTTCTCTTCTTCCCTTTGGAGGGTGTAGAATTCCTTATTTCTCAACTCGAGGAATTTTGTCATCTTTCTGTGGTCGTCGGGGGATTGGGGAACAACGCGAATGCCGTCTCTTACTGTGGTCGCTCTCAGGTATTTAATACCCTTCATTTGCATCTCTCTCGAGATTTGTGTCCAGTCGGCCGTGCCCCTCAATGTCACTGGAGGGACTTTCTCTTTTTTCTGCTCGATTTGAGCAGGGACTTCAATTTCTTCTGCAGGTGCAGAAGTAGCTTCTTCTGGGCGTTTTCCTTTTTGCAATGCTGCAATATACGATTTCTTCGTAGGTGGCCCACCTGCAAGCTGAACGAAATCTTGAGTTAGAAGCTATATCTAGAATCCCTTTTCCTCTTTCCAGAGTAATTAATCAGTGCAAAAACCTGGCACACGCATCATATCGATAATGAGACTTGAACAGAGACTTTGGTGCAAATCGGTTTTCGCTTTGAAATCTAAACCCAGTCGAAAGATGAGACGATTTTCTCCAGTTGTTGAACGTCATCGGTATAAAAAACGATCGGGCACTTCAAGAAGCACGGAAAATATTACGGCAAACTCGTGGCCTTTGAATCGAACCGGTAGGGATTCTCGAAGCGGTTTAAAGCGGCGACTACATTTAGAAATGTCAAGTTCAATTATCGGAACTTATTGAACCAGACGTGTACCATTAAGAAGCAACATCGAATAGGCGTTTATCATTCTGTTCTTCTGGAAGATATGCATGTATGCGTATTATTAGAGGTCTATCTATAATCGTTGATTCAGATGCGGCATGGACGGAGTCTAGGAGCAAGTCATGATGGGTGGATTGAAAGGGGCTCCTCGGATATTTTTAGAAGATTGACGTTCGGTTTAGTTCTTCACGATGAACTAATGGCTTAATTCGTGGGGTTAATTAAAAGTTGTGGTTATTTAAAATTAGACAGGCAGGAGGTGTTTGAAATGGGAAAGGTTCTCCTGATGAAGAATTAACTCAGGACAAAGGATGCGATGCAGATGATGGGAATTCCTGCAACAAAATATTCATTCTCATTTGAGTGGGTATGAAAGTAGCATAGTTCCTGTCAGAATTTGCATTAGCAAACATTGAATGACATATTCGCAAAATTAAAGCTAAGCTATACGTTCGGAATCCATGTCCAACTCTAATTTAACCCAAACGACTCACTGTGACAATATTGGAATTTAGCGAAAAGACTAAATACCTTGGAGCGGTTCAAATTACAAAGGACAAATGGGGCAACATTCCAGGATGGTCTTTAACAAGGAATCCTCTGATAACCCCCGAAGAGACACCACTGGCTCCCGTCCGATGCATCGCACCGAGGTGGTCGCAAGTAATGGCGTCATTAATGGAACATACTCCGATTGAGTTATCGTCACCATTATGGAATTTATTATCATCTGGAATTGGTTCAGAATTGGAGGTCCCGGCTGATAATGAACCCGCATCCTTCTTCGGATCGTCACAAATCACGATCGAGGATGTCGGGAAAACGTCGCTACCTATATCATATTATCGGGCATATCCATTTACCGGCTCTGGAAGAACGTTTCTAAGATGATATGGGTTCTGGAAAGTATGTCAGGTTCGATTTGTTTGGGAAAGGTTGTCCCCAATTCTTTTTCCTGAAATGAAGTGGAGAGAGGAATATGTTATTCCTCTACTTTGACTTGCTTATCTTATTTTGAATAAGACAACTCAAGTTCTGGAGAATACATTATTTTTGCAGTTTACACGAACAGCCACAAAAACGTGTAATTTTTATAGAGACAAGACTTTTGTTTCTCACACAGAATCCAGGGTGGCAAACTAGGGGTAAATGGTTTGAAAACAGTCCTATAGGAAGGAATGGATTATTGATTATGTTGCAAATAATTTCATTTGATTCCTATTAAATTCAAGAGAAATCACATAATTCTCCATTTTCTCAACACTAGATCAGATAAACTCAATTTTTCTTTCACGTGAAACAGACGAATGTAAAACTGAATTTTCATATATCACCCTTCGTTGGATTATGCTCACGAACCAAATTTTTTTTTCAATAATTTTGAGCCATAAAAAAATTTACAGGAACCAAAGTCTTAATCAAACCTGAAATTTTTAATTAATTATACCTCGCATCGAAAAATTTCCCGAATATTTTACTGGTTACCATGGTAACGAGTCCAAGTAAAGACATCTTTTTGGTTTTGAAGTATAAATTTATAATTTTTCAGAATAATTAGTTCGTAATGAAAATGGCATCGTTCAACAATTTTAATGACAGATTTCACAAATGAATGAAATTTTCGCTGTAATTTAGGGAAAATTCATTTTTCATACGACACGAGAGAAATATCCCGAGCAATATGCGGGTTATTCGAATTCCAGAACTCACGTTGAATTATATGGAGTACTCGAACGAATAAAAATGTGCGGCATGTAAAATTGGTCGTCCCACTTCGTTTATAAATATGTACATCCTCATTTCCCATCTCTCCCATTCGAAACCCCCAAGAAGCTTTTCCACATCGAATCAATCGAAAATTCAAATGGAGTAACAATTCCGGCTCGTAAATCCGATAGAGGAGAGCATCGACGACCCGGAAATCCAGACGGAAGAAAGCGGAAGTGGCAGAAACCTAATCAAAAATTAAGATTCGCGCCGATTTTATTATTACGTTCGTGCCGGGGCATCGGGAAAAGTTGAAATTGAGGCGGAATGCCTGGGAAACTCGGGGGGCCGGAGGAAGTGAAACGAGGAGTGTCACCTCGTGTCGCGTTAATTTGACCAGAATTTCCCGTGGGAATTGCGGGAGATGTTTTCCGATCGGGAAATCGCGGGTGACCCCTGTCACCTTGAGGAATAGCTTTATGTCGTTGGTTATCACGACTGGAACGATGGGTCGAAGTTGATTGTCTTGGAGTGAATCGTCGAATGATCACCTCTAATGGAGTTATTTATATTGAAAGGGATGAGAGTTCTGGATTTTATCGACTAAACCGAAGGATTGAACTCAAGAAATTCTGAAATATTAATGTAATGTTTGATGTGGCGTGAAATATTATATAGGTACCTACATACACCTGCTTGAATAATTGTTCCATATAATTTGTTTCCTTCGCGTTGAAATTTTTTTTTACTATTCCAGAAATGAAACTTTCGGGTTCTGGAAAAATTCGAGAAAAGCACTGAGGTGAAGTCAGGAGATTTTGCGCTCGTTTACATCAATCGCCAGAGCACTCGCCCAGTCAGGTGCCTAGAAAATACAGTGAAATGCTTTGAAATTATCGAAATGAGACGTATTTAATTGTATTCACTCAGTTTTCACCTCTAAATCGGTATATTTCGTGATATTTCCATCCGAAAGTCGAGACGTCACATTTTGACAAATTTCACGTGAAAATCTGGAAACAGATTCTGTAAAAAAAATTACGAAAAGCACTGCCGTGAAGTCAGGAGCTTTTGAGCGCTCGTTTATCCACCTTGTAGGTAAATTCGCATTTTCCAGTTTTAGAAATCAATTGAAGGGATTTTCGACAGCTGTCAAAAAAATTCTCAAACTTGGGCGAAACTTCAAACTTCATGTCAGTGCTTCAGCTGATCAATTTTTTTTCGATAATTCGCTAGAATTTTCTGCGGTATCTATGGTCTCGGTGATGCGATTTGGACAAAATTTCGCACGTAGTTTGAATACATTATTCTTCAGCTAGGTGTGAAATTTCATTTCAATCCAACCAGTAGTTTTGAAACTATCAGGAACAGAATATTTTGAACGGCCATATTTGAGGAACCCCTAGTCTAAATTTGCTCATTGATGAACGTGGCCGCGAAATTCGCGATACAAACCTACCCTGAAAATTTCGAGTTTCTAGGCCTTTTCCTTCGGAAGTTATAATTTTCTATGGTTTCTATGGTTCTGGTCATGAGATCTGGACGAAATGTTGCTTTAATATATCACTCTCGATTAAAATACAAAATTTTCTCTCGATCGAATCCGTAGTTTCGAAATTATCGAGAAAACAAAATTTCAGACGACCGTATTCACGGAACCCCTAGTCTTATTTTGCTCATTGATGAACATGTCCGCGAAATTTGCGATCCGAACCTATCCTGAAAATTTCAAGTCCCTATGCCTCTCCGTTCGAAAGTTATGATTTTCTATGGTTTCTATGGTTCTGGTCATGCGATCTGGAGAAATGTAGCTTGAATATATCATTCTCCATTAGTATACAAGATTTCGTCAAGATCGAATCTGTAGTTTTGAAATTATCAAGAAAACTAAATTTCAAACGACCATATTTACGGAATCCTTTGTATAATTTTGCTCATAGATGAACGTGATCACGACATTCGAGATCTGCACCTATCCTGAAAATTTCAAGTCCCTAGGCGTTTCCGTTCAAAAGTTACAATTTTCTATGGTTTCTATGGTTCTGGTCATGCGATCTGGACAAAATTTCGCATTGTAGCTTGAATACCTCATTCTCCATTAGAGTGCGAAATTTCATCTCGATAAAATCAGTAGTTTCCAAGTAATCAGAAGAACAAAACTTTGAACGGCCATATTTACGGAACCCCTAGTGGAATTTGGCCCATTAACGAACTCAATCGAGGCATTTGGGATCTGAACCTACCCTGAAAATTTCAAGTCTCTAGGTTGTTCCGTTCGAGAGTTATCGTGCTTACGGCCGGACGGACAGACTTGAATTTTCCGACGGATTCGTCATCAGTGAGTCGAACATAGTCGATTGAGACCATTTTTGGCTCAAAATTCGAAAAATACAGACATCGTGACGAAATGATATAGCCCTCGTGTAAGTAGTACGAGCGCTCAAAAACAGTTTGGCTTTTTGAAAAATGATATTATTTTATTTCATGAACTTCAAGAGTTAGAATCGCAAAATTATTTTCCAATTTCTCAACGTAGATCAGAAAAACTTTGTCAGCTGTCAAAAAAAATTTCAAACCAACGCGAAAATCCAAACTTCACGTCAGTGCTTTAGTGACCATTTTCTTTTTCGA
The DNA here is from genome assembly GCA_963966015.1 of Aphidecta obliterata. Classification (NCBI taxonomy): domain Eukaryota; kingdom Metazoa; phylum Arthropoda; class Insecta; order Coleoptera; family Coccinellidae; genus Aphidecta; species Aphidecta obliterata. The sequence goes on along the minus strand of OZ014435.1, from coordinate 11,663,414 downwards.
TAATTCGCTAGAATTTTCTACGGTATCTATGGTCTTGGTAATGCGATCTGGATAAAATTATACATTATTCTTCATATATGTGCGAAATTTCATTTCAATCCAATAAGTATTTTCGAAATTATCAGAAAAAATATAGTTTGAACAAGCAATACTTACGGAACCCCTAGTCTAATTTGGCTCATTGATGAAAGTGATCGCGAAAAATTTCAAGTCCCTAGGCCTTTTCGTTCGAAAGTTATGATTTTCTATGGTTTCTATGGTTCTGATCATACGATCTGGAAAAAATGTAGCTCGAATATATCATTTTCAATTTAAATACAAAATTTCGTCAGGATCGAATCCATAGTTTTGAAATTATCAAGAAAACCGAATTTCAAACGGCCATATTCACGGAACCCGTAGTCTAATTCTGCTCATTAATTAACGAACCTATCCTGAAAATTTCGAGTCCCTAGGCCTTAGTATCGTTAATTCTGGCCAGTAAAACGGATTTGAAGGAAAAATTGGGATATTTTCACCTGAAAATGGGAGAAAGTGAAGATTTTTCAGAGATTCCTCAGCTCCATGATACGTTTAACTTTCATGTTTCGAACAATTTCTCAGTATCTCATTTGACATAACAAGATACTCTTGTCAGACGAATAATCAAAAAATTATCATTCAGTCTTCACGTTTCTCGTTTTGTTAATGTTGCCAAAGCATTTATTGAATAGGTTAATTGGGGCGCCAATAAAAAAAATTCGGACATAAATATAATTCGGTGATTGCATCCACTGAAGTTTATGAAAATAAAATGACAGTGCTTGTCTGAATTATTGAACTACCGAAGGGCGTTTTGGTAAGTATACGAAAAAAAAGCGTGCAAAAGCTTCCGGGTTCACGTTTCAAATTTTCCTTACAAAAACTCCTACACAAATATAGATATTTAATTCCTGTACTGATGGATATAATCTACGATTTCTGGATGAAGAAGAGTGGTCAATATACTACACTAATAAGACTCTCCGAAACTCCAAGACTAATTGAGCACCCATAAACCTGCCAGTCACCATTTCCCGACTCGATGCAGCCAATTTTTTCCACTCTCAAAAGAAACATGATTAAGTACCACGCACATCTCCATCCACATCCTCACGCCCGTCTCCTAAGGGTTCATTCATCTCGCCCCATCCGAAATTCGAAGAATCCGAATCGGTCTGGCAGCCTCGCCCTTGCACAATGGAACACCGGAACGGATGTGCCTCGCAGATTTCATACCTCATTTAGGTACGTGATTTCTCTGCGATTGGACCGAAGGTAACATAAATCAACGGTTTATCCTTCCTATTCGGGTCCATTCAATCGCGAACTTATTCCTCTTTATGCCATGATAAAATACGAGGCCAGAACATGACCGACAATATCAATTCGGGCTTTGGGCGAACTGCGATCGCGGCCGCTTTGAAACGGCGACGTAACGGACCTGGAGGCGATCTGAAAGGAACGGAACGTGCCGCCGAGCACTCGAAGAGGTTTAGGCCCAGTTTCGGCAGTCCGGGAGATTTCGATGTCGATTCGGTTGTTTTGAACGGACGGATGCACGGAGACGTTGGATACGTGGGGTTACCGGGGGGTGACAGTTGAGACGGTATTTGGGAATTGACATTGCTGGATTATTCCAAATGAATGGGCCTGACGACGACGTTAGCTAAAAAGGTTTTGTGTATACTTTGGTGATGGCCGAGTTCAATGAATTGTGGAGCTCTCTTCAATGCTCATTCCAAGGTCATGGTTCATTTTCGGGTATATCATATTCATTTTTCACAGAATTGTCAATACGTCAATTTGTAGTTTTTAGACCTTTGTGCAGGTTAGGTTCGATTATTCCTTTCTTCTTCTTTCTTGGTCGGCAATCATCAGGAACTGCAGATCTTTATAGTTCACTGTTTCTTTCTAGTTATCTCTTCATGACTGGCGTTATAATATATAAGCTGCTGTTTTTACTTGTCTAATGTTCCTCAATTTGGATTCAGAAGAAATCATTCCACAGAACTTCAACTGTTAAGGATCGCTGAATATGTCACTGAAGAATTTCAGAATAACCAAGCCACAGGATTAGTGCTATTAGATGTCGAGAGAGCCTTCGAGCGAGTTTGGCACGAAGGACTTGCCTACAAGATGATGATGGCAGGCTACACCACCAAAACCTGCAAGATAATAAGAAACTACCTGAGGAACAGGAATTTTTATGTCAAAATAGACGATACATTATCTACCACCAGACAAATAGAATCAGGAGTGCCTCAAGGATCAGTTCTAGGACCTCTGCTATACAACATATATATCTACGATATTCCTAAGAATCCAAGGAATCTACTCGCCTTTTATGCAGAATAGCCTTCAAACATCGACGACCAGATGTCATACACAGAAGACTGCAAGAAGCACTAGAAGATTTAGAAAACTGGAAAACAGAAAAGCTCCAGGGAAGGACAAAGTAACAAACATAATGTTACGGATATGCCCAGAAAAGAAATAGCAGCGCTGATCAATATAGCAAACGCTGTAATGGAAACAGAATACTATCCAAAAAGATGGAAAACAGCCGAAGTAATTGTGTTCAATGAGCCAGTGAAAGATAGAAGATTCCCACAAAACTACAGGACGATAAGTCTACTGCTATCACTTGAAAAATAGTTGAGAAAGTCATTGCAAAAATACTCAATGAAGAAACAGAAGCGCTGAATCTGATACCACCGGAACAATTCGGATTAAGAAGAAATAATTCCACCGAACTTCAACTGTTAAGGAAGTATAACCGAATATGTCACTGATGGATTTCAGAATGAACAAGCCACAAGATTAGTGCTGTTGGATGTCAAGAGAGCCTTCGACCGAGTTTGGCACGAAGGACTTGCCTACAAAATGATGATGGCAGGCTACACTACCAAAACCTGCAAGATAATAAGAAACTACCTGAGGAACAGGAATTTGTATGTCAAGATATTATCTTCCGCTAGAAAAGTAGAAGCAGGAGTGCCCTAAGGCTCGGTTCTAGGACCTCTACTCTACAACATATATATCTGCGATATTCCTAAGAACACAAGAAATTTGCTAGCCCTTTATGCAGACGACACGGGAATAGCCTTCAGACATCGAGGGCCAGATCACCAGATGTCATACATAAAAGACTTCTGAAGATTTAGAAGAATGGTTCATTAAATGGAAAATTCAAATAAATAGCAAGAAGAGCCGAGCTATTATTCTACTGTAGAAGCGGAGACTTGAAAGGAGACCTGAGGATAGATGGAGAAGGGATAAAATGGGAAAATGAAGTCAAATATTTAATATATAAAACTAGATAAAGGGCTAACATGGAAAAACCATATAAAATATGCAGTAAATAAAAAAACTCAGCAATGAGTAAACTTTACCCACTGCTAGGAAGAAGGGGCCGAATGAATCAAAGCACGAAGCTACAAATGATCAATTCAATTGCAAGACCCTAACTAACATATGGCTCGGCGGCATTGGGCCATGCAGCCAATAGCCATATTAAGAAGATTCAAGCAACAGAAAATAAACTGCTAAGAGCAGCTATGAATATGCCGTGGTTCGTGAGAAACCAACAAATCCACAGATACTTAAAATGAGAAACTGTCACAGATTCCCTGAAAAAAAATGGCGAGAAAATATTCGAAAAAGCACGTCAACACCCAAATGATGAGCTAAAAAGACTAGTTTACTACAACTTCGCAGAAGATGTACATAGGATACCAACCTATCACAAAAGACCCAGAGATCAACTACGTAGAAACAGAAATTGAGTAGACTCAATTCCGAATATCAAGAAGGAGAGACTCCTATGAAATTCAAAGTCATAGGTAACACAATTTTCACACGACAAAGATCGTGAAAGAGTTACAAACAAGAGTCAAAAGGTTAATAGGTAATAAATGCCGGGAATCTAAAACAGCAGGTTAGGTAAAGTTGAGTCTGAGAATTCCCCTGACTGCTTCCTGCTTGTCGTGTTCTGGACCATTCTTGATTAGTTTTCTTCTGGCCTTGCCATTTTTCTTTGTTTTTGCCAGTGACTTTGATGGGACTTTCTAGTGTTTCTGGTTCAATCCAAAATTATTCATCAGGAAAAAATAAGTAAACACATATTCCTCCTTACCTTCATTCAGATTGTAGATTTAGATTTTAAGGGGGATTTTCATTGCACTGCGACCTTGAGGTCTATTGTGCTTCCCATCAGAACTGTTCTCGCCATTATGTAGTCAACAGCTTGCCCTCCAGTTCCAGAGTTCTAATGAACTCCAGTATCTGGGATGGCTTCTTCACTCTTACAAGTATTTTACGTTTGCCAGCGATGGCGAGGCATTCCGTCACCAGGTGATCCGGAGTTTCTATTAGACCCATTCTCATGGGGTGCTTCCTGAGGTGGCAATACCCTGTAAGAATCCATTCAGGAGGTGTAGCATATTCTTGCTGAGATCCAGATACTTCTTAGATCTCGCAGTATCAAAGTTTCCAAGAAACTTTTTGATATGACCCAACCGAGGGAAATGTTTTTCTTTCAATTTTTTCCTTCCCCAGAAACTCTTTCTTGTAGGTACTTTTACTTATACAACAGAAAGGTTCTGGGATAATACAAGGAGTTTCTGCTTCTTTTCTGGCAAGAGAGTTGGCCTCTTCATTTCCTTCGATTCCTGATGACCAGGAACCCAGACTAAACAGACCTTGTTATTCTTGTCCATTTCCATGAGTTTTTTTCGACACTCCCATAACATCGTAGAATCGATGATATAAGAGCTCAGGGCTCCAATTGCAGCCTGACTGTCAGAATGTATCGCTATATTATCACATTTCTGATACTTTCCTACTAGGTTCATTTCCACACATCTTTCTTTTGCAAGTATTTCTGCCAAAGACATTCGGACAGCGGCCGAACGATAGTGAGCATTTGGTGCCCTGAATACTCAAGCGCCAGTCTCCGTGGTAGTTTTAAAACAATATGTGTACCATTTGACGGTATTCTTTTGGAGAACTGGGATTGTGGGCACCCTTTTTCACATACTGGTAGAGAATTTTTTTCGATGCTAGGTTTCTTTATCATCTCGTCACTGGGCAGTCCTGCTGATTGGATGTATTTGATCAGAAAGGACCATGCTCTCCGATTCCTAATTCCCTCATTGCCGGTTTCTTCCCAGGATAGTCTGAGGATGGTATTCAGTGAGATCAGAACAGAAGGGGATAATTCATCTTTGAAATTTTCTCATGTTACTTTTTCCATCCTTTTCGATGCTCTACATTCTCCACTCCCCAGGTCCAAGTGTCCTCAAATACCACTCGAGTTCATTACTTTCCTCCACGACATCCAACTGCACCGATCACAACCCCCTCGAAATACCTGAAACAATCGCTTCGAATTCATCGTTCCCTAGACCATCCCCTCGACGCAGCTTGCCCTTTAAAGTTTGCGACAAATCCCGCGTACCCGGGGTCCCGCAAGGGAATGACTGAATGACAAAAGGTCACCTCTCCGCATTCCTTAATAACGCTCATTGTTTCAGTCAAAGGCGTTAAACGAGCATAAAGCCCTCGATGAAGGGGATTTTTTTTTCGCTGCCCGGCCGTAATAAACTCACGATAAGTGACGTGGATCGCGAGCGTGGCGGGGGGTTTGAATGGGTACGAGAGCTTGGGGAACAATGGATGGGGCGAGAGGTAAAAATCGCGATCTGGAGGTTTCTGCTATTCGGATTTTTATCTGTTCGATCGAGGATGTATTTCTTCATGATGTGGAAACGTCATGGTACAATTACTGATAATTTTCTGACACGGTGGAAGACGGCAACAAATCAAAGAAATAACAACAAATACAAAAAATAGCATTTGATTCAGGAGAGATAGCGCAAAGTTTTGATATTTTTACGTGTATTTCGATAGTCGAAACTCTCTTATAAATCAATAGTTGGTAGTTATTGTGGTTCCACAAGAGTAAGCACTAGGAGCGGCCTCTAAGAGCGAGAGCTTCAATTAACGGCTGCCCTCTAGTTCATGCTTACTCTTTGGAAAGTTAAAAGCAGAAGAGTTGTGCTGTTTTTTTTTTGAGTTTCCTTCCACACCCTTGTGTGCATTTGTTGGCGAAAGAAACGTGAGCAATGGACATTGCAGTTGAATAATTGTTGACTTTTTATATGGGGTTTGCTCTGTATCCTGAGATTTTATAACTCCCGATTCAAGATGATTCTCAAGCAGAGAAGAACTGTGGCAAAGTTCTGCATATGGTTGAAAGCATTTTTGGACTGGAAATACTGGCAATGCCTATTGAAAAAATTCTTGTTTCAAGGGCGTGGGCAGAAACAGCCTCTCATGCTCATATGCAAAGCCAGAAGTCCCCATAGAATCTGATTGAGACATACCTGCCTACACTACCACATACACCCTTTATCCAAACGATCTCATTATCTCCCATAGACGCCCATTATTACCTCCAATGAGCCGCTGAATATTATTCCCTTGTTTTTCATGCAGTTTTAATCATTCAATCTCGGACTCGGCCATACCTATCACGTCTCTCGCTGTGGGCGTTCGTGAAATTGTCATTAAAAGCTGATATAAACTCCTCACTTTATGTTAAGTGTTCCGTTTAATGCCTAATTTGAGTACGGGTTATCATTATTCTCTGAAATGCGTCATTAAAAGCGCCTTTATGTGGCACGCAGTCGGGGATTATCGCAGGAGTTTAAAGAATTGACGGTTCTTAACAGGGTACTTTCACTCTTCAATTTGTGTGGGTGAGGTGTTGAGCTGGGTATAAAGAACTTGACTGACAAGAAGAGAACATACTCCCATTGATGATAATTACCAATAATGAAGATCAAAACAATGTTATAGTGGTTAATGAAACTTGTCTCAGCTCAAACAAACAAGTTGAAACTTTTTTTTTTAAGTTCTACTATATTGAACTCTTTCATATTTCTTCACCCATAGTAGAAACGTTGAAGGGGAAGGCGAGACTTTACGAACTTTAGAAGCGCATATGTATTTCACCAACTTTTAGAAAACTATGTAGGTACAGACACTGTAGTTTTCGCCAAGAAGGCAAGCCGAGAGGGGTGCATGCCGTCTGGAAAAACGCACGCCTTTCACGTTCTGATAGAATCATCAGTCGAAAATAAAAGAATTCATTATCTCAATATCAATCCTTCTCCTTCTTAGCAAACGCGAACGAGAAAAGAAGAAAGCAAGAAGAATTTGAGTAATCCAAATACAACAGAGGGACAAAGAAGGGACAATTTAACATAATGCTCATCGAATGCGAGGGGAAATTATTCAATTATATTATTCATGAATATCATAGGCCTCATTTCGAAAACTTTAGACGCATTTAGTATTTAGTATTCAGACGATAACATCGATTTTAAAACTTATCATGTGTGAGATATCTTATATGAAGATGGTCGCGGTGCAGAAAGGCTACCTCGAGTCCAATCCACCATCTCGAATCTTATACAGGGTGTCTACTTTTAAAAGGGCCAAACTTCAAGGAATGATTATACATAAGATTTGAAACAAAAAATGTCATATAACACATGGTCGAAATATTGACGGTTATTCTTCAATTTAACATTTCTTGATTTCACGAAATATTTCAAGTTTTTCCATAAAATCAATTATACTTCAGTTATCCTTAGAGCATCATCAGATTTGACCACATATTTGAAAACAGCATTAAATTTTCTAAACGATAGGAATTTTTGTCTGCCGAAAAAATTGTTATTGCCGTCGTGGTAAGGAGATGCATGTCACCATTCTGAAGTGAAAAAAACAAGTCATATTTTTCCAATGGTTTTATCGATGAGAAATCATTAATTATAGACATGTTTTCTTTTCAGCAAAAACTACCCTATTTAGTGTGCTTTCGAATGACATATCAACCTTTATGTTTGCTGGTTGTCTTCTGCCCTCATATAATGGCTAACAAGATAACAACGAACCTAAATTTGCCCTTTTTTGAAGCTCTTTATGAGTGAGTATTGAAGTAATTCTCATGGAAATCATGAATTAATCTTTCGATTCAAAATAATTTGAAGGAATGAACCAAATTTCAATAATACAGATTTTATAAAAACATGTGAAGAAAACAGACTACAACTACTTGTAACAATTGTTCAAAATGTCCACCGCCTTGTTAAATACCTTTCACACATCGTTTTCGCACTGAATCTACAACCCTGCGAAGTTCTCAACGTTTCTGACGCATTTCTGCTCAACACAAATTTGTTCTTTCGATCAGATCCTATCGAGTCTGAACTCGAATTTGATATCCTTTTTCTTTCAAGGTGTTCCAGACATAAAAATCCAAAGGCCTATGGTCGGGACACCTTGGTGGCAATCTTACCGGACCGTACCTTACAATCCATTGCACTCCAAAATATTGATTCATTAAGTCCCGTACATTCCGGCTACTATGAGCTTGGCAGCCATCCATTTGAAACCAGACATTTTGTCTGTAAGCCAGGGGTATTTCATCCAATATGTCCATTAAGCTGCTTTGGATTGATGTAATGAATTCTTCAGCGTTGAGCCGATCGGGAAGTATTACTGGTCAGAAAAGTTCACCTCTCATGAATCCCAAAGCCGGAACTTGCGGGACTTAATGAATTAATATTTAGGGGTGCAATGGATTGGGAGATACGACCCGGTAAGATGGCCACCAAACAGCCCCGACCTTACGAATTTGGATTGTTATGCCTGGAACACCTTGAAAGAAAAAGTATATCAAATTTGCGTTCAGATTCGAGAGGATCTGATCGAAAGAATAAATTTGCACAATACGCAGAAATGAGTCAGAAACGTTGTGAACTTCGAAGGTTTGTAGATTCAGTGCGAAAACGATGTGTAAAAGGTATTGAACAAGGCGGTGGACATTTTGAACAACTGTTTTGAGTAGTATAGTAGTCGCCTTTCTTCACATGTTTTCATGAAAATTTTGTTAATTCCTTCAAATTATTTTGATTCGACAGATAAATTCATGATTTCCATGAAAATAACTACAATATTAAATCAGAAAGAGCTTCAAAATAGAGCAAATTTAGGTTCGGAATATTTCGACTTATTCGTTGTTATCTTGTTAGCCATGATATTAGGACAGAAGACAAGCAGCAAGCACGAAAGTTGATATGTCATTCGAAAGCAAACAGAATGGGGTAGTTTTTGCTGGAAAGAAAACATGTCCATAATTAATGATTTTTCATCGATAAAAACATTGAAAGAATATGACTGGTTTTGTTCACTTCAGAATGGTGACATTCATCTCCTTACCACGCCCGCAATAAGAATTCTTTTGGCAGACGGAAATTCTTATCTTGTAGAAAATTTAACGCTGTTTCCAAATATTTGGTTGAATCTGATGGGGCTCTAAGTGAAGTATAAATGATTTTACGGAAAAACTTGAAATATTTCGTGAAATCAAGAAATGTTAAATTGAAGAAAAACCGTCAACATTTCGACCATGTGTTATATGACATTTTTTGTTGCAAATCTTATGTATGATCTTCCCTTGAAGTTTGGCCCTTTTAAAAGTAGACACCCTGTATATTACATATAAAACTCAGAAATTAGTGTTTTGACCTATACGAAAGTTCGATATAGTGAACCAAATAACTCTTAAGGGTAGGGCAATTTCAGTGAAGACATCGAACGCATAAACGGACTAATCAAAAGTTCTTCGAATAATAACAACTTCGCTTCGAAACAGAGCTCGTGTCTATGCATTCGCCCCTCTCATTAACACGGCCATAACTATAAAAGTCGGTGCTATCAGAAGCAAGCAATAGGATGACCGAGGCAACTAACATCCACTGGTGTCGTCAAGAATCACGAGAATAATTCAAGAACTAGACAGGGAGCAAACAGTCCATTCATCGCTCTATTGCCTCTCTGGAATATTTAGCAAATCTGGGGATTTCTTATAGTCCAGGCTTTGGTTGGAGTTGTAGTTAATATAATCATGTATACTGCTGCAGGATGTGTTGGACTCACACTGGTTTCTTACGTTTCACTGATGACTGATGGTCTATTCTCTTGAATTCACATCTTCTTCAAACCTTCTGTAAAATTACTTCGAGAAATCTCTTGACGTTCCAATGTCTAACATTACCTCATAAAAAAACCGGCAGAAATTAGACGCAAGTCACCTAGAAAAATCATCAACTTAGCTGGGGCATCAGGAGACGAATAGTTACACTCTGAACACTGAAGATTATATGATCACTGTGCAGGAATATAGCTTGATTTTGCTTTGGTTTTCTCTTGAGGATATTGGACACTCTGTCGCACTTTCATTTCTGAACTCATCATGTGGTATTCTTCGACATATCAAAGGTACCAATGAGAAGTTGCACAAAAGCTTTCCAGAATAGAAATATCTGATATTTCTTTGCAAGAGTTCCTTCGTAATCGACCACGCAAATACCTCACACCACAACATATACAAGATAGTTGATTTTCTCGTTAACCTCTCAACCAGGTCGCGAACCTCCTAATGCTCCCGCGCCCGCTCCTAGCGACCTGACATATTTATTCAAATTGAAAACACCCCCAACGCGACATAAACATGCTATTCAACATTTCCGAAGAACTAGGAGCCGTACAAGACCCCTGCGTATGCATCGCGAAGAGAAATCCAATTCTGTTTCAAGGTTCAACGCCCACCTTGGTCACAAGCGCTTTCATTCACAGGATTCATTCATTAATAACGAGGCGAAAAAGCCGAACGTGAAAAGTGCATTCTACGTTGGACATCATCGTCGTTTAAATGTAAATAGCCCAGTGAAGAATACAACTCAAGTATTTAGCTGAATTATTCATACGTCCGAACGGTGAAAAGGAGACTGGGCGTTTTTGCGAGGTAACTATACTGGGCGCCAAAAAAGGCCGATATCATTCCGATTCTTTCAGAAGAAGGATGGAGTTTAGTTTTGATTAGATAGTTGCCTCAGCAAATGAAAGGTCCATCATTGTCATTGTTCCTACCAAAAAAATATATTCCAGTAGTCACTGGAGCATATAACGAAAACATAAAAAATATTGATACTGGTCTAATTCAAACATATCCTGGTATTCCACAGGGTACTTTTTGGGTATCACGATTATTTATTTCAGTAGCTGAAGTTATAGCTTTGTGGGATTTCGATGTGAATGAATTTTGAGAGCACATTCATCATCTCGAATGAGAAATTCTTGATGAATCAATTATAACGTCTCCATTCGAATATATAGAGCATTCAAATATGTCCAAATTTTTTGAGAAGTCACGCAGCCTTGTTGGTGTTACTTCCAAATGATATTCCATCCGTGACTTCCATATGGATTAAAAAAAAAAACTTCGAGTGAAAAGCTTCAGTCTTTTCATAAGTCGCCGAGTATATCCACAGTAAACACGTGTTTAGAACCTGTCCTGGCGATCGCAGAATGAATTAAACAATGAATGGAAACCTGGACCACTGAAAGGGTAAATAGGAGTACGTTGAATGCAGTCGTCGTCACCGCTCCTCTCCTATTCAAGAAGAGATCTGATGACACGTTTCAGTTGATGGTTATGCGATCCGAGGTGGGTGAACTCTTGTGATCTACCCGAAGTATGTACAAGAAAAGGTGATGAAACGTCCTTGGATTGAGGCAGCCAGTAATCGCGGTTTGTCGTTTGATCATGGAAAAAGGAGTATGTTCGAGAAACCTAGGACAAGTCTTCAGTCTTCGTTGATAGGTATATTTACATCTGACTCTCTCGTTGACTATAAGTTTTTATTTTATGGATTTGAATTCTGCTATACGCCAAGCCAGAACACAAAAGGAATCGAATAATCAAGGATCGAAGGTGGTTGCAACGAATGTTTCCCTCGAACACTTCTAGATTCATCTGTTACAATTTCTAGGCGGATACCAAAAACGTCACACAATGTTGGATCAGAGTGGTTAAAGTCTAATGAATCAAAAAGGAAGAGAGTTCAAAACGTGTGAAACGTTGAAATATCTTAAATAAATGAACTGAAGGCCCCAGCCATTGGGTCGAAATCATTTTGATCAAAATCAGAGGAGAAGAGAAATAAGATCTCATGGTTGGAGATTTAGATTGAGTTTGGAAGTGGTTGTTTGGCATCGAAGGATCCTCTCTACACTATCACCATTTGATTTTTTGTGCGTAAACATTCCACTAATGATGTTCCAGAAAATCCATTTCTTCAACATAGCTCATGATTTCCCCACGAGACTGGCGTCTGATTTCTGTGGATTGTTGATCCTCGCCTTCCAACAACGCAGGACTTTTCTATACCATTATTTGGCATCTGCAGAGTAAGTGTTCGTGGCTTTGGTCGGCTGATGAGCTCAAATGAAGAATAATTCTAATTTCTGTACATGGTATATAACCACTAAGTAGTCTTTTTCCATTTGAAGGTGACAAACGGGTTCTTATTCTTTTTTCGAAATGCAATTAGCTTGTTGGCTTGCCTTTGTATTGGAACCGTTGAGAATTTGTATGCTGCGTTTTCCATTCATCGACCTCCAAGTACCCCAGGGTCACCTGGGTTATCCTAATTTATCCAGAATAATAATGGTATGAAGCTTTGGCTGTGACCTGAAATGGATGAGACTCTGTTTTATCTAACAAAGCTGCCACAAATAATATCCTAAATGGTGGATCTACGTTATAATTACCACATTCATCTCTTCACCAAAGTATTTTTTTCTTTACCATTTGCTATTTCTACGTGGCAGTATCCTCGCGATGAACCAAGACGACCTCATAGTCATACCATTAGGCGAAAATCGCTCCATTGCTGGTCTTGGAATCGATCCCCCCGACCGAAAAGAAAGACCCTAACGTCATTTCATCCAATAAAAACAATAGGCAGACCAGGATAAATATCAATAAAGGATTATCACCGCCATTACCTCTCGATATCTTCTTGCACACACAGAAAAAGTTCCTTGAAGGCCCCGGATGGCGGAAAAGCGTCACCGTTCGACAGGATATCGCATACGCTATGGGTTTCTCGGTGTCCCCTGGGTATCCTGTCGGACCGCTGCAAGGCGATTTGTCAGCCATCTTGAGCGATAAAGGTTTCCGCAGAACTAGATGAACCGTCGTTATTACTGATGCGTTGGCGTGTCTTTGACAGTCAGTGGATTTTTCCTTATCGTTTTTATGATAGGTTGGGGGAAAGGAAGGAAGATATTAACTTTGATGTTTTGTAGGGGGATGGAGTCGGAAATACTTTGGAATTTTGAAGACAAAGACAGTTTTTTTTCACCTGAAAATAATGTATTCCTTCTGCTTAATTTACAAGGTTTCCAGCAAAAAATCTAAACACCCGTCCATAATAACAGATGGTGTTAATTGCAAGGAGAGAATAGACCACCATCTTTTTTCACAAGAAATATCGCTTGAGACTTCTGAATCAATTAGAATTCTATCGGGAGAAACTCACTCAATGTATATTCTCACACCCCCTGGCATTTTCCTTCCACAAATCATGGCATAATTTGCATTCCATTCGCCTCGGCGAAGTTAATTGATGCGGAGGTCCCGATGTTTATCTCGACTTATCTGGAAACATTTGGAACGGTGGGTGTTTAATATATTCCTCGAAGTTGGTCTTTTATCAATACACGGGTTTCGCTAATTATTGAACAGATGTTGGCCTGACTTGAGTCTGAAGACCACAGTGATCGAGGGCTAAAAAAAGAACGGCGTGGTTCGTAAACAATTTTGGCATGGACGCAGCTGTATCGACGTGGGACTTGTTGAATTGAATAGTGATGTTTTTAAGGCTTGTACTATGAGCGTTATTTTTGCATTGGTCCCAAGATAATTTCCTCCTAGTGATCTCCTAATGTCCAGCATTCACAGGTCCCTTATCTCCAGACTGGGAGAACCGATTGGATTGCGGATTACGGATGGCTGCGTCTTTCAGAGTACTCATTGTCTTGTGTTCTTCTTGGGTTTTAGAGACTCTTTTTGCTTCTACTCTGTGGTCTTCGCCCCGGGAGGGGATCTTTGATTGTTTTCTCTTTTCTTGTTTTACCAGTTTTTGTGTGCTTTGATTCAGTAAACTGAATGGAACGTGTCATCATCGATCGACAAGAGTAGCAGGTAGACCAGTTTCTGGCTTCTTAGCCCTCATTAATTCCGCATAACTCAGTCGACGATGATGACCAACATGAAAAGCAGAACTCATATTACTAGCTAGAAGACGCGCATCGATACAATGTAAAGGGCCGCGGCATCTGGCGGGGAAATGTCTACAATTCTTTCCATCATTTCCTTCAAAAATATAGATTTCAATGTACTTCCCCTTTTCTTGAATTAAATTATCTTCTTCGACCCCCATCCTGACTTTTTCAGTATTCGAAGATTTTGGTTTATTATGCATATAATACAGTGTGGAATATATTATTTTCATGATAGAGTTGAATGAAAAAAAATTAACTTTATTTCAATCTCTATTTTCCAAATTCATTTATTTATTCAGCAAGGACTTCACATTGAATAAAATTTCCATCCACTTGTTGAGCTCTTCGAAAGAGGGCCAAACATCGATTCATTAATTATCGGTTAACAGCCGCATGTTTACCTTTTCTACCTCCTAATGACATTTTTATTCATCTGCCCTTTCGCGTTAATTAGGAGAACTCAAACAGATACATGCACTTCGCCTGATATCCAAGAGTATTCCAATCGTAGTTTATGAAGCTGCTTCTTCGGATTCGTGTTCATTAGAGAAGCTGTACTCGCAGTAATATTTTGCGGAAAGATATGTTTGAATATTCAACTTGTTCGAGGTTGTCTGTCGATAGTTATAAAAAATGAATGGCTAATTACAAGGAGAATATCCTGTCATTGGAGGAATATAAATACTCATGGGAAGATGAAATGTCAGTTGGCTCTTCCGAATGAGAATACTAGTAGGTATAACATTCTCTTCATGCTCGAATGAAATTCAGAAACAAATAGCTGACGTGAAGTACTCATTAGTTTTTCACCAAGGAAGAGTAATGAGATATCTTGAATATTTCAGTTTCTCATATCGAGAATGTACCTGGAAGGGAACGTTGCAGATTTCAGACTTTATTAGTAATTTTTTGCTGATTTCAACATACCGCTTATTCGCTGTATACCATATGGGGTTTTAACGAGTTCCACTATGTCGAAAATCTGGAAGTTATAATTTTTAGTAAAGATGAACCCTTTCGGTTCATTATTTCAAGATAATAATAACACTTCGGAATTGATTTTTTGCTCCACCTTTTCGCCCGGTAGATTTTTCTTCAGTTTTTCATCTCGCAACATTGGCAGCTTTCAGCTTCCATACGAATTCTTCTTTACAGAAATTCCAGAAAACTCATCTTAAAATTCCACTTCAATTTGCTTAATATCTGATATCTAAGATATATTGAGAGAGGGCAACGCCGCCCCTGCGTATCATGCGGAAATATTGAAAAAAAGAGGAAGAAAATTCGCACCAGCATCGGCATCATGTAAATCATCCACCATCAAATGCCAATTTTCGATCCAAGTTTCTAAAAGTGTCTCGAGTATCTTCCAACTCCACAAAAACACATGTTCACGTAGAACCAACCGATGCCCCCCAACTCCCTAATTGATTCTTGCAGGAGGTTCCAAACGTCCTCCCGTATTCAGCGGGGCCGCAACCGAACTTCTGAGCGTAAAAAAATTAGAGTTACGACCGAAACTCTGTTCCATAATGAACCGTTTCCTC
Source organism: Aphidecta obliterata (assembly GCA_963966015.1). Classification (NCBI taxonomy): domain Eukaryota; kingdom Metazoa; phylum Arthropoda; class Insecta; order Coleoptera; family Coccinellidae; genus Aphidecta; species Aphidecta obliterata. The sequence continues at coordinate 11,647,641 of OZ014435.1, read as the reverse complement.
CTCGAGGCACTGCATCTCCATTATCATAAGGAAATTACCGTCGGTCCTGGGAAAAACCCGGGTTATCCCCACCCCAATTTCCCTTTCGTCGGGAAAAATTATTACAGCCGGAACTTCCGAAAGTCGGGTCTTTAAAGATAACAAATCTACCACTATTCTTTCAGGCAGAGTAGCGTTACGTGTCACTAAGTTTTTCGACGTCGAACGTCGTCGTCGTCTTCGGATGCCCCATCTCCTTCCCCCTCGGCAACGGGGGGAAGATAAATGATAATGGAAATTAGGAGAGAAGGAGCTTTTTATAAGGAACCCGGCTCTGCACTCACTTACAGATCTTTGGAACGACCGTATCATTTTTTATCATTAATACGTAATTTTTTCCATTAAGCTCTCCCTGGCCAGATTTCCCGTTTCTGAAGATTGAGGGGGACTCTTAGATTGAAAGATCGGAGGCAATGATAAAAGAAATTTCCAGGATTTTGGAGACCCAGTTTATTCTACTTTGAAGCGAACCTTTCAGGACTCAAAACAGATAACTATTTCAGTTGATGTGTGGTTAAAACTGTTCTCGTTGAGTTTGAAGAGATGAAAAGGTCGCTCTAGAGGATTATCCTTCATTAAAATGTGAATTACAGTAAAAAACAAAATTCGAATACAATCACTTCTTTTGTGTAACGCCACGCTTACATCTGACATTTGTTGCATGATATTTACGTCAGGAACTGGATTATGCAGATGAAATTTATGTCTAAGACATTGAAAAGAAAAGTACTGAAATGAGGTCAGTCGATTCGCCTAGCCGAAAGAATCCTACTCCCTATTCAGTATTTTAGAATAACATTTGTCTATAATGATAAATCCAAAGATACTGTCGACGTCAAATATCAAAGCTTCAGTGCATGCGATTCGAATTCGGGAATATTCTCTCTACTCAACGAATCAACACAAACACGAGAATAGAGATCTCCTGATAGAGATGGGTATAATCTACTACACGTCTTGTCTATTCTTTTAAAAACCTACTCAGTAGTTCTGTGACTTATTCATTTCACAGTCAGTGGCTCAGTACAGTGTTATTGAAATGATTTTCTAAGTGAGTAGATTGAGATAATGAAGAGACATCACCCACAACTCCTCGAAATAAATGATGCTTACCATCTCTAGTGATGAGGAAAAAAGAAAATCAAATGAAATAAACCATGAACGTCTTTGTGACAAATACTACATAAACTTCAAAAGATAGAATCACCAATATTCTCAACACTCATATTTTGAACACCAGAACAGAAAAGCTCAATTTTATTTTCAGGTGAAACAGTTAACCAGCTGAATTTCTACATTTTACCGATGCAGAACATACAACATTTCAACAGAATATGGCGAATAGTTTTTTATATACCTACTCAAGTTTTGACAAGGAATTTTTTTCAATCTTCCATGCTGAAACCATGCTTACGAAATTGCACATAAACCTTTGTGTTGTTTTGCAACTAAGAAGTTTCATTTCCATCAGATCGGCATTTTTCGAATTTGAGAAAAAAATTATAAAAAGCACTGCCGTGAAGTCAGGAGCTTTTGAGCGCTCGTTCATCCACCTTTTAGGTAGATTCGCATTTTCATGTTTTAGAAACCAATTGAAGAATTTTTTGACAGATTTCAAAAAAATTTTGCACGGCCATATTCACGGAGCCCCTAGTCTAATTTTGCTCATTGACGAACGTGACTACGACATTCGCGATCCAAAACTACCCTGAAAATTTCAAGTCCCCAGGCCTTTCCGTTCGAAACTTATAATCTTCTATGGTTTCTATGGTTCTGGTTATGTCATCTGGACAAAATGTAGCTTAAATATATCATTCTCCATTCAAATACAAAAGTTTGTCACGATCGAATCCGTAGTTTTGGAATTATCAAGGAAACTAAATTTCAAACGACCATATTTACGGAACCCCTAGTCTAGTTCCGGTCATTGATGACCGAGATCCACACCTATCCTAAAAATTTCAGGTCCCTATGCCTTTCCGTTCGTGAGTTATTATTTTCTATGGTTCTGGTCATGCCATCTGGGAAAAATTCATGTAGCTTGAACACGTCATTCTCCATTTGAGTGCAAAATTTCATCTCGATCGAATCTGTAGTTTCGGACATCAAAAGAACAAAATTTCGAACGGCCATATTTACGGAACCCCTGGTGGAATTCTGCCCATTAACGAACTCAACCGAGGCATTTGGGAACTGAACCCACACTTGAAATTTCAAGTGTCTAGGCTGTTCCGTTCGAGAGTTATCGTGCTTACGGACGGACGGACGGACAGACTCGAATTTTCTGACGGATTTGTCATCAGTGAGTCGAACTCTGTCGATTGAGACCATTTAAGGCTCAAGATTCGAAAAATACAGACATCGAGACGAAATGATATAGCCCTCGTGTAAGTAAAACGAGAGCTCAAAAATCAGATGTGAGAAAACAAAACAAATTCACTCAACTATGTGAAGATCTCAGAGTAATAAATGAATGTTTACTATTTACTCTGAGGTAAGATAAACTGGAAACTACCCTAAACCAAAAATCCATGCAGCCAAATTATCTAATATATAAAATTCTCGTGTCCACAGTGTTCGTTGCCATACTCCTCCGAAACGGCTTAACCGATTTTGATGAAATTTTTTGTGCTTATCCGGTATCTATCAGAATCGGCCAACATCTATTTTTCATCCCCCTAAATGTTAGGGGTAGTCCACCCCTAAATTTTTTTTTTTATTTTTTAGACAAAATTTCTAATTTCTATTTTTTTATGATACAACATACAAAAATACATACAATCCCCAATTTTCACCCTTCTACGATCAACCCTTATTTTTTAATAGCCAGAACAACGAGAGGCCGAAGGCCTCGAGCAATTTTGAAATTGCGAAAAAAGGGAGAGATATGGCAAAACAACGTTTGCCGGGTCAGCTAGGTTAGGTTAGGTTAGGTTTAGGTTAGGTTATTTTGAGACGAGAGGCCGAAGGCCTCGAGCAATTTTGAAATTGCGAAAAAAGGGAGAGACCGGGAGCGCGAAGCGCCCCCCGCGTTTTCGAGAGTGAGAAACGGGCTTTCCTAAGGTAAGAGAGGCCGAAGGCCTCGAGCAATTTTGAAATTGCGAAAAAAGGGAGAGACCGGGAGCGCGAAGCGCCCCCCGCGTTTTCGAGAGGGAGAAACGGGCTTTCCTAAGGTAAGAGAGACCGAAGGCCTCGAGCAATTTTGAAATTGCGAAAAAAGGGAGAGACCGGGAGCGCGAAGCGCCCCCCGCGTTTTCGAGAGGGAGAAACGGGCTTTCCTAAGGTAAGAGAGGCCGAAGGCCTCGAGCAATTTTGAAATTGCGAAAAAAGGGAGAGACCGGGAGCGCGAAGCGCCCCCCGCGTTTTCGAGAGGGAGAAACGGGCTTTCCTAAGGTAAGAGAGACCGAAGGCCTCGAGCAATTTTGAAATTGCGAAAAAAGGGAGAGACCGGGGGCGCGAAGCGCCCCCCGCGTTTTCTAGAGGGAGAAACGGGCTTTCCTAAAGTAAGAGAGGCCGAAGGCGCGAGCAATTTTGAAATTGCGAAAAAGGGGAGAGATATGGCAAAACAACGTTTGCCGGGTCAGCTAGGTTAGGTTAGGTTAGGTTTAGGTTAGGTTATTTTGAGACGAGAGGGCGAAGGCCTCGAGCAATTTTGAAATTGCGAAAAAAGGGAGAGATATGGCAAAACAACGTTTGCCGGGTCATCTAGTAACTTATATTATACTCAATTATAATACTTTTCCTGAAGCCTGGAGTTCTCGCTCTTGGAGGGTGCTCCTGATAGTATCGGAAATTTCGGAATTCGACAAGTCAATGGTTCATTTATGAAGGTTGAATACCTTCATAAGTAAATGGACTTTTATTGAAATCATTTTTTGGACTTTTAGATCCTTATTTTCCCTTTCAAACATACGTATAGAAAGCATTATAAATATATTTGAATTATTACGTCCTCAAGACATTCATGAAACAAAATTTTTTTGACCACAAAAGGCCTTGTCTTGGACTCGTTTTAAATTCCTAATTTCATTGATGGGTTGCCAAAATATCTAAAGGGTTCAAAAATGTGTTAATATATTTCACTGAATAAGTTCACGAAGTCGGAAAAATATTGAGACCATTCCGTTGAATACACTCACTAAGCATTACCAGAAACAATCGCCTCGCCGGTTCGCCGACTATAAAGCAAGTGCGCACAGGTTCTGATGGTCCATTATGCTAGTTCGGGGTCGTCCTGGGGCCCTAACGAGCAACGATCCAGCTAACCCCGTCTTCTCCCGCCCTTATTAGCGGGTCGCTTACCGGCGGACTAATTGAAATTACAATTATTGCACGGGGGAACACGGGAACGGGACTTGTTAACAAAGCCTTTTGATAACTCACTCCCGATGTCGTTAACAATTAGATCCGTTGCTCGTTTTCCTGCCGAAGTGGAGGGCTGTTGGAATTTTTTTCACTAGAAAAATCGTTTCGGAGGGGATGTCTGCTTTGGAGTGAATGGCGAGGGTTGGAATGTTCGCGAAGGGAAGGTGTATTAAGTTGTGCGGATCTGCATCGATCGAACGGTTGTTTGTAGCTTGTATTAGGCATTTCAGGATTTTAGGTATTAATACTAACTGATGATGTTTTGAACAGTAAACTTTTTCTGATGTTTGATGGCGAAAGAAATACAACTATGTAGTTATCCTCCAACAAAATACCACATTTTATAGTACCGTATTTTATTTTCTTGCGTAAACCGTCCTTCGTATCGGGACCAATTCACATTCATGGAGACCTCGCGTCCTTTGGGATGAAACTTCGACCGTTTTTGTGCTCCGAGACGCCGCGGATCCGGAGCCTAAAGAAGAGCAGAATGGATATTTCGTGACATTTCTCGCGAATTTTATTAGTAATCAATAAGTAGGTATCTAATTGATTAAATTCCAAAATTTTAAGCAGAAAACGATGATAGTTGCTTCTTGGGAGGACTCTGTGAGAATGTTTACATTAAAAAAACGGGGTCTATAATGATTTCGAAGCATGGTACTATCAAATTCATTACATTCTCATTTGTTTATCGTTAAATTATCAACTATAAACAGAGATTTGTTCCGATCTTATTAAGTGAAATGAAGTTATTTTGGAGGAGAATTCGGTTTGTTATAATGAGATTTATCCCATATTCCGTATGGATGAATTATAATAATTTCCTCTCAAAAGTATTGTCACGAGACACAGGGCATTTCTGGTAGTAAAAATGAAACTAATTATTGATCTTGTGACCCACTAGCCCTTCACAGAAAATCGGCGACTGAATGCAGAGACAGTCCTCCATCATATCGTAATTATCTCGGGGTACTGAGATTCATATAGAATCAGAAAAATCCTCTAGGGTACACCTCAGGTTACGAGTTCTTCGTCGTTGTCAATTCCTCTTATTCTCTAGGTAACTTTCGAACGGTCAATTTTGTTAGCTAACAAAAGTGATTCCAGTATTTTTATCAGTGCAGCATCAGCGAATAATGTTCAGATCATAGGAATCCCCACACCTTGAGCCTCCAGCTTCGATTTCAACACTTTCCACGCGAAGATGCCCCCTTATCAGCAAATTCGATCTTTTCCGTCTTCGCCACTATTTCGAAAAATCACATTTCCTCATCATCCAGGTCGTAAACCATTCATCGAAAGCGGAGCGTGTATTCAAATTAGGGCCCGCGCACATCCGTAGATGCACGATACGCCAGTTTAAAATATGTGTTTAATGTTCGGTTAATAATATCCGAATGTAACAACACGCATGGGAGATCTCGATCTTATCTACGGAGAGGATCTTAATAGCTGAGCGTTGTCATGATAGCCTTTTTCAGATTTGATCGTTGTAAATTCATGGGATATCTGGGGGGATATCACGATTGTATATCACGATAAATCCGAATCATTAAATGCGGAGTGTGAGGAGCCAACGGCTCCCCGGAAGCGAGAGGAGCGTGTTGGGAATGACCGGACCGAATTTAAAATTTAGGACATTGATTTATGGATTTAGAATGCGAGGTGTACCGTTCCTTTGGCTGCAGAATCGGAACCGACAGATCTAGGTAGAAACGAAGTGAGTGGATCACCACAATAATCCATCGAGTTGTTTTGCTTGTTTCTATGAATTAGAGCTTTATCTTCCATATTTTCATTCTCCTAGTTAATTCGAAAAGGAAGAGAACGAGGCGGCGAAGGTTCAGAGAGCGCGGACGCTATGGAGCAGGGGCCTGACGCGTTGTGACGTCTACCTGGACGAGCTGTATGTGAGCTTCGAGTAGTGTGTCGCTGGTTGGTAGCTATAGGTCCAGGAGGTTTGAAACAACCTGCCCCATAACGCCAAAGATGTGATCAAATAATTCAAAACATTTTTCCCCATTCTACCTCCATAAATTCTATAGCAATACGAAATGGTCTATCTGTTACACATTTTCTGCAATATCCGTCAATTTTTCACAGCAGTATAACACAAGCCGTATCTTTTCTATCTGCATCTCGGAAACACGACCATTTCACTGATCGTAAATAGCGTTGAAAGAATATGTATATAATGGCGGATGAATAAGTACGTAAAAGGTCGGGAATATCTGCGAGAAATAATGTTTATGTTCTACGGAGAACAATAAGCGTTTAAGGGACATCGTAACTCAACGCCGTTCAGCGAAGATGCTGAAAAAGATATGGCTCAGAATACGTGAGTGAGGAAGGTGTATTTTGTGGATAGAAAGGGACGAAGACGCTTTCACGATTACCTATATGATGTTACAATAGTAGCTTCAATGGGAATTCTGAATAAATCTCTGTAGATTTTGGTAATTTCACGTATACAAAATTGTCACTTATGTTCAATGTAGTTCAATATACAGTCACTTCATCGAGCCATATCTTTTCCAAATGTGGAAGTTTGAATTTCTCAATATGAAATTGTCGATAAATGTTACCCCTTCTCTAGGTTTCAAGGATGTAGTTTTATGCCTCAAGTTATTGTTAATTCCTCTATATAGCATGAAAAATTTACCAAAATCTCCGAATATTTTCCCCTTCGGAGGTCGCCTATCGAGAAAGATAGAGGGTAACATTATAACAGAGATAAAAAAGGCAACATCAGACAATAAAGAAACTATCCCCTAACACCCATTCAAACAATAGTTAGTAGGAAATAAAGCCGTCACAATTCGTGACTATAGCGCGTAAAATCGCAGATTCGCATCTATAACACTTTTGTGTCATATTCGGAACGAACTTGGCCAGACAAAATCCGATTAAAATCCAGTTATATGCGAAAACGGAAAGCGGATGCATTATTCCATACCTACCGTTTTTTTTTATTTATTTATTCCGAACTCGCATACACAAACAAAACGAATTTTCATTCGTTGATTGTCCTGGAAAATATCACGTTCTGATGCAGAAGGGATCGAATGAAAAAAAAAGTGTTGTAGCCGATAAGTGCTCTATTTTGCACTTCAGCAGTTGGATTTTTATTCGTTTGTATTCAAGAGAGCGAACCGGTGTTTTTGATGGATTTGGGTCGAGAAGAAAATCGATAAAATTGTTTTTTTTTCGGTGGAAAAAATGTGGACCTTCCCCTTGAAATTTGCACAGGTAATGTTCAGGGCAGTATAGAATGAATGAAAATAATCCGGACCCGTCTTGGCAAATAATCATATCCTATATTCTCGATAAGTAATCCACCCCTAGATAAACGGGACACGATTCATTAATAATAGGGTATTTTCAGAGTTGAGGATTTTTTTGACAGGTATGAGAACTAATCAAAATAAGTCAAAATTCCAAAAATCCTTCATATGAAATATTCCCCAGGACGAGTATTACGAGATCAAAGTTACCCGCGAATCTAAGAAATTCCCAGCGCGGAGCTGATTTAGGTACGTATTGAGGTTTGAATGTGTTTATTAAATGCGTTCAGTTTAATGGGAAATCATCTGACAGAGCGTATGATTTTTGTGACTTTAGGTGGATAGGATTAGGTGGGTCGATTTCCTGGCCTGCACGCTCCCTGGATCTCAACCTCCGTGATTTATTCTTTTGGGGTGATTTGAAAACATTAGTGTACAGTAACGGTGAGGTGAATACTGAATGTGATAGTTGCATGTAATAATTTTATACCATTATATAAAAATTTTATTTTTATCAGTTTAAATTTTTCAAGTGCCTAAAATAATCGAAAAATTGAAACAAAGCGGGCAACTTGTTAGAACTGAAAAATGGATAATCAATCATATAAAGAAGAAGTGACATGAAATATGCACAAGGTGTTACCGTATAAGTTCGAAAGTTTTCAGGGGGTGATTCCTTGTCGAAAATTAAGTAAGGGTATTTCATACATATAAACAAGAGCTCTTAGCCATTTCTTAGATGAGTCATACGTTTCCGAACAATTCAAAAACATAGTCCATTTTTCATCAGAACTTCTTCAACAGAACCAAATTTCGTAATTCATAAATATGTGACTTAAAAAACAATTTGGTGCAAAACTTTTTTTCTCCTGTATTAAAAAATACCACCTCGAGCATAAACGGATCTTCTGTATATCGATTCGAAAAAATTTAGTAGGTGACATTAGTGTTTGTATTTTTGAGCGCTCGTACTACTTACACGAGGGCTATATCATTTCGTCACGATGTCTGTATTTTTCGAATTTTGAGCCTAAAATGGTCTCAATCGACTACGTTCGACTCACTGATGACGAATCCGTCGGAAAATTCGAGTCTGTCCGTCCGGCCGTAAGCACGATAACTCTCGAAAGGAACAACCTAGAGACTTGAAATTTTTAGTGTAGGTTCAGATCCCAAATGCCTCGGTTGAGTTCGTTAATGGGCCAAATTCCACCAGGGGTTCCGTAAATATGGCCGTTCAAAGTTTTGTTCTCCTGATTACTTGGAAACTACAGATTTGATCGAAATGAAATTTTGCGCTCAAATGGAGAATGAGGTGTTCAAGCTACATGCGAAATTTTGTCCAGATCGCATGTTCAGAACCATAGAAACCATAGAAAATTGTAACTTTTGAACGGAAACGCCTAGAGACTTGAAATTCTCAAGATAGGTGTGGAACTCGAATATCGTGATCACGTTTATCTATGACCAAAATTAGACTAGGGGTTCCGTGAATACGGTCGTTTGAAATTTTGTTTTCTCGATAATTTCGAAACTACGGATTCGATCGGATTAAAATTTTGTATTTTAATCGAGAATGATATATTCAAGCAAAATTGTGTCCAGATCGCATGACCAGAACCATACAAACCATAGAAAATTATAACTTCCGAAGGAAAAGGCCTAGAAACTTGGAATTTTCAGGGTAGGTTTGTATCGCGAATTTAGACTAGGGGTTCCGTAAATATGGCCGTTAAAAATATTTTGTTGCCGATAATTTCGAAACTACTGGTGTCTGGAATGAAATTTCACACCTAGCTGAAAAATAATGTATTCAAACTACGTGCGAAATTTTGTCCAATCGCATCACCTTGACCATAGATACCGTAGAAAATTCTAGCGAATTATCGAAAAAAATTGATCAGCTGAAGCACTGACATGAAGTCTGGAGTTTCGCCTAAGTTTGAGAATTTTTTCGACAGCTGTCGAAAATCCCTTCAATTGATTTCTAAAACTGGAAAATGCGAATGTACCTACATGGTGGATGTACGCTCAAAAGCTCCTGACTTCACGGCAGTGCTTTTCTAAATTTTTTTTTTATTTCGAACTATTTCTTTTACGGAAACAGCACATAGGTTGAAAAAGTTTTGCAATAAATTCTCTTGACGGACACATATTTCTAAATTAGAAAATTTTGTGAGGAATTAATTTTCTTCTTCTTATTTTTGGAAGCATGTAACTCCTCAAGGCTTCTCAAGGCTCATTGCTGAGAGTTTACATGTAAAACCTTCTTCAATTCACGGAAAGGAATCACAACCTAAAAAGTCTCACACTTAGTCAGTAGTTATACATGATTATCTATCAATTATCACGGTTGGCTTTTTAGTTTCTACAATATAACATGTTTTTCGAATAATGAAACTCAAAGCTTCAACAAATATCTTCCGCTAACTCCTCAAAGGTCTTGGTTTTTGAGAAGGACTGGAATTCACTGTCCTTCACCTTTAATATCATTTTTCCCCTTTTCTTCTGTTTTTTACTCAGAGAGATCCTCCTCTCTTTTGAATTTTTCTTTGATATTCGTCTATTGGCTTCTAAATGCAGTTACCTCACATGAAATGCTCTACAAGTTCCCAAATTATCGAAAGGAGAAAGTGCGCCAGTGAAAATGCTACCAACATAAAATATCTATCCTTGAAGTGAAGGTTATAAAGCTGGCCTTAAATATGTCAGGGAAAGTCTACATAAAGCTGGTTCAGCCAGGCCTATGTTGCTCATGTGTTTCTTGAGCTTGTAGGCCATCTAAAGTCTTCACGGACTTCTTTTCCCTATGCAGTAGGCATTACGTAAACTTGAACAGTGATCTTTCAGCTTGACTCTGAACTAAGGGTTTTTACCACCAAATACAGTATAGTTCATCCTGTATTGACGCGAAAATCCGATCCTAGCCCGAGTCAACACATTTCTCATACTTCCCCAAGACCAAACTTCCAGATATAATAATCGATATACTATATCTATCATAACAACCACGAAAAGAACCCTCTTCAAAGCTGACCCCGTGACCTTGTGCCTGCCCGCCGCTCGTTCAGAATCCCAGTGTGAGAAAGGTTCTGGTGCTCGGTCAGGGATCCCGTCCATTGTCGCACGAGAGTCGAGATCTGAAATTTTCAGACACCTCTGGCCCCATTCAACCAGCTCCGACAATAAAAGAAGCCTACGAGGAAAGTACCAGAAGAATCGAAAGGCCAGCCCCGAAACATCCACATGGTGAAACCCCAAAAGCAATAAAGGAGCTTATAAAGAGGAATAGAAAACTTAGGAAGAACTACAGAACTTCACATAGAGAAGAAGACAAGAAAGAGCTGAATAAACACAGCCAAGTGCTGAAAAATGCACTGAGAGAACTGCGAACAGACAGATGGAACCAAAGAGTTAGAGAGCTAAACACCATAGACCACTCAGCATGGAAGATGCAAAAGTGCTTACGACGCGAGAAAACCGAAATTCCCCCTCTACACGGAGCTAATGGGATGGCCTACTCAAAGCTTGAAAAAGCCGAAGCTCTTGTTGACGCAATAGAACGAGAAGCCAGAATCAACTACAGAGAAGACGATGACAATGAAGACTTAGAAGAAGAAGTCGAAGGAAATGAAGAATTGATGTTGGAACCGCCGGAAGGCGATACCATCCCAAACCCAACAACACCAACGGAAATTAAAGAAATCATCAAGAAATTGAAAAACAGGAAAGCTCCAGGGAAAGACAAAGTAACAAACTTTATGTTACGGAAATTGCCCAGAAAAGGAATAGCAGCGCTTACCAATATAGCGAACGCAGTGATGAGAACAGAATATTATCCGGAAAGATGGAAAACAGCAGAAGTAATTGTGTTCAATAAGCCAGGAAAAGATAGAAAATTCCCACAAAACTACAGGCCGATAAGTCTACTGTCAGCCCTTGGAAAAATTGTCGAAAGAGTTATTGCAAAAAGACTCAATGAAGAAACAGAAGCGCTGAATCTGATACCACCGGAACAATTTGGATTCAGAAGAAATCACTCCACAGAACTTCAACTGTTAAGGATCACTGAATATGTCACTGAAGGATTTCAGAATAAACAAGCCACAGGATTAGTGCTATTAGATGTCGAAAGAGCCTTCGACCGAGTTTGGCACGAAGGACTTGCCTACAAGATGATGATGGCAGGCTACACCACCAAAACCTGCAAGATAATAAGAAACTACCTGAGGAACAGGAATTTTTATGTCAAAATAGACGACACATTATCTACCACCAGACAAGTAGAAGCAGGAGTGCCCCAAGGATCAGTTCTAGGACCTCTGCTTTACAACATATATATCTACGATATTCCTAAGAACCCAAGGAATCTGCTAGCCCTTTATGCAGACGACACGGGAATAGCCTTCAGACATCGCCGACCAGATGTCATACACAGAAGACTGCAAGAAGCACTAGAAGATTTAGAAGAATGGTTCATTAAATGGAAAATTCAAATAAATAGCAAAAAGAGCCAAGCTATTCTACTACAGAAGCGGAGACTTGAAATTAATTCCAACCTACAGATAGATGGAGAAGAGATAAAATGGGAAAATGAAGTCAAATATCTAGGAGTAAAACTAGATAAAGGGCTAACATGGAAAAACCATATAAAATATGCAGTGGATAAAACAAACTCAGCAATGAGTAGACTTTACCCACTACTAGGAAGAAGAAGCCAAATGAACCAAAGCACGAAACTACGAATGATCAAGTCAATTGCAAGACCCCAACTAACATATGGCTCGGCGGCATGGGGCAATGCAGCCAATAGCCATATAAAGAAGATTCAAGCAACAGAGAATAAACTGCTCAGAGCAGCAATGAATATGCCGTGGTTCGTAAGAAACCAACAAATCCACAGAGACTTAGAATGGGAAACTGTCACAGATTTCCTAAAAAAGAAGGCCGAGAAGATATTTGAAAAAGCAAGTCAACACCCAAATGATGAGCTAAGAAGACTAGTTGACTACAACCCCGCAGAAGATGTGGTTAGGATACCCACCTATCACAAAAGACCCAGAGATCAACTACGTAGAAACAGAAATTGAGTAATCTCAATTTAAATCATCCAGAAGAAGAGACTCCTATGAAATTCAAATTCATAGGTAACACAAGCATCACACGACAAAGATCGTGATAGAGATACGAACAAGAAGAGTCAAAAGGTTAGTAGGTAATAAATGCCCGGAATCTAAAACAGCAGGTTAGGTTTAGTTAGAGTAGGTCGTGCTTCACACGAAGTCTCACACTGTTCTATCTATCGGAGATAGTTCGTCCATGAGGATTCCCCCTGACTAAACAAAAAAAAAAAAAAAAAAAAAAAAAAAAACCAGCTCCGACACCGTTACGTGAGGGCCCGTCTCCACTTTATGAATGTTAAATGTTTAATTTCATTATGGATGGGATGCGAGAGGTCGAGCGATTATTTACAGAGCGCTCGGACGTCGTGGGCAATCGATAAATCCACATGATTCAGGCCCGGAGAAATCGGGGCCATCGCTGTTCGGAGAGGACAATGGTCGAGATTTTTCTCAGATGAGTTTTTAATGTGGGCTTTTTTTTCTCTGCCAGGACTGGCTTTTCATTCATTTTGGTTGTTCAGGATATGTGGTGATCTAAAATATTGAGAGGAATCTTTCATATGGTAATCATTATTCATCTACTCCTATTGAAATATATATTAATTATTCAACTACTTTTGAGCAATCAATAGTATCTATAAACAAACAACGTGAGTTATAATAACTCACTACTATAACTCTCTGGCTCTGCTCTTCTGAACAATCCGATTGGCCGAAAGGAAACAGTCCATTATTGGTATTGAGAAGAGTAATGTCACTTGAATAATTTTGACGTTTTCTCAAATTAAGTTGATACCTTGTATGTGATTATTATTGTGAATGTTTTGCTGAAAAAAAAAAATTCAGATAGTGAAGATGAATTATCATAGACACCTTAAGAAATATAATATTTATTTCCCGAAAAATCTCAAAACAAGTATAAAGATGTATACAACAATTTTCAAGATTGGTGTAGCAGTAAGAATATCAAGTCATCATTTACAGAGAATGTTCTTTTGGCATATTTCAGTGAACTCAGCACTAAATATAAAGCATCGCCCCTATGGACTTTTTACACCATGCTAAGATGCACACTCAACATAAATAATGCATTGTTATAGGTAAATATCAAGATTTGTGAATAAAGTTCTGCTCTATACTTGTATCTTAGTATTTATTGTTATAGTCGTAGATAAAGTATAGTATTCAACTTGCGGTAATGGTCATAACTCATTTGATGAATTCGCCTTCGGCTCGCGCTGCAAACTCCATCTGCTTGAGTTATGACCTTCATTACCCATCAATTTTTGATTAATAAACATTCACACCTATTTTTCAACAGAGAAATACATTCTTTTTATACCAAAGAAAGTGTCGTAATCCGAAAAGTTCGATTTCAGCCTAGTTTCCTTCAAATATCCGTGAATTATGGCGCAATTTCCTCGGCGCGCGCGGTGTTTTATAAGACGGATTCTCCGACGTCGCTCCTGTGGGAGCCCCAAAGTAGAAAAGAGTTCATTATGGAGACTATGGAGTTATATCTTCTTGTCTCTTCCACTCCAAGGCGCCTCCTTGTGATGTTCGCAGCTGAGATATCGAATTATGACCTGTGTTACCGTCTGTCGCGCGGATTGTTTGATGTTGCGAGAACACTGAATTGTGTTTGATGAAGTTCTTACGGTCCTTTGAGTGGAAATGTAGCATGGCGATATTTTCGATTGAGGCGAATCGGTGTTGTTTTGGGAAAATTCACACATACAGGTTCCATAAGACTCTCAGGTTAACTCAGGGGGGATTAAAAATGAGTTGCTTCGCAGTAACATTCTTGCACTAACCCCAAATTGATGATGCTCCACCACCCAAAAGCCCAAATCCGTCATTAACTACATGCCCTCCTCACCTCAGAAGTTTATTGCAATAGCACCAATGGTTGACTCCATAACCGGTCATCTTGGAAGACCGCGCGTCCCGCAGTGACGCTTCAATGCGTCCAATACCACCGCAAAAGCCACGCAACATATCGTTCAAAAAGCGGAATTTCTCTCAGGCATGTAACGTTAAACGTTCGATTGATAACGAAAGCGAAAAAAGTGGACAGAAAGGCAAACGGACCTGACGTTCGAACGCGACGTGTTCGTTTGGTTTTTTGCTGCGGACTGCCCTGAAAAACCTGCACTCGTCTCGTTCAACTTGACGTAATTACAAGGCCGGAACCCATCGGGCTTGTTTTCGTCCGTTTTTCATTTGAAATTGAGATATTGGAAACTGATAAGAACATGGAACACACAGAGGGACGCCAATAGTTGATATAATGAGATTGGACCAAATGGAAATACAGCAACGTTTCAAATACATTCGTTGGGGTCTCCAAAGCACTTCTTTTATTGTGGAATTGTTGGGATGCCTTGAATGAAAAACACCTTACAATGTGCTTAATAGCAAAGAGGTTCGTAAACTGTTTATAGGTATTTATACCTATAAACATAACATACAGTTCTTTGGACAATGTGTGCCATTCTATTGTGTAACTGTGCAGAGGAGAATTCCTTTTGATGGCTTCTGAATTGAATTCTGAAGAAATTTCTGAGTGATTGATGTTATCATCTTCATTGTTTCTGCGAAACATTAGATCGATTCCTTTTGATAAAAGATGCACCATTAGATTTGTAATGGTTTCCTTTTCCTGAGAGCAGTGGTTTTCGAATGTCGTGTGATATAATCTAAATGAAACCTGATTCTGATGACCCCATAAGGATTTATAGCTTACGAAGTTTTTTTTTCTTTGCTAGTGCGGTTGTTTCTGTATTAAGTAAACAGTCGTTTGATAACTATCTATCTATATCAATAAAAGTGGATCTATGGTTTACCTATGTGCGAGCATCACGTTCAAAAGACTGCACCAAAATCGATTATTCTCTCTTAGTTGTGTTCATTATAATCACGACAAGGTTCATACAACGAAAAAAATCCGAAAAGCTCGTAGGGCTGAGAGAACATTTTCCTTTTCCTCCGACCAAGCGAACAATCATAGATTATATTCCAAACGTACGGAAATAACGTTCGGAAAAGGTCGACAAAACGTCTCGGAGGGCGGACTAATTTTCTTCCCAAAGGACGCGAGATCTCCATGAATATAAATTAGTCTCAATACAACGGACGATTTACGCAAAAAAAATTACCAAAAGCACTGCCGTGAAGGCAGGAGCTTTTGAGCGCACGTACCTGCACCTTGTAGGTAGATTCGCATTCTCCAGTTTTAGAAACCAATTGGAAAGATTTTGACAGCTGTCAAAGAAAATTTCAAACCAACGCGAAAATCCAGACTTCACGTCAGTGCTTTGGTGACCATTTTCTTTTTCGATAATTCGCTAGAATTTTCTACGGTATCTATGGTCTTAGTAATGCGATCTGGACAAAATTATACATTATTCTTCATATATGTGCGAAATTTCATTTCAATCCAATAAGTATTTTCGAAATTATCAAAAAAAATATAGTTTGAACGGCAATATTTACGGAACCACTAGTCTAATTTGGCTCATTGATGAAAGTTCGAAATTCGCGATCCGAACCTATCCTGAAAATTTCAAGTCCCTAGGCCTTTTCGTTCGAAAGTTATGATTTTCTATGGTTTCTATGGTTCTGATCATACGATCTGGAAAAAATGTAGCTCGAATATATCATTCTCAATTTAAATACAAAATTTCGTCAGGATCGAATCCATAGTTTTGAAATTATCAAGAAAACCGAATTTCAAACGGCCATATTCATGGAACCCCTAGTCTAATTTTGCTCATTGATCAACGTGAGCGCGAAATTCGCGATCCGAACCTATCCTGAAATTCCAAGGCTCCCTAGGCCTTTCCGTTCGAAAGTTATAATTTTCTATGGTTTCTATGGTTCTGATCATACGATCTGGAAAAAATGTAGCTCGAATATATCATTCTCAATTTGAATACAAAATTTCGTCAGGATCGAATCCATAGTTTTGAAATTATCAAGAAAACCGAATTTCAAACGGCCATATTCACGGAACCCCTAGTCTAATTTTGCTCATTGATCAACGTGAGCGCGAAATTCGCGATCCGAACCTATCCTGAAATTCCAAGGCTCCCTAGGCCTTTCCGTTCGACAGTTATAATTTTCTATGGTTTCTATGGTCCTGATCATGCGATCTGGAAAAAAAGTAGCTCGAATATATCATTCTCAATTTAAATACAAAATTTCGTCACGATCAAATCCATAATTTTGAGATTATCAAGAAAACTGAATTTCAAACGGCCATATTTACGGAACCCCTAGTCGAATTTTGCTCATTGATACTCGTGAACGCTACATTCTCGATCCACACCTATCCTGAAAATTTAAAGTCCCTAGGCCTTTCCATTACAAAGTTATAATTTTCTATGGTTTCTATGGTTCTGGTGATGCGAGCTGGACAAAATTCTGCATGTAGCTTGAGTACGTAATTATCCATATGAGTGCAGAGTTTCACCTCGATCGAATCAGTAGTTTCGAAGTAATCAGAAAAACAAAATTTCGAGCGGCCATATTTACGGAACCCCTGGGCGAATTTTGCTCAATAACGAACTCAACCGCGGCATTTGAGATTCGAACCTTCCCTGAAAATTTCAAGTTCAAGACATTCCGTTCGAGATTTATCGTGTATACGGACGGACGGACGGACAGACTCGAATTTTTCGACGGATTCGTCATCAGTCAGTCAAACATAGTCGATTGAGACCTTTTTCGGCTCATAATTCTAAAAATACAGACATCGTGACGAAATGATATAGCCCTCGTGTAAGTAGTACGAGCGCTCAAAAACGTGAAAAAGTCCGATTTTCACACCTCGAGAAAGTCCGAAATAAATTGCATCGATCATAGATAATTCGTGACGTTTCTCTCGGAATTAAATTATTCGTCTTTTGACACATCGTCGAAATTTATCAAAACTCGATGTTTTCGAGATGAATTTGAATAAATAGGAGAAACTAGTAAGCCGGGAGATCCACATAATAGGTAGATTCGACTTTTCCGATAGATTCACCTTTTCTGGTAGATTCACATTTTCGAATAGTTCGGTGAAGAAAAAAAAAATAATAATTTTGATTATTGCCAGAAGGGCCAAGAACGGTCCTGTCCTATAATGTCAATCGAAGGGGGCGGGGCTTTATCCACGAAATACGGGGTAAACGTCACGTAATATCTATGCTCCACGTAAATTAATTCGGGTTTCTCGAGGTGTCAGAAATCGACCTTTTTCAATTCGAGTTCTTGCGAAAACCGAGGATAGGTGGAGGACGCCACATAGTTTATTGAGACCTTACGTCCTTTGAGCTGAAAATTCGATCCTTGGCGGAGCCCGAGAGGTTGCGGTTTAATATCCTTATGAAAAGTTCGGCGGCAACTTTTGGGCATCTTTTCGAGTTTTTGACCTTTTCCGAACGTTATTTTCGTTCGTTTGGAATTTCAAATAGGTATCTTTTCGAGTACCGTATGAAAGCCCGTTTCTTCCTCTTGAAAACGCGGGGGGCGCTTCGCGCCCCCGGTTTCTTTCTTTTTCCACAATTTCAAAATTGCTCGAGGCCTTCGGCCTCTCGTTTTAAATAGTTTGTCTTAACTGTTCTGTGGTTTCGAAAAAATAATTTTGGTATATGGACTAGTAAGCCGGGAGATCCACATAATAGGTAGATTCGACTTTTCCGATAGATTTACCTTTTCGGGTAGATTCACATTTTCGAATAGTTCGGTGAAGAAAAAAAAAATAATAATTTTGATTATTGCCAGAAGGGCCAAGAACGGTCCTGTCCTATAATGTCAATCGAAGGGGGCGGGGCTTTATCCACGAAATACGGGGTAAACGTCACGTAATATCTATGCTCTACGTAAATTAATTCGGGGTGTCAGAAATGGGCCTTTTTCAATTCGAGTTCTTGCGAAAACCGAAGATAAGTGGAGGACGTCACATAGTTTATTGAGACCTTACGTCCTTTGAGCTGAAAATTCGATCCTTGGCGGAGCCCGAGAGGTTGCGGTTTAATATCCTTATGAAAAGTTCGGAGGCAACTTTTGGCATCTTTTCGAGTTTTTGACCTTTTCCGAACGTTATTTCCGTTCGTTTGGAATTTCAAATAGGTATCTTTTCGAGTACCGTATGAAAGCCCGTTTCTTCCTCTTGAAAACGCGGGGGGCGCTTCGCGCCCCCGGTTTCTTTCTTTATCCACAATTTCAAAATTGCTCGAGGCCTTCGGCCTCTCGTTTTAAATTTTTGTCTTAACTGTTCTGTGGTTTCGAAAAAATAATTTTAGTATATGGATGAATTTTGGCGGGTAAATTTGAGAAATATTCGATTTTCCGGCAAGACGAACGCTATTTCGGTCAACATCGGTTAATGTTTACATCCGAATGGAACGAAATTGAAGGTGCCCGAAAATGATGGATATAGGGGCTCAAATAGAGAAATCAAGGTGAATAAGTAATTAAAACGTTATTCCATCGTAATAATACGTATTTCATTACATTTCCTGAGTGTCATGTGAAAACGAAAAAAAAAAAGGTTTTGACAGTGAAGTTATTATTCTTGGTCCACCCCGTCTAGCAGCCCCCCTAGAACGTGATGGCTGTGGTCTGGGCTCAGCAACGGAGGCTATGTTCCAATCTCGGTGTAATCTTCGTCGTTGTATTCTCGGGGTCCTGAGGAACTGCAGGAGTCTTAGTAGAACCAATCCCCAGACTAGGGTTTGCCTGGAGCTACATCTCCTCACCTACTTCGAGGGTTCTTTTGAACTCCGATGGCCACCAGGAAGATACAAAGGTCCCCATCATGATACAAGAATTCCCTGCAAAGTTGGAGTTCAGAAGTTTCTTCCTCATCCTAACAGAATCTACATTCTTCGTTGTTAACTGCTAGACTTAAACTCACCAGGTCATTTTTGAGACGACACTACCCCGTAAGTAAACTCGTGTGAAGATGTAGCACGTTCTTAACGAGATCGAGACAGGTTTTTGATCATTCAGTGTCTGATCTGAAGGAACTTCTTGGAATGGTCCAAACTTAAGAGATGAGAGTACTATTCTGTCAGACTTCTCCTTCCTCCTGGAAATTTCTTCGTTAGCCACGATAAGATTAGTTGGCTGGCTAGTATAGGCTTCTTTAGATTTCTGAGTAACTGAGAACTAAAAGAACACTCCTAGTTTCTTTTCTGCTGGTGAACCAAATCATAAATGTCGAGTAATATCCACCCATTTTGTTCCTACAGCTGTTTTCAGCAGAAGCGAGTAAATTTTCTGTGTTGTATCATATCATATCATCATGTGTTGAATCATAAGCACATCACACTTTATTCTCAGATAATGAAAATCTCATCTCAAGGGAAGCTGCGAAAACAATCAACCCTGAAAGAGTAAACCATCCTCGAAGTTATGACACGATCCCAAAAGTTTCACATCCGGTGTAGCAACCCTCCTCGCCGACAGGTCTCCGACGTCTTCCTCCGGCAACCCTTCACATGCAAAACAACCCCGAAACGCGTAAAAGACCCTCTTTACACAAATTGGTGACTTCCCTGTTCCCCAGCGAGAAACAGAGATCAGCATCTCAATGCCTTTTCGCTCTCCCGGAAGTCCGGGGTGCAATTTCCGGCGCTAGAGCGTACAACGTCGGGATCAAGGACGATCCAGGAGGCAGGATTCGGTGACTCACGGTGTAAACAGGGAACCGATCTGGAGATAGCTTCGAGTCGGGAGATTGGGAAGTCTCGCATTTCGTCAATTTGCTGTTGACGCTCGCGACACTAATTAGGGGAGTTATGATGAGGACGTGGTGTTTTGGGAAGGGGGAAGACGAGTGTTTTCGAGAGATATTAAGGCGAAACGTCGAGATGTGAGGTGGCTCGATGAGGGACGAGTCGAGAAACTGATCGATTGGAAATGACTCAACCGATTTTGATTGACGTGGGGGTCGTGCAGACGTGGGAATTCGTTTCGTTTTCTTTTCGCTTTATTAATATTGAAGTGCCTTCACGTCACTTCATCCTACTGAAGAAATTAATTGTGTTAGGTAATGATCACGACCAGGGCTTGAATGTGTATGCATTGACCATTTTCTGACGGAAAGATTTTCTCTCAAGTGGTTTTAGACATCACTATTTCACGAGATTACGAATTGAGCAAGAACAAATTATATTATTTATTCTTAATTCATATTGAATCTACAGTTGTGAGGGTACAGATTATTTTTGGTTTCATATTCTAGGCGCTGGAAATTCTGCATCGTCAGCATCTTCTGTATCCAAATAATAGAACGACATACAAGCCCATAAAGTATATCGAAAAATGACTACATCACGTCTATGTTCAGTGTTACGGCAATTTATAGAGAAGGACCTCAAACTTCGGATTTCGTGCGTGACGATATAATAATACTTGTCTGCACCGAAATATGAACAGCTACGTGACAAACATCAAAGCGTAGCTGAATAATATATCCAACAGTTATTGCCGTCAGAATTTATATTGTCATGCTTGATTCTAATTGGCCACCACTCAAAACGAAGCAGAGTTCCACGATTATATTTTGTTACTTCACAAAGGAACAGCGATTGGTATATTTGCTCTTCGAGGAATAGCATTGATGAAAGATAGGTACAAAGTTAGCTTGTATTTTGTCTCACAAGAAGACTTTATACGCTGTATTTTATACCCGGTAGAAGTTTGTTTCGTCACTGGCCCCGTTTCAAAAATAAAATTGAAAACTCAACTTTCGATTATATTATTCGTGCTAATTTGTTCATTTTTTTTCAGGTGAGTACTTCTTGCTGAACTTGTACCAACGATAATCTTACGTTTCATGAGGAGTAAGGTGAGTTATAACACTTTTCGCCAGAGTACAAGAACACAGTGCTTATCTGTTATTTCTTCTGGAATAATCCTACAAACAACATGAGAAGATTTCGAAATAATTTCGATAAAACGCCCAGTTCAAGTCGCTTCGGAGCGGGACCCACAATCAACTAAATCATCCAGGACCACGTTGGTAGCCATGTTCCTCTAATGACCGTAATTTAAGTGGGTCCAATTACAAGGTCGACAATGAAGATGAAAAACAGAACGGTCCTCTATGTTTATCGAACCGACCAAGGCCCTGTTCAGGCTAGCGTGAGATTACAAAACATTCCAGGGTATATTACACACTGACAGAATGTCCAGATGTGTGCAAATCCTCATTTTCTCTTTGTAGTTGCCCAACGAGGAGATGATCGCTTGTATGCGGGTGCACCAGCACAGGGATGAAGGTCCTACTTGTTGCAGAATGAATTGATTGCAACAAATTTCGAAAATGCAGGCCAAATTTCAATTCAAATGATGTTTCTCAATGATGAGGGTGTTACATGTCAAAGTATCAGTTCGAGCGAAAGTTTACCAAGAAAAAACCAACTTCCATAATTATTATATTGATTATAATTAAATAAGGGGTGTGAGATAAAGTCGAATAATCCATCGAATGTATTCCTGAACAAAAATACCGAAGAATATGATAACAAAAAAATTGATAATGTGATCTGTTGATACAATTTGAAGAAATATTCGCATTCCATGGAATTTCGTGGAAACGAATAAACTTTATTCCACTACAAAATCAACTTTTTTAATCTTCGACGACACGGTCCGTATGAATTATTCATATTTCATTGTTCCAGCCGAATACATTTCTTTCTGATGTAAATTTTCCAACTAAAAATCGCCGGCAGACGTCTGCCATTGCTGAAACATATTAACGTATTTCAGGCGAAATTCGAAAAATTATACGAGCGACAAAACTCGCTACCATAGCGTTTCCACGTTTCGGAACTAATCGGTTCGACGCAGATGGAAATAGACGTTTTAAATCTGGAGGGACGACTTTTTGTAGACAATTGTACGAGGAATATTTTCTCGGGAATGTTAGGCGTGTTTCCTTTGGGATGAAATATCGGGTGGAAGAAAACTTCTAGGATTTTTATATTTTTGGGTATCGCCGAAGAATCTGATAAAAATTTAACTTTTCTCATATGTTGACAAAGAGTTAGTTCGTTAATAAACTAATGCTTTTAGAGCATTGACAATCGATAGTTAATAACTCGTCAAACTCGGCGCCGAGATGGAAAGTCTTGGTGAAAGGCTACGCTGCAATTTGCACTATCAGATCTTTATAAATTATACACAGTCCCTGCTTCTAACCCAAGCTGGTGGGGCGTTTTTAGTTCCGCCCAATGAGTGCGAATCTGAAGTTGCATATCCATTGGGAGATGCAGACCGTCGCGCACTGTTCGTGATAGGGGTGTTAATATCTACCGATTCCCCTTGAATAGCGTTTCAATTCACTGTCGTATCCACTTGCGATGCAGCCCAAAATGTAGCTCGACGCTTTTTCATTACGAACAAATTACATTTTGCCTGGGTTAAGCTTTTTTTTTTTTTTTGTTTAGTCAGGGGGAATCCTCATGGACGAACTATCTCCGGTAGATAGAACAGTGTGAGACTTCGTGTGAAGCACGACCTACTCTAACTGAACCTAACCTGGTGTTTTAGATTCCGGGCATTTATTACCTATTAACCTTCTGACTCTTCTTGTTCGTATCTCTATCTTTGTCGTGTGATAATTGTGTTACCTATGAATTTGAATTTCATAGGAGTCTCTTCTTCTGGATTCAAATTGAGATTACTCAATTTCTGTTTCTACGTAGTTGATCTCTGGGTCTTTTGTGATAGGTGGGTATCCTAACCACATCTTCTGCGGGGTTGTGGTCAACAAGTCTTCTTAGCTCATCATTTGGCTGTTGACTTGCTTTTTCAAATATCTTCTCGGCCTTCTTTTTCAGGAAATCTGTGCCAGTTTCCCATCCTAAGTCTCTGTGGATTTGTTGGTTTCTTACGAACCACGGCATATTCATTGCTGCTCTGAGCAGTTTATTCTCTGTTGCTTGAATCTTCTTTATATGGCTATTGGCTGCATGGCCCCATACCGCCGAGCCATTTGTTAGTTGGGTGCAAGACCCCAACTGACTTGATCATTCGTAGCTTCGTGCTTTGGTTCATTTGGCTTCTTCTTCCTAGCAGTGGGTAAAGTCTACTCATTGCTGAGTTTGTTTTATCCACTGCATATTTTATATGGTTTTTCCATGTTAGCCCTTTATCTAGTTTTACTCCCAGATATTTGACTTCATTTTCCCATTTTATCTCTTCTCCATCTATCTGTAGGTTGGAATTAATTTCAAGTCTCCGCTTCTGTAGTAGAATAGCTTGGCTCTTTTTGCTATTTATTTGAATTTTCCATTTAATGAACCATTCTTCTAAATCTTCTAGTGCTTCTTGCAGTCTTCTGTGTATGACATCTGGTCGTCGATGTCTGAAGGCTATTCCCGTGTCGTCTGCATAAAGGGTGAGCAGATTCCTTGGATTCTTAGGAATATCGTAGATATATATGTATATGTATATGAGCAGAGGTCCTAGAATTGATCCTTGGGGCACTCCTGCTTCTACTTGTCTGGTGGTAGATAATGTGTCGTCTATTTTGACATAAAAATTCCGGTTCCTCAGGTAGTTTCTTATTATTTTGCAGGTTTTGGTGGTGTAGCTTGCCATCATCATCTTGTAGGCAAGTCCTTCGTGCCAAACTCGGTCGAAGGCTCTCTCGACATCTAATAGCTCTAATCCTGTGGCTTGTTTATTCTAAAATCCTTCAGTGACATATTCAGTGATCCTTAACAGTTGAAGTTCTGTGGAATGATTTCTTCTGAATCCAAATTGTTCCGGTGGTATCAGATTCAGCGCTTCTGTTCCTTCATTGAGTCTTTTTGCAATGACTCTTTCGAAAATTTTTCCTAGTGCTGACAGTAGACTTATCGGCCTGTAGTTTTGTGGGAATTTTCTATCTTTTCCTGGCTTATTGAACACAATTACTTCCGCTGTTTTCCATCTTTCCGGATAGTATTCTGTTCTCATCACTGCGTTTGCTATATTTGTTAGCGTTGCTATTCCTTTTCTTGGCAATTTCCGTAACATAAAGTTTTTTACTTTGTCTTTTCCTGGAGCTTTTCTGTTTTTCAATGCCGAAAAAGTTCAACAAAAGCTCTCACCTTCAGCCGAATGTTTTGCGATGATAAATTTCAATAAATTTCTGTAGCCACCGGTTCATTATTTCAAATAATGATCCCTTTATGAAGTTCATGTTTGTTGAATCCGATGATGGAATAGAAAACCTCTTATTTCTTCATTATATCATCTTTATTTTGTTTGAATGTTTTCATGATACCCAAAAGCATATTCTTGGTGTTGTTTTTGCATCCTCTGATGTACAATCTATGTTCTCTTTGTTTTCTCCGGTCATGTTTTGTGTTTTCATATTCTATCGACCTACCTTGTCCGCCAAATACATTGTCTAGCTTCATGAAGTTTTTTGATTTGTGAGTGTTGAAGCTCCGAAGAAACGTGGTGGTGAGTCCCAACACTCCCAACACTGGAATATTTTACAAGTGCTTCTACGTTACTCTCCCCTTTCCTCAAAGGACCTGGTCCTACAAAATTATAGTTAGGGTTGGTGTAGTGGCTTTGTGGTTTCTTCTTATAGACCAAGAAAACTCTGTTGTTCTTGCTTTGCTCAATTGGCCTCTTAGAGCTGATGATTTTTTTTTTTTTTTTAGTCAGGGGAAATCATCAGCGACGAACTATCTCCGATGGATAGAACAGTTTGAGACTTCGAGTGTAGCACGACCTACTCTTACTAAACCTAACCTGCTGTTTCAGATTCCAGTCATTTATTGCCTATGAACCTTTTGACTCTTCTTGTTTGTATCTCTTTCACGATCTTTGTCGTGTGATAATTGTGTTACCTATGACTTTCATAGGAGAGTCTCTTCTTCTTGATATTTGAAACTGAGTTAACTCAATTTCTGTTTCTACGTAGTTGATCTCTGTGTCTTTTGTGACAGGTGGAAATCCTAATCACATCTGCTGCATGGTTGTAGTCAACTAGTCTTTTTGACTCATCATTTGGGTGTTGACTTGCTTTTTCGATTATCTTCTCTGCCTTCTTCTTCAGGAAATATGTAACAGTTTCTCTTTGGATTTGTTAGAGTCTCACGAACCAAGCAGCATATTCATTGCTGCTCTTAGCAGTTTATTTTCTATTGCTTGAATCTTCTTTATATAGCTATTGGCTGCATGGCCCAATGCAGTCGAGCCATATGGTGGTTGAGTTCTTGCAATTGACTCAATAATTCGTAGTTTCTGCTTTGGTCCATTGGGCTCCTTCTTCCTCGCAGTGGAGTTTGTTCTATTCACTGCATATTTTATATTATGTGAGCCCTTTATCTAGTTTCGCTACTAGATATTTGACTTCATTTTCCATTTTATCTCTTCTCCATCTATCGTTAGGTTGAAATTCATTTCGAATCTCCGCTTCTGTAGTAGTATAGCTTGGCTCCTCTTGCTATTTATTTGAATTTTCCATTTGATGAACCATTCTTCTGAATCTTCTAGTGCTTCTTGCAATCTTCTGGTCGTCGATGTATGAAGGCTATTCCTGTGTCGTCTGCACAAACCAAGCTGATGAAATTGGTGCTTAGCGTTTGGCTCTCAGAGTGAATATCTGCTATCTTCGAGATTACGTTTCACACATCTACCAATAGCGTCGATTCCCTTGAGGATGTTTTGAAGCATATCTTTGACCAAGCTTTCTGATCTTGTTGCTCATACCATTCGAATATAAAAGTCAATGAGCGTTTGATAGTCAATACACAAACGATTCCTCAATTCTCTTATATGAGACCACTTTCGTGGTCGACCACGTAAACCACAGAATTGCGGAATGCACAAATCAGACGCCGATCCCCGACCCCGCGCACAGACGATCGCCTAATGGCCCTCGCGGTATTCCGGCATTCCCCGCCGGCACAGGGCGTGATGCCGGCCATCGCTGGTCTCTTCTCTCTGTGATTCCAATTTAAATGAAATCGACCTCTCTTGTATCTGGAGTCACGGCACGGCCGGCCCTCGGGACCGTTCGATGTGCACAAACTTCGATTTCTCTCTCGCAACCTGTTGGTATTCCGAAGTTATTCTTCTATGGCCCGAACTCTGGGGCGCGTTCCGGAGCGCTATCTGCATCGAATCTCGATGCGGTGATTTATCGGTCTGGTGCGTTAATTTTTTCGCCCTCCGTTGGACGTCGATGTTTC
The DNA here is from genome assembly GCA_963966015.1 of Aphidecta obliterata. Taxonomy (NCBI): domain Eukaryota; kingdom Metazoa; phylum Arthropoda; class Insecta; order Coleoptera; family Coccinellidae; genus Aphidecta; species Aphidecta obliterata. Next base: position 11,620,629 of record OZ014435.1, on the reverse strand, counting down.
TTCGTACCACCTGCAACTGATAATAGGGGCATCTGAAGAGATGAATGGGGCCTGATTGATGTTGCCCTTTTCTTCGCCATTGAAGAGCTTTCATATAGTAAGAGCCAGCCATATAAGAATTTCAACTCGCTTTCAAATAAAATGACATTAAGGACAGAGTAAACCTTGAAAACCAATGCAATTTACGAACTAGAAGGATAGATCGAAATCATAGTAGGGGTAGAGACTACCACGTCACGAAAATAGCTGAAAGATTAGCTGATAAATAGCCAATGTGTGAGAGATCTAGGCATGGCGATTAAACAGCGCATCTTCCGATTCTGTAAAAAATGTTTAGTAGTTAGTAAATCGCCAATTTCTTAATAATGAGCGTCTAAAAATCACTGATATCAATGGGATCAGGAGTCCCTTAGATATCAGTGATTTTTAGACGCTCATTATTAAGAAATTGGCGATTTACTAACTACTAAACATTAGAAGTTTACGTTTGGTGAATGCCGAATACAGAAATTGAATGAATTGGAACCGTCCGTCCAGCTGGTTTTACTCGGAAAATATTGAAGTCTAACATTGTAGTTTTCAAGTTTTCAATAACCTCGTTTATTTACTCAGCAGGCCTGCTGTAAACTTGTATGATCTTTCGATATACTCTGCCTTTTTTTTTAGTCAGGGAGAATCCTCAGGGACGAACTATCTCTGATAGATAAAACAATGCGAGACTTCATGAAGCATGACCTACTCTAACTTAACATAACCTGCTGTTCTGATTCCAATTATTACTTATCAACCTGTTGACTCTTCTTGTTTGTATCTCTTTCACGATCTTTGTCGTTGGATAATTGTTTTACCTATGAATTTCATAGGAGAGTCTCTTCTTCTTGATATTTGAAATTGAGTTTACTCAATTTCTGTTTCTTCGTAGTTGATCTCTGGGTCTTGTGATAGGTGGGTATACTAAGCACATCTTCTGCGAGGTTGTAGTCAACTAGTCTTTTTGAGCGCTCGTACTACTTACACGAGGGCTGTATAATTTCGTCACGATGTCTGTATTTTTCGAATTTCGAGCCGAAAATGGTCTCAATCGACTATGTTCGACTCACTGATGACGAATCCGTCGGAAAATTCGAGTCTGTCCGTCCGGCCGTCCGTAAGCACGATAACTCTCGAAAGGAACAACCTAGAGACTTAAAATTTTCAGTGTGGGTTCAGTTCCCGAATGCCTCGGTTGAGTTCGTTAATGGGCCAAAATCCGCCAGGGGTTCCATAAATATGGCTGTTCAAAGTTTTGTTCCCCTGATTACTTGAAAACTACAGATTTGATTAAGATGAAATTTTGCACTTGAATGGAGAATGAGGTGTTCAAGCTACATGTGAAATGTTGTCCAGATCGCATGACCAGAACCATAGAAACCATAGAAAGTTGTAATTTTTGAACGGAAACGCCTAGGGACTTGAAATTTTCAGGACAGGTGTGGATCTCGAATGTCGTGATCACGTTCATCTATGAGCAAAATTATACTAGGGGTTCCGCAAATATGGTCGTTTGAAGTTTAGTTTTCTTGATGATTTCAAAACTACAGATTCGATCGTGACGAAATTTTGTATACCAATGGAGAATGATATATTCAAGCTACATTTCTCCAGATCACATGACCAGAACCATAGAAACCATACAAAATCATAACTTTCGAACGGATAGGCCTAGGGACTTGAAATTTTCAGGATAGGTGTGGATTAGAGATGAAACGGATAGTGAATTGGCCGGATACCGGATAGCGGATATTCGGCAAGCTCTGAGGCTGGAGCGCCGGATATTCGGCACTTCAATCGGTGCATTCGGGACTACTCGGTAGCGATTGAGTGTTATCGGGCATGCGCATGATTTAGTGTTATCGCGCATGCGCATGAGTAAGTTTGCTTCTCAGATCGTTCGTTTATTCCGTATTCCATCGTGTTCTTACTTGTCCTCGTGGTTTTATTTTCAATAAGAAATGTCATCATTAAGAAAACGATCGCCAATTTGGCAACATTTCGATTTTAACAGTGACGATAACAAGTACGCCGTATGTTTATTGTGTCAGGTTCAAATTTCTCGAGGTGGTGAAGGAAAAAAGGCAGGTACGTAAGAAGAAGGAAAATTTGGTATTCATTCACCACAATTTGCCACTTGTTAATTTTGAGTACTGCACGGATTATAATTAAAAAAATACACATTTTTGACATGCGATTATAAAAATAAAAATTATTCATAACTTATTGTGGTATGATTTTCCTTGTGTAAATAATGAAAATTTTTTTGAATTTTACTCTCCGATATCCGGCCGGATACCGGATAATCATTGATTATCCGGTATCCGGCCGGATATTCAAAACAAGGCCGGATAGGCCGGATACCGGATAGTTACCGGATATCCGTTTCATCTCTAGTGTGGATCTGAAAAGTCGCGTTCACGTTATTCAATGAGCAGAATTATACTAGGGGTTCCGTAAATACGGTCGTTTGAAATTTTGGTTTCTCGATAATTTCGAAACTACGGATTCGATCGAGATGAAATTTTGTATTTTAATCGAGAATGATATATTAAAACAACATTTTGTTCAGATCGCATGACCAGAACCATAGAAACCATAGAAAATTGTAACTTTTGAACAGAAAGGCCTAGGAAGTTGAAATTTTCAGGGTGGGTTTGGATTGCGAATATCGCGGCCACGTTCATCAATGAGCAAAATTAGACAAGGGGATCCGTAAATATGGCTGTTCAAAATTTTTTTTCTGATCATTTCGAAACTACTGATTGGATTGGGATGCACCTAGCTTCGGAATAATGTATTCAAACTACGTGCCAACTTTTGTCCAGATCGCACCACCAAGACCATAGATACCGTAGAAAATTTTAGCGAATTATCGAAACAAAATTGGTCACCTAAAGCACTGACATGAAGTCTGGAGTTTCGCCTAAGTTTCAGAATTTTTGTGACAGCTGTCGAAAATTCCTTCAATTGATTTCTAAAACTGGAAAATGCGAATCTATCTACAAGGTGCATGTACGAGCGCTCAAAAGCTCCTGCCTTCGCGGCAGTGCTTCTCGTAATTTTTACATATGAGCCCTTTATCTAGTTTTACTCCTAGATATTTGACTTCATTTTCCCATTTTATCTCTTCTCTATCCATCCTTAAATTCTGTAGTAGAATAGCTTGGCTCTTTCTGCTATTTATTTGAATTTTCCATTCGATGAACCATTTTCCTAAATCTTCTAGTGCTTATTGCAGTCTTCTGTGTATGACATCTGGTCGTCGATGTCTGAATGCTCTTCCTGTGCCGTAGGCAGGAAGGGCTAGCAGGTTTCTTGGATTTTTAGGAATATCGTAGATATATATGGTGTAGAGTAGAGTAGAGGTCCCCTATACCTGATCCTTGGGGCACTCCTGCTTCTACTTGTCTTGTGAAATATAATGTGTCGTCTATTTCGACATAAAAATTCCTGTTCTTCAGGTAGTTTCTTATTATCTCGAAGGTTTTGTTAGTGTAGCTTGCCATCATCATCCTGTAGGCAAGTATTCCGTGCCATACTCTGCCCTGGGATTTTTCTACCAGCTTTAAACCTCGAAGATGACGATAATGATACGGATGAACTTCATCTTCCTGAGGATTTAGCTTCATTCGATTCTTATTGCTCTAATCGTCCAGTTGCGGAACGCAGCCGCAAAAACCACAGAATCGCGTCGCATTCGCACATATCTTCAAGAATGAAATATTGGCCGACTGAGGCATCACCGAATTGATTTACGATTCTCCTGAGGACGTTATCTGAAACGCTAACAAGATTATTAAACCTGCGAGGAGAGAAAACGACGCTCTAACAAAGATCCGCCGGAAAACTCAAACAACGCGTCACCCTCATTAAATAAGACGTATAGATCGTTGAAAACGACCGCGACATCACGCAGTTCGAACACACATACTCGACGTGGAGGAAAACCGGGATTTATACGTCGATTTCGCTCCTTTATCACCGACCGGTAACGAGTCGAACAGTCCGCCGCAAATTGAAAATAACGCCGTCCGCGGTTCGGTCCGGGAACATAGAACTGCGAAGGGGTTGGTTCCGGAAGGGAAGCGAATGAATCAAAGGAACTAGCGGGTCGTGGCGTTATTGTTTTTGACGTGGCCCTCGCGTAGCCTGCCGTCTTGATTATTTATTCGTATTCAATGTTCGCTCATTCGGTTTTGGAGCTTTTTGGTCTCGCTCGGGTGGGGCTCACAAATTGAGTTATTATGTTTTCGTTAACGGGTGACGGGTGTTCCGTATGGGAGCTGTAATAACGCTGAAATGAATATTTTATTCCATTGTTAGTTCCTGTTATATTCGGAACAGTGGAGTATAATTTTGGTTCATTATTTTCGTGGATAATCGTTCAATAACTATCGTGAAAGTTTAGCATTTCGGTATATTGTTTACAATTCTAAACTTTGGGGATCATTCGGGACAGACGAACATAAATTTTAATCGTTTCCTTTCAGACTATAATAGTTATTTAATCAACTAGTTTATTAATGACAGCGATTAATGGTCGAAATATTTTAATGTTTGAGACCATTAATCGCTGAATTAATAAACGAGTTGATTACAAGATTTTTCCGTAGACCTCATCAGGAACTGAATATAAATTCTGGATCGAAACCAATTTTTATTTGATGCATGATATACAAATTTGACGTAATACAAATTTCTATGTTCATTTCGATATATTAATATTCATGCTTCCTATAGAACAATTCGAAAAATTCATAGAGGGAATATTGGACATGTTGTGACATTCTGAATAGTTTACATTTATTTCATTTCCTATAATGTCCGATAAGGAACGTGTGGATGAAGTGGAGGTTGAAGCATTATTTACTTTGGAACTATTATGACATCAATTTTTTTCTGCAGTTTCTATTTTATTCTGAATGGAGTTTTCAATATACCCTTCTGCAACAGAAGTTGATTTCCAACCACCAAGTCTTTTGATGGCTGAAAAATCCGCACCACTGTCAGAAAGAATAGACGCAGAAGAACGCCGAAAACAGTGAACCTGTATACAAATGTGGTTGTTCTAATTTAAGAAAGTTTGCAATAATTGACGGTAATTTAGAAAATGTATTAATTCCAACTGGTTGTGTTGAGCATTTATAGTTCTTATAAAAAACGAAAAATCTTTCGTGTGGAGTGTGAGCTGGCCTCAAGGATATATATCTCTTTATTATGTTCAAAAGTGTATGCTCATCATTATCCACCACAGTGAATATCCTGTTCGAATTGTTTTCGATGAATTCACTGTCACCAAAAATTTCGATCCCATATCTTGTACATCCTTTCTCTGCAACCTTAACAATTCATCTTTTCTCAATGCACCCGCTACTCCGAATATCAAAGCGACCTACAAATCAAACAATGATAGTTATTTCACTATAACGAGATAATGAGAATAAGTTGGAATATCGATTCAATTGAGTTTTATTTTTACCTTCGACATCAAGAAAACACTATCAGGAGCATTCGCTATGAACTCTCTCACATGTTCTTTTTCGAGAACTTTTGATTTTTTTGGGATATATCCCTCTCTTTTCCGTTTAATAAACATCACCAGTTTGTGGTATCTGATTATATCAGTATTGTCTTTCACATTTAGTGTTGATTTCAGCATCGAATATTTTGGCCATAAACTTGCTAGATGCCCCTTTTCTGCAATACCCGTAAAGTATGCCAACAAAACCGTTTCCGTAAAGTTCCGAACCTTCTTGTCCTTGCACCAAGATCTGAATTCAGCATAGGTTTTCTCATATAAATGGCGGCTCTTTTCAGGAAGCAGACTCAAAGTTGCTGCTTCAGCAGTTTTTGTTACATCTGGCGGTGTCAAAGGGATATTTTCTTCGTTATTCATTATGTAGTAGCGTCTCCGACATAGATGCCTCTATGCTCCAACTGAATATTTTATAATCGGTTGCTATGATAATCATGCATTAATACAAGAAATTATGCATTAATAGGGGTCATTAATGGATGATTTCGAGTGCGTTAAAATGAGCTTTCATTCTATGGTCGACAGAAATATAATTTTGCCACACGAATTTATATCAAACTTCAACGTCATTCTTTACAAATTAAATGTTATCTCCTCTTTGTTAATCAGCTATAAGCTATTACCAAGTCGTATCTCAATTTTTCTTGCGATTGAGCACTCAACCTGCATCTCGGAGATATTCAGGATAATTTATTGGGAGGAAGATGCATGGCTATCTATGATTCGATCGTGATTTATGAACAGGCGATGCCCCTATTATCCGATCGATTGAGCTGTTTGAAACGTCCATCAAGAAGAAACATCGAGCAGGAAACGTATATTCAATGTATTCTGTGACAATAAGGTCGTAGATCTTAAATAATGACGGTACATATTTACATTTTTTCTCATGGAATTTTCTAGGCATGCGAGTTACTCAGTTTCAGAATTGATGACTGATTCGTAACTTATGAATTATTATATTTCTTTTCCAGAGAACAATTAGTGATTTGCGGGTTTTATAGAATTCAGAGCACGACTTCGTTTAATATACCAAATTGTTTCAAATAAAAAGTTGTCGAACTAAAATACATACAGTGAAATCACCTTACCTTTTTGAATAACGAAAAAATAGTAGAAGAATTGCATGTTGAACAAAAATAAGAAATAATCTCTTTAATCTAAACAATCTCTTCCACGTTTAATTAGTGAAAATAAAGCAATGCATGAGCTGAACGCCACCTAATTTTCCCCAAACATAATTGAGCGCTCGTACTACTTACACGAGGGCTATATCATTTCGTCACGATGTCTGTATTTTTCGAATTTTGAGCCGAAAATGGTCTCAAACGACTATGTTCGACTCACTGATGACGAATCCGTCGGAAAATTCGAGTCTGTCCGTCCGTCCGGCCGTATACACGATAACTCTCGAACGGAATGTCCTAGAAACTTGAAATTTTCAGGGTAGGTTCGAATCTCGAATGCCGAGGTTAAGTTCGTTATTGAAAATCCGCCTAAGGGTTCCGTAAATATGGCCGCTCGAAATTTTGTTTTCCTGATTATTTCGAAACTACACATTCGATCGAGATGAAATATTGCACTCTAATGGAAAATGAGGTGTTCAAGCTACATGCAAAATTTTGTTCAGCTCGCATCACCAGAACCATAGAATCCATAGAAAATTGTAACTTTTGAACGGGAACGCCTAGGGACTTGAAATTTTCAGGATAGGTGTGGATCTCGAATGTCGTGATCACTTTCATCTATGAGCAAAATTATACTAGGGGTTCCGTAAATATGGTCGTTTGAAATTTAGTTTTCTTGATAATTTCAAAACTACAGATTCGATCGTGACGAAATTTTGTATACTTATGGAGAATGATATATTCAAGCTACATTTCTCTAGATCGCATGACCAGAACCATAGAAACCATAGAAAATCATAACTTTCGAACGGAAAGGCCTAGGGACTCGAAATTTTCAAGATAGGTGAAGATCTGAAATGTGGCGTTCACGTTTATCAATGAGCAGAATTATACTAGGGGTTCAGTAAATACGGTCGTTTGAAATTATCTATATTAAAGCAACACTTTAACCAGATCGCATAACCAGAACCATAGAAACCATATAAAATTATAACTTCCGAAGGAAATGGCCTAGGCCACCTCCATTATTGAGCAAAATTAGACTAGGGGTTCCGTAAATATGGCCGTTCAAAATATTCAGTTCCTGATAATTTCGAACTTACCGATTTGATTGGAATGAAATTTTGCACCTAGCTGAGGAATAATGTATTCAAACTACGTGCGAAATTTCGTCCAGATCGCATCACCAAGACCATAGGTACCGTAGAAAATTTCAGCGAATTATCGAAAAAAAAATTGGTCACCTAAGCACTGATTTGAAGTCTGGATTATCGCTTTAGTTTGAAAATTGGTTTGACAGCTGTCAAAAATTTCCTCAATTGGTTTCCAGAACTGGAAAATGCGAATCTACCTACAAGGTGCATGTACGAGCGCTCAAAAGCTCCTGCCTTCACGTCAGTGCTTTTCGTAATTTTTTTTTATACAATTCCCGATCAAAATTTGTTTGAACGTCTGATTTTTTTTAACGCATGTCATTGCGTAAAAGTATATGGATACTTGTTCTCACCGAACGTCAGAAGTGAATATTCCATTGATTCTTGTTATTCCATGATTCTTATTATTTCTTCTGTTTCAGGATAGGATATGTCGTAAAGTTATGTTTTTTCTTTATAATTTTTTTTTCAGTCGGGGGAATCCTCATGGACGAACTATCTCCGATAGAAAGAACTGTGAGACTTCACTCTAACTAAAAATTACCTGCTATCTCAGATTCCGGGCATCTATTAGGGCACCGGTATATGGTGCCCTAATATCTGTCATACCTGATACGTGGCGAGCCAAATTCGTACATATATCAGTGCGATTATTGTATCAAATCCGTCCGTTATTGGTGTAAAATCGCACATCTGCATCTGTCAAATCAAATCTCTACGTATCAGTTTCCCAGAACTGAGGAAATTGACTTGATCATTCTTAGATTCGTGCTTTGGTTCATTTGGCTTCTTCCTAGCAGTGGGTAAAGTCTACTCATTGTTGACCTTGTTTTATTCACTGCATATTTTATATGGTGTTTTCATGCAAGCCTTCTATCTAGTTGTACTCGTAGATATTTTACTTCTTTTTCCCATTTTATCTTTTCTTCAGGTTGGAATTTATTCACCGCTTCTTTAGTAGAATAGCTTGGCTCTTTTTGGCTATTTATTTGAATTTTCCATTCAATGAACCATTCTAAATCTTCTAGTGCTTATTGCAATCTTCTGTATACGACGTCTGGTCGTCGATGTCTGACGACTACTCCCTTGTCTTCTTTATATAGGGCTAGCAGATTTCTTGGGTTTTTAGGAATATCTTAGGTATAGATATTGTAGATTAAAGGTTCTAGAACTCAACCTTAGGCCACTTCTGCTTCTACTTGTTTGGTGGAAGATAATGTGCCATCCATTTCGACATAAAAATTCCTGTTCCTCAGGTAGTTTCTTATTCTTGCTGGTTTTGGTGGTGTAGTCTGCCATTATTATCTTGTAGGCAAGTCCTTCGTGTGACCACCTAGACAGAGGTAAAAATGAATACATATATTCTTTCCACTGCGCGCTCCTGCCAGATTGTTCTACTTTAATACGCCCTTGACTCGATTATATTCTGCTCTTCTTCAATTTAGGAATTCAGACCTTCAGCACTCCACATCCTAAGAAGATTCAGTTTCAGCCGAAACTCCATTGAAATAACTCCAAGAACCTCTTAAACAAACATAAACCCCAAACAATGCTGTTGGAATTCCTCCCGCAATTAACAAAAGTTAAAACTTTGGGCGTATCTACGAACAATGGTCAAGAAACCGCCTGAAGTAATTCGCTTCTGGGGTTAAGGGACCGGTTGAAGCAAACGCAGGGAATTTTCGAAGGAATTTCCGCGTTAAATGGCGTCGAAATTTCCCTTGCAAGTCGTCCGAATCGTCGAGTACGCAAACTTCTCGACATAAAGTTAATTTGTGACCTCTTTCCAGACAGTAACGCCGGCTAGAACTTTTTTAATTAGGGAATATCTGATTGGCAATGGCCTGGGAAGGTTTTTAATTGAAAATGTGTGTAATCGACAGGGGAAAATTAATTTTTGGAAACTAGTAATCGAACGATTACGACACGAAAAGGGAGAAAACAGATTGAAGAAAAAATGTTGCGGTTCAGTATCATTGTATCGAGGTAAAATCCATCATAATTTTTTCTTTCCCGATATCAAGAAATATGCTTCAAGAAGTACCTACTGGAATGAAATCGAAGGTACTGCTCTCTACAAAAAATTAGTGACGTTTCAAGACTTACATTTAATTAAGTAGTTTTTCAGCATACGAATTTTCACTTTTTCGGAGTTCAGATCCCAATATATGTATGAAAAAATCTCATCTCGAATTAAAAACTCTGCTCAAGATTAAACCTGAAAACTTCCTTATTCTTAACGTCGCAAATCTGAAATGGCAAATTAACTCCCCTAGGCTAACAAAGTTCCTGAAAAAGGACAAAAAAAAGCCGTTTCATCCATTCGAAGTCATTTAACAAGAATCTTATTAGAGTAAATCTCGATTTGGGCGTTTTTCAGTAGACGCTTTATTAACTTTTTTCGAGGGACGCACCTGTAATGCGACGCAGGGCGTCCCTGAATTATCAAAGCGACGGCGTGAAACGGACGCTTTTAGCAATTGGAAGCATTCTTTTATGCGATCCAATAAAAAATTTATAGGACGAAATGTGCACAGTGAAGAATTAAAACCACTTTGGTATCTTTGAAAAATATTAAACCAAATTCGTTTTGCAATTCCACGCCTCGACTACCGTAGGATAATTTGTGAGTAACGAGAAGGAGTTTACGACTCAGAAAATGGTTAATTCGATTAATTTCGTCTACAGTCGAATCCTAGAAATTCGTTATTTCCCCTCTCAATCTTCTACGAAGGAGTTCCCAGACCGCCGTCTACTCAGACTCGATAAATCGAGACGGGGCAAGTGAAGAAGAAAAAAGTTGATATCTCACGATTCAATAACTCACACAAAAGTCGCGAGTCACAAATCGTGGAGATAAAAGGGCGCTCTCATTGTTGAACAAGAGGGAGGAAGAGTGTCGCCGCCAGCGTCACACCGATAACCTTTCAGCCGCCGCCTCCCGACGACCTGGGGGAAGTTTCTGCTCCTCCAAATTCGTATAGTCGACCGCCTTCGGTGAGATCGCGAATCGCTCGAGATGATGTCAGTTTGATATGGGGTTCGTTAGGGTATTTATGAATGAAATATAGATCTATCGAGTCGAGAAGGTCGCGATGAAATAGGCTTTTCCAGTCATTTCCTGGGAAAATATATTGCCCAGTGACTCCTGTTCATTTTTGCCCGCGTTTTATCATTTCCATATCTCCGAAATTTGTGTTGTATAAGAAATTGGCGTTGGAAAATTTGATATATTCTATGATTTGTAAATCATTCTTCGTTCTTAAAGATAAAATGACATTATTTGTCACACTGACGGCTGGTTAGATTCACACAGTATGTGGTTCTTTCGTCTCGCTAAAATATCACCTCATTTCAAATCAAAATAATCATGCATGTCTATGTCTTCCATATGGTCAAGGATCATATATCGCTTCATATTCCCATGGTTAGGTTAGTTTTCAACTTAACACATGAAATGATAAATATCATCATTTCCTGCTTCTCGCGAAAAGCTTGAGAAATTCACCCAAAATCCACAATGGCAGGTAACCAAATACTTAGAACTCCCCAAAACTAACTTTCCAACTTTCATCAGAGAACAAAGTACACCAGAAAACAAACGAGAACGGGAGAATAGGGAAAATCGCAGATGAAGGAATACCTCCGTCGGATTTCATTAAAACGTGCTCCAATTTGTTCCATTCAACTGCACATTGTGTTTCGTATAATAACAAATCAATTTATCAGTTGAAAGTTCTTTGTCTTTCTGCATGAATTGTTAGAGTATGAACCGTTGGTGAGGCACCGAACAGGGTCGGATCTTGTCAGACATTGTCCAGAGAACACTTCACTTTTCTTACATATTTCTTCTGGTTTATAGTTCTAATACTACAGAAATTCACAGTAATATTCATAATGCCATAATGCCCAATATTTCTTCTAGGTACTTCATATTCTTAATGTCAAGTTGACATTGAGGTTGCATCACGATAATTTGTTTTGAAGAATTTTTCACTAATTCATTCAAGATTGAAGCTTTCTGTTCCATCTTCGGGAGATGATTGCCTACAATTGAGCTCCAGTAGTAGTCTTCGAAAATCAGGTGTTCCAAGACTTCCCGTCAAAGAGCAACCAGTTTTATATATAATAATAATATAATAATTTATTCACAGGATAGAAGATAAAATTACAAATTGTATGAAGGTAATAGGTGAATAAAGTGGGGAACATTCATTAAAGTTTGGACAGTGTTGAAACAATTTTTAAAATGCATTAATATTTAGGTTAGGTAAGGTTAGGTTAGATTAAGTGTTGGATTAAGGACAGTGTTGAAACAATTCTTGGAATGAATTGATATTCAGGTTGGATTAGGTTAAGTAAGGACTGTGTTCTATATACTAAAGCGACTTATGACCATAGAGAAAAGCCGTTTTGTGAAAATACGACCGCGTAGCGGTCGACGAAGGCGCTTCGCGCCCCCACTTTTTTTTGGCGCCACCTATTTGTACCTCAAAATATATGAGAATAACGTTCGGAAAAGTTTGAAATTAGGCAAAAACCCATAAATGTTGTCGTGTTCCTTTTTTAATGGCTCTTTTTCCGCGGCGTTTCGGGCGTCGACGATATTTACTCGTAGAGGTGATCAGATATCACTTGAAGTTTGTTCAACATTATTATCCCACGAAATAACTCGACAAACCTACCTCGATAGAAACGTCATAAGGATTTTTCAAATTATATTGGTAAGAAATTTCAATTTTCTTCATTTCCTCTAGTAAACGTGCTTCAAAATAACTTTTTTTCCAAAATTTTTTTAGATTTTTACTCCCCCAGCCCTACTCACTAACGATTCTGTTTTAAAAATCTGCATAAATACTAGTTTGCCATCACTGAAAACCATCAAGAATGCTCATTCTCAATAAAAACTATTTGAAAATTGAAAAACACGAGTGGCCGTTAAACTAAAAATTTACCCTTTTTAAGCGCTAGTACTACTTACACGAGGGCTATATCATTTCGTCACGATGTCTGCATTTTTCGAATTTTGAGCCGAAAATGGTCTCAATCGACTATCTTCGACTCACTGATGACGAATCCGTCGGAAAATTCGAGTCTGTCCGTCCGTCCGGCCGTAAGCACGATAACTCTCGAACGGAACAACCTAGTGACTTGAAATTTTCAGTGTGAGTTCAGTTCCCGAATGCCTCGGTTGAGTTCGTTAATGGGCCAAATTCCACCAGGGGTTCCGCAAATATGGCCGTTCAAAGTTTTGTTCCCCAGATTACTTGAAAAGTACAGATTTGATCGAGATGAAATTTTGCACTCAATGGAGGTGTTCAAGCTACATGTGAAATTTTGTCCAGATCGCATGACCAGAACCATAGGAACCATAGAAAAATTGTAACTTTTGAACGGAAACGCCTAGGGACTTGAAATTTTCAGGACAGGTGTGGATCTCGAATGTTGTGATCACGTTCATCTATGAGCAAAATTATACTAGGGGTTCCGTAAATATGGTCGTTTGACATTTAGTTTTTTTGATAATTTCAAAACTACAGATTCGATCGTGACGAAATTTTGTATACTAATGGAAAATGATATATTCAAGCTACATTTCTCCAGATCACATGACCAGAACCTTAGAAACCATAGAAAATCATAACTTTCGAACGGAAAGGCCTAGGGACTTGAAATTTTCAGGATAGGTGTGGATCTGAAATGTCGCGTACACGCTCATAAATAAGCAGAATTATACTAGGGGTTCCGTAAATACGTTTGTTTGAAATTTGGTTTTCTCGATAATTTCGAAACTACGGATTCGATCGAGATGAAATTTTGTATTTCAATCGAGAATATAATAATATATTAAAGCAATATTTTGTCCAGATCGCATGACCAGAACCATAGAAACCATAGAAAATTGTAACTTTCGAACGGAAAGGCCTAGAAACTTGAAATTTTCAGGGTGGGTTTGGATCGCGAATATCGCGGTCACGTTCACCAATGAGCGAAGTTAGACTAGGGGTTCCGTAAAAATGGCCGTTCCAAATATTTTCTTCCTGATAGTTCCGAAATTACTGATTGGATTGGAATGCAATTTTGCACCTAGATGGGGAATAATGTATTCAAACTGCGTGCGAAATTTTGTCTAGATCGCATCACCAAGACCATAGATATCGTAGAAAATTCTAGCGAATCATCGAAAAAAAATTGGTCAGCTGAAGCACTGACATGAAGTATGGAGTTTCGCCTAAGTTCCAGAATTCTTTTAACAGCAATCGAAAATTCCTTCAATTGATTTGTAAAACTGGAAAATGCGAATCTACCTACAAGGTGGATGTACGAGCGCTCAAAAGCTCCTGAATTCACGGCAGTGCTTTTCGTAATTTTTCAATCTATTCTTTCACTTACTATAACTATTGTCTTATGCATTCCAACTCAAGGAAACTGTTTGAATTTTCAATAAAGATTTTTTTTCAAAGAATAATATCCACTTATTCAGAATTGATAATTCATAAGAAAAGTAAGCTGATGATGTCCCCTACTCGAAGACCAAGAGTCGGATTACAAAAATGTTGACTCCATTGGAGCGAGAAAACTGGCAATGTAAATATGCAATTAATTTTGAAATTTTTTCAAAACCTAAGAAAAAATAGAAAGATTTTGCAAAATTTCCGGATACCTATATCCGGAACTACCCGGAATTTCTAAACTTTCTCAACTGTATAAAGAAATCCAACTCATCTTTCATATACTTCCCAATAAGTAATCTGAAAATTACAAGGTGTATAAATTTTTTTTCCTCGAAAGCTTTCTATACTAATTTCTCGAAGATTTTCGCTATTGTTTCTTGGTCGAAAGAATAGAACTGAATTTTTCAGGCGAATATTGAAAGGATTTTTCATTTCTAAACTTTTATTACAAGAAATATCAAACGATCATAGAAATCACAGCCTCATTGGTTTCATTTAAAATAAGTACATATATTCATAATAATTCAATGCATTAATTTCAAAACAAACATGCTTTTCTGAATTCAAATTCTGCATCTGAAAGGAATTGCATACATTGATAAGGCTCGGTTCAACCAAGCCGTAGTTTGACCTCAATGACAGGATATAAATAAATAAGTATTGCAATTTAAATGGCGATGAACGATGAACCTACCTAGATAGGAAATCTACTAATTCAAAGTCTTTCATATATGAAAAAATCTTCTCGACACATAGGAAGGGAAGGCCGGAACATACATCTCTAAAAAATCTGGAAAAAGACAATTCCAATAACGCTTTTCTCCTCATCGCACTCTCAAAATTGCTCCTCATCGCGCCGATGTATATCGGAAAACTTATTTCACAAGTTTCAGATTCTAGAACCTGTTTCACGACATCGTTTCTGGCGTATTTCACTAATTGGTCAACAGTTTTAGTCAAGAGGTCGCCGTGTAGTAACTTTGTATTCTGGATGTATGCACTTTTTATCAGAGTCAATTCTTTCTCACATGCAATGACGTATTTCAATAGGTCAGCGTCCACGTGAACCGATTCGAAAACGTCTCCAACGTCGTTATTATTGTCTTTCGCCAAAACTAAATGTGGAAGAAGCTGTCTTATCATCTGTTCCTCTGTCCTCTGGACCGCTATATCGAATGGGGTGAACCCTTCTGCATTCCGAACGGTGGTATCCGCACCATACTGGATCAGGATGTCCACGATGTCCTTGTTATTCTCGCGAACACTGTGATGTAGAACGGTTTCCCCACAGAAATCTCGGATATCCAGGCTTGCACCACGATTGAGAAGCACTTCGACCACGTCTTTCTGGTTGTATTTGACTGCTAAGTGTAGGGGAGTTTCGCCGAAACGGTTACGAACGTTGATGTCAGGGGAATGGCTCAACAGTATGTCCGTTATGGCACTGCTACCGTTCGAACTGGCCAGGTGAAGAGCCGTGTTGCCGTTATGGTC
This sequence comes from Aphidecta obliterata, assembly GCA_963966015.1. NCBI lineage: Eukaryota > Metazoa > Arthropoda > Insecta > Coleoptera > Coccinellidae > Aphidecta > Aphidecta obliterata. Next base: position 11,604,830 of record OZ014435.1, on the reverse strand, counting down.
TTTCACACCGGTATCAGCACCGAAACCTAGTAGTACATCGACAAGAACGAAGTTCCTGTCTTCTGCAGCGATATGAAGGGCTGTCAGTCCTTTGTCTCCTTGGGTGTTCACCTCAGTGCCTGTGTTCAACAGGTGGATCACTATTTGTTGGCGGTTGGATCTCACAGCATCCAACAGAGGTTTGTACCTGGAGGTCAAGATTAGGTTGAGTATCGACTCGAACTTGAACTGATGGGACACGATGAACACGATGGTGAAGAGCAGGAATACGTTGCAACGCAGGGAAGATTCGTTGGCGTAGGCCAATGCAGGGAACGTCAGGCCGACCTTCGTAGTGGTGTGACAAATGGTGTTCAGGTCGAGCTTGAACGTCTCGAAGATGAGATAGTAGGCCATAATGTGTTGAACTCTGATAACTTTACTCACTCGTTTAGCCGCTTTATTGACGAGTGTTTACTTATGTATGGGTTCCCCCTCTAGGTTGAATCGTTCTCTGTTTTCGAAAATAGAATCAATATAATTTGTCGGTCCTACGTATGATTATTTTTGTTGGATCTGAATGAGGTGATCTGTATGCAATATTTCATACGATTCCAATATTTTGGAATTCCAAGGATTGATCTTGGTATGGACACGTCGAATTTTGCTTGTGTCAGTTCACTTTTTGAATTGAAATTGTATTTTCTATATCCTCTGCAACTAAAAGTAGAAATTTTTGAAGAAAACACCGTCCAAAATGTTGAGCCAAATTCTTTCTCGGAAACCATTCGCTTTATTCTGCTGAAATACTGGGCCTTTTTAAGGGGCATCGATTAAATGGCTCATATGAGAATTAAGCTTCACAAAACAATTATTCGGATATCTCCAGATTTTTACCCGAAATGTATTTCAAGTAGAAAATGACAGAGCTCTATGTCAATTATGCCGAATCAGCTGTTACAGAAATATAAGGATTTTTTATTCGATAGTTCGCTGAAATTTGAAATGGTTCTGGTTATGCGATCTAGAAGAAATGTAGATTGAATATTCATATAATTCTTCATTAAAATACGAAATTTCGTCACGATCGAATCAGTAGTTTCGAAATTATCACGAAAAAAATATTTTGAACGGCCATACTTACGGAACCCCTAGTCTTATTTTGCTCATTGATAAACGTGACCGCGACATTCGACATTCACATATCCTGCAAATTTCAAGTCCCTAGGCCTTTCCGTTCGAAAGTTATAGTTTTATATAGTTTCTATGGTTCTGGTCATGTGATCCGAAATTATCATAAGAATTCAGTTAGTAAGCTGTGGTGAATTCTTCAATTGTTTGTTTTGAAAATTTGAATCAAACTTTCTTAGTTGAATAACTTTCGGAGTTTAGATACTATGAGAAAAAAATTACGAAAAGCATTGCCGTGAAGGCAAGAACTATTGAGCGCTCGTACATGCACCTTGTAGGAAGATTCGCATTTTCCAGTTTTAGAAATCAATTGAAGGAATTTTCGACAGCTGTCAAAAAATTCTGACACTAAGGCGAAACTCCAGACTTCATGTCAATGCTTCAGCTTCCATTTTTTTCCGATAATTCGCTAGAATTTTCTACGGTTTCAATGGTCTTGGTGATGCGATCTGGACAAAATTAGTTTGAATACATTATTCCTCAGCTAGTTGCATAATTTCATTCCAATCCGATCAGTAGTTTCGAAACTATCAGGAAAATAATATTTTGAATGGCCATATTTACGGAACCCCTAGTCTAATTTTGCTCATTGATGAACGTGACCGTGATATTCGCGATCCAAACCCACCCTGAAAATTTCAAATTCCTCGGCCTTTCCGTTCAAAAGTTACAATTTTTTATGGTTTTTATGGTTCTGGTTATGCGATCTGGACAAAATATTGCTTTAATATATCATTCTCGATTAAAATACAAAATTTCATCTTGATCGAATCCGAAGTTTCGAAATTATCGAGAAAACAAAATTTCAAACGACCGTATGTACGGAGTATAAGTATAATTCTGCTCATTGATAAACGTGAACGCGACATTCCAGATCCACACCTATCCTGAAAATTTCAAGTCCCTAGGCCTTTCCGTTCGAAAGTTATGATTTTCTAAGGTTTCTATGGTTCTGGTCATGTGATCTGGAGGAATGTAGCTTGAATATAAATTTCTCCATTAGTATACAAAATTTCGTCACGATCGAATCTGTAGTTTTGAAATTATCAAGAAAACTAAATTTCAAACGACCATATCTACGGAACCCCTAGTATAATTTTGCTCATAGATGAACGTGATCACGACATTCGATATCCACACCTATCCTGAAAATTTCAAGTCCCTAGGCGTTTCCGTTCAAAAGTTACAATTTTCATGGTTTCTTCTGGTCATGTGATCTGTACAAAATTTCACATGTAGCTTGAACACCTCATTCTCCATTTGAGTGCAAAATTTCATCACGATCGAATCTGTAGTTTTCAAGTAATCAGGGGAACAAAACTTTGGACGGCCATATTTACGGAACCCCTGGTGGAATTTGGCCCATTAACGAACTTAACCGTGGCATTCGGGAACTGAACCCACACTGAAAATTTCAAGTTACTAGGTTGTTGCGTTCGAGAGTTATCGTGCTTACGGCCGGACGGACGGACAGACTCGAATTTTCCGACGGATTCATCATCAGTGAGTCGAACATAGTCCATTGAGACCATTTTCGGCTCAAAATTCGAAAAATACAGACATCGTGACGAAATGATATGTAAGTAGTACGAGCGCTCAAAACCTGAAAAAAATTCAAACTTTAACACCCTGTGTCTCGAAAACGAAACGTTTGCGATCCCATGTTCGCCTCTTCTATTGTACCTTCAATTTAGAAACACCCTGTATAGCCCTCGGGTAAGTAGAATGAGCTTTCAAAAATGATGCAGCAAGAATATCACCTTTGATGAAAATAATTGGAAATCGGCACCTTCTCCATCCTAATAGAAAAGACAGAAAGGTCTATGGATTCTGCATTTTTGGATTCGGTGAGTAGATAAGTGTTGTGCAATATTTTCGCAAGATTTGTATTATAACTGATCATCCAACGGAGCACAACACTAGTCGTTTTGTGACCTTGTCCTCGATATAACTATAACAAGAAACTGATAACTGCAACCGTTTTGAGGCAATGATGTTTCGGAACTAGAAAATAACCTGATAAATGACCAAACAATTTATATATCGTTCGATACTGACGTCAGTTTTCATCTAGCCTGAATTGTTTTCGGTACGGATCTTCAATAACAAAATGTAAACATTTTGTTATCGCAATTTCTTTTCTTCAAATAGATATTCAGTCAGCTGTAAAAATAGTAAACATTCTTATACCGCCCTGGATGACACGTCAGCATTTTATCTTCAGAGCCAGCACGGAATGAGTTTACAATATTGCGATACAGTTTTCACGAAATTATGTACAGAATAGAACCCTTTCGGTAAGAAATACAGAAATAAATATGGAAGTAATTCATCTTTCATGCATATTCATTGGGAGATATTAATCTCAGATAGTATGTCTGAAAAGAATCGGCTAAAGAGCCGCCACATGACTGCCCTCCAAGTGACCACGAAGAGGAGAAGACGTCTGCCTGGAGGAGCCGTATGTGAGCGTCGAGCAGTGTGTTGCTTCGAGACGCTGGTTGGTAGCTGTAGATCCAGGAGACGCCGTACACCGGGTGAAGCCATCCGTTCCATCACGTCGAGCGTGATAGAGCGATAGATTTATCGCAGTAAGTTCATCTACCAATTTTTTGGTGCAATCTATCAGACGGAATAATAAATTGTTTGCATTGATAGGGAGGTAGATGAACCGAAAACCGAACTCATAATGGAAATGTTTTAATAAATGTGTGATATGGCTGAGTTGAATCGAATGATGTAATTTAATGCACTGGATCTTACTAAAAAAAATTACGAAAAGCACTGCCGTGAAGGCAGGAGCTTTCGAGCGCTCGTACATGCACCTTGTAGGTAGATTCGCATTTTCCAGTTTTAGAGATCAATTGAAGGAATTCTCGACAGCAGTCAAAAAAATTCTGAAACTTAGGCGAAACTCCAGACTTCATGTCAGTGCTTCAGCTGATCAATTTTTTTTCGATAATTCGCTAGAATTTTCTACGGTATCTATGGTATTGGTGATGCGATCTGGACAGAATTTCGCACGTAGTTTGAATACATTATTCTTCAGCTAGGTGCATAATTTCATTCCAATCCGATTAGTAGTTTCGAAACTATCAGGAAAAAAATATTTTGAACGGCCATATTTACGGAACCCCTAGTCTAATTTTGCTCATTGATGAAATTGACTGCGATATTCACACAATTTTCTATGGTTTCTACGGTTCTGGTCCTACGATCTGGACAAAATTCCACACGTAGCTTGAACACCTCATTCTCCATTTGAGTGCAAAGTTTCATCACGATCGAATTTGTAGTTTCTAAGTAATCAGGAGAACAATTGGAATTTTGCCCATTAACGAACTTAACCGAGGCATTTGGGATCTGAACCTACACTGAAAATTTGAAGTCTCTAGGTTGATCCGTTCGAGAGTTATCGTGCTCACGGACGGCCGGACGGACAGACTCGAATTTTCTGACCCCCTCGTGTAAGTAGTACGAGCGCTCAAAAAAGAAAAAATATTCGTATAAATTAAATTCTGAATAATTTGAAACTAGATAACTAGTTCTTATAACCGTAAAATGTTTGATTTGGTCAATAGATTCTCTGTTCAGAATCGCTCTTGAATATATTAATTCCCTATCGCGTGCCTCAAGCATTCTATGTATACAGTGACCTACCGAAGGCTATAATCCACATTTGCGTGATATGTATGATAAGGCGCAAGATCATCCTCGAAACAGTTACCAATTAACGCTAACACCGAGCGCACCAACTCCATTCCCATAATCGGACCAAATTAATTAAGTCTTTGTCGTCCACTATTGTCGTGGATCTCCAATGTGATCCTATCAGAAGTTTGATGCGATCGTTGCAGACTCAAGTCCCTCGGAATATGCTTATGGGCAATCTGGGTATTCGTAAACTTCGCGTTGAATACTCGAAGAAGATTAGCGAAGAAGATGAACAAAAATCGCGAAATCCCTCTTTGGCCACACCCCGCCAGAGAACACCACGCCAGAAGTAATGTAATTCAAGATACCCACAACAATAAATTACTTACGCAGCGAGGCGCGCACACACATAAGCGCGCTCTTAAACCAAGACGCTCAATATTTCAACGGAAATAACGATTATTGTCTCCGGGACTTTCGCCCGATTTGATATTTATTCAAATTCGGCGCTATATTTCTGGTCTCATCATTCGTCTATCTCCGTTTTAATGGCACGTTTCGGGCGGTAAAAAGCGTATATATCATGCGGTTGCAACGTCTCCAGCCGCCTCGCCGGCATGGGGTAATAGTATGCACACTTACGATCGATGCCAATATATGACTCAATTATGATCATTCCGTTTGAGAGGGCGTATTATTTATAACCGTTCGAGGGAAAGAATAAACTTCTTCCTACGATATCGTCTGCATTCAAAATAGAATTATTGAATGCTTCCTTCATATCTGGTTCTCTTGAAAGTTTTTTTTGATGTTTCTGTCGAAGTAATTGGGGATATTTGACGCAACAAGAGTCTGGCAGATTCCTGGTAAAGCCCTATGAAGAACGTTATGGTAGATTGCTCCTCTAGATGAGCAAGAAGAACAGGGTTTCCTTGGTCTTGATTATAGGACCATTGAGAATCAGGGGAAAAGGCAATCTTATTTACTAGCCAGAAAAGAGGCTTTGACTCTCTCTGAACGGCCTGAAGGAGAATAAACCTTGGAAGAGAAGTTGGGGTGGAAAGAGGAGACTGAAAGATAACCACACTGGCGGGAACATGGAGGCTTGGAGAATTCCAGAAAGTAAGATGGATGGGAAACCTTTCTTGATTTCATTCGAAATGAAATAAAATGTTTTTACGATATTTGGTTCTCTAGATAGGTTTTTTTGATGTTTCCATAGAAGTCTTTAGGGGTACTAACGTAACAAGAGTCTGGCAGACCTCCTGGTAAAGTCCTATGAAGAACGTTATGGTAGATTGCTCCTCTAGATGAGCTACCTTCGATATTGGCCACTGATTTATTATGTGTGCAAGAGGAGATTACTCAGGAAATTGGTCTTGATTCCTGTTAGGTACTGCTGCCAAAAATATTCTTGTTCTGCTAACACAAACTCTCCAATATTCTCTATGAGCAAAAATTGAATGCCGGATTAATAAAAAATATTATGATTATTAAGTTTGTCTGAAGCGCTGAGCTCCAACATCATCAGCTCGAAGATTGTACGAGAGTGCCTGGGTGGAATGAAGAAAACTGGGCAAGAAGAACAGGGTCTCCTTGGTCTTGATCATAGGACAATTGAGAATCAGGGAAAAAATGGATTCCAATTTACTAGCCAGAAAAGAGGCGTTGACTCCCTTCGAAGGGCTTGAAGGAGAATAAGCCTTGAAAGAAAAGTTGGGGTGGAAAGAGGAGACTGAAAGATAATCACACTGGCAGGAACATGGAGGTTTGGAGAATTTCAGAAAGTAAGAGGGATGGGAAACCTTTCTTGATTTCATTCGAAATGAAATAAAATGTATTTATCATATTAGGTTCTCTAGATAGGTTTGTTTGATGTTTCCATAGAAGTCTTTAGGGGTATTAACGTAACCAGAGTCTGGCAGACCCCCTGGTAAAGTCCTAGAGAAGAAGGAGTGGATATTTTGCTTCTCTGGATGAGCTACATTTGTTATTGGGCACTGATTTATCATGTGTGCAAGAGAAGATGACTCAGGAAATGAGTATTGATTCCTGCTAGGTTCTGCTGCCAAAAATATTCTTGTTCTGCTAACACAAACTCTCCAATATCTTCTCAAAGCAAAGGTAGAATGTTTGTTATGACCTACAGGACTAATAAATATTATTATTATTTAGTTTGTCTGAAGCACTGAGCTCCAACATCATCAGCTCGAATATTGTATGAAAGTGCCTGGGTGAAATGAAGAAAACTGGGCAAAAATAACAGCGTCTCCTTGGTCTTGATTATAGAACAATTGAGAACCAGGGGAAAAAATGAATTCACTTAACCATCCATAAAGAGGCTTCGACTCCCTTTGAAGGGCCTGAAGGAGATTAAACCTTAAAAGAAAGTTGGGGTGGAAAGAGGACACTGAAAGATAACCACGCTAGAAGGAACTTGAAGGTTTTGGTGTGTCCAGATGATCTGGATTGTTGTTTGCCTTCGGCAAAAACATTCCCCCCGATCTTCACGTTGTTGTGGATTGCATCAACAAAAAGTCCAACCATGTTGCTAGTATTTTTTGCACGCATACCACTGAGGTGTCACACTTGAGCTTTTTACTCAGAAGTGATATGGCAGCATGGAGATGATGAAAGAAATTGGTTTTATCTGAAGGGAACGAATATAATATATACCTTTTAGTTCACAACCACATCAAGCAGATGTATCTCGATCTAAATTCAAACCCTGATTCATTTCCCACTTTAATTAGTACCACAAACTGCCAGGCTGTCACAGACGACAACAATTATTACCAGGATCAGGTCAGTCGCCTCGCTACGTAGGTATAATTCAAACTTTGTGCTATTTCGTCAGTTAATTTGCCGCTTTCGTGGACCCGGTCGTGGCTCTCTCCGACGAAAGATATTCGGACGGTTATTGCGAGAGTGCAACAACTGTAAAATGGCGGCTTTAGCGGTGCATCCAACAATCCGAAACTTGCCGCCAGAAATGCGTTATTGCAGTCCGTAAATAATACGGCGAGTCGTCGAAAAAAAAAGGCGGTTACGTTTCGGCGGTGTTGGTGGAGTTTGTGCGAGGAAATATGATGATGTATCGCTGGAATTGCGGAAAATTATAGCGTGCGTTGAGGGTTCCGACACAGGAGGCTCGTTATAAGAGAATATTTTCGGATATGGTTTCCGAAATGGTATACAGGCAGGTTTATAGAAGAAGATGGTGCTGGAATAGGTTCACATGGCCCGAATTAATTGCAATCAAAACAAAGAAAATATTTGCACTGCTGGGAGGTGTGGAGTTAACACCTTCAGAAATCTGATGGGAATCTCTTTTCTACTTCGGTTGGAAAGTAGATTTCCTGAAATACCAGTAGACACGTGGTTATACACAAAAGATCGCAGAAAGGTTTTTCTAGACCAAAGAATCATCACACTTAATGATCGTCTTCCTGCTTCCATCGTTTTTGATCAATTACCAGTTACCTAGGAAAGAGAGCCCCTTAAACTTTTATCATCAACCAACAGAAAGAATTCACTTTGTGAACGGGGAATTTTCAATCTTCTCCGGTCTTTCTCACATTACTCGCATAGCGTGCGATGGAGTCATTCCACCGTTCGAGGAAGAATACACGCAGTACGGTGAATAACTTCCCACTTATCGATAATGCACGGAATTTGTGATGAAGTGGGTGAAAACCATAGGGGCTCGTTGGAGGAATTCATGTTATTACCCGATATCTGAAAAAAAATATTTAATTGCACCACAATCTGCATATTCCTAGTTCTTTTCCATGATGCTTTATTCAAAAACAGTATACACGTCGAATCAACATTCCACAGTGATCCAAACGTTCCCCCTCCCACCCCCTATAAACTGCGGCAATCTCACAAGGAAACCTAATATATTACAATTGGAACTCTGTAGAGACCGTTCATCGGAGATAAAAATCTGAATATTTCCTCATAAACGACGATCATCGATTTATCATTTAATGGATCGCAATTCCCAACCGATGCCGAAGGATAACAACTTTCCAGTGCCTTTGTGTATCCTACACGCGCTCGTTAACGTGTGAATTCCAAAAACGGGAATGTAACAATTATTTTCGTGCCTGTTCGTCCACAAGACGGGACAAGGGGAGATGGGAGAAGATAAGAGAAGTGGGTCTCTGCATTCATTGACATTCGGACAAACCCCCTCATTTAGGATGACATACTTTTTCGGGTGATCATTTGGGTGTTACAGGTGTAGTGTGTCACTGTTTCGGGTCGCAGTCATCAAGGAAATGTGTGGGTCGCGCAATGAAGGGTTGTCGATCTGATAAGAAAGGCTTTTAGGTACTGCTGCAGTTTCTCCCTACTTTCATACCTACCCTAATAAATTTGGGGTAGTTTCATTATGGGTAATTTCTTCGTGAAGATCGACCCTGTCTAGTGATAGGCAATATTATTATCGTCCTGTCTGTGCCTGCTTGTCTTGAACTGGGTGAAATTTTTTTCCTCGGCCTTCTTCTTTAGGGAATCCTTGACAGTTTCCCATTCTAAGTCTCTATGGATTTGTTGGTTTCTTACGAACCACGGCATATTCATTGCTGTTCTTAAGAGTTTATTGTCTGTTGCTTGAATCTTCTTTATATGGCTATTGGCTGCATGGCCCCAGGCCGCCGAACCATATGTCAGTTGAGGTCTTGCTATTGACTTGATCATTGTAGTTTCGTGGTTCATTTGGCTCTTTCTTCTTAGCAGTGGGTAAAATCTACTCCTTCCTGAGTTCGTTGTATCCACTGCATATTTTATATGGGTTTTCCATGTATGCCCTTTATCTAGTTACGTAGATATTTGACTTCATTTTCCCATTTTATCTCTTCTGCATTAATTTATCTTTAGGTAGAAAGGACAAGTCTCCGCTTCTGTAGTAGAATAGCTTAGCTTTTCTTGCTATTTATTTGAATTTTCCATTTTATGAACAATTCTTTCAAATCTTTTTATGCTTCTTGCAGTCTTGTATAAATGACATCTGGTCGCCGATGTCTGACGGCTATTCCCGTGTCGTCTGCATATAAAGGCCTAGAAGATTTCTCGGGTTTTTTAGACTATCGTAGATATAGATGTCAAAGATTAGAGGTCCTAGAACTGATCCTTGGGGCACTCCTGCTTCTACTCGTCTGGTGGAAGATGATGTGTAAAAATTCCTGTTCCTCTGGTAGTTTCTTATTATCTTGCATTTTTTGGTAGTATAGCCTGTCATCATCATCTTGTAGGCAAGTCCTTCGTGCCAAACTCGGTCGAAGGCTCTCTCGACATCTAATCGCAATAATCCTGTGGCTTGTTTATTTTGATATCCTTCAGTGACATATTCAGTGATCCTTAACAGTTGAAGTTCTGTGGAATGATTTCTTCTGAATACAAATTGTTTCGTTGATATCAGATTGCCGTTTCTTCATTTAGTCTTTTTGCTCAACTATTTTCCTTAGTGCTGACAGTAGACCTATCGGCCTGTAGTTTTGTGGGAATTTTCTATCTTTTCCTGGCTTATTGAACACAATTACTTCTGCTGTTTTCCATCTTTTTGGATAGTATTCTGTCCTCATCACTGCGTTTGCTATATTGGTTAGCGCTGCTATTCCTTTTCTATGTATTTTCCGTAACAAAGTTTCTTACTTTGTCTTTTCCAGGAGCTTTCCTCTCTTCCAATTCATTGATGATTTCTGTAATCTCCGTTGGTGTTGTTGGGTTTGGGATTGTATCACCTTCCGGAGGTCCCAACATCAATTCTTCGTTCCTTCGACTTCTTGTTCCAAGTCTTCATTGTCATCGTCTTTCCCGTAGGTGATTCTGGCTTCTCTTTCTATTGTGCTTCGGCTTTTTCAAGCTTTGAGTAGTCCATTCCATTTGCTCCGTGTAGAGGAGAGATTTCGGTTTTCTTGTGCCGTAAGCACTTTTGCATCTTCCATGCTGAGTGGTCTATGGTGTCCAGCTCTCTAACCCTTTGGTTCCATCTGTCTGTTCTCAGTTCTCTCAATGCATTTTTCAGCACTGTGTTTATTCAGCTCTTTCTTGTCTTCTTCCCTATGTGAAGTTCTGTAGTTTTCTGTTCCTCTTTATAAGCTCTTTTATTGCTTCTGGTGTTTCACCATGTGGAAGCTTCGGGGCTGGCCTTTCGATTTTTCTGGTACTTTCCTCGTAGGCTTCTTTTATTCAGGTTTCTAATTTTTCAACTTCATCTCCTAGATCTTCAGGAATTCTCATCTGTGGAATTTCAGTAATTTTGTCCTGGAGTATTTCACTGTACTTTTGCCAGTCTGTGAAGTCTTTCGTTTGAAGTTCTTCTGTTATCGGGCCGCGTCCCAGTCTGAGTTCTATTGGGTTGTGGTCTGATGTTCCCTCTTCCATAGTTTCAAGTGTGAAATCTGGGGGAATATCTTTCATTATAACGATATCCTATACGTCTGGTATGCCATTACTTCTGGGCAGGTAGGTTATGGCATTTAGTTTTTCGGCTTACTTCTTAAGCTTCTTTGCATTTTGGTTGATTTGCAGTTCATATCGCCAATAATGATATTCGGGTAGTGTCCTTCAAGCATCTTCTTCAGATCTTCTTCTATTAAATCATTTTGAGGTGGTTTGTAGGCTGACGTAATTTAAATTTATCCTCGATTTGTATCAACTATAATCGAGACGGCTTCTATTTGCACTGGGTGAGATATATCTCTGTTCAAGATTTCTGATGAACTTCATTAGCTGAAATATCCACAGTAATATATCCTCATCCTGTAAGATTCATAGCGCAAGCATTCCATGCATTTACACGGTTTTATGTTGTTGAGTTTGTCGCTCGCTAGCCCGTCACAGCGCGGAATGGAGGGTCTGTGAAAATTAGTGTAGGAAGCACTGAAAGCCTTCAGCGCAAAAGGAAGAGGAGGGAATCAGAATTTCTGAAAGATTTGGCTGCTGGCGTTGTGATATTGTCAAATTGAAGTTTCTGATTGATTTGAACACGTGGCATAAATTGTGTATCTTTTCATTTGAGTGTAACAATTCTCTTTTATCAGTTGTTAAAAGTTGAGAACTACCAAATTGCCTCGAAGAGGATTTTAAAAGAAGACGAGGAAGACTCATTCTATCCAATCCCCTGCTGTATAATGAAGCATCTGAAATAATAAATACTTATCAGGGCCCTTTCGAAGATTCTATAGCCCTGTTTACCTAGTTATCTCTCCTTAATGGAATGATAATCTCTCGTCCGTTGTCAGCGATGTCACCCCGCACTTCGGCCTTATCCGAATTCAAATAGAAGACGACTAGATTTGGGGGTGCGAAATTAGGGGTTGGTGGCGTTGAGGGGGAGAGGTCGTCGCAATTGAATTAGAGAAAGGGTGGGGGCTTCGAATCACTGTCATCGAGTGTTTAATTGGAATTAAAGTAACAATCGGCTGGTTCATTGTCCCTTTCATTAGTTTCCTCTGTCGAATTCCTGGGTGATGAAATGAACATAGGTGTCATGTTCAGATGGGGTATTGACGGACGCGCTGATTGAATCAATTGTGGGTTTATTTTCAAGGATGCTTCATTTGGATTGCCTACCATAGAATCACCCATAATGTTAGTTTCCTTGTTCCTCGAACAAATTCTCTCCGCGAACGATTGTCTGTGTCTGTTCAAATTTTGATACCTCAAATCCTGTTTCCGAAACGTATAATTCAAGATCAATCCAATCCGCAAAACAAAAGATAGGAGGGAAGGTTCCCTGTTACATATTTAATTTCAATATACATCGACAACATCGAGCCCGGATGGTTCGAAGAAGTCGTAATTCTTCTTCTTATCCGCACACGTGAGATCGGTTCATCTTCACTTCTTCATACATAAATTAGCGGCTTTCCGAGATGGATCACAGGGAATCTTCGGTTTGTAATTCAATTTGATGAGAGATGTTTAGCGTTCGGATTACCTGTGTTCGTATCCTTTCTAATGTCGGATTGTTATTAAGGTGTGCAGTTGTGTCATTTCAATAATGATATACAGGGAGAAAGTGATGATTATTACGGTGTAGAGATAAAGGTTCCAATTATGTATCTCATTATAGAAGTATGTTATCGTATCGGAATCTTTTCTATCGTGATGTTGTATGCTGGTCGGTATATTGAATGAAGTTGCTGAATAAATAGCAAATTGCTCGGATTCATTTCTCTTTAGTTGATGGTTTTGATAAAAAAATCGAGAAAAGCACTGACGTGGAGTCATGAGCTTTTGCTCGCTAGGTTCTATTCAACGCCAGAGCGGTTACCCATAACTAATCTTTGATCATTTGACTCGACAAATAATTTCATTTCATTTTCATGAACTTTTGAAGATGAGATTACCGAATACCAAGTATTCTCAAAACCAGATCAGAAAAACTCAATTTTCCACAACTACAAAGCTGGATTATATTTACATACAAAATTATAGCAGGATAAGGCAAATAGTTTCAGAGGAATTAAGAAAGATCCTACTCGAATATTTCGTGTATACGGTCCTTCACACGAACCTTGGTGCGTCATCTTACAACAAATACAAATTTTCGATTCAATCACATCGGAATTTTTCGAGTTAACCAGAAAAAAATCCGAATTACCCTACAGGGTGTTTTTCAAGATGAGGCTTTTTTTGACAAGTGTAAGAACTCATAAAAAATGATAATTTCGCTGGAAGTTGATCATGTTATTATGTTTTTCCGTTTCAAAGGTCTGTTCTTAAAAAGAAACTTCATTTCTTCCCGAAATATATAAAAATCACAACTATGAGATAAAGGATTACTGGATCTATTAATTAAAATACAGAAAAACCTGAGTTGATTACGAGTGGATGTTGAAGGTTATAATAAAAAATTTCGAAAAGCACTGCCGTGAAGGCAGGAGCTTTTGAGCGCTCGTACATGCACCTTGTAGGTAGATTCGCATTTTCCAGTTTTAGAAATCAATTGAAGGAATTTTCGACAGCTGTCACAAAAATTCTGAAACTTAGGCGAAACTCCAGACTTCATGTCAGTGCTTTAGGTGACCAATTTTTTATCCATAATTCGCTAGAATTTTCTACGGTATCTATGGTCTTGGTGGTGCGATCTGGACAAAATTTGGCACGTAGTTTGAATACATTATTCCCAAGCTAGGTGCAAAATTTCATCCCAATCCAATCAGTAGTTTCGAAATTATCAGGAAAAAAATATTTTGAACAGCCATATTCACGGAACCCCTAGTCTAATTTTGCTCATTGATGAACGTGGCCGCGATATTCGCGATCCAAACCCACACTGAAAATTTGAAGTTCTTAGGCCTTTCCGTTCAAAAGTTACAATTTTCTATGATTTCTATGGTTCAGGTCATGCGATCTGGACAAAATATTGTTTTAATATATCATTCTCGATTAGAATACAAAATTTCATCTCGATCGAATCCGTAGTTTCGAAATTATCGAGGAACCAAAATTTCAAACGACCGTATTTACGGAAAAAAAATTACGAAAAGCACTGCCGTGAAGGCAGGAGCTTTTGAGCGCTCGTACATGCACCTTGTAGGTAGATTCGCATTTTCCAGTTTTAGAAATCAATTGAAGGAATTTTCGACCGCTGTCAAAAAAATTCTGAAACTTAGGCGAAACTCCAGACTTCATGTCAGTGCTTCAGCTGACCAATTTTTTTTCGATAATTCGCTAGAATTTTCTACGGTATCAATGGTCTTGATGATGCGATCTGGAAAAAATTTCGCACGTAGTTTGAATACATTATTCCTCAGCTAGGTGCAAAATTTCATTTCAATCCAATCAGTAGTTTCGAAACTATCAGAAAAAAAATATTTTGAACGGCCATATTTACGGAACCCCTAGTCTAATTTCGCTCATTGATGAACTTGGCCGCGATATTCGCGATCCAAATCTACCCTGAAACTTTCAAGTTCCTAGGCCTTTCCGTTCAAAAGTTACAATTTTATATGGTTCCTATGGTTCTGGTCATGCGATCTGGACAAAATATTGCTTTAATATATCATTCTCGATTAAAATACAGAATTTCATCTCGATCGAATCCGTAGTTTCGAAATTATCGAGAAAACAAAATTTCAATCGATCATATTTACGGAACCCCTTGCATAATTTTGCTCATAGATGAAAGTGATCACGACATTCGATATCCACACCTATCCTGAAAATTTCAAGTCCCAAGGCGTTTCCGTTCAAAAGTTACAATTTTCTATGGTTTCTATGGTTCTGGTCATGCGATCTGGACAAAATTTCACATGTAGCTTGAACAACTCATTCTCTATTGCAATTTTGCTCGAGTGCAAAATTTCATCTCGATCATATCTGTAGTTTTCAAGTAATCAGGGGAACAAAACTTTGAACAGTCATATTTACGGAACCCCTCGTGGAATGCTGCCCATTAACGAACTTAACCTAGACATTTGGGATCTGAAGATACACTAAAAATTTCAAGTCTCTAGGTTGTTCCGTTCGAGAGTTATCGTGCTTACGGACGGCCGGACGGACGGACAGACTCAAATTTTCCGACGGATTCGACATCAGTGAGTTGAACTCTATCGTTTGAGACCATTTTCGGCTCAAAATTCTAAAAATACAGACATCATGACGAAATGATATAGCCCTCGTGTAAGTAGTACGAGCGCTCAAAAAAAGGAAAAAGGAAAAGAAACATTATTCAAAAGGAAGCATTTAAAAAATTTTGCAATGTATAAGGCTCAAGATCAATCAAGACCCTGTGAAATTTTTTTTTAAAAATATTGTACCTATTTATTTGTCTTAACCTCAAGAGTAATTCATTGAACACTTTTTTCTGTAAGAGTTAGTTTATGAGCTGGATAGTTATAATAACAGCTTCTACAATTGTAGAAATGGTTGGGCAAATTTTCTCTAAACAATTCTTGGTTTTTAAAGAGAAACATGAGGCATTCCTCAATATGAACTGTCACTACAGTCACTTCTTCACTTCTTCTAAAATAACCCCTAAAAAAAGCTCTATAGCTGAATTAGAAAGATTTTGACTGCTGTCAAAGAAAATTTCAAACTGAGGCGAAAATCCAGACTTCACGTCAGTGCTTTATGTGACCAATTTTTTTTTCGATAATTCGCTAGAATTTCCTACGGTATCTATGGTCTTGGTGATGCGATCTGGACAAAATTCCTCACGTAGTTGGAATACATTATTCTTCATCTATGTGCGAGTAGTGAATGAGTAGTTTCGAAGTTATCGAAGGAAAACAATAGTTTGAACGCCTATATTTACGGAACCCCTAGTCTAATTTTGCTCATTGATGAACGTAACCACGAACTTCGCGATCCGAACCTATCCTGGAAATTTCAAGTCTCTAGGCCTTTCCGTTCGAAAGTTATTATTTTCTATGGTTTTTATGGTTCTGATCATGCGATCTGGAAAAAATGTAGCTCGAATATAACATTCTCAATTAAAATACAAAATTTCTTCACGATCAAATTCATAGTTTTGAAATTATCAAGAAAACTTCATTTCGAACAGCCATATTTACGGAACCCCTAATCTAATTTTGCTCATTGATGAAAATGACCGCAACATTCGAAATCCACACCTATCCTGAAAATTTCAAGTCCCCAGGCCTTTCCATTACAAATTAATAATTGTCTATGGTTTCTAGGGTTCTGGCCATGCGAGCTGAACAAAATTGCATGTAGCTCGAACACGTAATTCTCCATCTGAGTGCAAAATTTTACTCCGTTCGAAGCAGTAGTTTCGGAGTAATCAGAAAAACAAAATTTCGAGCGGCCATATTTACGGAACCTCTGGGCATTCAAGATTCGAACCTCCCCTGAAAATTTCAAGTTCCTAGGACATTCCGTTCGAGAGTTATCGTGTATACGGACGGGCGGATGGGCAGACTCGAACTTTTTGACGGATTCGTCACCAGTGAGTCGAACATAGTCGTTTGAGACCATTGTAAGTAGTACGAGCGCTCAAAAAGCATCACCCTTGAGAACATCCTGTATCTTCGGATCCATTCAGCGGATTTTGCCCATGACGCACCCTGAAAATGAATTCGACCTCCAATACTTTATCTGTGAAACCAACCATAGAGCCAAATCTAAAACTTCCATGAATGAATATTTTCGCTCAATCTTAGGAGCTCGAATTGAAGCTAAAATGTAGCTAATACGTATCTTAAACGATGAAGAAATTAATTCGTCCATAAATTTTCTATGACGTTCTTCTTCGGAGCGAATTTTTAAAGTTATTATTCATTCTAAATTATCATCAGACATGTTGTGTATGCAGCATCTTCAAAGTGCCTACACTCATAACATGTCCTCACTTATTTACGCCCAGAGCTAGCGGACGGATCTCATTTTAGATCATTTTATTGAGCTCCTATATCGCATGATTTGTTGCCTCTCCACCGATATTTCCAGCGTTTAATGGTTATGTTGGCGGTAATTAAACATCAGTAAATGTCCCATTATTTACTATTTTAATTGGTTTCAATTCGCCATCGGTAAAATTCTGCCTGTTCGAATAAAATCCACCATCCGGGGACTGCAGCCTACTCGGTCTTTTCAAATTTAATTATGCTCTTAAGTGATTTGCCCTGGGGGTGAAATGTAATCGAACTTGATACAGGGATCTGTTCGGAGGTACATTAATTTCGAAATGGAACGGAGTGGAGGAAATTCTACAATTCATCGTTTAACCGAACGGTCTCAGCCTAAGGAAACTACTCCAGATAATTGGGATTTTATTATGCCAATTCGAGTTCTATATCGTGTTTTAATTCGAATGGAAAATTCCAGCCGGGTATCCAAAAAGAGGAGTTGGTTTGACGTCAAGCCGAGTGTTATCACTCATTAATTAATTGAATGAGCAACAATAACTTTGATTTCCTGGTATCGTAATTTTGGAATGGAAGCTTATCTGTGCGAATTTTGGGTTTGTGTTGCAGAAAATCCACGCAGGAGTATTTGTTGTTCCTGTTAATAATAGGAATAACGTACCCACTCCTTCACGCAACCAGATATTTCCGCGATGCCCATCATGGAATCACTAACGGACCCATCTCGAATTTCTCAACCGAAGATAAAACCGAGCTTTCAGGGTTAGGAAGATAGAGATAAAATCTTAACAATCCGAACGTTGGCTCTATCCCTCCGTACAAGAAAGAGTTTGAGCGCATTACAAGGAAACGCGATAGTCTCCGGGACGCTAGAGGGGCGCAGAGGCGTGAACACCGATTGTTGGGGTCAGATTCGCAGCCTCCGTAAAGACGTCCGTGGCCGAGGATTATAATTCGAGTGTCAGTGTGATGGATCGAGCCAGCGGTCTTGATAGATGCATATCTGAGTCGGTGGAGCTGAAATTGAAACAATGGTGCATGTAAACGAAACGGATTAGTTTTTATGGCTTTTTACTGTTGTGGACGGTCTTCGAGGAAGGATGACGTCCATTAGGATCCGGAGGGAACATGCAAAGGCACTCTCGTTTAATGAATAGTCGGCTTATGTAGATCGACGATCTTCACGTTTGGGCGTTGAGGAATATGGAGCTTAAGACTGATGAACAAGGGAGAGCAATGAGCAAGGAAGATCCCGACAATAATTATAATTGTCCAAGAAGAGAGAGAATATAAATCAAAAGCTATATCGAATCTTCTGCAGTTCAGAACAATTGTTCGAAATCATGTTGTGTCTACTGGGACCATAGCATCGATTCATTCAACAAACTTGACTTCTTCAGCCAATCGAGTCACTCGTGTTCGCGTCCAACTCGATAGAAACTTTCCATGCTGCCCCGCGTTTCCCGAGGAGAAAACACATTTTCCGAAGGGCCTACAATCTTACCGACGGACACAAAGAACTACACCGACAACGTCGAGATGCAAGGTCGAAAAGAAATACCCTCGGGTCTTCGGAGAGCAGGAAACGAACCAGGCAACAGTAAAGAAAGGAATCTGGGACGTTCCATTCGTCAAATTCTTCCGTAAGTTTGAACAAATACGTTCGGAATGGAGTCCGATCGGACCCGCCAGGGAATACAATCCGATGGCCGGTGCATTTATTTGGGGAGAAGGAGTTATTACATTTTTCCTTTGAACTGCCCGAACGAGTGGATCGCGTTTTGGCCCCGTCTACACTTTGTGGACCGTAATAAAGCCTCTGCGAACTCTATAAATTCGATATTACCCAATATGCTATCGGGGAGGCTCAGGCCATGATTTAGTGAATTTGAATTGGACGTAAAGCCGCTTCTGGATACGGACGCATATTTGAGTTTATTCATGGCTTTTTTACGGCTTTGTTATTTTCGATTTAGGGAGTTTTTATATTTTTCAGATAGATGTTGCTGCTATGAAATTGATGCAGTTATCGTTATGACACAAGGTTTTACGAGAAATTATTTTTGAAAACTTCGGTATTTCACAAACTATTCGCCATATCCTACTGACGATTTCATCTAATTTCAATACAATTCATTAATTCTATATTTTGAAGTTTATAAAATCATTTGTCAAACTGACAAAGAGCACTGAAGGCCGGTTTGGTACACAGAATGAGAAATAAGCGTGCAATCATGCAATTATTTTATCTTATCATTACTTACAATTCCTATTCCAAAATTGCGGTATCTCAAATAAAAATTTTTTCTTTGATTTCAAAGTTAGTGAACAGTCTTATTTGGAGTGCAAAAGAAAACAATTTTTATCTGCAAACCCTCAATTTATTCTACTAAATCTGAATGAAGACAGAAAGACTCGAAAAAATATTCAATGAATTAACTTTGAATTTACTTCAATTGAGGAAAACGAATTAAGAGATATACATATATCGTCGTGTTCCGGAGAAAACTACGTTACTCCATAGTTTCCAGGAAAACTTACATATATTTCAATAATTCAACACAAATATTGTTTAGAAAACTGACTTTGAAAGTGTTTTTTGTTTCTCCTATAAAATTTTCTCAAATGGATTTACGCAATTTTCTCCTGAAGGCGACGATATTTAGTTTTTCCGTTTCAGTCTGTTCTTCAAAAGAAACTTCATTCCTTCCCGGAATAATAATCACAACTATGAGATAAAGGATTATTGAATATACAGATTGAAAAACAGCAAAACGTGAGTGGATTACAAGTGGATGTTAAAAGCTTATAATACGAACAAAAAAAAACAATGTCTTTCTAAAAAATTATAAAAGCACTGTCGTGAAGTCAGGAGCTTTTGAGCGCTCGTACATCCACCTTGTAGGTAGATTCGATATCCAGTTTTATAAATCAATCGAAGGAATTTTCGACAGCTGTCAAAAAAATTCTCAAACTTAAGCAAAACTCTAGACTTCAGTCAGTGCTTCAGCTGACCAATTTTTTTTTCGATAATTCGCTAGAATTTTCTACGGTATCAATGGTCTTGGTGATGCGATCTGGACAAAATTCCGCTAGCAGTTTGAATACACTTTTCTTCAGCTAGGTGTAAAATTTCATTCTAATCCAATCAGTAGATTCGAAATAATCAGGAAAAAAAATTTTGAACGGCCATATTTACGGAACCCCTAGTATAATTCTGCTCATTGATAAACGTGAACGCGACATTTCAGATCCACACCTATCCTGAAAATTTCAAATCCCTAGGCTTTTCCGTTCGAAAGTTATGATTTTCTATGATTTCTATGGTTCTGGTCATGCGCTCTGGACAAAATGTCATGTGTAGCTTGTACACCTCATTCTCCATTTGTGTACAAAATTTCATCTCGATGAAACCTGTAGTTTCTAAGTAATCAGGAGAACAAAACTTTGAACGGCCATATTTACGGAACCCCTGGTGGAATTTGGCCCATTAACGAACTTAACCGGGGCATTCGGGAACTGAACCCACACTGAAAATTTCAAGTCTCTAGGTTGTTCCGTTCGAGAGTTATCGTGCTTAAGGCACATTTTCAGCTCAAACTTCGATAGATACAGACATCGTGACGAAATGATATAGCCCTCGTTTACGTAATACGAGCGCTCAAAAAGTGAACTACGGTTCCTATGTGGGGCAACTCTCGAACTTGCACTTCAGGCACGAGTTTCACAAGTCTCATGGGAAACGCGAAATTGCACTTCTTCCCACTGTTTCCGGTGGTTTGACGGTCATTCTTGGTATGTCTAGAAATGTGCTGAGCTTTATAAGAAATTCAGCTTCATGAAAAGTTCCTCGAAGTAGGAATGTACGGGCTGTGCGCTGTGTCTCGTGTGAAGCCTTGAAGTGGTCATCACGTAACAATATGAAATGAATTTATCATATCAACAAATGAAGTTCAGGTAGAAACCCAACCAACACTTCAGAGCAAACTGATATTGCTACTTTATTTGAGTGTTTGACAAATTCAACTAAATGGTTTTGTTGTAATTTGTTGAATTTTAAATGTGGAAGTGTAACACCCTGATCTCATAACAATTCACTGAAAGTGAAGGAATTATTTTTGTGCGCTCGTTCTACTTACAACATTTCATCACGATGTCTGTATGTTTCGAATTTTGAGCCGAAAATGGTCTCAATCAACAAGGTTCGACACACTGATGACGAATCCGTCGAAAAATTCGTGTCTGTCCGTCCTTATACACGACAACTTTCGAACGGAACGACCTAAAAACATGAAATTTTCAGGGTAGGTTTTAATCTCGAATGTTGCCGTTGAGTTCGTTATTGGGCGAAATTCGAGCAGGGGTTCCGTAAATATGGCCGTTCGAAATTTTGTTCTCCTGGTTACTTCGAAACTACTTCGATAGAGGTACATTATTTTGCACTCAGATGGAGAATGACGTGTTAAAGCTGCATACAAAAATTTTTCTAGATCGCATGACCAGAGCCATAGAAACGATAAAAAATGATAACTTTCAAACGGAGAAGCCTAGGGACTTGAAATTTTCAGGATAGGTGAAGATCTCAAATGTCGCGTTTACTTATATCAATGAGCACAATTGGACAAGGGGTTCCGTAAATATGGCGGTTCAAAATATATTTTCCTGATAATTTCGAAACTACTGATTGGATTAAAATGAAATTTCGCCCTTAGATGAAGAATAATGTGTTCAAAAAACGTGCGAAATTTTGTCCAGATCGCATTTCAAAGACCATAGATACTGTAGAAATTTTAGCGAATTATCGAAAACAAAATTGGTCAAAAATTCCTTCAATTGGTTTCTAAAACTGGAAAATGCGAATCTACCTACTAGGTGGATGAAAGAGCGCTCGAAAGCTCCTGACTTCACGGCAGTGCTTTTTATAATTTTTGTTCCATTTTATTTCTTACGTTTCAGTGTTAATGAAACTAATTCAACCCATTTTCCCAACATGATTCCTCATCTGCTTTTTGTTCTCAAGTTAGTGTAAGATCTGTGCCGATCTCTAGTTGGTCACATTTCACATTCTCACAGCACAGCTTAAGAATATGCACGCTAATCTGAGTACCATATCCAGCATCACCTTTACAGTTAACGTATTGAAAATGTAGACTCCAATGAGCATATTGTTCCTAGTTACCATTGTTGTTTCAAAATGATCATTCCATAAAACAACCCGAGCAACTCGTACACATTATCAAGGTAATTCGATGTCTACCAAGCTTATCTATTTCACCTCCATGTTGAACACGGTTTCTAATAGTATTCATACTCCAATGAAGAGATGTAGATTATGTTAGACAAGGTCTAGTCAAATAGTCAATTTTTGTTATCTAGTCCAAATCATTCCAACAATGCTCGTTTACGTAGGAGAAGAGGAAATACCTGATGTTTCTTTTGTGTTGATATAATGGTTAGAGGAGACCTCACGATATCTTGTGATAGTTAATTTCTTCGAAGGGAAGGTAGTCGTTTTGGTGAAATCAGAAATGGATTGCATGTTTCATCGAACAGAATAGAAAGATATTTTTAATTGCCATAAATTCATATTTTAATGAAATATAAAAAACCAAAATCATAAGGGGGTGGTTCTGACCGTCATCGAGAGGACCAAAAGTTGTATGCGAATGAATGGCGTAATTATGCTGGTTTCAATTGAAGAGAAGTGTAAGACAGAAAGAAGAGCCAATTAAACATTCACTCTCGCACATAAATAAATCATCAATTCAAAGGACCGATGAATTTCAGACTGACATAAGTCATGGCCCAGGATCGTTTATTTTCCCCGTCAGTCCTTCTCGTAAGAAAAATAAACGACTCGTCACCGTAGATAGTCGGATAGATTTATCCTCTGCCAGACGAAATTTATAACGGAAAGGAAATATTGAATCTTAATTGGGTAGAGTTGTCATCTCAAAATTCGACATGATCGTATTCAATGGTGCCGCGGACATTTAAATCGTTCTCGTGCCGCTCAAGAACGTTCTATTTATGGCAAGCGCCATATTCGGACTGTATTTTTATGAGAGGAGCAGGTGGAAATCGCCTGCGACTTATCTACGTTCGATGTTGAGTGAATGGGTCTTTTCATAGTTTTGTTCTTATTTGAATATTGACAGATCAAAGGAGCAGATGTGGAAAAATAATTAATTCCTGCCTTGAATATCTGAATCTTGTGGGGTCTTCAATAGGATTCGCCTGATGCAGGGATAACTCAAGTTGAGGAAGAAAAACAAGACTACCTTATTTATCGAATTTATAATGAAGAAACATCATTAACAACAACAACATTAATCCCGAATTCTTAACAATTTGTTGGATTAATTCCAGCGGATGACATGTAAGATGGATTGTTGGAAAGTTGCTTGAACTTGTTAGGCCGGAATAGAAAATATTCGAGAATGCATCTGGAATGTTAGGAATTAATCAAAAATGCAAAATTAGTATCGACTTAAATTCGAAAAGTGATTTACGATTGATATATTAAACACCCCAAACAATGTTTACTTGTAAACAAGCAATAATCACATATACTCGTATTTCGGAGAAATCACGAGAAATCCAATATAGAGCCAGAGTTAGGGCACAAAAAAGAACATGTTATTTTCCTCTCATCTTGACGCTATTCGTGTTTGTGGAGCGGACGTCTGTTTGTCCAGTGTGGAGAATTATTTGATCATCTTGTGTAAACATCGAGGAACGGTGTATATTAGCTAACCATTGTTAAATACTGCGTTTGTTTTCTGTTGAACGACAATCCGGAGGAGTTCGATTTCTACAGGTATCAATATCTCGTTATTCGAAAATGCGACACGAAAGAAAACCAGCACTTGAAGAGTCTGTACTTGATTTTTGTATAATTACTCTCATCGCAATTTTTGGCTTCACGCATAAATTATACATAATGCAGACTTTTTACCAAATTGAGTGAAAAATGAAAAAGGAATTTGGTATAAAGTATAATTTTTTTTAAATGAATATGAAGATAAACACAGCATTCATACATAAATTAAACATAATTTAGGCCTTCAATTAAAAACAAATTGAGTGGATAATGAAATAGTTTTCCAGTATTATTCGGCTAGCTGGCAGAATTTTTGATGAAAATTTGTAGGCGCAAAGGAAACAATGGAGTCACACATAGATTACACGAAATTTGCACATAAGGCATTCATTTCATGAAAATTGACCTTGTTCGGCTAACTTGCCGAACAAGCTGGCCCTTTTTGAGCGCTCGTACTACTTACACGAGGGCTATATCATTTCGTCACGATGTCTGTATTTTTCGAATTTTGAGCCGAAAATGGTCTCAATCGACTATGTTCGACTCACTGATGACGAATCCGTCGGAAAATTCGAGTCTGTCCGTCCGTAAGCACGATAACTCTCAAACGGAACAACCTAGAGACTTGAAACTTTGAGTGTAGGTTCAAATCCCAAATGCCTTGGTTGAGTTCGTTAATGGGCAGAATTCCACCAGGGGTTCCATAAATATGGCCGTTCAAAATTTTATTCTCCTGATTACTTCGAAACTACAGATTCGATCGAGATGAAACTTCGCACTCAAATGAAGAATGTGTTCAAGCTACATGTGAAATTTTGTCTAGATCGCATGACCAGAACCATAGAAACCGCCTTCGGCTCGTGCTGCAAACTTCACCTGCGTGAGTTATGACCTACATTACCGCTCGTTGAATAATATACTATTATTCGATCGGAATTGAGTGATTAATGAGAAGTAATCAAGTAATTGGGCAGCTTTTTTGGCTAACTTGCCGAACAAGCTTTTCGATGAAAAAAAATTTCAGGTGTGCACTAGACACTGGATTCACTCATAAACTATACATAATTTGCACATCATCCAGGTATTTATTAACTCAAAATTGAGGGAGAAATGAATAAGTTGTCAAGAATTTTATCAGCTTTGTCGGCAAACTAAAAGAATCGAAGTTCGAAATAAATGAGCGCACAGAAAAAAACTGGCGGCACTAATAAATCATACATGATTTTAAAATAATTCAAACATTTGTTTTATCCAAATTGAGTGATAAATTGAGTTCACAATTATTGTTCGGCAAGCTAGCCGAACAAGTTGGCACAATTTTCTCTCATGAATTGTACATAATTCAGGCTTTTATTTGACTGGAATTGAGTGATTAATGAAAAAGTAATCAAGTGATGTGGCAGCTTTTTCGGATAGCTTGTCGAACAAGCTTTTCGATGAAAAAAAATTGCAGGTGCGCACCAAACACTGGATTCACCCATAATTTGCACATTATTCAGGCATTTATCAACTTAAAATTGAGGGATAAATGAAATAAATTACACATAATTCAGGCATTGGTTTGATCGAAATTTAGGCATAAATAAAATAGTTGGTACGAATTGTCCCAGCTATCATGATGATTTTAGTTTGTGGAATAATTTTCAGCGATGAATTCAATTTTTCCATGTTGGGGGACGGATACAAATTTTTTTCTTCAATTCTTCTACTCCCCAAAAAGTAAACTTTGAAAATTTCATTTGGCCCATGACCTCTAAACTCAGAGGTACTACCTGATTTCGAGTTCCCTATTTAGTTCGGGGGCTCAAAAAATAATATAACAAAAATTATGGGATATCTGACACCATATACCACAACATTTGTTTTCAGTGACTTGAAAGGTCATTAATGTTATTAATAAAACAAAACCTCCGAAATAATTCGACAATTATATCAGTCCAGGTCTAAATAATCCATTTCCTCGACAACACTGGCATAATTCCTCAAATTACAGCCGACCGACCCCCTTTTCACACAGCACTCAACCTTTCCCAAAATGCGAACGGCAATGACTTGTTTGACCACACTGACAGCGGGGGGCCCCGTTTCGAACGAGCGCCTTGTTAGTTACATCCACCGTCGTCCCGGCTTCTGCGGCCGCCGTCGAACAAGCGTCTTGAGGCTGATTCTGACAGGTATACAGATGGACGGACAGACGCGACCATTCAAAGCTACCCTCGTTCGGCCGTTTCAATTCCGCTCCCCGTCTAGTTGCTCCGTTTAGGGGCCCAGGGCCGACAATTGGTGTTTATTTATCTGTGTTGCGGGGGCGTATATGGCATCCCCATTCAACGCTAGGTGTGTTTTTGTTGGGACTCTGGGCGACGTCTCAATTTAAAACGATGATTCGGTGATGGGGAGCGTAGGAGAATGAACTCGTGATTGTTTCTTTTCATGGGATATGTTGGCTTTCGTCGAGATACCGACCATTGTCCAGGAGCTTTCGGTTGTGAAAGGAGGAGATTAATAAGGAAGTTATTCGGAGATTTGTTGGGATAATTTTATATTGTCGGATATGTGGTTGAGTCGTTCGAAAGCGTTTAGTTTTTATGGGAATTTTTTTGGTTACCTTGAATCCTTCTGGGCTTCACATCCGTGGGAACGAATGGTTTAATCTGAATCTTTCGAATTGTTTCGATTTACCAAACCTTAAGAGAAAACCTTCTCATTTTATTTCACTGCACTTAAGACGTCATTGAATTCGTTACTTCAAAATTTTAAGTTATAAATTGAAGTTCACATCATGAAGTTCAAGTAATTTCAAATACAGAAATTATATGAAAAAAATTGAGAAGCACTGCCGTGAAGTCAGGAGCTTTTGAGCGCACGTTCATCCACCTTGTAGGTAGATTCGCAACCTCCAGTTTCAGAAACCAATTGAAAAAAATTTCGACAGCTGTCAAAAAAAGTTTCCAACTAAGGCGAAACTCCACTCACGTAGTTCAAATACATTATTCTTCATCTATGTGCGAAATTTCATTCCAATTCAATCAGTAGTTGCGAGATGATCAGGCAAAAAATATTTTGAACGGCCTTTCCGTTCGAAAGTTATAATTTTCTATGGTTTCTATGGTTCTGGTTATGCGATCTAGACAAAATATAGCTTGAATATATCATTCTCCATTAAAATACAAAATTTCGTTAAGATCAAAGCCAAAGTTTCGAAATTATCGAGAGAACTAAATTTCAAACGGCCTTATTTCCGGAACCCCTAGTCTAATTCTGCTCATTGATGAACGTGACCGCGACATTCAAGATCTAAACCTACCCTGAAAATTTCAAGTCCTTAGGCCTTTCCGATTGAAAGTTATAATTTTCTAAGGTTTCTATGGTTCTGGTCATGCGATCTAGACAAAATATAGCTTGAATATATCATTCTCCATTAAAATACAGAATTTTGTCACGATCGAATCGGTAGTTTTGAAATGATCGAGAAAACTAAATTTCAAACGACCATATTTACGGAATACCTAGTCTAATTTCGCACATTGATGAACGTGAATGCGAAATTCGAGATCCTCACCTATCCTGAAAATTTCAAGTCCCTAGGCCTTTTCGTTCGAAAGTTATAATTTTTTATGGTTCATATGGTTTTGGTCGAGCGATCTGGACAAAATTTTGCATGTAGCTTGAACACGCCATTCTCCATTTGAGTACAAAATTTCACCTTGATCGAATTGGTAGTTTCGAAGTAATCAGGTCAAAAAAATTTCAAACGGCCATATTTTCGGAACCCCTAGTCAAATGTTGCCCAATAACGAACTCAACCGCGGCATTCAAGATTCGAACCTACCCTGAAAATTCCAAGTTCCTGGGTCATTCCGTTCGAGAGTTATCGTGTATACGGCCGGACGGACAGACTCGACTTTTTCGACGGATTCGTCATCAGTGAGTCTTGTCGATCGAGACCATTTTCTGCTCAAAATTCGAGAAATACAGACATCGTGAAGAACTGATACTAAACCTATTTAATGAAGAACTTCTAGCTCACCATATCCTTAATTTTTCCTGAATTGTTTGTTCACTTCTTTCGAATTTTCGACCGAATCAATTTCGATTGCGTCCGGAATGAAAATTAGATGTCATTGGAATCACAAATTACCAATATCGATCAGAAATCCCTGGAAACTGCAGCGCGTGTTGAAGAAACGTTTTTTTATTCGTTTCGACCCTCGGATCGGTCTACTTTTCCAAAATTCACTCGAGGTCCGGAGGAATCAGGATCCCGCCGAAAGTCGCAATAATTTCTCGCCAGAGTAGTCAAATTAAATCACAGAATTATATGGAATGAATTAAATGCCTCAAAGAAGTGTGATTTTCGAAGCAAATCAGAAAATTATAAAAAAATAAAAATTTTTTACACGTGGAACAGCAGTGAAGCTAAGTTTCTATATCTAAACTCATTTTATCGATGCCGCATATAAAGACCCAGAATTTCAGCAGACTCTGGCGAATATTATCTGAGATACCGAAATTTTGAAGAATTGTTCATTTATTCTTCTAGTTATACGATCCTCCTGAAATTTCACATGAACCTTCGTGTCATTATTTCACATCTTCAATCATTCAATTCGATCGAATCGATATTTTTCGAATTTTTGAAAAAAACTGATATCTTTATCTACGAAATTCCTCTGTCAGATTTTGCACAGTTATCGTTTTTACAGACGGACAGAAAGAATTGAATTTGACTCCTCATCTTCTAGTCCAACCTTATCGTTTGGAACCATTCTCGGCTCAAAATTCTAGTTCATAAAAAGGCGCGCAGAAGAGGAAGATGCACCAAAAAAAATTACTTGTCACTAATGAATTACACATAATTCAAGCATTTGTTCAATCTCAATTGAGAGAAATAATATTTATTAGGCATTGGGCTGACTCCATAAAAAAGGGAGAGTCGCATAAAAATAGTAGAAGTATCAACTCTGAGTTGTGATGAAACTCCAACAGATGTTCGTTGAGCTTTTCCAGATTATCCTTTCACACTATCAATCAAATCAATCAGTGCATTGAATTTTTCAATTCTGAATATTGTGTCCTTATTTGGAGACTCATGCTCCTTCTGAATTAAAGAATGAAGAATTTAACAAAGATGGCGTTAGTTGCTACTCAATATTATATTTCAAAGTAAGCTACACTATCATCACTTTAGTACGTGACACTTGGGAATTGCAACAATTTGTCTCATTATGTTGACGTGTTCAGTCAAGGGCGCCTTATTATGCTGAAATGAGCCAGGAGACACATCAATTGGAGCACCTTCGGCGGTTTCCTCGATTAACAGGAGATTCCAGCAAAAACATTATATCTTAGCTTATATCTTATGTGGAAATTTACATACAGGTGTAACATTGTTATGTAGATGTTCCAAATTTACATTTCATTATTCGATTGAATATTCTTAGGCAATTACGCTGATAAAGTATAAACTTGTATACTCATACTTCTTTCTATTTCAGGTAAGTCCATGTTTCATCCAGTGGTAATGGAATAACGGTGAGTTATAAGAGGAACATATAGATAACAATCGTTGGTTCCCACCTGTTGTACGAGAATTATTGACAAAGATTACACGAAAAGGTCCACTGAAACAGCCTGAATTCCCACTTATGTATGTGAATGTTAACGTGTTTTCACATATTTAGAATTCGCGATTGTCATCTGGTGATTTTGACCGCGCTGTTGTGCGATTGCAGAGATTTAAGCCTCGGGCATACGTGGGAAACTACTCTTATGCCATGCAAGCTCGGTTTATGCCGATAACTCTAGCGTTCAGGATGGCAATGCGAATGTCATAAAGATAGGGAATGAAATAGCGATATCACAGTTGAATACTTCTGCTTCTGTTTGTTGAAATGATATCTTTTGGAATGTATTTGACATGGAAATCGCAACACCAAGAAGGTAGATATTTTTCACCAAACTTGGCACAAACGTTGATCCTTCCAAGCCATCTCGAATTGCTGACCTGACCCAATTATTCCGTAATACCCCATCAAAAGCTGACGCCGAGCCAATTATCGGCGTTCCCAACAAACCTCAACAATCCGAACAATCGACCAGTTCGTCATAAACGAAGTTAGCGTTGACCGTATAACTTCCTCCGGTTGTTCCAGAGGCGGTTGTGGTCATGTAGATGACGTCGCAGCCTCTCGTCCATTTCCAGCTCATCATTAGCGATGGCCCATCTCCGTTTGACCCCTTTGCAAACTCAATTTCAGTTCTGCGACGATTCGAACCTGGCATATTTGCATTTGGTCGGAATCGCGCCAGATGGCTTAAATTTACGGCGTGCTCTTCGTTATGTTCGTACCGTTCGCGGTGTGACGTTATGGGGCCTTCGGCCTTCTTCTTATGGCGATGCAATTAATCGCAGGTCGGTAGCTAATTAGTTCGCCATTCGTTGCCTTATGGATCGATGATGCGGTTGGCGTTTTAAAACTCGTCCTCATGTTGGCTCGACTGAGCGATATTTTCTGGTTTGTCACTGTAGTTTCACATGCTTCTGTTCGATATACGGACTGACCCTACGAAAACTTGATATGGATGGAGGTAGTTGTTCTCGATTAAATTTACCCATATTTTATAACAGTGTGGTTCTTCGCGTTCGCATGAAACAATAGCTGTAATAAAACAATATTAATTTGGAGCACTTTCCCCTTTCGGTCTTGTCTAATCTGCGTCCATAAATTCCCCGGCCAATGAAAAATACGAGAAATTATCGGGAAGATTAAAACATACGGACATTACGTCCATTCCACGAAAGAACCGGATTGTTTTTCTGTGTTTTTAGCCGATTAAAATATGTATCGGTCGCGTGTTTGTTAATCTCCCGGCTAAAAATACCTCTCCATTTCCAGCCTACCGCGATCTTTCCGTGTCGATTGCGTATCGAAGCGAAGATCTGGAATGCGAAGGGCCAGAGCGACCGTTGCGGAGGCTTAATGACGGCTTAAAAAGTGCTGGAGCGATGACGGCCTAGCCGATTTTTTTCAGAGTCGCGATTAATAAAAGATTGGATTTCTTGAAATCGGCAACTGTAACTTGTTGAGATGGCCGTTAACGATCCAGTGTGATAGGGCCATTAGAATCTATAAACGTTCCAATCAGGTATTTGTCGGGAGACGATCCGTTTCATGTTGTGCTAATATTTAATTTTTTTTTCCTCGGGATTCATTAAATATCGGAGTTTTTGAAATTGCTTTCTATAACTAGTTGCGTTTGGATTTAACGATCCAGTGTGTAAGGGACATTGAAAGTAATTAACGTTGCAATCAGGTTGGCTGGTATTTTTTAAGGAACGCTTTTTTTTTGTTTTATCATCTAAATCGGCGCCGTTAAGACTTAAGTATACGACCAAAGAATGAGAAAGAGTAAGGTTAGAAATGAATTTCGTGTAAGATCCTTCGATGAGACTTCTTAGCATTCTGACGGACGCTATTCAACTAAGTTGAAATTCGTTCATTGAAGTGGATCTTTACCACGAATTAAAGAATACACATTGACCGAAAATTGTTTATTGAAATTTTGAGAACTTATTATCCCTACATTTATTTATTATAACAAGAATTTTTAGCCGTTTCTTCTCTATATTCACATTTATTTCCTCACCACAGGGTGTTTTTTAGGGTGACGCTTTGTTTTTGATAGGTGCTAGATCATTCCGCCAGAAGTTGCTTATAAAAAATATCGAATTTGAAAAAAGTGTAAAAATTTTTTGGCATCAATATCTTAAGACGACTCTGGATCGTGTTATATCTCTGTTGGGCGATCTGCTATGAATCACGGTGCCATATGCATTCCAGCAAGTGAATAAAGTGCTGAATTTTATAACAAATTTGTATATTCTCTTTCAACTTTTATTAGGAGATTTTTCCTGAACGGTATAATTTATGAAGTTCGAACTGAGGAGAGGGAAAATTACTGATTGAAAACGTCCTATGAAAAAATATCAGGGGTCCACAAACTCAACGATAAAATTGATACGAATGGTTTAAAGAAATTGTTCGAAATGGTCACCATTCATTCGATGTGCACAAAGTCTTGCAACTATCACATCAGTTTGCTCAAGAATAATGTCACAAGCATTTTCAATGCGTTTTCGAACGATCAAAAAAAAAAACACAGGAGTTGAGATCCGTGGAGCGTGCAGGCCAAGAAATCGACCCACCACGTATCCACCTATTTGGAAACACATTACGAAATTCGAAGAAGTCACAAAAGTCATACGCTCTGTTAGATGATTTCCCATGAACTGAACGCATTTAATAAACACATTTAGATCTCAATACGTACCGTTAAGGTGCGTACAGACATGCTCCGAATATCGTACCGAACGGTATCGCGTACACCGACGCGATCAACAAAAGTTCGCGAGAGCGAATCAAATTCATCGCATCTCGACGTGATCGCATAGATGTGCGATACGCGGTTGCAACCCTTCGTCCACACTTGGGTACGCGACACGGATAGGTACGATATTCGGAGCATGTCTGTACGCACCTTTAGATCCGGACCGGAAATTTCTCAGATTCGCGGGTAACTTTAATTTCGAAATACTCGTCCGTGGTGAATATTTTATATGAAGGAATTATTTGGAATTTTGACTTATTTTGATGAGTTCTAGCACCTGTCGAAAAAGAAGCCTCACCTTTGGAAACACTCTTTATATTCTATAGTTGAGCTGCATAATTCTGGACACCTCGCCAGGATGTCACATTTAAACCAAATATTAGTCCCACTTTTATTGGCGCGAACTTCTGAAACCATTTTCAAAAACATAGTAACGTTTTCAGTATATAATATTTTGATTTTTTTTTTAATCGAGTAGCTTTTATATTGGGTAATATTCATTTCCCTTTTTGAGCGCTCGTACTACTTACACGAGGGCTATATCATTTCGTCACGATGTCTGTATTTTTCGTATTTTGAGCCGAAAATGGTCTCAATCGACTATGTTCGACTCACTGATGACGAATCCGTCGGAAAATTCGAGTCTGTCCGTCCGTCCGGCCGTCCGTAAGCACGATAACACTCGAACGGAACAACCTAGAGAAATTTTCAGTGTGGGTTCAGTTCCCGAATGCCTCGGTTGAGTTCGTTAATGGGCCAAATTCCACCAGGGGTTCCGTAAATATGGCCGTTCAAAGTTTTGTTCCCCTGATTACTTGAAAACTACAGATTCGATCAAGATGGAATTTGGCACTCAAATGGAGAATGATGTGTTCAAGCTACATGTGAAATTTTGTCCAGATCACATGACCAGAACCATAGAAACCATAGAAAATTGTAACTTTTGAACGGAAAGGCCTAGGAACTTGAAATTTCCAGGAAAGGTGTGGATCTCGAATGTTGTGATCACGTTCATCTATAAGCAAAATTATATTAGGGGTTCCGTAAATATGGTCGTTTGAAATTCAGTTTTCTTGATAATTCCAAACTACAGATTCAATCGTGACGAAATTTTGTATACTAATGGACAATTATATATTCAAGCTTTTTCTCCAGATCATATGACCAGAATCATAGAAACCATAGAAAATCATAACTTTCGAACGGAAAGGCCTAGGGACTTGAAATTTTCAGGATAGGTGTGGATCTGAAATGTCGCGTTCACGTTTATCAATGAGCAGAATTATACTAGGGGTTCCGTAAATACGGTCGTTTGAAATTTTGTTTTCTCGATAATTTCGAAACTACGGATTCGATCGAGATGAAATTTTGTATTTTAATCGTGAATGATATATTAAAGCAATATTTTGTCCAGATCGCATGACCAGAACCATAGAAACCATAGAAAATCATAACTTTCGAACTGAAAGGCCTAGGGACTTGAAATTTTCAGAATAGGTGTGGATCTGAAATGTCGCGTTCACGTTTATCAATGAGCAGAATTATACTAGGGGTTCCGTAAATACGGTCGTTTGAAACTTTGTTTTCTCGATAATTACGGATTCGATCGAGATAAAATTTTGTATTTTAATCGAGAATGATATATTAAAGCAATATTTTGTCCAGATCGCATGACCAAAAACATAGAAACCATAGAAAATTGTAACTTTTGAACCGAAAGGCCTAGAAACTTGAAATTTTCAGGGTGGGTTTGGATCGCGAATATCGCGGTCACGCTTATCAATGAGCAATATTAGACTAGGGGTTCCGTAAATATGGCCGTTCAAAATATTTTTTTCCTGATAGTTTCGAAACTACCGATTGGATTGGAATGAAATTTGCACCTAGCTGAAGAATAATGTATTCAAACTACATGCGAAATTTTGTCAAAATCGCATCACCAAGACCATAGATACCGTAAAAAATTCTAGCGAATTATCGAAAAAAAATTGGTCAGCTGAAGCACTGACATGAATTCTGGAGTTTCGCCTAAGTTTCAGAATATTTTTGACAGCTGTCGAAAATTCCTTCAGTTGATTTCTAAAACTGGAAAATGCGAATCTATCTACAAGGTGGATGTACGAGCGCTCAAAAGCTCCTGACTTCATGGCAGTGCTTTTCGTAGTTTTTTTTGTATAGTTATTTTTTACGTGAAATATCTGAACTTTAGACGGGACGCATTTAACGGTTTTCCAAAATAAGGGAAAACATTGAAATATGTACAAGAAACTCGAAAAAAGCTGTTTATGCGCCCTTGTTTGAATGGCGAAATCATTACTTACCTCTGTTCCTTCAAGAAAATCACTTAGTTCAACTATTTTAGACCCAATCAATTTCAACTGCATTCTGGTCGAAATGATTTTTCGATGGAATTTCATGGATTCATATGGAAGTTATCAAATGAGATTTTTTGCAAAACATCAGATAACTGAGGAATTATCTTTCCTTTTCAACTCTCAACTTCGAACAGCTTTATGAAGCTTAATTTTTATATATGTTCACATAATATATTATGTTAACACAAAACTTCACCAAGATTTATGGCGAATTGTTCTTGAGATACCGAAGTTTTTTACAGGATTTTTTTAATCTTCTAGATAAAAATTCCTCAAGAAATCACGTGGAACTTCGTGTCGTTATTTTAAAACTAAGTAGAAAGTTTCAATTCGATCGGATCCGTATTTTTCAAATTATTGAGAGAGAAAAAATTAGAAGGCTATTTCCACGGAACCTTTCGGTCGATTTTGCCTATTTACGAACTCAACCGGCGCATTCTGAACTCGAAAACCGGGAAACTCCAAAACTCTTGGCCGCTTCTTTCGAAATGTATCGTGTTTACGGAGGGACGGACAGACCGACGGACAGAATTGGACTTGAAAAGCACGCAAAAAAATAAGTAATTATATTCTCTACAAAGACTTTCAAACCCACGTTCGAGTGAACATTGAAGTAAAATAACTTCAGGAGTTTGAGATAATTATTTATACCTGGCGCCTGTCGCCCGCGGGGTTGCCCATAAAAGTAAGGATTTCCTGAATATCTAGAATATGAGGTTGTCAGATCGCATTAGAGACCTCATAAGTTCCCTGAAAATATCATCCGGTCCGAGCAAGAATTTATGTGTCGACAGGTTGTTGAACAAATTCCTGAGGGAGTCGCAGACAGGTCCCTAGTCCACTGTGAATTATGAAGGTCTTTCAAGGATCCCAGCCGACTACCCTCCGAACAGCAGGGGATAGTATCATGTATTCTGAAACGGAATCGTTGATTATTATTTCACGATTCATCGTGACAATACCAAACGTATTGTGAAATAGAGCATTGATTTATAGGATGCTGAAATTTGGGTGCGGACGCCACCAGATACCGCAATTGTGTGATGAAGTAGGGTTCCCTTCTGGATTAAGAAGTTCATCAGTACTTTTGTAAATTCGGAATTGACAAAACAAACTTTTTTGAAATACCTGTAATTTCTGCCTCATTTTTCCTTCTCGGTCTGATAGAATTCAGGATAAGGGTATCGAGGACGGTTGCAATATTTTTGTCTTTTTATGAAGTTTTCGGAGATCAAATTCCTGTAGAAAATTCTCCAGCCATTTCCCGCCTTGTAACAATTCGAAGAAAACTTAAGTCCCTTCCGCTTTTCCCCGCATTCGGATCCTAATCCTCAAAGACCCCATCCCCAGTCGACATAAATAAGCCACTTGTCGGCACTACTCATGCAATCCTCCAACCGCGTCCGCACGTCGCTCTCAGCTATCGCGAAATATTCAATCGGCCTCTGCCTTCCGTTTAATCGATGCATAATCAGAATTAAAACCTGCAAATCCCCTGAATATTCATGACGGAGCCTGCTGATTTTTCAGCGGCGAAAAAGACGAAACGTCGACCGGCAGCGCAACAGGTTTTTTCGGCGTAACTTTCGTCGTTTTGTTTTCGCTCGACCGTTTTCATTCGCTCCGATAAAGACACCGAGGACCACACAGATCGACGTACCCTGTATTGCGGCGATCAAGATCGCGATTCGTATCGGTAACAAGTTGTTATGAATGCATTTGGAATAATAAAGATGAATTAATTTTTACTTCTGAAGTAGAAAAGTGTCGGGATATTTCTCGATTAGTCGGTTTAAATTTACCCCATTTCTCTGTATTATATCTTGCTTGAATAGTTTTCTGAACAGTATACTAGACATAAGTTTGATATAATCACGACAATCCACAGCCTAATTCTGTTGTATACTTGAAATAAAATTCACTCACTCCGAAAGTGACCTCAACTTTTCGCACTCCCGTAACGCATTCGCGCTTGAGTCTCCGTGCGACTCTTGACTATACTCAAACAGAAATCTCTAGCGGTACTTTCCTACCACGAGCTTTTTTCCAATTGCCCCTAACACGGACTCGCAAAACGAACCTTTAAGTTCCGTACCCTTTTTGTTACCCCAAAGCAAAACCACGAACTGCTATCCCCGGGATTTAGCCAGCAACTGCCTCAACTTTTTCTGATTTCCTCAATCGTGGAGTCTTCCCTGAGATGACACTTTTTAGTGCCTCTCACTCCAACGGCTTAGAAATTCCCACGCGCTTGAATTTTTCCATGCCAAATTTTCCCTTAGCTAATCGTCGTTCTATTTTCTTATTGCTGATTTTCTACGAAACTACGAACTGACCTGTCGAAACCCGTAGGTTCGTATAGTCCATTTAAGAATTATTGACATCGAAGCAGGCCTTGAACGTCCAGTCGAGGCTTTATTTCAGGTTTGAAAGCGCAAAAATATCGTGGAATGCTTTCATATGAAATTATCTCATATAAAAGTCAACCATGGAAAATTGAAGATCATTCAAATAAATATTTATTTTCACTCAGGACCATGCAATATTTATTGGAAATCTTGCAAAATTCTAACCACATAACTATAAGAGTACCATTTTATGTCAGGATTCAAGAAGGATAAATAATGGAATTCTAGCAGGTAGCTAGTGGTGCAACAGAAAAAAAATTTTGGATACTTCGAAGCACAGGGCCAAAAGAATTGATTGGAGAAATCGTTATAATGTATTAAGAAATAAGAGAGAAGCAAAAATTAAGAATCTATGTAGTACATGAAGAATTTTGACATGAAATTTGTACCGAACTATCAATTTATGAACAAATTTGTGAATTATTTATTGCTCGGTGTTGAATACTTCAAGAAAGTAAATTTTTATTTTCATTCATTGAAACTGTCCATGAATTATTGCAAATATTATAATTGATGAGCAATTTTACAATCATTCAGTATACTTTTGAATTTGGAGCAATAAAGCATGTGTATTAGCAGAGGGAATGTGAACAGGGTACCATACAGTATAAGTATAATAAATAAACTTAAAATATCTATGAATGATACAAGAGCAAAGATAAAAATATTGAAAACTTTGTTTCCACGTAGTGTTGTGATTTGAATGTGTTTATTGAATAAGCTGACATAATCCTATTGATGGGCATCCTTTTGCAGGGACGGTTTCAATATTTCAAAAACCCATTTATGAAATAATTCGCCATTCATAGTAATCCTTATCATTAATTCCACTGTCAAGAATCGGATCACATCCAGGTAAAAATCCATCAATTGTTCCAGCATTCAAAATAGTGCACCTTCTGCCTTTACCCTTGAATATACTCGGCATATCTTTTGGATTATTTTCTAGTGTCCACTGACAAATTTGAATACCGTTTTTGAATATCCAAATTTCATCTAGATTAAAGAATTTTACGTTTTGTTCCATGTATTCTCGGTATTTATCACAATATCGTACTATTTTTATTATATTTTCCTGTTTATCAGTATGAATTTTCCTTCGATCAACTTTTTTGTATTTGTATCCAATTTTTTTTATGATATAATATAATGTTGACTTCGATCAATTGAAATCTAGGTGCTCTTTGGCCAGTTCGAAAAGGATATCTAAACTGTAATATTCATTGTTCTTAATTCTAGCAAAAACAAAGTCATTCAATGTCTCTTTGAAGTCGGTGAATAACAGTTTACCTGAAACACTAGCGGAAATATATGCCAAATCTTTGAAAAACTCGAAGTAACACCGACAAACTGCCTGGCGTTCTCTTGTTAGGCGCGATGTATCCTGGTGAATTCAAGCCATTTTAATAGCATAAGACAAAAAATACTCAAATTCAGAGCAAATTTTATTACATATTCACCAATATCTTCGATAAAATCATCAAAGCAAGATTTCTATGGGTAATTTTAGTGTTATTTCTATACCAACCTGAATTCAGCAACCCGAAATATTACTGAATAGTCTATTACCAACTTAAAGTCGATTTTTCACAGCCAACCGAGATGTCAATAATTCTTAAACGGAGTATAAATACAAAGCTTTTCTGTAGTCGGAGGCCAGTTCCCATAAACTTTCTTATCACAGCGTGGTTATCAAGTTCTCACACGCGCCCGGCTATAACCTGAACTCTTAACGATCCGTTGATTAATACTATGTATGCCTGTTTGTCTGAACTTCGGATATACTATCAAATTCAGTAATGAAATGAGAAAAATTATACTAGATAAACTAATAGCAACCCAACAAAACAGGTAACCCAGAGATCACTGAATTTATCATTTGCACCTGTAGTCTGGTTTCGATCCATATCAGATCTCGTCAGTACAGTCAGCCAAATGACAAATTTGATGTGCGAAACAGAAAACCTTTGAAACATAAGGCAGGGGCGATCAGAGAAGATTTCCCAACTCTCCTGTCCATTCCAAAAGCAGCTGTCTCAAATATTTGTAGATCATGAATCGCCTTCCCAACTCCCCAAGACAGTTTAGTTCATCTAGTATAATTTTTCTTATTTAATCACTGAATTTGATAATTCCAGATAAACAGCCATTATATAATTTTTGATTATAATGATTATTTCCCGGTACCTATTTATCTAATACGTATTCGAAATTAAAATAAATATTAGTATTCCCAGATATTACAGATTTAAAGCTATGGACCATTAAATTTGTTTTTGTTAGTGTATGTTAGTGTTTATGTGTTGGTGTGTCATACCAACTACCAAAATGGTTATCATAAAAATGTGTGTGTGGTTCGCCCAATGTCGGATTTGTAATATTGTAATATGAAAAAAAGATTTTGAAACAAAAATAGCAACATTTCTCTTGTGTCTCATGTCTCACATGCGCCAGTGTAACAAAAATTGAACTCTTATTTGAAAGCCCTTTTTTGTGCTAGCTCAGTACATGGACACAAAACTGTTCCTGACGAGAAAACACATAGCACGATAAAAGAATAATATGCCTTTGAGTCGGCGTGAATTTTAGTTCCAAAATGTTGAAAACACAATTTGGAGGGAATTAAACTTTTAAGACTAATAAGTGACAAATTTGAGTCGGTTGAAACCTCGGTTGCATTATATAGCTATAGAAACTTTTCTGATACATATCACATCTCCTCTTCAATTTATTTTCTTGACGATGTTTGCAGCAAAGATCGCTTTCAGTCTAGGTCCAGGGAAATGCCGGTTAAAATCTTGGCGTCACAGCTACAGTGCGAATATCTCAGCAATGAATCCTCGGCCTTAGCAGAAAATCACCAGAAAGGACTCAAGTTCCAGCTAAAATATAGAGACAGTCTCTTTGATCATTAGGGAAAAGGCTATAATTCATGTGGATTAGAATGAAATCGTCTAACATTTATTTATTTATTTATTTTATTTATATCCCGACTCTCCTAGGTTTCACCGAGAACCCTCAGAAGCTCAGAGCTTGTACGAGTTTGGAGTCCCGGTTGTGTTCCTCAGAATCCTAAATTTTGATTTAAAACATACAACATTTTCCAAAGAACTCAACGGTACATCAACATGCAATCTGCCGAGCAACAATCGATAAAAAAAAAATTACGAAAAGCACTGCCGTGAAGGCAGGAGCTTTTGAGCGCTCGTACATGCACCTTGTAGGTAGATTCGCATTTTCCAGTTTTAGAAATCAATTGAAGGAATGTTTGACTGCTGTCAAAAAAATCCTGAAACTTAGGCAAAACTCCAGACTTCATGTCGGTGCTTCAGATGATCAATTTTTTTTCGATAATTCGCTAGAATTTTTTACGGTATCTATGGTCTTGGTCGTGCGATCTGGACAAAATTTTGCACGTAGTTTAAATACATTATTACTCAGCTAGGTGCAAAATTTCATCCCAATCCGCTCAGTATTTTCGGAACTATCAGCAAAAAAATATTTTGAACGGCCATATTTACGGAACTCCTAGTCTGATTTTGCTCATAGATGAACGTGATCGCGATATTTGCGATCCAAACCCACCTTGAGAATTTCAAGTTCCTAGGCCTTTCCGTTCAAAAGTTACAATTTTCTATGGTTTCTATGGTTCTGGTCATGCGATCTGGACAAAATATTGTTTTAATGTATCATTCTCGATTAAAATACAAAATTTCATCTCGATCGAATCCGCAGTTTCGGAATTATCCAGAAACCAAAATTTCAAACGACCGTATTTACGGAACCCCTGGTATAATTCTGTTCATTGATAAACGTGAACGCGACATTTCAGATCCACACCTATCCTGAAAATTTCAAGTCCCTAGGCCTTTCCGTTCGAAAGTTATGATTTTCTATGGTTTCTATGGTTCTGGTCATGTGATCTGGAGAAATGTAGCTTGAATATATCATTCTCCATTAGTATACAAAATTTCGTCACGATCGAATCTGTAGTTTTGAAATTATCAAGAAAACTAAATTTCAAACGACCATATTTACGGAACCCCTAGTATAATTTTGCTCATAGATGAACGTGATCACGACATTCGAGATCCACACATATCCTTAAAATTTCAAGTCCCTAGGCGTTTCCGTTCAAAAGTTACAATTTTCTATTGTTTCTATGGTTCTGGTCATGCGATCTGGACAAAATTTCACATGTACCTTGAACACCTCATTCTTCATTTGAGTGCAAAGTTTCAACTCGATCGAATCTGTAGTTTCGAAGTAATCAGGGAAACAAAACTTTGAACGGCCATATTTACGGAACCCATGGTGAAATTTGGCCCATTAACGAACTTAACCGAGGCATTCGGGATCTGAACCTACACTGAAAATTTCAAGTCTCTAGGTTGATCCGTTCGAGAGTTATCGTGCTGACGGACGGACGGACGGACGGACGGACGGACAGACTCGAATTTTCCGACGGATTCGTCATCAGTGAGTCGAACATAGTCGATTGAGACCATTTTCGGCTCAAAATTCGAAAAATACAGACATCGTGACGAAATGATATAGCCCTCGTGTAAGTAGTACGAGCGCTCAAAAATAATGAAAAACCAATCGTGCAATAATCTATTTAGGCAATTTTGTTTGGATGAATCAAAAAATATACTGATGGAATGGTATGAAATTGATTTTATTGGAGCACTTTGATAAATATAAATTGATTCAGGATAGCAATAAAAATATGTTGCCCTCGGTGAGCTGAACAGGTAGCAATAAATATCGAATGACCCCGCGATGTCTGAAATCCTGAATCGTGCAAAGATCTTGCTTGGAAGGCATACGTTGTGCCTTATCTTCTCGTGGCTTATGATAATGACCTTCTTGGACCATAAATCCACTGCAACACATACTGTCTCTCAGAACCAAGACATTCTTCTGGAATTTATATCGAATGTCGTTGCTGAAATATCAGAGAGGACCAGATAAGACTGTTCGATTATCTTCGCAATGAAGTTGTTGGTTGTCTCACCTGAGGAATCTCGATTGTACTTTATCTGGATAATTCTCAGATCGTGAAGTATAATGCTGGTACGTCCCATAATGGAAGGCATATCAGCCATTTTTCAATAGTCGTGGAGTGGTTTTGTACCAGGAATTTTTCGAGAAAGAGTCGTCATTCATACTATACATGCTATGAAATTCAGGATTCATTAATTTTACATAGTTTCTTGTTCTCCAGCTCCCGAAACAACAACCTCCAAGCAGAGTGTGGCCGATGGAACTTATTGTTTTGCAGACGCCAATCTCAACGATAAAGCCA
Source organism: Aphidecta obliterata (assembly GCA_963966015.1). NCBI lineage: Eukaryota > Metazoa > Arthropoda > Insecta > Coleoptera > Coccinellidae > Aphidecta > Aphidecta obliterata. Next base: position 11,562,354 of record OZ014435.1, on the reverse strand, counting down.
CGATACTGTCGAAATAAATAACAATTACGATAATTCCAAGATGCATATCGCAGACGTCAGGGATTTTTACGAGAGCCATAGAGAACTTACGAAATATGAAAAGTTTTTAGTGGAGTTCTTCGAGTAGTTCGGGAAACTTATCCTGCAGGATATGCCGGTTTCAATCTCGAGTATTCATCAGTAAAAAATGGGATATTATGAAGGGATCGGAACTGGTTTCTGTCGATCTGAATTTACTGAATAGAGATTCATATCGGGGAGTTTCATACTGCTGCGAAATATTGGTGTTTTTCGGGGGAAGTTTTCGTGGTGAAAAACTGTATATTGGACATAAGCATGAAGGAAAGGGAAGTTTTAAGGGAAAATAATTATTTATCAAATCAATTGAATAAGGCATAGATAAAGAAAATGGGGTAGGGATCATACGGTGTAGGCCAATCCGAAGAATATTTATTTTCCAGATAGCTTCTTTCAATAAAATCGATATGGAAAGTTTCGAATATCTGTTCATATAACGAAGTAGGGTGTAACCTTTGAATCTATGGATTATAATGATCTGTTCCCACAGCAAGTAATTTCCGTAGAAGGGTTGTAAATAATTCCGATAATAAAGATATGATGGAGATACAGAACCAATTGGGCAAACAGGTAGATATTTCATTCAATGGACTTTTATATCCTATAATTTATTTGTGAATTACCGAACTGTTATTTATGAGCAAGTGTTTGTCAGGTGTTGTGAGTATATTACTCTCGATTATAGATCTATGAAAATAGGTTATTACCCAGTATGTAATCATAGGTTGATCAAATTTATCAAACTTTTATTATTGGAATTGTTAAGGCAATAAATATTTTAACCTCCCATTGAAATTATATAGAAACGTTTGCGAGGCGAGAAGGTGTTTTTTGTGCAGACGTACCACTTCGTGGTGTTGCAGTTTTCATGTCACTTAGATATATCTCGATTTTAGAGGGGTACACTGAATCCTCAAGTACCAGTGCTCAAACCAGCCCTAACATTCAAAAATAAGAATAAAAATAGAATATTTGAAAAAAAAACTACTAATGGTTCTTATAGAAACAGGCTCCATGAAAAGTCCAACCCCTAGAAAAATACGAGTTCTTTTTCGACCGCCACAAAGGATGATATATGGCGAACATTACCAGTGTGGTCGTCTGACGCACATCAGATTGGCGTTCTGAACCAGCAGAACATGTTAACCTTATCGGTCACATATATCTAAATTGGCGAATCGTGGCTCATTTAATAACAGGAGCATACAAATTGCAACGGCAATTCGTAACGATCATTATTTGTCTCCTGTATGGGAGGTGAAATATGTGCGACATGAAGGCCATGCGGACCAGCTGAAGATATTTGCCGATATGAGTTGAACTGCTAGAATGTACTTTCATTTGATCGTTCTTCTGAACTATCTTATTTTTGTTCAATATGCTGAAAGTTGAGGAAGAAATCGAGTATAAGGGAAAGCTCGAGTAGTGGTAAGACGAATAGGACACGCCACTCAAACCAGTTCTTGTATGAAAACATTTTATTTACATCAGTTGAACGAAATGTGCAATCAATGTATCACTTATATATTTATGCCGTTAACTTAGATCCATCTGCATTTCCTCATTCGTAATTATGATATTCTATTCAATTTGAATATCTAGGGATTTCCGGAATGTTTCTTTCACCTGTTCACATTACATTAATTCTCATTGCAACTATATGAAGAACGTTGAGATTTTTCATAAAGGATTTCCATTTCCGTTGATAAGTCTGTTAAAAGGACCACCTGAATGGTGTCGAAATAATGAACTTAAATCACCGCTTAATCACTCATTAACACATTTAAGAAAAACGCGTAAATGTCACACAAAGGTTTATTATTTCCACTTCAATTTTTTGTCACGATGTAGATTTCCTCATTCTAGGAAAAAAGATCACACTTTAAAATGTGAACGAAAATAAGATTTACCGAATATCTGCAGAAATATCCATTTCAAGTTAGATTCCACCAGAACATTAACGAAAGGTTGTTCTAACTATTAATATTCGATTGAAATTAAAATTTTCAGTTTTCTATGCAAAAATCCATAAGTTAACCATTTTGGAATGATGGCCCAGTTCAGAATGTTCCGTTTTTTTTCATTTTGAGGAAAATTTCTTCATTAGCAGAAATTCGATGTTAAATCAGAAAATTTCGCGCGCTCATTTAAATTCACCGGCAGAGCGGTCACCCATCCAGGAACTTCGAAATTATCGAAAATACAAGGAATTGCTTCGAAATTGTCGAAATGAAACGTATTTTATAGTTCACCTTATTTCCATCCCCAAATCGGTATTTTTCACGATATTTTCATCCGATACTCGAGATATCAGAATTCTGGAAACCTAAAAAAACCGGATTATGAGACAGGGAAATCTCAGAAACTCATCACTTACTCCCATTTACAACTGCAAATAACTGTAATAACTTTTAGTGAAAACTGAACTAACACAAGGATGGGTGTTTTAAAATCTGTGGCTTTTTTTGACCAGCAATAGAACTCATAAAAATAGGTCATTATACCAAAAGTCGTTTATATAAAAATTCACCAGGGCCAGGTATTTCGAAATCTGAGAAATTGCCAGCCCGGATCTGACCTAAGTTCTTATTGCTATCTAAATGTGTAGATATTACCAGCTGTCTGAGGTCAGTATACGGGAAATCATCTATGATGCATATGATTTTAGTAAGTTTTCCGATCTCAACCCCTGTGATTTCTTCCTTTGGGGTCATTTGAGAACAGTGTATAAGTACGGTGAGATGATAAGTGCGAAACAACTTAGCATTGAAAAAGCTTGTGACATCACTCCGTGAGCAAACTGATGTGATCGTTGCTGCATGTTACATCCATTATTACGCCGGGCAAGACTTTGCGCACATCAAAACAATGGTTACCATTTCGAACAATTTCTGTAAATAATTTGGATCGATTTTATCGGTGAGTTTTTGAACTTCCTAATTTTTTTTCCCCTCCTTAGTCTAAACTTCAAGAATTATAATGTATAAGAAAAATCTCCTAATAAAAGTAGAAATAGAATAGACAAATTTGGGATGAATTGTAGAGCCTGAGGAAATGCACATGGCATAGGGAGATAATACGATCCAGAGTCGTATCAAGATATTGATGCCAATGATTTTTCACAATTTTTTCAAATTGAATATTTTATATGGGCAATTGCCAGCGAAATGATCTCTTTTGATGAGTTCTAGCATCAATCAGAAAAAAACCTCACTTTAAACAAGATATGATAATTCAGATACGACATGACATGGACAAAATATTCTGAAACCAGCCGTCAATGTGGTGAATAATGTCATTTTATTTTTATATACTCGGATATATCAAATTTCTCAACGCCATATCAGAAAAACTCAATTTTCTTTCCACGTAGACCAGCTGTGGAGCGACAGGATATGGCGAACCGTTTCTGGGATAACGAAGTTCTCAAAAAAATTTTTTTTTTGATATTCCCATAATTTGATCCATACGAAGTTCAATATGAACCTTCTAGACATTATTGTTCGCTTGTTTCTATGGATAAAAGCGTTCTCATTTTGACCCAATGTCTGTGATTTTCGAATTGTAAGCTCTCAAAACGATTAGGTTCAATTCTGTCCGTCCGTTTGCAGATAGGATAACTTTCGAAAAAGAAGAGAGTTTTGTAAATTTCAGGGTCCATTCGGCAACTGAATGCGGGATTAAGTTCGTAAATGGGTGAAATCCGCCGAAGCTCTCCATTGATATAGCAATCCGATTTTTTTCTCAATTATTCGAAAAATACCGATCCGATAAAATTGAAACTTCGTAGTTATTTGAGGAGTGACGACACGGTGGTTCATGGGCAATTTCGAAGGGATTGTAGCACGAGAAGGATAAAAAAAAATCAAAAACTTCGGTATCACAAAAAAATATGTCCATACCCTCCGGAAAATTTTTCCCCGTATGGGGAAGCGATAAAATTAGTTTTTGAGCTTGCCGTGAAAAAAAAATTCAATTTTTCTGATCTGGTGAAAATATTATTTCTGTGATTTCCTTCCAACGGAAAGTTTTTTCAACGATCGATCTGCAATTACCCTTCAGTTTCAGAACTTCTGTTTTTTTTTTCACCCAATACCCACATGGCCTCACTTTATGATGGTCCCAGATAAGCCGAAAAATCCCCATTCACTCCATTTTTTCGACGTAATTGCTTCCGGAAAAGCGGGAAAACGTTGTACGGCGATATAATTCCGACACCGTGGGAGTTCCAGAGGTCCAATTAAGATTATATTTCCGATATAAAAACGTAAACTTCTGGCAGCTCCTGTAATTGCCGTCGCATCTGCACTTTACGAGATTCCCGACCATCCGGAAAATTTTATTTCTGATACACCCAGGTTGACTGCATTTTAAACGTATTAAATTGATGCTATCTGACCGATAATTGGACGTGAAAAATGGCGGGGGCAGGCAGATACCCGACTTTGATTAACACGTTTAACATGTGTAAGACGTAAAGCTCGACTTGTGTGATGCTTTGGTTGTCGCGTGTAATGTACGACGTTTATCATCAGATAAAATCGTCAAAAGGAGCTTGTGAACGTCATAAAACTGTCTCGAGTGTCTTTCAGTTTTCCAAGCGATTCATATCTAAGAATACCCCGCTCTTTTGGAAGGTGTTCAGAGAGGAAATTAATTCAAGGGAAGTGTCCTGCCCAAGAAATATAACGTTTTTTTGAGGCTCGCAGTGAAATTATTGTGCCATGATACATCTTTCTATCAGTCAGAATGTATATCTTCAGCCTCTTCCTAAACCAGCACTGTGCTTTTTCAATGATGGTTTGAGCATCAGAGAGAAGGTTTTCCATATTTCCATATGAGTATATTATCAGATGTTTACCATCTTTCTGAGTTATATCCTGTTATTGTTCTTCTATTTCCTCTTTCTCTTCGAGGGTTTCTTGCTTATGAGCGTTTGATTATGGATTCCGTACATTCCTGAGATTAGATCTTGCGGATACTGATATCTCAATTGGAGGAGGACATTCGGCCGACAAATTTACTTCAAGCAGAAGAGATGGATCGACGGCGACCAAACTAATCCCGAAAGAGATGAGTCGGAATTTCTCAATTTAGATAGGAAACGATCAAGCCGAATCGGCACGTGATTGGATCCGAAATGAACCCGTCTTTAAGGAAATTGAATTTCGGCGGTATACGCGGCTGAAATCTCCATTGCGGCGACAACGGACGATGAATTCGTTTCGCTGTCGTTACTAATCGCGCAGACGAAATCGGATCCGAGATATTGCCGTGTATTGAATCGACCGACAACGGTTGCGAACTTGTCGACAAAGACATAAAAGACTTGGAGATTTTGGCCTCTCGAATCTATCACACTCCAAACAAAAGTCAATTCTTCGAAAGGAACGTGATTTCTTAGAAAACAGACAAAATTAACGCGACTAGGAACGTGCATGAATTCAAATATCAGATGTGATCGACAGTCGGTAATCAATGATCATAATTTCCCTGAAGCCTGGAGTTCTCGCTCTTAGAGAGTGCTCCCAGACTTAGCTGAAAATTTCGGAATGTGACAAGGTATAGTCGATTTAAGAATTATTGACATCGAAGCAGGCCATGAACGTCCAGTCGAGGCTTTATTTCTGGTTACAAAAAGTAACCAAATTTCATCATAGAAATAAAACATAAATATAACCTAGAAAAATTTTGAGTATACGAATTAGCGGAATTATCGAATAATTAAGCCGGAATATTTCGATTGCAGTTTCTACATGGGAGTTCAGGTTTGAAAGCGCAAAAATATCGTGGAATGCTTTCATATGAAATTATCTCATATAAAAGTCAACCATGGAAAAATGAAGATCATTCAAATAAAAATTTATTTTCTCTCAGGACCATGCAATATTTATTGGAAATCTTGCAAAATTCTAACCATATAACTATAAGAGTACCATTTTATTTCAGGATTCAAGAAGGATAATTAATGGAATTCTAGCAGGTAGCTAGTGGTGCAACAGAAAAAATTTTTTGGATACTTCGCAAGCACAGGGCCAAAAGAATGGATTGGAAAAAACGTTATAATGTATTGAGAAATAAGAGAGGAACAAAAATTAAAAATCTATGTAGTACATGAAGAATTTTGACATGAAATTTGTACCGAACTGTCAATATATGAACAAATTTGTGAATTATTTATTGCTCGGTGTTGAATACTTCAAGAAAGTCAATTTTTATTTTCATTCATCAAAACTGTCCATGAATTATTGAAAATATTATAATTGATGAGCAATTTTACAATTATTCAGTATACTTTTGAATTGGGAACAATATAGCATGTATTAGCAGAGGGAATGTGAACAGGGTACCATACAGTATAAGTATAATAAATAAACTTAAAATATCTATGAATGATCAAAGATAAGAATATTGAAAACTTTGTTTCCACGTAGTGTAGTGATTTGGACGTGTTTATTGAATAAGCTGACATAATCCTATTGATGGGCATCCTTTTGCAGGGAAGGTTTCAATATTTCAATAACCCATTTATGAAATGATTCACCATTCATAGTAATCCTTATCATTAATACCACTGTCAAGAATCGGATCACATCCAGGTAAAAATCCATCAATTGTTCCAGCATTCAAAATAGTGCACCTTCTGCCTTTACCCTTGAATATACTCGGCATATCTTTTGGATTATTTTCTAGTGTCCACTGCCAAATTTGAATACCGTTTTTGAATATCCAAATTTCATCTAGATAAATGAATTTTACGTTTTGTTCCATGTATTCTCGGTATTTATCACAATATCGTACTATTTTTATTATATTTTTCTGTTTATCAGTATGAATTTTTTTGTATTTGTATCCAATTTTTTTTATGATATAATATAAGGTTGACTGCGATCAATTGAAATCTAGGTGCTCTTTGGCCAGTTCGAAAAGGATATCTAAACTGTTATATTCTAGCAAAAACAAAGTCATTCAATGTCTCTTTGAAGGAATAATCGTATCGCACAGGTTTTCTTCCACTGCTAATTCCAGGCTATAATAACATGCTAATATTCTACGGGCAGGGCTTGGTGAAATCTGAAAATTTAAGAGACATTGATCAATCAGAATACACTTTGAGTCGGTGAATAACAGTTCACCTGAAACACTAGCGGAAATATATGCCAAATCTTTGAAAAACTCGAAGTAATACCGACAAAATGCCTGGCGTTCTCTTGTTAGGCGCGATGTATCCTGGTCAATTCCAGCCATTTTAATAGCATAAGACAAAAAATACTCAAATTCAGAGCAAATTTTTATAATTACATATTCACCAATATCTTCGATAAAATCATCAAAGCAAGATTTCTATGGGTAATGTTAGTGTTATTCCTATACCAACCTGAATTCAGCAACCCAAAATATTACTGAATAGTCTATCACCAACTTAAATTCGATTTTTCACAGCCAACCGTGATGTCAATAATTCTTAAACGGAGTATAGGTATACATAATTCTTTTAAACTTCCTTGTCATTAATACCCTGAAAACTGAGAACAAATTTTCCATCAAAGAATGACAGAGAAAGGATGAAAAAGTCGCTTCACTCAACTGTAAAAATTCGTGCCTACTGGATACATCGATAAAAATTCACTTCCTTCTTACCGTCAAACCAGACTCCCTCGTTTATGAAGCATGGTAATCGGAGGATTTCTTACATAAACATTAAAATATCCTGATACATCTCGGAGTCTAATCCTTCACCAAAGCTCCTTAGGTACCGCATATTCTTACATCTCGGAGATTACGTCTTCTTATAATTCCTCGACAGCATAAATCAGAAAAATAAGACGGCGGGCTGTCGTCTCCTCGGCATCTAGGATCGCAGGTGGATCCGATAAACAATGGGATCTTGACTCGGTCGCGGCCAAGAAGGGTCCTTAATCCTGTTTGATGCGCCACAACAATGACGGTGTTTTTATTTTCTTTTAATTCTATTCCAGGTCGATGACGGTAACGGTGCATATCGCTTCGGAAAAGTAATTCCTACGAGTGAGATATTTTTTCATAAACGTGTACTGAACCTGGTAGTTCTACCCTTATTAATCGTATTCCGCTGTCACCAATTTTCTTATCTATTTTCCGAAAAGGTCTAGGTTCGTGCTCTCTGCACGAAGAGAGAGTCTTTTGTCTTATATTTTCTGAGGAACAGGTATTCAGGAAAGAAAACCTCGAAACTTTAAAAGAACATATTATATTCACGAAAAATGATGGTGAAATGCGTACATAAAATCTAAACTTCCACAGACATCAAGAAGAGCATCCAAATAAAACATCTATCGTTCACCTAATTTCCCATTATCGTAGTTAAATCAAACAATTAAACTGTTACAAATAATCAACTACAACTAATATTCAAATTCCTTACGTGAAATCGAACATACATCAAATCAACTTCGGATGGAGATATCAATAATATTGGGGATTACAATAACACCATTCACATTCATAGGGGTTAAAGCTTTGAACTGAATATTCCTACCTTGGTCTGCAAACCACCTAATTTCTCTTTTGCACCTATTTGGAAACTAAACCACCCACACACGATATTGGCCTTTATTTTTATTCGCACTCGAAACACAAAATACGGCTTTTATCTCTACTCAAAATAAACTTCTCAAACACTTATTTCCACGATCTAACATAATTACTCCCTTAAATCGAATCTAACAGAATCCTCGACTGAAAATTACAACACTAGTTTCCTACACCGCCCACGAAACCGTTGTCCGATTTTACCCTTCGTAAGTCCCATTTTCGCCGAGCAACTCCCTTTTCGCCGAGTAACTGCCTCTAATTTTTCCTTCTTCTCCTAAAGTAAACTCTACCCTCCTTTCAAAAAGAATCCACAGCTCCAGAGTGGGCGTCCAGACGCTCAAACAGCAATTCTCGTTTCAAAAATGTTCCCATGAATTTAATCTTCGCTGGCCATATCTACCGTAGACATAAACAATTTCAGCGACTACAATGTTGCAAATGGACAACTTTGCCTTTTAGACGTTAATTATCGGGACCATGGGGGGTCTTTTCGTCGAACTTATCACGACGATTAAAACTAACGACATCCTTCTTGATACCTACAGACTAATACAATGTATATACGGGGCTCTGAAGTATTTTTTTCCACTCAAGCAATGCATTTGAATTTAAATAATTCATGTAATTTTGAATAAGTATTCCCCAATTATTACAAACGCATAGCCTTCACGTTTATCAATGAGCAGAATTATACTAGGGGTTCCGTAAATACGGTCGTTTGAAATTTTGTTTTCTTGATTATTTCGTGGGAGGTTCGAACGTCCAAAAATTATTTTTTCTACGAGCGTGCGTTTTAACCAGCTTCCCGCACGCTCTTTAGTTTTGAAAGTGTCACTTTCCCACACTAGTGAGGGAAAGTATGACAAATATGACCAATCATGGAATTTTTGGTAATATCTACGGAACCCTTCGGTAGATTTCGCCATTTAACGAACTCGTCAGGAGCATTCAGACCTCGAACGTACGCAGGAAATTCCAAAGCTCTAGGACTGTTCTTCAGATAGATATCGTGTTAACGGATGGCCAGAAAGACAGATAGAATTGAATTTATCCATGAATTCTTCATCTGCAAGTCCCACCCATCCGTTTTAGACCATTCGCATCACAAAATTCGAAAATAAAAGACATTTGTGTAAAATGACAACGCTCGTGAAATATGCGCGCAAAAAGGAATCAATTGTAATGATATTCTCAAACAGAAATAATTATTATTAAGATTTAATATCACAAAAATGAGAAGATCCTTATGTAAATTTTCGAAAATTTTTTGTTTCTTTGTTCTTATTGTTTTGTGGAGAATTGAATCCGGACAAATTTTAAATTCAAGATTCTCCACCAATCGACCGACTTAATTTTACTTAAAATCTGATGATAATATAGATACTTCAAATCTAAATGAATCTTCGGTTCGCAGATATCGAAGGAATTGTTAAGAAAATCGGTCATTAATAATAAAATATCCAAAACCAAGCGAATCTCGATGAATTCACGTATTTTGAACTCAATTTGATTTCGTACTGAGTAATTTTTGAGCGCTCGTACTTACACGGGGGCTATATCATTTCGTCACGATGTCTGTATTTTTCGAATTTTGAGCCGAAAATGGTCTCAACCGATAGAGTTCGACTCACTGATGATGAATCCGTCGGAAAATTTGAGTCTGTCCGTCCGGCCGTCCATAAGCACGATAACTCTCGAACTTTTCAGTTATTTTCAGTTCCCGAATGCCTCGGTTGAGTTCGTTAATGGGCCAATTCCACCAGGGGTTCCGTAAATATGGCCGTTCAAAGTTTTGTTCTCCTGATTACTGGGAAACTACAGATTTGATCGAGATAAAATTTTGCAGTCGAATGGAGAATGAGTTGTTCGAGCTACATGTGAAATTTTGTTCAGATCCCATGATCAGAACCATAGAAACCATAGAAAATTGTAACTTTCGAACGGAAACGCCTAGAGACTTTTTTCAGGATAGGTGTAGATCTCGAATGTCGTGATCACGTTTATCTATGAGCAAAACTATACTAGGGGTGAATATGGTCGTTTGAAATTTAGTTTTCTTGATGATTTCAAAATTACAGATTCGATCGTGACGAAATTTTGTATACTAATGGAGAGTGATATATTCAAGCTACATTTTTCCAGATCGAATGACCAGAACCATAAAAACCATAAAAAATGAGCAAAATTATACTAGGGGTTCCGTAAATATGGCTGTTCAAAATATTTTTTTCCTGATAATTTCGAAACTACTGATTGGATTGGAATTAAATTTTGCACCTAGCTGAGGAATAATGTATTCAAACTACGTGCGAAATCCAGATCGCATCACCAAGACCATAGATACCGTAGAAAATTCTAGCGAATTTCTGAAACTGAAAAATGCGAATCAACCTACAAGGTGGATGTACGAGCGCTCAAAAGCTCCTGACCTCACGGCAGTGCTTTTATAATTTTTTATATTTTCATTATTTCGAGGTTGAGTCAATTCTAGAGTATGATTCTCTATGTTTAGTCTAGTCTTGTTTACCTACATCAAAACCTTATCCAGATGCATTAGAAATAAACATATAATATTCATTCAAAACAAAAATATGACACAAATAGTTATTTGTTTACAATAAGTTAATTACGATGGATCTAATATGCTATTCGGTAGGAAAATAATTGCGAAGTTGGCAAATTTTTGTTTTGTCTCTTATCAGTGTTTCTCGTCGTTCATGTGTACTTATTTTCATTACAAAAATTAATTAGTGTATTCTTATAGATGAACAAATAAGATCTTCACAGTGGGGATAGCGTCGTCTCGTTAACAATCTCATAGAAAATTGGTTAAACATTTAATTTGGATTTTCAGTTTTAGTCAGAGATTACGGAGATAACTTCTATTTAATCTTCAATTCAGGTACAACGATGGATTATACCATGTTCTTCCTAATATGACAAAAAGTGGCAAAGTTTCAACTTTGGGTAACCTAAAAAAGACTTCATGGGAGACACGAGCCGAGTTATGAAAATATTTAAAACAACTACTATTCTTGACGAAGGCAGGAACCTCCCCCGATTCCTAGATATGTTAGTCATACTCTTCGCCAGAAATTCTAATGAACACGACTTCTCTGAAGGCGTCTCCTGGGGCCTATGTTCGTGCCAACATTCCGCCTGCGCATCCTTCATTGCTATTCATAACCTGCTGATATATCGGAGGACGGGTGAAAACGCGTACCCTGCCTCAAATTATTAATCTTATCACTAGAGTGAATCCAGTATCCATAAATAATATCCGAATTATCAACGCTCCAGTTACCACGATAGAGAAATGGATATATCATCTGGAAAATATGTCGCCAACAGGTCGGGCTCAGAGGATGGTTGTGGTATGGTGATTGATCCTTGAAAACCTCATCTTTTGAAAAACCCAATTCAATAATAAAACTCACTCAAAGCCAAGCAGCTGAGCTGTAATGTCATAAGCTCGAAAATAAACCCAGCCTTACCCAATGAACTTTGCAAGGACGTCATGGTCTTCTTTGACTTAATCCCTAAACACTTATTAAGAATCAAACTGGCGTGGAAAAGTTCTATCGTGATAATTTTTTGCTATCCTGAAAGAACGACGTGGTTTAGGGTCATCGTGTTCCCTTTATCCGGAACCCCGATTGGGGTAAAAAACGCGTGGCAGCTTGGTGCTCTCAACAACCGCTACGCGTTCGTATTTTCCAAAATCCTGACTAACCCCTTTGATACTAATTGAAGTTTCTAGTGACGAAAAAAACAACCAAATAACTGACTTTTAAATGATTCCGTATTAATTATGTCAGATTTGTGGTAATCATAAAGGAACCGAATTAGACGTGATACTTAGAGGAGGTGTTAGTATCACTCATTTGCTGTTGTTTGAGCCATATTTATAAATAACCGAAAATCAACAGTTTCCGAGATATTTGAGTTCTTGTGTTTTTTGAAAAATTTCCCACCTTACTTTATTTTTCTACGTTTACGAAGTTTGATTATAATTTTGGTTCATTTTCATCAAAAAAAAGTATGATATGTATGAAAAAAGCAAAACTGTGCTATAATAGATGTTGAAAAAGAATTAGTATGATTTGAAAGTTGGTATATAAAGAAAAGAATCAATTTCTGATATCAATTTGCAAGCAACTTTCGAATTTCGCAATTTATGTATTACACAATTATTTTTAAAACTTGCCAAATTCCTTATTTATTTCCTGAAAAAGTTTTCGTGAGGATGCAGGCGCTATTTTCGTTTCAGCAGAAATTGATTTGAAAGACGATATAAGCCAAGAAAGAAATGTAACGAATTAAATATTTTTTTATTGCAATTAAACTCAAAATTTCTTTAGAAAATGTATTCATAAATTATGTTCGAAATGTCCTCCATCATTCCTTATTCAATCCTTATTGTCATTGATTTCTTCAGTCCTGAAATTTACTCTCAATCTTCTCGTTGCTCCGTCTATTCTCTCCACAAGTTGTGCACGTGTATGTATTTTCCTTTCATATACTATTTCTTTCGAACTGCCCCAAACATGAAAATCTAACGGTGTTAGATCCGGACTTCTCGCTGGCCACGAAATAGCTCTTCTCCAACCTATCCACCCTTTAGAAAACAATTCGTTCAAAAACATACGACCGTTTCCTGTTGGAAAATGATTTCACGCTTGTCAATCAAGGGAACCTCGTTCAAAAAACTGCCCATATTGGATCTCAGAAATTCTCCATAATTTTCTCCGTTTAAGGTTATAAGGTAAGGACCTATCAGAAGATTAGCTATTGCTTCCATTAAAACATTAACCCTAAATCACCATTTTTTATGTCGGACATTCAAAAGGTTGTTTATAAAAAAATCTGCAGAAAAGAAACTGGTGACTGCATTCTAACGAATACTTCTTTAGGGAATAAAGAAGGAATTTGGCAAGTTTTTAAGATAAATTTCATACATAAATTGTGGAACTCGTCAGTTGCGGGCAAATTGATATTAGAAATTGATTTTTATTTTCTTCATATACCAACTTTGATATCATACTAATACATGGTTTTGCTTTTTCCATACATATCATATCCTTTTCTGATGAAAATAATCTAAAATTATAATCAAATTTGTTCACAAGAAAAAATTGTAGGAAAATGAAGTGAGGTGAGATATATATAGATACACGTTAACTTTCGGAAAAAAAGGCCTGGAGTTTCAAGATTTTCAGAGAACGTTCTAGATATGAATGCAGGAAATCCGTCAAAGAGTTACGTAGATATATCCATCTGATTTTTTTTTCGATATTTCGAAAAATACCGATCTGTTCCAATTGAAACTTTTGTGAGTACCAATTTTGTGAAATATTCATAGCGTAAGAAACGAAGCAATCGATATTTTTGTTACAATAGGAAATTTTCATTTTGCGCGGCAATGTGCATTCTCAGTTTACCTTTCCACCATTCTTCAAGGCAGACAAAGGTTGAATATCTATTCAACCTGCAGCTCTCATTAATTTCCATTTGCAGCCAATTTCATTGATAGTTTACATTGTCACATTTGGTCGGAAATTAAAAATCACTTTTGATTTGTCCATTTCATCTGGATGATTAATTGCTGCACCCAATAAATGAAATTCACCAGCGGAAAATGCAGAATAATATAATTGATTGAGTTCAATTATGAAATTGTGATGGTTTTGTTTAAATGGAAAATGGTTCTTTTTTATAGGTTTACTAAAACTCTCTTCTTTCTTTCAGGTGAGTTTACAATAAGAAGTATATCAGAAAGGGGGTTGCAGAAGAACTAATGTAAGAAGTATCAATTATTCATTTCGAATCTATCCAAGAAATCAAAGATATTACACAACCTCAACCGACAGAACTATGGATAATTCGACTTTCTTCAATCGGCATCACTTCCCTTCCCAATAGCGGAACTTCATGTTAAATCCTCGAAAACACGTCGAATAACCTTGTCAGCATTCCAATATCCCACAGAACCAACGCATTAACGTAAAACACCTCTGAAAACAACATGTCCAACTGTTCGAAACGTCATTTAACACGAGTTTTAGTAACGGGATATCTCCGAAATGGCTTGTACATACCTGACACTCACAATCTATTCCAGAATCCATCGATGCATTTAACCGCACTCTCATTCAGGTCAGGATGGTAGATCTATCAGCGTCAGAAGATGCCTGATACGCCAATTACTTCAATTGAACGGATGTAGGCCCTCTTCGATGAAAATAACCAATCCCTGGTCTAAGTTTAGTGAACCCTATGATCAAGAGTGTTCCGTTGATGAATTGCAGATATATATCTGCGGAATTTGATACTATATATAATTAAATTGGGGTTCTACGCGAACATAAGTGGATTAGTTGGTGCTTCCCCGCCTGTTTCCTAGACGAATTTCAGGTTTCGGCAGCTGATCACTCATTCCATATTTTCGGTGTTTGACGTTAAGGACAGATATTTCTCTCGTAGTACTCGAAAAGGAACCCAACATATTCATTTTTCTGTTTCATCATTTAAAAAATTACGAAAAGCACTGCCGTGAAGGCAGGAACTTTTGAGCGCCTTGTAGGTAGATTCGCATTTTCCAGTTTTAGAAATCAATTGAAGGAATTTTCGACAGCTGTCAAAAAAATTCTGAAACTCAGGGTAAATTCCAGACTTCATGTCAGTGCTTCAGCTGATCAATTTTTTTTCGATAATTCGCTAGAATTTTCTACGGTATCTATGGTCTTGGTGATGCGATCTGGACAAAATTTTGCACGTAGTTTGAATACATTATTCCTCAGCATAATTTCATTCCAATCCGATCAGTATTTACGAAACTACCAGGAAAATAATATTTTGAACGGCCATATTTACGGAACCCCTAGTCTAATTCTGCTTATTGATGAACGTGACGGCGATATTCGCGATCCAAACCCACCCTGAAAATTTCAAGTTCCTAGGCCTTTCCGTCCAAAAGTCACGATTTTTTATGGCTTCTATGGTTCTGGTCATGCGATCTGGAAAAAATATTGCTTTAATATATCATTCTCGATTAAAATACAAAATTTCATCTCGATCGAATCCGTAGTTTCGGAATTATCGACAAAACAAAATTTCAAACGACCGTATTTACGGAACCCCTAGTATAATTCTGCTCATTGATAAACGTGAACGCGACATTTCAGATCCACACCTATGCTGAAAATTTCAAGTCCCTAGGCTTTTCCGTTCGAAAGTTATGATTTTCTATGGTTTCTATGGTTCTGGTCATGTGATCTGGATGAATGTAGCTTGAATATAAATTTCTCCATTAGTATACAAAATTTCGTCACGATCGAATCTGTAGTTTTGAAATTATCAAGAAAACTAAATTTTAAACGACCATATTTACGGAACCCCTAAAATAATGTTACTCATAGATGAACATGATAACGACATTCGAGATACAAACCTATCCTGAAAATTTCAAGTCCCTAGGCGTTTCCGTTCAAAAGTTACAATTTTCTATGATTCCTATGGTTCTGGTCATGCGATCTGGACAAAATTCCACATGTAGCTTGAACACCTCATTTTCCATTTGAGTGCAATATTTAATCTCGATCAAGTCTATAGTTTTCAAGTAATCAGGGAAACAAAACTTTGAACGGCCATATTTACAGAACCCCTGGTGATATTCGACCCATTAACGAACTTGACCGAGGCGTATGCGATCTGAACCTACACTGAAAATTTCAAGTTTCTAGGTTGATCCGTTCGAGAGTTATCGTGCTTACGGCCGGACGGACGGACAGACTCGAATTTTTCGACGGATTCGTCATCAGAGAGTCGAACATAGTCGATTGAGACCATTTTCGGCTCAAAATTCGAAAAATACAGACATCGTGACGAAATGATATAGCCCTCGTGTAAGTAGTACGAGCGCTCAAAAAATACATAAAATATGAAGTCGTTCCATCGCAACTCGCTTGTAACAACTTTGCCATTCAAAGTGGAAGTCGAATTTCGAAAATTGAATTATGTGTTTTTTCATGGCAGTAACGACATTTCTCTGAGTGATGCAAAAATTATATATTTTGAGGATTGAAAGATAAACTACGATATCCTGAGTACTGCCTTGAAATGTTGATATTTCGTGAGCCATTCAAAAGGACTTACTGAAGTGAACAAACCCATAAAATTTTATCAAAATCGGACCTCAGATTCCAAAGTTATGGGCATTCTAATTTCAGGCACAAATTGATAAATCACCCTGTATCTCTCAAACCAATAGCCTTAGGATACAAAACAAGCAATTTTTCTGAAAGGCCTGGATGATCTGCATTCACCACTAGGCTATGACCAACCACTCATGAAACACCCTGTATATCAATAACCCTTGAATGGTTCTGCACTTCCACAGTTGTGTCCGAACCAATTTCGACTCAGTTTCGAGCTGGTTTCTAACTAGTTCCGAACTTGCTCTGAATTAGTTACGAACGATATTATTATCGGATAAATCTGCTCTTGATAGGTCCACACTTCGGGAGATGGAATCAAAGAATTATTTGGGATATAATATAAAATTTCTCAACACCTATCAGAAAAACTCAATTTTCTTTTCATGTGGAACATCTCGGAAGACTAACAGATGCGCATGACTTGGACTGTCAATCCTTCCGGCGAAAACGCCACTTTCTCGTTTGCCACTGTTGCGTAGGGCCGTGATTCCAGTGGCGCATCGAACAAAAGGGGCAAAAAACCGTTGAAAACTTATCTGAAATCCTTTCAACTTGATAACCATCTTTACTGATGAATAAAACCCGAGAAATATTTTCCATTATTCATCGATACGGCCTTCCTATCGATAAAATATCCAACCCATTTGAAGTAACCTACTAAAGCCATGTTCTTACTTGCGTGAGAGTGAAGAAGAAAAACTCATTCAGCTTCCATTAGTTCCCTAATAAATTCCGTAAAGGTAAAAATAAGCAATTCAGGCAATTCACCTAATTGCATTATTTATTAGGTTGTTGGGAAGATTAGAACTGGCACGGAACAGGCAACAAACTTGGGCATCGCGTGTCGGAGGGGCTTTTCCGTGGTTAGTTGGGCATTACGACATATTGTATCCTTGCGGAAATCGTTCGGCGTCCGACCAAAGCTGCTTCGATATTGACTTTCATCATTTTGAAAATTTTAGGAGGAGTCATTGACATGAACATTGGTCAAAATTCAGTTTGAGCCTCATCAACCACAAGATTCTGAAGTATTCCCTCGTCCCATAATCCTTCGTATTCACCTCCAATTTTCACCTTTTCCACCGTGTCGCATCTTCCCGTGCCTGGTCTGTCTCCAAGCACCAGATCCAGAATCTCGGATTACATACTTCAAAACACGCCTCCACTCTATTAGCCCCCTTTGTTCCGACAGTTAACCAGGATCCACTCGACCGGAAGTATTTTCTCCGTCATTTCCATTTCAAACGGAAAACTGCCGCTAGCCGTTGGCGGAAGTCTGAAATTAACGAACTTTTTCTTCTTCCTCGCGAAAATTAAAGAGTCCGACAAAGGCCCGCGACGTGAACCCCCGCCCGAGGGGAAATTAATTAATATCTGGAGATGGTATCAAGTGGCCCGACTCCAGAGATCCGACAATTAGTTTTTGCAACGGAAGAAATCGAGTCGGAGGATGATCGGACTCGTTCGACTGGATATCGGATACAATTTACGTTAATAGAACTCGTTTTCTGTCGTGTCGAAAATCGCAGAGATAAGAGAAGAAATCAGATTGGCTTCGTAACATGTTGCTGGATCGGGCTTTTCGCGATGAGCGTTTTGTACGATGTCATCCTAATCAGGGGAAGAGGTGGAAATGAGCCTCAACAGAAAGAACATTGTTCAATTTCAATTCCAATTGTTTTGGAACTCTGGAAGCTTAAATTTCTCCCTGGAACTTCTGTTATATTGAAATTCCAAGATTTCA
Source organism: Aphidecta obliterata (assembly GCA_963966015.1). Lineage (NCBI taxonomy): Eukaryota > Metazoa > Arthropoda > Insecta > Coleoptera > Coccinellidae > Aphidecta > Aphidecta obliterata. Next base: position 11,543,742 of record OZ014435.1, on the reverse strand, counting down.
AGGAAGATCGCTATTATTTTTCCAGAATAACTATTTTATTGTTTTCTTACACATATTGTAACGAATATATAAAAATAACGAAAAGCACTGTCGTGAAGTCAGGAGCTTTTGAGCACTCGTACATCCACCTTGTAGGTAGATTCGCATTTTCCAGTTTTAGGAATCAATTGAAGGAATTTTCGACGGCTGTCAAAAAAATTCTGAAACTTAGGCGAAACTACATACTTCATGTCAGTGCTTCAGCTGACCAATTTTTTTCGATGATTCGCTAGAATTTTCTACGTTATCTATGGTCTTGGTGATGCGATCTGGACAAAATTTCGCACGATATTCGCGATCCAAACCCACCCTGAAAATTTCGAGTTCCTAGGCCTTTCCGTTCAAAAGTTACAATTTTTTATGGTTCTGGTCATGCCATCTGTACAAAATATTGCTTTAATATATTATTCTCGATTAAAATACAAAATTTCATCTCGATCGAATCCGTAGTTTCGAAATTATCGAGAAATGAAATTTCAAACAACCGTATTTACGGAACCCCTAGTATAATTCTGCTCATTGATAAACGTGAACGCGACATTTCAGATCCACACCTATCCTGAAAATTTCCAGTTTCTAGGCCTTTCCGTTCGGAAGTTATGATTTTTTATGGTTTCTAAGGTTCTGGTCATGTGATCTGGAGAAATGTAGCTTGAATATATCATTCTCCATTAGTATACAATATTTCGCCATGATCGAATCTGTAGTTTTGAAATTATCCAGAAAGCTAAATTTCCAACGACCATATTTACGGAATACCTAGTCTAATTTCGCTCATTGATGAACGTGAATGCGAAATTCGAGATCCACACCTGTCCTGAAAATTTCAAGTCCCTAGGCGTTTCCGTTCAAAAGTTACAATTTTCTATGGTTCCTATGGTTCTGGTCATGCGATCTGGACAAAATTACACATGTAGCTTGAACACCTCATTCTCCATTTGAATGCAAAATTTCATCTTGATCAAATCTGTAGTTTTCGATTAATCTGGGGTACAAAACTTTGAACGGCCATATTTACGGAACCCCTGGTGGAATTTGGCCCATTAACGAACTTAACCGAGGCATTCGGACACTGAACCTACACTGAAAATTTCAAGTCACTAGGTTGTTTCGTTCGAGAGTTATCGTGCTTACGGACGGCCGGCCGGACGGACAGACTCGAATTTTCCGACAGATTCGTTATCAGTGAGTCGAAAATAGTCGATTGAGACCATTTTGTGCTCTAAATTCGAAAAATTCAGACATCGTGACGAAATGATATAGCCCTCGTGTAAGAAGTACGAGCGCTCAAAAAGGGTTTAGTCTAAGGAAGCGAAAATAGCCGCAACTATCTATTTCATTTCAGTCCACAGTAAAACACTTCCTTGAAGATGCCATAGATGAAGGGAAAGTAGAAATTAATAATTTTATTAGCACTTTTTGACAATAAGACGGCGTGGAACTATTCCTTTCAGGGAAACGCATGGATAATTCAAAAGAAATATAATAATAGTGTACTTTCGAATTTACATGTGTTTGGAGTTCATGACAATGACAGTATTGAATATACAGGGTGTTTTCAAAGGTGAGGCTTTTTTTGACAGGTGCTAGAACTCATCAAAATAAGTCAAAATTCCAAAAATCTTTCATATGTAATATTCATCAGGGCTGACTAAATCATAGTTAACCGTGAATCTGAGAAGATCCCAACACAGATCTGATTTAGGTAGGTACGTATTGAGATTCAAATGTGTTTATTGAATGCATTCAGTTTACGGGAAGTCATCTGACAGAGCGTATGATTTTTGTGACTTTGGGTGGATAAGCCATAGTGGGTCGACCTGGATCTCAACCCCTGTTATTTCTTTTTTTGTGGTCGATGGAAATCCATAATAAAACCTACCATAGAATAATTTATATGATTTCCACTACATTTGGTTAAATTCCACGACACGTGTCTCGATGGCACAGCAACATCTTCAAGAAGCATTGTCTCTTATTTAAGATCCCAGCATTTTCTCTCTGGTTTCGTCCTAGTGGAACAAAGTTCTTTTCTGGCTCCAGAACCCAGTGGAATGTTGTCTCTGAAATATCACCTAAATAAGCAAGGAATCCCTTAACAGACCATCCCTCAGAATTTTACACGTTGGTTCTTCAAAGCACTCGAAGATACATCAACGTGCACCCTCCCAAGAAACCGTCAACAGAACAAATGAAGAAACTGAAATTTAATCAATCGTACAATAATTCGTCATTGCCCTGGTTGATGATTTGAAAAGTTTGCCCAAAAACCTTCAACGTGTTTGATCGGAAATTTCATGAAATTTTTTCTTCCTGAAAACAATACCCGATATTGACCATGCAACTCATCGTTTTCTCTTCGAAAAAACGCCCCCACTCAAGAAAAGTGTAATGATCGAGCTGACGATTTTGGGATTAACTCAAAATATGGCGACCACTATAGTCAACGATCGGCGAAAAGAAAGCCCAACCGCTTGCGAAAATTTTTGTCGGCACATCCCACCCCACTTCCCACTATAATTTCAGTCAGAGAATTGTATAAGTAATATCGCAGAACTTCATAGCCTGAGACGCAACGATATGTAAATGATCCCATGATTGGACAATTGAACCGTTACAATATTATAGAACCATATGAGATGGAACTGATACTTTTGAGTTGACAATGCACAACTTCCTCAATGCCGGTTATCCGTTCTTCCATCCATTTTTCCAAAAAAAATATCAAAGACGAAAAAGTTGAACAATAAATCAAATCCCAAAGTTCCCAGTCTCGGGAACGTTATTAAATATTAATTCACTTCATTCACCCCGGATACGTTTCCTTCGGGAACCTTTGTTGGGTCGGGATCCGGAGAAATTAATTCCTTTCAAGAAACATTCTATACGGCGTATTTCGGTTCGATTAAATTCGGCACAATGAATTTTTCCGCCTGTATGGGCGCGCTTTCCCAGGGAAATAAATTCAGGTCGACGTAGTCGTGTAACTGTCGTACGGAAAGCTTTGAAAAATTGCCATCCATGAGCGAATATTCCCCCTTAAATTAACTGCCAGATTGCTACTTATAACTTCGCGCGAGAATGGCCCCGAAGTTCTGGATGGTAATACGGCCCAACTGCTACTGAGCGCGAGATTTTTCTTTTCTGTCGAAGTAATCAACTCGCCCTCGACTGGGTGCATTTGGGAAAATTATCAGGAAGTGGTTTCTGGAGGCACTTTTTATTCATAGTTCATTTTATAACTTGATGGATCGCTATTCCGTAGATAACGAGAATTGACCATTTCGATAAAAAATTCGATCATACCTTAGGATTTTTATTATTTTCTTAGGAAAACAACAGTTATGTTAAGAAACGATGAAAATTAATCAGAATGATAACTCATATATAAACGATATCCCATTGAAGATATAATGCATTTTTCCATTAGCTCTATTTTCCAGCTCGCATAACACGCAGGAGGCTCAAGATTTCTATTCGAGCTCAAAGCAAAATTACACAGCTACAAATTACGTACACGACAAGAATCCTATTGGCGAGAACTCATACGTGGAGATGAATGAGGAAGCTTAATATTCCCAGTCGACTCTCCTTCTGACATTTCACCGACAAACAAGAACACTCTTCCAGAGATCGTTTGTTGAGGTCGTGATAAATATCCATCACGAGCCATTCCTGAGACAGAGACTAATTTCGAATCATATACATTCCGTATTCCGTTTTGTTGTCTATATCTGGATGCGAGCTGTTGACGGGAACGGACAAAACAGCCCGGGGATGAGGGAACGTGTTCTTTGTTGTTGGAGGGATGTATCTGGGTGAAGTTCTGAAGTGTTGACTGATGAGTTCAAGCGCAATTTTCCAGATGAGGATGAATAACGAGGGTAAACATAAGTGAACTTCATTATGGATTCATAAAGACAATTGGCTGACCGGCCCCGGATTAAGAGCGGCGCAGAATTAAGGATACACGATCTCCCTATACACCAAGTTGTGTTTTTTTCTTATTGAAGCCAGAAAGAACCTATGGCCGCAAAATCAACAAAGCATTTGGTCAATACAGACCAATTTCATATTTATATAGTTTCTGCTCTTTCAATTGAAATCAATAAACAAAAAGGTTCACCTAATTTGCTTGACGACCAGATAGAGTTAAATAATTTTCCGTTGTTGAATTTGTTCATAAAGACAGGTTAACGATAAACTAATAATACAGAGATAAGGGATGAAGATAACAACCCGTATCTATTCCCCTTAACCTTTAGGAAATGTAACAGTGCAACAGTAAGTTTAGTATATCTCGTCACGTGATGAAGCCATGTATGGCGAAACACGTGTAGGGGTTTCGTAAAACTCTTAATGAAATCATAGACTGAGTTAATTAGTGAATACTAAGTTGCATATTTATATTTTAATTTCAAAAAAATCTACAGAAATTCCCATTCGAAGTTTCCACTTGAAAGAAGGCTACATGATCATTGTCACACTCGCTAACGAGGTTCTGTTAAACGAGAAAAATCATCTCGCTGGGACGAAAAAGTACGGTCGTCGAGCTCGTTTAATAAATTAGGAGTATTAATCCGAAGTTGGAGCCTCACTCTAAAATTCATTAAAAAGGTGATAAAAAATGTCGGAAGGTAAACGTGCTCGAGAACTAGCATGAAGTAACAGTGCCCTCTGGAGAAATGAGGAGAGATTGGATGAGATGTGTTCATAAATCAGGGAGGACAGGTTGTATTTAGTAGTTTGTTTTTCCAGGAAATAGGACGGATTTGTCGGAATTAGCGGGATCTAGTTGATGAAAAATTTTTCCGCAAGGGTGAAAATTATTTCATATAGTATAGTGAAAAACAGCTTAATCCTTCACTGCGAGTATACCTGCATTATTCGAAAAAGAAATCTTGATCCCTGCGTTATTGATGGAAACATGGGGATGGGGTTAACAGGAGAACCACCGAAAGGGTTGTGAGCCGAACACGTTCAGGAATTAATAGTTTGGGGAGGTTTCGTATTACAAGTCTTCCAACAGTTCCAACGCATAAGGATTTGGATTTAGTCTGTAACCTGATGCCACCTTGAACAGGATACAGTTTTTGCTCGTTCTCCTAGATGGAGGGTTGTTTTAACCCTTCAACTAGGGGAAGATTTGGAGTCGGTGGTTGTACGAAATCAACGAAATCGATGAATTTTCTTCCAGTTTTGATTCTTCTCGATACGAATGTTATGAAATGATGAACCTGTGGCGAAATGAAGATTCCTTTTATTGTCAAGATGGAGAATTGAAAATGAAATTGCAATATATTGAAAAAAAAATATTATTTTAATTTTTTTACATATTCTTCAAAAAATGAAAAACTATATTATATGTATAGCATCGCCATTTCGAAATTAACATATCGAAGAATTTCTTAACTTTTTTCTTCTGGTTCTATGGCCTCTTTTGTGATAGTATATTTCAATCAATTTTTCCACAACCGTTTATTATACACACCTTCGAAAAAAAATTTCTAGCGCGAAAAGAAATACCGAGAATTTTTTTCAATATTACACTTCTTGCGCGCTTGTTCCTATAGGTAAACAATAGCACTATCATTTTTGCCAAATGTCTGTTATATTCGGAAATGGTCTTCCTTGAAGCACCTTTAGATTTTGGTATGATTTTTCATAACTCGATTGCATTGGCTCGATAGTATAAGGTATTTTTGAGCGCTCGTACTACTTATACGAGGGCTATATCATTTCGTCACGATGTCTGTATTTTTCGAATTTTGAGCCGAAAATGGTCTCAAACGACTATGTTCGACTCACTAATGACGAATCCGTCGGAAAATTCGAGTCTGTCCAGCTCGCATCACCAGAACCATAGAAACCATAGAAAATTGTTACTTCTGAACGGAAACGCCTAGGGACTTGAAATTTGCAGGATAGGTGTGCATCTCGATCGTCGTGATCACTTTTATCTATGAGCAAAATTATACTAGGGGTTCCGTAAATATGGTCGTTTGAAATTTAGTTTTCTTGATAATTTCAAAACTACAGATCCGGTCGTGACGAAATTTTGTATACTAATGGACAATGATATATTCAAGCTAAATTTCTCTAGATCGCATGACCAGAACCACAGAAACCATAGAAAATCATAACTTTCGAACGGAAAGGCCTCTGAAATATGGCGTTCACGTTTATCAATGAACAGAATTATACTAGGGGTTCCGTAAATACAGTCGTTTGAAATTTTGTTTTCTCGATAATTTCGAAACTACGGATTCGATCGAGATAAAATTTTGTATTTTAAACGAGAATGATATTGAAGCAACATTTTGTCCAGATCGCATGACCAGAACCATAGAAAACTATAACTTCCGAAGGGAAAGGCCTAAGAATTTGAAATTTTCAGGGTGGGTTTGGATCGCGAATTTCACGGTCACGTTCATCAATGAGCAAAATTAGACTAGGGGTTCAGTAAATATGGCCGTTCAAAATATTTTTTTCCTGATAATTTCTAAACTACTGATTTGATTGGAATGAAATTTTGCACCTAGATGAGGAATGATTTATTCAAACTACGTGCGATATTTTGTCCAGATCGCATCACCAAGACCATAGATACCGTAGAAAATTCTAGCGGATTATTGAAAAAAATTGGTCAGCGAAGCACTGACAAAGTCTGGAGTTTCGTCTAAGTTTGAGAATTTTTTTGACAGCTTTCGAAAATTCCTTCGATTGATTTCTAAAACTGGAAAATGCGAATCTACCTACAAGGTGGATGTACGAGCGCTCAAAAGCTCCTGACTTCACGGCAGTGCTTTTCGTAACTTTTTGAGGCTTTTTTTGACAGAACTCATCAAAAGAAAGACATTTAAAATATTCAATTTGGAAAAAGTGCAAAAAATTTTTGGCATGATAATCATAATACGACTCTAGATCGTGTATCACTATGCCCGCATTCCCTCATAATATAAATAAAGTACCCGACTTCCTTCGCGTTCTTTTTCAATTTGTATATTCTCTTTCAACTTTTATGAGGAGATTTTTCCTGAACGATATAATTCTTGAAGTTTAAACCAAGAAGATAAAAAAAAAGCACTAAAAAAAATTAGGAAGTTCACAAACTCACCAATAAAACTGATCCAAATTGTTCACAGAAATTGTTCAAAATGGTTTCCATTCGTTTGATGTGCGATAAGTCTTGCCAGGTGTGATAATTAATGGTAAAATGCAGCAACAATCACATCAGTTTGCTCTCTGAATAATGTCACAAGCATTTTCAATGCTTAGTTCTTTCGCACTATTCACCTCACCGTGAGATCGGAAAACTTACAAATATCATATGCATCATAGATGATTTCTGCTGGTAATATCTACATATTTAAGTATCAATACGAACCTAAGTCAGATCCTGGCTGGGAATTTCTCAGATTCGCAGTAAACTTTTATCTCGAAATATTTTATATGAACGATTTTCGGTCTATTGACTTATTTTGATGAGTTCTATTGCTCGTCGAAAAAAACCCCACCTTTCAAAACATCCTGTATTTCGTTTCATTGTTGATGGTTTTACAGGCCAGTTTTAAACGGTTCCCATGCCTAAACGCTATTCAAGTATGTCTAGAATAGGACATAAGAATAATTGAGAACGAATTATCAAAATGCCAAGCAACAAAATTATAATAATGACGATGATTCTTCGAGTATATCTTACGAATAAATCAGGAATAATAGTCTGCTCTTTTCAATCTTGCCTAATTATACCGTACAATCGTTACTTGGGAGGAAATCGTGGATGGTTTAACCATTATAAACGTATCAATTTCGTGGTAAATTAGCGATAAAATCAACAAGTGTAGGTACAACGAAATGATCATCCCACCCTGCGTCGCTCTATCATTGTAGCAACACGAACTACACACATATATCAGATCCCAACCGTGCACTCGTTAATTTGCAGGATCGGACCAGGGGGTTGAAGGTGAGGATTGGAGGAGATCGGACACCATTTCGAACCTGTCGAAAATTTAACAGACTTCCTCATAAAATTTCTTTTGAATGTTTCTTTATTTTCTTTTTTTATATTCTTGTTCTGATTTTTCTTTTATTTTCTATCCATTTGGATCAAAAAGTTCAATTCAATATACATACAGATTGCTTTATATTCCTAAATAGAAACTACAGAACTAAGAAAATAAAATACGGATTTAAAATTCAGCAAGATGGGACGCGTGCGCTCTGGAGTAGGGGCATGACCGTGGCGTGACTTTTGACTGAACGAACTGTAAGTGAGCGTTGAGCAGTGACTCGCTCCAAGCTGCTTCTGCTATGCTAGCGATATATGGTCAAACTAGGAGAACTTTGAGAACATACAACAAGTCGAAGACACCGCAGTGTATTATCCACTCACTAACTCCACCTAACAGCTCTTAATCTCATCATGGAAATTTCTCGAAAAAAAATTGTGTCGTTCGCCACTTTGCTTCGAATCAGGCAATAATAATAAATCAATAATTTCTCCAGATTCATCCTCAGAACATTGACCAAAATCAAATCGTCCCCATTGTTCTCTCGATTAATCCGCTCGTGAAGGCCCATTTCGCCGAGATCTCAAGTTTTTCCACGAAAGCCTGGTGTAGGCGGTTAATTGAGACGTATTTATCGGTTTCGGAGCAGGGGAGTGACGGTCGGAATAGGGCCGGATCGAAACGTTCTTCGTGCGTTACAAAAAGTTATAACGAGCATAATTGATACCTTCGATAAAACTGGAAGGAATTTAAATTGACTGTCTTCTTATTTTAAGTAAATATTTATGTACTATATCAATCCTCCTCTGTCAGTAGTTGGATATTCTCGATAGATGGAAATGGGGATTACGCAATGGGGTATCAATTAGGGTGATCGATGGATTAATATGCCACCTGTCTATTAGTCTGACGTATGTTGAGCATTCGAAACTGGGGAACGCTCACCTCTTGTGTCTCTCATCAACAGCTTATCAAGACTAGGAATTGGTCTGAAGGTTTCAGTTTGAACCACGCTTCTTAAGGCACATTTGTTTTCTTATCTGAAGCAAATTGGTGAATGCCTTAAGAGTTGTTCAAGAAATTCGCAGAGTGGTATCATTGGTAGTGAGCTGGTAGGTGGCATAAGTGTTGTAAGTGTAGTGTAGCAATACTTTGCTATGGCCTAAGAGTTGTTGAATGTACCCACAGTTCTCCTAGGATAGCCATCAGATAAGATGATGAGGCTCAATTGAGCCAGTCTGCAGCTGAATTATGATGTTGAAAGTCATCAAGGTCTGAGGTGGAGTGTAGTCTATTAAAGTAACCTAAAAATCAATCGATCATTCTGAGAAACTTCTAGGTAATGGAGTTCTGTTGTTAGTCCTAGCGTCTTGATACAGCATCTTCCCCATCTATCCGAGATGAATGGGATAGCGTAGCATCCGCAACAAATAATTGAGGGAGAGGTCGCAGAAAGCAGAATCGTGTATTCGCCAGAATAATTGTATCACTTTCGAGGAACTCTGCAGTAGGTCCGTCGTGCCCAGCGTCTTTGTTTGGCGTACGAAACAAATTGCGATCGAGGATGCAGGAGACAATCAAGCGTCGGTCTCGGACCTGCAGTCTTTCAGGGTGGTATTAGGGAAATAGTAAGGCTCCAACGTACGAAACTATCTTAAAGTGATACTCAATTGGTTATAACTGAAGAGTTATAGATGATGGCATATGATGTGTACAGAAACCTAGGTTCTGCCTCTGATAGGTTCTAGAAGGAATAGCTCTGGAAGGGTTACTGACTTGAATGTTTCTCCTAATCCGGATTAAAAACATAAAACTAAAGATTAAACAGTACACGCTCTATACAGATTCCGAAGAATAATCCCACATCAATGTTCAAAAAGCTTTTACTCTTGGGATTTCTTGCCAATTCGCAATTTTTTCCTTGACCCGGTGCTGAGGCTTGTTGAACACGACCTGGATGTCCAAACCGTTGTTTGCATGATTTATACAGATATTTAGAGGTGGACTGCGCAAAAGTATGCGGAAACAGATTAACATAATTGATTCTGATCCGGAATTTACGAGGCAAGTGGCCAGGCGGGTCATTATTTGTGGATCTCGATCGAATTGAACGTTGTGAGAATAAAATTAGGAGTAACTACACGAACGGTCGGCTAGGTGCACTAGGAATGTGAATTTCCAGTTTTATTTTCGTGTCCTTAATATTTTAAATCAATCCCCTACTTCCTTCTGGTCTTTCGAACAAAATAACAGACATTTGGGCAAAATGATAACGCTCTTGTTATTGTTCATAAAAACAAGCGCGCAATAACGACACGAAGGTTCATGTGGAATTTCGTGTGGATCTTTATACATGTATTAGAATATTTCAATAGTTAAGATGAAAAATACAGAACATAAAAAAACGAAGACAGTAAAGATTAGGTGAGAATGAATGATCAACAAAATAGGAATAGAAAAAATAAATGAAAATAATCTAAGAGAAATTAAAACATTCTAATGTAAATGAAACAAAAATTAATATGAAATGTAATGAGGAGATGTGGAAAAAATTGGAAAGTAAACTTCGAACACAAAAATTGTCAATATGTATTTCGAATTAGTCTAGTTACCAATATATGTAGCTCAAAAATTCCCAGTTCCTTCTGTTTCATCTTCCTGTTTCTGTTATTTATCACCTCATATATTTACATACAGCTTCATTTCTATTTTTAAAATAACATTCATTTTTAATTTTTCTCGTCGTATCAAAGCAAGGTTGGAACAAAAAGCATCTGTCATAATTGCATTTTATGGTATTCTGAAGATCGCGTGTTGGGTTTTAATCCGCAAACGTCAAACATACTTAACCCGCACGCACATAGTGGATCACGTTACCCTCGACGATGTTAGAGCTTTCGAATTCAATTCCCTACAGTAATTCCTTGACGAATCAATTTCGTGTTTAGTTTTTTTTCTTGGGTGAATGTTGCTTCTTTGAGACGAAAAATATTAATTTTATCCTACCATTAGCAGTCTCGAAGGTACAATTTCGAGAACGCAGAAAATGGACGAAACATTCCGGTGGGCGGACTGATTTTCAATTTTTTGTTTTGTTTAGTCGGGAAGAATCCTCAAAGATGAACTTTCTCCGATAGATAGTACAGTGTGAGACTTCGTGTGAAGCCAGTCTTCCTTACGTTGTTCATCTCTGGGTCTTTTGTGATAGGTGGATATCCTAATCTTCTGCAGCTTTTGTGAATATCTTCTCGGCCTAGGAAATCTGTGACAGTTTTCCATTCTAAGTCTCTGTGGATTTGTTGGTTTCTTAAAAACCACGGCATATTCATGGCTGCTCCTGGCAGTTTATTTTCTGTTGCTTGAATCTTCGGTATATGGCTATTGGCTGCATGGCCCCATGCGGCCGAACCATATTATGTTAATTGAGGTCTTGCAATTGACTTGATCATTCGTAGTTTCGTGCTTTAGTTCATTTGGCTCTTTCTTCTTAGCAGTGGGTAAAGTCTACTGATTGCTGAGTTTTTCTATTGACTGCATATTTTATATTGTTTTTCCATGTAAGTCCTTTATCTTTTACTCCTTGATATTTGTATTCGTTTTCCCATTTTTTCTCTTCTCCATTTATCCTTAGGTTGGAATTCATTTCGAGTCTCCGCTTCTGTAGTAGTATAGATTGGCTCCTTTTGCTTTTTATTTGAATTTTCCATTGAATGAACCATTCTTCTAAATCTTCTAGTGCTTCTTGCAATCTTCTGTATATGACGTCTGGTCGTCGAATTCTGAAGTCTATTTCCGTGTCGTGTGCATAAAGGTTCAGCAGATTTCTTGGGTTTTTAAGAATATCGTAGACATAGATGTTGTAGACTAGAGGTCCTAGATCCGAGCCTTGGGGCACTCCTGCTTCTACTTGTCTGGTGGAAGATAATGTGTCATCAATTTTGAAATGAAAATTTCAGTTCCTCAGGTAGTTTCTTATCATCTTGCAGGTTTTGGTTGTGTAGCCTGCCATCATCATCTTGTAGATGATGATGTAACTAAGGACGTTCAATAATACATTTGGATGAAGAAAATATGTTCACTCAATAGCTCCTTCTCATTTACTCAATGAGTACATGCAGGATATTCCTTAACTACTAAATACTTCATGGGTGACTGTAAGGCTCGTAGTTGAAGGGCAAATCTACCAAATAGACGATTCAATGTAATAGACGACTATACCTTACAGTCGAAAATACCTATAGACCACTTCACATTTATCATATAGGCGAATCTGTATAAAAAGTATAATTTCTATCTAAAAGGCAACCAACTAAGACATACTACCAAGTGAAATTTCCCAAAAGTCTACTCTATTTAATTAATAGACGCCTCCACGTATAGGCGAATTTAGATGGGAAGCTTATCTACCTGAAGGGGTGATATACCCTATGTTCATACGACATTTTCTTGTTGGAATGGAGCATTCTATCGACTGTTGAAGTTATTTCACCAAAAATAAATATATAAATGAAAACCGCCGACAAATTTCGTACTCTACAAAAACTTCAACACTCTGTAGCTTGGTTATGAAGCGTTTGCGGACCTAAGTTTATATGACATTTTTTTATTGGATTTGAAGATTCTATAGAATGTTGAAGTTGTTTAACCAAAAAGAAATATTTAGATGAAAACCGCCGACAAGTTTTTGAGCGCTCGTATTACTTACACGAGGGCTATATCATTTCGTCACGATGTCTGTATTTTTCGAATTTTGAGCCGAAAATGGTCTCAATCGACTATGTTCGACTCACTGATGACGAATCCGTCGGAAAATTCGAGTCTGTCTGTCCGGCCGTCCGTAAGCACGATAACTCTCGAACGGATCAACCTAGAGACTTGAAATTTTCAGTGTAAGTTTAGATCCCAAATGCCTCGGTTAAGTTCGTTAATGGGCAGAATTCCACGAGGGGTTCCGTAAATATGGCCGTTCAAAATTTTGTTCTCCTGATTACTTCGAAACTACAGACTCGATCGAGATGAAACTTTGCACTCGAATGGAGAATTAGGTGTTCAAGCTACATGTTAAATTTTGTCCAGATCGCATGACCAGTACCATAGAAACCATAGAAAATTGTAACTTTTGAACGAAAACGCCTAGGGACTTGAAATTTCCAGGATAGGTGAGGTTCTGGAATGTCGTGATGACGTTCATCTATGAGCAAAATTATACTAGGGGTTCCGTAAATATGGTCGTTTGAAAGTTTTTTTTCTCGATAATTTCGAAACTACGGATTCGATCGAGGTGAAATTTTGTATTTTAATCGAGAATGATATATTAAAGCAATATTTTGTTCAGATCGCATGACCAGAACCATAGAGACCATAGAAAATTGTAACTTTTGAACGGAAAGACCTAGGAACTTGAAATTTTCAGGGTGGGTTTGGATCGCGAATTTCACGGTCACGTTCATCAATGAGCAAAATTAGACTAGGGGTTCCGTAAATATGGCCGTTCAAAATATTCTGTTCCTGATAATTTTGAAACTACTGAATGATTTGATTGGAATGAAATTTTGCACCTAGCTGAGGAATAATGTATTAAAACTACTTGCGAAATTGTCCAGATCGCATCACCAAGACCATAGATACCGTAAAAAATTCTAGCGAATTATCAAAAAAAAATTGGTCAGTTGAAGACATGAAGTCTGGAGTTTCGCCTAAGTTTCAGAATTTTTTTGAGAGCTGTCAAAAATTCATTCAATTGATTTCTAAAACTGGAAAATGCGAATCTACCTACAAGGTGGATGTACGAGCGCTCAAAAGCTCCTGCCTTCACGGCAGTGCTTTTCGTAATTTTTTTACATAAGAAGGATAATTCACATAATAGATGACTTTGAAGTGCATCAGGTAGGCAAACCTTACTGATGAGCGAATCTACCTTATAGACGAGATTACCTTGAATACGAATTAACCTATAAGGCCTATGATCCTGAGAGATGAATCTATCTGGAGACTGAAAAGTGAATCTTCCTAAATGGACTAAGCCCCACTTACTCAATTTCTAACATACTAAGATATTCGATCTCGGCGCGGAATTATTCAAATTGTAATGCAAAGTGTGCGGCAATCCAAAGGAAACTTTCATTGCTGACGATTAACTCCTTCGAAAGCCATAAATAACCCCATTTGTCACATAAAACGCGCAGCTAACCGAGAATAACAACCCGAACGTTCGATACGAATCGAAAATCGCGTGTTTTTAACGCCCTTTTGCGGAATTCGAACAAAAAACGAACCGAAACGAACGCTGTAATACCGTCCGACCGGATGATTTATGAAAGGCGACGGCACAAATATGCTAATCGTCCACACTATGTGGACGGCCGTGGCCTACGACTGCTGCCGACCTCTAGCGCGTCGCGGTGGACTAATTACAGGGGATTACATTTCAGGTATTTTTCGAATCGGACAGATGAACCGGCGTTTTGTTTTTTACGAGTCGAACGTTCCACATAAAGGCAGGCAGCTCCAGCGTTTTATGTTCAATTCTTCTGTTTCAGTTTCCACCGAGAACGTCAACATTCTTTCATCCTAGATAGATAAATATTTGTACGACCTTCACAGATCTATTGTGTTTCTGTAATATCCATTCCATTAGCTTCCTCTGTTAAATCTTTTGGTCCTAATAGAGACTCCCCATGTTGCTCTCTGTATCTGCAGTATCTAGACCTCCTTGTGAAAACTTTACTTCAAAGCAGGCGTAGCATTTGGATCAACTGGAGGCGGATCTCATTTTCTGTCTGGCAGAAGCTACATGGAGCTTGTTCTGCAAGGTCCTCAATGGTTTATTGAGGTTACAATTTCCTGTCTGAAGGACCTCTGTAGACTTGCTAACTTCCTACCCTTCCTTATGTCGGGACTTGTACAGCAGTTCTATTTGGAATATTTTGGCTCTAAACTACTCTGACTTCTTTCTCACCAGCTTAAGACCTGTATCCATACAAATTTATCGATTTTTGTTCTACTTCTATTCTTCTTCAACACAAGACAGTATTGGACCACATAATGATCCTTTCAAGGTCCACTGGGATCACCTGCAGACCTGGCTCTGACCTCTTCATATAATTCCTATCCAATCCCATACCAAACTCTGATGGGTAACTCTCCCTTTCATTGGCTTCCTAGGGTTGATCACCCTAAAATTCCTCTCGATTAAATGAACCATCGAGAACAATCACGTTAGAGACAGTGGATATTCCTATGATAGGATTAGTTTCTTCCCAGCTCTTGATCATTCCTCCCATGCGCCTTGCTTGTGGGCGAAGATTCTTGCATCGACCATCTAACCTACTAAACTCCGACTACGAGGATTCATTAATTATTATTTGAAACAACAACGAGTGGATGAAATGGCCATATAACGTAATTATCTCTATTGCCTTTCCACCGCGATCGTGACTTGAAATTTTCGAGGAGGATCCCCGACTCGGTATTTCTTCACACGTTTCGATACGTGAGGTGCACTGCGAATTCGGCCAGAAGAAATCGAGCGGAGATGAACCAATTCAACTTTGCCGATTCAATTATCCGCTTCAGCCGGGGCATTCTCGGAGAACCGACTCTCTTTTCAACGCAATTTGCTTTTTTATATGGGTATTGTGGATATCAGCGAAGCTGGTAAACGAGGTGACCTGCGAACCCCGAACCTTCCCCTGATGAAGATGAGAGATCTTCATGGTTGAAGTTAAATTTCAACTATCAATTTTCTATCAGTTTAATATTTTCAAGATGGATGAAATACATTATGATCTAATGGAAAATATAGCGCTGAACTCCAGTGGTTTGTGGTCCCTTTGCAGGACCAGGCGAATGTAGATGCTTTTGGAAGGAGGACCGTAAGAACACCTAGCAGCCAACGCGAAGAATTGGCCACGAAATAATCCTTGAGTTACTGATATTTTTTGGAACACCGGAACTGGATTGCGATCTAAAGCTATGGACATATCCTGGTCAGCTCAAGAAAGAGGGACCAAAGATCTTCAGGTCGCACCGCACTATCAAACCAGATCTTTCAATTATAACCGTAATATAGAACATGATTGATGATAGGCGCATGATTCTCTAGCATATAACGAATGTGCTACTGGTTTCCTCGCATGCGTAGAGATGAATGATGAAATTTGTAGCGTTTCCTCCGAAAACTGAATCTTCTTCATAGTACTCCATCGAATATATCGACAAGAAATATACATCCACTTATTCCCCTCCCTCGCCTTCACCGCCGCTTTCATTATTGCAGAAAGCCGAACGAAAATGCACTCGGAGGCTAACGGCATCCAGCCAGAAGCCGGGAGCTGGTATCCCCGGGTTAATAACTTAAATTAGTTTAACCGTGTCTATGCGGTACAATGATAAAGGCAATTAAGAAGCAGGCATCGGCACGAGTTGCATCAAGTGCGAAAATCGCTAATTTCCTTCCAGTCAAGATAAAAAATTAGATAAAAATTTACATAATGCTCTCGCGAATGGAAAACGGCTCTCTGAACGGGATTAGCTGCGAAGTAATTTAGCGAGCGCGATGTACAAAGGAGATAAAAGAATGCTGAATGGATGCTCTAGGTGTGAACATTCTAATTAACCTAATGAACCTACTGTCTCGGGCCGCGTTTTTCATTTTCGTCAGTATATTCCCCGTTGACGTGATGCCGTTCAAGGTTAATGGGATTGGGGTGAAAAAAAGGCGGCTTGGAGTGCCTTTCGAATGTAGATATTCCATACACATCGTATAATCGAAAATATAAGAGAAACTTTGAACCTCGAAGTCTAAAAATATGACAACAATCTTTATATAAAAATTTCGTCTCACTTTGTTTGTCCAGGATGAACTCCTTTAATAATACTGAACCGATTTTAATCAAATTGCACACTGTGTGCAGTTTGATCTAACTCAGAAGATAGGATAGTTCATATCTTAATTTAAAGTTGCAATATTTTTGAGGGCTATATCATTTCGTCACGATGTCTGTATTTTTCGAATTTTTAGCCCAAAATGATCTCAATAGACTATGTTCGACTCGCTGATGACGAATCCGTCAAAAAATTCGAGTCTGTCCGTCCGTCCGTAAGCACGATAACTCTCGAAAGGAACAACCTAGAGACTTGAAATTTTCAGTATGGGTTCAGTTCCCGAATGCCTCGGTTAAGTTCGTTAATGGGCCAATTTCCACCAGGGGTTCCGTAAATATGGCCGTTCAAAGTTTCGTTTCCCTGATTACGTGAAAAATACAGATTTGATCGAAATGTAATTTTGTACTCAAATGGAAAATGAGGTGTTCAAGCAACATGTGAAATTTTGTCCAGATCGCATGACCAGAACCATAGAAACCATAGAAAATTGTAACTTTTGAACGGAAACGCCTAGAGACTTGAAATTTCCAGGATAGGTGTGGATCTCGAATGTCGTGATCACGTTCATCTATGAGAAACATTTTTCTAGGGGTTCCGTAAATATGGTCGTTTGAAATTTAGTTTTCTTGATAATTTCAAAACTACTGATTCGATCGTGACGAAATTTTGTATACTAATGGAGAAATATATATTCAACCTCCTTTTCTCCAGATCACATGACCAGAACCAGAAACCATAGAAAATCATAACTTTCGAACGGAAAGGCCTAGGGACTCGAAATTTTCAGGATAGGTGTGGATCTGAAATGTCGCGTTCACGTTTATCAATGAGCAGAATTATACTAGGGGTTCCGTAAATACGGTCGTTTGAAATTTTGTTTTCTCGATCATTTCGAAACTACGGATTTGATCGGGGTGAAATTTCGTATTTTAATCGAGAATGATATATTGAAGCAATATTTTGTCCAGATCGCATAACCAGAACCATAGAAACTAGGGAAATCCATAACGTATTTCGACAATGGACTGAAATTTAAAGAAACCTGTTCTGAATATAACTACTCTTTTCGCCTCTGCTTCTTCTTGCAGGGTTAACTCCCAATTTTCTTCTTTATTAACTCAAACAGTAGTTATTGCTTCTCGTTAAGATTTCAATCAACAAAGAAAATCAAGGTTAGGGTTCCGGTAGTGTTAGCTTAGGGTTAGGTGGGGGTTAGGTTAGGGTATGGTTAGGGTTGGGTAAGGGTTAGGTTTGGGTTAATAATAACAATAATAGTTCAATTGGTTTGAATAATTCGCTACAATATAATAAGACGTATACCTTAGCCACAGCAACGCGTGGCCCAGTCTAATACCGGTGAAATGGGATGAATGGAAACTGTGGGGTGAATAGAAACAAAAAGTAAGAAAGTTTTGTTATAATTCCGTACTCTAATACCATATTATTTCTGAGGGAACAAAGAACGTCAAGCGATTTCCAAGAGCGTAACCAACAAACTATACGAAAATCAAAGTTTCAAACAGTGGGTAACACTGATCAACTGAGAACAAGATTCAGTTGTTCATACGGTGAATTTTTGGTACGGAATTAACTTAGCTTGGTAGGTGTTGAAGAACATGTTAGAACTGTTAGTTGTAGTAAAAAGCATAGTGTTCATGTGAGTATAATTATTTTTCGTGATATTAATACCAGTGAAGAAGAAAATTAGTTGTAAGCGAACTGTGACCAGTTTGGGGTTAGAGTGGGGTCAATAGAAACACTCGTTCCTATCGTATATGTCATTACCTGATGAAGCCATGGCAATGGCGAAACACATGTAGTGGTTTTGTAAAACTCTCAAGTAATGAATATCGTAGGCTGAGTTAATTAGTTGATAATTAAGTTGATTTCCGAAAGTATAAAACCTCAAATGTGGCTTTTTGTTAGTTAAAGACCGAAAAGTTCAAATATAATATTGGAAGAGTGATTTCTTGTGGAAAGGAAGACATTGAGGCAAGCTTCTTCAGATCGAAACAATATAAAAAAATTACGAAAAGCACTGCCGTGAAGGCAGGAGCTTTTGAGCGCTCGTACGTGCACCTTGTAGGTAGATTCGCATTTTCCAGTTTTAGAAACCAATTGAAGGAATTTTTGACAGCTGTCAAAAAAATTCTGAAACTTAGGCGAAACTCCAGACTTCATGTCAGTGCTTTAGCTGATCAATTTTGTTTCGATAATTCGCTAGAATTTTCTACGATATCTATGGTCTTGGTGATGCGGTCTGGACAACATTTTGCACGTACTTTGAATACATTATTCCTCAGCTAGATGCATAATTTCATTCCAATACGATCAGTACTTCCGAAACTATCTGGAAAAGAATATTTTGAACGGCCATATTTACGGAACCCCTAGTCTCATTTTGCTTATTGATGAACGTGACCGCGATATTCGCGATCCAAACCCACCCTGAAAATTTCAAGTTCCTAGGCCTTTCCGTTCAAAAGTTACAATTTTCTATGGTTTCTACGGTTCTGGTCATGCGATCTGGACAAAATATTGCTTCAATATATCATTCTCGATTAAAATACAAAATTTCATCTCGATCGAATCCGAAGTTTCGAATTTATCGAGAAAACAAAATTTCAAACGACCGTATTTACGGAACCCCTTGTATAATGTTGCTCATAGATGAACGTGATCACGACATTCGAGATCCACACCTATCCTGAAAATTTCAAGTCCCTAGGCATTTCCGTTCAAAAGTTACAATTTTCTATGGTTTCTATGGTTCTGGTCATGCGATCTGGACAAAATTTTGCATGTAGCTGAAACGCCTCATTTTCCATCTGAGTGCAAAATTTCATCTCGATCGAATCTGTAGTTTTCAAGTAATCAGGGAAACAAAACTTTGAACGGCCATATTTACGGAACCCCTGGTGGAATTTGGCCCATTAACGAACTTAACCGAGGCATTCGGGATCTGAACCTACACTGAAAATTTCAAGTCTCTAGGTTGATCCGTTCGAGAGTTATCGTGCTGACGGACGGACGGACGGACGGACGGACGGACGGCCGGACGGACAGACTCGAATTTTCCGACGGATTCGTCATCAGTGAGTCGAACATAGTCGATTGAGACCATTTTCGGCTCAAAATTCGAAAAATACAGACATCGTGACGAAATGATATAGCCCTCGTGTAAGTAGTACGTAAGTAATCCAAAACATTGACCAGGCATTAGTTTTAAAGTCCACAAGAGAAACCCTAACATTTGACATGGATATAATTTAAGAAACACATGTTCCACAGTGGGTAGTTTCAGGGTTAACCCATCATTTTATTCAATATTGAAGAATATTCGATTTGTATTCTCTGTCCATTCAAATATCAATACAGTTGGCGTTCATGAAATGAAATGATTTTATTTTGCTTCCAAAAACTAAGAAAAAAATATTTCTATGCTGTTTTATTGTATACTCGATTTCATATCGGTTTCCATACACCCCCGCTCCAGAGTGCATACCAAAAGCAAAATAGACGAGTTTTCAATGTGTGTTTCCATTAGCCCCACCTCGAAGGCAAATAGAAACAAGCGAAATAATATTTTTTTTGCAAAAATTATCGATTGCACACACATTTGCTAAACATGGTCTATTGTGACCGGAATTTTGTCAAAATATGGATATAAATTATTTTCCTTTCAAGAGATATGAGCATTCGAACATCAGAATATTCTAATTGTGTTTCTATTTACCACATTTTACGGTAGTTCCTATATATATAAAATTGACAGATGGAATCCAAATCCTCCACTTATTTCGTCGCGTTTTTTTACTGAGATGTAGAAACGTTGTTGGTCCAAGGAACTTTGAGGATTGCCACAAACCTGAAAGGTCCACCAGATTGCTACCCCCACCTTCTGATTCTTTGTTATTGGCCCTGAGTCACTCAAAAGTTCTGGCTCAACATTATTTTTGTACAGTTCGTTGAGTTCCACCTCCAAGCCCGGCGCTTTGATAGCCTCTCACCGCACGTGAAGACATGAAGTGAAATAGATGTGCAACCATCCAAGACTCCGAGACAATATACAAAAACATGTAACGTTCGAAAACTTGCTATCAATCAGAAAAGTAAATTATACGTAGGCCTTTGATTGTGGTGTCTAGCCATATTTCTCATTTCCGAAGCTTCAATTGCATCATCAATCACCAGGAGAGCAACTACTGCGTATCACAACAGTACAAAGGAAAAGGAACCGTTTATTTTGCATCTGCCACATCTCAATTTATTTTCCTGCAATTGCATCTACCTTTTGCAATTAATTCAATATTTCAATAAAAAGGAAATCCTTGATGATGAATGACAACGAAATAGATAAACCATGTGGGATTTATAACAATCCCATCCTGTCGATGACGAAAGAAAACTAGGGAACTCCATGTAGTATTTCGATAATGGAAAATGAAAAAAAACCTGTTCTGAATATAACTGCTCTTTTGACCTCTACTTCTTCCAAATTTATAGGATTTCTTAGAACGATATTGGACGATTTCCTCAACACGTTCACACAATCAACTAATTAACGAAGTAATCTTAACGAAAACTCCATATTGAATGAAGAAAGTTCCTCGCTTGCTGGGTTAACTTCAAATTTTATTCCTTATTAACTCCACAAACAGTTCAGTAGTTATTGCGTCTCGTTAGGATTTTAATTAACATAGCTCAGAGTTCGTTCATCAACAAAGCTCGAGAAAGATGAGATAATAATAAGGCATGTGCATTATATTGTCAGCTTCAGATGAAGGAAATCATTCAAACAGATTGAGTGACACTTTTCTAATTCTGACTTCAGGATATCGCGATACGCCCCCTACTGGCCATCCAGATAACCGAGCTATGGGCCATCAACATCGGTCTTTCGAAGTGCTTTCAGATGACAAAAACTCAGTTTCTGTTTCATTTACCATCTGAATATTTCATTTCTAAGTTGCATAACTACAAATAATCACTTGAGTAAACAAATCTAATGGCCCATAGCTATATTCCAACTGTCAGCGTCCGTGGCGCTGCGATCTCAACCCGCCAATAACATCCTCAATCATCATACATGGATCTTTGTGGTGCTCTTTACTGAATAACTGTAGGGAAGAAATTTCATCTTTGGGGTCTTATATGAGAGACGGTACTGTATTTCCCCACACATGGCCTAGCGGCTACTCCCGGTGTTATTAGACGATCTCAACAGGAATTTATCGGTGTTTAGAGTGCATATATCTGCTGTTAAATCGAATACATACATAGATATACGCCCGCCTAGGGGCAGGTTTCGCTAGATGTGGATAGATCATGCAAAGTTCAAGAAATTACATATGTTGGATGATAATTTTGATGAATGTCGATGGAGATAGCCTGGCATTCTGGCTGAATAGGAAGCTCTTTCTCTCACAGTTATGAGAGACTTAATGAGTACCTAATAGAAATAGGACATTAACGAGAGCGCAATGGTCGTTGTTCGGAGAATTGCGTTGCTTATTTTTTATTGTTTCAGTTAATTCTCATTTCCGCATCTTTGTTAGGTATATATCATTTTCTATTGGAATGATTTGTTTTCACTTTTGTATGACGAGATTGTGTTGTCTTTCAATAATTCATTAGTGAAGAATTTGTGTATAGCCTTTAAGAAACTTCATATACTCCCTATGAATCTTAGCAAGAATTGAGAGGACATGAGTAGTTAGACAGTGATTCTAAACATGATTCCACAGTTATTAATTATTTTATCAACTAGTTTATCAATGACAGCGATTAATGGTCGAAATATCTTAACGCGTGAGCGGAGCGAGCGCGTGAATGTTTGAGACCATTAATCGCTGAATTAATAAACGAGTTGATTACAAGATTTTTCCGTCGACCTCATCAGGAATTGAATATAAATTCTGGATCGAAACCAATTTTTATTTTGCATGATATACAAATTTGACGTAATACAAATTTCTATGTTCATTTCGATATATTTATATTTATAGTTCCTACAGAACAATTCGAAAAATTCTTAGAGGGAATATTATACATGTTGTGACATTCTGAATAGTTTACATTTATATCATTTCCTATAATGTCCGATAAGGAACGTGTGGATGAAGTGGAGGTTGAAGCATTATTTACTTTGGAACTATTATGACATACAATTTTTTCTGCAGTTTCTATTTTATTCTGAATGGAGTTTTCAATATACCCTTCTGCAACAGAAGTTGATTTCCAACCACCAAGTCTTTTGATGGCTGAAAAATCTGCACCACTGTCAGAAAGAATAGACGCAGAAGAACGCCGAAAACAGTGACCTGTATACAAATGTGGTTGCTCTAATTTAAGAAAGTTTGCAATCATTGACGGTAATTTAGAAAATGTATTAATTCCAACTGGTTGTGTTGAGCATTTATAGTTCTTATAAAAAACGAAACTTCTTCCGTGTGGAGTGTGAGCTGGCCTCAAGGATATATATCTCTTTATTATGTTTAAAAGTGTATGCTCATCATTATCCACCACAGTGAATATCCTGTTCGAATGTGTTTTCGATTAATTCACTGTCACCAAAAATTTCGATCCCATATCTTGTACATCCTTTCTCTGCAACCTTAACAATTCATCTTTTCTCAATGCACCCGCTACTCCGAATATCAAAGCGACCTACAAATCAAACAATGATAGTTATTTCACTATAACGAGATAATGAGAATAAGTTGGAATAACGATTCAATTGAGTTTTATTTTTACCTTCGACATCAAGAAAACACTATCAGGAGCATTCGCTATGAACTCCCTCACATGTTCTTTTTCGAGAACTTTTGATTTTTTTGGGATATATCCCTCCCTTTTCCGTTTAATAAACATCACCAGTTTGTGGTATCTGCTTATATCAGTATTGTCTTTCACATTTAGTGTTGATTTCAGCATCGAATATTTTGGCCATAAACTTGCTAGATGCCCCTTTTCTGCAATACCCGTAAAGTATGCCAACAAAACCGTTTCCGTAAAGTTCCGAACCTTCTTGTCCTTGCACCAAGATCTGAATTCAGCATAGGTTTTCTCATATAAATGGCGGCTCTTTTTAGGAAGCAGGCTCAAAGTTGATGCTTCAGAAGTTTTTGTCACATCTGGCGGTGTCAAAGGGATATTTTCTTCGTTATTCATTATGTAGTAGCGTAACGGATAAAATCAGATTCTGATCGAAAGCGAATAAATAAATTTGACAGCTCGATCGTGGTCCGACATAGATGCATCTATGCTCTGAATATTCTATAATCGGTTGCCATGATAATCATGCATTAATACAAGAAATCATGCATTAATACAAGAAATCATGCATTAATAGGGGTCATTAATGGATGATTTCGAGTGCGTTAAAATGAGCTTTTATTCTATGGTCGACGGAAAAATATTATTTTACAACCTATTATTGTAATATAAAATACGTTCTGAAATAAGGTCACACTCAAGCCATGTGTGAAAGACTTAAGAACAATTTCATAAATTGAGATAAGATAAAGACTATCAATGAAAAAATTAATGTGGCAAATTAGGTGGGACCTGCAAGGAGAAGAGGTTGAGAAGGTTTGACACCTTCAGGAGAATAATAGAGTGAATACTGGTGAAACAATTAAATCATATTTCTGAACCGTTTTCAATTCATTACATCTGAACGTGGTGTTGGGCTGAAGGATCTGTCGGTTATAATCGCCTAATGTAATAACGTACGCTTAGAACAGAGTAAGCCTCCTTCAGGATACTCAAATCGGTCGTTTCTTCCCTAATCCCCCTTGTTCTCATAATCCCCGTTCGAATGATCTCAAATAACAAGATATTACCATAATTGGATTCCGCTGAAGTATAAATAAAACATTTTTCCATCTTTATGTTCGTTCTCGTGGATGTGGCTTCCTGTACACAAGTTTTTACGACCCGTTTTCAATAAGAAGCTAGTCGCGGAGTTCTAGGAAACCCTATGCGGACGACGGGAAAAATTACAAGGAGCAATGCCATGTCGTTAACGTGGAAAACTTTCCATGGTTTCCCGTAAAAACTTCCCAGCCGCAACGGCCATCATATTTCACGGTGAAACGGGAAAACAACGCATAACTAACTATGCTTTCGGTTGAAAAAAAAAACGCTTATTCGAAGTTTCGGGAAGCGCCATAAATAACGGGCGAATTCGAACTCATAGAAAAAACTATCGGAAACTAACCATAAAAGTCCTGTGGATAGCAGAAATAACGAGGGAAATGAGTTCGTCGAACACACAAAATTGGAGGATTTCATAAATTATTGTATTCAATAGTTCGAATATCTCTTAATTTGGAATACCAAATCTACTTTTGATTCAGTGTGTTTTTTTCGACCAGAATTATGCAACAACTCGAAACATGCTTTTTGAGCGCTCGTACTACTTACACGAGGGCTATATCATTTCGTCACGATGTCTGTATTTTTCGAATTTTGAGCCGAAAATGGTCTCAAACGACTATGTTCGACTGATGACGAATCCGTCGAAAAATTCGAGTCTGTCCGTCCGTCCGGCCGTATACACGATAACTCTCGAATTGAATGTCCTAGAAACTTGAAATTTTCAGGGTAGGTTCGAATCTCGAATGCCGCGGTTAAGTTCGTTATTGGGCAAAATTCGCCGAGAGGTTCCGTAAATATGGCCGCTCGAAATTTTGTTTTCCTGATTACTTTGAAACTACTGATTCCATCGAGATGAAATTTTGCACTCTAATGGAAAATGAGGTGTTCAAGCTACATGCGAAATTTTGTTCAGCTCGCATCACCAGAACCATAGAAAGCATAGAAAATTGTAACTTTTGAACGGAAACGCCTAGGGACTTGAAATTTTCAGGATAGGTGTGGATCTCGATTGTCGTAATCACTTTCATCTATGAGCAAAATTATACTAGGGGTTCCGTAAATATGGTCGTTTGAAATTTAGTTTTCTCGATAATTTCCAAACTACAGATTCGATCGTGACGAATTTCTGTATACTAATGGAGAATGATATATTCAAGCCACATTTTCTCCAGATCGCTTGACCAGAACCATAGAAAGCATAAAAAATTATAACTTTCGAACGGAAAGGCCTAGGGACTTGAAATTTTCTGGATAGGTGTGGATCTGAAATGTGGCGTTCACGTTTATCAATGAGCAGAATTATACTAGGGGTTCCGTAAATACGGTCGTTTGAAATTTTGTTTTCTCGATAATTTCGAAACTACGGATTCGATCGAGATAAAATTTTGTATTTTAAACGAGAATGGATATATTAAAGCAACATTTTGTCCAGATCGCATGACCAGAACCATAGAAACCATAGAAAATTATAAAGGGAAAGGCCTAGGAACTTGAAATTTCCAGGGTGGGTTTGGATCGCGAATTTCACGGTCACGTTCATTAATGAGCAAAATTAGACTAGGGGTTCCGTAAATATGGCCGTCCAAAATATTCTGTTCCTGATAATTTCGAAACTACAGGAATAATGTATTCAAACTACGTGCGAAATTTTGTCCAGATCACCAAGACCATAGATACCGTAGAAAATTTTAGCGAATTATCGAAAAAAAAATTGGTCACCTAAAGCACTGACTTGAAGTCTGGATTATCGCCTTAGTTTGAAAATTTGTTTGACAGCTGTCAAAAATTTCCTCAATTGGTTTCCAAAACTGGAAAATGCGAATCTACCTACAAGATGGATGTACGAGCGCTCAAAGGCTCCTGCCTTCACGGCAGTGCTTTTCGTAATTTTTTTTTACTTAGTTTCGATATTTAGAAACTTTATGATCTACTACACTTGTTCGAAGAAGTAACGTCCACAGAAGAAATCAAACACAAAAGATCGCATACATATTCAAACGATAAGTTTAGCCGTTGTTCACGCCTGAACGGGCCAGATGGGGTCGACAGTCCAAGAGACAAGAGCACGGTCAGCGGTTTCTACGACATTTTACGATTTCCTGCGACAACATGCATCAGATGCGGGAGAACCCCAGGAAATCTCGCCATTATTACCATTTGAATAAATCCCGATGTTATCACTTTTCATCGAGTAGTTTTACGACCTCGCCCTCAGGGGTCATAAGCGGACCAGAGAAGCACAATCTCCGTCGGTATTGACAGAATGTGGACGAGCTTGTGGGGAATATTGCCTATTTCTATGAGGGTTTATAGATGAACTGTTCTTTCAACCTTTGAAAAATTCGTCTGGCGAATGAAAATTGGTACAAATATCAGAATTTGAACGAAAACCAAGTATTGTTTTTTTTATTTTGAACGATCCTGGCCTTTCTCTGCACATAAACTATTCTGTTCGAGCCCGAACAACTTCCAACTCCCATACATCATAGAAGATGAAGAATTTTATTCTTTCGTCTTCTTCCTCTTTCATGTCCCTTCGACGGACGATCACTTAACAAATTTCAGGAAGCTCCACCGGAGTAGAACGGAAACTTATTCTCCTTATTTCACTTCGGATCGTTAGGAGACTCGAGGCGATATTGACTATCGAAGCATATTTTATGTCCGTTCCTCCGTTCATTACGCCCGAGAAGACCGTATTAGCTCCGATTCGATGTTCGAAGTTGATCTGAATGGATTCTTGAATTTTTAGCGTTTCATCTCTACGGGATTCATAATTGTCGTTCGTTGACTGTTCGAATATCTTCAGATGAAGACGAACGTCTCCGCTCGTTATGAGTAATGTAGCGGTTATACTTTTTTCAAGTGTGATTTAGTGTGTTGAAACTTTTTTTTTTTTGTTTGTTTAGTCAGGGGGAATCTTCATGGACGAACTATCTCCGATAGATAGAACAGTGTGAAACTTCGTGTGAAGCACGACCTACTCTAACTAAACCTAACCTGCTGTTTTAGATTCCGGGCATTTATTACCTATTAACCTTTTGACTCTTCTTGTTCGTATCTCTGTCTGTATTTGTCGTGTGATAATTGTGTTACCCATGAATTTGAATTTCATAGGAGTCTCTTCTTCTGGATAATTCAAATTGAGATTACTCAATTTCTGTTTCTACGTAGTTGATCTCTGGGTCTTTTGTGATAGGTGGGTATCCTAACCACATCTTCTGCGGGGTTGTAGTCAACAAGTCTTCTTAGCTCATCATTTGGGTGTTGACTTGCTTTTTCAAATATCATCTCGGCCTTCTTTTTCAGGAAATCTGTGATAGTTTCCCATCCTAAGTCTCTGTGGATTTTTTGATTTCTTACGAACCACGCCATATTCATTGCTGTTCTGAGCAGTTTATTCTTTGTTGCTTGAATCTTTTTCATATGGCTATTGGCTGCATGGCCCCATGCCGCCGAACCATATGTTAGTTGGGGTCTTGCAATTGACTTGATCATTCGTAGCTTCGTGCTTTGGTTCATTTGGCTTCTTCTTCCTAGCAGTGGGTAAAGTCTACTCATTGCTGAGTTTGTTTTATCCACTGCAAATTTTATATGGTTTTTCCATGTTAGCCCTCTATCTAGTTTTACTCCTAGATATTTGACTTCATTTTCCAATTTTATTTCTTCTCCATCTGTCTGTAGGTTGGAATTAATTTCAAGACTCCGCTTCTGTAGTAGAAAAGCTTGGCTCTGTTTGCTATTTATTTGAATTTTCCATTCAATGAATCATTCTTCTAAATCTTCTGTTGCTTCTTGCAGTCTTCTGTGTATGACATCTGGTCGTCGATGTCTGAAGGCTATTCCCGTGTCGTCTGCATAAAGGGCTAGCAGATTCCTTGGGTTCTTAGGAATATCTTAGATATATATGTTGTAGAGCAGAGGTCCTAGAACTGATCCTTGGGACACTCCTGCTTCTACTTGTCTGGTGGTAGATAATGTGCCATCTATTTTGACATAAAAATTCCGGTTCCTCAGGTAGTTTCTTATTATCTTGCAGGTTTTGGTGGTGTAGCCTGCCATCATCATCTTGTAGGCAAGTCCTTCGTGCCAATCTCGGTCGAAGGCTCTCTCGACATCTAATAGCACTAATCCTGTGGCTTGTTTATTCTTAAATCCTTCAGTGACATAAAGTTTGTTACTTTGTCTTTTCCTGGAGCTTTTCTGTTTTTCAATTTCTTGATGATTTCTTTAATTTCCGTTGGTGTTGTTGGGTTTGGGATGGTATAGCCTTCCGGCGGTTCCAACATCAATTCTTCATTTCCTTCGACTTCTTCTCCTAGGTCTTCATTGTCATCGTCTTCTCTGTAGTTGATTCTGGCTTCTCGTTCTATTGCGTCGACCAGTGCTTCGGCTTTTTCAAGCTTTGAGTAGGCCATCCCATTAGCTCCGTGTAGAGGGGGAATTTCGGTTTTCTCGCATCTGTGCTTAATTTATTGAAATTACAATAGATTCGGAGTTTTTTACGGAATATCCAAAGATTTCGAAGACTTGTATGGACCACCATTTGGTCGAATCCTTTCCTCTCAGGCGCCGATGCAGATTTATCGGAGATGGAACAGGTCATTTCAAAATATTGGCTATTGTTCAATTGGTTTCTCTTGAATCTTATACCGCCCTTAAACCCCATTTCGGTTTTGAAGTTTCCGTAATAAAAGCCCCACTTTCAACTCTGAAACCAATAATCTCTTACACACGCAATCCTCTGGAAAAGGCGTCGAATATCAGCCTCAACATCGTGCGAAGTACAGCACTTCTAGTCGAACCAGGGGGATTTGCAGATTCTATCGCACAGCTCTGAATATACAGGTAGCTGCGTGAAGATTGGATCTATGAAATCGTTAATTATGCGTTAGCTGGTAACTACTGTATTTCAGTGGCTGAGATACCCATCGGCCTGAGCGTTTAACTGATTTGTTCCTGATAAGTGTTAAGTGGGTGTTACAGCGGCTTGGCAACACTTCATTCCAGCTAACGGATATCAGTTTGCCGGGTTACGCATTGTTTATCTTGAGATTTGGATCAGAAAAGTGGATTATGAATAATAATATTGATGGAGACGTTCTATTCAGTTACTTCGTGTGTTCCTTCGGATTTGAGGTTAATGGGACTGAAGAGGGATCTTTGATTCACCTTTGAATTATGATTCTGCATTATATTCAGCTATTCATGTGTGTTATTATATGAATAATGATCTTCTGGTTCTTGTGAGCGAAAATATCAGATTTTATGAGAAAATCCAGTCTTTCAACCTCACTCCCTCAATGAGCAAGAACCCGCAGGATAATTGAGTGCCACTTGATTGCCACAGACACGAGATCCCGATAAGAGTGATTAGATACGGCAGTTTTTGTTGAAACTTTATAAATTCGGATGGAGGCGCAGTTCAGAGTAGTCTGTTTAGGGCAGATTAAGTGCTAATGGGGTCCATTCATTTTGCGGGAGGACAACGATTTTATCCCCTTTTCTTGTCCTTATGGTTATAAGAAAGGCAATATGAGGTAATGGATGGAAGCATTGGGAACATCCACTGCCGGGGGTTTGGTACATTTCGCACTCCGCATAAAATCGAGAAATTATAGAGGTATTGCAATCAGAAAGGGAAGCAGTTCAGATCCAAGATGTGAATCCATTTTAGTTCTCAAAAAAAAATAATTTGTCGTGAAAAATATTGATGAAGCGTGATTCATCAAAAATGAGCGTTCTATCGATTTTGCATAAATATAATAGTTACAAAGAATGTGATTATAAATAATCTGATAACTGAATTTTCAACGACGAACGAAACCCCCAGAAAGAAGAAAGATCGTCATGAAATCATAGGGTAACCGCCAAAGATATTTATTCTAATGGACAAAAAAGAAAGTACAACAAAAAGAAAAATAAGGACATTATGTATATTGACTAAATGAAGTAGATAATATGATAAATTAGTTACTTATCTAGATCATTCTCATAATAGCCAGTTTGAGTTGGTTGAATTGATTAACACGGTCCCACTCGCCAGTCCCCCCTGTTTATCACGATCCGCAATAACGGGATTCACACAGTGTCCTAACTCAAGCTAACCTCACATAACAATAATATTGATTCATTTTTGGACTTATATCTGCCATAAGAAAGAAACTCAAATTTTTTGGGTATTATTAAATCGTCCGAGTCTCACTAGATATTTTGAAAAATGGCTAGAGTTTTTGATTCAATAAAAACTCTGAATTGACAAATTCTTTTAGATTATGGTTGGATGCACATTAATCACTTGGCTGTATCTATTACTTCTTTATATTGACTAAATGAAGAAAATAATGAGATGAATCGATTTATTGTGTTTCATTTCTTCATCCGATCCTTACTAGATATTTTAAAGAAAAACCATTTTTCTTCATGATTAATTCTACATCAATCATCAGATTGTTTCACATTTAATGGCTGCATAGTATGAAAAATATTAACATTATTCACATCGACTAGTTAATATACCAAAAATCGTTCATATAAAATATTCATCAGGGCTGACTATTTCTAAATCGAAGTTACCCGCGAATCTGAGACATTCCCAGCCCGGATCTGACTTAGGTTCGTATTGATATCTAAATGTGTAGATATTACCAGTTGAGGTCAGTATACGGGAAATCATCCATGATGCGTATAATCTTTGTGAGCCGAGAAAAAATCGCGAAGGAAGTAAAGCACTTTATTTTCATTATGTGGGAATGCACATGGTATAGTGAGATAACACGATTCAGAGTCGTATTAAGATATCGATGCCCAAAATTTTATTTAAATTGAATATTTTATATGATCAACTTGCGGCGAAATGATCTTTTTTTATGAGTTCTAGCACCTGTCGAAAAAAAACCTCGCCTTAAAAGACACTCGGTATATACGTTCGTACTATGTTAGCTCAACGGTGTTTTTGAGCGCTCGTACAACTTACACGAGGGCTATATCATTTCGTCACGATGTCTGTATTTTTCGAATTTTGAGCCGAAAATGGTCTCAAACGATAGAGTTCAACTCACTGATGACGAATCCGTCGGAAAATTTGAGTCTGTCCGTCCGTCCGGCCGGCCGGCCGTAAGCACGATAACTCTCGAACGGATCAACCAAGAGACTTGAAATTTTCAGTGTAGGTTCAGATTCCAAATGCCTCGGTTAAGTTCGTTAATGGGCAGAATTCCACCAGGGGTTCCCTAAATATGGCCGTTCAAAATTTTGTTCTCCTGATTACTTTGAAACTACAGATTCGATCAAGATGAAACTTTGCACTCAAATGGAGAATGAGGTGTTCAAGCTACATGTGAAATTTTGTCCAGATCGCATGACCAGAACCATAGAAACCATAGAAAATTTTAACTTTTGAACTGAAACGCCTAGGGACTTGAAATTTGCAGGATAGGTGTGCCTCTCGATTGTCGTGATCACTTTCATCTATGAGCAAAATTATACTAGGGGTTCCGTAATAATGGTCGTTTGAAATTTAGTTTTTTTGATAATTTCGAAACTACAGATTCGATCTTGACGAAATTTTGTATACTAATGGAGAATAATATATTCAAGCTACACTTCTCCAGATCACATGACCAGAACCATAAAAACCATAGAAAATCATAACTTTCGAACGGAAAGGCCTAGGGACTTGAAATTTTCAGGATAGGTGTAGATCTGAAATGTCGCGTTCACGTTTATCAATGAGCAGAAATATACTAGGGGTTCCGTAAATACGGTCGTTTGAAATTTTGGTTTGTCGATAATTTCGAAACCACGGATTCGATCGAGATGACGTTTTGTGTTTTAATCGAGGATGATATATTAAAACAATATTTTGTCCAGATCGCATGACCAAAACCATAGAAACCATAGAAAATTGTAACTTTTGAACGGAAAGGCCTAGGAACTTGAAATTCTCAGGGTGGGTTTGGATCGCGAATATCGCGGTCACGTTCATCAATGAGCAAAATTAGACTAGGGGTTCCGTATATGGCCGTTCAAAATATTTTTTTGCTGATAGTTCCGAAAATCCTGAGCGGATTGGGATGAAATTTTGCACCTAGCTGAGTAATAATGTGTTCAAACTTCATGCAAAATTTTGTCCACCAAGACCATAGATACCGTAGAAAGTTCAGAATTTTTTTGACAGCTGTCGAAAATTCCTTCAATTGATTTCTGAAACTGGAAAATGCGAATCTACCTACAAGATGCATGTACGAGCGCTCAAAAGCTCCTGCCTTCACGGCAGTGCTTTTCGTAATTTTTTTAGTTTCAGTTCATTAATTTTTGAGGAATTTTGAAGTAAAATTGCTTACCCGCGTAAATGGGAAAATTCCGCTAGTGTTCCGATAGAGATAAAGCTACCTGATTTTTTTTTCAATTTCGAAATTGTTCAACTCGTTCAACTGAACTTAAACCTTACCACCAGCAACAGATTTTCATAAATAATTCGGAATAAATTTTGAATATCAATTCCCCATCTCGGAATCAACTTATCCCATCGTCATTCACGCCGATTATACCGAAATTTACGTCCTCCCGCGGGACTCAGCACCTCCAGTCTCTTCCGAACTTCGTAACTTGTCATCCGGGGATGCAGAGGGTGGTTTCAACCCCCTGGGACGACGCGTGGAGCCTAGAAGATCTCGCGGGGACAATTCAAATGATTAGATCACTAAAGCGTTGCGTTTTCGTTTCGCATTCGATAAGCATCCTTTTGTTAATTCCTAGAGGTCCAGGCTCGGGTAGGGATGCAGTAATCTGTTAATGAACGCGAGAAATCTAATTTGCAAAGTGGGAGTTATGGAGATTGGGTAGTGGTGAGGAATTGAAAAAAAAGACCTTTGGAATAATTAAATGCGAGTATTTCAGGATGCATTAACAATAAAACAGTTGAAATGGTTTGTCGAAGAAGTTATGTCAATGTTTTCAAAAATTCTTCGATTATCTCAAGTTTTTCTTGCCTCAGACATTCATAATTTGTGCCAGTTATATTTTTCATACTAGAAGTAGAATCAGATGAACAGTCGCTACTTGGGTCAACCCTCATTACTCTACACAAGGTCTATCATAACAATCATTCTTCCATGTTTTATCGAGAAATTATTCTCAGATAGCAAATATTTGGTTGAGGGAATTATTTAGGTATTGCTAGCTTTCTTATTTTGAAATCGTTCTGAATAACATTTCATTTTACGACAAACATCCACATAAAAATATAATTTTTCAATCCTACCATTTATTTTTCAATGCTGAGGCAACATATACATATAAAGAGCACTACAAATTTTATGCAAAAAGATTTGGAACTTTATTCCGCTAACGATTCCAGAGGTTTATTGTTGGACATAATAAACCAAAATGGACACTGAGAAAGGAGCATTTTTCTTCCTCTCCTTCAGAAACCCCAGCGGAGTCCCCAACGCGCAACGGTGAGAGCAATAAACCTCCAACGGGTTTATGAGACAACTAAAGAAAACCGATATTCTTCATCCTGTTCTGCCTCGTTTTCGATGCATTTGTCATATCTCGGTTTCGTTAAGCGAAACCCTATAAGTATCGCGGCTTGAGAAAATTTATGTCGGTTACCGCTGTATAAAATAACATGCTGTTTTCGATAAGATTCTTTTCATATAAGTGCTTTCATTCAATTTCGTTGTGGGTCCTCTCCAATTAAAATGAAATTGAGATATTCCATGAAATTATTTATTCATCGTGTCGGGATCCATGAAAAATATACTGACCAAACCTATAAAGTATTTCTGTTTGTTTTGTTGGTAGAAAAATCTTGAATGAATAATTGAAGAAGTCTTTATGAAATATTTAAATTCTAAGTGATTCTAGTATTTCTACATCGGTTTATAGTTATTTCTCAGTTATGTTAATTTTTGAAACTTTGAGATCAAATATCCTCTCTCTTAGATTTGTAGAAGTATTCAAAAAACTAGTCAAGCCAGACGTCAGCAAGTAGTTTATATCTTTATTTTCAATCCAAATCGAATAAGTATCTCCCCATCAATATACATCGTATTAATTCAAATATGTACAGAGAATTAAACAGAACATTCTCTGAATGAGAATGAAAACTTTCTCGCCTATAAAGGCTTTTCACATTGTATCGATGCGTGTCTTCTGGCTAATAATATAAGTTAAGTATAAGAGTTATGTGGTATAATAGCGGCTAAAAAGCTTAAAACTAGTCTACCTGCTTCTCTTGTCGATCGATGATGGCATGTTCCACTCAATACACTTCTTAATTTGGATTTCCAACATTCCATTTGTTGATTCTCTGAATGAGTTCAAGAGAGTTTAAGTTCAGTTACACAAATGCTTCGTTTTCGAGATAAAAGGAGAAGTAGCTCGAAGATTCTTGACCCAATCTGGTTCTTATTCGGCATTTATTTAACAGATTTATTGCTGTCCAAAGCAGCATCTCCAAAAATATTTTTGGCAAGAATTTTAGGCCACTGATTTTTTTGTAATAGTTATATTTGATAACAGGCTGAAAACGAACCTTTTTTGTATCTAGTTAGTAAGAGAATGAAATCTATGTAATTGCATTCTCTGGACCATACAAGAACTATGAGTAAAAGTTTCTTGGAAATTATCATAGTTTCACAATTTTCGTTATGTTCCAACAACAACCACAATGAATACTAAATTAAATACAATTCTTAACATCCTGTATCTGGAAAACGAAGCATTTACAGACTCATGTTGTCATAAATTTTTTATTTTGAGATCACTGAAAGAATATTCTGTTGAATTTATTGGAAAGAATTATAGACATTTCCCTGCCAGATGTCGCGGCTCTTTACATTGTAATGATGCGCGTCTTCTGGCTGGTAATATAAGTTCTCTCTTTCATGTTTGTCTCCATCGTTGACTGAGTTATGTGGTACTAATGACGGCTGAAAAGCTAGAAACTAGTCTACCTTCTACTATTGTCGATCGACGATGGCATTTTCCATTCAGTACACTTCTTAATTTGGATTTCCACCAGTCCATTCATTGATTCTTTGAAAGAGTTTAAGATGAAAGTTCATTTACACAAATGCTTCGTTTTCGAGATGCAGGATGTATAGATTGAAGGGAAGGAAGTATCTCGAAGATTCTTAACCGAATCTGGTTGTAATTGGGCATTTATTTAACAGGTTTAGTGCTGTCCAAAGCATCTCCTGAAAATGAACTTTTTTTGTATCTGGCTAGTAAGAAAATGAAATCTATGTAATTGCATTTCCTGGAACATACAAGAACTATGAAAAAAATTTTCTTGGAAATTATCATAGTTTCACGATTTTCGTTATGTTACAACAACAACCAATGAACACTAAATTAAATACAATTCTAAACATCCTGTATCTGTAAAACGAAGCATTTGCAGACTCATTTTATGATTAACTTTTCATTTTAAGATCACTGAAATATTCTGTTAAATTTATTGTACATACTGAATTAACACCCTGTATATTTAATTGTAGCAATAACCCCTCATTGGAGGAGTTTACATTTTGATACATTGCTAACCCATGTTCAAACTTAACATGATAGTGAAACACTGTCATTCAATGAGCGTGTTTGCTATAAAACCGCCACTTGAAGTTTTACGGGCCTTACCAAAGTTTTTTATACGAGGAAAAACAATTTCATTTGAATTTTATATAGGTATGTCCGGAACTCCAACCATTTGAACGACGAGTCGATACAGAAGTTGGAGAATATTGGGTAAACATCAATTTCAAATGTTCCCGATGGATATTGAAAAATTCGAGAAAAGCACTGACGTGAAGTCGGGAGCTTGTTTAAATTCATCGCCAGAGCGATCACACATCCAGGTGCTTCGAAAATATAAGGAAATGCGTTGAATTCATATTATATTATTATTTTCGATCGCATTCATCCAGTTTCCACCCCTAAAACGTTATGTTGTTAGATTTAGACAAACCTCGACATAAATGTCATTTCTAGTGATACAAAATTTCACATGAACCTTGGCGTCGATATTTTACAACTAACCCCTGCGTTTCAATTGGAAATGGTCGGTATTTTTCGAATTATTTCAGAATTCAGATGGTATATCTATGAGTCCCTTCAGCGGATTTCGCAAATAAAGTGGAAGTTGAAGAACTTTTTGCCCTATTCAGGAATATCACCATATTTCCACAATCTCTGAAGGTCTTCCAACTTGTTGCTTCATTTCTCATGATGCTTTAATATTTCCATGTGGTTCATTTTTCTTGATGAATATTTCATCATTCATTCCCTCAGTAGAATCGTCTGATTCGCATCTTTAGTGAATTCTTCAATCACCCAGTCTCAGGATAACAGAAGTAATCAGTTCTATAGGGGTGCTACCGCACTAAATCGCAGCTCATTTCGATTCAAATCCACAAGCGTTCTAGTATGACTCAGTGTACAACGAGGTCCGATACTCATTCATCAAATAACTCCACACACACCTCCCTCGTGCAAAGCCCTTGGACATTAACGTGAGGGTTCCTTCAAGGACCTATTGTTGCGCGACTCCCCTGGGCTCGCGCGACACACATTAAGCATATGTGTCGCGTGCGCTAGCGCCCAGTGATTATTCTTTCGACGCCTATCGTCGCGGGACGCCGCTGCAGGAACGTAGGGCCGGATGGGAGACACAGCTGAAAAAATACGAGATGTGAGAGAAATAGGTTCTGCAGGAATTCAGTAATCCTCCCCTTATTTCAGGAATTATGAAGAACTCTTAAAATGAATGTATAGACATTTCTCCAAATTGGAAAACAATATAATAGAAATTTCGAAGCAATATATTAGAAAATTCATTGAATATTACTTCATTCTTCAGATCTAATTTTAATATAAAATGTATGAACAAACTAGAAGACTCGGCCACGCGTTGCTGAAGTATTCAAGCCAGTGAAATTATTATTATCATTAACCCTAACCTAACCCAACCCCTTCCCTAACCCTAACCCTATCCTTGATTTTTCGAGTTTCAACCCAGTTCTCAAACAGTTCTAAATTTCTTCAGTTCTAGGAAAGTCCCAGAAACTTGGCATCACTCTTCGCACGTTATCGGTCTTGTCGAGTG
Source organism: Aphidecta obliterata (assembly GCA_963966015.1). Classification (NCBI taxonomy): domain Eukaryota; kingdom Metazoa; phylum Arthropoda; class Insecta; order Coleoptera; family Coccinellidae; genus Aphidecta; species Aphidecta obliterata. The sequence continues at coordinate 11,505,807 of OZ014435.1, read as the reverse complement.
ATCGGTGTAGTGGGAACGCGATGTTCTGCCGTCGAATTGAGACCCAGGTTGCCGCGTAGATAATTTTCACTCTTTATATAATACTAGCAGGCCCGGCCACGCGTTGCTGTGGCTAAAGTATACGTTGGATTATTATTAACCCTAACCTAACCTTAACCTAACCCAACCCTCACCCTTACCATAACCCTTACCTTTATTCTCAGCCTTATTTGGATCTCAAAAGAATTTTCATATTCGTAGGTAGGTATATGTTATGAGCAATGTGTTGGATGTTCGATATAAAAGAAAAATACCTCAAAAGTTGGATTGAAACCTCCTTCTTCAATTATGTTTGAACCAAATGATGTCATAGAATGTTTAGATAGAGGTTCTTGTCCTGAAAGTAACGAATTCAAAGGTTCGGGTGGCGTTGTCAGTTGTTGCAATTTGATTTTTCCATTCAAACAACATAATCTTGGGGGTTCGTTTTGATATCTCAGAGCATCGCAGTATTTCCAAAAGACAGCAATATATTGCTAGCATAATCGAATGTGGGATCATATTTAAATGCCAAACTCTCAAAGTTGATCATTTCATTGGATTCTATATTTTGTTGTATCTCTCCTAAGATCGATTATATCGATTCTTCTGGAGCTGGGGCAGATCTTGATTGAGAACCTCTCATTCTCTTTGCTCATTGTCTCGATCATTACGAACACGCCCACAACACAACGATATATATCAAACACAGTGATAAACTTCTGAGCAATTTCTGGAAACACGATAAACTTCACTCACACAAGTGTCAAAATTCTCATGATAAGTAATCTATGATTGTTCGCATTGGTCGGAGGAAAAAAGAAAGCCTTTTTTTCTTTTCCGTACGGTTTTTTCGGGAATATTTCGTTGTATACAGTTTTTCGTGATAATAATGAACACAACTGAAAAAGAATTATGAAATTTGGTGCAGTCGTTTGAACGTGATGCTTTTACATACATAAACCATAGATCCTCTTTTATTAATATAGATACAAATAATTTGCAATAAAAAAATTTGAAAGGCACTGCCGTGGTGAAGTCAGGAGCTTTTGAGCGCTCGTTTATCCACCTTGTAGGTAGATTCGCATTTTTCTGTTTTAAAAATCAATTGAAGGAATTTTCGACAGCAGTCAAAAAAATTCTCAAACTTAGGCGAACCTCAAGACTTTATGTCAGTGCTTCAGCTGACCAATTTTTTTTTCGATAATTCGCTAGAAATTTCTACGGTATCTATGGTCTTGGTGATGCGATCTGGACAAAATTTTGCACGTAGTTTGAATACATTATTCCTCAGCTAGGTGCAAAATTTCATTCTAATCCAATCGGTAGTTTCGAAATTATCAGAAGAAAAATATTTTGAACGACCATATTTACGGAACCCCTAGTCTAATTTCGCTCATTGATGAACGTGACCGCGACATTCGCGATCCAAACCTACCCTGAAAATTTCAAGTTCCTAGGCCTTTCCCTTCGAAGTTATAATTTTCTATGGTTTCTATGGTTCTGGTCATGCGATTTGGACCAAATGTTGCATTGATATACCATTCTTGATTAAAATACAAAATTTTATCTCGATCGAATCCGTAGTTTCGAAATTATCGAGAAAACAAAATTTCAAACGACCGTATTTACGGAACCCCTAGTATAATTCTGCTCATTGATAAACGTGAACGCGACATTTCAGATCTACACCTATCCTGAGAATTTCAAGTCCCTAGGCTTTTCCGTTCAAAAGTTACAATTTTCTATGGTTTCTATGGTTCTGGTTATGCGATCTGGACAAAATTTCACATGTAGCTTGAACACCTCCTTCTCCATTCGAGTGCAAAATTTCATCTAGATCAAATCTGTAGTTTCCAAGTAATCAGGAGAACAAAACTTTGAACGGCCATATTTACAGAACCCCTGGTGGAATTTGGCCCATTAACGAACTCAACCGAGGCATTCGGGAACTGAACCCACACTGAAAATTTCAAGTCTCTAGGTTGTTCCGTTCGAGAATTATCGTGCTTACGGCACATTTTCAGCTCAAAATTCGATAAATACAGACATCGTGACGGAATGATATAGCCCTCGTGTAAGTAGTACGAGCGCTCGAAAATATTGCAACTATAAATTGAGATATAAACTATCCTATCTTTCAAGTTGGATCAAACTGCACACAGTGTGCAAAGTTTGATTGAAATCGGTTCAGTATTCAAGGAGTTCATTCCGGACAAACAACGTGACACGTAATTTTTATGTATGAAGATGTATACACAAAATTTCATTAGGCTATAGAAAACACCTTATAACAAAACCAGATATACCTTTTGCATACATTCAATAATAGTATACTATTTAACGAGTGGTAATGTAGGTCATAACTCACGCAGATGAAGTTTGCAGCACGAGCCGAAGACGAGTGCTGCAATTCATCAAGTGAGCTATGACCATTACCGCAAGTTGAATACTATACTTTATCTACGACTGTAACAATAAATACTAAGATACAAGTACAGAGAAAGAACTTTATTTACAATTCTCGATAGTTACCTGTAACAATGCATTATTTATGTTGATTGTGCTTCTTAGCATAGAATAGAAAGTCCATAGGGGTGATGCTTTATATTAAGTGCTAAGTTCACTGAAATATCCCGAAGAAACATTCTCTGTGAACGATGACTTAATATTCTTACAGCTACACCAATCTTGAAAATTCTTGTATACATTCTTATATTTGTTTTGGGATTTTTCGGGCAATAAATTGAGTATGGTAATGTTACCATACAATCGGCCAATGTTGGCTGATTGTTTTATTTCTGAAGGTACATAATAATCAATCTTCACTAACTGAGTTCATCTTTTTCAGCAAAAAATTCACAATAATAATTAGGTATCAACTTAATTTTTGAAAACGTCAAAATTTTTTTTTTTTTTTTTTTTTTTTGTTTAGTCAGGGGGAATCCTCATGGACGAACTATCTCCGATAGATAGAACAGTGTGAGACTTCGTGTGAAGCACGACCTACTCTAACTAAACCTAACCTGCTGTTTTAGATTCCGGGCATTTATAACCTACTAACCTTTCGACTCTTGTTGTTCGCATCTCTATCACGATCTTTGTCGTGTGATAATTGTGTTATCTATGAATTTGAATTTCATAGGAGTCTCTTCTTCTGGATAATTTAAATTGAGATTACTCAATTTCTGTTTCTACGTAGTTGATCTCTGGGTCTTTTGTGATAGGTGGGTATCCTAACCACATCTTTTGCGGGGTTGTAGTCAACTAGTCTTCTCAGTTCATCATTTGGGTGTTGACTTGCTTTTTCGAATATCTTCTCGGCCTTCTTTTTTAGGAAATCTGTGACAGTTTCCCATTCTAAGTCTCTGTGGATTTGTTGGTTTCTTACGAACCACGGCATATTCATTGCTGCTCGGAGCAGTTTATTCTCTGTTGCTTGAATCTTCTTTATATGGCTATTGGCTGCATGGCCCCATGCCGCCGAGCCATATGTTAGTTGGGGTCTTGCAATTGACTTGATCATTCGTATTTTCGTGCTTTGGTTCATTTGGCTTCTTCTTCCTAAAAGTGGGTAAAGTCTACTCATTGCTGAGTTTGTTTTATCCACTGCATATTTTATATGGTTTTTCCATGTAAGCCCTTTATCTAGTTTTACTCCTAGATATTTGACTTCATTTTCCCATTTTATCTCTTCTCCATCTATCTGTAGGTTGGAATTAATTTCAAGTCTCCGCTTCTGTAGTAGTATAGCTTGGCTCTTTTTGCTATTTATTTGAATTTTCCATTTGATGAACCATTCTTCTAAATCTTCTAGTGCTTCTTGCAGTCTTCTGTGTATGACATCTGGTCGGCGATGTCTGAAGGCTATTCCCGTGTCGTCTGCATAAAGGGCTAGCAGATTCCTTGGGTTCTTAGGAATATCGTAGATATATATGTTGTAAATCAGAGGTCCTAGAACTGATCCTTGGGGGACTCCTGCTTCTACTTGTCTGGTGGTAGATAATGTGTCGTCTATTTTGACATAAAAATTCCGGTTCCTCAGGTAGTTTCTTATTATCTTGCAGGTTTTGGTGGTGTAGCCTGCCATCATCATCTTGTAGGCAAGTCCTTCGTGCCAAACTCGGTCGAAGGCTCTCTCGACATCTAATAGCACTAATCCAGTGGCTTGTTTATTCTGAAATCCTTCAGTGATCCTTAACAGTTGAAGTTCTGTGGAATGATTTCTTCTGAATCCAAATTGTTCCGGTGGTATCAGATTCAGCGCTTCTGTTTCTTCATTGAGTCTTTTTGCAATGACTCTTTCGACAATTTTTCCAAGTGCTGACAGTAGACTTATCGGCCTGTAGTTTTGTGGGAATTTTCTATCTTTTCCTGGCTTATTGAACACAATGACTTCTGCTGTTTTCCATCTTTCCGGATAGTATTCTGTTCTCATCACTGCGTTTGCTATATTGGTTAGCGCTGCTATTCCTTTTCTGGGCAATTTCCGTAACATGAAGTTTGTTACTTTGTCTTTTCCTGGAGCTTTTCTGTTTTTCAATTTCTTGATGATTTCTTTAATTTCCGTTGGTGTTGTTGGGTTTGGGATGGTATCGCCTTCCGGCGGTTCCAACATCAATTCTTCATTTTCTTCGACTTCTTCTTCTAAATCTTCATTGTCATCGTCTTCTCTGTAGTTGATTCTGGCTTCTCGTTCTATCGCGTCGACCAGTGCTTCGGCTTTTTCAAGCTTTGAGTAGGCCATCCCATTAGCTCCGTGCAGAGGGGGAATTTCGGTTTTCTCGCGTCGTAAGCACTTTTGCATCTTCCATGCTGAGTGGTCTATAGTGTTTAGCTCTCTAACTCTTTGGTTCCATCTGTCTGTTCTCAGTTCTCTCAGTGCATTTTTCAGCACTTGACTGTGTTTATTCAGCTCTTTCTTGTCTTCTTCTCGATGTGAAGTTCTATAGTTCTTCCTGAGTTTTCTATTCCTCTTTATAAGCTCTTTTATTGCTTTTGGGGTTTCACCATGTAAATGTTTCGGGGCTGGCCTTTCGATTCTTCTGGTACTTTCCTCGTAGGCTTCTTTTATTCGGGTTTCTAATTTTTCAACTTCATCTTCTAGTTCTTCAGGGGTTCTCATCTGTGGAATTTCTGTAATTTTCTCCTGGAGTATTTCACTGTACTTTTGCCAGTCTGTGAAGTCTTTCGTTTGAAGTTCTTCTGTTATCGGTCTGTGTCCCAATCTGAGTTCTATTGGGTTGTGGTCTGATGTGCCCTCTTCTATAGTATCAAGTGTGAAATCTTGGGTAATATCTTTCATTATGACGATATCTAATACGTCTGGTAGGCCATTACTTCTGGGCAGGTAGGTCGGAATTTCAGGTCCTAATACTATGGCATTTAGTTTTTCGGCGTACTTCTTAAGCTTCTTCCCATTTTGGTTTTCAGTTCTGCTATTCCATTCTCTTGACTTGCAGTTCATATCGCCAATAATGATTTTCGGGTAGTTTCCTTCAAGCATCTTCTTCAGATCTTCCTCTATTAAGTCGTTTTGGGGTGGTTTGTAGGCTGACGTAATTTTCATTTGTCCTCGATTCGTATTAACTATAATCGAGACGGCTTCTATTTGCCCATTATTCAGTACATCGTCAAAATAGTGGTCGATGTTCCTCTTGACTATTAGGGCTACGCCCCCTCCTGTACAATTTCTGTCATTTCTGTATATTTCATGGTCGGGAAATGAAATTCTATTTCTTGTAGATAGTCTCGTCTCCTGAATGGCTATAATATCCGGTTGTTTCTCGGATAGTATTTCTTCTATCTCAGATCTACGGGCTCGTAGACCGTTTGTGTTCCATGAGACAATCTTCAGGCTGTTTTCCAGGAATTTCATGAGCTTACTCATGATATTCTTGGTGAAGGTATCTAGATCCTCGGTGGTTTCGGGTCCTTTCTTGTTGGTCTCTTCTTTCTTCTTTTGGCTGCTCTTCTTGGATTTTCCATTTTTTGGGGCTTCTTTCTTCTGCTCTTGTTTGAGTGGTGGCGTTTTCTTCTTCTTATCTTCTTCCTTTTGTTCTTGTTGGACAGTAGGCATCATTTTCTTTTCTTCTTCTTTTCTTGCTTTGGTCGCAGTCTTCTTTTTGGTCACCAGTTTCCACTCGCTACATCCTTTGTAGCTGGCTGGGTGACCTGCTTTTCCGCAGAGCGCACAGGTAGCATTTCTCTCCTCGTTTTCTCTTGTTAGCGTACAATCTTTACTATTGTGCGCTCCAGAGCATTTAACATATCTCCATGGGAATGTGCATTTACTTTGCGCATGTCCGTAACGTTGACATCTATGACATTGGCCAGGTCCAATGCTCTTTTTCTTCGGCTCTACTACACAATTTATACCGTAGAGCTGTTTTATTTCGAATACCTTCTTATTTTGGGTTTTCACCAAGAATAAGGGTATTGCCATTTTGGTTTTGTTGGATGTCATCCTTATGACATCCGCGTCGGTAATGCCTTGCTCGGCGAGATCATCTGTGATGATGTTAATATCTGCGTCTAGTGGCAGATAACGTACCACCGCGTAGATTCTCTTCTCCTCTTCTCTTTGGAGGGTGTAAAACTCTTTATTTCTCGACTCGAGGAATTTTGTCATCTTCCTGTGGTCGTCGGGGGATTGGGGAACAACACGAATGCCGTCTCTTACAGTGGTCGCTCTCAGGTATTTAATACCCTTCATTTGCATCTCTCTCGAGATTTGTGTCCAGTCGGCCGTGCCTCTTAATGTCACTGGAGGAACTTTCCCTTTTTTCTGCTCGATTGGAGTAGGGACTTCAATTTCTTCTGCGGGTGCAGAAGTAGCTTCTTCTGGGCGTTTTCCTTGTTGCAATGCTGCAATATACGATTTCTTCGTAGGTGGCCCACCTGCAGCTGCATCATTATTATAGGTTGGTTTTTTCGGGTCTTCTTTTTGGATTGGGAGGGTTGACACTGTCTCCTCTGTCCCAGAGGAGAAGCCATTTTCTTTTTTCTTAGCCCGTTTCCGCGGCTTCGAGGACTGAGACATTTCTGCTCTCAAGGATTTCACTTCGTCGGATAAAGTTTTGAGACTCTCCGTCATAGCTTTCAGTTGACTCATGAGGCTGTTGATCTGGTCCTTCTGTTCTTTTATAATCCGATCTTTCTCGGATTCATCATTAACTTCTTCTTCTTCAATATCCATATCGGATATTTCTTCATCCGATAAGTTTTCGGCATCGGATTCTCTGTCCTCATTTGCAGAGTCGTATTCCGACATTTTGTCAGAGTGACTCAGCAAACAACACTTAAACACTTTTTTCACTTTCCACTAAATTCACTTTTGTCTCTTCAATGTAAAATAATCTGTGGAACCATCGATCTAAACCTGGACTCAACACAGTTATATTTTTCTTCTTCTTATCACTTCTATACGAGGTTCACTTGGCACACATGCGCATTTCTCAATACGTCTGCACTCCTCGAGGGTTCAATCGCTACTGACGTCAAAATTATTCAAGTGACCTTCCCTCAATACCAATAATGGACCATTCTCTTTCGGCCAATCGGCTTGTTCAGAAGCACAGAGACAGAGAGTTATGGTAGTGAGTTATTATTACTCACGTTGTTTGTTTACAGATACTATTAATTGGTCAAAAGTAGCTGAATAATGAATATATAATTCAATAGGAGTAGACAAAAAAATTCCTCTGACACTCTGATTATAATATTACATTTTGCTTCAGTGCCAAAGGTGGGAGAGGCCTTGCTTGAACCTCCTCAGCAGATACATACATCTTTCGATAATAAATTTCTAACAACATAAGATTGATTAACATCACGCCCATCCAGGAGGGTTGGTGAAGCGAAACTGCATTTTCGCGCGGCCACACAAAAGGACAAAATGACGCATTGCAATAATTCCTCTCAGGGGGCTAGCCGCAGAAGGAGCAGCCGGTTCCCGCGATTATGAGAAAACCATAATCCATCGATCAAATGTCCTTATGAGAAATTCTGCATCGGGTCCTTCTTTCAATATCAGATGTAATTTACGTTTATACGTGGTAGATGCAATAACGTGCGGTCTGGATGTGGTGGTGAATCAGCGCGTTTCCGACACGAATCCTAAGAAAACAGGGTCGGATTTCCACGAAATTTTCCCTTTCTTCGCAAAACCCGATTAATCGAGAGATAATTAATAGTGGACTTTAGTGATTGATAGAAAGAAATTTATGGTTCTCCTTTCAAACAAAAATTTCCAACACTTCCAGAAACCATCCGGAAGAAATCCATTAAATTCTGAAACAGACTATTGAAGACATTGATGACCATCCTAACCCACTGATATAACTGCTCCTAGATCCACTAACCAAATCAAAACTCAATAAAATTATGCGAATTAAAATGATTTAAGTTTTTATTTAGAGGTATTGTCAAATGACTTCCATCTGCCAAGAATTACATTCTTCGTAATCACTTGTGTCCTGTAGAATTCTATTTTGTGATTCCTGAATACAGTACGAAAAGTGGGTACATCACACACGATCATAAAAAGATATTCCTGAATAAGAATTTCTACCTAATAATCCACTCACACATCTTATAGAGACGACTCTCAGTGCACTCTTCCGTGTAAGATGTTATCCTTTCAAGGAAGTACGAACCGTTGAACCGAAACGTCCAGTAGAAAGGGTTGAAGTTTCCCAATTCCAAAAAGTCTTCCGATAAATTGAACACCGACAGAAGTTTCCAGGAAGGCGCTGGGGGTGGCCAGTGTATATCGCATGACGGAATCGCTCCTCACAAAAGGGGGATTAGTAGCGGGAGGAAGCACAACGAGACTGCTGGAATCGATGAAATTCCCCCAGTGCATCGCCTGGAGGCCACTTGAGCGAACATTTACCAGCGACGATGAGATATTAAGTGCGTATATCTAGAATCTGTCAAGAAACTACCGCCGGCGATACTTCTAGCAGCTTCGTCATCTGTTAATTGATTAACTCGGAAGAGAATCGTGGTATTGTCGGAGAAGTTTGGATAATAGAGAGGATGATTACTGTGATGGATGTGCATAATGACTAACAGCATAACGAATCCCAGCTCAATTCTCGAAAACAATCATATTTCTCTTGATGTCTTTGACTATGTTCTGTATTCCTCGATCTTCGAGCAGTAAGTTCATTTTGATCTCACCACAGTTACCACAAGGTGACTCAGTATTATCGAAGGAATATCTTGGAGACATCTAAACACAGGAAAAGAACTTAATGAGTGTGCCAATCTGTTCTTATCGAACTTCACCTGTTCAATGCAACTTTTCGCTGGGATCCAAATCAGAAGCTGTATTTGGAGCTGTGTTGATTTTTCTGGTCTTGCAATCAAAGTTTGTTGCTTTCTTCGAGCAATTTTAGCCTTTGTGGAGCAGAAATATTTTCTTTGGAGCAAAAATACTTCTCCTTTTTGAGCGCTCGTACAACTTACACGAGGGCTATATCATTTCGTCACGATGTCTGTATTTTTCGAATTTTGAGCCGAAAATGGTCTCAAACGACAATGTTCGACTCACTGATGACGAATCCGTTGGAAAATTCGAGTCTGTCCGTCCGTCCGTATACACGATAACTTTCGAACGGAGTGTTCTAGAAACTTGAAATTTTCAGTGCAGGTTCGAATCTCGAATGCCGCGGTTGAGTTCGTTATTGGGCAAAATTCGCCCAGGGGTTCCGTAAATATGGCCGCTCAAAATTTTGTTTTCCTGATTACTTCGAAACTACAGATTTGATCGAGGTGAAATTCTGCACATAGATGGAGAATTAGGTGTTCAAGCTACATGCAAAATTTTGTCCATCTCGCATGACCAGAACCATAGGAACCATAGAAAATTATAACTTTGTAATGGAAAGGCCTAGACGAAATTTTGTAATCGAATTGAGAATGATATATTCGAGCTACATTTTTTCCAGATCCAGAGGGACTTGAAATTTTCAGGATAGGTGTGGATCTCGAATGTCGCGGTCACGTTCATCAATCAGCAAAATTAGACTAGGGGTTCCGTAAATATCGCCGTTTGAAATTCAGTTTTCTTGATAATTTCAAAACTATGGATTTAATCGTGACGAAATTTTGTATTTGCATTGAGAATGATATATTCGAGCTACATTTTTTCCAGATCGCATGATCAGAACCATAGAAACCATAGAAAATCATAACTTTCGAACGGAAAGGCCTAGGGACTTGAAATTTCCAGGATAGGTTCGGATCGCGAATTTCGCGATCACTTTCATCAATGAGCAAAATTAGACTAGGGGTTCCGTAAATAAAGCCGTTCAAACTATATTTTTCCTGATAATTTCGAAAATACTTATTGGATTGAAATGAAATTTTGCAGATATATTAAGAATAATGTATTCAAACTACCTGAGAAATTTTGTCGAGATCGCATTACCGAGACCATAGATACCGTAGAAAATTCTAGCGAATTATCGAGAAAAAATGGTCACCAAAGCACTGACGTGAAGTCTGGATTTTCGCGTTAGTTTGAAATTTTCTTTGACAGCTGTCAAAATCTTTCCAATTGGTTTCTAAAACTGGAGAATGCGAATCTACCTATAAGGTGCATGTACGAGCGCTCAAAAGCTCCTGCCTCAACGGCAGTGCTTTTCGTAATTTTTTGAAATGCACTTGAATATTTCGGCAGTATGCCTTTCTACAATTGATCGATAATTCGTCGATAAAACAATGATTAAATCAAAATACTGTTGGTATACAGATTTATACCATCGTAATAGTATGTGAGATCTAAAAACATTTTATGCAAGCTCGAAGACTTTCGAGAAATTGCTTTGAAAAATATACTACAAACTTTTCTAGGTTATATTTATGTTTTATTTCTATGTTGAAATTGAACAGTTACTTTTTGTTACCAGAAATAGAGACTCGACTGGACCTTCAAGGCCTGCTCCGATGTCAATAATTCTTGAATAGAGTGTCAAAATAATTTTGTGTCTTACTGTCAGGATTGTCTACTGCTCTATATAAAGCATTCAAAGTGGATTTTTATCAATTAATACTCTCCTGTTACAGAAATGTTTCGTAAATTATGAAAACCTTGGAACATTAGACAAGCTACATAGCCTCTCAAGACCACGGCGTTCCTTAAGGTTTTATTGTGGTCCCAATCATTCTTTTGATCAGCTCAAGCCGACCCTTGAACACATGTTACAAATTTCAGTAAATTCAATAGCGCAGTTCTGTTTCTTCACAATATCAAGCTAGAAAGGACTGCAAAAGAAAACCTCTTATAAGTTCTCACTTTTATCAAGATGAAATGCGGTTTTCGAAGTCCTATTCTGAAGAAATTCGAGGTTTCCTCATATTTGTAGAATACGTTAAATTTTCAGTGGTTTTCTCATAATGTGACGCCTGTCAATAGTCTGGCCCTTCAATATATCCATCCATTTCAGGATCCACATTTAATTCGAATCCACGTATAATGTGGATCCACTTCAAAGGTGAATCGGTTCACTTGTTTATGGAAATAAAATCATATTTTTTATTCCAGATTGTAAAAGACCCCTAAATGTAGATGATGTAATCCGAAATGGGACAATTTCAGCAGTCCTCTTTTTCGGCGCTTGGCTACACGATCGCATCATTATCATGCATGGCAAACTGAGGATACACAGATGAGCGGAACGAGATATATGTCCGCATATCCGTAATGTTAACAGTGTTGTCGCATTCGTGTAGCCCTGGCCCTTTGGTGTTGTATCATCCGTTTTATGTGTTTTCCGCATTGTGAAGTTTGCGCCACGCTATATTAGATCTGTTGAATCGGTACATTGCAACATATGGCGGCGCAACAAACGACAGAAGTCCATCTGAAGAGGTTTCCAGACTTTTCAAACACACAAAAATGATAAATCATAATTTTTTCTATATTTCTTTTGAAGACTAAGGATTTTCGAGAACCAAATCCTACGCAATGAATATTTCTCAATATTATCATTTCATCAAGGCTGTAAATGCGTTGTTACAGTATTCACTCATTCATGGTTAACATTGTTTTACCTTCTATTAAAACAAAATGGCTTATGCTACGTGTAAACATTATATAGTGCTGCTATCAGGGCATCACTTTTTGATGTTCCTTTATGAACAACTTCTCTGCATTGTCTAGATGTGAGTCGTTCTAAACATTCCTCACATTCAAACCCAAATTATTACCAGAACATTAAGACTCGATCACACTATCCATTTCGTAATGCTCCGCGAGTAAAGTCGTTCGTTTTACGACGCTCGTGTATAATTTCGCCACTAAATACCGTTAATAACGTCGAACATGAAGCATCACTAATATCTCGTAATGAATCAATCCCAGACAAGTTCACGATGTCGTTAAATCCATTTTTAAGTGTCATCGTCTCACTCCCATCGTTGACATCTCGTAATCTTCGTGATCTTAGCGGATATTCTCCAGGGCTTTCGTTAAGACGCGTTTCTTTCGTCTATAAACACGGGAGATAAGCATCGATATTGCACAATTTGAAGATCGAAATGGAATAATCAGATCGTAAAGAGATAATGTGGGTGGAGGAGGATTGTCGAATGTTGGTATGTGGACGTACCTACTTTCTTGAGTGGGAAACATGAGGTAATTGGTTTGTATGTGTTGTCATACAAGAGTTTAGGTGGTCTGGCTTGCACACATCGAGGATGAAAACGATAGGAACACATTTGAATTGAAATGTTGAATTATGATTGACGACATGCTCGGACAGAAGCAAATAAGACTAGATTTAGTCCTTTTTCTATTTTGAGATCATTTATCACTAGCATTTACCCGCAGCTTATCCAGTCTAGTCTAGATACAAATACTCAAACGAAAAGCATCTCGGCAAACGAACACAGCGATCGATCGAAACCACGTTAACGAAAACAGTTTTAGAGACGTCGCCGAAGGCGACATCGAGTTCAGTCAAAATCATCCCACAAAGTGGTGAGCGCGAAGCGCACATCCGTCAAATTAAGCAAAATCCGAAAGAATTAATTTATCTTCGATTTCAGTGAAACTACAGAAACCAAAGCAATGCCACTGTCCCCTTGAAATTTGGCTTATTTCATCCCTCCAAATGAATCCACTCCATTTAAATCCAAATTGTCCCTGAGAACATAAATGGCCACCAGAGAAATTCCAAACAAAGTTAAACCGCCCGCAATTCATGAATCATTTAACTTTATTTCTTCGACGCGGTCCAACCTAATTCTTGCTTATCTAACAGGATGTACGTCAGGGAATTTCCTTTCCTCGCCTTCCCATTTCGTGTTTCTGATGTCTAACTTTGTCCCCGTCCCGGAATTTGGCCAAACTTGTCTCGTGTTCTGTATTTGGTCCTCGGCCACACACTGCCTCTCGCATGTTCCAACTTGTCTCCTTCGATTCCCTTAACTTTGATGAACTCGGCGTGTGCTCCTGTAGTCCCAGGGGAAGTTTCTACGCGGGTTGGCTCGTTGGGTGCGACATTCGATGACCAGGAACGACCTTTGAAGTTCGGAATATTCGAATCGAAAATTTGTCACATATTCCAGAGAATTTTCCTGGTTTCCCTGAACGAAACTTCATCAGACAGTCATTTCATTCACGTTAATGTTAATGAAAGTAAATATTACATTGTCATACATTTCTGAGCTATTTTGAAAATTTTAAATCGATTGCAAAAGCGAACGGGAAATCGAAGATGACAATCTTCCAGGCGCGCCTGAACAAATACAATCCCATTCCATTTCCCGAAGACCAAATACCGCATTCCGCTGCGGTATAAATGAAGAACGTAGGTCATCTTTCGCATTGCCATCACGTAATTCAATATGTATGCCACCTTTATATCAAATAATTCCTCGTAGCGCCGATAAAGGGTGAAAACAGCGAGTTTTCCAGAAATGAAATGTCTCGCGAGTCCTGAATATTCCCGACACCTGCACATTCGCGTATTTTCATTCAAATGCGGACGGGGTCTTGAGATTGCCTGCATCTGCCGCCTCCGGTTTAAATTTGGAGGTTGCATGTTAGGAATTAAATTGAGTGATTCGATATTTCTTTCACCTCATATTTCCGATCATGAATTTTGATGATGCTGTTTGTGGTTACTTTGAAACGAGATAAGATTCAATAATTAAAACAAAGCACCTCTTTCTGTTCGTCCGCAGTGTAGCATCTCTTCCAAAATACCTCACATGCGCAAGTGCAACTCACTTTATATAGAAATCCTTTTAAGCATATTCCTAGCTCGAAACAACAACAGGGCGTGGAACCATTCCTGGCAGAGAAACACAGAGGTAATTCAAATAAAATATAGTGTTAAGGTGTACCCTTGAGCCTACATCACAATTACTAAAGTAGTCATAGCAAAATAATATCGCAGAACTTATATTCTGTGGCGCAGCGATCTGTAAAGGAGCCCATACACTGATTGGACAATTGACCCGTCTCAACTTCTTATTCCAAGAATGAAAAGAAAGATCTCTTCAGAGCAGTGTTACCTTCCATACCGGCCTCTGCAAGTACATATACATACACCCAGCTCTCATACTGTCTCCACCCTAGAAAGAGTCCCCCAAATTTTCCGCCATTCTTTCAAGTCGCAGAAAAGGGGATGGAAGGGCCGAGCAGCCCGTTTAAAATGCTACATGCATACAGAGAACCACTTTCGAATGCAAACTTTATTTATTAGGGGGGCAAATCTAATGAAGGTGGCACATATTCGTGCCGCCTAAATGGCCGAAATGGAAGCAGAGTGAACGGGGCAAATTGACGAAATGAATTCTCCAGGAAACTGACGGGAAATTGCATTATGTTCACTCAACGAGAACTGCAACGTGGAATGCTTTTATTGTTAGACCGTGGGTTTTTAATTTTATTTTAATTTTTTTCGGGGGAGTTCTGAAGAATCGTGGAAAGTAATTTGTGTTGTTTTATGGTAATCTTGATATTTTCCTGTTTTTTTTTGCAAGGGATTTTCAATTGGGTACAATTTTATTTCTTCCTCTACTTCTTATGGAATTTGATTGAATTATGTTTATATGTTTATATTTAATATATTCTTTTTCTTACAGGTGAGTGGCGATTGCAAATTATCTCTGCAAGCAGAGGGGTGAGCTTTTATTCAATGTCCTGTCGAAAAAAATTACGAAAAGCACTGCCGTAAGGCAGGAGCTTTTGAGCGATCGTACATGCACCTTGTAGGTAGATTCGCATTTTCCAGTTTTGGAAACCAATTGAGGAAATTTTTGACAGCTGTCAAACAAATTTTCAAACTAAGGCGATAATCCAGACTTCAAGTCAGTGCTTTAGGTGGCCAATTTTTTTTTCGATAATTCGCTAAAATTTTCTACGGTATCTATAGTCTTGGTGATGCGATCTGGACAAAATTTCGCACGTAGTATGAATACATTATTCCTCAGCTAGGGGCAAAATTTCATTCCAATCAAATCGGTAGTTTATTTATTATTATTATTATTATTATCAGGAACAGAATATTTTGAACGGCCATATTTACGGAACCCCTAGTCTAGTTTGCTCATTGATGAACGTGACCGTGAAATTCGCGATCCAAACCCACCCTGAAAATTTCAAGTTCCTAGGCCTTTTCCTTCGGAAGTTATAATTTTCTATGGTTTCTATGGTTCTGGTCATGCGATCTGGACGAAATGTTGCTTTAATATGTCATTCTCATTTAAAATACAAAATTTTATCTCGATCGAATCCGTAGTTTCGAAATTATCGAGAAAACAAAATTTCGAACGACCGTATTTACAGAACCCCTTGTATAATTCTGCTCATTGATAAACGTGAACGCCACATTTCAGATATACACCTATCCTGAAAATTTCAAGTCCCTAGGCCTTTCCGTTCGAAAGTTATGATTCTCTATGGTTTCTATGGTTCTGGTCATGCGATCTAGAGAAATGTAGCTTGAATATATCATTCTCCATAAGTATACAAAATTTCGTCACGATCGAATCTGTAGTTTGGAAATTAACAAGAAAACTAAATTTCAAACGACCATATTTACGGAACCTCTAGTATAATTTGGCTCATAGATGAAAGTGATGACGACAATCGAGATCCACACCTATCCTGAAAATTTCAAGTCCGTAGGCATTTCCGTTCAAAAATTACAATTTTCTATGGTTTCTTTGGTTCTGGTGATGCGAGCTGAACAAAATTTTGCATGTAGCTTGAACACCTCATTTTCCATTAGAGTGCAAAATTTCATCTCGATCGAATCTGTAGTTTCATAGTAATCAGGAAAACAAAATTTCGAGCGGCCATATTTACGGAACCCTTAGGCGGATTTTGTCGAATAACGAACTTAACCTCGGCATTCGAGATTCGAACCTACCCTGAAAATTTCAAGTTTCTAGGACATTTCGTTCGAGAGTTATCGTGTATACGGCCGGACGGACGGACAGACTCGAATTTTCCGACGGATTCGTCATCAGTGAGTCGAACATAGTCGTTTGAGACCATTTTCGGCTCAAATTTCGAAAAATACAGACATCGTCACGAAATGATATAGCCTTCGTGTAAGTAGTACGAGCGCTCAAAAAGAGTAATATCTTGTTAATTTCCACTTTCGTAAAGATCCAATTCTCACGAGGAATGATATGATATTGATAATTTATGGATTAAATCCTCAAGTTATCATCATTATGGAGCAACTATACAAATTATACATTTTTTTAGGCAAGAGTGAGGGTGGTTTCAGTTTGATTAACGATTTATTCAAGAAAACAAACAATTTAACCACATTTGACGGTATGCGACTTCCCATTCTGAAAAAAAACTTGACAGTGAACGCACATTGTTTTGCCGAGCAAGGCAACTGAAAATGGCAACATCGCACGCAATCCCTATGCTTTACAGCCTTCTACTTTTCTGGCCATGTAATACCCAAAACAAAACAAGTCTCGAAAGCCTGGAATTACGTTACATGTACATGTACACGTACATGGATGACCTAATACACCTTTTTTTTTAAGTCAGGGGGAATCCTCATGGAAGAACTATCTCCGATAGATAAAAGAGTGTCAGACTGCTCGACCTGCTCCAACTAAACCTAACCTGCTATTTCAGATTCCGGGCATTTATTGCCTATTAACCTTTTGTCACTTTTTGTTTGTATCTCTTTTATGATCTTTATCGTGTGATTATTGTGTTACCTATGACTTTCATAGGAGAGTCTCTTCTTCTTGACATTTGAAATTGAGTTTACCCAATTTCTGGGTCTTTTATGATAGGTGGGTAACCTAATCACATCTTCCGCAGAGTTGTAGTCAACCAGTCTTTTCAGCTCATCATTTGGATGTTGACTTGCTTTCTCAAATATCTTCGCGGCCTTCTTCTTTAGGAAATTTGTGACAGTTTTTCTTTTAAGACTCTGTGGATTTGTTGGTTTCTTACGAACCACGGCATATTCATTGCTTCCTGATACATCATGTTAACATTTACATAAACCCCATTATTTTCCTGTCGCTTCCACTCCGAAAGTTCACATATGGCCGATATCGAAATAATGTCAACGAAGTATAGGAATCTCACATGACATAACTTGAATGTCATTACGCTCGACACATGCTGAACTAGGCGGAAAAACTACTGGATCGAGACGGAACCCGGATATTGGCTGGCAAGAAGTTCATCTGTCTGCACATGACCAGCTGTAAGGAGGATATGTCACCCGCTTATATTGCGACAAAATTCAATTTCAATAAATTTGGAATTATATTCGAGACTGGGAGAAATGTACCGTGGAAAATGAAGTTGTTCGTTCCGAATCGAAGCGCCAAAACCATTTTCATATTTCCCATTGACGTGTATTTCCTTTTTCTATGCATACTGGGTTGAAATTCGAGAATTATATATCTAAATACAATATTTTAAAAGAATAAATATCATAACATACCTTGACTTTAAGTAATTTAAGTAAAATCAATAACAAAATTCGAAAGGACAAAATATACTCTATGCTTTTGTTCAAGATGCCCGAGAATTCGTATTCTGTTCTCTAGCAATAATCTACGAAGTCTGCTGGCCATATAAGTTTTCTTGATTTTCATTACAAAGTCGTTATTTTACGATTTTACATTTATCCAATTCCTGAAGGTCTTCTCTAAAATTTGTTCGGCATTCATTTGCAGTGGTACCACTGTAGATTACTGATACATACATCATCAGCAGACATAACTGTATCACTGGTTGTTCATTGGATCAGCCCATTGGTATATATTATATGTAACAGGGTACCAAGTATAGAACCTTGAGGTACGGTCTTCCTCACAGCTAGTTCATCTGGTGTTAATTTTTTGCCATCATTTGTCTTCTCAGTTGTTCTTCATCCTCTTCTGGTAGTTATAGTTCTAGTTATAGTTAGGAAGGGGGTTACGTTCCACTGCGACCTCAAGGTCTATTGTGCCCCCTATCAGAGCCGTATTCGCAAATGCGCTACCTACAGCTCGCCCTCCAGCTCCAGAGCTCCAATGAACTCCAGTATCTGAGAGGGCTTCAAGGAGGTTAGATTCTCATTCCTCCTGTAATTCTCCTGTCCAAGACATTCTTTGCGCTGGTTTGCAATGGCGAGGCATTCTGTAACCAGGTGAATAGGAGTCTCCTCCTCTTCACCACAGAATCTGCACTCGTCTGTTTCTGCTAAGCTCATTCTTATCATATGCTTCCTAAGGCGACAATGTCCTGTGAGGAATCCAGTGAGTAGACGTAACTTGTTCTTACTGAGATCCAAATACTTTTTGGATCTTGAACTTTCATAGTTCCGAATGAACCTTTTAGAGTGGTCCATTCCTGGAAGGTTCCTCCAGAGTGCTTCTCTTTCGGTCTCTTCCTTCTCCAGAAACTCTTTCTTATAGGTGCGTTTACCTATGCCACAGAAGGGTTCTGGGCCAGTAAGTGGCGTTTGTGCTCCCTTTCTGGCAACTGTATTGGCCTCTTCGTTTCCTTTGATTCCTGAGTGACCAGGAACCCAGACTAAAGAGACCTTATTTTTCTTGCCTACTTTATTAAGTTTCCTCCGGCACTCCCATATCAGCTTTGAGTCGATGATATAGGAGTTCAGTGCTTTGATAGCAGCTTGACTATCCGAGTGGATCACAATGTCGCACCCTTGATAGTTTCTTTCCAGGTTTATATCTATGCATCTTTCGATTGCAAGTATTTCTGCCTGAAAGGCACTCGAGTAGGAGCCTAACGATAGTGTACACTTGGTTCTTGCCCCGTATACTCCAGCGCCGGCCCCCATCGTGGTTTTAGAACCATCGGTATACCATTTAATGGTATTCACTTTGAAGTTTTGGGTAGTGTATTCCTTTTCCCATTCTTCCTTTTTACATAGCATAGTGTTGAAGTTCTTCTCAAAGCTTACTTTTTTAATCATAACATCACTAGGCAGGTTCGCTAATGAGATGTACTTGTTCAGAGAGAACCAGGCTCCTTGACTTTTAATTCTCTCATTCCCTGTACCTTCCCTAGATATTCTAAGGATAGCCTCATGGGCTACTCTGTTGATCACTAGATGTAATGGAGTGAGATCAGTGATGACCTCAAGTGCTCTTGTCGGGCACGTTCTCATAGCTCCAGTGATGCAAACGCAGGCAAGCCTTTGTATCTTGTCGAGTATTTTCCTCGTGCTTGTCTGCCCTGTCTTAGCAGACCCGACTACTGCCCCATAAGTTATTATTGGTCTCACAATCATGACATACATCCATCGCAGTATTTTAGGGTTACAGCCCCAGGTTTTACCGGATAGGTTTCTGCACGCCATTAGAGCTCTTGTCGCTTTACTAGCAGTGTTTTTAACATGCTTATTCCATAGAAGCTTATTGTTTAGGGTAATTCCCAGATATTTGACTTCATAAGTCCATTCTACGTTATCTCCATTCACCGAGATAGGCTTCATGGATGGAAGGTTTTCCTCTTCTGGTAAGGCTGGACCTAAGAAGTGTCAGAGCAACACCTCTTTCCATTTTGCTCAGTAGGATCCTGTGATTCAATCTGTTAAAGGTATTCGTTAGATCAAGGCAGGGTGCTGTGTAGAATGGTTTTTAATACATAATAGACTTCAATTGTATCGAGTTCTTGCGAAAACCGTCCGTTGTGTCGGGACCAATTTACATTCTTGGAGACCTCGCGTCCTTTGGGATGATAATTCGATCGCCCTCGAGCCCCGACACGCCGCGGATCCGAAGCCTATAGAAATCCAAAATGGCAACATTTTCGGTTTTCATCGTTTTTTCGACCTTTTCGGAACTTTTCATAGGTATATTAAACCGCAACATCTCGGGCTCCGCCGAGAATTTCCAGCTCGAAGGACGTAAGGTCTCAAATAACTATGGGGCGTCTCCTACTTTTCTACAGTTTCACATTTATATTGATAGTTTTATCAGAAATTATTTTCTCAAAGATCTTATAAATGTTCGAAAGAAGAGATATTAGTCTACAGTTGTCATGGTGGCCCTTATAACCATTTTTATAAATTGGTTTAACCCATGATTCTTTAAGACCTTGTGAATAGTTTCCTGTTCCCATTGTTCGATTAAGGATATGTGGTAATGGTTTCATTAATTATTATTATTATTAATGGAACCTTTTCTTTTTTGTCTGAAAAAGACTTGACCTAACTATCTTTATGTTTATCCCGATCTGTAACATTATATCTATTCTTGTGTGTTATTTTCAAGATAATCAATCTATAGAATCCTTTTTGATGACAAAACTCTCGCATCGCTTCAACATATCAGAGTATTTCGTCACATTAGCGAAGATAATGTAACGAAATACAAACGACAACGTACGTCATTAACCTGCCTACTGTACTGTTAGCTGAACAAATCAACCAAACTACCCTTTCAGGGGAGTATCATATACGGGATGCTCCAAGAGAATCATCAATCCTGTCTAGTAAAAGTAAACATACTTATTGACAAATTTCATTACACGCAGACGGATTCCCCCATCACGTGGAGGATCCCTTTCGAAATCTAAGTTACCTTGGGGAATTTCTAGCGAGTCACCACCCTCTATCGCGCACATTAATATTAACCAGAACTTTTGTATAGGAAAAAAGGAGAAGGGTGCCGAATTCGTCGCCCTCATATTGAAAATATCGAATTAGAAAAGGTCCCTGTTATGGCGCAGATTAATTGAGTTTGCTGCATAAGAAACAGATGGAGAGGTTAGGGTGTAGAATCGCGGTTGAACATTCGCGAAAGACAAACAGGGGATGTTGGGATATTGTTCTTCTTCTTAAACATACTTCCTTTAGAGAGACTTCTTGGGTTTTTCGCACGAGCGCAGCCAGGATGGACGATGATGGTTCAACCACAAGCGACACCTCCAAAAATATCCATAAATATACCCTGTTGTGGTAATTTCTTCAAAAGTGTTTTATCATTATGAATTGCGAGTCGTCCATCAAACTCCTCTGGTATTCAGCTGGAACTAGAATGAAATACCGAACTTTAATCATCGCACGCATCAAAATCCGTGGGGGTTTCATTCGGGTCTGATGTGCCTTCACATCCACGTATGTATCTCGTCTAGCGTCCCGTCTCACAATTGAATACGACGTAATTTATGCATAAAGTGGCATATTTCCATCTGAAAAGGAAGCTGACAGAACACCGATAAATATTTCAACAAAAGCATCGGGACCCTCTCATCTAAACATCCGTGTAGGAACGAGAACATGAACTATGTATAGGGCGAGAGAACGTGTCCCGGCCGGGTCAAAGGGTGGTGGGTGGCGCTGGCGAGTGGGCCGTTTTAATGTGTAGGTATACGAGGCGATGCTATCGATTCCTTTTGTCATCGCAGTCAATATTGGCGACATGCATCTCATGACTGCGGGGTGGGTGGGTGGTTGGTTGGTTGGATATGGGGTTGAGTTGCCGCCTTGGATCGCGTGTAGGGGTTGGGGTTGCCTCCGTGTGGAGAGCGCGTGTTTGTAATTAAGAGGGTGACTCGGTTAAATCGCGCCGTAAGTACGTATCAGAATGAGATCAGTGTCTGGTTCCGTGGATCTGATGAGGAATTATTGGATTCAATTGTTTGGAAGAAGGAATTTTGGCAAGTGTGAGTAGGATTTGTACGAGGTTTATCCTGGTCATAACTTTCCATCAGATTCATTTTGAGAAAGAATTTAAAAGCACTGATGTGAAGTCAGGAGCTTTCGCAAGCATTAAAATTCAGATAGCTAATCTGCGAAACCATTTCGCGGATTTTCTACCTTCACGAGCTTGGCAGGCGCATTCAGGCCTCGAACGTACTCTTAGAATTTCAGATTTCTGAACCTCTTATTTCCGAAGTTATGGTGTTCGTGACGGACATAATTGAATTTGATCTCGATGTTGTAGATCTAAGGTTTTTCAAAATTCGTTCGTCCCATTTGCGCTGGCATAAACGCCTCGAAAATTCCTGCGAGACCCGAATAGAATTGAAAAAAAAACAATCAAATTCAGGATCGCTTTCCGAATTTCATTTCACTATTGGAAATTCACAATCATAAGAAGAAATTATTTTATACTTCTTGATCCATTTTAAAAATGTGAAAGATTGAAAAAAAACATCATTCGAATAAATATTTCCTAAACAGTTGAATATTCCTCATCACAATCACATAATCCTTATTGATCTCATTTCATATCGTATTTTTTTCTCCTCAAGGAATCCCGAAAATTCATTATTGGGAAAACCTAATCAAAAATTCAAGTGGACTCCATCCGAAATTACAGTAGCGGAAACAGCAGTATCCTACATTGAACATACAATTTTTTCATTAAGACCTCCTCACTACCAAGTGGAAAAATGAGAAAAACGTTCTCTAACGCCGGGAACGCAATAACACGCGAACATATCCCAGTCGGTTCAAGAGTGTTCATTACGGATTTAATATTATGGAGAGATGGATATTGTGCTTTAGCGCGCTAAAGCCCGGACTGTTCAAAGGGTCGCCAGATTAGATTACTAAGCGCTCGTACTAACGAAATCTGTTCTCGCCAGTTCCGAATTAGATGCAGTGAAATTTGTAGCATTCGTTCCATTTTCCATCGTGTGAATCTGAAATCGTTATTGTACTCTTCAGTTCATTTTTTGTAACTGCATATTGGTAGAATATTCTTATGCAAATAGAAGAATTTCACATCTTTGACCTTTGGCACATAATTCTAATCTATTTCAGAATTCGTCTTCTTTACATGATTCAAGCCAATCCTTAAAAATTTGAAATTATGTGAGATAATTCAAGTCCATCACACAATCACATAATTTAAGTTCATCGTATCATTCAAATTATACAGAATTTGTTAGCAATCCTGACTAAGTAACAAGTATTAACTAAGCAACATCTTCGACATTTAATACATAATTTTAATCCAGCACAGACCTCGACTTTGTTACATGATTCAAGCCTATTCTTTCAAAACTGAAATAATGTGACATAATTCAAGTCCATCACAGAAATCAAGTCTGTCACATAATTCAAGTTCATCGTATCATTCAAGTTATACAGAATTCAAGTGATATTAGTGATCTATACTAAGTAACTAAGTATTAAGTAAGCAACATCTTCGACATTTAATACATAATTTTAATCCAGCAAAGAACTCGACTATGCTATGTTACATGATTCAAGCCTATTCTTTCAAAACTGAAATTATGTGACATAATCAAGTCCATCACACAAATCAAGTCTGTCACATAATGCAAGTTCATAGTATCATTCAAATTATACAGAATTCGAGTGATGTTCGTTATATATACTGAGTAACTCAGTATAAGGTAAGCAACATCTTTGAAATTCATGAACATGATTTTAATCCAGCACAGAATTCGACTTTGTTACATAGTTCAAGCCTTTTCTTTCAAAATTGAAATTATGTGATATAATTCAAGTCCATCACACAAATCAAATGTCACCTAATTCAAGTTCATCGTGTGATTCAAGTTATGAATAATTCAAGTACTGTTCGTTATCTACACTAAGTACCCAAGTACCTACTAATTAATCTACATCTTTCACATTTGACACATAATTCTAATCCAGCCCAGAGTTCGACTTTTCCACATGAATCAATTCTATCCTTCCCAAATTGAAATTATGTGACATAATTCAAGGGCATCACATAGATCAAGTCTGTCACATAGTTCGAGTCCATCGAATTATTCAAGTTATGCAAAATACATGCAAGTAATGTTCAAGTATAGTCCATTTGAGAATTATTGACATCGAAGCAGGCCATGAACGTCCAGTCGAGGCTTTATTTCTGGTTACAAAAAGTAACTAAATTTCATCATAGAAATGAAACATAAATATACCCTAGAAAAGTGTTGAGTATACGAATTATCGAATAATTAAGCCGGAATATTTCGATTGCAGTTTCTACATGGGAGTTCAGATTTGAAAGCGCAAACATATCGTGGAATGCTTTCATATGAAATTATCTCATATAAAATTCAACCATGGAAAATTGAAGATCATTCAAATAAATATTTATTTTCACTCAGGACCATGCAATATTTATTGGTATTGGAAATCTTGCAAAATTTTAACCATATAACTATAAGAGTACCATTTTATGTCAGGATTCAAGAAGGATAATTGATGGAATTCTAGCAGGTAGATAGTGGTGCAACAGAAAAAAAATTTTGGATACTTCGCAAGCACAGGGCCAAAAAAATGGATTGGAAAAAACGTTATAATGTATTGAGAAATAAGAGAGAAACAAAAATTAAGAATCTATGTAGTACATGAAGAATTTTGACATGAAATTTGTACCGAACTATCAATATATGAACCAATTTGTGAATTATTTATTATATTTATAAATTTGAATACCGTTTTTGAATATCCAAATTTCATCTAGATAAATGAATTTTACGTTTTATTCCATGTATTCTCGGTATTTATCACGATATCGTACTATTTTTATTATATTTTTCTGTTTATCAGTAAGAATTTTCCTTCGATCAACTTTTTGGTATTTGTATCCAATTTTTTTTATGATATAATATGATGTTGACTTCGATCAATTGAAATCTAGGTGCTCTTTGGCCACTTCGAAAAGGATATCTAAACTGATATATTCATTTTTTAATTCTAGCAAAAACAAAGTCATTCAATGTCTCTTTGAAGGAATAATCGTATCGCACAGGTTTTTTTCCACTGCTAATTCCAGGCTATAATAACATACTAATATTCTACGGACAGGGCTTGGTGAAATCTGAAAGTTTAAGAGACATTGATCAATCAGAATACACTTTGAGTCGGTGAATAACAGTTTACCTGAAACACTAGCGAAAATATATGCCAAATCTTTGAAAAACTCGAAGTAACACCGACAAACTGCCTGGCGTTCTCCTGTTAGGCGCGATGTATTCTGGTCAATTCCAGCCATTTTAATAGCATAAGACAAAAACTACCCAAATTCAGAGCAAATTTTTATGATTACATATTCACCAATATCTTCGATAAAATCATCAAAGCAAGATTTTTATGGGTAATGTTAGTGTTATTCCTACACCAACCTGAATTCAGCAACCCAAATTATTACTGAATAGTCTATTACCAACTTAAATTCGATTTTTCACAGCCAACCGAGATGTCAATAATTCTTAAACGGAGTATACATAGGTATGTAACACTGTGACAAGTCTTTTGCCGAATATAACTCTGTGGTAATTCGTAATTCGTAGGTTTATTTCGTCAGATAAATTGAGCCACAGAATTGAGGTTTGTCACACAATTCGAGTAGGTATATGAAGTTCTTCACATACTTAGGTCTGTGACAGAGTTTGGACCCATCACATAATTCAAATCCGTGACTAGAATTTAGTCGGGCACATAATTCAACTATATCCTTTGTAACCCCGTTTTAGGATTTTAGTAGTAGATTAAGATCAGAGTTGGTCGTTTGGTATTGGAGGAGCGACTATGTGATCTTTAGAAAATCCGACTCTAGAAGACATGCGTCTAATTTCTGCGGGTATTAATTCCTCGCATCCAAGCAGCGCATGTCTTTTATGTGTCAGTATTTGACATTTGCAGTTCTCGGTAGTTTCGTTTGCCGATTCACGTAACTTAAACAGAATTGAGCCACCCATTTTCTGTGAGATTGCAAGAAGCACTAGAAGATTTAGAAGAAAAGCTAACAAGACTGGTTGACTACAACCCAGCAGCAGATGTGATTAGGATACCCACCCATCACAAAAGACCTAGAGTTCAACTACTTAGAAACAGAAATTGAGTAAACTCAACTTCAAATATCAAGAACAAGAGACTCTCCTATGAAAAGCATAGGTAACACAATTATCACAGGACAAATATCTTGAAATAGACACAAGCAAAAAGAGTCAAAAGGTCAATAGGCAATAGATACTCGAAACCTAAAACAACAGGTAAGGTTTAGTTCGAGCAGGTCGTGCTTCACACGAAGTCTCTCACTATCTATCGGAGATAGTTCGTCCCTGAGGATTCCCCCTGACGACAAAAAAATTCTGTAGGTGGTAATTCAAGAGAATCGCAGTGCTAATAAGGTTTCTTCTAACCGATATTGGACTCGTCGATTCGAAAAAACTCCCATCATCTCCACAAACATCTCTGATTGAACAACACATCGATCCACGACAAACCAACAGCTCGCACCACCTAGGCATTAATCAGAGGAATCAAACACGTCTATGACTCCTAAACCAACGTAAAAGTGTTTAATCGAATCCGATGTTGTTTACGACGAGGCCGTTCCAAATTAATTAGACAGAGATTAGAGGCAGAGCTCAATTAGAATCTCCCATGTAACATAAGACGGATCAGACAGCCGAAGTGACAAAGTCGACCCCAGCTAGCATCCATGTCGTATGTACGTCTGTATATATGGATTCTTCTGCGAACGGGATGTCTGTTGATGAACGTATTCATGGATCGAATTAAGATGAATGGAAGAAGATGATTGAGATAAATAGTGTTAATCTTCGATATTGTCAAGTAGTATTGGATGTCTTTTGATCAATGTATGATTTAACGGTTCGTGATCGAGTGGAATTCATGCTCGATATAATTTAATTTTCAATCTCCATGGATGGCTGAAAACATTCTCCCATATGCATGACGGTAAAATTTGAATGATATGATATCTGCGATGTTTGAATGTCCACTTCATAATATGATGGAGATTTCAAAGTAGGTAACATCGAGCTGAATAGGATTGGTGATCTAATGTTCCACTGAAATTTTGATTGAGAGGTCCGAAATAAATTTCCTCATCAATAATTAACACATCCTTCGTAGCTCTATCGATTCCGACGTGCCTTCTGCTGTCGAAATGAATTTTTTATGATTCTTTTTTGAGCGACAAAGGTCGCTTTTATTATAGCTCCAACGTCAGCCACGCCATTAAAAAAAGCTTTCGGGGTTTTATTCTTCATGTAAAACATCCCCAGTTTTATATTCGATTTATTTGAACAATGGGGATGTCGTGATATCGGGACTTTTCGTGCTGCAATAACAATAACGACATTCAATTTCGAGGTGCCATTCGAAGAGCTCTCCGACACATATTTTATACATATCAACTGCCTTCCATTGTGATCTGAATTTTATTTCGTGCAGGGCAGAAGTGTCAAGTGAATGTCGCATTATGCTAAGGGGTTGGATCGGGAATTGTGTGAGAATGGCGCAGAGAAAAGCTGTCATGGGTGTAAAGAGTTTTTTGTATCTTTAACAATGGAACTTGTGTGGCATCTTGTCTGTTGGTTTATTCTAGATTTAAGAGCCCTCTTGACCAAAAAATTCACGAGTTGCCACTATGGTGGAACAGTTATTGGAATGAAAGAATATTGAATTTCCGACAACTCCTTGAATCCAACAAGAAGATGAACATATTTTTACCTTATAGATTTATCTATTAATTATAATGCACGAAAGTCTAAACAGGGTTCCAATTAACGTGTGAAATATGTGTAAAATAAACCGTCTTATCCGAAGGTGTTTGTGTAATAACCATATATCATAGACAGAAGATACTGTGTGATATCGAAAAAATTGAATATTCAGCTGCGGAAGAAGAGAAGGTTGAGAAATATGCTCTTCTCCCACTCGATTAGATGCAGTCGTGATTAGAACAAACCACCCCCTACTAGTTCCTTTCACTTCGAAATTAATATGTCTGTTTTCTTAATGTTGCATGAGCACGCAAATATTGGGTATTGGTCGTTGGGTTTCATTGGCTTGGGTCCATTTTGTTATGAGTTTTTGAAGTTCAGATTAACATTTTAACCATAAGTTTCAGTAAGAGTATTTTTAGTGCCAGTTTCATAACTTCCTGATTTTTTTATAGGACCTTTTCAATCAGTAATTTTTCCAGAGAATATACAAATTCGCGATAAAATCCAGCACTTCTTTCACTTGCTAAGATGAATATGGCACCGTGATTCATGGTAGATCTCCTAACAGAGAGATAACACGATCCAGAGTTGTATCAAGATATTGATGCCAGAATTTTTGCACTTTTTTCGAATTGAGTATTTTATATGATCATTTTCCGGTGAAATTATCTGTTCCGATGGGTTCTTGCACCTGTCGAAAAAAAGCCTCCATTTAAAAACACCCTGTATATAAAATTATTTTATTTTTTTTTAAACATGGAAGAATACCAATCAGTGCATAGTTTCTCCAGAAATAGTCTTAAGATTTCCATTTTTGAGCGCTCGTACTACTTACACGAGGGCTACCTATATCATTTCGTCACGATGTCTGTATTTTTCGAATTTTGAGCAGAAAATGGTCTCTAACGACTATGTTCGACTCACTGATGACGAATCTGTCGGAAAATTCGAGTCTTTCCGTCCGTCCGGCCGTAAGCACGTTAATGGGCCAAATTCCACCAGGGGTTCCGTAAATATGGCCGTTCAAAGTTTTGTTCCCCTGATTACTTGAAAAGTACAGATTTGATCGAGATGAAATTTTGCACTCAAATGGAGAATGAGGTTTTCAAGCTACATGTGAAATTTTGTCCAGATCGCATGACCAGAACCATAGAAACCATAGAAAATTGTAATTTTTGAACGGAAACGCCTAGGGACTTGAAATTTTCAGGATAGGTGTGGATCTCGGATGTCGTGATCACGTTCATCTATGAGCAAAATTAAACTAGGGGTTCCGTAAATATGGTCGTTTGAAATTTAGTTTTCTTGATAATTTCAAAACTACAGATTCGATCGTGACGAAATTTTGTATACTAATGGAGAATGATATATTGAAGCTACATTTCTCCAGATCACATGACCAGAATCATAGAAACTATAGAAAATCATAACTTTCGAACGGAAAGGCCTAGGGACTTGAAATTTTCAGGATAGGTGTGCATCTCGAATGTCGCGTTCACGTTTATCAATGAGCAGAATTATACTAGGGGTTCCGTGAATACGTTCGTTTGAAATTCTGTTTCCTCGATAATTTCGAAACTACGGATTCGATCTAGATGAAATTTTGTATTTTAATCGAGAATGATATATTAAATCAATATTTTGTCCAGATCGCATGACCAGAACCATAGAAACCATAGAAAATTGTAACTTTTGAACGGAAAGGCCTAGGAACTTGAAATTTTCAGGGTGGGTTTGGATCGCGACTATCGCGGTCACGTTCATCTATGAGCAAAATTAGACTAGGGGTTCAGTAAATATGGCCGTTCAAAATATTTTTTTACTGATAGTTCCGAAACTACTGATTGGATTGGAATGAAATTCTGCACCATGCTGAGGAATAATGTATTCAAACTACGTGCGAAATTTTGTCCAGATCGCCTCACCAAGACCATAGATACCGTAGAAAATTATAGCGAATTATCGAAAAAAAATTGGTCACCTAAAGCACTGACATGAAGTCTGGAGTTTCGCCTAAGTTTCAGAATTTTTTTGACAGCTGTCTAAAATTCCTTCTATTGATTTCTAAAACTGGAAAATGCGAATCTTCACTTCACGGCAGTGCTTTTCGTAATTTTTTTTTCTTCATCTTTCACTATATTAAACTTTGCACATTCTTTTTCGAATACTTCCATACACTGATATAAATTAGAATTTCTTCCATCAAACTTTTTTTTACTTTGTTTTTCTTTGTTTTGTCGATCTTCAACTAATTTGTCCAAAATTTTCAACATAGGGTCTTCTGAATACTTTTTACTAACCATTGCCTATTGGTCTTGGGTAGTTTCCTCGAGAAATTGACCCTGAAAAATGATGTTTCCATCCTCATCAACATAATGTTCGTAATATATCCTCGTCGTTGTGATCAAAACATTTCTAGTTTGATTTCGTTTTTTCAATGTATTTTTCACTGTACCAAAGGTTTTCGTGGTTAGGATATGTTTGTGAAGTGGAACTGTTTGATGTTTTTCACGAATGGGGAAAACTTTCCCATCTTGTGTGGCAATTGAGATTATGGCGATAAAGTTCGACTTTCTGTCTATTGTTGGTTTAACTCCAAATGTAAATTTCGAATTTTCCATTTTCTGACAATAAATGTCGTTTTATAAGGTATTTTCCCGAATTTCTGTGATCTAAATGACACAGTCGATCGAGTTTCTTCAAATAAGAAAAGATTTATTATGTTTATTTTACATGAAAACTAGTAACAAAACCTTCCTTGAGAAAAGAAACGACATTCAATTATTAATAACAATGTTAGTTCCTAAATCACAGTTAGAATATCCTTCTGCGTATTCAATTCACAAGGATATTTATTTGACGAATTGTTTTCACACTATCGTTACCATAAATTTCGAAATACATTTTTTTATGTGTCGGTGGTGCGGCTTGATTTATTATGCGTTGAAATAAATCAAAGGAAATCATGATTTTCTTTACATATGGTTGAAGGAGGCCATGCTTAAACAAATATTTCAATTTCAATTTATTCATCAATATATACATAAATAAAAAGGGAAAAAACTGGTTTGCAGAGTATGCATTCTAAGCCAAGCTTGTGTACTGGCCATACTCTTTCAAAAATTGGTGATGAAAAAATTTTCTGTCTGACTGAACGACTGAACATAAATACATAATGAAACTTTACTTCTATTGTTAAACAAAAAAAATTCAAGTCTGTATTCATATAGCAAAAAAAATTTCCCTATGAAAAACAAGGAAAGAATTGAACTAAGTTATGATGAAAGAACTGCCTCGAACCTACCAAAATTCATTACCTACAATATACGAAAGGAGAATAATTCTCTGAACGTTCCACTTTTTACCTTAGATGGTGCCTTCAGCTCATAGAGAAGGAGGTTATAGAACTTGGGGCCATGATACGACAGGCTTTCCTGGGTATGCTTTTTATCAAACCCAACAGCAATTGGAATATAGAAATATTGGAGAAGTTTTTTAAGCTCTTGAAGAAGAATACGTTGGGTATTCAAATCAGTTTTGGAAAAAACCGTTATTCTTTTATAGACCCCAGGTGTATCTGATACGAACAAAACATCCCTTATATTGTTTTACAACTAAAAAACGTGAGACATTTAACCTCTACTTCTGCTTGTGAACTTATATAAGACAAACGACGTGGCAAAAACATCGGTCCATTGTTGCGTTCGCTATCAATGCTTTGTGTAGGTTGACATCGATTTAACTTGCTATATCCGTCTTGTATGGAAATGGTTGATGGATTTTTCGTTCAGGTGAATGGATCAGTGGGCGTGAGATTTACTCTCATAATGGAATGGGATTGATTCCTTTATTGAAAAATTTTGCAACCTCGTGTTTCATGTATAATAGATTCGAGTTGATAGTCCACAACTGAAGAAATAATCTCGTCATTTTGCAAGATAATCCATACTAAATTAATGAAATTTTTTTTTTACATATTTCATCCTCAGTTCAGGTTTCTCCTATGTTTCTGAAAAACACCCTCAAAGGTTATTTGAGAGTTTATGAGAGTTGAGGCATGAAATATAACATGATATCAGTTGCCACAGGAATAGGTATACCCATGCAAGACCAACCTTAAATCGACAGGGAATGTTCTACTGTACAATATTTTCTGTACCAAAAGAATTATATCGCGCAATTCATCGAAAAAAAATTACATGCCACTAGGAGGGCCCACTTTTTCTAGCCATCAATAAACCTGAATTAGCAAGCCCTACAAACTTCAGATGTAGGTCTCGTCGCACAAAACCATCGTTTTAACAGTATCGAAAAGCACTCGGATTTCATTAAACCTATTGATCTCAGTTTACTGCACTCTTCGGTAACAAAGGGCATTATAACGCGCCATTGCGGTAACGAATACGGTAGTGGGGGGCTTTTTTCCGCTTACCCCAAAACGCGATTAAATTCGACAGTTACCCAATGTACCATTTCAAGGGTGATCACACACATACACACCCTCCCAAATTGTGCACGTTCAAACATACTGACGATGACGATGTTACTAGGCGGAAAATTACGACGTTGCCATATTTGGGCCGTTTGATTTTTTCAATTCCATACGATTAATTCACGAAAAAATCATATTTTCTATATCTATGATAGTGTACCACAATAATCAATAGACGAAACCACCGAGCACTTGCTCTGCTGCTGGGAGGCTAGAAGTCAACACCAGCAGAAATCAGACCCAAATCTCCTAGAGTAATCATCTGCGTCAAGCACTAAAGATAAAATTCCAGGAGATCAAACGACCATCCCTGGTCAAATGTATATCATTGGAAGACCAAAAAGGACACATATTCTTCATACGTTATTCTTTTTCGAGTGCCTCCATTTGAATATGGATGGTATAAAAATGTTCTTCCCATATATTCACTCAGTCTGTGGATCAAGAAATAAAATTTCAACATTTTTAGAACATACATAATAACATATACCATATCTTTGCTTGAAAATAATTCCACACAATGCACAATGCAATTCCTAGACTCCGTTGTGGCAACGCCGCAAACTGCATTCATATACGGACCTAATAACTGAACCGTTCAAAGATCATAATTCAGGATCAGCCTCTATGCAGACCTCATTCGTGGCAATATCTTTGCGGGGCAAAATTTATTCAACACAATTTCGGGGATGAAAAGGACTTATTCACCCCGTTGGATTGGAAACGTTCCGGTTCCTAGAGCCGGAGGAGGAAAGTATATTAGTTTGGTACAAGGGGGCCGAAGGGAGGATATCGCGAATAAAAACTCATTAATGTTTGCTTCTACAATAAGGGGGTGGATGCTTCGGTGGGGTTTCAGATACGAGATTAATTACAGCGGGGCTCGTGTTTGTTCATGCGAGATGAAGAAGAAGAAATCGTGATTAAGATGTATTGGAGAGAGCGAAGTTTCAATAAATATTAACCGGAAGATCCATTCGACTGAAGCGAGAACGTCAAGATCCCTGTTATGATCTTTTTCATCACAATATATGTGCACGGGAAAGATAAATGAAATTGAAAATTGAAAATTTTTTTATGGCAAAACTTTGAGTGTCCTGAAGTAGTTTTTTCAATAGAAAATTGAAAAGCACTGCAGTGAAATCGGGAACTTTTGAGCGCTCGTAGATAGATTCGCATTTTTTTATTATATTTTTCCGATAATTCGCTAGAATTTTCTAAGGTATCTATGGTCTTGGTAATGTGATCTGGACAGAATTTCGCACGTAGTTTGAATACATTATTCTTCAATTTCACTCCAATGCAATAAGTAGTTTCGAAATTATGAGGAAAAAAATATTTTGAACGGCCATATTTACGGAACCCCTAGTTCAATTTAGCTCATTGATGAACGTGACCTCGACATTCGAGATCCACACCTATCCTGAAAATTTCAATTCCCTAGGCATTTCCGTTCGAAAGTTATAGTTTTGTATGGTTTCTATGGTTCTGGTCATGCGATCTGGACAAAATTCTGCATGTAGCTTGAACGCGTCATTCTCCATTTGAGTTTCGAAATTTCATCTCGAACGAATCTGTAGTTTCGATGTAATCAGGAGAACAAAATTTCGAACGGCCTTATTTATAGAACCTCTGGTGGAATTCTGCCCATTAACGAACTCAACTGCGGCATTCGGAAACTTAACCCACACTTAAAATTTCAAGTCTCTAGGTCATTCCGTTCGAAAGTTATCGTGCTTACAGCCGTTTGCTCACGACCATTTTTCGGCAAAATTCTAAAAATACAGACATCTTGACGAAATGATATAGCCCTCGTGTAAGTGGAACGAGCGCTCAAAATATAATATGTACCTCCACGGAAGAAGGACCGAAACTGTCAATTCATAATTGATATTTACTTGGAAATGTAAGATTTCCGCATTTTTCATGCACTTTCGAGAAATAATATCTACCGAACCATAATTATTTTTGAGCGCTCGTACTACTTACACGAGGGCTATATCATTTCGTCACGATGTCTGTATTTTTAGAATTTTGAGCCGAAAATGGTCTCCATCGACTATGTTCGACTCACTGATGACGAATCCGTCGGAAAATTCTAGTCTGTCCATCCAGCCGTCCGGCCGTAAGCACGATAACTCTCGAAAGGAACAACCTGAAAACTTGAAATTTTCAGTGTGGGTTCAGTTCCCGAATGCCTCGGTTAAGTTCGTTAATGGGCCGAATTCCACCAGGGGTTCCGTAAATAGTTCTGTTTCCCTGATTAATTGAAAATTACAGATTTGATCGAGATGAAATTTTGCACTCAAATGGAAAATGAGGTGTTCAAGCTACATGTGAAATTTTGTCCAGATCGCATGACCAGAACCATAGAAACCATAGAAAATCATATCTTTCGAACGGAAAGACGTAGGGACTTGAAAATTTCAGGATAGGTGTGAATCTCAAATGTCGCGATCACGTTTATCAATGAGCAGAATTATACTAGAGGTTCCGTAAATACGGTCGTTTGAAATTTTGTTTTCTCGATAATTTCGAAACTACGGATTTGATCGAGATGAAATTTTGTATTTTAATCGAGAATGATATACTAAAGCAATATTTTGTCCAGATCGCATGACCAGAACCATAGAAACCATAGAAAATTGTAACTTTTGAACGGAAAGGCCTAGGAACTTGAAATTTTCAGGGTGGGTTTGGATCGCGAATATCGCGGTCACGTTAATCAATGAGCAAAATTAGACTAGGGGTTCCGTAATTATGGCCGTTCAAACTATTTTTTTCCTTATAGTTTCGAAACTACTGATCGGATTGGAATGAAATTATGCACCTAGCTGAGGAATAATGTATTCAAACTACGTGCAGAATTTTGTCCAGATCGCATTACCAAGACCATAGATACCGTAGAAAATTCTAGCGAATTATCGAAAAAAAATTGATCAGCTGGAGCACTGACATGAAGTCTGGAGTTTCGCCTAAGTTTCAGAATTTTTTTGACAGCTGTCGAAAATTCCTTCAATTGATTTCTAAAACTGGAAAATGCGAATCTATCTACAAGGTGCATTTACGAGCGCTCAAAAGCTCCTGCCTTCACGGCAGTGCTTTTCCAATTTTTTTTTTATTTTTTCTAATTCTTTCTTTTCTTTCATTAGATTGTTTTCATATTCTTTTTTCTGCAAAGCAAAGCAGGACTTTGTGACTACGAAACACTTCTTTCCTCATTCCTACAACTCCACTTTTAACAAAGAGACTACTTTCACCCAATTCTTCTCGTTCAGTTTTTAACATTCCAAATTTCTTCTTCCTTCAATTTCGACTTATTTTCATTATTTTTAGAGCCTTTTTGTTTCCATTAGGTAGAGTGCAAATACATGATATATTTACTTCAGGTAAAACTGAGTGCAGTTTCATTTTCATTCACGATTTATTTGGAGAAGCAATTAATGTCACCCCATTTGGTGGTACTCATTTTTTTCACCCTAGAGTGGAGTAGGTTGAGGTTAGTTTGTGTTTTCTACGAAAAAATTGCACAAAATAAAACTGTTTTGTAACTTACTCATTTTTTATATTTTTCTCTTCCGAAAATGCTTTCTGTTTTCGAAGGTTCATTATTTTCTTCACTCAAGATGACTTAAAACTAAATGTATGGAGCCGATTTTAATGGAATTCACAAATTTCTTCGATATCTCAATCATAAACTACATAAAATTGGAGTTATAAACAAAGCCTATGTAATATTTCTTCAAAATTAAAAGTAAAATCACTTCGGTTTCGAACATATACGGTTTTCATATTTTTCCGCATTGACTAATTCGCAATTTGGTAGTCCGTTTACCAATAGAATTATTGTAAATATACGTATATTTACTTTGAACATAGCAGATTAGTTTCTAGTTGAGAACTCAAATTGAAACTAATTAGGAGAACCGTTCATAATTAAATTTCAATTTATGGCCTCGCAACTCTATTCGAACAACGTTCTACAGTTTGTGGTTTCTAACGTACGTTAACTCATACCAAAATAGCGAAGTTGATGAAAATGTTAATATAAATAAAAGTTTTGCTGGGTAATTTCGCATTTCCACCCGCTATTTGGTTCATTATTTTTGAACGTCTTAAAATTCAGACAGTTACTTTTTGCGTTTTGAAGACATTAAATTCGCGTGCATCAAGTCATTTGGCGATGATCCAAAAGAAATATTTGGTCAACACGGACCATAAATGACTGAACATCTGCAGCAGTATTGTGGAAAATCAGGCGGCGTATAATTGGAGTCATACATCGTACGAATCGTAGGACACCCTCTACATTCTGCACCCCCAAAACCTTGTTTCTAATTAAGAGGGCGACTCCTGCTTAATCACACGCAGTTTTAGTTTTACTTGTTTTTAACGTCAGATTTGATGGATGTACCGAACGGATCCATGTATCAGCATGGAAATCCGTCCCCGTTTTATTCACAGTGAGTGGCTCGCCACCCTATGTCGAAGAATGTCTCATAGAAGCGCGCCAGGGAGTTTATTACCATTTTAATGAGATTCTTGTTTGATCTAATCCCCCTGCGAGTCCGATGGTAACGTTGGCGATCTCGGAATTGGAGAAAATCTGCTGGCGAACTGATAAAAGAACCTCTGCCGTATTTTTTGAGTGGGGTAGATACAGTATGTTCCTTTTAGATCTCTCGTCGTTCCCTCAAATTTTAATTGAGTAACTATGTCCAGGTACATATTTACACACGATCGAAGAGAAATATTTTCATCAAAATACTTTTCCGTCTCGCCGATATCAGAAGGAACCATCTGTCACTGAAACTTCTTTTTCCTACAACATACAATCAACGGCCGATTACGAATCAAGATACAATCAGAATCACATCATCCGTATGAACGAACTCGCCCCTTTGTAGGTTCACCTAATAACAACGATTATAATCCTTTTCCCGGCATCCAAGTCGGCAGCCCCATAATTGGGTTAATAAAGAACACAGAATGTCTTCCATTGTCCCATAATGAGTAGCAAAGTATGCGTGAATCACCGCAGCCAGTCCCAACAGCCCAACACTAGTAGGGCCATGAAGTTCTCATGTATTACAATGCTTTTTTTCGTCTCAATAAAGTTTTTTGTCCGACCTAGATCAGGATAGGTGAAGTGAAAAAGATGTACCGGACAGGAAAGAGACATTGAAGCCATCAAAAACTTTAGGACCACCCGGTTACAATCGAGGATGTCAGGGCCGGCTCTTGGAGCCGTTAGATCAATCATGATTCATTGGCTGTTAGTCTTATTTCTGAAGGTGGACATAATAATTCATCTTCACTATCTGAATTAATCTTTTTCAGCAAAACATTCACAATAAGAATTAGGTATCAACTTAATTTGAGAGAACGTCAAAATTATTTAGCAGACCTCCCCTCAATGCCAATAATAGACTGTTCACATTCGGACAATCGGCTTGTTCAGACGCACAGAGCCAGGGAGTTATAGTAGTGAGTTATTATAACTCACGTTGTTTGTTTACATATACTATCAATTGCTCAAAAGTAGTTGAATAATGAATATGAAATTCAATAGGCGTAGATAAAAAAATTTTTGTTTGTTTTCTTTCAGTTTTTTTTTTGAATCACAAAGTAGGTTTACCCGGTGTCCAATGAACTCTGTGTCAATGTCAAGTGATGAGATGTTGCCAAATTGAGAGTGAGAATAATTCTTTTAATATTTTGCTTCCTTTTTTCTAATTTTGTGATTAATTTCCGACAAGAAATCAACACCCTAAAACCTTACGCACTTATTTTGTATCACCCTGTTTATATAATATTCAAACGTGATAAAACAAGTTCCTTATAATTCAATCTAAGCCAACCCTGTTCGATCTAGACGATAAAGAATGTGGCTAGGGCTTCCCTGAACCCATTCATGCATACTATAACTTAGGTACATGATAAGTTGTGTCCTCTTGAGGAACAAAAAAAAAGCAACAGCGATTATATTCTGATGCTTGTCAACCCTTCAATCACAACCAGATTAAGATTACATAGCGTATCTTGTTCTAGAATGCAACGATCCTATTTGTCTAGTCACATGTTCCTTAGTTTCTATTTGCATCCGATCAATCAGTTTTTGTAGTGAATAGCATGGAATTCTACTGGAGCTCAAATACCGAAGATGTATCATGGAGTCAAAGTGGCAGTGAGCGATGAAAGTAAAGAAACTAAATGAAGAATTTTTCACTGAATCAAAAGGGCAGAACTGGAGGAAGCAGGAATTCGACATTTTAGTACAAACAACAGGAGTTTTATTCTCTTTATGAAGTGACCCTATAATAAAAGTCTAAAGCCGCATGGATAATTATTTCCGAAAAGAAGAGAAGAAACCATATCTTCACTAATATACGCAACACGTCGAACTTTACTATAAAAACAGTGCTATTAAAGTCGCATTTAACGTCCTCGCTCAAAACATAAATGAGTCGATTATTTACGAGGAACCCCAGGTATGCTATTCCTGTCTTCTCCTAAATATCAGGATATTAATAACGAATTGGAACCTCAATAGTGAAAAGTATCCCCGTTCGTAATAACCATAATTATTATAGTCAGAATTTATAAGTGCACAATAAAACTTCCAAACGTTGATTTTCGAATGCAATAACCGAACGGGTACTTCTTCCATTTAAGGTAAATTGTCGTAAGGTATCTCGAACGGAACACCCATGAGTTTTTCGGAATGAATGAGGATGGTAGTTGGCTGATTATGGTTGAATGGAGTGTTTTAGAGTCGTTAGATTTCATTAGGAACGTTTTATGGCTAACATTATGAGTCCGATGAGAGTTCCTCTCGGAATATTTATGAGTTGTGTTTATTTCGGTAGAAAAATTTAAATTTGGGATATAATTCCTGAGAGGAATTTCCAAGCAGTTTTAATTCCATAATCTTTGTTTATAAATGTTGGATTAATTACGTTCCAATAGCTTTAAGAAAAATTTAAGATGGAAATTTCATATATTTGTCAATTGCTGAAAGATAACATTTGTTTTGTTATTTCGGCCAAAAATTATGATTTGCACCAGTGAAAATTATCTCTCGATAATTCACTAGTTAGTTATCAGTTTTATTCATTTCATGAATTTATTCAAACTGTGTCATAGTAAGTTCTCATCTGACATCTATTGCACGATACTTATGTCAGATACTCACTCATCTAGCTGAAATTTATAAATGTAACCTTTGATTCGTACTTGGATTGCTTATTTTCGATAATTTTTGGGGAGTATTAATTCCGAGAACAGAATGGAAGAGTGTAATATATAAATTTCCTCTACATGAGTGAGTGTCTGACATAAATATCGTGCGATATATCTCGGAAATAAACGCACCGTTAGATTCAGTAGATATAAAGAATGTGAATAATTTTTATTTGGACACAGTTCCTATAACGATTTCAGCGATTCTTCGATGATTTTGCAAATTGATACTGTAAAATTATACTTGCAGGTTTCAGTATTTATTTATATCTTGGTGAAACTCTTCTAGAATCTGTAAATATGGCTTTATCAAAGTTACGTTTGTGCACCTTCTTTTTTCAGTCAGAAAGTTTTTGTTGATTCCAACTTTAGCCAAATAACTCATTGTGGTAGCAAGTGGGGGTGACTGGCGAATTTGAATTTTTCAATAATCCCTGTGTTTTGGGCATACTGGTCCATTTTGATTCTACATTCCTTTCTATTGGACTGTTCTCATATCATATACAAACCACAATTTCAACCCTCAAAATCTTTCTCGAATGACTTCTGAATCAACTCTCAGTCCATAGAATGTTTAGGTGCAATTGTATACAGAAAGTATACTTCCTCTAGACACAATTTATGTTCTACGTCGGACAAAGCAATAACTAGCACCTTTCGCAATCTCCTCTCCATCTTGATCCATTTAAATCCCTTCTAAAACACAATATGAAAGTGCATCTCGACACTATCTCTAACACCCAGAACAATACCCAACTCGTATTCCTTTCTCCTTCCATTGATTTATCTCCTCTTTATGTGTCTGTATATCAAGAGAGCAAAGACAAGATTCCAGCGGTAGGAGGAAACAACACTAACCTTTGGTCGGGTCGTTATCTCGTTTTTATCTTCCACCACCATTAACCATTCAGATTCTGGTACTGCATGTTCGCCACTCGATTATATTGCAAATGGCAATTTATATGTTTCTGGTTCTGGAAGGTTTATCATCGCGATAGTTGGTCAGAATGGGCAGTATTTGAATACGTGGGATAATTCCTTTTAATGGATTGTATTCACTGGAATGATAATGGGTGGTTGAGGGAAAATATCATATCTATTCATGGGTTTGAGATGAATCGAGGCTATGTGAGTACTTGCCCATCGTAAACACTGAGAATTGACCTCATGTCGAGAATAATGTACTGCATGAAGAAAAAACTCTTTTGGTCACTTCACTGTCGGAGGGCATCGCTATATCTTATGTAGAGCTCCTTCCAGTCGCGTAGAATTCTGTTCTTTCAGCGATGTTTCCTTTGGTCTTGTTTCAAGTAGTCCCTACATCATTTGATGGTGTTCTCTTTGAAAGAACGGTTAGAACCCTCTTCCAATCTTTCTTTCTGGTCATCTTCATAGTTCAATTATTTCCAAAGTTGATGAAAATAAGTAGAAATATTATTTCCTTCTGGGAGAAGCATCTTGACATGGAAGTTCTCGACGACCCTCAAAGCGCAAAGCAAATGACACTGTCTCTTGTGTAAGGTCCGAGAACAGAAGTTATCTCTGTGGTTTCGTCTCAGTGCAACAGGAATAATATGATCTCTTTGGTTTTGTCCCAGTGAAACAGAGGTTGTCTCTGGTTCCAGATCCCAGGGAAGGAGTTAGAGAAACCATTTTTTTTTCTTCTATCTTAGTTGAAAGTTATAAGAGTTCGGCTTCTCCCAACTATCTCTACGTCGAAAGATTTATACCTTCATTCAATTGGAAACCATGGGGACTCCTGCGCGACATCTGACGCATATTCTCATCATTATTCAAATGCCGTGTTCTTTCATCTGTCCGAAAACCGAAGACAATAAATAACGCCGTGGCACACTTCGCGCCAACGCCGAAACAATCAATCATTCTGGCTCCTTCCGGACAGTAAGAAAAACGGCCGGTTGAATTCGAGTGGAATTTTATTCAATTAATTTTAATTGTTTCATTAAATTAGTAACTGCACTCGCGGAGAGTTGATCTCTCCACGTTTTGTTTTGGTTACCGGAATCGAACAAACAAACGTTAAATGAAGCTATATTTCTTTTCAGGCAGTGTTCCAGGCTTCAAGGCAGGAAAACAAATTGAATAAACGCCAAGTTAATTAACTTTAATTGCGCGATTTTCTGGAATCGGGAGATCCTAACAGGTTGTTTGAAAAAAATTGTTTGCAATCTTCTCTGCTCGTGGATTCTGTTGGAACTACCGTTTGTTCGGCATCGAGTCCCGAAGAC
This sequence comes from Aphidecta obliterata, assembly GCA_963966015.1. NCBI lineage: Eukaryota > Metazoa > Arthropoda > Insecta > Coleoptera > Coccinellidae > Aphidecta > Aphidecta obliterata. The sequence continues at coordinate 11,463,866 of OZ014435.1, read as the reverse complement.
AAATTGAGCTTTTTATTTGTTGATTTACAATAATAAACTGTTCGAAGTTTAAATAAACTCTTGGATTATTTGTTGAAAACGTCAAGGGTTATCTATTCTTCAAAATAGAAGGTATCTTCAGGAATAAGATGACCTAATTAAAAAAATTGATTCTTACTTGGATTGCTTATTATCCACGGTTTTTGGACAGCATTCATTTCCGAAACGTTCTCGGACTGAATGAACGAATGGAATGAATAAATTTTATCAACATAAATAAGTGTCTGACATAAATATCATGCAATAAATCTCACTTATTTCCGCTTTTTTTCCTTCGTAGTATTTTAGTAGGTATGTATTTCTTTAGTTTCCCACATTATGAACATTTGATGCTGAAAAAAATCTTAATGCAGTCATCTTTTTCTTGGGAAAACTTCTCATTTCAAACAATATCCCTAGATTCTTCTTATGTGTGTATGAATGAACGCGAATCGTATTTTGCATAATTTCTGAAGTTGATTTATTTTTTCAGGTGAGTACCTCAATTGGCTAAGTAGGAAAACTAAACACATTGGTAAGTTCTGTTTCAAACATATCTTGGAAAAATAGGACAACCAATTACCCTTCAGCAAAAAAATGAAACGTACAAATATTCACACACTGAAATATCAGCACGACAGAAGATGAAAAAAAAATTAATCCATTTCTGGTGGAACGGTCAATTTGATGCATTGGATAAATATTGAAAAATTCATTTAATTGAGTAAAGGATCACCCTGTACGCTAATAGGTGAACTTCAGCATAAGTATTAAGGGAACTTCTTAATTGACACTCGCGGCTACAGCTATTGCTTAGAAGAAATCCAAGCAAGTTCTGTATGTATGCTTTACTGCCAGGAATGAAAGAAAAGCTATACAAAGATTCACATTATGTCTGGAAGTTCTTCCTAGGTCGTAAGTACAAGACGAAAAACCTCTGGTACCCACCATTTATGCCACAAACCGAAACAATGAAGCAACTTTTTTGTAAGTGTGAACTGGTGTCAAAGAACAGCTTTGTCGAAACCAAATAATTGGTCAATAGTTGAACAGACTCCTCAAGACTCCAAAGCTTACGCCAGAGTATGAATACGAACACAGATTGCAACACTTATTGAGAACACAAATCAGTTATATAAGTTGCTACATTTTTGGGCTACACCCAGAAGTGGCAAAATTAGAATCCAACCAAGAGACTTTTCAGTAGATAAATAGGTACCTCTGATCTCGACGCCTTCATGAGTCACACTCCTTAATTGATAAGCATTCAATAACCGAGGAGGGGCCCGACAATGGTCAACTCCTTCATCTTTCATACTTAATTTGCCGCCTGATACGCTATTTCATTTCAGACTTTGTTGTCATGTTCCCATTATAACTGTCAACCGATTCTTCATTGTGTCCATCAGACCATGAACCGATCCGTCGTTGTTACATACGTGAGTCTGCTTTATCTGGTCGTTTTGCTTCGCGGTCATTCGAGTTGCGTATGTGTTTATTTCTTTTAATTTAATTGTTTTTATGCGAGGGAGTCGAGAACCAGTCGCAAGCGATTGATGTTTCCGTTATCGATGTCTTGTACGGATATTATCATTAACTTTAATGATGCTTTGGTACGGTAGGTATGCAAAACGGTTTTTGGGAACTGGCGCGACGGTTTGATTGCACGGTTTTGGGTTTGGTGAAGACGTTCTTCAAGAGGTTGATTATAGGTCTTTGAGAACAATTGATCCCTCCGCATTTCGAATCTACTTCAGTTCTTCACGATTTCAACTATGAGACGAAGATTTGGAAGTTTTCTGTCTGCAATTTTCACACCTGATTTTTGTCATCTCCCAACTCATGTATGTTTGAATCGAATCCTGAACTATCTGCTACATAGGAGCCGTTTTTTGTGTTTCATAGCTATTTAGGCGGGTTCCCGAAAATTGAAGTGATTAACACACACAATAGTTTTTGAAAATACTGGTTTCTGCCAAAAGTTTATTTGAACTTTACGAAACAGTGTTCCTCCTTGGTTATTATGGAGGCTCTTTACTGTTGTCCTCTGTGTTTTTCGTCTATGAGTGCTAGGCCATCCTTGGTTTTTTCCCCCTCTCCTAGTATATAGTCAATATTTGGTGTACTTTGACTTTGAATTTGAGGGAAATTTTGGTCTCTCCCATGTATTCTTTATCACACTCACAGGGTATTAACTATACACAGTTCTTTGTGTCCTGAGTTTCACTTTTCGGTTTTACTTTCTTGATAACCATTGCCAATCATTCTTTGTTTTTCTGAAAGGGCTTTATGTATGGATTACCATTATCTAACTCCTCTAGACCTCCTCGTCATTTGTGTTTGGGATTTTCTCGTCTGCAGCCACCTTGAGGGTCATTTCAGGTAAGCCATTCAACTTCAGCGTTTTGGTTTTGTTTTCTATTGTCGCCATACTGTCTTCCTCATTCTCGCAGACTATCTTAGCTCTTCCAAGGAGGCTTCTCGGAGTCCAAACTCGAAGATTGCCCGTGAGTGTACCCAGAACCTAAGGGAGCTTTCAGACCACAACAAGGTTATCTTGTTATGGTTGCCGGGGCACAAAGGCATCATGGGAAACGGAGAAGCGGAAAGGCTAGCAAAACAAGACTCTGAAACACCAGTCATAGGCCCAGAGCCAATGATAGGGATAAACAGAGCCTGCGTCAAAACTGCGATCCACACATGTGTGCACTAGCAGCAGTGGATACAATTGGAGCGAGCTATGCACAGCAAGCTTATGCTGAAAGAGCCCTCAACTGAGCAGGCAAATAAACTGCTTTTCCTAAGGAGGGAAAATCTCAAGAGAGTCACAGGAATATGTACTGGACATTGGTTCTCGAGAAAACACCTGCATGATATGAGCATATTCAACAGCGAACCCATGTGCAGACTATGCAATGAGATAGAGGGAACAGACATCCATCATCTTCGACCACGAAGCAACCGCTCAGTGGAGACACAACCCCCTTCTCCTCTCAATAAGAGAATAGAAGCCTTAGCACTAAACCGAGGAGCTGAAAAAGCTTCAATAAGCACGACAAGTGGCGAGGGAATAAGTAGACCTCAATCTACAACTCCTATTCCATTCATTCATTCCATGGAGGCTTCTTGCTACTCCTTCTTTGATGTTATGTTGATGGTTTGATTCAAAGTGTTTTTTTTCACCAGTACATCTAGGAAGGGTATTATCTCCTTGGATAACTATATTGGATCTTATTGATTCCTCTGAGCTTTTTATATGTTCTAGCTTTTTATATGTTCTGCCAACCCCTCAAATGTCGCTGAGTAAATGGGACAGTGGGTATTCCATAGCCATGTCGAATTATTGTTCTTCTTCTTGGAAGTAGACTATGGAAATTACTCTTCATCAATACCTTCACCATTCTCCAATATTGAAGGTATCGTGTGTAACCCGCAACAATCAGGGAAATCGTCCATGGTCATTTATAACTCTTCATCGGTGCTGACTGTTCGGTAAACCAAACCATATCAATTACTCCGCATGATCCGAATTAATAACGAACAAGTGTAAAACGTCATCAATCAACCTATCGAAAGGCTTCATTCCCTCGAAATTGGAGAATGATTTGTTGTTTATTCTAGAAATGGATTTTCCAAACGGCGCTTGATTTATTATGTGAGCCGATGGGTTCCGTTAGCGCTGTAAATGGATTGGAGTATCCGACACCCTGGATATCGCTGTGCGATCGGAGATAACACTCCACCGGCTCATTTGAATATCACGGGGTGGTAATTGTTGGTATGTTGGGAAGTTATGAGGTACTGCGTTCAGGAGGCATCTGTTTTCAATTATGGAGAGATTTTTTCAACTTTGGAATCTGATATTCTGAAGGCAGTTTGAGGTCATCATTCATTATTTGAGCTCTGGTTGATGACTGGTGAGACCTATGTTTCATCAACTTCCTCTTCTGAAGCATGTCAAACTCAATTATGGAGACCTCGGGACAGTTTGATGAATGATTATTCAGTGTACAGTGATAGGGAACTGTCACTGTACTGAGCTTAAATTATGACGATAAAAAATATACTAATGGAAAGAACGCTGCCACTTTTACACAGTTCCATTCTAGGGCTTTCCTTGAAAACCATAAGAGCTATTTATGTACATGAAATTTGGTAAAAAAACAGTTGCTAGTCGGTTTTTATTCCCCTAGCTCAAAAAACCGAGCCATTAATTTCGAAGGCAAAAACTCAAATTTCGAGGATGTTTGCAGAAAACGATGTGGGGACATCTGATTCAACGGAGCAGTTTGAAATGGCAACGATATATCGTTGCGTTTATATAGAGTATAGTAGCTTCTAGATTGTTGAAAATATGAGCAATAAAATTCAATCTGTATTTGTAACAACATGCTTTCCCCTCTTTAATTTTTTGAAACCAAATATTGTTTTCAACTTTTTTCCTTCCGATATCGAGTTACTGAACCAAATCCGCATCGTTCCGTGAACGAAAACACCCAACTATGTTGCGCCTCGAGTAAAAAAAATGTTCGCCCCAGGTGTCTCGCATCGTGAGGCGTGATGGGCATCCGAAGAATATAAAGAGGCGTCTGACAAATGGACCAAGTCGAGATATATCACCAGGCGTGTTTTCTACGCAGCTATCGCGTTTCAATCTCGAGGAACCCATGCGATTCGGTACGTATGCAAGGCCTGGAATTAATTTTCGAGAGGAAATGATTTTTATTCAACGTTGATATCGAATGGAACCCCGGGAGGTTCAGATTACGGCGGAGAAGGCGCCAAGAGGTTGAATACATATTTCGTCATATGGAGGGAACGATCCATCATTGAATTCGAAACGTAGATGGTCGGATCTGGTTCTTTCGGGCCTGAGGAGATCGATTGGTTATGACGAGGCAACATGGAACGTGTCGGTATCAATCGCTGGATAGTGAGGCCGGTCGGTCAACTATGTCCGGTCATAGCGGTGGTCGGAGTGTTCAAGATCTTATTCTTGCCGTATTACTGGAATTCTGAAGGAAGTCAATTCCCAATGATGAAAATTAATATACTCAATGAACATGGAAATCGCAACACCAAGAAGGATTAGAAATTTTTCACTAAACTTGGCAGGAATATCTAATTGTAAATGAGTAGCAGCAGTTGCAAGATTTCGTTAAGTTCTTCATTGTTTTCGCTTCGTGGGTGCGCCAACGTGAAAATTTCCGGTAATTAAACGAATTCAATTGAGATCCTATTGTTCGCAGTTTTTCGTTCAGAATAATTGCAAATCGCCGTAACCGGAACTAATCCACCATCATTCACTGCTATGGGGATTGGACTAGGGAAGATCAACTATGTTCGATAAAGGAACTAGAACGTTCCCTGGCAGGGAACCACATATGGTGACCATTGGTGATTTTGGTCGCCTAATTTTCGACTTTATATCGCAGAAGTTCATATTCAGCGACCTCGCGATGTGTAAAGGAGCCCATAGTTATAGTTAGGTAAGTGGTTTACATTTCACTGCGTCCTCAAAGTCTATTGTGCCCCCATCAGAGCTGTTTTCGCAAATGCGCTACCTAAAGCTCGCCCTCCAGCTCCAGAGCTCCAATGAACTCCAGTATCTGAGAGGGCTTCAAGGAGGTTAGATCCTCGTTCCTCCTGCAATCCTCTTGTCCAAGACATTCTTTGTGCTGGTTTGCAATGACGAGGCATTCTTTAACCAGGTGAACAGGAGTTTCCCCCTCTTCCCTACACTCGTCAGTTTCTGTTAAGCCCATTCCCATCATATGCTTTCTAAAGCGACTATGTCCTGTGAGGAAGCCAGTAAACAGGTGTAACTTATTCATACTGAGATCCAAATACTTTTTGGATCTTGAACTTCTAAAGTTCCTAATGAACTCTTTGGAGTGATCCATTTGTGGAAGATTCCTCCAGAGTGCTTTTCTTTCAGTCTCTTCCTTCTCAAAAAAACTCTTTATTATAGGTGCATTCACCTATGCCACAGAAAGTTTCTGGGCCAGTAAGTGGCGTTTATGCTCCCCTTCTGGCAAGTGTATTGGCCTCTTCGTTTCCTTTGATTCCTGAGTGACCAGGAACCCAGACTAAAGAGACCTTGTTGTTTTTGCCTACTTCATTAAGTTTCCTCCGGCACTCCCAGGAGCACATATACTGATTGCACAATTGAACCGTTGCACGATTAGCTAATGAAGGTCGTACTGTAACCCTTCGAACAGTTCACCGCAGAATCAGAGCTTTCGGCTTTCGTTTGTAGTGCTGCAAGTTACGACGACACTGGAACCAAAAAGTGACAATTAATAACAGATGAGACTATTAAAAGCGCCTTCACTATTTTTAAATCTACTTGTGTTTAGAAACTATATATGCAAAATTGAATAGATATTAATGTATTTAAGAGTTTTTCTAAGGTCTCTTCTTCATTTTTATCTTTACCAGGGTTCCTCCATATCTTGAACGATTCCCCTCCTTTTCCACTCGACGAAATCCAAATATTCAAAAGCAAATCAACATGGTTATCTCCCCGATGTTCAGAGATGAAAAAACGACGTCCTTGAAACGAACATCCAGTCTAGACACGGGTCGATCGAGAAAAAAAAGAGCACTCGGCCCTTCATTACTCGAATCATTTTCGCTCTGTCAAAGGGGCCGCAAAGAGCAACCGCGGATGATGGACTGAAGTAGGTAGTGCTTTTGATCGAAACGTAGAAGTCTTACCATTACCGTCCGAGAATTGAACCCCGATCGCTTGATGGCTGTCTGTCTGGTATGGCGACGTCATCAACGTGGCGTTTTCCTCAAAGCGCAGCACTTCTCTCGGAGATAATTGCTAGAGACGCTCACCGACGTGCCCCCTTTGATATTGGTGGGTCTGATGGAATCGTTTCGATTTCGACGTCCTCAGACGTGTTCCAATGGAATACGTGATGTATTTCCAAAATTAGCAGACACAAATATGTCGATCTAATTATTGAGCTCTAACATGAATACATCTTCAGACTTGTGCTGCAAATTTCACGTAAACGTTATGTTTTTCCACACACTACCTAACCTAACTTTGTTTGTGGCGTTTTATTGATTTGCCATTGAAGGTATGTTGAGTGAAGCTTGTAAATGAAAAACCACGACAGATGGGGCAAAAAAGTTTCATTAAACCGATAGGGGCTGAATGCAATGTTCGTCTTATTTGACGAAGACTGATTCTTATAGAAACGATTCTTCCGAATATCTCGATATTCTATAAAACATTTCTGAAAACCGACGATATATCATATGTTTGACATATCATCTGCCCAACCCACGCTCGGCGGAGCGGACTAATAATTAACCGGAAGACTTTTTTTAACCCTGTAATTTGTCACAGCCGTCCGAACCACCCAAAACACGCCTGGATTACCTTGTTTTTTGGAATGTTTTCGGTTACAAACGCTGTATGGGGATACCGACATCTTGAAGACATTCGGGGAAAACGTTTTATGGCATTTTAAGTGGGCGCCCTGTCAAGAAGTCGAATTTTATCCGTTCCGTCGTAAATTTCGTCGGGATGACAGGAACGCGGCATGCTCAACGGGTGTTTTGTGGGTTTAACATCAATTTGCGGTGATGATTACTCCGGTTGTCAGAAATTGGGGGAGGAGTGCCGAGAAGTTTCAGTTTATAAATATCCGAACGTTTGACGGTAGTAAAAATGTTGAGCGTAAAAAGTCAGTTTAGTTGCAGTTGTCTGAAAATAAATTCGGCGAAATAACATATCCCTCGTGAGTTTCACCAATCATAATCACCCGAAAGGAATGGATCTAGATTGTACCACAATGAAATTCACTTTTTCTTTGCTTTAGCCTTTTTTTCTCCTTCCTTGGGCCCTTCTTCTATTCCTTCCAACTACTTGCATCTACTCCATTCCTGTACACATATAATTCCTCAATACTTCTATTTCCACTTCCATAACTCTATCGCACAGAGCAATGCAATCATCACAGTAAATAACAAATAGGAACTCAGAATAGAACCTTGCTGAGGTCCCGCACATTGAATCCCTAGATCCCTTAGGCACTCACCTCAAGGTACAGATCTTCATTCATTTCAGAGATATGATGGCTCAGATGTCCTCAGGATGTACCTGATCCATAAATAGGCAAGGCTTTATGTTTTTGTGGAAGAACCGAACGTTATTGAAACCCTAGAAGTACCTCTCAGTACCTAACACCAAATATCCATGAAAGCTAAAAGACTGTTTCAATCTCCCACATGGTACTTAAGACTATTTCGAAGATTGAAATTACCTGCGTTTAACGACTAGTCATAAAAACTGACTAGTCACTTTTCTCGTTACCGCCGAAAATAACTGAATGATAATAAGTAATACCTTCAGGTAATTATACATTGCAGTGTTGATGGACAGGGATAATTACCATGTTCAGGTGATGGAAGAGGTCGTAACAAAAGCAATACGTTTTTGGTTATGTACTTGCTATTTCTCACCCGAGTTGGTCCATTATCCAACAAATCTTTCAGCTCACTTACTTGCGTGAGACGTGATATATGTTTCAGTTTATGTAATAGGGAAGAAATTCCCTACCAATGATTGGAGAACAACAATGGTATATTCCAATTCATCAATTATATATTGTTACACCCATTCATTTCAAATTATGACAGGTTATTTCCATGGCCTACATTTTTTGCATGCGCATAATAATAGGTAATTACTAATTTGCACCTGCCAACCGCAAAGTGGCTAAGTGTGTTTTTCCGTTGATGAATGGGTCCAAAACAACTGCTTAACAAGAAGCCGAATCGCTGATTTTCAACTGAATTGAAATATCAATCAACATAGATGCCTAGGAATGATTATAGTTGATTTTGTTTGACGTAGTAATTATGGGGTTGCCGATTTGGAGGACTTTTTTATGCAGGGAAGGTGTCAGCGAAAAATAGCTACGGAAATTTCATTGTTTCATCTGACCTGACACTACAATTGTTTTGTTATTTCGGCCAATCCGAAAGGATTGTACTGATAATTAATTTGCAAATTATCACCGTCAGTAGTGAAAAGGTGCGTTTACATCTGACACTTATTTCCACAACTTTCTTCATATTCTGAATCTTATGATGCGTTTACATCTGACACTTATTGCGCGATATTTTTGTCAGAAACTTATTCGTGTATATGAATTTTATATCGGAGATATAATATGTATAATTCTCCGGAGAGTGAAAATCAAAGTTCATCGACATGAATAACTTTATGACATAAATATCGTGCAGTGGCGCAGCTAGGATTTTGTTTTGGGGGGGGGCTGAACTGAACAATTAATAATGAAACTAGAAATATACGAAAGATGGGAAAAAAAATTCGAAAATGACGAAAAGCACTGCCGTTAAGTCAGGAGCTTTTGAGCGCTCGTTCATCCACCTTGTAGGTAGATTCGCATTCTTCAGTTTTGGAAAACAAATGGAAAGATTTTGACAGCTGTCGAAGAAAAGATTTTGACAGCTGTGAGGAATTTCATTCCAATGCAATAAGTTGTTTCGAAATTATTAGGAAAAAAATTGTTTGAACGGCTATATTTACAGAACCCCTAGTCTGATTCTGCTCATTGATGAACGTGACCGCGAAATTTGCGATCCGAACCTATCCTGAAAATTTCCAGTCCCTGGGTCTTTCCGTTCGAAAGTTATGATTTTCTATAGTTTCTATGGTTCTGATCATGCGATCTGGAGAAATGTAGCTCTATTATATCATTCTAAATTCAAATACAGAATTTCATCACGATCAAATCCATAGTTTTGAAATAATCAAGAAAATTGAATTTCAAACGGCCATATTTGAGGAACCCCTTGTCAAATTCTGCTCATTGATGAAAGTGACCGCAACATTGAAGATCCAAACCTATCGTGAGAATTTCAAGTCCCTAGGACTTTCCATCACAAAGTTATAATTTTCTATGATTTCTATGGTTCTGGTCATGCGAGCTGGACCAAGATTTGCATGTAGCTTGAACACGCAATTCTCCACCCGAGTGCAAAATTTCACTTAGATCTAATCTGTAGTTTCAAAGTAATCAGGAAAACAAAATTTCGAGCGGCCATATTTACGGAACCCCTCGGCGAATTTTGCCCAATATCGAATTTATCCGCAGCATTCGAGATTTAAACCTACCCTGAAAATTTCAAGTTTCTAGGACATTCCGTTCGATAGTTATCGTGTATACGGCCGGCCGGACGGACAGACTCGAATTTTTCGACGGATTCGTCATCAGTGAGTCGAACATAGTCGATTGAGATCATTTTCGGCTCAAAATTCGAAAAATACAGAAATCGTGACGAAATGATAGAGCCCTCGTGTAAGTAGTACGAGCGCTCAAAAAGGAAGGAATAATAAAACAAAGAATCAATGAACAATCCAATTTAAGAATTCATAATTTCTCAATATTTAATTTTCAAATTTTCTATAATCGATTGATTTTGTTCTCGTTCCCTTACGAGGTTAGACCTTTTTGATGATATCAAATATTCAGCCGTCTCTCAGATGTTTCAGATTGAATTCGAAATCATAATATACCTTTTGAAGGTGAGGCTTTTTTTGACCAGCAATAGAACTCGTCAAAATAAGTCCATATACCAAAACTCGTTCATATCAGAGTTATCCGCAAATATGAGAATTTCCTAGCACGGATCTTCATTAGGTTCGTATTGATATTTAAATTTTCAGATATTACCAGCGGTGTGAGGTCAGTATACGGGAATTAATTTATATGATGCGTATGATGACTAAGTTTTCCGATCTAAACCCCTGTGATTTTGATTCTTCATGATTTTTTTCTTCATGGGTCATTTAAAAAAATAAGAGTATAGGTGACCATTCGAAATTACACCAGGCAAGACTTTGTGCACATCAAACAAATGGTGTGGTGACCATTTCGAACCATTTCTGTGAACAATTCGGATCAATTTATTTTATAGGCTGAGTTTGTGATCCTTTTCAATCAGTGATTTTTCATCTCCTCAGTTAGAACTTCAACAATAATACCGTTTAGAAAAAATCTCCTAATAAAAGTTGAAAGAGAATACAAATTTGCAATAAATGAATGCCGAGAAAACAAACATCGCATGCATATGGCTCCTAACGAAGAGATCTATCCAGAGTAAGGTGACCATTTTTTCTAACCTGAAACCAGGACAATATAAATTTTGACCGGTCTCGCCCAAATTTTACAAATCTTCATCAAAAATTCATCCATTCGTGTACTGGTTTTGTTGAATTACTATCGTTAGCAATTTATAAATCGGTTTTAAATAATTTTATTAATTTTTTAAATTCAATCAAAGAATTTGTGTCTTTGGGAGGGGGGGCTGCAGCCCCAAAGCCCCCCCCCCCCTGGCTGCGCCAGTGATATCGTGCAATAAGTGTCGGATGTGAAGGCACTATATAAATCAGTTAATATATAGAAAGTAGTTGAAATTTATCATAAAATTCCAACTCCAGATTTTTCTTATTGTTTGCGCTATACGATACTCTACAGGATGTTTTTTAAGGTGAGGCTATTTTTTGACAGGTGCTAGAACTCATCAAAAGAGTTCATTTCGCCGGAAGTTGATCATATAAATATTCAATTTGAAAAACGTGCAAAAAACTTGGGCATCAATATCTTAATACGACTCTGGATCGTATTATTTCTCTGATAGGGAGATCTGCCATACATCACGTGCCATGTGCATTTCAGCAAGTAAATAAAGTGCTGGATTTTATCGCAAATTTGTATTTTCCCTTTCAACTTTCATTAGGAAATTTTTCCTGAACGGTACCTATAATTCTTGAAAAATTAATGATTGAAAAGGTCCTATGAAAAAATTAGGAAGTTCACGAACTCACCGATAAAATTGATACAAATTGTTTAGAGAAATTGTTCGAAATGGTTATCATTCGTTCGATGTGTACAGTCTTGTCTGGCGTATTAACGAATTATTACATCAGTTTCCTCACGAATAATGTCAAAAGCATTTTCAATGCGTTGTTTTAGTTCTTCAACACTATTCACCTTAAGGTTACTGTACACTAATGTTTTCAAATGAGTTGAGATCCGGGGAACGTGCAGGCCAGAAAACGACCCACCACGCCCAATCCACCTATTTGGAAACACATTACGAAATTCGGAAAAGTCACAAAAATTATTCGCTTTGTCAGACCGTAAACTGAACGCATTCAATAAACACATTTCGATCTCAATACGTCAGATCCGGACTGGAAATTTCTCAGATTCGCGGGTAACTCTCATTTCGAAATACTCGGCCCTGGAGATTATTTTATATAAAGGATTTTTGGAATTTTGACTTATTTTGATGAGTTCTGGCAAAAAAATCCTCACCTTCGAAAACACCCTGTATAATTAAACATTAAATTTTCAGTAGCAGTAGAGATCCTCATCTCCTTGATCATATCTCTTCACCAAGCTGCAGATTTGGCTTTATCGAATCGAACATAGGCAACGATTATAATTTCTTTATATCGATGGCTGATTTTTGGGGGAAAATGACGAAATCTTCTGCGAGCTGTTTGCTTCAAAGCATGTCGTCTTCCACGTCCGCTTCATCATCGCTACACTGCACTGATGAGGCTCAAGAAGGCCAAAACCGGTATGCAGTCAAGAATGATAATTTTGATGTTCTCTGGGATTAGTAAGATTGACTTTTTGACCAGCTTCTCATAGGGGGCGTTATATACAGGGTGTCCGGGAAAATGTGGAAAACCTGTCGGATTCAGATAAAACATGAAAGAATAAGATGACAAGTTCCCATAATTTTTTTCCCTAGCGGCCCTCCCTACGGAGATACGGCCTCCTGAATGACGTCACTGGAAATTCATTTTACTGGAATAAATTTCAAAATACTCAATATAATTTGAGGAAATTTGATATGATGAACAGTAGTAAGGATCTCTCAAAATACTGCCCTTAAATTTAAATTAGCTCGTTTAGTTTACCAGGGGCGGACTAGGTTGTATGTTTTGATGCTTACATTTTCAACACCCTGTATGATGAGGAGTTAAAAAAAACAAATTTGAATACCTTGAACATTAAGCTAAAGAAAAGGTACTATTGTTCATAGTCGATAAAATGAACCGTTTTCGAAAAACAAGATAATTAATTTCTATTAAAGAGAATCGTGAATTCTAATTTTTTTTGTCTGCAACAAAGTGTGATACGAAAGTTATTCAAGGAACAAAAAAGTTTGAGTTTATGTTATTGAATCCGGCAAGATTTGTTTCTTATCACATCCAATGAAATATATGTATTTTTGTTAAGGTGCCTTTCTGGGCCAAAACTGCATTGTTGGGAATCTTTGTAATTTTGTCGGATTCAATAACGTAAACTGAAATTTTTTTGTTCCTTGAATAACTTTTTTATCACACTTTGTTGCAGACAAAAAAAATTAGGATTCATAGTTCTTTTTAATAGAAATAAAAAAGTTACTTCTTTTATTATTTTGTTTTTCGAAAACGGTTCATTTTATCGACAATGAACAAGAGTACCTTTTATTTAGCTTAATGTTCAAGGTATCCAAATTTGTTTTTTTTAACTCCTTATCATACAGGGTGTTTAAAATGTAAGCATTAAAACTTACAACCTAGTCCGCCCCTGGTAAACTAAACAAGCAATTTCAAATTTAAGGGCAGTATTTTAAGAGGTCCTTGCTATTATTTATTATATCAAATTTCCATTAAATTATATCAAGTAGTTTTCAGGAGGCCGTATCTCCGTAGGGAGGGCCTCTAGGAAAAAAAAATATGGGAACTTGTCATCTTATTTTTTGAGCGCTCGTACTACTTACACGAGGGCTATATCATTTCGTCACGATGTCTGTATTTTTCGAATTTTGAGCCGAAAATGGTCTCAATCGACTATGTTCGACTCACTGATGACGAATCCGTCGGAAAATTCGAGTCTGTCCGTCCGTCCGGCCGTCCGGCCGTCCGTCCGTCCGTCAGCACGATAACTCTCGAACGGATCAACCTAGAGACTTGAAATTTTCAGTGTAGGTTCAGTGTCCGAATGCCTCGGTTAAGTTCGTTAATGGGCCAAATTCCACCAGGGGTTCCGTAAATATGGCCGTTCAAAGTTTTGTTTCCCTGATTACTTGAAAACTACAGATTCGATCGAGATGAAATTTCGCACTCAGATGGAAAATGAGGTGTTTTAGCTACATGCGAAATTTTGTCCAGATCGCATGACCAGAACCATAGAAACCATAGAAAATTGTAACTTTTGAACGGAAATGCCTAGGGACTTGAAATTTTCAGGATAGGTGTGGATCTCGAATGTCGTGATCACGTTCATCTATGAGCAACATTATACAAGGGGTTCCGTAAATACGGTCGTTTGAAATTTTGTTTTCTCGATAAATTCGAAACTTCGGATTCGATCGAGATGAAATTTTGTATTTTAATCGAGAATGATATATTGAACCAATATTTTGTCCAGATCGCATGACCAGAACCATAGAAACCATAGAAAATTGTAACTTTTGAACGGAAAGGCCTAGGAACTTGAAATTTTCAGGGTGGGTTTGGATCGCGAATATCGCGGTCACGTTCATCAATATGCAAAATGAGACTAGGGGTTCCGTAAATATGGCCGTTCAAAATATTTTTTTCCAGATAGTTTCGGAACTACTGATCGGATTGGAATGAAATTATGCATCTAGCTGAGGAATAATGTATTCAAAGTACGTGCAAAATGTTGTCCAGACCGCATCACCAAGACCATAGATATCGTAGAAAATTCTAGCGAATTATCGAAACAAAATTGATCAGCTGAAGCAGCGACATAAAGTCTGGAGTTTCGCCTAAGTTTCAGAATTTTTTGACAGCTGTCAAAAATTCCTTCAATTGGTTTCTAAAACTGGAAAATGCGAATCTACCTACAAGGTGCATGTACGAGCGCTCAAAAGCTCCTGCCTTCACGGCAGTGCTTTTCGTAATTTTTTATGTTTTATCTGAATCCGAGAGATTTCCCACATTTTCCCGGACACCCTGTATATATAATAAAATGAACTACCCTTCGGCTGATAGAAATAGGACACATATTTTAGAGGTTTCGAAAGAGCATTGAAGCGAAGTCATTTATTATTCAGGTCCCCGTTTTGAAGTAGATTATTCTCAAATATCAATTGAATTGCAGATTATTCTGTGTGTGTCCGGAGAGTTGATATCCCCTTTTCTCTAAAACTAGCCAATCAACCAGTTTTAAATCGAAACCGTCATAGTTCAAGATTCACCACTCGCCCTGCAATTTATATTTATACTGGTGTGTCGTTTGGGAACTGGATAATTGGATTATTGTCGTAATATATGTCTTCATTACAGTCTGATAGTGAATGGATGTATCCGTCCTTTGCATGCACATGCGGATGATCTGCCACGCGCGCGAAACGGGGCTTATAATTTTAATTTCGCGATACACCCATATGGCGCCTCGGCAGGCAGAGGTGGCCTTAGATGGAGCCGGTTCCACAGAGAGCACAAGGGCCTCCTTTCATCAGTCATAATATGTATAAGGAGCCACGCGTATTGACTCAGGAGGACGTCAATGAATTGAAAACAAAGCATGAATATACCGAAGAGAATGGTCAAATAGAGCGAAATTCTTTTAAGTTTATAGAAATGGGCAGATGGAACCACCGAGAACACTCCAAGCCAAAAAGTGGCATAAAAAAACTCGGCCTGTTGAGAGACGAGAAGTTATCACTCCTTATCAGACACATGTCTCTTAGGAAAGTCTAATTCTAATATTTCTGTCTTGGTTCCAAAGAATGAACATACATCGCAGTAAAACAGAACGACTCTTAAACGTCGCAAATATGTGACTGAACCCAACCCTGGCATCCACTTGCATATTCAACAATTCCTAGGGGTTGGTTTCACTGCGTGGTTGGCACGTGTGCTCACCTCGCACATTGTGGCAGATCAAACCGCATGACGCATGCCGTCATAACAAATCTTAATCAAAGTTTTCGGCGTTATTAAAACCGAAACGTCGAAGGTTGCCCTTGCATACATTTATAACCATTAAGTTTCAATTAAAACCGAGCAGGAAGATGCGGTCTCGAAGAAGATGTGAACCAGACTTGACAGTTGGAATCGCGGTTTAAGAACAGTATGGGAAATAGAGGCAGATGTTGACTTTCTCGTATATTAATTTCTCAATCGAGGTGTATTTCTGGATCAAATAATATCCCATTCTGCATTTTGAATCTCAGTTAGTAGCATTACACACAGCATTTAAAATGACACCATCAAATGAACTGTGCTTCAATCTTGAACTCCTAAGAGTTCGAATTTAAGAATCAGAATCAAATTCGCTCAACCAGCTTGACTTCTATTGTCTTATCAAGATTAGAAATCTTCAGTTTGGGAATTGTTCTTATATGAAGTAATTTTTGTTCAAGGGACATTTTTATATCTTAACCAATAACATTTGTGATATCTCAATTATTGTCGCTCGGTATATGGACTTCTACCAGTTGAAACCAGAGCCTCATATATTCATAAACCAAGTTTTCCACCCTCCAGTACACCGAAATATTCATGAAAAAATTATGCGAAATAATTTGAGTGAGACCCCGCTATATCATCACCCCCTAACGACAAAAATCTATCCCGCAAAATTTCCCCTCGGTAATTAAGGTGGCAACAGGTAAACACTCCACTCGGTCGAATGAAAATTGATATGCAAATTTCCAATTCGAAAGTCCGTGTTCAACCCCCGATTCGGGGGTAAGAGGGCCCTCGACCACCACCACTCGAAAATATGCGGTAAACCCAACTAATCTTAACGATTATGCGTGTTGCCCCATCGTAACTTTCAAGAAATAATAAAGGACTCTTCACATGCGGTACCGCGGGCAAAACGTTATTATCTGGGGGGAAACTACCCTTAATTATTAAATTTCCTTTCGGTCGGGCGGTGTCTCGGAGGCAGGACTCTCTCTTTCTGTTTACCCTTTGAATTTTATAATATTGCCGCAACCCGTAAAACGATTTCAATTAAGTCGAGATGGGGAGGAAAGTCCTTTGTATTCTAAATCTGCTGCCGAATGTTAGAGATCTCTTTGCATTTGGAAAAATTCTAGCTTGGGCGTCAACTTCTTTTTGGTTCATTAGTTGTTATTATTACCGATGCTTAACCTTCGAAATATTTTCAGCAAAGAAAAAAACTACTCCCTTACAATTTTCGGGTCGAATGTAGAATCAGAAATTTAATGATGATAAAAAGAATCCTAGTTGGTTCAAAATCAGGGAAGAATTAAAAATATTCTCGAAAAAATACCCAACCGAAATAATAACCTACGCTGCGTTAAATTAGCAGCGTTTATTATTTATTTTACCTCAAAGTGATCGAAAAATTATTTTCAATTTAACATGCAGAGTGTCTAGACGAAAAAGAGAGGATAGAAGAAATACATTTGGTGGTATCGCTTGAACAGGCCGAATTAATGACAGCTATGGCGATGAATTTGATCGAGCGCGTAAAAGCTCCGGACTTCACGACAGTGTCCTCAATTTTTTTTATCTTAAATATAAAACAAAGTCGGGTTTGTTCCAACACTTATAACTCGAGAACGGCTGGACCGATGTTTATGGTTTTTGATTTGTTGTATTTGTCTCTGTCCAGAATAGGAGCATAACTATTGAAAACATTGGAAAATTGACGAAAAAGTTAAATAAAAAAAAATACGAAAAGCCCTTCCGTGAAGGCAGGAGCTTTTGAGCGCTCTTACATCCACCTTGTAGGTAGATTCGCATTTTCCAGTTTTAGAAATCAATTGAAGGAATTTTGGACAGCTGTCAAAAAAATTCTGAAAATTGAGCGAAACTCCAGACTTCATGTCAGTGCTTCAGCTGATCATTATAGTTAGAATAAATTATTCCTCAGCTAGGTGCATAATTTCATTCCAATCCGATCAGTAGTTTCGAAACTATCAGGAAAAAAATATTTTGAACGGCCATATTTACGGAACCCCTAGTCTAATTTTGCCCATTGATGAACGTGACCGCGATATTCGCGATCCAAACCCACCCTGAAAATTTCAAGTTCCTAGGCCTTTCCGTTCAAAAGTTACAATTTTTTATGGTTTCTATGGTTCTGGTCATGCGATCTGGACAAAATATTGCTTTAATATGTCATTCTCGATTAGAATACAAAATTTATCACGATCGATTCCGTAGTTTCGAAATTATCGAGAAAACAAAATTTCAAACGACTGTATTTACGGAACCCCTAGTATAATTCTGCTCATTGATGAACGTGAACGCGAAATTTCAGATCCACACCTATCCTGAAAATTTCAAATTCCTAGGCCTTCCCGTTCGAAAGTTATGATTTTCTATGGTTTCTATGGTTCTGGTCATGTGGTCTGGAGAAATGTAGCTTGAATTTATATTTCTCCATTCTTCTTCTTCTTCCAATGCATATCCACTAATGGATGTTTGCGATAACATTTTCCATCGCTTCTCTATTTCTTGCGGTATTTCTCCATTAGTATACAAAATTTCGTCACGATCGAATCTGTAGTTTTGAAATTATCAAGAAAACTAAATTTCAAACGACCATATTTACGGAACCCGTAGTATAATTTTGCTCATAGATGAACGTGATCACGACATTCGAGATCCACACTTATCCGTTCAAAAGTTACAATTTTCTATGGTTTCTATGGTTCTGGTCATGCGATCTGGACAAAATCTCACATGTAGCTCGAACACTTCATTCTCCATTTTAGTGCAAAGTTTCATCTCGATCGAATCTGTAGTTTCGAAGTAATCAGGAGAACAAAATTTTGAACGGCCATATTTACGGAACCCCTGGTGGAATTCTGCCCATTAACAAACTTAACCGAGGCATTTGGGATCTGAAAATTTCAAGTCTCTAGGTTGATCCGTTCGAGAGTTATCGTGCTTACGGACGGCCGGACGGACAGACTCGAATTTTCCGACGGATTCGTCATCAGTGAGTCGAACATAGTCGAGTGAGACCATTTTCGGCTCAAAATTCGAAAAATACAGACATCGTGACGAAATGATATAGCCCTCGTGTAAGTAGTACGAGCGCTCAAAAAGAAAATTTCCCAATACAAAATGTTCATAGAATTCGTAACTGTCAAGAATGTAGAATAATGTCAAATATTTATGCAATTGATTTTCATTTTGCGCATTGTGTGCAGTTTGATCCAACTTGAGAGATAAGGGAAGCTTCGGCATACAGAACTGTGTCGGCGGAGGCTGTCTAAGCGATTGCTGGCTTCCCACCAACTGACCTAATGGTGGCGGAAAGATGCTTCCTTTATACCATATGAGGAGCACTACCAGGCAATCGACGTATGGCAAGAAGGAGGACACTGAGAAAATGGCAGGAGAGATGGGAAGGTGGAGGGCAAAATGCCGCTTGTACGCGCAGGCTGATCAGGAATTTGGAGCAGTGGATGCAATGTGAGCATAAAACGACCAGGTACTATTTTACTCAATTTGGAATGGATATTATGGTACCTTTACTAAGAGGACGGGATGATCTGCCACGTTGTAGATGACCCGAAGCACATATTCTGTCACTGCTTCAGATGGACGTTTACGGCTTTGTGACAGGAGACATGAGGAGAAAAGAGAGAGGATCGCTATTCATCGCCCATAGGGTATCATCGAAGTACGGACCAGGATGTCTTTTCAGTCTTTATCGGTGGTCCTCGCATTTCCCCAAGTTGTGTTTTTTTTTAGTCGGCCGGCAACAACATCAAGCCAAACCGACATATCCTACGACACGGGTCGTGGTAGAATCTGGCAAAAAATTTATTTCCACAACCCGAAAAAAAAAATGGGAGTATTGAATATTTCACTGAAATCGAATTCAACGTATACCTTAGCCACAGCAACGCGTGGCCGGGTCTGCTAGTTAAAGTATAAAGTATAAAGAATTCAATAAATTTCTCATATATCCTATCGAATCGAGCTGTGAAATTGTACAAACGCCGAAGTTGTTCCCTGGAAATGTACACTATGAGGCAATCATATTGCAGTCAACTGAGCTAAACCCGGTCTTTTGATGTTGAGTTATTTCTGAATGGCCTGTTTTTCATCCGACACTATGTTGCGGAGCAGTACCGATAAATTAATCCAATTTGCTTATTATAGAAGACATTATTTTTCTGAAAGGACATGGTTTATGGCAGGAAAACTATGTTTCCGCTTGTTAAGACAAGTTTAGTACTAATGCGGCCACATTTACGCATCTATGCTGTATTTGATATAATAGATTGCTTATTTAGCATGATAAACGATCATGATTAAGTATTCAATGTTTGCTCCTCTATTGGCTGCCGTTTTTCTACTGATTCGACTACGAAGAAATCTATTTTTTTGTTATTTGTATCACTTATATATTGGGGATATTTTAATGACGGTGGCTTCTCCGTTAATCAAAGCATTTCAAAAACATTCACCCAAGTGTTAACAACAACAGTACATAATTTAAACTCCATCAGATAAAAGATGCGCAAACGCATAGGAGACAAACACACGAACCCTCATTTTTCCATGTGTTTATTTATTGAATTTACTCGTTTCGAATCGTGTTTATACTGAAACCGGTAAAAAAAGAATGATATCCAATCAATAGTTGCTTACTTCTCGAAAATTATCCTTTTTCCACTATTGAACGCTTCAAAATGAATTCTTATTGCGAATTAACATTTAACGGCTCCATCTGAACGGCATCTTACGACCTCCGCGTCGTATTAACATATCAGGAATCGATTCTTAATTCTGTTTTGATATCGTGTTCCACGACATTTATTGGTGGTTTTTGCATTCGTTTTCGGGCGCTCGACAGTCCGGTCACGTCGGTGCAATATCGCGTGATGAAATTCGTCGCAATCGCCGGTGGAATTGTGGGGCAACTTCTCATCCTGCAGCTTTTATGGGCAGAAGGCTTTGTTTACGAGCAGAGCCTGACGTAAATTCAACAGGAATCCGTTCGATTCGTGATGCTGGCCAGATAGAGGGCAGAGAGAGGAGCCGTATATTCGGTGCAGCCGACACGATCTTCTCCGGGATTTTCAGGATGATTTATTTCGAAAACTTGCATTCCCATAGCAATCGGTGGAGCTGAGCCCAAGCGAAATGGGTTATCTTATGATATGCTGCATCTTCAGCTCAGTGTTTACGGTACGATCCGAATGTATGCTAGACGTTTCTCGAGGCAAATTATAACGGAATCGCCTATGGAATAAAGCTCCTAATATATAGTTCTTCAGCGAAGTGATCCCTGCAATATTGAATCCCCTGATGTGGAAACAGATGTGTGATCCTGCAACTGTAGCCCTAAACACCTTCCCAAGGAGTCTTTTTTTGTCAGGGGGAATTCTCATGGACGAACTATCTCCGATAGATAGAACAGTGCGAGACTTCGTGTAAGCACGACCTGCTCGAACTAAACCCAACCTGGTGTTTTAGATTCCGATCTTTGTCGTGTGATTATTATGTTACCTATGACTTTCAAAGAAGGGTCTTTTCTTCTTGATATTTGAAATTGAGTTTACTCAATTTCTGTTCCTACATAGTTGATCTCTAGTTTTTGTGATAGGTGGGTATTCTAAGCACATCTTCTGCTTGGTCGTAGTCAACTAGTCTTCTTAGCTCATTATTTGGGTGTTGACTTGCTTTTTCAAATATCTTCTCGGCCTTCTTCTTTATGAAATTTTTGACAGTCTCTGTGGATATATTGGTTTCTTACGAACCACGGCATATTCACTGCTCTTAGCAGTTTATTTCCTAAGGCTTGAATCTCCTTTATATGGCTATTGGCTGCATGGCCCCATGCCGCTGAACCATATTATAGTTAAGGTCTTGCAATTGATTTTCTGATTCGGAGTTTCGTGCTTTAGTTCATTTGGTCCTGCTTCCTAGCAGTGGGTAAAGTCTACTCATTGCCGAGTTTGTTTTATCCACTGCATATTTTATATGGTTTTTCCATGTAAGCCCTTTATCTAGTTTTACTCCTAGATATTTGACTTCATTTTCCCATTTTATCTCTTCTCCATCTATCTGTAGGTTGAAATTCATTTCGTGTCTCCGCTTCTGTAGTAGTATAGCTTGAATCTTTTTGCTATTTATTTGAATTTTCCATTCAATGAACTATTCTTCTAAATCTTCTAGTGCTTCTTGCAATCTTCTGTATATGGCGTCTGGTCGTCGATGTCTGAAGTTTTTAGGAATATCGTAGATATAGATGTTGTAGAGTAGAGGTCCTAGAACTGAACCTTGGGGAACTCCTGCTTCTACTTGTCTGGTGGTAAATAATGTGTCATCTATTTGAACATAAAAATTCCTGTTCCTTAGGTAGTTTCTTATTATCTTACAGGTTTTGGTAGTGTAGCCTGCCATCATCATCTAGGCAAGTCCTTCGTGCCAAACTCGGTCGAAGGCTCTCTCGACATCTAATAGCACTAATCCTGTGGCTTGTTCATTCTGGAATCCTACAGTGTCATATTCAGTGATCCTTAACAGTTGAAGTTCTGTGGAATTATTCTTTCTGAATCCAAATTGTTCCGGTGGTATCAGATTCAGCGCTTCTGTTTCTTCATTGAGTCTTTTTGCAATGACTCCCTCAACTATTTTTCCAAGTGCTGACAGTAGATTCATCGGCCTGTAGTTTTGTGGGAATTTTCTATCTTTTCCTGGCTTATTGAACACAATTTTTTCTGCTATCTTTCATCTTTTTGGATAGTATCCTGTTCTCATCACTGCGTTTGCTATATTAGTTAGCGCTTCTATTCCTTTTCTGGCCATTTTCCGTAACATTAAATTTGTTACTTTGTCTTTCCCTGGAGCTTCCCTGTCCTTCAATTTCATGTTGATTCCTTCAATCTCCGTTGGTGTTGTTGGGTTTGGGATGGTATCGCACTCCGGAAGTTTCAACATCAATTCTTCATTTCCTTCGACTTCTTCTACTAAGTTTTTATTGTCATCGTCTTCTCTTTAGTTAATTCTGGCTTCTCTTTCCATTGCGTCGACCAGTGCTTAGGCTTAGGCCATCCCATTTTTTTGTTTGTTTTTGTTTAGTCAGGGGGAATCCTCATGGACGAACTATCTCCGATAGATAGAACAATGTGAGACTTCGTGTGAAGCACGACCTACTCTAACTAAACCTAACCTGCTGTTTTAGATTCCGGGCATTCATTACCTATTAACCTTTTGACTCTTCTTGTTCGTATCTCTATCACGATCTTTGTCGTCTTCTCTGGATAATTTGAATTGAGATTACTCAATTTCTGTTTCTACGTAGTTGATCTCTGGGTCTTTTGTGATAGGTGGGTATCCTAACCACATCTTCTGCGGGGTTGTAGTCAACTAGTCTTCTTAGCTCATCATTTGGGTGTTGACTTGCTTTTTCAAATATCTTCTCGGCCTTCTTTTTCAGGAAATCTATGACAGTTCCCCATTCTAAGTCTCTGTGGATTTG
The DNA here is from genome assembly GCA_963966015.1 of Aphidecta obliterata. NCBI lineage: Eukaryota > Metazoa > Arthropoda > Insecta > Coleoptera > Coccinellidae > Aphidecta > Aphidecta obliterata. Next base: position 11,440,335 of record OZ014435.1, on the reverse strand, counting down.
TTGGTTTCTTACGAACCACGGCATATTCATTGCTGCTCTGAGCAGTTTATTCTCTGTTGCTTGAATCTTCTTTATATTGCTAATTGGCTGCATGGCCCCATGCCGCCGAACCATATGTTAGTTGGGGTCTTGCAATTGACTTGATCATTCGTAGCTTCGTGCTTTGGTTCATTTAGCTTCTTCTTCCTAGCAGTGGGTAAAGTCTACTCATTGCTGAGTTTGTTTTATCCACTGCATATTTTATATGGTTTTTCCATGTAAGCCCTTTATCTAGTTTTACTCCTAGATATTTGACTTCATTTTCCCATTTTATCTCTTCTCCATCTATCTGTAGGTTGGAATTAATTTCAAGTCTCCGTTTCTGTAGTAGAATAGCTTGGCTCTTTTTGCTATTTATTTGAATTTCCCATTTAATGAACCATTCTTCTAAATCTTCTAATGCTTCTTGCAGTCTTCTGTGTATGACATCTGATCGTCGATGTCTGAAGGCTATTCCCGTGTCGTCTGCATAAAGGGCTAGCAGATTCCTTGGGTTCTTAGGAATATCGTAGATATATATGTTGTAGAGCAGAGGTCCTAGAACTGATCCCTGGGGCACTCCTGCTTCTACTTGTCTGGTGGTAAATAATGTATCGTCTATTTTGACATAAAAATTCCTGTTCCTCAGGTAGTTTCTTATTATCTTGCAGGTTTTGGTGGTGTAGCCTGCCATCATCATCTTGTAGGCAAGTCCTTCGTGCCAATTTCGGTCGAAGGCTCTCTCGACATCTAATAGCACTAATCCTGTGGCTTCTTTATTCTGAAATACTTCAGTGACATATTCAGTGATCCTTAACAGTTGAAGTTCTGTGGAATGATTTCTTCTGAATCCAAATTGTTCCGGTGGTATCAGATTCAGCACTTCTGTTTCTTCATTGAGTCTTTTTGCAATGACTCTTTCGATAATTTTTACAAGTCCTGACAGTAGACTTATCGGCCTGTAATTTTGTGAGAATTTTCTATCTTCTCCTGGCTTATTGAACACAATTACTTCTGCTGTTTTCCATTTTTCCAGATAGTATTCTGTTCTCATCACTGCGTTTGCTATATTTGTTACCGCTGCTATTCCTTTTCTTTGCAATTTCCGTAACATAAAGTTTGTTACTTTGTCCTTCCTGGACCTTTCCTGTTTTTCAATTTCTTGATGATTTCTTTAATTTCCGTTGGTGTTGTTGGGTTTGGGATGGTATCGCCCTTCGACGGTTCCAACATCAATTCTTCATTTCCTTCGACTTCTTCTACAAAGTCTTCATTGTCATCGTCTTCTCTGTAGTTGATTCTGGCTTCTCGTTCTATTGCTTCGACCAGTGCTTCGGCTTTTTCAAGCTTTGAGTAGGCCATGCCATTAGCTCCATGTAGAGGGGGAATTTCGGTTTTCTCGCGTCGTAAGCACTTTTGCATCTTCCATGCTGAGTGGTCTATGGTGTTTAGCTCTCTAACTCTTTGGTTCCATCTGTCTGTTCTCAGTTCTCTCAGTGCATTTTTCAGCACTTGACTGTGTTTATTCAGCTCTTTCTTGTCTTCTTCTCGATGTGAAGTTCTGTAGTTCTTCCTAAGTTTTCTATTCCTCTTTATAAGCTCTTTTATTGCTTTTGGGGTTTCATCATGTGAATGTTTCGGGGCTAGCCTTTCAATTCTTCTGGTACTTTCCTCGTAGGCTTCTTTTATTCGGGTTTCTAGTTTTTCCACTTCATCTTCTAGATCTTCAGGGGTTCTTATCTGGAGTATTTCACTGTACTGTTTCCAGTCTGTGGAATCTTTCGTTTGAAGTTCTTCTGTTAACGGTCTGCGTCCCAATCTGAGTTCTATTGGGTTGTGGTCTGATGTGCCCTCTTCTATAGTATCAAGTGTGAAATCTTGGGTAATATCTTTCATTATGACGATATCTAATACGTCCGGTACGCCATTACTTCTGGGCAGGTAGGCCATCCCATTTGCTCCGAGAGCACCTCAAGAAGAGAACCGCGAGAGACAACGCGGAGTTGCGCAGTCGACAACGCCATCTTCCTAGCCTAGGACATATCACTTATAGCCTTTTGAAGTGCAAATAATCAATGCATTGCTTCGCTAGATGCCGTCGCTCCATTGCCCTCCGAAATAATATCAACGAAACACGAAACAGCTCGTCGGACTCATCTCCCCATCCATAAATCCCATAATTCTGCTGGGATATGTCGCAAATCCGGACTACATTGCACACGCCGAATTCCGGGCTTCATCCCGTCCCGTTTTAATCGCCCCGTCGCGTCCGTCGCCCCGGGCTTCTCCGGAAAAGTGGACAATTAAAGTCCGGGCCGGTGTTTATCGCTTTATCCGCCCTAATTAGCGGACTCGGCCGGGGAATTATGACTGTCGGGCGGCACTTGTCATTTTCGGTAATACTTCCGGTTTGTTCCGGGTTGCCGCAGTCGACCAACGGTCGTTTCAATTAGATCCGGACGAAGTCCGATCGAATCGAATTCGCGTCTGTTCCATCCGTCATTTTCGGACCTGGGCGAGAAATGAGTTGCGAGAGGTCTAATTGAACTCAGGAGAGGGACTGTTCTATTGGATTGGATTCAGATTATGAAAATGCGCGATGGGACCTGGGTTTTCTAGCCAGAAAATTGAGTTTTGTAATGAACTTCTCACAAGTACTACTGTATACAGGGAAGCCGAGTGACCGATTAGTTTTTCAAGAGGAAACACTAACGCTTCATAAGGAGTGAATTTGTTGGAAATTGGCTTCGGGATGATAGATAGACTACTATTAAATTTAATATTCATCAAAAAGTAATAGGAAAATTCTTGGACTCAAACAATTCGAAAAATGTTTGTACTTAAAACAATGAAGGAAAAAAAGAAAGAGGGAAGGAGACACTGATCTAATAAAATCGCAAAATCGTAAGCCGTAAGTCACTTCTTAGTAATTTATCGGATTAAAAAAAAAAAGAACTAGCCGCGTAGGCAGGCCATTCTTCGGGACTCTACGTCCGATATTTATGGGATTTTGTTCTGTCCCAAACGATTTCGGACGCCAATTTATGCAATCTTGTATATTGAATCGAATTATTGTTTATTGTTGCGACGTCTGGGTCTCCTGGGGGTGGACGTCCGCTCCTTCGTGAGATATGAGCGTTGCGAAAGTTGCGATACCCCGATCGTGACTAATGGCTCTGTTGGTGGATGTTTCGAAAGGATCAAATTTATATCTTCATTATTGCTACGGAGGAAATCAACCTGATGTATGGGCGGGGTTTCCTTTACATCAAATCTATATCCTTTCAGTTTGATATCATTTTTGAGCGCTCGTACTACTTACACGAGGGCTATATCATTTCGTCACGATGTCTGTATTTTTCGAATTTTGAGCCGAAAATGGTCTCAATCGACTATGTTCGACTCACTGATGACGAATCCGTCGGAAAATTCGAGTCTGTCCGTCCGTCCGTAAGCACGATAACTCTCGAACAGAACAATCTAGAGACTTGAAATTTTCAGTATGGGTTCAGTTCCCGAATGCCTCGGTTGAGTTCGTTGATGGGCCAAATTCCACCAGGGGTTCCGTAAATATGGCCGTTCAAAGTTTTGTTCCCCTGATTTCTTGAAAACTACAGATTTGATTGAGATGAAATGGAGAATGAGGTGTTCAAGCTACATGTGAAATTTTGTCCGGATCGCATGACCAGAACCATAGAAACCATAGAAAATTGTAACTTTTGAACGGAAACGCCTAGGGACTTGAAATCTTCAGGATAGGTGTGGATCTCGAATTGTCGTGATCACGTTCATCTATGAGCAAAATTATACTAGGGGTTCCGTAAATATGGTCGTTTGAAATTTAGTTTTCTTGATAATTTCAGAACTACAGATTCAATCGTGACGAAATTTTGTATACTAATGGAGAATGATATATTCAAGCTACATTTCTCCAGATCACATGACCAGAACCATAGAAACCATAGAAAATCATAACTTTCGAACGGAAAGGCCTAGGGACTTGAAATTTTCAGGATAGGTGTGGATCTGAAACGTCGCGTTCACGTTTATCAATGAGCAGAATTGTACTACAATGGTTCATAGAAACAAACGCACAAAATGAAACACTTCAAGTAGAGTGAAATGCCTTTGAATTCCATAATAATATTGATTCACAGTTATAGTTTAAGGAGTTTTTCCGGATATGGTGAAAACAGATCGAAAATATCCCTTCAATTAAATCCTCATTATTCGGAAATCATATAAGTAGAGAATTTAAAATAGCGTAAGATATTGGATTCCATTTATATTCGAAAAAGACAATCATGTTTTGATAATTCATGTCTGTTCAAAAGGGTAGTACATTTTTTTTCAATTTGACAAATATTGTGAGAGGCTTTGCGAAAATTTTCTATAATTATAGATAATGTAGACTGTATCTGTCATCAAGAATTCAACTCCATTTTTATGCTTTTCGATCTCTCCTACCGAGATATTGAAGGGAAAAAGGTCAGCTTCTGAGAAATGAAAGAAAAAAAAATTAAAATGGTGAAATGTTGATTCAAATACCTATTCAAGCTAAATCTACGTAGGTAATATACTCAGCGAATGAATCGAGCTTCATTTTTGTCAAGCATTGAAAATTGAACTGTTGTCAAACCATGAATAGTTTAGTACTTCATCAAATAAAAATAACGCTTTCGACGAATCATTTGTTGGGAGCGCATTGTTCGAATTTAAAATGTCATGAAAATATGATTCATTTGGATATAGTTGCTCTTCATGAACAAATCGATTAGTCATCTTCAATTGTGTGGGGAAAAATTAATCGAAATAATTAGAATTGCTGCAAATTTTATTCGGAGTTTTTTTATTCGGTGACATTTTGATGATATTTTTCATTGAAAACCGTTTTGTGGTTTTTATAATAATTAACGAACAAATCCGTAAGTAAAATGTGTCGAACTTTCGAAATATCATTCATAGGTACTTTAGCGAGTATCATCATACGAGAGAGAGACAGGATAGGAGAAAAATTTCCAGATAAGTTCTACCAACAACATAATACACCGAGCTGATATACAGGGTGTCTACTTTTGAAAAGGCCAAACTTCAGTGGGAGATCATACATGAGATTTGCAACAAAAAATGTCATATAACACCTGGTCGAAATTGTGATGGTTATTCTTCAATTTAACATTTCTTAATTTCACGAAATATTTCAATAAATATCAACTCCTATTGAATTATATATTCATTTTTCATCTACTTTTGAGCAATTAATAGAATCTGTGAACAAACACCGAGAGTTATAACAACTCACTGCTATAACTCCCTGTCTATGTGCTTCTGAGCAAGCCGATTGGCCGAAAGGGAACAGTCCATTATTGGTATTGAGGGGAGGTCCCTTCAATAATTTTTACGTTTTCTCAAATTGAGTTAATACCTAATTATTATCGTGAATGTTTTGCTGAAAAAGATGAATTCAGATAGTGAAGATGAATTATTATGTACACCTTCAGAAATAAGACAATCAGCCAATGTTACCATACAGAATTTATTGCCCGAAAAATCCCAAAACAAATACATATAAAGGCGTATACAACAATTTTCGAGATTGGTGTAGCAGTAAGGATATTAAGTCATCGTTTACAGAGAATGTTCTTTCGGCATGTTTTAGAAAACTCAGCACTAAATATAGAGCATCGCCCCTATGAACATTCTACTCCATGTTAAGAAGCAAAATCAACATAAATAATGCATTGTTAAAGGTAACTATCAAGATTTGTAAATAAAGTTTTTTATCTGCACTTGCATCTTAATATTTATTGTTATAGTCGTAGATAAAGTATAGTATTCAACTTGCGGTTATGGTCATAACTCACTTGATGAATTACAGCACTCGCTTTCGGCTCGTGCTGCAAACTTCATCTGCGCGAGTTATGACCTACATTACCGTTTGTTAAATAATATACTATTATAGGGGTAATTTATTTTCAATAAGGAATCTTTGAAATCGTCCAAGTGAAAAAAAACTCTATGAATACTAAACGTATTGATTTTTCTTTTCGATTTTTATATTCTACTTTCCCTCAAACGTAAACTGTGAAAATTTTAGAAGAGTTCAATTTCCTTCGGCTCGAACAATGGCGAAGCTTCATTATTGCCAATAATGAACCAAAATACCGCATGTTCATTAACCACTCCAATATCCTACTGCTGATTAAATTCGACACAGCGCGAAACCCACAGAGACTGCCGGCGCTCATGCAACCGATATGTGAAATTGCGAAACACCAAGAAAGCGGAAATGGCGTCAACATCAATTTCCGGTATCGAATCAACTGTCGATTAAGGCCCATGGATGGGTTCATTGGGCAGAAAGAGGTACGCAAGAGAACGTGAAGAAATCGAGATCACTGCATGAATCCGCGAACGAAACCCTTCGAAACCTGTCTGGGGTAGATCGGTATCGAACGGGGTCTGGATAGGCTTGGAACAAGTTGAGTGAAAGCGAGTAGAAACCAATTACCGATCTTCTCGGGGTACAAATAATAGGATAGAAATCATGAAGAGGAATTGATGTAGGGTGCCAGTTTACAGATAGTGTTAATTGTTATTTTATCGCATGGATTGACTGGGAGTATTTTCTTGAGAAACGGTTTGATTTCTAACCTTTCGACTCCACCATCAGAGAAGTAGAAAGAACCACTACCTCGATAAATTGAAATATATTTCAGCCAAGTGTTCTCACTGTCCTGATGCTGTCTAACGTCTGCCTGGACGAGTTGTATGTGAGCGTTGAGCAGTCTATCGCTTCGAGACTCTGGTTGCTTGCTGTAGATCCAGGAGACGCCGTATACCTGACCATCGCTTCAGCGAGGTGTTCTCGCAATATTGAAACACGTTCCTTGATGGGAAAACGGATGTGTGTTCAGTCAAACCGCTGCTGGTGTGAAAATTTCACGAGTTTTTTAATGACTAAAACTTACTTAGAAATAATTTTCTTCTTAATTATCTCCATTCAGGTCTGTGTATTTATTCAGCTAACGTAATTCTTGCTCCTTCCTGCAGACATTGTTGATGAAGTACGCTTGTTCGTCTAATCAAGCATCGAGGCGCGTATAAAATCACTCCATACTACCGGACATGGTGGTCATCTGTTTATAAGCCATGTCTTCTCCAATAAAGGCGGCTAATGAGGGACCATTCACCTACGAATTAACGATAAGTCCTCCTTTTGTGGAGAGTGTAAACAGATTCTCCATTTAGCCATCCGAGGACCATCGTCCGCTTTTATTATTAGATTATGATCGCTGCCACGGTTGTTAAAACTTTCCTTTTTACGAGCCGGTTCCCAAGTTTGCCTTCGTTATTATTTACGTCAGGTCCAGCGCACATAATGCGGTAAATATTTGAGGGATAAATCAGGCCATTTTAGAATTTACTTTTCATCCATTATATTCACTATAGAATGCAACCCTTTCTGTTTGCCAGAATCATTATAATCTGAACGATCTTCGTCGGACAGATGGTGGGTGGGTGGTTGGTTTTGCAGCTGGCGAAGACCGGAATTTTCAACTGGTTGGAATTTCTGTAGGCCGAGGTTCATTTCGAGGCATTAGAGATCAACGTATTTTGGGTTATACCACTAATACCAAATTTGAAGAGGCAAACATTCGATGTGGCATCATTTGCACCTCAACCTCATTATTTTGTTGAAGCTCTGAGATGGACTTACGTCTTTTTCAAAATCTATATTAATAAACGAGGGTCTATGGTTTACCTATGTGCGGGCATCACGTTCAAACGACTGCACAAAATTCGATAATTCTTCTTTAGTTGTGTTCATTATTATCAGGACAAGGTTTATACAACGAAATATTTCCGAAAAAACCGCAGGCAAAGGAAAAAAAGGCTTTCCTTTTTCCTCTGATCAAGCGAACAATCATATATCACATATATTTCATGAGAATTTTAACACTTGTGTGAGTGAAGTTTATCGTATTTATAGAAATTGCTCAGAAGTTTATCACTGTGTTTGATATATCGTTGTGTTGTGGGATAGTTATTGTGATTGATAAAACTGCCATCAGTGAGGCGTCCAAACATTGGTCGGCGGACGCGTGAATCAAGGCGAGTTCCTATTGATCGAGGCAATGAGCGAACAGAATGAAAAGTTCTCAATCAATATCTGCCCCAGCTCCGGAAGAATCGATACTTTTATCGAACTCAGGTGAGATACAACAAAATATAGAATCCAATGAAATGATCAACTTTGAGCGTTTGGCATTTAGATATGATCTTTTGCTAGCAATATGTTGGTGTCTTTTGGAAATATGAGCTCTATTTGTCAATACTGCAATACTCTGAAATATTGGAACGAACCCCCAGGATTATGTTGTTTGAATGGAAAAATCAAATTGCCACAACTGACAACGCCACCCAAACCTTTGAATTCGTTACTTTCAGGACAAGAACCTTTATAGTCTATCTAAACATTTCTTGCAGAATATTCAGCATTACAATAATTTGTTCCAAATGACATCATTTTTTTGTTCAAACATAATTGAGGGATGAGGTTTCAATCCAACTTTTAAGGTATTTTTTTTTCTATACCGAACATCTTACACATTGATCATAACATATACCTACGAATTTGAATATTCTTTTGAGACTCATAAACAAGGGTAGGGATAAGGTTAGGTAAGGGTTTTGTTAGGTTAAGGTTAGGTTATGATAATAATAAATAATCCAACACAAACTCCATAAGTATACCTTAGCCACAGCAACGCGTGGTCAGGTCTGCTAGTTAAAAATAAATGCTCTTGCAGTCCTGAAGGGGCGTAATTTGGATCACCCTTTATTAAATTGTTGGATACTGAATTCCGGAATTCGGCTGAACTCAATCTGGCTGCAGCCTCGAAGGCCGTGGCCATTATTTCGAGCTTTCTTGAACCAAATGTTCAATAAATCCTGCCAGTGGAAACCGAGAAACGAATCTCGACAAACGGCAGTCCCGAAGAAGGATATAATTTTCCATTAGGGCTCGCCGTTGTTTACTTGAATCACGGCAATAAACAAACGTTCGCGGTTGGTGCGATACAATGCAGAAGATATCGCCGACGTGCACAGTGGTATTTCATCTCGCTGAGATTCGTTTCAATGGGTCGTTTTATGAAGTCATTAACTTCCTCCCAGCTTCCCTAATGGAAATTAATTTCATCATCAGAGTGCATATAATTTCTGGGAATCTGAGGTTATTAAGTATGCGGACATACGTTAAGTGCAACGTCTTCAGAGTATTCACGTTAACACAGAATTTCCAGATGTTCTAAAGCATTCAATGAAAGTTTGAAATCTGTGAATCTAAATTTATTTCTATTGCATTCCAATTCACGATCCCTACGATATGTTCCAAGTAAATGCCAAGAAAAAGCGAACAAAAGAAGCTGAAACATACCGAAGAAGCGGGTGCAGTGCATGCGCCATATGTTAACAGTGTCATGCATAAATGTATGCGTTGTAGCCGCCGAAACTAAAAAGAAAAGTATCGGAACGATATTTATCTTAAGGTGTTCAAGTGTGGAAACTTACCTGGGGGTATTTACATATAACATTCGGCTTTTAAAGCGGTCCAAATCCGCTGCGATCCCGACACTTTAATCTGTTTTCCTTCAGAAGTTAGACGAATGCATATTCTGCGAAGTACTTTTTCGGGAAGTTTCGAATGGGGGATTTTATTGAGTGTTGGAGCACAATTCAAGCGCGGATCTATGATCTTGCTGGATGGAATGACACATAAAAACATACTTGTGTAACTTAAAAATAATTAAGAGATGTAGAGTTAGCTCTAACCTGGCATTTTCATTCTATATTTATTCCAATAAGACTTCAAGAAATTAGCAAAAAGAGCTTTTTTGCCTTCGCGAATTTATACGATCTAAAAACCGCAATATTTTTTTTTGACAGGTGCTAGAACTCGTCAATTCGCCGGAAGTTGATCATAAAATATTCAATTCGAAAAAAGTGCAGAAAATCTTAATGCAACTCCGGAACATGTACTCTCACTATGCCATGTGCATTCCCTCATAATATGAACGAAAAAATAATTTTAATATATGGATAAAGTGCTCGACTTCCTTCGCGATCTTTTCTTGGCACTCCAATTTATCCCAAATTTGTGAATTTTCTTTCTACTTTTATTAGGAGATTTTTCCTGATCGGTATAATTAAAGTTCAAATCAAAGAGAGGAAAAAAGTCCTATGAAAACTATTAGGAAGTTCACAAACACCGATAAAATTGATCCAAATTGTTCACAGAAATTGTTTGGAATGGTAACCATTGGCACAAAATCTTGCCCGGCGGAATGATGTGATAGCAACTATCACATCAGTTTGCTCACGGAATAATGTCACAAGCATTTTCAATGCTCAGTTCTTTCGCACTATTCACCTCACCCTACTTATACACTTATGTTTTCAAATGACCCCAAAGGAAGAAATCACAGGGAGATCGGAAACTCACAAAAATCGTATGCATCATATATGATTTCCCGTATACTGACCTCAGACAGCTGGTTTTATCTAAACATTTAGATATCAATACGAACCTAAGTCAGATCTTGGCTGAGAATTTCTCAGATTCGCGATTCACTTCGATTTTGAAATACTAGGCCCTGGTGAATATTTTATATGAACGATTTTTGGTATGATGACCTATTTTGATGAGTTCTATTGCTGGTCGAAGGAAAGCTTCACCTTTGGAAACACCCTGTATGTATGTTATATTGTTTAATTGTTTTTTGTGAAGTTATCGAGATAAGGTGTAAATCAAAACATTATATTGAAGAGGTAAAAAATCCTTTCTGAGCGCTCGTACTACTTACACGAGGTCTATATCATTTCGTCACGATGTCTGTATTTTTCGAATTTTGAGCCGAAAATGGTCTCAATCGACAAGGTTCGACTCACTGATGACAAATTCGTCAAAAAATTCGAGTCTGTCCGTCCGTATACACGATAACTCTCGAACGGAATGTCCTAGAAATTTTAAATTTTCAGGGTTGGTTCGAATCTTGAATGCCGCGATTAAGTTCGTTATCGGGCAATATTCGCCGAGGGGTTCCGTAAATATGGCCGTTCGAAATTTTGTTCTCCTGATTATTTCGAAACTACTGGTTCGATTGAGGTGAAATTTTGTACTCAGATGGGGAATAACGTGTTGAAGCAAAATGCAAAATTTTGTCCAGCTCGCATGACCAGAACCATAGAAACCATAGAAAATTATAACTTTCGAACGGAAAGACCTAGAGACTTGAAATTTTCAGGATAGGTGTAGATCTTGAATGTTGCGGTCACGTTCATCAATGAGCAAAATTAAACTATGGGTTCCGTAAATATGATCGTTTGAAATTCAGTTTTCTTGATAATTTCAAAACTATGTATTTGATCGTGACGAAAATTTGTATTTAAGATAAGAATGATATATTCGAGCTACATTTTATCCAGATCGCATGATGAGAACCATAGAAATCATAGAAAATTATAACTTCCGAACGGAAAGGCCTAGGGACTCGAAATTTTCAGGATAGGTTCGGATCGCGAATTGTGCGGTCACGTTCATCAATGAGCGAAATTAGACTAGGGGTTCCGTAAATATAGCCGTTCAAACTATTTTTTTCTTGATAATTTCGAAACTACTTATTGGATTGGAATGAAATTTAGCACATATGAAGAATAATGTATTCAAACTTCGTGGGAAATTTTGTCCTGATCGCATTACCAAGACAATAGATACCGTAGAAAATTCTAGAGAATTATTGAAAAAAAATTGGCCACCTAAAGCACTGACGTGAAGTCTGAATTTTCGCCTTAGTTTGAATTTTTTTTTGACATCTGTCAAAATCTTTCCAATTCGTTTCTAAAACTGAAAAATGCGAATCTATCTACAAGGTGCATGTACGAGCGCTCAAAAGCACCTGTCTTCACGGCAGTGCTTTTCTCAATTTTTATAGGAATCTTTTGGAACTCTTAGATTTTATATTCGAAAATCACTTGTCTAAAACAGGCAACATACAGGCTGTTTCTAAATTGGAGATTCCTCATTTTTTGTAATGATTATACGAGTTTATCGAATCTTTATGAATCATTGCTACAGATCGGGAAAATAACCACCAAATCTAATAATGAATTAATTCACCACAGCTTAATAACTGAACTTTCATGACAATTTGGATTTTTCTTAGGATTTCGAGAGAATCGTTCAAAATTTTTTTTTCGAAATAGGTAGCAGATACGACAGAACTACAAAAGAACATTTAGTTCAGTACAAGAACTAAGCTGCTTTTTATATCTTCGAAAATTAAAAGTGGCTCAAAGAAAAAAGGTCTGGAGTAAAACAGGGGACAGTGTTCCAGAAAAAATATCATGCTGTAGATTTGCTATCGAAATTTGTCACATGGTGTAGACTCTCAATTTTAATAATACCTATGCCGAATTTCAGTTGAATTATTGTGAAGTGTAGATATTATGAGAAAAAAACTTGAAAAAAATTCAAACTTCAACACCCTCTCGAAACACCTATCTCGAAAAATTACTTAAGGAATCTCCCCTCTTCGTTTGTACCTCTTATTCAGAAACACCCTGTATATTACGATTTCACAATATATCGGTACCTCAGAGCAAAAGGGTATTAAATCCAAAATTTCAATTTTTTGTTTTTCTGGCTCACCTTCATTTAAATTTCGTTCTCTATTTAGTGGTCTACCTTAAAGACGATTAGACTCAAAATGACGAAACAAGCATTTTGTGAACAGTATTAAGTCCACTTCGATTCTGGAGCAAAACAGTATATTTTCTCATTTTACGTCTTCCTGTATGATAAACATTTTGTGACTCAATACCCTTTTGCTCTAGGGTACGGATATGTATTCGTACAAGTCTGCGGTTACGCCTACGACTGCGCGAGAGTTTTGCACATGCGCTCTTCCAATTTAAACTCTCCATAACTGACAAATTATGTGGTATGATTGAAATTTACAATAATGCAGACCAATCAGAAGGAGTCGTGCAATAATGTAGCATGAATCACCATTCCAAGTGGTATATTTTGACGTTTCCGATAATTATTAACACAACGAAATCAATTATTGAAATATAAGGTAATGCAAGATACATATTAATTATTTTCGACCATCTAGAAATCACAATTTCCTGCTCACAGTTGACCTGAATTTCCCCATACCTGTCTTCATCAATCAAAATTGTTTTTCGATGTTTCTGAGTGAACCGACGTATGGAACAATGTTATCCGTGATTGCAACTTTCAATAATAGCCGATATTGAAAAGAGACCACCCTCTCTATACGCCCAACTCGGAGGTCCATTCTTCCTCCGCATAAGCAGCTTCGCGGGCGTAATTTTTAGCAATTATCGACGTTATTATAAGAGATAAATTATCGGCGGACCATCTATACCATTTTCTTTGCGCGATTACCGCTTAATGAATTTGAGTTTCTCCTGAAAGCCACTCCTCAGCTTATTGCCAGTGCGTCAGAGCATGAAGAACGTAATTTCTGTGGCTATAATTTATTAGGTCCATGGAGTCGTATTTCAGCGAGAGAAACATTGTTACGTTAGCTTCATGGATTTGAGTTTTATGGGGAAATTGAGGTCGTAAACGATATAACTGAAACCTATCGACTTTATTCGTTAGTCGGTGGAAGGACATAAGACAACTGTTAAAATTCAAATCCAGCTCTGCAACAACTGAAGACATATTTTTCCTTGGCACATTTCTTGCAACTTCATGAATTTCTCTCATATTCATTCTGGTTAGTACGATCATCTTTGCATCGCAAGACGAAGACATTATGTGTTGTAGCCTAAAAGAAAGATGTGATTGAACTCAAACAAGGGAGATAGATAAAACGATAATAATATCATAAACTATAATTTCTATCGATTTCAGCGAACTGAATTCTTTATACGAGTGAATTCAATTTTCTCTATTAGGTCTCTATGTGGGGTGAGGGAAAAATCTGATGTCAATCCACAAACTCCACAAAATGAGCTTGACATCTTGCGAATTATCCCCAAGTATTTTCTTGGGGGGTTCTCGAAGAAGAATGAAAGTCACCCTTTGTCATCTGGCCGCTAGAATGGCTTTATATTGACGTACTAAAAGGAGGCTAATTCACCCACTATTGGGGTTGAAAAATAGAGCAGACACAGGCAGTTAGGGGTTGACGGATTGGGGAACAGTAAGTTCAGTTCCTCCTCAGTGATTTCTGATTCCGTATTTTGTTTCTTCATATAATGTCTCGATCAATAGTGGTGAAAGTTTTCGGTAAAACATCTCAAAATCTGTTGGGTAGATAATCGTGCTCCACTCCATTAAGTAGTTGGTACGATTTTGAAATTTAATCCAAATATTACGCCTAGGTGATTGATTTTAAGGTCTAGTTCCAAACCGGTTTCGAACGATGTGTAAATAGAACTGAAATCATTCGAAGCCGGTTCGGAACTAGACTATGTCAGTGTTTCCTCGTTTCGCATAAAATGAAATTCCAAAACGGGAGTTTACCATTAAATTCAAAAATATAAAATCTTCGGAACATCGTAATGCCTATGTAGTTAAAAATCCTTGCGATCGCAATAAAAACCTCGACAGTGATTGAAATCGTTCCCGATCCCTCGAAAACCCCCATCAATATTCATGTTATTTTGAATTCCATCACCATACACCCTACACCCTACCCTCTCTCATCTCTGATACATAACAAATATCAATCTAGCCATTTGATGCGAGCTCGCAGAGTGTGTTATGGCCGGGAATCGGTTACCTACCAATCTAAATCTCCTAGATTTCCTCATTCATATTCATTCTCCCATGCATTAAACATTATAATGGTATTTCCCTCTTCCTCGTTAGGTTTCCCATCTCATCCGACATTAAGTCTGCAATTCAGCCGATTCTATGGAATTCTTTTCGTTGTTCATGGTGCTTGTTTCTGGTATAAAACTTGCATATCATTCCTCAAGTGAAATACCCAAGATGGAATAGTGCCATCAACTCTCCCTTTTTGAGCGCTCGTACAACTTACACGAGGGCTATATCATTTCGTCACGATGTCTGTATTTTTCGAATTTTGAGCCGAAAATGGTCTCAATCGACTAAGTTCAACTTACTGATGGCGAATCCGTCGGAAAATTCGAGTCTGTCCGTCCGTCCGTCCGTATACACGATAACTCTCGAACGGAACAACCTAGAGACTTGAAATTTTCAGTGTGGGTTAAGTTCCCGAATGCCTCCGTTAAGTTCGTTATTGGGCAAAATTCGCCCAGGGGTTCCGTAAATATGGCCGCTCGAAATTTTGTTTTCCTGATAACTTCAAAACTACAGATTCGATAGAGGTGAAATTTTGCACTCAGATGGAGAATTACGTGTTCAAGCTACATGCATAATTTTGTCCAGCTCACATGACCAGAACCATAGAAACCATAGAAAGTTATAACTTTGTAATGATGAGGCCTAGGGACTTGAAATTTTTAGGATAGGTGTGAATCTCGAATGTGGTGATCGCGTTCATAAATGAGCAAAATTAGACAAGGGGTTCCGTAAATATGGTCGTTTGAAATTCAGTTTTCTTGATGATTTCAAAACTACGGATTCGATCGTGACGAATGTTTGTATTTTGATGGAGAATGATATATTCAAGCTACATTTTTCCCATATCGCATGACTAGAACCGTAGAAAATTATAACTTTCGAACGGAAAGGCCTAGGGACTTGAAATTTTCAGGATAGGTTCGGATCGCGAATTTCGCGGTCACGTTCATCAATGAGCAAAATAAGACTAATGTATTCAAACTACGTGGGAAATTTTGTCCAGATCGCATAACCAAGACCATAGATACCATAGAAAACTCTAGCGAATTATCGAAAAAAAAAATCGTCACCTATAGCACTGACTTGAAGTCTGGATTTTTCCCTTAGTTTGAAATTTTCTTCGACAGCTGTCGAAATCTTTCCAATTGGTTTCTAGAACTGGAGAATGCGAATCTACCTACAAGGTGGATAAACGAGCGCTCAAAAGCTCCTGACTTCACGGCAGTGCTTTTCGTAATTTTTTCATTAATATCTATATCAGTAAATATTTTGTTGTTCTTGTTTTTCAGTTTCAGATTGTTTTATTTCCTTATTATTTTCAACATACACCCTCCAGTTCTTGTTATGGTTGGATCTATGAAATTTTTTTTTCATTAACAATTCCTTGGCAAGCTATTTAGGAGATACAGTTGTAGTCTGTGCGCGCTTTGTTATTGTATCTAACCTCCAGCTGGACACAGCGCTGTTAATTTCCAATTGTAAATGAATCCTTCATTCATCTCTCAATTTCCGTAAATTTGCCAACATAAGGAAAATGGAAGAGGATTGCCAACATACGGGTGAACATTTGATATTTCTCTGGGTTTTATCGAGCTCGCACCCTTTGTGTACTCTTGAATCGAGTTCTGCTACAGGGTACAAACACACCTAACGAACTGCATAATTATCCACATTAATTCCCTTACTTACACGTATGGACACGTGGGGACTTGGACAATATTGATGACGTCGCACAATATCGCAAATTTATTCACGTACGCAAATAATCATATCGCCTCTGTACAATATGCCAATCAGATTTATTGCAAGGTAAACATTGGCTAAATAAATAGATAGAGAGTCGAATAATGATAGGTGATTAGTTTCATTATGATGAACACGTTTGTACTCGTTATCGCCATTGTTATTCGTTTCATTTGTGTGCGTTGATGCTTTTTTTTGACGAACGGTGAGAAACGTGAATGGGTCATGAAATATGGAGTTAGTTGATGGATGATGGGAGATTCAAAACAAATGTTTTTTTTGTGCTAGGAATACACTACAAAGCAGTCAACTATTCTGATCAAAATTCATTAAAATTATCAAACAAATATAAAAAAAATGAAATAATCAATTTTCCTTCAAAATCACCAGATGAAGGTTAATTATATACTTCCTCCATAACAATTGATTGAAATCATTCAATGTAATAATGATCGACGGAAACAACGCGTTATCGCGTAGGCCGTAGCCGACAACGCCATCTTTCGAAGAATTCTGGAAAAAGAAACAAACGATACAGTTAAAAAAATATGTACAAGTCAAAGACACCCTGCATATTCCTAGTTCCCGCAGTTCCCCAAGTGTTGAAAAAAAACTTCAGGACACCAAACTTCTCGTCGCGGGAGACGATTCCCCCATCTGAACTTTCTGCTCCTTCGCCTAGAAGCAGTCGCTAAACAAACAACGAGGATTCGCAAAGTCCGACATAAAAGAACCTCGCAAACTTATGCCGCTATCTCGTGTTCTTCCGCATTTAGAACCGCACAAATATCGCAGTTTATTACGCCGCAACACGAAGCGACGAAACAAGAGGATCTTTAGAACCAACAGACTTGCACAAAAGCGTCATTTAATATTCCCGGCGGGTCTGGAAACGAATGAAATGTTGAGAACGAAGGAGAGAAAGCTGCTGAAATCCTTTGACGAGTGAAACAAATACCTTTCAGGCGATATTCGAACATTATTGATAGTTTTTCTGGAATTCACAAAATAAGGTTATAAATTGTCACAGTTCACATTTAGTTATGAATATCATAACCTTCTGAAAGTTTGCCTTATTTTCCTTCATATGAATTTTCATTTGTACAGAGCAATATCCTATAAAACTATGTAGATTCAAAGCTCAACCGTGTCTGGTGAAAGTTCAATTTCCCTCAGAGAGGCCACTTCACCCCACCTTCTCCCTCTGTTTTCGCATAGCAGTGTGCAGCTCTTTTGTGTATTTGCGCGATAAATCTCTTTATACAAATGTCCGACCCCTAAAATTGTACCGGAGAAAATTACCTGCCTCTTTTCGTCCGCATTGAAAAAAAGGCATTTCGTGTGGAAAGATCATTACGTTAATGGAATTATACGTGATATTTTATGTAAATCTCTTCTCTCGCGCAATTTCGGAATAAATACGTCATAAGGTGTCAAAGGAGGGCTTACGAATTGCCGGTATTTTTCATTTAGCTACGCGATTTGTCACAGCGAAATGCGAGCCTGTACGTTCACTATTCTAATTTGAATCAGACACGAAACGAGTGAGTTATAATCCCAACTAATTAGTGCTTCGCATGGTACGATATTTATAAGTGATATTTCATTAAAAATCTTTAATTTTGTGCATTCCATCTAGGGTTTCTATGACACTTCTTCTGTTACGAACCTGGGTTCAAAGCGTCGTTATCAAAAACGTGTCACAATCATCACAATTGCCTACGTCCATTCAATTAGGTTATGTGTGTTTTTGGATAGATTCGAAATAATTGAATTTTTTTTTGGGTTAGGGTGGTCTGCAATTGTAGTTTCATATTTAATGGCTTTATTCTGGATGATTCCTCGAACACATGAGTATATTTGTTGCAGTTTGGTGAATAATATTGGATTGGTTGAAAAATTTCCAATTTAAATTATAACATTCCGTTTTGGTAAAAATTCCCTTGTCGTGATCTGTACTTATTTATTATTATGTTTATTTACAATGAAGATTCAGTTCCAGATATTTTACAGTTTGGGTTTGTGGTTTTTTTATATTGTTTATCGAAAGTTGGGGACATAGTTCTTCTCGATCGATATCGATTTTTCGATTCATTCGCTTTGATTCTCCATTTTTTCAACCATTGTTGAAGAATATTGAGATGATTTTGATTTGAGCTGACGAAGACAGACAATTTGAATGACTTGGGAAAACGGCCGTATCATCAGAAAAAGTCAAGGCCTTGAATAGAATATTGGAACGAATTTGGATTTTTGTTCTTCGAATTTGGTTTTAAAGAGGTTGAAATAAGATGTTTCACATCTAAAAAGACCCCAATATAATATTGCTGGATTTTGCATCTCGAAAAGAGGTTCAGGCCTAGTGAAAAACTGAATAAATATTTCGAGGACAAAGACCATATAGAATAAGTATCGGATAAATATCAGAACTAATACTGAAAATTCGAGTAAAGCACTGGCGTGAAGTCAGAATGTTTTGTGCGCTTGGTTAAATTCATCGTCAGGTCACCCATCCAGGTACTGAACCCTACCAACGCTACTTGGCTTCGAGTATTATCAAACTCAGTTGACGTCATTTCATGAAATCGACACTTCAAGAGATTAAATCAAAGAACAAGAAGAAATTGTTCTAGATAGACTAATAAAGCAAGCCAACAAATCAATACACGTAACCCATAGAACATCAAATTCATCCTTTGCATCTGTAGACCGGTTTCGACATACATGTCTCATCAGTACAGCTGGCGCAGGATAAACTGGATGTGGCAAACAGGCAACCCAAACAACCGAAGGATGAATTTGACGTTTTATGGGTAACGTGTATTGTCGATATTGATTTGTTGGTTTGCTTTATTAGTCTATCTAGAACAAATTTTTTCTTGTTTCATGAATTGAAAACTTTGGATATACAACTACTTATATTCTATTGAGATCAAAGAATGAAATGAAATATATCAAATTTCTCTGAGATACCAGAGTTTAAAAAAATTTTGATTTTTCTGAACCGTTAGGTATATTTTACGGTATTTTCGACCGTATCTTCAGATTTTGACGAATTTCAGGTAAAATTCCGGAAAGCTCAAAAAAAAGTATTGTGACGCTGAAAAAACTTCGAAAATCATCACTGAGCCACGTTAATTAACTGATTTTTTACTTCAAATCTGTTGATGTGATTACTTCATAACATTCTTGGGATCGTTGAACACCTACAAAATAGGGGTTGTAAAGTTGAAAGACAATGTATTTGATCGTATTCACCTCATTCCGTATGTTTCCGGCATTCAGGTAACTATCAAATACAGGTTTTTTTTTAAGGTTAGGCTTTTTGACAGGTGCGAGAACTCATCCAAAGAGATTATGTAGCCGCAAGTTGATCATATAAAATATTCATTTTGAATTTGGGGATCAATATCTGAATACAACTCTGGATCGTGTAATCTCTCCGTTAGGAAACTATGTCATATTATGCGGGCGATCTTTTCTCCACTTTCCTAGCAATTTATCGCAAATTCAAATTCTCTTTCAACTTCAACAAAATAAGGAAGTTCACAAACTCACCGATAAAATTGATCCAAATTGTTTAAAAAAATAGTTCGAAATGGTCACCATTTTCACCACATCAGTTTGCTCACGGAATAATGCCAGAAGCATTTTCAATGC
The DNA here is from genome assembly GCA_963966015.1 of Aphidecta obliterata. Classification (NCBI taxonomy): domain Eukaryota; kingdom Metazoa; phylum Arthropoda; class Insecta; order Coleoptera; family Coccinellidae; genus Aphidecta; species Aphidecta obliterata. The sequence goes on along the minus strand of OZ014435.1, from coordinate 11,420,042 downwards.
GTTTTCTTAGTTCTGTTGCATTCACCTCACCTTCACTTATACACCAATGTTTTCAAATGAACCCAAAGGTATTAATCACAGGGAGATCGGAAAACTTAGGCATCATACGCATCATAGATGATTTCCCATTCTCTAACCTCAGACAAGCTGCTTATATCTACACATTTAGATATCAATACGTACATAACTCAGATCCGGCCTAAAAATTTCTCAGATTCGCGGGTAACTTTGATTTCGAAATACGCGGCCCTGGTGAATATTTTATATAAACAATTTTTCATATATCGACATTTTTGATGAGTTCTATTGCTGTTCAAAAAAAAAGCCTCACCTTTGAAAACACCCTGTATAGACAAATTGTAAAATATTCAACGAAAAAAATATTATGATACTGGGAAATCAGACTGACCCCTGGTTTCTAAAATACTGAGCAATCCGTATTTTAACTGACTCAACATTTGACTTGACAGATTAATTTGGGTTTCTGAAATGTTGTTTAGTGAAATTTTAACAATGATGATTTTGACTTGGCATGAGGTAACGAGAATATCCAACCAAAGATCATAAAACGAACCACATATTCTGTTAACCAATGCGGCCGTCAAGATGACAAATAATGTCATTTTATAAAGGCGATACTTCAAGAAATGAAATCACAGAATTGGTTTTCATGTCACTCATTTTATCGTTGCCCAATGTCTGGACACCAAATTTCAGAAGAATATGGCCAAGAGTTCCTGAGGAACCGAAAATTTTAAGATGAATTTTTTCGATAAGATCGTTACAAAATTTCACTTGAACCTTCGTGTTGATATACAGGGTCTTTCACGAGGAACCTCACCCATATTTATACGGGAAACTACTGAACGTATTTTCATGAAATTCAGCACTTATAAGTATTTCACGATGCTGATGAAATCTAAAATATTTTCAAGGCATGAGCACCTCCGGTTTTTCCGGAAATGACGTCAACTTCCGTTTTTCAAATTAGAACACCATTTTTTTATTGCAGAAATAGATTCCTCAGAAAATTTCAAGTTATTTTGATGTAACATTTTTCAGTTTTGGTTGGAAAATTCTCTCTGAGCGGGAAAATTCGAAAAAAAAATCTAAAATAGAGCTCCGCTGAAACAAGAATAACTTCGAGGTTTTTGGATGGAAAAGTTTCATTTTTGGGATTTTTCAAGATGTAAGATTGATGTATCCACTTTAAAAATCGAAATCGCGATTCATGATACAGGGGGTGAAAAAATCGCTTTCAAAGTTAGGGATGACAAAATCGTGAAAAATCAATTTTTTCAAATTAGAACCCCATTTTTTTATGGCAGATATTGAATCTACGTTAAAAAATAATGTGAGTGTATGCATCACACCCTTGCCCTAAAATGGATATTTTCTGAGTTATTCACAAAAAACTGTTTTTCGTCTTGAATTTTCAGCTATTTCTTTTCCCTTCACGCCAAAAAGATGAAATTTTCAGGAACTGTTACTTAAACCATGTTTTAGATTTTACTACCCTAATATGCGAGAGAAAAAAGTTACAAGTTGTTCCTAAATAGATGGCGAATTTGGATTCGAATTTGTATCGGAAACCTCTTTATTTCAACTAATCGGCCATCGGTTTTCTCTCCAGTGATAAATAAATAATTCCTTATGAACCATATGCAAAAACTTACCATGTTTTACATTCTTTTTTTTTAATGATATAAGTAACAGTTCCTGAAAATTTCATCTTTTTGGCGTGAAGGGAAAAGAAATAGCTGAAAATTCAAGACGAAAAACAGTTTTTTGTGAATAACTCAGAAAATATCCATTTTAGGGCAAGGGTGTGATGCATACACTCACATTATTTTTTAACGTAGATTCAATATCTGCCATAAAAAAATGGGGTTCTAATTTGAAAAAATTGATTTTTCACGATTTTGTCATCCCTAACTTTGAAAGCGATTTTTTTACCCCCTGTATCATGAATCGCGATTTCGATTTTTAAAGTGGATACATCAATCTTACATCTTGAAAAATCCCAAAAATGAAAATTTTCCATCCAAAAACCTCGAAGTTATTCTTGTTTCAGCGGAGCTCTATTTTCGATTTTTTTTTCGAATTTTCCCGCTCAGAGAGAATTTTCCAACCAAAACTGAAAAATGTTACATCAAAATAACTTGAAATTTTCTAAGGAATCTATTTCTGCAATAAAAAAATGGTGTTCTAATTTGAAAAACGGAGGTTGACGTCATTTCCGGAAAAACCGGAGGTGCTCGTGCCTCGAAAATATTTTAGATTTCATCAGCATCGTGAAATACTTATAAGTGCTGAATTTCATGAAAATACGTTCAGTAGTTTCCCGTATAAATATGGGTGAGGTTCCTCGTGAAAGACCCGGTATAACAATAACTAATCGGCATTTTTCGAATTTTTGAGTGAAGAAATATCATCTACGAAACCCTCGGCGATTGTTGTCCATTTACGAACTCAGCCGGGCGCGTTCAGATAAGAAATGTACCCTGAAAATTTCAGAAATCTAGGCCTTTCCTTTCAAAATTTTTTTATTCACGGCCAGGCGAATGGACAGAGAGAGAATTGAATTCGACCATGAATTATTTATCTATGACTCCCATTTAATCGTTTTTAGGCATTCTAGGCCTAAAAGAATCCTTATAGCCCGTATAGAGCGTGTAGGTTTCACGAGTCCACGAATTAACATGATGCTACACCATCTGGTTTTATGTGAAACACTGATGGATTCGGAACCAATTCATTATTTAAGACCCATTTGGAGCAGTTCGATCTTCAGCAAGAGACTGGGTATCGATTTCATTTTATTATCCTATTGCAGTTTACGTTGTCCTGGAGCGCTCGAGTGTATTGATGGGATAATCCGTTTTACGGTTAGATCCCGATGTATGTGCCAGTTTCAACCCGTTTTCGCTTGAATTCAATGTATTCTTCGAATTTACGGTTAATTTGATGCGGCCCTAACTTTCAGACCATGTAACGTAAGTTGGACAGATGTATATGTTGTTGGATTTCATCTTGAGCTGGTCTGAATATTCTTAATTTCATTCAAATTTTGAATGTTTCGTTTCTACCATTATATCGATCGTTTTCATTGGGTTCAAATCGCAGTTGAATAAACCCCCCTCATTTTTGAGAACAATGAAATTTCAATATACATTGACCGGTTCCAATTCTCACAATTTTTTCTCTGTTTTATTCCACATGAGCCCCTGGTATCAATAAAACGCATCGAACGAATCATTTAATATTCCATATAAACCACGTTCTATCCGAATCGTCGCCATCCCGATTTTATTCAGTTTTACGCGTTATTGGAGGGATTCCAACGCGCAAATAAGTGACCATACAAGCGGGATGAAAACTGAAAAACAACCGTCCACAATCGGGATATAACGAAATGTAATTTGGCATGCATGCAGTCCGTCATTGTTAATATTCATAAAATGCCGGTCCGCGATATTCATAGCGCTTGAATTTTAATGACGAATTAATGCGATGCCGAATAATTATTGCATGTCATATCAATTTATTGGGGGAGTTTTATTTTCGTGGAAAATATGGAAAAAACAACCTAACAAAATATCCTATGAAGGTTGATTATTTGAATCGGAGAATATACTCAACGATCTACCCTGTATATAAGCTGATGATGGCGAATCAATCTTGAACCCATAAAAAATTTTCATGAGTTTAAATCTTCAAGTGAGGACATAATATCGCGTCAAGGAGAAATGAAAAAGGTCGTCGGAGGAAGTTGCCGGGGATATAAAAAAGTTCATCATAATTCCCATTAAAATGATTCGCTTTGCCGGAGAACTGAAAGTTTGTTCATTACGAGGCGGATCATAAAGCAAAAGGAGTTATTCAAAAGTGGTAAATACACAAACGCCCGGAGTTATGAATAATTTGATACAGTAGTAATGGGTTTTAATTGCAGCCTGTTCGCTTTATTACGAACTATATTGAATATTTATTTTCTGGGTCATTTCGTTTTTTCGTCTCGAATCTGCCCAATTTATTTACGGCCCCAAGAAAAACCGAAACCTTATTCAGATTTTAAGAGAAAAAAACACAATACAAAAAAGATTTACAACTTTTTCCTCAAAATCAAAGTAGGTTTCGAATAAATTCACTATTTTAGCTTCATTCGGTCTATTGAATATACCTACTGATTCGTTCCTCCAATCGTAAATTTAATGATTTTCCTTGAAATTCAACTCATCTGGAAAAAAAATATATCCTCCTCGTACTGTTTGGTTTAAAAAACATATCAAGAATAATGAAACCCCGGCTCCTTCGCCAATTTGTTACTTTGATGATATTTTTTTTTTATTTCACAAAAACTTAGTTGATTATATTAGGTACATTAGAATATCCAAAACAGGATTATACGAGTAATACTTTCTCAAAATTATTGCCAAGGAATATACCGGGTTATTCCAAATTCGACGTGAACCTTGAAGGACGTGTTAGTATGACTCATTTGATGTCTTTTAGCCATATTTGTTGATATCCATAAATCAACAGTTTACGAGTTATTTGAGTTTTTGTGTTTTTTGAAAAATTACTCACCTTACTCCATTTTTCGTCAATTTCTTCATAATTTTCTCCATCGAAATTGTCAGGTAGATAGTAAGGACCTATCAAAAGATTAGCTATTGCTCCCATCCAAACATTAACGCCAAATCACTATTTTTTATGCCGGACATTCAAGAGGTTGTTTATAAAAATCTGCTGAAGCGAAACTAGTGCCTGCATACTAACGATTACTTTTTTATGAAATAAAGAATGAATTTGGCAAATTTTTAAAATAATTTTGTCAGACTTAAATTGTGGAGTTCGAAAGTTGCAGACGAATTGATATTAGAAATTGACTATTCTTTTCTTCATATACCAACTTTCAAATCATACGAATTCTTTTTCAACATCTATTACAGCATATTTTCGCTTTTTTCATACATATCATATCCTTCTCTGATGAAAATAATCCAAAATTACAATCAAATTTGCTCAACGTAGAAAAAATTGACGAAAAATGGAGTAAGGTGAGTAATTTTTCCAAGAACACAAAAACTCGTAAACTGTTGATTTTTGGATATTGAAGAATATGGCTCAAATAACAGCAAATGAGTCATACTAACACGTCCATCAAGGGTCACGTCGAATTTGGAATCACCCTGTATAATCCCATTTCGGCCTTAGAAGATAGAGATAGCTCAACTATCGAAGGAATCTAAAATATTGATATACAGCTTCGAAAACAGGGAATTTAATCTTTGGAATGTCTTCAGTTAGGGTCCAGCATAAATCCCTAAAAATGTTCTTCATTTTTCCATAAAAAAAGTTGAAAATAAAAGTCGTGGAGCAATAAATTATGTGGGCACTGAAAGTAACCGCAGGGTTTTAGGACCACCCGTTACCAAATAGTTACCTAGAGCAAAGTCTCGTTTTTTCGCGAGTTTGTTCATGACCGCCTATAATACAAATTTCCTGCAGAGTTGATATTTCATGAAATAACGACCAAAAGGGTTATAAGGGATATGCAGAAAAAATCGAAATATCAGCGGTGCCCTTCAATATTGAGGAACTTATGCGCTTTCCAACTGTTTTCTGTAAATAATTCAGTCTTTCAAAATTTCACTTATATAGGAAAAGGTTTAGTTTTCGTAGACTATTCACTTCGCGAATTATTTGGACTGTTCACAGTACAGATGATTTAGTATCTTATAACCCAAATTGTGAAAGTGCACTGACGACTGTTCCCATTACATCGAAATGAAAAATTGTATTACTCAAGTTATAGAATTATTTTACCGGCACCTCCGCCAATTTGCAACGTTGAGGTTGTGGAAATGTATATGTTACGAAGTTTCCACCACAGATTGTATCGATGAGGTACAACCAGCGCATTCGCCAGTTTGTAACTCATAGGTCATACAAGATATGTAGTGCCTTACACAGATAAATCCACAATTTATCTTCAGATTGCCGAAAATGTTAAATCAAATTTTACTAAACCGGTTGAATTGAGAAATCCACATTATAAAAATGTCGCATATACATACCTACTACTTTGTTCATCCCAGGAAATTATTGACTCCATTAAAAGGGGGACCATAAACTTGAAAGAAGATGATTCCTTGTAACCTCACCCTCTCAACAGCCCACCCTTATGATTTGGAGTATCTTCCACCCAAGTCAACATCTGCAAGGATGGAATTCCTTCGAATTCTTCTCCTTCGGCCACATTTTCCAATAATAGAGCTAATCGGCCATTTCTTGCTCATCGACGCGTAAAACCCGCAGAATGGCGTGGAAGACTCAATATAACTCCTAGGCAACAATGTTCGAATGGTTTAATTTACGCCCAGCGACAGTTATAACTTTCCCCGGGTATAAAAAGCAGACGTCGGGGCTTTATTAACTCTCCATGGCCAACTGGATAAGTGGCAATAATAAAGCACTTCCAAGCTATTGATCGTATATCGGATAATCGCGGCAGGCCTTGCTCGATTCGGTTCGTCCAATTATTTCGAAAGATATTGAGGAGCATAAAAGACGGAGTTTTCTTTAAGCGATCGCCCAGCTACACTCCCACCGGTTTCTCTTTCTATGCTCGGTCGAGGTAACATAATTGGTAATTTGTGCGGCTGAAGAAGACGTAACAGGTGATCTGTGGTGGATTTTGGCTCTACAGGGGTGCACTCAGATTCGGGAGTGGTTTCTTAATACGAATAAAAATTCATTAAGATTTTTGGGTTTTCAGGTTTTCTAATCCAAATGGCAAAATTGAACCAGAGATGAAAAATAATTAACATTGCACATGGGCGGGTGTGGTATCGTTAGATCGGTTTCAAAATTGATATAGAAGTTTCAAAATTATAATTTCCTTTGAGTGATTGTTGGTGGAATATGAGTTTCTGAAGTTGTAGGAAGAAAAACTTTTTAACTATGGATTGCAAAATTTTGAAAAAACTCAAGTGAAAAAGTTGCTACATCTTTTAACTATGGATTGCAAAATTTTGAAAAAACTCAAGTGAAAAAGTTGCTACATCAAAACTAAATGAAGTTTCCGAAATTAACATTATGCATGAAATCGGCCGTTTCACCAGAAATAGAGTAACTTTTTTTTCAACTTCCAATATCCTCGATTTGCCTGAATCGATCGGTTCAAGTGTAGTGAAAAAGTCGTACATCGACTGAATAAAGTTAAAATTATTTACCTCATGCATGAAATCGGCCGTTTCACCCGAAATGGAGTAACTTCTTTTTCAACTTTCAATATCTTCGATTTGCCTGAATCGATCGATTCAGGTGTAGTGAAAAAGTTGCTACATCTGAACTAAATGAAGTTTTCAATATTTCCTTGATGCATTAAATCGGCCGTTTTGCCAGAAATGGAGTAACTTTTTTTGATCGCTGTACTACTTACACGAGGGCTATATCATTTCGTCACAATGTCTGGATTTTTCGAATTTTGAGCCGAAAATAGTGCTCGAATGCCGCGGTTAAGTTCGTTATTGGGCAAAATTCGCCCAGGGGTTCCGTAAATATGGCCGCTCGAAATTTTGTTTTTCTGATTTCTTCGAAACTACAGATTCGATCGAGGTGATATTCTGCACTCAGTTGGAGAATTACGTGTTCAAGCTACATGCAGAATTTTGTCCAGCTCGCATGACCAGAACCATAGAATCCATAGAAAATTATAACTTTGTAATGAAAAGGCCTAGGGACTTGAAATTTTCAGGATAGGTGTGGATCTCGAATGTCGTGGTCACGTTCATCAATGGGCAAAATTAGAATTAGGGTTCCGTAAATATGGTCGTTTGAAATCTTCGATTGCCTGAATCGATCGATTCAAGTGTTGCGAAAAAGTTGCCACATCTCAACCACATGGAGTTATCATTATTTACCTAATCCATGAAATCGGCCGTTTCACCAGAAATGGAGTAAATTCTTTTTCAACTTCCAATATCTTCGATCTGCCTGAATCGATCGATTCAACTCACATCAATACTTTCAACGGTTAAGATAAGTTGTGTGTTTTTTGATCCATCTACTCTTCTTTCAATAGCTAAGATTGAAGTTTCAATATTTATTTGCTACATGTTGACTGGAACTGGGCAATCGTCGATTTACATCGATTTTCGTTCATTCTACATGTTATTTTTTCTGAATTTGAATTCCTACATAAGAAAATATTATTTCATGTTATGAGGTCCTTTCATCATTTTTTCAGGTAACTAGGGGTTCTTGAAAGATATGTTTATAATGGAATCGAATAATTAAAATATTTCATTAAGTTTATTTCACAATTTTCGCTTTGTTAGAAATTAATTGAATTTTTTGTTTCAGAGACCTCCAAGGAAATAATTTCACAACTATATATGGAAGTGACTTCGAAGTTTTAACCAAACTGAGAATTCTGTAAGTACCATCGAATAAAGTTAGTTAACAATAAATAGAAAATTAATAACAGTTGAAAAAAATCGAGCAAAGCACTGATGTGAAATAAAGAGCTTTTTTCTGTGTACCAAACCAGCATTCAGTATATAAAAAAGACTTTCATGTTATTTTTGTAAGCTTCAAAACATGGAATCACAGAATTGTGAACTGTTTTGACAGATCATTGATCAGTAATTAATCATTTGATAATAAGTGAATTTGAACCTCAAGGTTTTCACACTATTTATGCATCACAATAATGGTTTTAATGATTTCTCATGAACGGCATGTTGAATTCATCACATTTTTTGAATCGTCGATTCAATTTCATAAAAGTTCAATAAACAGGGACTATCTAATTCAAAAGGAGCGGACTTTGGGGTTCTTGAACCAAGCCAAAGAAACAATCATTTCTCCAAAATAAACGTTGAATAAAAATAATGAATATTTTTCCAGGCAACTGAGTGACAACCAAATCCACACCATCGAAAGGGATGCCTTCCAGGACCTCACAAACCTCGAGCGACTGTGAGTAAACCCAATCTAACGCCCCTGAAACGAAACTCAAACTAACATTTTTTTCCAGACGTCTCAATGGGAATAACATCAGGCACATACCTGACAACTTGTTCTCTGCCATGCCTAATTTGCTCAGACTGTAAGTATTCCAATTAATAAGATCGAAATTAACGGCGAGCGCTGGTTGCTTGGGGCGTGTTGAGATTTACGACATTGGTTGAGCGCTTGTTCCGTTGAAGTTTGAAGCTTGTTATTATTAGTTATGATTACCGTCATCGAAATTTGAGTGAATATTTAGATTCTATTGACAGACAGCTCGCCCGTAGTCGTGGAAATATTTATTGCTGAAGATGCATTCGCAATCAATTCGATGGCCAAGTAACAATTCGGCACGAATGTACGTACCATTCGTAATATAATTCGATTGAACGTATACGCTTTGAATATTGGGTTGTAGTATAACATCTGAACAACATACCAGTCATGTTTGAATTTTTGTTCTTTCTGTACCTTTCATTTCGAATCAAGTTTCCTTGTGCTATAACAATGAATGCAACGCGAAGTGTAATAGACGATGAAGTATTGCTACAATTTATTTCAAATTTCAAGCCAAAACATAAACCGAATCAACATATATAGAGCACTATACCTACGGCCACAAAATATTCGAACAACAATTGTCCTTAACGAAATCGTGATCCATAGCCAGCACGAAATTTCGTGCTTGAGTGAAATTTTGCAGCTTTCAAGAAATTTTGCCGACTTCGACTTCCGTTCTAGACGTGAATTCTATTAAGAATGGTAACAGAAAACGCCATTTGCTTAGCTTGTGTGTCGAAGTGCCACTCGGCCAGCGGATTGATTACGAATGCACCTTCAAGAATTATGATAATAAAAGTTATTTCATTTGAGATTTAATGATTTTGCTCATTTATATTGCTTCCAACTACAATCACTTTCCTCGTGAAATGTTGTCTTTACAAAGTATTTATGCAAGGGCTTCTTCGAATAATACAAATACTTCTGTTGTATCTTAACACTAAATCATTACGGATTTCTCTGACAGTTAATCGTCTATGCCATTTTGTACGAAAGTAGAAAAAACGCGAATCATAAGGAGATGCTTGAAAGCGTATCGGCAGCTGGCAGCAGACTAAACATCTGACGAAGCCATTAAACGACCGATAACCTTAAGAAATGTTTACACAATAAAAATATCACGTGAATGGTACTTATACAACCTGATAAATTGATAAATTCCCGTTATGTTTTTAACCCTCCACGTACATAATGTAGCGTAGAATTACGCTATGTCCATTTCAAACACGAACACCAAAACGAGTTCCAAAGTTAACACTGATCATGGTCCTCTATAACTCCATTTCAAATACCATAATTCAATCGAAATTTCTGGCGACATAGTTAAACCGAAAAAAAAACGATGATCTATCGTCCAGCGTCATAATTCGAAGTGGGATTCATTTAGCAGTATAGTTTATTAATTTCCCGTACACACAGGTATTAAATAACATGAGGTTGATTTATACTGTTGGTTCTTCGTATTCTATTCACACCTATGTGTATCCATTTTACATATTAATAAATACCTGTTCGTCGGTGTGTGGTCAGGTAGACGTAATAAAAGTTAATATTTACGGCATTAATGAATCCTTCCCTTGCGTTGTGGTGTAATTGAACGGGGTCGTTGGAATTTTGAATGCACTAGAAATCACAACGCATTTATAATTGCATAATTTGAAATTTTGCGACCGTATCGATTTAAAGTGAAATTATAAGTTCTTAATCATAATTTCATATATCATAAGATATGATGCATAATAGACCATTGTGGTTATTAGTTCATAATTTTCTTTAGTTGACTTTGATGATGAACGCTTGGTCATATAAAATATTCAATTTGAAAAAAGGACAAAAAATTTTGGGCATCAATATCTTAATACGACTCTGTATCGTGTTTTCTTTCTGTGTCATATGCATTCCCTCATAATGTAAATGCTCGACTTCCTTTGAGATCTGTATATTCTCCTTCAACTTTTATTAGGAGATTTTTCCTGCACTGTGTTCAAACTAAGGAGAGGAAAAATCACCGATAAAAAGGTCTCATAAAAAAAAATAGGAAGTTCACAAACTCACTGATAAAATTGTTTACAGAAATTTTTCGAAATGGTCACTATCCGTTTGATGTGCACAAAGTCTTGCCTGGAGTAATAACGAATGGTTACATGCAGCAATCACAAATATTTGTGGAGGAAAGTTTCTCCGCCCGACGGGGAACAGATAGATTTTTTTTTCGCCTCTTATATTCTACACAATCTACACTACCCAAACCGTAAACTATAAAAATCAGGGGTGGTTAAATTTTAAATCAAAATATTATATCCGTCCGCCGTTCAAAGATAGTTCGAGGAAATAATCAACATGTTTGTAAACTTTGCAGCGTTTTCAAATCATCTTCTCATGAGAATAATGAGCATCCGCCCAGTAAGCTCATCTGCGGAATGATGAAACGTACATCAAATTTATAGGGCGTCCCTTGTAAGTATCCCTCATAACTTCCGATGAGTTCTGACCGTTGCGTCGGGTGTAAATCGTGATACCAGCCAACCTTGATGAATGGCAATACTTTCTTCGGGGCATTGAAAAAACGGATCGGTAAATCATGCCGTTGCCGGGCTGGAGCTAATTTCGAGCATGTACCAAAGATTTTGATTCATGTTTTACATGAAGAAGTGGTTTAAGTTGGATGGATGGTCTTGTTAAACAGGTAGGAGGGCTCGTGGAGGGGCAGCCGATAATTTTTCGTGATTTATTGGTGGGAACTCTTGGAAAGTGGTGCTTTCGTGATATCGTTTTTAGAAGTTGGGGAAGGTATTTTCTTTGGCAATTTTAAACATTTTCAAATGTTTTATTCAGAATTTTCAACTGAAAGATTTATTACGTTAAAAATCTATATTATTTTTATGATTATTGAGTTCTTCCATGATAAGTATTCTGAAACTTCTTGTTCAGTAATATTCATTCGAATGATTAAACTAGGTCTTATAACCTATAATAGGAAATAATTCATCAGGTGTATAAATTATTCAGTATTATATCTTCTACCAACAAGAAAAAAGTAGGCCAGGTTGTAATTATTTGTATACAAAACATTAATTCTTGTCGAACTTTAATCAATTAATATCATTTTAATGTGATGGTCACTCCCATCACTGTTCAACTCATCTAAAAAGTCCCCAAGCAAACAAACCGTCCGACTATAATCCTAATGATCTTGCATAGTATAAACAGTTAATTATTGAAATATTCATCTCCAATATTTCCACTTCTTTATATTCCAGGGACCTAAGTCATAATTTGATCACTGTAATTGGAAGGAAGACGCTGAAAGGCATCCTGGCAGTAAAAAATCTGTGAGTAAATTTAATTAAGATCGAATTAATTCATTCATTTAAGATTCGATTAAACGGCTTCTCCGAGAAGATCTTCACTTTTCACGACGGAAAAAATAAATTGGAAATTAGATTATTGAATTGTACGGAAAATTATGCGTTCAATATGAATTTTTTTGTTTGAACAGAAATTAATAGATGGTAATGAAGACTTCGTTGTCCTTTTTATTGAAAAAATTATTGGGGTCAATGTTTCTCACTAGTTCAATTTTTTCAGACAACTGGATAACAACATGATAACCTGCATCGATGACCAAGCTCTTAGAAGTTTCAAGGACCTCGAAATTCTGTGAGTAAAATTTCTAGTCGTGAAACCATAGAAAATTAGAACTTTCGAACGGAAAGACCTGAGGACTTAAAATTTTCAGGATAGGTGTGGATGTCGAATGTCGCGGTCATGTTCATCAATTGTCAAAATTAGACAAGGGGTTCCGTAAATATAGCCGTGCGAAATATTTTTTTCCTGATAATTTCGAAACTACTGATTGGATTGAAATGAAATTTTGCACATAGATGAAAAATAACGTATACACGATAACTCTCGAACGGAACGGCCTAGAAACTTTCAGGGTCGGTTCGAATCTCGAATGCCGCGTTAAGTTCGTTATTGGGCAAAATTCGACCAGAGGTTCCGTAAATATGGTCGTTATAAATTCAGTTTTCTCGATAATTTCAAAACTACGGATTCAATTGTGACAAAATTCTGTCTTTCAATGGAGATTGATATATTCAAGCTACATTTTTCCCAGATCGCATTACCAGTACCATTTTAAATTGCCACAAATTATTGAATACAAAATCCCTATATTTCTGTAACAGCTAATTTGGCATAATTGACAAAGAGCTGCTGTCATTTTTTCGACAGCTGTCAAAAATTTCTCCAATTGGTTTCCAAAACTGGAAAATGTGAATCTTCCTACAAGGTGGATGAACCTGTCTCTGAAACTCTGAGCCCGTTGACAGAAAAGTGTGATATTGAAAAATAATAGCCTAAATGATTTTTTATTTGAGTAATAGTTCCAAAAAAAACTCCTCGTCAAGTTATCAACAAACTGTGTAAATTCATTCAAAATTCAGAAACTATTCGCCATATGAGTTATGCAGAAATTCACACAATGACCACTGGAAGGCATTTTGTTACACAGAAAAAAAATTGAGTTTTTCTGATATATTCAGTAGAGTTGGAAGGTTCCGTCTTTTGAAGTTTGTAAAAATGAAATTACAGTATTTGTCATACTGACAATGAACACTAAAGGCGTTTTGATACTCGTGACTTCTCGACACTGCTTTTCAATTATATTGAAATGTATTTACCCAAGGAATGAGATCTTACGAAGTTATGAAAAATACTAATGAGATTTTCCAAGTATCTGCAATAATTCAAGTAAAACATCATAAGTTTCTGATCTCCTATCAAACTAATAAAACAGAATTAAAAAAATTGCACTGAAATCAAATAGGAATTTCAGTGTAGCCGTGTTGCTATTTTCCATTCAAAACTTGCGCCATACCCTTTAACGAACAATTTCGTTTCGCGAGTCATTTTCCAGTCCGATTACAAATTTTAATGAGCATAACTGCATTTGACAGAATTCCATTAACTTCCTTCGTAGGATGGATGAATCGAAAAATTAAACAAATGTCAGAGGATAATCCAACGGCTAAAACGCTCCTTTCTCGTTTTGTTTATCATTTCGTTTAAGCTCCCAGAATTGCAAGGGAAAGTTGGATTTTTCTTCGAAATTGAATAAGTTAACCAAGAATTTCGAAGAGTTCACTAGTTTACAAATGAGGAAAAACCGTCCTGAAATAGTTGTTTAATCAACTAGTTTATTAATGACAGCGATTAATGGTCGCTCCGCTATAATGTCCGATAAGGAACGTGTGGATGAAGTGGAGGTTGAAGCATTATTTACTTTGGAACTATTATGACAAAATTTTTTCTGCAATTTTTATTTTATTCTGAATGGAATTTTCAATATACCCTTCTGCAACAGAAGTGGATTTACAACCACCAAGTCTTTTGATGGCTGAAAAATCTGCACCACTGTCAGAAAGAATAGACGCAGAAGAACGCCGAAAACAGTGACCTGTATACAAATGTGGTTACTCTAATTTAAGAAAGTTTGCAATCATTGACGGTAATTTGGAAAATGTATTAATTTCAACTGGTTGTGTTGAGCAATTATAGTTCTTATAAAAAACGAAAAATCTTTCGTGTGGTGTGTGAGCTGGCCACAAGGATATATATCTCTTTATTATGTTTAAAAGTGTATGCTCATCATTATCCACCACAGTGAATATCCTGTTCGAATGTGTTTTCGATGAATTCACTGTCACCAAAAATTTCGATCCCATATCTTGTACATCCTTTCTCTGCAACCTCAACAATTCATCTTTTCTCAATGCACCCGCTACTCAGAATATCAAAGCGACCTACAAATCAAACAATGATAGTTATTTCACTATAACGAGATAATGAGAATAAGTTGGAATAACGATTCAATTGAGTTTTATTTTTACCTTCGACATCAAGAAAACACTATCAGGAGCATTCGCTATGAACTCTCTCACATGTTCTTTTTCGAGAACTTTTGATTTTTTTGGGATATATCCTTCTTTTTTCCGTTTAAAAAACATCACCAGTTTGTGGTATCTGCTTATATCAGTATTGTCTTTCACATTTAGTGTTGATTTCAGCATCGAATATTTTGGCCATAAACTTGCTAGATGCCCCTTTTCTGCAACACCCGTGAAGTATGCCAACAAAACCGTTTCCGTAAAGTTCCGAACCTTCTTGTCCTTGCACCAAGATCTGAATTCAGCATAGGTTTTCTCATACGAATGGCGGCTCTTTTAAGGAAGCAGACTCAAAGTTGCTGCTTCAGCAGTTTTTGTCACATCTGGCGGTGTCAAAGGGATATTTTCTTTGTTATTCATTATGTAGTAGCGTAACGGATAAAATCAGATTCTGATCGAAAGCGAATAAATAAATTTGACAGCTCGATCGTGCTCCGACATAGATGCATCTATGCTCCGACTGAATATTTTATAATCGGTTGCCATGATAATCATGCATCAATACAAGAAATCATGCATTAATAGGGGTCATTAATGTATGATTTCGAGTGCGTCAAAATGAGCTTTTATTCTATGGTCGACGGAAAAAATATCTTATATCCGTTTGGTATGCTTCCAGGACCCTGAACAACAACAACCTCACGTGGATCGGTAAGGACATGTTTAGCAACATGTTTAGACTGAGAACCTTACGCCTGAATGACAACCTACTACACTGCGACTGTCAACTGTCATGGTTAGCTAGATATCTACGTCATTCGCCAAGGTTGGCTCAATACACCAAGTGCCACTCCCCTAACCACCTAAAAGGTCAAAACGTGGCGGATATACAAGACCAAGAGTTCAAATGTTCTGGTGAGATGAAATTTTGATTATTTCTTTCTGTAGAAAGTTCTTCATGATTTTTTTTTAGGTTTGGCAGAAAGAGCAATCAACGGAGAATGTATCAGCGAACCTCAGTGTCCCCATCCTTGCAGGTGTGCCGAGGGAATTGTTGACTGCAGAGAAAAGGGCCTTACCAAGATACCTGATCACCTACCGGAAGGCACAACAGAATTGTAAGTGTTTTTACCATCACCATCATCTTTTTGGTATGCATATACAGTTGCTGTTAACATTTTGAAATCGGACATAATCTCGAATTTTCAAATGATAGTTTTCCTTTTGAAAACTGTAATTTATTTTCTTTATATTCTCTTCTTGGAGATAGCTTCAGGAGCTGCATCATTTCATAACAAACTACTGGAATTGAATATTTATCAATGCAAAAGTGCATGGTGTTCGTCTGAGAAAATATCGTTCTTTTACGATCGTTTTACTAGAGATGTTTTTGATGGTATCGTCTACGAGGAATTCACATAAAGACATGACATTTTTAAAGGCCATCCACTTGAGTTTTATGTATCACATTTTGCGATAGCCTAGGTCCTAGAGCCCTGACCTACTTCTTCGTATGTCCCTCATTTTTATTCAAGTGTCAATGTTTTCCAGGGATAAAACCTTAAAATTTTCATACTGTATTTCGTTGCATGATTGTTTCACAACTTCTGATCCTATATTCTTCGAACAGGCGTCTGGAACAGAACGAAATCGCCGAAATTACAGCCAAGGCTTTCGCAGCTCACAAGAGGATACGAAGGATGTAAGTAGGAATTCGCGCAAGCTGCAGAATACTTCAAAAACGTTAATTTTTTCAGAGATCTGAGCAACAACAAAATTTCCAAGATTGCACCGGATGCCTTCATGGGACTCAAAGCTTTGACATCATTGTGAGTATTGAACATCCTGATATTCGATTAATTCAAGAGCTATTCCTGCAAAATAGTATTAGCATAAAACGAAATATTTCACATTCAACCATTATTCTCGAAAACACATAAACAAAATTTTAATTGCACAAGAATTCGTTCATTTTTGAGCGCTCGTACTACTTACACGAGGGCTATATCATTTCGTCACGATGTCTGTATTTTTCGAATTTTGAGCCAAAAATGGTCTCAATCGACTATGTTCGACTCACTGATGACGAATCCGTCGAAAAATTCGAGTCTGTCCGTCCGTCCGGCCGTCATTATACACGATAACTCTCGAACGAAAGGTCCTAGAAACTTGAAATTTTCAGGGTAGGTTCGAATCTCGAATGCCGCGGTTATGTTCGTTATTGGGCAAAATTCGCCGAGGGGTTCCGTAAATATGGCTGCTCGAAATTTTGTTTTTCTGATTACTCCGAAACTACTGATTCGATCGAGGTGAAATTTTGCGCTCAGATGGAGAATTGCGTGCTTAAACTACATGCAGAATTTTGTCCAGCTAGCATGACCAGAACCATAGGAACCATAGAAAATTACAAATTTGTAATGGAAAAGCCTAGGGACTTGAAATTTTCAGGATAGGTGTGGATTTCGAATGTCGCGATCACGTTCATCAATGAGCAATATTAGACTAGGGGTTCCGTAAATATGGCCGTTTGAAATTCAGTTTTCTTCATAATTTCAAAACTATGAATTCGATCGTGAAGAAATTTCGTATTCAAATTGAGAATGATATTTTCGAGCTACATTTTTTCCAGATCGCATGATGAGAACCATAGAAACCATAGAAAATCATAACTTTCGAACGGAAAGGCCTAGGGACTTGAAATTTTCAGGATAGGTTAGAACCTATTTTTGAGCGCTCGTACTACTTACACGAGGGCTATATCATTTCGTCACGATGTCTGTATTTTTCGAATTTTGAGCCGAAAATGGTCTCAATCGACTATGTTCGACTCACTGATGGCGAATCCGTCGGAAAATTTGAGTCTGTCCGTCCGGCCGTAAGCACGATAACTCTCGAACGGAACAACCTAGAGACTTGAAATTTTCAGTGTGGGCTCAGTTCCCGAATGCCTCGGTTATGTTCGTTAATGGGCCAAATTCCACCAGGGGTTCCGTAAATATGGCCGTTCAAAGTTTTGTTCCCCTGATTACTTGAAAACTACAGATTTGATTGAGATGAAATTTTGCACTCAAATGGAGAATGAGGTGTTCAAGCTACATGTGAAATTCTGTCCAGATCGCATGACCAGAACCATAGAAACCATAGAAAATTGTAACTTTTGAACGGAAACGCCTAGGGACTTGAAATTTTCAGGATAGTTGTGGATCTCGAATGATCACGTTCATCAATGAGCAAAATTAGACTAGTGGTTCTGTAAATATAGCTGTTCAAAACAATTTTTTTTCGATAATTTCGAATCTCATCATCGGATTGGAATGAAATTTCGCAAATAGATGAAGAATAATATATTCAAACTGCGTTGGAAATTTTGTCCAGACCGCATTACCAAGACCATAGATACCATAGAAAATTCTAGCGAATTATCGAAAAAAAAATGGGTCACCTGAAGCACAGACTTGAAGTCTGGATTTTCGCCTTAGTTTGAAAATTTGTTTGACACCTGTCAAAAATTCCTTCAATTGATTTCTAAAACTGGAAAATGCGAATCTACATACAAGGTGCATGTACGAGCGATCAAAAGCTCCTGCCTTCACGGCAGTGCTTTTCGTGATTTTTTAATATATTTTTTTCAACAGGGTTCTATATGGAAATAAAATCAAAGACCTGCCGGCCGGAGTTTTCCAAGGACTGATTTCCCTTCAACTCCTGTAAGTGAAAACCTTCCCTCTTAAATATTGAAAAATAAAATCTGATAATTTCATCCTTTATTCTTCTCCCCGCAGCCTCCTGAACGCAAACGAGATCTCTTGTATCCGCAGAGACACTTTCAAAGATTTACGCAGTCTGAGTTTGCTGTAAGTGACGTCTAGATAATAAATTCTTGTGCTTTTTCAAGTTTACCCCTCATTTTTCAGTTCGCTTTACGACAACAACATCCAGAGCTTGGCCAACGGCAGCTTCGATGCGCTCAAGAGCATACAGACACTGTGAGTATATTCATGACGAAATAACTCCTCGATGTAAATTTCTCAACAAAAAATGAAATCATGTGTCAATTTTGTTCATAAAATGAATTAAAGAAAACATTTATAGACCAACCGCGGAGCTGTTTCAATTCGCTTGAAAGACATTCAGCTAGTGGTCAAGAATCACTTTCATGTATGCTGTTATACAAATATTCTTCCAGACATTTGGCGAGGAACCCTTTCATCTGCGACTGCAACCTCAAATGGCTCGCCGAATATCTCCACCAGAACCCCATAGAAACCTCTGGTGCTAGATGCGATTCTCCAAAACGTATGCAGAGGCGTAGAATAGAAGCGTTGAAGGACGAGAAGTTCAAATGTAAGGGTAAGCACCCCCACTAAAATCGAATAGTGGTAGGGTTCAGCTCAGACTTTCTTAACATGGGTAATGATTGAGCTTTTTTTCTGATCAGGTCAAGAGGACTTCAGAACTAGGTTTGCTGGGGAATGCCTCATCGATAACGCATGCCCAGCAGGTTGCACTTGCGATGGAACCATCGTTGATTGTTCGGCTAGGAGTTTGAAAGAGATTCCAAGGGATATTCCACTATATACTACAGTTCTGTGAGTATAAAAAACCGAAATATCTAATTAGGTTCTTTGAATATAAAGATGCCAATATAAATTGGGAAGACCCTTCAGGGTTTCCAAAACTTGAAGACTAATAAGATTTTGTTGTTGGACAGTATTCTGAATTTGACAGCGCCCTTTTGTACGGATAGAGGGAAAAATAGTTCACATTCCACAGATGAAAAAGGAAATTGTATAGAAGAGTTGAATTTTGAGGAAAACTTTTTTCAGTAGTTAGCCTCGGCTCCTAGATTAAATCTGCTGTTAAAGTAGGTGTTGAATGTTTAGAAACACGATATAAAACAGAATGGTGCAGGAAGGACGTCCAGAATATTTTCCACGAACCAAGAATAACAATAACAGTACAGTATGTAGAAACCTACGTGCATCGTGTACTGGAGGAATAAGAAACGACTACGTAGCTGTAACTACCAGCTACCGCCTCGTCTGCGCTGTTCCTCCAATTTATCGCGTACGAAACATTTCTAAAAAGATGTATGTAGCGATTTATCGACGATAATTGCGGTAGGTTGGGCGACGGTGAGCGAATTTATTATGTTAATTCACCGTGATTGTTCTGGAAAGAATTGATTGTTCGGGTTGTCAGAGAACAAGATATATCTTTCGTCGAAATATGTGATAATCTAACAGAATGACTATGTCAAATGTACTGTGAACAATGGAATTCGCTGTGACGCCGCCTACGTTGAAGGCGTTACTCATGGAGAGAGCAATGATAACCGAACAATCGGTTCACACGTAGAAACCAGCCAAAATAAGATCGATTAGATTATACAGGGTCTTTCACGAGGAACCTCACCCATATTTATACGGGAAACTACTGAACGTATTTTCATGAAATTCAGCACTTATAAGTATTTCACGATGCTGATGAAATCTAAATATTTTCAAGGCATGAGCACCTCCGGTTTTTCCGGAAATGACGTCAACTTCCGTTTTTCAAATTAGAACACCATTTCTTTATTGCAGAAATAGATTCCTTAGAAAATTTCAAGTTATTTTGATGTAACATTTTTCAGTTTTGGTTGGAAAATTCTCTCTGAGCGGGAAAATTCGAAAAAAAAATCGAAAATAGAGCTCCGCTGAAACAAGAATAACTTCGAGGTTTTTGGATGGAAAATTTTCATTTTTGGGATTTTTCAAGATGTAAGATTGATGTATACACTTTAAAAATCGAAATCGCGATTCATGATACAGGGGGTGAAAAAATCGCTTTCAAAGTTAGGGATGACAAAATCGTGAAAAATCAATTTTTTTCAAATTAGAACCCCATTTTTTTATGGCAGATATTGAATCTACGTTAAAAAATAATGTGAGTGTATGCATCACACCCTTGCCCTAAAATGGATATTTTCTGAGTTATTCACAAAAAACTGTTTTTCGTCTTGAATTTTCAGCTATTTCTTTTCCCTTCACGCCAAAAAGATGAAATTTTCAGGAACTGTTATTTGAACCATGCTGTAGATTTTTCACCCCTTCTTGAAACCGACTTCAAGTTACTATTAGGAGAACCATGGCAAACTCTCGCAGTTATAACTAGAGAAGATGCTCAAAGTTTTGACCGTTAATTTCTAGACATTTATTTATACGTCTCAGGAATGCTTCGTGCGTTGCTCTTCTTATTTCATCGGGAGGAAGAGATCTGCAAAAGTGTTTAAAAACCAAATTGAGTTTCAAAACTATGAATCTAAAAATCTAAACAAACCTGAACGCATTTCTGACTCGTTCTATGCAGTCCTCTTTATCAGTCAGGGGAGTTGAGTAGACAATATTTTTTATCCTACCCCAAACATAATAGTCTAAAGGAGTTAAATCGGGAGAACGTGGTGGCCAAAGATGTGGACCATTGTTCGCCAACCATCGATCTTCAAATAGCCTGTAGAGGATATTTGACACATTGAGTGAATTGTGTGGAGGCGCGCCATCTTGTTGATACCATAAGTCATTATGGTTCTGTACTAGCGGCTCAATTATTTGAGTCAATATGTCAGAATATCTATCTCCTAAGGGAGAACATTCGTTAAATAATGCAAACATGTGTAGTGTTCTATCTTACCAGTTAAAGTCTCATCATAAATGTGAACATCGAGAATTGCATTATTTTTGATGGCGCAAAAAACATTGAAACTCCAGGTCTCTTGAAAGTTCCATTGTCTGAAGTGGTGGTTGTTCTCTTCATCCCAATAATGACTGTTATGCCTATTGAAAGAACCATTCTTTTTGAATTTAGATTCATCTGTCCAAATTATACAGTCCAAAAAGTTTTCATTCTCTTGAAATCGAATCATCATAGCTTCGCAAAACTCTGTTCTTCTGACGAAATCAGTTTCCTTCAAATGCTGTACCCTATTGAATTTATATGGGTGCATTTTATGTTTTTTTAATATTCTCCAAACACTCGATTGAGATAATCCCAGATCAATCTCGGCATCTTTGAGAGAATTTTGAGGATTCACACGAAAATATGCAAGAACTGTAATTTCGTTGTTCTCATCTTCTACTACACTTTTTTCTCTGTGTATAGTTTTCTTAACGAAAGATCCGACATTTCTCAAGTTTGTCATGGTTCTGTTAATGGTATCTCTCGTTGGTCTGGGTCGGTCAGGAAACCTCTCAATGAACAGTCGAATCGTTCTATCTACAACTTCATTACATTCTCCATGAAGTAGAATGAGATTTAAATAATCTTCATTGGTAAAATTAGGCATAGTGATCGATTTTATAACTTAATACGAATTATCACCAAATTAATAGTAAACACAAAATGCTACTGAATAAAGAGGAATTTGGCAGATGTAATTAATGATATCTATCATTAAAAAAAAAGAATGTAAAACATGGTAAGTTTTTGCATATGGTTCATAAGGAATTATTTATTTATCACTGGAGAGAAAACCGATGGCCGATTAGTTGAAATAAAGAGGTTTCCGATACAAATTCGAATCCAAATTCGCCATCTATTTAGGAACAACCTGTAACTTTTTTCTCTCGCATATTAGGGTAGTAAAATCTAAAACATGGTTTAAGTAACAGTTCCTGAAAATTTCATCTTTTTGGCGTGAAGGGAAAAGAAATAGCTGAAAATTCAAGACGAAAAACAGTTTTTTGTGAATAACTCAGAAAATATCCATTTTAGGGCAAAGGTGTGATGCATACACTCACATTATTTTTTAACGTAGATTCAATATCTGCCATAAAAAAATGGGGTTCTAATTTGAAAAAATTGATTTTTCACGATTTTGTCATCCCTAACTTTGAAAGCGATTTTTTCACCCCCTGTATCATGAATCGCGATTTCGATTTTTAAAGTGGATACATCAATCTTACATCTTGAAAAATCCCAAAAATGAAAATTTTCCATCCAAAAACCTCGAAGTTATTCTTGTTTCAGCGGAGCTCTATTTTCGATTTTTTTTTCGAATTTTCCCGCTCAGAGAGAATTTTCCAACCAAAACTGAAAAATGTTACATCAAAATAACTTGAAATTTTCTAAGGAATCTATTTCTGCAATAAAAAAATGGTGTTCTAATTTGAAAAACGGAAGTTGACGTCATTTCCGGAAAAACCGGAGGTGCTCATGCCTTAAAAATATTTTAGATTTCATCAGCATCGTGAAATACTTATAAGTGCTGAATTTCATGAAAATACGTTCAGTAGTTTCCCGTATAAATATGGGTGAGGTTCCTCGTGAAAGACCCTGTATAGGATGTTCCGAAACGTATATCGGAAAATTAAGGGTGTGAAACCCTGTATAATATTCGTTTTTCCATCATTTTCTACTGAATATTTCTAAATTCAAGTATCTATATTACATCTCCAGATTGCTACAAGATAATGAACTCACGAAGGTCAAATCAGACGGACTTTATGGCAGACTTCCAAACCTAATCAAGCTAGATTTGAGACGCAATCAAATCACGGGAATAGAAGAGAATTCTTTCGAAGGAGCGTCCAAAATATCGGAGCTGTAAGTACGCACGAAACGTCATTTGTACACGCTAACCCAAGCTCTCTACTTTAGGCTTTTGTCAGATAATAAACTGCTGGAAATACACAACAAGATGTTCTTGGGGCTGCATAATCTGAAACTGCTCTCGCTGAACAACAACCACATCACTTGCGTCATGCCTGGTTCTTTCGATCACCTCGCATCTCTTCATACGCTGTGAGTATTCGTTGGATTCCAAATAGTTCGCCATGTTCATCAATTTTATTCGCAGGAATTTGGTGCAGAACCCATTCGTGTGCAACTGCCACCTTGCGTGGTTTTCCGAATGGCTCAAGAATAAAGGACTCAGCGGTTCACCACCGAAATGCAACAAACCAGACAGGGTTAAAGAAGTACTCATAAAGGAGCTGCCGAAAAACGAATTCAAATGTACCAGTAAGTTGGATTTCTTGGGAATCGTTCTTGAATGTCTCAAATTCTCCTTTGCTTTAGGTGATAACGACCAGGGTTGTCTTGGTGAAAACTACTGCCCGCCGATGTGCACTTGTACTGGAACAATCGTCAGATGTTCCAGGGCAGATCTTAAAGAAATTCCTAGGGGGATACCACCAGAGACTTCGGAGCTGTATTTGGACTTCAATTTCATCACCTCCATTCAAGCTGATAGGCTGAGCCATTTGAAGGCTTTAACGAGATTGTAAGTACAAGTGAACTCTGATATATTCCTCTCAACGTACAACAAAATCTTTCACTCATTTCAGGGATATAAGCAACAACCACATAGGAATGTTGTCAAACAACACCTTTTCTAGTCTCTCCAAGTTGTCTACCCTCATCATCAGTTACAACAAGTTGCAGTGTATCCAACAGAATGCTTTGGATGGGCTTGGCTCTCTCAGAATACTGTAAGTATTGCTTACAATGAAACATATTCAACTTTTATATTCATAAAGTCTTAACCCTTTGTTGTTACTTTCAGATCTCTCCATGGTAACCAAATCTCTATGATACCAGAGGGAACGTTCACTAATTTGAAGTCAATAAGTCATATGTAAGAGTTTTTAACAATTTCTCAGGAACATTTCAAGCACACATTCTTTCAGAGCTCTTGGTGCCAATCCCCTATATTGCGACTGCTCTTTGAGGTGGTTATCAGAATGGGTCAAAGTTGACTATGTAGAACCAGGAATCGCTCACTGCTCCGAACCGCCGAGCATGAAGGATAAATCTATTTTGTCAACACCCTCTTCGGCTTTTGTATGCAAAGGTAAGACAACTCTCAATGAACATATGTATAAAATTGGTAGTTGTAGCAAAATGACTCGACTCTACTTTGCGGATTCTCTTTCAGGTAAAGTGAGCAACGAAATTCTGGCAAAATGCGACGCTTGCTACACGTTTCCATGTCGCAACGGCGGAGAATGTGTCACTCAACCAGAGAGGGATTACACGTGTAAATGCGCGCCGGGATATCACGGTAAAAATTGCGAATTCATGATAGACGCCTGCTATGGAAATCCTTGCAGGAACGACGCCACGTGCAAAGTACTCCAGGAGGGCAGATTCAGGTGAGATCTGATGAAATGTTGATTGAAGGGACTTTTTTAGGTACTTATTTTTTCGTCTTGTTTTTCCAGTTGTGTCTGCTCTGCGGGTTTTACCGGGTTGAGGTGCGAGACCAACATCGACGACTGTGCCGAAAGCAAGTGCCAAAATAACGCAACCTGCGTTGATCTGATCGATTCTTACCAGTGCAAATGTCCAGCAGGATTCATGGGTGAGTTTTTCCTAACAGAATATCACTCAACCTCATAAAAAAAATGCTCATATTATGTGGGTTTCATGTTGTTGGTTCTGCATCAACTTTTGTCTCTTTGGTCTTTGTATTGGAGTCACGTTTGTGCTCGCATAACCTTTAGATAATTCTTCAATTTTGATCATTACTTATGCAAAAAACTTTTACTTTGGCTTATTTTTTTTCAAATCAACTAGTTTTCTGTCGCTTACTCTACACAATGCACCATCAGGCTATATTGTCAAACAAACAAATATTCAACGCAGTGCTCTTCTTCGTTGATTTTGATAATTGATTGAATAATGGACATAAAAAAGATAATTTTCTTAGGGGATTACTGCGAGACCAAGATACCATTTTGCACCGACAAATTCAACCCCTGCAAGAACAACGCCAGATGCGTAGACCACAACACCTACTACACGTGTGAATGTCTTCCTGGCTTCAAAGGGCCCAACTGTTCCATAGACATAGACGACTGCGAAAGTCACATGTGCCAGGTAATCCACACGTTAACACGATCAAATTGGACCAACAACTCAAACCAATATTCTTCTTGCAGAACGGAGCAGCCTGCATTGACGGCATCAACGAGTACCACTGCAAATGCACCGGGGACTTCACCGGTAAATTCTGCGAAATAACGCCGATGGTGGCCATGATGTACCCTCAAACTTCGCCATGCCAACACCACGACTGCGTGCATGGGGTGTGTTTCCAGCCTGCTGGTTCTAACGATTACTTGTGCAAATGCGCTCCAGGATACTCAGGTAAGATAAATGAAAAGTATAGAACTTTTCGTCTGATTCTTTCTACATCATAGCCCTCCATAGCAACTGAGTCTGGCGTTGAAGGGGCTTTGTTATGACAGTCAAACGAGAATTGCTTGCAGAAAGCTCAGAAACTTTCATGCAACTTATCGTTAATTTCTAATGGACTCCAGTAGCATTCTTCGCGTTGGCTTTCATGGCGAAGCATTATGTTCAGGAGGTTCGTCCTTCTCCTCACGGAATCTTCATTGGTCATTGTCCACTATACCTACTCTTACTAGATGCTTTTCGAGGCGACCCTGCCTTTTAAGGGAGCCAGTAAGAAGATTTTCTTGCTGAGATCGAGATGAGGGTTTCATTGCTCTGTGTAAAGGCTCTGAAGGAACATTTTGTAATGCTCCCAACCTGGAAGATTCCGCCTGAGTATCTCGTCTCTTGCCGAACTTCTCTTCAAGGTGTGCTTCTCGAAGCTACATAAAGGTTCTGTTCCTCCAAGTGCATTGACTTCCTCGTTTCAAGACCAAGGAGATCCTGTTGTTTGTGCCTAGTTTATTGAGTTCACCCAGGCACTCCCATGACATCTTCGGAGAAATGATAGATACGAATTCAAACAGTATTGTTTCAATATTGAATTTCCCAAGCTCTCGTAATAAATATCTTTCGCTCGATATTTGTAAGATTGTAAATGTGTGTTCTTGAGGGTTCAATAATGTTTAAGTGTTGCTTTAGAATTTGTTTTTTTATTCAGGCAAAAAATGCGAATACCTCACAAGTCTGAGCTTTACACACAACACTTCGTACGTAGAGCTGGAACCCTTGCGAACAAAACCCGAAGCCAATGTAACCATAATATTTTCTACAACGGAAGAAAATGGGGTCCTATTGTACAATGGCCATCAGGAGCATTTGGCCGTTGAACTCTTCAATGGAAGAATAAGAGTGAGCTACGACGTAGGAAATTATCCCGTTTCAACCATGTATAGGTAAGAATTTGAAAAAAACAAGAACACAACAGGAATACTCAACGAATGGAAATAAAAGTTTCTTCGAAAATCAATTTTCTAAAATCCCCTTTCAGTTTTGAGATGGTGTCCGATGGAAAGTACCACGTGGCAGAACTGATAGCAATCAAAAAGAATTTCACATTGAGAGTTGACCGAGGCCTTGCTAGATCTATAATAAACGACGGTTCAAAGGACTACTTGAGGTTGACAACCCCAATGTACTTAGGAGGAATATCACCTGAACCAGGGCAGCAGGCGTTCAAGCAATGGCATCTCAGAAACATCACCAGTTTTCATGGTGAGCTCTTTGCCTCTAACATTGAACATCATTGAAAAATTCAAAATATATTCTTTGGAAATACCTTATGAGAACCTCTTCTTCCAGGATGCATGAGGGAAGTCTGGATTAACCACAAACAGGTCGACTTCGGCAACGCCGCCACGCAACAGAAGGTCCAGCCAGGCTGCAGCATGATGGAAATGGGTAAGGAAGAAGACGACGAGCACGAACAGCAAGAAGATGAGATGGACGGAATGATCAAGGAGCCTGCAAGTCCGCCGGATCCCTGTCTGGTGAACCATTGCAAGCACGGCAGTAAATGCGTGGGACTTGAAAATGGTGAATATTCTTGCAAGTGCAAGGCAGGGTACAGGGGGAAGTACTGCGAGCAAGGTGAGGAGGAATGTGAGTATGGCTTTCGACTAACATCAAATTTCAGCTTATGCACATAGAAATAATGAGGTAGACGTTGCTATAGATGGACATAGCGCGAACATATTGGGCTTGCAAGGTGGGGGTTCGAACAATTCATTCTTTTTTGGAGCTTTCTCGGCCTTCAAATTTGAATTTGTGGTCCAAGAGCTAATGAGGGCTGTTCTATCACTATTGAACCTCTTCGAAATTTTTGATCGATTACCAACATTTCTGTAGGTGGTATAAGCACATATGATACTTTCCTCCTATAGACCAGGCAATAGAGATTTTTTCGTGACAAAAATAGTAGAAGAAAACGGCGAGTGGGGAGTTACGTGGGGTGGTCCGTGGATTCTCAGTAATATGTTTTCGACTCGCAAATATCATTACTTTTCTTGTAATTGCGAAGAAACACCAAAAAAACGATGTTTTTTTAGTTTTTTACTTGTAAAATCTGAACCAATGGCGCGGTGCTAATACTCTTAACAGACGAATTGTAGAGAATGAAAAGATGAAAAAAATGAGTGCTAGTGCTACTCAATCGGGTCATCATTACCGGAGGAAAGCCGGAAAAACCGTGAAAATCAGCGTTTTTTCAAATCCTCATAACTCGGCCAATTTCAAAGTTGTAGCGCTGGCTTTCCAAATGAAAGTAGTGGTCAATAGATACTTTGAGTGTGCATAACCCGGACGTTGTCCGATAAATAGTTTTTGCGTAATTGCGATTTGAATTATTTGAGGCACTATTTTCCGGAAGAGCTGGATGCGTCGGAAGTAGTCCGATTTCAATTTGCAAAACGGATTTTGAAAGAAGAAGTATAGTACTACAAAAAAGCAATCTTGATTTTTCGTTAAAATGCTTCAAAATAGGTGAAAAAAGCATGCAAACATGATCAAAATCAGCCGAATGCTCGATTGCAGTCAAGTAGTGGGGGTATATACGTAATTATTCGCGCCCGGCCTCAGCGCGATTTTGGTTCCCCGCGTCTGCCGGCTACCCCCACTATCCGACCCAGATGGGGCACTGAGCCGGTTTTGGTCATGTTTCCACGTATTTTTCACCTATTTTGCAACATTTTAACGAAAAATCAAGTTTGCCGTTTTGTAGTACTATACTTCTTCTTTCAAAATCCGTTTTGTAAATTGAAATCGGACTACTTCCGACGCATCCAGCTCTTCCGGAAAATAGTGCCTTAAATAATTCAAATCGCAATTACGGAAAAACTATTTATCGGACAACGTCTGGGTTATGCACACTTGAAGTATCTATTAACCACTACTTTCATTTGGAAAGCCAGCGCTACAACTTAGAAATTGGCCGAGTTATGAGGATCTGAAAAAACGCTGATTCTCACGGTTTTTCCGGATTTCCTCCGGTAATGATGAGCCGATTGAGTTGCACTAGCACTCATTTTCTTCATCTTTTCATTCTCTACAATTCGTCTATTGAAAGTATTAGCACCGCTCCATTCGTTCAGATTTTACAAGCAAAAAACTAAAAAAACATCGTTTTTTTTTGTGTTTCTTCGCAATTACAAGAAAAGTAATGATATTTGCGAGTCGAAAACATATTACTGAGAATCCACGGACCACCCCACGTAACTCCGCACTCGCGGTTTTCTTCTACTATTTTTGTCACAGAATGACCCTTTTTCTGCTCTATTGCCTGGTCTACTACTGAATTATGGGATTTACATTCCATTATCATCATTATTTTGCACATATTGCAGAGAAAGTTTCAAAAAAAGAAAGATTTTCATTCAGGCGCTGCTTTCCTCCCAGACTCATTACAATCAGATCATCTCCATTTTTTCTCAGAGAATTTCAAGCATTTTTTTTTAGCCCCTACTTGTC
Organism: Aphidecta obliterata; assembly: GCA_963966015.1. Lineage (NCBI taxonomy): Eukaryota > Metazoa > Arthropoda > Insecta > Coleoptera > Coccinellidae > Aphidecta > Aphidecta obliterata. The sequence continues at coordinate 11,390,388 of OZ014435.1, read as the reverse complement.
GAAAGGAGCAAGTACGCGAGTATTACTCTGAGAATGGATGCCGGTCAAGAAAACCTCTGAAGATGGCCAAATGCGTCGGTGGTTGTGGATCAAGTTGCTGTCACGCAAGAAAGAGTAAGAGAAGAAAGGTAAGTCCAACATCAAAATTCTTCATTAATTGATTATTGGTAGATTCGTCCAAGATAACTTCGCATATTATGTGAGATAATTTTGGACAGTCCTTCAGGGACAAGTGGGAGTATCTGAGCAGTGATGTGTGAAACGTTACCTTGCGAAGTAAGGAGACGCTTTCGTTTCCAATTTACTTTATTCATTTTTTGTGACTAACTGCACAATTCCCTTCGAAATCTCAACCATTTCACCTCTTCCAGGTCCGACTCATCTGCAGCGACGGCACTCGCTACACCAAAGACATCGACATCGTGCGCAAGTGTGCATGCACGAAGAAATGCTACTGACTGACAGACGCCGCTATTCACATTTCTGACGCGCATTCTCAACACCAGAATGCGTTCCCCGTCGAGCCTGACCAGCTCGAAGCTCCCCGTACAGCACCCATGACATCAAAGGATCTCAGACACGACCAGACGGCGATAGTCTCCGAAATACCCATCATCACCACTGAGTCGAACCAGCCCTACAAGTTGACGTTCTTCATCGAGAACGAGACCGAGGACGCCAGGGGCTTGCAGCTGACCGATTTCAGCCAGTCGCACCTGAAGCCCGAGCAGTATTACGACGAACTGGTGGTGGAGGGTTACGAAGACCCCCAGGATAAGATCAGACACCCAAGACACGTGTCCCACGAGCCGCACTGCGTCATGTCTGCTTTTCTGTATTTCATCACCATCACCACCGTGGTGTACCTCTGCATCATGTGGGTGAAGCGACAGATGCACATCCACATGGAGCAGATGCAGTGGTGGTGAGGTATGGTTCCAAGAGATATTTTAGCATCATATGAAATTTTTATAGATTGTATATTTGAAAGTGACTATAACGATGATAGGAATATCAGTTTTTTCACTTCTTTTTTCATTCAAAAAATGGAGTTGGTGTAGTGAGTTCAGTCTTTTGCTATTTTATAGCTATCCGGAAAAATGATATGGAGACAAATTTCGTCAATTAATACCATCCTTTAGTTTCTAGAGGGTTTCAGATTGGAATTTGGTGCAAGCTTCCGAAGAAAAGAACTACAGACTAGTAGATACCTAAACTATCCCGAAAGTAACACCTATAGTAGAGGTTGGTCAAAAGCAATGAATTTTATATGTATTCTGGTTAACAATCTCTTTAGTTCAACTGAAACTTGTATGTTCACGAGAACATGAACCTGTCATCACACTATTGTCAAAATGTCTGCAAAGATTTCCAATTTAGAAATCCTATAGACTCAAACAACGTTCGAGTGAAAATAACCAATTAAGACTCTCCCCCCCCCCCCTCTGATTGTGATGATTTTCTGGTACATACTTGAGAAATTGTTTTAATTTTCTGGAAAATTAGGGTTTAAAATTGATCCTAAAATGATGAAATTGTGAAAACTAAGAAAAAATCGTCGACAAAATCTGAGGGGTTCCGAAGTGGCACACGAGCCAAATTTACCACCCAAACTTTCAAGAAGATCTTCCCAAGTCTAATCAAAAACAGATACACACCAACTCAATCCTTTGCGTACCGAACAATAAATATTTCATATGATTTTAAAATTCTCCGTTGAATCACTTCTCATATTTATAATTTATAACTGTTGCATGAGACCAGTAGTTGAATTAGATTCTGCATGTTGAAACATGTATGTTAATGCGCCTATATAAGAGTATTAAATATAGGTTAAGATCGTAAAACACCATAGAAGGAAGCATCTTCGCATCGTCCAGTAGACCACATATCATTTTTCCATTTTGTTCTCGAAGTTTCTCAGCATTCAGTATATAATATGGTGAATAGGACAAGTTCGAGCTCGTTTAGATGTGAAGATGGTTCCCTTAGTGATTCAAACGTCAGACTGGCTCCTAGAGATACTGGGTACTTTTTTACGGAAAGCAGATCAAGCTGAAAAGATTTTAAAATTGACTGAAGAATTAATTCCACAACTACCTGAGAGTTAGAAATGTGAATAGCGGCATGGCCCTTAATTTACACCAAGGTTACTAATTTTAGTATAGATTCACGTGTAAAACACTACAAATAGAAGTTTAATTTAAATGTATTTAATTTATATTTGAAGATTCATTTGTTTAAGCTCGAGAAATCCAGACGGATTGTTCGAGACCCAAAATACATAAATTTCGGAAAAGTTTCGCTCTGTAAAAATAACTTTGGAATATTACCTACCCTTGTTCAGATTCGTGACAAATTTATGTATTTTGGGGTAATTTTAAGATTTTGAGTTTTCTGCATGAATAATACAAGGTGATACGAAAAAATTTCTGAAATATAGATTTCGTTAAATGTTACCACCAGCATTCATTGTGACTACTATTAAAATGTCGAAAATAATTCTTTCCGCATAGTTTTATCAATCTTATAATACATTCTGCAGCCTGGAAAATAAATTATTAACATAATAATCAAATTATTCAATCGATAATAATTAATTTTTTACGGCACTCATGAAATAGATGGAAGGTCGAATTTGTATATTGAAGAGTTACGAATAAGTTTTTGGAATTTTCCTATTGTAATTAAAATTAGACAGTTTACAATAAAGTATATATACACCAAGTTTTGTATCAGAAAATATTAATTTATGCCTAATGATAACTGTAATTTATATCCAAACTTGTGTATAAAATATATTGAATTTAACGGTAACTTTGTTTTTTTCCCCTTTTTTTCTTAACAGTAGTTTTTATGTAAGAACAACAAGCACTCTTGTTTCCAAATTTTTCCCTTGCGTGATTTCCTGAAACCTAATTTGTATACTAAACGAGATACTCTTTTCTGAATTGAACTAAGTGTTTTCATTCCTATGATGTCCAATTGCCCCAAATGCAAAACAAACTTTGCTGAATTTCTTGTGTTGGCGTCAATTCATAACCGTCTTATTATAACAGTATTCGTGAAACACCCATTCTTTCAGTTGCATTGAGGCGGCTCATGGCAGCTTGAAGCAGACTTACCTCTTTTAAAGTTGAAAAACATCCTCGTTGCATTATAAACGATTGCGAAAAAATTAAAAAGTTATCGCAAATATAGTCTCAGTAAAATTCAGCGCAGATTCCAAATTCCACTTCACATAACAATCTTGAAACCCAATTTTTGATAACTTTTTCGCTTGTGTCTAGCAGAAAAACTCATTTACATGAGTGTTTGAACTAATGAATAGGATTTTTTTAATTAATCTCAGCGACAAAAACATCAAAAGAATATTCCAAGGTTAAAACTTTTCAATTGCAAAGGTTTGAATTTGGAATGAAGAAGTGTGTGGCTTCCTGTCCTAAGAAAACAATGAATTTTTCTGTCATATTGGCAAAGAAGTACTAACATATTCAAGGCAAAAAACCACCCGAAGGATGAAGTAAATTCCTTTGCAAAAACTTGACAAGGTATAGCGGTGGGACAATTCAGATGAAGTAATGAAACATCAAGATCCTTCTCGATATATTTAATCATTTTGACTGACACAACAATTTAACCGCAGTATTTTCCAAAAAACTCCTAGAAAATATCGAAGTGAATGTGTTGAAATCGTGTCTATATTAGATTGGCCATTCAAAGGAACAAAGAAAAGCAGATGATGAAATAGTACAATATATATAAAGGCACACCTATTACATCAACTTTGAATAAATAATCTATTTTTTTTTATTTCGTAACATTAATTTTGTATTTTAGGAGGAGTAGGAAACATGAAAAGCATACGGGAGAGTTTATTGTTGTACAGCAACTTTGAATTACAACACTGATAAGTGTGAATTTTACAAGCGAGAATTCTCAAATTTGACTAGAAATGTGGAAAGACTTGAGTCTTTTCCTAAACGTTGAAAAGCATAATCATGAAGAAGGTTAGGTTATTTCTTTGCTGGTTTTTCCATTCCATAGGAATCATGTTTCGAAAGGAAATCGTTTTCTTCAAATAAAAATTGAGAGCAAATTTTTCTCAATATAATTTATATTTGTTGCTTCAACGTTTGTTTTTTTTCGAAAGCATGAAAAGCTTGTAAATTATTGTCTTACAACTCCTGAGTTTCGAGTTTAGATTCCCATTTCTAAATGTTCAATGAAGAAAAGTAGATAGAAATATTAGTTAGAATTTTAACACGCAGGAGAAATTTTGTTACTTTTGTATATACAAACAACTGAATTTCATAGTTCCAATATTCGAAACAAAACCTTAATAATCGTTGCTGAGCACCTTTCTTGGTGCAAGACTGCATAAATGTAATAACTTCCATCACACTGAAACTTTCAGCACCCAGTACGAAGATTAAAAATTTCATCCAAAGTAAGATTTTCAAACAATAAACTCTCGATTTTGTAAGTATAACCCTTATTCTTACAAGCGTAGATTTCAAATTGTATATTAAAAATTACGAAAAGCACTGCCGTGAAGGCAGGAGCTTTTGAGCGCTCGTACATGCACCTTGTAGGTAGATTCGCATTTTCCAGTTTTAGAAATCAATTGAAGGAATTTTTGACTGCTGTCAAAAAAATTCTGAAACTTAGGCGAAACTCCAGACTTCATGTCGGTGCTTCAGCTGATCAATTTTTTTCCGATAATTCGCTAGAATTTTCCACGGTATCTATGGTCTTGGTGATGCGATCTGGACAAAATTTTGCACGTAGTTTGAATACATTATTCCTGAGCTAGGTGCATAATTTCATTCCAATCCGATCGGTAGTTTCGAAACTATCACGAAAAAAATATTTTGAACGGCCATATTTACGGAACCCCCAGTCCAATTTTGCTCATTGATGAACATGACCGTGAAATTTGCGATCCAAACCCACCCTGAAAATTTCAAGTTCCTAGGCCTTTCCGTTCAAAAGTTAGAATTTTCTATGGTTTCTATGGTTCTGGTCATGCGATCTGGACAAAATATTGCTTCAATATATCATTCTCGATTAAAATACAAAATTTCATCTCGATCGAATCCGCAGTTTCGAATTTATCGAGAAAACAAAATTTCAAACGACCGTATTTACGGAACCCCTTGTATAATGTTGCTCATAGATGAACGTGATCACGACATTCGAGATCCAGACCTATCCTGAAAATTTCAAGTCCCTAGGCCTTTCCGTTCAAAAGTTACAATTTTCTATGGTTTCTATGGTTCTGGTCATGCGATCTGGACAAAATTTCACATGTAGCTTGAACACCTCATTTTCCATTTGAGTGCAAAATTTCATCTCGATCAAATCTGTAGTTTTCAAGTAATCAGGGAAACAAAACTTTGAACGGCCATATTTACGGAACCCCTGGTGGAATTTGGCCCATTAACGAACTTAACCGAGCCATTCGGGAACTGAACCTACCCTGAAAATTTCAAGTTTCTAGGACATTCCGTTCGAGAGTTATCGTGTATACGGCCGGACGGACGGACGGACGGACAGACTCGAATTTTTTGACGGATTCGTCATCAGTGAGTCGAACATAGTCGATTGAGACCATTTTCGGCTCAAAATTCGAAAAATACAGACATCGTGACGAAATGATATAGCCCTCGTGTAAGTTGTACGAGCGCTCAAAAAAGGTTCCGACAAGAAATCATATAAATCTACAAAAGCGCATTGAGACATACTTGATATCATCAGTAATATGTGAGTTACATTTCTCACGATTTATTTGTTGAATCATTTCTTATTTAAGCTTCAATATGGAATATGGGTATGAATGGAACCCTGACTGTAATGTCATCCGTAAGTCAAAGTTCATCTAACTGGGTGACTGGTGAGCAATTTATGAAAGTTGGAAGGGAAAGTTGGATGTCTCAAATTCATCGTTAGAGAGTACTTCAAAAGACGTTACAGACGTTAGTTCATTAGTTGGTGGGATATGCGATTCTCAAGTCGTAATAATTCTTTTTTGGGATAATTAGGTATAGCTATGACTACGGAAACCTTCAATTTTTTGAAGTCACAAGAAGTGAACGCCCAACCGTTTCATATGGCCGTTTGCACAGGTCTACCACAAAACGTCTCCCTGACTCAATATTTTCCAATGAACAAAAAAAAACAAAAAACACTTACAGGAATGTCGAAAATATTACGCCCATAACCTCAATTTCCGACTGTGTTGATTATTTAGACACTGTTTCTCCTACCAAAGTGAAGAAGAATGGTTCAGAAAAAATGCCACGACTGCAAATTGAAAAATCTCGATTGTATATCGAATTGAAAGAAATTTTGTCCTCAAAAATGTTTGACCAATAGGTGTTGCTCTGAATTTGATTTTAGAGAATGTACAATTCTCAGATTGTTCTTGTCTCTTTAATATAAGCGAGTTCTTGATCTTATATTCGATGATCTATTATTTATTGAAGTGATAAATCCAATTTTACAAAAGTACTAATATAATGAACAAAATGAAGTAACTTTCACTGAGCCCAAATAGAAAAGTAGTTGCGAAAGAAGAACAGAACAAATTATGATGGGTCACGAAAACACATCAGATTATATTTGAAACGACAAAAATATATAGAAGAAATGTGACTCGAGGTCATCATAGTCCTTCCTTAAATAATATTTTGAAGTACAATTTTGAGTACAAACTTTAACAAACTTCATTGTTTTGAACTTTTGAAAATTTACCTTATATTCGCGTCAACTATCAAAAAATGTGATCGAGTTATGCGGTAGATTTCCTAAAAAAATGTTTTATGTGACATTCAAGCTAGAAATAATGACTTCGTTACATTTAAATATAAGCTAAACTTAAGCCGGAGTGGTGCAAACGGCCTTTATACACTTCGAAATTAGAAGAGTTCGTCAACATCTTTTAACGCTGAAGTGATTTAAAATTTTTTTGATTTTGACAAATTCTGCAATGAAAAAGCAAAAAATTTAGAAAAGTACTGCCGTGAAGGCAGGAGTTTTTGAGCGCTCGTACATGCACCTTGTAGGTGGATTCGCATTTTCCAGTTTTAGAAATCAATTGAAGGAATTTTCGACAGCTGTCAAAAAAATTCTAAAACTTAGGCGAAATTCCAGACTTCATGTCAGTGCTTCAGCGGATCAATTTTTTTTCGATAATTCGCTAGAATTTTCTACGGTATCTATGGTCTCGGTGATGCGATCTGGACAAAATTTTGCACGTACGTTGAAAACATTATTCCTCGGTGCAAAATTTCATTCCAATCCGATCAGTAGTTTCGAAACTATCAGGAAAAAAATAGTTTGAACGGCCATATTCACGGAACCCCTAGTCTTATTTTGCTCATTGATGAACGTGACCGTGAAATTCGCGATCCAAACCCACCCTGAAAATTTCAAGTCCCTAGGCCTTTCCGTTCGAAAGTTATAATTTTCTATGGTTTCTATGGTTCTGGTCATGCGATCTAGAGAAATGTAGCTTGAATATATCATTCTCCATTAGTATACAGAATTTCACGATCGAATCTGTAGTTTTGAAATTATCAAGAAAACTAAATTTCAAACGACCATATTTACGGAACCCCTGGTATAATTTCGATCATAGATGAAAGTGATCACGACAATCGAGATCCACACCTATCCTGAAAATTTCAAGTCCCTAGGCCTTTCCGTTCAAAAGTTACAATTTTCTATGGTTTCTATGGTTCTGGAGATGCGAGCTGAACAAAATTTTGCATGTAGCTTGAACACCTCATTTTCCATTAGAGTGCAAAATTTCATCTCGATCGAATCTGTAGTTTCAAAGTAATCAGGAAAACAAAATTTCGAGCGGCCATATTTACGGAACCCCTAGGCGAATTTTGCCCAATAACGAACTAAACCGCGGCATTCGAGTTTCGAACCTACCCTGAAAAATTCAAGTTTCTAGGACATTCCGTTCGAGAGTTATCGTGTATACGGACGGCCGGCCGGACGGACGGACAGACTCGAATTTTCCGACGGATTCGTCATCAGTGAGTCGAACATAAACGTTTGAGACCATTTTCGGCTCAAAATTCGAAAAATACAGACATTGTGACGAAATGATATAGCCCTCGTGTAAGTAGTACGAGCGCTCATAAAGACCACGTGGCTTTCTCCATTTTACCAACTCATTTGACAACATGAAATCTTCGAGCATAGCATTCTCTTTGATTTTTTCCGACATTAAATGACTACTCATCAACTATCGCAACGAAGATGAATTTTTAATGATACTTGATCGATCAAATATTTGATTTATTCCTGAATAAATCATAATATTTGAAACTGTAACCAATATGACTGAGAACATCAAGCTCGCCATATCAAACATATCTTATAATATTGACAAAAGCTGCACAAAGATTGATTCGACAAAGTTGATCAACAAATGGAACGCTGGAAGAATTAGTCTATAAGTACAACTGATACCGGCGGCATTGAAGGATGTCAATTCAAAATATGATGATTGTTAAAACTGAATAATATTCCATCGGCTGAAAAGTTCCCGGTCTGGCCCACAGGTGGTGGTATAGATACTGATTTTTAGAAAGTACCCACCTTCAAATGATACCTGTCGAAATTTTATGTCATTTCAATTATTTTTCAGAAGTTACAGCCCTTGAAGTGACGCTACTCTTGAGATTTTCAAAACAATGGAATAAAAAAGAATTTCGTGTGTTGATTAAACATTGCTTTTTGAAGCGAAAGCATTAATCGGACTCTGCCCCTGGAAAATCAACCATCATCGACTGGTATGCAGAGTTTAAACGTGTTCGTACAACAGCCGAAGATCCCCCACGCTCTGGAAAGCAAGAAAAGGTGGTTACACCGGAAAACATAAAAAAGTCTACAAAATCGTAAAGTGAAGGTGCGGGAGAAAGCTGACACAAAGATATCAAAGGAACGAGGGGGATTCATTTTGCATGAACATTGGTCGATAAGAAAGCTGTGTTCGAAGTGGGTGCCGCGTTTGCTCAGTGGACCAAAAACACAAACCTGTCGATGATTTTGAGAGCTTTCGTCGGAATAAAAACTCTTTTTTCCGTCGGTATATTACAGTGGATGAAACATGGATCCAACACAAGCTCTGAGCTTATGTCTCACAGAGGAGAGTCGGGATATAAACATAAACCACTTCAAATCGGCAGTCAGTTGAGTGGACTGCAGCTGTCCAACCACGTCCAAAAGCTGGCAAGATTATGGCGTCTGTATTTGGGATGTGCACGGAATTTTATTCATCGACCACCTTGAAAAAGGCAAGACCATCATTAGCGAATATAAAATATCGTTATTGGTGCGTTTGGAGGAAGAAATCTCCAAAAAACGGCCATAAATGAAGAAGAAGACAATGCACCTTGTCACAAATCGTTGACTACCATGGCCAAATTGAACGAAATGGGCTATGAATTTCTTCCGAATCCACCTTATTCTATAGATTTAGCTCCCAGCGACTACTACCTGTTCGCAGACCTGAAAAAATGCTCGCCGGAAAAAATTTCTGAACTGAAGCCTGTTTTGAGGCAAAAGATGATTCGCTCTACAAAAAAGGTATCGAAATGTTAGAGCGACGTTGGACAATTGTATCACTCTAGAAAGAAACTATGTATGTTGATGAATGAAATGATTTTTGTCCGAAAAAATTGTGTTTTCTTTGCTGGACCGGGAACTTTTCAGCCGATGTGTTAGGATGAATCGATTCTTCAAAACTCATAGGCTCTTCATAAACTATAATAAAGTTACAAAAATAAATTAAATCGAACCCTAACATTATTGTGCAATTAATATTGCAACAGACCCATATTTAATTTATATACTCATATTCCAAGGTATTCCGAATCATCAAATTCAATAAACTCTACTCACTCCATTGTAAAAAAATAAACAATCACAATTTGAATCGAATGAAGACTTCCATTGCAAATCTGATTGGAAATGCTAAGAAAAAAAAAAGGAATTCTTATTTTATATTAACTCACATAGAGGACATGATATCCAACAGTATTTTTCAAACAAATTAGGTTAAAACAATAACAAACTTGTAATTCATGATAGCTTCGATATGACAAAGTGAAAAAATCAATATATTCATTGCACTACGTTTACGATAAAAAGTTACACAAAAAATCGAAATGTTTTCAAAACCCACATCCAAATTGCACACTTGAAGTGATACAGTATGTACCCTTTTCAGTTTTTAATTGACTCACTTCACATCAGTACAGCCACAAAAACCTCAACTATGCAAAAACAAGTACTCCTCTAAAATTCTAGAAATCTTTGACAACAAATATATTCTTCATACGAAGTAACTGGAAATTTTCAAATTAACTAACAAATATTCAGTTTGGTTTTCACTGCTCAATTTGCGAAAATGTATACAAATTATTTGAATTTTATTGCTTTTGATAGATACTTTGTGCATTTTATATTTTGGACATTTTGTGATTACATATCATTGTAACTTCATTCTGTGAGAACAGTAAAAAATTAGTGCTATCAAGGAATCAATTTGAACATCTTACTTTATGTAGATTTCTTTACTAGTCAAACATGGGTCAGATAAATGAGGTAAAATACAATATAAATGATAATATACTTCATATTCATCAATATATATCAAATTATATATTAATATATTCACACCAAATAATTAGTCTCAGATTCAAACCAAATTCTCAAAAATAAATGTTAGCCTCTAATCACAAGACAGGGAGTAAAAACCTAGTGAGTACGAAATGTATTCTACATAAAGCCAGATTTTCTGAAAAGTACACATTGATCATCGCTATGGAGCAAATTTTTTAAATATACATTCATCGCCTATCTAAATCAAGCGACACTAAAACTTTAATACTATACCAGACTTTATTTTGACAAGAGCCAAGAATTCAACATTGATGCATTTTACAAAGATAAAGAATATCCTAACATATTGATTGATGTGTTTCAACATTCATTTTTTTCTCTAAAAATATACAATAAAATTAAAGTGGATAAACATTCTTAAAATTATTCAACTACGCTATATTTTGAGAGGTAGTATCAAGAAAATATAACTTTCATTAATGGCATGCGATCAGTTTCCTTTAAGCACATGGACTTCCGATACCGAAAATGTCAATATTAATTTCACAAATTAAACATGAAAATTATATACATGAAAGACTTGAAAATGACTTAAGCGATCTTATCCTCGAGGTTAATGACGAGGTAGAATGTTTCAGAAATTGTTTAAGCATTATTTCAAATATTCTAGAAAAAGAAATAACACAGAACTTTTAGAAAATTTAGATCAAGTGTGTATTGAAAATTTATGAAAGAGGTCTATAGATTCTGTTGATGTATCGATTACAAATTTTCCTCTTAAGGATTCATTTCAGCTGCGTACTCCTACAATTCAATTTCGAGAAAAGACTTGAAAAATTTTTTAAAATACTATCAACAGTTTTCTGGAAACATTCAAGTAATCATTCCAAAAACAACTTGAATGTTAATTCAACAAAATCACACTATATTTGCAGTTAGCTCAGCTAAAACATTGCTTTGTAACAGTGAAATTGAATGTAAAGAACAATATGGCATTGAGACCAATTTTTAATGGGAATTTTCCTTAAAATAACCAATTCATAAACCAAAATTATATCTACAGAACAGAATGGACAATTTTAATAAACAACAAGTACGAATATTGTCTCATCAATTCTCAAAAACAATGTATATTTAGTATTAAAATAAATTCGCTAAAAATTTCTTATTGAACAATGTACAAATGATACCTATTCATTGCATTTTAGGAAACAAATTATATGAAGTCACAATATTTTAACTGGCAGCGGATGGCACCATAGGAGAAAACTAAAATTTCATTGGTAATGTTAAGGTTAAGACTATGGGTGTTACCTTAATCTTCATTATTAGTGAAGTAATCCGACGCATTGCCTCTACAGATTGGACAGGTTCTGTTGGACTGTAAGAAAAATTATTAGTGTCAAGTCCACTCGAATATGATTCACACATTCCAGTAGTCACATTATTTTAATACTGAACAACACGATGAGGACTGTATGGTGGACGGCGTTCCGTTGAACGGAGGACCAGTTAGATTTTATACAACGTCCTGGTTTCACGTTGATATATTTCGGGAAGTCGAAATATAAAAAGCTTACATTACAGCAAATACTGATAACATAACAGAATCCCAAACCTGTAAAACTATCATAGTCTGTTCAAATGTAACTGAGAGCTTGGTAAACAAGTTTGCACATAAGTGAGAGGGGCTTCAGAGAGGGTAGTTCACACAATCATACAGTTTCAACTTGATATTATTCTTTGAATGAAATACACACAAGAGCTCTATGTAAAATATATATTCAAAATAATATTATTAATGAAAAATTATTCAGAATTTGCTTCTTCAGTGTCAGTTTCCTCGAGATTCCCCACCACTCGCTCTTAGTTGACTCTACGATATTATCGAACCGCCACATATTTTCTTCAACTTCATCTACGACGTGCTTTATGCATTTCTGCCATTCCTCAGCACCAATGGATTGTAAAGCTCCCAGGAACAAATTGCGAACCTCAGAAATTCAAAATAAGGAGTTCTGAGCAGCAACTTTTCCTTCAACTTGAGCCCACATGAGCCCAATAGAATTTAGCTCACAACGATATGGTGGGAGTTTCAACACTGTTTCTGCGTTTGATTGGCCATTTCATTAATAATTAATTTTTCATATTTGGCTGTATTTGCTTTCACCAGAGCAAGTAGTTCAACCTTCAAAATATTTTGGTCAAACGAAATATTCTTACTGATTTACCAGTTTTTGATATCTTCCTTGCGGGTTGAAGAAGAGGGTATCGATTCCATTTTTCTAGAATAATAACTTGCCTTGTCCATTACGATAACCGCGTTATCATCAAGATTTGGCAAAATTGTATAGAACCACTTTCCGAACGATTCCCCGTTTATTTCATCATGGTAATTACCAGATTTTTTTTATTCAAAAAGGTTTATGTCGAAATCGTCAATTGAATCGATTATTTTTGACAACTGGGGTTTTTTGAGCGCTCGTACTACTTACACGAGGGCTATATCATTTCGTCACGATGTCTGTATTTTTCGAATTTTGAGCCGAAAATGGTCTCAATCGACTATGTTCGATTCACTGATGACGAATCTATCAAAAAATTCGAGTCTGTTCGTCCGGCCGTATACACGATAACTCTCGAACGGAATGTCCTAGAGACTTGAAATTTTCAGGGTAGGTTCAGTTCCCGAATGCGTCGGTTGAGTTCGTTAATGGGCCAAATTCCACCAGGGGTTCCGTAAATATGGCCGTTCAAAGTTTTGTCCCCCTGATTTCTTGAAAACTACAAATTTGATTGAGATGAAATTTTGCACTCAAATGGAGAATGGTGTTCAAGCTACATGTGAAATTTTGTCCAGATCGCATGACCAGAACCATAGAAACCATTGAAAATTGTAACTTTTGAACGGAAACGCCTAGGGACTTCAAATTTCCAGGATAGTGGATCTCGAATGTCGTTATCACGTTCATCTATGAGCAAAATTATACTAGGGGTTCCGTAAATATGTTCGTTTGAAATTTAGTTTTCTTGATAATTTTAAAACTACAGATTCGATCGTGACGAAATTTTGTATACTAATGGAGAATGATATATTCAAACTACATTTCTCCAGATCACATGACCAGAACCATAGAAACCATAGAAAATCATAACTTTCGAACCGAAAGGCCTAGGGACTTGAAATTTTCAGGATAGGTGTGGATCTGAAATGTCGCGTTCAAGTTTATCAATGAGCAGAATTATGCTAGGGGTTCCGTAAATACGGTCGTTTGAAATTTTGGTTTCTCGATCATTTCGAAACTACGGATTCGATCGAGATGAAATTTTGTATTTCAATCGAGAATGATATACTAAAGCAATATTTTGTCCAGATCGCATGACCAGAACCATAGAAACCATAGAAAATTGTAACCTTTGAACGGAAAGGCCTAGGAACTTGAAATTTTCAGGCGAATATCGCGGCCACGTTCATCAATGAGCAAAACTCCTACTGATTGGATTGGGATGAAATTTTGCACCTAGCTTAGGAATAGTGAATTCAAACTACGTGCCAAATTTTGTCCAGATCGCACCACCAAGACCATAGATACCGTAGAAAATTCTAGCGAATTATTGAAAAAAATTGGTCACCTAAAGCACTGACATGAAGTCCGGAGTTTCGTCTAAGTTTCAGAATTTTTGTGGCAGCTATCGAAAATTCCTTCAATTGATTTCTAAAACTGGAAAATGCGAATCTACCTACAAGGTGCATGTACGAGCGCTCAAAAGCTCCTGCCTTCACGGCAGTGCTTTTCGTAATTTTTCTTAGATGGAGTCAATATTTTGTGGTTTTGTTTATATTCGCCGAGAATTCTGTATATTCAGGAACTATTCACTCCTGAGGATTCTGAAACAATTTCCACCAAGTCTCTTTTTGATATATTTGGATGTTCCTCAAATTTTTTCCGATAAATATTCAAGATATATCTTATTTAGAACAGGTAGATTCATTTATTCGTCTCAAACCGAGACTAAAATTATGAGCATAGTGAAGAACTTGTCGAGCAAACATAGTAGTGGTTATGATGAGGCCCCCACTTCTTTCTAAGAAAAGCTTGTATTGGTAAAATCATTTCACCATTGACATTTGCAATATCATCCTTCAAAATGGGGATCTTCCCGGACAGTTTGAAGCTAGCAACCATCCGACCGCTGCATAAAAAGGAAACTATAGACTATAGACCAAGTTTGCTACCAAGTTTCTCAAAAATTTTTGAGAAGAGGATGTGCGAAAGATTGATGGAATACTTCCTGGAAAACAACTTGTTTTATGATGGTCAACATGCATACTTGAAGGGTTAAGGCACTAATCCTCCTCTGTATGAATTCAAAGAGGCTATATTACAAGCAATAGAGAAGAAAGATCTGACAATGGGTTTGTTCCTTGATTCAACTAAAGATTATGACTGTGTTAATCACAGTAACTTATTGAAGAAGATTAATTTGTAAGGAATAACTGGTACTACGTATCAATGGTTGAAGTCATTTTTGTCAGGGAGGTTACAACAAACTGTGATCACTATAAATAGTAAAAATTTTAAATCATCCACGACATTAGTTAGATTAGGTATTCCCCAGGGTAGCATAGTTGGTTCTATATTATTCCATATATACATAAATGATGCATACAAATCTGTTGCTAGACTTTATTGTTCTTCGAGTTCGAATTTTCTTCTTATTAACTATGCTGATGATAAGAATTTCGTCATAACAGCGAATGATTTGCGGACTCTACTTGATTATTTGGATAGTGTTTTTAACGCAATATCAGATTGGATCGAAAATGAAGGCTTAGTATTAAATAAGAGTAAGACAAATTTTGTAATGTTTCATACCGGCAGAAGCAACTTGATACTTCCTAATACTGTCAATTTAAGTGCCTTGGAAATTAATTTAAGTGCCTTGGAAATTAATTTAAGTTCTGAAACAAAACTTCTGGGTTTGATAGTGGATGATGTGTTATCATGGGAAAGTCGTATAGAGAAGCTAAATAAAAGATTGAGTTCTGTATGTTGTCAGAATATCTTAATGAAAGTGGTCTCAAAACAGTTTATTTTTCGAATTTTGAATCCATTGTTAGGTATGGTCTATGCAACAACAGTTGGAAAAAAATTTCAGAGTCAGAAGAGAGCTACTAGAATTATTAAAAGATTTGGTTTCAAAACATCTTGCAGAGGTCTTTTCAAGCAATGTAATACGTTAACTGTCTCTGCGCTATATATAGAAGAATGTTTAAGGTTCCTTGTAAAAAATTACGAAAAGCACTGCCGTGAAGGCAGGAGCTTTTGAGCGCTCGTACATGCACCTTGTAGGTAGATTCGCATTTTCCAGTTCTAGAAATCAATTGAAGGAATTTTCGACAGCTGTCACAAAAATTCTGAAACTGAGGCGAAACTCCAGACTTCATGTCAGTGCTTTAGGTGACCAATTTTCTTTCGATAATTCGCTAGAATTTTCTACGGTATCTATAGTCTTGGTGGTGCGATCTGGACAAAATTTGGCACGTGATTTGAATACATTATTCCCAAGCTAGGTGCAAAATTTCATTTCAATCCAATCAGTAGTTTCGAAATTATCAGGAAAAAAATATTTTGAACAACCATATTCACGGAACCCCAAGTCTAATTTTGCTCATTGATGAACGTGACCGCGATATTCGCGATCCAAACCCTCCCTGAAAATTTCAAGTTCCTAGGCCTTTCCGTTCAAAAGTTACAATTTTCAATGGTTTCTATGGTTCTGGTTATGCGATCTGGACAAAATATTGTTTTAATATATCATTCTCGATTGAAATACAAAATTTCATCTCGATCGAATCCGTAGTTTCGAAATTATCGAGAAACCAAAATTTCAAAAGACCGTATTTACGGAACCCCTAGTATAATTCTGCTCATTGATAAACGTGAACGCGACATTTCAGATCCACACCTATCCTGAAAATTTCAAGTCCCTAGGCCTTTCCGTTCGGAAGTTATGTTTTTCTATGGTTTCTATGGTTCTGGTCATGTGATCTGGAGAAATGTAGCTTGAATATATCATTGTCCATTAGTATACAAAAATTTCGTCACGATCGAATCTGTAGTTTTGAAATTATCAAGAAAACTAAATTTCAAATGACGATATATACGGAACCCCTAGTATAATTTTGCTCTTAGATGAACGTGATCACGACATTCGAGATCCACACCTATCCTGAAAATTTCAAGTCCCTAGGCATTTCATTTCAGTTCAAAAGTTACAATTTTCTATGGTTTCTATGGTTCTGATCATGTGATCTGGGCAAAATTTCACATATAGCTCGAACACCTCATTCTCCATTTTTTCATCTCGATCGAATCTGTAGTTTTCAAGTAATCAGTGGAACAAAACTTTGAACGGCCATATATACGGAACCCCTGGTGGAATTTGGCCCATTGACGAACTTAACCGAGACATTCGGGAACTGAACCCACACTGAAAATTTCAAGTCTCTAGGTTGATCCGTTCGAGAGTTATCGTGCTTACGGACGGACGGACGGACAGACTCGAATTTTCCGACGGATTCGTCATCAGTGAGTCGAACATAGTCGATTGAGACCATTTTCGGCTCAAAATTCGAAAAATATAGACATCGTGACAAAATGATATAGCCCTCGTGTAAGTAGTACGAGCGCTCAAAAATAGCGAATATTTCAGAATCAACTTAGCATATAGAGCCATAAATGGTTCAAAAGTATTCAAACTCGTCTTTGCGCTAGTGCACATGTATGATTCTATTATTATTATTATTGTTGTTTTCTTTCCTGCAACAAATATTTCGTTCTGATCACATATTGTTTATACTGTATGTAGGATTCTCGAAATAAATATATATTATTGACTTACTATAATTAACACTCGGACAAATCGGGAGCTATTTTTGTACCATCTGGATCAAAGTATAACTTACGAGAATGGTCGAATGTTTCGATTATTTCATTGGTTTTCTTGATGGTCTGGGAAATCTCTAGGAAAGGAATGTGAAAAATTGTGAAGTAAAGACAATAAACCATTAATTGCGATGGCTAATAATTCCTATACAGATTCAACAATGAACATTTTTCAACATCAAATCATATGTTAGAGGCTATTAGAAAATCGATTGCCTATTATTATTGGATGTTAGGCGTTACTTGTTATTATTATAAATAAATAAATATTATTATAGTCCGTTTAAGAATTATTGACATCTCGGTTGGCTGTGAAAAATCGAATTTAAGTTGGTAATAGACTATTCAGTAATATTTTGGGTTGCTGAATTCAGGTTGGTATAGGAATAACACTAACATTACCCATAGAAATCCTGCTTTGATGATTTTATCGAAGATATTGCTGAATATGTAATTATAAAAATTTGCTCTGAATTTGAGTATTTTTTGTCTTATGCTATTAAAATGGCTGGAATTGACCAGGATACATCGCGCCTTACAACAAGAGAACGCCATGCAGTTTGTCAGTGTTACTTCGAGTTTTTCAAAGATTTGGCATATATTTCCGCTAGTGTTTCAGGTAAACTTATATTCACCTACTCAAAGTGTATTCTGATTGATCAATGTCTCTTAAATTTTCAGATTTCACCAAGCCCTGTCCGTAGAATATTAGCATGTTATTATAGCCTGAAATTAGCAGTGGAAGAAAACCTGTGCGATACGATTATTCCTTCAAAGAGACATTGAATGACTTTGTTTTTGCTAGAATTAAAAACAATGGATATATCAGTTTAGATATCCTTTTCGAACTGGCCAAAGAGCACCTAGATTTCAATTGATCGAAGTCAACATTATATTATATCATAAAAAAAATTGGATACAAATACAAAAAAGTTGATCGAAGGAAAATTCTTACTGATAAACAGAAAAATATAATAAAAATAGTACGATATTGTGATAAATACCGAAAATACATAGAACAAAACATAAAATTCATTTATCTAGATGAAATTTGGCTATTCAAATTCGGCAGTGGACACTAGAAAATAATCCAAAAGGTATGCCGAGTATATTCAAGGCAGAAGGTGCACCATTTTGAATGCTGGAACAATTGATGGATTTTTACCTGGATTTGATCCGATTCTTGACAGTGGTATTAATGATAAGGATTACTATGAATGGTGAATTATTTCATAAATGGGTTATTGAAAAATTGAAACCTTTCCTGCAAAAGGATGCCCATCAATAGGATTATGTCAGCTTATTCAATAAACACATCCAAATCACTACACTACGAGGAAACAAAGTTTTCAATGATATTTTTATCTTTGCTCTTGTATCATTCATAGATATTTTAAGTTTATTTATTATACTTATACTGTATGGTACCCTGTTCACAAGCTATATTGTTCCCAATTCAAAAGTATACTGAATAATTGTAAAATTGCTCATCAATTATAATATTTTCAATAATTCATGGACAGTTGTAATGAATGAAAATAAAAATTGACTTTCTCAAGGTATTCAACACCGAGCAATAAATAATTCACAAATTGGTTCATATATTGATAGTTCGGTACAAAATTAATGTCAAAATTCTTCATGTACTATATAGATTCTTAATTTTTGTTTCTCTCTTATTTCTTAATACATTATAACGTTTTTTCCAATCCATTCTTTTGGGCCTGTGCTTGCGAAGTATCCAAAATTTTTTTTCTGTTGCAGCACTAGCTATCTGCTAGAATTCCATTAATTATCCTTCTTGAATCCTGACATAAAATGGTACTCTTATAGTTATATGGTTAGAATTTTGCAAGAATTCCAATACCAATAAATATTGCATGGTCCTGAGTGAAAATAAATATTTATTTGAATGATCTTCAAATTTCCATGGTTGACTTTTATATGAACGATAAGTTCAGATAATTTCATATGAAAGCATTCCACGATATTTTTGCGCTTTCAAACCTGAACTCCCATGTAGAAACTGCAATCGAAATATTCCGGCTTAATTATTCGATAATTCGTAATATTCGTATACTCAACACTTTTCTAGGTTATATTTATGTTCCATTTCTATGATGAAATTTAGTTACTTTTTAGTAACTAGAAATAAAGCCTCGACTGGACGTTCATGGCCTGCTTCGATGTCAATAATTCTTAAATGGACTATACTACTATCGAAATTCCGTTCTGAGTGCGATCCTGGCATAATGTTAAGGGCGGAGAAGGGATTGTAGATAAAACTGTTTGACCAATAAGACATTAGTTATGTGCAAAACAAACAGATACACATAGTTTTTGTACATGCTCTCCCTTATATTTGAACAGACTATAGTCCACTGGCTCGAAATTCGTATGGATACCTGCAGATCGCCCAGCATCGAGAAACATGATCTTAAAGTCTCGAATGTAATCAGCCCGGAAAAAATACCATAGTTTATACTCGACAAAAACTTACTCTGAGCCACTTGTCGATACACTTTGCGTGGAATTCGTGAGAACATGGCAGGACTCTGAGCAATTGGCGGGCCTCGAAATCACACATACAGACTACGCACGACGTCTGGTCTCCCTGGTGCGTATCAGCGTTGAATTTATAACTGAGCAAAGACTCGATCTCCAGCTTGCCGAGACCGCGGGGTTTAGCTTCGCCGAGTCGCTCGGCCAGATTGAGCAGGGCCTCGTAATTTTCGGTCTCCGTAGAATCCGTGCTGCTGAGATCCGCCTGACTGAACGGGGACATCGGCTGGTTCGAGAACATTGCCCTAAAAAATTATGATAAATTCCAAGTTCACAATCTTTTTTTTACGTCGAAATACTCACAGAAAATGAAGGAGAAAGCCGGGATACTGAGTTGCCATCAGGGGAGGATTGTGATGCCACCTGGACCTCTGTGGATGAGGATGGAGTCTGGTGTGTGGTCTGTGCTGATGCTGCCTGGCTCTAGCATGCAACAATTCCAGCTGCTGCCCTCTTGGCTCAGCTGAGAGAAACAAAGATGCCGGGGCGGGGACCTGAAGCGGCGACACGTGAAGCGGTGGAGCGCCGTGTAAGTTCGAGTGCGCGTGCGTGTGATGGTCATTCAACAACTCTATCTCCAATGTATCAGGCCTCTGTAACGATATCGAACGTTAATTACTTTCACTTATATTAACTTATTCGTAAAAAATCTCAAACTTATCGTTAGAAACTGTTCGATGTTTCTAGGAATTCCCGATCAATTTTGGAAGATTGTGAACGTTATTCCAATGACAGTGCACATAGTTCTCATTCGGACTAGAATGCAGAATGCAAATTGATGTGTCGAAAATGGAAAGAAGTGAATTGGAGTTTCTACCCCGATCCATAGACGTAATAAATGAATAATTTCGTTCATTCTGGCCAGTGAAACGGATTTCATGAAAGAGTAGGAATATTTACATTTATTAAAAATGGAAGAATGTCTCAATATTTTATTTGACACAACAAGGTACTCCGGTCAGATCAAAAATCAAATAAACATCTTTTAGAGTATTTAAACTTCACTCTTCTCGAGTTGTTTATGTTGCTGACATTGCTTAAATAAGTAATTAAAAAATTACGAAAAGCACTGCCGTGAAGGCAGGAGCTTTTGAGCGCTCGTACATGCACCTTGTAGGTGGATTCGCATTTTCCAGTTTTGGAAATCAATTGAAGTATTTTTCGACAGCTGTCAATAAATTCTGAAACTTAGGCGAAACTCCAGACTTCCTGTCAGTGCTTCAGCTGATCAATTTTATTTCGATAATTCGCTAGAATTTTCTACGGTATCTATAGTCTTGGTGATGCGATCTGGACAAAATTTTGCACGTAGTTTGAAAACATTATTCCTCAGCTAGGTGCAAAATTTCATTCCAATCCGATCAGTAGTTTCGAAACTATCAGGAAAAAAATATTTTGAACGGCCATATTTACGGAACCCCTAGTCTAATTCTGCTCATTGATGAACGTGACCGCGATATTCGCGATCCAAACCCACCCTGAAAATTTCAAGTTCCTAGGCCTTTTCGTTCGAAAGTTACAATTTTCTATGGTTTCTATGGTTCTGGTCATGCGATGTGGACAAAATATTGCTTTAATATATCATTCTCGATTAAAATACAAAATTTCATCTCGATCGAATCCGTAGTTTCGAAATTATCGATAAAACAAAATTTCAAACGACCGTATTTACGGAACCCCTAGTATAATTCTGCTCATTGTTGAAAGTGAACGCGACATTTCAGATCCACACCTATCCTGAAAATTTCAAGTCCCTAAGCCTTTCCGTTCGAAAGTTATGATTTTCTATGGTTTCTATGGTTCTGGTCATGTGATCTGGAGAAATGTAGCTTGAATATATCATTATCCATTAGTATACAAAATTCGTCACGATCGAATCTGTAATTTTGAAATTATCAAGAAAACTAAATTTCAAACGACCATATTTACAGAATCCCTAGTATAATTTCGCTCATAGATGAACGTGATCACGACGTTCGTGATCCACACCTATCCTGAAAATTTCAAGTCCCTAGGCGTTTCCGTTCAAAAGTTACAATTTTCTATGGTTTCTATGGTTCTGGTAATGCGATCTGGACAAAATTTCACATGTAGCTTGAACACCCCATTCTCCATTTGTGTGAAAAATTTCATCTCGATCAAATCTGTAGTTTTCAAGTAATCAGGGAAACAAAACTTTGAACAGCCATATTTACGGAACCCCTGGTGGAATTTGGCCCATTAACGAACTTAACCGAGGCATTCGGGAACTGAACCCACACTGAAAATTTCAAGTCTCTAGGTTGTTCCGTTCGAGAATTATCGTGCTTACAGCCGGAGGGCCGGACGGACGGACAGACTCAAATTTTCCGACGAATTCGTCATCAGTGAGTCGAACATAGTCGATTGAGACCATTTTCGGCTCAAAATTCGAAAAATACAGACATCGTGACGAAATGATATAGTCCTCGTGTAAGTAGTACGAGCGCTCAAAAACACTGAAATTCGTATTGCTTGTGTAAAATTGACTTTCCTGCATAGCGTGCGTGAAGATTTTTTCACCAACATTTAGGTAGATATCAAAATTTTATTTGTGCCGGTTGTCCAAAAAACATATTGTCGATATCCTACATAACTAATCCCATTTTCAAATTTTGTGTGTACGTATGGAGCACGACCCAGGGGGAAAAAAAGTTTTTCTGATTTGGTATCGAGACATTCGATAATTCCTTGACGTTTAAGAAACAAGCGCGCAAAAAATGACACATTTTGTCACACTGACGGCAGGTTTGGTTCTCTGGTTCGATAGTATCGCTACAGTGTCACCTCATGTCAAATCAAAATGATCATAGATTAATTATTTCTCCACATAACGAAATTAGACTTGGGCTGCCGTAAATACGTCCGTTCAAAATATTTTTTGAGCGCTCGTACTACTTACACGAGGGCTATATCATTTCGTCACGATGTCTGTATTTTTCGAATTTTGAGCCGAAAATGGTCTCAATCGACTATGTTCGACTCACTGATGACGAATCCGTCGGAAAATTCGAGTCTGTCCGTCCGGCCGTCCGTCCGTCCGTAAGCACGATAACTCTCGAACGGATCAACCTAGAGACTTGAAATTTTCAGTGTGGGTTCAGTTCCCGAATGCCTCGGTTGAGTTCGTTAATGGGCCAAATTCCACCAGGGGTTCCGTAAATATGGCCGTTCAAAGTTTTGTTCCCCTGATTTCTTGAAAACTACAGATTTGATCGAGATGAAATTCTGCACTCAAATGAAGAATGAGGTGTTCATGCTACATGTGAAATTTTGTCCAGATCGCATGACCTGAACCATAGAAACCATAGAAAATTGTAACTTTTGAACGGAAACGCCTAGGGACTTGAAATTTTCAGGATAGGTGTGGATCTCAAATGTCGTGATCACGTTATCTATGAGCAAAATTATTCTAAGGGTTCCGTAAATATGGTCGTTTGAAATTTAGTTTTCTTGATAATTTCAAAACTACAGATTCGATCGTGACGAAATTTTGTATACTAATGGAGAAATTTATATTCAAGCTACATTCCTCCAGAACCATAGAAAATCATAACTTTCGAACGGAAAGGCCTAGGGACTTGAAATTTTCAGGATAGGTGTGGATCTGAAATGTCGCGTTCACGTTTATCAATGAGCAGAATTATACTAGAGGTTCCGTAAATACGGTCGTTTGAAATTTTGTTTTCTCGATAATTTCGAAACTACGGATTCGATTGAGATGAAATTTTGTATTTTAATCGAGAATGATATATTAAAGCAATATTTTGTCCAGATCGCATGACCAGAACCATAGAAACCATAGAAAATTGTAACTTTTGAACGAATTATTGAATAAAAAATCCTTATATTTCTGTAACAGCTGATTCGGCATAATGGACAAAGAACTGCTGTCATTTTTTGACAGCTGTTAAAAATTTCTTCAACTGGTTTCTTAAACTGGAAAATGCGAATCTACCTTCAAGTGGATGAACGAGCGCTCAAAAGCTCCTGACTTCACGGCGGAGCATTTTATAATTTTATTATTTGTTAGCGCACGATATAATCCATTAAATCAGACCTACTCACCTGGGTAGATATATGCGGATGAGAGAAATGCTGATTGGAGATAGATAAGGCATTTGTTGTAGGAAAACCTCCGAAGCTTTGGTGTGGAAGACAACTAGGAAACTGCTGGGGTAACAATTGGTGAGGGGCGGCATAGACGTTGTGCATGTGACAGTTATGCATGTGGGGCGGGGCTCCAGGGGGGGCGTTACATAGCGATATGTGAGGCGGCGCTGGGTAACTCCAAACCGTTTCGTGGTTTAGAGGAATGGTAACCGGAACCTGCAACACCATGTTCAACATTATTTGTCCACATTATGCAGTTGAAAAGAATTTATGACATACCTGATTGAGGTCCATTACTACGGGGGACTGATGTTGATGGGCATGTCCAACGGGCGGTGGGCTTGGAAGGAAGGTTTGATGATGAGTATGCTGAAAGTCATTTCTCTCTCTATACCTTGGACGACGTAATGGCGGGCTTCCCTGAAAAAATTATGAATACATAGTAAGTTCAGAACTAGGTCATTGTTTTCTGAATAAAATAAATTACAATCTTTACCTGCATGGGATGATGGGTAGAAGAAGGAAGATGCTGTCTTGGCGACCTTCTGGGGGGCGATGCTGGTTGAGCAGTCAATTCAATATGATGCCCAGATCGGGATGACAAACGTCTCCGTTTACGCGAGGGGCTTTCGCTTTTAATACTTTCATCGCTGGCTTGTCGATAATACTGAGGTGAATGCTGCTGGAAGTTGACAGGACTAACACGAATTTCTGCGGAAGAAAACAGATAAATCACTTCTAGATTCTAAATAGGCGGAAGGCGAGGCCAAAGGGGCCTCACGGCCTCGCGAATATGTTTATACATAGTTCTTATATAGTTTTTAGGAAAGTACTATGTTTTGATTGTACTTCTTTGAAGGTGACAAATACAATATTATAAGACCTTCTCAGTCATCATAAGATGTCGTAAGATGGGCCTATTGCACCAAACTACTTTGCAACTTTTCACTGCATTTTCCAAATGAATTACGTTGCACGAAAAGCATTCAGAATAGAAAAATGCAAAGTGAAAAGTCAAGTGCAAAGTGAAAAGCACTATGCAGAAATGAAAAAAAACAAAGAGTTGGGGAAAGTCGTGCAACACAATTAATGATCACTTTGCAAATTTGAGAAAATGCAAAGTGCAAATTTAAAAATTTGCAAGTATTTTGGTGCCATAGGCCGCTGGCCCTAAGCGATATATAAATACAGGGAGGAAATGGGAATCTGGCTCAGCAAAAAAAAAAAGAAATGATGAAAGAGCTAAAACAAATCAGAATTTGAGTTCAGGTATGATGAAGTTCCTCAAATAGACTGAATCTTTTAGTAAAGAAACTTCTGAATCGATTGCTTCGACTTCCAAATCTAACGTGACTACGTTGAATTTTGGAAGTCTTCAAGACGCACTGAAAAACTATTGTCCGTTTTTGAGCGCTCGTACAACTTACACGAGGGCTATATCATTTCGTCACGATGTCTGTATTTTTCGAATTTTGAGCCGAAAATGGTCTCAATCGACTATGTTCGACTCACTGATGACGAATCCGTCGAAAAATTCGAGTCTGTCCGTCCGGCCGTCCGGCCGTCCGTCCGGCCGTATACACGATAACTCTCGAACGGAATGTCCTAGAGACTTGAAATTTTCAGTGTAGGTTCAGATCCCGAATGCCTCGGTTAAGTTCGTTAATGGGCCAAATTCCACCAGGGGTTCCGTAAATATGGCCGTTCAAAGTTTTGTTTCCCTGATTACTTGAAAACTACAGATTCGATCGAGATGAAATTTTGCACTCAGATGGAAAATGAGGTGTTTTAGCTACATGCGAAATTTTGTCCAGATCGCATGACCAGAACCATAGAAACCATAGAAAATTGTAACTTTTGAACGGAAATGCCTAGGGACTTGAAATTTTCAGGATAGGTGTGGATCTCGAATGTCGTGATCACGTTCATCTATGAGCAACATTATACAAGGGGTTCCGTAAATACGGTCGTTTGAAATTTTGTTTTCTCGATAAATTCGAAACTTCGGATTCGATCGAGATGAAATTTTGTATTTCAATCGAGAATGATATATTGAAGCAATATTTTGTCCAGATCGCATGACCAGAACCATAGAAACCATAGAAAATTGTAACTTGTGAACGGAAAGGCCTAGGAACTTGAAATTTTCAGGGTGGGTTTGGATCGCGAATATCGCGGTCACGTTCATCAATAAGCAAAATGAGACTAGAGGTTCCGTAAATATGGCCGTTCAAAATATTTTTTTCCAGATAGTTTCGGAACTACTGATCGGATTGGAATGAAATTATGCATCTAGCTGAGGAATAATGTATTCAAAGTACGTGCAAAATGTTGTCCAGACCGCATCACCAAGACCATAGATACCGTAGAAAATTCTAGCGAATTATCGAAACAAAATTGATCAGCTGAAGCAGCGACATGAAGTCTGGAGTTTCGCCTAAGTTTCAGAATTTTTTTGACAGCTGTCAAAAATTCCTTCAATTGGTTTTTAAAACTGGAAAATGCGATTCTACCTACAAGGTGCATGTACGAGCGCTCAAAAGCTCCTGCCTTCACGGCAGTGCTTTTCTAAATTTTTTGGAGAAAATATGCAACTTAAAATTTTTTCAGCTTTTCGTTCGAAATTTTCTATGGTTTCTATGGTTCTGGTCATGCGATCTGAACAAAATTTTGCATGTAGCTTGAATATATCGCACCCATCGTAGAATAAGGAGACAATTCAAAAAAGGTCCATTTTGAGTTAGTGACGGTATTGAACTCAGGAAGTAACCCTTTTCTTATGTGCAATATCGGAATAACACTAGTTGGCCTCTCTGCCACATAAAAAACTATTCGTGAAGAAAAGTAACATTTCAAATTTCTTGGAAAAACGGCAGAAATTCCACCACGACAAGGGAAAAATTACATTAATTGAATATTGGGTGCTAGGGTTATAAATTTCAAATGGATTGCTGCAGTATTTAATAATGTTCAGCGTGTTCAATTGAGTAAATACACAAAAGTATAGAACAAAAACTTCGGTAAACCAAAACTTCAAATACGATTTCCCAACAAAATCAATTTTTGAGTTGTACCCTTATTCTACGACGGGTGCGATATCATTCTCCATTGAAATACAAAATTTCGTGACGATCGAATCCGTAGTAATTATCAAGAAAACAAAATTTCAAACGACCATATTTACGGAACCCCTGGTCGAATTTCGACCAATAACGAACCTACCCTGAAAACTTCAAGTTTTTAGGTCGGGGCCAGTCGGACAGACTCGAATTTATCGACGGATTCGTCATCAGTGAGTCGAACCTTTTCCATTGAGATCATTTTCGGCTCAAAATTCGAGAAATACAGACATCGTAACGAAATGATATAGCCCTCGTGTAAGTAGAACGGGCGCTCAAAAAAGATATAGATAGAGATAATTTTTTTTGTAATTTTTCAGAGCGCCCAATAGCATTTTTGACAGTATTTCAGGATTATCCATTTATTCTGATACACTGTATAGGACAACAGTGGAGTAGTAGATGACGAGAGATAAATTACAAATTTATATCTACCCCTAGTGTGACGTCTTTGCATATGAGGTGGAAATTCCATCATGTTCCTTTGATGACCTACATCTACAGGAGAAGGATTGTTCAACATTCCGTTAGAGTTTTCGCAGATATGCAGAGGTGGGGTGATTCTTCTGCGGTCAGTATGATTATTTTGGTGCCTTCTATCTCCATAGTTATTCAAGACCGAATGTCTTCTTTCTTGTATCGGGTGACTTGGGAATCCATGCATAGCTTTGAGGAAAAAAAAATTGGAATCAACACATTTTCAACAATTTTCGGCAAAATCGAATTGAATTTTTTCTTAGAATTAGAGTCTATGTCATTCACTGTTGATAATTTGACAATCATCATTTTGGCTCGGATGCCAAAATTCAAACAATTGGAGGTAATTGATGACAGCAGAAAAAAAAATAAATTCTCTATGCAACTATTTCCTATATACTGAGTGTCAATTTTTTCTATGTCACTCAGTAAATACGATATTTTATTTTTTGCTATATCAAAAATGTTTGAGTGATTCGTAAAGTACTTACGGGGGTTCTCAGGAGTAAAATGAATGTGATTATTCCTCATTGCAGGGCTGATTTGAGAAGATTTTGGATAACCAAGAGGAAAGGTGTTTTCTTTTGGGCTGCCACTAACATTAGATGTTTCTCTGCAGATCAAAGAAGAATTCATAGATAATTGAAATCTCAAAAAAAATTACGAAAAGCACTGCCGTGAAGGCAGGAGCTTTTGAGCGCTCGTACATGCACCTTGTAGGTAGATTCGCATTTTCCAGTTTTAGAAATCAATTGAAGGAATTTTTGACTGCTGTCAAAAAAATTCTGAAACTTAGGCGAAATTCCAGACTTCATGTCGGTGCTTCAGCTGATCAATTTTTTTCCGATAATTCGCTAGAATTTTCCACGGTATCTATGGTCTTGGTGATGCGATCTGGACAAAATTTTGCACGTAGTTTGAATACATTATTCCTGAGCTAGGTGCATAATTTCATTCCAATCCGATCGGTAGTTTCGAAACTATCACGAAAAAAATATTTTGAACGGCCATATTTACGGAACCCCTAGTCCAATTTTGCTCATTGATGAACGTGACCGTGAAATTTGCGATCCAAACCCACCCTGAAAATTTCAAGTTCCTAGGCCTTTCCGTTCAAAAGTTAGAATTTTCTATGGTTTCTATGGTTCTGGTCATGCGATCTGGACAAAATATTGCTTCAATATATCATTCTCGATTAAAATACAAAATTTGATCTCGATCGAATCCGCAGTTTCGAATTTATCGAGAAAACAAAATTTCAAACGACCGTATTTACGGAACCCCTTGTATAATGTTGCTCATAGATGAACGTGATCACGACATTCGAGATCCACACCTATCCTGAAAATTTCAAGTCCCTAGGCCTTTCCGTTCAAAAGTTACAATTTTCTATGGTTTCTATGGTTCTGGTCATGCGATCTGGACAAAATTTCACATGTAGCTTGAACACCTCATTTTCCATTTGAGTGCAAAATTTCATCTCGATCAAATCTGTAGTTTTCAAGTAATCAGGGAAACAAAACTTTGAACGGCCATATTTACGGAACCCCTGGTGGAATTTGGCCCATTAACGAACTTAACCGAGCCATTCGGGAACTGAACCTACCCTGAAAATTTCAAGTTTCTAGGACATTCCGTTCGAGAGTTATCGTGTATACGGACGGCCGGACGGACAGACTCGAATTTTTCGACGGATTCGTCATCAGTGAGTCGAACATAGTCGATTGAGACCATTTTCGGCTCAAAATTCGAAAAATACAGACATCGTGACGAAATGATATAGCCCTCGTGTAAGTTGTACGAGCGCTCAAAAAAGAAGTATATGAAATAAAAACGATATTTTTATTGACCAACTATGTTATTAAACAGATAAATTACTGACGAAAGTCCTACAAAGCTAACTCCAGGTATTATTCAATGCCGGTGAATTTTAAGAGATAAAAATATCTTATGCCCCAAAAAAGATAGAAATATGTTTGTTGAGCTTCAAATTTTCCGCTCTAAAAACCTAAAATCCTCCAATTTAGTGAGAAATTCAAACAACAGCGTTATGGCGGCTTGTTTTGGCGTAATAGGTACTCGGGGCTCTGATTGGCAAATCAACAAAACAGCGAACGACGTTCTGTGGAGTAGTCTGTTTATTAGGCGGCGATTGATCAGTACTTGTTCTTGTTACATTACAACCGGGAGCGATTTCTGCTAACAGAAACATTCCTTTGTATTTTTTTGGAAAAACTTTATGGTTGCCTAATAGGCAAGACGAGAAGAAAGATAGAATTTTTTCTTCGAAGTAGTTATTCCATAAAAATTCAAAAGAAATAGAACACTGCGGAACCGCTTCCGTAACAATTACTGGTCAATCGCAGAACGTTTTTCGCTCTTTTGTTGATTTCTAACTAATCAGAGCCCAGAGCCCTCAATCGCACCCACAAGAAGCGGCCATAATGCTGTTTTCGAATGTCTCACTAACTTTCAGTTTCAGAGTGTTGTGTTTTCGAATATTACATTATATATTCTAGAAAAAACTATGTATACATAATATCTTATCACTATATCTTAACTTAAGTACATTTGAACCAAATTTACACGATTGTGATATCCCCTATTGCAATACTTATTACTAGTTCTACTCAGTTATTGCTTATTACAAGTTTTCTATAATTCTGTTTGAACAAAATCAGCAAAGATCGATCCCTTGCATGATAGTCATTCGCAGTAGGTTGTGATCACCGATTTCATTTTACCCATCAGAATATTGCCTATATTGCCTTAGGTAAACATTGCAGGTAAAAGGTCATTTGAAATTATTCAAAGTCCAATAATTCAAAATGAGATACTTTATTAATTCAATTCAAGACAAAATCTCGTTAGAGATTAAAAACTTTAGATCAAAGAGAATTAAAATATTCGTAAATATAAACTGAAGGTAGAGAAGACAGAGAATTTTCAAGAACTGGAACTTGATGGATCAAAGCATAGAACCAAACTAAATAACTAAACCGAAATAAATTTTCTTTATACCTACTAAGTTGGTAAGATATTTCCACCAGCAAATATAATTATTATTCTTTGCTCTACCTACCGATATATTTAAGGTTCTTCTATCTACTGGTTAAGGCAACACTGAAAGCATAACAAGTCATGCAGTTCCTAGAAAAGTTTTCCACACTACCCTACAAGAACCCAAATATCTTGCTTCTTTCAAGTATTGTTCTTATTTTCCGAGTTAGTTTTCTACCCAACAAATGAATACGAATAGTTTGTGAATTTGATGTTTTTCAGCCCAAATGTTTTGATATTTCATGACTTTATAAAAGGGTGCTATCATTTACAATTAAAATGTTTTCTCTTGACTGTCCCGCTAGCATAGTGTATAAAATATAGATTAAAGCTTTCTGGCATTGAGGCTGGTTTTAATTTATTAAACATAAATCTACAATAACTTATTTTCTGTAACAGAAGCTATATTCAAGAAAAAAAGAAGTTTTTTGAAGAACAAAAAAACATATTATGTACATATTAATTAAACTGACAATAACAACAAGAACATTATTATATTTTGAAATGTCCTTGAGATCATTCCTGATTTTCAATTATCTTTCTTTTATTCACCATTATTGGTGAACTAAACTTGTATCAGTTATGACAAATCTAGTAATATCTACATATCCCTTTAAGGAGGGATCACAATATGACTTCTTCACTTGAAGAGCCAGATTTATACTGCAGAATAACATAACCTGAGCGCAAATATGAAAAGGGCATAGAGTTTAATAAACTCACTTGCCTGTGGCCATTTATAGAGTAGAATAAGCTAAGCTTTCTGCTTAGTGATGTAGAATCCCAAGGTAGAGATTATTTGAATAAAGGGGTAAAAAATCAGGGTTATCTCATGTTATGAAGTTTTATTTCATTTAAAACACCTACACTTATACTTCATCATACTTCAAAACTGTTAACTTACAATGAATAAAAGAAAATTCATGACAGTTCGGCAAAAGCAGCTCATTCGATTAGCTTCGTTCTTTCCATTCAAGAACTCAATTAATTATAGATGAATCATTTATGACCAGTGTAATGAAAACTCGAACTGTCAGAAATTAGTTTCGAGTTGAAAAAAAAATAAGTCACAGAAATAGATCGTGTGTCTATTTAATAAGTTTTCGTTCATCTATTGTTCAAACAAATGAGTCACATTAATATCTTGTAATAATAAATAATTGTTTACATGCAAATAACCGACCTTGCATCTGACATTAAATCTAAATATTTATGCAATTGATTCCCTAAGGATTCACCTATAGTTATTATCTGTGCTTATACTATCAGAACTTACCCACGGTTGAAATTGCTATCATATTCTCTACCATAATCTTTGGTATAACGATTGGTCCACCTTGTATGACCATGAGAACGACTGGGATGGTTATTTGTATGTCTACTAAAGGAAGATGAGTTTCTTCTAGATTGATTATGATTATTGGAATTCATTTTCTTCATACACTGCAAATCATATTCACAATAAAACGTAAAATGGAGAAATTCGGAGATAACCTTGTAACTTGTATACAATCACTATTGAGCAAGACTGAATAATTTCCTATCTTATTGTGGTTTTATTAGACTATTGATCCAGTTGAGATATTATGCATGACTGTCTACCTAGTGAAATAAAAACATCACCAAGTGGAATAAGCCTTGGAAATTTTATGAAACACTTGGCACAAAACAAACTCTGAAATAATTTCCAAAACTAGTAACTACGTAGGCTTAACTAACATCCTCCTTTCCAACAAATTTCTCCTTTTATTTTGATTATTACAATGAGGAGTGGAAGGCGCAAGGCCTGGTGGGAGGAAGTCGAATGACCAAGATGAATCCATAGCACAGTGGCGTAATCTATCTGCGTTCCATTAAAAACGTCAACTTCAAATAAATGTCAAACCGCCTGAATTAACCT
The DNA here is from genome assembly GCA_963966015.1 of Aphidecta obliterata. Lineage (NCBI taxonomy): Eukaryota > Metazoa > Arthropoda > Insecta > Coleoptera > Coccinellidae > Aphidecta > Aphidecta obliterata. The sequence goes on along the minus strand of OZ014435.1, from coordinate 11,357,542 downwards.
CAGGAGAATTATCACGAAAGCAAAAGTTTCTGCACTTACTGAATGTGGCGAATTTCTACACTGAATTGGTAGATTCAGCTCATCTAGAGTTTGTGTTGGTATAGTACAGATTGAAGGGAGTACAATGTGAATTCATACTTCAGTATTCAGTAATATCTGGAACACTACCTTTGAAGTATGAACTTCAAAGGCATAGAGTCGATAAATTTTCCCATCTGTGCCCTGTGCCATAACCTCAATTTGTTCAATCAGAATTCAGTGCTCGGCGATTTCTTATCAGAATAGTTCGAAATTTCAATAAAATAATGGCGTTACGGGTTACACATTTGTGGAAATGTAGTAAATTCGTTAATGAAAATATTCAAATGATGTCCAGGTATGAATTCAAGAAAACTTGGACGTTTAAGACTAATTTTTACGTATTTTGTAAGGTCATTACTGACTTCCAACCTGAGGTTTAATACTGCCGCAGAAAAGGAAAAATCCTTAGGAGGCCAGGTCCCCCCAGTAGCAGAAGGAAAATCAAATGACATGGATGATAAATCTAATGTTATTGTAGAAGATCTGAATAAGAAAGTGTTGGAACTTACAGAAAATAATAATGATCTAATGGTATGTTTTTTATCATTACAATATTGCGCAAGATGTTCTTGATTTACAACAAAGTTGTAAAATGCTTCATACACTCGAGTCATTTTTGTCTACTTCATATATCATTATTTTACTTCAAGATAAAACAAAGTTGTTTTCAGGACAAATATAAAAGAGCACTTGCAGATGGTGAGAATATGCGACAGCGATTAACGAAGCAAATAGCAGATGCAAAAGTATTCGGAATCCAAAGTTTTTGCAAAGATCTTTTAGACGTAGCAGATGTGTTAGCAAAAGCAACTGAAACTGTACCCAAAAACGAACTCAATGAGAGAAATCCACACTTAAAGACCTTATATGAAGGACTTGTTATGACAGAAGCTCAAATGAAGAATGTTTTCAAGAGATATGGTCTAGAACCTGTTAATCCTGTAAATGAGAAATTCGATCCAAATTACCATGAAGCTCTTTTCCAACAAGTAAGCTCATTAACTCAATTTTGATCATTTAATAGTTTGAGGAATTGAAGAAATATGCAGGGAGAGTTTTTCACTGAACTGAACGGAGATTCTTAAAGTCAAAGAAATTTGTTATTTTTCCAAATTGGGCTCAATTAAATGTTTATAAATGAATATTCTGATGTGAATGAGAAGACATCAAAAATATTTTTTCTTGTTTAATAATTACTGAATAGAGTGAGCTTCTCCCTAGAAATCAACAGCATTGAAATAATAGTTTTGAAGAACAAAGAAAAAAGATGATTTTCTAGTTTCAACAGAAATGTTATATGGGAAAAGTGTGAGAGGAATCTATAATTTGCAAGTCGAAGACATGTACATTGTGAACTCGTGATTGCAGTTATCCAAGCATTTAAACTACTTACTCTGTAAAATAATTTTTTTTTGTTAGGAGGTACAAGGAAAGGAGCCTGGGACAGTTGTTGTAGTGTCCAAGATTGGTTACAAGCTTCATGATAGAGTGCTAAGACCTGCCCTGGTGGGAGTATCTAAGTAGTAAACTAAAGATAAATTTGTAATTACTTATTTCAATTTTTTGTTACTTTTATGTTGGAATAAATATATATACGAGTATATGTGAAGATTCTTCATTGTTTCATTTACCTTCAGTGAGAAAGCCTAAATAATGTGAGGCCTAGTAGAGCCAGGATAAAATAAAATAATCTATAAAAAAATATTTGCGTTGATTAATCATTTTCATCTGCGTGGCGTAGTACTGTGGAAGATATGTTGATAAAAACATTCTTGCAAAATTAAGAGATTAGTTTTTGGATATAAATCGAAGGCTCGAATTGTAACATGGCCATTAGGTTTTTTTTTTGATAATTCGCGATCGTATATTCCGAATCTCATAGACCTTATTTTTGTGTACTGTGGAGATTCCATCACAGTACATACTTCGAAGATTTTTTTGGCTTCCGCCTCTTGTGCCCCCCCCAGAAAAAAATTTAGTTAAGTTAAGGACACTATTTTTCGCAATGTCTCACAAATAACTCGCCAATTCTAGAGATCAAGTTATTTCTATTGATACTAAAGCATTCATATAAAGGATCATGGATGTACTTGAACTATAGTCGGATGCTGAAAAATTGGAGATCCAAAAAATCAATTGCATATTCGCAATCAGCGTTTTTGAAAATTACCAATCGCAAAATTAGTGATTTTGTTATGAAAATATTCGGCCCAATCAATCTCCGATACAAAGATCGAAAGATCAGTTCTCAACATTTGGAGACAATAATTTAGGTTTCTGTGGCGAGCTAGACAAAATGTACAATCTAGAGGACATCAAAATCATCTATCGCAACTGTAAATGTATGGAGGGTAGAGATATCGATACCTTTTTGCCAAACTATCGTAAGCCTCAACGTAGTACGATGAGGCTTACGATAATTTGGCAAAAAGGTATCGATATGGAGAATAATCTCTCATGGTAAAAATATATTTATGCATTTATGTATTTCAACATTATTTCTGCAAAAAAGGTATACATGGTGCAACATCGAAAAAATACACCGTTTTCGAGTTACAAGCATTTTCATGATTGAATATCCGAATATTTTTGAGCGCTCGTACTACTTACACGAGGGCTATATCGTTTCGTGACAATGTCTGTATTTTCGAATTTTGAGCCGAAAAGGGTCTAAATAAACAATTGTTGTTGATTGTTGATCAGTGAGTCGAACCTTAAGGTTCGACTCACTGATGACGAATCCGTCGGAAAATTCAAGTTTATCCGTCCGTATACACGATAACTCTCGAACGGAACGACCTAGAAACTTGAAATTTTCAGGTTTGAATCTCAAATGCCGCGGTTAAATTCGTTATTGGGCAATATTCAACCAGGGGTTCCGTAAATGTTCTCCTTATTACTTCGAAACTACTGATTCGATCGAGGTGAAATTCTGCTGTCAGATGGAGAATGACGTGTTCAGATCGCATGACCAGAACCATAGAAAATTACAACTTTGTAATGGAAAGGCCTAGAGACTTGAAATTTTCATTATAGCTGTAGGTATGTATTTTCCAACTTCCGCATCAATGCAATTATTTTGAAAGAATTTATTAATTCGATAAGGAATTTTTTAATCATTGGGAACCTAGAATAATGCGAGTGCAAATGCATTTTTATTCTTCTCAAAGTCGATACATTGCTTTTTTATGAAATTTTATTTTCAACAATTGCACCTTATTTTGCCATATGGTCAGGATTTGGCTGGTTTCTCCCGAATTTATGTATGTTCTCCCAACAAGATAAAAAATCTGCCGTAAAAAGAACTTCATTTTATGAAACAATTTTAAAATTCGAATTTTCGTCAAACGAAGCGTTTATAGCTCGCAGGGGGGTTAAAAGAAACATTTGATTTAAATCGCCTCCCACCTCCCAGAACTATATGAGTTAAAAAAGTATGTGTTTCCGTGTTGTTCATTCCAGTAGGTAAACAATGCTTATATCGTGGAAAAATGTTAAATTTTGAACAATCTTTACACAAATGGAAGGAACCAAATATGCATGGATTTAATAAAATCAGAAATGAGAGTTGATGATTGGATTCAATTTTGATGAAAATTGTTTACATTTCAAGTCTTCTTTAAATAATGAAAAAGGGACAAAAAATGGTTGAATCTGTGAAAAGTAAAACAAAATATACTCATGGCAAGCTGAAGAATAAATTACCCTATTGAATTCTGTTTATTATTGATAATATATAGGTAATGGGAAAACCATTTTCTGTTGATATTCTTTCGACATTTCTATCAGCAGCGGAATATAACAATTATTTTTCAGCTTTGTTTTTACTTCTTGCTTTATCTCTGAATCTACACAAGCGCCACCAAATTAGGTCAGTTCAACGGACACTTTTGAGAAGGGAAGATTACCTATTCAGCATGCTAGATTATTCTCCTTATATACCTCATCCATATTATATGAAGAATGTAGTTGGTTGCGAAACCGTCGTACTGGTCTGGAAAAAATTTCGCAAGTAGTTCGAATACATTATTCTTCATCTATGTGCAAAATTTCTTTCCAATCAAATCAGTATTTTCGAAATATTTTGAACGACGATATTTACGGAACCCCTAGTCTAATTTTGCTCATTGATGAACGCGACCGCGACATTCGCGATCCAAACCTACCCTGAGAATTTCAAGTCCCTAGGCCTGGTAACAATGTAGCTTGAATATATCATTCTCCATTAACATACAGAATGTCGTCACGATCGAATCCGTAGTTTTGAAATGATCAAAAAAACTAAATTTAAAGGCACCATATTTACGGAACCCCTAGTCTAATTCTGCTCATTTATAAACGAGAACGCGACATTCGAGATTCAGCACCTATCCTGATAATTTCAAGTAGGCTATAGGCCTTTTCGTTCGAAAGTTATAGTTTTCTATGGTTCTGGTCATGCGATCTGGAAAAAATGTAGCTTGAATATATCATTCTCCATTAAAATACAATATTTCGTCATGATCAAATCCGTAGTTTTGAAATTATCAAGTAAACTAAATCTCAAACGATCATATTTACGGAACCCCTAGTCTAATTTTGGTCTTTGATAAACGTGACCGCGACATTCGAGATCCACACATATCCTGAAAATTTCAAGTCCCTAAGCCTTTCCGTTCTAAAGTTATAATTTTCTACGGTTCTGGTCATGAGATCTTGACAAAATTCCGCATGTAGCTTGAGCACTTCATCCTCCAACTGAGTTCAAAAATTCATCTCGATCGAATGTGTAGTTTCGAAGTAATCAGGAGAACAAAATCTCAAACGACCATATTTACGGAACCCCTGTTAGAATTCTGCCCATTATCGAACTCAACCGCGGCATTTGGGAACTAAACCCACACTGGAAATTTCAAGTCTCTATGTTGTTCCGCTCGAGAGTTATCGTGCTTAAGGCCGGCCAGACATACTCGAATTTTCTGACGGATTCGTCTTCAATGAGTCCAACCTTGTCGATTGAGACCATATTCGGCTCAAAATTCGAAAAATACAGACATCGTGGTAAAATTATATAGCCCTGGTGTAAGTAGAACGAGCGCTCATAAAAATATTCGAAAGAAATGAAAGCATACTCCCGCACGTTCGAAACATTACGGGAAAACTTTGCCTACTACATACATAAAATCTTATAATCCGTTTCTGTTCCGCGAAGTTTCAACCATAATTATTCATCGGTTTTGGGAAGTATTGAATATATATAATGAGTATCACTTTAAATTTTTTATTTTATGGATTGCGATATATTTCGTGAAATATAGAGCGACCCAAGGTAATATGGAAATAATGATCTTTTATGTTCAACTTTTGGCGTTTTCGTTCATCATTTCCAATAAAAACCTTTGGAATCATTCGAAAAAAATTCAAACCCCCCTCTGAAATTTCAAGGTTGTGAAATATTCAATAAGGAAGGAAAAAAGTCCGTCATCTTCAGAATCTGTCCACTTTAACAAAAAGTCTGTTACCACTATCAATGCACCGAAATGGGTGAGATAATGGGACGGACAAAAATTCAACGTTATCAATTTTTTACATAGCCCGAATTTTTTTCGAAAAATTCAGGTGGTCTCGGAATTTCCGAATCTATTTTAGCACCTAATAATTCCCGGTCATTGGAATTTGTTATGTACACATGCGAAAAGTATTTCCTCTTTGGGAATTTCAGGGGGAAAAAAACACACCAACCGATTTGTAATTACTTTGGAAAATGATCGTTTCCTAGTAGATTACACTATGGCTAAAAATTATACTTGGAACTATGATAATTACAAATTGTTCGCTGATAATTTTCATTTATAAAGGTCGTTGCTTCTCCTTTTTCTCTAGTTGTTGAGAAAGTTATTATTTCAGTATGTTGTTTGTTGACGGTGTGATATTGCTGCTCCTAGTATGCCATTGTGGTGAGTCATAAAAAACCATTTTTCACAACGAAAACCAATTAAACCATAAGGTAAAATAGCATGATATTTGGAAGAAAAATCAGAATTATTCAAACAATGAAAATTAAAAATTTCATTATTCACGCACGGTATTCATCTATAGATTATTCTAGATTCTATAACTTCAGCGTGAGGGTTGAGACTCTAAAAGTAGTATGTCTGTACTTGTGGAATTTACAACGTTCATTTTTGAGCGCTCGTACTACTTACACGAGGGCTATATCATTTCGTCACGATGTCTGTATTTTTCGAATTTTGAGCCGAAAATGGTCTCAATCGACTATGTTCGACTCACTGATGACGAATCCGTCGGGAAATTCGAGTCTGTCCGTCCGGCCGTCCGTAAGCACGATAACTTTCGAACGGAACAACCAAGAGACTTGAAATTTTCAGTGTGGGTTCAGTTCCCGAATGGCTCGGTTAAGTTCGTTAATGGGCTAAATTCCACCAAGGGTTCCGTAAATATGGCCGTTCAAAGTTTTGTTTCCCTGATTACTTGAAAACTACAGATTTGATCGAGATGAAATTTTGCACTCGAATGGAAAATGAGGTGTTCAAGCTACATGTGGAATTTTGTCCAGATCGCATGACCAGAACCATAGAAACCATAGAAAATTGTAACTTTTGAACGGAAACGCCTAGGGACTTGAAATTTTCAGCATAGGTGTGGATCTTGAATGTCGTGATCACGTTCATCTATGAGCAACAATATACAACGGGTTCCGTAAATACGATCGTTTGAAATTTTGTTTTTTCGATAAATTCGAAACTACGGATTCGATCGAGATGAAATTTTGTATTTCAATCGAGAATGATATATTGAAGCAATATTTTGTCCAGATCGCATGACCAGAACCATAGAAACCATAGAAAATCATAACTTTTGAACGGAAAGGCCTAGGAACTTGAAATTTTCAGGGTGGGTTTGGATCGCAAATTTCACGGTCACGTTCATCAATGAGCAAAATTAGACTAGGGGTTCCGTAAATATGGCCGTTCAAGATATTTTTCCCCTGATAGTTCCGAAACTACTGATCGGATTGGAATGAAATTATGCACCTAGCTCAGGAATAATGTATTCAAACTACGTGCAAAATTTTGTCCAGATCGCATCACTAAGACCATAGATACCGTGGAAAATTCTAGCGGATTATCGGAAAAAAATTGATCAGCTGAAGCACCGACATGAAGTCTGGAGTTTTGCCTAAGTTTCAGGATTTTTTTGACAGCAGTCATACATTCCTTCAATTGATTTCTAAAACTGGAAAATGCGAATCTACCTACAAGGTGCATGTACGAGCGCTCAAAAGCTCCTGCCTTCACGGCAGTGCTTTTCGAAATTTTTTTTAATTAGATCTAATAAAAAGTTTCAGTTGAATGTCAGGAGAATGCAGAAAATGAAGATGATATCGATCATCGAATAGTCGGTGGACAAGATGCTAGAAATGGGGCATATCCTTACCAAGTTTCCTTCCAAGAAACACAACAACATATATGTGGAGGCTCAATTATAGGAAATAAGTGGATTCTGACAGCAGCCCATTGTATTATAGGGTGAGTGCTCAAATTTCACAACATATTTTGAAGTTGTAAATGAAAAAAATTGAACATTCAGTCGACAAACTTCTAAAGTTCGAAGCACGCGATGAGATTTCCAATATACTAGCTTATATCATGAACTCTCTGTCAAAATGTGGTAGTGGCACAGTGGCAGGATCCTCTATAAAATATTGTTCAAAATAAGGCTTGAACCAAACTCCGCACTGACAATTCAAGAAAAGTATAACGCAGATATTAATAACGTAAGACATTTTTTTCAGGAAAAGATTGAATAGAATGTCTGTTGTTGCTGGTACTAATTCTTTAGATGGAACTGGTAAGAGATACAGTATTGAAAAAATGATACCGCATCCTTCCTACAATGCACGTACAATTGCGAATGACATAGGCCTATTGAAGCTGACTGAAACCATTTCTTTCAACGAAAGGGTGAAAACTATTAATATGCCAAATGAAAACACCTCTGGGGGTAGGCAGCTAACCTTGACTGGATGGGGAAAGTCATCGGTAAATATTATTATCAGTCATTGTTTGAACATCAGAAGAATTCGAACTGTACCTGATGCTTTCGCGAAAGATAGTAAAAGCTAAAAAATACGTTTTAACTTTTAACATTTTTAAGTGTTATTTCCTGAACACCTTGCTGTTTTTGTACCTATCTACAATTGAATTGTGAGAATGCTTTACTTGAGCCTTCTTTTTTTCAGTTTCCAGGTCAAGTAGTTAGGAATCTGAAGACTATAAAACTGACTTCTATATTCAACAGTGAATGTCGAAGATCATATTCTCAAATTGTTTCCAGTAATTTATGTACAAGAGGTGACGTAGGAAAAGGAGTTTGTCAAGTGAGTTATCGTTTCATAATTGCTCCTTTGCAAATAAAATAAATATTTACAAAATAAAATTTTTTTAAAATGTAATCTTGCCTTGCCTCACATTAATTGCAAATTCTCATCAATTTCCAGGGAGATTCCGGTGGTCCCTTAGTGGATGGATCTTTCCAGGTTGGAATCGTGTCCTATGGTGTCCCATGTGGCGTTGGACAACCAGACGTTTTTACTCGAGTGTATAGTTACAGAAGATGGATAACTGATAATATGGTGTAAGAAGTTGATGTATACTGAAAAATAAAAAAAAAAAAATTTAAAATGTTGATTCATTCTGTTGCAAACTCCGTCAATGTTTTTTATGTTTTTTATGTTTTTCATCCCAACCCTCCTTAGTTCTCTGTGAGATCTATTTATTTGGTGAAGCTAATTTTTGTCAATATGTTCCACGCATATATAATATAATTTTTTGATAATTCAAATCATTCTTAACTTCATAGAATATTTGTGTACATCGAAAAGAGGGCTCAATTTCTATAAAAGCTCAATAATATGCAATTTAATCTCTTTTTTTTGGCTTTTTTGTTTGTTTATTTGTCAGATTTGTCTATTCTGTAAAAATTTTGCAATCGATTTTAAACTGACTTACCGATTACTGATTAGCTAGATACTTCGAATTTTGAACATATAGCTCCGAATTTGATGACATATTGCATTCATTACGATATTAAATCGTTTCCCTTTGACAGGTTTTTTTGTCTGTTTACTACAAATTTTGCAATCAACTTTATTTTGTTCAAATAAAGGGAATGGAATGACAGACTGGTAAAGTTTTATGTCTTGAAGAATCCCAAAAATATTATTGCACTAAAAAATAATATGCACTGGACTGTATAGGTGTTCTCACGACAAGGGCGGGTATAGCTTTTTTTCGTAGCAGGGGTGATAACGATTGAGAATCAAGAAATCAAGTACAGAGCATTTAATTACTTCAGATGAACTTCGAAATGAACCTTTTCTCAAAAGTTAAATATAAAAAAAATCAAAATACAACGCCCTTGTCTCACGAAGAAACTCCCTATATTCTTCACTATTCTAGTTAGGTTTTGGATGTCCCTAAGATTTTCGTTATGAATTTTACAAGTTTTTTCATTGCTTTAAATTCCATTTTAATTTTATCTACCCAAATGATAATTTTTTCTTTTTCATTCCTAACAAAATTTTGAATCAAATATTATCAATAAAATGTTGATTGCCTCGATTGAAAAATTTTCAATCAACAAATGATTCTTGTTTCGATACAAACTCATCAGTGAAAAAACAAATTTCTGAAATATATTTTTCTTAGTATTGGAAGCGGTCATATATGAGTTATACCTTCTAACTTTATATACATATTAACCTGACCCCCCTCATTTCCAAAATCCACTTGAGAAATGACAAAACTACTCACACCCTTACAAATTTACCAATTTCCGGTCACAAATTTTCCCTTATCGGCAATTAAATGCGGACAACGGGCAATTTTCGAATCAAGACGGGGCTAAATGTGAAATGATACTTGAATAGCAGTTGGCCGATCCGAGAACCGCCCTCCAATGAATTAATCCCGCCCTTCTACAGCGCCGATTTACAAATATTGTGATAAGTTGGGGTTTATTTTCGTCATTCTCTGTTGTTTAAAAGTGCAAGAATGATATTTGTTTTGGGTGCGCATATCGGTAGCTCCTAAATAAGTTATTGTTGTGTTACATATCAATATCATAAGGGGTGAGTAGGTAATTATTTTTATTGAAAATAATCAAAAAATATTGTGAGAAGAATTGAATGAAGAAAGAGATAATTTTTCTGGGAAAACCATTTCTACTCATTCCTTAACTATTTTACTTAAATCATAATAATAAATATACATGGTGACCGGGTAACCATTTTCGATGGCAGTTTTTTTTTATAAAATTTTTCCCAAGTGTTTTATTTTTATATTGACTAATTTTTTGCATGAAGATGTTTATAATTTGATCAAATCAATGCAGAGCATTATAAATTTTATGAAAACCAGCAGTTATATTCGGAATTCACTCAAACCCCCCAAAAAAATTAGGAACTCATCTAGAAAGTTTTCTTTATTGAAAAGGGGACAAGTTTCATGTGATTATGGAATTGAGTTTCTCACTTTCAATTTATCCAATTATTATAATACTTATAACGTTATATTTTTCTATAGCTAAATTTGAAATAACATCGCAGTTAAAAACAATTTTTTTATGTATCTTCATTTTCATGAAAAATTTAAATTTGGAAATTGGATAAATTAGAAAAACATAATACTATGAAAAATTATAATAAATAATCATATTGAAAAAACTTTAAAATAACCAAAGATTTGTAATTATTTGAAGATTACTGAAACTACATAAAAATAAATGTTTTTCAAAATCCTTCGTTTCGGTACATTTTCAAGAAGGAGGGAAGTCGAAAAAAATATGAAATTCTATTTTATTTGTATAAAAACGATAATATGAGAAAGTATTGAATAAGGGTTGATAATGACATTTATTAGAAAGTTATAGAGAATGTCTGGTTGGATTATCGAAAACAAATTATAATTGAGCTTTTACAACCTTTTCCATTATATTTTACATTTCTCTATATTTATATAGCGAGCTGCTTTTCACTTCTTATCTTATGGCATCCGAAAAAACGAAAACTTCTCAACCTTGTTCACCAAGGGAATTTTTCGAAAGACTCTATGGCCACTTGGAGGACTCAAAAAGCAAAAATCGACATACACAAGGCGATGAAAAATCACGGCCAGACCTGATAGCACCAATTCCAATGATACCTGCACCTTTACCGTTCTTCCTCAATCCAGGAAACGAACCACCACCACATTTATCTATTGCTGCAGCAGCAGGAATATCAGCATTTCGTAAGTACCTACCTATAACTAGAAAAACTTATTATCATTTCAAGAATTAGTGGTCAAATTCGATTCTGTCCGTTCGTCCGGTCGTAAATACCATAACTTTCGGAAGAAAAGGCTAAGAGTTTTGACATTTCCAGGGTACATGCGTTTGAGGTCTGAACTCGCCAGTGAGGGTCGTAAATGGACAAAATTTGCCGAAGGGTTTCTGCAAATTAAGCCATCTGAAATTTGTTTATCTCAGTAATTTTAAAAATACCGATCAGATCGAATTGAAACTTTTCAGTTAGTTGTAAAATAACGACACAAAGGCTCATGTTAAATTTCGTGAGGATCGTATAATTAGAGGAATATAAAAAATTACTTGGAAAACTTCGGTGTCACTGAAACTTTTCGTCATATCTTACTGAAATCAATGGCGTATCTTTTTTTTTTGGGGCAGGGGTAATCGATTGAAACATTTCGTCAAGTACACGAGTCTTGGCGATAATTCGGGGTAATTACCCCCAGAAACCCCCCCATATCTACGCCCTTGTACTGGAACATATCGATAAGATGAATTATACGAAAATTCAGCTTTCTAAATGTTCCACATGAAAATGAAATTGAGTTTTCTGATCTAGTGGAAAATGACATTTTGGTTCAGAAATTTGATATATTTCATATAATTCTGTGATTCCACCTGTTGAAGTATCGATGTTATAAAATGACATTATTTGTGACACAATTTTTTTCGAAGGGCTGCTGTCGAAAGTTCATGATACGGCAGACCTGCTAATTGAATACTGATGGAAATCCCAAATACTTTTATTCTGGTCCCTTTGTTCCGCCGAATATAGTGATATTTTTGATCTGGAACTGAAACAACTTAAGAAAAAACTAGTGACAAACAGGTTCCACCCTATAGATATTTCCACCAACTTGTTCCGTAACAGAACAGTGATTTCCAATATTTCAATAATTAATGCCGATTAAAAACAATCATTCCTTGGAATATGTTCCTAAATTAGGTATGTTTATATTTTTTTTTAATGAAAAGAAATAGGACCTATTCAAGAGAAAATAGACCATATAAAGGGGTGGCCATTTTGATGAGACTCAAGATCGACTTTTTACTGACGAAACCCTCCGAGATCTACCAGTTTCGAAATTGTCGAATTTTTAAATGAAAAACTACCTATAGTTCAGTGGACGAATATAAACGTTCAAAGAAAAGTAAAATATAGAAACATAATCGATCGACCGGACCTAGAGCCGCGATCGACCGGTTGGCCACCCCTGATATAAAGGATAAGATTTGCTTTGATTGCACATTTTACAATGTGGGGGTTTCGAAAAAGAATTATTCTGGGGTAAAACTATAAATATCACTTATCTTCTTCAACAGAAATAAAAAATCTTGCCAACACATTTCAACAAATTGACAGACTGAATGACAAATGCTTCAATAGCTTGACAACTGACACTAATGACAGATATTCCAGGATGCCAACACAAAGAAATTGAACATGCTACACTATATTGTTTCTTGTCTAATGACGTCCTTTATCGCTAAAGTAGGTACAGGTGTAACTGCAGTTGCACAGAACACTGATTTGCAACATTTCAATGCTCAATGCAGATTAATGACTATTATTTCAGGCCATATATTTTTTATCTTGGATCAAAAGGGTACGAATACTGAAGAACAATTTTCGTCAAATGAAATGATTATTTCTGTTGATATCAATGTCGATCTTGTAGAAACACTGAAATTTGCATTGCTTGTGTAAAATTGACTTTCCTGCATAGCGTGCGTGAAGACGATTTTTTCACCAACATTCAGGTAGATATCAAAATTTTATTTGTGCTGGTTGTTCATCCAAAAAACATAAGCACCAGAAATATTGTCGATACCCTACATAACTAATCCCAAAGCCTGTTTATTCCATCTAAATCACCAACATTTCCCTGTTAAAACCACGATTTTCATAACAATAAACAATGTAAACGGTTGAACGCCTTCTGAAAACTCGTCAAATTTCAAAGCCTATTAAAATCGGGACGGAGCGGAGTGCTGGTGAGGGGTGGGAGGGATTTTCACACCGCCGTAACTTCAATAGATTTCCCATTTTCACAGTCCCGTTGCTGGAACTGTCATGGCGGACGATCAGAGCCGCTACGAGACCGACTTAAGTCCATAACAATATGAAATGTAAAATATTATTATGATGAGATTACGACTCTCGGTTGGACAAGTCCAAATGCGACTGTTTATTGTGATGCCGTGGTGGGGGTGGGAGAAGACATGTGTATTTGCACGCCGCCTTCGACGTCCTCCCATTCTTTTTCTGGAAATAGTTGTCCTACAGATAGGGCGGGATATTCGGTCAGGGTGGTATTTCGATAAATTCTCGATTAAATCGAGAATGGTCCATATCGAATAAGAAACAGTTTGGGGGCATGTTCGATTTCTTTTTGTTGGCATCAGTGAATATATGTCATAAGTCATCATCAGTCGAAGTATCTGCCATTGCCCATTCTACTAGCTCCTTCTGATATCGAGTATTTAGTTCGAATTAAATGACACCCAGGGATATCAACAAAATTATAATTTTTCCATTTCCATAAATTGCTGAGCAATTCTTGAATAATCAAGGGTATAATTCCCATGGAGTTTTCCTGAACTTGACGATGACACTCTAGTGTATTTTCATTTCGAATTCTTCGTCATTGTTTTTTTTGAAGATATTTTCAAATTAGTAGAAATGTAAAACAAAAATTACGAAAAGCACTGCCGTGAAGGCAGGAGCTTTTGAGCGCTCGTACATGCACCTTGTAGGTAGATTCGCATTCTCCAGTTTTAGAAATCAATTGAAGGAATTTTCGACAGCTGTCAAAAAAATTCTGAAACTTAGGCGAAACTCCAGACTTCATGTCAGTGCTTCAGCTGACCTTTTTTTTTTCGATGATTCGCTGGAATTTTCTACGGTATCTATGGTTTTGGTAGTGCGATCTGGACAAAAATTTGCACGTAGTTTGAATACATTATTCCTAAGCTAGGTGCAAAATTTCATCCCAATCCAATCAGTAGTTTCGAAATTATCAGGAAAAAAATATTTTGAACAGCCATATTTACGGAACCCCTAGTCTAATTTTGCTCATTGATGAACGTGGCCGCGATATTCGCGATCCAAACGCACCCTGAAAATTTCAAGTTCCTAGGCCTTTCCGTTCAAAAGTTACAATTTTCTATGGTTTCTATGGTTCTGGTCATGCGATCTGGACAAAATATTGCTTTAATATATCATTCTCGATTAAAATACGAAAGTTTATCTCGATCGAATCCGTAATTTCGAAATTATCGAGAAAACGACTGTATTCACGGAACCCCTAGTACAATTCTGCTCATTGATAAACGTGAACGCGACATTCGAGATCCACACCTATTCTGAAAACTTCAAGTCCCTAGGCCTTTCCGTTCGAAAGTTATGATTTTCTATGGTTTCTATGGTTCTGGTCATGTGATCTGGAGAAATGTAGCACGAATATATCATTCTCCATTAGTATACAAAATTTCGTCACGATCGAATCTGTAGTTTTGAAATTATCAAGAAAACTAAATTTCAAACGACCATATTTACGGAACCCCTTGAAAAATTTTGCTCATAGATGAACGTGATCACGACATTCGAGATCCACACCAATCCTGAAGATTTCAAGTCCCTAGACGTTTCCGTTCAAAAGTTACAATTTTCTATGGTTTCTATGGTTCTGGTCATGCGATCTGGACAAAATTCCACATGTAGCTCAAACACCTCATTTTCCATCTGAGTGCGAAATTTCATCTCGATCAAATCTGTAGTTTTCAAGTAATCAGAGAAACAAAACTTTGAACGGCCATATTTACGGAACCCTTGGTGGAATTTGGCCCATTAACGAACTTAACCGAGGCATTCGGGAACTGAACCCACACTGAAAATTTCAAGTCTCTAGGTTGTTCCGTTCGAGAGTTATCGTGCTTACGGACGGACGGACGGACGGACAGACTCAAATTTTTCGACGGATTCGTCATCAGTGAGTCGAACATAGTCGAAAGACCATTTTCGGCTCAAAATTCGAAAAATACAGATATCGTGACGAAATGATATAGCCCTCGTGTAAGTAGTACGAGCGCTGAAAAATTATGAAAAGCACTAACGAGTTCGGGAGCTTTTGAGCGCCTGTTCAAATACCTTGTAGGTTGATTCGCATTTATCAGTTTTAGAAACAAATAATTTTCGACAGCTTCAAAAAAATGACAGCAGCTCTTTGTCAATTATGCCGAATCAGCTGTTATAGAAATTATAAGGATTTTTCATTCAATAATTCGTTGGAATTCAAACTGGTTCTGGTTATGCGATCTGGAAGTAATGTAGCTTCAATATATCATTCTCAATAAAATAGAAAATTTCGTCACGATCGAATCCGTAGTTCCGAAATTATCAAGAAAACAAAATTGCAAACGACCATATTGACGGAACCCCAGGTCGAATTTTTTCCAATAACGGCATTCCAGATTCGAACCTACCCTGAGAATTTCAAGTCTCTAGGTCTTTCCGTTCGAAAGTTATAATTTTCTATGGTTTCTATGGTTCTGGTCATGCGATCGACTCGAATTTTTTGACGGTTTCGTCATCAGTGAGTCAAACTTTGTCGATTAAGATCATTTTCGGCTCAAAATTCGAAAAATACAGACATCGTGACGAAATGATATAGCCCTCGTGTAAGTAGAACGAGCGCTCAAAAACAGCAACAATTTGCACAATTCGTATTGCTTATTTTATTCAAATTTGTATTATTTATTTCCAATGTTCATTATTTCGTGCGTGTGTTTCAAATACATTGCTAGTATACAATTGTGATGTACCTTTATTCCATGCTCGTTAGATATTTCGATAATTGGTAAAAAAAATCGAATTTCGACATGTTGTTAAGTTTCAAGTACGAAATTTGCAAAAATTAGCTTAATTTCTGGAAAAAAATCAGCTTGGCACAACAGTTAGTGTTTCGCATATTGTTCATGGTTTTCGAATAGAGCGACCAGAGGGAGCAAACAAAAATATACTTCTCCCATTTTTTTCTACTCTAAATTGATGTGAAATGAAAACAATGAACCTTTGCAGTATAATTGACAGTAGTGTCCATCCGAATGGAAGATGCGGAAACTAGAAGGCGATTGTGAATATAATCGAAGAACAGTAGATAAACTTAACAGTACCTACCTACCTACCTAGAGAAGAGTATGATCTAATCCGGTCCTGCTATAATGTTACAGTATATAATATATAACATCCTCTTCACCTCATCATCTATGACTTGCGTGATAGTAAATCTATTAGACAATCTATTTAGCAAATTATATTGAAATGGTTGGGGGAACAATCGATTGAACACGGTTAATCTGTAACAACTTAGGGTGCCACCCCCATTCAGACAATAGGGGATGAACGTATTGAAAACCTTATGTGTGTGTATACTAATTAATCTGAATCCTTCCAAATAATTCATCACACTACAATAACCGCAACTTCAATCAATAATTCAGAAGAAAATTTAAAATGGCTATATCTACGAAATCCTTAGGCGGATTTCGACCATTCACGAACTTGACCGGCGCATTCAGTCCTCGAACGTTGTCATGTTTACGGAGGGCTGGACGGCCGCACGGGCAGAATTGAATTTGACCACGAATTCACCATCTGTGAGTCCAACCTAATCCTTTAAGGCCATTTTAGGTTCAGAATGACAAAATAACAGAGATTTGAGCAGAATGATAATAAAACTATTGTTCATTCAAAGGAGCGCCCTGAGCATAAAAGAAAATAAAATTATAGAAGCACTGCCGTGAAGTCAGGAGCTTATGAGCGCTCGTTCATCCACCTTGTAGGTGGATTCGCATTTTCCAGCTTTAGAAACCAATTGAAGAAATTTTTGACAGCTGTCAAAAACATGACAGCAGCTCTTTGTCAATTATGCCGAATCAGCTGTTACCGAAATATAAGGATTTTTTATTCAATAACTCTTTGGAAATTGAAATGGTTCTGGTTATGCGATCTGAAAAAATGAAGCTTGAATATATCATCATTCTCCATTAAAATACAGAATTTCGTCACGATCGAATCCGTAGTTTTGAAATTAACAAAAAAACTGAATTTCAAACGACCATATTTACGATACCCCTGATCGAATTTTCCCCTTTAACGAATCAAGCACGGCATTCGAGATTCAAACCTACCCTGAAAATTTCAAGTTTCTAGGTCGTTCCGTTCGAGAGTTATCGTGTATACGGACTGACGGCCGGACGGACAGACTTGAACAGTTTGAATACATTATCCTTCAGATATGTGCAAAATTTCAACCCAATCCAATCAGTAGTTTCGAAATTATCAGGAAAAAAATATTTTAAACGGCCATATTTACGGAACCCCTACTCTAATAATGCTCATTGATGAACGTGACCGCGACACTCGAGATCCACACCTATCCTGAAAATTTCAAGTCGCTAGGCCATCTCGTTCGAAAGTTATTTCAATTTTTTCTGGTTTCTATGGTTCTGGTCATGCGACCTGGACAAAATTTTGCAAATAGCTTGAACACGTCATTCTCCATTTGTGTGGAATTCTGGGCCTTAACGAGCTTTAAACTGCGGCATTCGGGAACTGAACCCTCACTGAAAATTTCAAGTCTCTAGGTCGTTCTGTTCGAAAGTTATCTTGCTTACGGCACATTTTCAGCTCAAAATTCGAAAAATACAGACATCGTGACGAGATGATATAGCCTTCGTGTAAGTAGAACGAGCGCTGAAAAAGGTCTGTTTCAACAACAAAATTCGGCGGTTCGCAAAATAGCAAGAATCAGATGAGATATATTGTAATTTGTGAGGGATGAAGTAATCAAGTGACGTAGAAATACTCATTTGCCCAAAACATAATCACTTCTTTCAACTCTTCATGACCGAAAAGCAAAAAACCCTGCGCATCGGATAATCGCATCAACTGGATGCAATCAATCAAAACAGGGGTGTGAAATTAGGTGTACCAATCGGCCGAGAAGGATACACGGTAATTAGATACGTTCGGAAGCATTATCATCGTTTAAACTGTCGCACAACGGGATAGTAAACTGCACTTAGATGATCGCCCTCTTGACCGTGCGAACCCGAACCTCTGGTCCTTCATATCAGGATGACATATGTGCCGTGATTGACGGAAACGAGAAGCCCCGTGAATCGCCATATGTCCCCAGTGTGTGCACCCTCTACGTGGAAATTAATTGGTGTACCTGGAGATTCTCACGGGCTTTGGGTTCATTACGATTCAAAATCTTCCAGAGGATGCGAGTCGGAGATCCGTTCGGAAATTTGTCGATTCGAAAAAATGCTGCTTATTTTACATTGAATTTTTGAGCGCTCGTACTACTTACACGAGGGCTATATCATTTCGTCACGATGTCTGTATTTTTCGAATTTTGAACCGAAAATGGTCTCAATCGACTATGTTCGACTCACTGATGACGAATCCGTCGGAAAATTCGAGTCTGTCCGTCCGTCAACCTAGATACTTGAAATTTTCAGTGTAGGTTCAGATCCCAAATGCCTCGGTTAAGTTCGTTAATTGGCAGAATTCCACCAGGGGTTCCGTTAATATGGCCGTTCAAAATTTAGTTCTCCTGATTACTTCGAAACTACAGATTCGATCGAGATGAAATTGTGCACTCAAATGGAGAATGAGGTGTTCGAGCTACTTGTGCAATTTTGTCCAGATCGCATGACCAGAACCATAGAAACCATAGAAAATCATAACTTTCGAACGGAAAGGCCTAGGGACTTGAAATTTTCAGGATAGGTGTGGATCTCGAATGTCGTGATCACGTTCATCTATGAGCAAAATTTTACAAGGGGTTCCGTAAATATGGTCGTTTGAAATTTAGTTTTCTTGATAATTTCAAAACTACAGATTCGATCGTGACGAAATTTTGTATACTAATGGAGAATGATATATTCAAGCTACATTTCTCCAGATCACATGACCAGAACCATAGAAACCATAGAAAATCATAACTTTCGAACGGAAAGGCCTAGGGACTTGAAGTTTTCAGAATAGGTGTGGATCTCGAATGTCGCGTTCACGTTTATCAATGAGCAGAATTATACTAGGGGTTCCGTGAATACGGTCGTTTGAAATTCTGTTTTCTCGATAATTTCGAAATTACGGATTCGATCGAGATAAACTTTTGTATTTTAATCGAGAATGATATATTAAAGCAATAATTTGTCCAGATCGCATGACCAGAACCATAGAAACCATAGAAAATTGTGACTTTTGAACGGAAAGGCCTAGGAACTTGAAATTTTCAGGGTGGGTTTGGATCGCGAATATCGCAGTCACGTTCATCAATGAGCAAAATTAGACAATGGGTTCCGTAAATATGGCCGTTCAAAATATTTTTTTCCTGGTAGTTTCGAAACTACTAATCGGATTGGAATGAAATTTTGCACCTAGCTGAGTAATAATGTTTTCAAACTACGTGCAAAATTTGTCCAGATCGCATCACCAAGACCATAGATACCGTAGAAAATTCTAGCGATTTATCGAAAAAAAATTGATCAGCTGAAGCACTGACCTGAAGTCTGGAGTTTCGCCTAAGTTCCAGAATTTTTTTGACAGCTGTCGAAAATTCCTTCAATTGATTTCTAAAACTGGAAAATGCGAATCCACCTACAAGGTGCATGTACGAGCGCTCAAAAGCTCCTGCCTTCATGGCAGTGTTTTTCGTAATTTTTCATTTCTACAAGCATTTTCAATGATTTAGTTCTTTCGCACTATTCACCAGATTCACCTCACCGTCATTTATACACTAATGTCTCCAAATGAACCCAAAGGAAGGAATCACAAGGGTTAAGATCGGAAAACTTATAAAAAACCATATGCATCATAGATGATTTCCCGTATACTGACCTTTGCACTTCATTTCTACTAACTCAAGGGTTCATTTTTTTTTGCAGTAGCTCGACGTCGAAGGAAAGAAGGCAGGCCAAGGAGGCAGAGGACCACATTCACCAGTGAACAAACTCTTCGATTAGAAATCGAATACCAAAGATCAGAATACATAAGTCGAAGTAGACGATGTGAACTCGCTGAGTTTCTGAGACTGTCTGAGACACAAATCAAAATTTGGTTTCAGAACCGAAGAGCTAAGGATAAGAGGATTGAGAAAGCTCATATAGACCACCACTATAGGTATGTTTTATACACTATACTATTCAATGTGATTATAAATGGGATATAATATTCGGAGATCTTAGGTTATTTTTCCATTGCATTTCACAATTTTTTTTGTGGAAAAGCATCGCATCAAATAGTGACGTGGGAAGACTAAAATATTGTATGAGCTTTTTTCTTCGTTACAGAAAACTGCTGGGTGTTCTTCCAGGAACCATATGTCCCATTTGCATAGAAGGACCATGTTTTCATATGAATAATGCCAATATCCAGTTACCAATTCTCTCTTCTATAGAAACCGTTGAAAGGAATCGACCAATTGAGACATCTAATTTGATGTAAATATTATAGAAAGAATCAAAACAAATCTAGTCTGATATTTATTACTAATTATTCGTTAAGTACATTTATAGCTTATGTATTAAGGAATTACTATTCATTAGTTGATCATTATTTATTAAAAAGAATAATTAGGAATGGTTTTTTTACACTAAATGTTCAACACACCAGAATCCTTCCGTACCACATAATTTCGTTTAAATACCAATTCGAATTCAACTGGAAAAAAAAATAGACAAATATATTCATGTTTTGTTGGTAAAGCTCACCTCAACGATAACCTATACAAATGAATGAAAGAAAATCATAGTAGGTATCGAACAACATAGAACGGATGATGCTTCACGGAACGAAATTTATAAAAGAAAAATCATCTTAAATCCGCGGATTCTAGACTTCCCTTGAAGTTATACAAATACACATTCGTGTCTAACAATAATCGTCCATAAAACCAGCATATATGTAACAATCAGAGGTCCGAAATTGAGGCATAACAAAGGAACAGATTACCGGTCGGCAGATGGAATTTCCCACTCTTTCATCGCTTTCAAACCTTGACCGCTCCTATTGCCCCTTAATTTCCACATTTTCTTTTTTCGCAATTTCTTATTTCCAGGGATCTCTTGGTTCGAATGAACAATAAAATCTACATTGCGGATATCCTTATCGAACAAAGCGGTCATTTTGTGGAAAGACTCAAATGAAGATGAAGCACGATCAAGCGTGAACGCAATAATTCTTCGTACAAGGAACGCTGATTGCCATCAAGAAGGGTTTTTTCTTAGGAAACTGGGGGTTGTTTTGATGAGGCACTTATTGTGACCTTCCGGCCCAAGAAGATGTTGATCTGACTTCGGAAAACGAGAAGCTGTAAGTTTGAACAGCCGATATTAATTTCAAATTTAGAATGTGAATACAAGAATAATCCTCGAAATGATGAAGCATTGAAAGCAGTAATTATTCCAGTTATTGGTGAGATAGATCCGCAACTATGCCAGAATTTGATTGAAAATCTCGATCAAAGAATCAGGTATTGTAAAGACGCAAGAGGTGATCACATGGGAGATATTGTTTTTAGAGTGAAAATTATGAAAAGCACTTCCGTGAAGTCAGGAGCTTCTGAGCGCTCGTTTATCCATCTTATAGGTAGATTCGCATTTTCCAGTCTTGGAAAAAGAAAGAAATTTTTGACAGCTGTAAAAAAAAAAATTTCAAACTAAGGCGAAACTCCAAACTTCCCTTCAGTGCTTCAGGTGACCAATTTTTTTTTCGATAATTCGCTAGAATTTTCTATATTATCTATGGTCTTGGTGATGCGATCTGGACAACATTTCGCATGTAGCTTGAACACGCAATTCTCCATCTGAGTGTAACTTCATCTCGATCCAATCATTAGATTCGAAGTAATCAGGAGAATTTCGTACGGCCATATTTACGGAACCCCTGGTCGAATTTTGCCCAATAATGAACACCCCGGCATTCGAGATTCGAACCTAAAGCCTGAAAATTTTAAGTTTCTAGGTCGTTCATCCGTTCTAGAGTTATCGTGTATACGGCCGGACGGACGGATAGACTCGAATTTTCCGACAGATTCATCATCAGTGAGTCGACTTTGTCGATTGAGAGCATTTTCGGCTAAAAATTCGAAAAATACAGACATCGTGACGAAATGCCCTAGCCCTAGCCCTAGCGTAATTAGAATGAGCCCTCAAAAATGGCAAACTTTGTATTTCAAAAATTAATGGAAACTTTTCCGGTTTCAATGCATATTTTATGTCTTTTGATTATGTATTTACTTTTGAAAACTCAATTCAAAAGATCTTACCTTGAATTACCTGTACCTATTTAACCTACTACAGATCAAAAAGTCGAGCATTTGTATAGTAGGTTATTAGGCAATTCAACGACCTGTCAAAATAAATTCAATATGGCCGTTGAGGGCAAACAATGGGCTACTTGCATTTGACGTTTAACGTAGTGTTAATCTTGTGTGGTTTGTCGGCAAATATTGAGTGGTTTGCTTGTGTTTCTCGACGTTTAAATTTTTTTTCGAGTAGTTCAAAGGATTGTGTTAGTCAAAATGCCAGTTTCCTGTATTGTAGTTGGTTGTGGAAGTCGTGGGAACCGAGATAACGTGAGGTTTTTCACCGTTCCTGCCATTTTAAATAATCGGTTTTTGACCCATAAAAATGAAATATCCAAGGAACGTAGAGCATTATGGATTGCTGCAATCAAGAGAGATGATCTTACAGATTCCATCCTCAAATACCAAAGAGTGTGTAGCAAGCATTTTATAACAGGTGTGTTATGATTGTGTTGTACCAATATTTACTGATACTTCCTTTTATTATTAGGAGAATCTGCATCTTTGGAGGATAAGAACCATCCAGATTGGGTTCCTTCTCAAAATATGGGGCATTATACAAAGAATATTAGAAAGCGCAAAGCTGATGTGAATCGAAAGGAAAGAGCTGATAATAGAAAGAAATGTAAATTACAGGTGAGTGTTATAATATATATTTATACAATTCAATGACTTGAATAATAATTCATACAGATGAATTTTAAAACAACACAATTATTTTTCAGGAACAAACAGTAGTTTCCGATGTAAGTCTTCATGGAGAAATTGAAAATCTACAGGGGTTTGTACCAGTCTTGTTTCAATTTTCGAAAGTTCTTGTTAACTAGTGTTAAATTCAAAGATTTGGACAATTTCATCCATGTAACTTTCATCGATATTATCTTCACAAAAAATATTGAACACTGATGTTGAAGAGAGAGTCGACTGTTTGCATTTGAGAGCATCTAAGATTTTTGTCGCAAATGGTTCAACAGTTCTCATCAAAGCAACAGTTTGTCCTAGGTCTGAAAATTTCTTCAAGATTGACACAATCTCTTCATCTGTAGCTGTAGGTACATTAACCTTAACTGTGTAAGTAATTATGGATCGATCTCCCTAATTGCTAAAGATATTCACTCTCCATCTCAAAATATAACTTTATCTCCCAAAACACGAAAAAATACTTCGGAAATTCGATCTGAACGTTGTTTGCCCTCAACCGCCATATTGGATCACGTGGTCTGGTATGTCTGATTTTATTAAATTTTTTTGTTTATGGGCGAATACACCAATACATTTTCACAAAAATAAAATTGAGAAATGTCACTTTTAAAAACAATTGGCCGATGTCTCATAGACAAAAAAATATCATCATTTAAGTCTAGTATTCAATCTTCAGTCACTTTTGTGAGAAAAGTGAGTTGTGTTGATGAAAAATGTTTATTTCTCAATTGGTTCTTATTAATTACAATTGGCTCTTGTTAATTATAGATGAATTCGGAAGTTGAAAAAGCCGCATCTGCCAAATTGGACCGTAGCAAACCAACAATTTTTGATAAAATAATCTCTAAAGAAATTCCTGCCAAAATTATATATGAAAATGATAGGCTCTTGGCTTTCCACGATGCGAGTCCCCAAGCTCCAGTGCACTTTTTAGTCATACCTAAGAAGAGGATTGCCCAATTAGATGATGCCGAAGAACATGATAAGGATGTATGAGAAAGAAATCAACTAATATCATATAATCAACTTGTTATTTTCAGTTGCTTGGAGAATTGATCCTTACGGCTGGTAAATTAGGTAAAGAAAAACTACCTGGAGGTTATAGATTGGTGATAAATAATGGTAAAGATGGATGTCAATCAGTTTTTCATCTACATATACATGTTCTCGGAGGAAGGCAAATGAAATGGCCCCCTGGTTAAGATAATTTTGTTATAATTGATTGTAAAGCTGTTGTCTATCAATATTTTAATAAAGTTCCACATAATATATAATATAAATATGGCTTTAAATTGTGACAACGACAATTGATTTTGAATCGCACGATTTCTTGGAGTTGCATTATGGAAATCAAAACATAGTTATTTTTGAGCGCTCGTACTACTTACCCGAGGGCTATATCATTAATTTTTTTTATCGGATCTTCTCAAAATTCACCATAAAGGGGTTATCGACAAGCCTGAAACCAAATATGCAATCATATGTTCAATACAAAATCTAATTGGCGAGTAATTGCAAGAAGTTTGATCTGCGAGAGCACTTTTTTACTTGAGTGTACACCAAAATTTTATGAAAAATGGGACAAAATATCCGAGATCATGATTTTATCGAATTTTGAAGCAGAATGGTCTAGAGATCGAATGTGTTCATGATTCTCGATTCAATTGACCCAGCGTCAAGAGTGGAACTGACGAGAATACTTTTCTACTTGAGTTTACTCGAAATCTCAGAAAAAAATCTGAGCACTGAAAAAATGTAAGATTCGGAATCTACATCCTTTAATTATCACAATAACATGCTCAATATGTTATATTTTAAATATCGATTTTTCAACTTCAAAGGGGGACCCTTGGATAAATTCCAACATTTTTTTCATCGGATCTTCTCAAAATTCACCGTAAAAGGGTAATCGACAACCCTGAAACCGAATATGCAATCATATTTTCAATACAAAATCTAATTGGCGAGTAATTGCCAAAAATTTGATCTGCGAGAGCACTTTTTTACTTGAGTGTACATCAAAATTTGATGAAAATGAGACAAAATATTCTAGATCTGAATAGGGATGAAACGATACGAGTAAATACAAGTACATACTCGATACTTTTCCATCGATACCAAGTACTTTTAGTATCGATACTTTGGAATTAAGTATCGAGTAGGTATCGGTCAAAAGGTAGGTATCGGTCAAAAGTACTCATATCAGTAAATGTCAATGTAACTATTTCATTTCAACATTGATAAAAAAAATTGTATATCTTAAACTTAAATTTTTGAACGCAACCGTTTTTCGCTTCTCATTTTTTCGTTTTAATTTTGTGTAGTTGGCGAGCTTGTTTGTTGTAATGTTCTTGATAAATAACAAATACGCATTTATTAATCTTTATTTCTAGACGAACCAAACCTGAATGAATTTAATCGAACATTCCAAAAACATATGTGGCATATGATAGACAAAGAAAGAGTATTTCAGATTCGAAACAAATAACAGTCGCAAACTATAAATTCGTTCAGATCACAAAACATTACTATACATTTGTCTATATACTTTTTTGTGTTTTTATCCTTAACGTTCCAGAACAAGAGCGCGGACTCACACTCCGCAGTCCTACATTTTGTAAGTGTATGAAGGGGGTGTTCATCGCCTCCTTTATAATCTTTGTGAAGCTGCTTGCCTGGATTCTCTCCATTATAAAAAAATAACTTTTGGTTCGCAGAAAAATATTGTATTTTTCGAGATTTTTCTGTCTGTTATATGTTCAGCAGAAAATGAAATTTGAAAATGAACGAATATTTTTTTCTAAATATTTAAAATATATCGTTTCATGAAAAAATCAGCATTAAGTCAATGAACACAAATCCTGGGGGTCTTCAACGTGTACGCATGCCGCAAGAGTCAGCGCGTGTCGTATCCCGGAAGGTTAATTTTCCAAAAACTATTCGATACGAGTAGGTATCGATACTTTTCCACCGATACCAAGTAAGTATCGATACTTGACGACCGATACTGTATCGAGTAAAAGTATCGATACCTCAATAGTATCGTTTCATCCCTAGATCTGAACAAATATTTGATTTGGAACCTACATCCTCGAATTTGCCATCTGTAGTGTATAGTATAGTATATAGTGTATAGATGGCGCTGGTAGAATCAAATTTGATACACTACAATAACAGGTCAAATATTGGCTGAAAAGTTCTCTTATCTTGTAACTGATGTCAGATTAGGAATCTTCGACCTCAGATTAGCCTAAAAACATAATAGTTCCACGGAAAAAACTACAAAGGAGAACTCTTCAGATAAATTTTAAGACGATGTTTTTTTGAACAGATCTTCTCAAAAATCACCACAAGGAGGTGAAAGGGAATCCTGAATACGAATATACAATCAGTTTATTCCTGAAGTATCTCAATCACGTATAATTCACGAATCTTTTAGTCTACTGGAGTGTGCACCATCTGTACTCGGATACAAGAAGTAAGATATCTTTCCTACAGAAAACTATATTTTCGCAGTCCCCTGAAGAACATTTCAGTCAGTCGATAATAGATGGCGCTGGCATCAACAAAGTCGATAAACAACGATAAAACGTGAAATAATGGCTAAAAAATTCTCTCATCTTGAAACTGAGGACAGATAAGGAATCTACGACCTCAAATTATCTTAAAAAGATAACAATTTTACTCCAAAGTAGAACTCCTTGCATAAATTTAAGGACTTTTTTTTTTTGAACAGATCTTTTTAAGAATCACCACGAAGAGGTGAAAGAAGGTTCTGAATACGAATATACAATTAGGTTGTTCCTGAAGGATCTCAATCACGTATAATATACTAATCTTTTAGTCTGATTTAGTGTGTGCCATCTGTACTCGGATAGAAGAAGTAAGATATCTGCCATACAGAAATCTACTATGTTCGCGGCTACCTGAAGAACACTTCAGTCAATCGATTATAGATGGCGCTGGGGGTATCGAATTAGTAAAAAAATAAAAAAGCCAAATGAATCAATGATTGATATGGTGTTCCATGTTTTTCTCAACAATCACCACACCACAAACTGAATATGGACCATTTCTGGGAAATTGTTCTCAATTCCTGTAACTACCCCTGCAGTCATAGTGATTTTTTTTTTATAATTATATTTTTTGAATTTTGAAGCAGAAAGGACTAGAATTCGAATGTATTCATGATTCTAGATTCAATTGGTCCAGCGTCAATCGTGGAACTGACGAGAGTATACTTTTCTACTTGAGTGTACTCGAAATCTCAGATAAAAGTCTGAGCGCTGAAAAAATATTATATTCGGAATCTACATCCCTTAATTATCACGAAAATATGCTCAATATGTTATATTTTAAATATCGATTTTTCAACTTCAAAGGGGGGACCCTTGGATGAATTCCAAAATTTTTTTCATCGGATCTTCTCAAAATTCACCATAAAGGGGTAATCGGCAACCCTGAAACCGAATATGGAATAAGTTGTTCAATAAAAAATCGTATTGGCGAGTAATTACCAAAAGTTTGTTCTGCGAGAGCACTTTATTACCTGAGTGTACACCAGAATTTGATGAAAATGGGACAAAGTATCCCAGATCATGACTTTATAGACTTTCGAAGCAGAATGGACTAGAGTTCGAGTGTTTTCATGATTCTCAATCCATTTGTTCCAGCGTCAATCGTGGAACTGACGAGAGTATACTTTTCCACTTGAGTGTACTCGAAATCTCAGAAAAAAGTCTGAGCGCTGAAAAAATGTAATATTCGGAATCTACATCCCTTAATTATCACGAAAACATGCTCAATTTGTTATATTTTAAATTTCGATTCTTCAACTTCACAGGGGGGACCCTTGGATGAATTCCAAAATTTTTTTCATCGGATCTTCCCAAAATTCACCATAAAGGGGTAATCGACAAGCCTGAAACCAAATATGCAATCATATGTTCAATACAAAATCTTATTGGCGAGTAATTGCCAGAAGTTTGATCTGCGAAAGCACTTTTTTACTTGAGTGTACACCAAAATTTCATGAAAAATGGGACAAAATATCCGAGATCATGATTTTATCGAATTTTGAAGCAGAATGGTCTAGAGATCGAATGTGTTCATGATTCTCGATTCAATTGACCCACCGTCAAGAGTGGAACTGACGAGAATACTTTTCTACTTGAGTTTACTCGAAATCTCAGAAAAAAATCTGAGCACTGAAAAAATGTAAGATTCGGAATATACATCCTTTAATTATCACAATAACATGCTCAATATGTTATATTTTAAATATCGATTTTTCAACTTCAAAGGGGGGACCCTTGGATAAATTCCAAAATTTTTTTCATCGGATCTTCTCAAAATTCACCGTAAAGGGGTAATCGACAACCCTGAAACCGAATATGCAATCATATTTTCAATACAAAATCTAATTGGCGAGTAATTGCCAAAAATTTGATCTGCGAGAGCACTTTTTTACTTGAGTGTACATCAAAATTTGATGAAAATGAGACAAAGTATCCCAGATCATGACTTTATAGACTTTCGAAGCAGAATGGACTAGAGTTCGAGTGTATTCATGATTCTCAATCCATTTGTTCCAGCGTCAAAAGTGGAACTGACGAGAGAACTTTTCTACTTGAGTGTACTCCAAATCTCAGAAAAAAATCTGAGCTCTGAAAAAATGTTAGATTCGGAATCTGCATCCCTTAATTATCACGAAAACATGCTCAATATGTTATATTTTAAATTTCGATTTTTCAACTTCAAAGGGGGGACCCTTGGATGAATTCCAACATTTTTTTCATCGGATCTTCTCAAAATTCACCATAAAGGGGTAATCGGCAACCCTGAAACCGAATATGGAATAAGTTGTTCAATAAAAAATCTTAATGGCGAGTAATTGCCAAAAGTTTGTTCTGCGAGAGCACTTTTTTACCTGAGTGTACACCAAAATTTGATGAAAAATGGGACAAAATATTCAAGATCCGAACAAATTATTAGATTTGGAATCTTCATTCTCGAATTTGCCATCTGTAGTCTAATGCAAAAAGTTCATTTTCTGCATAGCGAAAACTTCTTATTTTCGTATTTTCGAAGGGATACTTGGGTCAATAGTGTATAAATGGCGCTGGTAGAATCAAATTTGATACACAACAATAACAGGTCAAATATTGGCTGAAAAGTTCTTTTATCTTGCAACTGATGTCAGATTAGGAATCTTCGACCTCAGATTAGCCTACAAACATAATAGTTCCACGGAAAAAACTCCAAAGGAGAACTCTTCAAATAAGAGACGATGTTTTTTTGAACAGATCTTTTCAAAAATCACCACAAAGAGGTGAAAGGGAATCCTGAATACGAATATACAATCAGTTTATTCCTGAATTATCTCAATCACGTCTAATTCACGAATCTTTCAGTCTACTGGAGTGTGCACCATCTGTACTCGGATACAAGAAGTAAAATATCTTTCTTACAGAAAACTATATTTTGGCAGTCCCCTGAAGAACATTTCAGTCAGTCGAATATAGATGGCGCTGGCGTTGACAAATTCGATAAATAACGATAAAACGTGAAATAATGGCTAAAAAATTCTCTCATCTTGAAACTGATGACAGATAAGGAATCTACGACCTCGAATTATCTTGAAAAGATAACAATTTTACTCCAAAGTAGAACTCCTTGCATAAATTTAAGGACGATTTTTTTTTGAACAGATCTTTTTAGGAATCACCACGAAGAGGTGAAAGGGAGTTCTGAATACGAATATACAATTAGTTTGTTCCTGAAGGATCTCAATCACGTATAATATACAAATCTTTTAGTCTATTTTAGTGTGTGCCATCTGTACTCGGATAGAAGAAGTAAGATATCTGCCATACAGAAATCTACTATGTTCGCGGCTACCTGAAGAACACTTCAGTCCATCGATTATAGATGGCGCTGGGAGTATCGAATTTTCCATATACTGAAATTATTTTTTCGAAACCACAGAAATGTTAAGACAAAAACTATTTAAAACGAGAGGCCGAAGGCCTCGAGCAATTTTGAAATTGCGAAAAAAGAAAGGGAACAGGGGCGCGAAGCGCCCCCGCGTTTTCGAGAGGAAGAAACGGGCTTGTCTAAGGTACACGAAAAGTTGCCTACTTCCCATTCCAAATGAACGAAAATAACGAACGGAAAAGGTCAAAAACTCGAAAAGACGCCAAAAGTTGACGCCGAACTATTGGATAGGCTTTTGATCCGCGGCGTCTCGGGGATCGAAAGCGGTCAAATTATCATCTCGAAGGACACGAGGTCTCCTTAATGTAATTTCGACGAAAATCCATCCACCGGTTTGCGCAAGAACTCGAATAGAAAAAGTACGATTTTTGACACCTCGAGAAACCCGAATTAATTTACTGGGAGCATAGATATTTCGTGACGTTTACCCCGTATTTCGTGGATAAAGCCCCGCCCCCTTCGATTGACATTATAGGACAGGACCGTTCTTGGCCCTTCTGGCAATAATCAAAATTATTATTTTTTTTTTCTTCACCGAACTATTCGAAAATGTGAATCTACCCGAAAAGGTGAATCTATCGGAAAAGTCGAATCTACCTATTATGTGGATCTCCCGGCTTACTAGTTGAAAATAAAAAAGCCAAGTGAATCAATGATTGATATGGTGTTCCATGTTTTTCTCAACAATCACCACACCACAAACTGAATATGGACCATTTCTGGGAAATTGGTCTCAATTCCTGTAACTACCCCTGCAGTCATAGTTATTTTTTGTTTATATTTATATTTTTTGAATTTTGAAGCAGAAAGGACTAGAATTCGAATGTATTCATGATTCTAGATTCAATTGGTCCAGCGTCAATCGTGGAACTGACGAGAGTATACTTTTCTACTTGAGTGTACTCGAAATCTCAGAAAAAAGTCTGAGCGCTGAAAAAATGTTATATTCGGAATCTACATCCCTTAATTATCACGAAAATATGCTCAATATGTTATATTTTAAATATCGATTTTTCAACTTCAAAGGGGGGACCCTTGGATAAATTCCAAAATTTTTTTCATCGGATCTTCTCAAAATTCACCGTAAAGGGGTAATCGACAACCCTGAAACCGAATATGCAATCATATTTTCAATACAAAATCTAATTGGCGAGTAATTGCCAAAAATTTGATCTGCGAGAGCACTTTTTTACTTGAGTGTACATCAAAATTTGATGAAAATGGGACAAAGTATCCCAGATCATGACTTTATAGACTTTCGAAGCAGGATGGACTAGAGTTCGAGTGTTTTCATGATTCTCAATCCAATTGTTCCAGCGTCAAAAGTGGAACTAACGAGAGAACTTTTCTACTTGAGTGTTCTCGAAATCTCAGAAAAAAATCTGAGCTCTGAAAAAATGTTAGATTCGGAATCTGCATCCCTTAGTTATCACGAAAACATGCTCAATATGTTATATTTCAAATATAGATTTTTCAACTTCAAGGGGGGGACCCTTGGATAAATTCCAAAATTTTTTTCATCGGATCTTCTCAAAATTCACCATTAGAAGGTAATCGGCAACCCTGAAATGGAATATGCAATCAGTTGTTCTAAAAAATTCTTATTGGCGGGTAATTGCCAAAAGTTTGATCTGCGAGAGCACTTTTTACCTGAGTGTACACCAAAATTTGATGAAAAATGGGACAAAATATCCAAGATCTGAACAAATTTTTAGATTTAGAACCTACATCCTCGAATTTGCCATCTGTAGTGTAATGCAAAAAGTTCATTTTAAGCATTAGCGAAAACTTCATATTTTCGAAGGGACACTTGGGTCAATAGTGTATAGATGGCACTGGTGGAATCATATTTGAAACACAACAATAACAGGTCAAATAATGGCTGAAAAGTTCTATTATCTTGAAACTGATGTCAGATTAGGAATCTACGACCTCAGATTAGCCTAAAAACATAACAGTTCCACCGAAAAAACTCCAAAGGAGAACTCTTTAGATAAATTTTGAGACGATGTTTTTTGAGCACGAGGGCTATATCATTTCGTCACGATTTTTCGAATTTTGAGCCGAAAATGGTCTCAAACGACTATGTTCGACTCACTGATGACGAATCCGTCGGAAAATTCGAGTCTGTCCGTCCGGCCGTAAGCACCATAACTCTCGAACGGAACAACCTAGAGACTTGAAATTTTCAGTGTGGGTTCAGTTCCCGAATGCCTCGGTTGAGTTCGTTAATGGGCCAAATTTCGCGGACACGTTCATCAATGAGCAAAATTAGACTAGGGGTTCTGTAAATATGGCCGTTCAAAATATTTTTTTCCTGATAGTTTCGAAACTACTGATTGGATTGGAATGAAATTTTGCACCTAGCTGAGGAATAATGTATTCAAACTACGTGCAAAATTTTGTCCAGATCGCATCACCAAGACCATAGATACCGTAGAAATTTCTAGCGAATTATCGAAAAATAATTGGTCAGCTGAAGCACCGACATGATATCTGGAGTTTCGCCTAAGTTTCAGAATTTTTTTAACAGCTGTCGAAAATTCCCTCAATTGATTTCTTAAACTGGAAAATGCGAATCTACCTACAAGGTGGATGTACGAGCGCTCAAAAGCTTCTGACTTCACGGCAGTGCTTTTCGTAATTTTTTTTTATGATTTAAAGATAAACTCAAATGATTCACCAAATATGCATGACATTTGAAATGCCTCATAAATGTATGAGCTGAAATCATAAAATTAAATGCTTAGTAAGATCCAGTAATAAATAAAGAAAATATACTTCGAACTTTTAGTCGATTCAGGAAATTCAACCCTCCAATAACAATTATCTAAAACAAATATTTTTTCAAAGGGGGTTCACATAATAAAAATATGAATTGTTAAAGTTATTAATTATATAGTGTTCAATGGTAATTTGTCTAAGAAATTTCGGACTGAGTGAATCAAGAATGCTTCATACCACCGAAAATTTGATTGAAAAATTAATTTGAAAAAGTGGGGACAGTTGACCGAGAAAAGTCAGTCGAGATTGATCCTTCAAAAAATTTGTTTGAATTGAGATTGGAAAAAGAAAACATCGAGAATTTTTGTTAAAACCAATAAGCCAAGTGGAACTTTGTGCAATTTGAAAGCATGGAAATTAAGCTTTCAAGTTGAAGGGATATAAAGACTATAAAGAGCAGCGTGCCATTGTTATCATAATGAAGCAAGCCAGGGGAAATTGAAGAACTACATTTGGACACAGCTTTTTCTGTGAGTGCATTCATTTGGTTTGAAAGGATTTATTTATTTGAGAATTATTGAATAGTTAGAGTTTTGAATTCGATCGTTAAAAATAGCATTGTGTAAACATATTTTTTTTTAAATTGTTCTTCTTGGAACCCTTCTCGAGGAAGAGTTACGGGAAAATCTAATAAAATTATCGAAAAATTGTTATTGGATTTGAATTATTTTAAAAATTTAAATTAATTTCTTTAAATTTCACAGTGGGGCCATAACACTACATGTTATTACAAGATTTCACTATTGTAATATTGAAAGTGGAAAATGGAAAAATATACTGATGATGATGATGTGACAACTTCATATAATTTTTTTTTTTTAAATGCGTCTCGGAGGTAAAATTTGGTAGGGACCAAAAGATACATGCTATTAGATTGTAATCTTGCTGTGACTGGCAATTATGAAAAAGATAAGATAATACCATAAAGTTAATTTTTGTGTAATCTTTGAGAAATCATTTGAGATCATGAATCATGACAAATAATATTAAATTCCACAATGCCAAGGCTTTGTTGGAGTGTTGCCCTGGTTAAACTTGCAGGCAACCACAAATACACCAATTAATTGATGCTACCTATAAAAAATGACAATATATACATAACCCCAAAAAATCAGGTACTTGACATCAGTAATCTATCACCTGTTGTGTGACGCTCACTCGAAGGGTTCACTGGATTCTGCAAAACATAAAAATCTGTGATGAAGTAAATGTGAAATCCTATATACGTAAGTCTCATACTCGCTACGTAAATATCGTCGGAATAAACAAGTCCAATAACCGCTTCAACAGTAGGATTGACGAATAGGTTATGTAAACAGATAAAATGATACATAATCATTCGATTAAACATTTAGACTTGATTACCTTTAATTATGTTACGTCGCGATAACTTAATCGCACATTTGTAGGGGGTGTTTTAGAGACTATATCGTTATTGACGCACATTTCAACAATGGTAGACTATTTTCCACCTGAACACAATGATGAATATGATATTTATGGAAAGACGCCCCCAAGAACAAAAATTCTTCGAAAACATAGGGAGAAAAGGCAACGAGATAAAACAGGGTAATGTAATTTAATATTCTGAAAGACCACTTGTCTATTTCTTCCACTTTCCTAGAAAATAGTACACTTTGAGCAAGCATGATACACTTGATCTGAATAAAAAAATGTTTCCTATTCAAATCCATGAAATTTTCAGGGCCACTTTTTTTTTGCTATATTTATAAACTTGCCTTTTATCACTATCTTCTCTTTCATGAAAAAA
The DNA here is from genome assembly GCA_963966015.1 of Aphidecta obliterata. NCBI lineage: Eukaryota > Metazoa > Arthropoda > Insecta > Coleoptera > Coccinellidae > Aphidecta > Aphidecta obliterata. The sequence continues at coordinate 11,322,478 of OZ014435.1, read as the reverse complement.
AAATAGTTTGTGGATGTGAAAGCATCTGAAATATTCATATAATTTTCATTACACATGAAGAATCAAAATATTAGGCTGCTTTTGAATTATAGCATTATTTTTTTCCTAAAATTAAAATTTGCATAAGATGAGGTTGAAAGCAATTATGTAATTGAAATTATTCATTGCAATGAAATAATGCTATTATACTTATCATCATGATAGATGCCATAGATGCATAAATGAAGAACTTATTGGTATTGATGTGAAGTGGTCCTTTGAACAAAAACTTTTCTCTGAAACTAAACCTCTTCGCAAAAGAGTCAGAAAAATACTATGGCAAAAAAGCAGGTAAAGGTTCTATGAGAGGCTAATATATATTTTGTTTGAAGGGCAGAAAAACATTTATTTATTTTCGGGAATTTTTGTTTGGGAATTCAAATCTTGATGTTGAATTTTAAGAATTTTATACTTATTTTCTTTTAATTCTATTGAACCTTCTGTTGTGTTTGTTTGATATATTTTTTTGTATTATGTTGATATTTTTCTTATACTATTGGAAATAAAACAATAAAATTTGTCTTAAGTTCTCTTAAGTCTCAAAGTTTTAACTGGGATAACTTTCAATAGTAATGAAATTAATGCTAACATTCTCTTAATTCATACTACATATTAACATTCCTTATTTTTGTTTTATGTTTCAAATTGAAGTTTGTTGATTTGTTTCATTATGCTATTGGTAATGAAACAATAACATCTGTCTTGAGTGAATTCAAAGTGAAATGGTTTCAATGAATTTTGTCAAGATAAATTTTTCTAATTCAATTAATTCTAGTTCAATGAAAAAAAATTGATTTTATTGTTTATTTTTTTCAACAACTTTTCCATTTTCCATGGAAATACTGAATGATTGAAGAATTTGAAATCCTTCTTTAGTGCTCACATTGAGTTTCATTTCTGGTTTGGGAATTTCAAAATATTTTTTTGATGAAAATAATTTTTTACATCGATGTTGCAGTAACATGCCATCCCCAGCAGCCAAAGGGAAGTCCTCCATCGGCAGGAGAAACACAGTTGGATATATCTACGATGAGATGATTTCCAAAGCTGACATGACAGATTCTGATCATGGTAAGTGATCTTCAAATTGAAAAATATTTGTGTATAGAATACTTCATTTAATTTTGCTATGGACTTTTAAAGATCTTGGTTTCTTTGAAATGAATTACAAAATTGAAAATGATTTTTGCATATTTCTATACTTCCATGCATTTTATGGCTTAAATTTTATTGATAAAATATATGATACATCAATTCACAACAAATTGATTTTCTTCTTCATAATGTCAGTAACATCACACAACCGAAATATTTATATTTACCATCGAAATCCGAACCGATGAGCTCACAATATTCGAAACATTAACTGATACATAACAAGAATGGTGAGAAATGAATAAACCATTTAGTTCCTATAGTAAATCAATCTATCGGTGGATGGCCGAAAATTGAAAAAATTGAAACCGTTGGTATCATCAATATTTAAACAAAAATATCCATATTAAATTCAAACGCAAATATCCATATATTTAAACCGAAATTATTTGTTTTATTTCTAATTTATCATTCGAATCCAAATCAAGTTCGTGAAAATTCGGCCAAAAATTAATTTCTCGTAGAGATCTAGACACTATAAAATAGTCGAAATATTGAAAAATGTTATGCTGAAAACACTCCAGACTCAGCTTCGAATATGTACTTGTTTCATTAGAATAGTTAATATCTAGTAGAAATTAGAACTGAATAGTGGAAAGATTCTATGAAATTTTCCCCCCTCTTAGAAAACAATTCCTTCATTGGAGAATGAACAATTATTTTTGAAATCGGAGAAGCCTGGAATTAAAACAATATGGAAGAATGGGATTTCAAAAACATGAAACTGAAACAATAAAGCTTAACTTTTATAGTCTAGAAATAATATGTTATCACTCGAATTAGAAGTCCAAAGATGAAAAGGAATTGTTCATTTACACCAACACTGTTCAGTTTACCACAATACTATCTTCTAGGAAAGCAAGTAGAACGAAGAATAAAACTCGTTCATCACCATTCCTATCTTCCTTTTACTCTATTCTCTAGTCGGTGAACCATGGTTAACCTTAAATATCGTCGACATTAACCTTAGAAAATTTTACATTTGAGATTTCATGTATTTTCAGTTAGGTTTTGGGTTCTAAGTAATTGTACAAGAGGTACAACTTATATGTGTGCCCAAAAGGAAAAGATGAGGTAGAAATGGGAATTCTATTCTATTATTAAATGAATATGTATGACAATATGACAAATATTTAAAAGAAAGAAAGAAAGAAATGCAAAACAAGTGTCTTGCATCCCTCCAATATCGACTGTGGCATGTACCTATATTTCAAAGGGATGCCGACAACTTTACTGCCACCGTTGCGGGAATTTATTGCAGGCTGATGAGAATAATTGGAGAAAACATGCGGATGCTGAACCTTTGATTTGATGTTATTTTTTTACTGACAGCTGAATTTTGCTCTAGGTCTGGTTGCGTTTCGTGTAATTGAAAATTTACATGTTATTCTTCAATATTATTCATATTCATTTGCAAGACGAATTTTCATTCTGAAGAAATTTTGATTCCGATCGGGGGCCGCTGTGGACCTCGGGGCCCTACGCTTAAGCGTACCGGTTAATCCGCCACTGGTCTTCATAAATGATTGTAACATTGCAGTGGTCTTGGAAATATTCCTATTTTGCCGCTTCATCCTGTTGCACAGTTGCAATTCCAGCCACAGAATTTATTTTCTGCTCGCATGACAAACAAATAATAATGGCAGTCAGTTTCGAAATTCTGTGATACCTTTAGTAGGAGGAGTGTCAAATAATAACCCAAAGCCGACTGTGATGATATATTAATTTATGAAGACACTGTATTATTATTGTTTCAACTTGAATGTTGTAGGAGGAAGTGGGGGATCCACTAAAAGGTTGAATAAGAGACAATTAAAACTTCTTCGTGGCTCTGAGAGGGATCTCAAACTAGACATAGCTAGCGCCCAAGCCGTCCAGAACATGAACATCCTCCATATACCAAATGGCCCCCCTACCCCCCAACCAAGCTACCAAGTGGAATGCCACAAAAGATTCATGTGTTTGTCGGGCAGACCAGTATTCAGCAGTATTAGTAACAGACATTCGTATGATAGTAAGTTGGAAGAGAAGAAGAAACAAGTAATCGAAGAACAAGAACAAGACGACGAAAGGAACAAAGCAATGTCGAGTAGGGTGGAATTCCATCGTACACTATGCATGCTGATCAAAATAGGTATCAGTGACAAGCAAGCGGACCGACATCCTAAGCGATGCGTAAGTAGACAGTAATTTGGTTCGGTATTAACCAACAATCCCAAATTTTTAGCTTAAGGTTTTTTGTATTGATATGTCAGTAAATAAGCAAGTTTATAGTTTGCAAACTTAGAGTTGGTTTTAAGCCTATTGGAAGAAGAGCAGTATTTGTGGACTTGACAGAAAAATTTTGTATCTTCATAACTGAATTTCTGACAACTTATACAGGGTGTTTTTTGAGGTGGGGCATCAAGATCTTAAGACGACTCTGTTAGAAGATCTGCCACGAAACACGGTGCCGTATGCATTTCACCAAGTAAATGAATGTGGATTTTATGGCAAATTTTTTTTTTATATTCTCGGAAAACTTAGTATCATACACATTTAAATATCAATACAGATCCGTGTTAGGAAATTCTGATATGCGAGGGTAACTTTTTGAGCGCTCGAACTACTTACACGAGGGCTATATCATTTCGTCACGATGTCTGTATTTTTCGAATTTTGAGCCGAAAATGGTCTCAATCGACTATGTTCGACTCACTGATGACGAATCCGTCGGAAAATTCGAGTCTGTCCGTCCGTCCGTCCGGCCGTCCGTCAGCACGATAACTCTCGAACGGATCAACCTAGAGACTTGAAATTTTCAGTGTAGGTTCAGATCCCAAATGCCGCGGTCAAGTTCGTTAATGGGCAGAATTCCACCAGGGGTTCCGTAAATATGGCCGTTCAAAATTTTGTTCTCCTGATTACTTCGAAACTACAGATTCGATCGAGATGAAACTTTGCACTCAAATGGAGAATGAGGTGTTTGAGCTACATGTGAAATTTTGTCCAGATCGCATGACCAGAACCATAGAAACCATAGAAAATTGTAACTTTTGAACGGAACCCCCTAGGGACTTGAAATTTTCAGGATAGGTGTGGATCTGGAATGTCGTGATTACGTTCATCTATGAGCAAAATTATACAAGGTGTTCCGTAAATATGGTAGTTTGAAATTTAGTTTTCTTGATAATTTCAAAACTACAGATTCGATCGTGACGAAATTTTGTATACTTATGGAGAATGATATATTCAAGCTACATTTCTCCGGATCACATGACTCGAACCATAGAAAATCATAACTTTCGAACGGAAAGGCCTAGGGACTTGAAATTTTCAGGATAGGTGTGGATCTCGATTGTCGTGATCACTTTCATCTATGAGCAAAATTATACTAGGGGTTCCGTAAATACGGTCGTTTGAAATGTTGGTTTCTCGATAATTTCGAAACTACGGATTCGATCGGGATGAAATTTTGTATTTTAATCGAGAATGATATATCAAAACAATATTTTGTCCAGATCTCATGACCAGAACCATAGAAACCATAGAAAATTGTAACTTTCGAACGGAAAGGCCTAGGAACTTGAAATTCTCAGGGTGGGTTTGGATCGCGAATATCGCGGTCATGTTCATCAATGAGCAAAATTAGACTAGGCGTTCATAAATATGGCCGTTCAAAATATTTTTTTGCTGATAGTTCCGAGAATACTGAGCGGATTGGGATAAAATTCTGCACCTTGCTGAGTAATAATGTATTCAAACTACGTGCAAAATTTTGCCCAGATCAAGACCCAAGACCATAGATACCGTAGAAAATTCTAGCGAATTATCGAAAAAAAATTGATCAGCTGAAGCACTGACATGAATTCTGGAGTTTCGCCCAAGTTTCAGAATTTTTTTGACAGCTGTCGAAAATTCCTTCAATTGATTTCTGAAACTGGAAAATGCGAATCTACCTACAAGGTGCATGTACGAGCGCTCAAAAGCTCCTGCCTTCACGGCAGTGCTTTTCGTAATTTTTTTATTTCAAAATACTTGGCCCTGGTGAATCTAATATATAAAATTCTCGTGTCACAGTTTTCGTTGCCATACTCCTCCGAAACGGCTTAACCGATTTTGATGGAATTTTTTGTGCTTATCCGGTATCTATGAGAATCGGCCAACATCTATTTTTCATCCCCCTAAATGTTAGGGGTAGTCCACCCCTAAATTTTTTTTTTTATTTTTTAGACAAAATTTCTAATTTCTATTTTTTTATGATACAACATACAAAAATACATACAATCCCCAATTTTCACCCTTCTACGATCAACCCTTATTTTTTAAGAAATTGCGAAAAAAGGGAGAGACCGGGGGCGCGAAGCGCCCCCCGCGTTTTCGAGAGGGAGAAACGGGCTTTCCTAAGGTAAGAGAGGCCGAAGGCCTCGAGCAAATTTGAAATTGCGAAAAAAGGGAGAGATATGGCAAAACAACGTTTGCCGGGTCAGCTAGTATTTTATATAAATTATTTTTGGTATATCGACTCATTTTGATGAATTCTATTGCTGGTAAAAAAAGCCTCACCTTTGAAAACACCCTTGAAATAATAGAGTTGTTGAAATTTTTGAGCGCTCGTACTACTTACACGAGGGCTATATCATTTCGTCACGATGTCTGTATTTTTCGAATTTTGAGCCGAAAATGGTCTCAATCAACTATGTTCGACTCACTGATAACGAATCCGTCGGAAAATTCGAGTCTGTCCGTCCGGCCGTCCGTCCGTAAGCACGATAACTCTCGAACGGATCAACCTAGAGACTTGAAATTTTCAGTGTAGGTTCAGATCCCGAATGCCTCGGTTAAGTTCGTTAATGGGCCAAATTCCACCAGGGGTTCCGTAAATATGGCCGTTCAAAGTTTTGTTTCCCTGATTACTTGAAAACTACAGATTCGATCGAGATGAAATTTTGCACTCAGATGGAAAATGAGGTGATTTAGCTACATGCGAAATTTTGTCCAGATCGCATGACCAGAACCATAGAAACCATAGAAAATTGTAACTTTTGAACGGAAATGCCTAGGGACTTGAAATTTTCAGGATAGGTGTGGATCTCGAATGTCGTGATCACGTTCATCTATGAGCAACATTATACAAGGGGTTCCGTAAATACGGTCGTTTGAAATTTTGTTTTCTCGATAAATTCGAAACTTCGGATTCGATCGAGATGAAATTTTGTATTTTAATCGAGAATGATATATTGAAGCAATATTTTGTCCAGATCGCATGACCAGAACCATAGAAACCATAGAAAATTGTAACTTTTGAACGGAAAGGCCTAGGAACTTGAAATTTTCAGGGTGGGTTTGGATCGCGAATATCGCGGTCACGTTCATCAATAAGCAAAATGAGACTAGGGGTTCCGTAAATATGGCCGTTCAAAATTTTTTTCCAGATAGTTTCGGAACTACTGATCGGATTGGAATGATCAGCTGAAGCAGCGACTTGAAGTCTGGAGTTTCGCCTAAGTTTCAGAATTTTTTTGACAGCTGTCAAAAATTCCTTCAATTGGTTTCTAAAACTGGAAAATGCGAATCTACCTACAAGGTGCATGTACGAGCGCTCAAAAGCTCCTGCCTTCACGGCAGTGCTTTTCTAAATTTTTAATCTTGATTTTGTTGCATTTTGTTTATATGATATATTAGATGTGAAGAATTTTTATATCGTCCCTAACGGAATAATTGAAATCAGGGTTCAATCTAGCCATTGTATGCTTTGAAAATTCTGTCCAACGTCATCTTGGGGAAGATACCCATTGCAATGTTAAAGCATGACTATACTACGAGAGGAAGATTTACTTACCCACCACCTATGTGTAACAAAAGTATAGGCCAAAGAAGCTTTGCATATCTCGCACCGAAAATTTTCAACATAATCCCTGATCAGCTGAAAAATATAACGAATATTAAGAAATTTAAGAGACGATTGAAGGCTTGGATGAACAGTGGAAATAGAGAAATAATACACAGATTAATAAATAATAATTGAATTATAGAAAACAAAATTCCGATTCCCATACAATATTCAAAAAAGAAAAAATGTACTTACCGATTAGAGATAAGAAATGCCCGACGATAATACAAAAATACCAAATGATGACAAGAAGTTATACTCGAATGCGACAAAAAACTATACCCGATGAAGACAGAAACATTACCCGAACATTTTACCCTTACTTGGATGTGGAAATTTTTTTTACTTTAGAGTCACATACAGGTTGTAATATAACTCACCTCTGTGATGATGTATAATGTTTATTTTTCGAGAAATAAACCAATTTATTATTATTAATCTAGCCATTCTGCCACTCCGGGCAAAATAATATTCTGTTTTATGAGTGATATTGATGCAATCATAGCACATCCAGATAGTATATCCTCTGTTATGGCGGATCGCAGATAAATTTCGAGTATTTTTAATTTAGAAAAACTCCTTTCACCACTTGCCACACAGTCTGAGAACTCAAGTTCTTAAATCCATATTTTCCGCAGAAAGGAAAACATACATTTCTTCTTGAATTAAAAGGAACAATATTATTATTAATATTATTGACGAATAAGAGATTATATCTGGAGCCGGAAAAATCTCTTAAAAACGATAGATGGATTGAGAATTGAATACATTAATTGATTTCTCGAAGGAAAGAAAAACTATTTAGAACAAAAGAACAGAAAAAACGAAATTACCGACTCCTTTGCATTGGCCCAATGAAGAAGTAATACAAATACTGGATGAAACAGCAAGAAGAAAGCCGAGCAAAGAAAAATTTAACCAAAAAAATACAACCCCAATAACACTCAGGATGAGAAAAAAAAGGCAATATTGATTAAACTAGATTTGAAAGAGACGTCTGTATTTTGCATCCAGATGAACCATTATTCAGCGCTGATTGATCTAGGAAGTTCTGGAAAAGTTTGCTCAGATAATGTTTCTACATTTGAACTTTAATATTTACTGACCAACTTCTCCACATGCATTTCTAGAGGCTAGTGTTTCATGGAGTAGATGAAATATTTAGATGGAAAATACAACCAAAACTAAGGGTAACAGCTATGAATATCACTTCTGGACAGGAAAACAGGAAAAATGTTAATGCCCCATAGCTCAATTATCTGAATGTCTGTTCAATGGCAACTATCTGCGACCATTCGTGCGTGCGCATGGGTATGCGCATTCGTGCATTTACGAAGGATGTCAAGAGTATGGCCTCACTGGTTTGTGGGGGGAGAATCAGGAGCGCCGAGAGAATCAGGCCGCGCTGCTTTTTCGACCTGATGTGCGGGAATTCCCATTTCCCGGTATTCAGAAACGCGATGTGCATATCCACTTATATTGTGTGCTATTGGATTCCTACAGCAAAATGACGAAACATAAGAACGACATGATACAGAATGAAATTGTACCTTGTTGTTTTATAATTTTTGAGCGCTCGTACTACTTACACGAGGGCTATATCATTTCGTCACGATGTCTGTATTTTTCGAATTTTGAGCCGAAAATGGTCTCAATCGACTATGTTCGACTCACTGATGACGAATCCGTCGAAAAATTCGAGTCTGTCCGTCCGGCCGGCCGTATACACGATAACTCTCGAACGGAATGTCCTAGAAACTTGAAATTTTCAGGGTAGGTTCGAATCTCGAATGCCGCGGTTAAGTTCGTTATTGGGCAAAATTCGTCAAGGGGTTCCGTAAATATGGCCGCTCGAAATTTTGTTTTTCTGATTACTCCGAAACTACTGATTCGATCGAGATGAAATTTTGCACTCAGATGGATAATTACGTACTCAAGCTACATGCAGAATTTTGTCCAGCTCGCATGACCAGAACCATAGAAACCATAGAAAATTATAACTTTGTAATGGAAAGGCCTAGAGACTTGAAATTTTCAGGATAGGTGTGGATCGTTAATGTAGCGTTAACGTGTATCAATGAGCAAAATAAGACTAGGGGTTCCGTAAATATGGCCGTTTGAAATTCAGTTTTCTTGATCATTTCAAAATTATGGATTCGATCTCGACGAAATTTTGAATTTAAATTGAGAATTATATATTCGAGCTACATTTCTTCCAGATCGTATGATCAGAATCATAGAAACCATAGAAAATCATAACTTTCGAACAAAAAGGCCTAGTGACTCGAAATTTTCAGGATAGGTTCGGATCGCGAATTTCGCGATCCTTTTTATCAATGAGCCAAATTAGACTAGGGGTTCCGTAAATATTGCCGTTCAAACTATATTTTTTCTGATAATTTCGAAAATACTTATTGGATTGAAATGAAATTTCGCACATATATGAAGAATAGTGTATAATTTTGTCCAGATTGCATTACCAAGACCATAGATACCGTAGAAAATTCTAGCGAATTATCGAAAAAATGGACCCAAAGCACTGACGTGAAGTCTGGATTTTCGCGTTGGTTTGAAATTTTCTTTGACAGCTGTCAAAATCTTTCCAATTGGTTTGTAAAACTGGAGAATGCGAATCTACCTACAAGGTGCCTGTACGAGCGCTCAAAAGCTCCTGCCTTCACGGCAGTGCTTTTCGAAATTTTTTATAATAATAATATTGTTTTAACTCTTGAGCTACAAGTATGAAAATAAATCACGGAGGCGTGAGCCTGTACACGATTGATGACAATTACAATGAAAACTTACACAGAAGCTATTATTTGAGACGAAATGGAAATTTACAGTGATAAAAAAAACGAAATAAGTATTATACAGGGGAATTAAATCTCGGTTTTGAAATCAAATGAAACTTGCCATGCATTCCGGATTTCACATCAGAATAAGAATATAATTTGAATGTTGGTGAATTCGAATGTTTATAATTATTCTTATATTAATCCACTCGATAAATGGTCCAGAACAGTCAGTTCACTTAACTTCTTATCTCATACTTGAACACTTACGAATATGAGCGCATGCGCAGTGGATACTGATTTCTTGGAAGAATATGCAACTTTCAAGAAGAATAATAAGAAGAAGAAAAAAAATTTCTTATGAGATTTTTGGCACGATTTGATATACCGGCAAATAATTTCAAAAAACGGTAGTTTCATAAGTGAAGGTGTGAAAATGGGTCGAACCAGGAAAATGAAGGCTTTAGATTCAAGATCGTCCAGAATGCAGAATAAGCGGGTGATTCGGATCAGAAAAATTCAACCCAAAGTTGCCAATATTTTACATACATTCGAAATGAAGTCGGCAGTTTCAAATTCATCCAGGTCGCAGAATGAACAGGTGAAATTGAACCGAATCGGAAAAATTCAACCAAAAATTACTGATGTTTCAACGGTTGAAAAATACCAAATGAAGTCGGTAGTTTCGAATTTATCCGGAATGCAGAATGAACGGGTGAAAATGAGCCGAATCGGGAAAATTCAACCAAAAGTTACGGATATTTCAACGGATAAAAAATACCAAATGGAGTCGGCAGTTTCAAATTTATCCGGAGTGCAGAATGAACGGGTGAAAATGAGCCGAATCGGGAAAATTCAACCGAAAGTTACTGATATTTCAACGGATAAAAAATACCAAATGGAGTCGGCAGTTTCAAATTTATCCGGAGTGCAGAATGAACGGGTGAAAATGAGCCGAATCGGGAAAATTCAACCGAAAGTTACTGATATTTCAACGGATAAAAAATACCAAATGGAGTCGGCAGTTTCAAGTTTATCCAGAGTGCAGAATGATCGGGGGAAAATGAGCCAAATAAAGAAAATTCAACCAAAAGTTACTGATATTTCAACGGCTAAAAAATACCAAATGGAGTCGGCAGTTTCAAATTCATCCAGAATACAGAATGAGGGGAAGGAAATGCAAAGGAAGCTGAATGGAGCCGTAAGAATATTATTCGGAAGGCTGATTAAAGAAGAAGGAAAAAAAAGGAAAGAGTGTGCTGAAAACCGAAGAGAGGTAAGTTTTGTTGACAATGACATCCTAAAATCCGTTGGCCAGTTGCGCTTCTTATTTTATTCAACATTAAACATACACCAAAAACGAAGACACGTTTCAATTTTACACTTTAGTTCATAATAATCGATATTTGCCGAAAGTCATTCTTCTCATTTTTGAGCGCTCGTACTACTTACACGAGGGCTATATCATTTCGTCACGATGTCTGTATTTATCTAATTTCGAACTGAAAATGTGCCGTAAGCACGATAACTCTCGAACAGAACAACCTAGAGACTTGAAATTTTCAGTGTGTGTTCAGTTTCCGAATGCCTCGGTTAAGTTCGTTAATGGGCCAAATTCCACCAGGGGTTTCGTAAATATGGCCGTTCAAAGTTTTGTTCTCTTGATTACTTGGAAACTACAGATTCGATCGTGATGAAATTTTGCACTCAAATGGAGAATGAAGTCTTCACGCTACATGTTAAATTTTGTCCAGATCGCATGACCAGAATCATAGAAAACATAGAAAATTGTAACTTTTGCCTAGGGACTAGAAATTTTCAGGATAGGTGTGGTTCTCGCATATCGAGGTCACGTTTATGTATGAGCAAAATTATACTAGGGGTTCCGTAAATATGGTCGTTTGAAAATTAGTTTCCTTGATAATTTCAAAACTACAGATTCGATCGTGACGAAATTTTGTTCACTAATGGAGAATGATATATTCAAGCTACATTTCTCCAGATCTCATGATCAGAACCATAGAAACCATAGAAAATCATAACTTTCGAACGGAAAGGCCTAGGAACTTGAAATTTTCAGGGTAGGTTTCGATCGCGAATGTCGCGGTCACGTTCATCAATGAGCAAAATTAGACTAGGGGTTCCGTAAATAAGGTCGTTCCAAATTTTGTTTTCTCGATAATTTCGAAACTACGGATTCGATCGAGATAAAATTTTATATTTTAATCGAGATTGATATATTAAAGCAACATTTTGTCCAGATCGCATAACCAGAACCATAGAAACCATAGAAAATTATAACTACCGAAGGGAAAGGCCTAGGAACTTGAAATTTTCAGGGTAGGTTTGGATCGCGAATGTCGCGGTCACGTTCATCAATGAGCAGAATTAGACTAGGGGTTCCTTAAATATAGCTGGTCCAAATATTTTTTTCTTGATAATTTCGAAACTACTGATTGGATTGGAATGAAATTTTACACCTAGCTGAAGAATAATGGATTCAAACTACGTGCGAAATTTTGTCCAGATCGCATCACCAAGACCATAGATAACGTAGAAAATTCTAGCGAATTATCGAAAAAAAATTGGTCAGCTGAAGCACTGACATGAAGTCTGGACTTTCGCCTAAGTTTGAGAATTGAAGACAGTTGTCGAAAATTCCTTCAATTGATTTCTAAAACTGGAAAATGCGAATCTACCTACAAGATTGATGTACGAGCGCTCAAAAGCTCCTGACTTCACGGCAGTGGTTTTATAATTTTTTACACGGAATTTACAACATGCTATGAAATAGTCCACCATTTTGAAAATTTCAGGAACGCAATAAAAAAATTTGAGGATTCGTAATTCGGGAGCTTTGAGCGCTTGTCTGACTTAATTGTCAGAGTGGTCACCCATCCATGTACTGAATCCGCGTCTACAAAGTTTCAATTCGATGGTATCGGTATTTTTTTTTTAATTATTGAGAATTTCGGATTTCGCCAATTTGCGAACTTGACAAGCGCATTCAGATCCAGAACGTACCCTTTAAAATTTGAAGTTATAGGTCTTTTCTTTCAAAACTTATCTTGTTTACGGTCACCGGACAGACATAATTGAATTTGACCACGAATTTTTCATTTGTGAATCCAACTCAATCTTTCGAGACCGTTCTCGAATCCGAAAATTACAGACATTTGGGCGAAATACGACATTCTTGTTCATAGAAACAAGCGCGCAAAAACACTAGATCTGTATTTATTAGTGGGGGGAAGGGATATTTGGATGTAAGAAATAATAATAATAAGACAGAAATATTGCATTTGTAGTTTTTTTGAGTTCATTAGTGTCAAATCATCCAATTTCAGTTTATGAAGCGCATATTACCCAACTTACAACTCCGATTTAATTTTTTGGGGTGTATGGGTTCCGACCTTCAAGAAAATTCATTTCGTAATTTTTTATTAATTGACCGTCTTATAGTTTGTAACATATGAATATGCTTACGTACCATGATGTGACCACATGTAAGAAATCTTAAGCTTTAAATCAACATTGTTCATTTAGAGGTTTAATTTATTTTTTAATGTTTGATATTTGCAGCCTAGCAGAGAAGAACTGAGATGGCACGAATACAGAGATGTTATATGGTTAGAACTGAGGGCATTCCATGCAGGTCGAACGGTTATTGAAGAAGACGAGTTTCTTTGTGAAGCTCGTAAGCAAGTTAAAACTCTTCTGGATGACATAATGAATTATCGTTTTGAACATAGGAAGTGTCTTAGGTATCCAAAAGAACTTCAAACACAAAATGGCAGAAAAGATTGCTCGGGATGTTCATCTATAAATTGCGTAACTTGCCTTGAGGCGCAAACTGAGGCACTGAGGGAGATAGGCGAGTTGTCTCAGCGTTTGGAGAAAGCCGAGGCTTTGTTTCCATCTGGAAAAGCCTTCGCAGAAATGTATCCCATATATAGAAGTCCAGATTTTGAAGGCAGAGTTGCCACAATCAGTTTATGGGTGAACATAACTAGATTACACAGAATAAATCTGATGCTGCTTGGAAGGTTTTTATTTTTTCTGGATACGAAACATTGCAACTGGAACACTTCATCTGATAAGTCGATGAATGGAAGCAGCCCATCGGACAGCAACAGTAGTTCCTCGTCTAATGATCCGAATAATGACTTCAACATAGACTTCGATTACTTGAGCAATAACTTCCTTATTCATCTGATGAAAATGACCGAAAAAGAAGATTCTTCTCCTTATCGCAAGTATATTGAAAACGTACTCAAAACTCAGGCTTTGAAGAAAAGCTTGAATTTTCTGGAAAAATTGCATGTTCAAGTACTGAATAAGGCTTTGCTGACGTTGGAGAAACCGAAGAATGGAGATGTATTCACCAATGTAAGTAGAAAAAAAATTTATTTTCAAACTAATGAAAATTCTGAACCCTTTATGCAGGGTCTATGAATAATTGTAACAGCACAGTCGGCTTTGGATTATTGTTTGCCTCTCCTCACTCAATGTTTCGATCTATAGGTATCATAGAATTTTGAAACTGACAGCCATTATGTTACGTTTGTCATGCGCGCAGAAAATAAATTCTGAGGCTGGAATTGCAAGTGTTAACAGTACATATGCAAAAATAGGAATATTTTACACTGCGTTGTTACAATAATTTATGAAGACCCTGTACATGAACTTGATATAAAAATCTAAAGTTTTGTGGTATGTAATATTGCATCATTTTATATTCAGAAGTTTATGATGTACAGTCTACTCTCGATAATTTGAAACTCAAGGGACCGACGAAAAAGTTCAAATTACCGAGAGTTCAAAATATTGAGAGTTCAGAAAACAAGAATTTGATTAAAACTACTAATGATATTGCATATGTATAGAGTGGTTCACTTATTTTCCTAATCTCAATTTTCTCGAAAACGGACAAATATTTTTTTATTCTGTAAATGGCGTTTTGTATGACTCAATGTTGACCTGAAATATGATCTCGATTGTCGTGATCACTTTCATCTATGAGCAAAATTATACTAGGGGTTCCGTAAATATGGTCGTTTGAAATTTAGTTTTCTTGATAATTTCCAAACTACAGATTCGATCGTGACGAAATTTCGTATTCTTATGGAAAATGATATATTCAAGCTACATTTCTCTAGATCGCATGATCAGAACCATAGAAACCATAGAAAATCATAACTTTCGAACGGAAAGGCCTAGGGACTTGAAATTTTCAGGATAGGTGTAGATCTGAAATGTGGCGTTCACGTTCATCAATGAGCAGAATTATACTAGGGGTTCCGTAAATACGGTCGTTTGAAATTTTGTCTTCTCGATAATTTCGAAACTACGGATTCGATCGAGATAAAATTTTGTATTTTAAACGAGAATGACATATTAAACCAACATTTTGTCCAGATTGCATGACCAGAACCATAGAAACCATAGAAAATTATAACTTCCGAAGGAAAAGGCCTAGGAACTTGAAATTTTCAGGGTGAGTTTGGATCGCGAATTTCACGATCACGTTCATCAATGAGCAAAATTAGACTAGGGGTTCCGTAAATATGGTCGTTCAAAATATTCTGTTCCTGATAATTTCGAAACTACCGATTTGATTGGAATGAAATTCTGCACCTAGCTGAGGAATAATGTATTCAAACTACGTGCGAAATTTTGTCCAGATCGCATCATCAAGACCATAGATACCGTAGAAAATTCTAGCGAATTATCGAAAAAAAATTGATCAGCTGAAGCACTGACATGAAGTCTGGATTATCGCCTTAGTTTGAAAATTTGTTTGACAGCTGTCAAAAATTTCCTCAATTGGTTTCCAAAACTGGAAAATGCGAATCTACCTACAAGGTGCATGTACGAGCGCTCAAACGCTCCTGCCTTCACGGCAGTGCTTTTCTTAATTTTTTTTGAAAGATGATTTCATTCTAAATTTTCTTCCAAATACAATTTTTTTCCATTTCATTAGCGATCTGCTGCGTGTTTTATGTTAATTCTATTCCATTTATTTTTGTGTGTATTGTGCCAGTATGCCTTATTGATGGACATAGATATGATTTCGTTTCTTAAATTCAAGGAGGTTCATCAATTGAAAGACACAATTCATTCTTCCGATCATCTTTGTTCCGAAGATTTGAAAAATCGGTTTTAGTTCAACGCAATCCTTAGAAAGACTGCGCAATCTCAAATAGGACAAGTCAGTGCAAGATGAAACGAATCACAGAAGTGGGGGACTTCAAATTATAGAGTGTTTGGGTGCTTTGACTTCAAATTAAAGAGTGTCGATGAGCAAAATGCCAAAGATACAACTTCAAATTACCGAGGGGACCAAAATATATTGATTTTTTTCAATTTATCGAGTGTTATTCAAGGGACCTGCAAATAACTTCAAATTATCGAGAGATTCAATTTATCGAGTGTCAAATTATCGAGAGTCGACTGTATTACCATTTAAGTTGTTTTTTGAAATATTATTATGTAACCTATTTATCAACAGCCTTCTAAACGGAAAGGAACATTGTGTAGTATTATTTAGCTTCTCTCTAGGTCGGTTGAATAAAAACATTAACGTTGTTCACAACGTAACACGTAACTTCTACTTGTCAAATGTCAGAATTTCATCAACTGTCGAAGATTAAACTTACTCCTCCAATGTATGAGATATTGCCCTTATTATTATAAGGAAGATGAAAAATTTGAAAACTGAAACGCTAAATCAATTTTTCGGTCTACAGAAAAAGCTGAAACAAAATGACTGACAAAAAAATGACAGCAGCTCTTTGTCAATTATGCCGAATCAGCAGTTACAGAAATATAAGAATTTTTTATTCAATAATTCGTTGGAATTTGAAATGGTCCTGGATATGCGATCTGGAAAAAATGTAGCTTGAATATATCATACAAAATTTCGTCTCGATCGAATGCGTAGTTCGAAATTATCAAAAAAACTTAATCTCAAAGGACCATATTTACGGAACCCCTGGTCGAATTTTGCCCAATAACGGACTTAACCGCGGCATTCGAGGTTCGAACCTACCCTGAAAATTTCAAGTTTCCAGGTCGTTCCGTTCGAGAGTTATCGTGTATACGGAGGTACGGCCGGCTGGTTGGTTGGTCGGACGGACAGACAGACTCACA
This sequence comes from Aphidecta obliterata, assembly GCA_963966015.1. Taxonomy (NCBI): domain Eukaryota; kingdom Metazoa; phylum Arthropoda; class Insecta; order Coleoptera; family Coccinellidae; genus Aphidecta; species Aphidecta obliterata. The sequence goes on along the minus strand of OZ014435.1, from coordinate 11,305,468 downwards.
GACTCGAATTTTTCGACAGTAAGTCAAACCTTTTGGTGACCAATTTTTTTTCGATAATTCCCTAGAATTTTCTACGGTATCAATGGTCTTATTAATGCGATCTGGACAAAATTTCGTTTCGAAATGGTCAGGAAAGACAGGAAAAAATATTTTGAACGGCTATATTTACGGAGCCCCAGTCTAATTTTGCTCATTGATCAACGAAATCCACGCCTATCCTGAAAATTTCAAGTCAATAGGCCTTTCTGTTCGAAAGTTATAATTTTCTACGGTTCTGGTAATGCGATCTGGACAAAATGTAGCTCAAAAAATTAGAAAAGCACTGCCGTGAAGGCAGGAGCTTTTGAGCGCTCGTACATGCACCTTGTAGGTAGATTCGCATTTTCCAGTTTCAGAAATAAATTGAAGGAATTTTCGACAGCTGTCAAAAAAATTCTGAAACTTGGGCGAAACTCCAGAATTCATGTCAGTGCTTCAGCTGATCAATTTTTTTTCGATAATTCGCTAGAATTTTCTACGGTATCTATGGTCTTGGTGGTGCGATCTGGACAAAATTTTGCACGTAGTTTGAATACATTATTACTCAGCATGGTGCAGAATTTCATCCCAATCCGCTCAATATTCTCGGAACTATCAGCAAAAAAATATTTTGAACGGCCATATTTACTGAACCCCTAGTCTAATTTTGCTCATTGATGAACATGACCGCGATATTCGCGATCCAAACCCACCCTGAGAATTTCAAGTTCCTAGGCCTTTCCGTTCGAAAGTTACAATTTTCTATGGTTTCTATGGTTCTGGTCATGAGATCTAGACAAAATATTGTTTTAATATATCATTCTCGATTAAAATACAAAATTTCATCACGATCGAATCCGTAGTTTCGAAATGATCGAGAAACCAAAATTTCAAACGATCGTATTTACGGAACCCCTAGTATAATTTTGCTCATAGATGAAACTGATCACGACAATCGAGATCCACACCTATCCTGAAAATTTCGAGTCCCTAGGCCTTTCCGTTCGAAAGTTATGATTTTATATGGTTCGAGTCATGTGATCTGGAGAAATGTAGCTTGAATATATCATTCTCCATAAGTATACAAAATTTCGTCACGATCGAATCTGTAGTTTTGAAATTATCAAGAAAACTAAATTTCAAACTACCATATTTACGGAACACCTTGTATAATTTTGCTCATAGATGAACGTAATCACGACATTTCAGATCCACACCTATCCTGAAAATTTCAAGTCCCTAGGGGGTTCCGTTCAAAAGTTACAATTTTCTATGGTTCTGGTCATGCGATCTGGACAAAATTTCACATGTAGCTTAAACACCTCATTCTCCATTTGAGTGCAAAGTTTCATCTCGATCGAATCTGTAGTTTCGAAGTAATCAGGAGAACAAAATTTTGAACGGCCATATTTACGGAACCCCTGGTGGAATTCTGCCCATTAACGAACTTGACCGAGGCATTTGGGATCTGAACCTACACTGAAAATTTCAAGTCTCTAGGTTGATCCGTTCGAGAGTTATCGTGCTGACGGACGGACGGACGGACAGACTCGAATTTTTTGACGGATTCGTCATCAGTGAGTCGAACATAGTCGATTGAGACCATTTTCGGCTCAAAATTCGAAAAATACAGACATCGTGACGAAATGATATAGCCCTCGTGTAAGTAGTACGAGCGCTCAAAAATCCATAGAAATTTAGAGATTTTAGAAATTTTCAGAGATTTAGAAAATTATTCAAATAGTTTTCGAGATCGAAAAAAGTCCGATCAATCACAGTTCATTCTGAAGTTTCTTGCGGCGAATTATGACCGGATCGTCCGTGGTCTGCACTGCAAGTACATACCCTCCATCAATCTCTATGGTTGTGTCGAAGAATTTTGGCAAGGTTATCTGACGAAAAAAATTCAACCATATATCAGTGCTACCAACTTAACTTATTACTTTGTTCACATTGAACAACGCGAGCAGGGCTGAACGTGCTTCACACTTTAATCGGCGTTCCGACGAACGGAAATTAGTTTGGGTAATAGGTTACACAACCGTCTTCAACTTGAACCATATTTGCGATCTGTTCTCAATGAAAGGCGTGTCAAAACACCATCAGATTAAAAGAGAAACAAAGAAAAGTGAATCCTTTGTATCAAATTATAATTTATTAGAAGAAAACATGAACAGAATAAAATAGTCGAAGTCTACTAGTGAATAACTCCTCGAAAATTAATAAACTGGTATTCTTTCGGCTACCTCTAGGCTGTCGGCGATGTTGCAACCTTGAACAGAAACAACTGCTTTCTGCTGATTATCGAAATAAATATACGACCTTATGGCACATCTTTCCAAGAGATACTTCCATTTCAGCTTAGCCCTGTCGCTCTGAGACATTTGCAAAAATTCGCGTACGGAGCAACCTAGGACAATTTCGGCGGTTTTTCCAGTCAGCCTACAATCGTTCAGGTTTCCTGTGTGGTCGGAAATACTCATTCGGATATCGAATTGGATTTCAGGCTCTACGAATTCTTGGTTCTGTCCGACGGGGCACACGGCGTTTTCGCATTTTCCGGTGGTATTCGTCACTTTAATGAGTGATTTGCAGTGACTACATCTTTTGCTGATCAGCCGATTGTAACCGTCTAGATCTAGATGAGTGACAACAGCATAAATAAGTGCTGTGAACTGCACGTTCTGCATAGATTCTCCGCCTAAAACCAACCTGTTTTGTATCTGTTGTATACTCATCACGTTCTGAATTTGGCCGACATCAGGCAGGTCGAGTGTTTGGTTCCATATGTTTGGAGCTTCCAACCTTGCAGTTTGCGCATACTTAGCAAGGTTTTCGGCTTCTTTACCGATAGGATTTTCTGTGAGAATAGATCTCGAACTAAAAGTAGCAACAATTGTCTTGTGAAAACCTGACCAATCTATCTTAACGTCCGTTACGAAAATAATAGTCTCTCTTGGTTTCCAACTCGATGCTTTTTTGATATATTCCTTGTTCCAAATGGTCAATCTTATCCCTGAATGAGTTTGGTCGAATAGTATTATGTCAATTACCGGTGCCTCACTCCCATTTTTCAGTTTAACCATTCTGACGTTACTGGCAAAAGCAACAGCTCCCAATATGTCCGCGTAAGTATCTTTGATCGAAAGCCCACCATTGTGCAGGTCTCTGATAGGTACAAAACCCGGCGGTTTCGTAGGAAGATGTAGCAATTCTTTGTATCTGTTGGCGATATCGCCCTCGTGATGCAGAATATTGGACAGTTCGTTCATAACGAGCGAAAACGGCGATGTTACCTTCGGTCGAAACTGCTCGCCGTAATCGTTGAATTTTCTTATGACGATCTGTGGTCTAATTATCTCCACAACATCTCCAATGTGGAAATTCTCGTCGACGTTGTAGATTACTTCGGAATTTCCCCAGTATGTGACATTAATGAAGTCCTGTAGGGAATCCCGGATGGTAAAGTTCAATACTGCTCTGCTAGTTCCAGCTTGTGAAGACTTCGAATCAACAAATTGTTTACTTTCTTGTTTTGCGATTATTACCCCAACAATCAATCCATTGAAAATGGTTGGTTCTAAAGTTCTGAGAGTAACCTTTTGCAAAGCGATATTGTCATTCATTTTGGGATTAACTTTTAGTCTTAGTTTTAACCACAGGAACAACTGAAACGAAATAATATGTTTTTGTCATAGAATAACAAAACTGATCACTGAATAAGTCAAAATTCAAAAGATTTGTTGAAATATCTGTGGTTGGAATTCTTCTTATTTGACGTTTTCATACCGTTGTTCGAAAATGTGACGAGAAAGGGGATATTCCATTTTATCAGTTGATTCTATTTTTGAGCGCTCGTACTACTTACACGAGGGCTATATCATTTCGCCACGATGTCTGTATTTTTCGAATTCTGAGCCGAAAATGGTCTCAGTCGACTATGTTCGACTCACTGATGACGAATCCGTCGGAAAATTCGAGACTGTCCGTCCGTCCGTAAGCACGATAACTCTCGAACGGAACAACCTAGAGACTTGAAATTTTCAGTGTGGGTTCAGTTCCCGAATGTCTCGGTTAAGTTCGTTAATGGGCCAAATTCCACCAGGGGTTCCGTAAATATGGCCGTTCAAAGTTTTGTTTCCCTGATTACGTGAAAAATACAGGTTTGATCGAAATGTAATTTTGTACTCAAATGAAATGAAATGCGGTGTTCAAGCTACATGTGAAATTTTGTCCAGATCGCATGACTAGAACCATAGAAACCATAGAAAATTGTAACTTTTGAACGGAAACGCCTAGGGACTTGAAACTTTCAGGATAGGTGTGGATCTCGAGTGTCGTGATCACGTCAATCTATGAGCAAAATTATACTAGGGGTTCCGTAAATATGGTCGTTTGAAATTTAGTTTTCTTGACAATTTCAAAACTACAGATTCGATCGTGACGAAATTTTGCATACTAATGGAGAATGATATATTCAAGCTACATTTCTCCAGATCACATGACCAAAACCATAGAAACCATAGAAAATTATAACTTTCGAACGGAAAGGCCTAGGGACTTGAAATTTTCAGGATAGGTGTGGATCTGAAATGTCGCGTTCACGTTTTACAATGAGCAGAATTGTACTAGGGGTTCCGTAAATACGGTCGTTTGACATTTTATTTTCTCGATAATTTCGAAACTACGGATTCGATCGAGATGAACTTTTGTATTTTAATCGAGAATGATATATTAAAGCAATATTTTGTCCAGATCGCATGACCAGAACCATAGAAACCATAGAAAATTGTAACTTTCGAACGGAAAGGCCTAGGGACTTGAAATTTTTAGGATAGGTGTGGATCTGAAATGTCGCGTTCACGTTTAACAATTAGCAGAATTATACTAGGGGTTCCGTAAATACGGTCGTTTGAAATTTTATTTTCTCGATAATTTCGAAACTACGGATTCGATCGAGATGAACTTTTGTATTTTAATCGAGAATGATATATTAAAGCAATATTTTGTCCAGATCGCATGACCAGAACCATAGAAACCATAGAAAATTGTAACTTTTGAACGGAAAGGCCTAGGGACTTGAAATTTTCAGGGTGGGTTTGGATCGCGAATATCGCAGTCACGTTCATCAATGAGCAAAATTAGACAAGGGGTTCTGTAAATATGGCCGTTCAAAATATTTTTTTCCTGATAGTTTCTAAACTACTGATCGGATTGAAAAAAAATTTTGCACCTAGCTGAGGAATAATGTTTTCAAACTACGTGCAAAATTTTGTCCAGATCGCATCACCAAGACCATAGATACCGTAGAAAATTCTAGCGAATTATCGAAAAAAAATTGATCAGCTGAAGCACTGACATGAAGTCTGGAGTCTCGCCTAAGTTCCAGAATTTTTTTGACAGCTGTCGAAAATTCCTTCAATTGATTTCTAAAACTGGAAAATGCGAATCCACCTAGAAGGTGCATGTACGAGCGCTCAAAAGCTCCTGAGTTCACGGCAGTGCCTTTCGTAATTTTTCATTTAATGATTTTGTGAGAATTTAACACATACAAATGTAATTATGTATGCAGGGATTTTCGATTAGGCCTTATTGCCAAAAAAATATACATACTATATTCGACCAGTGGCGGAGATAGGTTCAAGGATTTAATTTTTTGGGATAAAAAGCAGTGGCTTCATTAGAATGCATCACATCATAACACTTTTTTTCTCGAGAATGGCGCTTATTTGATGCAGCAAACTGAACGTTTGCTAAGATTCAGACTAGTACCAATCGATTTTTCTTCCCAAATAATGATGGTCAACATCTTTTATTGGGCCTAAAGTGAAGTCGTGCCCGTAGTTTAGCTAATACACACCTAGATACATGACTTAGTAAGGCTGAAAAACGAGTGATCTAATGAAACAAAATTTATTGCGGAAAACGAAAAAAGCTTAACTACATTGATAATGCTTCGATTTATCTCTTTTAGACGTCTTTATCGAATGAGCAAAATGAATTGAGAAGATACGGAGCATGGAGCCCTGAAGCCCAAGCTATCAACTTACCTTCTTATCGTGCTGCCTTTCTGTTTCTTGCTGCTGTTCCCTTGGAAGTAATCCATCAGTTCATGAAGCTTAGATTAGAACAGAGGCCCTCTAATCCTTCTCCATTGAGTGTCCGTCAATTGATGAGGTAAGAAATACAATAATCAAAAACAAATCATCTTTATTAAACCATAATTTTTTTTCAGAGAATTGAAGGAAGGCTTGAATGTAGCAATAACACAAAGAAACAGGGCTGACAAGTATATTTCAGGAGTTGGCCGGTCTACGGATTTGTCCATTGATAAATACGTGTCTAAATTGAAAAATTTCGATGAATGCATGGAGCAGTTCTTTATGGCTTATCTGGAATATCTAGAAAAATGGGCGCTGCTAGAACATGAAACTTTTCAGAAAAACCTCTTGGAAGAGGAATGGGAGTATTGCTGTGAGATAATCCAATATATACCAAGTAAACAGAAGATTCTAGAACAAAAATTTTGTGAGATACTCAGTGCTATACTGAGGAATATATCCGATAGACTGGTAGTGAATGTTGAGGAAATAGTCGGTACTGCTCAGGACGAAGATTATGAAATTAAGTGAGTAGAATGTCATAACACATAAAAAGAGTATGTTTCTGTTTTTCACTTGTCGCCAAATAATCAATATTCTGTAATCAATAATATTTATTTCAGGTACAACATTTTAGCAGTATGCCGTGAACTACAAACCCTACTCAATGAAGAGAGGGAAATGAGCATCAAAACGGTTTCTTTCTGCAAGAAAATTTTCAAACATGACGTGTGCAAGGAAGCGATGTGGAGCGTAAAGGTAAGGAAACAGTTTGAACCGCCCTGCAAAATTTGATAGGGTTTTGCTTCGACAAACTTAAAGAACTAATGTCGATGATATTTTTTTTCTAGGAGGCAATATTCAAGTTCAAGTGCACAATACCAGATGTCATCAAAAAAATACAAGCAATGTTCGATATTATTGACGGCATCATAGATGATATGGAAAGAATTACACTAGTTAATCGAGTTAGAGAAATTCTGATGCAAGCCTACAAGATTGGTTTTGAAGTGAGTATTCTGTTTTTTTATCAAAGATACTATAGTCCATTTAAGAATTATTGACATCGAAGCAGGCTATGAACGTCCAGTCGAGGCTTTATTTCTAGTTACAAAAAAATTACTGTTTTAATCATAGAAATAAAACATAAATATAACCTAGGAAAGTGTTGAGTATCAGAATTATCGAATAATTAAGCCGGAATATTTCGATTGCAGTTCAAACATGGGAATTCAGGTTTGAAAGCGCAAAAATATCGTGGAATGCTTTAATATGAAATTATCTGAACTTATCGTTCATATAAAAGTCAACCATGGAAAATTGGAGATCATTCAAATAAATATTTATTTTCACTCAGGACCATGCAATATTTATTGATATTGGAAATCTTGCAAAATTCTAACCATATAACTATAAGAGTACCATTTTATGTCAGGATTCAAGAAGGATAATTAATTCTAGCAGGTAGCTAGTGGTGCAACAGAAAAAAATTTTTGCATACTTCGCAAGCACAGGGCCAAAAGAATGGATTGGAAAAAACGTTATAATGTATTAAGAAATAATTCATTAAAACTGTCAATGAATTATTGAAAATATTATAATTGATGAGCAATTTTACAATTATTCAGTATACTTTTGAATTGGGAACAATATAGCATGTGTATTAGCAGAGGGAATGTAAAAAGGGTACCATACAGTATAAGTATAATAAATGAACTTAAAATATCTATGAATAATACAAGAGCAACGATAAAAATATTGAAAACTTTGTTTCCACGTAGTGTAGTGATTTGGATGTGTTACCTAACTGATCACAGATCAGAACTTTCTATATAAAAATATTCATTCAACTATGTATAATAGTTTCAAAATATAATGAAGAAGTGGCAACTCGAAAAAATTAGGAATTTTATTATTACAAAAATGTGAAAAATCACAGATACCTAAGAACTTTCTATATAAAATTATTCATTCAACAATGTCTCATAGTTTCAAGATGAAATGAAGAAGTGGCAACTTGAAAAATTTTGAAATTTATTATTACAAGAATGTGGAAATTCACAGATAAGAACTTTCTATAAGAAAATATTCGTTCAGCTATGTATAATACATTTAAAATAAAAAAAAGAAGTGGAACATGAAAGAAATTTGAAATTTAATTTTCACGAAAATGTTAAAAATCACAGATGAGAACTTTCTATATAAAAATATTCGTTCAACTATGTATAATAGTTTTAAAATGAAATGAGGAAGTGGCAACTTGAAATTTTATTATTATAAAAATGTGAAAAATACAGGATAAGAAATTTCTATATAAAAATATTCGGTCAACTATGTATGTGTTTTTAAATGAAATGAAAAAGTGGGAACTTGAAAAAATTTGAAATTTCATTATAACAAAAATGTGAAAAATCACAGATAAGAACTTTCTATATAAAAATATTGATTGAACTTTGTTTAATAGTTTTGAAATAAAATGAAGGAGTGGGAACTTGAAAAAATTTGAAATTTCATTATTACAAAATGTGAAAAATCACAGATAAGAAATTCCTATATTAAAATATTGGGTCAACTATGTATAATAGTTTCAAAATAAAATGAAGAAGTGGGAACTTGAAAAAATTTTAAATTTCATTATAACAAAAATGTGAAAAATCACAGATGAGAACTTTCTATATTAAAATATTTATTGAACTTTGTTTAATAGTTTTAAAACAAAATGAAGATGCGATAATTTGAAAAAATTTGAAATTTCATTATTAAAAAAATGTAAAAAATCACAGATAAGATCTTTCTATACAAAAATATTTATTGAACTCTGTTTAATAGTTTTGAGATAAAATAAAGGAGTGGCAACTTGAAAAAATTTGAAATTTTATTATTACCAAAATGTGAAAAATCACAGATAAGAACTTTCTATATAAAGAATTATATTTAATAGTTTTAAAACAGAATGATGATGCGGTTATTTGAAAAAAATTGAAATTTCATTATTACAAAAATGTGAAAAATCACAGATAAGAACTTTCTATACAAAAATGTTCTTTCAACTATGTATAATAGTTTTTAAATAAAATGAAGAAGTGGCAACAACAATGTCTCATAGTTTCAAGATGAAATGAAGAAGTGGCAACTTGAAAAATTTTGAATTTTATTATTACAAGAATGTGGAAATTCACAGATAAGAACTTTCTATATGAAAATATTCGTTCAACTATGTATAATAGTTTTTAAATAAAATGAAGAAGTGGCAACAACAATGTCTCATAGTTTCAAGATGAAATGAAGAAGTGGCAACTTGAAAAATTTTGAATTTTATTATTACAAGAATGTGGAAATTCACAGATAAGAACTTTCTATATGAAAATATTCTTTCAACTATGTATAATAGTTTTTAAATAAAATGAAGAAGTGGCAACAACAATGTCTCATAGTTTCAAGATGAAATGAAGAAGTGGCAACTTGAAAAATTTTGAATTTTATTATTACAAGAATGTGGAAATTCACAGATAAGAACTTTCTATATGAAAATATTCGTTCAACTATGTATAATAGTTTTAAGATAAAATAAAGAAGTGGCAACATGAAAAAAATTTGGAATTTTATTTTCACAAAATGTGAAAAATCACAGATAAGAACTCTTTATATAAAGTTGAATAAGCTGACATAATCTTATTGATGGGCATCCTTTTGCAGGGAAGGTTTCAATATTTCAATCACCCATTTATGAAATAATTCACCATTCATAGTAATCCTTATCATTAATACCACTGTCAAGAATCGGATCACATCCAGGTGAAAATCCATCAATTGTTCCAGCATTCAAAATAGTGCACCTTCTGCCTTTACCCTTGAATATACTCGGCATACCTTTTGGATTATTTTCTAGTGTCCACTGACAAATTTGAATATCCAAATTTCATCTAGATAAATGAATTTTACGTTTTGTTCCATGTATTCTCGGTATTTATCACAATATCGTACTATTTTTATTATATTTTTCTGTTTATCAGTAAGAACTTCGACTTCGATCAATTGAAATCTAGGTGCTCTTTGGCCAGTTCGAAAAGGATATCTAAACTGATATATTAATATTTTTTAATTCTAGCAAAAACAATTCAATGTCTCTTTGAAGGAATAATCTTATCGCACAGGTTTTCTTCCACTGTTAATTCCAGACTATAATAACATGCTAATATTCTACGGCCAGGGCTTGGTCAAATCTGAAAATTTAAGAGACATTGATCAATCAGAATACACTTTGAGTCGGTGAATAACAGTTTACCTGAAACACTAGCGGAAATATATACCAAATCTTTGAAAAACTCGAAGTAACACCGACAAACTGCCTGGCGTTCTCTTGTTAGGCGCGATGTATCCTGGTCAATTCCAGCCATTTTAATAGCATAAGACAAAAAATACTCAAATTCAGAGCAAATTTTTATAATTACATATTCACCAATATCTTCGATAAAATCATCAAAGCAAGATTTCTATGGGTAATTTTAGTGTTATTCTTATACCAACCTGAATTCAGCAACCCAAAATATTACTGAATAGTCTATCACCAACTTAAATTCGATTTTTCACAGCCAACCGAGATGTCAATAATTCTTAAACGGAGTATACACATAACTCCTTAAAAATAGTTGTCAATGTGAAATGTCAAAAATTCAGTTTTTGATTTTTCGAAAATGTATTAATATAAATGCCATCAGATAAAATTTTGTATGTAATACGAATCATAAACAATCATCGAATCAATTCTTATTCGAATTCGCCAACCTTCTGTTTCCAAAACCATAAAAATTATTGAAATCTGCAATAGGGCACCATACACCAGCGGAATATCTGTCATATCTGATACGTGGCGAGCCTAATTCGTACATATATCAGTGCGTTAATTGGTATCAAATCCGTCCGTTATTGGTGTAAAATCCCACATCTGGATCTGCCGAATCAAATCTCTACGTATCAGAACTGTACGGATAATCCGCCCGTGTATGGTGCCATATCGACTTATGAATATAAAGCGGCAAAATAGGAATACAGTGAAATCCGGTTATAACGACATTGAGGGGACCGTGAATATTAGGTCGTTATATCCGATGGTCGTTATATCCAAAAATTTGTATAGAGAACGCAGAAATAGGATTTATCTTTTTTTTTTATTTAAAAATGTACTGATTAAATGCTTCCTTCATTTTTTCTTTATTTTTCCACATCGTTGAAATTGTAGAATGTGCAACGCCAAATTCCAAAGCCAACAAAACTCTCCATTTTCTATTCGAGCTACTATAGCTCCCTTTTCTCAAATTGAAAAATATTTTCTTTTTGAGCGCTCGTACTACTTACACGAGGGCTATATCATTTCGTCACGATGTCTGTATTTTTCGAATTTTGAGCCGAAAATGGTCTCAATCGACTATGTTCGACTCACTGATGACGAATCCGTCGGAAAATTCGAGTCTGTCCGTCCGTCCGTCCGTCCGTCAGCACGATAACTCTCGAACGGATCAACCTAGAGACTTGAAATTTTCAGTGTAGGTTCAGATCCCGAATGCCTCGGTTGAGTTCGTTAATGGGCAAAATTCCACCAGAGGTTCCGTAAATATGGCCGTTCAAAGTTTTGTTTCCCTGATTACTTGAAAACTATAGATTCGATCGAGATGAAATTTTGCACTCAGATGGAAAATGAGGTGTTTTAGCTACATGCGAAATTTTGTCCAGATCGCATGACCAGAACCATAGAAACCATAGAAAATTGTAACTTTTGAACGGAAACGCCTAGGGACTTGAAATTTTCAGGATAGGTGTGGATCTTGAATGTCGTGATCACGTTCATCTATGAGCAACATTATACAAGGGGTTCCGTAAATACGGTCGTTTGAAATTTTGTTTTCTCGATAAATTCGAAACTACGGATTCGATCGAGATGAAATTTTGTATTTTAATCGAGAATGATATATTGAAGCAATATTTTGTCCAGATCGCATGACCAGAACCACAGAAACCATAGAAAATTCTAACTTTTGAACGGAAAGGCCTAGGAACTTGAAATTTTCAGGGTGGGTTTGGATCGCAAATTGCACGGTCACGTTCATCAATGAGCAAAATAAGACTAGGGGTTCCGTAAATATAGCCGTTCAAAATATTTTTTTCCTGATAGTTTCGAAACTACTGATCGGATTGGAATGAAATTATGCACCTAGCTCAGGAATAATGTATTCAAACTACGTGCAAAATTTTGTCCAGATCGCATCACCAAGACCATAGATACCGTGGAAAATTCTAGCGAATTATCGGAAAAAAATTGATCAGCTGAAGCACTGACATGAAGTCTGGAGTTTTGCCTAAGTTTCAGAATTTTTTTGACAGCAGTCAAAAATTCCTTCAATTGATTTCTGAAACTGGAAAATGCGAATCTACCTACAAGGTGCATGTACGAGCGCTCAAAAGCTCCTGCCTTCACGGCAGTGCTTTTCGTAATTTTTAATTTAGACATTAAAGCCATTTTAGTGTAGTCAATCGCTCGATGAATAAACTGAAGTCAATCAATTAAGAACTGCAACTGCTTATGTCTTCACAACGTAACATAAAACGGGGATTCCCCTGCATCGCTCGAGTATTTCCGGAAGATCACGTGCTTGCAGCGACGAATTCTTAGTGGTACGTCGTTATAAACGGAAGAAATAGACAACAAGCTTGAAAAATTTTTGTCGCTATAAGCGACTTCGTCGTTATAAACGAAGTCGTTACAACCGAATGGTTTAATGTTGAATTACTTAGGATTCCAAACAATTGTCGATAATTTCGTCGTTATATACGGATTTTCGTTATAACCGGTGTCGTATTAAACGGCTTTCACTGTATTTCCAAGCCCACTGTGATGTTACAATCATTTATAAAGATCAGTTCATAATGTATGACTAACCGTACCGTCCTAGTTCTACAGAGAAATGACGGATTTCGTACCTGAACACAAAAGGAGACAACTAGTGCTGACATTGGTTCATTTTGCGAACTTGTGGATGAAGTTCGTTGTGGAAAAATGCGAAAGAGGTCGAGGGAGGCGCCCCAGATGGGCCATGAAAGGTCTAGAATTTCTTGTAGCCGTTGTCGACCCGAAGAACACCCAGTACCTGAGTCAGACTGAATTCGAAGAGTTGAAGACTGACATGGACCAGTGCATTTCGCATGTTATCGGAACGACGGCCCCGTCAACACCAGATTCTGGGCTTTATTCAGCCTCCCCCAGGAGTTCCAACAGCGGGAGGTCCAGAGGGTCTTCTCCCAGTCCCAGACCGGCCTATAGGAACAAGAGGTCCAGAAGGAAGATCAGTAATGAAAAGTTGTCGTCGCCATCGGAAGATTCTCTAGATTCTTTCAGTTTTGACAGCAAAGGGTAATTTCTGAGTTCTGATTGATATTATATTATGTTAGGTTAGGCCTCCACCTGGAATGTTTGCTGATGACTTCTTATTTTCAGGAAATTATTCGTCTCACAATACAGTGAGTCAACCCTCAAGCTCGACGCCCAAGGCAGGGCGAAAGAAGCAACCGCAGCCCTGGATGTTGAACTAGACAATAGACTGAGAAGGGCACGACTGATTGGCAAAATCCTCAACAAAAAAACTGGCAGCATTCGTATAAGACAGAAATACGTGAAATTCACATGGCAGAGAGGAATAAAAGTTGGAGAAGGTCGGTTTGGAAAAGTATATACGGCAGTTAACAACAGCACAGGAGAAATGATGGCTGTGAAAGAAATAGCCATTCAACACAACGATAATCTCAGTGTGTCGAGAGTTACTGATGAGATGAAAGTATTGGAAGGAATCGTTCACAGGAATCTTGTGAAATATTACGGCATTGAAATTCACAGGGTAAGTTTTTTATCACTCAGTTTAGGCTGTGGAGAAAGCAACATATTTCCCTTTTGTTGAAAGACTTGGGTAGGAACATAATTCAGTAGTGAATAATGCTTGTTTTCTTAAAGACTAACTTTCCGTACCTATTTTTCTATTTTACCAAACCGTTGAAAAAATATTCGTTAATATCTATTTGTTTATTATGGTAATCTGCCAATTCGGAAATATCAAGGAATAAAACCCAAAACGCTGCAGAAACTATCTAAATTCAGTTTTCACATATGGGGTTTTGAAATTTCAATGGCTTTGTTTCTGGTTCACAAATTGGAAACAGTTACGGAAAAAATTACGAAAAGCACTGCCGTGAAGGCAGGAGCTTTTGAGCGCTCGTACATGCACCTTGTAGGCAGATTCGCATTTTCCAGTTTTAGAAATCAATTGAAGGAATTTTTGACTGCTGTCAAAAAAATTCTGAAACTTAGGCGAAACTCCAGACTTCTTGTCAGTGCTTCAGCTGATCAATTTTTTTCCGATAATTCGCTAGAATTTTCCACGGTATCTATGGTCTTGGTGATGCGATCTGGACAAAATTTTGCACGTAGTTTGAATACATTATACCTGAGCTAGGTGCATAATTTCATTCCAATCCGATCGGTAGTTTCGAAACTATCAGGAAAAAAATATTTTGAACGGCTATATTTACGGAACCCCTAGTCTAATTTTGCCCATTGATGAACGTGACCGTGAAATTTGCGATCCAAACCCACCCTGAAAATTTCAAGTTCCTAGGCCTTTCCGTTCAAAAGTTAGAATTTTCTATGGTTTCTATGGTTCTGGTCATGCGATCTGGACAAAATATTGCTTCAATATATCATTCTCGATTAAAATACAAAATTTCATCTCGATCGAATCCGCAGTTTCGAATTTATCGAGGAAACAAAATTTCAAACGACCGTATTTACGGAACCCCTTGTATAATGTTGCTCATAGATGAACATGATCACGACATTCGAGGTCCACACCTATCCTGAAAATTTCAAGTCCCTAGGCGTTTCCGTTCAAAAGTTACAATTTTCTATGGTTTCTATGGTTCTGGTCATGCGATCTGGACAAAATTTCACATGTAGCTTGAACACCTCATTTTCCATTTGAGTGCAAAATTTCATCTCGATCAAATCTGTAGTTTTCAAGTAATCAGGGAAACAAAACTTTGAACGGCCATATTTACGGAACCCCTGGTGGAATTTGGCCCATTAACGAACTTAACCGAGGCATTTGGGATCTGAACCTACACTGAAAATTTCAAGTCTCTAGGTTGATCCGTTCGAGAGTTATCGTGCTGACGGCCGGACGGACGGACGGACAGACTCGAATTTTCCGACGGATTCGTCATCAGTGAGTCGAACATAGTCGATTGAGACCATTTTCGGCTCAAAATTCGAAAAATACAGACATCGTGACGAAATGATATAGCCCTCGTGTAAGTAGTACGAGCGCTCTAAAAAGAGTCGCCCAACTTTTCATCAGGTCGGAAAACAGTCAGAACGATCGACAACTTCTGATTTCTCGAAAAAAAAATGCGGAAAAACTATCCTGAATGAATGAACTTTAAACATCGCATTTCAACATTGGCTAGCGGCCGGAATTATCCGGAAATTGGACGCTCCCAATCATAACGAAGTTTCGAAATGAAATTCCCACATTTCACTTTACATGGATCGGATTATTGCTATGGAAATTACCCGATGTCATTACGGTATTCCGAACGGAAAACTAGGAAAAAAAGAGCTGTTCAGCGCTCGTTCATCCACCTTGTAGGTAAATACGCATATTCCAGTTTTAGAAACCAATTGGGGAAATTTTTGACAGCTTTAAAAAATGACAGCAGCTGTTACAGAAATATAAGGATTTTTTATTCGATAATGCGTTGGAATTTAAAATGGTTCTGGTTATGCGATCTGGAAAAAATGTAGCTTGAATATATCATTCTTCATTAGAATACGAAATTTCGTCACGATCGAATCCGTAGTTTTGAAATTATCAAGAAAACTAATTCAAAACGACCATATTTACGGAACCCTCGATCGAATTTTGCGTGGAGCATGGAAAATGCTATATTCAAGCAACATTTTTTCCAGATCGCATAACCAGAACCAGTTTAAATTCCAACGAATTATTGAATAAAAATCCTTATATCTCTTTAACAGCTGATTCGGCATAATTGACAAGGAGCTGCTGTAATTTTTTTGATAGCTTCCAAACGTTTCTTCAATTGGTTACTAAAACTGCAAAATGCGAATCTACCTACAAGGTGGATGAACTAGCGCTCAAAAGCTCCTGACTTCACGTCAGTGGTTTAAAAAAAAAAAATTCCTCAAACGTTGCCAAAAGTTTGATTAGAAAAAAGACGAGACATAAAAATCGATTTTTATTGTTGTAAGGATTTTTTATTCGGTAATTCGTGGGAATTTAAAATGGTTTTGGTTATGCTGGAAAAAATGTAGCTTGAATCTTGAATATATAATTCTCCATTAAAATACGAAATTTCGTCACGATCGAATCCGTAGTTTTGAAATTATCAAGAAAACTAATTCAAAATGGAACCCCTGGTCGAATTTTGCCCAATAATGAACTCAACAGTGGCATTCGAGATTCGAACCTACCCTGAACATTTCAAGTTCTAGGTATATTCGTGTATACGAACGGACGGCCGGACGGACAGACTTGAATTTTTCAAAAACATTTTACACTAAGGCGAAACTTCAGACTTTGAGTCAGTGCTTCAGGTGACCAATTTTTTTTTGACTAGAATTTTCTACGGTATCTATGGTCTTGGTAATGTGATCTGAACAAAATTTCGCACGTAGTTTGAATACATTATTGTCCATCTATGTGTTTCATTCCAATCCAATCAGTAGTTTCGAAATTATCAGGAAAACATATTTTGAACGGCCATATTTACGGAACCCCTAGTCTGATTTTGCTCATTGATAAACGTGTCCGTGATATTCGAGATCCTCTCCTATCCTGAAAATTTCAAGTCCCTAGGCTTTTCCGTCCGAAAGTTATAATTTTTTTATGGTTTCTATGATTCTGCATGGTCATGCGATCTGGACAACATTTCGCATGTAGCTTGAACACGCGTCATTCTCCATCTGAGTGTTATTTCATCTCGATCCAATCAGTAGTTTCGACGTAATCAGGAGAAGAAAATTTCGTGCGGCCATATTTACGGAACCCCTGGTCGAATTTTGCCCAATAATGAACTTAACCGCGGCATTCCAAGTCCCTAGGCCTTTCCATTCGAAAGTTATAATTTTCTATGGTTCTGATCATGCGACATGCGATCTGGACAAAATTCTCACGTAGAACGAGCGTTCAAAAAAATGATTATCTTTACAAACTTCAAAAGACGGAATACACGAATTATCTAGAATACAATTAGAAACGCAATTTTTTTCTGTTTACCAAAATGGCCTTCAGTATTCATTGACTGTACTGTCAATTTTTTTTATAAACAATAGATGGAATAAATTTCCTTATTCAAGTAATGCCATAGCAACATCAACAACTCCAGAACATCTAAACATTCTAAACGATAATTTTTTCATCATTGATCTGACAGGAGTACGCTCGTGTATGCCATATAAAACATTGAGAAATTTTTCGAAACCTGAAAAAAACGTATCGTGGGGCTGGGAAATCTTTGGAAAATCATAACTTTTTCCCATTTTCAAGTGTAATTATGACAATTTTTCCTTCAAATCCGTTTCACTGGTAGGAATGAACAGAAGTATGTATTCATTCCTACCTGTTTGATATCGAGGTAGAAATTAGTTCAAAACTCAACAAAATTGATCAAAAATTTATTCGATAGCATTCTCGGCTTGACATTTGAATATAACAAACATTTGGGCAAAATGATAAGACTCTTTTTCATAGAAACAAGCGCGCAAAAATCTTTCTTTCAGTTTATCTTTCAGCTACTTATTTTGATTTTTTTTCAGGACGATATGCTGATTTTCATGGAGTACTGTCAAGAGGGGACTTTGGAAAACATAATAGCAGCATCGGTATCTGGTTTATCTGAATTAATAGTGAGAAGGTATACTTTTCAATTATTGTCTGGTGTCCAATGCTTACACGAACACGGTGTAGTACACAGGGACATTAAACCTGCTAATATCTTCATGACAAAAGATTCCAACTGGTTGAAAATTGGAGATTTCGGATGTGCTGCTAAGATCAAATCTCATACGACGGCTGTGGAAGAACTGAAAGGACTTGTCGGCACTCAAGGTGAGATATTTTTTCTTTTTAGTGCAGTGAAAAACTAGCGATCTCGAATATATTCATCATGATTCTATATTGCTCAATTTTTTTTAGCTTACATGGCCCCGGAAGTTTTCTCAGGAAATCAAGGTCACGGAAGAGCTGCTGATATTTGGTCTGTAGGATGTGTTGTGGTCGAGATGGCATCAGGAAAGGTAAATTTGCAACAATTCCCAATATATAAAATATTGAAATTCGATTACTTTTTTTGAGCAATGAATAAAATCAATCATTTTTCAGAGACCCTGGGCGCAGTTCGAAACCAACTACCAGATAATGTTTAGGGTTGGTATGGGAGACACCCCCGACCCCCCAGAAAATATGATCGATGAAGGCCTAGACTTTTTAGAATTGTGTTTCAAGTTTGATCCACGAGAAAGAGCTACAGCACAAGACTTGATGAACCATGATTTTGTCAAAGTAGGAGTTGAGGACCCATAAGAACAGTTATTTTCGGAGGATTTTCTCTTTCAGAAGTTTATGATCAATTCATTTAAACTTTTGTCTGAAAATTAGTCCTCCCGAAATCGCATTTCAGATGAAGCTCTGATCAGATTTGCATAACTTTGAAAGAAAGCTTTTGAAAATCTTCAAAAATTTTTTCATGAATTATCAATATTTCATCGAAATATGATGTCGAGGAAAGTCTGAATCATTTTGTTCCTGAATAAATCTTGTATTTCAAGTTATTGTTATTTCTATTTGTAATATATTTTTTATTTGTATATTTCAAAATGTTAGATCTCTTTGTTTACATGTGATAGTTTTTATTTATACGTACTTAATCGATGATTATTGAAAGGGATTGTAGTATATGTAGAATTTTATATAGACTATAATTGAATGGAGCTATTGTTACAGATAAAAATAAATGATACAAATAAATATTTTACAACAATGAAAATCAACTTTTATGTCTTGTCTTTGTTCTAATCCTGCACTGCACTGACGTGAAGTCAGGAATTTTTGAGCGCTCGTTCATCCACTTTGTAGGTAGATTCGCATTTTCCAGTTCCAGAAACCAATTGAAGAAATTTTTGACAGCTATCCAAAAAGGACAGCAGCTCTTTGTCAATTATGCCGAATCCGCTGTTACAGAAATATAAGGATTTTTTATTCAATATTTCGTTGGAAGCTAAAATGGTTTTGGTTATGCGATCTGGACAAATTGTAGCTTGAATATATCATTCTCCATGCTCCAGGCAAAATTCGATCAGGGGTTCCGTAAATATGGTCGTTTGAAATTTAGTTTTCTTGATAATTTCGAAACTACGAATTCGATCGTGACGAAAGTTTGTATTTCAATAGAGAATGATATATCAAAGCTACATTTTGTCCAGATCGCATGACCAGAATCATAGAAAATAATAACTTTCGAACGGAAAGACCTAGGGACTCGAAATTTTCATGCTAGGTTTGGATCGCTAATGTCGCGGTCACTTTCATCAATGAGCAAAATTAGACTAGGGGTTCCGTAAATATGGCAGTTTTCTTGATAATTCCGAAACTACTGGTTGGATTGGAATGAAATTTTGCACATAGATTGAAGAATAATGTATTCAAACTACGAGCGAAATTTTGTCCAGATCGCATTACCAAGACCATAGGTACCGTAAAAAATTCTAACGAATTATCGAAAAAAAAAATTGATCACCTAGAGCACTGACGTTAAGTCTGGAGTTACGCCTCAGTTTGAAATTTTTTTTGACAGCTGTCAAAAATTTTTTCAATTGGTTTCTAAAACTGTAAAATGCGAATCTACCTTCAAGGTTGACGAACGAGCGCTCAAAAGCTCCTGACTTTTCATCAATTTCATTTACTAGAGTCCGAATTATATGCACTTGCATATTTAGCCCATTCTCGCAGGTGATAAAAGTCGATTCAAATGTTCCCTCGATGGCAACAGGCCAACTGGTCAACTTATTGATCACAATTCTCTCCACCGCCGTGCTTCTCCTACCGCCCGTCAGACGGCGCCAGATACCTCCGAAATTTAGCGTCGCGACGCATCTGCCGCATCTGTGTTCACGCTACCCCAACCTACGAGCCGTCCGATTCACGAAGATACTGATCGAATCCAACCTCTCGTTCGGCAAACGCCATATTGATTCGTGAAGGAAAAATCCACTTGTCAAGTTCAACCATCTGACCAGAGAAAATTCGCGATATTCCGGAATTTCCTACATAAATTCATTCACACCTTCGTGTTTTCCGTGTCTAGTGCTGTCGCCGTTTCAGTGCTCAAGTTCAGTGTCTTGTGACGTTTAGCTGTTTCGGACCTTGATCGTCGGTAATAATAAGGAAATTTCAATGAAAATGCCAGTTAGGAAGCAAGGTAGGCATTGAATCGCACGGTTTTCCCCTGTTTACTGTCATTTACGGTGTTGTCATTCTGTTTGGAGTTGGAAAAATCGGGATTTGTTGGGAAAGGACAGTAGTGGTGGGTTACTTTGTTTTGATTGTCGATAAATACTGCCTCTGCACGTGGTAACTGTGGAGGGGGTTCAGTTTCGAGGTAGAAAGCTGAGGCTGAAAGTTGAAACAGCCGCAAACACAAGAAATAGACATTTCAAACAGGATTTTTTCCCTATCGTACAAACCAGAGAATATTTTAATAACTTTACCTGTCAACACTTCTACAGAAAAATTTCTAAACTAAAGACCACTGAATATAAAATAACTACATAGGTACTCATATTTTATTTGTTTATCAAGCTGAAGCCCTTCGAAATGTTTGAAAGGATAAAGTTCATCAGAGTTGCTGCAGCAAATTTATTCGGAAATAATTCAGTTACAGTTCGAACCGAATTTAACGTAGAAAATAGAATTAATTCTATTCCATGCAGAAATTCATATTTATTTACTCCAATAATACATGGTTGATGAAGCTTTTTGGCCCTATCAAAACTCGTTCGACCGTGCTATTTATTTTGGGGCTTGAGTATACACTCTCGAGTATACGATCACAAAAATTTATTATTTTGAAGAGATGGCAAGCGAGTCTGGATAGTAGATAGAATTCCGAGATGTCTATTTATATTACGTAAGTTTGCTGACCTAGTGCCCCGTTGGAGAAGAGCCAAATTTGCTGCTGAGTCTAGTGGAAATCTGACAAAACTGAACATCCGCCTCTTCGAGATGAATAGGTCTGACGTTTGTGGGGTCTGGCCCGGCAAAAACTGATTTTTAATTGTCGGGATATGAGAGTCGGAGCCGAATGAGTTTTTTCAGAGGACATTCGCAAGCGGTAATGGTCGTAGAGTTGGTTTTTATTTGACCTGAAAAAAAACTACACACATTTCCACGTTTCTTTCGTACTTGTTATCGTATACTCAGCTCTTTGAATTTTTGAGAAAAAATTATAAAAGGCACTGGCGTGAAGTCGGGAGCTTTTGAGCGCACGATCATGCACCTTGTAGGTAGATTCGCATTTTCCAGTTTTATAAACCAATTGAAGAAATTTTTGACAGCTGTCACAAAAAGTTCCAAACCACGGCGAAACTCCAGATTCACGTCAGTGCCAAGTGACCAATTTTGTTTTCGATAATTCGCTAGAACTTTCTACGGTGTCTATGGTCTTGGTGATGCGATCTGGACAAAATTTCGCATGTGGTTTGAATACATTATTCTTCATCTATGTGCAAAATTTCATTCCGATCCAATAAGTAGTTTCGAAATTATCAGGAAAAAAATATTTTTAACGGCCATATTCACGGAACCCATAGTATAATTTTGCTCATTAATTGATAAACGTGCCCGCTAAATTTGAGATCCACGCCTGTCCTGAAAATTTCAAGTCCCCAGGCCTTCCTGTTCGAAAGTTATAATTTCCTATGGTTTCTATGGTTCTGGTCACGCGATCTGGACAAACGTGTAGCTTGCACACGTCATTCTCCATCTGAGTGCAAAATTTCATCTCGATCGAATTAGTAGTTTCGAAGTAAACAGGAGAACAAAATTTCGAACGGTCATATTTACGGAACCCCTGGTCGGAATTTCGGCCCAATAACGAACTCAACCGAGATTCGAACCTACCCTGAAAATTTCAAGTTTCTAGGTCGTTCCGTTCGAGAGTTATCGTGTATGCGGTCGGACGGCCAGACTAGAATTTTTCGTCGAAACTTGTCGATTAAGAACGTTTTGCTCAAAATTCGAAAAATACAGACATCGTGACGAAATGATTTAGCCCTCGTCTAAGTGGAACGAGCGCTCAAAATTGTGAATTAATCTTGGTTTAGTATTGATGGGAACCTTGACCTTGAATTATGTATTTCCCGATATTTCTTTTATTAATACCGAATATCCGAGAAAAGAAGACGAGGATGTGTCACCGAAAATTTTCATTTTATATGACAAGCAACTGCTTTCAGCATGTCTATTGTGTTGCTCCACCGCAATTATTAAATTTTTTTTATCCTGGTTTCTCGGGGTGCTGAATCCGAATCAGGAGTTATCCAACAAGAATATTTTTTGGTGCGTTTCAAGCAATTGAGAAAAAAAAACGATAGCTTTGGCGCGCTTGTTTCAATTAAACACCAGACGGTTCACATGAGGTGACACTGTAGCGGAATTATCGAACCGAAGATTATTAAAAAAATTACATTCTGAATGGCTGCCAATATGACCAGTAATTTCATTTGTATTTTTATAAATTTCAAGAGATGGAATTGCCGAATATTGAATTTTCACAAAACCAGATCAGAAAATTTCAAATTTCCTTCCACGTTGAACAGCTGTTAAGCTTAATTTCTATGTAACTCTTCAACTCTAGTAGATAGTGTGTGGTTCTGAATCAAGTATCTGGTATCAGTTGCAGTTTCAAGCGATACAGAGTCTGGAATCCCATTCGGGTCGGCGAGCGACGAGGCAGAATCCTGGAGTCGATACAAGGTATCGCAGCATGTTTCAGCGTGTGTGGGTCTAAGATACCGAAAGATACGAAATTCCACATAATCCGTGTTGTTAGTTGACTAACAACTTTTCAATTTGATCGAAAATCTTAAAACTAGGCCTTTTCAATCGAAAGTTATCGTGTTTACGGAGGGACGGCCGGCCGGGTAGAATTGATTTTTACCATGAATCATTCATCAGTGAGTCCAACCTAATCGCTTATGACCATTCTCAGCCCAAAATGGGAAAATTACAGACATTTGGACAAAATGATAAAGCTCTACTTCATAGAAACAAGCGCGAAAAAAACGAAATTTTCGCACTTTTTTGGTTTGAGCTTTTTCGTTTTTAAGCGCTCGTTCTACTTATACGAGGGCTATGTCATTTCGTCACGATGTCTGTATTTTTCGATTTTTGCCGTGAGCACGATAACTTTCGAACGAAACGACCCAGAGACTAGAACATTTTCAGTGTGGGTTCAGTTTCGGAATGGCCGTTCTAAATTTTGTTCTCCTGATTACTTCGAAACTAACGTTTCGATCGTGATGAAATTTTGCACGCAGATGGAGAATGACGTGATAAAGCTACATGCAAAATTGTCCAGATCACGTGGCCAGAACCATAGAAACCATATAAAATTATAACTTTTGAACCGAAAGGTCTAGGGACTTGAAATTTTCAGGATAGGTGAGGATCTCGAATGTCGCGGTCACGTTCATCTATGAGCAAAATTAGACTAGGGGTTCCGTGAATATGGCCGTTCGAAATTTTGTTCTCCTGATTACTTCGAAACTACTGATTGAATTAGAATGAGATTTGAATAATGTATTCCAAAAATTCAAGTCTGTCCGTCCGTCCGTATGCACGATAACTATCGAACGGAATGACCTAGATACTTGAAATTTTCAGGATATATAGGATCGAATCTCGAATGCCGTGGTTAAGTTCGTTAGTGGGCGAAATTCAACCAGGGGTTCCGTAAATAAGGTAGTTTGAAATTTAGTTTTCTTGATAATTTCAAACTACGGATACGATTTTGACGAAATTTTGTATTTTAATGGAAATGATATATTCAAGCTACATTTTTCCAGGCCGCAAAACCAGAACCATTTCAAATTCCAACGAATTATTGAATTAAAAATCCTTATATTTCTGTAACAGCTGATTCGGCATAAATGACAAAGAGCTGCTGTCATTTTTCTGACTGCTGGCAGAAATTTCTTCAATCGATTTCTGAAACTGGAAAATGCGAATCTACCTACAAGGTGAATGAACAAGCGCTCAAAAGCTCCACGGCAGTGCTTTTAAATTTTTCATAGGAGACTTAATTATCTATAATTGAAGACTTAATGCAAACTGTTTGTTCGTTTGTGTTTGTTGTCGACTTCGCTATTCTCTGCCGGTGTGTCCTAATTCTCCGGGACGCCATGGTGACTTTTCCGGTTGAGTAGAAAAACATTCCAGTATGTATATTAAAATTACTCACTCTGGCTTTTTTCCCGGCGAATGAACCGAAATAATGTAGTGGTTGAAATATATTGCGAATTATAATGCTTCATAAATTTTCATTTCGTTTTGAGAAATGAACATACTTTCAAACTTCTATTTCGCTTCCAAGAATACGCTCAATCTTCGATGAAAATTTCCCGGAATATCATCGACATTGTAGTAAACACCGCTGTCGACGTAATGCCCTCAATTATTATTCCATGTTCACGGCGTTCGCCAAGCTTTCCGCAACTTATTCGCATAACAGCGTTTCCCAACATTTTGGCGGAGGCTTCCCCATACTTCAATACATAAGATAAATCATCAATCTACCCACTAAGAGCAAAGCAAGCTAAGTTTACAGTCCACAATTGTCTACATTATATACCAAAATTTTTCGTTGGCTATAAAAAAGTTCTTCTGCAATTTTTCTCATATCTTCCAGGACACCATTTCCCTTCTTGTTAATCCCCACATGTTGAGAATACCTGCCATGGCATGTTCGTGATTTCGTCAGTATTCCAGGTTCTCATTATCTTTCCGCTCGATTCACCAGGAAATATATCTACTTATTTATATGGCTACGCGCCTTGCAAAGAAATTGATCACGCAGGCATGTGTGTACGTAAAAAACGGCATCGATTTGGGAAACTCGGTTTATTTTCCCTCTAAAATCACCCCATTCAGCCTTCCTTTATATCCATTATCTTCTTACCCGAGAGTGCTCTCAAGGGGGGGTGTTGTTTTTCGCGATAATAAAATTTGATTTTTCTGTTCTTTCTGCTGGTATCGCATGTCGTACAAGGTCGTAACGATGGAGGCATTGAAGAATGTAACGGCATCGTGAGGGATTTTGCGGTTTTGTTTATTTTCGTACGAACAAATACAATGGATACTTTATATATGTTTTGATATGAGAATGAAAATTGTTTGGGAAACACTGACATGAAGTCTGGAGCTTTTGCGCTTGTTTGCCCATTAACGAACTCAACCGGCGCATTCAGACCTCGAACGTACCCCGAAAGCTATCGCGTTTACAGACGGACAAGCAGAAATGAATTTGACCACGAATTCTTTATCTGTTCAACCTCATCGTTCAAGACCATTCAAACAATGAAATTGAGAATGTTGAAGACCAAAGGCGTAGGAAGTTTCTCAGGTAAAACCTGGTAGGAAGTTCAAACTCCAACGTTGATTCAGACTTGTTTTTAGTATTATCCAATCCTCTGCGTCCATGTGTTTCATACACATTTTGTCATAAAAAAAATTCATATACATATTTAGTTTTGCTTTTCATTAACTAACAGTGTCTTTCATGAGACTAATCAATTTCCTGAAGTTAAATGAATTCATCTATTTGCGAGAGAACATCATCAAAGCTGGGTTTCGGTTCTGAAGACACACTAAGTTAGGTACTCAATTAATGGAGAACTTCACCAGAGCGCCCAAAATTAAAGTTTTTGTATGCTGAAAATTACACCTCAACCATATAAAAACTCAAATATTCCTCCAGAAGTAACGTTCAACGTAGAGTAGATGGTGACTAACGAAGAAAGTGAGTTTCCTGATATTTAATGGTTGGATGCTCTTAGTATTGGAGGGGAGAAAAGTTTGTGGAATGTTTGGGGATGGAGTAAAGGTGGATTCTCCTTCCTACCCGTTATACAATGAAGAGCACGTCGAGTTCTTGAGCTTTGATGTGAAGCGGAGTTTTCAACAACTTCGACGGTAAATTAATGTAATTTACTCTCGTGGAAAAAATTAACAAGACCATGAGCTCAGCATACTAATAGATGAGAGAAGTGTTTGTTAAAAGGCATGGATGAATTTTTTGGGTGTTGAGTTCTGGAAGAAATATAATTCGTATAGCTATCACTTGTAACAGAACATTTTGTTTTTAAATGCAATAGTATGAAACCAACTGTGAATTTTTCTGCTGAAAACTTTTGGTGGCAAAGAAGACTCCAGTATCAACAACTTGGCTTTTACTTCGCTAAGCCCCAAAAATAGTCGAAAGTAGCATATTGCCAAATAACATGAATACAGGGAATGTTCTATTGTTCTATTTTCTATTAGTACTTCAATATTTTACCTCACCTGATGTTCAAATTTTTTGGGAGTGATATTTCCGTTTTTTTTCGGCTCAAATTCGAAATGAGACGCTGTCTTAGATCTCAAGAGGAACTCAAAATGACTACAGGGTGTTTTCAAAGGTGAGGTTTTTTTTTTTGACCAGCAATAGAACCCATCAAAATAAGTCGATATACCAAAAATCGTTTATATAAAATATTCAACAGGGCCGAGTATTTCGAAATCGAAGTTACCCGCGAATATGAGGAATTCCCAGCCCGGATCTGACTTAGATTCGTATTGATATCTAAATGTTTAGATATTGCCAGCTGCCTGAGGTAAGTATACGGGAAATCATGTATGATGCATATGATGCCTAACTTTTCCGATCCCAACCCCTCTGATTTCTGATTTTGTGAACATTTGAAAACGCATTGAGAATGCAGTGGCATTATTCCGTGAGCGAACTGATGTGGTGAAAATGGTGACCATTTCGAACAATTTCTGTAAACAATTTGGATCAATTTCTTCGGTGAGTTTGTGAATTTCCTAATGTTGTTGAAATTGAAAAAAAATACAAATTTCCGATCAATTGCGATAAATGCCGAGAAAAGATCGCACTTATATGGCTCCTAACAGAGAGATAACACGATCTATTCAGATATTAATACCCAAGATTTCCTGTACTTTTTTCAAATTGGATATTTTATATGATCAACTTCCGGCGAGATGATATTTTTTGATGAGTTCTAGCACCTGCCAAGAAAAAGCCTCATCTCAAAAAACACCCTGTATTTTTAAGATTCCAGATCCCAAATTCAGTATTCCAGTCAGGTTTTGAAGTGAGAATAAGTGCAGTGTGTTTTTCAATGTTTGGAAACTAAAAATTACGAAAAGCACTGCCGTGAAGTCAGAAGCTTTTGAGCGCTCGTACATCCACCTTGTAGGTAGATTCCCATTTTCCAGTTTCAGTAATCAATTGAAGGAATTTTCGACAGCTGTCAAAAAAATTCTGAAACTTAGGCGAAACTCCAGACTTCATGTCAGTGCTTCAGCTGATCAATTTTTTTTCGATAATTCGCTAGAATTTTCTACGGTATCTATGGTCTTGGTGGTGCGATCTGGACAAAATTTTGCACGTAGTTTGAAAACATTATTTCTCAGCTAGGTGAAAAATTTCATTCTAATCCGCTCAGTATTTTCGGAACTATCAGCAAAAAAATATTTTGAACGGCCATATTTACGGAACCCCTAGTCTAATTTTGCTCATTGATGAACCTGAAAATTCCTAGGCCTTTCCGTTCAAAAGTTTTCTATGGTTTCTACGGTTCTGGTCATGCGATCTGGACAAAATATTGTTTTAATATATCATTCTCGATTAAAATACAAAATTTCATCTCGATCGAATCCGTAGTTTCGAAATTATCGAGAAACCAAAATTTCAAACGACCGTATTTACGGAACCCCTAGTATAATTCTGCTCATTGATAAACGTGAACGCGACATTTCAGGTCCACACCTATCCTGAAAATTTCAAGTCCCTAGGCCTTTCCGTTCGAAAGTTATGATTTTCTATGGTTTCTATGGTTCTGGTCATGTGATCTGGAGAAATGTAGCTTGAATATATCATTCTCCATTAGTATACAAAATTTCGTCACGATCGAATCTGTAGTTTTGAAATTATCAAGAAAATTAAATTTCAAACGACCATATTTACGGAACCCCTAGTCTAATTTTGCTTATAGATGAACGTGATCACGACATTCGAGATCCACACCTATCCTGAAAATTTCAAGTGCCTAGGCGTTTTCGTTCAAAAGTTGCAATTTTCTATGGTTTCTATGGTTCTGGTCATGCGATCAGGACAAAATTTCACATGTAGCTTGAACACCTCATTCTTCATTTGTGTGCAAAATTTCATCTCAATCAAATCTGTAGTTTTCAAGTAATCAGAGGAACAAAAATTCGAACGGCCATATTTACGGAACCCCTGGTGGAATTTGGCCCATTAACGAACTCAAACGAGGCATTCGGATACTGAACCCGTACTGAAAATTTCAAGTTTCTAGGTTGTTCCGTTCGAGAGTTATCGTGCTTACGGCCTGACGGACAGACTCGAATTTTACGACGGATTCGTCATCAGTGAGTCGAACATAGTCGATTGAGACCATTTTTGGCTCAAAATTCGAAAAATACAGACATCGTGATGAAATGATATAGCCCTCGTGTAAGTAGTACGAGCGCTCAAAAATAGCGGCACATCATTGAACTATAATTGATAAAAGGACATTGATCAACTAGTGAAATTCAAAAACTCACTCACTGAGAGGAAATATTTTCATAGTTCTTATATAGTTTTTAGAAAAGTACTATGTCATTATTGTTCTTCTTCACAAGTTATAAATACAATATCTCCTCATGTCAGGACAGCGTAAAAGAACTATCGGGAGGAAATGGGAATCTGGCTCAGCAAAAAGAAAGGACTATAACAAACCAGAATTTTAGTTCAGGTATGATGACGGTTCTCAAACAGACTGCATCTGTTGTGGAGAAGTGAAGAAACTTCTGAA
Organism: Aphidecta obliterata; assembly: GCA_963966015.1. Taxonomy (NCBI): domain Eukaryota; kingdom Metazoa; phylum Arthropoda; class Insecta; order Coleoptera; family Coccinellidae; genus Aphidecta; species Aphidecta obliterata. The sequence goes on along the minus strand of OZ014435.1, from coordinate 11,276,128 downwards.
TATATGCTTCGACTTTCAAATCTTACGACTTCCCTATGCACTGTTACCCCAGAAAGTATCTGGTGAGATGAGAATAACGAATGTATATTCTGCGGGATTGAGGAAAAACTCCTAAACAGCTAGTAACAACGCCTCGCCATTGGAATTCAACTCAAGGAATTTTTGGATCACGAAATCATCAATGATGGAGACATAAAAACCCTTGAAGCCGTATCAACTACTGGAGATCATTCAAATTCCGGAACTGGATGATGTGCTGTAGCTTAGGATATATCTTGGTCAGCTCAATGAAGGTCGTAGCGCACTGGTAACTCCGAATATCAATAACAATGTCAGTCCTCAAGTATCAGTTACAGTAATAACAATAACAATAAAGTTCTCCGAGACTGAGAGACTAAAAGCAAGCGAATATCCCCGATGACCTTATGCCCAGATTACAAGCAATAATAGATAACTCATCCCACTGGCGCCTTTCCTCGAATAAATGTTCCCGATTAATTTTCCAAACGTTCTGGAATAACCGAGTAAATAAAGATATCACCAGCGACATTCTTCCAAGGTCGGCGCTCCTAATTCTTCCCTATCTCGGGGAGAATCGCCATTAATCCAGCTCGTGAATCGTTTGGCAATTTCGGTCACATATATTAGGGGATTAGCGAAACGGCCCCGGCCAGACGTACACGGCGGAAGATCCCAACTCGCCCTTCGGGAGGAATTGGGAGGAACGACGTGTTGGGCATTTTCTTGGCTCCTGTAGGATGTAATGCGATATAGGTGGAGAAGGGCGGTGTACAAATCCTAAAAATATGGAGTGAATTCAATGCGCTATATTTGAGCTGAATGGAATATCGCAACTGTAAAAGAAAGAAGTGAATCTGATGTTGATTAAATATGAAGAGGACTATTAGTATACATTTTCACCGATCTGCAACATAAAGATAGGTTATTGAGGATCTTATTGACCGCTCGTACTACTTGCACGAGGGCTATATCATTTCGTCACGATGTCTTTATTTTTCAAATTTTGAGCCGGAAATGGGCTTAATCGACTATGTTCGACTCACTGATGACGAATTCATCGGAAAATTCAAGTCTGTCCGTCCGTCCGGCCGTCCGTGAGCATGATAACTCTCGAACGGAACAACCTAGAGACTTGAAATTTTCAGTGTGGGTTCAGTTCCCGAGTGCCTCAGTTGAGTTCGTTAATGGGCCAAATTCCACCAGGGGTTCCGTAAATATGGCCGTTCAAAGTTTTGTTTCCCTGATTACTTGAAAACTACAGATTTGATCGAAATGAAATTTTGTGCTCGAATGGAAAATGAGGTGTTCAAGCTACATGTGAAATTTTGTCCAGATCGCATGACCAGAACCATAGAAACCATAGAAAATTTTAACTTTCGAACAGAAACGCCTAGGGACTTGAAATTTTCAGGATAGGTGTGGATCTCGAATGTCGTGATCGCGTTCATCTATGAGCAAAATTATACTAGGGGTTCCGTAAATATGGTCGTTTGAAATTCAGTTTTCTTCATAATTTCAAAACTACAGATTCGATCGTGACGAAATTCTGTATACTTATGGAGAATGATATATTCAAGCTACATTTTTCCAGATCACATGACCAGAACCATAGAAACCATAGAAAATCATAACTCTCGAACGGAAAGGCCTAGGGACTTGAAATTTCAGGATAGGTGTGCATCTGAAATGTCGCGTTCACGTTCATCAATGAGCAGAATTATACTAGGGGTTCCGTCAATACGGTCTTTCGAAATTTTGATTTTTCGATAATTTTGAAACTACGGATTCGATCGAGATCGAGAAATTTTGTATTTCAATCGAGAATGATATATTAAAGCAATATTTTGTCCAGATCGCATGACCAGAACTATAGAAAATTGTAACTTTTGAACGGAAAGGCCTAGGAACTTGAAATTTTCAGGGTGGGTTTGGATCGCGAATATCGCGGTCACGTTCATCAATGAGCAAAATTATACTAGGGGTTCCATAAATATAACCCTTCAAAATATTTTTTTTCTGATAGTTTCGAAACTACTGATTGGATTGGAATGAAATTTTGCACATAGCTGAGGAATAATGTATTTGCATTTTGTCCAGATCGCATTACCAAGACCATAGATACCGTAGAAAATTCTAGTGAATTATCGAAAAAAAATTGGTCAGCTTTTTGACAGCTGTCGAAAATTCCTTCAATTGATTTCTAAAACTGGAAAATGCGAATCTACCTACAAGGTGGATGTACGAGCGCTCAAAAGCTCCTGACTTCACGGCAGTGCTTTTCTAATTTTTCATGTTTATTTTGAATAAACATTATATTATTATTATAATATATCAACATCTCTTCTTGTTTTTCGAATCGAATTTTGGATCCATACAAGCGCCGAGCTGCATTTTTCGAGAATTTATTTTTCTAGTAGGCCGTAAAGAATAAATTTTTTGCCAGTGTGACGAGGGGTGCGGAGGGGGCATATAAAACTTATGTTACCAGTTTTGATACTTCTCTATAACGTCAATATTCGTGAGTACCCCTATTAATTTATACAGACGATTGTTCCAAAAATCCCTTATGAGTAGAAGCAGAAAAAACCCGAAGTGCGTAATAACTTGCGATAAAAAGTGTCGAACATTCACCGTACCTTGTCGGTAAACTGAAGAGAATAGATAATAAAGAAATAATCGTAAAACTATTTTTGACATGGTTCGTTTGGAGCGTTCTACCCAGTTGAATGAAAAACCGAATTATCCCTTTGCATTTGGCCGACGAGAAGAATGAAAATGAAACTGGTGAGGGGTCAGAACATAACACGTGAAAATCCTCGAAGGATATCGTATATGTACAGGGTGTCCCGGAATGAATGGTAACACTGTATAGAAGAGCTATTGGAATCTCTGAAAAGAATACAAAAAAAATCTATACCCACTAGAATTTTTTTTTTTTCAATATAATGATTTCAGGCACATCACGTTGCGTTTATGTGTAACACACTCACAAATGAATTGAATCAATCAATTTCTTCAGGGTGAAATATTCTCCAATAAAATACAATTAGATATACAGAAAACCTTAAAAAAATCTGTTGTAACTTTTTGGGGAAAAAATATCCAACTTCAAATATCATCATAAAATGTGATGACCATTTCATTATGGGAAAGTTTAATCGTTCATGGTGAAAAAAAGAGGTGAGTAAGCCTGAGTGGCCAACTTAAAAAAAAATATGCGCCTTTCATACAGATTCCAAAATGGTACAATGCATCTTCATAATTTATGTAAATGCGAAGTTATTGCTATTAGTATACAGAAGGAGCAAATTCGACTGTATAATAAAATATTGAAGGTTCGATACTTTCACCTCTTAGTCTGTACCTGATGATAAGGGCTTCATAAAAAACAACGTTACATAGTAATATCATATTCATCGAAGTTAAAATCAAATAGTTTTTTTTACACTGTTTTGAGTAGTAAGTTATTAAGAATTCGTGAGAAAGAACTAATATTTTAATATGATCTTCAGTATGTGCAATGTCCAGATTATTATAACAAATGTTCGAATTGCCTGCCACCTACTCTGATACATGCTAGACATCTACGAATGAACGATCTCTCTTCAGATTTCGCGCTTGATACTGATAGGAAATCTTTGAAGCAGCTTGCTGGACACGGCGACGTAACTCTTCAAGAGTTCTGATTGGCACCGAATAGACCTCTTACTTTAGGCAACCCCAGTAAAAAAAATCTAACGGATTCAGGTCCGGGGAACGTGGAGGCCATAAAATCCATTTATCTGGATCACCATAAATGAAATGCATATTCGCATATTCCTAGGATGTGCAATTATTTCGTGGCATGTTCAGAGTTGAGATAAAGACCAAATCGTAACGAAATCACCAAAATTTCGGAGTAAAATTAGTATGCGAAACGATTATGATGAAACTGAGATTATTTGACAGCCAAACATTTTCCAGTGCCTCATGGCAACCGCATCATTTCATTGGTCGAGAACCGCGCGCCAACTATTCGAATTTTTGTATTTCTGTATACAGATAGCAATAAGTTCGCATTTACATAAGTTATGAGGATGCATTGTACCATTTTGGAATCTGTATGAAAGGCCCATATTTTTTTTTAAGTTGGCCACTCATGCTTACTCACCTTTGTTTTCCACCATCAACGATTAAACTTTCACATAATGAAATGGTCATCACATTTTATGATGAAATTTGAAGTTGGATATTTTTTCCCCAAAAAGTTACGAAAGATATTTTTACGGTTTTCTGTATATCTAATGGTATTTTATTGGAAAATTATTCACCCCAAAGAAATTGATTGATTTAATTCATTTGTGAGTGTGTTACACAGAAACGCAACGTGATGTGCCTGAAATCATTATTTTGAAAAAAAAATATTTCTAGTGGGTATAGATTTTTTTTTGTATTTTTTTCAGAGAGTCCAATAGCTCTTCTATACAGTGTTACAGGATTATCCATTCATTCTGGGACACCCTGTATATGTATGTATAATGATACAATCCATCAATCGATAGCGAAAATAAGTTTTCAACCTGAACGGATTAAAATTCGTAAGAATTTGGGAGGAACCTCTTCCAGCCGCTAGGCCGTGGTCGGTCGCTCACGCCTTCCGCCGTCTCTGCTGAAGTTGAAAGCATGTCTTCGATATCTGCGATCGTCTTGGCGCGAAATTCAAAATCAGTTTAAAAAGGGCCAATACTTTTTGATAAACGTTCGTTTTCCATCAAAATTACAGTTTCTCTGATCAAAGTTTCGTAGAAAATTTCTTCGAAGTAAGTCATCAATCTCCCTATGCTTTTTTTTCATCCCACTTGTTCTCAATTTATTTTTACTGTATGATGATGGAATTTCTTTGGCAAATAAATACTACCTCACTTCAGTAGTTCTCCGACAAAACACACCCACAATCCATTTCAAACCGTCTGTTTGTCTTATTTCATACCTTTGTATACACATAATATTCACTTTGGATTATTCTGTCTCAATTGTTCTCCAACATAGGTTCATTCGCATTGAGATGGGCTCCGAATATACAATTCAGACGTCAAGGACTACGAACAACGGAGGATATGGAGAAGGACCTAGTGGCACAAAATTGGACTATTCCAGAGGCGGACTATCAATTGAGAAAGAAAATATTTGCCATATCTAGCTGAAATTTTGTGTCTATCTAAGGGGCATCGATAAAATTTAGCTTCACAGCTGTTCCACGTAAAAAGAAAATTGAGTTTTTCTGATCTGGTGTTGGGAAATTTGATTTCATCTCTCGAAGTTAAAAAGAATTAAATCAAATTAATTTATTATTCGTCAACAGACAGCTGGTTTGGTTCAGAGAATATGTTTCCAAAATTCGAGAAAGTTGTTGAAATTTAATTTTAATTTAAAATGTTGTGAATTATACCGGTTGAGGGATGAAAACAGGGCGAATACGATCAAATTAAGTCTCCTCTCGATCATTTCGAAGTATTTCCTAGTATTTTCGATAATTTCGAGGTAACTGAGTGGGTGACCGCTCTGGTGACGAATTAAAACAAGCGCGCAAAAGCTACTGACTTCACGTCAGAACTTTCAAAATTGTTTACACATACAATCGACAAACATTTCCGTATATTTATTCCTTCTCCGAGTGCTGAAAAGCTGTGATTGTCAAGGGTGCTAGCAGATGGCCCACATTTATGAATCTGAGTGAAACATTCGAAACTTTTTGTCCAAACAGATACCAAGTAAATATGCTACCCACTCTGCCACCTTCTGAAACGATAGGTATACAACGATACCACAAAGCCACCATTGACTGCAAGTTGCTTTGTTGGTAACCATTGTTGGACATACATACGGGCTTGTGGCGAAGATGGCAAGCATGCGATGCAAACAGCCGCCGATCCGTTTTTGTTCAGCGTCGAGATAACGACGCTGAAAACGGAACATAACGGAGGCGAGGAGTTGATATTCAACAGTTTGTCCGGCAACTGCAGATAGGGTCGAAATGGTTGGTCATTAGGGGGATCTATGCTTGACCAAGAACAAATGATGCTTGTATTACCTTAGCATCGCGTGTGAGAGGGGATTTTGAACCTTCATTTCATGGATTATTTACTTTGATTGCGTTTTATATCGTTGCGGGTTTGAATGATTTTTCTAGAGAAACATTTCGTTTCATTGCACCACAAAGGGATGCTTCTGGTTCATTATTTTCAATAACGAACCTTTGAAACCATACGAGATCAAAAATCAAATTTTGAAAGAATAATTGCTGTAAAATTGTTAAACATTGGATGTATCACACAATCCTATCTGTATTCCCAGCCTGAAAGGAAGAAACCTCTGGACTCCATAAGAAGATCAATAGAAAGAAGTCATCGAATATAACTAGCACAAACCACCCTTATTTTAGCAAAACTCATCATTAATTTTGGTAGACATAGATGGAAGTAGATCAAATAACCCTCAATAGAATGATAAATACAAAGTTTGAGTTGTCGAAAAAATATTCCTGTAGTAATAAGCTGCTATAGGAAGAAATTATGTTCTGGACCTCTTACAGAGGAAAAATATTATGAATGATATTCATGACCTGCATACTTGAGTAATTAGAGTCAGGATGGTTTGAGTATAGGAATCAAAAAAGCTATATATACAAAAAAGCCATATATACAGTGTGAAATGAGTCAAATTTCCAAAAATCCTTTATATAAAATATTCGAATATTTCGAAATCAAAGTTACCCGCGAATCTGAGATTCCCATCAAGGATCTGATTTAGGTAAGTTTTGAGGTTTAAATGTGTTCATTAAATGATTAAATGATTAATTTAGTTTACGGAAAATTATCTGACAGATTGTATGATTTTTGTGACTTTAGGTGGACAGGACGTGATGGGTAGATTTCTTGACCTGCACACTCCCCGGATCTCAACCCCTGTGATTTCTTATTTTGGGGTCATTTGAAAACATTAGTGTACAGTAACGGTGTTGTGTTGGAGAACTAAAACGGTGAACATGCTTGTGACATTATTCGTGAGCAAACTGATGTAATAGTTGCGGGTAATAATTCGTTTTACGCCGGGCAAGACCAAACGAATGGTGACCATTTCGAACAATTTCTGTAAACAATTTGGATCAATTTTATCGGTCAGTTTATGAACTTGTTATAGGACCTTTTCAATTAGTAATTCTTCTTCACTTTAGTTTCAACTTCAAGAATTATACCGTTCAGGGAAAATCTTCCAATAAATGTTGAAAGAGAATATACAAATTTGCGATAAAATCTAGCATTTTTTTTACTTGCTGGAATGCATATGGCCCAGTGATTCATGGCAGATCTCCTAACAGAGAGATACCACGATCCAGAGTTTTATTAAGATATTGATGCCCAAGATATTTTGCACTTCTTGGAAAATGTAATATTTTATATGATCAACTTCCGACGAAATGACTTCTTTTGATGACTAGTACCTGCAAAAAAAAATCCTCACTTCAAAAAACATCCTGTGAAATAAAACTTGATTCGTTTTTTCTAGTCGTAAATAGTTGGAATTTTAAAAGAATCTGACGCAGGGAATCGTTTCTGAGATACCAAAGCTTTTGAAAAATTTTTTCCTAGGGATACGATTCCCTCGAAATCTCACATGAGCCTTGATTTCTTCATCTTACAACTAATTACATAGTATCAATACGATCAGATAAGCATTCATCGAACTAATAAATTTTCGATGCCCAGATCTGATAAACCATGCGGCGAATTTTCCCTATTTACAAACTAAACCGGCGTATTAAGACCTCGAACTTACCCAGGACATTTCAAAACTCTAACCCTGTTTTGAGCGCTCGTACTACTTACACGAGGGCTATATTATCATTTAGTCACGATGTATGTATTTTTCGCATTTTGAGCCGAAAATGGTCTCAATCGACTATGTTCAACTTACTGATAACGAATCCGTCGGAAAATTTGAGTATGTCCGTCCGTCCGGCCGTAAGCAGGATAACTCTCGAACGGAACAACCTCGAAATTTTCAGTGTGGGTTCAGTTTCCAAATGCCGCGGTTGAGTTCGTTAATGGGCAAAATTCGCCCAGGGGTTCCGTAAATATGGCCGTTCAAAATTTTGTTCTCCTGATGACTTTGAAACTACAGATTTCATCGAGATGAAATTTTGCACTCAAATGGAGAATGAGGTGTTCAAGCTAAATGTGAAATTTTGTCCAGATCGCATTACCAGAACCATAGAAACCATAGAAAATTGTAACTTTTGAACGGAAACGCCTCGGGACTCGGGAAATTTTCAGGATGGGTGTGGATCTCGAATGTCGTGATGACGATTATCTATGAGCAGAATTATACTAGGGGTTCCGTGAATACGGTCGTTTGAAGTTTAGTTTTCTCGATAATTTCAAAACTACACATTCGATCGTGAAGAAATTTTGTATATTGATGGAGAATGATATATTCAAGCTACATTTTGTCCAGATCGCATGACCAGAAACATAGAAACCATAGAAAATTATAACTTTCGAAGGGAAAGGCCTAGGGACTGGAAATTTTCAGGGTAGGTTTGGATCGCGAATGTCGCGGTCACGTTCATCAATGAGCAAAATTCGACAAGGGGTTTCGTAAATATGGCAGTTCAAAATATTTTTTTCCTGATAATTTCGAAACTGCTGATTGGATTCGAATGAAATTTTGCACATATCTGAAGAATAATGTATTCAAGCTACGTGCATTTTGTCCAGATCGCATCACCAAGACCATAGATACCGTAGAGATTTCTAGCGAATTATCGAAAACAAAATCGGTCACTTGGCACTAACGTGAAGTCTGGAGTTTTGCCTTGGTTTGAGAATTTTTTCACAGCTGTCGTAAATTCCTTCAATTGATTTCTGAAACTGGAAAATGCGGATCTACCTACAAGGTGGATGTACGAGCGCTCAAAAGCTCCTGACTTCACGACAGTGCTATTATAAATTTTTTAAAGTTTTCGTGTTTATAGATGGAAAGACGGATGGCCGGACGGGCAGAATTGAATTCTAGCAGGAATTGTTCATCTGTGAATCAAACGTGATCGTTTAAGCCCATTCTCAATTCGAAATTCGAAAATTACAGACATTTGGGTGAAATGATAACGTCTATTGAGGCAAGCGCGCAAAAAGAAGGGTTGAAATATAGGTCATTCAATAGTATCGAGTTCGCGTGTGGCATGTCAAGGAGGAATGTGATATTACCATATCATGTAGAAAATTAAAAGGAAACAAAGTGTCTTAATTTTTTAATTACATATACCTTGTTTCTGTGCCACTTATCACGTGTTTTTATTTTCACCGTTATCTAGGTATAATATTATGTTGAACTTCGGTGAATTGAATATTCATATTCATTTCATCGTGATATGAAGATATGAAAAACTAACGATCCAACAGCGATTTATATATTTCCTGGGATTCACATCGGAGATTACCTGAAATTTAGTTCAGAGAAGCCAGGAGCTTTTGCGGGCTTGTTTAAATCAATCGGCAGAGCGGTCACCCATTCTTGCATTCAACCCGTACAACGATGCTTGGCTTCAAGTCTCATCAAACTCATCCCAGGTTTATGAAAGACTGATCAAACCGTACTAACTGGCAGCCATGTCTAATAAGTTTGGGTGAAATGTAGCTAGTAACAAATTAACTATTTCATGATCATTTTAATTCAAGATGAGGTGACACTCTAGCGAGAAGCCCGATGTATAATTGACATTACAGTAGGTGGGCAATTTTGCAACTGTGGAAGCGACTATTGTTTCTGCTGCTCTTTAGTCAAAAATGGTGGTATTATAGACTTCATAGAAGTCTTCATCATACCTATATAACGAAAAAATTCAAAAATCGGTAATTTATTTTTTGACGGACAATTCACTTTGGTTGGTTGCAATACCCCCCACTCTTCTCTTCATCTTGTACCTAATTCTGGTTTAGACGACCAGATCCAGTTCATCCAGTTGTACTTAAACAAATGGTTTAACGAATCCGCCAGTAATACATCCATAATGTAGACAAACGGATATTATTGAGAGGTTTACAAGATTAGCTTTACTGAAAGTTCTACGTTTCCCCTCGAGTATCGGAATCGCAATTACTGACTGGCGACTTGTCCCATAAATTTGTACCCCAACATATCCAAGTTTTCAGGATACCTAGATGAAAGATGCTGTTCTGTATCGACCTATTTGATCCTTTTTCAATCTGGATGACTTCAATTTTCCCATCTACTCCACTCTCGAACCCGGAGATTGGAAAAGCTCTTTCTTTTGAAAAGAAGCAGCCGAGAATACTTCAAGGAGATTTCTTCTAATCATACTCGATAAGGTCTTAATAACCGACCGAACCGAAGTCAACGATTGCGATATAGGAAGCTTTTCGATACTCCCAATTTGTCATATGGGAAGAGAAATCTGTGATTGGAGCGACGAAAATAGACGGATCGATCGGAAGTTATCGCTTTGATGTTCAACCTCTTTCAAAAGTTCCAAAAAATTGGTTATTGATTTTTTCAATTACTTAATACTCTGTTTATTTTATAGTGAACTAAAATAGTCACCCCCATATATTCCCTCACCTGTTCAAATCTCGATGTGATTGTCTCATGAAGAAATTTGGGAATTATAACAAAATTGACCATTCTTCATGTTCAGTGTTTACTTCAAAATTTGGAATATATTGAAAAAGCTCAATTTTTTTCCACGTGGACCAGCTATTTTTATCGATGGTCCATAGGTGAACAAATTTCGGCAGGATATGGCGCACAATTTGATCTTCCAACCAAAAATTCACATGACTATATCTACAAAACCCTTCTTCGGATAAACTAACTCAACCGGCGCATTCAAACCTCAGACGTAGGTACCTTGAAATTTCGAAACACTTGGCCTCTTCTTCGAGAGTTATCATGTAAACGGACATAATTGAATTAGACCAAGGGTTCTCAATATGCAAGTCCAACCTAATTGTTTGAGACCATTTTCGGCTGAAAATTCGAAAATAACAGACATTTTGGCAAAGACGGGTGCTAAAACGCATCAAAATAAGTCAAAATTCCAAGAATCCTTTATATAAAATATTCAGCAGGGCCGAGTATTTCGAAATCAAAGTTAGTCGCGGATCTGAGAAATTTCCAGCCTGGATCTGACGGTACGTATTGGGATCCAAATGTGTTCATTAAATGCGCTCAATCTACGGGAAATCATCTGACAGAGCGTATGATTTTTGCGACTTTTCCGAATTTCGTATTGTGTTTTCAAATAGGTGGATAGGACGTGGTGGGTCGATTTCTTGGCATATGCACGTTCCCCGAATCTCAACCCCTGTGATATCTTCTTTTGGGGTAATTTTAAACCATAAGTGTACAGTAACGGGGGAGTGAATATTGAAAAGACTCAAACAAGGCACTGAAAATGCTTGTGTCATTATTCGTGAGCAAACTGATGTGATAGTTGCTGCATGTAAAATTCGTGATTACGCCGTGCAATACTTTGTGCACATCAAACGAATGAAGACCATTTCGAACAATTCCTGTCAACAATTTTTCCACTCCACTTAGTTTGAACATTAGGAATCGTACCGTTCAGGAAAAATCTCCTAATAAAAGTTGAAAGAGAATATACAAATTTGCGTTAAAATACAGCACTTTATTTACTTGCTGGAATACATATGGCACCGTGATTCATCCCGTGATCTTCTAACAGAGAGATAGACGATCCAGAGTCGTCTCGAGATCTTGATGCCCAAGATTTTTTGCATTTTTGAGCGCTCGTACTACTTACACGAGGGCTATATCATTTCGTCAAGATGTCTGTATTTTTCGAATTTTGAGCTGAAAATGTGCCGTAAGCACGATAACTCTCGAACGGAAAAACCTAGAGACTTGAAATTTTCAGTGTGGGTTCAGTTCCCGAATGCCTCGGTTGTGTTCGTTAATGGGCCAAATTCCACCAGGGGTTCCGTAAATATGGCCGTTCAAAGTTTTGTTCTCCTCATTACTTATTACTATTACTCATTACAGATTTTATCGAGATGAAATTTCGCACTCAAAAGGAGAATGAGGTCTTCAAGCTACATGCGAAATTTTGTCCAGATCGCATGACCAAAACCATAGAAACCATATAAAATTGTAACTTTTGAACGGAAACGCCAGGGAAATTTTCAGGATAGGTGTGGATCTCGATTGTCGTGATCACGTTCATTTATGAGCAAAATTATACTACGGGTTCCGTGAATATGGTCGTTTGAAATTCAGTTTTCTTGATAATTTCAAAACTACAGATTCGATCGTGACGAAATTCTGTATTCTAATGGAGAATGATATATTCAAGCTACATATCTCCAGATCGCATTACCAGAACCACAGAAACCATAGAAAATCATAACTTTCGAACGGAAAGGCCTAGGGACTTGAAATTTTCAGGATAGGTGTGGATTTGAAATGTCGCGTTCACGTTTATCAATAAGCAGTATTATACGAGGGGTTCCGTAAAAACGGTCGTTTGAAATTTTGTTTTCTCGATAATTTCGAAACTACGGATTCGATCGAGATAAAATTTTGTATTTTAATCAAGAATGATATATTGAAGCAACATTTTGTCCAGATCGCATGACCAGAACCATAGAAAGCATAGAAAATTATAACTTCCGAAGGGAAATGCCTAGGAACATGAAATTTTCAGGGTAGGTTTGGATCGCGAATGTCGCGGTCACGTTCATCAATGAGCAAAATCAGACTAGGGGTTCTGTAAATATGGCCTTCAAAATATTCTTTTCCTGATAGTTTCGAAACTACTGATTGGATTGGAATGACATTTTGCACCTAGCTGGGGAATGATGTATTCAAACTTCGTGCGAAATTTTGTCCAGATCGCATCACCAAGACCATAGATACCGTGGAAAATTCTAGCGAATTATCGAAAAAAAAATTGGTTAGCTGAAGCACTGACATGAAGTCTGGAGTTTCGCCTAAGTTTCAGAATTTTTTTGACAGCTGTCGAAAATTCCTCCAATTAATTTCTAAAACTGGAAAATGCGAATCTACCTACAAGGTGGATGTACGAGCGCTCAAAAGCTCCTGACTTCACGGCAGTGCTTTTTGTAATTTTTTTTTATACGATCAACTTCCGGCAAAATTATTTATTTTGATGAGTTCTAGTACCTGCCAAAAAAAGCCTCACCTTCGAAAACAGCCTGTATAGGTCCTAACGCCTAGAGGGTAACACAGGGCCGGATTAGACTTATTTCCTCCCTTAGGCCAATAACAATTTGCCGCCCTCAGGGTTGAGCGAATTAAAGAGAAACACATGCCGATTTTCTCAATCGAGTGCTTTTCGCAGGAGGAGTTTATTAAGACAATTTACTATCGTGGAAATGAAACAATCTTATTTTGTCAGAGTGTTTATTCGATATTATTCTACATAACATTCAAAAAACTTTCAAAAACACTGCAATTAAATTTTTCTTCGTCAATATATTAACGATGTTTTTCTTGCTTTCTTTTCTGCAAACTATTCCTACTCCTCGATTTGTGGCCTCAGTTAAATACCTATATTTCATATACCTAGCATTATATCCTTATGGTTCGCCCGATTCCTTACAATATATGCACAAAGATATTGAGGTAGACCTACTCATATATAATGAGCACACTTGATGAAAGACTATGTTGCATAACAATTGCCTGCAGGGACCATCTGGAAAGCTTTAGATACCCCCCCAATGAAGTCATTCGGTTTTGTAGGGTCTGTAAGTTCGTCATTGAGAAACAATTGGCTTCATTTAATTCGCCCTCGCGACTACCTATTCCGCCAGGTATTACGAAACGATTATCAATTCCAATTATATCGTACAGGAAGCTCCATGCTTAATTTAATCCATCGGATTAAACCTCATGCCATCCCGTAACCCGATTTGAACGGTCGCTGGCTCCGGCAAGTTCTGCAGTTGTAGACAGGGCCCGGAAAAGTGGCTTCTTCCGTTCTCAGATATAAATTTTATGTTCGCGAAACGATATATATACGAATTTACGCTCCGGTGGAGCTTTTGGAGCTTTAGGATCGTTGGAGATTTCAGGAGGCTATCGATTTCGATCGGAGTCATCTTTATGGGGTCGTTGTAGGTGTTTCGGGGACGTGGTCGGCGATTGCAAGGTCCGCTTGGTCCCGACTGCGGCAGCTCGTATGAGAAATTCAGACGATTGTTCGATTTTTGTATTCTTTATAGCCGATTCTGTTCCTCGTTGTTGTTTTCGACAGAATTTTTATAGGTGCTCTCCCAAAAGTCCAATTCGTGTTTTAAGAGGAAACAGGTAAAAATGAGGATTGTAAGATAAACTTAAGGGTTTTCTTCGAGGACGCTGAGAATCCCGGCATTGTAGCACAGCCCAGCACAGCTTGATTGGTCCACTCTTGCAGCTGAGCTGCTATCAAAGCCCTCATCAGATGGTATGATAGTCATACATAGTAATAGTTAGGTAAGGGGGTTACATTTCACTGCGACCTCGGATTGTGCCACCCATCAGAGCTGTTTTCGGAAATGCACCACCTACAGCTCGGCCTCCAGCTCCAGAGTTCCAATGAACTCCAGTATCTGAGAGGGCTTCAAGGGGGTTAAATCCTCGTTCCTTCTGTTTTCTTGTTCAAGACACTCTTTGCGCTGGTTTTCTGTGACGATGCATTCTGTATTCATAGTTATAGTTAGGAAGGGGGTTACATTCCACTGCGACCTCAAGGTCTATTGTGCCTCCCATCAGAGCCGTATTAGCAACTGCGCTACCTACAGCTCGCCCTCCAGCTCCAGAGCTCCAATGAACTCCAGTATCTGAGAGGGCTTCAAGGAGGTTGGATCCTCATTCCTCCTGTAATTCTCTTGTCCAAGACATTCTTTGCGCTGGTTTGCGATGGCGAGGCATTCTGTAACCAGGTGAACAGGAGTCTCCTCCTCTTCACCACAGAATCTACACTCGTCTGTTTCTGTTAAGCTCATTCTCATCATATGCTTCCTAAGGCGACAATGTCCTGTGAGGAAGCCAGTGAGTAGGCGTAACTTGTTCTTACTGAGATCCAAATACTTTCTGGATCTTGAATTTTCAAAGTTCCGAATGAACCTTTTAGAGTGGTCCATTCCTGGAAGGTTCCTCCAGAGTGCTTCTCTTTCGGTCTCTTCCTTCTCCAGGAACTCTTTCTTATAGGTGCGTTTACCTATGCCACAGAAGGGTTCTGGGCCAGTAAGTGGCGTTTGTGCTCCCTTTCTGGCAAGTGTATTGGCCTCTTCGTTTCCTTTGATTCCTGTTAGTCGATGATATAGGAGTTCAGTGCTTTGATAGCAGCTTGACTATCCGAGTGGATCACAATGTCACACCCTTGATAGTTTCTTTCCTGGTTTATCCAGGTTCACCAACAGAGCCGCTATACACTGTCAAAATTGCAGAGCCCATCAGCTCCATTCGTTAAATATTGGCAATTTGTCCTGTTTCGATCAGCGAATTTTCATTCGTCAATTTCGAAGGAAAAAATCCTTTCACCTTTCGATATATCATTAGAAACATGGCAGCTTGCATGTTCAACCAACGACCGATAGCGCAATATGTACGCAATACATTTCATGTGCTGATCCATAAATCTTTATGGTATGGATGCATTTGGGCGTGACTGGAGGATAAATTGATGGAGTTGAAAATAACAACTGGAGGGAGGGATTGTGGATATTTTCGTGAAGCTTCGTCCGTTTGGAATTATGTTTTTTGTCTCCGTTGCATTGTCCTCGAATTTTCTTTCAATTGGCAGCTGAATGCCTTTCACGTGGCTTAGGTACCTAATGTATTATATTGACGTAGGTTAACGTTGGATAACGAAACAGCTTTTATATTGACGTAGGTTATTCGGGAAGTGAAGCTATATTCTTTTTGGAATTATGTCAACCTCATTCATTGGTTGCTGAACAACTTCAACGTGCTTTAGGTATGTAAAAAATACCTATTGTTTTTATTGACGTAGGCAACTTACCATATTTCATACTGCTGTAGGTTGGATTAGTTGAAGATTTATTTTAATACCCAAAACTTCAACTGGGAAAATTACAGAAGGGGTCAGAAATTTTTTTTTTATTCCGAATGTTTGGTATTTAAAATTATATTTTATAAATAGGTTCCAATGCTATTAATGAGGGTCTATGATTTGAATGAAGATATGAGCCATTATCAGATCGAAAATTAATTTTTCCTCATTATCTTATCTCACTGAGATATTTACCAACATTTCAAGAAAGATTATTCACCTCCAGACCACCCTGAGTTTTCTAATATGAAGTTAGACATAGAAAAATGCCGAAATATCATCTAAACTTTCATGAAATAGGAATGACAAGAACTTATATTAGAATACTTTATACGCTTTTCCGATGTACTTAAGGGAATGCCATTCCTATCCTTTTCCAGCATATATGATCTTTTTTTTCAATCCCGGGGGAAATCATTCCTCGAACTTATTCCATCTGCCCTTATACCAGCCCGAACATATCGCACTAGACAAAACGTCAGCGAACATATCAGGTGAAAAACCCCTAGTGGTGAAACGCAACAGACAATGCATTTCACCTAGGAGATTTGTAGGTACATTTTTTCTTCCATCTTCAATGCATATACTTTCGTGGGAAGAGATGTCGATAAAAGTAATTTTCTTGAGAAATTGAAATATATCGTAATTGTCTCGGCTTAACTGATTCACGGTTGTTGTTAACCCGCCCAATTGATCTGTTATAAGATATATCACAAGGAGAGCGCAGATACATAGCTGCGATGTAGCAGAGAAGGTCCTGTATCTTACTTAGTGAAATTGCCCATCTAGGAACGTCAAGGGACAAAACATTAATTTTTATATCACACACATGTATCATTGATATAGCTGATATGTTGAAAGTTTTCCTCAATGAAACGTTGCTGTGCTCTATAGAATGTAGACGTGCGATATTTGTGAGTAGGATATAGGACCGTCTCTGCTACATCGCAGCTATGTACCTGTGCTCTTATCTTACTTATTGTGTGTATATTTAAAGATTTATAATTTGTGAATTGAAATTATTAACATCTATTGGCACTCCGAGCAATAATTATCTACATGTGCATGTAAACCTTGGCAATTTAATGAAAATATAGATAATTCATTACTGCTAGATAAAACCAAAAAAAGTTTTAGTTACCGTTTCTGATGTATTATTTTCGTAACCTTTTCTTCTCGATGACTAGTTGATTTCTTTTAACGTTCATCTTTTTCTGAAGCACTCAAGGATGTTCCTCTTCTACTAATCCAAAATTTACAGTTATGCCTAGTAACCATAAATAATAATCGTTATTCTTGTTCAAGATACGTATACCAGTTCTCTAAGATATTAGCGATCGTATTCGTGAACAATACCATCATAAGTACCTCCTTGTGATTTGTGAATGGTCATTGCCAAAGCAGAAATAAATGGTCAAAGTTTTCGTTTCGCTATTATAGTTTATTGTTATTCAGTGAGATCGATGATCTAAACAATAATTATAGAAAAGTAATTCACGTAACAAGTCCTAAAATACTATTTTTTTGGACGAATAGACAAATTCTAGGACGAGCCGGAGGCGAGTCCTGGAAGTCTGCGAGTCCAAAAAAAACTGTTTTTGGACGTGTTGCGTACACAACTTTTCCGGCAACCGTGTAGAATAACAAATCAATGAGACACATTTCTTTATTATATTTCTTTGTAAAACAAAATTTCGAACTTTCAGAAATCCAAATGTCAACTATGTAATTTCATGTCAAATAGGTGTCAGTCGTTATTTTCATAACAACGATGTGATTCTTTCCGGCCTAGTCCGGGAAGTACATACTTACGGACTAGGCCGGGGAATGCTACTTTCTCAAAGAAAAATCGTCTGGGAAGTTAGTACTTCCCGGACGGTTTCCGAAAAAATGTATATTTTGAAACACTAATTATATCAAGGAACTTTTTTGTAGAGTTCTAAAGTTTTACAGAAAAAGAAACATTTCGTACATTAGAGTTTACTTCTTTCGTAATTTTCCATTTTTTTTTGTTTAGTCGGAGGGAATCCTCAAGGACGAACCATCTCCGATAGATAGAACAGTGTGAGACTTCGTGTAAAGCTCGCACTATTAACCTCTTGACACTTTTTGTTTGTATCTGTTTCACGATTTTTGACGTGTGATAATTGTGTTACCTATAACTTTCATAGGAGAGTCTCTTCTTTACTCAATTTCTATTTCTGCCTAGTTGATCTCTGGGTCTTTTGTGATAGGTGAAATTTTTCTCGTGGTACACAAGTAAGGTTTTATGTGCTCCTCGTCGAATGCCTGGATATCATTTTCCTACTGCTTGCAGATGCTGGATCGAATATTCTGAATTAAAAAAAAGATAGAGGCTGTAAAAGTTCTAGCATAGTCATATCATATTTGCAATCCATGTTCTTCGGGAATTTTTGTGCCATAACAATTTTTATCCACTCCTATTGAATTATATATTCATTATTCCACTACTTTTGAGCAATTAATAGTATCTGCAAACAAACTTCCTATCTCTGTGCTTCTAAACAAGTCGATTGGCCGAAAGAGAACAGTCCATTATTGGTATTGAGGGGAGGTCACTTGAATAATTTTGACGTTTCCTCATTAAGTTGATACCTAATTATTATTGTGAATGTTTTGCCTAAAAAGATTAATTCAGATAGTGAAGATGAATTATTATGTTCACCTTCAGAAATAAAACAATCAGCAAATGTTACCATACAGAATTTATTGCTCGAAAAATCCCAAAACAAATATGAAGGTGTATACAACAATTTTTTGTTTGTGCAGCAGTAAGAATATTAAGTCATCGTTTACAGAGAATGTTCTTTTGGCATATTTTAGTGAACTCAGCACTAAATATAAAGCATCGCCCCTATGGGGCGCTAAGAAGCACAATCAACATAAATAATGCTTTGTTATAGGTAACTATTGAAATTTGTAAATAAAGTTCTTTCCCTGTACTTGTATCTTAGTATTTATTGTTATAGTCGTAGATAAAGTATAGAATTCAACTTGTAATGTTCATCACCCACTTGATGGATTACAGCAAACTTCATCTGCGTGAGTTATGACCTACATTACCGCTCGTTGAATAATATACTATTATTGCACTGATGTGAAAGAGGCAAATGTCAGAACGAATTTCAATGCAAAAAGCGCCTACAAAACCGTAGATGAAATCCATCACCTCTTCGTGGTATAGACATTACGTTTCAATCTTCCCATTTTCCGGATAGCTCCACCACACTAACAGCGAATATCGGACACATCAAAATTCCCTCGGTGTCAGCAAGACTCTCGAATTCCTTCCGACAGTGAATTGAATCATTCTAGACGACCGAAATAAATTTCCCGCGAAAATGGGATCGTGGTTGGTACGTAGTACTTGAGTTATCGCGCTCCATCGCGGACAAAGAGATTTCCATAACTCATAACAGCGTTCAATGCTATTGCCTCCGGAACGTATTTCTGGTACGTTTTCGGCCATATTATTGTATTTTATTCGGTCCGAATCCAGCACGGCGCACGCGAATTGTAAATCATATACTTACAGAAGGGAGTCCTGATAAAATCGCATTTTTAATTTATTCATGACCTATAAATCCTTTTTCATTGGAAACAGGCCGGGTTCTGAAGAGTTTTCACGTTCCGTCGTTATCTAGGTTTTTATTTGTGCGATATTTTTCGTCTATTTCTGGAGTTTTTTTTTTAGCTTAGGGTAAGCTTTCAATAACCCCTGAATGGCTGGGTTTTACTGCCGACAGGATCGATTGAAAACATTCCTTTTATCGTCAACGATTTTTTATGTTCAAGAGAAACGGACTTGAACATCAGAGATGTGGCCTTGGAATTCACACGTGATTTCTGAATCTTTGGCCTGAAAACGAATAAGGTTATTTTTGGAAATAATGTAGGAAAATGTTCTTGAGCGCTCGTTCTTCTTACACGAGGGCTCTATCAGTTCGTCACGATGTCTGTATTGAATTTTGAGCCGAAAATGGTCTCAGTCAACAAGGTTCGACTCACTGACGACGAATCCGTCGAAAACTTCGAGTCTGTCCGTCCGTAAGTGCGATAACTCTCGAACGGAACGACCTAGGAACTCGAAATTTTCAGGATAGGTTCGAATCTGTAATGCCGCAGTTGAGTTTTTTTTTGGACAATATTCGACCAGGGGTTCCGTAAATATGGCCGTTCGAAATTTTGTTCTCCTGATTTCTTCGGAACTGATTCGATCAAAATGAAATTGCACTCAGATGAACAATTACGTGTTCAAGCTACATTCGAAATTTTGTCCAGATCGCACTACCAGAACCATGGAAAATTATAACTTTCGAACGAAAAAGCCTAGGGACTTGAAATTTTCTGGATGATAATAATAATATCCTTTATTCATCCAGTAAGACAATTTACATTGTGTTGGACAAGTCAGTATTTAGTGAATGTCGCGGTCACGTTCATCAATGAGCAAAATTAGACTAGGGGTTCCGTAAATACTGCCGTTCAAAATATTTTTTTCCTGATAATTTCGAAACCACTGATTGAATTGGAATGAAATTTTGCACATAGATTATCAATAATGTATTCAAACTAGGTGCGAAATTTTGTTCAGATCGCATCACCAAGATCATAGATAGCGCGGAGAGAATTCTAGCGAATCATCGAAAAAAAAATTGAGTAGTATAATTCTGCTCATTGATAAACGTGAACGCGACATTCGAGATCCACACCTATCCTGAAAATTTCAAGTCCCTAGGCCTTTCCGTTCGAAAGTTATGATTTTCTATGGTTTCTATGGTTCTGGTCATGTGATCTGGAGAAACGTAGCTTGAATATATCATTCTCCATTAGTATACAAAATTTCGTCACGATCGAATCTGTAGTTTCGAAATTATCAAGAAAACTAAATTTCAAACGACCATATTTACGGAACCCCTTGTATAATTTTGCTCATAGATGAACGTGATCACGACATTCAAGATCTACACCTATCCTGAAAATTTCAAGTCCCGAGGCGTTTCCGTTCAAAAGTTATAATTTTCTATGGTTTCTATAGTTCTGGTGATGCGATCTGGACAAAATTCCACATGTAGCTTGAAAACCTCATTCTCCATTTGAGTGCAAAATTTCATCTCGATCAAATCTGTAGTTTTCAAGTAATCAGGGGAACAACACTTTGAACGGCCATATTTACGGAACCCCTGGTGGAATTTGGGCCATTACCGAACATAACCGAGGCATTCGGGAACTGAACCCACACTGAAAATTTCAAGTCTCTAGGATGTTCCGTTCGAGAGTTATCGTGCTTACGAACGGACAGACTCGAACATAGTCGTTTGAGACCATTTTCGGCTCAAAATTCGAAAAATACAGACATCGTGACGAAATGATATAGCCCTCGTGTAAGTAATACGAGCGCTCAAAAATTGGTCACCTAAAGTCTTGAGTTTCGCCTTAGTTTGAAATTTTTTCGACAGCTGTTAAAAATTTCTTCGATTGGTTTCTAAAACTGGAAAATGCGAATCTACCTACAAGGTGAATGAACGAGCGCTCAAAAGCTCCTGACTTCACGGCAGTCCTTTTCTTGATTTTTTTCTCATTTCACCTTCCCTTCGCAGCAAAATAAGTCAGATTCATTGAATAATTTCTTCAAATTCAACATCAAATCGAATCGTTAATACCTTTAGTCCCGGTGTGGTATATTTTTGAATAGCTAAACGAAACCGACCGAGAAACTGCTAGGATAAAAGTGAAAGACGGGCCTAGTAGGGCAGAATGCAAGGTGCGAAACGAAGAAAAAGAGGTAACCAAAGGACAGTGAACAATTCGAAATCAACTCCTTTAACGCCTATAAAGACAAAAATATGTAATATATCACTCGACAACTTCTGAATTACAAATTAACAATTGTTTTAGTCACAAATTACATGAGCTAATAAATATGTGCCCACCACGTTAGCTAGCCTCAAAAAAACGCGTGGTTCTAGAGAATCGCGATCAGCGAATATCCTACCACCTCGAAACCAGGTATTTGGAAGAAAGAACACTGCCGGGTAACGTATAATGAATATGGAGTTATTACAATTATTTTTTTTTTCATTTTCAATTCCATCTAAAAGTCAGGTAGCTGATAGATTAGCCAGGAAACCACCCCAAATATCACATGATGGTTCAAAAATTTCTAAATGGTACAGTTCTCGACTACTTGATATTGGAAACAATGGACGAATATACATTCTGTTTGGAACAATCCCTTTGATTCATTAAAGGGTAGCTTCACAAAATGAAGAGAATTTGGTTGAGTTTCCACAATGAATTTCCCGATCTATTGCAATGGCAGTTGATGCAAAGGACCGTTTTCGACAACCAATCCTTTGTAGTCGGAAAAAATTTCCGGTCAAATTACGAAGTGGCAGTTATTTCCCTCTTGATGTTTCATATGTTGGATGAAATAACCCTAAATTTCATTAAAAGGCCCTCTCGCCATATATTATGCTGTAGAAATTTAAATCGGTTCGAATCGAGATTTACTTCGTTTTGTTGTTTTGTTCAGAGCCTAAAACCTGACGAATTTGTGACCAATGTCCCTCCGTTATCTAGGGGATGATGTGGAGTAACTCGCAATGCTACTTGCACAGAAAATAGACCGAGTAATAATCAGTTAATCACAATTAATTTAGGTATACCTACATGTTTATCAGGGGGGATGAGTTATCCAGAAAATTTGAAAAGATTCAGATAATAAGAACCTTGACAAGATCTAATAATAGTTTCGACCTCCATCTTCCATGGTGTGCTATGCATTTCTTCACTCTTCTGTGCATACTCCTTCCCATGGTGAGGTGCAAGTGCTCAATGAAGCCACCACTGAATTCAGTTACGTCGATACTCGGGGGTGAGGGGTATCAGGAGAAGGGTCAGTTTGAAAACAATCCGAAACTTTTTTTGCGATGTTAAACGGTCTGCATCCCAATAGATCTTCTGTGAACCATTGACCTGTGATGCAATCTCCCTTGGCGAAGATGGAAGTGATGAATTTTGTCAATATGCATTTTAACTGATATTGTAAGGGCAATACTAATAGAATGAGAACTGTGGTGGTAATTGTGTATTTTTGTCGAAAGAATTATTTATATAACTAAGTATTAACTTCGTCAATTTTATTTGAAATTTATTTAGGAAGTGGTGAAAATTCTTGCCCTTCCTGGAAGGTGTGAATTTGCTCATTATAGAATTACACTTGAAGATGAGAAAATTATCGTAATTCCTTTGAGACCACAACTTGCTCATTCTCCATTGTCGTCACGAAAATCCAAAAAAATCGACCGAGTAACTGTTCAATTTCGCTGCAACCCCGCTGACAGCGGATGGACTGTATGCATTTCCGTGGCCATCCTAGACCTTCGGTAACAAATTGTTATTTCAGCCCCAGGTCACGTAATTCTGCTCACAAAAATTGCCCGGGTCTTTTGTAGAGGAAAGGGGACGTCAGTTGATATTTTAAACGCTTCGATTCTGCGGCCTTTTTGTGGAACGACCTGCAACCCTCGAATCGATTGAATTATTCAGTATTCATATAATTGGAGTGAGATTCATGTTAACAACAAGAACATTAAAGTATCATTAGAATGAATATAAAAGCTCAGGTTAAACACGTCCAACGTTGTTTCAGCTGTCAGAACTAGAATACTCTTGTCTTTCAGACGTCTACTGCATTGACCTTTAACATTATGACTATCATTGGACTTGTTGGATATGCTTCGAATAGTACAGACTCTAGATCCACACTATACGCTGGAAGCGCACCAAGTTCTCATTAGTCTCTGTGGAGTTATATCATAAAGGGTTTTCAGGAAAGTGTTGAAATTTAATTAGGCAGAAGAGGGATTTTATCGTACACATTGCCGTGAGCTTTCAAATCATCTACCCACATTTACATTTTATGAGAAAGATACAATGTTTGCGTCTCATTAACAAGTATACGATCGTGAAATCTTTTATGAAGAACTACAAATCATTCACAATTTTACTCAGTGATATGAAATTCCCCACCCCAAGAAGGGGAAGTAATTTTTCGACCAAACTTGCTAATATTTTATGGTATCGGTGGTGAGGTTATATTTCGGGTTTGGTTACAAGAGATTTCAAAAATAGATATTTTGAAAATTCGTAGAACGAGAAATATGCCAGTAAATCTGCATTCGTAATCAACTCGCTGGCCGAGTGGCAATTCAGCACGAAAATTGGCACAGGACCTTCGGAGTTCAATTGAACACATACGTTTTGAAGTTTGCTTTATAGTATATCTCTCATAGATAATCTAACTTTAGGTGGAAGTAAACGAACGAAATGAAGAGAAATTATCTGTGAACCCAAACAACATAAGAATCATGATCGAATTTTTTGGTTCTTGTGTTTTTGAAGTTAATTTTCTTGTGTTATAACAATGGATTGCTACAATGTATTTGAAGTTTCAAGCCGAAACATAACACATAAAAAACCAAAACAACGGCTACAAAATACTAAAACAACAATTGACCTCCTCATCACCATACCCTCGACCATACCGTGTACGAAATTTCGTGCTTGAATTGAATTTCATTACGAATGGTAACAGAGAACGCCATCCACTTAGCATTTCGTGTCGAAGTGCCACTCGGCCAGCGAATTTATTACAACGCGGGAATATTATAGTTTCATTAAGCAGGGTGTTTTTTGAGGTGAGGCTTTTTTTTGACAGGTGCAAGAACTCATCAAAAGAAATCATTTCGCCGGAAGTTGATCATATAAAATATTTAATTTGAAAAAAGTGCAAAAATCTTGGGCATCATCATCTTGATACTACTCTGTGAGATCAGCCATGAATCACGGTGCTATATGCATTCCAGCAATTGAATAAAGTGCTAAATTTGATCGCAAATTCGTATTTTCTCTTCCAACTTTTATTAGGAGATTTTTCCAAATTGTTAACAGAAATTGTTCGAAATGGTCACCATTTGTTTGATGTGCACAAAGTCTTACCCAGCGTAATAACGAATGCTCACTTATACACTAATGTTTTCAAATGACCACAAAGGAAGAAATCACAGGGGTTGAGATCGAAAAACTTAGTCATCATACGCATCTCCTGTGATACTGACCTCAACCAGCTGGTAATATCTGAACATTTAAATATCAATACGAACCTAATACAGATCCGTGCTAGGAAATCCTCATAATCGCGGGTAACTTTGATTTCGAAATACACGGCCATGGTGAATATTCGCCCATTAACTAACTCAACCAGCGCAATCAAAGAACGATTTAGGTAATGAAGATCGTTTTGTAATCCTTCGAATGATTACCACAAAATCAGAGCTTTCACCTTTCTGCAAAATAAGGTGAAAAAATTATGAAAAGCACTGCCGTGAAGTCAGGAGCTTTTGAGCGCTCGTTCATCCACCTTGCAGGTAGACTCGCATTTTCCAGTTTCAGAAACCAATTATTGAAGAAATTTTTTGACAATTGTCAAAAAAATTTTCAAACTGAGACAACTCCAGACTACACATCAGTGCTTTCGGTGACTTTTTTTTGATAATTCGCTAGAATTTTTTACTGAATCTATGATCTTGGTGATCTGATCTGGACAAAATTCCTTCATTTCAATCCAATCAGCAGTTCCGAAATTATCACGAAAAAAATATTTTGAACGGCCATTTTTGAAGAACCTCTCGTCTAATTTTGCTCATTGATAAACGAGACCGCAACATTTGCAATCCGAACCTACCCTGGAAATTTCGAGTCCCTAGGCTTTTCCGTTCGAAAGTTATGATTTTCTATGTTTTCTATGGCCTGGTCATGCGATCTCGACAAAATGTAGCTCATTCATCATTCTCCATTGAAAAACAAAATTTCGTCACGATCGAATTCGTAGTTTTGAAACTATGAAGAAAACTCAATTGCAAACGACCATATTTACGAAACCTCTTGTCTAATTTTGCTCAAAGATATCCGAGATCCACACCTATCCTGGAAATTTGAAGTCTGTAGGCCTCTCCGTGCGGAAGTTATAATTTTCTATGGTTTCTATGGTTCAGGTCATGCGATCTGGAAAACATGCAGCTTGAATATATCATTCTCCATTAGTATACAAAATTTCGTCACGGTCGAAACAGTAGTTTTGAAATTATCGAGAAAACTAAATTTCAAACTACCATATTTACGGAACCCCTAGTCTGATTTTGCTCATAGATATACGTGACCACAACATTCGAGATCCACACCTATCCTGAAAATTTCAAGTCCCTAGGCCTTCCCGTCTGATAGTTATAATTTTCTATGGTTTCTATGGTTCTGGTAATGCGATCTGGACAAAATTTGGCATGTAGCTTGAACACGTCATTCTCCATTTGAGTGCAGTATTTCATCTCGATCGAATTTGTAGTTTCGAAGTAATCAGGAAAACGAAATTTCGAACGGCCATACTTACGGAACCCCTGATGGAATTTTGCCCATTAACGAACTTAATCGCTGCATTTGGGCACTGAACTCACACTGAAAATTCTCTTGGTTGTTCCGTTCGAGAGTTATCGTGCTTATGGACGGACGGACAGACTCAACATATTTATGATCAGTGAGTCGAACCTTGTCGGTTGAGACCATTTTGGGCTCAAAATTCGAAAAATACAGACATCGTGACGAAATGATATAGCCCTCGTGTAAGTAGGACGAGCGTTCAAAAAGGCTGAATATTGCACAATCTTATGTGCCCTTTCAATATTCGAAATTCTTCAAGTAGTATAATTTGATATTGAGAAACATAATAACCAGAAAATTGATTCTAATTTCCTTTGAAAATCCAGAACCTTCATGCACATACAAAGCTTAGGAAAACCCACCTTATAAAAAACGTTCATGAGGAAAGAGGAAACTGGAAGAAAAACGGAATCTTCCAGGTTTGGGGCACTTTCGAACTTTAACAATAAAAGTTCGAAAACTTGTCTAGATATCAGTGGAAACATGCTACAACTTGTAACGGGATTCCTTAAGGGGCATCTCGTATAACTCAAAAGTAAAACTATACTTTTTTAGATAGCTGGAAAATATTGGACGTATGAGATGCATCAATAGTTAAAAAATTACGAAAAGCACTGCCGTGAAGGCAGGAGCTTTTGAGCGCTCGTACATGCACCTTGTAGGTAGATTCGCATTCTCCAGTTTTACAAACCAATTGGAAAGATTTTGACAGCTGTCAAAGAAAATTTCAAACCAACGCGAAAATCCAGACTTCACGTCAGTGCTTTGGGTCCATTTTTTCGATAATTCGCTAGAATTTTCTACGGTATCTATGGTCTTGGTAATGCAATCTGGACAAAATTATACATTATTCTTCATATATGTGCGAAATTTCATTTCAATCCAATAAGTATTTTCGAAATTATCAGAAAAAATATAGTTTGAACGGCAATATTCACGGAACCCCTAGTCTAATTTGGCTCATTGATAAAAAGGATCGCGAAATTCCCGATCCGAACCAATCCTGAAAATTTCAAGTCACTAGGCCTTTTTGTTCGAAAGTTATGATTTTCTATGGTTTCTATGATTCTGATCATACGATCTGGAAGAAATGTAGCTCGAATATATAATTCTCAATTTAAATTCAAAATTTCGTCGAGATCGAATCCATAATTTTGAAATGATCAAGAAAACTGAATTTCAAACGGCCATATTTACGGAACCCCTAGTCTCATTTTGCTCATTGATACACGTGAACGCTACATTCACGATCCACACCTATCCTGAAAATTTCAAGACTCTAGGCCTTTCGATTACAAAGTTATAATTTTCTATGGTTTCTATGGTTCTGGTCATGCGAGCTGGACAAAATTCTGCATGTAGCTTGAGTACGTAATTATCCATCTGAGTGCAAAATTTCACCTCGATCGAATCAGTAGTTTCGGAGTAATCAGAAAAACAAAATTTCGAGCGGCCATATTTACGGAACCCCTTGGCGAATTTTGCCCAATAACGAACTTAACCGCGGCATTTGAGATTCGAACCTACCCTGAAAATTTCAAGTTTCTAGGACATTCCGTTCGAGAGTTATCGTGTATACGGCCGGACGGCCGGCCGGCCGGACGGACGGACGGACAGACTCGAATTTTTCGACGGATTCGTCATCAGTGAGTCGAACATAGTCGATTGAGACCATTTTCAGCTCAAAATTCGAAAAATACAGACATCGTGACGAAATGATATAGCCCTCGTGTAAGTTGTACGAGCGCTCAAAAATGGACCCAAGAACTGAACCCCGGGTAGTTCCCAGTCCTTGAACATTCAAACTCCAAACTGGTCCGTTACATTTTTGAAATAGTACCTATAGATTATGTTCATTCATAGCGCAAGGTTCAACTGGTTCTGATAGGTAAGAGTGTGAGTTTCCTATGTATAGAAGGTTCTCGAATAAAATATCACTCTGGCATAATTCCTCATCGACGCCTCCATCATTTCTCACTTTGAAATATATTAACCCTGCAGACGTGAAAAGATCAACAAAGAAACCAATTTTTAATCCAACAGATAATGTCTCGTTGTTTGATATATTACCGTGGAATACTTCTACGACCTCCCCGAAAGGCTCTTGCTCGAACTTTTTCAGACTCCGCGGGGCTCGTTCCGTGACTCCAAAACAGTCTGCTCGCGTTCCGTAGCGTGCAATTTGTATTCCTCTGGCATCCCAGATATTTCTTATTTCATATTCCCTGGATACCGACATGATTGCATTTCCTTGCACATGAATTTTATATCCCACTCACACGTAATTGTGATGGTCGTTCGATGTTGAAAGTTTTTCGAATTCTGGCATTATATCACTGGTTGTCTTGAGAGTAATGGGGGATTTCCTCTTGTAGCGGAGCTTGTGTTGAGAAATCCCCGCCATAAAATCATTTTCTTCTAAAACTGAATATAGCTTTATTATTGATTGAATCATTATTTTTAAATCATATGCAATGGAACTTACAATAGAATAACTAATTTGATTCCCACTACATTGGGTTGATTTCCACGACACGTGATTCGATGCAAAGCGGCAAGATAAGCATAATTTCATCCTTAGAAGCGTCATTAGGATATCATTAAATATTCATCCCACACAAAGAGTTGCGCATAGGATTGACCGTTACCCTCATCTAATGATAAGATTTGTTTGTATTAGTAGGTAGCTTTACAGTTTAGAGAATTTATTATACCTTAACCACCTGAAGATGATGCTTTGCATCGAAAGACGTGTCGTGGAATTTAACCCAATGTAGTGAAAATCATATAAGTTATCTATTGTATGGCATTTATATAACATTTGTTATTCATCGTGTTTTCCATCAATTAGACGAAACTTTCAATGGCTGCCACACTTAGTTTTAATTTCATTTGCCATCTAAATATTTCTTGTCTAGTCTGGTGGCTAACTTGTTCTCTCCAGACTGTCTAATCCCAATGCCCCAATTTGAGGTTCATGGAAGGAATCAAAATAAGAAACTTCTCAACACTTTTATTATTCCGTCGCGGACAGAACAAAAGGGCTCCGTGCTTTTCTTCGAATAAAGCGGATTGTCCCCTCTGATTAACCATGAAAAGCCATTATCTCGCTCTTTCCCCAGATAATCCGATAATTAGGAACACAATGATTCATTGTTAACGGCGTATTAAAAATAACGTCAGGTGGTAATCTAAGATTCCAACCGAATATAATTAATAATTGTTAGTGAGGCAGCTTTGCGCTTCTGAAACATCTGATGAGGAAAATTGATGGTGTTATAATCAGTTAGTTGAAACATAGTCCTATCTGTTAGCGAACAGAGTCCTATGCTGCAGGTGGCGCCACTAACTTACAAACAGGATTATTATCCACTTGAGAAAAACTTCGCTTTAATCCGGTTTTTTTGTTTTACGCGAATATGATGGTAATTATGCGGAAGAGAGAGTATAAAAACTTTCTCATAAAAGAAAAAAATGAATGAGAGTATAGCATTTTCTTCGGTTATGTTATATTGAAGAGGTTATATTCTTATTTCTATGTTTACCAACAACATTAATTGTAACAGCAGAATTGTTTTATATTTTACTAGAGGACACTCACGTCTTAATTCTCCTGAACTGGTCTTGTGTTCCCAGTCGTTTTCGAAGAAAGAAAAAGGTTTATTTCCTCTTTCGATTCGATGTCAGTTTCTGACCATAGAATGGCATTATATACCTCTCAACAATATGAGCACATTAAATTTGGTTCGGAAAACAGTTATAATTGTATTAATCCTAAAGTATTTAGACCTTAAGATTAAGTTGAAACGTATTTTCTTCAAATGTGTCAAGAAGGAGTTCTTGTCTGCCGAATTATCACGAATAAATTCTTGAGACACAACTTCATTCAATGCCGCTGGCCACATCTGGTTACTCATTTTCGACTCGATTATTCCGAACTCATCAAAGTGACTATTAAGCAAGTTGCGAGACGTTTTGCGAAGAAAATTTGGGGGTAGCTTGCGCCAACTTTAACTTTAGCTTCAGTTATTCAAAACTTACACCGATTTGGAGATTTATGAAAGTTGGGCGAAGTCATGATGCCCTATTTCAGCGGAATTATATAAGCCAGCCAACTCCGACGTTTTTCCGCATCTTTCTTCAGAATCTCGGCGAACTTTTCAATCGAAACAGCTTCGAGTTACTGGCTGAAATATTGTGGGAAGCTTCGTTGTCACCCCCTTGAAAAATTTATTGGCTTTTTTTGTCGATTTCTCGGATATCGTCAGTATTGCATGATGGAATCTAGTTGTACCTATACAGGGCGTTTTCTGAGATGAGGTTTTTTTTTCGACAGGTGCTAGAACGCATCAAAAGAGATCATTTCGCCGGAAGTTGATCATATAGAATATCCAATTCGAAAAAAATGAAAAAAATCTTGGGCATCAATATTTGAATGCGACTCTGGATCGTGTTATCTCTCTGTTAGTAGCCATATACCTGCGATCTTTCCTCGGAATTTATAGCAATTTATCGCAAATTTGTATTATCTTCCAACTTCAACCCAAATTAGGTAGTTCACGAACTCACCGATAGAATTGATCCAAATTGTGTACACAAATTGTTCGAAATCA
The DNA here is from genome assembly GCA_963966015.1 of Aphidecta obliterata. Taxonomy (NCBI): domain Eukaryota; kingdom Metazoa; phylum Arthropoda; class Insecta; order Coleoptera; family Coccinellidae; genus Aphidecta; species Aphidecta obliterata. Next base: position 11,244,880 of record OZ014435.1, on the reverse strand, counting down.
GTTTGCTCACGGAAGAATGACACAAGAATTTTCAATGCGGTGTCTCAGTTCCATCGTACCTTATACACTTATGTTTTCAAATTATCCCAAAGGAAGAAATCACAGGGGTTGAAATACTAGTCTAATTTTGCTCATTGATAAACGTGGGCACGATATTCGCGATCAAAACCCACCCTGAAAATTTCAAGTTCCTAGGCCTTTCCGTTCAAAAGTGAAAATTTTCTATGGTTTCTATGGTTCTGGTCATGAGATCTGGACAAAATATTGTTTTAATATAGCATTCTCGATCAAAATACAAAATTTCACCTCGATCGAATCCGTAGTTTCGAAATTATCGAGAAAACAAACTTTAAAACGACCGTATTCACGGAACCCCTAGTATAATTCTGCTCATTGATGAACGTGAACGCGACATTTCAGATCCTCACCTATCCTGAAAATTTCAAGTCCCTAGGTCTTTCCGTTCGAAAGATATGATTTTCTATGGTTTCTATGGTTCTAGTCATGTGATCTGGAGAAATGTAGCTTGAATATATCATTCTCCATTGGTATACAAAATTTCGTCACGATCGAATCTGTAGTTTTGAAATTATCAAGAAAACTAAACGACCATATTTACGGAACCCCTAGTATAATTTTGCTCATAGATGAACGTCATCACGACATTCGAGATTCACACCTATCCTGAAAATTTCAAGTCCCTAGGCGTTTCCGTTCAAAAGTTACAATTTTCTATGGTTTCTATGGTTCTGGTCATGCGATCTGGACAAAATTTTACATGTAGCTTGAACACCTCATTCTCCATTTGAGTGCAAAGTTTCATCTCGATCGAATCTTTAGTTTCCAAGTAATCAGGAGAACAAAATTTTGAACGGCCATATTTACGGAACCCCCTGGTGGAATTCTGCCCATTAACGAACTTAACCGAGGCATTTGGGATCTGAACCTACACTAAAAATTTCGAGTCTCTAGGTTGATCCGTTCGAGAGTTATCGTGCTTACGGACGGACGGACAGACTCGAATTTTCCGACGGATTCGTCATCAGTGAGTCGAACATAGTCGATTGAGACCATTTTCGGCTCAAAATTCGAAAAATACAGACATCGTGACGAAATGATATAGCCCTCGTGTAAGTAGTACGAGCGCTCAAAAAAGCATCACCTTTGAAAAAACCTTGTATATGATTGAAATGATTGAACCAGGCCGATTTCCACCTACAAAGAATCAACTTAGAACGTATTTTGACCGGATATAATGAAAATAACATGTAGGTGTGTATTTTGTTCCTTGTTTCTGAAATCCCGGTTGAGCTACCAAAAAACCATGAAAGGAACGCTAAGAAAGATAGGAATGCAAAGTACACTGTAATAAATTAATACACACAAACAAGAAAGAGATATATTTTCGAATGAAGTTACCATTCAAGACCAGAAGAAAGCTAGAACTGAAATACTTACTAGATGATGTTTTTCTGAAGGAACCAGCTCATTCGCCATTTTGTGAACCAGATATTTATAATTTATTGACTCCAGTGTATTTTGGTTTAAATCACCAAAGAAAATTTTCTCAATTCCTGTTATGGTAGTTCTATTTCAGAATATTGCCCTTTGGAGTTAATCCTCGTTTCTTAATATATTGCAAGAAGCATCACTTAGGCGCCAGTCGAAATAAATGAGAGAAAGTGTAACGTGAAATGTAAGGACAATATTCTGATGACTTTTTATTTTGTATTCGGTTGACTCATGACCGATTGAATATTTTTTTCTCTGAAAGAAGTTCCCGAAACTAAAGAAAATTTTCATTGGTACCGTATTTGTATCGTGATTATGTACAGTTCACGTCACAATACCACTACAAATGCCTGATCTTTTTTTTTTAACTTGAATCCTTTGAAATGTATGCCCGTGAATTTTCCAACGGAATTCGACGCCATGTTCGCTGCGAAACAACAAACTACAACATTATTCACCTCTTCTAACAGTTCACCCGAAAAACTCCATTTCCTTTGACGGTCAGCTCGTCGGTCAGTCCTATCAGCTTCAGTGAGTGATCCAGTGTCAGTCAACATCAAGCTAATTGAACACAGTCTTGCACAACGAAGCGGATCCAGGAGACCACACTGATCCGCGCGATTAGATCAGACGTGAAATATACCAAGCCTGTCCAATAACAGAGTGGTTTCACAAATATTTTTCTATGCAGTATGAGTGTTCCGAGTTGTTTTGGCTTCATTATTGAAAGGGATAGGGCCATATTACTCCATTCATGATACCATGATTAACGTTTGAAATGCAGAGTTTGGCAATAATCAGGACACGAAAGTGAGAGGTTGGGTTAGGGTTGAAGAGTGAGATTCAGTGTGTTGTGCGGGTTCGACGTAGTCATTTTCAGCCTCCGTTTTTTTTGGAAAGCCTTGGAGTTAGAATATTTCTGTGTAATTTGCAGCGTTCTCTTATTATACTGGCTTCTTTCAAGTTTATGTTTCCCTTTCCCAGAAAAATGCTTTTCGTCAGATGGATATCACGTCAATACAAGTCGCGAATGGCAAATGGCCGAAGTTTAATAAATCTTTGAATTTGGGCTCTAGTTGGACAAACATGAACGCAAAAGATTGAGGTTAAACCTCCAATTTCCTCACAATCCGCGAGGCATAAACGCAACTCCACGTCGATGATCGGCGATACTTCCATCCGGCGTTATCCAGACATTTTCACATCTTGTACCTCTTTCCCCGACAAAACACGTGTTCATCCGGCCAGTCCCGCCTTCTGGAACGCGCCGAAGCGTACATCGATTCTGGAATTTCGTCCTTGCCGCAGTTTGTGCCGGAGCCATACTCTCGAGGAGGTCGGTGTGGCACGTGACCGGTTCCTAGTGTCGCCCGAAAAACGGGATAAATATGTATCAGGACTGCTTCAGGAACAACCGTCAGATATACCACCACAGGATCTATAGGGTCACAGGTGATGGTTCATTTAGTTCATTTGGTAATAGCGTGGGTTCGGGGCTTAGTGGGCTCGGCATGGTGGACGTGCGAGGAAATTGCGTGCAAGGGAAAAAAGTTGATAATTTCATAAGGACGGAATTTATTGTGACATGTGTTATGTTGCAATGTTGATTTGTGTGAGATGGAAGTTTGAATAACAAAGCCGTTAATGTAAACGAATGTGGTGAATATATAAAGTTAGCGGTCATCATATACATATATCGCGAAATGTTGTTTAGTCTCCTGAACAAGAAGTTATGCCATCGAGGTCAAAAATATCCCTCAAAGGTAAATAGTTTTCCCAAATAACTTTTTCCACCACAACAATCGCTTCTGTTCAGTTCATCAATCCTTTTCTAAATTTGTATATCACCAAGTTCCTCTTTATGAACTGTATAGAATGTTTTGTTATGGTTCTCATGGTGGAAGAAGTAATTTAGAGAAGTTGAATATTTCACCTTTGGGGGCCATAACTTATAACTAAGGAAGAAGAAAGACAATATCATCTAGTAAAAATACATTGAGTCAATCTTGAAATAACAAACTATGAATTATAAAAAGGAATCCATAAATAGAAATCACAGAAGAGTCGCCTGATCTACGAAACTCGTTTTTTGATTACAGAATTCGAAATAATACATAGTAAAATATATAAACAAACAAGACATAAAGGAGCAAAAACCTGCCAAATAATCGAAGTAATAATGACACAAGTAAACAAAAGATGAAGACACAAAACCTGAAATAAAAACAAAACAAAAGCCCCCTTATACTAACATACGTTATCCAGAGTGCGAAAAACCGTTTCAGTAGATATTGGTCAACAATTCGATTTCAATTCCTCGAGGGACCCTTGAAAACTTCTGGAAAGATGACAACCCCATCAAGGCAAAAAAAATATGTCAGATCGTTTTATAAATCGTCGAGGTGTTTCGCTACTTCAGGTGAACTCACCTTTTCTTGAAACATGAAATTGGAGGCGGAGACCAAATTTAGAATCGAGTGCCATTTTCGGAACCTATCCCAATCTTTCACCTCCAAGTAACAAAGGCGGTTTGAAAGTAATAATGGGGAGATTCTGCTCCCAAACGGCACATCTTATGTTTCATCAGGTGAAAGACTATACGGTTATTTCCGCCCTCATGAAACACAAACCCCTCGGAGCCGAGCTTCAATATTGTGTTTATATTTTTGTCCTGGAGGTATAGCGTGAAAATTCCTCCGTTCTAATGGACGTTCGAGTTTCATCGTTTCTGATTTGAAGGATTGGAAATGGATCCAAAGGAGAATAATTTTTTGATATGATACAGAGGATAATTAGAGTCGTCGAGATAACTTTTGTGGGGGTGTAGATTTTTGTATTAGCCAAATTTGCTAGCTATCGAAAAATGTTTAGGTTCTGGAAGTTTTCCGAATGAACAAAACGTTTTGAGTGGAAAGTTACACCAAATTGGAGAAAATAGTTCCTTATTATTTGCTCAATAATGATAGTTAGTTTCTAGTGGAGTTCGGTGCGTTGAGCTGAACAAAGTTAGAGAGGTTGCTTGGTTGGCATGAGATGGTGTTTCTAGATGTTAAAAGAAACACATCGACAAAAGATATTGTACCAACTTCCATTGATTGAGTATTTTACTCTTCCTCAAACCTTTTTTGAAAATTTGTTGTCCTGACTTCGCTTTTTGGAATTGAGGTAGGTATAACATGAAATCTTTGCTGGGTAAACTGTGACTGTTTCATTTCTTCCATTAGGAGATTTCTCAAAATTATTCTAAAGAAAATTGAGGGCGTTTTGAGCGGAAAGTTACACAAAATTGCAAAAAATAGTTCCTTATTGTTTGCTCAGTAATGAGAGTTAGTTTCTAGTGGAGTTCGGTGCGTTGGCCATTGAGTTGAACCAAGTTAGAGAGGTTGCTTGGTTAGCATGAGATGGTGAATCTAGATGTTTAGATCATCGAAAGAAGATATTGTACCAACATTCATTGATTGAGTATTTTACCCTTCCTCAACCTTTTTTGAGCGCTCGTACTACTTACACGAGGGCTATATCATTTCGTCACGATGTCTGTATTTTTCGAATTTTGAGCCGAAAATGGTCTCAATCGACTATGTTCGACTCACTGATGACGAATCCGTCAAAAAATTCGAGTCTGTCCGTCCGGCCGTCCGTCAGCACGATAACTCTCGAACGGATCAACCTAGAGACTTGAAATTTTCAGTGTAGGTTCAGATCCCGAATGCCTCGGTTAAGTTCGTTAATGGGCAGAATTCCACCAGGGGTTCCGTGAATATGAACGTTCAAAGTTTTGTTTCCCTGATTACTTGAAAACTACAGATTCGATCGAGATGAAATTTTGCACTCAGATGGAAAATGAGGTGTTTTAGCTACATGCGAAATTTTGTCCAGATCGCATGACCAGAACCATAGAAACCATAGAAAATTGTAACTTTTGAACGGAAATGCCTAGGGACTTGAAATTTTCAGGATAGGTGTGGATCTCGAATGTCGTGATCACGTTCATCTATGAGCAACATTATACAAGGGGTTCCGTAAATACGGTCGTTTGAAATTTTGTTTTCTCGATAAATTCGAAACTTCGGATTCGATCGAGATGAAATTTTGTATTTTAATCGAGAATGATATATTGAAGCAATATTTTGTCCAGATCGCATGACCAGAACCGTAGAAACCATAGAAAATTGTAACTTTTGAACGGAAAGGCCTAGGAACTTGAAATTTCCAGGGTGGGTTTGGATCGCGAATATCGCGGTCACGTTCATCAATAAGCAAAATGAGACTAGGGGTTCCGTAAATATGGCCGTTCAAAATATTTTTTTCCAGATAGTTTCGGAACTACTGATCGGATTGGAATGAAATTATGCATCTAGCTGAGGAATAATGTATTCAAAGTACGTGCAAAATGTTGTCCAGACCGCATCACCAAGACCATAGATACCGTAGAAAATTCTAGCGAATTATCGAAACAAAATTGATCAGCTGAAGCAGCGACATGAAGTCTGGAGTTTCGCCTAAGTTTCAGAATTTTTTTGACAGCTGTCAAAAATTCCTTCAATTGGTTTCTAATACTGGAAAATGCGAATCTACCTACAAGGTGCATGTACGAGCGCTCAAAAGCTCCTGCCTTCACGGCAGAGCTTTTCGTAATTTTTTCAGAATTTTTTTGTCCTGACTTCGCTTTTGGAAAGGAGGCAGGTATAACATGAAATCTCTGTTGGGTATATTGTGGCTTTTTCATGTCTTCCATCAGGAGGTTTCTCAACATTATTCTAAAGATAATTGAGGACGTTTTGAGTGGAAAGTTACACCAAATTGCAGAAAATAGTTCCTTATTGTTTGCTCAGTGATGAGAATTAGTTTGTAGTGGAGTTCGGTGCGTTGAGCTGAACAAAGTTAGAGGGGCTGCTTGGTTTGCATGAGATGGTGTTTCTAGATGTTAAAAGAAACTCATCGACAAAAGATATTGTACCAACTTCCATTGATTGAGTATTTTACCCTTCCTCAAACCTCTTTTGAGAATTTTTTGTCCTGACTTCGCCTTTTGGAATTGAGGTAGGTATAACATGAAATCTTTGCTGGGTAAACTGTGACTGTTTCATTTCTTCCATTAGGAGATTTCTCAAAATTATTCTTAAGAAAATTGAGGGCGTTTTGAGTGGAAAGTTACACAAAATTGCAAAAAATAGTTCCTTATTGTTTGCTCAGTAATGAGAGTTAGTTTCTAGTGGAGTTCGGTGGGTTGGCCGTTGAGTTGAACCAAGTTAGAGAGGTTGCTTGGTTAGCATGAGATGGTGAATCTATATGTCTAGATCATCGAAAGATGATATTGTACCAACATTCATTAATTGAGTATTTTACCCTTCCTCAAACCTTTTTTCAGAATTTTTTTGTCCTGACTTCGCCTTTTGGAATTGAGGCAGGTATAACATGAAATCTTTGTTGGGTATACTGTGGCTTTTTCATGTCTTCCATCAGGAGGTTTCTCAACGTTATTCTAAAGATAATTGAGGACTTTTTGAGTGGAAATTTACACCAAATTGCAGAAAATAGTTCCTTATTGTTTGCTCAGTGATGAGAATTAGTTTGTAGTGGACTTCGGTGCGTTAAGCTGAACAAAGTTAGAGAGGTTGCTTGGTTAGCATGAGATGGTGTATCTAGATGTTAAAAGAAACTCATCGATAAAAGATATTGTACCAACTTCCATTGATTGAGTATTTTACCCTTCCTCAAACCTTTTTTGAGAATTTTTTGTCCTGACTTCGCCTTTTGGAATTGAGGTAGGTATAACATGAAATCTTTGCTGGGTAAACTGTGACTGTTTCATTTCTTCCATTAGGAGATTTCTCAAAATTATTCTAAAGAAAATTGAGGGCGTTTTGAGTGGAAAGTTACACAAAATTGCAAAAAATAGTTCCTTATTGTTTGCTCAGTAATGAGAGTTAGTTTCTAGTGGAGTTCGGTGCGTTGGCCATTGAGTTGAACCAAGTTAGAGAGGTTGCTTGGTTAGCATGAGATGGTGAATCTAGATGTCTAGATCATCGAAAGAAGATATTGTACCAACATTCATTGATTGAGTATTTTACCCTTCCTCGAACCTTTTTTGAGAATTTTTTTGTCCTGACTTCGCCTTTTGGAATGGAGGCAGGTATAACATGAAATCTCTGTTGGGTATACTGTGGCTTTTTCATGTTTTCCATCAGGAGGTTTCTCAACATTATTCTAAAGATAATTGAGGACGTTTTGAGTGGAAAGTTACACCAAATTGCAGAAAATAGTTCCTTATTGTTTGCTCAGTGATGAGAATTAGTTTGTAGTGGAGTTCGGTGCGTTGAGCTGAACAAAGTTAGAGAGGTTGCTTGGTTAGCATGAGATGGTGAATCTAGATGTTAAAAGAAACTCATCGACAAAAGATATTGTATTAACTTTCATTGATTGAGTATTTTAGCCTTACTTTTTTGAGAATTTTTTGTCCTGACTTCGCCTTTTGGAATTGAGGTAGGTATAACATGAAATCTTTGCTGGATAAACTGTGACTGTTTCATTTCTTCCATTAGGAGGTTTCTCAAAATTATTCTAAAGAAAATTGAAGGCGTTTTGAGTGGAAAGTTACACCAAATTGCAGAAAATAATTGCTTATTGTTTGCTCAGTAATGAGAGTTAGTTTCTAGTGGAGTTCGGTGGGTTGGCCGTTGAGTTGAACCAAGTTAGAGAGGTTGCTTGGTTAGCATGAGATGGTGAATCTAGATGTCTAGATCATCGAAAGAAGATATTGTACCAACATTCATTAATTGAGTATTTTACCCTTCCTCAAACCTTTTTTGGGAATTTTTTTTGTCCTGACTTCGCCTTTTGGAATTGAGGTAGGTATAACATGAAATCTTTGCTGGGTAAACTGTGACTGTTTCATTTCTTTCATAAGGAGGTTTCTCATCATTATTGAAAAGATAATTGAGAGCTTTTTGAGTGGAAAGTTACACCAAATCGCAGAAAATAGTTATATTTTGTTTGCTCAGCGATGAGAATTAGTTTCTAGTGGAGTTCGGTGCGTTGAGTTGAACAAAGTTAGAGAGGTTGCTTGGTTCTCATGAGATGGTAAATCTAAATGTTAAAAAAGAAGCATCGGAAGGAATTATTGTACCAACTTTTATTGGTTGAATATTTTACCCATCCTCAAACCTTTTTTGAGAATTTTTTTGTCCTGACTTCGACTTTTGGAATTGAGGTAGGTATAACATGAAATCTTTACTGGGTAAAATGTGACTGTTTCATGTCTTCCATTAGGAGGTTTCATTTCATCATTATTCAAGAGATAATTGAGGACGTAGGAACCATTATTGAAGGTGTTTCATTGAAAGAAGTTGAAATGTTCAACAAACCATGTTTACCTTGTGAAAAATTTCAAGTCGATAAAAAAGTGCCAATTAGGAGAGAAGAGAAGAAGTTGTTAATTATTTTAATTGTTTGTTTGGTGATGAGTGTTAGTGTCTAGTTGGATTGTCAGTTGAGTCAAGCAAAGTAAGACAGGGTACTGTAGAGTTCGAGAAGTCGAATTCAGTATTTGGCAGTCATTTGATTCATATTTGCGTCTGGTGAGGTTGAGTTATCTCCCAATAGTTCCATATTATTTCAATAGATACAAGTGCACTGAAGCTTAGGTAATGAGGGACACGAAGGCTAACCACATCGATTTGGCAAAGGCTAATTATAAATAACACCGACGAAGGGAAATTATTAAATACTCAGAGGTCTGGTTAGAGACCCAGTTCCCTGGAATCTGACCCAAATGTTCCATGATGTAGCTTCCTTTTAGAATTAACCCACATCTGGTTTCTTCCCCAGCCTTTCGAGTGGCGTTGATCGAAATACAAATTCATGTGCATTATATGAAGTTTGTAAGGCGGTTTATAAACGAAATGAATTCAAGGGGTGAATGAACCGCTAGTTGTTTTCAAATTTCTGTGCGAATAAATAAGTCTCAGGAAAGATCCATGGAAAAATTGAAATTTATACAACGTAATTCTCATGTCTTCCCGGCCTGGTGTGTGTGGATGTGATGTCAGGTCGATCGAAGTACGTGACAGGCGATGAGGAGTACTAAACGTGAAAGGGGGCGATATTGTGAATTCTCTCGCCATTGTTCACGATGGCTCCGGTCCAAATATTGCGGTTATTCGTTCCCAGGAGTCACTGAAGACAAATACTGGTCGAATTTTTCCCAACCTTTTATTTCATTCATTTTATCTATTTAGAAGCGTAACTTCCTTTCAATCGAGGGTTGGAAAAACTGGGGATTATGTGTTCAAAAATTGGACAATGGGAAGGATATATTATATGTACAATAGGAGATTTCCAATGAGGGAGATCTTATGTTTCCAAGATTGGAGAAAGAAAAATCCCACTTTCGTTGAATTCGTTATTTTTTAACATAATGTCAAGCGTCAAGTATCTTTAGAAAAAAAAATGAAATCAAGAGTGAACCTTTCGGACTTCTCAACTTGTCATTAGGCTTCAATGTAGGTCAATCAAAGAAAATTCTAGCCGATGCTAGGGGCACGCCCTCCGACTCGTAAGGCATTTGAATGGTTCCTGCCTTTATGAAAGGATCGGCAGGGTTCCCTTCCGCGCGGCTTAACGGGTAGCGCCATCTCACGGACCTTTGAAGAGCTGCGACTAGCTAACGAGTGAAGTGGAAGTGATAAATCCTGTGGAACTTGCAGCCCTGTTCGTAGGCGCCCCCATCAAAAACCACTTCCGTTTATAGAGTGAGTAGTTAGGAACATTAAATTATAAATCAAACGCATTTCGTCCGTCGCTCGAATTGAAAACCTTCAATTATAGACCGAATGACATCATAAACCAGGACTGTCCATAACATTCGTCTTCTAGAACGTGTGCCCTACCTTTTGATGGCCAATGAATGAGCCATGTGAACTTCCTGCCGACCCAGTAAAGCCAGAAACGTGAACACCACGTAGATAATTTTCTATTTAATGACATTCCTGTGAGATTTAATGGTTATATTTGGCATTATTCAAGTCGGAGGGTAAAATAGTCCCTGCGGGGTTTGGCGAACACTATTTTGGCCTGAATTTACGCAAACAACTAGTTCGGGGTTGTTGACATAAATTAAGTGATCTGTTCATTTTAAATTCATTTTTCTGGGTCGCCACGATGAACATTATGGAATTAATGCTGAAAATTAATGGTCAGCAAAACGGATGCGACGTTGGGATTAGCTGAAATTCGTTCGCGTCGTGGGCATGTAGCTGAAGATTCTTGTTGGCGTATTGAAACAAAGATATTTAAATGGCATATGGTTTTTTCTCGACTATGAAAACTTCGGGACTAATATTTTTCTACAGATTCCAATTATTTCGATCGCAGAAAATGATGTTTCCACGAAATATTTGTAGAATAGAAGACAAAAAATACGAAACGCACTGCCGTGAAGTCAGGAGCTTTCGAGCGCTCCTACATCCACCTTGTAGGTAGATTCGCATTTTCCAGTTTTAGAAATCAATTAAAGGAATTTTCGACAGCTGTCACAAAAATTCTGAAACTTAGGCGAAACTCCAGACTTCATGTCAGTGCTTCAGGTGACCAATTTTTTTTCGATAATTTGCTAGAATTTTCTACGGTATCTATGGTCTAGGTAATGCGATCTTGACAAAATTTGGCACGTAGTTTGAATACGTTATTCCTCAGCTAGGTGCATATTTACGGAACCTCCAGTCTAATTTTGCTCATCGTGGCCGCGATATTCGCGATCCAAACCACCCTGAAAATTTCAAGTTCCTAGGTCTTTCCGTTGAAAAGTTACAATTTTCTATGGTTTCTAGGGTTCTGGTCATGCGATCTGGACAAAAAATTGCTTTAATATATCATTCTCGATTGAAATACAAAATTTCATCTCAATCGAATCCGTAGTTTCGAAATTTTCGAGAAAACAAAATTTCAAACGACCGTATTTACGGAACCCCTAGTATAATTCTGCTCATTGAAAATTTCAAGTTCCTAGGCCTTTTCGTTCGCAAGTTATGATTTTCTATGGTTTCTATGGTTCTGGTCATGTGATCTGGAGAAATGTAGCTTGAATATATCATTCTCCATTAGTATACAAAATTTCGTCACGATCGAATCTGTAGTTTTGAAATTATCAAGAAAACTAAAATTCAAACGACCATATTTACGGAACCCCTATTATAATTTTGCTCATAGATGAACGTGATCACGACATTCCAGATCCACACCTATCCTGAAAATGTCAAGTCCCTAGGCGTTTCCGTTCAAAAGTTACAATTTTCTATGGTTTCTATGGTTCTGGTGATGCGATCTGGACAAAATTTCACATGTAGCTTGAACACCTCATTCTCCATTTGAGTGCAAAATTTCATCTCGATCAAATCTGTAGTTTCCAAGTAATCAGGGAAACAAAACTTTGAACGGCCATATTTACGGAACCCCTGGTGGAATTTGGCCCATAAACGAACTTAACCGAGGCATTCGGGAACTTAACCCACATTGAAAATTTCAAGTTTCTAGGTTGTTCCGTTCGAGAGTTATCGTGCTTACGGCCGGACGGACAGACAGACGACAGTGAGTCGAACATAGTCGATTGAGACCATTTTCAGCTCAAATTCGAAAAATACAGACATCGTGACGAAATTATATAGCCCTCGTGTAAGTAGTTCGAGCGCTCAAAAATGCGATGAGAAATGGAAGAAGAAAACCGTTTTCGAAAATCTGCAGCGTTTTTCGCGATAAAATGGACGCTGTGAGTAAAACAGTTTCCAATGTTTCGTGAGCGTTCACTAAAAAATTCCCTTCGTTCCTGTGAAGCTTTGGTCATTCTGGATTCGAAACTTGGCGAAGAACTTTCCAACAAGAGTCCTCCCCAACTGGCACGAAATATTATCGTAACGTTTCTCCCAAGTACATTCAACTTCTGAAAGCCGAGGGGAACTAAACCATCAAACCGGAATGTACATCGTTTCCTACGTCGAGGCGGCGCTAGACATAATTTCATTTCCACCTTCGAATCAATTTTCCATCTCAGAAACCCGATGCAATAATATTTGCATCGAATTGGAAATATTTTTCATGAACCATCAGATGATTCAGGGTAAGACAAGGCTGCCAAAGAATAAGACCCTTCTATGTGAGAGGCTGAAGGTATTGCGATCCGTGGCTGACTTTAAATCTAGAGGAAATATGTCTAATATACTATGTGCATTCTTCTTGTGGTAACTTGAGAAAGAGGAACACATGTTCCCAAGCAACCCAGACTAGAGAAGGTAGTTGCCGTTATAATTCACCAACAGGGAAATAAGGCAACCAAATAAGATCCTGCGATGAAGAAAAGTGGTAGATGTTATAAGACGAAATTCCAAATAATCTCAGATTAAAGACCAGGACTACACAGAAGAAGGAGACTCTCAAAACGATTTGTAAGAGTAGAGAGCGAGAGGTGGTAATGAATAACGATAATGAGGAGATCAAATTAATGAAGACAAGAATTCGTTCGAGAGACGATTGTGGAAGGTTGGAAGAGAGAAGGAGCACCGGAGATACAGATCCTTGAATCCTTGAATGGCGAAGTCTTTCATATCTATCGATTCCGCTGATTCTCCTCCTGTTAAAGCTGACTATTCAAATAAATTGCTTCTGGTTTTTCGTTCCAACGAATTTCAGGCAGACAATATGCATTTCTGCAGTATGCCCCACGCAATATGCACCCGGAAATGAAAACAAAAAAAAACCGATTGCTGCAATTCTACGATTCTATTGTTCATTTCGTATTTCATTATCCCATTTGTCCCTCCTTAATGAACGGTATGTTGCCTGTGGAGGTTTGGACAAAACTCCATCGGAAGAACGACAGCTCCTCTTTCCCTCCTCGCGATTCCCTCCACCGAAACTTATTATCCCGACTCCCCGGTCGGGCCACGCCGTCTAGCAAACCGTGTTCATTTAATTTTCACGCCCCATACTCGGCCGCATTTCCGCAAACCCTCCGCTCTCGCTGGTTTTTCCCATTTTCTACGTGATTCGCAAATTTCTTCCGGGCCATTATCGAGCGCACAGTTTGCCGATATTGACACGCTGTTTTTTTTTTGGGATGGGGTGCAGACGGAATATCGAGAGGTAGGCACAGACCGTTACGGTGTATTGTCGAAAAAATTTGCCCCAAGCAAATTTTGTGCAAAATTGAAATGGCTCTGAGTTGACCTATTTTTAGTGGAGAAGAGTCCGGTTGGGGACAAGAATCTGACCCTTCGAATGCCAAAAAAATTTCAGCTCGAACCTTCACACTTCCACCTTATGGTTAAACAACTCCACTTGCAATCGCAAGACTTTTTTCCGTAAATTTGTTATCAAAATGCTGCAGATCGTTATTTATTTTTTGAGCGCTCGTACTACTTACACGAGAGCTATATTATCATTTCTTCACGATGTCTGTATTTTTCGAATTTTGAGCCGAAAATGGTCTCAAACGACTATGTTCGACTCACTGATGACGAATCCGTCGGGAAATTCGAGTCTGTCCGTCCGTCCGTCCCTCCGTATACACGATAACTTTCGAACGGAATGTCCTAGAAACTTGAGATTTTCAGGGTAGGTTCGAATCTCGAATGCCGCGGTTGAGTTCGTTATTGGGCAAAATTCGCCCAGGGGTTCCGTAAATATGGCCGCTCAAAATTTTGTTTTCCTGATTACTTCGAAACCACAGATTCGATCGAGATGAAATTTTGCACTCAGATGGATAATGACGTTTTCAAGCTACATGCAAAATTGTCCAGCTCACATGAGCAGAACCATAAAAACCATAGAAAATTATAACTTTGTAATGGAAAGGCCAAGGGATTTGAAATTTCTAGGATAGGTGTGGATCTTGAATGTGGTGGTCGCGTTCATAAATGAGCAAAATTAGACTAGGGGTTCCGTAAATATGGTCGTTTGAAATTCAGTTCTCTTGTTGATTTCAAAACTACGGATTCGATCGTGACGAAATTTTGTATTTCAATGGAGAATGATATATTCAAGCTACATTTCTCCAATATCGCATGACTAGAACCATAGAAACCATAGAAAATTATAACTTTCGAACGGAAAGGCCTAGGGACTTGAAATTTTCAGGATAGGTTCGGATTCGGAATTTCGCGTTCACGTTCATCAATGAGCAAAATTAGACTAGGGGTTCCGTAAATATAGCTGTCCAAACAATTTTTTTCCTGTTAATTTCGAAACCACTTATCGGATTGGAATGAAATTTCGCACATAGATGAAAAATAATATATTCAAACTACGTGGGAAATTTGGTCTAGATCGCATTACCAAGACCATAGATACCGTAGAAAATTATAGCGAATAATCGAAAAAAAAAATTGGTCACCTATAGCACTGACGTGAAGTCTGGATTTTTCCCTCAATTTGTAAATTTTCTTTGATAGCTGTCGAAATCTTTCCAATTGGTTTCTAGAACTGGAGAATGCGAATCTACCTACAAGGTGGATGAACGAGCGCTCAAAAGCTCCTGACTTCACGGAAGTGCTTTCCGTAATTTTTTTGTAATCGAGTGCGTACCTCTGTGGCCTGACAAAGCTCATCAAAATTGGTGAAAATCGGATTTGTTGTGTCTGAGTTTTCCAAGATTTTTCTTCAGCTTATTTATTATTAATTATTCATACATTAATTGATATGTACATACATTTTTAAAACATTCAATTATAAAATATGAAATAAGACATTCAATTATAAAATAAGAAATAAAAGAGCCATATTATCAAACCACAGATAAGTCCCGCTCATTGTTTTCGAAATCATAGAGGCATGTTGGGATACTAAAAAATACGACCGCGTAGCGGTCGTTGAGAACGCCAAGCACTCCGAGTCTTTTTACAAGAAGAAACGAGTTTTCATGGTAGGCCCCGCCTTACAGGCGGCTCGGTCATCTTTCATCTGTCAGTTTTCAATGTTTAAATTTCGACATCGATATCATTCATAACACAAAACAATTGCAGATACGGCGAAAACGAAGCGATTCAAGTAAAGATCAAAGGTAACGATTCCCGTATTCCCAGCCTCACGATAACTATTTTTACAGTTTCAGCAATTTCAGGAAGAAATAAAAATATTTGCGAAATCGTTATTTTTGAGCGCTCGTACTACTTACACGAAGGCTATATCATTTCGTCACGATGTCTGTATTTTTAGAATTTTGAGCCGAAAATGGTCTCAATCGACTATGTTCGACTCACTAATGACGAATTCATCGGAAAATTCGAGTCTGTCCGTCCGGCCGTCCGTAAGCACGATAACTCTCGAACGGAACAACCTAGAGACTTGAAATTTTCAGTGTGGGTTCAGTTCCCGAATGCCTCGGTTAAGTTCGTTAATGGGCCAAATTCCACCAGGGGTTCCGTAAATATGGCCGTTCAAAGTTTTGTTTCCCTGATAACTTGAAAACTACAGATTTGATCGAGATGAAATTTTGCACTCAAATGGAAAATGAGGTGTTCAAGCTACATGTGAAATTTTGTCCAGATCGCATGTCCAGAACCATAGAAACCATAGAAAATTGTAACTTTTGAACGGAAACACCTAGGGACTTGAAATTTTCAGGATACGTGTGGATCTCGAATGTCGTGATCACATTCATCTATGAGCAACATTATACGAGGGGTTCCGTAAATACGGTCGTTTGAAATTTTGTTTTCTCGATAAATTCGAAACTACGGATTCGATCGAGATGAAATTTTGTATTTTAATCGAGAATGATATATTGAAGCAATATTTTTTCCAGATCCCATGACCAGAACCATAGAAACCATAGAAAATTGTAACTAATGAACAGAAAGGCCTAGGAACTTGAAATTTTCAGGGTGGGTTTGGATCGCGAATATCGCGGTCACGTTCATCAATGAGCAAAATAAGACTAGGGGTTCCGTAAATATGGCCGTTCAAAATATTTTTTGCCTGATAGTTTCGAAACTACTGACCGGATTGGAATGAAATTATGCACCTAGCTGAGGAATAATGTATTCAAACTACGTGCAAAATTTTGTCCAGATCGCATCACCAAGACCATAGATACCGTAGAAAATTCTAGCGAATTATCGAAGAATAATTGATCAGCTGAAGCACTGACATAAAATCTGGAGTTTCGCCTAAGTTTCAGAATTTGTTTGACAGCTGTCAAAAATTCCTTCAATTGATTTCTAAAACTGGAAAATGCGAATCTACCTACAAGGTGCATGTACGAGCGCTCAAAAGCTCCTGCCTTCACGGCAGTGCTTTTCGTAATTTTCTTTAAATCATAGAGGCATGTTGGCATACTGAGAAATACGACCGCGTAGCGGTCGTTCAGAACGCCAAGCCCTCCGAGTTTTTTTACAAGAAGAAACGAGCTTTTATGGTAGGCCCCGCTTTGAAGGCGGCTCGGGGCTCATCGGTCATCTTTCATCTGTCAGTTTTCAATGTTTTCATTTCGACAGCGAATCATTCATACAAAAAAAATTGCAGATACAGCGAAAACGAAGCGATTCAAGTAAAAATCAAAGGTAACGATTTCTATCGAATTCCCAACCTCACGATACCTATTTTTACAGTTTCAGCAATTTCAGGGAGGAATAACAATATTTGCGAAATTGACAGATGTGTGGAATTTTCGGTCCTATTTCGAAGAAAAACACCCTATCGGTGTTAGAAATAAGATAAATGCGAAAACATAAGTTCGTTTTCTAACATTTCTGCACCCCTCTTATATGATTTCCATAATATTTCAGGAAGATACCAACAAAATGTTGATGCTGGTAACATGATGTTTGTCATGAAATATGGTGCTATTTGGAAGATTGTCCGATTCAAATTGTCCGTGATCGTGAACCAAGAAATTTAGAAAAAAACTACATTTAATCTCAAGAAATAAAATGAATTTTGGTGGCGACGGTTAGGCTTGGGACAATCTCGTACCAGTCAATGATTTCATAATGGGATGCAAAATTGTTTTGTCATTTAATTTCACGGATACATCAAATAGCTCCTGTGATAACGAATGCTCTTAGCGTATTACTGAGGAATTCGATTCACACACAGCGGTTTCGAATATCACCCCCCTGGAAAAATTTCCACTATCCCTACTTCCATTTTTCCTTCTTACGTCACTGAGTGCTTTTCGCATTACTCCCGGCTTCCTTTATTATACGATTCCAGAAGCGAGCTTTCATCCATTTTCCTTATTGAATTCTGTGTAATTGTGTTGTCCACCTGATCATAAAGTGCATAGGCGAGGGTCACTGTACTCCGGTTGAGTTTTTGACCGCCAATCCGATTAATCTTCTGGAGACAAGGGGATCTACTGTTGATTGGATGATGGCCGTTGAAAGAAAAGGTTGGCTTCATTATGTGAACCTAAAAGTTTTTTGTTTGGGGAGGAAACAAATAAAATTCAACCTTACCAATGAATTCGTATCACTCAGAAGCTCCATATTAGTTTTATCTCGTGAATTTTTACGAACTCAACTATTTTAATCTCGCTAATTTTATATGAGTGAAATGAAAATAGGTGTTAATTACTTTCGTAAACTCCTTTGGTGCCAGCTCAGAACAATAACAGGGCGTGGATCTATCCTGGTAGGGAAACACATAGATAATATGAAAGAAATATAATGATGATGTATCCTTGAGTGAACATGAATTAACAGTTGATGTTATCGAAATATTGATCATATAATTTGAAGAAGATGGAAGCTTTGGAAAACATTTCAGTTTAATTGAAAGCTTGGTCAACATTTCGACCATATGACTTTTTTTGTTGAAAAAAAATATATATGCACTACCCTTGAAGTTTGGCCCTTTTGAAAGTGGACACCCTGTATAGAGTCGAGACAATGTAACCGAATTGAGATAATTCACAATGTTTGTTTTATTCTTTGTACATGTACAAACTATGTTGGTACAATGTACACCAAAATCCATTCATATAATTAAGCTGAAACCACTGCAACAGCGAATACTCCTTTACTGACTTCGTTTGTACACCCTGGACATTTGGGCAGCCCAAGGGAATCTTCTGTTCGAAGCATTCTAATTTCGTAAAAATAATAGTTATCACCAACCTCGATTCTAGTAATTAAGCCGCTGCCATTTCATCCCTGGAAAAGTTTCCTTTCAATTTTTTTTTCGAGTGAAATTTCCATTTCTAGCATACTTGTTCCCTTCAGGCGGAAGGATTTGAGGTGATTATTTCATTCACGATATTTTTCTAATGAGTAGACACATAAAATTTCGTTGGTGAAAAGATCAAAGGTGAATGACTGTGGAATACTCGCGGAAGCTTCAAAAAATGTTTCAATTAATTAAGGGTCTTGTGTTTTGTTATAAATCACTTCCAGGTAACGAACGGAGGCATAATGAATGAGTGAACAATGTTTTCGTTCCAGAAGTTCACGAGTTTTTGATTTAATGTTGATAATGACTTGTTACTGCCCTTTTTTTTAAACCGTTTTTGAAGAACTCACATCGCGCACCCCACAATGTTTGTAACAGTGTCTTTTTTCTGCATCGATGAATTGTGGGAGGTGGGGAGTGTTATCCAACAGTGAGAGTTCTTCTTACGAAGAAAAGTTCTGCCAGGATTGAAAGAACTGGCTTTAGAGGCGCGTTGGATACAATATTTTTTCTTGAATCGAAAACATATTTTGAAATTCAGAAGTCAGAAGTCTCTGACTGGAAAGTTCGAAAAGCACTGACGTGAAGTCAGGAAGTCTGGAAAATTTTCTGGTTGCCATGGTAACGAGTCAAAAAAAGGCTCATCTCATTGGTTTTGAACTAGAGGAGACATTTTCTAGAAAATAATGAACTTTATGGAAAAAATGACGAAAAGCACTGCCGTGAAGGCAGGAGCTTTTGAGCGCTCGTACATGCACCTTGTAGGTAGATTCGCATTTTCCAGTTTTAGAAATCAATTGAAGGAATTTTCGACAGCTGTCACAAGAATTCTGAAACTTAGGCGAAACTCCAGACTTCATGTCAGTGCTTTAGGTGACCAATTTTTTTTCGAGAATTCGCTAGAATTTTTTACGGTATCTATGGTCTTGGTGGTGCGATCTGGACAAAATTTGGCACGTAGTTTGAATACATTCCTAAGCTAGGCGCAAAATTTCATCCCAATCCAATCAGTAGTTTCGAAATTATCAGGAAAAAAATATTTTGAACAGCCATATTTACGGAACCCCTAGTCTAATTTTGCTCATTGATGAACGTGGCCGCGATATTCGCGATCCAAACCCACCCTGAAAATTTCAAGTTCCTAGGCTTTTCCGTTCAAAAGTTACAATTTTCTATGGTTTCTATGGTTCTGGGCATGCGATCTGGACAAAATATTGTTTTAATATATCATTCTCGATGAAAATACAAAATTTCATCTCGATCGAATCCGTAGTTTCGAAATTATCGAGAAACCAAAATTTCAAACGACCGTATTTACGGAACGCCTAGTATAATTCTGCTCATTGATAAACGTGAATGCGACATTTCAGATCCACACCTATCCTGAAAATTTCAAGTCCCTAGGCCTTTCCGTTCGAAAGTTATGATTTTCTATGGTTTCTATGGTTCTGGTCATGTGATCTGGAGAAATGTAGCTTGAATATATCATTCTCCATTAGTATACAAAATTTCGTCACGATCGAATCTGTAGTTTTGAAATTATCAAGAAAACTGAATTTCAAACGACCATATTTACGGAACCCCTAGTCTAATTTTGCTCATAGATACACGAGAACGCTACATTCACGATCCACACCTATCCTGAAAATTTCAAGTCCCTAGTCCTTTCCGTTCAAAGTTATAATTTTCTATGGTTTCTATGGTTCTGGTCATGCGATCTGGACAAAATTTTACATGTAGCTTGAACACCTCATTTTCCATTTGAGTGCAAAATTTCATTTCAATCAAATTTGTAGTTTTCAAGTAATCAGGGGAACAAAACTTTGAACGGCCATATTCACGGAACCCCTGGTGGAATTTGGCCTATAAACGAACTCAACCGAGGCATTCGGGAACTGAACCCACACTGAAAATTTCAAGTCTCTAGGTTGTTCCGTTCGAGAGTTATTGTGTTTACGGACGGCCGGCCGGCCGGACGGACAGACTCAAATTTTCCGACGGATTCGTCATCAGTGAGTCGAACATAGTCGATTGAGACCATTTTCGGCTCAAAATTTGAAAAATACAGACATCGTGACGAAATGATATAGCCCTCGTGTAAGTAGTACGAGCGCTCAAAAAGATCAAGGAAATCTGTTAAAAAAAATCATTTTTGAGTGAATATTGAATGTTATTTTTATTCATTCGACAAATCAATTTTTCTCGATGATTGATCACATTATTTATGTGAATTCGAATTGCGCCCAAAAATTTCTATGAGGAATAAGAATGAAACGTCAATCAATTTTGGACAAAATCAATGTAGCAGTGTGGAAAAGAGAATGGAATCTGCGGACTTCGCACAGTGTTTGGACTTGAATACCCTGTTAATTTTCCAGATTTTTCCATAGCTATGATTAAAAGGTTCATTAGTGAGAATACCTACCGAACAAAACACTGAAAATTTGATAGGAATCAATGTTATTCTGCTTGAAATGTCTTATTCCGAAAATCAATTTGTGCTCGCTATTTTGTATGTGGAATTTAACTGTTTACATTTGTTTCAGAAGCTCATCGTGCTCTAGAGCTTCTTGAAGATTACCACTCCAAACTGATAAAACCTCAAGATAAGCAATTACGTCTGGCTATAGAACGTGTGATCAGGATCTTCAAATCTAGACTATTCCAAGCTCTCTTAGGTAAGTAAGTTCATTGAAATTTCAGAGATAATCTTTTCTTGACTATACAGGGTGTCTCACCAATCCACTGACATACTTTCACCATATATTCCAAGGCTGATACTACCAAAAATTGTTTGTGAATGATATGTATCGATGCGCGACTTCTGGATGGTAATATAAGTTCAGCTTTTCATGTTTGTCTTCATCGTCGACTGAGTTATTCGGTACTGATGACGACTAAAAAGCTAGAAACTAGTCTACCTGCTACTTTTGTCGATCGATGATGGCACGTTCCATTCAGTAGGTACCCTTCTTAATTTCGATTTCCACCAGTCCATTCTTCGATTTAAATATGTTGTCCTACTCTTCATTGGCGTGAAACTTTCATTACTATATTCAAGCAATGAATGGTGTCCAATCTTTTTCGAATAGGAAAACGATATATCAACTTTTCAATTCACCCATGAATTTCGCATTCTCGGAAAAACATCATAAATGTGTGTGTGCGTTCGTATCGGAAAATTGGAAACAGAAGTTACCCTTTTCGAAACTGATGACGAATTGATATTCCAAATTCCAACTGCACGTTGGCCATGTGAATATGTTTATTCGGGGATGGTGGGAAACAAAATGGAAATAAGAGTTGGTTTTCCGCCGTATTATTCCATACCGGTCCTTTCGAATTCGGGCGATTTTTTGGCATCTATATTAATCTTTAACATCTGGATTTGACATGGGAGTTGATTGATTCAAGAGAAAACTATCACGAATTTCGGGGGAGAACATTGAAACTGTTTTCAACAGCCGCCAATCACGTAGAGACTGGCAGATTTTTCAGGCAAAAACTCATTGTATTTTTAATTTGCAGGAAACTCTTCATTTTTCACTGAAAATAACTATTCAATTCAGGAAAAAATATGTTTGTGATTAGAGGCTTCCAAAGAACTGTTGCTTCTATACTTGACATACGCACTCTGGTGTTGACCTTCCATTATTTTTTCACGAAATTCTGCATTCCTACCAGAGGGTATTTCCATATTTTCGAGAATGCATTTATCTGCTGAAATTGTATTCATTCAAATCATAAAATATAAGGTAATCATAAAATATAAGGACAAAAAGATGAGTATTAGCAAAGTGAAACGATAAATACTACGAAATATGATAAGATAAACATAAAAAGCTTCCAATAGTTCAATCCAAAGTCTCCAAAAATGTGAATTCGCCGTGTGAACAATGTCTTATTGTCCCTTATCGTGTATCTGATGTAATAGGGTGAAGTATGACCAAGACCATCTGAGGATCTGAAACAGAAATTTTGAAAGACAATAAAAGAAATTGGATGAAAATTTTCCTCAAACTCACCAGTATGAAATTAGGTAGAGACATGAGGAAAAAATTTCCAGCATACATGCAATACGGCTTCTGCGACCTTATCATGAATCTGTTGATGTCCTTTCTGAACTTGGGAGAACCATCCTCCCAACCACATTGGTATAAAGCATTTGTTAGAGCATCGCTCTGTGATACAAAAATGTATGCTGATTTATTTTATTAGTCAACTCAATTTAAGATAAATCAGCATTGTTCGTTTGGTATTCATTTATGTATTGTAGGTTGTTTTAATTTTATTTCATCACTTCACTACTTCTAGCGCAACAACAACACATATGATTCTTCCATGCAAAGTCGAAATTTCGAAACTTAGGGCTACCATATCAATGAGCGGAATATTCTCTGATTTTTAACGACTTTTGAAAATCTTAACTCAATATTTGAACATACAATAATAAATTCTACTTGCAAACTCACCTCAACCATAATAGAATTCCCATAGAAGCAGTATAGAAATATTTCCAAAAGAACACAAGCTTGAAAAATAGCAATAGAGAAACACTCCACGGTCAAAATAGGTGTCTGAAATAAAGATGGACTATTAACAGTTCAATATACAGGATGTTTCAAAGGTGAGGCTTCTTTTTCAATTGCTAGAGCTCATCAAAATAAGTCAGAATTCAAAAATCCCTTATATAAAATATTCACCAGGGCCGAGTATTTCGAAATCATAGTTACCCGCGAATCAGAGAAATTTCCAACACGGACCTGTCTTAGGTACGTATTGAGATCTGAATGTGTTATTGAATGTTCAGTTTACGGGAAATCATATGACAAATCGTATGACTTCCGAATTTCGCAAAGTTAGTGAAAATGCACGCTCCCCGGATCTCAACCCCTGTGATTTTTTTTTGGGGTCATTTAAAAACATTAGTGTACAGTAAAGGTGAGGTGAATAGTGTTAAAGAACTAAAACAACGCATTGAAAATGCTTGTTACATTATTCGTGAGCAAACTGATGAGATTATTGCTGTTATAATTTTTTATTACGTCGGGCAAGACATCAGACGAATGGTGACTTTTTAAACCATTTCTGTCAACAATCTGGATCAATTTTATTGCTGAGTTTGTGAACTTCCTAATTTTTTTATAGGACCTTTTCAATCAGTAGTTTTTCCTCTCCTTAGTTTGAACTTAAATAATTATACCGTTCAGTAAAAACCTCCTAATATAAGTTGAAAGAGGATATACGAAGTTGCGATAAAATCCATCACTTTATTTACTGGCTGGAATGCATATGGCACCGTGATTCATGGCCGAGAGATAACACGATGCAGAGTGGTCTTGAGATCTTTATACCCAAGATTTTTTGCACTTTTTTCAAATTGAATATTTTATAATATGATCAACTTTTGGCGAAATGATCTCTTCTGATGAGTTTAAGCACCTGTCAAAAAAAGCCTCACCTCAGAAAACACCCTGTAAAATTACAAATCATTAAGTGAGTGTGGACAATAAAGTAATTTAAAATTTAAAAACAGGGAATTTTTCCTCAACCCTGTGTTATTGACAGTGTTGAGGGGTTGTTGAAGCCCTTACTTGATTAATTTCATCGAGTCCAGTGGAGTACCGAGCAGCTTCTCAAAAAAAATCCGATAAATAAACGTATACCTCTGACTTTTTTGTGATATTTATATTTTCTTCGACCTGAGATGAAAATTTGTAATTTTGAACATATCTTGCAGTTTTCGAAATTAAACACACCTTATTGCATATTCCTGGGACACGCAATGAACACGAGGAAAAGTTTTTTCGGAAAATGATTGTTTACAATTTTTCATTACGTGAAAACAGAAACAAATTACTACAAAATTAAATGCAGTTGTTATTGTCTCGAAATACTTACGAAAAACAATTCTTTTTCATTTAACAACCAGTATCTTTACAATGAAGCACTTACGAACACATATTTGTATGAACTTTTGTCTTAAAATTACTCAAAAAAGCTTCAGTTCAATTTATATGTTAGTAAATTGACCTAGGTAGGCGAGTTTTCCAAAGACGGGATGTTAGCAAATATTTTAATTCAGCAAGTGGGTAAAAATAGATGGCAAATTTTAATATTTCGAGGACATTATCGTAGTGAACAAATCATGTATGAAAATTACGGGGTTTTTTATTTCTAATTCCTTCGAATGAGCCCAAAAGAAAAATTACAAAGGCTGCTGAAGTTCTCAGATTTTCATTTTAGGAAACCCAGAATCCATGAAGGCGGAAGGAGTAACTCTAGGGTGCGATCAATGTTTAATATTGAGTGGGGATATTCGGAAAAATTCAACCTCAAACATTATCTAACATAATAATATTATTAGGAAACTTGAAATATGTTCCAAAATTCTATTTTTTTCTGCACGAAACAAAGTCAAATATTTTCACCTTTTTGGCGTGACTCACCAAAATGAACTGGAACAATGTGAGGCCAGTAGCTGCCACTCCTAGAGAGAATAGAAAGAAAAGTGGAACACTGAATATTTCGTTAACCTCATCGGCAAATCTGAAAAAAAAGGATAAATTATTGAATTGATCACATCAGAATACAAAGAGGTACATACTGAAAATAGAATATCAATCAAGAGGTTGCTCTCTGAAAGGCCCGAATTAATAATGTTCATTTGATATGAATAATTCGTGGAAATATCTTGAGAACATGGAGTTTGTCAATTAAAATAATGAGAAAGAATAATATGGAATTTATCCTGTTATTCCACATGATTACACGACAAATTTTCTGAATAAAGGAAAATGATCCTATTGGCATATCAGGTTAAGCAATATGCCCTCTGCCGGATTTTCAGATAAATGACCTAACATTCATCGTGTTTTCTATTGTTCAAAAGTGAAGTTAACGAATCTTATGGCCCATAACTATTGTTCATCTATCACCGTATGCGGCGCTGCTATATTAACCGTATAAATAGATATGTCAAGCAGGCAGCTAGAGAGGGTTCGAAACCTCTATCACTCATCTCGAAAGGATCCGAATTCTAAAATCAACGATGATGATGAACTTACGTCAAAATACAGTTATAATGTCGAATACACGACACCAATCTTTGGAGCATGGCAGCGTCCAAATCCTTCATGACCCCTCTCTCAAAATTCCCGACAGCGAATCGCCTTATATTCACGATCTGATACCTCAGTATCTCCAACTGATTCGAAGCTACCATCAGCAACCCTGATATCAGCATATCGGTAGCAACATCCGCCAAAGACATGAACAAGAGACATACCGTCTGGTACGTGAATACAATTTGGTACATTGGTGCTTCCGCGACCTTGAACGGATACCAGGCGGAGAGAGGAAGTCTTCCAGACATACCAGGATCGAAAAAAGGAAAAAAACACATGGTTAAAGTAGCGATGATTCCCATCAAGTGAAAAATTATGGTCACTTTCTTCTGGA
Source organism: Aphidecta obliterata (assembly GCA_963966015.1). Taxonomy (NCBI): domain Eukaryota; kingdom Metazoa; phylum Arthropoda; class Insecta; order Coleoptera; family Coccinellidae; genus Aphidecta; species Aphidecta obliterata. The sequence continues at coordinate 11,218,747 of OZ014435.1, read as the reverse complement.
ACAAAACAGCTTTCTTGAAGATCCTACATTGTTCATCGTCATCTGGACAGAATTCAGGTCGATTCTTGTGTATTATTCCCAGTATCTTATTTTGGTTTCTTTGTATCGGGAAAAGTTTGATGAGGAGTATGACTTTGGCCAAAAAGACGAAGAGGATGTTTGTGGCCTTATCAATGTCGCTTTCGATGAAAACCTGATTGAACCCCGACAGGACGTCGAGAAGACACAAACCGAAGGTGACGAAAATTGTGTAACATCTGTACAGCACCTTCTGGTCTTTCCTCAGGTTCTTTGGTTCGAGGTAACCCAAAACCGTCAAAATTTTCAAATTGATGTCGATATACTGAGCAACCTCAGATTTTTCCATATTTGAAGCTTTCTGAAGAAACTCAAGGGACGAACTGTTGTAATTGAAGTCTTGCAGACTATTTGGCCGATTCATAAAGTTACAGTATTCATTAAAGTAATTTGTTTTCAAACAGTCAATTATGTCGTTTTGTGGAAGCTATAATTATAGAATACGAGATTTGTGAGTTGGGTTGAATAATTGATGTTGAGTTCTCTTGGATAATTTGCATGGCGAAGAGATTTTAGGAGTTTAGAAAAAGGTATTGTGCATATACAGGTGATCTTTTTCGTGAGACATTATCTTTTCGATGTTTGCATTCATTTGAGAAATTTTTTCATGATGAACAACGCAATTTCAACCTTTATTAGTCAACCTTCAATTCATCATCCACCCAAGCTTCTTCAAAACTCGGAATCTCAAAAGTAAGGGGGGGCACTTTCGAATTCTCAAGAAGCTTGTATCTCATCAACTATTGACTGAACTGAAAAAGTCATCTTGAAAATTTCATAATATTTTTGAAAACTTATTTGAGGATAACTCAGTCTCTCATATGCACTGGAAACTTTTTCCCTACTTACATGTATGTAAAATGACGTCTTCTGAGAAAATTTATGATTTCGACATTTCATTTCCGATTTAATAAGTTCAGCATATGTGAAACGCCTCTTAATCTGATAAATGGAATTAATTTATTGAACATATTCCGTAAGTAAAAAGCATCGATTAAATAAGTTACTTTCATTCAAGCAGCTATTTTCTTCATAAAAACCCAGAATCTACTCGCCGCACCTTTAATCGGGTCCACGTAAGATCCGGTCATTTAATCCAACAATGCAAATTCATCCTAGGATCACATTCTTTGGCGGAAGAATCTCATCGGTCGATGTGAACAGTGTAAAAATCGGAATTTATGACTCATTATTATGCACAGCTTTCACCTCTCTCTAATATTCTGGTCATTTCAATCTGTATCTTATTATCGATTCCGAAACTCCTCTTGTTATACATAGGTCAAAGTTGAGTGAAAGATTTTTCGATATCGCGTCAGAATAATTCGTAAGATATTCTTTCGTCTTGGTCTATTCCGAATTTTCAGGCAAAAATCGAGGGATCCTATTTGTGGAATGTGGTCCAAATTCTATCACTTCTTTCAGCCCGGTTGCTTAACGCTGTGGAATCTTTTGAATTGCCTGAATGTAAGGGTCCCTTGTGAGAGACATGAGAATTTTTCAGAAAATAAGCACATTCCATTCTTTTTTATGTGTTATTTCGTGAAATGTATTTGGGAGAAAGAGGTGATGTGGAAATAATAAATATTTCTGTGAAACAGCATTTCGAAAAATGTTAATTTTTTTTCTGGGACACCAAAGTTAATTCTCGGAAGTAATTTCGTCATAGAAAGAAATATCTCATTACATTTTATCCCATTCAAAACAATTCTCGTTGAAAGTGTTCTTTGTTTTTTGAGCGCTCGTACTACTTACACGAGGGCTATATCATTTCGTCACGATGTCTGTATTTTTCGAATTTTGAGCCGAAAATGGTCTCAATCGAATATGTTCAACTCACTGATGACGAATACGTCGGAAAATTCGAGTCTGTCCGTCCGGGCGTCCGTCCGTCCGTAAGCACGATAACTCTCGAACGGAACAACCTAGAGACTTGAAATTTTCAGTGTGGGTTCAGTTCTCGAATGCCTCGGTTGAGATCGTTAATGGGCCAAATTCCACCAGGGGTTCCGTAAATATGGCCGTTCAAAGTTTTGTTCCCCTGATTACTTCAAAACTACAGATTTGATTGGGATGAAATTTTGCACTCAATTGAAGAATGAGGAGTTCAAGCTACATGTGAAATTTTGTCCAGATCACATAACCAGAACCATAGAAACCATAGAAAATTGTAACTTTTGAACGGGAACGCCTAGGGACTTGAAATTTTCAGGATAGGTGTGGGTCTCGAATGTCGTGATCACGTTCATTTATGAGCAAAATTATACTAGGGGTTCCGTAAATATGGTCGTTTGAAATTTAGTTTTCTTGATAATTTCAAAACTACAGATTCGATCGGGACGAAATTTTGTATACTAATGGAGAATGATATATTCAAGCTAAATTTCTCCTGATCACATGACCAGAACCATAGAAAATCATAACTTTCGAACGGAAAGGCCTAGGGACTTGAAATTTTCAGGATAGGTGAGGATCTGGAATGTCGCGTTCACGTTTATCAATGAGCAGAATTATACTAGGGGTTCCGTAAATACGGTCGTTTGAAATTTTGGTATCTCGATAATTTCGAAACTACGGATTCGATCGAGATCGAGATGAAATTTTGTATTTTAATCGAGAATGATATATTGAAACAATATTTTGTCCAGATCTCATTACCAGAACCATAGAAACCATAGAAAATTGTAACTTTTGAACGGAAAGGCCTAGGAACTTGAAATTCCCAGGGTGGGTTTGGATCGCGAATATCGCGGTCACGTTCATCAATGAGCAAAATTAGACTAGGGGTTCCGTAAATATGGCCGTTCAAAATATTTTTTTGCTGATAGTTCCGAAAATACTGAGCTGATTGGGATGAAATTTTGCACCTAGCTGAGTAATAATGTATTCAAACTACTTGCAAAATTTTGTCCAGATCGCACCACCAAGACCATTGATACCGTAGAAAATTCTAGCGAATTATCGATCATTTATCAGCTGAAGCACTGACATGAAGTCTGGAGTTTCGCCTACGTTTGAGAATTTTTTTGACAGCTGTCGAAAATCCCTTCAATTGATTTCTAAAACTGGAAAATGCGAATCTACCTATGAGGTGGATGTACGAGCGCTCGAAAGCTCCTGCCTTCATGGCAGTGATTTTCATAATTTTTTTTTATGTAAATTGAGTATATATAGGTTGATACCTCTGATAATGAAAACTCGAATATTGTTTATATTTTCCCACTGCATAATAAAAAAATTATTGCAACTTTGAAAGCGTATACCCTGCCAACTATCAACATAATTGAAGAATTCATTTCGAATCTTCCATATCATTTTGTGTAATAATGTACAATAGAGACTGAATACTAAATTTTCCGTGAAGATTTTGGAAAAATTCATATATTCCCATTCTTATTTCATTTCAATGGAATTCATTCAGTTGGTTCTATTCTTCCACAAATTTACCTCATTGTAATTGAAAAATGAAAACTTTTTTTCTGTGCTTTGTATAATAATTGATGTATATACAGTTATCAGTTATTTCAGTTCTTTCTTCAGTGTTTAATTGAAAATGATCGAATAAATTATATTTTGCTCATTTTTGTTTTTATCTGAAGCTATAATGATAATTTTGTACGTTAAACTTATTCGAACTTCGCTTCGTGTCATTCGTCCAACTGTTTTTGACTGCGAAAAAGTAACACTTCGAGCACTTCTTAGTAAAACAACTATTTTCAAATTTATTATCCAATTTTAATGAATTCAAATCAGGCAAATCACCGATAAACTGTGACTATTTTCAATAAGAAATGTCATTTTAGGTATGACGGTAGAATCAAGTACAGTTAAGTTCTTTCCAAGTCTCAAGACTCTCCTCTAATTAACAGAAATTACTCATTTACTCACAAAGATTATAGTAAGATTATTGTTCATAAAGTATTCAGGTACAAAATTTTCACTTTCAACTCAACCAAGATCTCACCTGAAACACTCTTTTGTAACAATAAGGAAAGTCATTCAGTCATTTCGCGTTAATTATTTTTTTGTGATCTGTATCTGTTTCGGCAGATCGAAACCCGTTTTTAGCGAACCGAAAACTTGCTGGAATCTCTTCGAAGAAAGCGAAAATACAATCTTGTTTCTTCGTCGCACATTGGAGCTTATCTCGTGAGATTCAGAAAGTCGTCCTTCTGCTATCTCTCGTGATTGCAATCACTAGATGGCTACATACCTTCAGGCTTATATGGAATCGAATTCACCCTTGAGTAGACTCCATGCCTCCAATGAGATTGTTTGAGATCTATCATATTCGTGTGTGTATTGACAAATTACGTCTGACGAGTAAATTCCAGAAGCACGATGATTGAAACGGAACAAAGAGAGAACTGCAGAAGCAACCTTTGTATTCAATTATTATTATAGGGCGAGCTAAAATAATAAGATTCATTTCAGGTAATTAAGGAATGAAAATTTGCCTAATTACGAATTTAAGTTGATATTCCCATACAATATTTAATTAAATTAAATGAGGAAATTTTGTCCATCCTATATAAATATTTGCTTCAAATTTATAAGAACCATGCAGTTGCTATATCTTTCATAACCAATGATTCCAGAAATACAAAAATTGGTAATCCTGTATTCCTGGTAAACTTCAAAACTTTGCTTCATCAATAAAACACCACATTCTGAAGAAATCAACCATTAAAACTTTATTTCCTTTTCCGGCTGAAAACATTTCTAGAAAATTGTTGTGGAATAATTTCACCTCATTCTCATGAATGATATAAATCAGCAATTGAGAAGAAAAAACAACCGTCGTTCAAATTTTCAGATGCGGAGAATCCAGAAATCAAACAGGTACAGATCTTGAGTTTAACACTTGATGAAAATGTTGAAAAAATTTGATCTCCCAAGTATAGTACTTCAGTAACAATAGGTACTAAGTTGAATTTATAGCTACATCAACTATATGCGGATAATTGGCATTCAACTGTTAATGAACCACTTCATCCTACAACTTTCTACGTTAATACGTTAATCTAGGGTAATGTTCGAGTACTACTCTAGGATGAAGTCAGAAATTAAACAATTTCTGATATTTTGCAAAATAAATTATACACAATTATAGATATTTTGAATGATTTTATTGAAAAAATAAAAAAACACTAACATTAACGAGGACTAGATTATACGTTCGAAAATTTTGACTTATGCCTAATGGTGATGGTAGTTGCCACTTCCACTGTAGCTGCCAGAACTCAACTGAGACTGGGAAATATGATCGTTCAATCCACTGGAAATGCCACCATTGGAGAGAAGTACGGAATTTCCTCCAGAAATACCAGAGTGTCCTCCTGATAAGGATGATCCCAAGCTGTTTGAGAGACCCAGGGAGCTGCCGTAGCTGTTGGAAAGACCCAAGGAGTTGCCGTAGCTGTTGGAAAGACCCAAGGAGTTGCCAATGCTGTTTGAGAGACCCAAGGAGTTTCCAATGCTGTTTGAGAGACCCAAGGAGTTGCCAATGCTGTTTCCGTAAGAGATAGAGTTTGCGTAGTTGTTGTTAGCTAGGGAAGATCCAACATTGTTCAAGTGGACGTGTTTCACTGCAACTGGTTCTTTGACAACGATGGGTTGAGGTACGGATACTGGTACGTTGACTTGTTTCACGACTGTGTACGGCCTTGGGACATCAACTGGTACTGGATGAGGTACTCTGACGTAGACTGGAGTCCTGACAGCTACTGGCACAGGTCTTGGAACTGCGACTGGTACTGGCCTCGATACGTATACATTCACTGGATGGGGTACTTCGACTGGTACTGGGCGGTTAACTGCAACGGGATGGGGTACTCCGACTGGAACAGGGACAGGGTTGTTGGTGTAAACTGGATAGGGTTGGGGAACTGAAACTGGGATTTGACGGTACTGTTGGGAGTAGGTATTGGTGTTGGCGTTTCCAGACACAAGAGCCAAGTTATTTAGGCCTCCGTAGGACAAACCGTTGCCCAATCCAAGTCCCAAACCATTTCCACTAGCCAAAGCCAAACCGTTACCGCCGGCCAAGGACAAACCGTTACCACCTGCCAAAGACAAACCGCTGATTCCTCCAAGACTGTAACCACCAAGTCCACTCACTCCCAAACCATTGAGGGAGCCGTAGTTGTTCAAAGACAATCCATTCAATCCTCCGTAGGAATATGATCCCAAAGATGATGATAATCCGTTAAGTCCATTCAAGGAGTTCAATCCGGAGGATACAGATACAAGTTGTGGACCAGAAGACAGGATGTGAGAGCTGGATCCGGATGAGTATGATGGAGAGTTGTGGACTGAAGTCAAGAGGTTCGATCCAGAGTTGTAGATTGAAGAAGATGGAATGTGTGATTGCTGTATTACTACGTTGGAACTGCCGTGGGAGAGGGTGGTTGATGGCTTGGGGTAGTCGTAGCCAGTGGCGTAGGAGCTGCTGTGGAGTGGTGGACTGAGCCCTGTGACATCCTCTTTAACTAAGCCGCAATTTGCCACGTTTGTTAGGGCCAATGCGGAAATCTGAAAAGAAAGAAAGGGTTCAATATCGAAATTTTTGTTCAAATTGAGAAAACGTTTACTGGGTTTCCAGGAGACATTTCACACGACACGAAAATAATTTTAGCGAATGTACACTTACCAGTAGAGCTATCATCTTGTTGCTCAGTTCTCGAAAGTGGAGAAAGATGAAATGATAATGATCCAAAAAAATCTCGGACTTTTATAGTTAACCACACCTGGGTGTCGATGATACATAATTCAAACTTTCTCGTCTGCGACATCTTGGTAGGAATATAGCCGAATCGTTGAAATATGTAACGATGATTTACATTTCTTGTCCAGTTCTTCTATATGTGTAACGATGGTAGATGGTCAGTTTACTTTCTCGCATGGCACCTTTTCTATTATAAAAGTTTGACTGTATTAATTTGCTAATATCAATTGATGGCGATAAAAATCGGACATCGATTCATTATGTTTCGAGTCACCGTTTCGCCACAGGCGAAACTTCGAAGATATGTTCCTCTACTGGTTAACACGCTGAAGAAGTCATTACATGTATGATGTATGTTAGAAGTGTCATTACTCGGCGAGCTACCATTAGAATGAGAATAATTGTTTCTTTTTTTCAATACCTTATCGAATTAGGATTTTATTACTCTCAAAGCCTCCATTATCATAATTTGGGTGATGAGTTATTTTTTTTTAAGTTACCAAAAACCAACAGATAAGCTTCCATTTCGTATTCAGTGAATTGATCACTCGAGTTCGAAATAAATGAAATTGATGAATATACAAAAAAATTTCAAGAGCACTGCCGTGAAGTCAGGAGTTTCTGATCTTATAGGTAGATTCGCAATTTCAAGTTTTAGAAACCAATTGGAAAAATTTTTGACAACTGTCAAACAAAATTTCGAACTAAGGTGAAACTCCAGACTTCACGTCAGTGCTTTAGGTGACCAATTTTTTTCGTTGATTCGCTAGCATTTTCTACTGTATCTTTGGTCTCGGTAATGCGATCTGTAAAAAATTTCGCACGTAGTTTGAATACATTATTCTCCATCGATGTACGAAATTTCATTCTAATCCAATCAGTAGTTTCCAAATTATCAGGAAAAAATATTTTGAACGGCCATATTTACGGAACCCCTAGTCTAATTTTGATTTGATGAACTTGACCGCGACATTCGCGATCCAAACCTACCCTGAAAATCTCAAGTCCCTAGGCCTTTCTGTTCGAGAGTTATAATTTTCTATGGTTTTTATGGTTTCATTTTCTGGTCATGCGACAAAATGTAGCTCGAATATATCATTCTCCATTAAAATAAAATTTTCGTCACGATCGAATTCCTAGTTTTGAAATTATCAAGAAAACTAAATTTCAAAGGATCATATTTCCGGAACCCCTTGTCTAAATTGGCTCAATGTGGAACTCGACCGCGACATTCAGCATCCACACCTATCCTGAAAGTTTCAAGTCCCTAGGCCTTTCTGTTCGAAAGTTATAATTTCCTATGTTTTTTATGGTCCTGGCTATGCGATCTGGACAAAATTTTGCATGTAGCTCGAGCACGTCATTTTCCACCTGTGCGCAAAATTTCATCTCGATCAAAGTAGTGGTAATCAGGAGACAAAATTTCAAACGGCCATATTTACGGAACCTCCCCATCCAGGTACTGAACCAGGACAACTCTGGTGAATTTGGCTTTCTGGAATGTTGTTTGGTGAACAATTAATTCATCGATAATAATTTTGATTTGACATGAGGTGACACTGTAGCGAGACTATCGAAGCAAAGATTATGGAAGGAATCAAATTTTCTGTGAATCAAACCAGGCATCAGTGTACCAAATAATGTCATTTTATAAAATCAACATACAGGAGATGGCACCACAGATTGGTGGAATAAATGGAGATATGGAATTTATGAAATTTTCTCAACACCATATCAGAAAAATTCGTTTTTTTTCACGTGGAACACCTGTGAAGCTGAATATCGTTGAGTTCCTCTCATCAACGCCTACATAAAGAGACAAAATGTCAGCAGAATATGGCAGATGGTTTCTGAGATAGATCGCTGAGTTTTTGAGAAAATTTCTTCGGAATTTTTCGAATTATCGATTAGGCCATTAACGAACTCAACCGGCGCATTCATACCTCGATCGTACCCTGAAAATTTGAAAACTCTAGGCCTCGCATTTTGAAAGACATTATTGAATTTGACCACGAATTCTCTATCTGTGTGTTCAGCCTCGTTTCAGACCGTTATTTGCTCAAAATTCGAAAATTTCATACTTTCGTTCGAAATGATAGCGCTCTTGTTCATAGAAACAAGCGCGCAAAAAGAGATGTAACTTATAAAGAAAGCAACAGGCGCATAAATATATTGCTCAATTTTTGAGAGGGACCAAGTTCTTTGTTAACAAAGCTTTCAGAACCGTTTTCGAACTGGTCCAAGTAAGCAAAAACTGATTTCAGAGTCGGCAAAATGGATGTTCGGTTGATCAGCCCAGTCACGAACTAGTTGTGGATGCTGTGTGAACAAAGCTAATGACTTTCTGCTTTTTTGAGCGCTCGTACTACTTACACGAGGGCTATATCATTTCGAATTTTGAGCCGAAAATAGTCTCAAACGACTATGTTAGACACACTGATGACGAATCCGTCGAAAAATTCGAGTCTGTCCGTCCGTCCGGCCGTATACACGATAACTCTCGAACCGAATGTCCTAGAGACTTGAAATTTTCGAGTAGGTTCGAATCTCGAATGCCGCGGTTAAGTTCGTTATTGGGCAAAATTCGCCCAGGGGTTCCGTAAATATGGCCGCTCGAAATTTTGTTTTTCTAATTTCTTCGAAACTACAGATTCGATCGAGGTGAAATTTTGCACTAAGATGGAGAATTACGTGTTCAAGCTACATGCAGAATTTTGTCCAGCTCGCATGACCAGAACCATAGAAACCATAGAAAATTATAACTTTGTAATGGAAAGGCTTAGGGACTTGAAATTTTCAGGATAGGTGTGGATCTCGAATGTCGTGATCACGTTCATCTATGAGCAAAATTATACTAGGGGTTCCGTAAATATGGTCGTTTGAAATTCAGTTTTCTTGATAATTTCAAAACTATGGATTTGATCGTGACGAAATTTTGTATTCAAATTGAGAATGATATATTCGAGCTATATTTTTTTTCAGCTCGCATGATCAGATTCATTCAATAAAATTAGACTAGGGGTTCCATAAATATAGCCGTTCAAACTATTTTTTTCCTGATAATTTCGCAACTACTTATTGGATTGGAATGAAATATCGCATATAGATGAAGAATAATGTATTCAAACTACGTGGGAAATTTTTTCCAGATCGCATTACCAAGACCATAGATACCGTAGAAAATTCTAGCGAATTATCGAAAAAAAATGGTCTTCTAAAGCACTGACGTGAAGTCTGGATTTACGTCTTAGTTTGCAATTTTCTTTGACAGCTGTCATAATCTTCCCAATTGGTTTTTAAAACTGGAAAATGCGAATCTACCTACAAGGTGCATGTACGAGCGCTCAAAAGCTCCTGCCTTCACGGCAGTGCTTTTCTCAATTTTTTGCCTTGATATGCGGAATCAGGAAGAGAATTTCAAGTAATAGATGCTCGATATTCAACTCTTATTCATGACTCATATGAAAGAGACAAAAAAAAAGGCCAAGTTGTCCAAGTCTGAGTACAGGAAGAAAATCCTAGTTTATATATCCATATAAGAAACACTTTTTCGTACATAAATGGCGACTAAAAAACTTTCCATATTTAAAGTCGATCTAAACCAACCCATTTCTCTGCATTTACTACGGAATTGTGAAAAACATTCCAGGTCGTAACGATCTTCGCTATGAATAATGCACATATTAATTATCAGAAGCATAAATTTGCGCCGGTATCGTCAAGAACGGCCCGGAATGGTTCGCTGCAAAGAAGCGTACCAGCGCCTCAGGAGAAGTTGCCAATTTGCATAATTATTCAATTTGTCCGGATGCTTCTTGGTGGATCTGAGACGACGTGTCACTTACTGGTATCGAATTTCCAATCGACTCAATTAGTCCTCAAGAAATCATCTCCGAATGCAGATGATTTTTCCAGGACCAACTCGCTGTTAGCTCTTCCAGAGATGTATTAATTAATAAAATCTTCATTTGAGTTTCGAATGATCCATTGGCGATGTCAAATAGAATATTTGACATAGGAGTGGAGTATACTATAGCCACATAGCCTAAATCCCATTGCGCCTCTAATGGGTCTATTGTTAATCCCTTCAACTATTGAATGATTCACTTTCAGTCCTGACAATTGCCCTCTCACATAGTTCTAAGCGTCTGTATATTCTAGGACTTTGGTAATCGTATTCTCGTCAATGATATGCAACGTCATATAAGGCGAACAGAAGTTTCCTTCCTCACCTGGAAAAATGAACTTCCTATCTTTACTTAGTTATTCAATCGTTAACTTTGGTGGAGATCCTTTTGGGAATCTTTTGGTCTAATGTTGCCATGTGTTTTTTACCATCAACAGTAAGCCTGTTTTTGTTTGACCACTATTTCTGCGAGACCACATAAGTTTTGTGGGCCAAAGAAAGCAACCAAAGAGTCATATTTGGCTAGTTCATCGGCTCTCTTATTCCTCTGATACCCCATGTGCCAAAAACTCACGCCAAGGTCACTTTGGTGTGCTTGGCTTGTTTCTTAAGTGTCAAGTTTGGGATTCATTCGTGTGCCATTGAGTGATCTGAGCTGCTTGACTATCGGAATAGATGACAATAGACTTGATCTTATCTAATACTTGCTGAACGCATGAATTAATATGATGATACTTCTGTTGAGATGTTCTTCAATTTGCAAATCGAAGGATCAGTTGTGATTAACTCACTATTTGGTGCTGAAAATTCAAGTTCAAAATAAAAACTTGCATATTCAACGGCTTCAAACTAAAATTGGCCTGTAACACAAATGCTATTGAAAATCTCAGAATTCTTCTTCCCGCATTTTTTGAAACCCATCACCGAATTTCTGTTGATGTCTTGATGTTATTAGGTACATTCAACGAGTTCAGAAAACTGAGTATCCAATGAATGGTTTTATTTCGTTTCGTACCAACCCACATTACTCTATGAAAATGATGCTAAATTTGGGATATCCATGGTTTTCATTTTCGTTCATTGGAGAAAATCATAAAAGGAACTTTTTACATAAATAGAAATTCTGATCGAAGAGATTCATTCATATTGAAATATTATATTTTTTCAAAAAATATACAAGTATTAAAATTGATAAATCCTTATTTTATTTCATTCAATACATCCCTAATGAACATGATCCAATATAATTCACTGTTTCTTCTTTTCTTCAGCACTCTTGACAGTGGTCTTCTTCTTGTCTGTGGTTTCCCTCTTGAAAGCGTACTTGGCATCAACAATGCTTGGCAAATCACCGTAGACGGATTCACCAGCGTTAATGCCGTAAGATCCTACGAATTGAGCTGGTTGGATTTGGTACGATCCAGTGCCGAATTGGGTGGCTCCGAAAGAAGCAGCACTTCCGTATTGGGCATCAGCGAGCTGTTGGGCGGCCAAGGCATTGGAGGCTTCCAAATGGGCAGCGGAGTTAGCAGCATCGATGTGGTGTGTTGGTGCGAGGATGGTGGCTCCATCGACGAGTTGGTGATGTTGAGTACCATAAAGTCCACCGTATTGGTTTTGAGCGTCGTAAAGTCCACCGTATTGGTGTTGAGCATCGTAGAGTCCACTGTATTGGTGTTGAGCACCGTAAATACCTCCGTATTGGACAGTTGGGGCTACAGCGTAGTCAACTTTGTGTACGTTGACGATTTCGGGAACCTTGACAACGACTGGGTGTGGAACAGGTACTGCGACAGGTTTGTGTACCTTAACTGGATAAGGTTGTGACACTGGAACAGCGACTGGATGGGGGACCCTGATGTAAACTGGTTTTTCATAAGGTACTTTCACGGTTTTTTCGACTGGGACTGGGTATGGCTTGTCCACTGGGTATGGTACGTTCACACGAACATGCACTGGATATGGGCTCGCTACTTTGACGGGGTATGGCCTGTCTACTGGCACTTGTACATGAACGTTGTATGGAGCAGGTACTGGCTTGTAAACTGGAACAGGGTAAGGGTGTGGTACTGGGACGTTTCTGGTGACCTGTACTGGAACTCCATAGGGTTGAGGAACGCCAACTTGTTTGGTGATGGTGTGGACGGTGTTGACATGTTTGTGTTGGACAGTATCGACGTGATGTTGGGTGTCAACATTGGAGATATGCCCGTTGCTACCAGCCAAACCATTTCCGTAACCTTGAACGTAGGAGGTTGTGATTGGTGCACTGTATCCAGAGATCAAAGCACCGTTACCCAAACCGTATGATCCAGAAAGGAAACCATAGTTGTTCAATCCAGAGTTGTAGCCATAGTCGTTGGACCTGATCAAACCAGAGCTGTAGCCAAAGTCGTTGGCCTTGATCAAACCGGCACTACCAGCAAGAGTGGAGAATCCAGCAGATGAGGCAGAGTTTCCTTGTTGAGAACCGAAAGATCCTGCTCCATTGAGGAGCGAAGATTGTCCAGAAGAACCATGGGCCAATGAACCGAAACCAGCGGAGGAAGCAGCTGATCCCAGGGTGGAATGGCCGAAAGATCCAGAGTTGAGACCACTCTGGCTTCCGAAAGCTGGGAAAGATCCAGATGAGAATCCGCTCTGGCTGCTTCCAAGGTTCAAGGAAGATGGAGTCGACGAAGATGAGAAAGTGGTTTCTTTCAAGATGTCGGCTACATTGTTGATGCTTTCGGTTGGTCCTTCAGCAGCCACCACGGCGAAGATCAGAGCAAGGCACTGGAAAAAATCATGAAAATTAGAACTGAAGAAGTAATTGAATTAACGTTCACAGTTCAATTTTTTTTGGAGGTGCAAATATTCTGATATTTCAAATCGACCATTTTTTCTGATCTAAGTAAACGAGATACTTACAACTACTGCCCTCATTGTTGTTCGTTTTTGTTGAACTTCGGGAAACGAATGATTTCGAAGACATATAGAACAACCTTTTATATTTTTCGGATTCTACAGGGTGAAGGACGATTTGGATAAAACAGGTCTTCGCATTCGTCCATGGTTGGAATGTCAGCACATTTGAGTCGTCCAATTAATTCAGGAAGACCAAATATTTATTCAAATTTCATAGTTTGAATAAAGAATCTTCATTTTAGATTTTGCCAAATGTTCGAACGAGAACATCTGAGAGCGTTCGATTTATTAGATTGTTGTTGCTACATATTCGAAATACTGAATATTAATGGAAATAAGTATAATATTCAGAAAAATGGATAGATTTTGAATTTTATTATCCTGCTGAATAGAGACTTATGGTCCCAACCAGAAAATTATAAAATGAATTCCGTACATCATTGATTTTTTTTAACTTCCACTAGGAATGTGTGAAGCATAAGAATAATTTTCAACAAAAACTTCATGACGTCTGATATTTCTTTATTGAAATATAAATTTTGTTCGATTTTCATATTTTTCATCATTTCATTCTAAAACTATCTGTAGCAATATTTTGCTTAACCACCCTAAAATTACCATTAGGGGTCAGTTAGTGATAATAATAATGTCATTATGCTTCCATTCACTCATTATGACAATGAGAATTAATATTTAAACATTATTGTACGTATAACTCTCAATGTTGAATGATATTGAAACTATTTCAAAACTCGAAAATGAAAAAATCTGAATGCCTCTAACCAAGTAAAAATATTACGACATCTATCTAACAAAATTATATTTGATCAAAGACTTGGACTACTTTTCTTCAGCAGTTTTTTTGTGGATTCATCACTCCAATGCACCCAGTCATTAATTTCTCCGTGAAGTTGATTAAATAAGTGCAAAAAAAACTGAACTGATCTAATCAAAATATTCTTCTGAAAATAATTATTTTAATTCAATATGGCACGAAATATTTTTGAGGACTATGTTATTTCTACCCTTCAAATGTTCAAATCGTTCCAGCTTGTCTCTAACGATCTTTAGTCATGGAAAGTTCGACCATTTTTTTTCCTGGAAAATACACTTGTTGTTAAAAAAAATTATTTCCAAATATTTAGACCTGCTACTGCCAAATGAGAATTAATAAGAATATTATTACTGTGAGAAGTTTCAAAAGGAGAACTAACCCATGACGTCATTTTCAAACCATTAATAATCTACCCGAAACTCAGGAACAAAACTTCTAATTGGCAACATTGCAACGCGCTCACGATTTTAATCTCCTAATCTGCTCTGAACATATTTTAGTAATGGGATGATAAAGCCAACTACAAAATTATAATTTATTGGCTTCCAACTGGGGATATTGGATAAAATTTTAGTGTATTCTTCGACATTTATGTTTTCATAAGGTTATTTGTGGAATTCAGAAGACGAAAAATATATTTATTGGAGTATTAAAAAACCTTCAAAGGTAAAAGAAAAAAATGGTTAATCTTGATAGTAAATTTTTATAGGTTCAATGATACTCGTATTTCAAAATACGTTTTGGTTTATCATTTCTCCTAATAAATTTTTGGAATCAGTGGAGGAAATTTCAACTAGCTTTTCACAAAACTGAATAATCGAACATAATGTTGCTCTCACAGATATATTCATTATTTGAACATCCCTTAATGTCCTGAGCCCCATGAATACTTCACTGAACACATCCCAACTAGAACAAGAAAAATTAATTCTGAAAGTGAATTCTGAAGAATTTTATGTTCGTGAATGAGTTACAAAAAAGTACAAATCGGAGTTTTCGAACTATCCATCGAAATTTGTAGGATAGGTACCGACGAAGCCTGTTGAAAGTTTTCCAGGACTTTTTCGAATTTTCGAGTTCCTTTTGTTTATGTATCGACGTTTCCACGTGTATGAAAAGTACGGAAATCTCTGCAATTTCCAAAATGTGTGGAAACATTATCTATTCTTTCCAGAATGAAGTCATGATATAGAAAAATTTTGAGGATTTCTTAATCCTTGACATGTGTGACAAATTTGCGAGCCATTCCATTGTTTCTCGGAATCAAATTCAGCTAGAAAGGAGGAAAAAGTCAAACTTCGATAGATTTTCACCCCTAAAGAAAAAATGGTGACGTTGCCACATGTATATAAAAAAAATAATTCCAGTGATTTCAAAAATTCATCGTTTGCACGTCATGTCCAATTTTTATGAAAAAAGTGCATTTTCAGTTTTCCCCGAACTGCGGTTATTTCAGCTGGTTCTGAGAATGGTTTTCGACGCATTAATAAAAAACTTGTTGCTAGATGAAACCGTGAATAAGAGCTCAATGAAAAAAAGAAATTTTCAGCTCAATTCATCACGAGTCGCCACTGTTGATAATCTCAAGACAAGTTGACTGTATTCATTTTATCAGGTCATCACCTTTTGAATTATTGTGCACAAATCGTCGTAAGTTTCGATATTATTCAAAAATAAACGTTTAATTGGTCTCCGGAACAGCTCATTATAAATTTTCAGTATCAATTTTAATACCTAAGAAGGTATGGAATTTAACTACCTGAGCTTTCAGTGATTAATAAACTCTCTTGTGCCCACATGACTGATAATATCGATTATTTTCAACACTTTCTGGTTTAGTGGTTTATGTTATGACCCATCTCGACCTTTCGTTATCGGGTTGAATCCTTTGCATATTCAGATACTGGAAGAATGGCTATAATGGTTGATGACGTTCAAAATTAGAATCGGCCTGAGTAATGATGACGAAAATCCAGAGTTTTTCCGGAAAATTTCATATCATTCGTGTGAACCAATCACATACTTGAATGAGAACAACATTTTTCATTACCCAGTTTTACATCATGTCAGATTTTAACGAATGTCAAGTAGTTTATCCTCTCTTTACTTTCTTTCAAAGGCGAAGAATAATTTTGCGTTCAGTTGTGCTGATTTGTTTTCCTGGCTGCCAAAATCTCTTGATTCGCCCTTCATTAATTTTTGGCGGGTTTTGATTATGCGGTTCCATTCAAATTTTTATTGTTATCTAATAGAAATGTCGCTCTTAGTTTGATATCGATTTATATTCATTATCGATTTCTCTATTTAGAAACAACGAGGCATTCAGAAAAATAACATCTCAACGATTGTGCAGATTGTTGACCGATTAAAATTCAAATGCAGTTTTGGAAAGCCAATAAATTTCCGTTGCACATTTGGTTTGACACAAATGTTATCAATGTAGGTGTCTTCTCAGAACCTTGATATTTCAGATTGTCTCTGAATCTCCGAAATATTTCTCACATCCAAATAGATCATCTTATTATTCATTTATTCTACCTATTTTATCGATTTCATACGAATCCCGTCCAATTATCGAAATGTCAGGGCAGAAATATATTTCTGAGTGCATTCTTGATGACAGAAGCGAAACAGACATAATAATAAATCTAATTTTTTGATGGTTTAGTATCGAGAATTATGCAGATGCGATCGGGTGATATAATTCGGTCAGTTTGAGGTCAGCAAATATATAAGAAATCGATTAAATGGTTCCGAAATGATATTTTTTATCCTTGCCTTGGGACATCCGGGATTCTCAATCTACTTCAGTTCCATTCAGATCCAATTTGAGATTTGTCCAGTATGGAAGTTTGAGAAATTTATAGCAGAGTACAAAATTCGCATTCCAATTCACTCCACTGCAGAGATCTACGTATCGAAAAAAAATTCAAAAAGCACTGCCGTGAAGTCAGGGTCTTTTGAGCGCTCGTTCATTCACCTTGTAGGTAGATTCGCATTTTCGAGTTCAAGAAATCAATTGAAGAAAGTTTTGGCAGCTGTCAAAAAAAAATTGAAACTAAGGCGAAACTCCAGACTTCACGTCAGTGCTTTAGGTGACAAATTTCGATTTCGATAATCCGCTAGAATTTTCTACGGTATCTATGATCTTGATAATGATATCTGGACAAAATTTCCGCCAGTCTAATTTTGCTCATTGATAAACGTGACCGCGACATTCGAGATCCACACCTATCCTGAAAATTTCAAGTCCCTAGGCCTTTCTGTTCGAAAGTTATAATTTCTTATGTTTTCTATGGTTCTGGTCATGCGATCTGGACAAAATTTTGCATTTACCTCGAGTCCCTAGGCCATTCCGTTCGAAAGTTATGATTTTCTATGGTTTTGGTCATGCGATCTGGTAAAAATGTAGCTTGAATATATCAAACTCCATTCAAATACAAAATTTCGAATCCGTAGTTTAGAAATAATCAAGAAAACTAAATTTTAAACAACCATTTTTATAGAACCCCTAGTCTTATTTGGCTCGTTGATAAACGTAATCGCGAAATTCGAGATCCACAACTATCCTGAAAATTTCAAGTCCCTAGGCTTTTTCGTTCGGATTGTTCGGATGCTATAATTTTCTATGGCTTATATGGTTCTGGTCATGCGATCTGGACAAAATTTTCATGTAGCCTGAAAACGTCATTCTCCATTTGACTGCAATATTTCATCTCGATCGAATTTGTAGTTTCGAAGTGATCAGGAGGACAAAATTTCGAACAGCCATATTTACGGAACCCCTGATCGAATTTCGCCCAATAACGAACTTAACCGCGGCATTTTAGACTCAAACCTACCCTGAAAATTTCAAGTTTCTAGGTCGTTCCGTTCGAGAGAAATGATATAGCCCTCTTGTTAGTAGAGCACTCAAAAATATTGAAAAGAGTTGAAGAATAGGTGAAAATTTTCTCTAAGATTCAAGGGTTATTTTATATTAAATTCATAAATTGTCTAGCATTAGGGAACATACTATGTTTCCAAGAGTGAAATATTCTTGAACATCTTTCATATTATGAAAATGAAAGTTCTTCCCCTCCTCATTCATTTCTTGTTTAGTTGTTTACCCCGATCTCTCTGCCGGTTTTTAATGCTTTTTTCAATCCTGTCATTTGTACATAACCAAATCAAGACGCGTGAAATATTTCGATTGGTCTGACTATCACGAACTGAAGTTATTCCCCAACCCGAAATGAAATTTTCTTTTTCCTCCCCATTCTTGGCGGGCGCTCGTAACTTTCTATATATAGCGTCATAATGTTGAAGCAGAGTTTTTGTTCGTGTGATGAATATCATCAATTCGAATACGAAGTTGAGTTGAATGAATTCAAATCGATTCCCTTCAAGAGTTTCATTATTCATATTATTTCGTTGAGGCAGGGGTTTTCCATGAAAACGGATTCAATTTTCCCGCGCTTCTTTGCATCTATAGACCGGTTTCATCATGTCTCATCAGTACAGCTAGCGCAGTATGAACACGATGTGATAACCAGGCTACCCAAACAACGGAACGCAACAGCGATCAGAGAAAATTTCTCCACTCATGCTACCTGTCCGCCCCAAGAGCAACTGATTACAATCTATGAAGGTCCGTGTAAAGATTTCCTGGCTCCCCTGTTCAAACAAAAACCAACAAGTAACTACCATAAACATAACGGCATAATTGTCATACGTGGAAATACGGGTTTGAGCTAAAACCTTATTCATCTGAATAAATCGATTACAACATTTATATCCGTTGTCTAGTTTTCAATTACAGTCATAAACTAGATAGACATAGACATAGATAAATAAAGCAACCCAACAAATCAATTCACGTAACTCCATAGAACACCAAATCCATCATTTGCATCTGTTTTTTCCGATCGCCGTTGCGTTTGGTTGTTTTGGTAGCCTGTTTATCACATCGAGTTCATCCTTCGCCAGCTGTACTGATGAGACATGTTGTCGAAATAAGACGAGTAACCCCAAAAGATTATCCCATAGGATAGAATTGAGTCGAAATTTGCATAGTATATAATCTTCAACAAATCAAAGTCAATCTGATCTCTCAACATAAAGAGCATATAGCATATGGAATTTAGCCTATATCTAAGTTGTTCAGTATGGGGTCCCCACTTAAGATGTCTATCTAAAACAATTCCCAAAAACACAACAGTATCCTTGACCATGACATCGCTATTTGCAATATTCACTGAGGAAGGATGGTTCAGCTTGGATCATTCACTGTAGAAAAAAATGCACTGTGTTTTGTCAATATTTAAAATGAGATTATGATCACAAAACCAGTCTCCCACAGACTTCACAACAATGTTCGAATCTTCAACTGCTTTATCTATACCAGAGGCTTTTAGCAAAGAGTTGGTGTCATCCGCAAACATCACCATAGAATGCTCTGCTGGAACTTTTGCCTGAGGTAACTTATTGATATAGATGATAAAAACGATCGGTCCCAGAAATTCTTCCCTGAGGCACACCCAAAACAGTCTCTCTTATATCTGACATAAGTAATTCACCACCAACCTCCATAGCCATCATCTGCTTACGAGATGAATGATAGCTATCCATCAACTTTAATTGATTGTCTCTTATTCCACAGTCATCGAGGATCTCTAGTAGTCTTCCATGTTCCACACAATCAAATGCCTAGATACCTGAACTTGTTCAAGGGAAACTAAAACCTCATTAATAAGTTCATGAATGGCTGTTTCAATGTTTCTGTTTTTCACAAAGCCATGCTGACGTGTCGAAAACATATCAAATTTATGGAAAAAATTCAGTTATCTGTTGGACAAGATTTTCTCGAAGCCTTCGGAAAAAGAAGACAGGATGCTGATAGGCCTATAGCTATTGGGATCACCAATATGACCCTTTTTATACAGGGGTTTCACCATAGCAATCTTGAGTTGGTCGGGAAAAATGCCTTCTCTGAATGAAACAAAGGCGTGAAATTATGATTTCAATCGACACTTTGAGAATTTTCATTGGTATCTCGTCATAGCCACAGGAGAGTTTATTTTTTAGAGCTTTAACTGTTTTCCGAACTTCATTATGTGAAACCTCAAACATGTAAAAAGATTTATCTAGTCTATCTCGATCCGTGCTAAAACTTTTATTCAGATTTCTAGTCAGTGAAGAAGGACGGTCAACAAAGAAGTTATTGAACTCATTAGGCAGCAATGAAGAATGGCCATGATCACATGAATTAGCTGGAGAAATTTTTCTCTTTGTACGAGAATTTATGACCCTCCAGGAAGCCTTTGACTTATTTTCAGAGTTCCTTATGAAGTTGTTGAAGTGGTCTTTCTTAGTCTTAGATAAGATAATATTATAATATTTCTACGCTGATATTCAAGTGGATTTGAATTCAGATCTAGAGAAGGAAAGTGTGTAAAGCAAGTCAAGATGTTTTTTCATGTTTACTAATTCAGGTGTAAGCTGGAAGTTTTTCCTTGAAGTTGAGAGAAAAATAGCAACCTTAGGAAAACACCTTTCAAATGTCTGGGAAAAACGACCATGAAACATATTCCAAAGTTGATTGGGATCAGATGAGCTTGTAGAAATATCATCCCAATTCAATAGAGACAGCTCTTGAAGGAAGAAATCGGTGGACTCATCATTTATAATTCTCCTCTTGACTGACCGTTTCCTCTGATCACTGATGAAATTGAGGTTAGAAGTAAACTTCAAGGCAAAATGGATATATGATATTCGATTACCTGAGTTTACCCCACAAGGGAGGTGATCACATTGTCCAAACAGGATCCCGAAGAATTGGTTAGGTTTTGAGCTCTGAATGAGGATGTCCTATTTGACGATTCTTATTATAGGAATGCGACTGTAAGGTCGTAACCTTACTGTATCTTTATATTATTTGTATATTTTTGATATTATTGTTTCTTTCAGAAGTGGTACTATTTGATTTTCTGATTTGATCTATTGAGTAGGGCAATCAATGTAAACAAATCGTAATATTCACAGTAGTTTATTTTACAAAATTTATCACAAAATAATCCATTACAAACACCTTACTTCTTCTTCAAGTATTCAGAAGTGTAGGATTTCAATCCGTTGTAGCCAGTGTAAGAGCCTGGGATGAAGGATTTCAAGCCGCTGGTGTAGGCTCCATATACGCTTGGGGCGTAGGATTTCAATCCAGAGTATGAACCATAAACAGTAGGGTTGTAGGATTTCAATCCAGAGTAAGCTCCATAAACGGAAGGAGTGTAGGATTTCAGTCCAGAGTAAGCTCCATAAACGCTCGGGCTGTAGCTTTTCAAGCTGCTGTATCCAGCACTGACGCTTGGGACGTAGGACTTGAGAAGGCCGTAGTTGTTATTGTAGCTGTTGCTCAAGTAGTTGATGGGTTGGCCGTTGATGTAGTTTCCCTGGATGTAGCTGCCGGGGTAGGCCTGGGAGTCCAAGACAGCGTGAGAGTATGGACCAGCGTATGCGCTTCCGGAGGTGTAGGTGGCTGGGTGGATAGCGTGGGCGTTCAAGCCAGTGCTGTACAAACCTAGGTTGTTCAAGCCGTTGCCGTACAAACCGATGTTGTTCAAGCCGGTGGTGTAGGTGGTTGGGTGGATAGCGGAGTAGGTGGCTGGTTGGACAGAAGAGAAGGTTTTGATGGCTGGTTGAACGTAGGCGGTGGATTTGGTTACATGGTATTGAGGTTCCTGAAACAATGGATATTTATTGTCGACGTGGAAAACATTTATTTTCTCAGTGTTCTCACAGCAATTAGTTCATTCTTGTTGCTCTAGAGGTTAATGTATCAGCCATTCGCTAAACAAAGACTCAACTCACCTTAACGACAACTGGGTGTGGTACATTGACAGCTACTGGTTGGGGTACTTCAACAGGGTATGGAGATGGTACGGGTACTTGGTACTGTACAGGGTACTTGACGTAGACTGGTTTCTCGACTGGGACAGGTACGGTCCTGGTTACGGTAACTGGGTAAGCCCTTGGGACTTCGACTGGTACTTTGACTGGTACATGAACTGTCACAGGTTGGGCAACCTTAACTGGGACTGGCCTTGGGACATCTACTGGTACTTCAACTCTGACAGGTACAGGTACAGGTTTTGGCACATCTACTGGGTAGGGTTGGGGGACGCTTATTGGCCTGGTTACTTCGACGGCGTATGGGCGTGGTACTGGTACAGGTACTTGTTGGGTGATGGTTCTGACTTGAACGTTTTGGGTGGATCCACCTTCCTTGATTGGTCCATGGAATACTTGTGGTGTTCCGTAGGTGGTTCCGTAGTTAGTTCCGTAGGAAGCTCCGTAGGAAGATCCAAGACCAGCAGCTGCGATGTTAGAGTAAGCTGATGGAATGCCATAGCTGGCGCCAACAAGGGAAGACTGGGCTAACCCGTTGATTCCAGACAAACCAGCGTTGATTCCAGAGAAACCACCGTGGATTCCAGACAAACCAGCGTAGCTGGAAGCGATACCTGAACCAAAACCGGAATAGGCGGCTGGGCTTCCGTATCCATAGACGTTGGAGTAGGCGAGATTAGGGGAGTATCCGCTGTAGATGCGTTGAAGGTTGGAGTATTCAAGATTGTGGGGGATGGAAGTGTAGGAGAGTTTCGATTCGATACCATTGGGCAAGAAGGGGGCGTACCTTTTGTATTTGCCGGTTGTTTTGGGTTCATTCTCGGCGGCAGCGAGAGCCACACAAAGGGCAAAAGTGATACACTGAAAAGAAAAATAGGAGATTATTGATTAATTCACTGTCTCACACACAAATCTATCACAAACACTGGAATATTGGAAATTAATGAAATATTTGTTTTTTTTTTAATGGACATAATAAAAAAATTCCAATGTAGTTATTTGATGTACTGAATTATCTTCGATTGAGAACTTTTTATTTACTTACCGCGAATACCTTCATGTTAATGTGTATCATACGAAAGGAATGAATCGAATGATTTCTACTGAAAAGACTAACCTTTTTATATTGTCTTCCAAAAACAAGCCGGCTCTTGTTGAAGGACGATTTTAGAATACAAGTTGGCCGGCCGGTGTGAACGAGGAGTAGAATTTTGTGGTTACAAGTTCATCTTTAATTTTATTATAAGTTATTCGGCCTTGACGACAAGTTCATCTTCAGATTTTAATATGTCGGTGTTAGTTGATAGGCGGGATATCGGACCATTTTTCTCGTTTGTATATTTCTTATTCAATATGGAAATGTGATAGAATGAACTATCAAACATTTGGTAATGAGCGGCTGGCTCCGATTATGGAAATTTTTTCTGTATTTTTCCAGAGTTTTCTGTACTTCAATAATATAATACTTAATCAATTCGTCTCATAATTTTGATAATTCGATCACATCTTGTTGCTTTTTTCTGCTGAAAAATATATATTAGTCTATAAACCCCCATTTACTTGAGATTTTATAAATTTCGAAAAATGCCCATCGAAGAAATCGTGATTTTTTGGTGTGAATAATCGGCAAAATCAATATTCAATTCAAGATCACTGAAAAAATTCACAGAAACTTTTGTTGTTATTGATCTGCTGAAAAGTAGGAGATCAAGAGTTCTACAAACACATAAAAACGTTGCTGCTGTAGGTGAAAATGTTGAAAATAAATTGAGATCATAAATATTCCAATCTTTCACGGTCTATTTTCAATTAAACTGACGTTGAAATGTCATCATTTTCGAAGCAATTCACAAATCATATATCCTGAACCATTAGTTTACTCTTATTGAAACTTATACCATTATGATTTATCATAAAAAAAAATGTATACAGAAAAAAATCATTGAAATCAAAGGTGGGCGCTCGAGTACCTTTACCTAGCATAAAATGGGCAATACATCTCCAGCAAATAATCGTCTGATCAGCACCTTAAATGTCTATATGTATACCATAATAATTGGTTTGAAGGTTGGGTTATTGTCGGGAATATTTTTTTTTATTTCAAGCTTTGCTGTCCTTTAAACGAAGTATATGCAGGTTATCCTTCCGACTGCTTCCAAAAAATAGACCGTTCTATATATAAAAATAGTTTACATAAAAATAATGTAATCATGTTTTTGAGCGCTCGTTCCACTTACAAGAGGGCTATATCATTTCGTCACGATGTGTGTAGTTTTAGAATTTTCAGCCAAAAATGGTCTGAATCGACAAGGTTCGACTCACTACTGATGACGAATCCAATGGAAAATCGGGTCAGTCCGTCTGTCCGGCAGTAGACAAGATAACTCTCAAACGGAACGATCTAAAAACATGAAATTTTCAGAGTAAGTTCGAATTTCAAATGCCGCGGTTGAGTTCGTTATTGGGCAAAATTCGAACAAGAGTTCCGTAAATATGGCCGTTCGGAATTTTGTTCTTCTAAAATACTGATTAGATTGAGATGAAATTTCGCACTCAGATGGAGAATGATGTGCTCAAGCTAAATGCAAGATTTTGTCCAGATCGCATAACCAGAAACATAGAAACCATAGAAAATTAAAACGTTCGAACGAAAAGGCCAAGGGAATGGAAATTTTCATGGTAGGTGTGGATCTTGAATTTCGTAGTCACGTTTATCAATGAGCCTAATAAGACTAGGGGTTCCGTAAATATGGCCGTTCAAAATATTTTTTTCCTGATAATTTCGAAACTACTGATTGGATTGGAATGAAATTTCGCACATGGATGAAGAATAATGTATTCAATCTACGTGTGGAATTTTAACAAATAGTATAGAAAATTCTAACGAATTATCGAAAAAAAATTGGTCACCTAAAGCGCTGACGTGAAGTCTGGAGTTTCGCCTTGGTTTGAAATTTTTTTGGACAGCTGTCAGAAATTGCTTCAATTGGTTTCTGTAACTGGAATATTATGCGAATCTACCTACAAGGTGGATGAACGAGCGCTCAAAAGCTCCTGACTTCACTGCAGTGCTTCTCAAATTTTTTCTTCTTACTTTTCAATGCATGGATGAGAAGTAGATTGTTCAAACCAGTATTCTTATATTTAATTAATGCTTGAGTGTTATCAACAAGAACAATGGAAAAGTACAGGTGTTTCATTGGTAAATGTATAAACTTGAGGTAGAACTCTTAGAGTCCAAAAAACCTTAATAGGTCTAATCGACCTCATAGCCGAGATACAGGGTGATTAATGTATTCGCCAAAATTTTCAATGCTTATAACTTTTGAACTATCCAGTATAATCAATTGATATTCGGAACGTAAAACACACTTCCATGGGTGAATCGATTCATCTTTGAACTGATCGAGAAATTAAGGTCCGTATTAGATAAATAGTGGACTTTTCGCAAACTGAGATTCAATCAGATTAGAATATTCGGAAAGGGCAGACAATTTTCGATGGAGTTCAGTAGATTTCAGTTTCACACACGACATTTGACCCATCAGAATTTTGGTCGAAAGATTTTATTCGATAGTGGAATTCCACTTACTTCACAAAAATGTCGTACATTGAGATTGAATTCGAGAAAATTGTCAGTTGGTCTGATGGCAAATCTGTATTGACCCACCTACGAATTATTTGTTTGTTTAGATCCCGACTGTCCTTGATTCCTGTTAGACCCCTAATCGGCTCCGGGTTTTTTTGAGTTAGGAGACCCGGTTGTGTTCTGTGTAGGCTTTGTTACTGTGTCCTCACGCCACCTAAGGCACAGCACTGTTTTGAACAGAAAGTTGTAAAATTCAAAATTTTAGCAAGAGAAAAGATTCATTATCACGAAAGGCCTAAAATCAGGAGCGCATTTCGAAAATATTACATAAAATATGAGTTCGTTCTATAGCTACTCGCTAGTAACATGTGTGCCATTCAAAGTGAAAATTGAATTGAATTATGTATTTTTTCATGGCAATAACAACAAACCCATGAAATTCGATCAAAATCGGACCTCATATTCTTAAGTTATGGCTATCGTAAATTCATAATAATCTTTCTCTATCTGAGAAATATCCAAATAAGATACAAAACGAGCAACTTTTCTGGAAGGCCTGGATAACCTGCATTAACCACTAGGCTATGGCCAACTCATGAAACACCCTGTATAACTCACATAGGTACATGAGGAAGAAATCCCTTAAAACCCATCTGTTTTTTTGAAATAACTGATACTTTGCTATGAAAATAAAAACTTGAAAAGCACTGCCGTGCGGTCAGGAGCTTTTGAGCGCTCGTACATCCACCTTGCAGGTAGATTCGCATTTTCCAGTTCTAGAAACCAATTGATAACAATTTTGACAGCTGTGAACAAAATTTCAAACTAAGGCGAAACTCCAGACTTCAGGTCAGTGCTTTAGGTGACCTATTCTTTTTCGATAATTCCCTAGAATTTTCAACGGTATCTATGGTCTTGGTTATGCCATCTGGACATAATTTCCCATGTAGTTTGAATACATCAATACATTATTCTTCATCTATGTGCGAAATTTCATTCCAATCCAAGGTATCCCTGGTCTAATTTTGCTCATTTATAAACGTGACCTCAAAATTCGCGATCCGAACCTACCCTAAAAATTCAAAGTCCCCCAGCCTTTTCAGTCGAAAGTTATAATTTTCTATGGTTTCTATGGTTCTGGTCATGCGATCTGGAAAAAATGTAGCTTGAATAAGGGTATCATTCTCCATTGAAATACAAAATTTCGTCACGATCGAATCCGTAGATTCGAAATTATCAAGAAAACTAAATTTCAAACGAACATAATCACGGAACCCCTAGTCTAATTCTGCTCATTGATAAATGCGACATTCGAGATCCACACCTATCCTGAAAATTTCAAGTCCCTAGGCCTTTCCATTACAAAGTTATAATTTTCTATGGTTTCTATGGTTCTATGGTCATGCGATCTAGACAAAATTCTGCATGTAGCTTGAACACTTCAATTTCCCTCTGAGTGCAAAATTTTACCTCGATCGAATTAGTAGTTTCGAAATAATCAGGAGAACAAAATTTTGACGGCCATATTTACGGAACCCCTGGTAGAATTTTGTCCGATTACAAACTCAGCCGCGGCATTTGAACCTACCCTGAAAATTTCAAGTTTCTAGGTCGTTCCGTTCGAGAGTTATCGTGTATAAGGCCGGACGGACGGACAGACTCGAATTTTTCGAAGGATTCGTCATCAGTGAATCGAACCTTGTTGGTTGAGACCATTTTCGGCTCAAAATTCGAAAACTACAGACATCGTGACGAAATGATATAGCCCTCGTGTAATTAGTACGAGCGCACAAAAACGGAGAATATTCTTGAATATTGCATATTTCCATTTGGGTGATGAAGTTTCAGAAAGGGGAACTCGAAGGAGAATTATCGAATCAAATTAACATAAATCGAAGATGCATGAAAAAATATATATCGGATCTTTTAGACTCTACTTGTTCTACCATAAACTGTAATGGAGCCTCTAACATTTCAGTCTCACCAACTGATCAGTTTTATAATGTAGAATCTTTTTTTTCAATTCTTGTAATATTTCCCATAAATCGATCATTTACAGTAAGCTTATTGGATCATCCATAAAAACAAACGAGTATAATAAGAATAGCGGTACAGAGGGAGTTTCACTCTTTTTTAGCGTAACATGATTATATGAATATATTATCACCTTACTCGCAGCTAAATTCGAACAATAAGCTCCTTTGTAGGATATATCTATGAGTTTATTCTCTTCTGTTTGTTTATGAGAACCTGGTCCTATTCCTATTTGCCGAAGCGATCGACCAAGTGGAAAATCTTCAATGGCATATCAACATAAAAGTCATTGTTCATCCAACAGTACTGAAGAACTATTGTCAGCTTATATACAAAATATTAATAAGAATAAGATTGCTACAAGTCATTTCGTTATACAGGTTGTTTCATCAATACATCGACAGGCTTGAATACGCTTCTAACTGCAAAAAATCCATATGAATCTATTATTGTGTATAAAATATCAATGAATATTGTAGTACATCAGTATTGATGTCATCTCCATCGAAAATCAGCATCCAGGGACATCCGAAAACATCAAGTTCATCTCGTTTTGTTTGTTTATGCAATTCCATCAGATCCTTCAAGAGAAAAACCCCCCAATTTAAACTTCTTCGGAGTTTTTCGCGATTTCAGAATTGAGTGCCCTACGTGCCTCTGTTTCTTTCGTTTCGGACACATTGAACGATGCGAGAATTAGCGGAATCTTCCCGAAGGAAAGCAGCCAGGGCTGCGAAATTGAATTGCTGTCAAATCGATGCTTTTTCATCCCACAAGGAGCGAGTGATTCACGCCAAGGCCAGGAACATCCTGGTATCCTGCGAGTTATTCTTGTGTAATATTAATCGAAACAACTTCTAGGTTCGATAAAAATAAATCAGCCGAATTCCATTTCGAGATCTTTCACTGTCCATGGGCGTAGCCAGGCGTCTCTCTAAGGAAGGGAACACATCTAGATCAGGCTACATGAGTGAAAGAATATTTGTGATGTTTTGAAATTTACATATCCCACATAATCTCGGTTCAGCGATTTATAATACTTATAATTAGGTAACTGACAGTGACGGAATTCCACAAGGATCTTTTCTTCGACCGACAATTTTTTTCTGGAGCTTACCGTTGATTGCTTTCGAATTAAAATATTATTTCACAATTGACGTTCACGAAATAAAACATTCTCCATTTCTTACCCTACACATACCGACCATAGGGACTGTAACACTAAAAATCGCTTTCGAAAATAAAATAAATGTTAAGAATAACTGCAAGATTTAGAAGGATAACTCATTTATTTTATCTCTTGTTCTGAAACTGAGTCCAAACGACTAGCTGATCCTGCAAAATATTTGTAGTTGAGTAGTTGAGATTTACACAGCTGTTTTTGTTCTTGCAGCATATTTTTGAAAATAGTTAAAAGGCATTATTCATCCCCTTCAAGTTCAAATACTCATGAAAGCTTGAAGATTTGTGGAGCATTTTTTTCCAACGAGAAGTTGTCATAATTTCATTTTTTTTTGGGTTTTAGGGAACCAGCTGATCCCCTTGCCCAGCTTCCAACTCCGTCCATTCGCTTTTCTCTGGGATGCGCGTATAAATTGCTTATCTTCGGTTGTTTAATTGCCTTCCACTGGCTGACTCTCTGTTTCATAGTCTCTTGAGTTCGAAGCTAATGAATAATCTAACACGTGAATTAATTATTGCAATATTTATTGCAGAATCTTCGACTACAAAGATTGGTCGATAAAATAAATGCCAAAATGAAATTTGCATTGATTTTCCATCAAAAACTCTGGACGAGAGCAGAAATTACCATATTTCCCGTATTCTTATATCATATCTTATGTCAACGATTTTTTTTGTCCAAATTTTTCAAAGGTTCTTGAATAGGTTTCAAATTTGCGGAATTCTTAGCGAATTGGAATCTCGTGGTGTTTCGATATTTCAGTATAAAAATTACGAAAAGCACTGCCTTGAAGTCAGGAGCTTTTGAGCGCTCGTTCATAAATCTTGTAGGTAGATTCGCATTTTCCAGTCCAATTTTTTTCAAAACTGAGGCGAAACTCCAGATTCACGTCAGTGCCAACCAAGTGATCAATTTTGTTTTCGATAATTCGTTAGAATTTTCTACGGTATCTATGGTCTTGGTAATGCGATCTGTACAAAATTTCGTACGTAGTTTGAATACATCATTCTTCATCTATGTGCAAAATTTCATTCCAATCCAATCAGTAGTTCAGAAATTATCAGGAGAAAAATATCTTGAACAGCCATATTCACGGAACCCCTAGTCTCATTTTGCTCATTGATAAACGCGACCGCGATATTCGCGATCCAAACCCACCCTCGAAATTTCAAGTTCCTAGGCCTTTCCGTTCAAATGTTACAATTTTTTATGGTTTCTATGGTTCTGGTCATGCGATCTGGACAAAATATCGCTTTAATATATCATTCTCGATCAAAATACAAAATTTCATCTCGATCGAATCCGTAGTTTCGAAATGATCGAGAAAACAAAATTTCAAACTACCGTATTTACGGAACCCCTTGTATAATTCTGTTCATTGATAAACGTGACCGCGATATTTCAGATCCACACCTATCATGAAAATTTCAAGTCCCTAGGCCTTTCCGTTCGAAAGTTATGATTTTCTATGGTTTCTATGGTTCTGGTCATGTGATCTTTAGAAATGTAGCTTGAATATATCATTCTCTATTAGTATACAAAATTTCGTCAGGATCGAATCGTTAGTTTCGAAATTATCAAGAAAACTAAATTTCAAACGGCCATATTTACGGAACCCCTAGTATAATTTCGCTCATAGATGAACGTGATCACGACATTCGAGATCCACACTTATCCTGAAAATTTCAAGTCCCAAGGCGTTTCCGTTCAAAAGTTACAATTTTCTATGATTTCTATGGTTCTGGTCATGCGATCTGGACAAAATTTCACATGTAGCTTGAACACCTCATTCTTCATTTGAGTGCAGAATTTAATCTCGATCAAATCGGTAATTTTCAAGTAATCAGGGGAACAAAACTATGAACGGCCATATTTACGGAACCCCTGGTGGAATTTGGCCCATTAACGAACTTAACCGAGGCATTCGGGAACTGAACCCACACTGAAAATTTCAAGTCTCTAGGTTGATCCGTTCGAGAGTTATCGTGCTTACGGCCGGACGGACAGACTCGAATTTTCCGACGGATTCGTCATCATAGTCGAACATAGTTGATTGAGACCATTTTCGGCTCAAAATTCGAAAAATACAGACATCGTGACGGAATGATATAGCCCTCGTGTAAGTAGTACGAGCGCTCAATAAAATTAAAATTATTTTTTAGGTATTTCATTATTAAAGCTAAAACATGCAAATATATTGCCATGGTTTGGAACTTGGTTCGCAAAATAAATGACATAGGTACTTAAGAAATTCGATTTTTTCAAGGGACTTCTATGTAATGCCAAAACTCAGATTTATTCGCGTTTGTTATCGAGAAAGAAAGCATAATTTCGTAACACTAACGAACATTTTTTTTTCAGGTACGTAGATGTCCACTCAACGATCATTTGAGGTAAACTTTCATATACACCTAATTCAAAAACCATTTACCGGAAAATCTTAAGATGAATAATGTCAGGATGAGTCAATCGCTTTTCTTGAATGAGATTGACCAAGAGAAAATCATTTATTCAAAATTTCGTCATAAGGAACATCTGTGCGGAATAATATTCTTACGATGCTTGAGAATATCGTTTCAGGGAGTATATAAGGAGCTGAATCGGAGAAAACATCTTATTGATGATGAATCTGTTTCTCCTTCTCATCGAACTTCTTGTAAGCTCGCGAGTATTGAAGATCCGTTATCTGTGTAATATCCTCGATAATGCGTAGAATTTCCTTTTGTGCTCGTTCAATGATCGTCTCTGTAGAGTGTAGATGAATATATCGAAATGGTAGCTCTGGCCACGCACTGAATATAATTCCCAAATCATTGTTGTGAAATTGTGCTAGAAGAATGAAAATTAAATTCTTTCTTAAACTTCGATATCTCAGATACTATATTCACTGAAATTGCTACTTTGTTTGGGGGTTTGACAAATTCAACTCAATGGATACTATTACTTTCTAAAAAAAAGGACTAAAGTTAAAAAAAAAAAATGCCGGTTGAGTTCGTTAATAAGCGAAAGTCGCCGAAGGGTTCCGTAGCCATCAGAATTTTTCTCACTTTTGTTGTCTGGAAATAAATAAAAATTTTACAATGTTTCTCGCTGAGCTCATCAATTTCCTTATCACAACCCGAGGGATGCGTTTCATCGTGAACGAAAACTTTCCCGCATTTTCCTTGGGGCATTCCATATACAATACAAAAAATTGTTTAACACGTAGATATGAGAAGTTTCTGCGACTTCGTCATCAAAATGCCGAAAAGAACACAAGAACGCGACTTAACTTTCCAAACACACCGACAGTTGAAGGCTCCTGCTACCCTTCCGCCCTCTCCTCCTCTTTCATCTCGGAATATAATGCAACAACTTGAGCCCGTACAAAGAAAATAGAAAAGTTGCTTTTTAGTCTCGGAGGAACCCATTATGGCGGAGTGCCGGACAAGAGAACGCCACCTGAAGGATTCCGAAGGTGAGGGGGCGGCATCCCCAAGATCCAGGCGGCCCCCTGCACGTGGAAATTCAATCCCCATTTCGCATCCAGCGGCCGTGGAAATTTTACACTCACCCCGTCACTACGCCCGGGACCGTGTAGTTTAATTAATACCCCGTCGAAAGCTCATTTCTCATAGGAAGAATTAACGCAGGGGTTTAATGAATTTTTACCCCAAATTGAGCAAGTGGTAGAGGGGTAGTTGACATGTTGTCGAAGAAGAGGTGACCAATTTCAGGAATACATTCATTCATCGGTATCGTTAATCGTCAAAATCGTAGCATAATATTTATTCAAGATTTGATTAGCTTCGAATGACTACATACACTGTGAGAGAAAACCAACAAATTCATTTCCTATTCT
The DNA here is from genome assembly GCA_963966015.1 of Aphidecta obliterata. Lineage (NCBI taxonomy): Eukaryota > Metazoa > Arthropoda > Insecta > Coleoptera > Coccinellidae > Aphidecta > Aphidecta obliterata. The sequence continues at coordinate 11,185,759 of OZ014435.1, read as the reverse complement.
GAAGAACTGCCAGAAGAGAATAAGTTGTTTTCATGATCTGAAAGAAGGAAATGACGAAATTAAAAAATTATGTTCAGTTGAAACTTCAAATACTTCAGAAGAGATATATGGGAAAAAACTATATTCAATTGATGCTGACAAAGTCTAATATGGGTTTCGGGACAAAATATTGAATCATAAACTTTCTTGAACATCCACTTAATATACAGTTATTTTCCACTCCCGTCAATCGAACAATGAATTATTCTACGTGGCTTAGCTGGAAATACCTCAGTCTTATCCAATCACAAAATTTTTAACAAGTTACTGAACTCTGCACAGACTAATTACCAATTAATTAAGGCCATACCGAGACGAAGGTTCCGATGGAGAGTGGAAGAAGGTTTCCCGCCTTGAAAAGCAGCGGCTTCTTTGCACGTTCCATCAGCATTAGCAGCATTCTCTTAGATTCATCGTCAAAGGTATACCAGTCGCTCATATAAATCGCATTTCCAATAGAGGAGCTCTTGAAAAAAAATAAGAGTCGTGACACTCGACAAGGTGAGAATGGGGGATTCTGTTGAAGGGGGGAATGTAAGTTTTCGAGTGAAAGGATCTTCAGATTCATAACGCATATTCCTTACTTTCTGGACGTGTTGTGTTAACATGATTCCTCTCTTTTTGAGCGCTCGTACTACTTACACGAGGGCTATATCATTTCGTCACGATGTCTGTATTTTTCGAATTTGGAGCCGAAAATGGTCTCAAACGACTATGTTCGACTCACTGATGAGGAATCCGTCGAAAAATTCGAGTCTGCCCGTCCGTCCGGCCGTATACACGATAACTCTCGAACGGAATGTCCTAGAAACTTGAAATTTTCAGGGTAGGTTCGAATCTCGAATGCCGCGGTTAAGTTCGTTATTGGGCAAAATCCGCCTAAGGGTTCTGTAAATATGGCCGCTCGAAATTTTGTTTTTCTGATTACTTTGAAACTAGAGATTCGATCGAGATGAAATTTTGCACTCTAATGGAAAATGAGGTGTTCAAGCTACATGCAAAATTTTGTTCAGCAGTTCAGCTCGCATCACCAGAACCATAGAAACCATAGAAAATTGTAACTTTTGAACGGAAACGCCTAGGGACTTGAAATTTTCAGGATAGGTGTGGATCTCGATTGTCGTGATCACTTTCATTTATGAGCAAAATTATACTAGGGGTTCCGTAAATATGGTCGTTTGAAATTTAGTTTTCTTGATAATTTCCAAACTACAGAGTCGATCGTGACGAAATTTTGTATACTTATGGAGAATGATATATTCAAGCTACATTTCTCTAGATCGCATGACCAGAACCATAGAAACCATAGAGAATCATAACTTTCGAACGGAAAGGCCTAGGGACTTGAAATTTTCAGGATAGGTGTAGATCTGAATTGTGGCGTTCACGTCCATCAATGAGCAGAATTATACTAGGGGATCCGTAAATACGGTCGTTTGAAATTTGGTTTTCTCGATAATTTCGAAACTACGGATTCGATCGAGATAAAATTCTGTATTTTAAACGAGAATGACATATTAAAGCAACATTTTGTCCAGATCACATGACCAGAACCACAGAAACCATAGAAAATTATAACTTCCGAAGGAAAAGGCCTAGGAACTTAAAATTTTCAGGGTGGGTTTGGATCCCGAATTTCACGGTCACGTTCATCAATGAGCGAAATTAGACTAGGGGTTCCGTAAATATGACCGTTCAAAATATTCTGTTCCTGATAATTTCGAAACTACCGATTTGATTGGAATGAAATTGTACACCTAGCTGAAGAATAATGTATTCAAACTACGTGCGAAATTTTGTCCAGATCGCATCACCAAGACCATAGATACCGTAGAAAATTTTATCGAATTATCGAAAAAAAATTGGTCACCTGAAGCACTGTATTGAAGTCTGGATTATCGCCTTAGTTTGAAAATTTGTTTGACACCTGTCAAAGATTTCCTCAATTTGTTTTCAAAACTGGAAAATGCGAATCTACCTACAAGGTGCATGTACGAGCGCTCAAAAGCTCCTGCCTTCACGGCAGTGCTTTTCGTAATTTTTTGTTATCAAATATTTGATTTTTCACATCAAATTGAAACTGAGTTATAAATAGGTAAAGAACATTGATTTATAAATATAGTATTTTCGTATCCGACAATTATTCAAATTCAGAACTGACCTCGTAATGGAGTTCATTTCCATAATGGCAAAACATATATATCTGGAATACTATCGTCATAGAAAAGAAGACGAGGAAAAAGAAATACATGCTCAGTGGGTCGATCTAAAATACGTAAATTGATTTTTTTTCATTTCCTCGAAGAGAACGGAAACTCACATATAACATCCGGAAACAGCACAAGCAGATTACGATCGTGCTGACGGAGAGTTGAATGAAAGGAGTCAATGTGAAGATATTTTCTAAATCCTTAACATACCTGAAACAATGTTATATCAAATATAATTTTCAACTAGTATCATAAGAAAATAATATAAAGTAATGGAAAAACCTTCAGAACAACGGTATACATTCTTTTTGAGCGCTCGTACTACTTACACGAGGGCTATATCATTTCGTCACGATGTCTGTATTTTTCGAATTTTGAGCCGAAAATGGTCTCAATCAACAAGATTCGACTCACTGATGACGAATCCGTCGGAAAATTTGAGTATGTCCGTCCGGCTGTAAGCACGATAACTCTCGAACGGAACAACCTAGAGACTTGAAATTTTCACTGTGGGTTCAGTTCCCGAATGCCTCGGTTAAGTTCGTTAATGGGCCAAATTCCACCAGGTGTTCCGTAAATATGGCCGTTTGAAGTTTTGTTTCCCTGATTACTTGAAAACTACAGATTTGATTGAGATGAAATTTTGCACTCAAATGGAGAATGAGGTGTTCGAGCTACATGTGAAATTTTGTTCAGATCGCATGACCAGAACCATAGAAACCATAGAAAATTGTAACTTTTGAACGGAAATGCCTAAGGACTTGAAATTTTCAGGGTGGGTTTGGATCGCGAATATTGCGGTCACGTTCATCAATGAGCAAAATCAGACTAGGGGTTCCGTAAATATGGCCGTTTGAAATTCAGTTTTCTCGATAAGTTTTTTTGCTGATAGTTCCGAAAATACTGAGCGGATTGGGATGAAAATTTTGCAGCTGAGTAATAATGTATTCAAACTACATGCAATTTTGTCCAGATCACTCTACCAAGACCATAGATACCGTAGAAAATTATAGCGAATTATCGAAAATCAGCTGAAGCAATGACATGAAGTCTGGAGTTTCGCCTAAGTTTCAGAATTTTTTCGACAGCTGTCGAAAATTCCTTCAATTTATTTCTGAAACTGGAAAATGCGAATCTACCTACAAGGTACGAGCGCTCAAAAGCTCCTGCCTTCACGGCAGTGCTTTCCGTAATTTTTGACACTATTATTGAAATCATTTTTGAAACTATTCGAACTTGATTTGATCTCTTGAAAATCCTTCTTAAAACCAATATAAAACCAATTCTGCTACTACAGCGTTCCTACTCTCTTCTCAAACTGGTAGTATTCGTGACGGAAAACGCAATAAAACCTATTCTGGAAATTCGAGATCTTTGTCAACTTCAATAGATCATTTTATTGAACATCATACTTTTTTCTGCTGAACACTCTCACGCAAATCAAGCTATTGGCTCCTAGATAAATCCATTCACTCTCAGAATAAGCTGAAAACTTCTGATGATTATCTCTTTGAGATATTCCGACATTACTTCTGTGTGTGGCAGCTGAAGAACTTCTTAATAATTATTTTCATGTTCAATATGTTATTCCAGAAGGATAAACTGGTCTTTTAGAGCGCTCGTACTACTTACACGAGGGCTATATAATTTCGTCACGATGTCTGTATTTTTCGAATTTTGAGCCGAAAATGGTCTCAATCGACCAGATTCGACTCACTGACGACGAATCCGTCGGAAAATTCAATTCGGTCTGTCCGGCCATCCGTCCGTAAGCACGATAACTCTGGATCGGAACAATCTAGTAGAAAATTGTAACTTTTGAACGGAAACGCCTAGGGACTTGAAATTTTCAGGTTAGGTGTGGATGTCAAATGTCGTGATCACGTTCATCAATGAGCAAAATTATACTAGGGGTTCCGTAAATATGGTCGTTTGAAATTTAGTTTTCTTGATAATTTCAAAACTACAGATTCGAACGTGACGAAATTTTGTATACTAATGGAGAATGATATATTCAAGCTACATTTCTCCAGATCGCATGACCAGAACTATAGAAACCATAGAAAATCATAACTTTCGATCGGAAAGGCCTAGGGACTTGAAATTTTCAGGATAGGTGTGGATCTGAAATGTCGCGTTCACGTTTATCAATGAGCAGAATTATACTATGGGTTCCGTAAATACGATCGTTTGAAATTTTGGTTTCTCGATAATTTCGAAACTACGGATTCGATCGAAATGAAATTCTGTATTTTAATCGAGAATGATATATTGAGACAATATTTTGTCCAGATCGCATGACCAGAACCATAGAAATCATAGAAAATTGTAACTTTTGAACGGAAAGGCCTAGGAACTCGAAATTCTCAGGGTGGGTTTGGATCGCGAATATCGCGGTCACGTTCATCAATGAGCAAAATTAGACTAGGGATTCCGTGAATATGGCTGTTCAAAATATTTTTTTGCTGATAGTTCCAAAAATACTGAGCGGATTTGGATGAAATTTTGCACCTAGCTGAGTTATAATGTATTCAAACTACGTGCAAAATTTTGTCCAGATCGCATCTACCTACAAGGTGCATGTACGAGCGCTCAAAAGCTCCTGCCTTCACGGCAGTGCTTTTCGTAATTTTTTTTATTTCATTTCATGAATGAAGGGACGATATCATTCATCCAATTTTATGCTCTGCGTTTTTCAACACTCTGAGGGAAGTTTTCCCCATTATAAACGTGCTTGTATCCATCAACATTCATATTCTAAATTAAAGTTTCAAACCAACTGAAAGAACATCCGAGAAATATCACCTTATAATATTATCGTAGTGGTCCAGGTTTTCTCGCATTTGCCGCGATATGAGAACATTTCGCCTTTTCATCTTCTCTCCTTCGTCCTCGATGTGCGAGACACTCGCATCAGCCCTGAGGCCAACGTTGGAGAGTTTATCTTTCAGGATTTTTATCTGCCCAGAGGCATGATAGATCAGCCCTGATATCAAGCAATCTATGGAGGAATTAGATGTTGCCCCGTAGAGAACACCTGAAAAAATGATTGAAGAGGAAAAAAATTTATTTTCTGGGTTGGGTTGGGCATGATCAATTTGAGGGAATCGTTGAGCGCTGAAGGCAATTCCCCTTTCATCTCTTAGGGATCATTCATTATCAGGAATATCATTTGAACCACCCAGGTTGTGTTATACTTTTTGGAGCAGTCGATTGAACATTTTTGAGTGAATGAAGTGGGAATAATAATACATAATTACATCCTACACCTCAGATTATTTTTCGGGTGCGGTTCTGGAGGTGGAGGTGAAAATGTACCAAAATTCAAGAAGCTTCTAGGAGTATTTCACGAAATATGATTACTGGGAGGTTGAATCAAAACTTCGAAAATTTCTATATTATCTGTCAGTGACCTATGTTAATTGGGGTTAAGCTGGCTAAGGTTGAAACAATATTTCTTAAACTATAGTTTTCCTTGTAGATCAATATTTGTCATCCAATTTTTCAAGTAATAATGTGTGAATACAATAAATATCTGAATCTTCGCCATAAAATACCCTCTTAAAGAACAAAACCAAGAAAAAAAGAAGAACATATCGCTTGAATCAAAATATATGTATCATTCGACCCAAATCATCCCTCAATGAAGGCTCCCTTCGTAAAAACTTGGAATCCTTCCAGTTCCTCAGAAATCAAAAAGGGAATGAATGAAATTTATTCAGATAGTTATTAGGGTTACGTACACGAGGAGTCGGAGCGGAATCCTATTGTCGGGCCTGTCAGCCTGTCAGAGACTTATAACCCCTAGACGAAATGAGATATCAGCTTGAAATTCGCGCATGATATGTGAATCCTCGATCCACAGAAGGATGAAATGTGGAATTTTAATTCAAAGTTTTTATTTGATATGTTTTTTTGAGTGTTGTACTAAAACTTGAAGCTGAAAATTTCCCTCACAAAAAAAGAAAGTAGATATAAATCTTAAGATAAAGTAATAATACATACTTACTGAAAGAGATATAAAGATAAATGATATAATACATTGAGTGTCCAGTTGTTATCTCGAACGGCAAATATATTTCAAATGGCAATATTTGGTCCTTTGTGTGAAAAGGCTTGATCGCCCAAAGGACCCATGAAACCGAGGACGAATAAATGAAAAATGCTGAAAGGTTCCTGCACTCCTGGGTGCAGCTCCCAACAATGGCTTCGTGCTCTGGTAACTTTGGCAGAAAATCGTCTTTGTTCAATATTTTAAGTAGGTTGTTAACCTCCTGTTTTTTATACAGAAAAGGAAAAATTTTTACTGTCAGTATCAGCATTTGAGGTAGCAGATAAAGGGTGTCGAAAAGGTGATCCATGTCTAAATTCTCATCTTGGGTGGGAACTAAAGCTCCAAGTATTGAGAAAAGCCAAGCAAAAAATATATATAGGATATTGCCATAGACTTCATACCAAACATTTTTTGGTACTTTCATCGGGTCATATCCATTCCATTTCATCAGCTTCAAATTTAGAGTGAAAGATTTTTCTATTGTTTTCGCCATAACCAAGTTCTTCCTGTCGTTGAACGGTTGAACCAACTCACTATGAATGTGGTCGAAATGATTTTGAGCTGTTATGTATGCGTCCTTTGTTTCACATTTCGATTAAATTAATATGTGTTATCACCTACTTATATCCCATCAAAACATCCATTATGTGCAAAAGTTTGGGAAATATTTTGTTATGTAATTTGGTTTCGGGATATAGTTCTTCGTCCTGACAGGAAATTATATGTTTTTTGTAGCAGAAACATATAATGAGGTTTTATCCAAATATTCTGGACTCGCTATTTGGGGAGTGTTATTACAACTATACGAAAAGGCCAAATTTGGGGTATCAATTTCAATCATACACCTTTGGAATAATATTAGAAAAAAATTGTCATCCGCCGAAAAAATCTATGAGGTTTTAAAAACGAAGAATGAATCCAATTTGAAATAATTGATTGCAATACATAATCATGAAATTTCCAACGCATTTTAATACGATGTCACGCAAACGAAGTTGTTCTAAACAAAGATCTACTCTCAAATAGTTCGTGAGTTATAACATTTTAATAATTACACGGAATTTTCGCAGTTTTGGGTATAGCGGAATGTGAAAATCTTATAAAAATTTGTCGTTCCCAGCATTTCTCGGAAAATATATGAACCAACAGCGTGCAATTTGGAACACAAATGCTATCCGGCATTGATCCTCCCACCTCGAGAATAAAATCATTGAATCAGAAATTTGTCTTGGTTTAACGTAACTGCTACGAATATTTTTCAAAGCAAAGCTCTGGTCTTTATATTTTCCTGAGTAATTAAATTTTGAATTCAAGTAAAATTCTATTATATTGCCTGAATGAAGCAGAGCAGATTCGATCCCGAGTTGGGCCATAAGTTTTGTCTCAGAAAATAAATCCAATTTTTTTTTCTGGTAAATTGTTGGAAGTGATGTTGAAATAATGGAGTTTCTTGTTTGATCTGCAGCGTTTAATTTGATTGAGTTATACGCAGAGGGATTCAATTTTCTCTTTGGAATTAGCATATGAAGTAAAACGGTTGATTTTTTATTCATTAATATTCCATATTATTCTTGAAAATAATTTCCTCCGCTAGTCTTCATTGACCAGCGTTATGATACTATAAATTCGTTTTATTTCTAATAGGAATTCATAACCCTCAAGGCAAAAAACTATGGTCGCAATACTCGTAATACTCAAAATTAATACATGGGGAACGAAATTATTCAATATCAATAATGTATTATTTTTCACTTAATGAAATATTCTCAGAATGCAGATATGTTTCTACTAACCTCGATTTCAATTTGTATACAGGGTGTTTCATAATATATGCGCAAGATTTCAGGATGTGATAGCTCATCCAAAAATATGAAAAAAAGTTTTTATTAACTTGCCCTCTAAATGCATAATGAATACACTAATCTTACTTCGATTTTATTTTTTCAATTTCGATGGTGCATTTTAGAGGGTAAGTTAATAATAACTTTTTTTTGTAATTTTGGACGAGCTATCGCATCCTGCAATCCTGCGCATATATTATGAAACACCCTGTACACATTATACGTATACAATATTTTCCTTAAGGACATGATATTTATTATTCAAGGGGGTGATTCTTTGACTAATTTCAAGGAAAAAGTTCCTATGTAAATATGTCCTAAAAGTTTTTTGACTTTTGAGATACAGGGTGATGAAATTTCGAAAAAATTATGAAGCAATTTCAATTTAATCATTCAAGAACAGAATATCTAACAAGAAAAGCATATTTTTTGGATTCTCATTCATTTTGGAACAAATCTGATCTCTCAATTTGCTTTCGGTCGATGCGAGAGAAATTGATTTTGAATTAAAACGATTTTTATTTTCTGCCCCCATTTTTATTTTTAGAGAGAGCAGTGGCGTCTAATTTTTTCTCCGAAAATATTCGATGCAACACCCGTACGGACGCCACTGTTTTTAATAACAAATAATTTTTGTACATCACAAAATGAACCTTGATGCATAGAAGACATGTACCAAATTTTATAAAGATGTCTACAATATTATCTCAGTTATTATCAAAAAACTGATTTTTTTCACGAAATTATATCACCCTGTATCTCAAAGTGATTGAAAGAATCATGCCCTTAATTACTGGAATGTCTTCGAGCAACATCCTGTATAAATTGAAGTCGGTTCGTAGGGATGAGAAAGCGATCCTTAGACATCTTCAGTTATCGGCTCGAAGCTTTCAAAAGGCTTTACAGCTTCCTTCCTCTAGGAACCGTAGTTCGCCGTCTCACCACTAGGTGAACACGACTAACCACTTTATCGGAGAAACCATAGAGTATAAAAGTGCATTTCAAATAGAAAAAAGAAAAACCTTCATTCATCTCTATGATGGGAAACGTAACTGTCATTAGTGCGATGTGAAAAAGCTAACCCAACTTCTAATCAAAATAATAAAATATCAAATATAGCTTTCATCCATAAGCCGGAGTTTGTGTTTGTTATCCAGTGCTGATAGTTTGAGAAAACAGCGTTATTGAGTGATTCAACTGAAGTCTTGGAAGAGCTGTTATCGTCAAAATGAATTTCTTACCTTTAAGTAATTACCTACAAATAATTGAGAGAGCTTGGAATAATCACGATGGAGATAAAATATCTCTGTTTGTATCAATGCGTCACGAACATATCCAGTTTCCCAACTATCAGTTGGAGAATGCACAAGCCCTTATTCAGCGATTTTTACCAGGTCCCATTGATGACTTGATAGTACTTCACTTAAGATGCTGTTATCACTTCAACCGCGGATCGTACATACAGGCTTACGAAACACAAAGTGCTCTAACTCAAAGTTTGACAAAGGTATTGCAGATGCAGAAAGAGGAAAATTGGTCGCTTCCCATTATGTACACAGTTTGCTCAGATTTGAGGCTGTTGGCTCAACTAGCAGAGAAAACCAGGACAGGAGTAAACGATAAACCAGGTGAAATATTAGAGAAAGCTGCGGAGTGTCTCATGGGATGTTTCAGAGTTTGCGCAGCCGACAACAGATCGTCTGAAGAAGATACGAAACGTATAGGGATGTTGGCCTTAGTGAATCAGTTGTTCAAGGTGTATTTCAGAATAAACAAACTTCACTTATGTAAACCACTAATAAGAGCTATTCAGTCGTCACCGTTTAGTGAAAGTTTTTCCCTGAGCCAACAAATAACGTACAAGTATTTTGTAGGTCGCAAAGCAATGTTTGACAGTGATTACACACTGGCTAATGAATATCTCACCTACGCCTTCGAGAATTGCCATAAATACAGTGTGAGGAATAAAAGACTCATCCTGTTGTATTTAGTACCAGTAAAAATACTTCTTGGTTATATCCCTAGCAGATATGTGTTAGAAAAGTATGACTTAGTGCAGTTTTGGAATTTAGTTCAAGCTGTATGTCAGGGCAATTTGAAAGAGTTCGATGAACTGTTGCAAACCCATGAAGCCTTCTTTATACAGTGTGGAATTTATCTGATCATAGACAAATTGAAGATTGTAGCCTACAGGAATCTTTTCAGGAAAGTGTACTTGATCTTGCAAACACATCAAATACCTGTGGAAGCTCTACAAACAGCATTGGTTTATTTGGGTCAAACAGATGTTGACTTGGATGAAACTGAGTGTATCGTTGCCAACCTCATTTACGAGGGAAAAATTAAAGGGTATATTTCTCATCAACACAGAAAGGTTGTTGTCAGTAAACAGAACCCTTTTCCACCTTTAACAAGTTTACAGTAAATTTTTGTTTGTTGAGAGGATCATTATTCTCAATGTGTATAAATATAAAATTGAAATGTAACATATAGCGAAGCTTATTTTATTTATAAATTTTTTCATTTGTCATTAAAGAAGATGAAACAGTTTTTTAACAAGGTTTATGACTTCAACAATACTCAATTTCCTCTGTCCCTATGATATTTCTTTTAAGATCTCAGCTCGTCCCCTGGAAAATAGATTTGAGAGTCTCAATGCCAGGCACGGAAATTTCAAGATTATACCTGGCGTACCATTTCCAGTAACTGCTTGTTTGCGTTAACGAAGAAACTAAATTTAATTCTTGATGAAATACAGTAGACTCGCGTTAGTATGAACAATCCAATAGTGTGAACAATAAAATATTCTCATTATACATCCAGTAATGTGAACAATTCACGACCTCGCTAGTGTGACCCCTCTACTTTCTGGTTTCAACTTCTTGAATCATTCTCAAAGCCACTGAAATGATACGGATCATCTTTATAACGAGTTATCTTTCATCACGAGAAGTTTCTTCCTATGCAAAGTTGTTAAATTTGCTAAAAACAAAAAAAATTTGATTCTTTATGAAAAATCAAAGATTTTGAGAAATGACCAGGAAGGCTTGAGAATAACACTGCTTTCAAAATAATATGGAATTGCGCAATCAAATTTCTGCTCGATTAAAAAGAAACAACCCAAAATAATGCTTACCTATATAATGTGAGCCAAATAAAATTAAAAATTCACTCCGAGAGAGGCTGAAAATCCTAGAATGGAAGAAGCCCTAAACAAATGATTTATTAAAAAGAGACAAATAAATTTGCCTGTAAGAGGAGAAATTTTGAAGCATAAAGCTCTTCGGCTCCATAAAACCTTGAGAAGTGGAAATGAGAAATTAAGTGCAAGATATGGATGACTGCAGAAGTTCAAGGTTCGTTATGGTCGTAGATTTTTGAGAATTATTGGAGAAAAAACTGTCATCAGAGGAACAGAAACATTTATTTCATGTATTTTACACACTTTCCAGTAGTGTGAACAGTTCGATTATGTGAACACGCTAAATTTTTTTGTGTTCACACTAGCGCGAGTCTACTATATTACTTCACAACTCACTAAGCGAATGCTATCCTGATTTTGAAATAAAGTTTAAAAATTTGTATATGTTGCATATTTCGAGCTCTTTTGTTGCATAAAATCTATTTATCAATAAAAGAATTAAGTTTTTTTCTAGAGGAGCTCGAGGATCCGTGGGTCTGTTAGAATATTTATATGAAATCATTGTTACTAGCGACATCTATTGAATTCAGCGGCAGCGCCCTCTAGTGGCGAGTAGATTCATCAGATAGGTGTTAGTCGGTGAAATTTCTGTTCGGGTATAGAAGTTCCAGTATAGATGTATAGGTGGCTAACCCTCAAAATGGTGCATGTAGGGATAGATGATCATAATCATGTTACCTTTCAATGAAATTTTTTCGTGCTCGACGCCAAAACTTTTGTACTCATTTGAATCTTCAAATTTTTTCCTTCGTTCCGGAAAATGACAAGATGGAGGCCGAAAATTCGTCCTCGTTTTCTTGGTTATTCCTTGAAAACAAAGTACATACTTCCCATGCAGTCATGCAGATATAATGTAATGTTGAAATTTCCTTTACAATGTTACAAATGTGGCATTGCTAAACAGAAAGTGCTACATATTCTGTCATCCCAGAAAGTCGCCCCTGTACTTGAAGGTATAGGTAAAATCGAGATATACATGTCTGCAAAACTATGAGAAAATGCCATTCTTTTTTGAGCGCTCGTGCTACTTATACGAGGAGTATTATATAATTTTGTCACGATGTCTGTATTCTTCGAATTTTGAGCCGAAAATGGTCTCAATCGACAAGGTTCGACTCACTGATGAAGAATACGTCGAAAAATTCGAGTCTGTCCGTCCGTCCGTAAGCACGATAACTCTCGAACGGAACAACCTAGAGAATTGAAATTTTCAGTGTGGGTTCAGTTCCCGAATGCCTCGGTTGAGTTCGTTAATGGGCCAAATTCCACCAGGGGTTCCGTAAATATGGCCGTTCAAAGTTTTGTTCCCTTGATTACTTGAAAACTACAGATTTGATCGAGATGAAATTGTGCACTCAAATGGAAAATGAGGTATTCAAGCTACATGTGGAATTTTGTCCAGATCGCATGACCAGAACCATAGAAACCATAGAAAATTGTAACTTTTGAACAGAAAACCCTAGGGACTTGAAATTTTCAGGATAGGTGTGGATCTCGAATGTCGTGATCACGTTCATCTATGAGCAAAATTATACTAGGGGTTCCGTAAATATGGTCGTTTGAAATTTAGTTTTCTTGATAATTTTAAAACTACAGATTCGATCGTGACGAAATTTTGTTTACTAATGGAGAATGATATATTCAAGCTACATTTCTCCAGATCCTATGACCAGAACCATAGAAAATAATAACTTTCAAACGGAAAGGCCTAGGGACTTTTGAACTGGAAATAATACCAGTTTCATACAAAGTCTTGTTGTAGTCGTAAGTACTCTAAAAACAATCGCTTCATGTGGATCATTATTGAATTGGATAAGTGAGAAAGAACGAGCAATTTCACTCGCTTTTAGCATTGGACAACACTGTTGTTTTCATGTCATTCGAATACATGTAAGTGTTGTTGATGCTTTCATCTGGGGAAAAACCGACTCACTCCAAAGGCTTTACGAGTAGGAAAGACCATAAAACAACAAAGACATATTAATCTCTTGCTGGCCGTTTACACAAACAGCATTACAACGTCCTTTCGCATAGTCATTTCAGCTGGTGTTGATTGAATTAGCCTCTTTGGGCAATTTTCACCGTTTTTGGTCGCATGCTTTCTACTCTTGAAATTAAGAGCTGACGCAGTCTTTTTGCAGTCGACTGAATTTCGCATTTTCAGATTGAAATATTGATAGCCAAAGCTGTGTAGATGAAAGTGAAGTTTTTCCATTTTTGCGCGCTGGTTTCTATGAAGAAGAGCATCATATTTTTGAGCGCTCGTTCTACTTACACGAGGGCTTTATCATTTCGTCACGATGTCTGTATTTTTCGAATTCTGAGCCGAAAATGGTCTCAATCGAAGAAGTTCGACTCACTGATGACGAATCCGTCGAAAAAGTCTGTCTGTCGGTCCGGCCGTAAACACGATAACTCTCGAACTAGGAACTTCAAATTTTCAGGGTAGGATTACTTCGAAAATACTGATTCGATCGAGATGAATTTTGCACTCAGATCGAAAATACAATATACTGTCATGGAAATCCAAACATGAAAAATAAATTCAAAATATATCACCAAACTAAATTCGATAAATGATTAAAATATAAATTTTCTTTCTCAAGAGGGTTCGGATTATTTAAAATGTTACCATAGAAATTATTGTTAAATTATTAGAATTAAGGAAGCTGATTTTTGACGATTGAGTAATGTCATGATAGAAATAGTTTTTTCAAAAAGGTTTATTGAAATTGAGATTTGAAAACGAAAGATTATCGAAGATTTATGCAGCCTGACATCATGAAGGAGATACCGGAATCAAACTGCAGTTTACTCATTGCCGACTTCACAATTTAGAAGAAAACTGTGGGATAAAACTGCCCCAACAGCTCATTCCAGAAATATTAGTGGAACCCGAGGCAATACATCTTATAAAACCAATCACTAAATTCCAAGATATTCTCTACGAAACGGAGGAGAAATTTGAAGCTTGCATTTTGATGAACTATATTTAGAGTAAGCTGTTCACTGTGAGTTTTTGAGCGCTCGTATACTTACACGAGGGCTATATCATTTCGTCACGATGTCTGTATTTTTCGAATTTTGAGCCGAAAATGGTCTCAAACAACTATGTTCGACTCACTGATGACGAATCCGTCGGAAAATTTGAGTCTGTCCGTCCGGCCGGCCGGCCGTAAGCACGATAACTCTCGAACGGAACAACCTAGAGGCTTGAAATTTTCGGTGTGGGTTCAGTTCCCGAATGCCTCGGTTAAGTTCGTTAATGGGCCAAATTCCATTAGAGGTTCCGTAAATATGGCCGTTCAAAGTTTTGTTCCCCTGATTACTTGAAAAATACAGATTTGATTGAGATGAAATTTTGCACTCGAATGAAGAATGAGGTGTTCAAGCTACATGTGAAATTTTGTCCAGATCGCATGACCAGAACCATAGAAACCATAGAAAATTGTAACTTTTGAACGGAAACGCCTAGGGACTTGAAATTTCCAGGATAGGTGTGGATCTCGAATGTCGTTATCACGTTCATCTATGAGAAAAATTATACTACTTATATGATCGTTTGAAATTTAGTTTACTTGATAATTTCAAAACTACAGATTCGATCGTGACGAAATTTTGTATACTAATGGAGAATGATATATTCAAGCTACATTTCTCCAGATCACATGACCAGAACCATAGAAACCATAGAAAATCATAACTTTCGATCAGAAAGGCCTAGGGACTTGAAATTTTCAGGATAGGTGTGGATCTGAAATGTCGCGTTCACGTTTATCGATGAGCAGAATTATACTAGGGGTTCCGTGAATACGGTCGTTTGAAATTTTGGTTTCTCGATAATTTCGAAACTACGGATTCGATCGAGATGAAATTTTGTATTTTAATCGAGAATTATGTATTAAACAATATTTTGTCCAGATCGCATGACCAGAACCATATAAACCATAGAAAATTGTAACTTTTGAACAGAAAGGCCTAGGAACTTGAAATTCTCAGGGTGGGTTTGGATCGCGAATATCGCGGTCACGTTCATCAATGAGCAAAATTAGACTAGGGGTTCCGTAAAAATGGCCGTTCAAAATATTCTTTTGCTGATAGTTCCGAAAATACTGAGCGGATTGGGATGAAATTTTGCACCTAGCTGAGTAATAATGTTTTCAAACTACGTGCAAAATTTGTCCCGATTGCACCACCAAGACCATAGATACCGTAAAAAATTCTAGCGAATTATCGGAAAAAAATTGATCAGCTGAAGCACTGGCATGAAGTCTGGAGTTTCGCCTAAGTTTTAGAACTTTTTTTACAGCTATCGAAAATTCCTTCAATTGATTTCCAAAACTGAAAAATGCGAATCTACCTACAAGGTGGATGTACGAGCGCTCAAAAGCTCCTGCCTTCACAGCAGTGCTTTTCGTAATTTTTGCCCAAATGTCTGTGATTTTGAGCCAAGAATGATGCCAAACGATAAGGTTGGACTCACAGATGAAGATTTCGTTGTCAAATTCAATTCTGTGCGTCCGTCCGGCCGTAAACCCGATAACTCTCGAAAGGAAAGTCCTTGAGTGCAGTTTCTTTCGATCTTAAAATCGATTTCGTGTTGCAGTTTTATATATCTCTATTTGTCAATTATCTCACACAGAATCTTAATACTCTGGATATCAGTTGTCGATTATACACTATCCTAATTTGTAACTCAATCCGAATGATACCCGAAAACTTGCCCGTTTCAAACCTGCAAAGGTTTATTGAACCGTTACCAAAACATGCCCTATTCTACGATCTCGATGTTTTTCTTCTTTTCGCAGCGAAGTTGAGACATCGGAGGGCTCCAAAAAGGGATTGATTAGAATGAGGAATCCGGCCTGAAGAAAAGACTGGGGAATGAAAAACTACCCTCTCCCACCCTCCTCGAGGAAATAAACTTTTTCCTTCGGTCACGATTTCGAAAAACTAACACGACGCCGATTCCCTTTCAGGTCTTTGCTCCGTGAGTCCTGATCACTTCCTGTGAAAGTTGGTCGGACATCAATTATTTCCCGGATCCCCGGGAAAAATTTCATCATCTCCCCAAGAAGCGATGCCGCCCCTTTGTTTTTCGTTCAACAATTCATTCGCCGATGATGGCATCGCATTGAATTATACTTTTCTTTGACGTCCAAGCGTACAATAATTGAATGAAGTACGCCAATTTTTCCGACTCAGAACTTCAACGAAAAAAAAAACGTGCAAAGGGGAGATTTCATTATTCCATCTTTTGTAGGGAGTCTTCGGACTGTTATCGCATTCGACTCATCGCTTGGTTCTTATCTCAATTTTGTTTTCGTTGATTCATGCGCTTCGTTCAGGAGTTTTTTTGGCGTTAGTTTCGGGAGGATGGGAGATATATCAGATCGGCCTATTTTCCTCTTCCTCTCGATGGAAAAACGGCCCTGACCGAATCTCAATTTATGCTAATTAAACTAGGGCTTCACTTCGTTTGCATTTTCATGGAAAATGGTAGGCGAGTGTTGGTAAACATTGTTGGTGATTGACATTTCTCATCCCAACATTAGGGTTGATTAAAACTCTGAAACTACGTCGAATCTATCCATGTTAAGTAGTCGTTTCCATAATTTTTGTGTAGTGTAAAAAATTGGAATTATCCTGAGCAAGGGCTTCAATGAAGGGGCTCGAACTTTGAGTCTACAGAGGCCATGTTGGTGAAGCTACAACTGCCATTCCTGGAAGTTATTTTTGGTTCTTAGAAAATCATCTGAAATAAGAACTATGATAACATAATTTCACCTCTCCTCACAGCTACCCAAGACAAGATTTGGCAATATTCAACTTTGAAGATAAATTACTGGTGGTAGGATTCAAAACTCATGACGTGGAAAGATTGCACCCTGTACAAAAGTAATGGATGCTAGATCTGCACCGATTAGAATGAATGAGATCGATCCAACAAAACTTGAATTATTCGTTCTAGAAGTGGAGCAGAAACAAGGATGCACCGAAGCCTGAAGGAGGGATAGCGTGTGCTGGCGAATATCCCCGCTCCCGACATTTGTTTTTCGGCGACACTTCATTGTTTTCGCACGTATCCGGAAACGGAAGTTGAGAGGATATCTCCGGATCCGTGCACTCTGGAAAGATTCGTTTCAATTTGGACGGGACGACTGTTTGCAAATGGTTTTTAATAAGATTTTCGCACAGCTGAAATGCCGCTAGAGGCGGGTAGTTTGTGGAGTGCTAGGTAAACGTATGGGCGTTGATTGAAGTGCCCGATTAAATCGGATTAGGGGTGGTTTTCAGAGAGAAATAGACGGAATTCTGCCTGGATAATGAATGAGGCGAACTTCTTTGATTTGAATCGTGAAGTTGATAACAAACGATCGTTCAATGCACGTGCTTTTATTTTCGTGTCGTCAAATTCGTTCTATTATACACTTAACTGACCCCTGAATTGTGCCATCCTTTCTCGCCTCCCCTAAAATCGACATTATTCATTGGAGGAAAATAACATATTTTGGGGAATGCATCTATTAAACAGACAATACCAAATGTTAAATTACGCTAGGTTATTGAAATTCATTATCGCATTCACGAATAAATTATATAAAAATCATTGATATAAATATTTCAGTGACCCCGCCCACTATGATTGGACCAAATATTGTATTACATCTTATACTGGTAAGGAAGAGACTATATAATCAAGTAATACATGTGAGTCTGCTCCCTATATCTTAAACACCCCATCGAAATATAACACTATGAGAGGATCTTCTTACTCAAGTTTCAACTCGAATTTGTCTGTCTACACAAACTCCGTCTAAAGCAAAACACAAACGCCTCCAGAAGTTTTTTCTGCTTCGACAAGTCTTGTTACTCCCTCGTTTTCTATTTCCCCTTTAATTATTCAAATATTATCTTTGAGAGAGTAACAACTGTCGCGTAGGTCTCATTTGCAGAAACTTCCTAGTCCTGCGTTTTAATGAGAACAAATACGTCGTGCGCTCAAAATTTCCCACGTGAATGTGGGCGAATTCTAATGGAAATCTAAATAACGTAGGAATCGCAGCAATGCCTTACAGGTGGAAGCCCTTGATGTGGCTAACAACGTACCTGAGTGTCCGTTTAAAATGGTGGTTTTTACAAAAGCTGCTGTGTGTATCCTCCCGGTCTCCGCCAAATCGGCGAAAAAGTTTCTATTGGTCTTTTCTACCATTTATAATTGGGTTTGGTCGTATGAAACGCGATTAATGAGGTGAGATGAAGAATTTTATTCTTGAATGATTTCAGAAGATTTCGTTAAGAAGTTTCATCATTGAAAGGAAATTTTTCGATTATTGTGATAAAATATATAATAAGATCAAATGCCACAAGTGCAAGTTACAAAATAACCTGATTTCTGCGACAGACGTAAGAGTCTATAGTGGTTCCTCCTTTGTTCACTTCTGGGAGTTGGAGACAATAATTGTTTATTTATATTTGCTATATCGTCGTGTTCCGGAGAAAACTACGTACCTCCATATTTTTCAGGAAATGGTATTTTGGTGCAATCTGTTCGGCAACATGATTAATAATATGAGTTTTTTGAAAAAACCCTTTTTCCTCTTTAGATAAATAAATGAAATTACATATATTTCACAACACAGTCAACACAAATAATGTTTAAAAATCTGACTTTGAAAGTGTGACTCCTATAAAATTTTGTCGAATGGAACGGTATAATTCTTGAAGTTCTAACTGAGGAGAAGAAAAAGGTCCTATGAAAAAAATTATAGGAAGCGCTGCCGTGAAGTCAGGAGCTCTTGAGCGCTCGTTCATGCACCTTGTAGGTAGATTCGCATTTTCCAGTTTTAGAAATCAATTGAAAACATTTTTGACAGCTGTCAAAAAAAAATTCAAACCCAGGCGAAACTCCAGACTTCACGCCAGTGCTGAGTGACCAATTTGGTCTTCGATAATTCGCTAGAATTTTCTACGGTATCTATGGTCTTGGTGATGCGATCTGGACAAAATTTTTCACGTAGTTTGAATACATTATTCTTCATCTATGTGAAGAATTTCATTCAAATCCAATCAGTAGTTTCGAAATTATCAAGAAAAAAAAATTTTGAACGGCCATATTTACGGAACCCCTAGTCTAATTTTGCTCATTGATGAACGTGACCGCGACATTCGAGATCCACGCCTATCTTGAAAATTTCAATTCCCTAGGCATTTTCGTTCGAAAGTTATAATTTTCTATGGGACTGGTCATGCGATGTGGACAAAATATAGATTGAATAGGTATATGATACTCCATTGAAACACAACATTTCGTCAAGGTCGAATCCGTATTTTTGAAATGATCAAGAAAACTAAATTTCAAATGATCATATTTACTGAACCTCTAGTTTAATTTCGCTCATTGATGAAGCTACCCTAGAAATTTCAAGTCCCTAGGCCTTTCCGTTCGAAAGTTATAATTTTTTATGGTCTCTGTGGTTCCGGTCATGCGATCAAGACAAAATTTAACATGTACCTTGAACTCGTCATCCTCCATTTGAATACAAAATTTTTAACGGCCATATTTACGGAATCCCTGGTCGAATTTTGCCCAATAAAGAACTTAACCGCGGCATTTGAGATTCGAACCTACCCTGAAAATTTCAAGTTTTTAGGTTGTTCCGTTCGGGAGTTATCGTGTATAAGGACGGACGGAAAGAATTGAATTTTTCGAAGGATTCGTCATCAGTGAATCGAACCCTGTCGATTGAGACCATTTTCTGCACAAAATTCTCGACGATATGATATAGCCCTCGTGTAAGTAGAACGAGCGCTCAAAAACATAATTTGTTCCTATCGCGAAAGTGAAATTTTGAAACATAACCAAACAAAAATTCTTCTTTTTGCGAAAATGTCAGAGATAAAAATCTGTAATCTGTGGAAAAAGTTCTCCACCCAGCTATGGTTTCATTCTGACGTTTCAGTCACAAAAAAATCTCGAAATTCAGAATAATTTATGTTCCCTTCAATTTTACTCTTATATTTTTCGTAATTATGAATTTCGGAAAGAATTCAAGTGCATAATGCGGTGATAACCCTGCTTCATATAAATAAAAGATTCTCTATTTTCAATTTCTCGATTTATGTCAACAAGCCTTCTCTATGCTCTTCGTGCAGGTGACTTGCATAATGTGTTGATCATCCGATTGATATGCAGTAGCCTGGATGAGTAATTCGTTTCTCGTTGTTGGTGCTACAACTTTTCCACCAATATTATTTTAATTTTCCTAGTGAATCCGGATTATGTGACTTAAGACACCCGTAAAGTGAGTTTCGAAGTGTGTGAACAAAATTGGTACCCTGGAATGATGGAGAAATTTACGTGAGTTATCCAGAAAGTCTCTATGTTGTTGGAATATTAAAATGATCATTCCCCATAGTTATCGTTGTGTTTCAAATTCGATTATATTTCGTATTTTGATAACAGTATACATTTGAGTGTGATTTTGTTTGAATTTCGAGAATTTTTCGATATAATTCGATTAGTACGCGGTCTCGGATGTAAGAAAATATAATTTGAGGTTACGATTAATGAAATTTTTGTTCCGCAGAGTTTTTGACAGTTTCGCTCCAATTTAACCTTGTTCGAATTCGGATAAATATTTTTTCGATGATTCGCTGGAATCTTCTACGGTTTTTATGGTCATGGTAATGCGATCTGGACAAAATTTCCCACGTATGTTAAATACATTATTCCTCATCTACGTGCCAAATTTCATCCCAATCCAATGGTTATTTTCGAAATGATCAGGTTAAAAATATTTTGAACTGTCATTTTTACGGAACCCCTAATCTAATTTTGCTCACTGATGAACGTGAACGCGAAATTCGCGATACGAACCTACCCTGAAAATTTCAAGACCCTAGGCCTTTCCTTTCGAAAGTAATAATTTTCTATGGTTTCTATGGTTCTGATCATGCGATCTAAAAAAAAATGCCGCTTGAATATATCATTCTCCATCGAAATAAAAAATTTCGTCAAGATCGAATCCGTAGTTTTGAAATGATCAAGAAAACTAAATTTCAAACGACCATATTTACGGAACCCCTAGTCTAATTTTGCTCATTGATGAACGTGACAGCGACATTCGAGATCTACACCTATCCTGAAAATTTCAAGTCCCTAGGCCTTTCCATTACAAAGTTATAATTTTCTATGGTTTGTGAGTATCTTACACGACATTTTCCATCTGAGTGCAAAATTTCATCTCGTTCGAATGTGTAGTTTCGAAGTAATCAGGGAAACAAAATTTTGAACGGCCATATTTACGGAACCCCTGGTGGAATTTGGCCCATTAACGAACTCAACCGAGGCATTCGGGAACTGAACCCGCATTGAAAATTTCAAGTCTCTAGGACGTTCTGTTCGAGAGTTATCGTGTATACGGCACATTTTCAGCTCAAAATTCGATAAATAGAGACATCGTGACGAAAGGAAATAGCCCTCGTGTAAGTAGTACGAGCGCTCAATGATGAATCAGAAGCAACTAACTTCATTTTTCCTACAATTTTATTTCCTCTTTATTGGATGCACTGGTTTTGAAACCCCCGGCTTGATCCTCGTTGTACTGAACAGTGGTTAAATCAAACAGCAAATGAAATTCTGAAAATAGTTGACGGTGGAATATTCCATTTGAATTTCAATGAATTCAGGAAGGGAATAAATTAACCAACACAGAGAAACCCTATACTTTTTCATGCTGAAAACGAGTGGTATCCTTTCCAAACATTGCTGGGACCGTTGCCTCTTCATTCTCAGTCCAGCAATAACGACGAAAAGCGTATTTAAAAATACCATACCCCAAATACTAGTTCATGTGATTAGTGTTTCTCCAGTAAAGAAAATTGAGTGTCATAAAATCGGGAAAATAAGTCGAAATACAATTTTACACAACGAGAACTAATACCACTAGAGGTAAGGTAAAAGTACCAGTAATCGTCAGCTTAAAGAAAACCCATACTCGATGTTATTTTTTCAACATGTATATTATCTTTCTAAAATCTGAAAATTGAAACTTATTTAAGTTGAAGCGTCTATTTCATGATGAAATGAAAAATATTGTTGTGAGAATTTGCAATACTAAAATAATAAATAAAATATTAAAAAACCACCATTTGTCCCAGTATCCGTCACCTTAGAATTTTACCTAGACCAGTTATCGTCACAGAAGTGTCTGAATGTCCGTCAGCGTCAATATCTTGGCAATACCAGTAATACTTACATGATGAAAGAAGTCATCCAAAAAATTACTTGAATACAAAATTTAAAACATGTAATTCAGTTGATTCGCGAGATGAGCAATAACATTTTTAAACACTCTTACATACGTTTGCACATACTTTATGTACCCAGCATTTACAATTTACATTTACAATTTACATTGTACCATATCTTGTTCGAATTCGACGAATTCGTCTTCACAAATTATACCATTCATCTTTGGATTCAAATGCAATATTTTCTTCGCCCCTGCATTGCTTCTTCTTTTCTTTACCACCAATCTTGATAAATTTGTTCTTATTTGCAATTTCTTCTCTCTTCCTTTTATTCTCTTCCTTTTTTTTAATTTGTCAGCTTTCTTTTTTTTTTATCGAAAGATAGGTTTGCCATTCAATAGAAGTTGCAACAGCAGGGAACTTTTCTTTAGATGTCCTATTTTTGAGCGCTCGTACTACTTACACGAGGGCTATATCATTTCGTCACGATGTCTGTATTTTTCGAATTTTGAGCCGAAAATGGTCTCAAACGACTATGTTCGACTCACTGATGACGAATCCGTCAGAAAATTCGAGTCTGTCCGTCCGGCCGGCCGTCCGTCCGTATACACGATAACTCTCGAACGGAATGTCCTAGAAACTTGAAATTTTCAGGGTAGGTTTGAATCTCGAATGCCGAGTTCGTTATTGGGCAAAATCCACCTAAGGGTTCCGTAAATATGGCCGCTCGAAATTTTGTTTTCCTGATTACTTTGAAACTACAGATCCGATCGAGATGAAATTTTGTACTCTAACAGAAAATGAGGTGTTCAAACTACATGCGAAATTTTGTTCAGCTCGCATCACCAGAACCATAGAAACCATAGAAAAATCATAACGGAAAGGCCTAGGGACTTGAAATTTTCAGGATAGGTGAAGATCTGAAATGTTGCATTCACGTTTATCAATGAGCAGAATTATACTAGGGGTGCCGTAAATACGGTCGTTTGAAATTTTGTTTTCTTGATAATTTCGAAACTACGGATTCGATCCAGATAAAATTTTGTATTTTAAACGAGAATGACATATTGAAGCAAGATTTTGTCCAGATCGCATGACCAGAACCATAGAAACCATAGAAAATTATAACTTCCGAAGGAAAAGGCCTAGGAACTTGAAATTTTCAGGGTGGGTTTGGATCGCGAATTTCACGGTCACGTTCATCAATGAGCAAAATGAGACTAGGGGTTCCGTGAATATGGCCGTTCAAAATATTCTGTTCCTGATAATTTCGAAACTACCGATTTGATTGGAATGAAATGTTGCACCTAGCTGAGGAATAATGTATTCAAACTACGTGCGAAATTTTGTCCAGATCGCACCACCAAGACCATAGATACCGTAGAAAATTCTAGCGAATTACCTAAAGCACTGACTTGAAGTCTGGATTATCGCCTTAGTTTGAAAATTTGTTTGACAGCTGTCAAAAATTTCCTCAATCAGTTTCCAAAACTGGTAAATGCGAATCTACCTACAAGGTGCATGTACGAGCGCTCAAAAGCTCCTGCCTTCACGGCAGTGCTTTTCGTAATTTTTTGCATTTGAATCCATAGTTAGTTTAGACGACCAGAATAAAGTCCTTCATTATTATAGGTTCAAATAACATAACACTTGATGGTGATTGGTGTCTTGGTGCGTTTTTCAATTCTTCTGCTACTGTATTATTGCAGTCTAATGCCTTATTGGTATTCGTCAGTTGCTGGTCCCTACGATCGTCATAGCAGTTAAAAACGCTCTACTCAACACACCCTTCGCAAAACACTATGACGAATACTGGTCCACGTAAAATTTGAAATTCGATAATATGGGATCTTTTAGTAGTTTACTCATTGTAGTATCGAGAGGAGAGATTATACGATTCTCATCTCGATTGCATTTGTCCTAGTAATCGTCGTAGGTCACGATTACTAAGACATGGCGGTGTTTTAAGGTACCAGTATTCGTCATAGTCGAATTATGAAGTTTTGCAACGTTTAACTTGAAATTTTCACAAGAAATGTCTTTTTCAACCAATCAGTAACACAACAAATCCAAAACATCCTAACTTCTTTGTTCCTGCGAAGTTTAGTGTAAGTCCCAAAATATCACTCACCTTAACGAATTGACTAAGAAATCACAAAAACTTATTACTTCCGCTGCAACCGCTCTTTCACAACTCGATTGACAACAGTGCTACAACTATTACGCCGACTACTTTGGTTTAGTTACAATGTTCTGATACAGATCTCTATTCATAACCAACGATTGACAAGCTAGATGTACCCACATGCTTAATAATTAGCAGAATTGGCCAAATATGACGAAAGCTAGTTCATTGACGAATACTGGTGCTTTTACCTTATAATGCGACTTGCAAGACCAACCAACCTGTTGTCTGCGCCATGTGGAGGAATCGTTTCTGGGTTCTCCTTCGTTCATTTCTGGAAGGTGGTGAGTTTTCTTCCAGGATGTCACTTTTATAACAATTTTCTGAATAATTTTACAATTTCTCTTAAATCACCGAAATGTATATCTATAATCAAGTCGAGATTTTATCGATCAATAAATAACAATTCGAAAATCAATCACGAAAAATTCTAAAACACACACGATTAACAATAACCGGAGTCTGTCGAATTCCACGGCCTTCGGGCGACGTTGCATTTTGGTCGGGCTCCCGGCTTTCATCAAAGGAGGTTGTGGTTGAACACGGCATTCAGGTTCCATTCGAATCTGGAGTGAGCGAGTGCAGGTCGATTTTAGTCTACACTGGATGTACGAATGTCTACTCTAGTTCCGAACCGGTTCTGAACTGATCATCATGAATTAAATCCATATTGCCTTGTTTTTTAACTGGAAATACTTCATTTCCTGAAACTCTTCTGTTTTTCTACCAAGGAACACACCAGACAAATTTTTTTTTGAACTACGTATCTGTGAAATTCTCAAATCGTGCGGATTTCTATCCAGCATACACTAAACCTAACTCTCGAAATACGCCGCCGGCGTTATCGAAAGCCGCAAAAAATACTCGAGCGTAGTAGACTGGACGTAATGGCCGCTGTAGAATTCTGCCACGTCCATCATGAGAACCGTCGATTTTTTTATTCCAGCTTTCTGTGCGGGAAAATACGGATCGTTTGTTTTCTCATCCAATTTGGGTCACAAGTCGGATCTAATTTGAAATATCGTCGTTGGAAAACGGCGAGAATTTAGGTATGTTGGTGGTTGGTGCGGTGTCTACGTGCGCGTTTTTCGTTCTCAAGTGGCATCTCTTTCCTTAGTTGGTTTTGGTTGATGGAGGAACACTCTAATTCTTTCACATAGGTGACTTTTCTCAGTGCCACTTGAATTTAAATCGGCTGTCTGAAATTTTAATGAACGTGGATGTTCAGGGTTTCTTTAAATAATTGTAGCATCTTATACAGTATGTCTACTTTTAAAAGGGCCAAACTTCAAGGGAAGATCATACATAAGATTTTCAACAAAAAAATGTCATATAACACATGGTCGAAATATTGACGGTTATTCTTCAATTTAACATTTCTTGATTTCACGAAATATTTCAAGTTTTTCCATAAAATCGATTATACTTCAGTTATCCTTAGAGCCTCATCAGATTTGCCCACATATTTGAAAACAGCATTAAATTTTCTAAAAGATAAGAATTTTTGTCTGCCAAAAAAATTGTTATTGCGGGCGTGGTAAGGAGATGAATGTCACCATTCTGAAGTGAAAAAACCAGTCATATTTTTCCAATGGTTTTATCGATGAGAAATCATCAATTATGGATATGTTTTCTTTTCAGCAAAAACTACCCCATTTAGTGTGCTTTCGAATGACATATCAACTTTTGTGTTTGCTGGTTGTCTTC
This sequence comes from Aphidecta obliterata, assembly GCA_963966015.1. NCBI lineage: Eukaryota > Metazoa > Arthropoda > Insecta > Coleoptera > Coccinellidae > Aphidecta > Aphidecta obliterata. The sequence continues at coordinate 11,159,265 of OZ014435.1, read as the reverse complement.
TGCCCTCATATCATGGCTTACAAGATAACAACGAATAAGTCGAAATATTCCGAACCTAAATTTGCCCTTTTTTGAAGCTCTTTATGATTGAGTATTGAAGTAATTCTCATGGAAATCATGAATTAATCTGTCGATTCAAAATAATTTGAAGGAATGAACCAAATTTCAATAATACAGATTTTATAAAAACATGTGAAGAAAACAGACTACTACTACTTGAACCAATTGTTCAAAATGTCCACCGCCTTGTTCAATACCTTTCACACATCGTTTTCGAACTTAATCTAGAACCCTGCGAAGTTCTCAACGTTTGTGACGCATTTCTGCTCAACACAAATTTGTTCTTTCGATCAGATCCTATCGAGTCTGAACTCGAATTTGATATCCTTTTTCTTTCAAGGTGTTCCAGACATAAAAATCCAAAGCCCTATGGTCGGGACACCTTGGTGGCAATCTTACCGGACCGTACCTCACAATCCATTGCACTTCAAAATCTTGATTCAGTCCCGTACATTCCGGCTACTATGAGCTGGGCAGCCATCCATTTGAAACCAGGCATTTTGTCTGTTAGCCAGGGGTATTTCATCCAATATGTCCATTAAGCTGCTTTGGATTGATGTAATGAATTCTTCAGCGTTGAGCCGATCGGGAAGTATTACTGGTCAGAAAAGTTCACCTCTCATGAATCCCAAAGCCGGAACATGCGGGACCTAATGAATGAATATTTAGGGGTGCAATGGATTGGGAGGTTCGACCCGGTAAGATGGCCACCAAACAGCCCCGACCTTCGGATTGTTATGCCTGGAACACCTTGAAAGAAAAAGTATATCAAATTTGCGTTCAGACTCGAGAGGATCTGATCGAAAGAATAAATTTGCACAATACTCAGAAATGCGTCAGAAACGTTGTGAACTTCGAAGGTTTGTAGATTCAGTGCGAAAACGATGTGTAAAAGTATTGAACAAGGCAGTGGACATTTTGAACAACTGTTTTAAGTAGTATAGTAGTCGTCTTTCTTCACATGTTTTCATGAAAATTTTGTTTATTCCATCAAATTATTTTGATTCGACAGATAAATTCATGATTTTCATGAAAATAACTACAATATTCAATCATAAAGAGCTTCTAAATAGAGCAAATTTAGGTTCGGATTATTTCGACTTATTCGTTGTTATCTTGTTTGCCATGATATTAGGGCAGAAGACAAGCAGCAAGCACAAAAGTTGATATGTCATTCGAAAGCAAACTGAATGGGGTAGTTTTTGCTGAAAAGAAAACATGTCCATAATCAATGATTTTTCATCGATAAAACCATTGGAAGAATATGACTGGTTTTGTTTACTTCGGAATCGTGACATTCATCTCTTTACCACGCCCGCAATAAGAATTCTTTTGGCAGACAGAAATTCTTATCTTGTAGAAAATTTAACGCTGTTTCCAAATATTTGGTCAAATCTGATGGGCTCTAAGGATAACTGAAGTATAATTGATTTTACGGAAAAACTTCAAATATTTCGTGAAATCAAGAAATGTTAAATTGAAGAAAAACCGTCAACATTTCGACCATGTGTTATATGACATTTTTTGTTACAAATCTTATGTATGATCTTCCTTTGAAGTTTGGCCCTTTTGAAAGTAGACACCCTGTATATTATGGAATGAGTAATTTCTTGATGTCTTGAGAAATTAATTGTCGAGCTCTGAAACTGAGCGTTATTGTGAAAAATCTAATGAATTGTTTTTTTCAGGTAAGTTATTACGAAACATTGACGTTGAGAAACCTGGAATGGTCGGTGAGTCTAGTTTTCAAAATGATTCAAGTCCAGTTTGATTTTATTGAGTTTTTTTTTGTTATATTCAACTATGTTTCATTATAGATATGTCATTCAGTTTTCAATAACTATCCATTTGAAAGTGACATTGCTGACGAAATTGAATGATTTGAAACGAGAGAGATTCTATTTTATTGAGGTAACCGCGAGAGATAACGCGGGGTGACATACCTAACAACGCCATCTTCAGGCAGCTTGTTTTGAAAGGCGGCTTCTTTGATGATGATTGTTCATAATGATCGATTTGTTTAGATTTTTAGCCACATCTGTGGTATTTTAAAAACAATTTGTATTGCCAAAAATTCATTAATCGGAGTTTTGAGCTCAAGAAGTGGGAGAAAAATTGGGGAATCTTATTCTATTCTACATAAATATTGATTTCTTTCGATTGTGAAGAGAAGAGCAAAAAATTTAAATTTTAATGTTCGTTTAGTGTGTATCCAGATTTGAAGTGTTATAAGTTTTGTGTTTTTTTTATTCTGACTTTTTTGTGCCTCAAAAGCAAACGCTGTACATTCGTTGGAGTCGCAATTAGGTGATATTATCAAAGTTCTTCGCTAGCTCAAAAAATCGTCCCTGGTAAATTCAATAAAAAATTATGAATTTATCATATATCTTAACTTCTGGGAAATTCTGTTAAGTAAAATAAACCGAATGAATCAATATTTGCAAGAAAAACTATATACATATATCTAAAGGCTCACGAATGACACTTGGACTATTGAACGAACTGAAAGCTAACAGAGAAAACTTTTTTATGCCATTGATGGAACTTTCGAAAAATGGAGCTTATAAAATTGGAATCGAAGCAAAGTTACATCAATCGAGAAAACGAAAAAAACCCAAAATGCCAGGGGACCTAGCCAGTGATGAAGCTCATCTTTTTGATGCAAACGCAAAACTGAGGAATTGGACTATAATTAATCAAATTGAAGAAAGATTTGTTGCTTTGAAGGAAGTGGCAAATGACTTCATTTTTGAGCGCTCGTACTACTTACACGAGGGCTATATCATTTCGTCACGATGTCTGTATTTTTCGAATTTTGAGCCGAAAATGGTCTCAATCGACTATGTTCGTCTCACTGATGACGAATCCGTCGGAAAATTCGAGTCTGTCCGTCCGGCTGTCCGGCCGTCCGTAAGCACGATAACTCTCGAACGGATCAACCTAGAGACTTGAAATTTTCAGTGTAGGTTCAGATCCCAAATGCCTGGGTTGAGTTCGTTATTGGGCAAAATCCGCCTAAGGGTTACGTAAATATGGCCGCTCGAAATTTTGTTTTCCTGATTACTTTGAAACTACAGATTCGATCGAGATGAAATTTTGCACTCTACTAAAAAATGAGGTGTTCAAGTTACTTGCGAAATTTTTTTCAGCACGCATGATCAGAACCATAGAAACCATAGAAAATTGTAACTTTTGAACGGAAATGCCTAGGGACTTGAAATTTTCAGGATAGGTGTGGATCTCGATTGTCGAGATCCCTTTCATCTATGAGCAAAATTATACTAGGGGTTCCGTAAATATGGTCGTTTAAAATTAGGTGTCTTGATAATTTCCAAACTACAGATTTGATCGTGACGAAATTTTGTATACTTATGGAGAATGATATATTCAAGCTACATTTCTCTAGATCGCATGACCAGAACCATAGAAACCATAGAAAATCATAACTTTCGAACGGAAAGGCCTAGGGACTTGAAATTTTCAGGATAGGTGTAGATCTGAAATGTGACGTTCACGTTTATCAATGAGCAGAATTATACTACGGGTTCCGTGAATATGGTTGTTTGAAATTTAGTTTTCTTGATAATTTCCAAACTACGGATTCGATCGAGATAAAATTTTGTATTTTAAACGAGAATGACATATTAAAGCAACATTTTGTCCAGATCGCATGACCAGAACCATAGAAACCATAGAAAAAGCATAACTTCCGAAGGAAAAGGCCTAGGAACTTGAAATTTTCAGGGTGGGTTTGAATGGCGAATTTCACGGCCACGTTCATCAATGAGCGAAATTAGACTTGGGGTTCCGTAAATATGGCCGTTCAAAATATTATTTTCCTGATAATTTCGAAACTACCGATTTGATTGGAATGAAATTTCGCACCTAGCTGGGGAATACTGTATTCAAACTACGTGCGAAATTTTGTCCAGATCGCATCACCAAGACCATAGATACCGTAGAAAATTTTAGCGAATTATCGAAAAAAAATTGGTCACCTAAAGCACTGACTTGAAGTCTGGATTATCGCCTCAGTTTGAAAATTTTTTTGACAGCTGTCAAAAATTTTCTCAATTGGTTTCCAAAACTGGAAAATGCGAATCTACCTACAAGGTGCATGTACGAGCGCTCAAAAGCTCCTGCTTTCACGGCAGTGCTTTTCGTAATTTTTTTGAATGGTAGTGTCATTCAAACTATGAATATTGACCATTTGAAGAAAAGTGCTGCAGATCTTAAGATAAATGTTCGTATTTTTTACATAAATATGAATATTTCATGTTGTTTTTTCAGAATTTGTTTTATTTTTATGCATTTCATTTAAAATGTGTATTATTTTGAAACTCTTACGTAAATATATGACTAGCATTATGAAAAAAAAATACTTTAAGAAAATATGATGGATAAAAAAAATCAACGCAAATGGGGGGGGGGGGGAGCTGTCTAATATATTGCCACAGGCGCAATAGTACCTAGATACGGTCCTGACCCACCTGCCCCATCACGTCGGTGTCACTACCCTGGCGAGGTGTTCCCGCAATATTGAAAGGCTCCTGATGGGCAATCGGATGTGTATTCCGCCCCACAGTTGCTGGTGGACTCATTTGTAGGGCTGATCCTGCAACTGTCACCCTAGACACCTTCACACATATCATAGATGAAATGTGGATAAGTTGATGAAGATTCAAAATCAGATTGAAATTAGCTGCTGAAAATTACCGAAGGGTGTAATACTTAGCAAACCTTCAAGGTCACAATAATTTGTGCTTAAGTTCAGGATCTGGATCACGTTCCGTCGCCAATCCGATGAAGTGCGGAATATCCATCCGGACGGCGGCGATCGAAGTTTTTCCGAAGGAAATTTCTGACGACGCGCCCGACCGCCCTAACTTCATCCCGACCTACCGGCATTCATCCACGGTAATCCACTCAGAAATCGGACGTTATCATCAGGCCACGGTCATAACGCACGTTTCCGCCACATACTTCAACGTGGCCGCGGGCATCTTGACGGATTGATTGCGATCGTGCGAAATGGCGGGACGGAGGGGCGAGGGCGCAGCGGCGGCGGCGGGGTTCCGATCGCTCCGACGGACCGACACGACCGTATCTCGCGGGCCCGCAACCCCCAGTCGCGTTCGACGTCGCGACGCGTGAAAGACTTACCGCGGACAGGCGGGCGTCGGTGCGGTGTACCTGTTGAGATATAGGAGACGGTAGCGCGTGGGTTCGAATCCGGCGTCGACGGCTAGGAGTGTGAGTTCATTTGGTGCGAAAGGATTCTGAGGTGGTTTCGTAACTAGGTGAACGTTCGTCTATAATGTTTATTGTTGTGAGTTTGTGTGGTTGAAGGATTATTTTGTGAGTATTCTAGTCTGGAATTTTATGAGAAAAATTGTTCAAGCAGTTGAAATTCTTCAAGCAGAAAAAAAACGCAGTCCAGAAAAAAATTTTGATCATACTGGTAAATTCACAAAATGATATAACTTCCTTAGACAAAGCCTTTCGATAGTCATTCACGAAAAACTATCAAAGCAATTGCCTAGATATCTAGTTCGTCATAAAGTGCATTCAACTTAATTATATGACAAGAACAATATACTGTCTTACTATCATTGTTAACACTCTTTCATTCAACTAATATCGTCTGCGGAATTATAAATTGCGAAAACATGTAAAACAAAGGTATAAAATCGAGTCAATTGATAAGAGTCACGTAACAATTCAGAGGGTTTTCAAAGGTGATTTTCTTTTACCAGCAATAGAACTCATCAAAATAAGTCATTATACCAAAAATCGTCGATATAGAATATTCACCAGGGCTGAGTATTTCGAAAGCAAAGTTACCCACGATTACCAGGACCTGGTTCTTATTGATATCTAAATGTGTAGAATTACCAGCTGTGTGTGGTCAGTATAGGGGAAAACTATGATGCTTATGATTCTCATGAGTTTTCGATCTGAATCCTTTTCTTCATTTGAAAACATTAGTGTTTATTTCAGTACAGTGTAGTGAACAGTGCGAAAGAACTAAGCATTGAAAATGCTTGTGACATTATTCCGTGAGCAAACTGATTTGATAGTTGCTGCATGTAAAACGAATGTTACATGCAGCAACTATCAAATTATTACGCCGGGCAAGAGTTTGTGAATATCAAACCAATGGTTACCATTTCGAACAATTCCTGTGAACAATTTGGATCAATTTTATCGGTGAGTTTGTGAACTTCCAAATTTTTTTATAGGACCTTTTTCCTCTCCTTAGTTGAATCTAAGAATTATACCGCTTAGGAAAAATCTCCCGATAAAAGTAGAAAGAGAATACACAAATTTGGGGTAAACTGTAGTGCCTAGAAAGGAATACGACGGAAGTCGAGCACTTTATTCACATCATGAGGGAATGCACATAGCATAGTGAGATAACACGGTCCAGAGTTGTATTAACATGATGATGCCCATGATTTTTTGCACTATTGCAACCTCCGGCGAAATGATCTATTTTGATGAGTTCTAGCACCTGTCAAAAAATAAACCTCACCTTAAATCACCCTGTAAAGCAACTGGTCGGACTCTATTACCAATTGATATTAATAAAAATTACGAAAAGCAATGCCGTGAAGGCAGGAGATTTTGAGCGCTCGTACATGCACCTTGTAGGTAGATTCTCATTTTCCAGTTTTGGAAACCAATTGAGAAAATTTCTGACAGCTGTCAAACAAATTTTCAAACTAAGGCGATAATCCAGACTTCAAGTCAGTGCTTTAGGTGACCAATTTTTTTTTCGATAATTCGCTAAAATTCTCTACGGTTTCTATGGTCTTGGTGTCTAATTTTGCTCATTGATGAACGTGACCGTTAAATTCGCGATCCAAACCCACCCTGAAAATTTCAAGTTCCTAGGCCTTTCCGTTCAAAAGTTACAATTTTCTATGGTTTCTATGGTTCTGGTCATGCGATCTGCTTTAATGTGTCATTCTCGTTTAAAATACAAAATTTTATCTCGATCGAATCCGTAGTTTCGAAATTATCGAGAAAACAAAATTTCAAACGACCGTACCTATTTACGAAACCCCTAGTATAATTCTGCTCATTGATAAACGTGAACGCCACATTTCAGATCTACACCTATCCTGAAAATTTCAAGTCCCTAGGCCTTTCCGTTCGAAAGTTATGATTTTCTATGGTTTCTATGGTTCTGGTCATGCGATCTAGAGAAATGTAGCTTGAATATATCATTCTCCATAAGTATACAAAATTTCGTCACGATCGAATCTGTAGTTTGGAAATTATCAAGAAAACTAAATTTCAAACGACCATATTTACAGAACCCCCAGTATAATTTTGTTCATAGATGAAAGTGATCACGACAATCAAGATCCACACCTATCCTGAAAATTTCAAGTCCCTAGGCGTTTCCGTTCAAAAGTTACAATTTCTATGGTTTCTATGGTTCTGGTGATGCGAGCTGAACAAAATTTTGCATGTCGGTTGAACACCTCATTTTCCATTAGAGTGCAAAATTTCATCTCGATCGAATCTGTAGTTTCAAAGTAATCAGGAAAACAAAATTTCGAGCGGCCATATTTACGGAACCCCTGGGCGAATTTTGCCCAATAACGAACTTAGCCGCGGCATTCGAGATCTGAACCTACACTAAAAATGTCAAATCTCTAGGTTGTTCCGTTCGACAGTTATCGTGCTTACGGACGGACGGACACACTCGAATTTTCCAACGGATTAGTCATCTGTGAGTCGAACATAGTAGATTGAGACCATTTTCGGCTCAAAATTCGAAAAATACAGACATCGCGACGAAATGATACAGCCCTCGTGTAAGTAGTACGAGCGCTCAAAAATAATACGCGGCATTAATATTATAAATGAAAATAAATATGCTCTCCTTGATTGATGGGGAAACACAAAAACACAATCGAACAAACTTTAATCATTTAAAGACAAAAAAAAATTATGTAGGCATACAACCATTTATCTAAAGTTAGCTAGTTTATTGAACCATAAAAGAAAATCCTCGGGTATGGCTTTACTAGGTATAACAATATTAGCAATGAATTCCATTGAAGCTACCAATCAGGGAGAACTTTTTGACTGAAATTTATCTATAATGAAGAATCTCAAGATTTTTTCGACAATAAACATTAACGACAAAGTATTTCTGCTCAGTATCCACTTACCAACTAGACTACGATTTTCACTACTTAGGAGTTTCACAAAACTACGACACAAGTTCCTCCATAACCATGCTAGCATGGAAATCAATAAACAAAAAGGTTCACCTGATTTGCTTGACGCTTAACCGTAATTACATGTTGAGAGAAACTTATAATACAGGGGCTAGGGATATATTATGGTCTCAGGTAAAGTACCTTTTTTATTTCCCCCTCCCCTTATGGGAAATGTGTATATATTTCCAGCAGGTGCAACAATAAATTTAGTATATCTCACCTGAAGAAGCCATGGTTATGGCGGAACACGTGTCGTGGTTTTGTAAAACTCTTTTTAGTAGTGAAAATCGTAGTCCAGTTTATGAGTGAATGCTAAGCGAATCATGGATTTTCATCAAGATCGGCCACATCAATTCAATATTCCAAAGTATTTTTGAAGACCAATTAATATTTATACATTATTCTGTAGACATAATATTGTTATTTGAAAAGAGAAAATAAACTAAATAAGTGAGATTAGAAGTAAATTAATGAGCTGTACTCCAATAGAGTTCTCATGTGAGATTTGAGAAAAAGAAATCCGCGATAAATAGAAATATGAGAACATTTCATACCAAACGTTAAAATCCTCAAATAAAGGCCGGATGGTCGCTGTAATTCCATAGCTTCCTCATTTAGCCCAAACTGAGTCTGTGAAAGAAGATACTATCGGAAATACCGGGCTCTCAGATAACGGGATGATCAGACCTTAATTTCCGGCAATTTCAGTCGGGCTCCTTTGTTTTGGGAGCATTTGCCGATAATTTGACCTTTGCAGGGTAGATATTGTGAAGGATGATGCTTGAATAGTATTCCCAGTGATTTCTGATTTGTTGTTGCCGTTTCGATTACTTTCCTATCTAGTTGGTAACAGCGTTATGAAGTATTCAAATAGATGAGGAAGTGAATGATTAACTTCAGATTTTGAGAAACAGGATGTAAAGTCAAAATATATGCAATAAATCATAAGACGGCGATCAACGTCAACCTACACAGTAAACAAAATTATTCTTGTGGTTTGAAAATAAAACCCGAGCACTTCAAACTAAATTGTTTGTGGGTTATCGTCATCTCCCAGAAGGCCCCTCGCGGACTCCTGTTTCTTCTCTCGTTGCTTAACTGCCTACCCAGGAGCACGAAGTAGATATATATCAATTTAACTGAACATTTAATTCCCGATATGGAGATTGGGCGTCGGTAAACGCCGGCAGTGCCGAGGTAACTTGTCGGCAACGCACCATCCCCAACATGCTGCGTCCCCAGGTGATTATCTCTAATTATCCTCGAAGGAAAATGCGAGCAACCACCGTTTTGATATTATGGGTGGAACCGGAGCTGGGGTAGTCTGAGAATTGCTTACCTTTTCGAATGCCTACGCCATTGGTGATGGGATTCGGCGTTGTCGTGAAGGATTATTGATGGTTAAAGTTTTCGTCGAGCGGTTCTTTCGCCAATTTATTTCGTAACGTAGTAGAATTTCACTAAGACGAAACGGTTTCTTCGAATAGCAGTTTTATATTTCCGCCATCCACACTTCCTCTTGGTTCTCAACTTGGAGCAAATTGTTATAAATTTGAATTATGGTGATTGTGCAAAGGTTTGAACGACTCATACGTGAACATCAAAGAAATTACACCAAAGGTTAATGTGATTTACAAACGTTAAATGCAAGGAAATTTCTGTTTCAAATGATTTATTTTCTCTTTATTGATATTGAGGGTTACAAGTCCACTCACAAGTTCACTTCATGAAGGGTCCCCTTTTACTCTTACGGCAAGCCAGTGATGTTAAGAGAGTACATCTCTCCACATAACCAAATGAAAGTACTTTGAGGGATCTGTTGGAAAACGTTGGAAACTCTCAAAGTCAATTTGAGAAACTTATAACTTGATTTGGATATCTTGCGTGGTTCGATTTCGTCGGAGTACGTTGTGGTGCTAGGCTCTTTTCGATAGGAAGTGAAGTGAGTGATTAAACCGCACGTGAAAGTAACAAGTAAATGTGATATATCCATGGAAACTATAATGAAGCAATTTTTGATAGTCCATATTGCAGATTGAAAACAAAGCCAATTTTCAGTGTGGAAGTATTGAGGAATGCATCGTTCGTGAAGATCACATTCTTGTTTTCAGCATCCGATCCTAACCTAACCTAACCTATCATTTCAATACACCAATTTGAGCCTTTCTTCGGACTTCGATGTTGAGAGGTTAAATGCCATGTTCTCCATGCCCTCGATCGATTAATTATCGTTCGAAATCCACCTTCAGCTCTCATCGCATAATACGCCGAAAATATTGGATTTATTTCAAGATTTTATTATAAAATTCTAGCGTACATAAACAGCTAAACGCATCATTAAAAGCCTCACGTATCAGTTGACAACGATCCGTTGGTATGTTCAGGGATGAAATTGGAAATTCGGCTGTTGCTGGGAATTCTACCGTTTTAATTATAGCTTCGTGCAAAAAAAAGGACCGTATATAGCTCGTTTGTTAGTCACATCATGGGGTTTGTTTATGTTCCAATACTGCCGATTGTTCATTGAAATTCAATAGGAGAGAAAAAACTTTTTCTTATTCAGAATATTACGCTGGGAATCAAAGGAATTTTCCAGGATATACAACAGGAATTCGGTTACTTCTACAGGAAATTCCCCCTTTATAAGCGACAAAGTTTTAGCAAGTTTTACATTAGATGCAACCAAACTGCAGTTTGTCATTGCAATAAGAAAATAATACTGTGAATAAAACCGGAATATGCGTAACTATTTACAGGAATTTCCTGTTTAAAGAACAAACTAGATAGTTATATTCCAAGCTTCAAACAAGAATTTCCAGTAATGAATACTAAACTAAACAGGAATTACTTTACTCATAACGGAACTATATAGTATCGATTTGACAGGAATTTCCGTTGAATTGAACTATCGTTCATACATTACAGTACTAGTTAGTTGTATTCGAAGCTTATAACCTGAGCTTTTACAGGAATTTTCTGTAGTAATGCATTCTGCACGTCTAAAGATAAAGGCTGACTTCGTGAATAGGTGTCTGAAATGGAGAATTAATATTATATTCATTAAAGAGTATCTTTACATTATTCTAACGAATAAGAGAGATATATTCGTTGAAAACTAGTAATGAGAGATTCCATAATAATAATAAATATAATGGAATTTTTTTCCCAGATTCCGGACTTATATAAGCGAATTTGATTACAGAATTGCTGTCCACAAATTCTCACACCTTTGGGTGTCATCTTTTGAGTTTTGTCTATTCGGTGGTGCCCTCTGTTGAGCGGTACGGTAAATGTAGGGCCATCAGCAGATCGCTACAGATCTGATATTTCCTCCTTCCTCTGATCTGATCTAACCTGACTTTTACCTCTGTTTTTCTTTCATACCCCTATTTCCCTGTTTCTTCCAACACTATGTAAGTTATTCAAGAGATAGTATCAATCGTAGATCCAGAATATTCAATTCTAGTAAGGAGGCTAAAAAATGCTGAAAACATGCAATATGCTAAACTCGGTTTTTACATGCTGACTGAGACGAAAATATGCTAGATTTAGCATTAAAAATGCCAAATCGGCAACAGTGCGTACGATATCATCGAGATGATTACCGAATAGCTGTTTCATCATGTTCGTTCCTTCGTCGGAAACCGAAATTTTAATCCTAACAACTTCAACCATATGGTACAACATGGATTAATTTGAATATTGAATTTTATGTGTCCATACTGTTAGTCCTACAAATATTGTTAGGTTATACTTATAAAATGATTATATTTTACCTATAACATTTACGGTAGCTTGTGAATATAGGATCATATAATTGTATGTACCCAGGAAATAGGCCGGAATCGGCATGTTATATTGCAAATACAGATTGTTCTCAGAACGGTCTTTTCTTGTTGTGATAAGAATAGTTGCGTTTTAACAACAGGAATTCATTACACCAGACATTACCGGGCTTCATTTTTTTCAGTGGTAATGTAACGAGAATATGAGAAATATTCTGACCTGTTCAAACTTTATTCATTAGTCCATCAGACGTTGATATGATCTAAATAAACTTCATTCAATCGCATTGTTCTTCTATTCTTCTGCTTATTAGAACAAAACTAAGCTACTAATACTATCTAACAACAAGAACTCACATTGTGAAAGTTTCGAGGTCTCCACCTATTTACCAATTGACGAGAATAACTCGAAAATTACGTCAACTTCATCAAAATAGGATAAACAATGAAAAAAACTCGATATTGTTTTCTTCACATTCACATCGAGTCTTATTTCCAGAAAGTTTCCAACACAATTTTAGGAGCTTCGATATAACCATCGAGTTGAGTTGAAAAATTAATGAACATTGTTGGTTCGAGTTTCGAGTCCAATATTTTCTTTTCACGGAAGTTTCCAGGAAGGGTAGTGAAAGATTCAGGTGGAAATTCCAATTCATTTCGAAGTTTACGATTGTTTTCTATTGTAATTTGCTCTATCTGCACTCGGTTCGGGCGTATTGTTTGCGCTTCAGAGGAAAGGTTCGGAATCTTTGTTTCAGATCTTTTTCGATTGACGTTTATTGATGTTATCCTCTTACCCGCAGTACACATTGAAAATATAACTAGTCGTGTTTTTCTCAGTTATTATTTTCAGATTTTGTACCTAATGGTTCATTATGTCTACTAATGAAGCTTATGGAAGAGGGCCAGGACAATTGAACCGTGCTCCATTCAATTCACTGCCCCGAAGTCAAACTAGAAATTCACTATATCTGCTTCTCCGAAGAAATAAAAAGCAGGCCAGCAAATCAATACATGTAACCCCAGAGAACATCAAATCCATCATTCGCAACTTATTAAGTCTCGTCAGTACAGTTAAAGCGATGATAAAATGCGATGTGAGGGACGGAACGTCTCAAAGCGAAACGCAGCGACGATCGGAGAAATTTTCTCCACTAATGCCACTTGTCCACTCCAAAAGCAACCGTTGCTACTTCTTTCACATTCCTCGAGTTCAGAATTAGAGTGTTAATTCTCTTTATATTCCCTCAGGAGTTCATCCGGTTCTCCCAGTTCCGGCAGTTTCTTTCAGTATGTTCCACCTTTCCACACGCATAACACAATATCTTGTGGTTATCACCGATTCTTCTGTAATATGTCCTGTTATACGTTCCAAAATTTGACTGTACTAAGATGCTCGTGTTAGCGAATAATAGAGGATGAAAATTACCAGTTTATGGCCCAGTATGCTCCTACCAATTTTGTGTGTGTAATTTCTTTCTTACATTCTCAAACCTAAACTGATCTACAGAAAGTTTCGATTCATCTGACCTTTTTGTTTTCCTAGAAGTGAAATTTGAAAATGCTTACTACTTTCGATACAATTCTAACACCCAAATAAAAAAATTACGAAAAGCACTGCCGTGAAGGCAGGAGCTTTTGAGCGCTCGTACATGCACCTTGTAGGCGGATTCGCATTTTCCAGTTTTAGAAATCAATTGAAGGAATTTTCGACAACTGTCAAAAAAATTCTGGAACTTAGGCGAAAGTCTAGACTTCATGTCAGTGCTTCAGCTGATCAATTTTTTTTCGATAATTCGCTAGAATTTTCTACGGTATCTATGGTCTTGGTGATGCGATCTGGACAAACGTAGTTTGAAAACATTATTCCTCAGCTAGGCGCAAAATTTCATTCCAATCCGATCAGTAGTTTCGAAACTATCAGGAAAAAAATATTTTGAACGGACATATTTACGGAACCCCTAGTCTAATTTTGCTAATTGATGAACGTGAACGCGATATTCGCAATCCAAACCTACCCTGAAAATTTCAAGTTCCTAGGCCTTTCCGTTCAGAAGTTACAATTTTCTATGGTTTCAATGGTTCTGGTCATGCGATCTGGACAAAATATTGCTTTAATATATCATTCTTGATTAAAATACAAAATTTTATCTCGATCGAATCCGTAGTTTCGAAATTATCGAGAAAACAAAATTTCAAACGACCGTATTTACGGAACCCCTAGTATAATTCTGCTCATTGTCAAACGTGAACGCGACATTTCAGATCCACACCTATCCTGGAAATTTTAAGTCCCTAGGCCTTTCCGTTCGAAAGTTATAATTTTCTATGGTTTCGGTCATGTGATCTGGAGAAATGTAGCTTGAATATGTATATCATTCTCCATTATTAAACAAAATTTCGTCACGATCGAATTTGTAGTTTTGAAACTGTCAAGAAAACTAAATTCAAACGACCATATTTACGGAACCCCTAGTATAATTTTGCTCAAAGATGAAAGTGATCACGACAATCGAGATCCACACCTATCCTGAAAATTTCAAGTCCCTAGGCGTTTCCGTTCAAAAGTTACAATTTTCTATGGTTTCTATGGTTCTGGTCATGCGATCTGGACATAATTTCACATGTAGCTTGAACACCTCATTCTCCATTTGAATGCAAAGTTTCATCTCGATCGAATCTGTAGTTTCGAAGTAATCAGGAGAACAAAATTTTGAACGGCCATATTTACGGAACCCCTGGTGGAATTCTGCCAATTAACGAACTTAACCGAGGCATTTGGGATCTGAACATTCTGAACCTACACTGAAAATTTCAAGTCTCTAGGTTGATCCATTCGAGAGTTATCTTGCTTACGGCCGGACGGACAGACTCGAATTTTCCGACGGATTCGTCATCAGTGAGTCGAACATAGTCGATTGAGACCATTTTCGGCTCAAAATTCGAAAAATACAGACATCGTGACGAAATGATATAGCCCTCGTGGAAGTAGTACGAGCGCTAAAAAATATTCATCAATAAAAAAAAATTTCCACCATTTAAGGTTAGCCAATGAACAGAGGAGAAAAAACTAAACTGTAGTTGCTTTATATGGTTATCCTTTCCTGCGAGTTGCCTTGAATGATGAGGTGACTAGCTCTAAAGAAGTCCATATTCGTGTATATTCTTTTATTTGCTGATCTTATCTCTTCTCTATACTTCACTGTTTATCTTGAAGGTGTTCTTCTAAAAGTTTATTTTACTTCCAGAAACGTTTTTCATCAGCAAAGTTATTTCCCTGCTGTCGAGAACTTGTATGGGCACCATCTGCGAAACTTTCTATCTATACCGAACAGCCCCTAGAAAACAATACGGCAACCTGAGTTCAGAAATCGTGAAATTCGATATTTTACCCTCAATTAGCTTGGCGATAAGAAACATTCGTTCGACTTAATTGGAATTTGGCCCAATGTTTCCGCCATACAGCTCTGAGTTACTCCGAAACAGGAAAAGATCCTAATCAAACAAACCGGGTGAAATTAATTCTCGGAGGCGTCCCCAAAGATGGTTCGAAGTTTCTAGTACATCCCGAGTGTATGCCAGTTGGGAAAACTGAAATTTATGTCATCTACTATTTACTACATCTGGAATGAGATTTATCTTATGGTTGTTAGGAGTCGATTAGATTAACGCTGAAAGTAGGGGGAAAATCGATTGCAGGTTCGAAGCAAAATGTCGAAACAATTTGACGTTTATTTTCATGAAATCTCGAGAAAAGTAACCAGGTTCATATGTTATCCATCAGATACAGGGATCAAGCTACGCCATCGAATAATAGTTATTCATCCAACAAGGACGCAAAGAAAGTTTGAGAGTTTTTTTTCACGAATGGTAAATTCTCTGAGTGATGAAAGGCCTCTGGATGTGAGTTGAATACACTAATTTGTCTACAAAGTGTGCAAACATACTGACTTGAATTTCATATAAGAAAGGAAAATTATTTGTGTGACTAGTGCAAAAACTTAGGGTAGCGTACGTCAACCCATTAACGTGAGTAATTTGTCATTTTGAATTTGTAATTAAATTTTAATGGCAAAAACCAATCCTCTCCGAGCTGCCTGAAGACGTTCGCTTGCCGAGACGTAGGAACCAAAAACTTCCATACACAATGGACATAGCTCGAATACCCATTCCAAATTATATCGCTCTTGGTGAGATTAGAAATAAAATCACAATCGAATAGGCCCTTCCGAATGCTCGAACGAGAATTGAGAGGGACCTCATTTCCTCTCTCGGTAATCAACGTGTAGCCACATTTAATTAACAATGGCAACCGCTACGCAATTCTTGCCTTCCAGCTCTCTAGCCCAGAATTTGATAACAGAAACCGCTTCAGGCCAAATGAACACATACAATATGGACGCTGCGAATGTTGGGTCATTTGAATTTCCTGTGGCTGAATGGTATAATGATTGTATATGTATATAGGATTTCCTCCTTCTAATAATCTGATGAAATTTTTTGAGAAGTTCGGAAGTGTAATAACCACCCTTGTTAATCTGAGTTTTGGATGGTAGTTTGAGTAAGACAACGAAGGTACAGTACTACTCTCATATACTTCTTGAACAATGAAGTGTGTCCACTAAAATTGTACCTCAAATTATGAGTTGGCCTCATCAACAACTTTATCAAAACTTCCTACCTTGGATTCTGAGCCACACCAGAAAGTCTCATCCACGATTGTTTTTGAAAAGAACCAAGATTTTTCAATTTTCGTAATTTTCTCTATTGTCATAAGTCATCACACAAGTTACAGTTTTCAACGCGTTTTTGATCTCTTACGTTTGTCAATACAAATCTTTCCTGTAGAGTGAGGCCAGTTCCCATAAACTTTCCTCTCACAGCGTGGTTATCAAGTTCTCAAACGCGCCGGATATAACCTGAACTCTTAACGATCGTTGAGTAATACAATGTAAAATGTACTATGTATGCCTGTATGTCCCAACTTCGAACATACTGATTCTTTCCCGGGATTTATCCAATAGGTATTCAAAACTGAAATTGAAAATTCGTATTCCCAAATATTACACGAGTACGCCCCTATGAAGAAAATCTGATGAATGTTGGGCCATCGATTTTTTTTTAATCGTTACCCAACCCGTTCTCTCGTGAAATTGTCGGTTAAATCAGGAATCGAAACACCGTGTTGAGCTCAGTGAACGTCCAGATAAGGGTAATTAATTTGGAGTTATCTCGGCGTCGATAATCCTCTTCAGCATGGCTCAGAGCCCGGCTTCTATGTCATCGGAACTCGAAAAGGATCCGATGAAATTTCGGTACGAAATTTCATTATTTTCTTCGGTGACAACGACGAGGGGAAGGGGAACAGTCCGCTGCATCATTACAAAAGGTGTGAAAGCACCTATAGTGGACAACAAAGGGTTCGTGGATTTCGGAGCTGCCTGTGGAACTAAAAGCTTCGCACTGGGTATTGAGGCGTGATGTTGAATTTAGCTTTCAATGAAACTGATGGCGCAGGTTTTGGCGGAAATGAAATCAGGTCGGTGCATTACGAAATACTCGTGGAGGAGATTCACGTGCTGCAGTTGGACCGATACTAGGTTAATGGTTTGATAAAAAAGGGAATTTGAAATTCTGGTAATACTCCTTTGACGTAGCCGAAACTGCTTCCCAAGAAACGCAGTCCAAAGATTCAATATTCATAAATACGACCCAGTTATACATCTTCAATTGCTACAAAAGACGAAGGAACTTTTCAATGTCTTTTCTTGTGTCCTGTCAATCTCTATGGAGAACTAGATGGGCGGATCAAATTTCCACACTTCTCTTGGCTATTGAACGTTCCCATAAATTCAGATATGAAATGCGGAGCAAGAGCAGAGAGAAAATACGAATCTATCATCAATAACCTCCTGATCCACCCCCCACAAAAAACCGGTTATCTGAAACGGTTTCGGGCAAGTTGAATCTTGAATTCTTGAAGACGAAGTTCAAATGAACGGCGGGGGCGCTCCCAGCTGCTACAGAGTGAAAAGTAGGATATCGGGAGGAGGCCGGGATTAGCATTTCATTCAATACGAAATTATCACGCCCGCTGGCTACCGCCCGCCTACGTCCGGGGCGCCGTTATTGAGATTTCCGCGAGTTTAAGGGGGAATTTTTCATTTTTATCTCGGTCCGGATTACGGGCGAAGATGGCATGGCATGAGACCCTTATTAGTCCTTCGGAGTTCTCGAAACCTGTTTATGGAAAAGTAGAAAAAGAGTGCGTGGAATTCGCGATAAATTTCGAGACGGAAAGCCGACCGAAAGGCCGGGATTATTCCTTGGTGGAATAATCCGGAGGAACGTCGAAAAATGTTCTAATTGAATTCTGTTCCGTGTATTTGAGTTTGCCGTAATTCGGCCGACACTGTCTGTACAACTCACTTCATGTCTTCACCATCGGATAATGGAAATTGAAGTTCTTCTCCTATTATCGAATCAATCATACGTTTCACTATTTTGTTTTCCGTCCATTCAACTGTGGTGACCACCTGATAGTGGTTTTTTGCGCCCGCTCTGCTAGGTCTTGTCATCTGTCGGAGCATAAGTTAAATTTATTGATCAGCAAGTCGCCGAGAAAATCATCGTTGTAGAAAACCGAGCATTTTGTTAAATATCGCCGTGTTCATCGCGTCATTATGCCTTCTGTAAATGTGAAATTGAGCAACTTCAAGTTGAGTGCCTTTAGCTTCTCAAACAGTCATGTGACATCCCCGGAACTGCGCAGGAAGAAGGTTTATCCTCTGCTTCCTATCCTTCAACCCTATTTCAGTATTGTAGCGTTCTACACGCAAAGTTTATTTGGTGGCCTTTTTGATTTATTTTAAAAGACCATTGAAGGAAGAAGTGAATTGTGGATGTTGTGGTGCGAGTCTTCCATGTGTCGTTTCATATGTTTCTGATGCGGAGAACAACTCGACCCGCTTCTTTTCTGTTCCTGATTTCATCGAGAGAAGGTTACGATTGTCTTGATCTTTAATTCCTCGAATAGTGTGATCAGGCTCACGACCCTTTTGAAAACCGACTAAGCTCGGGCATTGCAATTTGCAAACGGATAATAGTCGAAAGTTGTTACAGTATCAGCTCGTAGTGATTCGCTGAGACTACTTCATCACCCCATGTGGGGTAAGTAGGTACTTTGCTCTCGCTTAAAATGTTCGATTTCCCAGTAAGTTCATCTGAGGGTGGTCGAAAACAATTTGCGACCGTTTAGAATTCATGGAAAGTTTTTTTTTTTTTTGGTCAGGGGGAATCCTCATGGACGAACTATCTCCGATAGATAGAACAGTGTGAGACTTCGTGTGAAGCACGACCTACTCTAACTAAACCTAACCTGCTGTTTTAGATTCCGGGCATTTATTACCTATTAACCTGTTGACTCTTCTTGTTCATATCTCTATCACGATCTTTGTCGTGTGATAATTGTGTTACCTATGAATTTGAATTTCATAGGAGTCTCTTCTTCTGGATCATTTAAATTGAGATTACTCAATTTGTGTTTCTACGTAGTTGATCTCTGGGTCTTTTGTGATAGGTGGGTATCCTAACCACATCTTCTGCGGGGTTGTAGTCAACAATTCTTCTTAGCTCACCATTTGGGTGTTGACTTGATTTTTCAAATATCTTCTCGGCCTTCTTTTTCAGGCAATCTGTGACAGTTTTCCATTCTAAGTCTCTGTGGATTTGTTGGTTTCTTACGAACCACGGCATATTCATTGCTGCTCTGAGCAGTTTATTCTCTGTTACTTGAATCTTCTTCATATGGCTATTGGCTACATGGCCCCATGCCGCCGAGCCATATGTTAGTTGGGGTCTTGCAATTGACTTGATCATTCGTAGCTTCGTGCTTTGGTTCATTTGGCTTCTTCTTCCTAGCAGTGGGTAAAGTCTACTCTTTGCTGAGTTTGTTTTATCCACTGCATATTTTATATGGTTTTTCCATGTAAGCCCTTCATCTAGTTTTACTCCTCTCATTTTTCCATTTTATCTCTTCTCCATCTATCTGTAGGTTGGAATTAATTTCAAGTCTCCGCTTCTGTAGTAGAATAGCTTGGCTCTTTTTGCTATTTATTTGAATTTTCCATTTAATGAACCATTATTCTAAATCTTCTAGTGCTTCTTGCAGTCTTCTGTGTATGACATTTAGTCGTCGATGTTTGAAGGCTATTCCCGTGTCGTCTGCATAAAGGGCTAGCAGATTCCTCTGGTTCTCAGGAATATCGTAGATATATATGTTGTAGAGCAGAGGTCCTAAAACTGATCCTTGGGGTACTCCTGCTTCTACTTGTCTGGTGGTAGATAATGTGTTGTCTATTTTGACATGAAAATTCCGGTTCCTCAGGCAGTTTCTTATTATCTTGCAGGTTTTGGTGGTGTAGCCTGCCATCATCATCTTGTAGGCAAGTCCTTTGTGCCAAACTCGGTCGAAGGCTCTCTCGACATCTAATAGCACTAATCCTGTGGCTTGTTTATTCTGAAATCCTTCAGTGACATATTCAGTGATCCTTAACAGTTGAAGTTCTGTGGAATGATTTCTTCTGAATCTAAATTCTTCCGGTGGTATCAGATTCAGCGCTTCTGTTTCTTCATTGAGTCTTTTTGCAATAACTCTTTCGACAATTTTTCCAAGTGCTGACAGTAGACTTATCGGCCTGTAGTTTTGTGGGAATTTTCTATCTTTTCCTGGCGCATTGAACACAATTACTTCTGCTGTTTTCCATCTTTCCGGATAGTATTCTGTTCTCATCACTGCGTTTGCTATATTGGTTAGCGCTGCTATTCCTTTTCTGGGCAATTTCCGTAACATAAAGTTTGTTATTTTGTCTTTCCCTGGAGCTTTTCTATTTTTCAATTTCTTGATGATTTCTTTGATTTCTGTTGGTGTCATGGAAAGTTATGCTATTTCCATCGTCTATATGGAAGTTTGTTCCAACGTCTTACTTTTGGCATTGTCAAGTGTTCCACCTCAGGAGGCTCTTGCCTATTTTACTCTTTGTTAACAAATTTTCGACCCCGACTTTGGGAGAACGTTTGGTCTTCCCACCACACTCACAAGTATACGCAGTTTTTTGTGTCCTTATTATAATTTTTCTTCGTGAGAACTGCCTCGCGGTGTTGGAGGATTAGAATGCCGTTCTCAGTCCATTCGCGTTGCCAGTTTGTCTGAATGGCCTCTTAAGTTGGCGATTACCATTGTCCTTTCCTTCTGGGTCTCCTCTCCATTCGCAGTCGTATCTTCCTCCCCCTTAGCCATCTCACAGATCCTATCACGATAGACGTTTAACTCAAACAATTCTCAAGAAATTGATGAAGTGAATAACCACTGACACCACTGGTAAATATTCACGCATACCAACGGTCATTATTCGAATTGATTCATTCCGAACTTCTTCCATTGCCAGTGTTATATATATTAAATTTAATGGTAGGTTCAATTCAGAGAATATAGTAATAACTTCATGAGATGTAGAGATGAACTGTTTATTTCTTCTGTCGACACCACATATTGTACAATGTCAGTGAGGATGCTTTTATCATAAAGGTCATCGCACACTTGAATACTTCTATACATATAACATCTTCCCTTTTCAAAAATCAAAGTTCTTACTCACTAATCATAACTTTTTTTTTTTTTTTCAACATGACCCAATTAAATCAAATGAGAGTTTCACTCAAACTATGAGAACAAACAAAACTGAAGAATCATGAATTCCTCCTATTACTCTTAACCTAAGTGAATCAACATGATCCAGGAAAAAGAAGAAACAAAAAAAATGAATTCTACTACAAAATTTGTGAGGAAAAGAGTAGGTTTGAGATTTAAAAAATTAATTATAATTGGGTTTGTTTAACCACTCTTCCATATCTTGTTACCATTCTGTTTTCATTTGGCCTTATCATCTCCTTTTGAGAGACTATGCTTTGCTTGAAAGTATTTGGATCTTCAATGTTTGGTTTAACATTACAATTACTGTGACTATCTTCATTTAATAATTTATTGATTAAAACTCTGTCAAATATGTCACCATTGGAGGATTTGATATTTTTATTTGGTTGGATCAAAGTAGGTTTCAAATGTACCCTATTTCTTATTAGGGTTGACCCATCGTCCTTTTCAATTCTATAAGTCCTATTACGTAATATTTCGACTACTCTTGCAAATTTCCATACTGATTTAGGATGTTCTTGGTATTTTACATTCTCGAAAAGTTTCAATTCACGTAAATTCCTTGATTTTTTATCGTAATAACATTTGGAATTTAATTGGTCTCTATCTAATTTCTCGTTCAAAATTTTTTCATTAACAATTTTAGGTTCAAGATTATTTTCACTGATAGTTAAATTATCACGTAAACGTCTTGACATCAAAATTTCAGAAGGACTTACATCATAAAATATGGGAGTATTCACTAAAATAAGTAAGGCTAAATCTAGATCGTCTCCATTTTCAATTGATTTTTTAATGGTTTTTTTAACAGTCTGTATTGTTCGTTCTGCCAAGCCATTTGATTGTTGATGATGGGGAGCAACTATAATGTGGTCAATACTCCAATCAGATACAAATTTCGCAAAAACTGAACCAGAAAACTGTGTACCACCATCTGATACAATTGTGAAGGGAATTCCGTGAGTCCTGAATATACGTTTCAACTTGCTTACAACAACATCGGCAGTCATACATTTATTGAGACATTCTACTTCGAAAAACTTCGAATAATAATCCACCACGATGATATATTTTATTCCACTTATCTCAAAAATATCAATGCTCACTTTTGACCATGGTCGTCTAGGTATTGATTGTGAAATCAGGGGTTCCCTAATATTCGATTTATCATATTTCTGACATACGCGACATTTGTTTACCATCAATTCAATTTCTACGTTCATTTTTGGCCAGTAAACAATAGAGTTGGCTCTTTTTTGACATTTGGTTATTCCTAAGTGTCCAACATGGATTTTTTCAAGTAATAATTTTCTCATCACCTTCGGAATTATCACTTTTTGACCTTTGTAAATCAAGCCGTTTGCTTCAGTGATTTCGTTTCTAAACTTATAATAATTTTTAATTTGAGGATGAACACGATTACTAGAATTTGGCCATCCATTCCGAATATAATTTAAAATCAGGCTCAATTCTTCATCACTACTAGTCGCATCGATCAACTGTTTTTTTCTTTCCTCGGTCATATTAATTTTACTTTCAATTAAACAAATTTGTTCTTCTAGATTTAGATCATTTAAATACGGTTTATCAACATATGCTCTTGACAATGTATCAGCAATAACTAACTGCTTTCCGGGCTTATATACCAAATCAAAATCATATTTTTGCAGAGACAGAAGCATTCGTTGTAAACGAGCAGGACATGCATTCAAATGTTTCTTAAATATTGGCAATAATGGTTTATGATCCGTTTCTACAATGAATTTTTGTCCATAAACATACTGATGAAACTTTTCTATTCCAAAAACTATGCCTAAAAGCTCTTTTTCGATTTGAGCATATCTTTTTTGTGTTAAAGATCTCGATGCGAAAGCGCAAGGTTTAGTTTCTTGCATCAATACGGCTCCTAAACCATATTGACTAGAATCAACTGATACAGTTACTGGTAATTTCGGATTGAAATATTGAAGAGTTGTGCCTTTAATTATTTCGTCTTTCAATTTTTTAAAGGCTATGTCATGTTCCGGATTCCACTGAAATATTATATTATTTTTCAGTAATTGACGGATTGGGTGAGTTATCTCAGATAAATTTTCAATAAATCGACCAACATAAGTTACGAGTCCGAGAA
This sequence comes from Aphidecta obliterata, assembly GCA_963966015.1. Classification (NCBI taxonomy): domain Eukaryota; kingdom Metazoa; phylum Arthropoda; class Insecta; order Coleoptera; family Coccinellidae; genus Aphidecta; species Aphidecta obliterata. The sequence goes on along the minus strand of OZ014435.1, from coordinate 11,135,337 downwards.
GTCTTTGAACACCTTTTTTATCAGTGGGATTCTGCATGTCCCTTATAGCTTCAATTTTTTCAGGGTCCATTTCAATTCCACGACGGCTGAATATATGACCTACATATTTAATTTCAGTTACACCAAATTTACATTTATCAAGGTTGAATTTAATTCCGTTCTTACGACCAGTTTCTAAAATGTTTTTTAATCTAAAATCATGTTCCGGTTTATTACGTCCAAAAACCAATATGTCGTCTATATACACTTCCGTCCCTTCACCATCAAAAATTTCTTTGAATCTTTTTTGGAAGACTTCTGGAGCTGACTTTAGTCCATATGGCATTCTTAAAAAACGATAACGACCAAATGGGGTGCCAAATGTGCATAATTTACTACTATTCTTATCTAGTGGTATATTCCAGAATCCACTAGTAGCGTCTGATACAGAAAAATAACAAGCCACGTTTAATTTTGAAATTAACTCGTCAATCGTGGGTAACTTGAAGTATTCCCTCTTAATTGATTTTGTAACGTACCCAGCTAGGGTAGGTTCGCTCAATCGTTATGCAGTCGAGGGATGGTGAATAATACACTAACACTCGTTAAAGGTTTATTGGTAACATCTCGGGACTCTCATCTGAAGACTTCTATCTGAAGACTTCTGTCAATAAGTTTATATATTAATAAGACGTTATGTGTTTACTCGAATGTATCAAAACACCTTCGAGAATCGATAACATGAAATGTTATCGTAAACACATCTATTTACTATTTGATCACGCTTGCCTACACAAAACGAGGTAACAGATATTGCAACTCAAGATCGTGACCTACATACTACAATCGTGACCTACATACTACACCTTCCCCCTTTGAGAGAAAAAAAAAAAATTTTTCTATACAAGTATAACAATTTTTTTTTTTTTTTTGACTTATCTATAGCTTAATCTCTATATATACGTTATACACAACTTCAATGGACCCACATATACAAAGTTTTAATACCTAATCTAAAATTTACATCAGTCCCCTAATTCCATCACCGGTTAGTAATCGTTACTCATTATGAAAAATACGGTTTCACTCTGTTCTTGTGAACTTCTTTGAGCTTGTTCCTGTCCGCTTTCACAATAATGTTCGGGTTCCGCACTTTCACCATTTCGTAGGGACCGTTAAATAAGGGGTCAAGTTTATTGTCACTGTTCTTATTATTCACGAGCACCTTATCTCCTACTTTATAGTTCACCTCATTACAATTTCTGTCGAAATTCTCTTTTCTTTTTACTTTTGTCATCACCAAGTTTTCTCTAGCATCTTTCCATGCCGTTTGCAACCTATATTTTAGTTCTAGAGGATAGTTGTCAAAATTGTAGATTGGATCTACTTGGCTTTTTAAATTTTGTGGAAATCTACTAGGTTTTCCGAAAACAAGTTCGTGAGGAGTATAGCGAGTTGAAGAGTTCACGGTATTGTTGTATGCAAAGCACCAATATGGAACCCAATTACTCCAGTTGTTACTTTCCTTAGCTGCGTACATACGAAGGAATGCTCCTAAGTGTTTATGCGAATTTTCAAGCGCACCTAGTGTTTCGTGGTGATAAGCTGTTGAATTGAATTGCTTTATTTTGAGCAATTCGCACGATTCACTAAATATTCTTGATAAGAATTCTGTGCCTTGGTCTGTAACAACTTCCGAAGGTATACCATACCTTAAAACAAAGTTTTGAACAAAAGATTTCGAAACTGTTTCTGCCTCTTTGTTTGGCAGAGGGTAACACTCGACGAATTTGGTCAAGTCGCATTGAATAGTGAGAATATACTTATTATTTCCGATATCCGTAGGTAATGGACCTACGAGATCTAAAAAAACTTTTTGAAAAGCAGACGAAGCTGTGGTGGTGATTGCCAAAGGTTCCTTTCTAGGTAAGGAATGTTTATGACGTTGACAATCGTCACACTTCTTTACAAATTTTTCAACGTCAGATCTTAAACCATTCCAGAAATACTCTCTTTTTATATTGTTGAACATGCGTTCGATACCTGCATGTCCACCGGTTGGAAGCATATGAAAGTCGTTCAGAATAATTTGCCTTAATTCTGTGTCTTCTATTCGCGTTACATCTCTTATTATGTTAATCTTTAAGGATGTTCCTAGAATTTCATTTTTACAATTTGTCAACATATTCAAAAATTTTATATTGCTAGCCAGCTTTATGAGGAACAATTCTAATATATTATTTTCTGCGCATATTTTTCCCAGTATCCTCAACGATGTACCTAGGTCTTACGTTGATCGGTTCTGGTTAATGAAAATAATTTGTGAATTTACATTATATATTAAATTCTTATTGTAATCCTCTGAATGTTGCTTTTTCAAATTGAGAAATTCTTTTTCTGAAAGCGGTCTTAACTCAACACTTTCTACTGGACGTTTCAACACTTCGATAACAATAGGTGATCAATCCTTTTGCCATCGGAGGTTTTCGCGATAAGGCATCTGATTCTTCTCAAATAAAACGGAATTTGGTTAATCCACTAAAAGGATTAGTCAGCTAATTCAAATTCCCGTCTATATAAACAATATAAGTTATTGTTTACTCATGATTCGCGAACTGGTGACCTCGACCTTGCTCGAAATTCTTTTTCGCTGAATTGAAGTTCTAATTTCTGCGGTCACGACCTCGATATGAATGTTTATACCTTACGATTTCGATTTAAAATTTCAATTAGATCTTTCTTGAAGCGATTTCCTCGATTCTAAAATTGAATCTTCTATAATTCTTTGGTGAGGACTTAATGCTTTGAGAAAATTTGGTTCTGACTTGACAATTTCATTCAATGTGTTGAATTAATATTCTAACTTGAGTTATTCTTTCAGACATATGCTAAATAGTTCATTATATACCATGGATAATCAGTTATAAGCAAAGAGAAAAATTTCTTACGGTTTGTTTTAAACTAAATCTTGGTGGCTTCTTCTGACTTCCAGCTGCACTTTCTTCTTGGAGTGCCTTCTTTACTTTCCAGTACAGGTACATGACGGCTCCAATACAAACTAGCAGGAACGCTATTATTCCCAGGACTTCTGGCACTGACAGGGACTTGGCTTCAATTTCAGCGGTGGCTGCACTATTCCCTGTCTGGGCAATGATTACTTCTTCTTCCTTGGACTGTCTTGGGTAGGGCGTTGGGCTTCTTCTTGGGGTGATGGGGTTGACTGTCTTCTTGGGGTCTGCCATCTTAGCTTGGCGGTGAAAACCATTGGACCTCGACTGCAATCGACTGTTCTGCTCATCTCGCCTTGGCGGTGAAAAACCCTTGGACCTCGACTGCATCGGACGGATCTGCTCATCTCGGCTTGGCGGTGAAAACCACCATCCCTCTGACTGCATAGGACTGGCAGGATCGCCATGTAACGTACCCAGCTAGGGTAGGTTCGCTCAATCGTTATGCAGTCGAGGGATGGTGAATAATACACTAACACTCGTTAAAGGTTTATTGGTAACATCTCGGGACTCTCATCTGAAGACTTCTATCTGAAGACTTCTGTCAATAAGTTTATATATTAATAAGACGTTATGTGTTTACTCGAATGTATCAAAACACCTTCGAGAATCGATAACATGAAATGTTATCGTAAACACATCTATTTACTATTTGATCACGCTTGCCTACACAAAACGAGGTAACAGATATTGCAACTCAAGATCGTGACCTACATACTACAATCGTGACCTACATACTACAATTTATTCAAGTCTTGGGGATCTAAGCATATACGTAAATTACCATCTTTCTTCCTTACTATTACTACCGGATTTACCCACGTCGAAACTCCTTCTACAGGTTCTATAATGTTTTGGTCTACTAATTGCTGTAAAGTTTCTTTATATTTAGCTTCAATTGAAAATGGGACTTTCCGTACAGGGTGTACACAAGGAACTGCATCATCTTTCAATACAATATGATAAGGCTTATTTACTTTACCTATTCCCCTAAAAATATCAGCATATTCATCAATTAGTTTCTTATATTCTACATTTTCAAAGTTATTATTTTCAACAGATTCAACTTTTTTAATTAGGTTCAAATTTATACAAGTGTCCAGGCCAATGATTGCACGATATTGATTACCCTTAACTACTAAAAATTCTACATTATACAATTTATTTTTATAATTAATATTTATATAACATTTGCCAACGACAGGAATTTTATTACCCGTATAAGAAATGAGATGATTATCAGCCCTAACTAATTTCATTTTCCTTTGTTTGTTCTTCAAATCTAAAAAGTCTTTATAATTAATTATATTTACACAAGCCCCTGTATCAATTTTGAGTTGAATCTTTTTATTTTCTATCTGCATTGAAATTGTCCAATTCTTATTCTTATTATCATTTCGTTGTGATAGCTGATCAATACAATCCATCATGATTTCATTTTCTTCTACATTCGAATCATCATCATCAATCAAATTAACATTTCTATTTTTACAGCAAGCAGCGAAATGATTAAATTTGCCACATTTCGAACACTTTTTTTTGTATGCAAAACATTTATTTACCTGATGTGAATAACCACAACGAGTACAGTTATTTATGTTTTTATTCATACCGCTCATATGTTGCTGCACTGGTCGTCCGCCTGAAAACATCGCCTGGTTATTCGACGTGACCTTGGAAGCTGATACCTGCAGTCCTTGTTTTCTAGATTTTTCTCGAACATTATGAACATCGCTGCAAACATCATGAAAATGGTTTCCGTTCTTCATTAACTCGCACTGTGATTTCGCACTTTCATGCACTAAGCACAATTCCACAGCTTTATTCAATTTCAAATCAATATTTTGTAATAATTTTTCTCTTAGCGATTCAATTTTCACACCGATCACTAACATAGTTTTTATGAGTCCATCTTTATTTTCAGGATGGAATTCGCAATTCTTGGCAGTGTTCTTCAAAATGGTCACAAATTGTTCAATAGTTTCGTGTTGTTTTTTTTTTTTTTTTTTTTTTTTTTTTTTTGTTTAGTCAGGGGGAATCCTCATGGACGAACTATCTCCGATAGATAGAACAGTGTGAGACTTCGTGTGAAGCACGACCTACTCTAACTAAACCTAACCTGCTGTTTTAGATTCCGGGCATTTATTACCTACTAACCTTTTGACTCTTCTTGTTCGTATCTCTATCACGATCTTTGTCGTGTGATGCTTGTGTTACCTATGAATTTGAATTTCATAGGAGTCTCTTCTTCTGGATGATTTAAATTGAGATTACTCAATTTCTGTTTCTACGTAGTTGATCTCTGGGTCTTTTGTGATAGGTGGGTATCCTAACCACATCTTCTGTGGGGTTGTAGTCAACTAGTCTTCTTAGCTCATCATTTGGGTGTTGACTTGCTTTTTCAAATATCTTCTCGGCCTTCTTTTTTAGGAAATCTGTGACAGTTTCCCATTCTAAGTCTCTGTGGATTTGTTGGTTTCTTACGAACCACGGCATATTCATTGCTGCTCTGAGCAGTTTATTCTCTGTTGCTTGAATCTTCTTTATATGGCTATTGGCTGCATTGCCCCATGCCGCCGAGCCATATGTTAGTTGGGGTCTTGCAATTGACTTGATCATTCGTAGTTTCGTGCTTTGGTTCATTTGGCTTCTTCTTCCTAGTAGTGGGTAAAGTCTACTCATTGCTGAGTTTGTTTTATCCACTGCATATTTTATATGGTTTTTCCATGTAAGCCCTTTATCTAGTTTTACTCCTAGATATTTGACTTCATTTTCCCATTTTATCTCTTCTCCATCTATCTGTAGGTTGGAATTAATTTCAAGTCTCCGCTTCTGTAGTAGAATAGCTTGGCTCTTTTTGCTATTTATTTGAATTTTCCATTTAATGAACCATTCTTCTAAATCTTCTAGTGCTTCTTGCAGTCTTCTGTGTATGACATCTGGTCGGCGATGTCTGAAGGCTATTCCCGTGTCGTCTGCATAAAGGGCTAGCAGATTCCTTGGGTTCTTAGGAATATCGTAGATATATATGTTGTAAAGCAGAGGTCCTAGAACTGATCCTTGGGGCACTCCTGCTTCTACTTGTCTGGTGGTAGATAATGTGTCGTCTATTTTGACATAAAAATTCCTGTTCCTCAGGTAGTTTCTTATTATCTTGCAGGTTTTGGTGGTGTAGCCTGCCATCATCATCTTGTAGGCAAGTCCTTCGTGCCAAACTCGGTCGAAGGCTCTTTCGACATCTAATAGCACTAATCCTGTGGCTTGTTTATTCTGAAATCCTTCAGTGACATATTCAGTGATCCTTAACAGTTGAAGTTCTGTGGAGTGATTTCTTCTGAATCCAAATTGTTCCGGTGGTATCAGATTCAGCGCTTCTGTTTCTTCATTGAGTCTTTTTGCAATAACTCTTTCGACAATTTTTCCAAGGGCTGACAGTAGACTTATCGGCCTGTAGTTTTGTGGGAATTTTCTATCTTTTCCTGGCTTATTGAACACAATTACTTCTGCTGTTTTCCATCTTTCCGGATAATATTCTGTTCTCATCACTGCGTTTGCTATATTGGTAAGCGCTGCTATTCCTTTTCTGGGCAATTTCCGTAACATAAAGTTTGTTACTTTGTCTTTCCCTGGAGCTTTCCTGTTTTTCAATTTCTTGATGATTTCTTTAATTTCCGTTGGTGTTGTTGGGTTTGGGATGGTATCGCCTTCCGGCGGTTCCAACATCAATTCTTCATTTCCTTCGACTTCTTCTTCTAAGTCTTCATTGTCATCGTCTTCTCTGTAGTTGATTCTGGCTTCTCGTTCTATTGCGTCAACAAGAGCTTCGGCTTTTTCAAGCTTTGAGTAGGCCATCCCATTAGCTCCGTGTAGAGGGGGAATTTCGGTTTTCTCGCGTCGTAAGCACTTTTGCATCTTCCATGCTGAGTGGTCTATGGTGTTTAGCTCTCTAACTCTTTGGTTCCATCTGTCTGTTCGCAGTTCTCTCAGTGCATTTTTCAGCACTTGGCTGTGTTTATTCAGCTCTTTCTTGTCTTCTTCTCTATGTGAAGTTCTGTAGTTCTTCCTAAGTTTTCTATTCCTCTTTATAAGCTCCTTTATTGCTTTTGGGGTTTCACCATGTGGATGTTTCGGGGCTGGCCTTTCGATTCTTCTGGTACTTTCCTCGTAGGCTTCTTTTATTCGGGTTTCTAATTTTTCAACTTCATCTTCTAGATCTTCAGGGGTTCTTATCTGTGGAATTTGAGTAATTTTCTCCTGGAGTATTTCACTGTACTTTTGCCAGTCTGTGAAGTCTTTCGTTTGAAGTTCTTCTGTTATCGGTCTGCGTCCCAATCTGAGTTCTATTGGGTTGTGGTCTGATGTGCCCTCTTCTATAGTATCAAGTGTGAAATCTTGGGTAATATCTTTCATTATGACGATATCTAATACGTCCGGTAGGCCATTACTTCTGGGCAGGTAGGTCGGAATTTCAGGTCCTAATACTATGGCATTTAGTTTTTCGGCGTACTTCTTAAGCTTCTTCCCATTTTGGTTTTCAGTTCTGCTATTCCATTCTCTTGATTTGCAGTTCATATCGCCAATAATGATTTTCGGGTAGTTTCCTTCAAGCATCTTCTTCAGATCTTCCTCTATTAAGTCGTTTTGGGGTGGTTTGTAGGCTGACGTAATTTTCATTTGTCCTCGATTCGTATTCACTATAATCGAGACGGCTTCTATTTTCCCATTATTTAGTATATCGTCAAAATAGTGGTCGATGTTCCTCTTGACTATTAGGGCTACGCCCCCTCCTGTACAATTTCTGTCATTTCTGTATATTTCATGGTCGGGAAATGAAATTCTATTTCTTGTAGATAGTCTCGTTTCTTGAATGGCTATAATATCCGGTTGTTTCTCGGATATTATTTCTTCTATTTCAGATCTACGGGCTCGTAGACCGTTTGCGTTCCATGAGACTATCTTAAGTTTGTTTTTATTTTCGTTAGTCACTAGCTCCATTAGTTGGGTTTAGTGAGTTTTCGGAACTTTTTGTCCATCTCTATTTCCAGGAATTTCATGAGCTTGCTCATGATATTTTTGGTGAAGGTATCTAGATCCTCGGTGGTTTCGGGTCCTTTCTTGTTGGTCTCTTCTTTCTTCTTTTGGCTGCTTTTCTTAGATTTTCCATTTTTTGGGGCTTCTTTCTTCTGCTCTTGTTTGAGTGGTAGCGTTTTCTTCTTCTTATCTCCTTCCTTCTGTTCTTGTTGGACAGTAGGCATCTTTTTCTCTTCTTCTTTTCTTGCTTTGGTCGCAGTCTTCTTTTTGGTCACCAGTTTCCACTCGCTACATCCTTTGTAGCTGGCTGGGTGACCTGTTTTTCCGCAGAGCGCACAGGTAGCATTTCTCTCCTCGTTTTCTCTTGTTAGCGTACAATCTTTACTATTGTGCGCTCCTGAGCATTTAACACATCTCCATGGGAATGTGCATTTACTTTGCGCATGTCCGTAACGTTGACATCTATGACATTGGCCAGGTCCAATGCTCTTTTTCTTCGGCTCTACTACACAATTTATACCGTAGAGCTGTTTCACTTCGAATACCTTCTTATTTTGGGTTTTCACCAAAAATAAGGGTATTGCCTTCTTGGTTTTGTTGGATGTCATCCTTATGACATCCGCGTCGGTAACGCCTTGCTCGGCTAAGTCTTCATTGATGATGGTAATATCTGCGTCTAGTGGTAGATATCGTACCACCGCGTAGATTTTCTTTTCTTCTTCCCTTTGGAGCGTGTAGAATTCTTTTCCCTTTGACTCGAGGAATTTCGTCATCTTCCTGTGGTCATCGGGGGATTGAGGTACAACACGAATGCCGTCCCTTACTGTGGTCGCTCTTTGATAATTTATACCTTTCGCTTGCATTTCTCTCGACATTTGAGTCCAGTCGGCAGTGCCCTTCAAGGTCACTGGTGGGACCTTTTCTTTCCTCGGCTCAATTGGAATAAAGACTCCAATTTCTTCGGCGGGTGCAGAAGAAGCTTCTACTGGGCGATTCACTTTTTGCAGCGCTGCAGTGTATGTCATTTTCTTAGCTGGCTCTCCTGCAGTTATAATACTCCTTCCGGGTTGTCCTATGGGGGCCTCTTTTGCTGGTGCGGGGGTTGACACTCTCTCTTCTGTTCCAGAGGAGAAGCCATTTTCTTTTCTCTTAGCCCGTTTCCGCGGCTTCGAGGGCTGAGACATTTCTGCTCTCAAGGATTTCACCTCATCTGATAAAGTTTTAAGACTCTCCGTCAAAACTTTCAGTTGACTCATGAGGCTGTTGATCTGGTCCTTCTGTTCTTTTATAATCCGATCTTTTTCGGATTCATCATTAACTTCTTCTTCTTCAATATCCATATCGGATATTTCTTCATCCGATAAGTTTTCTGCGTCGGATTCTCTGTCCTCATTTGCAGAGTCGTATTCCGACATTTTGTCAGAGTGACTCAGCAAAACAACACTTAAACACTTTTTTCACTTTTCACTAAATTCACTTTTGTCTCTTCAATGTAAAATTATCTGTGGAACCATCGATCTAAACCTGGACTCAACACAGTTATTTCTTCGATTCTATACGAGGTTATCTAGAACTAGACTACCTGCATAATAAAATTTGTTAGTTCACTTGGCACACATGCGCATTTCTCAATACGTCTGCACTCCTCGAGGGTTCAATCGTTCGTGTTGTTGTCTGAGGGTGAAGAATTTATATCGCTCGAAGTCGACATTCTTCTTCGGCACAAAATACTGCTCGAATTTTGTAATTAGAGGTTTTATTTTGTCCTTGTCGGAATCAGTGAACGTGAAGGTATTATAAATTTCTAGGCCTTCATCGCCAATGAAATAAATCAGTTTCGCACATTGAACAGCTTCCGGTTTTTCAGATGCTTCTGTTGCAATTTTTCATTTACAATTTCACTCGACTGTTTTGAGTTTTATTTATATTCATTCAATTAATAGAACTTATTTGAATTCACTGAATACCTCAAGACTGCGCCATGTTATATATATTAAATTTAATGGTAGGTTCAATTCAGAGAATATAGTAATAACTTCATGAGATGTAGAGATGAACTGTTTATTTCTTCTGTCGACACCACATATTGTACAATGTCAGTGAGGATGCTTTTATCATAAAGGTCATCGCACACTTGAATACTTCTATACATATAACAGCCAGCTACATTGGTCATTGATGAATAGAGCGCTCTTATGTCTTCCACATATACAGCTTCATCGGATTCGAACTCCCATCACACACCAATCGAAGTTACCCAACTTCCAAGTACCTCATCCTCCGAAAAGTCGCAATTCGGTGGAATTGATGAGTTTTTCTCGCCAATTCCAATCCAGGAAGGGCAGACTTCCATCGCGTTCATTTGGGGGCGCCGACCGATCGATTCCTAGGTCGGAATATTCATCGGGCGACCGCGGGGGTTCCGCAACTGCTCGGTGGGGACAAGAAAGTTCCTATAAACATTTCAATTTCCATCAGTCGATGCGGAAAAAGTTAATACACCGCGGAGTAGATGGATTCATAAGCCTTCGGCGGGGCGTCAAATCTGAATACGCCCGACGGGTCGGGATGATGAGTCGGAAAATTTTCCTACCAAAACCACCGGAAGCTGGTAGGTCGTTTGGATTAGTAGATACGGTGGAGTAATGGGCAGAAAATCAAGGGTACGGACAATTTCTTCTCGCCCTTGTTGAATAGCTTATTTCGCACTATGTGGCGAAGAGTCTATTACTCTAGATGAATTCGTGGGGAATTGAGATGGAATTGCTTAGTATTTATGGATCTTGGAAAGGGATCGAAAGGGAGGTTGGAAACAGTGATGGAGTGACTGAGGAACTCCATGTAGTCGCAGGTATTTATCCTGTCTCTTCTATATCGTGATGGATATGTCAACAAAACAGATCAAAGAGGATGGCACTCTAGAGACTCTGGAAATGCATTCAAAGTAGTTGACATAAGGATTGGAATTGAGGGAAGGAAAGCAGAGTTAATCGATCAGTCCACCTTCGTGACCCAATACTTCTCCCATGAGTGTTTTGTGGTCACCTTCATTCCACAAATCGGCACAATAAATTATCCCCAGGATAAAATGCAAGTGTGGCGAACATACCCTCAATTTTAGGAATTCATCAATTGAATACGAAATTTGGTCGTGGACGTAACGAATATCGACTAGTAAAAGGATAATTTCAGGTCGACTTCAATTAATAACAGGGGACACAGAATCCAACGTAGCGTCCAGGGTAACAATAGGACACGGACAAACCCAATAACCGCAGCAGGAGAAACGTAACGAGCAGGTGACCCGGGAGGTTGCCCTTGTCCTGGCCTTGTGTAACACGATGATGCAGAGGAATTTGTAATTATTGTGATCCGTCGACCAACAGAACCTTGTGAACCTCGATCCGTTCAACATCAGGGTTCCGTTTTATCCGAACGAGGGGATAAAACTGTCGTTCTGTCAGTTGGGGAATTCGGTCTGACGCATCTGTTGGTATTTCGAGGGACGCAAGGGTCAGGAGTTGGATTAAATGAGATTGCGGACTGAACAACTGGGCAGTCTTAGTTAGATATGAAGACTGCTTGATGGTCCCAATTGAATCCTAACTGAAGAATCTCGGAGCTGCCTATGGTGAATCTAACTGTATCAAACAAACACTACCTTAACCTCATTTCACTTGTATAATGCTAATATCACCATCGTCTGTGGTCTTCTTCTATCTGCCCATTTCAGAAACTCTGGCGAACTACGTAACAACCCTTCTGGAGACATTCTCTCCAACTCGTGTTTAATCTGAAGTCCAGTAGTGTGCAAATAGGAAGTTGTTTGCCTTGGTCTTAGTAGACGGTAGCATAATATATTTTCACCACTAATTTGAAAATCTGACGATTCATGGAATATTCTCATTCGAATATAAAATTGATGAGTAAATATTTCTCCATTTTATATTGCTACTTCATAATATACGGCTGTTCATCTGAAATTATCAAATTCAGGAATGAAATTGAAAAAATTATTCTAGATAAACTAATAGCAAGCAAACAAAACATTTCATGTATCCCAGAGACAAACAAATTTATCATTTGCACCTGTAGACCGGTTTCAATGCATATCAGATCTTGTCAGTACAGTTAGCAAAATGACAATTTAGATTTGAGAAACAGAAAACCTTATGCCCTATTTTTTAAGGTTTTCTGTTTCTCACATCGTCATTTTGCTAACTGTACGACGAGATCTGATATGGATCGGAACCGGTCTACAGGTGCAAATGATAAATTTGTAGGTCTCTGGGATACATGAATTATTTTGTTGGGTTGCTATTGGTTAATCTAAAATATTTTTTCTAATTTCATTCCTGAATTTGATTGCCACTTTAAGTAGCGACTTCGATAAAGGGTAATATTTTGTTGAGATGATTTAAATTTTTCGCGTTCAAATACAATAGATTCTTGCGGTTTCAAATCGCACACATTGCGGATGTGATAAATTTCGGCTTCAATAAAAGCAGATTAAATGGATAACTGAAAATCTGCCGAGAGCAGACAAGACCTTCGAAGGCTCCTTATATGTTAATATCGTAGCCTAGGGCTAGTCAAGGGTGACGAAAGGACATTCTGATACTCTCCCCTATATAATATTCCATTTCAGGAAACATCCTACTGCAAGTTTTCGGCGTCGCATCGGTTCCTTTGATATTCTTTTGAAGATTGCCGCACCTCAGTTTCAAACGGAAGAAAATCGTTAGCGCTGATAAATCTATACTGAAATTGATATGAATGAAACTTCATAACAGAAAATGAAACAATTTAGTTTTGATGCACCTCATAGCTCATCAGCAACTTTGGACTAGCAGTTCCATTCATTTTAATTTTTTTATTTTTCATAAAAATTATAGATTTTCATTAGACATTGTAGTTTGACCAGCAAAAGAGAACGAGTATTGTGATGAGATGCTTATCGTGTATGAATATGTAGAGAGCAGTCTCATTCGGAATACAGCTACAATCTCACCAAACATTAGTACAGAGCTATGAAAATTAGATCTGAAGCTCTCGGAAGTAAAACCTAGAAAATATTTGCAATTGAATTAACCCTAAAGGACGTCGGCACTAATTGGAACTTCAGAATCTGCACAAAATGGCTCGCGATTAAGAATACACCTCTCCAGAAGGACATAAAATGAAGCTGTTTCTCTGCGAGCGCAGTCAGGAAGGAACATCATCAAAACGAACAGATTATAACAGATTGTTTCGAAGATCTGACGGGAGCCAATTATGAAGCGTTTCTCGAGCTAGTTGGCAGTTTTGCTTCAAGACCACCCTGCAGTGAATTGTTTCTGTCGCAAGGGACGTTCGTTTTTCTCTCCCTTGAACATTGAAAGATTGATCGAGGTTCTAACTTGAAATAGCTCCACTGATTCAGAGTAATAAGTCATTAGTTTTTGTCTTGTCGAGTGTCTGAGAAAAAAATTATGCTTGTCGCTCACTAGCCCGTCACAACGCGGAACAGTGGGCCTCGTCGAACTGCTGATATAATTGATTCCGTGCGAATAAGTGTACGACCGATCACTTGATCGTCGCACCATAGCACAACAGGACTCTACGACTGCAACTAACACAATCATCAATGAAAAGACAACATTTGGGACAAAAATGTCGAAGAAATGAAAAGAGAATATTTGAAAAACATTCGTTTCATTTTTTGAAATCTGCGGCTTAGATCGCCAGTTTTAGCAGAAAAGCAGGATATTTCAGTACCGTTACCGTTGGGGTACTCACAGAGAAGAGGGGCGAAATAATACACGGAAAATTCGACCTCACCCTATAAAAATATCATATGGCTCCAGAAATGTATCCATTAGCCCAAGTTGGCAACGTTCCTCACGAAAAGCAACACTGCCGAAGATATGGAACCTAATTTTACCCGATGGCCTGCGACATGTAGCTCCTAATGCGTGCCCCTCGGCGAAGGGTGGAAAGATCGAAAAATAGGCCCTCGGCGAGTTTCGCGCTCGCCGCAGCCGCCCAGTGAAATGTGACCCAATATCAGCCGACATCTCTCATCCCCTAATACACTCATATCGACTCCCCGAGCAAAAACACCGAGTCGTTCGTATTTTTCCGCCTAATGGAAATAACCCGACGAAGTTGGCTGCGAAACGTGCCGCGAGTAGAAAAATAACAAAAGGAACCTGGCGGGGTTGATCGTTGGTGGGGAACTTACCGAATTTATTATGCATGTGGAAATTTCCATCCGAGGTTTTGTATGGGAGATTTCTTTTATTGCTCGCCCCTGCTACTGAGGGAATGAAGTTTTTTCCGCACGAAATAGGAATAATTCGCTCCATATGAAATTGTGTGCGGTGTTTTGAATAATGAAAGGAGATTTACTGCGTAATGAACTTCTTTGACTGTCCAAAACAATTACCATTTTTATATACAAGTTGAGGTTATTATTATTTTATCATTAGGAATTAGGGCTGTCTCGGGCGCTTTGGATCGATTGATAATATGTCATCTTGACAGTTCCGAATATGTCACTGAAGGATTTTCAGAGTTAACTGAAGATTAGTGCTATTAGATGTCAAAATAGCTTTCGACCAAGTCTGACACTAAGGACTTACCTACAAGATGATGATGGCAAGCTACACTACCGAAATCTGCAAGATAATGAGAAACAACCCGAGGAACAGGTATTTTTATGTAGAAATAGGTGACACATTATCTTCCATTAGACAATAAGAAGTAGAAGTGCCCTAAGGTTCAGTTCTGGGACCTCTTCTCTACAACATCTTCAGACATCGTCGAACAGACGTCATACACAGAAGATTGCAAGAAGCACTAAAAGATTTAGAGAAATGGTTCATTGAATAGAAAACTCAAATGAATAAAAAAAATTACGAAAAGCACTGCCGTGAAGTCAGGAGCTTTTGAGCGCTCGTACATCCACCTTGTAGGTAAATTCGCATTTTCCAGTTTTAGAAATCAATTGAAGGGATTTTCGACAGCTGTCAAAAATAAAAAACTTAGGCGAAACTCCAGACCTCATGTCAGTGGTTCAGCTGATCAATTTTTTTTCGTTAATTCGCTAGAATTTTTACGGTATCTTTGGTCTTGGTGATGCGATTTGGACAAAATTTCGCACGCAGTTTGAATACATTATTCTTCAGCTAGGTGTGAAATTTCATTCCAATCCAACCAGTTGTTTCGAAATTATCAGGAACAAAATGTTTTGAACGGCCATAATTACGGAACCCCTAGTCTAAATTTGCTCATTGGTGAACGTGGCCGCGAAATTCGCTATACAAACCTACCCTGAAAATTTCAAGTTTCTAGGCCTTTTCCTTCGGAAGTTATAATTTTCTATGGTTTCTATGGTTCTGGTTATGCGATCTGGACAAAATGTTGCTTTAATATATCATTTTCGATTAAAATACAAAATTTTTTCTCGATCGAATCCGTAGTTTAGAAATTATCGAGAAAACAAAATTTAAAACGATCAAATTTACGGAACCCTTAGTATAATTTTGCTCATAGATAAACTTGATCACGACATTCGAGATCCACACCTATCCTGAAACTTTCAAGTCCCTAGGCGTTTCCGTTCAAAAGTTACAATTTTCTATGGTTTCTATGGTTCTGGTCATGCGATCTGGACAAAATTTCGCATGTAGCTTGAACACCTCATTCTCCATTCGTGTGCAAAATTTCATCTCCAAAAAATTGGTAGTTTCCAAGTAATCAGGAGAACAAAACTTTGAACGGCCATATTTACGGAACCCCTAGTGGAATTTGGCCCATTAACGAACTTAACCGAAGCATTTGGGATCTGAACCTACACTGAAAATTTCAAGTCTCTGGGTTGTTCCGTTCGAGAGTTATCGTGCTTACGGCCGGACGGCCGGACGGACAGACTAGAATTTTCCGACGGATTCGTCATCAGTGAGTCGAACATAGTCCATTGAGACCATTTTCGGTTCAAAATTCGAAAAATACAGACAGATTGACGAAATGATATAGCCCTCGTGTGAGTAGTACGAGCGCTCAAAAAGAGCCAAGCTATACTATGACAGAAGCGGAGACTAGAAATGAATTCCAACCTAGGGATAGATGAAGGAGAGATAAATGGAAAAATGTCAAATATCTAGGAGTAAAACTAGATGAAGGGCTTACATGTAAAAATCATATAAACTACGCTGTGAATAGAACAAACTCAGCAATGAGTAGACTTAATCCACTGCTAGGAAGAAAAAGCTAAATGAACCAAAGCACGAAACTACTGATGATCAATTCAATTGCAACACCTCAATAACATATGGTTCGGTGGCATGGGACCATGCAGCCAATAGCAATTTGAAGAAGATTCAAGCAAGAGAAAATAAACTGCTAAGAGCAGCAATGAATATGCCGTGGTTTGTTAGAAATGAACACAGACACTTAGAATGGGAACTTCCACAGATTTCGTAAAAAAGAAGGCCGAGAAGATATTCGAAAAAGCAACTCAAACCAAATGATGAGCTGAAAAGACTTGTTGACTACAACCCTGCAGAGGATGTGATTAGAATACCACCATCACGAAAGACCCAGAGATCGACTACGTAGAAACAGAAATTGAATAAACGCAATTTAAAATACAAGAAGAAAAGAATTTTCTATGAAAGTCATGGGTAACACAATAATCGCACGACAAAAATCGTGAAACAGATATAAACAAAAGGAGTCAAAACGTGAATAGGCAATAGATGCCTGGAATCTAGAACAGTAAGTTAGGATTAGTTCGAGCAGGTCGTGCTTCACACTGTTCTATCTATCGGAGATAGTTCGTCCATTGGGATTTCCCCTTACTAAAAAAAAAACATAGTTCCAAAGGTCTAAGGTACTCCAGCAATATGATGAAAGCTTTCCCCAGAACAACGATATCAAACGATACCACTTGAAAACGGATTCATCTTGGCCTCTTAAAATTTCAATTTCCACCATTGTCAGCAAGAAGAACAAAGTCACGATCGCCACCCGTAGTTTTTATTGCGACCATAGATTTCCCGAAATACAGATACATACAAGAGTTGGAATGCGATCCGCAGCTAATCGGACGATTTCTAAGCAACGGCCCGCGAAATTCGGCGGCCGTGGGACGATCATTAGCCTGAATTATGGACAAGCCGAAACCATTGGGTTCCACGGGACGTGCCGTCCCGCACCCACCTCTCCCGCTTGTGGAGACGGGGCGGTTCGCGTTTTCGTATCACGAAATCAAGACATGCCCGGCTATCCTACGTGTTCCTGTAGCCCCGAATGGTTTTACTCTTCTGCTGAATCGGCGGAAAGGGGCAATTGCTGCCAACTCGGAGAATTGATATTGCCCAGTGAGCTTTGACTATGGGAGAAACGATGAGTATTCTTGTGAGAGACTCACTGAAATGGAAAATAAAAATAACAGCTACACAATTTTCTCTTCAGTGTGTCTACTGGGTTGAGCAGCGCAGATGACCACATTCTGAATGGTTGCTATGTGCTTAATATTAAATGTAGGAGATTGAAATGAAGCGCATTTTGTAGGGAACATGTGGAAGTCGAGTTTGTATAGAAGTGGCATGAGATTATTGAAATGAAACTTTGATGTTGAAAGCGTATGTCCTTATGTTTCTGGCTTTTCGAAGTCCGAATAGACAAATAGACCCCATTTTCCCTTAACACAGAAGGGATGGCGAGACATTAGGGCGACATACACGGGCGCGTGTCTGTCATATCTGATACGTGGCGAGCCAAATTCGTACATGTATCAGTGCGTGTATGGTATCAAATCCGTCCGTTTTTGGTGTAAAATCTCACATCTGGATCTGTCAAATCGAATCTCTACGTATCAGAACTGTACGGATAATCCGTCCGTGTATTGTACCCTATTCAATGAATAAAATAAAATTTATGTGGTCAGATTATATTCTGTTTTCATACACTCAGGTGCAGCCTCGGCATAAAAAAAGCTGCGAGAGATTATAAATGTTAATCTCTGCTCCAATACGGAAAAACTTTATCAGGTGTTTAGTCACAAATCCAGTCGATTATTTTCCGCGAAGTGGCAAAGACCGTATTTGAGTGCTCTACATTTATTTTCTTAGTGAAAATTCCAAAAAGGCACACAAGCAGTGTATCGGATTGTGAGAGAAAATATGATGACAAGATGGGTGGAAATATAGCAGCGTGAAATTGCATCATCATCTGATAGGCGTCTTTTTCAGGTTAGTTAATTTGAGTGAATTATATTAATTAATCTCTCTAACAGAAACCCTTTCAAAAAAATACGTACCCATAAGAACAAGTGATTTGTAAATGAACGTTCCTTTGATATTTGAGGCATTTTTAATCAGAAGCAACAATCGCTTTTTTCGAGCGGAAAATCTCGAAACTAAAATCGTTGAATATACTATACCTAGTAAATAAAACCCCCAATCAGATCGATATTCACCAGACATTCGGTTTGAGCTAGCCGGTGAAAAATGCGTCTGCAGGGAAAAACTGATACACCTCATATTTCCCTTGCTTTCCTTTTTCAGATGGAAATCTAAGCTACCCACAAAACTCCCGAATAATGATTAGAAGTTTGTTCCAGTCGACGAGGCAATATGGAATCCTTTTTCGTTTGGATTTCCCTGGTGGTTTTTTCTGACTTATTGTTTATTCGTTCTGTGGCTTTCAGTATGCGGTTTCAAATTGGATTATCTGTCAATATAGTGAGCAGTTCTGAGTGTTTTTTCGACAGTTGAAGTCCAGGAAGGGTCTGCTTAAAATTCATTGAAAAAAGATTTTCTGGCTATGAATTGAATTGCAAATTTTCACCGTGATATTTCCGACAGTGAAATTCTCGAAATATCAGTTTTCTACAACGTTCCGAAAAGTATACCCCAATTAGTGCGGATAACATTCAAAACGCACTGATACGAAAATGAATGACTAAAATTTCATAGGAAAAATTTTTTTTTACCTATGTTACATGATACTTCGTATATCGTAGGGTTCTGGTTATATTTTAATCCTGATTTTTGTGCGCTCGTACTACTTACCCGAGGGCTATATCATTTCGTCACGATGTCTGTATTTTTCGAATTTTGAGCCGAAAATGGTCTCAATCGACTATGTTCGACTCACTGATGACGAATCCGTCGGAAAATTCGAGTCTGTCAGTCCGGCCGTCCGTAAGCACGATAACTCTCGAACGGAACAACCTAGAGACTTTTCAGTGTGGGTTCAATTCCCGAATGCCGCGGTCAAGTTCGTTAATGGGCCAAATTCCACCAGGGTTCCGTAAATATGGCCGTTCAAAGTTTTGTTCCCCTGATTACTTGAAAACTACAGATTTGATCGAGATGAAATTTTGCACTCAAATGGAGAATGAGGTTTTCAAGCTACATGTGGAATTTGGTCCAGATCGCATGACCAGAACCATATAAACCATACAAAATTGTAACTTTTGAACGGAAACGCCTAGGGACTTGAAATTTTCAGGATAGGTGTGGATCTCGAATGTCTTGATCATGTTTATCTATGAGCAAAATTATACTAGGGGTTCCGTAAATATGATCGTTTGACATTTAGTTTTCTTGATAATTTCAAAACTACAGATTCGATCGTGACGAAATTTTGTATACTAATGTAGAAATGTATATTCAAGCTACATTCCTCCAGATCACATGACCAGAACCATAGAAACCATAACTTTCGAACGGAAAGGCCTAGGGACTTGAAATTTTCAGGATAGGTGTGGATCTCGAATGTCGCGAATACGTTTATCAATGAGCAGAATTATACTAGGGGTTCCGTAAATACGGTCGTTTGAAATTCTGTTTTCTCGATAATTTCGAAACTACGGATTCGATCGAGATGAAATTTTGTATTTTAATCGAGAATGATATGTTAAAGCAATATTTTGTCCAGATCGCATGACCAGAACCATAGAAACCATAGAAAATTGTAACTTTTGAACGGAAAGGCCTAGGAACTTGAAATTTTCAGGGTGGGTTTGGATCGCGACTATCGCGGTCAAAGGCCTGCGGGATGAATGTTATCCTCCAGGCATTAGGATCTATATAACGCACTTGTTGCATAGATAACTATTATGCGACGACATAGATCACTTTGTGACCAAAAAAAAACTTGTACAAAACATTTCAGTGAAGTGTTTTTTTACTCTTGGAAATTTCTACTGTTGTGCTACAATTTCTGACAAACCCTTGAAATCCATCGATTGCGAATAATTTCCACCCCCCTCTGGCATTTCCCTAGTTTACGGTTCGGGGGATGTGGGATCGAAAAGGCATATGAACAAGCCTCCCTTCTCACTTGACCCTTACAATTTTTTGATTGTCATCAAACAATAATAACAAGATCCACTGTATAAAATCCTTGCAATTATGTTTTGCTCCTAACAGTCTCGGGTCCCTTGGGGAGCTTCACTGAAACATGACATCATTCATTATTATCTCCATAGACAGCCTGTTTTGTCAGTCAATTTTCTAAGAGATTCATCTCCTGACGAGCGATCCAGTAGAATAACGACCCTTCAGATTATGAATTTTCCTTTGAATTTTAAACTTAATTGAATTCGAAAATATCAATCAAAACAATTCAGTGTTGTTGAATAACTATTGGGGCACTTGATTTTTACTGGAAATGATGCATAGAGAGCAGGTGTAGGCATCCACGACTTACCTTTAATGATGGTACAAGTTATTGTGATGAAATTTTAGCATTATTTTATATTTCTACCTGCTACCATTTATAACCTATTGTCCGAAAAGAATTGAGTTTGTGCTTCCTGCACGAAGAGGAGGTCCTTTGTTTTACTCTTTCTGAGGAACAGGTATTCAGGAATTTAGAAAACCAAAAGGTTGAAAAAACTATATTCACGAAAAATTAAAAAATGCGTACATAAAATCGAGGTTTTCACAAAACACAAAAAACATCAAAATAAACACATCTATCATTCACCTAGTTGCGCAAAATCATAATTAAACCAGACAATTAAACTCCTACGTTCCCTATTTCATACAAACATATTAATTCAAGTGTACGATTTCGGGTCGAGCGACAACAACTGACCCTCACACTTTCAGAGTCCCTCAAAAGAAAACTTTTTCCCCCCTTCAAAACCTAATTCTTGAGTTGACATTTTTCGTAGTGCCTTTCACTTGGTTTGGGGACACCCACGCTCTCAAATTCTTCCTCCGAAATTTTCTTAAATTTGATCAACGTTGCGTCTTCTCTGCTCACCAAGGAATCTTCCAATCGCCAATACAAAGTTTATTTGTCGTATACCCCCGTTTGTCAAAACAAAGCTTCGTTTGAAGCCAAAGCTTTCCTTACAGCTCCAAAATTAACGACATGCGTTGATTATAAAAAGTTATACAATGTATACCCGACTTCGAATATACAGACTCTTTTCCGAGGTAGGTAACCGAATTTGAAATTAAATATTCATATTCCCAAATATTACAACCCAATTTTTTCATAAGATGAAGGTCCTTTTCTCTAATGAGCTTGAACTTTTTTTGTATTGTTGAAAGGATACTGCATACTAACTTCCACTAAAAAATAGCTTCTGAAAGTGACAGGAAAGACGTCACATGTCAAGATTAAACAGTGCTGACATCTATGTATCATTCAAATGACCATTTATTCAGGAATATTCAATATTGTAATACAATAAAGTTCCTTCGGCAGGGATAATTGACAGGGTTTCATATTCGGGACTTTAGCATCCGGAAAGACCAAAGTAGGTTTCCATTAGATCCCAAGGGTACCGAAATATAAACAATTTTACTTGTGAAATTGACAAAGGAACCTCCCTGACACCATGCATTAATAATGATGTAACGTAGTCCAAGTAGGGCTAACTTAATAGTTTCATAGAAAGTGACCTGAAACTTAGCACAATGTCCTTAATTACTCAATACGTCCATGCTCTTGATGGATTCTGTGTAAAAGCCGATGTAGCTGCACTGGGCAGGTTTGAAATTCAAAAATGAAAGAAAAAATTACGAAAAGCACTGCCGTGAAGGCAGGAGCTTTTGAGCGCTCGTACATACACCTTGTAGGTAGATTCGCATTTTCCAGTTTTAGAAATCAATTGAAGGAATTTTTGACTGCTGTCAAAAAAATTCTGAAACTTAGGCGAAACTCCAGACTTCATGTCGGTGCTTCAGCTGATCAATTTTTTTCCGATAATTCGCTAGAATTTTCCACGGTATCTATGGTCTTGGTGATGCGATCTGGACAAAATTTTGCACGTAGTTTGAATACATTATTCCTGAGCTAGGTGCATAATTTCATTCCAATTCGATCGGTAGTTTCGAAACTATCACGAAAAAAATATTTTGAACGGCCATATTTACGGAACCCCTAGTCCAATTTTGCTCATTGATGAACATGACCGTGAAATTTGCGATCCAAACCCACCCTGAAAATTCCAAGTTCCTAAGCCTTTCCGTTCAAAAGTTAGAATTTTCTATGGTTTCTATGGTTCTGGTCATGCGATCTGGACAAAATATTGCTTCAATATATCATTCTCGATTAAAATACAAAATTTCATCTCGATCGAATCCGCAGTTTCGAATTTATCGAGAAAACGAAATTTCAAACGACCGTATTTACGGAACCCCTTGTATAATGTTGCTCATAGATGAACGTGATCACGACATTCGAGATCCACACCTATCCTGAAAATTTCAAGTCCCTAGGCCTTTCCGTTCAGAAGTTACAATTTTCTATGGTTTCTATGGTTCTGGTCATGCGATCTGGACAAAATTTCACATGTAGCTTGAACACCTCATTTTCCATTTGAGTGCAAAATTTCATCTCGATCAAATCTGTAGTTTTCAAGTAATCAGGGAAACAAAACTTTGAACGGCCATATTTACGGAACCCCTGGTGGAATTTGGCCCATTAACGAACTTAACCGAGCCATTCGGGAACTAAACCTACCCTGAAAATTTCAAGTTTCTAGGACATTCCGTTCGACAGTTATCGTGTATACGGCCGGACGGCCGGACGGACAGACTCGAATTTTTCGACGGATTCGTCATCAGTGAGTCGAACATAGTCGATTGAGACCATTTTCGGCTCAAAATTCGAAAAATACAGACATCGTGACGAAATGATATAGCCCTCGTGTAAGTTGTACGAGCGCTCAAAAACGTATACGTTCACTGTGAATTTGTTTGAGGCTAGGAGAAATTATTTAATGTCCGGTTTCAAAACTAACTATATTGAAGTTTCCCTTTCAATTATCGTCATTTTTCTTGAATGTCTGTAATTTTCGAATTTTGAGACTAACAGATGGAGAATTCGATGTCGAATTTAATCCTGCCCGTAAAGGCAAAAGTTCTTCAGAGCACTTCGAATTTTCAAATAATCATTTTACTTCCTCAAATGTGCCATAAAATTTCTATATACGATCCAGAACTGTCCGTTCGTTATTTGAACTGCTTAATCGCCTTTCTGTTGTGGACAATAATCATTAGCTCTAATTGCCACAATTAAACTTTCGACGAAATAAGACGAGATAAGTGCCCTCGTTTGTCCCAGATCGAAAGAGCGAAAAATTAGCGAGGGTGAAGCCGCTGCATTCCACCGCCTTAATGCCTGCATATCCCCAGGTGCAGTGCAGCAGCGATGACCAAAGGCCATTACCATATAAATTCCCGACTTAGGATGTAGTTCGGGACCTAGGGACACGGATTAGACCCGGTAAAAAGCTGTCTGAATTAGCAGGGTACAACCAACTTCGCAGTGAACAAGACGTCTTTTGATTAGCGGATGCTCGGCCTTACCAACTAATGGAATTAACGAGCGAAGTTGTCATGGTCTTCCCCTGTTCTGCCACTGGCCGACATAGGTTCGATGCCGCTGTCTTAAACCCTGTCGAATCTAGACTTTTCATTAACTTCTACTGAAGATTCAGTCCACAATTTAGATCAACCCCTTGGTCTTGGTATTGAGTTTGAAGTTTTTTTTTTTCTTGGTTTCATCCCCTGTTAGAGTCGGTCGACTGAAGGAGAAAAATTTGAGAACCCAAGGACCCACCCTATCAAACTAATTGAATTTTAATGGAATAATCGTTCGCTGATCGCCCCGAGCGCAAACACCATCGTTTTCTGTTTAGACCCGAATGTGGTCGATTAATCCTTAGCTTTATATCACGTAAAACACATTCATTCTGCCCATAAACCCAATTTATGTTGTACTTCGCCCCCCAGAGTATACGGCCAGTCCATACATCATCTTCGGATGAATCCGAGCAGCAGTCGATTCGCTGAAAGTTATCTGAGGGCACCCCTTCATGAAAGATAGTTATGTCGGCTATTCATCGCGGAAAAAAAGGGCCGTCTCTCTTGGGGATATGCGAATCAGGTCGGAATGAATGGGCGTAAAGCTTCGCGCCCAGTATGTTCGACGTTCAATCTTTATTAGGGCGGTGAATACGGATGACCTGTCGACAACTCGAAATGAGATCGTTTTCAGGCAAATGAAACAATTATTATCAAGGATGGTTTTGGTTTATGATTTAAAATTATTTCTAAGTAAATTATGCCATACATTTCCCCTTTTATGTTAGTACTTCCGAAGAGAACAAAAAGAATAGTTACGATAGCAAGAGTTGCAATGAAACATGTTATTTGGTCAGGTGAAATCCTCATGGACGAACTATCTCCGATAGATAGAACAGTGGGGGACGACCTACTCTTCCTACAGCTAACCTGCTGTTTTAGATTCCGGGCATTTATTGCCTATTAACCTTTTGACCGTTGTTTGTATCTCTTTCACGATCTTTGTCGTGTGATAATTGTGTTACCTATGACTTTCATAGGAGAGTCTCTTCTTTTTGAGCGCTCGTACTACTAACACGAGGGCTATATCATTTCGTCACGATGTCTGTATTTTTCGAATTTTGAGCCGAAAATGGTCTCAATCGACTATGTTCGACTCACTGATGACGAATCCGTCGGAAAATTCGAGTCTGTCCGTCCGTCCGGCCGTCCGGCCGTCCGTCCGGCCGTAAGCACGATTACTCTCGAACGGATCAACCTAGAGACTTGAAATTTTCAGTGTAGGTTCAGATCCCGAATGCCTCGGCTAAGTTCGTTAATGGGCCAAATTCCACCAGGGGTTCCGTAAATATGGCCGTTCAAAGTTTTGTTTCCCTGATTACTTGAAAACTACAGATTCGATCGAGATGAAATTTTGCACTCAGATGGGAAATGAGGTGTTTTAGCTACATGCGAAATTTTGTCCAGATCGCATGACGAGAACCATAGAAACCATAGAAAATTGTAACTTTTGAACGGAAATGCCTAGGGACTTGAAATTTTCAGGATAGGTGTGGATCTCGAATGTCGTGATCACGTTCATCTATGAGCAACATTATACAAGGGGTTCCGTAAATACGGTCGTTTGAAATTTTGTTTTCTCGATAAATTCGAAACTTCGGATTCGATCGAGATGAAATTTTGTATTTTAATCGAGAATGATATATTGAAGCAATATTTTGTCCAGATCGCATGACCAGAACCATAGAAACCATAGAAAATTGTAACTTTTGAACGGAAAGGCCTAGGAACTTGAAATTTTCAGGGTGGGTTTGGATCGCGAATATCGCGGTCACGTTCATCAATAAGCAAAATGAGACTAGGGGTTCCGTAAATATGGCCGTTCAAAATATTTTTTTCCAGATGGTTTCGGAACTACTGATCGGATTGGAATGAAATTATGCATCTAGCTGAGGAATAATGTATTCAAAGTACGTGCAAAATGTTGTCCAGACCGCATCACCAAGACCATAGATACCGTAGAAAATTCTAGCGAATTATCGAAACAAAATTGATCAGCTGAAGCAGCGACATGAAGTCTGGAGTTTCGCCTAAGTTTCAGAATTTTTTTGACAGCTGTCAAAAATTCCTTCAATTGGTTTCTAAAACTGGAAAATGCGAATCTACCTACAAGGTGCATGTACGAGCGCTCAAAAGCTCCTGCCTTCACGGCAGTGCTTTTCGTAATTTTTGATATTTGAAATGAAGTTCACTCAATTTCTGTTTCTACGTAGTTGATCTCTGGGTCTTTTGTGATAGGTGGGTATTCTAAGCACATCTTCT
The DNA here is from genome assembly GCA_963966015.1 of Aphidecta obliterata. Lineage (NCBI taxonomy): Eukaryota > Metazoa > Arthropoda > Insecta > Coleoptera > Coccinellidae > Aphidecta > Aphidecta obliterata. The sequence goes on along the minus strand of OZ014435.1, from coordinate 11,109,176 downwards.
GCGGGGTTGTAGTCAACTAGTCTTCTGAGCTTATCATTTGGGTGTTGACTTGCTTTTTCGAATATCTTCTCGGCCTTCTTTTTGAGAAAATCTGTGAGAGTTTTCCATTCTAAGACTCTATGATTTTTTTGCTTTTTCACGAACCACGGCATATTCATTGCTACTCTTAGTAGTTTATTTTTTGTTGCTTGAATCTTGATATGGCTATTGGCTGCCAATGCATGGCCCCATGCCGCCGAACTATATGTTAGGCGAGGTCTTGTAATTGACTTGATCATTCGTAGTTTCGTGCTCTGGTTCATTTGACTTTTTCTTCCTATCAGTGGCTAAAATCTACTCATTGCTGAGTTTGTTTTATCCACTGCATGTTTTATATGGATTTTCCATGTAAGCCCTTTATCTTGTTTTATTCCTAGATATTTGACTTCCCATTTTATCTCTTCTTCATCTTTCCTTAGGTTGGAATTCATCTCAATTGTCCGCTTCTGTAGTAAAATAGCTTGGCTCTCTTTGCTATCTATTTGAATTTTCCATTTAATGAACATTTCTTCTAAATCTTGAATGCTTCTTGTATTCTTCTGTAAATGACATATGGGCATCGATGTCTGACGACTATTCCTGTATCGTCTGAATATAGGGCTAGCAGATTTCTTGGGTTGTTAGGAATATCGTAGATATAGATGTTGTAGAGCGGAGGTCCTGGAACTGATCCTTGGGGCACTCCTGCTTCTGCTTTTCTGGTGGAAGATATGGTGTCGTCTATTTTGAAATAGAAATTTCTGTTCCTCAGGTAGTTTAGCGCAGGTATTGGTATTGTAGCCTGCCATCATCATCTTGTAGGCAAGTCCTTCGTGCCAATCTCGGTCAAAGGCTCTCTCGACATCTAATAGCACTAATCCTGTGGTTTGGTTATTCTGAAATCCTTCAGTGACCTATTCAGTGATCCTTAACAGTTGAAGTTCTGGAAAGTATTTCTTCTGAATCCAAATGGTTCCGGTGGAATCAGATTCAGCGCTTCTGTTCCTTCATTGAGTCTTTTTGCAATGACTGTCTCAACAATTTTTTCAAGTGCTGACATTAGACTTATCGGCCTGTGGTTTTGTGGGAATTTTTTATCTTTTCCTGACTTAACACAAATTTTCCAGCTGTTTTCCATCTTTTTGAATAGTATTCTGTTCCAATCACTGCGTTTGCTATATTGGTTAGCGTTGCTTTTCCTTTTCTAGGCATTCTCCATAACATGATGTTTGTTACTTTCTCTTTGGCTGGATCTTTCCTGTTTTTCAATTTCTTGATGATTTTTTCAATCTTCGTTGGTGTTGTTGGGTTTGGGATGGTATCGCCTTCCGAATGTTCCAACATCAATTCTTCATTTTCCTCGACTTCTTCTCTCAAGTCTTCATTGTCATCGTCCACTCATCCTCTAGATCTTCAGGCCATTATTTTCAAAATCTTTTATGGCGAAAAATTTTTCATTTTTTTCATGTTTCATTGCAACTCCTCCCCTTCGAAATATTTTCTATACCCCAATATTGAGCCTCTGTTGACTGGACTATTAAAAGTCATTTCTGAGATCGTTCACTCAGAATAATTCAGGAGTGGTTAATCAAACTGTCATTATTCCAATCACAACCCGAATCACTAAAACGACCCGTGGAAATAAACGACTCACATTTCCCAGCGCTCGGTTGAGGAAAAAACTGCGTTCACCACAACTATTTCGTTTTGGCGGGACGTAAAAACAGGCGTAGGGGCTGATAATGTTCGTTTACAAGATGTACGTTACTGCCTCGAAGCAAGGCCAGGTACGTGTAACAATTGCAGAACCTGGAGGCCATTAATGTAATTCCAGGAGTCGTATATTTGTTGGCCCGACCCCTGTAATGTCTGCAACTTGCAGCTTCACAACAGAAAGGTGCATAAACAATAGCGTAGAGGAGTTTGATGTTCTCTAGGAGACCCGGGAGGGACGGTCAGCATTCTCCTCGAATACACAAGGCTCGTATGTTTTTTTCATCTGTTTCCCGGGGGCGGACTGGAATATTAACGAGGCTCGGGCTAGCCCTCCGATTTATCAGTGTGGAAATGGTTATGGAGTTTTCAGGAGTGGGTTGAATGAAAATTGGTGTTTAGAATCTTAAGACAGTCGTTTTTTGTGGTTAAAATTTATAGGTGAATATTCAATAAGCTGTTGAATGAAAACTAGGTCTTTCAGTGGAATGCACCAGCAAAGGAAATGAAAGAGAGATTGCCTCCGCTGCCTGGCAAAACCAACATGAAGCTCACATCCACACTTAGCAGGTCTCTCGTACACTTGGGTAGTGATACTTTTAGGAAACTCTTGATAAGACTCTGCACTAGGTTTTTACAACAGTACTCCACAAATTTTTTGATGGTTTGTTTGACGACAGATTCTGCTATGCCACATGTGGGTGCTGAACCATAGGAACAATCGATGAGTCTCGTTCGGCCAGTTCGTGGCCACTTTCTTTTCTCTGATGTCCTCTGTGTTTTGGAATCCATCCGTAGCTCCCTTTTCTGTGATTGGTCTATTTGTTTGATCTTCAAGCGTAATCCAATACAAGATTAGGTTAATCTGTGTGGAATTAACTGTCAATGGCAGAAAACAATACACACGATTGTCCTACTTTTGAGTATCTCTGCTATGGTAGCTCTTCAGCTTGGAATACTTTGACACTTTGGTATGATTTGTGAGGGATTACCTAAAGTGGGGCTTACTTCCACCTCAGTTTTTTGAATGAAAAAATTCTGTTTATTGGTGGAAAATTCATGCGATTCGATCCTTAAACTTTGAGACACGGAATGACAAGCTTCACTAATAGGCTTGAGCAGCGGAGGGAAAATTGAGGTCTTTTTGTTCCATAATGCTTTTGTATATATTCTGAGGTTTATTTCAAACACATTTAAAAACGATTGAATATACCCATTCAATTTTAAGACGAACACAAGATTCATTTCATGTCACCCTATCAAATGCTCGAATTTAATTACAATGTCACTTACGTGGTTGGAATTCTGTACCCCATAGATGTATATCCTTTTATTGTTGTCACTTTCCATTAAAACCTTTAATTATATCACGAAGTTTGCGTCGACACAAAGGCATTGTGTTAGTAACGTGGGTCGTCCGAAAAGCCCTTCTTATCAAAGAGGTTATAAGGGTAGAGGTTCAATCCATCTGACAGGACTTTTGAAGTGACAGGATTATGAAGAATTCATTGTATTTCTTCAGCCATATATTGAAGTAATTTTATAGTGCATATTTTGATCGATATAATTGTTTGGCTATTTGACGATTTACTGCCGAGTAAAATGAAGTGCAAGCTTGATATTCTGTAAAAAAAAACATTATTTTTTATTTCCCTCCCCACTTGAATTGTTGAGAGCAATTATGGCGAAAATTGTCAAGCGTCTGATAGTTTCGCCTTTCATTTTCTATACTGCCTCTGGCCAAGCCATCCCTGACGAACAACAAAATTGCTCCGCGAAGAGTCCTCCAAAGGATAATTCCAGTAATGCACGATGTAGATACAACGTCTGATAACTGAGGCTATAACGTTAATTAATAAAGGAAAATGAAAACAACCGCAACTTAATTAAGATTAATCCCGTCCAGCTTGTATTGTGCTGGGCTGGAGGGTCTGCCTGAAGTGGTTTCTCAATTGTTTAACCGAATTTTCCCAAGTAGTTTTAGAGTGGACTGGGCGTTCGGAGGAACAAAGGTCGTCTGTCGAATATTGCAAGGGATATGTAGGGTTTCCCCGTTATTCCAGAAAATGTTTCGGAATTTTGTTTCGCTATATTTTTATGCTCATGAAATTCCTGCTTTTTTTCTCGGAACTCACGATGAGAAAAGGCAAAGCCAGTCATTGGGACTGAAGAAAAAAATTAAAAATTCAAAACTTTTGGATATCTATTTGGGATATCTATATAAATTTTTAATATATTATGGTTTTTCTTGAGTATTAAGTGCTTCAATGAAAGGTGGAAATTGTCAAAATTAAAATGTCCTTTATTATCATACACGTGTTTCGGTCTTTGAATTGACCTTTTTCAATGTCTAAAAACTAACTACAATTAATTGCCTTTTATAATTTGTCATAATTTGTGTTCACCTACCTCTAAGTTGGTATTCTCAAAATCGTAAAACATTAATTTAAGTATGAATTATTATTATTTCGTTTCCAAAGATTGAGAGAATTAATAATAATTCATTCTTAAATTAATGTTTTACGATTTTGAGAATACCAACTTAGAGGTAGGTGAACACAAATTATGACAAATTATAAAAGGCAATTAATTGTAGTTAATTTTTAGACATTGAAAAAGGTCAATTCAAAGACCGAAACACGTGTATGATAATAAAGGACATTTTAATTTTGACAATTTCCACCTTTCATTGAAGCACTTAATACTCAAGAAAAACCATAATATATTATAAATATATAGTGCAAGAAAACTTTCTACTTATAAATTTTTATATAGTTCATTTATTAATTAATACGAAATATAAATCTTATCTTCACTTGGGATCTGGGATCTCAACAAATATATGAATATATAATAGTAATTTTTTTCAAAGAGCGGATGTGTAGCTTGTAATGTAACTTGATGAATTGCAGCACGAGCCGAAGGCGAGCGTGAGTTATGACCATTACCGCAAGTTGAATACTATACTTTATCTACGAGTATAACAATAAATACCAAGATACTAGTACATATAAAGAACTTCATTCACAAATCTTAATAGTTACCTATAACAATGCATTATTTATGTTGATTGTGCTTTTTAGCATAGAGTAGAAAGTCCAAGAGGGCGATGCTGTATATTTAGTGCTAAATTCACTAAAATATGCCAAAAGAACATTCTCTGTAAATGATGACATAATATCCTTACTGCTACACCAATCTTGAAAATTGTTGTATACAACTTTATATTTGTTTTGAGATTTTTCGGCAAAAAATTCTGTATGGTAACATTGGCTGATTTCTGAAGGTGTACATCATAATTGATCTTCACTATTTGAATTAATCTTTTTCAGCAAAACATGCACAATAATAATTAGGTTTCAACTTAATTTGAGAAAACGTCAAAATTATTCAAGTGACCTCTCCTCAATACCAATAATAGACTGTTTCCTTTCGGCCAATCGGCTTGTTCAGAAGCACAGAGCCAGGGAGTTACAGCAGTGAGTTGAAATAACTCACGGTATTTGTTTACAAATACTATTAATTGCTCAAAAGTAGTTGAATAATAGATATATAATGCAATAAGAGTAGATAAATTATTTAAATTCCTATGTTGTTAGATTTATATTTCGAAAAAAAAAAGAACTCTCACACTAATTGAATTAAATAACTGGACATCGAATTCCAACCCACTCGAGCGTTTCGAAACCATCTGGCGAAGTTGCGATGAATGAAGGGCGTCATACGGATCAACAGGGTTTCGTCCTTATTTATCCGGAAGGCAGGTTTCGTAAACACGACTCTTACAGGATTCGCAGCCTGGAATTAACAAGGCATTAGAGTTATGGGGCTTCGTGAGGATCAAGCAGCCGTCGATAGGGGTTTATGCCTGGGAAATGTGATAGCCATAAATTCAACTCGACATGTTCATAATCCGATGAACCATCAAGTGAAACGTGCTTTATTTAGCGGGGTAATCGAATGAGTTATTTCGGTATCCGTCCAGTATTCGATCGGTGGAAGAATAATAACTTCGACAAGTTTATTGGCAAAGCAACAGAAGGGAGAATAAAAACAATACTTTGTATAATCATGATCGGAAAGTTATTACTTTGTTCCAACGTTTTGGTCGTATAACTCTGATATAAAATATTCGATTTGAAAAAACGCAAAAAATTTGGGCATCATAAATCTTGATATGACTCTGGATCGTATAATCTCTGTGCTGACTTATGATAAATCACTGCCTGAGCACTAGAATTTATCGCAAATTTGTATTCTCTGTCTACTTTTATTAGGATCAGGATTTCTCCTCAACAGTATAATTCTGAAAGTTCAAACTGAGGAGAGGAAAAAGGTCCTATTAACAAAAACTGATTGAAAGAGTCCCATGAAAGATCACAAACTCACCGATAGAATTGATCCGAATTGTTTACAGAAATAGTTAGGAATGGTCACCATTCGTTTGATGTGCACAAAGTCTTGCCTGGCCTAATAACGAATGGTCACATGCAGCAACTATAACATTAGTTTTCTTACGGAATGATATCACATATTATATTATGTGCCATCATTCTGGTGTGAAATTTTTCGTCAACTTGTTTGATCTAGGTCTGGGTCTTCAGCATCCTTTCAGGATAGCTATTCATCTTCAGCGTTCTAGTTATGTTGTTGCAATCAAACCTTTTGTATATCTCGGTCTGCTTTATTTATTCATTTGACCACTTATTTGATAGTGCACCAAAATGAAAACGTTTCACAGGATCATACTCCAGAAGCTCCCTCTCCTCATACCTACCCTTCCACTGCTGGATTTATTCGAATAGGCAGAACGGATTGAGGAACGAGCGAGTCTGACGTTGACGCCCCAATTTCTAACCATTGCTGGGAGATGGGATTCGATGTGTGAAAATATTTTCGTTTCCTCCCAACATTGACGTTCCATCAAATCAGCGATACATATCCGTGTATACCGTGCCGATGGCATATCCACCTTCCGGACATAAATTGCACCCAGGGATGCATATTGGGACCGCCAACAAGAAGCGACGTGGGACGGTTTTTTGGTCGATTGATAGTGTTTTGGTCGGTCTCGAACATCAATCAAGTTTCTTGCAATGCCATAAGGTTGTCATCTATAAATGCGCCATCTATTTGAGCTCGTTGTAGGCCAATTTGAGAGACTATGGCGTTGCATCTTTGCAATCAATTACTGTCTTCGAGAGGGAGATGTAGCCTTCATCGTTATCGTAATTAATTGTAGAGGTAGACGGTTCTGTTCAGTGAGTCTGTTGAAACTCTTCGCTCCGAAAATGATCGGATACACGATGCACATGTCTATCAAATCTTTTTTCGATTCATGAAATTTCTTGTTGTAGTATTGAGTGTGTAGATAATAATTTTGAAAAATTAGGGTTCAATAGTCGATGTTTTTGATTCGAGTGTATCGCGATGTAGAACACAGTCGCGTATCTAGATACTTCAGAACAAAAAAAAAAAATCTTCGATAAACTTTTTGGAATACTAATCTCAATCCAATCGAGCAGTTAATTGGATAGGGCCTTGGACTCGAGCCTTGAGCAAAGTGAGGACTTCGAGTTTACTGTATTTTTCCTGAAAAGTTTAACTGGTGAATAGAAATAAAACAGAGATAAACTTTCAAAAAGTACATATTAAAAAAAAAATTGAATGATTCTATACAAACCATACACTAATGCATCGAAGACACGCATTCTACCTTCATCAGAACGAATAAATCTCGACAAATTTATCGATTGACAAATCAAGGTTTGATTAGATATCTTAGAATAACAACTTTGGATTTTAAGAGAAATTCAATATTGACTGGAAGATTTCAAGACTCGGGACTAGTTATACTCAAATAATGCCATGCGTTATTTTAGAATGACCTTTTCTTTTACTCCGCCACTGCCACTGAGGCGGGGAAATCCTGCCCTTGTCGAAATAATTTTGTTCACACTTAATACTGCGTTCACTGCGACACAGAACACACCCGTACTTCCTTTCGTCGTTTCGATATGATTTTGTTCTATTTTTAACTCAACTAAATTCCCGATAGATTGCGTGTTATTTTTCTGAAAGAGCTATTCGTGCCTACTTCTCGAAAACTACTTTCTGACTTATTCCCGCAAATTTATTATCAACTCGGAGAAGTTCCCGAATTACGTGTTCTTTAACTTCGAAAGTACTTTTTCCGTCCGACTCCCACGAAAACCATTCCTGATAGAGTCCCAAAAACCTATTTCGATCGAGTTCCCCAAACCACTGCCTTTCTCCGATCTTTATTTCATCTCAATAAAAATTTTCAACTATACCATTCTAGGTGGTTCCAAATGATATTTTCGTTTTCGCTAAAACAATCATTCCCTTCTATCACCTTTTTGAGGCGATTCGTGTACCAAACATCGGCAATTATTGGTCTGAAACCAATCACCTCTCACATTTACGACAGTGGTGGAAGCATGTGAAATGTTCCTTCTTATCAGGAGGTTAAGTGTAAGAGTAGCCTACTGGCTAAACTTCTCCTCTCGAGACCTCAATTTATCTGCAAAAAAGGCGTTAATAAATAAATAAATAAAACACTTGAGTGCTTAATTCGTGAATTCGACGAGGGCAAATTATAAATCTCAAAACGCTTCATTTTTTCGATCATTAAACGCGTGTTAGACACTATATTTATGGGTCCTTTTGAAATCTTGAGTTTGGGTTATCAACATATCAACGCTGGGCGAGTAGACTAACCAAATGCTGAAATTAATACATTAATTCTTCACATTTCTAGGCGTTTTCACAACTTCGATTTTTTCTTGTATCGAATAGTCCAAAAGAAATAATCTCTATTCTCGACTATTTGAATTGATTATGCATGTACCGAAATGTTATTAAGTCTTCCAATTTATTACAGCGTGGCTACGCTAGGGATGGGCCATGCTGGAGCGTCTTGCGTAGGAATAGTCCGTCGTCGAGCGATTTGCGTATTTAGTAAATTCATTCGATTTCTCTGAAAGTTTTTGTTAGAATCAAATTTAATAAACTGTCAGGTATAAAGCTTCGCGATAAAAATTCTCAGTATGACTGACATCTACGAACGCACATTTTCAACTTCATGATTCTATGACAGCAATCATTTTGAGCCGAAAATGGTCTCAATCGACTAGGTTCGACTCACTGATGACGAATCCGTCAGGAAATTCGAGTCTGTCCGTCCGTCCGTAAGCACGATAACTCTCGAACGGAACAACCTAAAGACTTGAAATTTTCAGTGTGGGTTCAGTTCCCGAATGCCTCGGTTCGTTAATGGGCCAAATTCCACCAGGGGTTCCGTAAATATGGCCCTTCAAAGCTTTGTTCTTCTGATTACTTGGAAACTACAGATTTGATCGATATGAAATTTTGCACTCAAATGGAGGATGAGGTGTTCAAGCTACGTGTGAAATTTTGTCCAGATCGCATGACAAGAACCATAGAAACCATAGAAAATTGTAACTTTCGAACGGAAACGCCTAGGGACTTGAACTTTTCAGGATAGGTGTGGATCTCGAATGTCGTGATTACGTTCATCTATGAGCAAAATTATACAAGGGGTTCCGTAAATATGGTCGTTTGAAATTTAGTTTTCTTGATCATTTCAAAACTACAGATTCGATCGAGACGACCTTTTTCGCAGAGAATTTGGCACTGGGTTAAGAAAGTTGCGAATCGACAACCCAACATTTCAATTTTCGTCTTTGTCGAGTCCGGAAACGAACAGAGCCATCTCACAAATTCATGCAGATTTATACGAACATAAAAGCGATTTATGAAAATTTAATTGGACATAATATTATATTCCAGGAAACCCTTCGCCAATGATTGTTTTCCTTCCTCGACCTATTCATTTCCAACTCGCGGAAAACTCGGAATCTATTTGTTATCGGGGGCATAATGGAAAGGGCGTTGTCGCTGCTTCCGACAGTCATCCCCCGTTCCTCTTTTCGGATTTATATATTTTTGTCGTAGCGATTTGAATAGTGCGTAGATCAACGTTGGGTCAGCGAGTTGCATAAATTCCTTCCATTTTTGGCGACGGGACGTCCCACTCTGGAAACAAATAGGTTAGGAGATTTATGGGCTTGAGAATTGGGAAGATCGGGTTTGTTGTGGAGATGTAGATGGGATGGATTGATAAGGCACGGATGACTCGGTAGGCAGATTTATGTGGTTTTACCCTCGTGTGGTCAGATGAATGCCCATTTGAATCGTCTCTCCCTGTAGAAGCTTCCATTAACTAAATGATATGGGGTTCCTCTTTCCGCATCCGAATTAACTCCAAACTTGTGTTGGAATGCGCTCAAGCATTGAATGAAAGTTCCAAATGCATCAAAGTGACCTCGACATTGGTTTCAGAACACAACGGGCATCTAAGAAATGAAAGGGGGGGCGACCAAATGAATCTTGTCAATGGATTTATATGGCCAGCAAGCTCATATCGCTGAATATAATGTTTTCTGTGATACATACAGAAAATGAAGGTGGAATGGACCCCTCAAATCAGTCCCAACCTCGAATATTTTTGGTAGCTATCTTCTTGGTCATCCCAATATCCAATTTCCATGATGTACTCACCCTAATCGAACTCCCCCGGCAGAAAGTTAAATCTCTCAACTGAATAAATTCAACGGCGATATTCACCTGAGGATATAAATCCAATCGTTTCCGGGGGGGAAGACAGAAACCAAATAAATCCGGACTCTGCACAATGAGTTCGCGATTTAAATTCGACGATGTTGAGAGTGTTCCTTTCGGAAGCCCCCCTCGGGAATGACTAACGTTTATCTTGTTAACACTCCGTCTACCGACTATCAAGTGGAACCTCCCCGGAATCAGTTAATACGGGGCATTAGGTATTTGTTTAGGAGGGTGACGCACGTCCGAAGTTTTTGGGGATGCCAAGATGCGAGAGATTATACGCGCGCTCCCAGAAGTGTAAACTTCGGAAATGTAATTTGAGTCGGGGTAGGTATAAACAAACGTTCCGTTCAGATTCTAACTCGAAGAAGAGGAAGAGAGAAATCGGGAAGAGCAAATTTTGTATGAGCAGAAAAACAATAGAGGTAGATAAAAAGCGAGGTTTATGCTGATTATTTATTTTATTGCCGTGTCAAATCAACCATCCACCAGTTTATTGAAGCAGGAAAATAATTCTTCTCCCAAAACTCTTTTATACACTCTTTCGGTTACCAGAGGATGCAGACAAATGGACGGAAAGGTCCACAATCACCATGCACTCAACAAAATTTTCCAGTATATACAACAGAAATTTGGTTACTTCTACAGGAAATTCCCCGCATATAAGCGACAGAAGGAATATTCGTTGATTTTACGTGATAATTCCGGTGGTTTAATTCCTGTAGAAATAACAAGTTTTACATAAGTTTATGCAACCAAACTGTAGTTCGTCATTTTCAACAGGAAAATAATACTGTTAAGAAAACATGAATTTTCTGTGTGGTTACCTAGAGTGTTCAACTGGAATTTCTTGCATTTTCTATATTGAATTAACCACGTGGTTTGACTTTATTGATCGCAATATTCAGTCATCATCTCAATTTTTAGGACACCCCCACAATGTTTTAGACATTTTCAACATCCATGCCGGGATTCGAACCCAGGCCTCCGGCACCCTAGTCCGGTCCGTACTCAAAAAGGCTATGCAATGTTTTCTGTCTAAAGAGTTACTTGGCGAATGGAAGTCTGGAATAGGGAGAGAATTTATATTATATTATATTTTATATTAAAAAGTATGGTGATGTACTCCACCTGAGTTTACAGCTGTTATCAAAATATTGAACATATAATTGAAAGAGAATGGAAGGTACAAATTTTGACTTAATTGAAACCTTGTTTGGATGACACAGTTATAAGGCTTATTCAGTAATATCTCGTTCTCTTCGATCAATGTTCCTGATGATGTTCGAGAAGGAAAATAAAGATCTCTTTCAGTCTGGATTCAGGAGAAGGATTCAGGAGATTCAAGTGCTAGCGCACTCAGGAGAAGAGTTAGATATGATCTCTGGTTTGGATGTCAGCAAAAAGGTATGATCTCTGGTTTCGGTCCCAGTGAACACGTTTTGTCTCTGGTGTCAGGTTCCAGGGAAGAGACTAGGGAGTTCATCTAAATAAGCAACACATCTTTCAACAGAGCGTCCCTCGGAATTTTACATATATATGTATGTTGGACACGAATTTTTTCTTGGAAGGACACAAAAGAACACCAACACGCAGCCTACCGAAGAACAATCGACAAATCAACTAAAGAATTCGAATTGGAACCAATCGTATTCATTGAGAAATCTGGTAGAAAAAAGGCAGCAATTTTGAAAAATGCTTGCAAGTCAAGGACTCCCTATGTACTGAAATCCATCGAGGATCGTCAGATCGCTTCCTTCCTTCAACAATCCACTGTTCCATCCAATTTTCAATGTCGTTATCGAAAATTTCTTGGGAGATTGGGTGCCAAGGTGAAGATAGGAGATAACTTCCGGAAGGTTCGACAACCGGCAACCCACCGGTTAAATTAAAATTACCCAACAAGTTCGTTTCGGAACTCGTCAGCTTGGAAGTTGGGGAAGATCGTCAACGAGGGCGGCTGCTGATACATGGCAGTTCGGAACTGGGAATAAAATATACGTCGCGATGATATAGGGCCTCGCAGTCTGGTATCAGTCATTTTGCCAAAGTACCCTCAACGTCATGCATTTGATATTGGATACCGTAGGCGGAAAAGTATGATGCCCTGTTATTTATCATCACTTGCAGGCGGTGAAAACACTTTGGATCCAGATTTACATGGCGCGGAATCCGTTTGACGAGTTATTGATGAGTTCAGATCGTTATTGGGACGGTTCGATTGGGACGAGTGATTTTTCAATTGGAAACATGCAACATCACTTAGTTTATCACGATGCTGCTTTGCTTTGAAAAATTTCGATTGTACTCCAAGCTTACTCTTGAGCAGACGCAATTTATAAGGCGCCACTTTCCTCCTATTGATCTCAAATCTGAAAGTACAAAATCTCAAGGTGGGTGTAAATAACGAAAAGAGACAAACTGAACGAATCAGAAGTTTGCAGAACAAGCTCTACCATACAAGGGATTCGTATCCAGCCAATCTCTTCAGTACTCGACTCGGTACTCGGGGATTTTTATTCTGATCATTGATTTCCAGAAATGTAGAAATTTTCATACAAAAAAAATCATATTGTAATCTAGAATTTCCACGAACGCAGATTTCAGATGGACCGACAGAGAGCAGTTGGTTATCGATGATAATTTTCCTGAACCTGGAGTTCTCGTTCTTTGAGGGCGCTCCAACTAGTAACGAGAATTTGGTTCGTTTAATAACTTTATCTACTCCGATTGAATAATATAGTCATTACTCAACTACTTTCGATGGAGTAATGATAACGGGTGATTTTTTTGAGGTTAGGATTTTCATGCATTAGTATTTGCTCAGATTTTTTTGAGGTTAGGATTTTCATGCATTAGTATTTGCTCAGTATGCTTTGACATTTCATCATGAATAGACTTACTAACGAGCAACGCTTGCAAATCATTGAATTTTATTACCAAAATCAGTGTTCGGTTCGAAATTTGTTTCGCGCTTTACGCCCGATTTATGGTCTACATAATCGACCAAGTGAGCAAACAATTAATGCGATTGTGACCAAGTTTCGCACTCAGTTTACTTTATTGGACATTAAACCAACCACACGAATGCGTACAGTGCGTACAGAAGAGAATATTGCGTCTGTTTCTGAGAGTGTTGCTGAAGACCGTGAAATGTCGATTCGTCGCCGTTCGCAGCAATTGGGTTTGTGTTATTCGACCACATGGAAGATTTTACGTAAAGATCTTGGTGTAAAACCGTATAAAATACAGCTCCTGCAAGAACTGAAGCCGAACGATCTGCCACAACGTCGAATTTTCAGTGAATGGGCCCTAGAAAAGTTGGCAGAAAATCCGCTTTTTTATCGACAAATTTTGTTCAGCGATGAGGCTCATTTCTGGTTGAATGGCTACGTAAATAAGCAAAATTGCCGCATTTGGAGTGAAGAGCAACCAGAAGCCGTTCAAGAACTGCCCATGCATCCCGAAAAATGCACTGTTTGGTGTGGTTTGTACGCTGGTGGAATCATTGGACCGTATTTTTTCAAAGATGATGTTGGACGCAACGTTACGGTGAATGGCGATCGCTATCGTTCGATGCTAACAAACTTTTTGTTGCCAAAAATGGAAGAACTGAACTTGGTTGACATGTGGTTTCAACAAGATGGCGCTACATGCCACACAGCTCGCGATTCTATGGCCATTTTGAGGGAAAACTTCGGAGAACAATTCATCTCAAGAAATGGACCGGTAAGTTGGCCACCAAGATCATGCGATTTGACGCCTTTAGACTATTTTTTGTGGGGCTACGTCAAGTCTAAAGTCTACAGAAATAAGCCAGTAACTATTCCAGCTTTGGAAGACAACATTTCCGAAGAAATTCGGGCTATTCCGGCCGAAATGCTCGAAAAAGTTGCCCAAAATTGGACTTTCCGAATGGACCACCTAAGACGCAGCCGCGGTCAACATTTAAATGAAATTATCTTCAAAAAGTAAATGTCATGGACCAATCTAACGTTTCAAATAAAGAACCGATGAGATTTTGCAAATTTTATGCGTTTTTTTTTAAAAAAAAGTTCTCAAGCTCTTAAAAAATCACCCATTATATGTAAACAAACACCGTGAGTGTTCTCCCACTATAACTCCCCTGTGTGATTGACCGTAAGGGAACAGTCCATTATTAGTATTGAGGGGAGGTCACTTGAATAATTTTGACGTTTAATCAAATTGAGTTGATACCTAATTATTATTGTGGATATTTCGCTGAAAAAGATTAATTCAGATAGTGAAGATGAATTATTATGTGCATCTCCAGAAATAAGACAATCAGCTAATATTACCATACAGAATTTATTGCCCGAAAAATACCAAAACAAATATAAAGGTGTATACAACAATTTTCGAAATTGGCGTAGCAGTAAGAATATCAAGTCATTGTTTACAGAGAATGTTCTTTTGGCATATTTTAGTGAACTTAGCACTAAATATGAAGCATCGCCCCTATAGACTTTCTACTCCATGCTGAGAAACACAATCAACATAAATAATGCATGGTTATATGTAACTATTAAGATTCTTAAATAAAGTTCTTTCTCTGTACTTGTATCTTAGTATTTATTGTTACAATCGTAGATAAAGTATAGAATTCAACTTGCGGTAATGGTCATAACTCACTTGATGAATTACAGCACTCGCCTCCGGCTCGTGCTGCAAACTTCATCTGCGTGAGTTATGACCTACATTACCGCTCATTAAATAATATACTATTATTATACTTAATTACACGGCTCCATGACTTTTTAAAAGATTTTTTGCATCAATGTGCCAAATTCAAAACAAATACTGAAGGTTATAAGAAGATATGTAATACACAGACGCATATCTAGATACAAAAAAAAAAACAAATAAATCTTTGATAAACTTATAGTGAGATAGTAACCACAATCCAATAGTCTTGAGCAAAGTAAGGACTTCGAGTTTACTGTATTTTCCTTGGAAACTCCAACTGATGAATAGAAATAAAACAATCAAAAAGTAGAAATTGAAAAAAATTGAATGATTCTTTACAAACTTTGCATCCAAGACACGCATTCTACCTTCACCAGAACGAATAAATTTCGAAAAAATTATCAAATGTCGAATCAAGGTATGATTAGTTGTCTTAGAATTACAATTATCCAAATTACTTTTAATTTCGAGAGTAGTTCAATCTTGAGTCAGAGATTTCAAGACTCGGTACTAGTAAAACACAAATAATGTCATTCGTAATTTTAGAATATTCCTTTCATATACTCCGCGACTGGGAGGTAGAAATTCTGCCCGAAATATGGTTGTTCACACTTAATAAAGTCCGAGAGTTCACACCCGTACTTCCTTTCGGCGTTTCGATATAATTTTGTTCACTTCTTAAATCAACTAAATTCCCGATAGATTCCGTTATTGTTTTTGAGCGCTCGTACTACTTACACGAGGGCTATATCATTTCGTCACGATGTCTGTATTTTTCGAATTTTGAGCCGAAAATGGTCTCAATCGACTATGTTCGACTCACTGATGACGAATCCGTCGGAAAATTCGAGTCTGTCCGTCCGGCCGTCCGTAAGCACGATAACTCTCGAACGGATCAACCTAGAGACTAGAGAAATTTTCAGTGTAGGTTCAGATTCCAAATGCCTCGGTTAAGTTCGTTAATGGGCCAAATTCCACCAGGGGTTCCGTGAATATGGCCGTTCACAATTTTTTCTCCTGATTACTTCGAAACTACAGATTTGATCGAGATGAAAATTTGCAGTCGAATGGGAAATGAGGTGTTCAAGCTACATGTGGAATTTTGTCCAGATCGCATGACCAGAACCATAGAAACCATAGAAAATTGTAACTTTTGAACGGAAACGCCTAGGGACTTGAAATTTTCAGCATAGTTGTGGATCTTGAATGTCGTGATCACGTTCATCTATGAGCAACATTATACAAAGGGTTCCGTAAATACGGTCGTTTGAAATTTTGTTTTTTCGATAAATTCGAAACTACGGATTCGATCGAGATGAAATATTGTATTTTAATCGAGAATGATATATTGAAGCAATATTTTGTCCAGATCGCATGACCAGAACCATAGAAACCATAGAAAATTTTAACTTTTGAACGGAAAGGCCTAGGAACTTGAAATTTTCAGGGTGGGTTTGGATCGCAAATTTCACGGTCACGTTCATCAATGAGCAAAATTAGACTAGGGGTTCCGTAAATATGGCCGTTCAAGATATTTTTTTCCTGATAGTTTCGGAACTACTGATCGGATTGGAATGAAATTATGCACCTAGCTCAGGAATAATGTATTCTAACTACGTGCAAAATTTTGTCCAGATCGCATCACTAAGACCATAGATACCGTGGAAAATTCTAGCGAATTATCGGAAAAAAATTGATCAGCTGAAGCACCGACATGAAGTCTGGAGTTTTGCCTAAGTTTCAGGATTTTTTTGACAGCAGTCAAACATTCCTTCAATTGATTTCTAAAACTGGAAAATGCGAATCTACCTACAAGGTGCATGTACGAGCGCTCAAAAGTCCTGCCTTCACGGCAGTGCTTTTCGAAATTTTTTCTGAAAGAGCTCGAACAAGTTCCCTAATCACATGTTCTTTCCCTTCCAAAGAACTTTTTTCGTTCTACTACCGCAAACCACTCCTGATAGAGTCCCCAAAAACCTTTTTCGACCGAGTCCCGAAAACCACTCTGTTGAAGTCCCAAGAACCTTTTTCGAACGAGTCCCCCAAAAACCACCCTGATAGAGTCCCAAGAACCTTTTTCGACCAAGTCCCCCAAAAACCCCTGCCTTCCTCCGATCTTCATTTCGTCACAAGAAAATTTTCTACCCTACCATTCTAGGTGGTTCCGTATAATGTTTTCGTTTTCATCAAACCAATCACCTCATTCTACTATCTTTTTAAGGCGCTTCGTGAACTCTCACATTTCCGACAGTGGTGATAGGATGTGAAATTTTCCATCTTAACACTTAATTAAGTGCCCAATTCGTGAAATCGACGAGAGGAAATTATGAATCTCACAACGCTTCATTTTTTTGGCGCGTAAGGCACTATACTTGTGGGTCCTATAAAACTCTTGAGTTTGGGTTATCAACATTTCACCGCTGGGGGAGTAGACTAAACAAATACTTAAATTAATATATCAGTTTTTCACATTTCTAGGTGTTTTCACGACATCGATTTTTACTTATATTGTTTGGACTAGGCCAAAAGAAATAATCTCTTTTCCCGACTATTTGAAATAATTCTGCATATACCAAAATGGTATTAAGTCTTCCGATTTATTACAGATAAACGGATTGTTTTTCAATTTTATAGTCCACTTCTGACTTTCCATTCATGATGGAAAGTATCCACTTCACACTCCGACAAAACACTCCACTATCCAATTACACAAAAGATTCCAGATAATTTCTCACATGGATGGACATCTCATCCGGGAGAACAAACAAGCTATCTTTCTTCTGAAAAACCTGGTAATCTTCTGCGGCAGACAGCAGTCTGGGGTTGTTTTGGACCTACATTTTAGCCATTTTTGTAGTAATCTCTGAATTGAATGTAAACGACCCGGGAATTCTTCATTTCGGCCGTTTGATGTTTGATGTGGCGAAATAGGGTTAAGGTGGACTGAAAATGAAATGGAATTCTATTGTTACTCGAGCTTGCACTGTTGGATGACATGTAGCGCTCGCTTTATTGTAGGAGTTTATACACGGTGCGGCAGAAAGACCGGCCCGATTCGGGAAGCTAATGGAATAAACCAAGCAAACTACAAATGTTCCGAATTCCAAAAATGCTTATAGAGAAGATAATATTGGAAGTATTATTGATGAAATGATAGATTGATGAGACAACCTCAAAAAAAATTTGTTCATTTCCAACAGAAACCATCGAATCACAATCAACCGTATCCGATATGTAATCAAGAAGGTTCGAGTGTCCAGGCAAACACAGCTTGCGATTTAATAACATCGATCCTTTTCTGGATGCAGGTCACACGTAGACTTATCGCGTATAGAGTCGATGCGAGCTGGGAAAACATGTTTTCACAGCGGCGTTGGCATCATGGGCGTTCGTGTCAATAAATGAGGGTTTCGTCTCGGCCTTTTTCCGCACATACGGAAGGTATGGAATACAAAAACAGATCAGGCGCGTTCAATTATAGCGGGATAGATTCGTGCGGATTGCGAAACAGGAATAAACAATAAGTCGCGAACAATACTTCAAATTTTAGGATGTAACTGGAACGAATTACTAGGGTTATCTATCGCTGTTTTACCGCAAAACTTGAACCAATCTATCAAAAGAGGCAAATAAAAAATTACGAAAAGCACTGCCGTGAAGGCAGGAGCTTTTGAGCGCTCGTACATGCACCTTGTAGGTAGATTCGCATTTTCCAGTTTTAGAAACCAATTGAAGGAATTTTTGACAGCTGTCAAAAAAATTCTGAAACTTAGGCGAAACTCCAGACTTTATGTCAGTGCTTCAGCTGATCAATTTTGTTTCGATAATTCGCTAGAATTTTCTACGGTATCTATGGTCTTGGTGATGCGGTCTGGACAACATTTTGCACGAAGTTTGAATACATTGTTCCTCAGCTATCGATCAGTAGTTCCGAAACAATCTGGAAAAAATATTTTGAACGGCCATATTTACGGAACCGCTTGTCTCATTTTGCTCATTGATGAACGTGACCGCGATATTCGCGATCCAAACCCACCCTGAAAATTTCAAGTTCCTAGGCCTTTCTGTTCAAAAGTTACAATTTTCTATGGTTTCTATGGTTCTGGTCATGCGATCTGGACAAAATATTGCTTCAATATATCATTCTCGATTAAAATACAAAATTTCATCTCGATCGAATTCGTAGTTTCGAATTTATCGGGAAAACAAAATTTCAAACGACCGTATTTACGGAACCCCTTGTATTATGTTGCTCATAGATGAACGTGATCACGACATTCGAGATCCACACCTATCCTGAAAATTTCAAGTCCCTAGACATTTCCGTTCAAAAGTTACAATTTTCTATGGTTTCTATGGTTCAGGTTATGCGATCTAGACAAAATTTCGCATGTAGCTAAAACACCTCATTTTCCATTTGAGTGCGAAATTTCATCTCGATCGAATCTGTAGTTTTCAAGTAATCAGAAGAACAAAATTTTGAACGGCCATATTTACGGAACCCCTTGTGGAATTCTGCCCATCAACGAACTTAACCGAGGCATTTGGGATCTGAACCTACCCTGAAAATTTCAGATCTCTAGGTTGATCCGTTCGAGAGTTATCGTGCTTACGGCCGGACGGACGGACGGACGGCCGGACGGACGGACGGACGGACAGACTCGAATTTTCCGACGGATTCGTCATCAGTGAGTCGAACATAGTCGATTGAGACCATTTTCGGCTCAAAATTCGAAAAATACAGACATCGTGACGAAATGATATAGCCCTCGTGTAAGTTGTACGAGCGCTCAAAAAGAAGAATTTTATTCGACCAGTTGTGCAAAATACGAAAATCATGACCGGTTGGACGACACCGTTTTCTCGTCTGTCGGAGTTTTGTCTACAGGGTGTTTATTCAAATATCTCTAATTTTCTATACAGGGCGTTTTCCAAGGTGATGTTTTTTCTTTGACCAGCAATAGAACTCGTGAAAAAAAGTTATTATACCAAAAATCGTGTATATAAAATATTCATCAGGGCCGAGTATTTCGATATCAAAGTTACCTGCGAATCTGAGAAATTCCCAGCCCGGATCCGACATAGGTTCGTATTGATATCTAAATGTGTAGCTGTCTGTGGTCAGTATACGGGAAATCACCTATGATGCATATGATTTTAGTTAGTTTTCCGATCTCAACCCCCTGAGATTTTTTCCTCTGGGGTTATTCGAAAACATTAGTGTATAAGTGAAGCTGGGATGAATGGTGCGAAAAACTAAGCATTGAGAATGCTTGTAATATTATTCCGTGAGAAAACTGATGTTATAGTTGCTACTTGTAACCTTTCGGTACTACGCCTAGCAAGACTTCATGCACACCAAACGAATGGTGGCCATTTTGAACGACTTCTGTGAACAATTTGGTTCAATTCTCCTTAGTTTGAACCTTCAGAATCATACCGTTCAGTGAAAACCTCCTAATGGAACTGGAAAGAGTATAGAAAAGATCACGAAGGAAGTCAAGCACTTTATTCGTGTTATGAGGGAATACACCTGGCATAGTGAGATAACACGAGTCGTATCAAGAAATTGATGCCCAAGATTTTGCACTTTTTTTCAAGTTCAATATTTTATATGATCAACTTCCGGCGAACAAATTTTCTTTTGATGAGTTCTAGCCCCAAAGTCCCACTTTGAAAAAACCCTGTATAATGTCTTGCTTCGGGTCCGCGGCTTTATCACATTCACAGTTTCAGGGAGAAATATCGGAGTTATTCTCTACAGGGTGTTTATTCGAACATCTCTAATTTTCTATATTTTCTAAGGTAGCTTCGTCAACTAATGACGCGATATGTCGAAAAATTATCGAACGACAAAATATATTTACGATAGTCCTACTGTTTTAGGATTGTACCTAAGCCAAATCAATCTTCAGTTCGAAGAAATCTTTTGTGTTATTAATAAACCGATTAAATAAAAAAAAGATGGTTTCAAATCGTTCGCAAGAATGGCAAGCGCATATGAAATTCAGTAAAAACAGGAATTGAAATGGAGAGTATTGAATCGTATCCATCCAGTTTCCACCTCTAAATCGGTATATTTCACGATGTTTCTCAAAGCCAGATCAGAAAAACTGAATTTTCTTTCTCATTCATAGGAATGAGCTCAAAAAAAAGTTCAGTAATTTCAAACAAAGCTTTAAACAGCTAATAGCAGATGGCTCTTTGATGTCCATTCTTTTTTATGGGAACAGCGAAAATTTCAATGTTCTCAATAGATTCCACACGTTCGTCATCAGTCATGATGAAAATAGTGCGATGAAGCTTTTATGCAATGTTTGATACCGGGAACAGTGGATTTCATAAATATCTAAATAGAAAAAAAATCCAAGAGTTGTGAACTTCGAAGCTAATAAAAATTCCTCCTTTTCACGGATGTTAATTCCGCTCATTGTTTGAAACAATGAAAATATGAAATAATATACCCGGTTTCGCAACACCCCCCAGACGGCGGTGGAAACGTTGAACTCATTTCCGAGAAAATTTATTTGTCTATGCAAAAATGCGGATGAAAAGCAATTCAGGAGCTTCCGTATCTATTTATTCGGAAACGCTCCAATTCCTTAATGGTCTTATATAACGTCAGGATGAATTTTGTAGTTTTCCTTCCTGCATTATGTTGAAATATGGAGGCGTACGATTATGCAAGAAAGTTTCAGACTTCATTACGATTCCTTCTTTCTATTTTTATTACTTATCCAGAAGATGGCTCAAGAAGCATTGACTACTCAGAACGAATATAGGGGGACAACTTACTGCTGAAAACTTTGGTATTACTTAAGGAAGAAAGAGACTATCCTGGTAGTGAGACAAAAATATTTTCAGATGAGAATGAATGAAATTTTTAGGAAATATATAGGTTTTTTGAGGTTGGGCTTTTTTCGACAGGTGTTAGAACTCATCAAAAGAAATCATTCCGCTGGAAGTTGATCATATAAAATATTCAGTTTGAAAAAAATGCAAAGAATCTTGGGCATCATGAACTTAAGACGACTCTGGATCGTATAATCTCTCTGTAAGGAGATCTTCCATAAATCATGGTGCCATATGCATTCCAGAATGTGATTAAAGTGCTGAATTTTATCGCGAATTTGTATATTCTCTTCTTTCCTGAACGGTATAAGTATTAAAGTTCAAACTGAGGAGAGGAGAAAATAAAGATTGAGAAGGTCCTAAAAAGAAAATTAGGGAGTTAACAAACTCACTGATAAAATTGATCCAAATTGTTCAGAGAAATTGTTCGAAATGCCATTTTGTCGATGTGCACAAACTCTTGCCGGGGGAATAACTATCACAACAGTTTGCACACGAATAATGTGACAAGCACTTTCAATGCGTTGTTTTAGTTCTTCAACACTATTCGCCTCATCGTTACTGTATGCTAATGTTTTCAAACGACCCCAAAAGAAGAAATCGTGCAGACCACCACGTCCTTTTCCCCTATTTGAAAACAAGTTACGAAATTCGCAAAAGTCACAAAAATCATACGCTCTGTCAGATGATTTCCCGTGAACTGAACGCATTTAATAAACACTTTTAGTACTCAATACGTACCGTCAGATCCGGACTGGAAATTTCTCATATTCGCGAGTAACTTTGATTTCGAAATACTTGGCCCTGGTGAATATTTTATATAAAAGATTTTTGGAATTTTGACTTATTTTGATGAGTTCTAGCACCTGTCGAAAAATAGCCTCACCTTTGAAAACAACCTGTATAGGGGTGCGAATCGCTACACATAGGCGGTGCATCTCAGACCCACGAGTGGAACTTTGAATCGTAACAATATATTTCAAATCAATTTTTTTGATGTATGTTTGTGAAAACATTTTATATAGGCAATAATCCGAAAAGTTTCTCCCTTGATCTACATGGAATATCAATTAAACTCGGTTCGATTCTATACAACTATATGTATTTATACAACAGCACTGGATAACATACTAAATTATCCGTGAGGACTTAACTTCCTTTAATTGAAACGAATCATTTCCGTCTTATTCCTTTTTTTAATGAACTGCTTTCAGTTTCTTGTGAGCATTCGTCCAAATATCGTCCGCCTAGAATTCTCCAGACCTGCGTACGCCTGTCGTCTTTCCACAAATGAAATCTTCAATCAACTGTAAACATTACATCACTCCACTGCTCTAAAATCCAATTACTATGTTATTGGCATAAGTTTCCACACTCGAGGAGCTCTTACAGGTCGTTTTGTACGAAACTGTGCTTCGAAAAGTCGGTTCGGTTGGGTCAGAAATTCGTATCCCAGCCACTTCTTCAAGCATCTTTCTGCCATGAAAGACGATATTCTTCCTCTATTCAAGGAGTGGTTCCAGCTCAAGCTGTATCTCTTTTCAATTAAACTGCATTGACCAACATTGGAGGTAAAAGTCAGGAAACACGCTTCGATTTGAAGCTAAGCATTTATGCTAATCACCAATACTCTTTTTAAATCGGTTTCGATGATACCATCAATATTATTCGTAATAAAACGACTTGATACTCGGAAATTTGATTTTGACTACATTGATACAGCGGGGTAGAACCCTATTCAGCGTAATATCTCAAATTGCAACTCGATAAAACCGAATGGAATTGGTAAATAATTACGGCTACCATTCTCAATTTCGTACTATTACGTTTCGATGTTCACATGAGCTGCTATAAAGGCTGGAAATAGGAAAATTGACGACTGAATACGATTACCAGGCGGCAAATACCAATTTGAATCGTTGTTTACGATTGATTGCGGGGAGCTTATATAAGTATGATTGGAAACTACCGAAGAGATACAATGGGCATTTTACAAAAAATGGATCTATGAAATGAAAAATTACATTGATCCTTATTTCTCTCCGAGCCAACTTCCGAGTCTTCTGAGACTCGGACGAAAGTTGTTTGACGAATCCACTCAAGTATTAATATTTCAAAGCCATCTGATGCAGTGAGGGATGAATCTGGCAACAGTAAAATATGGTGCGAAAGTTTTATAACGATGCCTTCCAGAGAGGAAAGGCTCGCTTTTTTAGTCTTGCATCATTTCGAGTTTATTCCATGCTGAATTAAATGTGTTATCTTTGAATGGGCGTCTCCAGAGAGTGCATACAGAAATAACTTTCTTGTAGGGCAGACGACGCGAGTACAGGTAATGGAAACATGCATCTCGATATCAAGGACCGGCTCATGTGGATATATTTGAATAACTTTGCTTCTATTCTTCACGATATTCTTTGACTGCTTGAATATGGAGTAGGTACTTTACGCCGAACTTCTGTTATTCGATAACAGAGAATATAATAGTAACATTCTAGTTGCGAGTGAAGAAGCCAGGAGAACGTCAAAACTTCGCTGCTGGGAAGTATAAAATCCAGGAAAACATTCCGTTGGCAGAGACGTTGTTACGGTTATTTTTAGAGGAGGTTTGATAATAGTATATTATTTAACGAGCGGTAATGTAGGTCATAACTCACGCAGATGAAGTTCGCATCGCGAGCTGAAGGCGAGTGCTGTAATTCATCAAGTGAGTTATGACCATTACCGCAAGTCGAATACTATACTTCATCTACGACTATAACAATAAGTTCTAAGATACAAGTACAGAGAACAAACTTTATTTACAAATCGTAATAGTGACCAATAACAATGCATTATTAATGTTGATTGTGCTCCTTGGCATGGTGTAGAAAGTCCATATCGGCGATGCTCAATATTTAGTGCTTAGTCCACTAAAATATGCCAAAAGAACATTGTAACTGTGTAAACGATGACTTAATATTCTTACTGTTACACCAATCTTGAAAATTGTTGTATTCACCTTTATATTTGTTTCGGGATTTTCGGGAAATAAATTCTGTATGGTAACATTGGCTGATTGTCTTATTTATGAAGGTCTTCTTCTTCTTCTTTCTTCTAAATAGGCCTTTTGCCTGTTCTACGTCGAAAATTCGCCACCTTCATTCGATGGTCTATCTGGGCAGGTTGTCACTCCATCTCTTCCTGGGTCTTCCGATGCTCCTTTTTCCCAATGGTGATCTATCCCTCGAAATTCTCACTATCCGGTCTTGGTTCATTCTGTCTATATGCTCATTCCATTCAATCTTCCTTCCCAGAACCCATTCATTTATGTTGTCTATCTTGCATGTTCGTCTTATGTCTTCGCTCCTCTCTCTGTCCCACAGTGACTTCCCTGCTATCCTTCGAACAATCTTCATTTCGGTTGTTTCCAGTATTTGCTGTGTTCTCGAGGTCTCAGGCCTGGTTTCCGCCGCATATGTCAGAATTGGCCTTATTGCAGTTTTATAAATTCTTGCTTTCGTTTCTATTCCAAGATGTTCATTTCGGAAAATTGTCTGGTTCAATTGAGAGGCTACTCTTGTTGCTTTAATCGCTTGTTCTCGCACTTCTGATTCTATGTCACCATAACTTGATATTTTTATGCCTAGATAAGTAAATTTCATTTCTTGGTGTATTATTCTGTCGTCTACCATCAGTTTACAGCGTATAGGTGTTTTAGATGTTGTCATGCATTTAGTTTTCGATGAAGATACTGTCATACCTAGTGTTTTACAGACATTATTGAACAAAAACAAGAGTCTCTGGAGATCATCTTCAGTTTCCGCTACCAATACAGCGTCATCTGCATAACATAAGATGTTTATTTTTTTATTCCCCATTTTGTATCCTCGCAGCTTCCGGACTTGTCTGATTATTTCATCCATTATTATGTTAAACAGCAAAGGACTCAGAGAGTCTCCTTGCCGTATGCCTCTTTCTACTGTTATTGGTGCGGTGAGAGTGTTTTTAATCTTTGCTTGGACTTGGTTGTTTGTGTAGATGTTTTCTATTGTTTTAATGATGTTACTAGGTATTTGCCTATCATATAAAAGGTGTATTATATCTTGTAGACGGATCTTATCAAAGGCTTTCTCGAGGTCGATGAAGCAGAAGAATGCTGGTTTGTTGAATTCGATTGATTTTTCCGTTATTTGTCTGATTACGAATGCAGCATCAGTGCAGGATCTACCAGTTCTGAATCCCTGTTGTTCATCAGCAAGATCAGTGTGTTCGATTATGATGTTTGTCATAATTTTTGTTATTAATTTAAGGGTGGTTGATAATAAATTTATTCCCCTATAATTAGAAGGTTCTTTTTTGTCACCTTTTTTGAACATCAAAAGGAGAGTACTTTTTCGCCATTCATCTGGAATCATGTTGTAGTGAAGTATTTGGTGGGTAAGTTTCGTCAGTTCTTGGACCAGCATATCTCCTCCGTATTTCAGGAGTTCATTGGAGATGTCGTCTTGGCCCGGGGTCTTTCTATTTTTCAGCCTTTTCAGTGCTTTCCTTACATCTGCACTATCAATTTCGATGTTGTTGTTTATGTTTATATCAGGAGTTCTTTTTGCTGCGGAAGGTTCGTTATTTTTATAGAGATCTTTGAGGTACTTGATCCACACTTCTTCCTCGATCTGGCTTACAGGTATAAGCTCATTGGTCTCTTTTCTCTGGTTTCTTATGAAGCGCCATATTTGTTTTTGAAGCCCGTAGAAGTCACATTCAAGTTGTTTGGAAAATTTTTCCCAGTAATCCTTCTTTAGTTTTCTGACCAGCTTATTAGTTTCTTCTCGAGTATTTTTGTAGGTGTTGTACGACTCCGAAGAACGATTCGAGAGGTAGTTCAAGTAGGCCTCTTTCTTCTTTTTGCATTGAATTTTGACTTCCTCACAAAACCAAGGTGTTCTATTTTTTCGTTGATGTTTATTACTTCGTTTTACTGTACCAGCAGCTTCTAAGGCAGCCTTTTTGAGCGCTCGTACTACTTGCACGAGGGCTTTATCATTTCGTCACGATGTCTGTATTTTTCGAATTTTGAGCCAAAAATGGTCTCAAACGACTATGTCCAACTCACTGATGACGAATCCGTCAGAAAATTCGAGTCTGTCCGTCTGTCCGGCCGGCCGTATACACGATAACTCTCGAACGGAATAACCTAGAAACTTGAAATTTCCAGAGTAGGTTCGAATCTTGAATGCCGAGGACAAGTTCGTTATTTGGCAAAATCCGCCTAAGGGTTCCGTAAATATGGCCGCTCGAAATTTTGTTTTCCTGATTACTTCGGAACTACAGATTCGATCGAGATGAAATTTTGCACTCTAATGGAAAATGAGGTGTTCAAGCTACATGCAAAATTTTGTTCAGCTCACATGACCAGAACCATACAAACCATAGAAAATTGTAACTTTTGAACGGAAACGCCTAGGAACTTGAAATTTTCAGGACAGGTGTGGATCTCGATTGTCGTGATTACTTTCATCTATGAGTAAAATTATACTAGGGGTTCCGTAAATATGGTCGTTTGAAATTAAGTTTTCTTGATAATTTCAGAACTACAGATTCGATCGTGACGAAATTTTGTATACTTATGCAGAGTGATATATTCAAGCTACATTTCTCTAGATCGCATGACCAGAACCATAGAAACCATAGAAAATCATAACTTTCGAACGGAAAGGCCTAGGGACTTGAGATTTTCAGGATAGGGGTAGATCTGAAATATGGCGTTCACGTTTATCAATGAGGATTCCGTAAATACGGTCGTTTGAAATTTTGTTTTCTCGATAATTTCGAAACTACGGATTCGATCGAGATAAAATTTTGTATTGTAAACGAGAATGAAATATTGAAGCAACATTATGTCCAGATCGCATGACCAGAACCATAGAAACCATAGAAAAATATTACTTCCGAAAGGAAAAGGCCTAGGAACTTGAAATTTTCAGGGTGCGTTTGGATCGCGAATTTCATGGTCACGTTCATCAATGAGCAAAAGTAGACTAGGGGTTCCGTAACTATGACCGTTCAAAATATTCTGTTCCTAATAATTTCGAAACTACTGATTTGATTGTAATGAAAATTTGCACCTAGCTGAGGAATAATGTATTCAAACAACGTGCGAAATTTTGTCCAGATCGCATCACCAAAACCATAGATACCGTAGATAAATTTAGCAAATTATGGAAAAAAATTGGTCACCTAAAGCATTAACTTGAAGTCTGGATTATCGCCCTAGTTTGAAAATTTTTTTGAAAGCTGTCAAAAATTTCCTCATTTGGTTTCCAAAACTGGAAAATGCGAATCTACCTACAAGGTGCATGTACGAGCGCTCAAAAGCTCCTGCCTTCACGGCAGTGCTCTTCGTAATTTTTAATATTGGATTTCAATTTTTCCCAACTGATTTCTACATTATCCGAATCGTTGATTGGGTGTTGTTCAATTTTCTCTTCAAGGCGTTTTTGGTATAGTTCTCTCACAGTTATGTCACTAAGGCCTCTACTTTGATCTTCTCCTGAGGATTTTCTTGTTTAATTTTCTTTTTTGGAATGCATTTCATCTTTATTTTTCCGAGTAGTAAGCTGTGGTCACTTCCCACATTTGCTGAGTTAAGGGTGTTAATGTCCAGTATTGTATTACCCAGAGGGTAAAATATTTGTGTTTGTGAGAATGTAGTCGATAGTAGAATGTTGTCTTTGAGTGTTGCTGAATGATTTATGAAGGTGTACAGAATAATTCATCTTCATTATCTGAATTCATCTTTTTCAGCAAAACATTCACAATAACAATAAGGTATCAACCAAATTTGAGAAAACGTCAAAATTATTCAAGTGACATTACTTCCCTCAATAACAATAATGGACCTTTCCCTTTCGGCCAATGGCTTGTTCAGAAGCACAGAGCCAGAGAGTTATAGTAGTGAGTTATTATAACTCACGTTGTTTGTTTACAGATACTATTCATTGCTCGAAAGAAGTTGAATAATAAATATATAATTCAATAGGAGTAGATGAAAGAATATAAATTGAAAAATATAAGCTTCAGATTTTCTGAATGCAGTATTTCCTCACAAACGAAATTGAAAAATCGATGGATTTCATATTAAGGTACTTAAAATCAAACATGATAGATGCCATATTACGTGCGCATTTTTGCGCGCTTGTTTGAGCCTAATCCTTCGGCCCAAATGTCCGTAATTTTCAGTTCTGAGCCAAGAATAGTTTTGAGGTGCTATCGTAATCAATTCGCTGGCCGAGTGGCACGCAAGATAAGCAGATAGCGTTCTCTGAAAGAAATCGTGCAAGTAAAATGAGTCCAACCATAAGATCTTATCTTATTCGGCTCACTATATTTCATCCCTACAGTTCTTCGCCATGCACATCCCAACACGTTCGAGTTTTTAGAACGGCCAAATCACGTCTAAAACATGCCATCCGATACGGCATGCAAAGCGGGGTGAATCGCGGAGGAAGCTCGGTAATAATTTATCAGAGTGCCCGAGCACTTCCTCCGAGTGGTGTCTGTCGCCGCACGGTTCCGAACAGAACAGACTTTTTTCCAGGAGCAATTGATTTAGCATTCGGTAAAAATAAAACTTCCACCCTGGACCGTACAGGCCGTTAGCGGATTCGTGCTGGAAACTTCTCACAATATTTTTCCGAGCCAAGTTCGAACTCGAGTTATTGTGTTCGGTTTTTGCGGAGGAGCTACGAGATTTGGCTGAAAATGTCGAGTTTTCGTGAGGAGAACGATTAGAGAGATTCGATTCGAAGTGACGAGTTTTTCGGCTCGCGTAAATTTGTTATCGAACTGAAATTGGAACTTTTTCTGTTTACGGGTTGGGAAATCCATTATTGAATATGTTTCGCTACATTTTATCTTCATTAGAGAAGACTCGGCTTCGCTGGATGCCTACGAAGTTTTTTCTCCTGCTTATCCCTCCACACCAGAAGAAAGGACAGAAGATCAGATAACTCAAAGAAGGAGACCACTAGAGTAGGGCGACCGATGTGGATAATAATTCGAACAAGCCCGTTTGACTAAACGTCAGTGCCATTTTGGAATTTTTATTCAATACTAGCTTGACGAGCAAGCTGGCATAATTTTGAACGTCTTGAAACACCATTGTTATATTCGCCAATAATTTTTTCATGATATTCGAGCTGTGATTTCGGAAAATCTGCTCAATTTGTTTCAGGAAACATAGAATAATATATCCGCATGATAAAAGAGACTCACATCGATATCGTTCATTTATTGAGCGCTCGTACTACTTACACGAGGGCTATATCATTTCGTCACGATGTCTGTATTTTTCGAATTTTGAGCCGAAAATGGTCTCAATCGACTATGTTCGACTCACTGATGACGAATCCGTCGGAAAATTCGAGTCCGTCCGTCCGTCCGGCCGGCCGTCCGGCCGTATACACGATAACTCTCGAAAGGAATGTCCTAGAAACTTGAAATTTTCAGGGTAGGTTCAAATCTTGAATGCCGTCGTTAAGTTCGTTATCAGGCAATATTCGCCCAGGAGCTCCGTAAATATGGCCGCTCGAATTTTTGTTTTCCCGATTACTTTGAAACTACAGATTCGATCGAGATGAAATTTTGCACTCTAATGGAAAATGAGGTGTTCAAGCTACATGCAGACTTTTGTTCAGCTCGCATCACCAGAACCATAGAAACCATAGAAAATTGTAGGTTTTGAACGGAAACGCCTAGGGACTTGAAATTTTCAGGATAGGTGTGGATCCCGATTGTCGTGATCACTTTCATTTATGAGCAAAATTATACGAGGGGTTCCGTAAATATGGTCGTTTGAAATTTAGTTTTCTTGATAATTTCCAAACCACAGATTCGATCGTGACGAAATTTTGTATACTTATGGAGAATGATATATTCAAGCTACATTTCTCCAGATCACATGACCAGAACCATAGAAACCATAGAAAATTATAACTTCCGAAGGAAAAGGCCTAGGAACTTGAAATTTTCAGGGTGGGTTTGGATCGCGAATTTCACGGTCACGTTCATCAATGAGCAAAATTAGACTAGGGGTTCCGTAAATATGGCTGTTCGAAATATTCTGTTCCTGATCATTTCGAAACTACCGATTTGATTGGAATGAAATTTTGCACCTAGCTGAGGAATAATGTATTCAAACTACGTGCGAAATTTTGTCCAGATCGCATCACCGAGACCATAGATACCGTAGAAAATTTCAGCGAATTATCGAAAAAAAAATTGGTCACCTAAAGCACTGACTTGAAGTCTGGATTATTGCCTCAGTTTGAAAATTTGTTTGACAGCTGTCAAAAATTTCCTCAATTGGTTTCCAAAACTGGAAAATGCGAATCTACCTACAAGTTGCATGTACGAGCGCTCAAAAGCTCCTGCCTTCACGGCAGTGCTTTTCGTAATTTTTATATAATCACATAATGCAAATCCTGTATATCTCAGATGAGCTCTTTATCTATTTCCATTTGAATGTTTATATCACTATGTATTATTCTGATGAGCTAGCCATTTCAATGACGCACATTGCTGCAGGTGTTCATTGTTTGTTGTTTTTCATTCCAGAACCTTTAGATAGGATAATGTTATAAATACCTTTCAAGACGAATCAGTCGTCAATAATTAAAGTAGTTTCCTCTATACTGTATGATAGATAGGTCGGATAATCGTCCGTTGTGAATAAACAACTTTTTTTTAGAGTTGGCTTTCCATTTGAAAAACATAATTATATACACGGTGTTTTTTGAGGTGAGGTTTTTTTTGACAGGTGCTTGAACTCATCAAAAGAGATCATTTCGCCGGAAGTGGATCATATAAAATATCCAATTTGAAAAAAGTGCAAAAAATCTTGGGCATCATCATCTTAATACGACTCTATTAGGAAATCTGCCATGAATAACGGTGCCATATGCATTCCAGCAAGGGAATAAAGTGCTGGATTTTATCGCAAATTTGAACATTCTCTTTCAACTTTCATTAGGAGATTTTTTCTGAACGGTATAGTGATTGAAGAAGTTCTAAAAAAAAACTTGGAAGTTCACGAACTCACCGATGAAATTGACCCAAATTGTTCACAGAAATTGTTCGAAATGGTCATCATTCGTTTGATAAGCACAAAGTCTGGCCTTGCGTAATGCCAAATTATTACATGCAGCAACTATCACATCAGTTTGCTCACGAATAATGTCTAAAGCATTTTCAATGCAAAGTTTTAGTTCTTCAACCGTATTCACCTCTCCGTTACTGTACACTTATGTTTTCAAATACCCCAAAAGGAGAAATCACAGGGGTTGAGATCAGGGGAGCGTGCAGGCTAAGAAATCGACCCACCATGTCCTATCAACCTAAAGTCACAAGAATCATACGCTCTTTCAGATGATTTCCCGTGAACTGAAATTTAAAAACTATTTGAACCTCAATACGTACCTAAATCAGATCCGGGCTCTAAATTTCTCAGATTCGCGGGTAACTTTGATTTCGAAATTCTCAGCTCTGGTGAATATTTTATATAAAGGATTTTTGGAATTTTGACTTATTTTGATGAGTTCAAGCGCCTGTCAAAAAAAAGCCCCACCTTTGAAAACATGCTGTATATACAGGATGTTCTAAGTTCGAGTGCCTACTAGACGTTTCTTGAGAACCGGACCTATTTGAAATCTGCAAATTTGGATTATGATATTGTTCGAGTTCATCTACTGAGCTGAAATATTTTTGAAGCCTGAACACTTTCAGTTATAGTTACAGGGTTTAAAATAAATAATTTAGGAGCATAGGTGAACATCTTTGAACACTATCATTATTTTCCTTCGCAGAATCCAACGCAATCATAAAAAAATAGGGGTCGCATTCGAAAAACAAAAGTTATAGGAAAATTCTGATCAAAGTTTCTGACACAATATTCGAAACACCCTTTTCCAAAATTTAGGAGATGCACAATATTCCGCCATTCTTCTACTTCGAGAATGTAAAAACAGTTTATGGTTGAAATATTGAGAATAGGAATAACGAACATAATACTGACTACGCATATTTTGAAAACTATTTTGGCGAATGCAACGATTCGAAAAGAACTAGGTATATCTATAATTAAATAATCGATCATATAAGAGACGAAAAAATTTCCGAGAAATTTATTTACACTCCCTGTATAACTGAAAGTGTTCAGGCTCCAAAAATATTTTAGCCTTACCTCTGAAAAAATGCTGTATATACCCAAGTCCCAAGTTTTTGGATTTGGATTATGATATTGTTCGAGTTTATCTACTGAGCTAAAATATTTTTGGAGCCTGAACACTTTCAGTTATACAGGGAGTGTAAATGAATTTCCCGAAAATTTTTTCGTCTCTTATATGACCGATTATTCAATTTTAAATATATTTTTTTTCGAATCGTTGCATTCGCCAAAATAGTTTTCGAAATATGCGTAGTCAGTATTATGTTCGTTATTCCTATTGTCAATATTTCAACCATAAAGAAAGAAGAATGGCGGAATATTGTGCATCTCCTAAATTTTGGAAAACAAGTCACAGGGTGTTTCAAAGATTTTGTCAGGAATTTTGATCAGAATGTTCCTTGTTTTCGAATGAGACCCATTTTTGAGCGCTCGCACTACTTACACGAGGGCTATATCATTTCGTCACGATGTCTGTATTTTTCGAATTTCGAGCCGAAAATGGTCTCAATCGACTATGTTCGACTCACTGATGACGAATCCGTCGGAAAATACGAGTCTGTCCGTCCGGCCGTCCGTAAGCAAGATAACTCTCGAACGGATCAACCTAGAGACTTGAAATTTTCAGTGTAGGTTCAGATCCCAAATGCCTCGGCTGAGTTCGTTAATGGGCAGAATTTCACCAGGAGTTCCGTAAATATGGCCGTTCAAAAATTTGTTCTCCTGATTACTTCGAAACTACAGATTCGATCGAGATGAAACTTTGCACTCAAATGCAGAATGAGGTGTTCAAGCTACATGTGAAATTTTGTCCAGATCGCATGACCAGAACCATAGAAAACATAGAAAATTGTAACTTTTGAACGGAAACGCCTAGGGACTTGAAATTTTCAGGATAGGTGAGGTTCTGGAATATCGTGATGACGTTCATCTATGAGCGAAATTATACTAGGGGTTCCGTAAATATGGTCGTTTGAAATTTAGTTTTCTTGATAATTTCAAAACTACATATTCGATCGTGACGAAATTTTGTATACTGATGGAGAATGATATATTCAAGCTACATTTCTCCAGATCACATGACCAGAACCATAGAAAATCATAACTTTCGAACGGAATGGCCTAGGGACTTGAAATTTTCCGGATAGGTGTGGATCTGAAATGTCGCGTTCACGTTCATCAATGAGCAGAATTATACTAGGGGTTCCGTAAATACGATCGTTCGAAAGTTTGTTTTCTCGATAATTTCGAATCTACAGATTCGATGAAGGTGGAATTTTGTATTTTAATCGAGAATGATATATTAAAGCATCATTTTGTTCAGATCGCATGACCAGAACCATAAAGACCATAAAAAATTGTAGCTTTTGAACGGAAAGGCCTAGGAACTTGAAATTCTCAGGATGGGTTTGGATCGCGAATATCGCGGTCACGTTCATCAATGAGCAAAACTAGACTAGGGGCTCCGTAAATATGGCCGTTCAAAATATTTTTTTCCTGATAGTTTCGAAACTACTGATCGGATTGGAATTAAATTTCGCACCTAGCTGAGGAATAGTGTATTCAAACTACGTGCAAAATTTTGTCCAGATCGCATCACCAAGACCATAGATACCGTAGAAAATTCTAGCGAATTATCGAAAAAAAATTGATCAGCTGAAGCACTGATATGAAGTCTGGAGTTTCGCCTAAGTTTCAGAATTTTTTTGACAGCTGTCAAAAATTCCTTCAATTGATTTCTAAAACTGGAAAATGCGAATCTACCTACAAGGTGGATGTACGAGCGCTCAAAAGCTCCTGCCTTCACGGCAGTGCTTTTCGTAATTTTTTTTTATGATTGCGTTGGATTCTGCGAAAGAAAATAATGATAGTGTTCAAAGATGTTCACCTATGCTCCTAAATTATTCATCTTTACTCCCTGTAACTGAAAGTGTTTAGGCTTCAAAAATATTTTAGCTCAGTAGATAAACTCGAACAATATCAAAATCCAAATTTTCAGATTTCAAATAGGTTTGGTTCCAAGGGCGGTCCTACGGGGGGGGGTAAAGGGGGTAATTACCCCCCCCCCAGAGCACCGGAAAATTTTATTTAGGAAAAGGAGACCACCAAGAAAATAATACAATAAAGAAATAAAATTAACCGAAAAAAAAAATTAAATCAGTAAAATAAATGAAACTTTCTGAAGTTTAACTTCCAGTCGTAAGTTTCATTTTTGAATATCATATTGCATAAAATGTATTAGTGGTAAGTCTGTTCTGCTCATGTTGTGGCAAAGGCCTAGATATTTTCTTGGGGGGTAATCGATAAAATATCTCGTCAGGTATACATCAAGCCTTGGCAATAATTCTGAAACTTTATATTTTGGAAGTCTTGTGGGGTAATTAATTACCCCACAAGACACAGTACCCCTCCATATCTACGCCCTTGTGTTGAGGTATCTTTTCAGCCTGAAGAAGAGAACATTTGTTTTCCGATTAACAAGGTGTTGGATCCGTAAGAACGTGGCAATTAGAATTGCAAAGTTGGTTGAAAAATGTATAACACAACCGGGTCTCCTAACTCGCACAAGCTCTGAGCTTCTGAGGGGTCTCACAGAGACCTAGGAGAGTCAGGATATAACCAAAAATGAATGAATAAATAAAATAAAAAGCACTGCCGTGAAGTCAGGAGCTTTTGAGCTTTCATCCACCTTTTAGATAGATTCGCATTTTCAAGTTTTAGAAACCGATTGAAAATTTTTTTAAAAGGTGTCAAAAAAAATAAAACTGAGCAGAACTCCAGACTTCACGTCAGTGCTTTAGGTTTACAATTTTCCTTTCGATTATCCGCTAGAATTTTATACGGTATCTATGGTTTTGGTAATGCGATCTGGCCAAATTTCGCACGTAGTATGAGTACATTATTATCTATATGCAAAATTTCATTCCAATCCATTCAGTATCAGGGAACAAATTTTTTGAATGGCCATATTTACGGAACCCCTAGTTCAATTTTGCTCATTGATAAACATGACCGCGACATTAGCGATCCAAACCTGAAAATTTCAAGTCCTTAGTCCTTTCAAGCCTTTCCGTTCGAAAGTTATAATTTTTTATGGTTCTGGTTATGCGATCTGGACAGAATGTAGCCTAAATATTCTTCATTAAAATACAAAATTTCGGCACAATCGAATCCGTAGTTTTGAAATGATCAAAAAAACTAAATTTCAAACGATCATATTTACGGAACCCCTAGTCTAATTCTGCTCATTGATGAACGTGACCGCGAAATTCGAAATCCACACTTATCCTGAAAATTTCGAGTCCCTAGGCGTTTCCGTTCGAACGTTATAATTTTCTATGATTTCTATAGTTCTGATCATGCGATCTGGAAAAATTGTAGCTTGAATATATCATTCTTCATTGAAATACAAAATTTCGTCACGATCGAATCAATATTTTCGAAATTATCAAGAAAACTGAATTTCCAACGACCATGACGAAATGATATAGCCCTCGTGTAAGTAGAACGAGCGCTCAAAAAATAACAACAATAAAAATAACAGAAAAATATTATTATGAAGTCGTTTACACGGTCAAAATATTCCCGCCGGGGGGAGGGGGGTGTGCGAAAAATAATTGTTCATACAATTACCCCCCCCAGAAATTCAGCCTAGGACCGCCCTTGTTTGGTTCTCAAGAAACGACTAGTAGGCACTCGAACTTGGCTTTGTATATATCATATTTTTACAAATTATCTGGATTTCTTTGTACTAAAAATTTTTCGATTCATCAATGCCAAGCCTAATCGAAAGGACTGTCACGAATGGCGCAACCCGAGATGGAAAACGTATTTACCCGACGGGCATCCCCACGCAATCGCGCTTCTTCCTTTGTCTCGAAATTCACATAAAATCAAATTGCGAAAACGAATCGGTGAATATTGAGCAAGGCATAAATTTCCGCCGACGCCACCAGCTCTCCGGCGGTAAGGCAGGAACAGAAATCAAAGAAAACACATTCGGCTCTACTACTCTACTTATCCGCCGCAACCCCGCACGGAAACGACCAACAATCCGTTTTTTCTCCGGACCGGCCTAGCCCCCGAAATCGCTCGGAATTTCCGACAGGAAACGTCCTCCGCGTGTTTACAGCGCGTTCAGATTCAATACATATTTCAGTGTTTCTATCAAATCCCCAGCTCTCCTGAAATTGCATTAGTCATTCAGGGCATGCATGCACGCCCTGTGATATTCATGCCGAAAATTCCATGTTTTAATCTGCGTTTGATACACCGAATGGGACGCGGCGCAGCGAACACGTCTCTTTTTCGGACGGATGCCTGTCGGATAGTGTACGGGGCCTTTATTGGCGAGGAAATTGGGCACGGAGTGAAATACATTTTCATGAGCTTTCGGCGTGGTTACTCCGGGCGTTGTGCATGGCGGCGTGCGTTATCGATCATCAACTACTGCTACTCTTGAGTACTGTGTAACGATATAAGTTGAATATTTCGTTCTTTGTATTGTTGATGACAATAGTGGTAATTCCGAAACGTTGAATAATGGACTTCTACAGGGTTCAGTTTTATATCCCTTTTTTTTTTGTTTAGTCAGGGGGAATCCTCCTTTTCAATCTATATTTATGTGATATCCCTGATACTTCTTTTTGAGCGCTCGTACTACTTACACGAGGGCTATATCATTTCGTCACGATGTCTGTATTTTTCGAATTTTGAGCCGGAAATGGTCTCAATCGACTATGTTCGACTCACTGATGACGAATCCGTCGGAAAATTTGAGTCTGTTTGTACGTCCGTAAGCACGATAACTCTCGAACGGAACAACCTAGAGACTCTATGAGCAAAATTAAACTAAGGGTTCCGTAAATATGGTCGTTTGAAATTTAGTTTTCTTGATAATTTCAAAACTACAGATTCGATCGTGACGAAATTTTGTATACAAATGGAGAATGATATATTCAAGCTACGTTTCTCCAGATCACATTACCAGAACCATAGAAAATCATAACTTTCGAACGGAAAGGCCTAGGGACTTGAAATTTTCAGGAAAGGTGTTGATCTGAAATGTCGCGTTCACGTTTATCAATGAGCAGAATTATACTAGAGGTTCCGTAAATACGGTCGTTTGAAATTTTGTTTTCTCGATAATTTCGAAACAACGGATTCGATCGAGATAAAATTTTGTATTTCAATCGAAAATGATATATTAAAGCAACATTTTATTCAGATCGCATGACCAGAACCATAGAAACCATAGAAAATTATAACTTTCGAAGGGAAAGGCCTAGGAACTTGAAATTTTCAGGGTGGGTTTGGATCGCGAATGTTGCGGTCACGTTCATCAATGAGCAAAATTAGACTAGGGGTTCTGTAAATATGGCCCTTCAAAATATTTTTTTCCTGGTAGTTTCGAAACTACTGATTGGGTTGGAATGAAATTTCGCACCTAGCGGAGGAATAATGTATTCAAACTACGTGCGAAATTTTGTCCAGATCGCATGACCAAGACCATAGATACCTTAGAAAATTCTAGTGAATTATCGAAAAAAAATTGGTCAGCTGAAGCACTGACATTAAGTCTGGAGTTTTGCCTAGGTTTCAGAATTTTTTGACAGCTGTCGGAAATTCCTTCAATTTATTTCTAAAACTGGAAAATGCGAGTTTACCTACAAGGTGGATGTACGAGCGCTCAAAAGCTCCTGACGTCACGGCAGTGCTTTTCGTAATTTAAATATGCTGATGATATTGATCTTGTTTGCTTTGGGAATTATCGAAAATTCTTTGAATGCAGATTTACAAATTCTGAAAAATTATTTTTGTGAGTGGCGTTTATCTCCTAGTCTCAACAGAACAGAATAAATTTGAAGTAACTCAATTTTTTCTTATTTTGAAAAGTAGAATACCTACTGGCTGGATTGTATTTGGATCTCGTCAAGCCATTTTACTTTGTTGGCCATAAAGTTCTATTGAGGAAACTTGAAATGAACGGAATCAGGGGCTTGCCACTGAAGATTGTGGAAAGTTATCTGAATATCAGAAACAAGTTGCTGTTTTGGGTGTATGTTCATCGTCTATGGTGATGGTCTTCCAGGTGCTTTGAAAAACGATCGTCATGAACACCTAGAAATGAAACCAAGGAGTTTGGCGACGGACGGATATACAGGGTGTTCCTAAATTGAAGGTACAAACGAAGAGGGGAGATTCCTTAAGTAATTTTAAGAAAAAGTTCCATGAACATGGGATCGCGAACGTTTCGTTTTCGAGATACAGGGTGCTGAAGTTTGAATTTCTTTCAAGATTTTTCGTCATAATATCTACACTTCACAAAATATTCACCTGAAATTCGGCATAGGTATTACAATTGAGAGTTTACACCATTTGACATGTCAATTTGGAAAGCAAATCAGGGTGATATTTTTCCTGGAACACTGTCCCCTGTTTTCATCCGGAACCTTTTTTTTGGTGAGCCACTGTTAATTTGAAAGAATGCAAAAAGCAGCTTTGGTGTTGTAATAAATATTATGGTACGTGTAGTTTTGTCATATCTGCTACCGATTACGAGAAAAGAATTTGAACGATTCTCTCGAAATCTTCAGAAAATCCAAATTGTCATAAAAATTCAGTTAGTGAGCTGTGGGGAATTAATTCATTATTAGATTTCATGGTTATTTTCACGATCTGTAGCAATGATTCATAAAGATTCGATAAACTCGTATAATCATCACAAAAAATGTATTACTACAAGAAACACCCTGTATCTCGAGAACGAAACGTTTGCGATCTCATGTTTATGGGACTTTTTTTGAGCGCTCGTACTACTTTCACGAGGGCTATATCATTTCGTCACGATGTCTGTATTTTTCGAATTTTGAGTCGAAAATGGTCTCAATCGACTATGTTCGACTCACTGATGACGAGTCCGTCGGAAAATTCGAGTCTGTCCGTCCGTCCGGCCGTCCGTGAGCACGATTACTCTCGAACGGAACAACCTAGAGACTTGAAATTTTCAGTGTAGATTCAGTTCCCGAATGCCTCGATTGAGCTCGTTAATGGGCCAAATTCCCTCAGGGGTTCCGTAAATATGGCCGTTCAAAGTTCTGTTCCCCTGATTACTCGAAAACTACAGATTTGATTGGGATTAAATTTTGCGCTCAAATGGAGATTGATGTGTTCAAGCTACATGTGGAATCTTGTCCAGATCGCATGACCAGAACCATAAAAACCATAATTGTAACTTTTGAACGGAAACGCCTAGGGACTTGAAAATTTCAGGATAGGTGTGGATCTCGAATGTCGTAATCACGTTCATCTATGAGCAAAATTATACTAGGGGTTCCGTGAATATGGTCGTTCGAAATTTAGTTTTCTTGATAATTTCAAAACTACAGATTCGATCGTGACGAACTTTTGTATTCTAATGGAGAATGATATATTCAAGCTACATTTCTCCAGATCACATGACCAGAACCATAGAAACCATAGAAAATCATAACTTTCGAACGGAACGGTCTAGGGAAATTTTCAGGATAGGTGTGGATCTGAAATGTCGCGTTCGAGTTCATCAATGAGCAGAATTATACTAGGGGTTCCGTAAATACGGTCGTTTGAAATTTTGTTTTCTCGATAATTTCGAAACTACGGATTCGATCGAGATGAAATTTTGTATTTTAATCGAGAATGATATATTAAAACAATATTTTGTCCAGATCGCATGACCAGAATAATAGAAACTAAAGAAAATTGTAACTTTTGAACGGAAAGGCCTAGGAACTTGAAATTTTCAGGGTGGGTTTGGATCGCGAATATCGCGGTCACGTTCATCAATGAGCAAAAGTAGACTAGGGGTTCCGTAAATATGGCCGTTCAAAAAATTTTTCCTGATAGTTCCGGCCATTCTGATCGGATTGGAAAAAAATTTTGCACCTGGCTGAGGAATAATGTATTCAAACTACGTGCAAAATCCAGATCGCAACACCAAGACCATAGTGTTTATCACGGCGACATTTCTTGTTTCGATGTGCATCTTTTCACGATATTTATTGTGTGATTATTGTGGTACCTATGACTTTCATAGGTCTCTTCTTCATGATATTTAAAATTGAGTTTACTTAATTTCTGTTTCTTCGTAGTTGATCTTTGGCCTTTCATGATAGGTGAGTGCCCTAAGCACATCTTCTGCGGGGTTGAAGTCAACTAGTCTCTTTAGCTCAACATTTGGGTGTTGACTTACTTTTTGAAATATCTTTTCGGCCTTCTTTTTTAGGAAGTCTGTGACAGTTTCCCATTCCAGGTCTCTGTGGATTTGTTGGATTCTTACAAACCAGGGCATATCCATTGCTGCTCTTAGCAGTTTATTTTCTGTTCCTTGAATCTTCTTTATTGGCTGCCTAGCTCCATGCCGCCGAACCATATGTTGGTTGAGGTCTTGCAATTAACTCGATGATTCGTAGTTTCGTGCTTTGGTTCACTTGGCTCTTTCCTACTAGCACTGGGTAAAGTCTACTCATTGATGAGTTTGTTTCATTCACTGCATATTTTATATATTATGGTTTTTCCATGTAAGTCCTTTTTTTAGTTTTACTCCAAGATATTTGACCTCTTTTTCCTATTTTATCTCTTATATCCTTAGGTTGGAATTCATTTCGAGTCTCCGCTTCTGTAGTAGTATAGCTTGGCTGTTCTTGCTATTTATTTGAATTTTCCATTTAATGAACCATTCTTTTGAATCTTCTAGTGCTTCTTACAATCTTCTGTATATGACGTCTGATCGTCGATGTCTGGCTATTCCCGTGTCGTCTGCATATAGGGTTAGCAGATTTCTTGGGTTTTCAGGAATATCGTAGATAAAGATATTGTAGAGTAGAGGTCCTATCTACTCATTTCCTGCCACTTCTTCGCACACCCTTCATTCAAACGAACTGATAAGGCCGTATTATATTCGCTATAGGTGGTTTTACCCTTCTCAAGGTAGCTATTTCGAACTTCATCCCTTCTCTGCATGCCCATTGCTGCCACGTACGAAACGTCTGAACTGTTGCCAGAAACATAATCAATAATTCAAGAGCCGGCGAGACGGCACAATATAAAGGTTATATAACATTCATATTTCACT
This sequence comes from Aphidecta obliterata, assembly GCA_963966015.1. Taxonomy (NCBI): domain Eukaryota; kingdom Metazoa; phylum Arthropoda; class Insecta; order Coleoptera; family Coccinellidae; genus Aphidecta; species Aphidecta obliterata. Next base: position 11,066,904 of record OZ014435.1, on the reverse strand, counting down.
TTTTCGATGTTATAATTTTCTCGAAGGTGGGAGAGTTCACAGCGGGGCTCCAGCACATTACATCGCACACTCCATACTCTCTTCTAATTTATAGTGGGACACATATACCGAAGCGAATCCCCCCACTAAATTGCGTATGGAAATTCTTATGGAGTCGTTTAATGGGAGTCGAGTTTTAATCTCGTATTTTATGGCGAGTCTCCAACGTAGGCTCCACTTTATTATATAACACCCTCAAGATGAAGATCTCTTCTAGTTTAACACACGTATGCTTAACTATGACTTGGCCCTCCTCGTATATATCATTTCGGATATTTATTTCTGTCTTCATTTCTCTTTGTGCAGAACAAAAGTGATACAAATGTCCAACCTCTCTGTATTCAGAAACGAACAATCGAGATGACGGATGTCCGGGTCTATTGACGATATCGACAACAATGCAGATCGATAGGTCTTTTTGTTCGACCGTTTCTGTTGCAGGAAACGAATGTTTCGAAATGACCTGAAATCTTTTATTTGCGACGAAAAACGTATGTCGTCGCCACGGAAGGATTTGTTTTACGGTCCAGGAATTCGCAGGTGTTTCGTTATCCGACACAGGCGTTAAGAGAATTGGTGCATCAATTCACCGAATGGATTTGTTCTTCGCAGGGGCAATGACTGTTTCAATGGACCATCCTTTTAATGCTACGAGTGGTTTGGAGACTGGATGAATAATTCTGGATTAAGACACCTATTCGGATGTGAGGAGGATGGATTCTGAGCTCGTTGAAAATGTGGTGGTTTATTTGAAGATGCTGAGTTGGTTGGGAACGGGAACGTGGACTTTCGGGTTGCTACTTTGGTTGAATTCAACTCGGGAATCCTTGAAGTTGGTATATTAGATATAATTGCTTCAATAGCATGGAACTACATCGCCTAAAAACTATAAAATGAACCAGTCCGCAGATGACACTGCTGTCTACTACTCCAACAGACTCAGAAAATCGATAACGAAGCAACTGCAGATAGATTTAGACGGACTCATGTCGTCATTTCAAGAAATGAAAGTTAAAAATAAGTACGAAGAAAACAGATTCATTTACTTCAGAGGAACAAATTTGAAGAAAGAAAGAAAGAAAGAGAAGCAGACGACAGCTCGTACTACTTACACGAGGGCTATATCATTTCGTCACGATGTCTGCATTTTTCGAATTTTGAGCCGAAAATGGTCTCAATCGACTATGTTCAACTCACTGATGACGAATCCGTCGAAAAATTCGAGTCTGTCCGTCCGTCCGTAAGCACGATAACTCTCGAACGGGAAGTCCTAGGAACTTGAAATTTTCAGTGTAGGTTCAGATCCCAAATGCCTCGGTTGAGTTCGTTAATGGGCCAAATTCCAGCAGGGGTTCCGTAAATATGGCCGTTCAAAGTTTTGTTATCCTGATTACTTGAAAAATACAGATTCGATCAAGATGAACTTCTGCACTCAAATGGAAAATGAGGTGTTCAAGCTACATGTGAAATGTTGTCCAGATCGCATGATTAGAACCATAGAAACCATAGAAAATTGTAACTTTTGAACGGAAACACCTAAGGACTTGAAATTTTGAGGATATGAGTGGATCTCGAATGTCGTGATCACGTTAATCTATGAGCAAAATTATACTAGGGGTTCCGAAAATATGGTCGTTTGAAATTTAGTTTTTTTGATAATTTCAAAGCTACAGATTCGATCGTGACGAAATTTTGTATACTGATGGTGAATTATATATTCAAGCTATATTTCTCCAGATCGCATGACCAGAACCATAGAAACCATAGAAAATCATAACTTTCGAACGGAAAGGTCTAGGGACTTGAAATTTTCAGGATAGGTGTGGATCTGAAATGTCGCGTTCACGTTCATCAATGAGCAGAATTAGAATAGAGGTTCCGTAAATACGGTCGTTTGAAATTTTGTTTTCTCGATGATTTCGAAACTACGGATTCGATCGAGATGAAATTTTGTATTTTTATCGAGAATGATATATTAAAACAATATTTTGTCCAGATCGCATGACCAGAACCATAGAAACCATAGAAAATTATAACTTCCGAAGGGAGAGGCCTAGGAACTTGAAATTTTCAGGGTAGGTTTGGATCGCGAATGTCGCGGTCACGTTCATCAATGAGCAAAATCAGACTAGGGGTTCCGTAAATATGGCCGTTCAAAATATATTTCCTGATAATTTCGAAACTACTGATTGGAATGGAATGAAATTTTGCAAATAGATGAAGAATAATCTACTACGTGAGAAATTTCTTCAGATCGCTTTACCAAGACCATAGATACCGTAGGAAATTCTAGCGAATTATCGAAAACAAATTGGTCAGCTGAAGCACTGACATGAAGTCTGGAGTTTCGCCTAAGTTTGAGAATTTTTTTGACAGCTGTCGAAAATTCCTTCAATTGATTTCTAAAACAGGAAAATGCGAATCTACATACAAGGTGGATGTTCGAGCGCTCAAAAGCTCCTGACTTCACGGCAGTGCTTTTGGTAATTTTTATTCAATTAAATTCACAAAGTCAAACACATTAATTCGAAGGATTAACAACAAGTGTAATTTTACAATTAACATTATTAGAAACATCTATTTTTGGAACAACTCTTACTACTTTGATTAGACACTCGTACCTAGGTACCGGATTGATTTTCATGTCCACCAAGTATACACTTGGATACATCAGTCTAATTATATAATGACTGTTCAATATAAGACTTTGCAACGGATGACGATTTCCATCAATTAGCGTCTCGACTCACGTTCCGACACTAAACGACGCTCTCAAATATAAAGTACAATTTTATCGTCTTGTACAATGAATAACTATAATCGTCGATGCAATGAATATTAAATAACTAATGGAAAATTACAATAAAAACAACAAAGCTCGTTAAGAAAGGGCGCATTGTTCCGATTGGAACATTCTACCTCCATAGAATCGTATTTTCAATATTCACCCGGTTCCAAGTAACCATAAACGTATCGGTGTTCCCTTAATCCAGATCGCTAAATTCCCCAGGGATATTGTCGCAGCACCGGTAGGGATCCACGCGAGAATAGAGTTTATTAACCATAAGTTATCCAATATCTGAGACGAAATTCCCGATTCAAATCCTGAACTTGGTGCTCGCGAAGATATGGCTGAACTATAACAAGAATTCAATAAGGAAAACACGCTAGAGGGATGAGAAAAACTCATAAATATTCTATATGCGTTTACACGAGCCGAGGCTGGTGGCGATTTTGTGTCGAAGAATATTGGGACACACGATTGAGTAGCAATATATGTATTGTATTTTTAGCGTTAGGGTACGGGAATATTTTCAGATTGCACCCATATAAAAGAAACATTCTGAAGATGAGAGTGTCAGCTGCAATATCTCGAATTCTTGATACTTCTCGATTTTATATGAATGGTTGTATAGGGTTCTAGATTCTTGATTGAAAGGGTTTGTGTTTGTACAGGACGACAGGATGACCCAATGACATAGATCTTTCTGTCAGCAGATAAAATCTTCCAACATATTTGGTTATGAAGAGGGTTGTTCATAACTGCTTTGATTTTTAACATCGAGTGTTGAATTCCCGGTGGAAACCTAAAATTTCGAGTTACAATCGAATTGATCATTGTTTGCTGAGAATTGCAGGGACCGATTCAACATTTGGCCCAAATACACCTTAATCCTCTTCCATCCGCCAGGACTGTACATTGGGGCTTATTGCGCTCGTATTTTTGCAGGATTATCTCCCACGCGTCATTGTAAAGTAACCATCGTGGTGATAATCCTATGAATATTCCGGCAGAGATGGATGTGACGATACAATCGACGAAACCGCAAATTCCTAGGAGAAACTTGGCGACTTCAGCAGCCGGTGTCTGATGCAGAGGATTGAATGTAATCTTTGGGAGCAGTCTTGCGAACTTGTTTCTGAGGAATGGTAATCTTGGGAGTCTAGGAGTGAATCAACGAATTATTCTGTCTACGTTTTGGTAGTTTTGCTTCTTGGGTTAACTTCCTGACTCGGCCTCAGATGGAATTGGAATGATTAATTAGCGATTAACAATGAGAATTAATATTTCAGGTCTAAAGAGCGAGAGATGAAATTTCATTTCTCTTAATCACTATTGTAGTTGAAATTGAGTTAGGAACAATGTTGTTATTCACTTTCGAATGAACAAGGATGATGAACTCCTGGGTCTTCGCGAAACCGTCACCTAACGCTGTATGTTGTTTCAGAAAATGTCTACTCTGACTAAAGGAATCGAAAAGAGAAATATTAATTTGGAACCTTAATTATAACCTGTCAATTCTTGTAGACAGCAAAGAAACATACTATGTTTGAGAATCAGGATTAAGAAAGGTGTGTCTCTCTTTACACTGCATTCGCTTTGAAGAGAGATAATTTGTCATCAAACGGAAAGAGCGATCAACCAAAAATAATCTATGATCATTTGTCATAAGGTGACACTGTAGCAAGTAGAGATGCTCACTAAAGACACTCAGTGAGTAATGAGTAATGATAATCACTGAACCTACTCTTTTGAACCGAATGATCGAGTTCATTAACCCAAAAGAAAGAATCGTGCTCTCTTTTAAGTGTTCAGGAATCACATTTCTCTATGATCGTGAATCCAACGATACCGTCAACGTCAAATTTCAAAGCCTGCATGCGATTCGCATTAGGGATTCTACTATCTGCTTACCGAATCTACACAAACACGAGAACTTCTGGTAGGGATGAGAAGAATCTACTACTTATCTCTTACTCACCTACTTAATAGCCAGATCATGAAATGAATTTCATTCAATTTCACAATATCTTATAATCACCGAATATCAGATATTCACCAGATCAGAAAAACTCTGTTTTCTTTTCACGTAGAACAGCTGAAAAGATGAATTCCTACATAACTCATTCTACCATACAAATTTCATCAAGATGTGGTGAAAAGTTCCTGAGATACCGAAGTTTTGAAGACTTTTTTTTTTGACATCGATGGATACGATTTGTAGTAAATTCCACATCATTCTTCGTGTCGTTTTTGAGCGCTCGTACTACTTACACGAGGGCTATATCATTTCGTCACGATGTCTGTATTTTTCGAATTTTGAGCCGAAAATGGTCTCAATCGACGTTCGACTCACTGATGACGAATCCGTCGGAAAATTCGAGTCTGTCCGTCCGTCCGTAAGCACGATAACTCTCGAACAAAACAACCTAGAGACTTGAAATTTTCAGTGTGGCTTCAGTTCCCGAATGCCTCGGTTAAGTTCGTTAATGAGCCAAATTCCACCTGGGGTTCCGTTAATATGGCCGTTCAAAGTTTTGTTCCCCTGATAACTTGAAAACCACAGATTTGATTGGAGAATGAGGTTTTCAAGCTACATGTGAAATTTTGTCCAGATCGCATGACCAGAACCATAGAAACCATAGAAAATTGTAACTTTTGAACGGAAACGCCTAGGGACTTGAAATTTTCAGGATAGGTGTGGATCTCGAATGTCGTGATCACTTTCGTCTATGAGCAAAATTATACTAGGGGTTCCGTAAATATGGTCGTTTGAAATTTAGTTTTCTTGATAATTTCAAAACTACAGATTTGATCGTGACGAAATTCTGTATACTAATGGAGAATGATATATTCAAGCTGCATTTCTCCAGATCACATGACCAGAACCATAGAAACCATAGAAAATCATAACGTTCGAACGAAAAAGCCTAGGGACTTGAAATTTTCAGGATAGGTGTGGATCTGAAATTCTCAGGGTGGGTTTGGATCGCGAATATCGCGGTCACGTTTATCAATGAGCAAAATAAGACTAGGGGTTCCGTAAATATGGCCGTTCAAATAATTTTTTTGCTGATAGTTCCGAAAATACTGAGCGGATTGGGATGAAATTTTGCACCTAGCTGAGTAATAATGTACTACGTGCAAAATTTTGTCCAGATCGCACCACCAAGACCATAGATACCGTAGAAAATTCTAGCGAATGATCGAAAAAAAATTGATCAGCTGAAGATACACTGACATGAAGTCTGAAGTTTCGCCTTAGTTTCAGAATTTTTTTGACAGCTGTCGAAAATTCCTTCAATCGATTTCTAAAACTGGAAAATACGAATCTACCTACAAGGCTGATGTACGAGCGCTCAAAAGCTCCTGCCTTCACGGCAGTGCTTTTCGTGATTTTTTTACAACTAACTGCAAAGTTTCAATTCAATCGGATCGGTATTTCTCGAATTATTGAGAAGAGAATAATTCAGATGGCTATATCCACGGAACCCTTCGATGGATTTTGTCCATTAACGAACTCAGTCGGCGTATTCAGCTCTCAAACGTACCATAAAAATTTCAAAACGCTAACTTTAATCTCAAATTCTTCATTTCACTTCGTTACCATTGTCGACGCCAGATTTGAAAAATTGGGGGGCAATGCTGATGATAATCTTGTTCATAGTAACAAGTGCTCAAAAACGCCAGTGTAGTTTGAGGCTAAGGTGACGATATCCAGGCGAAAACCTCTGGGACTTTTTTCAGCAAAAAGACTTATCAGAAGAGGGGACGTTTTTGCTTTCCATGGGATAAATCTGAAAAATAGGAACGCCTCTATCGAGCTGAGTTTAGGGTTGGGACTAGTTGAAAAAGTGAGAGTAGTAGAGTCGATCACGGTCGAGAATTATACATAGAGCATAGTTATGGTAGAGACGGAAGACGGTTCTATAAAGAATTGGAGGACGGCTCTATTCCTTTGAAATGAGTTGCAATAACTTCACTTTGAATCGAACCAAGACGATTTACTACATTTAAACGATGAAAATATAGTATAAAAATTACAATCAGAAAAATGAAACTATTCAAATATTCATGAAGCGACATTTCGCACACAAAGCTTCACAAATCCGCAACTGATCGCAGATTTTTTCTACATGTGAGTCGAATAATATGGCGCTTCGAAATTGGAATTTTCCAATTTCGATTATCCATTCGACAACAAACGCTTCCTATGAATTTTAAGCGACTGCCGTTACCTCCAGCTCCTATATTATTCAGTAGGAAATGAACGAAAATTTCGTTCGGGCCTTCCGTATTTTATCCCATAACATAATGTCATCTATTTTTGATCTATTAAAGCAATCCCTGTCCGAAACAAATTTATCACGTGGTTTTTATCCCCGGGGAACCTTACTGCCTTCATTGCGGTGGAGTGAAATTGTATGACATTTCCATTAAACCGGTCGTAAACAACTGTGGCGATTTGGTGGGACAATAACGATTAAAATTTCGAATTCGATTTCGTGGTGTTGTTTTTCTCGGATGAATATAAATTATTGAATATTTGATAGGAAGTCGAAACCTTTTCGGAATAGAAAGTTTATCAATTTATTTGTTTATTACATTGAAGGGCAGTCAATAATTGATTCAACCATCACTCTCATTATTTGTTCGTACACATTATCAATGAATTCTGAATGAGGTTCGAATGTATTTAGAAATTGGTTTCACTGATTACTTTATTTGTAAAAATAGGGAAATCATTTTGCCATCGTAGGAAGTTATTCAATAGGTGGTTCGATGGCCGGATGGAAATAATAGACACGATTCTTTATTTGTGAGTGCAACCTATTTCAGACCACTCTGAGCTCAATTTTCGAAAATTGCAGACATTTGGCAAAATTATAACGTTTTTTTTTTAATATCAACAAGCGCGCAAAAACGAGACCCACCATTGAGTGGACCGTAAAAAGATTTGAACCTGGATAATTCCTAAATGCAGCCGGTTCGAATGTTAGAAGACTGGATTTTGTGTGAAAACCTAGCTACCCTTTCATTCGGTCTTCTAATTGTCAAGCAGAAAAATCTAACTTCTACGTACTTTTCAACCCATTTCATTTCAATGAAAATTGCTAATCTGTAGAATTAAATAATTCGTTTTCTGTTCCGTACGGTTTGAATGCATACAAGTAGCTCCTATTTACTTCCTGAAGACAGTTCAGAATAAGAAAATGACTTAGGGAGTCGAGGAATTTTTTTTCGTTACGAAATCAAGAAAAATTAGGATATTATTTTTTTTTGTGGAAGCAGGGGTTTATAATTTTTTTCATCGAAACTGTTCATTCACATGGTTCTCGGAAAGCCACTGCTTGAAACTTGAAATTAGTTTTATTCGCAAACACTGTATCTTCACATATCCAATACCCACGAAGTTTCTCAAAAATATCCAAACAAACATCTTTTGGTGAAGGAAGTCCAAAAAAATGTGAATAAATCGTTATATGAATATTATAATGAAAAATTGAGAAAAGCACTGCCATGAAGGCAGGAGCTTTTGAGCGCTCGTACATGCACCTTGTAGGTAGATTCGCATTTTCCAGTTTTAGAAACCAATTGGAAAGACTTTGACAGCTGTCGAAGATAATTTCAAACTGAAGCGAAAATCCAGACTTCGCGTCAGTGCTTTAGATGACCAATTTTTCTTCGATAATTGTAATCTTGGTGATGCGATCTGAAAAAAATTTACCACGTAGTTTGAATATTGAATATTCTTCATCTATGGGCGGAATTTCATTCCAATCCAATGAGTAGTTTCGAAATTATCAGGAAAAAAATAGTTTGAACGGCTATATTTACAGAACCCCTAGTCGAATTTCGCGCATTGATGAACATGACCGCGAAATTCGCGATACGAACCTATCCTGAAAATTTCAAATCCCTAGGCCTTTGCGTTCAAAAGTTATGATTTTCTATGGTTTCTATGGTTCTGATCATGCGATCTGAAAAAAATATAGCTCGAATATATCATTCTCAATTTGAATACAAAATTTTGTCACGATCAAATCCATAGTTTTGAAATTACCAAGAAAACTGAATTTCAAACGACCATATTAACGGAACCCTTAGTCTAATTCTGCTCATTGATGAACGTGACCACGACATTCGAGATCCACACCTATCCTGAAAATTTCAAGTCCCTAGGCCTTTCCATTACAAAGTTATAATTTTCTATGATTTCTATGTTTCTGGTCATGCGAGCTGAACAAATTTCTGCATGTAGCTTGTACACGTAATTCTCCATCTGAGCGCAAAATTTCACCTCGATCGAATCTGTAGTTTCGAAGTAATCAGAAAAACAAAATTTCGAGTGGCCATATTTAAGGAACCCCTGAGCGAATTTTTCCCAATAACGAAATTAACCGCGGCATTCAAGATTCGAACCTACCCTGAAAATTTCAAGTCTCTAGGACATTCCGTTCGAGAGTTATCGTGTAGACGGACGGCCGGACGGACGGACAGAATCGAATTTTTCGACGGATTCGTCATGAGTGAGACGAACATAGTCGTTTGAGACTATTTTCGGCTCAAAATTCGAAAAATACAGACATCGTGACGAAATGATATAGCCCTCGTGTAAGTAGTACCAGCGCTCAAAAATGAATTATAATGAAGATTTTTATTGCAAACTTTCCAATCTGAAGCTTCGATTACAACCTCAATTACAACCCATGAGATAAAACTTCAAGAAACTCATCATTTAACAATTATAAGAGTATATCACAACATAATATACAGGGTGTTTCCAAATTATACGTCAACCTTGGAGGACGTGTTAGTATAAAGACTTGCTGTCGTTTCAGCCATATTTATTGATAACGAAAAATAACCAGTTTACGAGTTATTTGAGTTCTTGTGTTTTTGAAAGATTTCTCACCCTTCTTCATTTTTCGTCAATTGTTTCTACGTTGACCAAATTTGATTATAATTTTGGAACAAATATCGACAGTTTCCGTAAAATCATTTTCCAACAGGACGGGCGTCCCCCAATTTGAACGAATTGTTTTCTTATTGGTGGATAGGTAGGGAAGGACCTATTTCGTGGCCAGCGAGAAGTCCGGATCTGACACCGTTATATCGTCATGTTTGGCAGTTTGAAAGAATAAGTATATGAAAGGAAAATACATAGACGTGCACAACTTGTGGAAAGATTAGAGGGAGCAGCTAGGAGATTGAGAGCAAATTTCAGGCGGAAAGTAACAACTGAAGAAATTAGAAAGAGGGCACGTGCTTGTTTAAGGAATGGTGAAGGATATTTCGAACATAATTTATGAATATATTTTCTAATGAAATTTTGAGTATCATTGCAATAAAAAAATATTGGATTCGTTATTCTCCTTTCTTTGCTTGAATCCGTAATTCGGAGGCGGAGCTAGATGTGAGGCGGATAATTTGAACTTACCTCAGCAATTAAATGACGATTGAAAGAAGAAAATTGATATTCCTTTCATCATCAAAAAGTTGTTCTCATTAGCCATTGATTTTTTAATTCGATTTCAACCCATCACCTTTTGAATCGGATATGTTCGTGTATAAAAATTCCCGTTTTCAAATTGGATTACATGGAAAATTATAGGATTTTTATTCGGAAACTTTCAACAAAACTCTTGTGTATACACGCCTGAATGTACATTTCAAAAATGAAATGAATTCAACATGTTAATGAGAAGATATTACCATTTGTGTAAATGAAAGTAGTGTACAACCTTTAGCGTATCAAACATCAAAAAATTTCATGCATTTCCCGAGCTGGAAATAAGCAGTGGGTTTGGGAAATACTCTCGGCATTTCCGGGAATCATATGATGATATATGGGAAAAGCTGGCAAAGTAAATACCGGAATTTCATATTTCCTCTTCGTCTTCAGTTACGCCAGCTGTAACTATCATTGACTGTAGCCTTTTACATGCTATAATATCACGTTCATTCCCTTTTGATTTGCAACCTAATTAAAGGTGGGGTTTCGTGATTTTTAAGTGGATAACGAGCAGAAGAACATCATGATAAAATACACAAACAAAATAATTTGTACATGATGAAATAGTCGACGTATCTGAAATTTTGCTGGTTGGTCGCCATAGGCTCAACTCTTGAGAAGGGTCAAAGGGTTTTGAAGTAGATATCATATCCAATGAGATTATATGTTTTTTCATTCAAAAACTGTGTTATGAATTACCATCAACGTGGCATCAAGAAAACACGGTACTGAAATTAGAAGGAGCGGATATGACGAATTCGGAATGAAATCAAATAGATTGGAATTTCCATCCATCGATTTCCACCGAAAGGAATGTCTTGCTCTCGGTAATTCACAACTTTGACCATAATCTAAATTGGATCTCGAGTGTATGCGCTCGAAGCGATGTTGTACATTCATTACGGGGATTATTTATCATCGGAAGGGGAAGTTAATGAATATCTGGAGGTAATCGGCTCATCTCATTCGGCTTCATTTCCTCAGTCGAGGAAGTGGAAAACGATTCGGAGAAAGATCTTCCATCAAATTTGAAGGAATGAAGGATTAATCGTATGAGGAATATTCCGCATATTATGAATTCACGTTCACCATCTGATGTTTCTCGAGAAAACCAAAGAAATACGGAATTGTTCTCCATCTGTGCTTGCTCAGTCTAGTTCTGAACTAGTCCAGAACGCTGCCAGGGCTACGGTGCTTATTCTTCGGGTCGGTGAAATTTTATTTTTTCTATTTTATCATTCCTCGAAATTCGGGATTAAAATATTGATCGGAATCTCCTGAACAATGAAATAACTTTATTTTCATTGAAGATGAATGGCATTGTTACATCTTCCACCCCAAAATAATGCTAGTAACCGAAGGAATTGAATACGAATTCCCCTCAAGTTGAACACCGTGTATTCTGAACTACGTGAAAACATCAAACGCTCAAGTAATCCTATTCATGTCTTCCCATATAGGGCTTTTGACTGTGCCACCGCAACATTCATAGAACCGCTGTGAATAGAATTTCTACATTGAATGAAATATTTCTATAAGTATTATACCTCTCGACTAAGATTGGATCAAAGTTTCCTATATTATGGGCGAGTCTATTCACCCATGGATTGGATAGAGTAAGATTGCAACTAAAATATGATTCCAACCTGAATAGGTTAAAAATGAACCCATTTTATTATTCGAAATGTCAATCGAAATCAACGCTCACGAAAATTGTTGAATATAGGATATGAGCAGCTTTGTATGTGAAAAAATTCGAAGCGCCAACTACTTCGAAATGATCCAATTTTTCAACGCCCGATCAGAAACACTCAATTTTCTTTTCCCGTGGAACATCTTTGGTGCTGAATTTTTATATATATAACTAGCAGGCGCGTTGCTGTGGCTAAGGTATACGTTGGATCATTATTATTATTAATCCTAATACAGCTGGTGTTATCAGTTGTGGAAATTTCCTTTTTCAATTCGAACAACATAATCCTGGAGGTTCGTTTCGATGTCTCAGAGCATTGCAGTATTGACGAATAGTGGTCATACGCCTCACTGATGGCATTTTTATCAATCACAATAACTGGCCCACAACACAACGATATATCAACCACAGTGATAAAGTTCTAAGCAATTTCTAGGAACACGATGAACTTCAAGTTTCAAAAAGTTGGAGAAAAAAAAAACCTTTTCTTCTTTTTTTTTCGTACCTTTTTTTCGGAAATATTTCGTTGTATAAGCCTTGTCCTGCTAATAATGAACACAACTAAAAAAAGAATGATCGAATTTGGTGCAGTCGTTTGAACGTGATGCCCGCACATACGTAAATCATAGATCCTTTTTTATTGATATAGATTTTATTTATGTGCCATAGTAGACACAAAATTTCTTGAGGGTATAACTGAAGTTGTTATACATTTAATACATTCACCGCATCATCTATACGTCGTATCTTCAACGTAAATATAAGAAAGCAATACAACTACACGGTAGTGAATGGTGAAAAAAAGTCACTTCGTTAGGAAGAAAAAAAGTGAAGCCCTCGAACGTTGCGTGTTACCAGCTTCCCATCCGTTCCAGACTATTTTCAATCGCGTTCCTCCAGGAAACTCTATTGCCCGAAGGAAAGTTTCGAACCGACAACAAAAGGAAAAGGACGTCAACGTGCACGAATCGAAAAACGCTTCGTCGGACGAAGTTGTTTCAATTGGGAAAACTTTGCAGCGGAATGTGCGCAATACATCAAGTCGAATGTGAAACATCAGTCTCGAAAACCCCATTTTATGGCGTTGAGAGGGGATGACATAAAATATTTGGCTCGAGCACATGAAGGAACAACAGAAGTTGAATTGTGGAAACATAACTTCCGGTGATTTATCTTCGAAATCTTCAAGAGTGCTCAGGTCTGTTATAAAACTTGATAGAAATGGCGGCTGCCATAGAGTTTTTTCCAATTAATCATCTTAAACGATACAATCTTTGGGAGTCGGAGATAGCAGAAGTCGTTCTCGAGATTTGTTAGGATGGCATGAATAGTCGATGTTTTTTGAAGTTTTCACAACACTACTCATATTTATTATAACGTCAACGAGAAAAAAATAGAGGAAATTCAATGTGAAAATTTTCCATGAAAAAACCTATTAAATTGAATTAGGAATATTTTCAATTAAATTGAAAAAAATTGTTTTGAGATTATTGTTAGATGTTTCTTGTTGTCCGATGTCCAAGCTCAATATGTTTAGCTACTTTGTAAGAAACTTCAGGATTGCATGTTGCCGAATTCATCGTATATTCATGTTTTTTTTTGGGGAATCATGTTTATCGTTGCAAAAGACAAACTCAGTATCACGAACTTCACTTACATAATAATTTTCTTATAAGGGCTGAGCGAGCAATCATCGCGAATGTTATCCTTTCTTCTAAGCGATCACCCAAAAAGCGAATTACGCCGCAAAAATCGACCTTAACGTCCCGGAAGACAAACCGGAGGCGAACGAGGTCCGCTTTTTCCGGTCAATTGTTCGTGGAGATCTTCCTCGAGGAGTTTGGCGATGAGATAAAATTCTCATTCATTAGCCGGCAATCTCCCTCGCATTTCCCAGTTGAAAAATCTCGGGCCGAAGATTTATGGCGGCATTTAATTTTCTTCAGAGTCGTCTGAATATCGCATACCTCTTATCCTTCTACACCCAATTAACCCTGAGAGAAATTAGCCGCAGGATATACAAATGACCTAAAACATCCTCCTCTCGAACTTTCTGGAGTTTGCGTTTTGGGATCAGCAATTGAATTCGCGAAAACGCTGAAGCAAAGAAAAGTTTTCTTAGATGCAGTTCTGCATGATAAAATATTCAGCGAGGTTGCTAAAAGCAAGTTCGTGAACTATTTCATAGGTCGCAAATGGTAGGGATTTATTTTGCCTCTGGTAGTCTGAAGCTGAAACTAATCAGCTTTCAAGTTCGCGATATATCAGAACATCATTAGAAAACTGAAGAATTTTTTCGAGATCAGGCTATTCCAAACTATGCAATATTCGAAGAGAATCTGATATCATTAGGTTATCAGATTTTACCTTTCCAAATTATTCAATGTCATTCTTGGAAGCTTGTTGCTCACTATCCCGTCACAACGCGAAACAGCAGACCCTTATACAGGGTCTTTCACGAGGAACCTCACCCATATTTATACGGGAAACTACTGAACGTATTTTCATGAAATTCAGCACTTATAAGTATTTCACGATGCTGATGAAATCTAAAATATTTTCAAGGCATGAGCACCTCCGGTTTTTCCGGAAATGACGTCAACTTCCGTTTTTCAAATTAGAACACCATTTTTGAGCGCTCGTACTACTTACACGAGGGCTATATCATTTCGTCACGATGTCTGTATTTTTCGAATTTTGAGCCGAAAATGGTCTCAATCGACTATGTTCGACTCACTGATGACGAATCCGTCGGAAAATTCGAGTCTGTCCGTCCGGCCGTCCGGCCGTAAGCACGATAACTCTCGAACGGAACAACCTAGAGACTTGAAATTTTCAGTGTGGGTTCAGTTCCCGAATGGCTCGGTTAAGTTCGTTAATGGGCCAAATTCCACCAGGGGTTTCGTAAATATGGCCGTTCAAAGTTTTGTTTCCCTGATTACTTGAAAACTACAGATTTGATCGAGATGAAATTTGGCACTCGAATGGAAAATGAGGTGTTCAAGCTACATGCGGAATTTTGTCCAGATCGGATGACCAGAACCATAGAAAACATAGAAAATTGTAACTTTTGAACGGAAACGCCTAGGGACTTGAAATTTTCAGCATAGGTGTGGATCTTGAATGTCGTGATCACGTTCATCTATGGGCAACATTATACAAGGGGTTCCGTAAATACGGTCGTTTGAAATTTTGTCTTTTCGATAAATTCGAAACTACGGATTCGATCGAGATGAAATTTTGTATTTTAATCGAGAATGATATATTGAAGCAATATTTTGTCCAGATTGCATGACCAGAACCATAGAAACCATAGAAAATTCTAACTTTTGAACGGAAAGGCCTAGGAACTTGAAATTTTCAGGGTGGGTTTGGATCGCAAATTTCACGGTCACGTTCATCAATGAGCAAAATTAGACTAGGGGTTCCGTAAATATGGCCGTTCAAGATATTTTTTTCCTGATAGTTTCGAAACTACTGATCGGATTGGAATGAAATTATGCACCTAGCTCAGGAATAATGTATTCAAACTACGTGCAAAATTTTGTCCAGATCGCATCACTAAGACAATAGATACCGTGGAAAATTCTAGCGAATTATCGGAAAAAAATTGATCAGCTGAAGCACCGACATGAATTCTTGAGTTTTGCCTAAGTTTCAGGATTTTTTTGACAGCAGTCAAACATTCCTTCAATTGATTTCTAAAACTGGAAAATGCGAATCTACCTTCAAGGTGCATGTTCGAGCGCTCAAAAGCTCCTGCCTTCACGGCAGTGCTTTTCGTAATTTTTTTATTGCAGAAATAGATTCCTTAGAAAATTTCAAGTTATTTTGATGTAACATTTTTCAGTTTTGGTTGGAAAATTCTCTCTGAGCGGGAAAATTCGAAAAAAAAATCGAAAATAGAGCTCCGCTGAAACAAGAATAACTTCGAGGTTTTTGGATGGAAAATTTTCATTTTTGGGATTTTTCAAGATGTGAGATTGATGTATCCACTTTAAAAATCGAAATCGCGATTCATGATACAGGGGGTGAAAAAATCGCTTTCAAAGTTAGGGATGACAAAATCGTGAAAAATCAATTTTTTCAAATTAGAACCCAATTTTTTTATGGCAGATATTGAATCGACGTTAAAAAATAATGTGAGTGTATGCATCACACCCTTGCCCTAAAATGGATATTTTCTGAGTTATTCACAAAAAACTGTTTTTCGTCTTGAATTTTCAGCTATTTCTTTTCCCTTCACGCCAAAAAGATGAAATTTTCAGGAACTGTTATTTGAACCATGCTGTAGATTTTTCACCCCTTCTTGAAACCGACTTCAAGTTACTATTAGGAGAACCATGGCAAACTCTCGCAGTTATAACTAGAAGATGCTCAAAGTTTTGACCGTTAATTTCTGGACATTTATTTATACGTCTCAGGAATGCTTCGTGCGTTGCTCTTCTTATTTCATCGGGAGGAAGAGATCTGCAAAAGTGTTTAAAAACCAAATTGAGTTTCAAAACTATGAATCTAAAAATCTAAACAAACCTGAACGCATTTCTGACTCGTTCTATGCAGTCCTCTTTATCAGTCAGGGGAGTTGAGTAGACAATATTTTTTATCCTACCCCAAACATAATAGTCTAAAGGAGTTAAATCGGGAGAACGTGGTGGCCAAAGATGTGGACCATTGTTCGCCAACCATCGATCTTCAAATAGCCTGTAGAGGATATTTGACACATTGAGTGAATTGTGTGGAGGCGCGCCATCTTGTTGAACCTAATTCCATCTTTTTGGCGTGAAGGGAAAAGAAATAGCTGAAAATTCAAGACGAAAAACAGTTTTTTGTGAATAACTCAGAAAATATCCATTTTAGGGCAAGGGTGTGATGCATACACTCACATTATTTTTTAACGTAGATTCAATATCTGCCATAAAAAAATGGGGTTCTAATTTGAAAAAATTGATTTTTCACGATTTTGTCATCCCTAACTTTGAAAGCGATTTTTTCACCCCCTGTATCATGGATCGCGATTTCGATTTTCGAAGTGGATACATCAATCTTACATCTTGAAAAATCCCAAAAATGAAAATTTTCCATCCAAAAACCTCGAAGTTATTCTTGTTTCAGCGGAGCTCTATTTTCGATTTTTTTTTCGAATTCTCCCGCTCAGAGAGAATTTTCCAACCAAAACTGAAAAATGTTACATCAAAATTACTTGAAATTTTCTAAGGAATCTATTTCTGCAATAAAAAAATGGTGTTCTATTTGAAAAACGGAAGTTGACGTCATTTCCGGAAAACCGGAGGTGCTCATGCCTTGAAAATATTTTAGATTTCATCAGCATCGTGAAATACTTATAAGTGCTGAATTTCATGAAAATACGTTCAGTAGTTTCCCGTATAAATATGGGTGAGTTTCCTCGTGAAAGACCCTGTATATAATTCGACCGCGACATTCTCACTTCTTTTGAGATATACGAATGTATATTCATTTATCTTTAAATTTCCTGCCAAATTTTGTCTTTGAATTGATAAGTGTTGTACTTGCTGTCTGTGATATTCGATATATTTTTCAATCAAACAAATCAATTTTTCCATTTTGATAAATCATAATGAATTATGACCTGGTTACTATCCGCTGTGAACTTCAAATGCAAAATAATTGCTTAACAAAGACATAACCAATACAATTTGACGAGTTGAGACTGACTATCACTGACTGGAGTCTTGCCACTGAGTCCATGCATCACGATATGACGTAAGAGCAGTTTCAGTCAGTCCACATATGGAATAAGCATGTTAAAATCACTGCTAGTAAAGCGACAAGTGCTTTAATGACCTGCAGAAAAGCCTATCCGGTAAAACTGGAGGTTGTTACCCTAAAATACTGCGATGAATGTACGTCATGATTGTAAGACCAATATTAACTTATGGGGCAGTAGTTTGGTCTGCTAATGCAGGGCAGACAAGCTCGAGGAAAATACTCAACAAGGTACAAAGGCTTGCCTGTGTCTGCATCACTGATACTATGAGAACGTGCACTTCAGGTCATCACAGATCTCATTCCTCTATATGTAGTGATCAATAGGGCAGCCCATGTGGCTATCCTTAGAATATCTAGGAAAGGTACAGGGAATGAGAGAATTAAAAGTCAGGGAGCCTGGTCCTCTCTGAACAAGTACATCTCACCAGCGAACCTGCCTAGTGATGTTATGATTGAAAAAGTAAGCATTGGGAAGAATACAACCTACAATACAACTTCAACACCTTGCTATTTTGAAAAGGAAGAATGGAAAAAGGAATACACTACCAGAAATTTCAAAATGAATACCATTAAATGGTATACAGATATTACAGATAGTTCTAAAATCACGATAGGGGATGGCGCAGGAGTATACGTTGGCATCTTCTCGAGTGTTCTTCAGTCAGAAATACTTGCAATCAAAAGATGTATGGGTATAGCCCTGGAAAGAAACTATCAAGGGTGTGACATTGAAATCCATTCTGATAGTCAAACTGTTATTGAAGCACTGAACTTCTGTGACATCTACTCAAAGCTGATATGGGCGTGCCGGAGGAAACTTGATGAAGTAGGCAAGAACAACAAGGTCTCTTTAGTCTGGGTGCCTGGTCACTCAGGAATCAAAGGAAACGAAGAGGCCAAAACACTTGCCAAAAAAGAAGCGAAAACGCCAGTTACTGGCCCCGAACCTTTCTGTGGCAAAGGCAAATGCACCTTCAAGAAATAGTTTCTGGAGAAGGATGAGACTGAAAGAGAAGCACTCTGGAGGAATCTTTCAGGAATGAATTACTCCAAAAACTTTAAAAGTGCAAGATCCAAAAAGAATTTTGATCTCAGTAAGAACAAGTTACGCCTCCTCACTGGCTTCCTCACAGGACATTGTCGCCTTGAAAAGCATATGATGAGAACAGGCTCAAATGAATATGAATATATAACAGAAACTGACGAGTGTAGACTCTGTGGGGAAGAGGAAAAAACTCCTGTTCACCTGGTTACAGAATGCCTTGCCATTGCAAACCAGCGCAGAGAATGTCTTGGACAAGAGAATAACAGAAAGAACGAGGATTTAACCTTCTTGAAGCCCTCTCAGATACTGGAGTTCATTGGAGCTCTAAAGGTAGAGAGGGAAAACAGCTCTAATGGGGGGCACAATAGATCTTGAGATCGCAGTGGAATGTAACCCCTTTACCAAACTATAAACTGTCCAGAAAACAGGTTAGGTTAGGTTAGGTTAGGTCTATAATATAATAACTATAAACTGTCCAGAAAACAGGTCGGAAAAACTGAACGAAACTGACTAGAAAACAGGGAACAATGTTTTCAATCCTCTTCTTCATCAACTATTACCTGAAGCTGAATCCTCGTTATTCGATACACATCGACAACACTGTTCATTTCAATATCGTTACATAGGTCGTTCCATTAGCCTTCATACTCCACTGCAATCCCCCATTCTAATATCCGTGCTCCAGCCATGCATCCACCGCAGACGTTGACGTATTATTGCACCCAATATGAACTCTTGCACCAAGGCGGAATATCAAACAATCCGCCAGAACATCAAGCTACGGACGTGGGTTTCTCTCGAAGCCCGAAGTAGATGGCCATTATTATTCATAAAGTTGGATGGCTCGTTCTCGAATTTAATTATGGTTTCTTAGGTGGCGCTGTAGCGGCCCGCGCGGTTTGGCGAGACGTCCAGGGGGAGGTAGGGGTGGAAATTGCGGTATTCAAATTGCTTTCTGTTTTGGTTTACAATCGACAGGTCAAATGCGACCCTATAAATTGCGGCTGGAAGATGGGAGCCCCCATTTCGGTGATGGGGGGGGGGGGGGGGGGTTATATGTGCTCGCAAACTCCAGAGATGAATTCAGAGATGTAGAAATTATATGTTAACTGTGCGAATTCAGGACGATCAGGTGCGTCGAGCGCTTCTGGAAGGTTGCTAATTGGTTATTCTGAAAGACCGTGATAACTCTGCTGTGGTGAAGCAAGCATTTCATCATCGATACAGATTCTCTCGCTTGTAGGAAACTTTATGAACGCTGTCCCAATTTCCATTTCCTTAATTACAATCTGATGTCTCTGTTTAAGAGGAGCTGGAAGATGTCTCACGGTACATCTGGAGCTGAAAATTCGAACAACGATAAAATTCCGATATTTTGAATTGTCCAAAGTCATTTCCAACTCCCTTCATATCCAAGAAAATCATTTATCACTCTCCACTTCTCCCTTAAATTCATAATACTCTCGTTATCAACTAAGCCCTATTTCTCGATAGATCTATCATCGTGGAAAGCGCTTTTCTTAGAGAAGAATTCACTCGGTATGAAATAATCGTATCATCTGGATACCTACTGGACGGAGAGAGACCGGAAGATCTTTCAGTGGCTGTTGACAAATGGAAGCAGAAAGGCAATGATTGGACACTGGAGTGTTGGATATAAATCTTGTGCCGCTTCAGTTGGTTCCTCCACGGTGCGATCAACGTCGAGATAGAGTTATTGCACGGTATAATGGAAAAATCTGAAGTGTGCCAAGTGAACCGGAGGTATAGGGTACTTCCTGATACGCTGGGTGAAACGTCGTATTGTGACAGCTATTATGGTCTATTATGATCATAGTGGATGTGAGCTCCACAAAATTTTACGCCAAGAGTGGGGATTTGATCACACAGATATAAAAACTATCTAGTGGATATCTCGCCCTCTTAAATCGAAGTTTACGACAGTGAGAATCATAGTTCAGTGCAAAGACTACTTCGTGTCTGTGTTCAGTTCTCAGGGTAATAGCAACACACTAAATATGTCAGCAAGAACTCCTCGGCCTGAGCGAAAATCACATCAAGGGACTCAGGACCCAAAAACGGGACAGCAATAACTTCAGTACCAAAGGATAAATACAGTCTCTGGTTTGGCTTGGAATAGGCTAGAAAATTCATGTGAATAAGAATGATGTGTTCTAACAGACCATCCTTCGGAATCTTACATATATACGTTAAACATACAGATATTTTTCAAACGACTCAGACTTACATCAGCATGCAGATCTCTCAGCAACACTAAATAAACCAAATGAGGGAACTAAATTAAGATCGATCTTCGACAATCTATCAGGGAAACTTGGCTCGTATGACTAAAAAAAGTGAAAATTTCAAGTTCCTAGGCCTTTCCGTTCAAAAGTTACAATTTTATATGGTTTCTATGGTTCTGGTCATGCGATCTGGACAAAATATTGCTTTATTATATCATTCTCGATTAAAATACAAAATTTCATTCATTCATTTCCGTAGTTTCGGAATTATCGAGAAAACAAAATTTCAAACGAGCGTATTTATGGATCCCCTAGTATAATTCTGCTCATTGATAAACCTATCCTGAAAATTTCAAGTCCCAAGGCCTTTCCGTTCGAAAGTTATGATTTTTTATGGTTTCTATGGTTCTGGTCATGTGATCTAGAGAAATGTAGCTTGAATATATATTTCTCCATTAGTATACAAAATTTCGTGACGATCGAATCTGTAATTTTGAAATTATCAAGAAAACTAAATTTCAAACGACCATATTTACGGAACCCCTACTATAATTTTGCTCATAGATTAACGTGATCACGACATTCGAGATCCACACCTATCCTGAAAGTTTCAAGTCCCTAGGCGTTTCCCTACAAAAGTTACAATTTTATATGGTTTCTATGGTTCTGGTCATGCGATCTGGACAAAATTTCAGATGTAGCTTGAACACCTCATTCTCCATTTGAGTGCAAAATTTCATT
Source organism: Aphidecta obliterata (assembly GCA_963966015.1). NCBI lineage: Eukaryota > Metazoa > Arthropoda > Insecta > Coleoptera > Coccinellidae > Aphidecta > Aphidecta obliterata. The sequence continues at coordinate 11,045,091 of OZ014435.1, read as the reverse complement.
TCGATCAAATCTGAAGTTTTCAAGTAATCAGGGGAACAACATTTTGAACGGCCATATTTACGGAACCCCTGGTGGAATTTGGCCCATTAACGAACTCAACCGAGGCATTCAGGATCTGAACCTACACTGAAAATTTCAAGTCTCTAGGTTGATCCGTTCGAGAGTTATCGTGCTTATTGCCGGACGGACAGACTCGAGTTTTCCGACGGATTCGTCATCTGTGAGTCGAACATAGTCGATTGAGACCATTTTCGGCTCAAAATCAGAAAAATACAGACATCGTGACGAAATGATATAGCCCTCGTGTAAGTAGTACGAGCGCTCAAAAAGATCGTGGTCGTGAGAACGCCTGAAAATGCGGAGAATTAATATATTACGTTGGGTATTTGTTTTTTGATAACTCAAACTCTCGAGTTTCAAAATAACCCATAAATATGGTGCCTAACGCGCGATAAATGACCAAAAAAATGAAGTTGTGAAATTTATAATTTTCCTTCGTCGATTTCACGAATTAAGCACTTAATTAAGTTCAGATGGAAAATTTCACATCCTACCACCACTGTCGGAAATGTGAGAGGTGATTGGTTTCAGACCAATAATTGCCGATGTTTGGTTCAGGGACCGCCTCAAAAATATAATAGAAATATTCAACGAAAACGAAAACATCATTCGGAACCACTTAGAATGGTAGGATTAAACATTTTCTGGCGACGAAAAAAAGATCGAAGAAAGGGAGTGGTTAAGGTAGAAAAAGGTTTTTGGAGACTCTATCAGGAGTGGAAAAAGTTCTTTCGAGGAAAAAGAACACGTAATTCTGGAACTTGTTGGAGTTGATAATACATTTTCGGGAATCAGTCAGAAAGTAGTTTTCGAGAAGTAGGCACGAATAGTTCTTTCAGAAAAATAACACGGAATCTATCAGGAATTTAGTTGAGTTAAGAAGCGAACAGAATTATATCGAAACGCCGAAAGAAAGTACGGGTATGTTCTGTGTCGCAGTGAACTTTCGGCTTTGTTAAGTGTGAACAATATGATTTCGACAAGAGCTAATTCATCTTGAAATTCAAAGTTATTTGGATAATTGTTATTCTGAGATAACTAATCGAACCTTGATTTGACATTTGATAAATTTGGCGAGATTGATTCGTTCTGGCGAAGGTAGAATGCGTGTCTTTGTTGCATTAGTGTATAGTATCATCCAATTTTTTTCAATATATGTTTTTGAGCGCTCGTACAACTTACACGAGGGCTATATCATTTCGTCACGATGTCTGTATTTTTCGAATTTTGAGCCGAAAATGGTCTCAATCGACTATGTTCGACTCACTGATGACGAATCCGTCGAAAAATTCGAGTCTGTCCGTCCGGCCGTCCGGCCGTCCGGCCGTCCGTATACACGATAACTCTCGAACGGAATGTCCTAGAAACTTGAAATTTTCAGGGTAGGTTCAGTTCCCGAATGGCTCGGTTAAGTTCGTTAATGGGCCAAATTCCACCAGGGGTTCCGTAAATATGGCCGTTCAAAGTTTTGTTTCCCTGATTACTTGAAAACTACAGATTTGATCGAGATGAAATTTAGCACTCAAATGGAAAATGAGGTGTTCAAGCTACATGTGAAATTTTGTCCAGATCGCATGACCAGAACCATAGAAACCATAGAAAATTGTAACTCTTGAACGGAAAGGCCTAGGGACTTGAAATTTTCAGGATAGGTGTGGATCTCAAATGTCGTGATCACGTTCATCTATGAGCAACATTATACAAGGGGTTCCGTAAATACGGTCGTTTGAAATTTTGTTTTCTCGATAAATTCGAAACTACGGATCCGATCGAGATGAAATTTTGTATTTTAATCGAGAATGATATATTGAAGCAATATTTTGTCCAGATCGCATGACCAGAACCATAGAAACCACAGAAAATTCTAACTTTTGAACGGAAAGGCCTAGGAACTTGAAATTTTCAGGGTGGGTTTGGATCGCAAATTTCACGGTCATGTTCATCAATGAGCAAAATTGGACTAGGGGTTCCGTAAATATGGCCGTTCAAAATATTTTTTTCCTGATAGTTTCGAAACTACCGATCGGATTGGAATGAAATTATGCACCTAGCTCAGGAATAATGTATTCAAACTACGTGCAAAATTTTGTCCAGATCGCATTACCAAGACCATAGATACCGTGGAAAATTCTAGCGAATTATCGGAAAAAAATTGATCAGCTGAAGCACCGACATGAAGTCTGGAGTTTCGCCTAAGTTTCAGAATTTTTTTGACAGCAGTCAAAAATTCCTTCAATTGATTTCTAAAACTGGAAAATGCGAATCTACCTACAAGGTGCATGTACGAGCGCTCAAAAGCTCCTGCCTTCACGGCAGTGCTTTTCGTAATTTTTTTTTTCAAGTTTAGCTGTTTTATTTATATTCACCAGTAGGAGTTTTCAGGGAAAATACAGTGAACTCGAAGTACTTTCTTTGCTCAAGGCTCGAGTCCAAGGCCCTATCCAATTAACTCGATTGGATTGGGGTTAGTATCCCACAAAAAGTTTATGAAAGTTTACTGAACTTCACTAAATTATTATGTCAAAATTCCAAACCACCTAATTTCATAATTCACGATTCTGCAGAAGCGGAGGTACTCGGCAATTGAATCGTTACAACATGTCTGCCAATTTCGCACCAAATATTCCTGTTGTACTATCCAGGAATTGAAAAATATAAATAAGAGGGTGTATATGAACAATGATATAGTGCTGCAGTAGTTAAAATGACAAGGTTCTTGAAGGATTTCACTGCTTGAATATTGTTTCCGAAGATTTCTGAGGTTTGATATTGAAGGTCAGAAGAGGTGACTTTACGTGTTATACAGATATATTAATTTTCGGAGTCAAACTTTAAATGTTATATTAATATTACTCAATAGTCAGTTTTTCCAAACAGTCCAACATTTCGGTAGATCAATAGTTCAAAAATTATATACAAGATGTTCTTGGGCCAGGCTGTGCCATGTCTTCATCAAATGTTGGCCAGGTTAAAATCCCAAGATTGTTGGATTCACGGACTTTCAAGGAAAATCCTGGAACTTCACAATCCTTTTTTTTCTGGCAAACATTTGTTTCTATAGAAATGTCACGTCTATAAATAAGACTAATTTATTGTAGTTGCTCCAAAACGTTCCAGTGGTAATAAGGTTAAGACAAATTGAACGTTTTTACTCTGCTGGGGAAAGAAATCTGTTCCGTTCTCGATTTGTATTCACCACGTCATCACAATTTTCCGCTCAGATCCACCAACTCAGCCATTGCTTTCACGCGTCAGAGCACAAGTCCCAACTTCTGACCTCTCAATATCTAAGGAACGAGAAGAAATCTCATCAAACTTTTCTTATCAGGTCGAGTCGGATGTGGAAAAGCTGCGAGGAGTGTTAAGGAGTTAATAAAGTGAATATGCCGTCGAAGGCGGGACTCGAGAAGTTCCCTGTGTGTTCCAAATGTCCTTTCTTCGGCGTATGAGTGCGTCCTCAGGTTGGCGCGGCTCTCGCAACGATACCGGGGGAGAGAAGGCGTTAAAAACCTTCTCGTTGGAAGTACAACAAAAGTTTACCCGCATGTTTGGGAGAAGGGAGGTTGGTTGAAGTAAACCACCTTCATTTCGATCGGGGAAATCTTGTGCGGATTGAGTTAACACAATTCTAAAAATATTTTCGGATAATTTGCAAGTTTCCAAGTTTTTTTCGATATAAAGCTGTCTTTTATATATTTTTACAATGAAGACGGAGGAATAGGTGAAGAAGTTGTGTTTATGTGCGGTGGGGAATGTGTGCGGTTGACTGGCACTCATACGACATATGTCATGACCAAGTGTCTACCATGAGGCAACCTGTTGGCATGGCATTGTTTGGTATGGTGTGGCTCCTGCGTGTGCGCTCGGAGATGAAGCGGTGCACCAAGTGTAAGAGGCAGCAGCATCAGCAAAGGCCTAATTTCGGATTGGACGATGGTGCTTCTGCCGCAACATTTTTTACAATTGACGCTCCTACCAGCGCGACTACGTTGAATACCCCTAGCCCTGGACATTCCTTAGCGCCTACTACGTATTGCGAGGTGCATGGATATAACCTGCCTAAGGAAGGTAAAGTATGAATTTTATTGTTGTTTCATCTGATTATGCCTTAGTGACAATTCTGAAAGCTTTAAGCTGCAGACAAAAGATTTTATGTTTGGGAGGTTTACACAAATTGAAGTTTTTTGTTGATGAATAAAATGAATTCTGGGGGTGACGTTGAAAATTTAGAACCCTAGCTCAGTGTACACTGAAATTGAACTGAGAGAATGCGCTCAACAAAAATGTTTTCCAATATCGAAAATCCAATAATAAACGCTAAGCTGGCTAATATCGACCTAAAACTGCTGCGGAATATGGTTGGAAGGCACTCGGAAATGAAATTTAAATCCACTATGCATGTGCAATGGGACGTAGCTATCACTGCAATCCGTTAGTTCTAATAACATTAACGATGTTAATGCAACGACTTGGTCGTAACTTGGATTATTTATGGTATGGCGAATTTGGAAAACATCAAGTGGTAGGTTCATTGTTTGTATAACATTCCGGAATCACTGCGAAACTCATTTTTATTATCGATGAAAATTTAGCTTGCATATTTTTATGGGAAAATAATAAGTTCCCACTCAAACCTCTCAAGGGTTTCGATTGAAAGAAGAAAAGAAAAAGTGGCATACGTTGATGTTCAGTGGTAAATACAATTTTTTTTTGTATGATAGCCATATGAGGTGTGTTGATCTTTTTTTCCGGTGGTAGTTTCTCTTTCACCAGGATCCTGCCAAAAAAGCTCCATATCACCTTCTACCCACCAATTTTAGGTCCCCGAATAGACGAATTTGGCTGTAACAAAAAACAGAATCATTATTTACCCTCGATTCAGAATAAAACCAAATAATTAATAACAATTCCGGTAAGTATACAGGGTGTTTTTTTAAAGGTGAAGCCTTTTTTTGACAGGAGCTAGAACTCATGAAAATAAGACAGAATTCCAACAATTTTTCATATCAAATATTCATCAGGGCCGAGTTTTTCTAAATCAAAATTACCCGTGAATCTGAGTAATATCCAGTCCGGCTATGACGGTACGTATTGAGATCTGAATGTGTAAATTAATTGAACTGAAATTATCTGACAGAGCGTATGATTTTTGTGACTTCGAATTTCGTAATGTGTTTCTAAATAGGTGGATAGGACGTGGTGGGTCGATTTCTTGACCTGCACGCTCCCCGGATCTCAACCCATGTGATTTCTTCTATTTGGGTCAATTTGAATACATTAGTGTACAGTAACGGTGAGGTGAATAGTGTTGAAGAACTGAAACAATGCATTGAAAATGCTTGTAACATTATTCGTGAGCAAACTTCTGTTATAGTTGCTGCATGTAATTATTCGTTATTACGCCAGGCAAGACTTTCTGCACATCAAACGAATGGTGATTTCGGTGATTTCGAACAATTTCTGTAAACAATTTGGATCGATTTGATCGGTATCGCTATCGCTAGTCAACGCAAAAAATGCTTTGGACAAGAGACATGTAAAATTGAGAGAGCAACCTCCTTGAAGCCATCCCAGATACTGGAGTTTAGTAGAACTCTGGAACTGGAGGGCGAGCTGTATATTACGCAACTTTTCTGTGGGGGCACAATAGACCTTAAGGTGCAATATGAATTCCCCCTTAAAATCTGAATCTAATCTTATTTGGGAGAATACTAAGGAACTTGCTGCCTCCTCAGCAGACACAGCAGGCTCTATGGAATGAATAAGAGGTTTTTTGGATACAATACCTCAAAAGAACATCGACCATATACTAAAAGCAGAATAGAGAAGGGGAGTGTATAAAAATAGGACCCACCCATTATTGGTGAAAAACAATTTCTATGAAATATCAATAATTCGCTAGTTTTGGTGGTTCAACGTTCCTGCAAATTTGGTCAAAAAAATCATAGCTTTTCTTGTTGTTGCTATTTCCAAAGCACTGAGATAGTACATGGAAGGGCCACAACTAAAAGTATTCGAGACTTACTGAGACGTTGGCAGTAAAATTGGCACAGAAATTTCTTCACTATAACTGAAGCTTATTGATGTCACTTATTTCATTTCCACTTAATTCAACCACGTTTTTGAGCGGTCGTACTATTTACACGAGGGCTATAGCATTTCGTCACGATGTCTGTTCGAGTTCGACTCGCTGATGACGAATCCGTCGAAAAATTCGAGTCTGTCCATCTGGCTTTCCGTTCGTCCGACCGTATACACGATAACTCTCGAACGGAACGTTCTAGAAACTTGAAATTTTCAGGGTAGGTTCAAATCTCGAATGCCGCGGTTGAGTTCGATATAGAGCAAAATTCGACTGGGGTTCCGTAAATATGGCCGTTCGAAATGTTTTTCCCCTGATTACTTCGAAACTACACATTCAATCAAAGTGAAATTTTGCAATCGGATGGAAATTGACGTGTTCAAGATACATGCAAAATTTTGTCCAGATCGCATGACCAGATCAATAGAAAACTATAACTTTGTAATAGAAAGGCCTAGGGACTTCTGTAATTTAATGGAAAATGATATATTCAAGCTTCATTTTGTCAAGATCGCATGACTAGAACCATAGAAACCATAAAAAATTATAACTTTCGAACGGAAAGGCCTAGGGACTTGAAATTTTTAGGGTAGGTTCGGATAACGAATTTCGCGGTCACGTTCATCTATGAGCAGAATTAAACTAGGGGTTCTGTAAACATGGCCGTTCAAATTATTTTTTTCCTGATAATGTCGAAACTGATCATTGAATTGATCATAGATGAAGAATAATGTATTCAAACTACGTGGGGAATTTTGTCCAGATAGCATTACCAAGACCATAGAAACCGTAGAATATTCTAGCGAATTATCGAAAAAAAAGTCACATAAAGCACTGACTTGAAGTCTGGAGTTTCGCCTTAAGTTGAACATTTATTGACAGCTGTGAAAAAATTTTTCGTATTTGTTTCTAAAACTGGAAAATGCGAATCTACCTACAAGGATGATGAACGAGCGCTCAAGAGCTCCTGACTTCACAGCAGTACTTTTCATAATTTTTGAGCGCTCGTACTACTTACACGAGGGCTATATCATGTCGTCACGATGTCTGTATTTTTCGAATTTTGAGCCGAAAATGGTCTCAATCGACATGTTCGACTCACTGATGACGAATCCGTCGGAAAATTTGAGTCTGTCCATCCGTCCGGCCGTAAGCACGATAACTCTCGAACGGAACAACCTAGAGACTTGAAATTTTCAGTGTGGGTTCAGTTCTCGAATGCCTCGGTTAAGTTTGTTAATGGGCCAAATTCCACTAGGGGTTTCGTAAATATGGCCGTTCAAAGTTTTGTTCCCCTGATTACTTGAAAACTATAGATTAGCTTAGGAATAATGTATTCAAACCACGTGCCAAATTTTGTCCAGATCGCACCACCAAGACCGTAGATACCGTAGAAAATTCTAGCGAATTATCGAACAAAAATTGGTCACCTAAAGCACTGACATGAAGTCTGCAGTTTCGCCTTAGTTTCAGAATTCTTGTGACAGCTGTCGAAAATTCCTTCAATTGATTTCTAAAACTGGAAAATGCGAATCTACTTCAAGGTGCATGTACGAGCGCTCAAAAGCTCCTGACTTCACGGCAGTGCTTTTCGTAATTTTTCGTTTTCATTTCGTTCTTCATTAACTCCATATGCTGTAAAAGAAATATCTTTTACCCTATCGCCTATAAACTAACGAAACATAATGCAGATTCTGGACTTGCGCTATTTTACTAGCATTCATATGAGTAGCTTCCGCATAATCGTTGATATAAAAGAAGATAAGAGTAGAGCGATAAAAATATTTAAACCCAACAAAATGCTCATAAAATAATGAAAGTGGCTTTGGGATTGGTCTGTCGGAGGTAAGATTTGAGGACGTTTTCGTTCGAGCGCGCAGAATTAACATATAGTGGGGTCATCTTGAATCCTTCGAAACCAAAATTTCAATCAATTCCCAACCTCTGCACCTACATGTGCAAGGATCATTCCATTTCAGTTTTCATTGAACAACATCGTTTTCAATGCTCCCAGATCGCCGCAATAATTCAACCTTTCCATCGGCCATAGCGAAATATAGCGCAATGATTGATGCGAGTGTTAAATCCATCGGACATCTGTATGACATGAAAAATTTCCGACGCAAATTCAATTTGTTGATTATAAATCAAGCTATCGCAGCACAGAGGGCGCCCTTATCGGTCGCTGGAGGCCGGGTAATGGGACTTGGCGTTACGTCACTTCTGCTCGTCCTATTTCAGATTCGATTCATTTTTGTACCGAAACAATGGAACCCGATTATGGCGATGGGTCCGGGTTTTATTGAATTCTGCACGGATGAAACCCGAGAGGCGTTTTGGCTTCTGTTGCTGGGGAAAGGTTGCGGCAGCCGACAGTTGTTTCAGCTCATTCAAAACGGCGTTTTAAGTGTTTAAAGTCATTCAGCCGATGAAAATGAGTGTTCATAAGCTACTATCAACCACAAGGATTGACAAATTTGAATATAACATTGTTTCATTAGGGTTATTGAGAACGCATGATTACGCAAATATTTAAATAATTTCCGGAGTTATGGGGGTTAGACGGAGAGCCAAACCAGGCAACATCGTTCCTGTGGGTGAAACATTGATGAGGTCTATGTCGATGTTAATCGAACTACAAAACTTAAATTTACCCTCAATGTAATTGTTGGGCGAAGAGAACTATACGAATATTTGATTCGATGTCTGCCTCCCTTTGATATAATAAGATGAAGAAATATAATGGGGAGATTAGACCTATGAAAAGTAGGTTTGATATCATTGAAATATTTTGTATTGAAAATAGTCCAAATTCTCCTCAGATAATTCATTCAAAGTTCACTATCACACTCATTTATTCACACACTATCTAATTCATCTTGACGCTATCACGTCCTGCACTGCCTCCGTTTCGGGTCGATGTCCATTAATGTATTTGGATGAAACTCTCGCGTAACTTCGCGATGTCTTCAGAACGCTGTTCGAAGCGTCTCGAATTCTCTAGAAGATACGCGATCCCTCCAGTCACCGGCCTAAGTTCGTTACAATTCCAACACAAAAAAAATTACGAAAAGCACTGCCGTGAAGTCAGGAGCTTTTGAGCGCTCGTACATCCACCTTGTAGGTAGATTCGCATTTTCCAGTTTTAGAAATCAATTGAAGGAATTTTCGACAGCTGTCAAAAAAATTCTCAAACTTAGACGAAACTCCAGACTTTGTCAGTGCTTCAGCTGACCAATTTTTTTTCGATAATTCGCTAGAATTTTCTACGGTATCTATGGTCTTGGTGATGCGATCTGTACAAAATTCCGCAAGTAGTTTGAATACATTATTCCTCAGCTAGGTGCAAAATTTCATTTCAATCAAATCGGTAGTTTCGAAATTATCAAGAACAGAATATTTTGAACGGCCATATTTACGGAACCCCTAGTCTAATTTTGCTCATTGATGAACGTGACCGTGAAATTCGAGATCCAAACCTTCCCTGAAAATTTCAAGTTCCAAGGCCGTTTCCGTCGGAAGTTATGATTTTCTATGGTTTCTATGGTTCTGGTCATGCGATCTGGACAAAATGTTGCTTTAATATATCATTCTCGTTTAAAATACAAAATTTTATCTCGATCGAATCCGTAGTTTCGAAATTATCGAGAAAACAAAATTTCAAACGACCGTATTTAGGGAACCCCTAGTATAATTATGTTCATTGATAAACGTGAACGCCACATTTCAGATCTACACCTATCCTGAAAATTTCAAGTCCCAAGGCCTTTCCGTTCGAAAGTTAAGATTTTCTATGGTTTCTATGGTTCTGGTGATGCGATCTAGAGAAATGTAGCTTGAATATATAATTCTCCATTAGTATAAAAAATTTCGAGCGGCCATATTTACGGAACCCCTCGGCGAATTTTGCCCAATAACGAACTCAACCGCGACATTCGAGATTCGAACCTACCCTAAAAATTTCAAGTTTCTAGGACATTCCGTTCGAGAGTTATCGTGTATACGGACGGCCGGACGGACAGACTCGAAGTTTTCGACGGATTCGTCCTCAGTGAGTCGAACATGGTCGTTTGAGACCATTTTCGGCTCAAAATTCGAAAAATACAGACATCGTGACGAAATGATATAGCCCTCGTGTAAGTAGTACGAGCGCTCAAAAACATAATTTTCAAGAACAGGCAGGAGTATAAATTATTTATGGACATTGGATTCCCCTCGAACTGTGAAAATATCAGTTTTTCTCGATCTTGAAGGTTTTGTCAGATATTGGATGTTGCTCAGATGCAGGATGTCAAACCTTACCTAACCGTACTACAAGAATTATCTAAAAAGAAAAATTTCTATGCAAATATTAGAATATTATAGAAGAGAGAGGACGTTGAGAATACTCGTATTTCAAAGTTACACCGTTTCTGAAGTATAATTAATAATTTCAAGAACCGCAAAAAATATGACAAGAATTAACAATTCATTTCGAAAGGGATGTCATCGAATAGAAAGGGAGAAGCAGGAATTTCTGATTAATGAAGACCTTCAACATTTTACACGAAAAAAACATTCGTTGTTGAGAAGAATAAAATCCTCTAATCCATGCACCTGTCGCGAAAAGGAAAGTAATGAAAGGGAGTCCGTTCGACGGTAAAAATTATGCTCGAACTCGAAGAGCAATTTATCCGACTTAAATGGAGGGGCTGCGTCGAAAGGAGCAGAATATAGCGGAGACACGAAATCAGGCAGATGAATTCAGGGAAAAATGGTAGAACACCAATCAATCGAACGATCTCGAGAAAATCTTAGCCTTCAAGAGGTCGAACAAACGGCTAGTTAAGTTGGCCATTAGTAGCGGCTACACGTTTCTACCTAAAGGGACGCATCATTTTCACCGACCTAATGGATTTTTCTGGTTGGTTTCCTGGCTAAATTGTCCGGCTGATGGCCGTAATGAATTTGTATTAGTGAGTTTAAAGGGGATCGATCGTGAGCCGGGAGTGAGATATCGAAGATGACAAGGGACGAAAGATGATTGAAGATCGTACCTGATCTGGTCGAGAATTTATTCACAAATTACACTGACATGGAGTTGAGAGCTTTTGCGTGCTTGTTTTAATTCATCGCCAGAGCGATCACCCATAAATAGTGTGGGATCATTTGATATGTAGCGATTAGAGTTGGTCACTGAGTAACTGATCGTACTCACTAATACTACTATTTGGAACTGAATAATTGAGTCGATTCAACTTGCCAAAATAATTGTATTCTCTATTCAGTATTCAGGAATAACGTTTGCTATGAGTACGAATCCAACGATACCGGACGACGTCGAATTTCAAAGCCTTTCTGCGATTCGGATTCGGTATTCTACTCCCTGCTCACCGAATCAACACAAACACGAAAACTACTAGGTAGATATGGGTAGAATCTACCACTAACCTCTCCTATTTTCCTAATCGCCTACTCATTTCCAGAACCATATCAGAACTGAACTGATCAAGGGCAGATCGCTCGTAGTTATGTGTACATATTTAACATCCCTGTAAAGATACCCTGATTTTTGTGGAATGATTGAATTACAGAATTCCAATCTGATACAGATTTGAGATGCCTAAATTCATTCTCCATTTTCATTCCAAGAAAGCGGAAACATGAAATAATATCACAGTACCGCAGGCTCCGCAGAATCTTGTCAAGAAACTTTTAAGATAATTCAAATTTGCCTCGGAATTATTTAGGCGTTATAAATTTTCAATATTTACATAATCGTATTTCACACCTAGATATTAATCTCAGTTCGCGTTTGTTTTGAACTTTTAATTAGTTTTTAACGACTGCTAACTTTGGTCAGATTTATACTTTCGGCATGGTCGGTTCCGATCGGGAGGAGGTTAAGGGAGGACAACACGATATGCTTGAGAATCGAATTCAGAGATTTGAAGCTCAGATGTCGGAGTTTTTATGTTATAACACGGGGGATTTCAGTTCCGATTAGGGAAATTTCAATTGTAGATGGAGGAAAGCATATCTTTGAAATTATGGTTGAAAAAGTTGCAACGGACCATGGCCTCGATGTCGCCATAAATGTGTAATTCACCGCAGCGAGAAAAGTCCCTAAGTTGTAAAGGATTTAATCAACATGGCTAGGTGGAATCCCAACTTTCCAATTACACGCATTCTCATAAAAACGTGGAACTTCTCTCGAATATACGCAAAATTATGCGAAAACTTTAGTTTTTCCAGAAGATATTCATGTTTATATTACGGCATTACACCCGTTAACAAAGCATTTATCGGGCATGAAAAAGCGACGTGCTTCATGGGCTCGTTTAGCCTCGCCTTTAAAGTCGGCCTTCTCGATATCGTCTGACCTAATTACGAGTCCTAAGAATCCTAAGTTTCTTATGCGGAAATGTTTTTTCGCCCTAATATCCAGAACTTCGCATAAACGTTGCACGAGTTGCCGTTTGTGTTTTTGTACAAAGAGATCTAAAAGTTGCTTTGTTTCTGAAGCAATTCCCGTTCTTGAGTTGCTGCAATTGAGTTGAAGTTTCCGTAGCTAATGCCGAGCGTTTGATGTGGATGCGGTTTTTTTTTTCGAAACGATATTCGTGGACCTTATAAGTTCAGCAAATGTGGTGGAACCAACAAGAAGACTTGGCGCTTTTCCGTTTCTCCGATGCACCGAAGAATTGTTCGAAGTTAACTAGAGATGAGGCAGAAAACTATTCTAATCCCGATTTATTAACTCGCTTTATTGTCTCTTCATTTATTTATCTCTTCCGCACTCATGTTGCGAGTTGTTTGGGATGACTTAAACTGAACTACTTCTGATATAAAACAAAATTTTTCTCGTTTATATAAAATATTCACCAAGGTCGAGTATTTGAATTCGAGAAATTGCCAGCCCGGATCTGGTTTTTATTGATACCTAAATGTGTAGATATTACCAGCTGTCTGAGATCAGTATACGGAAAATCATCTACGATGCTTGAGATGATGAAAATTTCCGATCGCAACCACTGTGATTTCTTCCTTTGGGGTCATTTGAAAACATTAGTTCATAAGTGACGGTGAGGTGGATGCGAAAGAACTAAGACAACGCATTGAAAATGCTTGTGACATTATTCCGTGGGCAAACTGTTGTGGTGAAAATGGTGACCATTTCGAACAATTTCTGTAAACGATTTGGATAATTTTATCGGTGAGTTTGTGAACTTCCTAGTTTTGTTGGAGTTGAAAGAGAATACAAATTTGTGATGAATGCCGATGAAAGATCACACGTTTATGGCTCCTAACAGAGAGATAACACGATCCAGAGTCCTATTCAGATATTGATGCCCAAGATTTTTTCACATTGAATATTTTATATGGTCAACGGCGAAATGATTTCTTTTGATGAGTTCTAGCACCTGTCAAAGAAAAAGCCTGACCTAAAAAAACACCCCGTAATCTGTAATTGCGTAAGCATTTTTGGCAAAGATGAAAAAGTGTTAGAGGAATTTCCTGCCATATCAAATTCAGAAAAGCTTAATATGCTTCAATTTTAAATTGTGAGCCCTATAAAATTGGTGTGTCCAAAGAATTCTGCAAAAAATATTGTTATTGTATATTGATGTTGATATTTTTACACATTTCTGTAATTCTTCGGGATGAATAAATACTCTTACCAGTACTATCTATATCGAATTATTTGTCAGGAATTCTCCAATGTACAGGGTCTCTATAAATGATTGTAACATCGCAGTGGGCATGGAAATATTCTCATTTTGGGCAGAAGGAGTGGCAAACAATAATCCAAAGCCGAATGTGATATTATAATAATTTATGAAGACCCTGTACAATTCAAATAGATTAGAATATTTTCTAAGTAGCCTTTCGCTGTGTGGTTCACTGGAACAGAGCCGAGGCATATTGAAAATTCTTGCAGAGGCACTCAATCAACGTCTTGTGCAATGTCTTATTAGGGTAGCTAGATAAATGGTGTGTCATAAACTCCAATATGTTGCCTACGTAAGGGGAAAGTAGCGCCTCAAGGTAATTGAGCGCCTTCCCATTATTCTTCAGAAAAAATTTAAGGTGGATGTCTAGTTAGGTACCGGACACCACCAGATAAAGCACAAATGTTGTTATGTGCTACGTATTTTGGTCTCCGGGACAAGATTTGTGAAGGTTAAATTGAAGGGTTTAGAAGTTTATATTGGCATCATTTGAACAATGAAATGAAGAATGTCTTCATAACGGCCATTGTAGTAATATTACGATGGAAGATGAAAATTGTTGAAATTCTAAAAAACATTGTCGCTAATTTATCTAAAAAAATTACGAAAAGCACTGCCGTGAAGGCAGGAGCTTTTGAGCGCTCGTACATGCACCTTGTAGGTAGATTCGCATTTTCCAGTTTTAGAAACCAATTGAAGGAATTTTTGACAGCTGTCAAAAAAATTCTGAAACTTAGGCGAAACTCCAGACTTCATGTCGCTGCTTCAGCCGATCAATTTTGTTTCGATAATTCGCTAGAATTTTCTACGATATCTATGGTCTTGGTGATGCGGTCTGGACAAACTTTAGCACGTAGTTTGAATACATTATTCCTCAGCTAGATGCATAATTTCATTCCAATCCGATCAGTAGTTCCGAAACTATCTGGAAAAAAATATTTTGAACGGCCATATTTACGGAACCCCTAGTCTCATTTTGCTTATTGATGAACGTGACCGCGATATTCGCGATCCAAACCCACCCTGAAAATTTCAAGTTCCTAGGCCTTTCCTTTCGAAAGTTACAATTTTCTATGGTTTCTATGGTTCTGGTTATGCGATCTGGACAAAATATTGCTTCAATATATCACTCTCGATTAAAATACAAAATTTCATCTCGATCGAATCCGAAGTTTCGAATTTATCGAGAAAACAAAATTTCAAACGACCGTATTTACGGAACCCCTTGTATAATGTTGCTCATAGATGAAAGTGATCACGACATTCGAGATCCACACCTATCCTGAGAATTTCAAGTCCCTAGGCATTTCCGTTCAAAAGTTACAATTTTCTATGGTTTCTATGGTTCTGGTCATGCGATCTGGACAAAATTTCGCATGTAGCTAAAACACCTCATTTTTCATCTGAGTGCAAAATTTCATCTCGATCGAATCTGTAGTTTTCAAGTAATCAGGGAAACAAAACTTTGAACGGCCATATTTACGGAACCCCTGGTGGAATTTGGCCAATTAACGAACTTAACCGAGGCATTCGGGATCTGAACCTACACTGAAAATTTCAAGTCTCTAGGTTGATCCGTTCGAGAGTTACCGTGCTGACGGACGCCGGACGGACAGACTCGAATTTTCCGACGGATTCGTCATCAGTGAGTCGAACATAGTCGATTGAGACCATTTTCGGCTCAAAATTCGAAAAATACAGACATCGTGACGAAATGATATAGCCCTCGTGTAAGTAGTACGAGCGCTCAAAAATAACGAAAAGCACTGCCGTGAAGGCAGGAACTTTTGAGCGCTCGTACATGCACCTTATAGGCAGATTCGCATTTTCCAGTTTTAGAAATCAATTGAATGAATTTTCGACAGCTGTCAAAAAAATTCTGAAACTTAGGCGAAAGTCCAGACTTCATGCCAGTGCTTCAGCTCAATTTTTTTTCGATAATTCGCTAGAATTTTCTACGGTATCTATGGTCTTGGTGATGCAAACTGGACAAAATTTCCCACGTAGTTTGAATACATTATTCTTCATCTATGTGCGAAATTTCATTCCAATCCAATGAGTAGTTTCGAAATTATCTGGAAAATAATATTTTGAGCGGCCATATTTACGGAACCCCTAGTCTAATTTTGCTCATTGATGAACGTGACCGCGATATTCAGGATCCAAACCCACCCTGAAAATTTCAAGTTCCTAGGCCTTTCCGTTCAAAAGTTACGATTTGCTATGGTTTCTATGGTTCTGGTCATGCGATCTGGACAAAATATTGCTTTAATAAATCATTCTCGATTGAAATACAAAATTTCAAACGACCCTATTTACGGAACCCCTAGTATAATTCTGCTCATTGATAAACGTGAACGCGACATTTCAGATCCACACCTATCCTGAAAATTTCAAGTCCCTAGGCCTTTCCGTTCGAAAGTTATGATTTTCTATGGTTTATATGGTTCTGGTCATGTGATCTGGATGAATGTAGCTTGAATATAAATTTCTCCAATAGTATGTAAAATTTCGTCACGATCGAATCTGTAGTTTTGAAATTATCAAGAAAACTGAATTTCAAACGACCATATTTACGGAACCCCTAAAATAATTTTGCTCATAGGTAAACGTCATCACGACATTCCAGAACCTCACTTATCCTGAAAATTTCAAGTCCCTAGGCGTTTCCGTTTAAAAGTTACAATTTTCTATGGTTTCTATGGTTCTGGTTATGCGATCTTGACAAAATTTCACATGTAGCTTGAACACCTCATTCTCCATTTGAGTAGTTTCATCTCGATCGAATCTGTAGTTTCGAAGTAATCAGGAGAACAAAATTTTGAAAGGCCATATTTATGGAACCCCTGGTGGAATTCTGCCCATTAACGAACTCAACCGAGGCATTTGGGATCTGAACCTGCCCTGAAAATGTCAAGTTTCTAGGTTGATCCGTTCGAGAGTAATCGTGCTTACGGACGGACGGCCGGACGGACAGACTCGAATTTTCCGACGGATTCGTCATCAGTGAGTCGAACATAGTCGATTGAGACCATTTTCGGCATCGTCACGAAATGATATAGCCCTCGTATAAGTAGTACGAGCGCTCAAAAAAGGGAAAATTATTTTTAATTTTTTTTTACTCATAAATTCTGAATATTCTGTTCAAAACATATTCTGCAACATCTGAGACCTTTTCGTCATCAAAAAATAATGTGAGTGACTGTATCTTTCTATCGAACAATGGCTGTAACACATTTAGCTTCAATGTTTCGGAATACTCATTTGTTTTATGTGAAGTAAAATGGTAGCGTAATTTTCACGGAACCCAAGGGTTCAGAGGTTTTTACAGTTCCCATAGACGTAAAAATCTCATAAATCTATGCGAAAAGTCATTTTGGCCGTTTCGTTGAAAGTTTCGATCGTAAAACTCCGAGGTAACTGGTGTAAGAGCCATATCTCAAGAAGGACACATTAAAGTTTCACATGCCTTCGTCATATATTTGTTCAACACTTTTTATTATGTTGTCTTTATGAATTATAAATGTTTCTATTTCTCCGAGTGCACACTGGGTAATGCGGGGATGTTTTGTGTTCTTTGTTTTTTTTGTGGACGATAAGTATTCGTTGAGTCGCCTATTCATAATTTGTTTGATTCGTTGGGATGCAACAGATGTTGGTATGACAGATACTCAGTGAAGCAATGCCTCAAGCATCGCCTCCAGTCGGGCATCAGAGGGCACATAGTGGGGCATCTATGAAAGCAGTTGTAAAAATTATGAATCCAGAGTCGTAGTGAGTTGTCGGAAATGGAAAGTAGTGGTTTAAATATAAAATATGTTTTCTGATATTTTGTCGCACCCATTTAATAGAATATGAAATATTTTATCTGAGAAAAATATAAAACAGTTTGCTACAATATTAATTTTCTGTTTTATTCACATCGTTCACTATTTTTTTAACCAGAGGCGATACATTCTTCTTTCTTAACAGATACATTTTTTGAGATGTGATCTGGACGAAATATTGCTTTAATATATCATTCTCGATTAAAATACAAAATTTCATCTCGATCGAATCCGTTGTTTCGAAATTATCGAGAAAACAAAATTTCAAACGACCGTATTTACGGAACCCCTAGTATAATTCTGCTCATTGATAAACGTGATCGCGACATTTAAGATTCACACCTATCCTGAAAATTTCAAGTCCCTAGGCCTTTCCGTTCGAAAGTTATGATTTTCCATGGTTTCTATGGTTCTGGTCATGTGATCTGGAGAAATGTAGCTTGAATAAATATTTCTCCATTAGTATACAAAATTTCGTCACGATCGAATCTGTAGTTTTGAAATTATCGAGAAAACTAAATTTCAAACGACCGTATTTACGGAACCCCTAGAATAATGTTGCTCATAGATGAATGTGATCACGACATTCGAGATCCACACCTATCCTGAAAATTTCAAGTCCCTACGCGTTTCCGTTCAAAAGTTACAATTTTCTATGGTTTCTATGGTTCTGGTCATGCGATCTGGACAAAATTTCACATGTAGCTTGAACACCTCATTTTCCATTTGGGTGCAAAATTTCATCTCGATTAAATTTGTAGTTTTCAAGTGATCAGGGAAACAAAACTTTGAACGGCCATATTTACGAAACCCCTGGTGGAATTCGGCCCATTAACGAACTCAACCGAGGCATTCGGGAACTGAACCCACCCTGAAAATTTCAAGTCTCTAGGTTGTTCCTTTCGAGAGTTATCGTGCTTACGGCCGGACGGACGGACAGACTCGAATTTTCCGACGGATTCGTCATCAGTGAGTCTTACTCTATCGATTGAGACCAGTTTCGGCTCAAAATTCGAAAAATACAGACATCGTGACGAAATGATTCAGCCCTCGTGTAAGTAGTACGAGCGCTCAAAAAACGAGTTTATCTGATTGGTGTTGAGAAATTGGCTGAGTACGTTCCTTGAATTCTTTTGCAAATCTCTGCCTTCAGAATATTGATGGATACGCACAATATTCCGCAGTCATCGATCATAGCTCCAACTGATACGAAGGAAATTCAGAATCACAAACTCTCAAACACAGATACGTCTTCTCCTGTACAGTTTTTCATCACGATATTGTACCACATCCATCCGATACCCTCAACCTCGGAAACTTCGAGAAATATTCAAGGAACTCGGGATCCGAAAAAGTTTTTCCCTAGAGTTCATCTCACTTTAATTACCTTTATGATCTGGATCTCTCCACGACAATGTGATGAAACACATTGATTAAGTCTGTGGAAATTCGTCGAACTTTCAATGATTTCTTTCTGCGCACTAGGCACTCCGATTCTGTCAATAGTTCAACTCCACCATATCTTGCCTATTCTTCAATCCCGGAAACTTCCAGAAAGTTGGAAACAGAAACGTCAACGTATTCGCGGAGTTCCGGAGCCGGAAAAGTTCTTCCCTCTTGTTCGTCATACCAAAATCATCGTAACACGAAACGCCTCCGACTTACCGTTCAAAAACCTGTCATCTCACGCCACTTCGCTCCCTCTTGATGCCAATTCTGATCCTGCCCGGATCCTCGCAGGACAAGGTGAGATGATGCAGGGATTAACTCAATTTACTAGGTACAAACTAGGGGAACTTTTCGTAATTGAATGAGCGACTACCGGGCGCGATTTATCGCCGGTACGATTGCATTATCTCCCCCTTTTTCTGCGGGCGTTATGAATTTCAACGCCGGATAATACATAAACAAATAAACCTTTTCCTGTTCCCGTTGTCGGGAATTTTGGACGGATCTCGTTGCTGGTCTTGTTTATTCGAATTTATGCCGCGATAATTAGATGGACCTGCGAGCTTAGGCGGGCGTTACGGCTGGACGCCCGCCTGATTGATTAATTTATGCTCGAGTCTCCCTCGCAGAAAAGTTGGGGTTTTGGTGAACTTTTTTGGCGCGGTGTTGCGTATATAATACCTGGTGATATCTTGTTGTATCCTTCAGAGTCAAATTCATTCGAGTTTGAAATTTTGGTCTACCTGAAGAGTTCCTGCGTCCAACGAACTCGCATGTTGACGTTTTGGAAGGTATACTGAAATATCAATTCTCGTAAACAAATCCGTACTTTTCATAACATTGAATAAAATAAACTTCAAGGGATGATAACTTCGTCATTATGAAATTTCATGTTGGCTATTTTTGTGAAATGTCTTATCTTTCTAAAACAAACCTCCGAGAAAACTCTGTTCTTCATTTCCCCCCAACCAGTTTCATTTCATAAACCAACGAACCAGCCCTGATGTAGGATGATAACTATAATCGATGGATTTCATCGAAATTGCGATCCTCATTAGTCATCGCTGTTGTAGCTGAAACACCAGTTACCACGTTCCATTGAGAAGAAAATCCATTCGTTGCAGCTTGAATTGTTTCATCGATTGGGTGAAGTGATTATAGTTTGATGAGTTGGTTGAAATTTCGAGGCAGCCAATGTGCATGGGGATGCCATAATTCATCTTCAATTTCGAGGTATCCATTGTTTCATGAACCTTCTGAAGGCACATCTTCTGCTATATTTCATGAAAACTGAAAAGCGAATAGGTGTCATGGCAACGTGACCATAGGAGGTGCATAAGTGAACAAATTGTCGGATAGAGGGTTAGATGTGTTCGGTTTATCAACTTGCAAAGCAGGCGAATTTGATCTTATGTTTCTACGTGCAGATGTGCGAAGAAACGTCCTTTCCGACGACGACTGTGTAATACACGGACGCGTATCGAAATACTTCAGAACAAAAAAGTCTTTGATCAACTTTTTGTGGAATAATAACCCCAATCCAATCTAGCTGTTAATTGAAAAGGACTCAAGCCTTGAGCAGAGTAAGGATTTTCCCTGAAAACTTCAACTCGTGAATAGAAATAAAACAGAGATGAATTTTCAAAAAATATATATAAGGATGTTAAATTGTTCTTTATAAGGATGTTGGATTGTTTTTGATAACAATAATCAGTTTTGTTTCTCTGTAAAACGAAAGAAACAACAATTAAAGTTTATTATTATCACTCTTTGCTACACTTAATTAACAATCTCAAAATCTATTTATTGATTCACTGCTCCACGTATTACTTCAAAATCTGCTTGTCATCTGGTCGTGTTGATTATAGGGCGTGCGGAGAAAGTACTTTCTTAACATATATATATAAAAAAAATTGCATGATTCTTTACAAACTATGCACTTATGCCTCGAAGTCACGCATTCTACCTTCACCAGAATGAATACATCTCGACAAATTATTCAAGTGTCAAATCAAGTTATTATTAGTTATCTAAGAATATCAATTATCCAAACAACATTGAATGTCGAGAGTAATTCAATCTTGAGTGACAGATTTCAAGACACAGGACTTGTGAAACTAACATGATAATGCCATGCGTAATTTTAGAATTACCTTTTCTTTCACACTGGGAGGGGGGTGAAATCTCGCCCTTGTCGAAATCGCGTTGTTCACACTTAATGAAGCCGAGAGCTCACTGCGACACAGAACACATCCGTACTTTCTTTCGGCTTTTCGATATAATTTTGTTCACTTCTTAACTCAACTAAATTTCCGATAGATTCTGTGTTATTTTTCTGAAAGAATTATTCGTGCCTACTTCTCTACCATTCTAGGTAGTTCCAAATGATGTTTTTGTCAAACCAAGCACCACCTTCTATTATTTTTGAGCGCTCGTACTACTTACACGAGGGCTATATCATTTCGTCACGATGTCTGTATTTTTCGAATTTTGAGCCGAAAATGGTCTCAATCGACTATGTTCGACTCACTGATGACGAACCCGTCGGAAAATTCGACTCTGTCCGTCCGTCTGTAAGCACGATAACTCTCGAACAGATCAACCTAGAGACTTGAAATTTTCAGTGTAGGTTCAGATCCCAAATGCCTCGGTTAAGGTTGTTAATGGGCAGAATTCCACCAGGGGTTCCGTAAATATGGCCGTTCATAATTTTGTTCTCCTGATTACTTCGAAACTACAGATTCGATCAAGATGAAACTTTGCACTCAAATGGAGAAAGAGGTGTTCAAGCTACATGTGGAATTTTGTCCAGATCGCATCACCGGAACCATAGAAACCATAGAAAATTGTAACTTGGGACTTGAAATTTTCAGGAAAGGTGTGGATCTAAAATGTGATGATCACGTTCATCTATGAGCAAAATTATACTAGGGGTTCCGTGAATATGGTCGTTTGAAATTTAGTTTTCTTGATAATTTCAAAACTACAGATTCAATCGTGACGAAATTTTGTATACTAATGGAGAAATATATATTCAAGCTACATTTCTCCAGATCACATGACCAGAACCATAGAAACCATAGAAAATTATTACTTTCGAACGGAAAGGCCTAGGGACTTGAAATTTGCAGGATAGGTGTGGATCTGAAATTTCGCGTTCACTTTTATTAATGAGCAGAATTATACTAGGGGTTCCGTAAATACGGTGGTTTCAAATTTTGCTTTCTCAATAATTTCGAAACTACGGATTCGATCTTGATGAAATTTTGTATTTTAATCGAGAATGATGTATTGAAGCAATATTTTGTCCAGATCGCATGACCAGAACCATAGAAACCATAAAAAATTGTAACTTTTGAACGGAAAGGCCTAGGAACTTGAAATTTTCAGGGTGGGTTTGGATCGCGAATATCGCGGTCACGTTCATCAATGAGCAAAATTAGACTAGGGGTTCCGTAAATATGGCCGTTCAAAATTTTTTTTATTGATAGTTTCGAAACTACTGATCGGATTGGAATGAAATTATGCACTTAGCTGACGAATAATGTATTCAAACTACGTGCAAAAGTTTGTCCGGATCGCATCACCAAGACCATAGATACCGTAGAATATTCTAGCGAATTATCGAAAAAAAATTGGTCAGCTGGTGAAGCACCGACATGAAGTCTGGAGTTTCAGAATTTTTTCGACAGCTGTCGAAAATTCCTTCAATTGATTTCTAAAACTGGAAAATGCGAATCTACGTACAAGGTGCATGTACGAGCGCTCAAAAGCTCCTGCCTTCACGGCAGTGCTTTTCGTAATTTTTTTTTGAGGCGGTTCGTGAACCGAACATCGGTAATTATTGGTCTGAAACCAATCACCTCTCACATTTCCGACAGTGATGGGAAATTTCCCATCTAAACACTTAATTAAGTGCTTAATTCGTGAAATCTACGAAGGGAAATCATAAATTTCAAAACGCTTCATTTTTACTATATTTATGGGTCATTCGAAACTCTTGAGTTTAAGTTATCAATTTTTCAACGCTGGTCGAGTAGACTCAACAAATACTTAAATTAATATATTAATTCTTCACATTTCTGAGCGTTCTCACGACTTCGATTTTTTCTCATATAGACTAAGCCAAAAGAAATAATCTCTTATTCCGACTATTTGAATTAATTCTGCATGTACAGAAATGTTATTAAGTCTTCCAATTTATTACAACTGTACATCTATGATATGTGTCAATTTGTTCCAAAGCAACTATTTTGTTCCATATACCTATTAGTGGATGAAAGGTAAATCAAAACAAATTGTGCACCATTTTCATTCTTCATCCACGATATTGGAATCCACACTTTTCTATATACGTCAAAATTGAATTATTATAGCCATCGGAAATTGAACCCTTCACAAACTGCATGAAATTTCCAGAATTTTGGTCCACTATTTCCGAAAACATCCTCACTCAATATCATCATCAAAATATAAACTTCCATACACACATAGGTACCGTATTTTTCGGCTGTGCGGTTCCCGAATAATGACATCGGGAACATTAAACATGTCCCTGAATCCTGTCACGTGAAACACGGCAACGTATACAGCACAATTTCGGTGTTGCTTGTGGTGGAACGCCAGATAGATGGCTAAACGTAATGTCTGTTGACATAAATAAAGTACCGCTGGGCGCGGATGCCCGACAATGCGACAAAGGTTTAGCCGACAATCCCCGAGAACCTGTTTCGGGGGGAAAAATTAATCGCCGATCGCATTGTTTTTCGAATCGGGTCGTTCCGACTCGCCAACCCCGTTATTGGGGGATGAACGAACGATTCGTGAGGATCGGGTCACCGTCATTCGAAGAAATTTGGAGAATATTAGGATTTTATGAGGTCGGGGATCCCTGGAGTATTGAGTAGGGGGCTTCGATTTTTTGGTATCTTGGTATTTGTCTCGTTTCACACAAAAGCAGCAAATGTACGATATGGGCGTTGTATGTAGATACCCATGATGTATAAGATTCGATTATTACGATACAGTTCATTCTTCATCAGTTTGAGAGAATCAGTAGATGCATGGCCAGAAAAACCCAAAAATAAATTCAAAAAACTTTTCTTTTGAACCTCGGATAGCCGGAAAAATCGTACTTTTTATTCAGTATTCGGGAATCACGTTTGTCAATGATTAATAATCCAACGATACCTTGGACGTCAAATCTCAAAGCCTCCGTGCGATTCTGATTCATAATTCTACTCTCTGCTCACCGAATCAAAACAAACACGAGAACTTCTGCCGTGAATCCACTACTCATCTCGTTTATTCTTCTACTCACTTACTCAGTAGTTGTGTGACCTGATTATTTCCACTTGTTCAGTCAGTAGCATCAGTACAGTAATAAGTTTTAGGAATGGATTCGAAGAAAGTAGAGTGTATAATCTTTGATTCAACTCGCATATAGTAAAGGAATCATTACTCTGTACTCCCTACTGCTCGAAAAGAATGATTCTGTCTCTAGTAGCGAGAATATAGAGCCAAAGATCATGAAATGAACCATAAAGGCCGATGTGACAACTATTTCATAAACTTCAAAAGATAGAATCACCAAATATCAAATATACCTAACACCATATCAGAAAAACTCGATTGTCTTTCACAACGTAATAGTAACAGCTAAACTGAATTCTCTACATGACTCATGTCTTATACGTACCTTCACACAAATTTTCAGCCGGATATGGCGAATAGTTTCCGAGTTACCGAAGTTTTGTTCAATAATGGTATAAGATTCAAAAAAATTATTTTTGAATCTTATACCATTATTAAACCTGTGTCGTCTTTCAAAAACCAAATACAAAGTTTCAATTGTTCCAACCATTGAAGAAAAAATATTCATATGAGTATATCTACTGCACCCTTTGGCGGATTTCGCTCATTAAAGAACACAACAGACCACAAACTTACCCCTAAATTTCATAAGTCAAGGCCCCTTCTTTCGAAAAATATCGTGTTTACGGTCAGTCGGGCGGACGGACGGACATAATTGAAATTGACCTTGAATTCTTGAGTCCTTCGAGACGTTCAATATTCGAAAATTATTCACCTTTTCTCACTTCACTATGTTTTTACCTTAACTTCACAACGACCCTGGCTAAAACACAATACGGTTAGCACCAATCATATATCTCGTTTCAGGCATCATGCCTGCGGAGAGTCTTGAAAATCAAATCGATTTGATTCCCCGGCAACGGCGATGCTCGATGCCTGGGTTGAGGCGATGGTCGAGGCTTCACTATGAACGGTTTTGTTCAGTTACATGAACAGTTACATTTCTTTGATGCTTTAGGCGATGCTTCACTATGTTTTTACCCTAAGAAATTAATGAAAAAGTCGGTAATGGAAGAATGATGATTGATTGAACTTCAAATGAATTGTCTTCATATGAGGCGGCTTGCTTTCACATGATGATCAATATGATTTACGAATCAATTCTTATTGCTTTCTACATTTCAACGTCAATCAAAATGAGTATCTCATAATTCTAGTCGCAGAATTCCTGATCAAAATTCTACATCTGAAGAAGCAACGTTCTAGTTTAGAAATAACGAACCTGTAAAATTTGCTGCGTTTGTTTTTCGAACCTATTTGCCGTTCTCCCTCTACAAATTGTTATACAACTTCATGGAAGTATTTTTTTTCAACCCCTTTATTTATTCAACCAAAATTTTGGTTCGGTACACAGTGACGACGTTGCAGCGATGGGGAAAAATTTATCGATTCAGCTGTGGAATGTCCAAAAGTGTATTTCCATCAAATTCCAGGCGATCGTTCTTTCAAATGAAATTAATTAACTGGGGGTGAAATGATTCAAAATCGCGTTTTTTCGCTATCCAAACATGAGTTTTCATCTCTCGCGATTGAATGTAATGAACGCAGTTGATTGCTGTCTGTGGAAAAAGCCGAAACCCAGAGTTGAATTTTCGATGAGAATGCTGAAGCTTGATTCGAAGTTTGATGTTATCTCCATATTTTGGCATATCGAAATCATTGAAATATTTTCCAATTTCAGAGCAGATTTCACCAAATATCAATTATTCTCAACATCCGATCAGAAGAACTCAATTCTTTTTTCACATGGAACAGTTGAAACGCTGAATTTCTACATAACTTATTTTGTCCATGGCTTATATGTATGAAATTTCAGGCGAATAGTTTCTGAGATTTTTGAGAAAGTATTCTTCCCAAATCTTGTGATTCGAAATTTAACATGAACCTTCGTGTCGTCATTCTACAACTAAACACAAAGTTTCAATTCGATCTCGGATAAGTATTTTTCAGAAAATTGAGAAAAAAATGGCTGTATCTACGGAACCCTCAGTCGGATTTCGCTTATTAACAGACCCAGCTGGCGCATTCAGTCCTCGTCATTATTGTCTTTTCTGTTTTTGGTTTTGATTTTATTCAATCGCTAAATTTGTGTATCTCTGATCAGCAAATAGGGAAAGTTGCCATTCCATATGAGAGATGATGAGACCTACTGAGAATCATCAAAATTTTAATTTATTCGTATACATACGATGAGGTTTTCAGTATTTACACGCGGAAAACGAAATGAGAAAATTTTGGCTTCTCCCGCAGAAACCCCATTCTCTCGACAACAAAGGGAATTATCCTCATAATAATATATGCGTTACAGTGAAAAGAGAATTGTCGAAGGAATTCTTTCATCACAACAAACTGAGCCTTTCTGCGTGATGTTCGTTGGAAGTTCATTACTAAGTCCCAGCAGTAATCTGCTCATTTGCCCTTATGAAATTAAATTCGTATCACGAAGAGCTAGATGGAGAGTGCTCATCGTGGCGTGGCATTCAACTTGTTGGAATATATAGGAAATTAGGGATTTAGGTGTGCCTCCGGTATCTATTGTGGCATAAATTCAACAAACATGGAATTCGACTGATGAAGAGATATAATTGCGAAACTAATTGAATACCCTACTGGCAAATGATTTCGGAAATTACTGAGAAATATGGATAAACGCTATTGTTTCATGATGCACATTATTGGGACATTCTGGTGAATTCGTAACTAATATTGCTTGAATATTCAACATACGGGCTGAAATGGCTCTACTCGATGGAGTAAATATAGAAAATTACAAAATTTGGTAAGATCTAATAGATCAGGCACTAATTCAGAAATAATAATTTAAGCAATTAAATCTTGTATATTTCCCCTTGTAAATAGCCTTGTATATATGGCTTAGAGAAATTAACATTAAAAATGCTCAAATGCAAAAAAAATCAATATCAAAAGGGGCTTCTTTGGATCGTAAATTCATGGAAGTTGGGTCATTTTTATGATCAGGATGAAATTATCTTGAATGGTATGTGCGGTGAAGTGGTCCGCTATTAGGAGGTATTTAATTTCCCTATCACGAATATGCTAGAATTTTTTAGTTTTTCTGTGAAATTAATCGGATTAATATTTCCCGAAGATTTTGTATTCTGCTCCACCATCGTCACGAAAATTGAGTATTTATCTTTCTCTCAGATGCCAAGAAGGTTGGATGAAAGATACGGAGGGAGTAAATCCCATTCAATCTCAATGAATCACCATACGCAGGAAGAAATAAGTAACGAAAGAGAAATCGAATCTGCGGAACCATACTCCGAAATTCACTCGTTATCCGTGAAAGTGAAGATGTGTCGGCGAACCCTGGGGTGTAATGAGATCAACCCCCCCGAGCTCAGTTGAAGTTCTCCATCACGTCAATAGCAATAATTTTTCTTTCAGCCACCTTGCGTTAGACCCTTAACGAGGTGAATTTTGCGAAGGGCTGTTTGATGGTCTTCCTTAAATAAATCGACGAAAGTTTACCCAACCCTAATGAGATAGAAGATAAGCGAAAGTGCTTCCTAGGAACTTTGCGAATTGAATAACGTGTGCTTTACTGGAATCGTAGTAGAGGGAAGTTGAAAAATCTTCATAGTTTCCTCGATTTTCGAGGAGAATATGGTAGAACTGAAAACTGACTTTATCGTGAAAATATCAACGATTAAATGGAAAAAGTTTTTTTGTCGAAGCTAAGCAAATGAACATATTGATTTTTCAGAAATGAAATGACGATAAATGCAAAGGTTATAAATTGTCGAATGCGCTAGGCTAAAATTATCATCTTGAATGGGCTAGGTTAAATTTTTTTGAAATAAAATTTAATTCAATGAATGGGAGGGTAAAGTAAATAAATAAAACTTGATACATCAAAAAATTGATGTCGTTAAACTAATTTCATTTGCTCACTCAACGACAAAACCAGAAAACAAAAAAGCTGCAACAATGAAACTTTGAACCTCAATTACTCTAAATCAGGGTTTTTGAGCGCTCGTACTACTTACATTTCGTCACGATGTGCCGTAAGCATGATAACTCTCGAACGGAACAACCTAGAGACTTGAAATTTTCAGTGTGGGTTCAGTTCCCGAATGCCTCGGTTAAATTCGTTAATGGGCCAAATTCCACTAGGGGTTCCGTAAATATGGCCGTTCAAAATTTCGTTCTCCTGATTACTACGAAACTACAGATTTGATCGACATGAAATTTCGCACTCAAATGGAGAATGGGGTGTTCAAGCTACATGTGGAATTTTGTCCAGATCGCATGACCAGAACCATAGAAACCATAGAAAATTGTAACTTTCAAACGAAAATGCCTAGGGACTTGAAATTTTCAGGATAGGTGTGGATCTGAAATGTCGCGTTCACGTTTATCGATGAGCAGAATTATACTAGGAGTTCCGTAAATTCGGTCATTTGAAATTTTTTTTTTCTCGATAATTTCGAAGTGGATGTACGAGCGCTCAAAAGCTCCTGCCTTCACGGCAGTGCTTTTCTTAATTTTTTTACATAACCTCTTCATCCCCCAAGCCCTTCAATTCATTCTGAACATTTTTTGGGGGAAGACCAGCGCTTTCGATCTTCAATAACGAACGAGAAACTCAGAGAAAAAATATACAGCTTTCACATACTCAGTTCTTGTGTTCTTGAATATCCTCCCCACGAATATTACATTTTAAATTGCACAAATATTGACTATAAGGAATATAGAACTCATCTGTATTTTATACACACTCGAATTGAATTCCCTCAGTGCAAGCTCTCATACGGTAAATTTCATACCCGACCTACATCTATTTGTCAACTGTACTGAAACGAAAAATCCTGATAATTTTCAGACCGAATCAATTTGGAACATACAACTGCTAAAATGAAGGCCCAACTGGAATTATGGGCATTGAATTCAACAGACGATCACGTCGACATCGGAACTAGTCCTATTTGCAAACATCCTGTTGAAAATCAGTGAAACAGGATGACCCAAATTGCGCTACAGATCCGGATAAAGCGCTGTTCTGGCGTTTGCTTCAGGGTTGATGAAAATAAATGAAAAGCACCGACGTGAAGTCAGGACCTTTTGAGCGATTGTTTGAATTCATCGCCGGTCACCCATCCAGCTGCTTTTATTGAGAAAAAAAATTCGAATGGGTATATCGACCAAACCTTTGGGCGGATTTTTACCATTCACGACTCGACCAGCACATTCAGACCTCTAAAGTACCCTGAGAAAAAAAAAACATTAAACATAATCTGCTGAAAGGTCGAGATTGCAAATCAGAAAATCAATTCAACAACAGTGAAAACGATGAATTAATTAAATGAAAATTTGAATATGCATCAAATCGGCAGTTTTTCCAAAAATGGAGTTACTTTTCTCAACTCGCAAGATCTCCCTTCTGCCTCGAACAATCAACTGAAATAAAATGAAAGAGTGGAATATAACTTGAATCAATTTTCGGAACCTCACATGTGTTTAAAACAATCAGTACAAATACAGTGAAGAAGGCGATTAATGGTAACCAAATAACAATTTCAACATATTCGGTATGCATCAAATCGGCAGTATTTCTAGAAATGAAATACAATTTCGAACAGTTCCAAACAAGTGCCCTGGAAAGATTGTGATGATTTTCCCAAACAATTCCGCCCTTTCTTGGATATAATAATGAATATCAAAGAAGGCAACGGCCTACTACAAGAAGCATAGGTTATCTTAGCGCCGGCGATTCACATTAGAGATACTTATAAAATTGCCAAGTGAAAACTCCATCGGAAACTATTCGAATTGGCAATTTAACTCGAATGAAATCCGAAAACATTGCACGAGGATCAATTGAAAACAAATAACGTCGGTAGATGAGCCCAATCCATCAGGTCCATCCGGTATTATCGGCGTCGAATCCATCGAAGCATTGCGCCGACAACGGAACTCGCTCTATTTGTCAACCCCCCGGCGGGGGTTCATCGAAGCCATCGCTTATATTTTATCCCCTCGGACATTAGTCATCCTAATGCGTTTATCCGTCGAATCTCCGGGAATAACCATTGGCACGGGTTATGCATAATGTATTGGGTACTTAGAATGGACGCCGAAAGGAATTGATATAATAAGCCGAAGAATTGGCGCGGGTCACGGAATTGGGCAACTTGATCAATGACGCGTTTTTTGGGGCATGGGAATTTTTTATGATCTCGTTTTGTGGGTTGAGAAGTCGGAGGATACGAGGATGGGGGGTGCGATATTTCGCTTCATATACGTGCCGCGTCTGGGATGAAGATTCATGTTTACGGCCTGTGGCATGTTTTTTTTCTCAGAGTTTTGGAAGTTGACTGCTATATACGAGAGTTATAAAGAAGGGTTCATGAAGAGAAACTATAATAACCTGTACCATCCTATTTCAGGACTCCAAAAAGATTCAGTTGATGGAAAAGCCAACCATTATTTTTATAACCTCCAAAACTGGATTCGTTAGATGGAAGCAGAGTTGACGGTTTTCATTTTTGACATCCAAATTGATTCCTACAGGAAGGCTATTCCATAGTGATCATAGGGTTCATTATTTTCAATCTTTTGCAACTCCATTTATTTCTTGATGGAAAGTTACACAGTTCTCTCACGAATCACATAACGGAGAATGATGACTGCATGGATGTAGTGGAAAAGATGGGAGAAGGTATTCGGTCTCAATTATGTTTAATTTCATTCCACCAACTTCCCGTGTCCTCCTCATTCTTATAGGGCTTGATTACCTCCTTTACCTGCCATAAATGCGCCCTCGATCATGAATTTGGCTGATTTTCGAAACCTCCGAGCCTTCATTCAGCAGTGGGAAGAAACAGAAACAGAAAAAATATTTTGGAAAAATCAAGTCCCAAAAACTATTTAATTTTCCCTCGAGAACATTCTCTGACGTTATTGCATTTATATCTCAAAAATAAATAATACATTTCCAAACTCACAATCGAATAACAAATATGATTTCCACTACATTGGGTTAAAATCCACGACACGTGTTTCGATGCGACACTGATGTCGCATAGACAGACTGTCATAAAAAAAAATGGTGATAACACTTTGAAGGAAGTTACCCAACGCAACTTGAAAAATTACGAAAAGCACTGCCGTGAAGTCAGAGCTTTTGAGCGCTCGTACATCCACCTTGTAGGTAGATTCGCATTTTCCAGTTTTAGAAATCAATTGAAGGAATTTTCGACAGCTGTCAAAAAAATTCTTAAACTCAGACAAAACTCCAGACTTTGTCAGTGCTTCAGCTGACCAATTTTTTTCGATAATTCGCTAGAATTTTCTAGGTTATCTATGGTCTTGGTGCGATCTGGACAAAATTTCGCACGTAGTTTGAATACAATATTTCTCAGCTAGGTGCAAAATTTCATTCCAATTGAATCAGTAGTTTCGGAATTATCAGGAAAAAAATATTTCGAACGGCCATATTCACGGAACCCCTAGTCTAATTTTGCTCATTGATGAACGTGACCGTGAAATTCGCGATCCACACCCACCCTGAAAATTTCAAGTTCCTAGGCCTTTCCCTTCGGAAGTTATAATTTTCTATGATTTCTATGATTCTGGTCATGCGATCTGGACAAAATGTTGCTTTAATATATCATTCTCGTTTGAAATACAAAATTTTATCTCGATCGAATCCGTAGTTTCGAAATTATCGAGAAAACAAAATTTCAAACGACCGTATTTACGGAACCCCTAGTATAATTCTGCTCATTGATAAACGTGAACGCCATATTTCAGATCTACACCTATCCTGAAAATTTCAAATCCCTAGGCCTTTCAGTTCGAAAGTTATGATTTTCTATGGTTTCTATGGTTCTGGTCATGGGATCTAGAGAAATATAGGTTGAATATATCATTCTCCATTAGTATACAAAATTTCGTCGCGATCGAATCTGTAGTAAATTATCAAGAAAACTAAATTTCAAACGAACATATTTACGGAACTCATAGTATAATTTTGCTCATAGATGAAAGTGATCACGACAATCAAGATCCACACCTATCCTGAAAATTTCAAGTCCCTAGGCGTTTCCGTTCAAAAGTTACAATTTTTTATGGTTTCTATGATTCTGGTGATGCGAACTGGATAAAATTCCGCATGTAGCTTGAACACCTCATTTTCCATTACGTTCATCAATGAGCAGAATAAGACTAGAGATTCCGTAAATATAGCCGTTCAAAATGTTTTTTTTTAGGAACCACTGATTGGATTGGAATGAATTTTGCACATAGATGAACAATAATGTATTCAAACTACCTGCCAAATTTTGTCCAGATCGCATTACCAAGACCATAGATATCGTAGAAAATTCTAGAGAATTACCGAAAAAAAATTGGTCACTAAGCACTGACATGAAGTCTGGAGTTTCGCCTTAGTTTGAAATTTTTTTCGACTGCTGTCAAAAATTTCTTCAATTGGTTTCTAAAACTGGAAAATGCGAAGCTACCTACAAGGTGCATGTACGAACACTCAAAAGCTCCTGACTTCACGGCAATGCTTTTTATAATTTTTTGAAGTAAAAATTTTAGTCTCACTTCTGAATTATGAGAAAAAAACGTCAACCGATCTTCTCACTTAATGGCGGTAGGATAAGCATAATTTCATCCTTGGAAGCGTCATTAACACATCATCAAATATTCATCCCAAGGAGTTGCGCATAGGATTGACCATTACCCCCACCTAGTGATAAGATTGGTTTGTATCAGTAGGTAGATTAAGAGTTCAGAGAATTAATTTAGTTGGGCATATCTTAACCACCTGAAGATGATGCTTCGCATCACAACACGAAGTACATATCACTTATTTTATTGGAAGTTTGATCATGGATTTCTATCAAGTATCGGCTTATTCTATTAGAATTTTTTTTTACATTTCCAACATTAATCTGATTCTTCGATAATTTTACTAATCTCGAAATTGGTTCTTGAACTTTCTCCCCCATTTTCACAAAAACACTCAAAACATCACGTATCACTAACGCCCTATTGCCACAACACCGTATATCATCAGTAACGATACTATTTCACAATTTATATTATAATTTATCCAAGGATCTTATATCGATTAGTTCGTACAACGTCTCGATTAGAACTGATTCATACTACTGACTTGAATTTCTTTGTTAGAGAAACATTAATAATCGTAACACAATCATTTCATCATGTATTTCCATATCGTCGCCTTCAGGAGAAAATTGCGTAACTCCATCTGACAAAATTTTATAGGAGAAACAAAAAACACTTGAAATATATGTAATTTTATTCATTCATTTAAAGAGAAAAAAGGGTTTTTTTCAAAAAACCCATATTATCAACCATATTGCCGAACAGATTGCACCAAAACACTGTTTCCTGAAAAATATGGAGTTACGTAGTTTTCTCCGGAACACGACGATATAATGGGTTAAATAAAGTGAATATAGGGGAATCTGAAAAGTAAATTTCTTACTTCATGTCTGTAAAATACTGTAATTCGAGGACTCGAAAATTCGTCATATTATAGAAGTTTTCGTCTGACGCTAGCCATATCCGGATTCATGTCCAATCCGAATCCGCTCGAAATATGGATCCACTTATTATAAACGACTTACCATGAGAGGAGAATGGAACAGCTTATTCTCAAACCTGCTGAAAATATTACCGTCAACATGATCTAGCCCTAACCGAATCCGAGGATGAGACTGACTAAACGGACATCTGAATTTTCACGTCATTGCGGTACCCAGGACAATCCGGGATAATGAGGTCATTCTTCCTCTAAGCTGTCTCGATTTTAATAGGATTCCAGATTCATTCTTACGTCGACTTGGGGACTCTCTGATTTCATCTTTCTGTTTGCGAATTCCCGTTCGTCTCCGAAAACGATTCGGTGGATAAAGTCGTTGAGGAAAATCAGCTTATTTCTCCGGACTTAAAACGATTATCTACCGGAATGTGAATCTTAACTATGCTATGCTAGGTTGGGAGCTTTCTGTTCTTGAATAAAGCAAGAGATTTGAACGAATTTCGAAGATTTTTTAAAATATATACATTTCAGGAAAAAACCTGCGGATGTCCAAACGTTTTGTTTCCATTTCTAAAAACTTCTAAGAGGAATACTGAAAATAATTATGGCAAGAGAGAATACAGGATGTTTTCGAAGGTATATTGGAGACTTGAGACAGCCCATTCGATGTTGAATGAGGTTGCGGCTGCGAGCGTGAACATACTCTTACAGATCCAGACGAATGTAGGGCATGAATCTTAGATCCTCCCTAGCTTGATGCGAGTCACGTCTGCTCTCCCCCTTATCCGACATATGTTTACCTCAGAATCCTCATTCCGACATGCATTTAGGATTGAAATTTCCATACATGTCCATGAATATGCCCGGTCGTTTAAGATAAATCAGATCTGTCTTGTTCATGTTTCACCTAAGATTCCATGAATGTAAGATTTATGTGAAGTTATTCAGCCACCAAAGTCTTCTAAACGTGCCACGACAAAAATAAACTTCATCGTGCATTTCAATTCTCTCGGCGGTACACGCATCTCCCACCCTATATTGAAGCAAATTTCAACGAAACCATTAACATTTTCGGGCTCTCTGCTCTCAAACATGGGGGGCGATATCAAGGGGTTTTCGAATCGCTACCAACTTGTTGAATCACTACTAACAATTTCTGTATAATTCACATCACTTGATAAGTCTAATTGAGTCGTTCCCTTCTGAGAAAACATATGATTCGAGCTCTCAAACTCTGGATATGAATAATCCATTCACAAAATATACGCATCAGGTTCGGCAAGTAGGAAATCCTTTCAAGTAAAAATGACAGTCGACAAATAGCATCTTCAGATCCAGCTCGTAATGAAATCCCAAAGTAATTCGCCTTGGTAATCAAAGCCAACTTCGTCCCCATTAGATTCAACGATCCAGATATACAAACACACCTGAATCCTTCCAAGCCTGCTCATTATGCGACCTCAATCAAGGCGGGTGGATTTAAAATGGATTCCATTTCCTTGAATAAATCATCGAGTTTCTTCCACCCTCTGTAGGAATCCGTTGTAAACTTCCGAACGTGAATTGAATACATACATTCGTAGATTTTGTTTGTGGGAAATTAGTTGTAATGTGAGGAATAAAAATCAAACACTTCGTATGGTAAGCGGGGTGCATCAAGCCGATTTACGACCTCTAATGAAGGATGAGCTAGCCCTATCCATAGCGGCTGATTTGTGTTAATTACGTTGAAACGTGGGCCAATTCGTAATACTATTATCGAGAATGGATGGCAGCTGCAGACCTATAGATTAGTTCCTGTCTGATTGGATTTTAAGCGGCAGTCTGTGGTAAGATGTAAAGGATGCTTCGAGTAAAGGAGAACTTGACCGATTTTGAATTTGATGTTTTCGATATTTTGAGAAACGATAATGAAGATCTTAGGACCTGCGATTCAGTTCTGGCGGAAACAAATTCGATATAGATTTAGCTAAACGGATTGTGGTGTAAATTTTGTGAACTAAATCCGCATAATGGTGCCAAAATTGGAGTTTGTAGCATAACAATCAACTCCGTCCTCCATCTCTAGAAAATTTCCCCAAACTCTTTTGTAGAATGGAATCTAAGAAGCTAGCTTCCTCTGGCCACACCACCGATTTCAATCATAAGTGAATGCCCCGATTCTGAGCTTCGTCTTTTGATCTCTGGACGTTCGAGAAAACCATCGTGATCCTTTAGAATCGGGATCTCGTTAAAGACGAGAACCTTTCTCTCTTTCGGCACCAACACAATCCGATCTGGAGAGGATGAATCTCACGACCGGGCGTTGGCGAAGTTAAAGCTTAATTTTACTCCTCACGCAATTTGTGGACTCTCCCTCGCTCTGCTGAATCCGGAGCTTTTTTGAGTATCCACTAGATGCGTTCGTCCAATTTCACGGCCAAGATCCGCTCCCTTGGATTTCCCGGGAACTTGTTCTATCGTTTACGCGTTTCGCTTGTGTAAAAACTAGAAGGGGTCGGTTTGGTTTGAGTCAGATCTTTCCGGGAAAAAATTGCGCTCTAACGACAAGAAAAAATTAACGAAACTTGTCGTACGGGGATAATTGCGTATAATTTGAGTTGTCGCAGTTTTTAATTTCTTTAATTTTGAGATGGAAAAGTTCCACGACAATTATTCAATATCTACAGTGAGGCCAACCGCAAATTTTACTCTTGTATTGAAGTCCTAAATTTCATTTACCCCAACCAATATATAAGCTGCAAAACACCAATATGTATAGTTTGCGGTCTAGGGTAATACCTGAATTTTTTTTCAAGATTCATTATTCATATAACACAGTTATATGGGATGAAACAAAGTAATATTCATAATAATATATTTCAAAAAAAACATTGTACTCGCATCAAAACAAAATATTCACAGTATTCACAAAGGTGGAGAAGAAGTTTTTTCCAATAAATTTTTGAAGGTGTCGCTAAGATAAAATTATATATAGAAAAGGGGATCTTGGCTTCAGTTGACAATAATTTTATAAATCTGACGAAAAATAGTATTCATGTGCATAGTCCCAATGAGATCAAATGAATTCTACCACATCTCAATACACTTGACCGAATTGGTAAGTTTGATACGGTAAAAAAATGAAATAACAAAAAAATCAAAAAAAAACAAATTCCAACTGAATGTGAGTCGTTTTCTCAATATTTTATGGATTTTTGTGTTGTGTTATTGTGACCAGATTGTTCATTTGTCTTAATTTTAATAAAAATTTTTAGTCCTGAAGAAGATCCCAAACAGGATCGAAACGTCGACAGTTCAAAGAGAGTGTATTATTCACCCCATAAGCAGTCCTGAAGCCAAGATCCCCTTTCCTATAGTTAATTGCAAGGACGAGATTGTTTGATATAAAATTATATTCATACACATTCATTGAGATTAATTCGAATAAACCTGTTTTCCTCCATTGATGTACCTTCCATAATGTAAAAATTCGGTGCTTATTGAGCCAACTCTGGTTTTAACACACAGAATAAGCATAGATTGTTTATCCTCCACTGAACAAATCAGTGCATCCAACTTTCTATGATAATGCCGCTATATACATTTACCAAAAGATTCATGAAGTTTTTTGAGATGAAAAATGTTTGCATGACAGTTATTTATACTCAATGAATACCAACCGCGAATTTTCCTCTTTTGTTAGAGCTATAAATTTACCTCAACCAATATCCAAAATACCAAAATGTAGACTTGGTGATCAAGGGGACTACTTGATTATCTGTTTTCATAAGACCATTATTCTTCATATAACACAGTAATATAGGATGCAGGCACATAAAAAAATTATAAAACGGAGTTATATTTTTGATTATATATTTCATAATTCAAACAAATACTGACATTGAAACAAAATATTTACAGTACATATTAACAAAGATATAACTCACATCGAAACAAAATATTTACAGTACATATTTACAAATATATAGAAAATTTTTAAAATTTCAAATGATTGATTTGTTTTGTAGTCGGAGTTCCTTGCATTGTCTAGTTTAGGTAACTTGTTCAAGTTTCACTTTTCCAGATAGCACGTAAAGATTTTCTACAACAAGGACACGATTTATTCAGGTTGAGCCATTCTGATAAACATTCAAAGTGGAACATATGTCCACAGTGAGTTATTAAATAAAGTCCACTCAAGGAATCCAAGCATACTGGGCAGTTATCTAGAAGACTGAAAAAAATATTTATTAGCACACTAATGTAATTGTTTATTTTGGACATCTTGCCAGCTAACGAAGAAAAAGAGAATAAAAATAGTTTTATATGCAAGAATTGTTTGCAATTTTTTTCATGGGCAGAAAATTTCACTTCATACAGTAATAAGTAATTATGATATTAATGTAAACTGAAAAACTGCCCAAATAAACGTTACTAGAAGGGAATATTTATTCACCTTGCCTCCTCCTCAATGCAGTATTGTATTTTCATTTGCTTTGATATGGTCATTGCTGCACTCGCATCAAATAACAGCCGAACTTTTTCAATTACAGCCGGTGTAGATGTAGAGGGTGTTTCGAACAATAAGGTGCAAGACATTTTCAATTTCGATTTCACTAAGAATATCTTCAACAGGAGACTATTACGTAAGTTTCTAATATGAATTTTATCCGTGCCAAATTACTATAAAACTAATTGGGATAAACTTTAATACATAGAATTCGACAATATTCTTCTTCTATTTATTTTCTATGTTCATGGCCTAGACTGAATTTATGAACTAGCTGAAACATTGAAGCATAGAATCAGAAATAGATCTAAGAAACGTTCAATTAACTTCGGCTTTTTGAAAGCATATCACTGGTGTTCTAAGACATTATTTTTTAGAATCGAAGAGAACTGAACTGAACGTTTCTTAGATCTTTTTCTGATTCTATGCATCAATGTTTCAGCTACTTCATAAATTCGGTCTAGGCCATAAAATAGAAAGGAAGAAGAATATTGTCGAATTCTATGTATTAAAGTTTATCCCAATTAGTTGTATAGTAATTTGGCACAGACAAAATTCATATTAGAAACTTAAGTAATAGTCTCCTGTTGAAGATATTCTTAGTGAAATCGAAATTGAAAATGTCTTGCACCTTATTGTTCGAAACACCCTCTACATCTACACCGGCTGTAATTGAAAAAGTTCGGCTGTTATTTGATGCGAGTGCAGCAATGACCATATCGAAGCAAATGAAAATACAATACTGCATTGAGGAGGAGGCAAGGTAAATGAATATTCCCTTCTAGTAACGTTCATTTGGGCAGTTTTTCAGTTTACATTAATATCATAATTACTAATTACTGTATGAAGTGAAATTCTCTACCCATGAAAAAAATTGCACACAATTCTTGCATAAACAATAACTATTTTTATTCTCTTTTTCTTCGTTAGCTGGCAAGATGTCCAAAATAAACAGTTACACTAGTGTTCTAATAAATATTTTTTTTCAGTCTTCTAGATAACTGCCCAGTATGCTTGGATGCCTTGAGTGGACTTTATTTGATAACTCATTGTGGACATAAGTTCCACTTTGAATGTTTATCAGAATGGCTCAACCTGAATAAATCGTGTCCTTGTTGTAGAAAATCTTTACGTGCTATCTGGAAAAGTGAAACTTGAGCAAGTTACCTGAACTGGACAATGCAAGGAACTCCGACTACAAAATAGATCAATCTTTTGAAATTTTAAAATTTTCTATATACTTGTAAATATGTACTGTAAATATTTTGTTTCGATGTAAGTTATATCTTTGTAAATATGTAATGTAAATATTTTGTTTGAATTATGAAATATATAATCATAAATATAATTCTGTTTTATAATTTTTTCTTATGTGCCTGTATCCTATATTACTGTGTTATATGAAGAAGAAATTCAGCTAGGGGTTCTGTAAAATGGCCGCTCAAAATTTTGTTCTCCTGATAACTTCGAAACTACTGATTCGATCGAGATGAAATTTCGCACTTAGATGGACAAAGACGTACGTGTTCAAGCTACATGCAAAATTTTGTTCACTTCGCTTGACCAGAACCATAGAAAATTATTAATTTTGAACAGAAAATCCTAGGAACTTGAAATTTTTGGGATTGGTGTGGATCTCGAATGTCGCGGTCACGTTCATCAATAAGCAAAATTAGACTAGGGGTTCCGTAAATATGGCCGTTGAAAATATTTTTTCCTGATAATTTCAAAACTACTGATTAGATTGGAATGAAATTTCGCACTTAGATGAAGAATAATGTATTCAAACTAATTCAAGTCTCTCCATCCGGCCGCTCGTCAGTTACACGATAACTCTCGAACAGAACGACCTAAAAACTTTAAATTTTCAGGGTATGTTCGAATGCCGCGGTTGAGTTCGTCATTGGGCAAAATTTGGCCAGGGGTTCCGTAAATATGGTCGTTTGAAATTTAGTTTTCTCGATAATTCAAAAACTACGTATTCTAGCGTTCAAAAGCTCCTGACTTCACGGCAGTGCTTTTTATGATTTTTTCCTATATTCGTTCATCATAAATTATTTTTTTCCATCTTTGGGTAGTACTTTTCCTTTGTGCAATATTTTTGTTGTAGTCATATTTACATTTGTGCAATTTTTAAGCGCTCGTACTACTTATACGAGGGCTATATCATTTCGTCACGATGTCTGTATTTATCGAATTTTTGGCAAGAGACTTGAAATTTTCAGTGTGGGTTCAGTTCCCAAATGCCTCGGTTGTGTTCGTTAATGGGCCAAACTCCTCAAGGGGTTCCGTAAATATGGCCGTTCAAACTTTTGTTCTCCTGATTACTTGGAAACTACAAATTTGATCGAGATGAAATTCTGCACTCAAATGGAGAATGAGGTGTTCAAGCTACATGTGAAATTTTGAAGAGAATTTAGAAAATTGTAACTTTTGAACGGAAACGCCTAGGGACTTGAAATTTTCAGGATAGGTGTGGATCTCGATTGTCGTGATCACTTTCATCTATGAGCAAAATTATACTAAGGGTTCCGTAAATATGGTCGTTTGAAATTTAGTTTTCTTGATAATTTCAAAACTACAGATTCGATCGTGACGAAATTTTGTATACTAATGGAGAATGATATATTCAAGCTATTTTTCTCAAGATTGCATGACCAGAACCATAGAATAAAAAATCATAAATTTCGAACGAAAAAGCCTAGGGACTTGGAATTTTCAGGATAGGTGTGGATTAGAAATTACGCATTAAAGTTCATCAATGAGAAGAAATATACTAGGGGTTCCGTAAATACGGTCGTTTGAAATTTTGTTTTCTCGATAATTTCGAAACTGCGGATTCGATCGAGATAAAATTTTGTATCCTGATCGAGAATGATATATTGAAACAACATTTTGTTCAGATCGCATGACCATAACCATAGAAACCATAGAAAATTGTAACTTTTGAACGGAAAGGCCTAGGATTTTGAAATTCTCAGGGTGGATTCGGATCGCAAATATCGCGGTCACGTTCATCAATGAGCAAAATTAAACTAGGGGTTCCGTAAATATGGCCGTTCGAAATATTTTTTTCCTGATAATTTCGAAACAACCGGTTGGATTGGAATGAAATTTTACACCTAGCTGAAGAATAATGTATTCAACCTACGTGCAAATCGCATAGCCAAGACCATAGATACCATAGAAAATTCTAGCGAATTTTCGACAGAAAAATTGGTCGCCTAAAGCACTGACGTGAAGTCTGGAGTTTCACCTAAGTTTGAGAATTTTTTTGACAGCTGTCGAAAATTCCTTCAATTGATTTCTAAAACTGGAGATTGCGAATCTACCTACAAGGTGGATGTACAAGCGCTCAAAAGCTCCTGACTTCAAGGCAGTGCTTTTTTTATGCTAGGTGTATTTCATTCCAACCCAATCAGTAGTTTCGAAACTATCAGGAAAAAATATTTTGAACGGCCATATTTACGGAATTGTGCTCATTGATGAAAGTGACCACGACATTCGCGATCCAAATCTACCCTGAAAATTTCAAGTTCCTAGGCCTTTCCGTTCAAAAGTTACAATTTTCTATGGTTTCTATGGTTTTGGTCATGCGATCTGGACAAATATTGCTTTAATATAACATTCTCGATTGAAATACAAAATTTCATCTCGATCGAATCCGTAGTTTCGAAATTATCGAGAAAACAAAATTTCAAACGACCGTAGTTACGGAACCCCTAGTATAATTCTGCTCATTGATAAACGTGAACGCGACATTTCAGATCCACACCTATCCTGAAAATTTCAAGTCCCTAGGCCTTTCCGTTCGAAAGTTATGATTTTCTATGGTTTCTATGGTTCTGGTCATGTGATCTGCAGAAATGTAGCTTGAATATATCATTCTCCATTAGTATACAAAATTTCGTCACGATCGAATCTGTAGTTTTGAAATTATCAAGAAAACTAAATTTCAAACGGAAATATTTACGGAATATATAATTTTGCTCATGATGACATTCGATATCCACACCTATCCTGAAAATTTCAAGTCCCTAGGCGTTTCCGTACAATTTTCTATGGTTCTGGTTGCAGGGTAGCAACCCCCCCCCCCTTACTTAATTCCACCTATACGACTGGCCGTTTCGAGTAACCCGAAATTTTCTCGAACTTCAAGTTTATTTTTGAGCGCTCGTACTACTTACACGAGGACTATATCATTTCGTCACGATGTCTGTATTTTTCGAATTTTGAGCCGAAAATGGACTCAATCGACTATGTTCGACTCACTGATGACGAATCCGTCGGAAAATTCGAGTCTGTCCGTCCGGCCGTCCGTCCGTCCGGCCGTCCGTCCGGCCGTCAGCACGATAACACTCGAACGGATCAACCTAGAGACTTGAAATTTTCAGTGTAGGTTCAGATCCCGAATGCCGCGGTTAAGTTCGTTATTGGGCAAAATTCGCCCAGGGGTTCCGTAAATATGGCCGTTCAAAGTTTTGTTTCCCTGATTACATGAAAACTACAGATTCGATCGAGATGAAATTTTGCACTCAGATGGAAAATGAGGTGTTTTAGCTACATGCGAAATTTTGTCCAGATAGCATGACCAGAACCATAGAAACCATAGAAAATTGTAACTTTTGAACGGAAATGCCTAGGGACTTGAAATTTTCAGGATAGGTGTGGATCTCGAATGTCGTGATCACGTTCATCTATGAGCAACATTATACAAGGGGTTCCGTAAATACGGTCGTTTGAAATTTTGTTTTCTCGATAAATTCGAAACTATGGATTTGATCGTGACGAAATTTTGTATTTAAATCAAGAATGATATATTCGAGCTACATTGTTTCCAGATCGCATGATCAGAACCATAGAAACCATAGAAAATCATAACTTTCGAACGGAAAGGCCTAGGGACTTGAAATTTTCAGGATAGGTTCGGATCGCGAATTTCGCGATCACTATCATCAATGAGCAAAATTAGACTAGGGGTTCCGTAAATATAGCCGTTCAAACTATATTTTTCCTGATAATTTCGAAAATACTTATTGGATTGAAATGAAATTTTGCTCATATATGAAGAATAATGTATTCAAACTACGTGAGAAATTTTGTCCAGATCGCATTACCAAGACCATAGATACCGTAGGAAATACTAGCGAGTTATCGAAAAAAAAAAATGGTCACCAAAGCACAGACGTGAAGTCTGGATTTTCGCGTTAGTTTGAAATTTTATTTGACAGCTGTCAAAATCTTTCCAATTGGTTTTTAAAACTGGAGCATGCAAATCTACCTGCAAGGTGCATGTACGAGCGCTCAAAAGCTCCTGCCTTCACGGCAGTGCTTTTCGTTTTTATTTTTTTTTCTGTCCGTTATGTGACATTTCTGATAGACCACAAATCAGCCAACTGGCTTTATTGCGGGCCAGGCACGAACTCATCGATTGTTTCCCGTAAACAATTATAATCGAGTCCTATACAGAGAAGCATTCCGAACTCGCGAAAATTAACCAACACTTGTTATAAGCGGAATAGTTTCAACATTATATCGCCTCCACAAATTTATCATGGGGAAGCAACCGACGAAGAAACACGCCATTTTACTAATTAAATTCCAAATCCAACCCGGCTGCGTCCCAGGGCTACTATATTTAATCAGTTGATGAAATTCCGGCTTCTATCCATACAGCAATACACGTTACGATCGTATGGCCGCCTGAAGCCCGGGGCCTTCGAGCTGTGCAATAAATTTCGGAAAATGAGAGTTTTATTACTTTTCTCTTATGATGGACGTCTGTCATAACGTATGTGAAGACGGCGACAACAGCGATACCAAGACATGTCCTGCATATCGGACGTGATATGTCCAAGTCGCAGCAAGTTTTCTTTCTTTTTTTTTAATCACCAGATACGTAGAGTTCCAAAGGTATATTCATATTGACATATCATAAGTTGTTTATTATAATCACCTAGGCCCTAGGGTCTCATCAATCTATCAGGTAATATGGA
This sequence comes from Aphidecta obliterata, assembly GCA_963966015.1. NCBI lineage: Eukaryota > Metazoa > Arthropoda > Insecta > Coleoptera > Coccinellidae > Aphidecta > Aphidecta obliterata. The sequence continues at coordinate 11,000,556 of OZ014435.1, read as the reverse complement.
ATAACATATCCCATCAACAGCCCCTGGAGATCTGCTCCAGAACTGATATCGCCAAAGAACATCATCTTTAAAAACTCATGCGACATCAATTATGCCGAATAGGTTTTGATGTTTCCGGTAATATTAAGGATTTCTTATGAACTACAACATCCGATAACCTTCGAACATGAATCAAATTTGTTGGTAGCCGTATAAGAAAAAATTGATGAGTTTTCTCTATTGACTCATTTATCTAATTCATTCAAACCTGGAGACGCAGTGCATTATTTGAACAGAAGAAAAATCTGAGTTCGGTTCAGATGTACCAAGCGATTGTAGAAGAGGCTGCTAGAATTGCCTTGTTGCCATTGAACTCAACCTCCTATTCACATATGTGGGACGCGATACGTGCCAGTTTCGCCGCACTTTTTACTGTCAGCCGACAGAAGTCCCGTCATAAGTCACGTCGCGACGCTAAAGGGGACGGCTTTCTTCCCAACTCTTTTCATAACCGCCACAAGGGATGCATTCCGGTCGAATGGTTCTTCCGCTGCCTAGAACTTCAGTTCGGTTCATAACAGATGTGGAAAAAAGGGGTCCATTTGAATAAAATGATGCTATCGTTCGGCTTTCCTGAATAGGAGGAGTGCATTATGCCATCTATGATAACTTTTATGTACTCGTGGTTCGGAGAATTGTCGCAGTTTCCGCAAAACTTTATTGGGGTTGATCCAAGAAAAAAAGCGTTATGTTTCGTTTTTGGGATGGGAAAGAAAGGGCTTCGTAGCCGTCGCCAAAGTGATAATTCGGCTACGCAAATGCCCTGAACGTTGTTACTTGATCATTTGTATTCTATTATTCTTCATTTAAATTTATCTCTATTGCTTATTTATTTCTTTGACTTTTTCAATTTTGAATAGGTGAATAGAAATTAGATAGGATTTTCCCAGGCAATATGTTTGGTCGAAGTGATAATGTGTTTTGGTGAACATAACTGTCAACTGTCAGAGATACGTTAAATATTTCACATTTTTTGCTCTGAAAAAAAAGTTTATCTCCTGAACTAGAAGTTAATTTTTGAGTGTTTGAGGTCAATGTACATTTAAGCATTTTTGTTTTTTTTTCATTGCGAATAATGAGAGTTGAAGTACTTCTTTCAATTTATGGCTTTTGAGGGTCCACAATGATATTTTACTTTTTGACAGGTCCGTTTGAATATTTATTATAAATCGATCATGAATGTGCTCAACTGAAGTCACTTTTTTATTCCAGATATCCAAGAATTTTACGAACTCACCCTGTTAGACGATAGTAAATCGGTTCAAGAAAAAACTGCAGAAACTATAAGAATTGCAAACAAATGGGAATCCAGCGATGGTCCTATCGCACCTACCTACACCAACAATGATGTGAGTTAATCTTGATATTCTTCTTTTTACATGTAGTTCAGCTGTCCTTACTTCTGTTTCTATGCTAATTTGAAATCTTTCCCGGCTTATTCTGAAAGCAGGAAAAATTTCGTCACCTAAGGTCCCACATTTTTTTATTTAAGCTTCAAAATGACATTTTTCGTGGGTTATTTGACAGGTCATCAAGATATCTCTCCCAAAGTAATATCCAGAGTGGTTCTCACGATTTTATATTCTTTATTGCGACTAATAGTGCATGAATGAAGGAGAAACTAGAGAATCATCTGAATCTAACTTGTTCAATTCTACCGAGCGAGTTTGAAACAACATGAAACTGCAACAATACTTAGCTCAACATTCCAGATGGGGGCTGCAACACAAAACGCAACTGCCACGCGACTTCATTAAACTAATTTCAGGGGACTTGAAGAAACATCCTTCGCAAATAGCGATCCTTGTGGATCTGCCAATTGGGTCAAATTATAGGCTTCTCTGAAATTAATTCTCAGTTTCCGGACACTGTTTTGTTGAGGGGTCTTTCTACTACTGAAGGCATCAGAAAGTTTGACTCGTTTCAAGTTGTTTGGAGTGGAACTGGAATTCTTCAAGGATGACACCTGCAATTATACAGGGTTACTGAATATTAAAGGACGTTATTATTCAGGTCATTCCTGATGGATTTGGTTCTAAAATATGGTGTCCGAAACTTAACCGTTATGGAGATATTGAGTTTTGAAGATTTTACAAAGAATCCTTTATTTTTTGGCTTTTTTGTAAATTTTTTCCGGATTGGATCTCCTAGGAGCCGTTTCTTCGATGTATCTAGTTGAGGGCATGCCAATTAATAAAAGTGATCAACAGTAACTGAACCTACTACTAGAAGCTTGAGAAGTGTTTTCAACTTTCAAGCGCTTTTTTTGAAAAAAACTTCATGGAACTTATTCTGCAAATAAGTTTGAAAACTTCTACGTCTTTTCAGCATTAAAATAGACAGGAAGTATGGCCCTATCAAGTAATTTAATATTATGGCCATCCACACATTTAGACTGAAATTCCTTTGACCCTCTTGTTCTTTTTTTTGGTTATCTTGCGCTTTGGGAGCCCAATAATGGGCGTTATGATAGTTTTTGATGCCAAAGTTCGACTCGTCTGTCCACACGAAAAAAAGACCGGATCTTCAATATCGGCATTGAGCATAAATCTCCAGAAGTCTAGTCGCCCCAATAGATCCTCTTCTTTTGTTACTAGCACTGGCGTGTAATGGTGAGGGTATTGCCCAGGAGTGTGCATTACGAACCAGACTTTCCACTGGGAAATACCAAGCCGTCGAGCGATAACATTTCGTCTTGTCGTGGTTGGGTCGGCTTTAGAGTATTTCATTTGCTTCGTCGTCGTCGTCATCAAGAATAGGAGGTATTCCCATGTCAACCCATCGTTTTAGAACAGACCCAGTTTCCGTAGTCATCGATAAACTCTGTCAAAAACGCCAATATCAGGTACTCGACGAGTAGGATACCGTCGCAAGTATTTATTGCGTGCACGCCCCTAGACTCTTTCGGAATATCTATAACACATTAGGATATCAGCATAGTCCTCGTTAGTAAATGTTGCCATGTTCACAATACAAATCAAAGTCCTGTCACAAGCCACGTCACACAGTAAGTGTGACAGGTGACAAGTGCAACAGTCCAAAAATCCAAGGCAAGATAACACGTCTACCATGAAAAAATTGCATGAGCAGACGATACGCCAAGTTTTGAAATGACATAACTGAGACTTCTTTGTCTTCCGAGCACAAAAAATTGCTAAAAACGTAAATAAAAACAGAGCAATATTTCTATAATTCATGTTTGACATGGCCGCCGCTACTACCTTAACTGTCATTTGGTCAATGTTTTGCCTATTTAATAGCAAGTGTTATATCCTTTTGAAAAGCTGAAGAGACGTAGAAGGTTTTGAACTTTTCTGCAGAATAAGTTCCACGAAGTTTTTTTCAAAAAAAGCGCTTCAAATTCAATAACACTTAGTGAAAATTCTAATCGTTGTCGAGCAGTGTTAATTGAGCTGAATTAAGCTGTTAGTAGTAGGTTCTGTCTCTATTGATCATTTTTATTAATTGACATGCTCTCTAACTAGATATATCAAAAAAATTACGAAAAGCACTGCCGTGAAGGCAGGAGCTTTTGAGCGCTCGTACATGCACGTTGTAGGTAGATTCGCATTTTCCAGTTTTAGAAATCAATTGTAGGAATTTTCGACAGCTGTCACAAAAAATCTGAAACTTAGGCGAAACTCCAGACTTCATGTCAGTGCTTTAGGTGACCAATTTTTTTTCGATAATTCGCTAGAATTTTCTACGGTATCTTTGGTCTTGGTGGTGCGATCTGGACAAAATTTTGCACGTAGTTTGAATACATTATTCCTGAGCTAGGTGCATAATTTCATTCCAATCCGATCAGTAGTTTCGAAACTATCAGGAAAAAAATATTTTGAACGGCCATATTTACGGAACCCCTAGTATAATTTTGCTCATTGATGAACGTGACCGTGAAATTTGTGATCCAAACCCACCCTGAAAATTTCAAGTTCCTAGGCCTTTCCGTTCAAAAGTAAGAATTTTCTATGGTTTCTATGGTTCTGGTCATGCGATCTGGACGAAATATTGCTTCAATATATCATTCTCGATTAAAATACAAAATTTCATCTCGATCGAATCCGTAGTTTCGAATTTATCGAGAAAACAAAATTTCAAACGACCGTATTTACGGAACCCCTTGTATAATGTTGCTCATAGATGAACGATGAACGTCATCACGACATTCAAGATTCACACCTATCCTGAAAATTTCAAGTCCCTACGCCTTTTCGTTCAAAAGTTACAATTTTCTATGGTATCTATGGTTCTGGTCATGCGATCTGGACAAAATTTCACATGTAGCTTGAACACCTCATTTTCCATTAGAGTGCAAAATTTCATCTCGATCAAATCTGTAGTTTTCAAGTAATCAGAGAAACAAAACTTTGAACAGCCATATTTACGGAACCCCTTGTGGGATTTGGCCCATTAACGAACTTAACCGAGCCATTCTGGAACTGAACCCACACTGAAAATTTCAAGTCTCTAGGTTATTCCGTTCGAGAGTTATCGTGCTGACGGCCGGACGGACGGACGGACGGACGGACGGCCGGACGGACAGACTCGAATTTTCCGACGGATTCGTCATCAGTGAGTCGAACATAGTCGATTGAGACCATTTTCGGCTCAAAATTCGAAAAATACAGACATCGTGACGAAATGATATAGCCCTCGTGTAAGTAGTACGAGCGCTCAAAAACGGCCCCTAAAAGTTCCAATCCGATAAAAATCGATAAAAAAGCATAAAATAAAGGATTTTTTGATAAATCTTCAAAGCTCAATATCTTCATAACGGTTAAGTTTCGGACACCATGTAATAGAACCAAATCCATCAGAAATTACCTGAATACGACTTTCCCTGTAATCCTGTATAAGGGCTGGCAGAGTTTTGAATTTTTTTCCCGACTTGAAAGGCTTGACTTGAATCTCAATGTTTAGAATGAAACATAAACAGGGGAACATTTAATCGTAAAATTATGCAATTTTCTTCGAACCAAAACTAACATAAAAATAAAATACAATATTTTCCAATATAAAATAACGAAATATGCTGGAGAAAGTACATTTAAAATTGTTCTTATGTGTGAGCAAAATGATTTTATGACGTCCACATAATCTCTTTGTTGGATTTAACGGACAATATAATGAAATAATTCATTATTTTTATTCTCCAATACAAGAACACCAACAAATATATTATCATCTCAAGAGCATGCGACTCTAAATACACATTGGAGAATTTTAGAAAGTGTACAATTCTCCGGAGCGGATGAGCAGCGCTGCCAAGGTGGGCGGTGGACCACGCCTCCTCGCAGCGCTGCAAATTCGCTTGTGTCCGTAAGCATTGCACTTAAATCCCTAGTAGCGGTACTCCGCTTCCAGGGTCGTCGCCGCCGGGTCGCGACTGCCGAGATCCGAATGCTTCTCCAAGAAATCAACAGTTATTTCCATCCAAAGCGGGAGAAATCGAATTAGTGTTCGAACGATTTTTGAGGTTAAAAGTTGGAACTGCTGGGTTATAAACTGCGAACCATCTCTCGTTGATAATTTATCATACTCGAAACTTCCAACGCATACAAGAGAATATATTGAGCCAAGCGAACCATTAATAAATTCGCGACTTGAAAATGGCTGTCCGTGTGTCGAAGCCGAGACACATTTATATTCCTCAAAAGCTGCAGTAATACGGAACCTCCATATTCGCTGCCATAACAACCAGCATTCTTCGTCGAGAACATTTTACTAATGGATCTCCAGCGGAGTGTTTACGAAAAATGGAGTCATGTGCCAGAAATCCAACGAATGACAGCGGAAGCCACTTGAAACCCATTTCGCGAAAGGAACTATATCGTCAGCTTGGGAGAATTATATATATTAAATTTTTCACTCGAATTTTCGGCGTCATTGCCTGGAAAATTGCATCTTCATCATTTACCGAGAGACTCGTGTGTGTGTCTGGTTGAGAGGATATTGCTTCTGAAGAAACGTTCTGTTGGGTATTTTGGGAGCGGGTGGCTTTCAATTGTGTAGAATGACTTTTCTCCTTCATCTAGTGGTGTCATTCAGATAATGTCGCTTTAATCGTGCTGTGAAAAATAGTTGAGAGAGTCCTCGCAAAAAGAGTCAATGAAGAAACAGAAGCACTCAATGTGATACCAACGGAACAATTTGGATTCAGAAGAGATCATTCCACACAACTTCAACTGCTAAGGATCACTGAATATGTCACTGAAGGATTTCAGAATGAACAAGCCACAGGATTTGTGCTATTCGATATCGAGAGAGCCTTCGACCGAGTTTGGCACGAAGGACTTGCCTACAAGATGATGATGGCAGGCTACACTATCAAAACCTGCAAGATAATAAGAAACTACCTGAGAAACAGGATTTTTCTGTCAAATTATCTTCCACCAGAAAAGTAGAAGCAGGAGTGCCTCAAGGCTCAGTTCCAGGAACCTCTAACCTACAACATCTATATCTATGATATTCTTTGAAATCCAAGAAATCTGCTAGCCCTTTATGAAGACACGGGAATAGCCTCAGTTATCGACGACCTGACGTCATATACACAGAAGATTGCAAGAAGAACTAGAAGATTTAGAAGATTGATTCATTGAATGGAAAATTCAAATGAATAGCAAAAAGAACGAAGCTATACTACACCAGAAGCGGAGACTCGAGATGAATTCCAACCTAGGGATAGATGGAGAAGAGATAAAAACGAAAAATGAAGACAAATATCTAGGAGTAAAACTAGATAAAGGGCTTATTATAATCAACTCTTAGTTTCTTGATATACACGCCAATGGAAGCGCCTGAACATCAGAGGTATTGATGTTCTTATACGTCGTTCAGGTGTCCTTGAATGTACACACATCGGAAAAGTCTAGGGATATTCGTACAAAGTCATACAAGCGTCAAAAAAAACTTTTTTATCATTTAAACTTTACTACCAACTTACTGATCGGTTCATTTGTCCCGTTTGAATACGCTTTTTTTCGGAAAAAATGTGAAAATTATAAAAGTACTCAGTAGTAGCAGTAGTAGAAAAGTAAATTCTACAAGTACTCAGAATTTCGATTTAATTCTGTCTATAGTTTTCTTCAATAGTATTGTTGCATTGACAATATTGTGTTTCACTATGGAATGACGACCTTTGTCTTCAGACGAGATGAATCTAGCAGTGGGCTTTTTTCAAGCTAGCCTACGACAAGTCGAAGTAGCTGAGCGGAAGGGTGTCGAACATTTTCTCATTACTCTATAATTTTTGTTTCCCCCTTAATCAACTGAAAGAATAAAAAACGCCTATTTATAAAGATATCCCTAGACTTTCCCGATGTGTGTACTATACTGAGCTATGGGGCTAACATGATGATGAAATGTCTTCCAAATGTTAACGTTTCATTTTTGTTGTAGGACAACCATATTGTCAAAAAACCAAGTTGAAGGAATTATTCCTTCTAGGTGTAATAGGTACTCCTGATGTCAATGAGTTTACATTTATAAATTATAAGTTCGTGAATTCCTTTGAAGATTGAGCTCGAACAAAGCTGGAAAAACATAAATTTGTATTTACTGATAGTATCGAACACTATCGAAACGTATTAATGTTCAATCAATAAATGCGCATCGATTATTCAAGTGATAAGTCAAACAAAATTAGACTCGTAAAATAATCATTTCAAGCCAGATGCACGCTCCGAAAATAAATATTATAAGAGACTAATCATTCCGCATATCTGTCATTTGCTGAACCTTGCTCCATATTTCTCCATAAAATAAATTTCTCTTTCATTTCATTACTGGAACCATTAACTATATCATATTTTATCACAGTTAGGTAGGAGTTGGCCAGATAAATTCGATATATGCAAAGAGCAAGGTGGTTTTGAATGATGCAAGGTGGCTAAGATATGTGCCGACCACAATTTGGATATTCGCAGATGAATTAAGTAATGCCAAAATACGAATACTTGTTTTCGCATTGAATTACATAAGTGGAGCCAATAGGTCCCGATCTTATAGTATTTTCCTCGCATTTTTATTGAATTCATTCATTAGAAACAAAAGATACAGATATCAAATTATGTGTATTTTATTCATGATAATCCTACTCATATCATCAACAACAATATTTATTGAGTGACAGTGATTAACTAGATATATTATATGATTACAAATGTTCATTATTGGAAATAATTAACCAAAATGAAAGCTTATGGTGGAGTTAGGGAAAAGAGCTACGTTTTTCCACAAACTTTCCATTGAAAATTTCGAACAAAAATACACTGTATGTTGGGTAAAATAATGAGGAAATCAGCAAGTTTGGACTGTGATGTTGTTCGAGTAATTCAGTTGATGTTATCCCTCTTGAAGCTGAGCGAAATGCACTTCATCTGGTTTATATAACTTTAGGGATAATCTGTCTGGAAACGATAGACCGACAATGTAGTAGGATGCATCATGCTTTGAGGCACTATTAAATTTGGGGGTGGTTCGTGTATAAGTAGTGTATTAATGAATTGATTCCATCAGTCTTTGTTTGTCATGTCTTTATTTCGTCTCATAATTTTCGAGGAAGAACCAATAGGACTATTCGAAAAACAAAATTAACTTTGAGGAACAGTGAAAAATTTGATATAAAAAAATTCTGTTGGCCATCCGCCATCTAGCTTTTTTTTTTTGAAACTTTCACTTTTCAAATTCTGAAAATATTCGAGGTAGAGAATACAATAAACAGTTCCAAGAAAAACTGGATAGATTTGTGGTGTAGTTTATTCACTTCTGAATATAGTTGTGTTTTTGAGAAGTTTTTCCTCAAAGTTAGCTAGATAGATTTTTCCATGAGAAATCAAGTTTCTTAGTACTAAATCATCAAATGTTTTCTCCATGATGGCCAGTTAAAATTGTACGTGAGCTTTTCTCGCGGTACTTACAAACATAATATACAGGAGTTTTTTAAGGTACTATGGGCATCGATATCTTGATACGACTCTGAATCGTGTTATCTTACTATGCCATGTGCATTCCCTCATAATGTAAATAAAGTGCTCGAATTCCTTCGTGATCTTCTCTTGGCACTACAATTCATCCCAAATTTGTGTATTCTCTTCATACTTTTATTAGGAGATGTATTATTCTTAAAGTTCAAACTAATGAGAGAAACAAAATTAGGAAGTTCAGAAATTCATCGATAAAATTGTTTACAGAAGTTGTTCGGAATAGTTACCATTGTTGTGATGTGCACAAAGCCTTGCCCGACGTAATAACGAATGTAACATGCAGCAACTATCACATCGGTTTGCTCATGGGGTGATGTCACAATCATTTTCGATGCTCAGTTCGTTCGTACAATTCACCCCACCGAACTTATACACTAATGTTTTCAAATGACCCCAAGGGAAGATATCACAGGGGTTGAGATCGGAAAACTTACTAAAATAACTTCAATTTCGAAATACTCGGCCCTGTTGAATATTTTATGGTATAATGACGTATTTTGATGAGTTCTATCGCTGGTCCAAAAAAAACCTCATCTTCGAAAACACCTTGTATTTGAGCTATCCCCAAGGAAGAAACATTGATGTAATGTATCGAGAGAACTTTTATTTTTGATTCCTTTCAAAATTCTCTACCCGTCAGGACCGGAGCGGAGCACGTAGTCATTAGAAAACCCTGTATAGTCTTTCGAATCCTAGATATTCTCCATGAATTCTTTATACACTTCGACCTTTGATGAATATTCAAAGAGCAGATAGGTGCCGCAGCATCACGACCGAGCAAAACATCAGGGAAGGGAAATTTCTTATCATCCCTTAAGTCCTCGAAAACCGCCTAAGTTATTCAGATCTTCGAACCGCCAACAATTCCCCCCTTGATTAATTCTTTGAACCCTAAACTTCCTGCGCGAGAAAACAATATAAGATTTCCATTATGAGGCCGACTTGGCCGCTTCGTGTTACTCCCAGGAAGTCGCATAAATATGAGGAGACCGGAGGTTGCAAGTTTGGCCAATTTAGTGCCAAGATAGCAACTGCTGCGGGAAGCATTGCCAAGATAACAGAATCTATAAATTCGGCGTTGAATTTATTACGAGAATAGAACGCCCGATCTGAATCCATGACGATGGATTTCGGGCATAACTCATAGGAAACAATGGGGGTGCCGATTTCTTTTCTAGATCGAAACAGAAACAGATCAGTTAATCTTCAATAATTCCAAATGAAGAGAATTAATGGAGCCGCCCTCAATTCATTGAAAAATATAAAAAAATGCTATCGCATCATTGAATTCCCGTAGGAACTCTGCAGGCTCTCTTGGTTCATTATATAAAATAAAATGAAAAACCTTTGGAATAGCTCAAAAATTCATAACTGATGAACCGTTAGGGTTGAAAATTCAAAGTAAGAATTTTCCTATTGGGAACACCAAACCACTATATATTTCCAATTAATTTTTTTTATGTAGTTTCTCAAAATTTTTTTTTTTTCTAATTTGAAACCTGGATTTTCTCGAGCTGGCAAAGATAGCAACTGTACCAAATTTCGTTCAAAGCAATCCGTCCAATATCTTAATGCCAATAATGGAATGGAATTCAACATGAAAAATCATTCGATGTTAGTACTGTTTCCTCCTTTCTACTTCATTCTTATGGCTCGCAATCCCGAATAGGCATCCGTCTTCTTCAGAGGCGCCGGTAAAACATCGAAAACACATCTAATCTTCATCAATTTAATCGGTACCTACGCAGCGGGAGTTTCATTCGTCGATATTTCTGCCCATGATTCGATTGTCGAGGCCTTAATCTGGTGAAAGCTAGCACAGCCTTCGGACCCTTCGAGTTCGTGGAAACGAAGAAAATAACGACTTAGTGCTTTTTTTTCACTCATGACCTTCGAGTCTTGGAAACCAACACGAACTGAAATTCTGTACGACATGTTCCAGATGAGACGAAATGATTGAGATTTACTGATGTGTATGAATTTATCGAATAGAAAAATTCATTTACCGGTGGAAAATTGCTGTCTGGGAAAACAGGAAATAAATATTCTCCAAGAATTAGATTTTCCTGTCATAGGTTGTAATTTTTTGTGAGCAAATTTTGTTTTGGTCATTTTTGTGCGCATTTTTCTTTGAACAAGAGCGTTATCATTTTGCCCCAATGTCTATAAGTCTCGAATTTTGAGCAAGTTACGAAAAGCACTGCCGTGAAGGCAGGAGCTTTTGAGCGCTCGTACATGCACCTTGTAGGTAGATTTGCATTTTCCAGTTTTAGGAATCAGTTGAAGGAATTTTCGACAGCTGTCACAAAAATTCTGAAACTTAGGCGAAACTCCAGACTTCATGTCAGTGCTTTAGGTGACCATTTTTTTTTCGATAATTCGCTAGAATTTTCTACGGTATCTATGGTCTTGGTGGTGCGATCTGGACAAAATTTGGCACGTAGTTTGAATTCATTATTCCTAAGCTAGGTGCAATCATCCCAATCCAATCAGTAGTTTCGAAATAATAAAAAAAAAAAATTTTGAACAGCCATATTTACGGAATCTCTAGTCTAATTTCGCTCATTGATGAACGTGGCCGCGATATTCGCGATCCAAACCCACCCTGAAAATTTCAAGTTCCTAAGCCTTTCCGTTCAAAAGTTACAATTTTCTATGTTTTCTATGGTTCTGGTCATGCGATCTGGACGAAATATTGTTTTAATATATCATTCTCGATTAAAATACAAAATTTCATCTCGATCGAATCCGTAGTTTCGAAATTATCGAGAAACCAAAATTTCAAACGACCGTATTTACGGAACCCCTAGTATAATTCTGCTCATTGATGAACGTGAACGCGACTTTTCAGATCCACACCTATCCTGAAAATTTCAAGTCCCTAGGCCTTTCCGTTCGAAAGTTATGATTTTCTATGGTTTCTATGGTTCTGGTCATGTGATCTGGACAAATCTAGCTTGAATATATCATTCTCCATTAATATACAAAATTTCGTCACGATCGAATCTGTATTTTCGAAATGATCAAGAAAACTATATTTCAAACGACCATATTTACGGAACCCCTAGTATGATTTTGCTATAATTTATAGATGAAAGTGATCACGACATTCGAGATCCACACCTATCCTGAAAATTTGAAGTCCCTAGGCGTTTCCGTTCAAAAGTTACAATTTTCTATGGTTTCTATGGTTCTGGTCATGCGATCTGGACAAAATTTCACATGTAGCTTGAACACCTCATTCTCCATTTAAGTGCACAATTTCATCTCGATCAAATCTGGAGTTTTCGAGTAACCAGGGGATCACTTTGAACTTTGAACGGCAATATTTACGGAACCCCTGGTGGAATTTGGCCCATTAACGAACTTAACCGAGGCATTCGGGAACTGAACCCACACTGAAAATTTCAAGTCTCTAGAGTTATCGTGCTTACGGACGGACGGCCGGACGGACAGACTCAAATTTTCCGACGGATTCGTCATCACTGAGTCGAACATAGTCGTTTGAGACCATTTTCGGCTCAAAATTCGAAAAATACAGACATCGTGACGAAATGATATAGCCTTCCTGTAAGTTGTACGAGCGCTCAAAAATGGTTTGGAACGATTAAGTTTAGTCAAATTCAATTCTGTCTGTCCATCCGACATGAACTCGCTAGCTCCCGAAAGGAAATGCCAAGAGTTTTGAGTTTTGATTGTACTTTTGATGTCTGAATGCGTTCATTTTATAATCTTCGATCTCTTCGATAGTCTCGCTATTTTGTCACCCTTGTCATATCAAAATGATCATGGATAAGTTAATTTCTAAGAAACCAAAATTGATTTGACAGAAACTGAGGATGAGTTTGATATGATTTATATCCAAGCAGTGTTGTGTCGGTTCAATGCCTGGATGGGTGACCGCTGTGGCGATTAATTGAAACAAGCACGCCGAAGCTCCCGACACAAAATTTTTATGTTTATCGGTTATGAAATATTTCTCAAATGAACTGGTTCATTTCTTTATTGTGAAAATTGTATAGAAAATACGGAAATTTTTTTCCTACATTCTACTCACACGAGAGCATTTTATCATTTTGTCACGATGTCTGTATTTCTCGAACTTTAAGCCGAAAATTGTCTGAATCGACAAGGTTTGACTCACTGATAACAAATCTGTCGGAAAATTCGATTCTGTCTGTCCGGCCATCCGTCCGGCCGACCGTAAGCACGATAACTCTCCAACGGAACGACCTGAAAACTTGAAATTTTCAGGGTAGGTTCGAATGTGGAATGCCACGGTTGAGTCTGTTGGTTGACAAAACTCGACCGGGGGTTCCGTTGATATGGTTGTTCGAAATTTTGTTATCCTTATTACTTCGAAACTACAGATTCGATCGTGATGAAATTTTGCGCTCAGATGGAGAGTGAGATGTTCAAGCTACATGCGAAATTTTGTCCAGATCGCATGACCAGAACCATAGAAACCATTAGAAATTATAACTTCCGAACGGAAGGCCTTGAAACTTGAAATTTTCAGGATAGGTGTGGATCTCAAATTTCGCAGTCACGTTTATCAATGAGCAAATGTGAATATGGCCGTTCTCATGATAATTTCGAAACTACTGATTGACTTGGAATGAAATTTGGCACATTGATGAAGAATAATGTATTAAAACTACTCGCGAAATTTTGTCCAGATCGCATTACCAAGACCATAGATAGCGTAAAAAAATCTAGCGAATTATCGAAAAAAAATTGGTCAATTGGCTAAAACACTGATGTGAAGTCAGTAGTTTAAACTTAGTTTGAAATTTTTTTTGACAGCTGTCAAACATTCCTTCAATTGGTTTCTAAAACATGAAAATGCGAATCTACCCACAAGGTTGATGAACGAGCGCTCAAAAGCAGTGCTTTTCTCGATTTCTAGTTATTAAACTCGACAAAAATAAGCGCAAAAAAAAACAATTTCGAACGAGTATTCATTCACGATGAGAATAAAATAAGGTTATCGGATTCATCTGCTGGAAAAATTGCAACGTTGCCACATGTTTGTGAAATAATGAAATTTCAGTAATTCGAAATTTTTGTTATACGCTGGACTTGGCAATCGTCAAGGTGGCAACCGGTGTTCATTGACGCATTGGATCTACCAATTTTGTGATATACCTTAAATGATAATTTATTTTGAAAGTGGATTTTCTGGCTCACTTGTAAGAGAAAGCATAATCCACGAAAGATATGGAGCAGAGAAAGAGGGGATCGAAGTCTCATTTGACAGTTTCCGAAAGATGCTGTACACGTGTAGGTACTGAATATTTTATGGATCAAATTCATGCAAATCAACAAGGAACGGTGCCACCCGCCATCCGTCCGCCCAGAAGGTTGCCGCGATTTTCACCAATTACCCAATCCCCCTTACAGTATATCGGGCGGAATTTACATCGCACATCATTTGAATAATTCATTAATTCATCGGTTGCGAATCACGTAGCACGCGTAATTAGCTCAGAGATGTTGGCAATTACTGATGCCTGGAATAATGCGATAAATACGCGTCGCAGCACGTTAACGCTGCGATGAAGAGGCCTGAAAGCATCTAGCGGCTCTTTCCACCGAGCCTCAGACCAAGGCGAGAATAATCGGAATCATTTTGGCTTTTTAAATTAGATTTATGAAAACACCGCAAAACAAACTGCATAATGGATTAATACTGATCAGGATGTAAAAGACATATCTTTACCATTGTATATTAGGTATAAATCTTCCTCCAACCTGCTCTTTGTCTGAATCATCATTTTTTATCAACTATGGAAATATATTTGTACCTATTTATTATAACCCAAAAGTTTTTCGATGCTTTAATGCCTTCACATATCTTGTTCGGTTCCATTCATGTGTGAGTAAGTATTTTCGAGCGTATAGAATCAGGATGATCATAATAAATAATTAATTCAAGAAGAAAAATATTGCAGTCTATCAACATATATTTGGACAATAAATATAAAAATCATAAAAAAACAACAATCATACAAGTATCATTCTTATTTAGTGGATGAGGGAGGTAGAATAGCTCAGACCTGGGGAGGCAAGAAGGGGAGAAGATCTGATCAAGGGGGAACCATAAGCTGGTTGAGCCAAAAGGGGAGAAGATCTGATATAGGAGGAAGCATAAGCTGGTTGAGCCAAAAGGGGAGATGATCTGATCAAGGAGGAAGCATAAGCTGGTTGAGCCAAGAGGGGAGATGATCTGACCAAGGAAGTGGCATAAGCTGGTTGAGCCAAAAGAGGGGAGGACCTGACCAAGGAAGTGGCATAAGCTGGTTGAGCCAAAAGAGGAGAAGATCTGATCAAGGAAGAAGCATAGGCTGGTTGAGCAAGAAGAGGGGAAGATCTGATCAAGGAAGGAGCGTAAGCTTGTTGGGCTAGGATGGGAGCAGAACGCACTAATTGGGCTGGTTGGTGGGCAAGTAGAGGTGCAGAGTGGATCAATGGAGCAGCACGTACTGCAGCAACAGCTGGGGCAGCAACTACAGCCTTAGCTACCAAAGGTTCTTTACGGACGACAGCGTTGAAACCGTTGATTGGGTCGGCAGTGTAGTCCACGATACGTCTGGTACCATCAGCATCGTTGAGGGAGTATTGACCTTGTACGACATCTCCGCTACGGGATTCCACTTGGCTCTTCGAGTCTCCAGTCAAAGCGTCTTGGACATCGTAGCCGAATTGGTATTGAGGATTTGGGTCGTAGGGTTCAGCTCTTGCTACAGCTATGGGTGCGGCGACTTTGGCGATTGCTGGACCAGCGTAAGCTAGAGGGGAAGCCAGTTGTGCCCCGATGAGGTTACCAGCCCGTGCGTAGGCCAGGACGGTGGCGAAAACGATGAACTGCAATAAAAAAAAATGGGTTAAGTCTCTCTTAATCCACCGAAGATTCAATACTTCATTGTTGATTTATTATTTCACGCAATAGAAATAATAGATTATATAATTGAATAACATTGTATTATTGTGAAGATAGCAACAAATGAAAAGGAATGCATTTTTTTTTATTGGTTAATGAAATAATGAAGAGAATAAACTATTAATAAGAACTATGGAATAATATCATTTTCCATCTTGAATAACATTTTCTATATGTATGATTGAAATTAGGATTTCATTTACCTTGAATGCCATTTTAGCTCGATGTGCAATGTATTGATCGATGTAGGAACGATACTGTGATACTGATCTGAACCAATAGTCTGGACTTTATATATGCGCTTCTAGATGCAATGAATCTACAAGGCACCACCCGAATATCAAGCGAGTTACCGCGTAACCTGATATTGGAGCGTTTTTCGCAACTGGAACCTTGTTAGAGGACGCCCTGTTTATTCAGCGTGCGACTGAAAATCCGCTTAAAAAACTTCGAAGTTGCATCAGCCGCGAATGGCCCTAGTTTCGGTTGTCCTGCCCTGGTTTTTGACTTTTCTCGCACCCACAACAACTCTACTCGCATATTGTTGTGTTGAATGTCACTGGGGCAGTCGACCTTATGGGTCATTAATCCTAGATTAATTAAATGAGAAGCGTCATCCTTATGAAATAAGTTATTGAGATTTGTTTTTGAAAGATTATCTTCTCTTCGGGGCATTAAATTTCGGTTCTGCGGTGTTCCTAGAAGTTTCCTGTCAACACCAAAATTAATCGAATTTTTTGCACATAACATACATAAGTAAAATGAACACTAAAAATTACGAAAAGCACTGCCGTGAAGGCAGGAACTTTTGAGCGCTCGTACATGCACCTTGTAGGTAGATTCGCATTTTCCAGTTTTAGAAATCAATTGAAGGAATTTTCGACAGCTGTCAAAAAAATTCTGAAACTTAGGCGAAACTCCAGACTTCCAACCTTCAGCTGATCAATTTTTTTTCGATAATTCGCTAGAATTTTCTACGTTATCTATGGTCTTGGTGATGCGATCTGGACAAAATTTTGTACGTAGTTTGAATATATTATTCCTCAGCTAGGTGCATAATTTCATTCCAATCCGATTAGTAGTTTCGAAACTATCAGGAAAATAATATTTTGAACGGCCATATTTACGGAACCCCTAGTCTAATTTTGCTCATTGATGAACGTGACCGCGATATTCGCGATCCAAACCCTCCCTGAAAATTTCCTAGGCCTTTCTTTCAAGAGTTACAATTTTCTATGGTTTCTATGGTTCTGGTCATGCGATCTGGACAAAATATTGCTTCAATATATCATTCTCGATTAAAATATAAAATTTCATCTCGATCGAATCCGTAGTTCCGAAATTATCGAGAACAAAATTTCAAACGACCGTATTTACGGAACCCCTAGTATAATTCTGCTCATTGATAAACGTGACATTTCAGATCCACACGTATCCTGAAAATTCCCTAGGCCTTTCCGTTCGAAAGTTATGATTTTCTATGGTTTCTATGGTTCTGGTCATGTGATCTGGAGAAATGTAGGTTGAATATATATTTCTCCATTAGTACACAAAATTTCGTCACGATCGAATCTGTAGTTTTGAAATTATCAAGAAAACTAAAATTTCAAACGACCATATTTACGGAACCCCTAGTATAATTTTGCTCATAGATGAACGTGATCACGAAATTCGAGATCCACATATATCCTGAAAATTTTAAGTCCTTAGGCGTTTCCGTTCAAAAGTTAAAATTTTCTATGGTTTCTATGGTTCTGGTCATGCGATCTGGACAAAATTTCACATGTAGCTTGAACAACTCATTTTCCATTTGAGTACAAAATTTCATCTCGATCAAATCTGTAGTTTTCAAGTAATCAGGAGAACAAAATTTTAAACGGCCATATTTACGGAACCCCTTGTGGAATTCTGACCATTAACGAACTCAATCAAGGCATTTGGGATCTGAACCTACACTGAAAATTTCAAGTCTCTAGGTTGATCCGTTCGAGAGTAATCGTGCTTACGGCCGGACGGACAGACTCGAATTTCCCGACGGATTCGCCATCAGTGAGTCGAATGAGACCATTTTCGGCTCAAAATTCGAAAAATACAGACATCGTGACCAAATTATATAGCCCTCGTGTAAGTACGAGCGCTCAAAAATGAACATTTTGTAATACGACAGTAAAAATTGGGAAACCTAAAAGAAGTTCCACATTTTTTCCAACATTTTTTTTCCTGATTCTTGGTTATATTTTCGTATTTTCAAATTCGAAATCAAATTTGATCATTTTATTTCCTATTTGTGATTTTATCGGATCCTGGGTTAGTAGTCGTGAATTGTTCGAAGTAAAAAATTCATCTTATTGCGCGTTTGTTTCTATGATACGAGCATTATCAGTTCGCTCAAATATCTGTAATTTTTGAATTTTGTGCCGACAAGAAGAAGAATCTTGTTGGTCAGTCCGGGCGTCTATGAACATGATTACCTGCAATTTTGGAATTTTCAGGGTACATTTGAGGTCTGAATGCGCCAGTTGAGTCTGTGAATGGAAAAAAGCCGGTGAAGGATGCTGTATTAATTTTCCCTTAATCATTCGAAAAATACCCATTCGATCGAATTAAAACTTTGTAGTTAGTTGTAATGCAATGCCACAAAGGTTCATGTGAAATTTCGTGAAGACAAGGGCGGATATAGCTTTTCTTCGTGGGAGGGGTAATGACGATTGAGAACCAATAAATTAGGTACATAACTTACATCACTACAGATAAACTTCGAAATAAACATTTTTTGAAAACTCAAATACAAAAAATACTAACATAAAATATTTTGAGTTAAAAAAACAAACGAATACTACTTATGAGGGGGGGGGGGGGTTATTATCTCCCCCTCCCCCGGAAACCTGTCTTTGCGTGGAGATCGCGTTACTAGAACAACATCATTATTGAAATCTTCGTTATCTGATTAACTATTCGCCAAATCCTCCTGAACTTTTTTGTCAATACATGATGTTTTTTAAGGACAGGTGCTAGAACTCATTATTTCGCTGGAAGTTGATCATATGAAATATTCCTTTTGAAAAAAGGGCAATAAATCTTGGGCATCAATATCATACGACAATGGATCGTTTTATCCTGTGGAAAATTATTATGTATTCCCTCATAATGTAAATGAAGTGCCCGAATTTATCGCAAATATGTATTTAGAATAGAATTGAATTCTTTAACATCGAATTAAGGAGAAGAAAAAGAGAAAAAATTACTGATTGAAAAGGTCCCATTAAAATAAAATTAGGAAATTCAGAAACTCACCGATAAAATTGTTCCAAATGGTTCACAGAAATTGTTCGTAATGGCTACCAATCGTTTGATGTGCACAAAGGCTTGCCCAGCATAATAACGAATCGTTACATGCAGCAACTATCAAATCAGTTTGCTCACGAAATAATGTCACATGCATTTTCAATGTTTAGCTCTTTCGCACTATTCACCACATCGTACTTATACACTAATGTTTCCATATGACTCCAAAGGAACAAATCACAGAGATTGAGATCGGAAAACTTTCAAAAATCATACGAATCATAGATGATTTACCGCATAATGACCTCAAACAGCTGGTAATTTCTGAAAATTCAGATATCAATACGAACCCAAGTCAGATCCAGGCTTGGAATTTCTCAGATTCGCGGGTAACTTTGAAATACTCGGCCCTGGTGAATATTTTATATAAACGATTTTTGGTATATTGACTCATTTTGATGGGTTCTATTGCTGATCAACAAAAAGCCTCACCTTTGAAAACACCCTGCATATGAGTCATGGATGAAATGAGTTCTGTAAAAATTCTGATCTGGTGTTGAGTTTGATAATAATTCTTTGATTTCATTTTTTGAAGTGGATACTGGTGAATTCGATCATTTCAAATAATTAACCTGTAGTTTCAATCATTTTGATTTCCCTGCATGGGTGAACTCTCAATTTAAACAAGCCACAAAAGCTCCTGACAAATTATCGAATGTGCCAAATTTAATTTTTTCACTTTGATGATGGCGAGATGATTTTGCGTCGTTGAATCTAAGCCTGTCCGAAAGATTATATTATTTAATTTTAATTGCACTCTATCTAGATAAAAACAAAAAATTTTTTTGCTTCTAAAAGCCAGATTGTTCTTCTTTATGAAATGATTAACAATCTTATTCTTTTTGGTCCTGTTCTACGAATAATTCCATGGATGTCTTCCCTAATTGTCTGTTGTTGCCGAATTCAGTACGTAAAATATCTACCGTTTCGCGGCTGGTGTGGCATATTGCATCGAGCTTTTGGTACCAAAGCTCTTCCAAGTCTTAAATCCTGTAATGGTGCCCACACGCGTGATCCTATAGCGCAAGGCTACATGGTGAAACGAAATGGAATTTTTAGGTAAATCAAATCAAAGCAATCGAAGAATGGTCCATCCGGAAAAGAAAAAGACCGGAAACAAAGCTCCATTCGAAACCATAAGCTTTTCTTCTGAGCTGCCACTGCTTTTCATGACGAATAATGAGAAACAGATCCATCGCTACAGAGGTATCGAAATTGCATCAGTTTTTATTTTACCGCGAACCACTTGGCATAAAGCCGAGATTCGGAATGATCCCTCCCTGCATTCGGAGGACCCTCATTCCACCTTCCCGATGGCTCTTCAAATTCCCATAGAAGACGAGCCGATATATTACGTGGAAAAGTGGAGAGGTGGTTATTTATTCCTCGCAAGTACGGATCATTTCTGCGCATATCTGAAGGGGCGCACATTTTTCCGCAAATTGCCTGATGAATATAAACATTCCCCATTGGAATATGGAGATAGCGGCAGGGATGGTAACCGATATATCGCCATATCGAAAACATCGAGAAAAACGGTCGTGGGGGTTTTTATCGAGGTGTACTTTCCGATACATCGATTTCTTAGGTTCGATATTTCAACACATTGATGCATACCTTCGATGTATCAATTCAACACCTACATCCTGCAAATTAAGAATTTTTTATATCTGCAAAGTACCTCCTCGCTATTTGGAACATTTCAGCAGAATGAACAATTTTCTACATACATTGAGCTAGAAAAGTTATTCATGCAGCAGGTGTGTTATACAGATGTGAAGGTCCGGAGGCTAACATTAAGCCCAAGGGCCTCTGGCTCGAGAGATGAATGTTGCCTGATGGACGTTAGCATATACAGTTACGCTCGTTGTGCATACAATATTTTATTTCCAACAGAAAATTTACTTTATGAAAACGAAAAATTGATTTTTGTGTCGGTTCATTTATCCTAGGATTTTGGCGTTCAATGAGACAGAATAGCCAGAGAATCTGCCTTGATTTCATCGTTTGTCATTATCCCTTTCAATAATGCCCATATCTCAAAAACTTCAAATCAGGTATATCAAAGACATCGATGATTATCTGTTAGTTAGTTAGTTAGTCAGGAAACGGGGTTAAATTTCACTGCGACCTCAAGGTCTATTGTGCCCCCCATCAGAGCTGTATTCGCAAATGCGCTACCTACAGCTCGCCCTCCAGCTCCAAAGCTCCAATGAACTCCAGTATCTGAGAGGGCTTCAAGGAGGTTAGATTCCTCCTGTAATTCTCTTGTCCATGACATTCTTTGCGCTGGTTTGCAATGGCGAGGCATTCTGTAACCAGGTGAACAGGAGTTTCCTCCTCTTCACCACAGAATCTACACTTGTCAGTTTATGTTAAGCCCATTCTCATCATATGGCTTCCTAAAGCATCAATGTCCTGTGAGGAAGCCAGTGAGGAGGCGTAACTTACTGAGATCCAAATATTTCTTGGATCTTGAACTTTCAAAGTTCCGAACGAACTTTTTGGAGTGATCCATTCCTGTAAGAAACCTGCAGAGTGCTTCTCTTTCAGTATCTTCCTTCTCCAGAAACTCTTTCTTATAGGTGCATTCACCTATGCCAAAGAAAAGTTCTGGGCCAGTAAGTGGCGTTTGTGCTCCCTTTCTGGCAAGTGTACTGGCCTCTTCGTTTCCTTTGATTCCTGAATGACCAGGAACCCAGACTAAAGAGACCTTATTGTTCTTGCCTACACTATCTGTTAGACCTTCGTACATCGACGTACCCCAAAAATTGTCGTTTTTCAGCCAAACCACCCTTTTCCCTGTCGATTGGATAGGTTGAGGGCCGCACGCGCGCTCATAACGCGTCCGGTCGTACAAATATATCAGGCAAGATGCTCGCATTATTCGAATTGGAATATTTCACTCAGGGACCATTCGATATTGTTTACCGGAATCCAATATCTAGAAAGGGAGGACATTTCGGATTGCGAAATCTGGCCTGATGGATTTATTCGATGGAGGCGTATCGAGACGACAACGGCGACCGGAAAATTTCGGAATATTCTCGAGATATTTATGTTTTTTCTTTGTGGGGCAACACTCTGGAGAATTTGATTCCAGCGATATAGGATTACGTTTCGGTTTTTTTATGAGCGCCCTTATATTTTTTCGTCCTGACGTGGCGGATTTACTCGCCTGAAATACCTATTCGTTCCAAATTCGGTTGGGAAATATTTAACACCAGTGAAGGATTTTGGCAGTCAATGATAATCCAGTTCGGGCATAGAAGTATTTCCAATTTTCCATAGATAAGGGGCCCTGCCATATAGAAGAGATCCAGTGCTCCAACCCTCGGTGTGAAACCTTGTTTTGTCCGACCTTTAACTAGACAGCTACATCGAATCAGTCCAATATCGCTTCCCGCCGCAAAAGACCGACTTATTTTTGGCAGGGCCTTCAGATAAGGCTTTTTTTGGCACGCAATTTTGTAATCCAGAATTAACCTTCGATTTAGAGCAACATTAACATTTTTTCTCAACCTCTCGCTTCTTCTAGTTTGAACTTTTTGGATGTTATAATGAATAATGAAATCATTCAAAGACCATATCATTTTTTCGATATATTTTCAATAAGTTATACTATACAATTCGAAATAATTCTTGAGTTGAAGATTGCTTAGTGGATAAGTGTGGAGTATCCAAGAGGTCCAGCAATTTTACCATAAACTCCGGAGTAGCCGTAACCTGGAGCAGCAGATAAGATTGGAGACGACCTCAAAAGGGCTGGAGCATAGGTTTGTTGAGCAAGCACTGGAGCAGAACGGATCAATGGGGTTGCGTATGCTGGTTGGGCCAAAAGTGGTGCAGATCTGATATAGGGTCTTGAAATGGCATGTTGGGCGATCAAAGGTGCTGAACGGATCAAGGGGGCGGACAAAACTGGAGCAGCACGTACTGCAGCAACAGCTGGGGCAGCTACAATAGCTTTAGCTACCAAAGGTTCTTTGCGGACGACAGCGTTAAATCCGTTGATTGGATCGGCGGTGTAGTCGACGATACGTCTGGTACCATCAGCGTCGTTCAGGGAGTATTGACCTTGTACGACGTCTCCGCTACGGGATTCCACTTGGTTCTTTGAGTCTCCAGTCAAAGCGTCTTGGACATCGTAGCCAAATTGGTATTGTGGATTTGGGTCGTAGGGTTCAGCTCTCGCTATAGCTACAGGTGCGGCTACCTTAGCGATTGCTGGGGTAGCGTAAGTCAAAGGGGTAGCCAACTGGGCACCATAAAGGTTACCAGCGTTGGCGTAGGCCAAAACGGCAGCGAAAGCGATGAACTGAAATAATATAAATGCAGGAATAATAAAAAAGAATTGAGTGTACAGCCAAATGAAGAAAAACTATGCGAAATCTATAGAAAACACGATCATTCGAAAATATTGAATTAACTGATTGGTAATTATGCGAAAAGCAGATTAGAGAACAATTAGAAACAACAGCAAAACAAGCAAACCAAATAATAATATCATTCATAGTGATATCTATGATAGTTTTTTTTATAGTAGTAGATTGAATCAAAATCAAATAAAAGAAGGAAAATTAAATAATTAATGGAAAAATATGTTTTATTATACCTTGAAAGCCATTTCGATTCGATGATATCGATGTGAATGATACTGATTCCAGCTGATCCCAACCTTTTTATACCTACCAGAGTATAGATAAGTCGAAATTGAAGAACGCTTTGCGAAACACTCGAAATATCTGTTTCTTCTCGAACTTCAAGAGGTCACCAATTCGCATTCACAGATTCTGGTTTGGTCGTTTATTTAGGTTGTAAATGATCTGGTTTCGTTAAATATCACATCACTTCCCGCCAGTTCTATGTCATTTCGATATTATGCAATTATTCTGCCATATGTGAAGGTGGTAAAGTTATCACTTTATTATGGACAGGGTCGAGGTATAGAAAACATAAAATGATAATTTTATCGATCGGTCTTCTGAAAAGGTAGAACTGTAACAATTTGGGATAATATACGATCACCGAAAAGCTCTCAACGCAGATGTTTTCGATTTGGAATTGCAACATTTACGGTCTTGGTAATGATTCGAATATTTAAAATGATTATTGAAGGCGTCGTTATTCAATAAGGAAGAAAACGAAGAACTAAACATGGAATTTAATTGTGTACAAAATCTATCAAAAGGACCATTATCATTGTGTGTCAGAATGTGCTTCCTGAGTTTGACTAGCCTCAATTCTTCACTGTTATTGGAAGAGTTAAGTGAAGGGCGCTCTTCTGTTGACTTCTCGAAAGAATGACTCAACTAAAAAAGTAATTTTGAAAAATTAATATCATTTTTGAAGACTTATATAACGATACTACACATCCTCATATGTACTCCACTTTGCCTTTTTGAGCGCTCGCACTACTTACACGAGGGCTATATCATTTCGTCACAATGTCTGTATTTTTCGAATTTTGAGCCGAAAATGGTCTCAAACGACTATGTTCGACTCACTGATGATGAATCCGTCGAAAAATTCGAGTCTGTCCGTCCGGCCGGCCGTCCCTCCGTATACACGATAACTTTCGAACGGAATGTCCTAGAAACTTGAAATTTTCATAGTAGGTTCGAATCTCGAATGCCGCGGTCATGTTCGTTATTGGGCAAAATTCGCCCAGGGGTTCCGTAAATATGGCCGCTCGAAATTTTGTTTTCCTGATTACTTCGAAACTACAGATTCGATCGAGGTGAAATTTTGCACTCAGATAGAGAATTACTTGTTCAAGCTACATGCACCAGAACCATAGGAACCATAGAAAATTATAACTTTGTAATGGAAAGGCTTAGGGACTTGAAATTTTCAGGATAGGTGTGGATCTCGGATGTGGTTGCGTTTATAAATGAGCAAAATTAGACTAGGGGTTCCGAAAATATGATCGTTTGAAATTCAGTTTTCTTGATAATTTCGAAACTACGGATTCGATCGTGACGAAATTCTGTATTTTGATGGAGAATGATATATTCAAGCTACATTTTTCCCATATCGCATGACTAGAACCATAGAAACCATAGAAAATTATAACTTTCGAACGGAAAGGCCTAGGGTCTTAAAATTTTCAGGATAGGTTCGGATCGCGAATTTCGCGGTCACGTTCATCAATGAGCAAAATTAGACTAGGGGTTCCGTAAATATAGCCGTTCAAACTATTTTTTTCCTGTTAATTTTGAAACTACTTATTGGATTGGAATGAAATTTCACACATAGATGAAGAATAATGTATTCAAACTACGTGGGAAATTTTGTCCAGATCGCATTACCAAGTCCATAGATACCGTAGAAAATTCTAGCGAATTATTTGTATGAGATGTTTTTATTGTTTTTCAGAACAAAAAAGGGTTTTTGATGTCTGTGTTGTGTATCTTCAATACAATCCAACCATGAGTTTCTTGAAGTTTCTCATCATGGTTTGCAATCTAAACTTCGGATTTGAAAATTTGCAATAAAAATCTTCAGTATAATTCATTTTTGAGCGCTCGTACTACTTACACGAGGGCTATATTATTTCGTCACGATGTCTGTATTTTTCGAATTTTGAGCCGAAAATGGTCTCAATCGACCATGTTCGACTCACTGATGACGAATCCGTCGAAAATATCGAGTCTGTCCGTCCGGCCGTCCGTAAGCACGATTACTCTCGAACGGAACAACCTAGAGACTTGAAATTTTCAGTGTAGGTTCAGATTCCAAATGCCTCGGTTAAGTTCGTTAATGGGCAGAATTCCACCAGGGGTTCCGTAAATATGGCCGTTCAAAATTTTGTTCTCCTGATTACTTGAAAACTACAGATTCGATCGAGATGAAATTTTGTACTCAAATGGAAAATGAGGTGTTCAAGCTACATGTGAAATTTTGTCCAGATCGCATGACCAGAACCATAGAAACCATAGAAAATTGTTACTTTTGAACGGAAACGCCTAGGGACTTGAAATTTTCAGGATAGGTGTGGATCTCGAATGTCGTGATCACCTTCATCTATGAGCAACATTATTCTAAAGGTTCCGTAAATATGTTCGTTTGAAATTCAGTTTTCTTGATAATTTCAAAACTACAGATTCGATCGTGACGAAATTTTTTATACTAATGGTAAAATTTATATACAAGCTCATTCCTCCAGATCACATGATCAGAACCATAGAAACCATAGAAAATCATAACTTTCGAACGGAAAGGCCTAGGGACTTGAAATTTTCAGGATAGGTGTAGATCTGAATTGTCGCGTCCACGTTTATCGATGAGCAGAATTATATTATGGGTTCCGTAAGTACGGTCGTTTAAAATTTTCTTTTCCCGATAATTTCGAAACTACGGATTCGATCGAGATGAAATTTTGTATTTTAATCGAGAATGATATATTAAAGCAATATTTTGTCCAGATCGCATGACCAGAACCATAGAAACCATAGAAAATTGTAACTTTTGAACAGAAAAGCCTAGGAACTTGAAATTTTCAGGGTGGGTTTGGATCGCGAATTTCACGGTCACGTTCATCAATGAGCAAAATTAGACTAGGGGTTCCGTAAATATGGCCGTTCAAAATATTCTGTTCCTGATAATTTCGGAACTACCGATTTGATTGGAATGAAATTCTGACTTGAAGTCTGGATTATCGCCTCAGTTTGAAAATTTGTTTGACAGCTGTCAAAAATGTCCTCAATTGGTTTCCAAAACTGGAAAATGCGAATCTACCCACAAGGTGGATGTACGAGCGCCCAAAAGCTCCTGATTTCACGGCAGTGCTCTTCGTAATGTTTATTCCCAATTCCCATGTTTCAATTCAACAATAAGAGATCTGACGAATTCTCACATATCTGTCATTCTTAGAAAAAACAAATGGCGTCGAAAAAAACATTGATAATTTCGAAATTATATTTCATAATTAAAATTTAAAAATCACAACAGTTGTGGGAGTTTTTAATGGATGAGTGTGGAATATCCAAGAGGACCGGCAAGTTTACCATAAGCTGTGGAATATCCTAGAGCTGGCGCGGCAGATAAGATTGGTGCGGATCTCAGAAGAGGTGCAGCTAGGGCTGAAGCGGCATAGGTTTGTTGGGCAAGAACTGCTGGTTGAGCCAGGAGGGGAGCAGAACGGATCAAGGGGGTTGAAATAGCATGTTGGGCAATCAAAGGTGCTGAACGGATCAAGGGGGCAGCAGACAAAACTGGAGCAGCACGTACTGCAGCTACAGCTGGGGCAGCAACTACAGCTTTAGCTACCAAAGGTTCTTTGCGGACGACAGCGTTGAATCCGTTGATTGGGTCGGCAGTGTAGTCCACGATACGTCTGGTACCATCAGGGTCGTTCAAGGAGTATTGGCCTTGGACGACGTCTCCACTGCGGGCTTCCACCTGGCTCTTTGAGTCTCCAGTTAAAGCGTCTTGGACATCGTACCCGAATTGGTATTGTGGATTGGGGTCGTAGGGTTCAGCTCTTGCTAAAGCGATTGGTGCGGCGACTTTAGCGATTGCTGGAGTGGCGTATGCCAGTGGCGCAGCCAGTGGTGCGCTGATCAGATTGCCAGCGTTGGCAAAGGCCATTACGGCGGCAAAAACGATGAACTGAAATGATTAATGTAAAATAAACCCTCAATCCCTCAAAAAATAATCACACAATAGAATTCTTACCTTGAATGCCATGTTGATCCGTTGAAGATACCGATAAAACTCTTGATATTCCTCAGGAGTCAAACCTTTTTATACGTCTGTCGCCTGCAGAATTTTAGTCAACTCACATACTGGTTCAATTGCACCACAAACCTACAACTCGCGAACTTGCAACATTCGTTCTTCATTTAATTTGAAGGTCGATTTTGTGTAGTCCGAAATTCATCATTTTCGACATTCAATTTAACCGAGCTCCTATAATTAGATTGATGATGAGTGCGTTGTGTTATTTTCATCAGCTGAAACTTGCATATCTACTGGGACGAGTTATTTGAAATTTCCCGTGGATTCCGACTTGTTTTCGTTTCACATTTTTCTGATGTGTACGTTCAAATAAATTTTTTGAGCGCTCGTACTACTTACACGAGGGCTTTATCATTTCGTCACGATGTCTGTATTTTTCGAATTTTGAGCCGAAAATGGTGTCAATCGACTATGTTCGACTCACTGATGACGAATCCGTCGGAAAATTCGAGTCTGTCCGTCCGGCCGTAAGCACGATAACTCTCGAATGGAACAACCTTGAGACTTGAAATTTTCAGTGTAGGTTCAGATCCCAAATGCCTCGGTTGAGTTCGTTAATGGGCCAAATTCCACTAGGGGTTCCGTAAATATGGCCGTTCAAAGTTTTGTTCTCCTGATTACTTGGAAACTACAGGTTTTATCGAGATGAAATTTTGCACCATGCGAAAGTTTGTCCAGATCGCATGACCAGAACAATAGAAACCATAGAAAATTGTGACTTTTGAACGGAAACGCCAAGGGACTTGAAATTTTCAGGATAGGTGTGGATCTCGAATGTCGTGATCACGTTTATCTATGAGCAAAATTATACCAAGGGTTCCGTAAATATGGTCGTTTGAAATATAGTTTTCTTGATAATTTCAAAACTACAGATTCGATCGTGACGAAATTTTGTATACTAATGGATAATGATATATTCAAGCTACATTTCTCCAGATCGCATGACCAGAACCATAGAAACCATAGAAAATCGTAACTTTCGAACGGAAAGGCATAGGGACTTGAAATTTCCAGGGTAGGTTCGGATCGCGAATCTCGCGGGCATGTTCATCAATCAGCAAAATTAGACTAGGGGTTCCGTGAATACGGTCGTTTGAAATTTTGTTTTCTCGATAATTCAGAAACGACGGATATGATCGAGATAAAATTTTGTATTTTCATCGAGAATGATTTATTGAAGCAACATTTTGTCCAGATCGCATGACCAGAACCATAGAAACCATAGAAAATTATAACTTCCGAAGGAAAAGGCCTAGAAACTTGAAATTTTCAGGGTAGGTTTGTATCGCGAATGTCGAAGGCACGTTCATCAATGAGCAAATTTGGACTAGTAGTTCCGTAAATATGGCCGTTAAAAATATTTTGTTCCTGATAATTTCGAAACTACTGGTTGGATTGGAATGAAATTTCACACCTAGCTGAAGAATAATGGATTTCTAAATCTGGAAAATGCGAATCTACCTACAAGGTGGATGTACGAGAGCTCAAAAGCTCCTGACTTCACGGCTGTGCTTTTCGTGATTTTTGTAATTTAAGACAGGTAATAATGTATTGTGAACTTCTGTGTATAAATACAAAGCCTAGATGGCAGCACCGTATAACGGACGAAAGCTTTTTTTCCCAATAGAAGGTAGAATTTTGACCATACTACAAGGTGTTCACATCAATCAATCTAAATTA
The DNA here is from genome assembly GCA_963966015.1 of Aphidecta obliterata. Taxonomy (NCBI): domain Eukaryota; kingdom Metazoa; phylum Arthropoda; class Insecta; order Coleoptera; family Coccinellidae; genus Aphidecta; species Aphidecta obliterata. The sequence goes on along the minus strand of OZ014435.1, from coordinate 10,970,820 downwards.
GAATAGAATACAGAACCAGAATGCGTGTTCTGGTTCACTATTTTCAATGATTAATCTTTGAAAACATTCCAGATAAAAAAAGTTCAACCCTGAAACCTGAATAAACAACTTAAAAGAATTTCTCCGTTCGCCATCCATAGCTTCCATCAAATTCGTTAGCATCGAATTTTTTTTTTCATGTTTCATGATATTTCACGAAATCTGGAAGAATATATGGAATAGCATTTTCGGGGAAATATTTTGGCATTCCTCGGTAACCACTATGAGGAAATCTATGCATTTTTGGTTTTTGCTCGCTGGTGGACATTTTCGTTCCATCTGATTTCATTCAAGTATCGTTGACTTTCCAGAAATGGATTGTATATTGAAAAAGCATTGTCAGTTCCATTATCATGTAGCTGATGTGAGATATTAATGAATCGTAGATATTGAAAGTTGAAGGAAACCTTACTCCTTTTCTTGTGGAACTGACGATTTGATGCATCAGCTGAATATTGAAAAATTCATTTAGTTGGGATGTTGCAATTTTTTCACTGCACTTGAATCGATCGAATCAGGCAAATCGGATATATTGGAAGTTGAAGAAAAAGTTACTCCATTTCTCGTGAAACGGACGATTTCATGCATTAGCTTAATATTGAAAAATTCATTTAGTTGAGATATTGCAACTTTTTCACTACACTTGAATCGATCAAATCAAGCAAATCGGAGATATTGGAAGTTGAAGAAAATATTATTTTTGATCGAAATATTTGACATGATCACTGACCCGGAATATATTTAGGATTTTTCAAACTATAAAATAATTTAAAACATCAAAATAAATTTATTAACTGATTTAATCACACAAATATCGTTCTTCACTTAGTGAAGGAAGGCAGGAGCAGCATAAGCTGAAGGTCCATAAAATGAACCAGCTTGAGCAAGATAAGGCGAAGAACGTAAGTAAGAGGTAGCTGGCAAGAATGATGCTCTGGTGATGGCAGCTTGTCCCAAGAAAGGAGCAGAGTGAACCAGAGGAGAAGCATATGCTGAATGAGCTAGGAGAGGTGCAGACTGGATCAAAGGCGCTGAGTAGGCTTGTTGAGCAATCACTGGAGCAGCACGTACAGCAGCAACAGCTGGGGCAGCAACCACAGTCTTAGCTACCAAAGGTTCTTTGCGGACGACAGCGTTGAATCCGTTGATTGGGTCGGCGGTGTAGTCGACAGTACGTCTGGTGCCATCAGGGTCGTTCAAGGAGTATTGACCTTGGACGACGTCTCCACTGCGAGCTTCCACTTGGCTCTTTGAGTCGCCAGTCAAAGCGTCTTGAACATCGTAGCCGAATTGGTATTGTGGATTGGGGTCGTATGGCTCAGCTCTGGCGACCGCAATAGGTGCGGCCAAAGGGGCAGCAGCCAATGGTGCGCCGAAAAGATTTCCAGCATTGGCGTAGGCCAGTACAGCGGCGAAAATAATGAACTGTAATACAGAAATTATGGATTTTGAACTATGTATCTTTTTTTTATGGGGAGAATCATAACTCTTATAATATCTTACCTTGGATGCCATGTTAATTCGTTGATGATACGACGGTGACTATGTAGATTCAAATGCAACCCAACTTTTTATACACCTCAAAAGCATCGGATTCCACCAACAAACAGGAGCAGTTGCTCCACCGGGTTCCGAAAACAACTCCGTTTGTTTTCGTAACATTTATTCTTCGACAAGTTCCAGAGGTCGCGTTATCGAATTCACATCACTTATTCGAAATAAAGAGCAACAACTATTTCAATGCTGACAAATGTTACATATTCTAGTGGTTGCCGATGAACATGCATTTCATCACAGGTTTATCGATTTTGATTCGAAGTTTGTGAGGAAACTTCATATATAAATAGTCATATTACTTTTAGATTCTATATAGTTTTCATTTTGTGAATTGTTTATATGTTCTCTTTATTTTTCCAGAGGTGAAAATAAAAGTTCAATATTCAGTGAAAATCACAAATTTCCAAAGGAGTTCCAAATATTCAGCATTTTGACATCGATCTTTTAAACAATTGAAATTGAATCGAAATACTCTTGAAATATGTGAATTTTTTATTATTCTTGATATGAGAGTTGAACCGAAATGTAGTAAAAAAAATTGGTCCAAAAAAAGTATTTTGAAAAAACTGACAATGCCTGTCTATTACGAATTTGATACACAATCCGGACTCACTTTTTTCGCACACTCTAGGCAAATTGGATTCTGGCATTCGTGACAAACATATACCATTCTCAACATATGCCAGAGATGGGGGGGTTACTGGGGGTAATTACCCCCCCTAGACTACCAAAAAATAAAGTTTCAGAATTATCGCCAAGAATTGATGGGGACCTGACGAAATTTTCTTATCGATTATCCCCTTCAAGAAAAAGAGATCTACGCCTTTGGCCGTCTTCTTTTCCTTTGATAAGCAAATTTTTCTTTTTTCCAATGTTTCTACTCAGAATCCTATGAATTTTTTTCTTAAAATTGCGTCAGTTTTGGCATAATACATAATAATCGGAGTAAAGTTGAATTTATACACCGGAATGACCGAACCAAGAATGGGCATAGCATAACAGAGCATAGAGAGTTGGCTGATCCATGTGACCATTTATAAAGTGGAATAACATAACACTAGAATAACCATCACAAAATCCAACTTTTATGATATTGCCTCATGTTAGAACCTGAGTGAAGTTCAAATATACATATTTGAAAAAATATAGCTCTGAGCTTTTGAGGGGTCCCACAGAGACCGAGGAGAGTCGGGATATAAACAAAAATAAATACATACAATATTCAGCGGATATTCCCTAAACCCAATGTATAATGATGTTGTTCTTAAAATATGAATTTTTTCATTGTTTGCATAATAAATTTTTTTCATTCTTATTTTTATTCATTTTGTAAAAAAACGTCATTGTTGAATCTTATGCCATGCTATGTTATTGTTATGTTATGTTATTTCGGTGTATGAATTCGCTTCACAAAATACATGATTAAACAAAAAAAAATGGGCACAAATTGAATGAAAACATTGTCAGAATTGACGTGAAAATTATAAACTCTTGTGTAATACGGCATTTTCCTTATTGTAATTTGAAGCATCAATGTTATTTTGGATCGAGGAACTTTGCAATTCTTGATCACATCATTTATTTACTTCATTTGTAACAGCGATGAGACTGTAAATGAACCAGTGAGCAGACATCGTTATGTTGAAAAACAATTCGATATTGATGGTTATTATAATTTCCTTAAGCATTGAATTCCTTCAAGGGCTATTTACTGGTTGTTGATTTATTCAGCAAATATTCATTGACAGAAAGAATGATGAACTAACTGAATATATTTCCCATAATACATTCATTGAAGATGAAATAGAGCAATCAGTCTTTACAGCTTGATTCATCTTAGTTGTGAAAATTTCAGCTATAAGCTTTAACATAGCTATAACGATAGGCTATGAAATATATCTCAACTTGATGTCGAAATGCCTTTTCGCCTCTCTACTCGTACTCATCATAAATACAATGACCCTGCTGGAGTTGCGGTGGGATATTTATTGTTGATTTTATAGGTCATAATTTTACTCGAAAAATTATCGTTACCTGAACTTGAACAACAGAAAAGTTAAAAACGAAAATCATAAAAATTATTTATTAATGAAAACCATAAAATATTGTAAGAATTCAATCAAAAATGTATAGAAAAATCAACAAGTTAGTGGACTAGGGCAGAATATCCTAGAGCTGGAGAAACGACCTTTCCAAAGCCTGAATAACCAAGGGATCCAGAATATCCAATAGCTGAACCATAGGCACCTGAATAGCCTAGAGATGGAGCATAGGCCGCTGAATATCCAAGGGATGGAGCATAGCCAGCTGAGTATCCAAGGGATGGAGCATAAGCTGATGAATATCCAAGAGAAGGAGCAAAGCCAGCTGAATATCCCAGAGAGGGTGCAGCTAATCTTGCTGACAAGATTGAGTTCGATCCTACAATAGATCCGGAACCCAAACCGTATCCGTAAGATCTCAATAAAGGAGATCCTGCAATAGCTGGGGAAGCATATGAACTAAGGAGTGGAGCACTGGCGATAGTTGATCTCAGAAGAGGTGTGGCTGCGATAGCTGGTTGAGAAAGGAGAGCAGTTGATCTCAAAGCTGGAAGAATTGGAGCAGCAGCTACCCTAGCGATGGCTGGAGCACCAACAACAGTTTTGGCTATCAGAGGTTCTTTGCGTACGTTGGCGTTGAAACCGTTTATGGGATCAGCAACATAGTCGACAATACGTCTTGTACCATCGGGGTCGTTGAGGGAGTACTGGCCTTGGACGAAGTCACCACTTCGGGTTTCGAATTGGTTCTTCGAGTCTCCTGTCAGACCATCTTGGACGTCGTAGCCAAATTGGTATTGGGGATTACCGGCACTAGCGAAAGCCAAAGAAGCTACCAAGATGACAAACTGAAAATAAAATTGATTTAGTGGAATCATACTACGATGATATTTGATATTGTGAGATCGAGTTGATTTGAGATTTTCTCAATGCTCATTTTTTTCAAACACAAAATCACGATTTTTGGAAACATTACAGTGGTATCTTATGAAATGCAATATTCAAATATATGAAAATTAGAAGAACACTCACCCTAGAAACCATGTTGATCTGTTTGAGGACTGACAAAGAATCTTATCCCAAGAGTTGAAACTGCACTTTTTATACAAATCTCAAAAACTTGTCGGATAGGAAATGAAGTAAAACTAGTGCGGTTCAATACCGATCTGGCAATATTCGGTCCGTTATTTCATTATAAAGGTCAGTCTTTCAATATTCGAGTATTCGTTTTTACTCGGATGCAGCATTTATATTGGTCGCCAATAAACCAGAACTTCAACTTCTATCGAATTGCGACTTGTATTGTTATTGACTATTTCTGGACATCATCAAATCATCTATCGTTCAAATTAATTCGGAAGGCATAAAGAGGATTGCTTTATTATGTTGGATCATAAATGTCCCTGAGTAAAACACACAAAAATTTGTCAGCTTTCAATTCAGTGAAAACTTGGATAGTAACCACAGTCTTAGCATCTAAAGAATCTCTGTAGGCTAAAAATTGGGGTAGGTCTGATAAGGTTGGTATTTCTGTGAGGTAAATTGTACGTCAGGAACCAGATGAGGGTCAGTTAAAAAGATTTTTCCTCTTATTTAATCTCTGCTACAACGAGCATTTTGGCTTTTCGAATCCCCAGTAAAAAGTCTTGGATATCATATCCTAACTAGTACTTCAGATCGTAAGGTTTGGCCTTAGCTTCATCTTTATGCTAGACAACATCAGGAATTGCTGGGGTGACAAAGGTACCTGAGGCAGCGAATTCTCGAGGAACAACAGCTTATGGTTCAGTTATCAAACTACCATTGTTATATGCCAAATGTACGGCAAATTGTACAAACTTGAATTTCCTGAAATGTTTCAATGTAACATGAAGTGAGGAGACTAAGTAAAATATTGCCAGATTCCTATATTTTCGGTATACTTTTGTCGATGAAACTTTTATGGTAAAAAAATTCAGGAATCAGCGATTATCTTTCTGTAATTCATGGCACGAATCAAAGTATCATGTTATGCAAGAGTTCTTGGAAGTCTTAATTTCTGAGGATTGTTATTCCGGTGATACTCTTGAATGTAGGTAACTCTCGTAGAACTCTATGAATACGTCTCTAGGAATGGAATTCTTTTTCTATAGTGCAGCAATAGTTCGAGTATGCGGATCACTGTTATGAATTTATATCATCCATTGATTCCAATCATTCCATTGAAGCTGAAATCACCTCTCCAGAACAGTTTCTGTCTTTGAACAACTTTTGGCGAGATGTTGTCTCAATTTTGAGGTCGCGCTCCCCAATGGGAAAACAGATAAGTTTTCTGCCAGAGCTACTGTTGGACTTGCCAATGAAACATATCTACTAGTTTCTGCCTTAGATACCCCCAGATTGGAAGAATTATCATCAGCACGTTATTTACTCCTTATGAGATTAAGAGCAGAATAACACGTTGCCTGTAGCTACTGGTGACGCCATCTGATGAGTTTCACTTTCTTCAACTCGGATATCAAATGAACTCATTCAATGAAAAAATAATTAATTTCATTGTTTATGGAATTCCCATTTTCCAACGTTTCGGTCTGATGTTTCTGCAGAGTATTCGCAGATCAGTTGAGAACGAAAGTCATAAGAATAATTTATTTGTAAAAATCATAAAATATTGAAAAAACTCAATTTGAAATATATACAATTGTCAGTAAATTAGTGGATAAGAGTAGAATATCCAAGAGCAGGAGATGAGATCTTTCCAAATCCTGAGTAACCAAGGGATCCAGAATATCCAAGAGCTGAACCATAGGCGGCTGAATAGCCGAGAGATGGAGCATAGGCAGCTGAATATCCTAAAGATGATCCATAGCTAGCTGAATATCCAAGGGATGGAGCATAGGCTGATGAATATCCAAGAGAAGGAGCAAATCCTGCTGAGTATCCCAGAGAAGGTGCTGCTAATCTTGCTGACAAGATTGAGTTCGATCCAACAAAAGATCCGGAACCCAAACCGTATCCGTAAGAGCTCAACAAAGGAGATCCTGCAATAGCTGGAGAAGCGTATGAACTGAGAAGTGGACTGGCAATAGTTGATCTGAGAAGAGGTGTGGCTGCAATGGCTGGTTGAGGAAGGAAAGCAGTAGATCTCAAAGCTGGAAGAACTGGAGCAGCAGCTACCCTAGCGATGGCTGGAGCACCAACAACTGTTTTGGCTATCAGAGGTTCTTTACGTACGTTGGCGTTGAAACCGTTTATGGGATCAGCAACATAGTCGACGATACGTCTTGTACCATCGGGGTCGTTGAGGGAGTACTGGCCTTGAACGAAGTCACCACTTCGGGTTTCGAATTGGTTCTTCGAGTCTCCTGTCAGACCATCTTGGACGTCGTAGCCAAATTGGTATTGGGGATTACCGGCACTAGCGAAAGCCAAAGAAGCTACCAAGATGACAAACTGAAAATAAAATTGATTTAGTGGAATCATACTACGATGATATTTGATATTGTGAGATCGAGTTGATTTGAGATTTTCTCAATGCTTATTTTTTTCAAACACAAAATCACGATTTTTGGAAACATTACAGTGGTTTCTTATGAAATGCAATATTCAAATATATGAAAATTAGAAGAACACTCACCCTAGAAACCATGTTGATCTGTTTGAGGACTGACAGAGAATCTTATCCCAAGAGTTGAAACTGCACTTTTTATACAAATCTCAAAAAACTTGACGGATAGGAAATGAAGTAAAACTAGTGCGGTTCAATACCGATTTGGCAATATTCGGTCCGTTATTTCATTATAAAGGTCAGTCTTTCAATATTCGAGAATTCGTTTTTACTCGGATGCAGCATTTATATTGGTCGCAAATAAACCAGAACTTCAACTTCTATCGAATTGCGACTTGTATTGTTATTGACTATTTATAGGACATCATTAAATCATCTATCGTTCAAATTAATTCGGAAGGCATAAAGAGGATTGCTTTATTATGTTGGATCATAAATGTCCCTCAGTGAAACAGACAAAAATGGGTCAGCTTTTAATTCAGTGAAATATTGGATAGTAACCACTGTCTTAGCATCCAAAGAATCTCTGTAGGCTAAAATTTGGGGTAGGTCTGATAAGGTTGGTATTTCTGTGAGGTAAATTGTACGTCAGGAACCAGATAAGGGTCAGTTAAAAAGATTTTTCCTCTTATTTAATCTCTGCTACAACGAGCATTTTGGCTTTTCGAATCCCCAGTAAAAAGTCTCGGACATCATATCCTAACTAGTACTTCAGATCGTAAGGTTTGGCCTTAGCTTCATCTTTGTGCTAGACAACATCAGGAATTGCTGGGGTGACAAAGGTACCTGAGGCAGCGAATTCTCGAGGAACAACAGCTTATGGTTCAGTTATCAAACTACCATTGTTATATGCCAAATGTACGGCAAATTGTACAAACTTGAATTTCCTGAAATGTTTCAATGTAACATGAAGTAAGGAGACTAAGTAAAATATTGCCAGATTCCTATATTTTCGGTATAATTTTGTCGATGAAACTTTTATGGTAAAAAAATTCAGGAATCAGCGATTCTCTTTTTGTAATTCATGGCACGAATCAAAGTAGCATGTTATGCAAGAGTTCTTGGAAGTCTTAATTTCTGAGGATTGTTATTCCGGTGATACTCTTGAATGTGGGTAACTCTCGTAGAACTCTATGAACACGTCTCTAGGAATGGAATTCTTTTTCTATAGTGCAGCAATAGTTCGAGTATGCGGATCACTGTTATGAATTTATATCATCCATTGATTCCAATCATTCTATTGAAGCTGAAATCACCTCTCCAGAACAGTTTCTGTCTTTGAACAACTTTTGACGAGATGTTGTCGCAATTTTGAGGTCGCGCTCTCCAATGGGAAAACAGATAAGTTTTCTCCCAGAGCTACTGTTGGACTTGCCAATGAAACATATCTACTAGTTTCTGCCTTAGATACCCCCAGATTGGAAGAATTATCATCAGCACGTTGTTTACTCCTTATGAGATTAAGAGCAGGATAACACGTTGCTTGTAGCTACTGGTGACGCCATCTCATGAGTTTCACTTTCTTCAACTCGGATATCAAATGAACTCATTCAATGAAAAAATAATTAATTTCATTGTTTATGGAAATCCCATTTTCCAACGTTCCGGTCTGATGTTTCTGCAGAGAATTCGCAGATCAGTTAAGAACAAAAGTCATAAGGATAATTTATTTTTAAAAATCATAAAATATTGAAAGAACTCAATTTGAAATATATACAATTGTCAGTAAATTAGTGGATAAGAGTAGAATATCCAAGAGCAGGAGATGAGATCTTTCCAAATCCTGAGTAACCAAGGGATCCAGAATATCCAAGAGCTGAACCATAGGCGGCTGAATAGCCGAGAGATGGAGCATAGGCAGCTGAATATCCTAAGGATGATCCATAGCCAGCTGAATATCCAAGGGATGGAGCATAGGCTGATGAATATCCAAGAGAAGGAGCAAATCCTGCTGAGTATCCCAGAGAAGGTGCTGCTAATCTTGCTGACAAGATTGAGTTCGATCCAACAAAAGATCCGGAACCCAAACCGTATCCGTAAGATCTCAACAAAGGAGATCCTGCAATAGCTGGAGAAGCGTATGAACTGAGAAGTGGACTGGCAATAGTTGATCTGAGAAGAGGTGTGGCTGCAATGGCTGGTTGAGGAAGGAAAGCAGTAGATCTCAAAGCTGGAAGAACTGGAGCAGCAGCTACCCTAGCGATGGCTGGAGCACCAACAACTGTTTTGGCTATCAGAGGTTCTTTACGTACGTTGGCGTTGAAACCGTTTATGGGATCAGCAACATAGTCGACGATACGTCTTGTACCATCGGGGTCGTTGAGGGAGTACTGGCCTTGGACGAAGTCACCACTGCGAGTTTCGAATTGGTTTTTCGAGTCTCCTGTCAGACCATCTTGGACGTCGTAGCCAAATTGGTATTGGGGATTACCGGCACTAGCAAAAGCCAAATAAGCTACCAAGATGACGAACTGAAAAGGAAATTGATTTTGTGTAAACATACTAGGAGTTGATGAAATAGATATGATGCTATGAGATTGGGTTGATTCCAATTTCCACAATGCTTTTTTTGTCAAATGTAAGATCTCGGTTTTTGGAAACATTATAGTGAGATCTGATGAGATACAGTTTTTATATATAATAAGTAGAAGAACACTCACCCTAGAGACCATGTTGATGTGTTTGAGGACTGACAAAGAATCTTATCCTAAGAATTGAAACTGCACTTTTTATACAAATCCCAAGAACTCGTCGGATAGGAAATAAAGAACAACTAGTCCGGTTTAATACCAATTTGGCAATTTTCGGTTCGTTATGTTATTATAAAGGTCAGTTTTCGATATACGAGTATTCGTTTTTACTCGGATGTAACATTTATATTTCTCGCAAATGAACAAGAAATTCAACTATTATTGAATTGCGACTCGTATTGTTTTTGACCATTTATACGACCTAATCTAATCATTCGTCTTTCAAATCAACTCAGAAGGCATGAAGAGGATTGATTTGTTGGGTCATCAATGTCCCTGAGTGAAACTAGAGGGAAACAGACAAAAATGGGTCAGCATGTAATTCAGTTATATATTGAATAGGAACCACAGTTTCAGCATCCAAACAATCTCTGTAGGCTAAAATTGGGTAGGTCTGGTTAGGTTGGTAATTATGCGAGGTGAATAGAACTTCGGGAACCAGATGAGGGTCAGCTTAAAAGATTTGTCCTTTTATATCATCCCTGCTACTACGAGCATTTTGGCTTTTCACTAGGACTTCGGATCGTATGGTTTGGCTTCAGCATCATCTTAATGCTAAACTACATCAGGAATTGCTGCGTTGACAAAGGTACCCGGGGCAGTGAATTCTCGAGCAACAACAGCTTATGGTTCAATTCTCAAACTACCATTATTGTTATATGCCAAATGTACGGCAAATCCTCAAACTAAAATTCCATAAAAAGTTTCAACGTAACTTGAAGTAGGAAGACCAAGGTGAATATTGCCAGATTCCTCTATATTTAGTATAATTTTGTGATGAAACTTTAATAGTAAAAAAATTCAAGAAATCAGCGATTCGCTTTCTGTAATTCATGGCACGAACCAAAGTACCATGTTATGCAAGTGTTGATCAAAGTTCTGATTTATTTTCATCATATTCTTGAATTGATGATTGTTATTCCAGTGATACTCTTTAATGTAGGTAACTCTCGTAGAATTCTATAGATACGTCTCTAGGAATGGAGTTCTTGTTAAAGAGTACAGCAATAATTCGAGAATGCGGATCAATGTGATGAATGTATATCGTGTCATATCATCGCATTTTGGCTAGGTACTTCAGGCTTCCATCGAATCTGAAATCACCCTTCCAGAACAGTTTCTGTCTCTGAACATAATTTGGCGCGATGTTCTCGCAATTTTCAAGGTCGTGCTCTTCAATGAGAAAAAGGACGAATTTTCTCCTAGAGCTACTGTTGAGTTTTCCAGTGAAACCATGAGAGAATGAGCAGGAGATCATGTTGCGTGTAGCTAAGGGTGACCCCATCTCAAATGTTTTACATTCTTCAACTCGCATATCGATAAACTAGTTCAGTGAAAACTTATTAGGTTTAATTTCATTGTTCATTGTTTATGGAATTCCCACTTTTCAACGTTTCGGTCTGATTGAATCTTATCCTATCGGTCTGATGTATCTGCAGTGGATTCACGAATCAGTTAAGAACGATAATCATAAAAATAATTTATTTGTGAAAATCATAAAATATTCAAAGAACTCAATTCGAAATATATACAAATGTCATTGAATTAATGAATGAGAGTAGAATATCCAAGAGCAGGAGAAGCGATCTTTCCAAATCCTGAGTAACCAAGGGATCCAGAATATCCAAGAGCTGAACCATAGGCAGCTGAATAGCCAAGAGATGGAGCATAGGCAGATGAATATCCTAAGGATGGAGCATAGCCAGCTGAATATCCAAGGGATGGTGCATAGGCTGATGAATATCCAAGAAAAGGAGCAAAGCCAGCTGAGTATCCCAGAGAGGGTGCAGCTAATCTTGCTGACAAGATTGAGTTCGATCCTACAATAGATCCGGAACCCAAACCGTATCCGTAAGATCTCAACAAAGGAGATCCCGCAATAGCTGGAGATGCGTATGAACTGAGAAGTGGACTAGCAATAGTTGATCTGAGAAGAGGTGTGGCTGCAATGGCTGGTTGAGGAAGGAAAGCAGTAGATCTCAAAGCTGGAAGAACTGGAGCAGCAGCTATCCTAGCGATGGCTGGAGCACCAACAACTGTTTTGGCTATCAGAGGTTCTTTACGTACGTTGGCGTTGAAACCGTTTATGGGATCAGCAACATAGTCGACGATACGTCTTGTACCATCGGGGTCGTTGAGGGAGTACTGGCCTTGGACGAAGTCACCACTGCGAGTTTCGAATTGGTTTTTCGAGTCTCCTGTCAGACCATCTTGGACGTCGTAGCCAAATTGGTATTGGGGGTTACCGGCACTAGCCAAAGCCAAGGAAGCTACCAAGATGACAAACTGAAAAGAAAATTGATCTAGTGAAATCATACTAGGAGTTGCTGTAGTGTATTTGATGCTGTGAAATAATGATGATTTTATGAGAATTCCTTACAATTTTTTTTTTAACAAGGAAAACTTGGAATTTTCGAAATATGATATCGAAAACCAATTAAATTGAAAATTCGAATCTCTAATGATAAAGATACAAGAAAAAATACCTTAGAAACCATGTTGATCTGTTTGGGGACTGACAGAGAATCTTGTCCTAAGAATAAATACCGCACTTTTTATACGAATATCGATAACTTGTCGTAGAGGAAAGAAAAAATAACTAGTCTGGTTTAATACCAATTTGGCAATATTCACCCCGTTTTGTTATTGTCGATAAATCGATATATTTGTTATTGCTGCATCATCTGTATTTGTAATTCAACCAGAAATTCAACATTTATCGGATTACGACTTGTATTACCTGTTATTGGAGTAGAATATTGACTATAATAATAAACAAATCGTGCAGAAAGCTATCATGAGGTTCAGATTGGTTTTCATCTGGACCCAATTGATGATATTGCTGGATCTAGATGAATTCGGTGCAAATTTTCTCGCTCATGTCTACGGAATTTTTGTGCGCTTATTTCTATCAACAAGAGCATCATCATTTAGCCCGAAGTCTGTTATTCCCGAATTTCGAACCTAGAATGGTCTCGAACGATAAGATGAATAATTCGTGGTTTGTGGTCAAATTCTATTCTGAGGATTTTCAAAGAGGCGGAGTAACTAAAAATAGCGTAGAAAAGGGCACAGCATCCAAAAGTTCGTTTCTTAAGTTTTTGGCGGTATTCTGGGTACTATACGCAATCGAAATTTGTCTAAACTCGATGTCGCCTTTGGCGAGATGTGTTATATCCTTTGGGAATAATGTTCAGTATTTGTCTCTAGACAATTCAAAGTAATCAAAGTACGAATAATTCCCTAGAATTCATCACCCATCAAAACAAGACACACTGATGGAAAAATTACCATTAACAATACAGTTGATGATTGATAGACATCCCTTCAAAAAAATTATAAAACCACTAAAACAAAATTTCAAGTTCCTAGGCCTTTCCCTTCGGAAGTTATATTTTTCTATGGTTTCTATGGTTCTGGTGATGCGATCTGGACAAAATGTTGCTTTAATATATCATTCTCGATTCAAAATACAAAATTTCATTTCGATCGAATCCGTAGTTTCGAAATTAACTAGAAAACAAAATTTCAAACGATCGTATTTTCGGAACCCCTAGTCTAATTTTGCTCATTGATAAACGTGCCGGCGAAATTCGCGATCCGAACCTACCCTGAAAATATCAAGTCCCTATGCCTTTCCGTTCGAAAGTTATGATTTTTTATGGTTTATATGGTTCTTGTCATGCAATCTGGAGAAATGTAGCTTGAATATATCATTCTCCATTAGTATACAAAATTTCGTCACGATCCAATCTTATTTATTATCTTAATTATCAAGGAAACTAAATTTCAAACGACCATATTTACGGAACCCCTAGTATAATTCAGCCTATAGATATACGTGATCACGACATTCGAGATCCACACCTATCCTGGAAATTTCAAGTCCCTAGGCGTTTCCGTTCAAAAGTTACAATTTTCTATTGTTCTGGGGATGCGATCTGGACAAAATTTCACACAATTCACACAATTTCATTTCGATCAAATTTGTAGTTTCCAAGTAATCAGAAGAACAAAACTTTGAATGGCCATATTTACAGAACCCCTGGTGGAATTTGGCCCATTAACGAACCTAACCGAGGCATTTGGGAACTGAACCCACACTGGAAATTTCAAGTCTCTAGGTTGTTCCGTTCGAGAGTTATCGTGCTTACGGCCGGCCGGGCAGACTCGAATTTTCCGACGGATTCGTCATCAGTGAGTCGAACATAGTCGATTGAGACCATTTTCGGTTCAAAATTCGAAAAATACAGAAATTCTGACGGAATGATAAGTAGTACGAGCGCTCAAAAAGATTTTCGACATAACTTTAGTATTATACGAAGCTTTATTCTCCCTATGTTAACAGATAAGATCCCGATTATCGTTATTTTAGTTATAATAGAATATTTAGGAAAAAATTAATCTCTGGTCATCATACACGAAGAATTTTTTCCGCCTTTTCGAATGAAATATTAATATATTTCATTATAACCTTCTTGAAAATTTACTTTCTCTCTTTAGTATCGAAAGTAAATTTTCATGTCTCATGAGATTCTTCACTATTTATTTTGCTTTTTCGAAAAAATTTTTTTCTTCAGTTGGCCAATTTCTTCCCTTGTCAAAAAAATTACTATTAATGTTTGTTACGCTGAAGTTTGAGCATGTCCATCCAGATGTTTTTCTTTTATCAATTGAAAAATTTCGATGAAATTGTGTTAGGTATCACGCAATGAATAGACTGATATATTGAGAACTGGCAACGCCGACCCTTGTCAAGAGCCTCAAGAGTCGCGGCTCAGACCGTAAAAAATATATTCATTCTCGCCAAGTAAGCCGAGACGTTGAGTTAACATACCTATTTATTATATCAACGATTGTGAGAAGTTTTTTTATAATTGTTTGTACTTGGAATATAGTCCATTTGCAAGCTGGGTGTGTTTCATTGAAGATATAGACCACCTTAAGTAGCCGATGGCAGGAGTTTTGCGAAGAAATTAATCGCGAATTTCCTGACACGAAACAAATTGTTCATTTCCTCTTTTTTACGAAAACAATAACTTTTGCACACGAATCTTTAATCAGTCAATAAATTACAGTTTTATTTACAAGAACATATCTGCACTTAGTGAAAGTAGGCTGGAGAGGCATAAGCCGAATGGGCAAGAAGTGGAGCAGATTGGGCTAGGATTGGTGCAGAGCGAAGGAATGGAGAGGATTGTAAATATGAAGCTCCAGCGTAGGCAGGTTGGGCAAGAAGCGGAGCTGAACGAATCAAGGAGGTTGCGTATGCTGGTTGAGCCAGGAGGGGAGCAGAGCGGATCAAGGGGGTTGAAATAGCATGTTGGGCAATCAAAGGTGCTGAACGGATCAAGGGGGCAGCAGACAAAACTGGAGCAGCACGTACTGCAGCCACAGCTGGGCCAGCTACAACAGCCTTAGCTACCAAAGGTTCTTTACGGACAACAGCGTTGAATCCGTTGATTGGGTCAGCAGTGTAGTCCACGATACGTCTGGTACCATCAGCATCATTCAGGGAGTATTGACCTTGTACGACATCTCCGCTACGGGATTCAACTTGGCTCTTTGAGTCTCCAGTCAAAGCGTCTTGGACATCGTAGCCGAATTGGTATTGTGGATTGGGGTCGTAGGGTTCGGCTCTTGCTAAAGCGATTGGTGCGGCTACTTTAGCAATTGCTGGGGTGGCGTATGCAAGAGGTCCAGCTGCCAATGGGGCGCCAATGATGTTGCCAGCACGGGCATAAGCCAAAATGGCAGCGAAAGCGATGAACTGAAAAAAAAACGAAAAATAATATAATGGGCGAATATTGTTCAGAAAACTTTGTAGGGAATCACCATAAAATTCAAATTGTCCAAAAAAGAAAAACAATTCCGAATTTCATAGAACTTTACTCACTTTGAAAGCCATGTTTATGTCTTGATTCCACCTAAGCGACTCTTGCTTCAGTTCTGTCCGCCCAGCGTTTTATACATCGCCAGACTGGTATTCAGTTGCATCAAAAGAGACGTACAACATTACCAAATTACACCACCCGCTCTGGTTACAAGTCGTCGTCAAATCGCTACTTTTGAGGTCAACGATCAACCTTGGTCGCGTGGCGTTTATTATTGTCGTTGAAAGAAAAGCTCTCGTTTTCGTCAGATGTTTCTCTTGACATTTGTTAGTGCAGGTCGTTGATAATGAGATTTCTGGTTTGCCGGTAACGCCTGTGTTACGTGGTTCTGGTATGATGGTATTTCTATTATTGCGACTTGATGAAACTACTTGTTAGAGGGTAATAAAATATTGATGCTCGAGTATTGACCTGAATCGTGAATTAATGTCAGAGATTTTAGGGGGAGATTTGTCCGAAACAATTAAAGGTGTTTTTTTATATAATTTTATGTTCGAATACCCTTTTCCCTCATGTGAAGACCTTCAAATTCATTTCTGTTTTGTGATTTTGGTCCGAAATTGGTGTTGGGAAGTTTTCGAAGTAGGAGATTATTTTTTTTGTCATAATCCAAAAATATGGTTTGACGGCTGACGAGTTTTTAATTATGTTCCGATTTTATTCGAATTCAATGTGGGGGTTTCTGGTGTTTGAGTTTATTCACCATAATTTGAAAAGATGATCGCAATCTCATATATATAATAAATTGAAGGGTTTTGTGAAGTTCTGAATACACTCAATGTAAATTAGAGGAAATTAATGAACTAGTTATTTAATATAATTTAAAGGAACTATGGAGTAAGAATTTTATAAATGAAAAAAAATTAAAAACAACATTTCAAAGTAAAACTGAATGGTTAAAAAATGTGGATATCAAAAAATAATTTTTGAAGACTAGCTTCCATACTAATGCACCAAATAGAAAAAAGTAATTTCTCCCATGGTTCGATCTGGGTTATTCTGCGAGTGACAGATTCAAAAGCTTACTGTGAATAAAAAATAGATGAACTTGCGAGGCAAGATTTCCTGTTACAGAAATATCCAGATCAAACAATGGGATAAATACTTCTTTTCCTTTTTAGTGCATTTGTATAAAAGCTTATCTTCAAAAACTGTTTCCTCTTGAAATGCCTGTGATCTAAAACAGCAGGTTAGGTTTAGATCAAGCAGGTCGTGCTTCACACGAAGTCTCGTCCTTGAGGTTTCCCCCTGACTAAACAAAAGAAAAAGTATTTTCTCTTATTTTCTAAATTTCTTTGAACTATTCATGTTTTTATTTATTCAGTTTTTTCATTCATTTATTCATTTGATTGAAATGTAGCGATACAAGATGACATTGCCATCGCAATAAACGATTTGAATGAATCGACGAATGAAATGAAGATTGTCGAACATCTACCCAATAATATGAAGAAAAACTCAGATAACCAATTATTAAATAAAAAATAAAAATAGCTGCAATGCATCTTGAGCTTTCGACGTATATGCGCTGCGAAGGCGAAATTTGACTATACTCGATGTTGCCTTCGGCGACGTTGTTTACAACCTGACCTGTAGCCAACACATAGAGTATTTATATTCAGAGTATCACTCATGGGAACCAGACACATAAATGAGAAATTGATACTATTAGCCTTATCAATATACTTAGTTATTTATTGCCTGAATATTTTAAATACGTATAAAATATTTTCACCCATTGCAAGCATTATAACATGAATTCAGCATCATATGAAGCTTAATTTTTTATGTCAACACATAACACCCCTATTATCAATAGGTCAATTATAAAAGGTTATTTGAGAACACGATTGAACTCTATTATTTTAAGTGTTAAGGAAAACTTAATTCATCTCTGATATAATTTTTTGCAGTCGTGCTGGAAAAATATACCACTTTCTTCTCACCGTCGTGCCACTATTTTTTCCTTGTCAAATAATCAGCTTTTAGTGTTTTTTTATTCTGTAGATTTAGCATGTCTCCTAGATGTTTTTTTTTTTCATTCATCTATTGAAAGGAAAAATTCTCAACTTATTCAATGGTAGCTGATTATGTGAAAACATTTATTAAATCAAATTTTTATCTCTAAAAGACTGACGAAATTGGATGTCAGGTTATTCCAGTAACACCTATTATGTATGCTTTTTTCTAGAAAAACAATAACTTTTGCACTCGAATCTTTAATCAGTCAATAAATTACAGTTTTATTTACAAGAATTAATCTGCACTTAGTGAAAGTAGGCTGGGGAGGCATAAGCCGAATGGGCAAGAAGTGGAGCAGATTGGGCTAGGATTGGTGCAGAGCGAAGTAATGGAGAGGATTGCAAATATGAAGCTCCAGCGTAGGCAGGTTGGGCAAGAAGCGGAGCAGAACGAACCAAAGAGGTTGCGTATGCTGGTTGAGCCAAGAGGGGAGCAGAGCGGATCAAGGGGGTTGAAATAGCATGTTGGGCAATCAGAGGTGCTGAACGGATCAAGGGGGCAGCAGACAAAACTGGAGCCGCACGTACTGCAGCCACAGCTGGGCCAGCTACAACAGCCTTAGCTACCAAAGGTTCTTTGCGGACGACAGCGTTGAATCCGTTGATTGGGTCAGCAGTGTAGTCCACGATACGTCTGGTACCATCAGCATCATTCAGGGAGTATTGACCTTGTACGACGTCTCCGCTACGGGATTCCACTTGGTTCTTTGAGTCGCCAGTCAAAGCGTCTTGGACATCGTAGCCGAATTGGTATTGGGGATTTGGGTCGTAGGGTTCAGCTCTTGCTAAAGCGATTGGTGCGGCTACTTTAGCAATTGCTGGGGTGGCGTATGCAAGAGGTCCAGCTGCCAATGGGGCGCCAATGATGTTGCCAGCACGGGCATAAGCCAAAATGGCAGCGAAAGCGATGAACTGAAAAAACAAGAATATAATATAATGGAGGAATATTGTTGAGAAAAGTTTGTAGAGAATCACCATAGAATTCAAATTGTCTGAATGGGAATTTCGAATTCACTTACTTTAAAAGCCATGTTTATGTCTTGATTTCACCTAAGCGACTCTTGCTTCAGTTCTGTCTGCCCAGCGTTTTATACATCGCCAGTTGCATCAAAAGAGACGTACAGCATTACCAAATTACACCACCCGCTCTGGGTACAAGTCGTCGTCAAATCGCTTCTTTTAGGGTCAATGATCAACCTTGGTCGCGTGGCGTTTATTATTGTCGTTGAAATAACAGCTCTCGTTTTCGTCAGATGTTTCTCTTGGCATTTGTTAGTGCAGGTCGTTGATAATGAGATTTCTGGTTTGCTGGTGTTACTTGTTTCTGATTTGATGGACTTCTATTATTGCGGCTTGATAAACCTACTAGTTAGTGGGTAATAAAATATGGAGGTTCGAGTATTGACGTCGTGAATCGACGTCAGAGATTTTAGGGGGAGGTTTGTCCGAAACATTTGAGGCTGTTTTTTCATACAATGATTTGTTCAAAAATCCTTCACCTCGCATGTGAATACCTTCAAATTTATTTCTGTTCTGTGATTTTGGTCTGGTTGAATTCGAAATTGGTATCTGGGGCTATCCGAAGTCAAAATCCAAAAATATCGCCTGGCAGCTCCAGAATGATTGACGAGTTTTCTGATTATGGTACGATACTAGTCAAACTGAATGTGGGGGTTTTTGGTGTTCATTCATCATAACTTGAAAGTAATATCCAAACTCATATAGGAAATAAATTGAAGGATTCTGTGTAGTTCTGAATAAAATAAATGTAAATTGCATAAAAATACTGAACTAGGTATTCAACATCATAGAAAGGAACAATAAAGTTAAAATTAAAAGAAAATAAAAACAAAATATAGCATGTCGGCTCAAAGATGTCTGACGAGTTTTCTAATTATAGTCCGATACAATTCAAATTGAATGAGTGGGGGTGTTTGGTGTTGGAGTTCATTCATTGTTACTCGAAAGGAAGATCGCAATCTTATATAGAGAATGAAGTGAAGGGCTTTGTGTAGTTCTGAATAAAATAAATGCGAATAAGAGAAAAATATTGAACTAGTTATTTAACATTATAAATGGGAATTATGAATTGAAAATTTAATGAATAAAAAAAAATGAAAACAAGATTTTGATAGTAAAACTGAATAGTTACAAATGTAAAATATCAAAAAATTATTTTTGGAGTCGAGGTTCCATACAAACGCACCAAAAACAAAAAAACTAACTTCTCCCATGCATTGTTCGATCTGGGTTATTCAGTAAGTAGAAGATATAAAAGCTCACCGCGAATACAAAATAGGTGGACTTGTGCGGCAAAACTCTTGAATCTGTTACTCACAGAATAATCCAGGTCCAACAATCAGATAAATATTTCTATCCTTTTAAGTGCATTTGTATGAAAGCTTATCATTAAAAATTACGAAAAGCACTGCCGTGAAGGCAGGAGCTTTTGAGCGCTCGTACATGCACCTTGTAGGTAGATTCACATTTTCCAGTTTTAGAAATCAATTGAAGGAATTTTTGACTGCTGTCAAAAAAAATCTGAAACTTAGGCGAAACTCCAGACTTCATGTCGGTGCTTCAGCTGATCAATTTTTTTCCGATAATTCGCTAGAATTTTCCACGGTATCTATGGTCTTGGTGATGCGATCTGGACAAAATTTTGCACGTAGTTTGAATACATTATTCCTGAGCTAGGTGCATAATTTCATTCCAATCCGATCGGTAGTTTCGAAACTATCACGAAAAAAATATTTTGAACGGCCATATTCACAGAACCCCTAGTCCAATTTTGCTCATTGATGAACATGACCGTGAAATTTGCGATCCAAACCCACCCTGAAAATTTCAAGTTCCTAGGCCTTTCCGTTCAAAAGTTAGAATTTTCTATGGTTTCTATGGTTCTGGTCATGCGATCTGGACAAAATATTGCTTCAATATATCATTCTCGATTAAAATACAAAATTTCATCTCGATCGAATCCGCAGTTTCGAATTTATCGAGAAAACAAAATTTCAAACGACCGTATTTACGGAACCCCTTGTATAATGTTGCTCATAGATGAACGTGATCACGACATTCGAGATCCACACCTATCCTGAAAATTTCAAGTCCCTAGGCCTTTCCGTTCAAAAGTTACAATTTTCTATGGTTTCTATGGTTCTGGTCATGCGATCTGGACAAAATTTCACATGTAGCTTGAACACCTCATTTTCCATTTGAGTGCAAAATTTCATCTCGATCAAATCTGTAGTTTTCAAGTAATCAGGGAAACAAAACTTTGAACGGCCATATTTACGGAACCCCTGGTGGAATTTGGCCCATTAACGAACTCAACCGAGCCATTCGGGAACTGAACCTACCCTGAAAATTTCAAGTTTCTAGGACATTCCGTTCGAGAGTTATCGTGTATACGGCCGGACGGCCGGACGGCCGGACGGACAGACTCGAATTTTTCGACGGATTCGTCATCAGTGAGTCGAACATAGTCGATTGAGACCATTTTCGGCTCAAAATTCGAAAAATACAGACATCGTGACGAAATGATATAGCCCTCGTGTAAGTTGTACGAGCGCTCAAAAATGTTTTTATTTTATCATATGAAGCTATATTTTTGAGCGCTCGTACTACTTACACGAGGGCTATATCATTTCGTCACGAGGTCTGTATTTTTCGAATTTTAAGCTAAAAATGGTCTCAAACGACTATGTTCGACTCACTGATGACGAATCCATCGAAAAATTCGAGTCTGTCCGTCCGGCCGTATACACGAGAACTCTCGAACGGAATGTCCTAGAAACTTGAAATTTTTAGGGTAGGTTCGAATCTCAAATGCTGCAGTTGAGTTCGTTAATGGGCAAAATTCACCAAGGGGTTCCGTAAATATGGCCTCTCAAAATTTTGTTTTCCTGATTATTCGAAGCTACAGATTTGATCGCGGTGAAATTTTGCACTCAGATGGAGAAGTGTTCAAGCTAAAATTTTGTTCAGTTCGCATGACCAGAACCATAGACACCATAGAAAAATATAACCTTCGAACTGAAAGGCCTAGGGACTTGAAATTTTCAGAATAGGTGTGGAACTCGAATGTTGCGGTCACGTTCATAAATGAGCAAAATTTGACAAGGGGTTCCGTAAATATGGTCCTTTGAAATTCAGTTTTCTTGATCATTTCAAAACTATGGATTTGATCGTGACGAAATTTTGTATTTAAATTGAGAATGATATATTCGAGCTACATTTTTTCCAGATCGCATGATCAAAACCATAGAAAATCATAACATTCGAACGGAAAGGCCTAGGGACTCGAAATTTTCAGAATAGGTCTGGATCGCGAATCACGTTTGTCAATGAGCAAAATTAGACTAGGGGTTCCGTAAATATAGCCGTTCAAATTATTTTTGTCCTGACAATTTCGAAACCACCTATTGGATTGGAATGAAATTGCGCACATAGATGAAGAATAATGTATTCAAACTACGTGGGAAATTTTATCCAGATCGCATTACCAAGACCATAGATAACGAAAAAAATTCTAGCGAATTATCGAAAAAAAAAATTGGTCAGCTGAAGCACTGACATGAAGTCTGGATTTTCACCTTAGTTTGAAATTTTCTCAGACAGCTGTCAAAATCTTTCAAATTGGTTCCTCAAACTTGAGAATGCGAATCTACCTTCAAGGTGGATGAACGAGCGCTCAAAAGCTCCTGACTTCACGGCAGTGCTTTCCGTAATTTTTTTATGTCAATACATAACACCCCTATTATCAATAGGTCAATTACAGAACACAACCGGGTCTCCTAACTCGCACAAGCTCTGAGCTTCTGAGGGGTCTCACAGAGACCTAGGAGAGTCGGGATATAAATAAATGAATAATAAATGAATAATATGTTATTTTAGAGAACACGATCGAATTCTATCATTTGAGGGGTTAAGGAAGACTTATTTGATCTCTGATATAATTTTTTGCAGACGTCGTGCAGGAAAATGTACCACTTTCTTTTCAATTTCGTGCCACTTTCTTTCCTTGTCAAAGAATCGGATTTTAGTGCTTGTTATTCTGCAGATTTAGCATGTCCCTCTAGATATTTTTTTTTTCAATTCATCTATTGAAAGAAATAATTTTCAAACTATTCAATGGTAGCAGCTTATTATGTGAAAATATTATTTAAATCGAATTTTCATCAAAGACTTCAACAAATTGGATTTCTGGTTATTCAAGGAATACATAACATTCATACCTTTTTCTTTCTAGAAAAACAATAACTTTTGCACTCGAATCTTTAATCAGTCAATAAATTACAATGTTATTTACAAGAATTAATCTGCACTTAGTGAAGGTAGGCTGGAGAAGCATAAGCTGAATGGGCAAGAAGTGGAGCAGATTGGGCTAGGATTGGTGCAGAGCGAAGTAATGGAGAGGATTGCAAATATGAAGCTCCAGCGTAGGCAGGTTGGGCAAGAAGCGGAGCAGAACGAACCAAAGAGGTTGCGTATGCTGGTTGAGCCAAGAGGGGAGCAGAGCGGATCAAGGGGGTTGAAATAGCATGTTGGGCAATCAGAGGTGCTGAACGGATCAAGGGGGCAGCAGACAAAACTGGAGCAGCACGTACTGCAGCCACAGCTGGGCCAGCTACAACAGCCTTAGCTACCAAAGGTTCTTTACGGACAACAGCGTTGAATCCGTTGATTGGGTCAGCAGTGTAGTCCACGATACGTCTGGTACCATCAGCATCATTCAGGGAGTATTGACCTTGTACGACGTCTCCGCTACGGGATTCCACTTGGTTCTTTGAGTCTCCAGTCAAAGCGTCTTGGACATCGTAGCCGAATTGGTATTGGGGATTTGGGTCGTAGGGTTCAGCTCTTGCTAAAGCGATTGGTGCGGCTACTTTAGCAATAGCTGGGGTGGCGTATGCGAGTGGAGCACCTACCAATGGGGCGCCAATGATGTTGCCAGCACGGGCATAAGCCAAAATGGCAGCGAAAGCGATGAACTGAAAATAAAAGAAAATAATATAATGGAGGTATATTGTTGAGAAAAGTTTGTAGAGAATCACCATAGAATTCAAACTGTCTGAATAGGAATTTCGAATTTACTTACTTTAAAAGCCATGTTTATGTCTTGATTTCACTCAAGCGACTCCTGCTTCAGTTGTGTCTGCCTAGCGTTTTATACATCGCCAGATTGGTATTCAGTTGCATCAAAAGAGAAGTACAACATTTCCAAATTACAACACCCGCTCTGGGTACAAGTCGTCGTCATATCGCTACTTTTGAGGTCAACGATCAACCTTGGTCGCGTGGCGTTCATTATTGTCGTTGAAAGAACAGCTCTCGTTTTCGTCAGATGTTTCTCTTGACATTTGTCAGTACAGGTCGTTGATAATGAGATTTCTAGTTTGCCGGTAACGCCTGGTGTTACGTGGTTCTGGTTTGATGGCACTTCAATTATACCAAATTAAAGTTGGAAGAGAAAAAGAACATACTGTGGTTCAATTATTGGCGGATTGATGGTCTTCGAACGATTACCCAAATCGTAAATTTCAGTTTTTATACTGGGCGTTTCTGAATTTATGTTAATTATTTCAAGGGATTTTCTGCATAAATTATAGGGAATTTTCCAATCAGTTCTCAATTTCTAACTCTTATAACGAGAGTTTGAAAAAAGCGAACATTATGAAACTTGTCATTATATGTTTTATTGTTGTATCATTATATGTGTCATTGTTCTGAAAAAAACTAGTTCAATCAACAACATTCTTTTTCCTAGAATTCTCTCATAAAATCGTCAGTCTGAGAATAAGAACGGTTGCGATTGACCTCCAAATCTCCCGAAAAATTATATTGATCCATCTACCAAACACACATGTATAAGGAAAATATCCCTGAATTCTATAATGATGATAGGGTTTCAAGCGACAATTATGAATCGCCCTGTACAGGTGGGATTAGGGCATCAGATGTTCGAAGTTGAATCTTTTACAGTTTGGAAGGATCTGCTTCAAGTTATTATGCTCGACCATGCTGTACTGAACGTGTATTTCCATTAAACCTCGTTTGTCCACAAGTACTTGGTGTTAAACGAAAATCCCGATAACATAAGCGTCTTTCGTCTAAAAGTCTCCACACGTGCCTTATGCTTTCAATTGGGAATGTATGTGTACCCACTTTGTCCGTAATGGGGTTATTCCTCACCCAGGTTATTACAGTTGTGAGATATATTGAACAGGCAACGCTCCTGGAATACCTCGAGTGTTATTATTTCTGCCCAGAATGGACGGGCTTTTCGGGTTAAGAGCAATTCCGAAACCTGGATCATGAGATGGAGTTATGAAAGGAAAACATGTGCATGTTGGGACGGGAGGGAGGTATTTACGTCGGTTGAAACAATGTCCGGCACGACCCTCGAGAATGTAGCTGCGGGGGCGGTAATTGGTCGCTATCATTGCGGTTTCGCTACGTGACCTTAAATGTTATTTCGGTCTGACATAACCAGCGGCGGTATGAATTCCTTAGGTCTTGAATCTCGAGACGGAATGTCTAGATTTGGCGCAGCATGAAATGAAAGAAGGTGTAATTCAGATAGAAATGGAGTTTTCTTGAAAGGTGCTCATTCTAGCTGAATTGAAAATTTTCAAATTAATGAGGCACGAATTTCAGTTCAATTTGAATTCAGAATGCAGCTTTACAAATTTCTGATTTTTATCCCAGCAAGGCACTGTCTCTGGTTCTGGTCCCAGAACAGACACTGTCTTTCTGGCTCAGTCCTAGTGAACCAGAGGATGTCTATGGTTTTGGTGGAAAGGCGCTCTCTGGTCAAAGAAGCCAGTCTAAGAACTCATCTGCTGTGATCTGAATAAGATTACAGATTACTCTATCGACCAGATAGCAAATTCTATTGAAATGATTTAGTGAAACATCAAAGCCGATGTCGTCGCTGAAAAAGAAGCCCAAACGTTGTTTATGTGCTTGGACCCTCGTAGGGAGTGACACCCTAAACTATGCAGAATGATTGTTATTGGTCCAGTTAAAGTTATGTCTTATGCGTTATGTATATCCACATCAATTCATTGGATGTTTTCTTAATGCAGTAGACACGGGAATAGCCTTCAGACATCGACGACCAGATGTCATACACAAAAGACTGCAAGAAGCACTAGAAGATTTAGAAGAATGGTTCATTAAATGGAAAATTCAAATAAATAGCAAAAAGAGCCAAGCTATTCTACTACAGAAGCGGAGACTTGAAATTAATTCCAACCTACAGATAGATGGAGAAGAGATAAAATGGGAAAATGAAGTCAAATATCTAGGAGTAAAACTAGATAAAGGGCTTACATGGAAAAACCATATAAAATATGCAGTGGATAAAACAAACTCAGCAATGAGTAGACTTCACCCACTGCTAGGAAGAAGAAGCCAAATGAACCAAAGCACGAAGCTACGAATGATCAAGTCAATTGCAAGACCCCAACTAACATATGGCTCGGCGGCATGGGGCCTTGCAGCCAATAGCCATATAAAGAAGATTCAAGTAACAGAAAATAAACTGCTCAGAGCAGCAATGAATATGCCGTGGTTCATAAGAAACCAACAAATCCACAGAGACTTAGAATAGAAAACTGTCACAGATTTCCTGGAAAAGAAGGCCGAGAATATATTTGAAAAAGCTAGTCGACACCCAAATGATGAGCTAAGAAGACTAGTTGACTACAACCCCGCAGAAGATGTGGTTAGGATACCCACCTATCACAAAAGACCCAGAGATCAACTACGTAGAAACAGAAATTGAGTAATCTCAATTTGAATTATCCAGAAGAAGAGACTCCTATGAAATTCAAATTCATAGGTAACACAAGTATCACACGACAAAGATCGTGACAGAGATACGAACAAGAAGAGTCAAAAGGTTAATAGGTAATAAATGCCCGGAATCTAAAACAGCAGGTTAGGTTTAGTTATAGTAGGTCGTGCTTCACACGAAGTCCACACTGTTCTATCTATCGGAGATAGTTCGTCCATGAGGATTCCCCCGTTCCCCCTGACTAAAAAAAAAAAAAAATTGGATGTTCTTTGTAGAGACTGAGTGAATATTTCGGGAATACCATAACGAATGGAAATAACATCAAATATGCTCTTTGAGAACGAAATCAATCCATCAACATATATTTCACTGTGATTCATGCTCGATGTCGTACAGAAACTGATATTCGATATTGTATCGAGTGACACGACAATGATATATTCCCAATCAACGAGGCCTTTGATGAATTGCACATCGTCAATTAAATGTGGGTCAAGTAGACTAATCGAAAGAGTATGTAATGCTGTGACTACACCAATTGATAAATAATTCATTGTCGATGTTTGATGTTGGAAACACCCAGTCGTTACATCTTCGGTTCGCATTGGTAAATCATTTAGACAGACGGATCCGGTGAGTTGAAATTCGTTAGGTGTCATGTACACCCCTGTAACGTTTCAATTATGTATCAATTCATCTGTATCAAAATAAAGTAGGAGGATTCGATCGCCATGTTTCCAATTGTCCAACAGGCAAGCAGACCAGAAAAACATTCAATAAATAGAAAATTTAATGAAATAAATAAACATTCATACAACACGTATCAGTCGATTTTCAGTGGTACACAGAGCTGGTGTAGGCAACTTGAGCTGGAGCAGCATAAGCGACATGTCCTGGAGCGGCGTAAGAAAGTTGAGCAGGTGCAGCGTAAGCAACATGAGCTGGGGCAGCATAAGCAACTGGAGCTGCAGCAACATGTGCTACCTGAGCGACAGGAGCAGCATAGGCGACGTGAGCAACTGGAGCGGCAACTTTGGCAACGGCCACTTTAGCATGAAGGGGTTGCTTGCTGACGACAGCGTTGAAACCGTTGATTGGATCGGCGGTGTAGTCGACAGTTCTGAGGGTACCATCAGGGTCGACAACGGAGTATTGTCCTTTGACAACGTCACCGTCTCTGGTTTCGTGTTGGGATTTGCTGTCTCCGGTCAAACCGTCTTGGACGTCGTATCCATAGGAGTATTGTGGATGGGGGTCGTATGGTTCTGGTTGAACGGTCTTGGCTACGGCGACGGCCTTGAGGACAGGGGTGGAGTAGGCGGTGTAGGCTACAGGTGCAGGCAACAAGCCAGCGCTAGCTACAGCTGCGAATGCGGCGATAAGAACGAATTTGAAAGCCATTGTTGGAACTGATGCTGAATGGTAGATCGGGTGGAGTATTTATACCGATTTTTTCGGAGCAGATTATGTAATTCTTTCATCTAATACAATGTGAACGACCGTGAAAATGATCTTGTTAGGTTTTTGTTAGAAGGTGGAGTATTCGCTCTCGAAACGATCTAATTCATAAGTTACCAGTCGTGTGGTTCTGTTTGGCGGTGGTTATTTCGTCACCAAGAACCGGCTTCTGGGTCGAGATACTGAAAGAGCGTCGTTTGTTCGCGAAAGTTCAAGTTCATAGACCGCGCTCCGCAATTATGTAGTTATAAATCATTGCCAAGTATGAATAAATTATTTTCGATGCATTCTTCGGGTATGCCCTCATTGAAATATTTCGAAGAGGTGTGTGGTCCAATATTATAATTTTCGCGGATCAGGTTGATTATATTTATATTTATTCAGTGTCTCACTTGGAGACTCAAAATAAGGCTATAAAAAATCAGATTTCCTCAACTCGACAAGGAATTATTTATAGAATAGTTAGGTTATGATGTTTGTTAACTCATCTAAAGAAAATTATAAAAATCACTGACGTGTAGTCAGGAGCTTTAGAGCGCTCGTTCAAACAAATTTGATTGAAAAAATTTTGACAGTTTTTTGTCAATTATGCCGAATCAGCTGTTAGAGGAATATAAGAATTTTTTTTCGATTATTCACTAGAATCTTCTACGATTTTTATGGTCTTGGTAATGCGATCTGGACAGAATTTCGCACGTGGTTTGAATACATTATTCTTCATCTATGTGCGATCGCATCAGAAGTTTCGGAATTATCAGAAAAAACAAAACTTCAAATGGCCATATTTACGGAACCCCTAGTCAAATTCCGCTCATTGATGAAAGTGACCTCGACATTCGAGATCCAAACCTACCTTGAATTTCAAGTTTTCTGGTCTTTCCGTTCGAAAGTTATAATTTTCTATGGTTTCTTCGATTCTGGTCGAGCGATCTGGACGAAATTGGGCATGTAGCTTGAACACGTCATTTTCCACCTGAGTGCAGAAATTCATTTCTATCGAATCAGTAGTTCCGAATTAATCAGAAAAACAAAATTTCGAACGGCCATAATTACGGAACCCCTGGCCGAATTTTGCCCAATGACGAACTTAACAGCGGCATTTGAGATTTGAACCTACTTTGAAAATTTCAAGTTTCTAGGTTGTTCCTTTCGAGAGTAATCGTGTATACGGACAGCCGAACAAACAATTTTTTTACGGATTCGTCATCATTGAGTCGAACCTTGTCGATGGAGACCATTTTCAGCTCAAAATTCGAAAAATACAGACATCGTGACGAAATGATAAAGCCCTCGTGTAAGTAGAAAGAGCGTTCAAAAAATGATGATCGATGCGGCGTTGTATTTTCTTTTTTCGCTAGATTTGTCATATGGATCGGAACTCATTTTTTCCCTTTATACATTAATGGCGATTATCTCCCCTGAAACGTGGATTTTGCTTCGAATGTTCAATTTCGCAAAATATAATTGGCTCCATCTCGCCGGATTTAATTTATCAACATCCCACGTTCAATCTCCATAACTTCGCAAATTTGCTTATCCGATAAATCAACATGCGTCCCACCTCTCAAAGGATAACAATCGAACCAGGTAAATTACTCTAGATTTCATGAACCTGCTGGTTTGACTAGATCGACTGCCTATTGCTCAACGATACCAGTTTGAAAATTCTGTATATATATTCGAAGACAACTAACGGTGGGTAAACAGTCAACATCAGTACTGCACAAATAGTCATAATGGCTTTCAAATTTGTCTGGTTTGCCGCGCTTGTAGCTGCCGCCAATGCCGGTCTGCTGCCTTCTGGTCCAGTGGCCTACGCCTCCGCACCAGTCGCCATCGCAAGGGCCGTCCAACCTGAACCCTACGACCCTCACCCACAGTACTCATACGGATACGACGTCCAAGACGGTTTGACCGGAGACAGCAAATCCCAACACGAAACCAGAGACGGTGACGTTGTCAAAGGACAATACTCCGTTGTCGACCCTGATGGTACCCTCAGAACTGTCGACTACACCGCCGATCCAGTCAATGGTTTCAACGCTGTCGTCAGCAAGCAACCCCTTCATGCTAAAGTGGCCGTTGCCGCTGCTCCAGTAGCCTACGCCGCTCCTGTAGCTAAATATGCCACCCTTGCTCACGCTCCAGTCGCTTATGCATCCCCAGCTTATCCAGCTGTCGCCAGCATTTACCACTAGATAATCTTTCATTTTTGAATTCGACTTTTGTATATACTATTTATTTTGATAAATTACATTATTATTTTATTCAACTAGTGTTTATTTTCCACATGAAATTAGCAACATAAGTCAACAAATTTCAATTGTTTATATTGGAGAAAACTGTAAAATATCTGTTTTGTAAAATGGTTTCCCTCAATGTCAGATTATGTCGTATATCAATATTCATCAAGTTCAGTGGACATATATAAGGTAACAAACCTTACATAATACTTGGCACAAAGAAGATTCGAAACCTTATAATGGGAGACCAGTGAAACCACCTAAATAACTTAGGCATGGAACCTGGAAAAGTACTATCATTTTTGAGCGCTCGTACAACTTACACGAGGGCTATATCATTTCGTCACGATGTCTGTATTTTCCGAATTTTGAGCCGAAAATGGTCTCAATCGACTATTTTCGACTCACTGATGACGAATCCGTCGGAAAATTCGAGTCTGTCCGTCCGGCCGGCCGGCTGTCAGCACGATAACTCTCGAACGGATCAACCTAGAGACTTGAAATTTTCAGTGTAGGTTCAGATCCCGAATGCCTCGGTTAAGTTCGTTAATGGGCCAAATTCCACCAGGGGTTCCGTAAATATGGTCGTTCAGAGTTTTGTTTCCCTGATTACTTTGAAACTACAGATTCGATCGAGATGAAATTTTGCACTCAGATCGAAAATGAGGTGTTTTAGCTACATGCGAAATTTTGTCCAGATCGCATGACCAGAACCATAGAAACCATAGAAAATTGTAACTTTTGAACGGAAATGCCTAGGGACTTGAAATTTTCAGGATAGGTGTGGATCTCGAATGTCGTGATCACGTTCATCTATGAGCAACATTATACAAGGGGTTCCGTAAATACGGTCGTTTGAAATCTTGTTTTCTCGATAAATTCGAAACTTCGGATTCGATCGAGATGAAATTTTGTATTTTAATCAAGAATGATATATTGAAGCAATATTTTGTCCAGATCGCATGACCAGAACCATAGAAACCATAGAAAATTGTAACTTTTGAACGGAAAGGGCTAGGAACTTGAAATTTTCAGGGTGGGTTTGGATCGCGAATATCGCGGTCACGTTCATCAATAAGCAAAATGAGACTAGGGGTTCCGTAAATATGGCCGTTCAAAATATTTTTTTCCAGTTAGTTTCGGAACTACTGATCGGATTGGAATGACATTATGCATCTAGCTGAGGAATGATGTATTCAAAGTACGTGCAAAATTTTGTCCAGACCGCATCACCAAGACCATAGATACCGTAGAAAATTCTAGCGAATTATCGAAACAAAATTGATCAGCTGAAGCACCGACATGAAGTCTGGAGTTTCGCCTAACTTTCAGAATTTTTTTGACAGCTGTCAAAAATTCCTTCAATTGGTTTCTAAAACTGGAAAATGCGAATCTACCTACAAGGTGCATGTACGAACGCTCAAAAGCTCCTGCCTTCTCGGCAGTGCTTTTCTAAATTTTTCACGAGGAAATTCAGGCAATTGAATTCAAAAAGAACTAGCGAAAATTTTTCTCCAAAATCAACGGCCCGGCCCTTTCCAGTCACTTTAGAACCGAATTAAACTAATTCTCTACCCTCCGTCGATCAAAAATAATTTGACCTAAGCCGCCCATTAACACTCATATTTTCATATAAAACCCCTTCCTCACGGGGTGGACCCGAAAAAAAATTATTTCAAGCTTCTTCCCGTTACCAATCAACGTTTCGGACATGTATTCGGTCATCTTTTTACCTCCTCTTTTTTCAGCTGAATATATAAGGATAAGTAGGAACCCATAGCACAAAGAATTATACACCTCTTGTGCTTTACAACCCTTCTTTTTTGGCATACGTCATCTCATTTTTCGTTACCATATTCGCCCGTTTTCATTTTCATACCTCTGACCTTCTTTCTCTTCGTCATATTCACTTTTTCCCTACACCTCTCCGAAAGAATCAGACTCAAAAAAAACTAGCCTGAATTTTTTCAGAACTTTTCAACTGATAGTTATGAAGTTAGGATAGTGACTTACTTTCTACGACTTTATAAGCTCATATCTCACCAATTGTTGAGTTGAAATAAAAAGATAAATCGAGACATTCACACAATTTTCGAAAACCTATCTAATAATACCCCACATGATCATGTGCACTGAAGTATTTCTTTTCTCTTTGAGTCACATCTATGGCGAATGTCTGCCCTAATATTTTTTAGGGCATTTTACTTTACCATTCTATGGCGGTTCATAGTAGAGACCTGCCTCCAAATTTCATCCATATAGGGCCAATTAATAGTTTCCGAGTAAAATGGCTAAAACAGACGGATAAACAGACTTGACGCAACTATAAGGATTCCGTTATCGCTATTTTGGCTATGGAACCCTTAAAACAGGGGGATTTTGACGTGGAAGGGAATATTCCAATTTTACTTTGATATTTTATATTCGAATAAATAAATAACTAATTTTATACATTGATCAGTCCATTATTCAGTGGTAGATTTTGGCAATTGGGGCAGCAGCTACTTTAGCGATTGGTGCAGCAAATTTTTCCACTGGGGCGGCGTAAGCGACTGGGGCAGCAGCAACTTTGGCAACTGCTACTTTAGCCTGAAGAAGTTTCTTGCTGACGACAGCGTTGAAACCATTTACTGGATCGGCAGTGTAGTCAACAGTTCTGAGAGTACCATCGGGGTCAACCACAGAGTATTGTCCTTTGACTACGTCACCGTCTCTGCTTTCGTGTTGGGATTTGCTGTCTCCGGTCAAACCGTCTTGGACGTCGTATCCGTAGGAGTATTGTGGGTGGGGGTCGTATGGTTCTGGTTGGACAGTCTTGGCTATCGCTATGGATGGAGCGACAGGTGCGGGGTATGCCAAGTGGGCAACGGGAGCAGCAGCGTAAGTTACTGGGGCAACTGCTGGCAGGAGGCCAGCGTTGGCTACAGCTGCAAGCGCAGCAAGGAGAACAAACTGCAAAAATATCATTGTTCAGCGAAATATCTTCAATTTAGAA
Source organism: Aphidecta obliterata (assembly GCA_963966015.1). Taxonomy (NCBI): domain Eukaryota; kingdom Metazoa; phylum Arthropoda; class Insecta; order Coleoptera; family Coccinellidae; genus Aphidecta; species Aphidecta obliterata. Next base: position 10,937,468 of record OZ014435.1, on the reverse strand, counting down.
GATCCAAGTTGAGTGGCAATTCGATTTTATTAAGAGGAGATAGCACCACTCATTGTCTATACCAATTTCCAAAATAATTTGTCATAATTTTACCTCCAGAACTGCGAAGAAGACGTTCGTTCGTAATTAACATGGAATGTAATTTACATCAAATACAAAACTTCAGGAGAACATACCTTGAATGTCATTGTTGAAAGAATCGAACCTGCTTGTCTGCTTCGAGAAACTCTGATTCTTTGGCACATCTTCACGATCTTATATACCGCATAAAGAACTGCCGAACAGAAGGTACCGCACCCATCCCAAAATTAAGGATAACGAGTGTCGTTCAAGTTTTGTTTCATCCGATTCGTTCATTCGATGAATTATAACCTGGAGCGAATTCGGTTTTCTTGTAATTGATGTTCAATTGAATTGTTGGTTAATGTCATATCAGAAGATGTTGAGAAAAGAATATTTTTTTAGAGCAGCCGGCTGTTATTGGTAGTCCAATGAGAATTGAAATCTCCAAACCCTTATTAGATTTCACTGGTGGAAAAGCGAAAACTGAATTGTTGGACATCCAGTTATTCAATTCCGCAATACTGATAGGTAGTCCACTTTCAGTTTTATTATTTTAATGAAACACAAAGTGAAGGAAGAAGTCGTCATACTGATACTTAGTCATCGTTTAGCCGACTGAGCATTGGATAATATTTTCGTCAGATATTTGGGCGATAGGAGGTCGACCACGAGTCGGATAAGATAAAGTTACGTATTTTTGTGAACAAAACGCTACCCATGCAGAGTATTAGGATAGTTCATGTGGTGTGTTGGACTCTTTCATTTTTTGTTAGCTAAGTCGAAAAGATAAGGATTTCACTGCCTCTACAGAGCGGAGTAAGCTCAATAAGTCGTTACCAAGATTTTGTTGTTAAGTCTGGTTGATCCTGATTAATGAAAGGGGTGAAATGAAATGAACAAAGTAAATTTGTTCAGATATAGTGTCACTATGATTTGTGCAGGAGGAAAAGATAAATGGAATGATGATACATTATTTTGATAAATATTACTAAAAATTGATTTGACCGAGTTGTTTCTTCTTTTATTGTACAAGAGTCGATAATTATTGACAGAACATCATTCAGAACTCCTGGAGAATAATGTTATCACATCTCCTCGTAGAATTTCTGCGAATTCGTTGAGAGAATGCAGGATGAGCTCTTATTGAATAAGTTTCTACCGTGGAAGTCATCAGACAGATTCCGCAAAAAATCAATAAGCGGAAGTTTAGAACATACTTCGACAACAACAAAAAATTCACTATAAGATCGACTATATGAGAATCCTTGTAAAAATTTCATTTAAACCATGCTCTACCGAAAAAAACTTTGAATGCTACGCAAGCCGTCCTTTTTTGCGTCCAAAGTTCCCTTATCCGCGCAAGGAATTTCATTTAACAGCCTGGTACATGGAGAAGAGTCTGAGGAAGGAAAAATTACGAAAAGCACTGCCGTGAAGGCAGGAGCTTTTGAGCGCTGGTACATGCACCTTGTAGGTAGATTCGCATTTTCCAGTTTTAGAAATCAATTGAAGGAATTTTTGACAGCTGTCAAAAAAATTCTGAAACTTAGGCGAAACTCCAGACTTCCTGTCAGTGCTTCAGCTGATCAATTTTTTTTCGATAATTCGCTAGAATTTTCTACGGTATCTATGGTCTTGGTGATGCGATCTGGACAAAATTTTGCACGTAGTTTGAAAACATTATTCCTCAGCTAGGTGCAAAATTTTATTCCAATCCGATCAGTAGTTTCGAAACTATCAGGAAAACAATATTTTGAACGGCCATATTTACGGAAACCCTAGTCTTATTTTGCTCATTGATGAACGTGACCGCGATATTCGCGATCCAAACCCACCCTGAAAATTTCAAGTTCCTAGGCCTTCCGTTCAAAAGTTACAATTTTCTATGGTTTCTATGGTTCTGGTCATGCGATCTGGACAAAATATTGCTTCAATATATCATTCTCGATTAAAATACAAAATTTCATCTCGATCGAATCCGTAGTTTCGAATTGATCGAGAAAACAAAATTTCAAACGACCGTATTTACGGAACCCCTTGTATAATGTTGCCCATAGATGAACGTGATCACGACATTCGAGATCCACACCTATCCTGAAAATTTCAAGTCCCTAGGCGTTTCCGTTCAAAAGTTACAATTTTCTATGGTTCTGGTCATGCGATCTGGACAAAATTTCACATGTAGCTTGAACACCTCATTTTCCATTTGAGTGCAAAATTTCATCTCGATCAAATCTGTAGTTTCCAAGTAATCAGGGAAACAAAACTTTGAACGGCCATATTTACGGAACCCCTGGTGGAATTTGGCCCATTAACGAACTCAACCGAGGCATTCGGGAACTGAACCCACACTGAAAATTTCAAGTCTCTAGGTTGTTCCGTTCGAGAGTTATCGTGCTTACGGCCGGACGGCTGGACGGACAGACTCGAATTTTCCGATGGATTCGTCATCAGTGAGTCGAACATAGTCGATTGAGACCATTTTCGGCTCAAAATTCGAAAAGTACAGACATCGTGACGAAATGATATAGCCCTCGTGTAAGTAGTACGAGCGCTCAAAAAGGCTGGAAATTTTACACATCAATTCGTTTCGTCTCTCTACTTTACAATATTTTATTTTCTGATAAAATTTTTATGTGTAGCTTGCAGCACCACTTGCGAAGTTTGATAGTTTTTTATCAGAGGATTTTGCAGAATCAAGTTGGACAATTTATTTCCATGCAGATTTAACAATAACATTTATTACTTTGACCTTCGAATTTAGCACCTTCAGTTTCTCCAATCTGGCTGCTATTACCAGTCTAACTACCCCTACTGCAAACCCCGTTATGGAGCTCAGCCAGTCGAGTTAGCTCATAAGGGGTTCATCGAAAACTCCAAGCTCGCTTCCCCAAAGGAGAAGGGGCGCGCTGTAACCAGTGAATTCCTGCAGAATTCATCGAGAGCCCGTACAAACGGGCGCATTCCGGGAAGACTATCCCTTTGATATCTGAATTTTGAACTCGCTGCTAATTTCGTTCGCGTGCTCCGGGTAATTTTATGATTAAATTTAGAACGTAGGAAGAGCGTGGTTTCGAGGCAATTTACCGCTTTTGCGTGTGAGGACGTCCGTCGGTGCGGTTTTGATCTTCATCCGCCGGAATTATTCATGCCGTTTGGATCCGGTGTGGAAGTTGGCCGTTGACTGCCCTTTCGTTTCAGGCGTGAGTCTATTTTGCCTGCCCCAGCTCTTTCGCTGCGATAATCCGATGAAACATTTCTCGTCAAGAATTTATTGCAAAATACGTGAATTTTACAACAGGTTTCCGCTTATAACTTTGACTGTCTACTGGTATATCCTTATGAGTCAACGCGAACTATACTTGGTGTTTTTTTAAAGTGAGGCTTTTTTTACAGGTGGTAGAAATCATCAAAAGAGATTATTTCGCCGGAAGTTGATCATATAAGATTTTCAATTCGAAAAAAGTGCAGAAAATCTTGGGCTTCAAGATCTTAAGACGACTCTGGATCGTGTTATCTCTCTGCTAGGAGATCTGCCATCAATCACGGTGCCGTATGCATTCCAACAAGTGAATTAAGTGCTGGATTGATCGCAACTTTGTATATTCTCGTCCAACTTTTATTAGGAGCTTTTTCTTGAACGGTATAATTCTTAAAATTCGGAGGTACTAATCGAAAAGGTCCTATAAAGAAAAATCCAGAAGTTCACAAACTGACTGATAAAATTTTTCACAACATTGTTCGAAATAGTCGCCATTCGTTTCCTGTGCACAAAGCCTTGCCCGGCGTAATAACGAATTATTACATGCAGCAACTATAACATCAGTTTGCTCACGATTAATGTTACAAGCATTTACAATGCGTTGTTTTAGTTCTTCAACGCTATTCACCCCACCTTTACTGTACATTAATGTTGTCAAATGTCCCCAAAAGATGAAATCACACGTTTTCCAAATGGAGTTACTCTCAAAATTCGTCCAAATTTTCGACGAATAACATCCCTCCACACGTGTGGACCACTCTGTCTTACGAAAAGTTTTTATTGCTCGGTTAATTTTCGACCCATATTCAATTTTTACTACCCCAAGCCGTTCTCAACCGTCCCATACACGCGAAAATTCATAAGTTCACTATTTTCGAAGAAAAATTCAAATCCTACGTACATAAAGCGAATTTCGTGATATTTTTTTGCGATACCTCAGTAAGATAGTCGCAGTGCAGAAAAGCTTCATCGAGGTCAAACGATAACCAGAAGAATCGCGACGGTTAGGAAAACCTCCAGAATCCAATATATTTCCATACTTCCGATTTGTCTCATATTTGTTATTTTTAATGAAAGAGACTTAATTCCGCGATCTCCCGATTCAACTCCAATGGATTTTGCAAGCAAAATGCATGGAAATGGAAGATACATTGAAAATGAAACATTTGATGCCATATTAGTGTTTTTCAGATGATGAATCTGACAGTTAACACACCAAACATGGTGTGTTTTGATTTGCAAAGCTCACTAGAAAAATCAACATTGCAGGCAGTTAATATGCAGTATAAAGTCATGAATTTCAAAAATTGTGTTGACTTCACATTTTGTGCACCGGTAAATTATTCGATAACAAGTTCCTCAAACAGAATGAGAAATTTCGTGATTTCAGGCCGATCTACCTCATTGGAGCTTCAGGGCATTTTGCTGCCAATTTTTCAATGAACGAACTGCCTCATAAATCTTCCTGGAACGTTATTGATCCAAATTTAGCCCTAACATATCGCAACATTCATTTTTCATTCGGGTCACAGCTCCGAAATTCAAAGAATTAGTCTTGTTAACCCCCAGAATTGTTGGGGATAAATGACGACGTTCGGTTGAGCACATAAATCAATTAAGTCAAATCCCTCGACTTTGGGAGCAAATATAGTCAGTATATAAGGCTTGACTGATTATTTTTATTCTGTTTCAGGTAAGCCTTCATTTCGTGTCAAAAGAACTGCAAAGTGTGAGTATGATTTTTTTATTGTTTTATCTTTCCCTGGTAATCAATTAAACAATATCAAATAACATCATGAAAAACTCTCAAACACGACTCACGTCCCACACGTTAACGTATTAAAAGGTAACTTTTCGGTCGGATTCCCCAATCTTCGAGCGACATTGCATTTTTGTCGTGTTAGGCTCTGCTAGAAGCTATAATTGTGATGTTTATTTATTTGAGTATCAACTGGATGACATTGTTCGAAGAGAGACCTGTTCAAAGGAAATGAACTCAAGTGTGATTGAAGAACGAATTTCTACAAAAGTTTTCTATGAAATGCGTCAAGAGAGGAAATAGACATTTGGAAATAGTTGAAGCATTCATTTTCGTTTCCCTCCTCTGATTGATGGGGCGCACCCAAACAAGTCGATTTCGTTTTTATCTTTTTTTGTCATCAATAATAAACTAACCACCGACCAATAATTTGTCCACAATTCATCTTGCTCGACCGCAAAAAACTAATTGAAAATATATGGAAATAAACCGTTAAATATTAAGTTCTAGAGTTCCACACAGTTCTCATTATAAAATTTATATCACATGAATATAAATAACGCCCTTTGAACTACGAGAAAAACCTTCCAATTTCAAATCGTTAATTTATATCCATAATTCCATTAATTATTTCGGGAAATAGCATTCAAGAACGCACCCAACGATGCGAAACATCCGTTCCATAATTCGAAATAATTAAATTATTGATAATTGGGAATCATTAATAGCGAATTGACGAATTAGAATGATATATTTATTTATGCCCATATTTTATTAGGTGAGAACGACGAATTTAATTTTGTGGCTGTGATATTGGGCAACCGAAACATTCGCTGAATTTTAGAGAAACATGGTTTTATGTTCATTATAGATAATGATGAGAGCGAGTGATGGCACGTATTGAAATCGGTATTTTCGTTCGTGTTCTGACATGCACAAATCATTTATGGAAATTCAGGAAGGGAGATCAATGTGTTGTTGAGTTCCAGAATCATTATTTTCGATACAATAGATTAATATTAATAATATCCAATCAGTAATATATGTCCGAAAACTTGGAGTCTCGATGAACGCCATGGTCCAAAAAAATGATGGTTACCTCTGGTCAAGACACATAATATTTGTGTAAAAGGCGATTTATTTCAATTCAAACGATCAGTAGTTATTGAAAAAATTCCGTTAATTGAATCTGTATGATTCACTGTGACCCATAGGTGTGGACTGATTAACAATGTGATTTCGCAGACCATAAGATTCATGTCAAGGTCGAAGAGCTAGACAGTTGCACAAATCACATAATTTCTATTAACCGTGTTAAAAGAAAAAGATTCGTATCAAGTGAAAGTACCCGGGTTCAATGTGCGGGATATTATAGTTACTTGCACGAAATTCTAACACAGAAGATGTGAATTGAATTTCCTCACAAAGTGGCCATGAAACATATGCAGTGACCATAAAAATTCATATCATTCTCGCCTTTTTTTGAGCGCTCGTACTACTTACACGAGGGCTATATCATTTCGTCACGAGGTCTGTATTTTTCGAATTTTGAGGCGAAAATGGTCTCAATCGACTATGTTCGACTCACTGATGACGAATCCGTCGGAAAATTCGAGTCTGTCTGTCCGGCCGTCCGTAAGCACGATTACTCTCGAACGGATCAACCTAGAGACTTGAAATTTGTAGTGTAGTGTAGGTTCAGATTCCAAATGCCTTTGTTAAGTTTGTTAATGGGCAGAATTCCACCAGGGGTTCCGTATATATGGCCGTTCAAAATTTTGTTCTCCTGATAACTTCGAAACTACAGATTCGATCGAGGTGAAACTTTGCACTCAAACGGAGAATGAGGTGTTCAAGCTACATGTAAAATTTTGTCCAGATCGCATGACCAGAACAAAAGAAACCATAGAAAACTGTAACTTTTGAACGGAAACGCCTAGGGACTTGAAATTTTCAGGATAGGTGAGGTTCTGGAATGTCGTGATGACGTTCATCTATGAGCAAAATTATTCTAGGGGTTCCGTAAATATGGTCGTTTGAAATTTAGTTTTCTTGATAATTTCAAAACTACAGATTCGATCGTCACGAAATTTTGTATTTAGATGGAAAATGATATATTCAAGCTACATTTTTCCAGATCACATGACCAGAACCATAGAAACCATAGAAAATCATAACTTTCGAACGGAAAGGCCTAGGGACTTGAAATTTTCAGGATAGGTGTGGATCTGAAATGTCGCGTTCACGTTTAACAATGAGCAAAATTATACTAGGGGTTCCGTGAATACGGTCGTTTGAAATTTTGTTTTCTCGATAATTTCGAAACAACGGATTCGATCGAGATGAAATTTTGTATTTTAATCGAGAATGATATATTAAAGCAATATTTTGTCCAGATCGCATGACCAGAACCATGTAAACCATAAAAAATTGTAACTTCTGAACGGAAAGGCCTAGGAACTTGAAATTTTCAGGGTGGGTTTGGATCGCGAATATCGCAGTCACGTTCATCAATGAGCAAAATTAGACTAGAAGTTCCGTGAATATAGCCGTTCAAATATTTTTTTTCCTGATAGTTTCGAAACTACTGATCGGATTGGAATGAAATTTTGCACCTAGCTGAGGAATAATGTTTTCAAACTACGTGCAAAATGTCCAGATCACATCACCAAGACCATAGATATCGTAGAAAATTCTAGGGAATTATCGAAAAAAAATTGATCAGCTGAAGCACTGACATGAAGTCTGGAGTTTCGCCTAAGTTTCAGAATTTTTTTGACAGCTGTCGAAAATTCCTTCAATTGATTTCTAAAACTGGAAAATGCGAATCCACCTACAAGGTGCATGTACGAGCGCTCAAAAGCTCCTGCCTTCACGACAGTGCTTTTCGTAATTTTTTTATATTGATAAAAGAACATACTTTTTCTCCGTAATAACTGATTGGAATAAAGAAATAGCTCTTTGATATCGAATAATAGTGCCTCGAAGTTATGAATCTTTATGTTTCAGATAATTTACTAACTAAATAGGAGGAGTACATAATTATCCCATCATCAACGGACTGAATATAGTTCATAACGATCAACAAAAAATTTGGTCCATTGTTGGCCACGAGCAATAAAATACTCTCCTTCAAATCTTATTCTGTGTGAATTGCTAATAATGTTTGATTAAATTTTAAATTGTGGAGAAACTGAGCTATCTATTCAAATCTGAATTATTCATACAGGGAGTCCGGAAAAATGTGGGAAATCTCTCGGATTCAGATAAAACATAAAAGAATAAGATGACAAGTTCCCATAATTTTTTTTCTAGCGGCCCCCCCTACGTAGATACGGCCTCCTAAATGATTCAATAACATAAACTAAAACTTTTCTGTTCCTTGAATAACTTTCGAATCACACTTCGTTGCAGACAAAAAAAATTAGAATCCATGGTTCTTTTCAATAGAAATAAAAAAGATACTTGTTTTATTATTTTGTTTTTCGAAAACGGTTCATTTTATCGACAATGAACAAAAGTACCTTTTCTTTAGCTTAATTTTCAAGGTATCGAAATTCGTTTTTTTTAACTCCTTATCATACAGGGTGTTAAAAATGAAAGCATTAAAACGTACAACCTAGTCCGCCCCTGGTAAACTAAACAACCTAATTTAAATTCAAGGGCAGTATTTTGAGAGGTCCTTACTATTGTTTATCATATCAAATTTTCATTAAATTATATCAAGTAGTTTAAAATTTATTCCAGTAAAATGAATTTCCAGTGGCGTCATTAAGGAGGCCGTATGTCTGTAGGGAGGGCCGCTAGGAAAAAAAATTATGGGAACTTGTCATCTTATTCTTTTATGTTTCATCTGAATCCGAAAGATTTCCCACATTTTCCCGGACACCCTGTATAAATGTGTTCGGAAAAATATAACCGCACAAATTATCTGAGAAAGTGTTAAAATAATTGCATATTATCGAAATTTTCACGGAAATTTAACTCGATGTTTAAACAAAACCTGAATTATAGAAGTATTTTCTCCCCCTCCCAATTTTCTCGGATGTTCTGATGATTCATCGATGTAGAAACTCGCAGCGGTAAATTAATAGTGATAAAAATGAAGTAAATCGGCTCCAACAAGGGTAAAACAAGAAAAGTCAGACCTCAAATCAACCTTGATTTTTTCTTCCACTTCTTGTATAGAAACTTCCACAAATAGCGCCAACCTGCACCCAAAATGATCTGAATATTCACGAATTCAAACAAAACACGCAATGAATTCTGTCAAATGTGGCAAAAATCAGAAATGCCAATCTGGGATCCCTTGCCAAATAGTGGATACTCCCCTTTCTGTATATAACAAAATATAAGCTACAGATATGAAATTGGATTCGAAGATATTTGTGAAAGTTTGACAAATTTTCCGTGAGCTTCAAATTTATCCTATTTCTAGCCTGAAATCGTAGGTTCATTCCTTTTCCTCGCCAATATATCCGAGCTATGAAATTCTCTGTGAGGAAATATTTCTCAAAGACACAATCTGAAAAGCAAAGTGTAGGGTGCATGAAATAAGTAAGTTTTAGTATATTAACGATATTGTATCTATTCACTTACATACTTCACTCGAAACTATCAATAAAAATAAAAATGAGGGACTACGTTTAGGAACCAACTCTCCGGAACATGTGCCCGAAGGAACAAGAACTGCGCGACAGGGTAGGGCATACTGATGTAAGATGGCGCCACCGACTTAGATACCGAGTAGTCCTGTACGTTCTGACTGGATACGGCGAGTTTTGGCTCCACCAGCGCCACCCCTCGGACGATCGGCGATTTCCTAACGACGGCGTTGAATCCGCTGACCGCATCCGCCGTGTAATCCACCGTCCTCCTGGTCCCGTCGGGGTCATCCAAGGAGTACTGACCCTGGACGACGTCCCCGTTCCTGGTCTCCACTTGACTCTTCGAATCGCCCGTGTGGGAGTCGTGAACGTTGTAGGAGAAGGTGTATTGGGGATGCCGCTCTTGGTCGGGTTGTTCGCTTCGGTTGGCGGCGGCTGTCAGAAGAGTGGCGCATAAAAATGTCGCTACGAGTGGAAGGGATGCCTGAAAAAAGACCATTAATGAAGTTGATCAACCTAATTGATGCATCCACTTTGCGCCTTCGGGTTTAATTTCGTGAAGATTATAAGAAGCATTTAAGGAAATACTTTTCAAAAACTATTCACTCTTCAGGGTGCAGCATTTAACTTGAGACAGTAAATTATCCCAAAAACTATGTCCAGTAGAAAACAATTTTTCAAATGAAAAATGTTAGGTATCAAGAGGCGCAGAAAATGAACATATGTTCTAACCTTGACCTTGACTTCAAGGATATTGAATTGATTGATTTTTTTGAATGGAAAGGTTTAGTTTTCAGTACAGATTCTTATTCTTCATAAAAAAGTAGTAACTTTTGTTTGAAATTTTTTTTCCGGGTAATTTCGAAACAACTCATTGAATTGAAATGAATGTTCGCACACATAAAGAATAATGTATTCAAACTACGTGGCAAATTCTGTCCAGATCGCATAATCAAGACCATAGATACCGAAGAGAATTCTAGCGAATTATCCAAAAAAATTTGGGTACCTAAAGCACTGACGTAAAGTATGGATTTTCGCCTAAGTTTGAAATTTTTTGACAGCTGAGAATATGAATCTACCTACAAGGTGGATAAACGAGCGCTCGAATGCTCCTGACTTCACGGCAGTGTTTTTTATAATTTTTGAGCGCTCGTACTACTTACATGAGGGCTATATCATTTCGTCACGATGTCTGTATTTTTCGAATTTTGAGCCGAAAATGGTCTCAATCGACTATGTTCGACTCAATGATGACGTCAAAAAATTCGAGTCTGTCCGTCCTTCCGTATAGGTACACGATAACTCTCGAACGAAATGTCCTAGAAGCTTGAAATTTTCAGGGTAGGTTCGAATCTCGAATACCGCGGTTAAGTTCGTTATTGGGCAAAATTCGCCGAGAGGTTCCGTAAATATGGCCGCTCGAAATTTTGTTTTTCTGATTAATTCGAAACTACTGATTCGATCGAGGTGTAATTTTGCGCTCAGATGGAGAATTGCGTACTTAAACTACGTGCAAAATTTTGTCCAGCTAGCATGACCAGAACCATAGAAACCATAGAAAATTATAACTTTGTAATGGAAAGGCCTAGGAAATTTTCAGGATAGGTGTGGATCTCGATGTCGCGGTCACGTTCATCAATGAGCAAAATTAGACTAGGGGTTCCGTAAATATGGCCGTTTGAAATTTGGTTTTCTTGATAATTTCAAAACTATTCATTCGATCGTGAAGAAATTTTGTATTCAAATTGAAAATGATATTTTCGAGCTACATTTTTCCAGATCGTATGATCAGAACCATAGAAACCATAGAAAATCATAACTTTCGAACGGAAAGGCCTAGGGACTTGAAATTCTCAGAATATGTTAGGATCGCGAATTTCGCGGTCACGTTCATCAATGAGCAAAATTAGACTAGGGGTTCCGTAAATATAGCTGTTCAAAACTATTTGCTTTTCGTAATTTCTTTCAATTTGCTCATCAACCATGACCACAATCTGAGGTATTTCTGATCATAGAATAGACTTTTTAAATAGCTCTTGAATTTGAAATCCAATGAAAAAAAGTTTCAAACAAAAGTCGCTACTACTTTTTTATGAAGAATAAGAATCGGCACTAAAAAATATACCTTTCCTTGGAAAAAGTTAAGTTGATCTTGAAATAACCCTGAAGTCAAGGTCAAGGTTTAAACAAATATGTTCATTTTCATTCCCGCCTGATACCTAACAACTTTTATTTGAAACATTTTTTTTAAGTACATAGTTTTTGAGATAATTTACTGTCTCAAGTTAAATGCTGCACCCTGTATATCACAGCTATTCCTTGTGAAATTAAATTGAGTTTTTCTGATCTTGTACTGAGAAATTTGATATAAATCATGATATTCCTTGGTTCAATCCATTAAAGTGCCAATTTTATGAAATAACATTATTTTTCACAATGTACCGGGTGATCATTTATATTTTACTCAATCGCAATCTCAGTTTATATTGGTCCTACAAGAACGTTTAAATGGGCAAATATGGAGTATTTTTTATGGGCATTCAAGAAGGAAATGCGAAAAAGCATCGTTAACCTTAAAGTTTTATGTGAACTGGTATTTTTTGAGCAGGACTCCCTGTATTTCGTTTTCCTAATCGGTAGAGCTCTTTCTCTTGATTTCGAATATATATACTTCATTGTGGTTATCTTTGTCAGTTTTCGAATGATATAGAATTTTCTGTCTAAATCTAAGGCAGCTGTAGAACACCCATAAAAAATACTTCATATTTGCCCAATGGAAAGTTTTTGCAGGACCAATATTTACTGAGATAGCTATTGAGCAAAATATAAACAATCACCCGGTTTTCCTTTCATAATCTTTGATTCAATAGTCTCGGTCAGGGTCACCTCATTCAAAATAAAAATAAACCCAGATTAGTTGATTTTTCACTTAATAACATTGCAGGATTCGAAATTGATTTGACATCGCTGTCTAGTCGAATGTTATGTCATTTAATCTATAGTTTGGTCAGTTTCTCAGAAACCAGCGATGAGTTTGATGAGACTTGAAGCCAAGCAGCGTTGTGCGAGTTCAGTATCTGGATGAGTGAACGCTCTGGCGATTAATTTAATTGCGCGCTTAAGCTGCTGACACGTCACTGCTCTTTCAGATTTGTTGAGTGAAACAAACAATGCTAATTTTCCAATTGGCGAATGGGATTTATCAGTCATTTACTCCAAAAAAGCGGAAATCTAACTATAAATGCCAAACTATTAACCCCTTTCTACCTCTTAAAACCTCAAGAAGAAACATAACTGTCCTTCATCACAATGGATTAATGTTTATATATATTAAATAAATGAAAAATTCCTCAAAGACGATTAATAACAAGGAAGACGGAAGACAACCAACAGAATTATCTTTTATGCTTCCATAATATCGCTGTGATTTTAAAATGCATTAAGCCCTGGAGGCAAGGCTGTTAAACAGACCTTTAGCGGATATGAAAAAGCGATCGCATCAATATAAGCGGACGATCTTTACGACCCATAAAATTGTCGAAAAATTTTATATTTCCTTGGTTAGAACCGCTACAATTTTTGCTATGAACCTTCAGCAGAATTTATCTTTTTTATCGGTTCAGAATTGTAGAATATTTTTGCGGCAATCTATAGATGATGCAATTTCGTATGAGATATTTTAATTATTTCAAGTAGTTCACCAAACTGATTCATTTGTATTAATGGTGAAGAGGCAGTGTTTCTTTGTCAATCACAAGAATATTCCAAGACACCAAAATTTCATTTCAATTATTATAGAATCATTAGAAGAATAGGTTAGATTGACAAAAAAAGTACCTTAATGAATCGTGCTCCGCATTTCTCATTTCAGTTGAGTTTTATAATGATAGAAGCTTTTGTAGCCTCAGTTGAGATGATATTAATTGAACCAACCTGTCGTGAGAATTAATTGAAAAGAAATTGAATAAAATAAGGTTTTTTGAAGCGACAGCAGTGATAAAGTCAATTTGTGAACCTGAATTTTTACTGTCAAACACAAACAGATAGAATAGTACAAAAAATATTAAAGACAGTTCGAAAAGAACATCGAGTTCGTCCATAGAAACTTAGTTCAAAGTATTCAATAAATAATCAATAAATAACTCACCATCTTGAACTCGAAGAACACTAGCTCTTTTGTCGTTTCAAACCACAGAGAAATGATCCATAGATATCAATTTCAACCCTTTTATATGGTACTCGAAGATTCAATTCGCAATAAGATCATCGTAAAAATCTCCATTCCGAAGATATACGCCTCTGTAAGTTCCGCCCACCACCATATAATGACCATGCCCATCGGCGTAGGGTACTTCAGGACAACTCGATTTCAACCCCTTATAATTCTTAGGTTATTTCCATCGCAAGAGAGCACCAAGTGGATATAAATTTGCCGATAAAAATATGAACGAAGTCGAGGTAATTTCATTCAATAAACGAACGTACCCCTATTACAGCTATAAATAGTGGGTGAAAATCATGAATCGTCGTTTTGAAATTCATTGGCTATTTATAGTCATTCCTTATTATTCCTCTCTGTTAAATCATTGAAATTGTTTCCAATGTCGAAATGGATGCGAAACGCCTACTTTCAGCTACTTAATCTTGGATATTTATGAACACAAACCATTAACCCTGTGCATTTTGAAGTTACCGAGGTGTTAACCAATCCTACCTACGAGTGGGTCTTCACAGCACTAAAGAGAATAGTCCAAAAATGGGGTGAATCATCTTTGGATTGCCATGAATAGACCTTCTAATTATGTAAAGGGTACTTTATAATGTGAGCATCAAGAGATTGAATACCTGGTTGTAATATGTTCAAACAGGCCCTAAATATCCGGCAGGATTTGGAATTCGTTGGGTTTCAGTCCATTTATCCGGTCCAGCCATTTGCTGGATGTAATTCTGTTTTACTATTATAATGACAGAATTTGTGTTGTATGTATGAGCACCTCTGCAACCGCAAAATTTGGTGGACAATTTGCGGTTTGTGTTTGACACGAATGGTCGTATAATACTGAATTCATGTAGAGAAATAACATATAATATAAGAACCGATATGAAAATCTGCAAACCAGCTCGAATAAAATGTCAATTCAATGAAGAGCCGAAACGTGATTAATATCAGAAGTTGTTGCAGTTTCAGGTAATCGAACGTAGCGATACAATGAAATGAAAATAAATTTAAGACTACTCAAGAGTTGTGAACAGATAAATAAGAGATAAGGCTATTGAGAGGAAAAGGGATGATTTGAATTGCATTTCACTGAAATTATTTATACCGGAGAAGAATAATTCAATAAGCTGTGACGAAATATCTCCTATCTACGTCACTGTATTCACATAATGCCGTAGCGGTCATTATTCAAGCTAATCGCAAATGTAATGAAGGCTGAGACGAAAGACAAATACAAATTACAGGGAAAGAAGCACATTTTTCTCATCCGCATATTACTTTTCCCATTTATTTTTTTTCAATCATTTCTTATTTTCATACCGGTTGGTCGGATCTTTATCCATTGTACACAGTTGAGCAGCTTTTACTAACTTCAATCCGAAATTGAATAATTGAGAAAGTTTTTCCACTTTTCGTAGAAATGAAATTCTTTCTAATATCCAGAAAAAAAATTTTATGTTCGAATCACAACAGGAAAATGATGATGAAATGTGAACGTAAATCAACCAGATATTAAATGAATAGAGCAAAACGCCGAACCATATCAGTAACTTATAATACCGTTTATTGAAAAAAAATCTAGAAACCACAAATTGAAAAAACTACATGGAAATAAACGAAGGCTACTTAGTATTCACTAATTAACTTAGTCTACGATTTTCACTAATAAAGAGTTCAACAAAACCACTACACGTGTTTCATTGTTCTTGAAACAAAAAAAAATTAATATCGCGTATATAACTGATAAAAGCTTAGGTAAATTAATCAAAAATAATAAAGTTAAAACGGATCAATCAGATGAATCGGAAGTAAATAAATTAACATGCGGATATTGTCCAAGTTTCTATATCGGCCAAACTGGTAGAAACTTCGAGAAAATAATGAAGGAACATAGAAGTTCTTTCGTTAACGGAAAAACAAATTCAAATTTCGCAGAACATCTATTGACGGAAAAGCATTGCTTTACCCATGACTACGAAATTCTGCATATTGAAAGTAAAGGCTTAAAACCTAATTTGTTAGAAAGCATGGAAATAAACGAATAGAAAGGGTCAACTAATTTGCTTAACGACCAGGTAGAGTTAAATAATTCTCCTTTGTTGAATTGGTTCAAACGCAACGAACGTTTAACAAGAACCTAATGATGCAGAGATCAGGTATGTAGATCACAACCCTCTTCTATACTACCCTTTAGGAAGTAGGTCTACTACCCTTTAGGAAGTAGGTATTTATTCCGAACAGGTGCAACAATGATCTGAGTTCATCTCGTCACCTGATGAAGCCATGGTATGGCGAAACGCGTGAAGTGATTTTATTGAACTCTCAATTAGTGAAAATCGTAGACTAACTTAATTAGTGAATACTAAGTTAATATGGATTTGCATCAAGTATCGGCCGAATAAATCAAACAAAAAAATTACGAAAAGCACTGCCGTAAAGTCAGGAGCTTTTGAGCGCTCGTACATGCACCTTGTAGGTATTCACTTTTTCCAGTTTTAGAAACCAATTGGAAAGAGCTATCAAAGAAAATTTCAAACTGAAACCAATTTTTTTTTCGATAATTCGCTAGAATTTTCTACGGCATCTATGGTCTTGGTAATGCGATCTAGACAAAATTTCTCACGTAATTTGAATACATTATTCTTCATCTATGTGCGAAATTTCATTCCAATCCAATGAGCAGTTTCGAAATTATCAGGAAAAAAATAGTTTGAACTGCTATATTTACGGAACCCCTAGTCTAATTTTGCTCATTGATGAACGTAACCGCGAAATTCGCGAACCAAATCAACCTGAAAATTTCAAGTCCCTAAGCCTTTCCGTTCGAAAGTTATGATTTTCTATGGTTTCTATGGTTCTGAGTTCTGATCATGCGATCTGGAAAAAATGTAGCTCGAATATATCATTCTCAATTTAAATACAAATATTTGTCACGATCAAATCCGTAGTTTTGAAATTATCGAGAAAACTGAATTTCAAACGGCCATATTTACGGAACCCCTAGTCTAATTTTACTCATTGATGAACTTGACAGCAACATTCGAAATCCACACCTATCCTGAAAATTTCAAGTCCCTAGGCCTTTACATCAGAAAGTTATAATTTTCTATGGTTTCTATGGTTCTGGTCATGCCAGCTAGAGGAACTGTAGCTTGAACACATAATTCTCCATCTGAGTGCAAAATTTCACCTCGATCGAATCCGTGGTTTCGAAGTTAACAAGAAAACAAAATTTCGAGTGGCCATATTTGCGGAACCCCTAGGCGAATTTCGCGGCATTCGAGAACTCAACCGCGGCATTCGAGATTCGAAGCCACCCTGAAAATTTCAAGTTTCTAGGACATTCCGTTGGAAAGTTATCGTGTATACAGACGGACGAACAGACTCGAATTTTTCGATGGATTCGTCATCAGTGAGTCGAACATAGTCGTTTGAGACCATTTTCGGCTAAAAATTCGAAAAATTCAGACATCGTGGCGAAATGATATAGCCCTCGTGTAAGTAGTACGAGCGCTCAAAAAGAATCCCACGAGAAATCTGGTGGTGGGAGAAAGCTACCCTAACAAAATTGCACAAAATTTGCTACCATATTAACATTACGAATAAAAACAACTCAACGATATTTTGAATTCAGAACCTTTGTGTCGTTGTTTTACAACTAACTACAAAGGTTCGATTCGATCGGATACTCAATACTCGAAAAATGCAGTATAAACTCAAAGTCACCTTCGGCGACATTCCGAAGGTGGCAACATTGAGGCACCTTCTCCAGAGTCCTGGAAAACAATGAACAGAAGTTCAAAAAACATCTCTGGAGTCCTGACACGTTGGAACACTCAAACCGAAAATAATCAAGGTGAATCGTTAAGAATCTGGACGCCACGGATACATAAATTTAGAGGTTATGGGGTGTGAACGAGGTGGGCGTAAATCTGAGGTTGGTGGCAGTAACAATTGTTTACGACTAGCCCCGGGACTGGTGCTTCGGGGAAAATGTATAAAATGTCGGATTTATCACTTCCATTCCAGTTGAGTCGCACTCCTCAATCGTACGAAGAAGGATATGGTCGGAAGGACCTAATTCCAGGTAGGAGTGATATTCAACATCCTGAATTATATCCTGTTTATGACGCAGTCTTGAGAGCTGAGCGTTCCGAAAGAGTAGTTTGGGGGAAGTTTGCATGTTACTTTGGACCTGGAAGTTTGCCCGACGTAGGAGTTGGCGAAGACTAACGACAGCACCTGGCTCAATAGTTCATGTTCTGTCAGAGGATAAAGAGTATTCTGCGAAGAATAGATACCATATTCCAATATGGACCTTCAAGGAAGCGATTGTTATGTTCCTTCCATCTATTGCCATGAACGAACATCGACCATGAGCACTTCCTTGTCAATTGTATGAGTTGCCTTACTCAACAGTTATCCCAAAAAAGATTGTGATTTCATGAATATCTGAATTCAAATCGATCCTATCCCATGAATGTTGGATTTTACTCTCTTGTTACATTTCGAATAGTCGTAACGTAACGATCCTAGATAAACGTATGGTGCCGGATAGTTTATCGGCCATCGTTATTCGAAGCTTTGCAAGTTTGACGATCGTCTTTAACTTAGCTGCGCCTACGACCTGATTGGCGGAGAATCTAAAACCGCTTTTATAGCTAGCTAGGAATTCACGCCTGACATCTTTACGTTTATGTTGACAGGTAATGTTGAACTAATTCGTCTACGAAGTTATAGACGAAGACGGTTCACTCCATGAAGTTATCAGCGACGACGGAGAGATAATGCCCGGGCATAAATTTCGATGAAAGGATGGTTGAATCCGAGCAGTGGAATATGTTATCTTCAAGGTTCCATCAGGAAAGGGTAGTTTCGAGTTTACATCCGTACAAGCCTGTATAAACTGTACTGTCGATTCTTTCAATTCACTTATAAGATTCTACCGTTGATTGAAGTATTTTAGGAAGATACCCAACTATACGAGACTAAACAAGAGCAGAAATTGGAATGAGAATCAGATGGCGCTGGGGTCGAAATTGTGATTCGAGCCGGTCAAACTCAGGGGTCGTGGTTCTCGTCGATTTTTCATTTCAGTAGATACAGATAACTGTAACTCGGTAGGGGCTGGGGAGATTTCTATAAAACTTTACGTCAAAATCTCCGTTACGATATCTGCAATATTCTCAAGGTTAAGGTTGATAATGAGAATAATGTCCCTGGAGAAAGCTAACGTAAAATTTTTTTCTAATTTCCAAGTGGTAAAAGACATACGACCGTTGATTGAAGCGGATCTTTGATCTGGCCTTAAATTATCAAGGGGATATTGGAGTATTTTTTCATATAATATATGAATTATGTTTACGGACACTAGGCGCGATATTTTGTTGATTTGATTCTAAAGATAATTGTAATATTTTAATGAGAAACTACTCCACAAATTTAGCAATAAATGTATATTATTCATTTTATAATTTCAGAAAATAATGGAAAATGATGTACAGGGTGTTTCACGTAAGCTGGTCACTGAATTTTGTGACTTATCTTTTGAGCAAAATTGAAAAAGTGACTCATCAATCTGATAGTATTTTCCAAAGGGCTTTCCAAATATGTTATCGGAAAAACTATCGAACCAAAGCATTCGAAGTTATTGAGGAAATACGGTATTCCAAAAAAAAAATTTGGCAAATTTGGCTGGTTTTCGAAATGACAAGGTCAATAGACCATTTCTCACCAATTGTTTCTTCATTTGAATATCCGGTTTTCTAGAAAAATTATTTCTTGCAAAATATACTTCATAATATTTTCCCATATTTTTCGAATGCTCAATCGATTCTGAATCTGAATATGTGAATATAATGGTGATTTTATATTTATTTCAAGCAATTTCATTCAAAATCAACCTGAGGAAATTCAGATTATATATTCGGAAAATATTTCCATGTTGTCTGTGGTTCAACCAATATTTGAATGTCAAAATTTGAAGTTTTTATTGTCGTGTATAATAGAAGCGAAAATATGAAGCCTGGATTTTCATTCGATGCTCTCAATATGTTAACTTTTCAAGAAATTTAGGATTTTTCGAAATTATTTATTAAAAGCAACAAAAATGCAATTCACAGAAACTTCAATTCTTCGCACTTTCTGAGACAATACCAACACTCTTCAAGGACTGAACATGTTAAGAGCTTTGAATGAGTATTCAGGCTTTATATTTTCGCTTCTATTATAATCGAGAATGAAAACTTTCAAATATTGATTGAGCCACAGACAACATGGAAATATTTTCCGAATATGGAATCTGAATTTCCTCAGGTTGGTTTTGAATAGAATTGCTCGAAATAAATATAAAAACATCATTATATTCACATATTCGGATTCAGAATACATTGAGTATTCATAAAATATGGGAAAATATTATGAAGTATATTTTGCAAGAAAAAATTTTCCGTTTTCTAGAAAACAGGAAGTTCAAATGGAGAAACAATTTTTATTGAATTGTCTTTAGACCTTCTTATTTTGAAAACCAGTCAAATTCGCATAAAAATTTTCTTTTGGAAAAACGGTTATTATTCAATTACTTTGCATGCCATGGTTCGATAGTTTTTTCTATAAAATATTTGGATAGCTCTTAAGAAATACTATCATATTGATGGCTCATTTCTCAATTTTGCTCAAAGGAAAAGTCACAAAATGCACGTGAAACACCCTGTACATCATATTCCATTATTTTCTGAAAATGTAAGGCAAGGGATGCGAGGGGAAAGGGAACTGTGAATACATGAGTTGGATATCCCAAAATACGATTCAACGATTCTACACTACCTAAGTGAAGAACCTGGTGCTTCTAACTGATAAAATATACAGGGTGTTTTCAAAGGTGAGGCTTTTTTGACAGGTGCTAGAACCAAAAATGAGTCGAAATTTCAAAAATCCCTTATTTAAAATTTTCACCAGGGCCGAGTTACCCGCGATACTGAGAACTTTTCAGTCCGGATCCGGTATTGAGATCCAGTATTGAGATCTAAATGTGTTCATTGAAGGTGTTCAGTTTACGGAAATCATCTGACAGAGCGTATGATTTTTGTGAATTTTCCGAATTTCGTAATGTGTTTCCAAATAGGTGAATAGGACGTTGTGAGTCGATTTCCTGACCTGCACGCTCCCTGGTTCTCAACCCCTGTGATTTCTTCTTTTGGGGTCATTTGAAAGCATTAGTGTACAGTAACGGTGAGGTGAATAGTGTTGAAGAACTAAAACAACGCATTGAAAATGCTTGGTACTTTAATCATGGGCAAACTGAAGTGATAGTTGCTGCATGTAATAATTCGTTATTACGCCAGGCAAGACTTTGTGCACATCAAACGTATGGTGGCCATCTCAAACAATTTGGATCAATTCCTAATCTACTTATAAAAGTTGACAGAGAATATACCGATTTGCGATAAAATCCAGCCCTGTATTTACTTGCTGGAATGCATATGGCACCCTCTTGAGATCTTAATGCCAAAGATTTTTTGCCCTTTTTTCGAATTGAATATCTTATATTGAATGATCAACATCCGGCGAAATGATCTCTTTCGATGAGTTCTGGCACCTGTCAAAAAAAATCCTCACCTTGAAAAACACCCTGTATAAACCAACAAGGTCGCGAAAGAAGAGAAATGACTATACCTTAAGAAAAAAACCGAAAATCTTGCATAGAACGTTTAAAATCTTCAATATCACCTACCTGGAAAGATGATGGCTGGAATTCGTAAAGGATCTCGAATTATGCGCTGAGCCGGGCTGAAGTTAAACCGATTTGTTCGAACTTCTGGACCGAAGCAAGAGACTGACTACCCGTAGCTTGATCCCCACTCCTGGGGTAAGTTCCCTCTGTGGAAGCTCTCATAATAAAAGAGTGAATTCCTTTTTCCCCCGGAGTGGAATTGGCGGATGGACATTCCTGACCATTAAACGATGTAAGATGTTATTTGTCCAATCAAACAATAATAAGATATTACAAAGTTTTGTCAATTATTCCAGAGGAAACAGAGTAACTAGGAAATAATAGGCCAAGTGTGATAACAACTTACGGAGTATATAGGCAATAAGACTTGACTAGAATGGCAATAATCACCTGTATATTGATTCTATAAAATCCCATTCAGTGCGAAATTGGCTTCAAGGTATCCAACGATGGAACTCGAAACAGATTCTCACATTTCACCTATCCGCAGATGTGAAGTGCTTTCTGGAGAATTCAATTCAGTCGAATAAGACTAGAACTTATTGAATTCCCATTACACCTTATGAATTCCGCTTCCGTCGAAGCGAGAGATGCTGATTTTTTTCCCGAAATTCTGAATCAATATTTCTTCCTCGTTCCACCTTGGATTTGATGGATTTGTCAGACCTAATCCTTTATTTTCCTGCGGCACACGAACACCACAAATGGGAAGATTTGGGGGACAAATCTACATTGAAAACGGATATTACAGCCAGAAATTCGCCGTCTCGACGCTAAGGAATAATTCGTTCCGCGACAAATGGACGAGAACGGGGAAAATATTTTAAAAGTGGAATTACATGGAAGAGAACAAACCGTACCCAGGGTTATGCTTCGATAGTTCAATGATTACGTATGGATTGAAGAAGATAAAACTCTCTTGCTCGACTTGATTTGAATCCTAACATGCTTCCCTCGCCTAGCGTCAATGAAGCGAAAAAAAAATATCGGTTTACCGATGTTCGGGCATCACGTCCAAACGGCATTACAAAATTTGATATTTCTTTTTCAGTTGTGTTCATTATTATCAGGACAAGGTTTATAAAACGAAATATTTCCGGAAAAACCGGACGACAAAAAAAAATATGGTTCTCCTTTTTCCTCCTTCCAAGCGAAAAATCATAGAAATATAAGTATTTCATCATGATTTTGACACTTAGAGAAAAATAGAAGTTTATCGTGTTTCTAGAAATTGCTTAGAAGTTTATCACAGTGTTTGATTCATATCGTTGTGTTGTGGGATAGTTATTGTGATTGATAAAAATGCCATTAGTTAGGCGTCCAAATATTGGTCGGCGGACGCGTAACTCAAGACGAGTTCGTAATGATCGAGACGATGAGCCTGAAGCAGCAAGTGGAGTGGAGGCAAACAGAATGAGAGGTTCTCAGTCAAGATCTGCCCCAGCTCCGGAAGCTCGATCTCAGGTGAGATGCAAAAAAATATAGATTCCAATGAAATGATCAACTTTGAGCCATTGGCATTTAGATATGATCTCAGAGTCGATTATGCTAGCAATATATTGGTGTCTTTTGGAAATATGAGCTCTATTTGACAATACTGCAATGCTCTGAGATATCGAAACGAATCCCCAGGATTATGTTGTTTGAATGGAAAAATCAAAGTGCCCAAACTGACAACGCCACCTGAACCTTTGAATTCGATACTTTCAGGACAAGAACCTCTATCTCAACATTTATTGCAGGACATTCAGCATGACAATAGTGATACATAATTGAGGAACGATGTTTCAACAACATTAGAGCGTAATGATAAGAGTAATGGTAGGGGTGAGGGTTGGGTTGAGTTAGGTTAAGGTTCTGTTAGGGTTAATATAATAATAATCCAACATAAATCTCAGCACAGCAACGCGTAGCCGTAGCTTGTACAAAATATATACGAACGAGCATTTTCTAATTTTTTGAAGCTTCATGTACTTGTAGATACCAAAACTGTAAACCAAGTAGAAGATTCGTTACATTGCCCAGCAGTTCCATTGGCAACAGAAGTGAAAATCGACTAAGCTACGAAGGAGTTTCATTTCAAAGAAAAAATACATAATTTGCGGATGAACATTTATTGTTCGGTATGAGAAACAAAAAATTTACAATATTTACAACCAAATATAATACGGAATCTTCAGATTAGAACGCGGCATAGGTCAAGGGAGCTGCCACCCTCGCTAATCCAGCTGGATAACTCAAGGGTGTGGCAACTGCATATTGTCCTGGTGCGTAGTAGGGAGAGGCGAAACGGGCTAGGGCCGGACCTGCGACAACAGGAGCTGGAATTCCAGCCACCCTTGCAGCAACTGGAGCAGCGGGCGCTGCAAATCTGGCTGCAGCAACGACTGGAGCAGCTACAGCTGGAGCAGCTACTACTGGGGCGGCTTTGGCGACATAGGCGCCAAGTGGGTATTTGCTGACGACTGCGTTGAACCCGTTGATTGGATCGGCGACATAGTCGACGATACGGCGGGTGCCATCAGGTTCCACCAAGGAGTATTGGCCTTGGACGATGTTTCCGTTTCGGCTTTCGACTTGGCTCTTGGAGTCTCCGGTCAAGGTGTCTTGGACGTCGTATGCGAAGGAGTATTGAGGGTTGGGGTCGAAAGTGTCGTCCGACAGCTTGCCTATCACCGCTGGACCTGCCACTGCTACCGGAGCTACGCCCGCTTTGGCCACTACGGCTACGGCTGCCAACAGTACAAGCTGAAAAGATAAGTTCTGGTAACCCTCGTTGATATGTTTGAAATATGTTCCATTTGAATTGTTTTTATGGAACTCGGTACTCTACTAAAAACAATCAGGTACAATCTTCAAGGTAAATAATTCGAATTAATGTAGATGAATCAAAAAAAGAAAAATGAGTGGGGTATTGTAAAGTGAAGAAAAGTAGGATTGGGAGAATATGAAGAAAAATAGAGTGGAGGTTTGAACTATCGATAGAAACGAAGTGGCATAAATACAATTGTAAAGATGGATGTGCAGAGAGACTTTATTGATTGAAGTAAGGATAGATTTGTTGAAGTGTTAGAATAAGACCATAAGGAAAAAAAAGAGAGTGGTTGAAGTGGTTCGGGCGTAGTATAAAAATAAGTTCAGATTATGTGGCTGGTGAAATGATATCAATGATATCAAGGGGACAGAAAAAT
Source organism: Aphidecta obliterata (assembly GCA_963966015.1). Lineage (NCBI taxonomy): Eukaryota > Metazoa > Arthropoda > Insecta > Coleoptera > Coccinellidae > Aphidecta > Aphidecta obliterata. Next base: position 10,912,632 of record OZ014435.1, on the reverse strand, counting down.
TAGTAAGATATTAAATGAGATGAAGAGATAAAAAGCAAGCGAAAGTAAGACAGAAGCAGGAAGACAAGAATATAAAAAGGGCAAAGATGAAGAAGAAAAAAATTAATGTGGCAGAGAATAAACTAATATATCTTCAGAGAGCTCGATCCACTAGTAAATCAAATCACAATCCGGACAGTTGTGAAAAATGGCACATATTCCATAAATTCACTGGTTTCGAACTTTCAATCGGATCACAGCACAACACGACGTTTTCATTATCATCCCCGTAATATTCCTTCGGCAGTTCACAACAACACTTTGGACCTACCTTGAATGCCATCGTCTCGAATAAATCACAATGGAACAGCTGAAGATTCACTGATATCGAATATCGCATTACAGATCGCTTTTATACTGCTGTCTGGAAAGTTTCGTAGGTCCCAACGCGCGACTGCTGAATTTTAATTAATGTGCATTTGTCAACACCAACGGTTGGTACATTAATTTGAATGAAAAATTATTTGGTGGCACGCGAACCCAATACTTAATCAGGATGGCCGAATGACCAAGAAATAGACTGCGAGTTTTTCATTGACGTGAAATTATAACGATAAGAAAAGGAGCTTTTTATGTGGTCAGAAATATGTTTTTCTCCTCAAAGGAATCGAATGTGGTCAAAAATTCTGAGAGACTTTAGGTTAAGACAACTTGAGAAAGATTTCCGAAGGCAATAAGATTTGTTGTGTAGTTCCTTCAGGGTGCGTGGTCCAACACACGTACTTTGTCTCATTATTTTTGAGCTACACACTCAAAGAAATTTTCCAGTATATACAATAGGAAACCGGTTACTTCTACAGCAAATTCCCCCCATATAAGCGGCAACAGGAATATTGGTTGATTTTACGTGATAATTCCGGTCGTTTAGTTCCTGTAGAAATAACAAGTTTTACATTAGTTGATGCAACCAAACTGTAGTTCATCATTTTAAAAGGAATATAATAATGTGGAGAAAACAGGAATTTTCTGTGTTGTGAATTTAACTGGAATTTGTTGCATTTCCTATCAAATGAACCACGTGGTTTTGGGAGTAATTTTTTGACCTTATTGATTGCAATGTTTAGTCATCATCTCAATTTTTAGGACACTCCACAATTTTTCAGACATCCTTGCTGGGATTTGAACCTAGGCCTCCGGTACCCTAGTCCGGTCCGTACTCAAGGAAACTATCGAGGCGTCCTTGTAATGCACTCAGTCCAAAGAGTGATCGGCAAATAGAAGTCTTGAATCGGGGGAGAATTTATATTATATTATATTTATAATAGAGTATTTTTACATTATTCTACCGAATAAGAAAGAAATTCGTTGAATACAAGTAATGAGAGACTCCATTATAAATATAAAGAAATTATATTCCCCATATAGTTTATATATAAAATTCTCGTGTCCACAGTGTTCGTTGCCATACTCCTCCGAAACGGCTTAACCGATTTTGATGAAATTTTTTGTGCTTATCCGGTATCTATCAGAATCGGCCAACATCTATTTTTCATTCCCCTAAATGTTAGGGATAGTCCACCCCTAAATTTTTTTTTTTTATTTTTCAGACAAAATTTCTAATTTCAATTTTTTTATGATACAACATACAAAAATACATACAATCCCCAATTTTCACCCTTCTACGATCAACCCTTATTTTTTAATAGCCAGAACAACGAGAGGCCGAAGGCCTCGAGCAATTTTGAAATTGCGAAAAAAGGGAGAGACAGGGGGCGCGAAGCGCCCCCCGCGTTTTCGGAAGGGAGAAACGGGCTTTCCTAAGGTAAGAGAGGCCGAAGGCCTCGATCAATTTTGAAATTGCGAAAAAAGGGAGAGATATGGCAAAACAACGTTTGCCGGGTCAGCTAGGTTAGGTTAGGTTAGGTTTAGGTTAGGTTATTTTGAGACGAGAGGCCGAAGGCCTCGAGCAATTTTGAAATTGCGAAAAAAGGGAGAGATCGGGGGCGCGAAGCGCCCCCCGCGTTTTCGAGAGGGAGAAACGAGCTTTCCTAAGGTAAGAGAGGCCGAATTCCTCGAGCAATTTTGAAATTGCGAAAAAAGGGAGAGATGGCAAAACAACGTTTGCCGGGTCATCTAGTAGTTTATATAATTCACTTCTCCGAGGTACTTGAACATCGGACACCTTGTACGTCTTTCATCGGTAGAAATTTCAGTAAAAATTGGTTCAGTTATCAAACCCAGATTTGATAACAAATAATTCAACAATCTTAACTCCACAAGATCGAAATTCCCGTTTTTCCCATTCCCATCGGAAATGAGGAAGTTTTACAACGTCCCTGTCACATTCGAACAATTTTCCGCTTTGAAACAAATAAGAAATGGCCGTCATTTATTTCTCTGTCCATGGAAAATCAGTGTTTCTATTTTTTACCCACTTATTTCGAGTCGACCCAAGGGACTACTGAGCTTGGATCGATCCATCTTGCTCGAGAAGGACAGCTTTTATAACTGAAATATTTTCAGTGCTGATACCAACTTTATGGAGTTGATTTTTTTTCGGCTTTACTCTTCGTTTTTTCGATACAAATCAATAAGAATGATATACGGTTGTTTATCTGAAATTATCAAATTCAGGAATGAAATAAGAAAAATTATACTAGATAAACTAATAGCAAGCCAACAAAACAATTCATGTATCCCAGAGAACAACAAATTAATCATTTGCACCCGTAGACCGGTTTCGATCCATATCAGATCTCGTCAGTACGGTTAGCAAAATGACAAATTCGATGTGAGAGACAGGCAACCTTTAAAACATAACGTAACGTGGATCTGAGAAAATATCCCAAATCACGCCACTTGTCCGTTCCAATAGCAACTGTCTCAAATATCTGCTTTCCCAACTCTTCAAGACAAAGGTACATGTCTGACCGTACTGACGAGAACTGATATGAATAGAAACCGGTCTACAGGTGCAAATGATAAATTTGTTGGTCTCTGGGAAGCATTAATTGTTTTGTTGGTTTTCTATCAGTTTATCTAGTATAATTTTTCTCATTTCATTCCTGAATTTGATAATGTCAGATAAACAGCCGTATATTATTCTAGTCAATTATTCAGATGAATAAGGTTGAAGCTTGAACCCGTTATTTCCATGTGTGACCATATATGCTCGTAATGTTTACGGCGGGTCAGACATGTGTCTTTGTCTTGGAAAGTTGGGAAAGCAAATCATGATCTACAGATATTTGAGACAGTTGCTTTTGGAACGGACAGGTGGCGTGATTTGGGAAATTTGCTCAGATCTACGTTGCCTTATGTTTTGAAGGTTGTCTGTTTCTCACATCGAATTTGTCATTTTGCTAACGAAGAAAAATATCCTAATGAAAGTTGAAACAGACATAGAGTGATCACAAGCCATCACAGAGATAACACGATTCAGAGTCGTATTAAGATATTGATGCCCAAGATTTTTATTCGATCAACTTCCGGCGAAATGATCTCTTTTGATGTGTTTTAGTAACTGTCAAAAAATGGCTCACCTTAAAAACACCCTATATTTTCATGAATACATTTCGAATCATCTAATTTTTGGTAATTTTACTGTTACTGTCGTGCGTGATCTTTGGAGGACATTTTCAGTCTCTTTATATGCGTCTGGATCTCCTGTATATTCACGATGAGAAACTGCTATCTGTTTTATTCGCCACGTCCTCTTTTCTTTGTCATCCCCAATATCGGACAGTATTAATGGACGTATTCATTGCAGTAGGCTGCGAAAAAGATATTGTTCCTCGGAGCGGGAGACGTCCCCGTTGGGGATGTGCCGAAAAAAGTTTTTATTCCATTTTTTTCCCAAGTCTTCGCAGAGATAGAATGACCGATAATCTGTCGAGTTAAAGGGGGTTTTTCCTTCTTTATTTCTTTGTGTGTAGTTTTTGTAGATTATCCTGTGATTCATAAAGGCGTGATTCGGGTTGAATCTGTTTCATTCCCTACAGGGAATTAATCTTTCCGGTTGATGGAAGACCACGCAGTTTGCCTCTCAATGTTGTCCATGGAAACATATAGAATTTAAAGATCAGCCTAAGGTCATTCAATTCGAGGAAACATAAGCATGCATCAATTTCCTGCTACTGTGATATCCAATTTGCGCTTTGAGCCAATTTTCTTCAAGTCTAGGCTAGGGTGGAACCACGTTCTTCGAACATTTACAAAAGTGTTACATCTGAGTGTAATTTTTTTCCATAATTAATCCTCTGAAGATATTGCAGTCTCAATCAAGAAGCCTCAAGCTATCCGTATAACTTTGACGCTTTCTTTAAGATCGACACTTTTATTCAAATGAGAGTGGGGGTGTCGTTTCAGGACAATTCGGGTGTAATCATGTAGACAATAATCCTGCCAGAAATCCAATCAATTCCCTTTCTATATTCCTCCAAAATATTGCTGTCTCTGTTCCTATGCAATTTAATTAACGACCATGTTTCCTTTGTCTACTTCCATCTCATCACTCATAATCTGTCGATACATTAACCTGCGAGTCTTCGGTACAAGCCACGCTATATTGCAAAGCCCGAAGGATAATAAAAGACCTCGTTCCTCCCTTCATCGACATGCTACCCCACGTAGACGTTGCGCTTGGCGCTATCACATCACTCCAACCCATCATAATTCAGATCAGATGCTGTGTGTGTATTCGGATATTCGTCGAGTCGAACAATAATATCTGTAATATTGTCAAGGATCTCGTGGTTCAATCTCATATTGGATTTTATTATTAGTCTACGATGAAACCACTCCGTCTTCTTGGAGTGTTGGCTTTTTATTCAACACAATAGAAGACACTTATTAGACACGACATAAAGGAAACGAGTGCATTGTAAGATGAGGTTATATTGAAATGGGTTTTTTGATGCTTTTGTCGCTGGCAAGCAGCTGGAAAGGTTTCTCTACTTCTCCAATGCAATATTATCTAATGATGTATTCGCTTTTGAATTATTTTCAATTCTGCTCCAGAATTATGATCTGATTGAAGTTTTGAATGCACTGTTTCGCGGTGTATTCGGTGAACCTGGTGGCTCTAGACGGAGAGAAGAGATTGACTTAAGAGAAAGACCTCAGGATGTATCGATGATTGAAAAAGCTCCACATTTCTCTGTCCCTGTGTTATCCCATCTTACTAGGGTTTCCGTTGTTACATGTCACAAGGTATTGATCATGTCGATATCTGTCGTTCGACCTGACATCGAACCAGTTTAAGGGGTTATTTTTCTCATGGCTTTTTACTTTTTACCGATAGTGTCTTATGTAGTTCAGCGGTGATATTTCATTTTCTAATTTTTTTTGGTCAGGGGGAATTCTCAAGAACGAACTATCTCCGATAGACAGAACAGTGTGGGACTTCGTGTGGAGCATGAACTGCAAGAACTGAACCAAACCTGCTGTTTCCGAATCCGGGAAATTATTGCCTATTAACCTTTTGACTCTTTTCGTACGTATCTCTTCCACGATCTTTGTCGTGTGATTTTTGTGTTACCCATGTCCATCATAAAAAAGTCCCTTCTTCTTGATATTGGAACTTGGGTTCACTACATTTCTGTTTCGTTTGTCATTGGTGGGTATCCTAAGCACATCTTCTTCGGGGTTGTAGTCAACTTGTCTTCCTAGCTGGGTGTTGACTTCCTTTTTCAAATATCTTCTCGGACTTCTTCTTCAGTAAATCTGTTTTTTTCTTACGAACCACGGAAATTCATTGCTGCTCCTAGCAGTTTCTTTTCTGTTGCTTGAATCTTTTTTATATGGCTACTGACTGCATGGCCCCATGCCCATATGTAAGTTGAGATCTTGCGATTGACTCGATCATTCGTAGTTTCGTGCTTTGTTTCATTTGGCTTCTTCTTCCTAGCAGTGGGTGAAGTCTACTTATTGCTGACTTATTTTCTGATGAAGCCTCTGTCTACATAACACCTTCCAAAATCTGAATGTGTGAGGTAGACAATGACAGTGAAAATTGGAGGACGTGTCTACTTTAGGTCACACCTCAGATCTTGTTGACGATTTTTTCTTAAATGCAAATCTGAATGTAGAAACAAATGTTGACAGTGTCTACTTCTCGTTCAGGGGATATGGATTTTTTTTCAAAGTTGCATTGAAATATGTAAATGTTGAGAATTTTATCCACATTTCGATAAGTAACCACGACGCCAATTCCAGTTCGAATGACTTCTTGATTACGAACTCCACCTTTGGATCCAACTCCTGATATTCTGTAATAATGGGTATATCCCTGTCTAAGTACCCCCTTGATTCTATTCCGATGACAACGATGAAACTTTTACACCCCCAGCAGTGATGTTATCTTATCCCAACGACACATCCTCACCATCAACGAATACCAAATTACCCATCATCAGTTCTCAACAAATCCCTCCCAAGAACACGATCGGCAATTTTGTTCCCCCGACTCCTGGGTCCTGGCCGTTACCCCGCGACATCTCACTGCTAACTTCACCCCCGGGTGTATTTTCTTCGATTTCGACGCTCTGTTGGACGGAAGGACTCGCTACGTGATGAATAGAGACGCCGTCGTCGCCGCCATATACCAAGGCAACGTCGCGTCTTTCGCGGGATCTGTTTATGGCGAAGGGAAAGTCTGCAACTTCTGACTTTATATCCGGCTGTAAAAATGAGTCCGTCGTATATTCGTCCCTTATATTCTATTCAGCGTTGTCGATGCATGTTCCGAATGCTGATGACGACCGAGGTCTGTGATCTATGCGGTCCTGAATTATTGCCGAGTCGTATCCGTGAATTTCTCGGATATTTATAAAAACGTCCGTGGATGGGGGGGGACTCTGATGAAGTTCAACTCGGAATGTCGTTGGGGCGGATGTAAATTAAATGTATGGCTTAAAAATTCGCGGAAAACTTGCATTCGTTTTTGTTGATTTGGCGGTGACGGATACCAATTCAGATATCGTAAAATGTTTTCAACATATTCAATAGGCTTCGTCGGGTTGCACAGACAAAAGGTAGCATTCGAATCTCGGCAATCGCTACCCGGCGGCGACGACCCTGGAAGCGGACTACCGCTACTAGGGATTTTGGCGCTGTGCAGCGCTCCAAGGGGTCGTGGTCTACCGGCGACCATGGCAATGCTGCTCATCCGTTCCAGAAGCAGGATGGTCGCGCTGCTGTAGAATTGCACACTTTCCCAATGTGTATTTAGGGTTGCAGGCCCTTAAAATTTTTGGTCCTCCACCTTCAGTTGAAGATTGATTCGATCCATTATCAAAACAAAATCTGATTTTGTGATGTATATTTTTCAAACATCGCCCATTATAAGGATACTGAATTATGAAAACGCGTTTTTGCAATGTGTACTCACTCGCTCACACTCGGGAAAGCTCATAACCTGAGCTTTTAGAAAAATTTTCTTTATCGATGCATTCGGTCTAGAGATGAAGAGCGAATAGGTGTCTGGAGTGGAGAGAATTTAGATTATATTCATTATAGAGTATCTTTACATTATTCTAATGAATTAGAGTGACATTCGTTGAAAACTAGTTATGAGAGATTCCATAATACTAATGGATATAAAAATTTTTTTTTCCAGATTCTTGACTAATATTAGCGAATTTGATTACAGAACTACTATCTAAAAATGACGAAAAGCACTGCCGTGAAGTCAGGAGCTCTTGAGCGCCACCTTGTAGGTAGATTCGCATTATCCAGTTTTAGAAACCAATTGGAAAGATTTTGACAGCTGTCAAAGAAATTTTCAAACCAAGGCAAAGATCTAGACTTCACGTCATTGCTTCAAGTGACCAGTTTTTTTTTCGATAATTCGCTATAATTTTCTACGGTATCTATGGTCTTGGTAATGCGATCTGGACAAAATTCCCCACGTAGTTTGAAAACATTATTCTTCATCTATGTGCGAAATCTCATTCCAATCCAATAGGTAGTTTCGAAATTATCAAGAAAAAAATAGTTTGAACGGCTATATTTACGAAACCCCTAGTCTAATTTTGCTCATTGATGAAAGTGATCGCGAAATTTGCGATCCGAACCTATCCTGAAAATTTCAAGTCCCTAGGCCTTTCCGTTCGAAAGTTATGATTTTCTATGGTTTCTATGGTTCTGATCATGCGATCTGGAAAAAATGTTGCTCGAATATATAATTCTCAAATAAATACAAAATTTCGTCATGATCAAATCCATAGTTTTTAAATTATCAAGAAAACTGAATTTCAAACGATCATATTTACGGAACCCATAGTCTAATTTTGCTCATTGATGATTGTGACCGCAACATTCGGGATCCATACCTATCCTGAAAATTTCAATTCCCTAGACCTTTCCATTACAAAGTTATAATTTTCTATGGTTTCTATGGTTCTGGTCATGCGAGCTGTACAAAATTTTGCATGTAGCTTGAACACGTAATTCTCCATCTGAGTGACGAATTTCACTTCGATCGAATCTGTAGTTCCGAAGTAATCAGGACAATAAAATTTCGAGCGGCCATATTTATGGAACCCCTGGACGAATTTTGCCCAATAACGAACTCAACCGCGGCATTCGAGATTCGAACCTACCCTGACAATTTCAAGTTTCTAGGACATGCCGTTCGAGAGTTTCTAGACTCGAATTTTTCGACGGATTCGTGATCAGTGAGTCGAACATAGTCCTTTGAGACCATTTTCGACTCAAAATTCAAAAAATACATACATCGTGACGAAATGATATAGCCCTCGTGTAAGTAGTACGAGCGCTCAAAAGTGCTCACACATTTTCTGTCATTTTTCAATCCTTTGCGTGGTATCTTTTGAGTTTTTCTATTCGGTGGCGCCCTCTGTTGAGCGGTACGGTAAATTTTGGGCTGTCGGTGCAATTCGCTACAGATCTAATCTTCCTTCCTCTGATCTGATTTAACCTGACTTTAACCTCTGTTCTCATGTTAGAACTCGAATTTTACATGCTGACTGTGACAAAAATATGTTAGTCTCAGCATTAAAAATTCCAAATTGGCAACAGTGCGTTCGGTATCATCGAGATGATTATCGAATCGCTATTTCATCATGTTCGTCCCTTCGGAAAACGATAACTTCAACTATATGGTTTAACATGGATTAAAATACTTTTAGCTAAACAAGATTAATCCGGTAGAATAATCTGAATTTCTGGAAGAAATACCAAACATTCCTTTTCGATGTGTCTATACTTTTCGTACAAATATTGTTGGGTTATACTTATAACCCAATTATTGCAAGTACAGATTGTTCTCAGAACGGTCTTTTTTGTTGTGATAACAATAGTTGCGTTTAAACAACAGGAATTCATTCAACCGAAAATTCCCGGGATTCATTTTTTTCAGTGCATAAATGACCTTGTGCAAACTTCTACTAGAACAAAATGCCTTCTAACAGTTGAAGAAACGTCACGTGGAAACATAATATAGTACAGACATCTAGCTAATGAACTAGAAAGTGTGCCGTTTCAGAAGATCAGAAGAAGGATGAAATTTCGACGCACCGAACCACAGGGCTAGTCCCGGAACTCGCATCGGGAAAATTATCACGTCATCGCCAATTTCAACATGGTCATAATACATAATAAACTAATTCAACAATTTCAATGCGGCCCGTTGCGGCGCCAACCCAATTTTCGGCGTCATTGTTTGCTTTAATGCAATGTTTGCTATATATTACAGGAGTCACAGAATTAAACCGGTATTATTCTATGCTCGACAGAGTCACAGATTCGACGGTCTCCATTCTATGTCCATCGATAATTTTCGGCCAATTGTCGGAGTAATAGGTGCAATGCATCTAGATAAAGTGAATTTGGATTTGGCCTGGAACGGAAATTTATTGGAAAATTCTTCCGGTCCCATGGCTGAATACGAGGATAGATTTCAGATGGCGCCTGAAATCATGCCAGAAGTGAAAATTCAAATGGATTTAAGGGGAGTTTTCGGAGATACATTGGGCTATTTCGCTAGTGTAGAAATTTAATGGACTGTCGAAAGCGGGATATACGATTCTTCGTGTCTGGGAAGCATTGGAGGAAGAAGGCTGCTTCTGACAATCTTGTTGATGGTTTCCCATTTCAATAGGAAGTCGAAACACGAGATTCATGTTCATGTTTAATTTCTGAAATGGCCAGCTTCTGTTATCATTATTTTAGGATTGCCTTTCTTAAGTCATTGTCATCACATTGTTTCATCCTTGGCTTCCAGCCTCTGTCATAGTTAATGGTCCAGACAATTTCTGGAAAACGCCAAAATCGGTCGAAAGCTGGGTCGCGGCCGATGTTCGCCAACGAATCAGAAAGAACCCCAGGTCTACGATATCTATATGGCGTTTCAATCATTCTCATCATTTTCGTAAGTCCTCGATTTAAATAATCACAATTTCTATATCCAAGCGTTCTTCAGCGATGTATCTTTCTATGTCCGGACGTTTTTTCGTGTCGGTATGACGTCATATTCAACCGTTTTTTCGTATATTGATCTAACGATTCACTTATTTTTGTGTACGTTATCGCCTCAGATATTCCGGAAGGCGCCTTGAATGAAATAATTCTCAGTGCAGAGAAAGTGATTCCGTTAGTTTTGACGTGCAGACTGCGATCCAATGGAATAAATCTCGAATGTGGATAATCCATGCATAATGCAAGTTGCGTTTCTGAAATTTTTAATGCATTGACCTTATTGCAAGCACCTTGTATAACATCGATACATATTCTATTAGCTTTAACACATTGATTCAAATCTGAACCGGAAGATTATATGATTATCTAATCCAGTTTCGGGAGAATATCACTCCACAATTAATGGAAAATCTGTTTTCCGAAATGGGGAAATAACGCCATTTAAGTATTTCGACTTGTACATCCCTGAGGCAGGTAGTTTTTTCGACGATACGCCAGAAATTTATGGTGCATGTTCGCCGAACCGCCCCTTACTCGAAAATTGAACAATTACTGATGAAAAATTAATAATCGAAATTATACCGGTCATCAGACAATCCTACCCATCTCTGGAATAAGTTTGCTTCAGGTTAAATATCGATTTCTTGGAGTTTCCTCTGCAATCTGCGGAGTTCTCTTCAACGGTATAGAGTTCCAACAATGCGAATAGCCGATTAATTAGATAGATAATTACAATCAGATAGACCTGTTATTATTTTATCGGACGTAATCTGTATTGTTTGCCCTGGCTGCGATTGTTTACTGCAGTAATATCTTAGTGAATTCGCAGACAGGCTAGTGGAGGTAGTCTGTAGCGAAATTGGGATCATAAATAGGGGGTACAGAGTACATTTAAAAGCGTTTAATTCGAAATAAGATGAAAAAACATAATTGTGCTTTATAAGCTGCTAAGCTGCAATGCAATGTTTCTTCACATAAGAAGAAATTTAGTGTTTTACAGGGTGTTTTCAGAGGCTTTCCTTTTGACAGGTCAAAATTCCATGAATCCGTTATATAAAATATTCACCAGGGCTCTCGAAATCGAAATCAAAGTTGTTTATTGAATGCGTTCTGTTTAAGGGAAAACATTAAACCGATCTGGCGTCTGCGCCCGCCATTTTTATTATCCGTACAGAAATCCATATTATCATGAACTTAGGGAGTCGGATTGCTGAGTCCGTCCGAGAGAAGAATAACCACAGAATCCTTTTCTACGAATCAAAGTACGATGCTAACCTCAAAATCTAGACTCTCTTGCTCGGGTAGTTTTGCTCTGAACGGTTGTTGATTTTTCCTGGCTGCTCGGTTTTTCATGAAGGGATAACAGGTTGAGATTGTGAGTAAGTTGATCTGAAACTTTCGAGGGTGGAAGAGATACTTTGGTTCAGTCATGTGAGTAACAATATTTTATAATTACAACTTTATCATTCAGATACCTGCTTCTTCTAACTTCCTGCATTTGTCTTCAACTGTGTTCATTTTCACCCCATGTGTTTATCTCATATTATTTACCCTCAATTCACAAGAGAATTTGCTTTTACTCAACGTATTTTACCATGTTGGTTTGCTTCTTGTGTATTGTTTTGTATCCATTTTTCATACTTCATTATCAAGTCTATTCCATATTATTTAATGATTTTAAGTGACCATATGTATTAAATTCCTGAGTGCTTCTCACAAGAATCTGCTTGTTTAAACTTATGTTTAATAATCACCTCAATTATAAGGTTTTGCGATATTCTTCAAATGATACTATATTTTGTTTTCAGCAAATAGCAAGGATTTTCATAAGCACCATTGTCGGCATTATGTTTCATCATCTTATATTGATTGAGCATTTTAAAAAGCTACTCTCCATGCATTTTTATCCGTTATGACTTCTCGTTTATTGTTTATATGATTGACTGCTTATACCGTTTACTATCTATATCATCCACTGCTTATACCGTTTACTGTTTATTTCGTTTACTGTCTATAACATTTACTGGTTATATCGTTTACTGCTCATATGGTTTATCTAATACTTGATGGGATTATTGACCAGGGAGACAACTATCGGACGACGAAACCTAAAAATTAATCAAGGCTTGGCCCAACGTTTGTAAATATATATAACGAGGATCTTTGGTCGCATTCTCCTCTCCTTGCACCGTGGGAGCTCATCAATCATCAATCGTCAAATGATAGTTTGACCCCCGCGAAGTATAACTCCCAATTTACCACCTTTAATCTATTCAATCATTTTTAAACATCATTTGAGAGAATTCTCACCGGTCAACCTGTTTATGATTATTCTTCACTTGTGAGTTAATGGTATATGAACGAGAAAAAGGGGGATGTTGTTTTTTTCTTCCATACCTTTTGGCACTCTGAAATGAACTTAATATTTTCTTGTTTCGAGTGCTAAAAATATGTGTTTTAAGTTTCCTATTTTCCCGTCAATCTCTTCTATTGAATCAAGCGTAATTTGGGTTACATACTTACAGACACAACGTAGAGTCCTTCAAAACCACTAAACGATCACGATCTTGGCCAAAGATCATCTAGAGTAATATTTTCAAGTTAAAAAGAACGCCTGTAAGGTAGAGTTCTAGTTCTTCACGGTTTTCAATAGACAACTGTAATGTCGGTAAGAGTTTTATCATTTCAAAAGTACCAGTACAGTACAGAGGATCCCTAATTGGGACACAAGGATATAAAATTGCAGTACCAACATTAATGACTCTCTGAAAAAAGAGAATAATGATAAATCTCATACATATATCATCAACAGGATTTGGAATGAACATAAAACGAATCGTGGATGAAAAACAAAAAGTTGTAGAGAGAACTGCCGTGAAGTCAGGAGCTTTTGAGCGCTCGTTTTTCCACCTCGTATTCATAAACCGGTGAGAATACTCTCAAATGGTGTTTAAAAATGATTGTAGATGAGTAGATGAGTAGATTAAAGGCGGTAAATTGGGAGTTATACTTCGCTGGGGTCAAACTATCATTTGACGATTGATGAGCTCCCACGGTGCGAGGAGAGGGGAATGCGACCAAAGACCCTCGTTATATATATTTCCAAACGTTGGGCAAAGCCTTGATAAATTTTTAGGTTGCGTCATCCGATAGTTGTCTCCCTGGTCAATAATCCCATCAAGTATTAGATAATTCATATAAGCAGAAAACGATATAACCAGTAAATGCTATAGACTGTAAACGAAATAAACAATAAACGATATAAGCAGAGGATGATATAGATAGTAAACGATATAAGCAGTCAATCATATAAACAATCAACAAGAAGTCATAACGGATAATAATGCGTGGAGAGTAGCTTTTTAAAATGCTCAATCAATATAAGATGATGAAACATAATGCCGACAATGGTGCGTATGGATATCCTCGATATTTGCTGAAAACTACAACGATTACATATAGTATCATTTGAAGAATATTGCAAAGCCTTATAATTAAGGTGATTATTAAACATTCGTTTATACAGGTAAATTCTTGTGAGGAGCACTTAAAAATTTAATACATATGGTCAGTTAGAATCATTAAATAATATGGAATAGACTTGATAATGAAGTATGAAAAATGAATACAAAACAATACACAAGAAGCAAACCAACATGGTAAAATACGTTGAGTAACAGCAAATTGTCTCTTTTGAATTGAGGGTAAATGATATGGGATAAACACATGGGATAAATAATGGACACTGTTGAAGACAAGTGCAGCAAATTAGGAGAAGCCTAGATATGAATGATAACGTTGTAATTATAAAATATTGTACTCACATGACAAACCCAAAGTATCTCTTCCACCCTCGAAGGTTTCAGATCAACTAAACTCACAATCCCACCCTGTTTTACCTTCACGAATAACGAGCAGCCAGCAAAAAAAAAATGCCTAATGCTGTATTCTTGTTGTGGGCTCAACAAGTTCTGAGAATGGCCTCGACAAAGCCCTTATCAAAATAAAAAGTCGCCACTGTCTACAGATCAGCTGAGTTCAATATTGGCTCGTGAGTAATGTACCAAACTTCAACTAATGGACCAAACTAGAGTATACAAATAGGCGTTTATATTCCCCCGTAATAAATTAACTAACAATGATACGAGTGAAAATGGCGGAGGGTTAAACCTATATGATTCTGAAATGAAGTTAAGGATTATCTTAAAATTTGCCCCGAAAGAGCTCATGTTAAGGACGCGCGGCTATGATTCATTTCCAATTCATCCAACTGTTTCCTCCCTCGTTTGAAGGTCGCTGGTTCTGTCCGCTGAAACAGCAGAATCGGTCATCTGAATATTTCACGGGGTGTTAATCTTGGATTCGAGCACAACAACGGAGGAAGCTAATTCATTTCGTTCTGTGGTGCCTGAAGTAACGCTAAATCATCATAGTTCCTGAAACAATAGAGAAACGAGAGATAAAACAGAATTGACGTTGAAAAATAGAAATATTCTCTCTGTTAATCAATTATGTTTATGGGGAATTCGAGCTCTCTTGAACCAACCAAAATCGCGTATCCAAGCTCGAACGATCTTGCTGAGATTGTGTATCCCTTGGGACTATAATTATTTTTGAAACGCTTTATTTTTCAGGATTTCCACAAAACATTTCGCTCTATTGAATGAGAGATATCGAGTTTGTCTTTAGAAATATCAAGTTTTGTAGCATCCTTCAGCTTGTTCCCTGTCTCCACCGAGTTTATCCCCTCGAAACAAAGTCCCTCAAAGAAATTCCAGAATCACGAGAAACTATTCATCGTGGAACTTTGTGAAAGATGAAAGAAAAATAACCTGACGTGCTTCTCCTACAGAAATCCATTTTCCTTTCTCCCCCAGCAAAAACTGCCCCCTTTCAAAGTGAATTTTCTCAGATGCTTGCTCCTATAATTTCCAGCCTGTTTGGTCCTCAGCCTTCTAATACAAGCCTTTATCTCTCGTGTCGAATGAAACTAAATTACCCCTTCTCTTTTTGCTCCCAACCCGTTGTCTCGGCTGGAATGTTACGTCCCGGCTGGAATGTTACGGGGAATTTGTTCTGACATTTGTCTCGGACCATAAGATGAAGTCGAGAGACAAGCTGAAATCGTGATCGTGTCGTTCACGTCTCGAGTAAAGGTCGGCCACGGCTGTTGATGACATTAATTTTTGGCGGGGGTGCTGGGGCAATGAGTAAAGACGTTAATTCGTTAGCCAGGAAGGTGCGAAGGGGCTTTTGTTCGCGCCTTTTCGACGGTAAAACTGACAAATGAGTTGAGACATTATTGTCGTCAGTCGGTTCATTTGGGCTTTAATGATGTACTTGCTGGTGGCAGAGCCGTGTTTAGGATTTCAGGATGAAACGTGTGAAACCTGTACACATATGAAAAGAATGTGAAAACAGAAAACGAATTTTAGACATCGATTTTGTGAGATATACTATCTTATTTACCTGATGATGCTAATAGGGACCTTTACACTAACGTTCCAGTCGCGCGCGACTGGAACGGCTCGACCAAATTCGCGCGCGACGGCGTAGTCTGAACGCAATTTTTCACACGCTCCAGTCGCGCGCGACTGGAATGGCTCGACCAAATTCGCGCGCGACGGCGTAGTGTGAAGGCAATTTTTTACACGCTCCAGTCGCGCGCGAAAATCACTCGCGATTTTCGCGCGCGACTGGAGCGTAAGTGTAAAGGTCCCTATTGTATAGCAGAACACGTGTCATGGTTCAGTGAACCTCTAAGTGGTAAAAATATTTGTCTGATGGAAGAGTAGAAGCAAATAAATTTTTCGCACTTTGACTAATGATTCCTGATTTCTTTATTTTGTATGGATTGTGATATATGTAAATGAGATGAGAGTGACAAATAATAGTGTCATTTTATTTCTTCATGAATTTAAAGAGAATCACAGAGTTTTTACCAAACTTGTTAACATTCGATCAGAATAACTCAATTTTTTTTTCACGTGGAACAGCTGTCAAGCTGAATTGATATATTTTATCGATGCTTCATATATGGATCCAAAATTTCAGCAGTATGCAGCGAATAATTTCTGAGTTAAAGAAGTCTTCGAAATTTTTTTTTTATTCTTATAGTGATACGAATCCCTAGAAATTTCACACGAACTGATGTATCGTGATTACACAACTAAGCACTAAATTTCGTTCGGTATTTTTCGAATTTTCGAAAAAAAAATTCATCTAGACCTCGAGGTGCCCTTAAATTTCTAAAATTTTAGGCTTTTTCTTCTGAATTTATCGTTTTCACAGACGGACGGCCGGAGGGGCAGAATCAAGTCTGACCGCGAATTCTTTATCTGTGGGTCTAATCATTTGAGACTATTCTTGACTCGTATACCGAAAATTATAGGTATTTGGGCAGAAAGATAATGCTCTTGTTCATAAGACAAAAGCGCGAAAAAATATTTGACATCCTGAAGAAATCAAGCCTTACAATTTCATCTTCTTTCTTTAAATTTTCCGAATACAAAATATTTCATATACCTACAAGTATTTTTCCTTGGATTTCAAAGAAAATAATGTGAAATTTCTTCAGAACAATTTTTCATATAATAATAATGATTAATGTTCATTTGAACATGAATATACAATATACAATTTCATATATGCCTACCTACTTATATGTAATTACCAATAAAAAAATTACGAAAAGCACTGCCGTGAAGTCAGGAGCTTTTCAGCGCTCGTACATCCACCTGGTAGGTAGATTCGCATTTTCCAGTTTCAGAAATCAATTGAACGAATTTTCGACAGCTGTCAAAAAAAACTTAGGCGAAACTACAGACTTCATGTCAGTGCTTCAGCTGACCAATTTTTTTTTCGATAATTCGCTAGATTTTTCTACGGTATCTATGGTCTTGGTGATATGATCTGGACAAAATTTCGCACGTAGTTTGAATACATTATTCCTCAGCTAGGTGTGAAATTTCATTCCAATCCATCAGTAGTTTCGAAACTATCAGGAAAAAAATATTTTGAACCATATTTACGGAACCCCTGGTCTTATTTTGCTCATTGATGAACGTGACCGCGATATTAGCGATCCAAACCAACCCTGAAAATTTCAAGTTCCTAAGCCTTTCCGTTCAAAAGTTACAATTTTCTATGGTTTCTATGGTTCTGGTCATGCGATCTGGATAAAATGTTGCTTTAATATATCATTCTCGATTAAAATACAAAATTTCTTCTCGATCGGATCCGTAGTTTCGAAATTATCGAGAAAACAAAATTTCAAACGACCGTATTTACGGAACCCTTAGTATAATTCTGCTCATTAATAAAAGTGAACGCGAAATTTCAGATCCACACCTATCCTGAAAATTTCAAGTCCCTAGGCCTTTCCGTTCGAAAGTTATGATTTTCTATGGTTTCTATGGTTCTGGTCATGTGATCTGGAGAAATGTAGCTTGAATATATCATTCTCCATTAGTTTATCACGGTCGAATCTGTAGTTTTGAAATTATCAAGAAAACTAAATTTCAAACGACCATATTCACGGAACCCCTAGTATAATTTCGCTCATAGATGAACGTGATCACAACATTCGAAATCCCCACCTATCCTGAAAATTTCAAGTCCCTAGGCGTTTCCGTTCGAAAGTTACAATTTTCTATGGTTCTGGTAATGCGATCTGGACAAAATTATAAATATAGCTTGAACACCTCATTTTCCATTTGAGTGCAAAATTTCATCTCGATCAAATCTGTAGTTTTAAAGTAATCAGGGGAACAAAACTCTGAACGGCCATATTTACGGAACCCCTGGTGGAATTTGGCCCAATAACGAACTCAACCGTGGAATTCGGAAACTGAACCCACACTGAAAATTTCAAGTCTTTAGGTTGTTCCGTTCGAGAGTTATCGTGCTTACGGCCGGATGGACAGACTCGAATTTTCCGATGGATTCGTCATCAGTGAGTCGAACATAGTCGATTGAGACAATTTTCGGCTCAAAATTCGAAAAATACATACATCGTGACGAAATGATATAGCCCTCGTGTAAGTAGGACGAGCGCTCAAAAATGTGAAAAAATAGTACAAATAAGAGTCTCAGTTTCTTTTTTTCAATAAAACTTTTCTTTTTTGAACTTTTTTTTGGATAATATTTGTTACAATAATGTAATTCAATATATGAAAGTTCGATTATTCGTTTTTATCAAGTATCGATCATTTTTATCCAATATAAAAAACATTGTCATCCTATCTGCAATAACTTGTCTAGTTTCGTCAGTCGTGCGACTCATTCGAAGAAATTACTTTCCTTCTTCTATAATTGGGATGTTTTATAAATAAAAATTCAAGGCAGCCGTCTCTACGACCCGTCCGATAAAAGTAAAAGTGGCCACTCTGAATCGTCAATAAGTGGACCGTTCGTTATGGTGCAAAAAGACTAAAGAGCTAAAAATGCAGAACGTACGTAGTAGACTCGATCGAAAGAAGTGTGTCAATGTCGCTTGTAGTGCCTACGCAGGGCGTGGTTGATATTCCAGTTGTCAACCAAATGCTTCAAGCATCAAGAATCGTCACTTGAACTACGCAACTGTCGTGTGATCGGTGCTTTACGTGATAGGTGAATCAATTCGATTTTTGATGCTGGGAGAATTCATAAGCGTAGTATTTCCACTGATCTATAAGATTTCGAAAAGCAACGGCGCAAATTATTGAGGTGTGGTTCATGTGCTGAAAATTGAACTGAAATGAAGTCAAATTGTAGAACGTCATTGTGTTATTTATTTGAACCCATGCTACAAAATGGTTAATCAGGAATAGATGTGATCTATTATAAATATACCTGATTTCAAAATTTATGGTTTGATCGTTGGTACATAAAATTAAAAACCAGAAGTTTATTCATCTTAGCAGAGATCATTATCAGAAAATACTTCATAAGAAATATCACAGTTTCATTCTTGATCTATATTTGCCTAAATACCTTATATTTATTATGCATTTTATTCATTTATTTTATTTTTGCCTTTCTTATCTCTTATTATGTTATGTACTGAATTATTTTCATTCATTGATTTTTGTTTATTCAAGATGAACATTTTTCGATGAAGTAAATTCCAGTTCAACATTAATTTTATATTGATGAATCAACAGATTCCTTTCCCAGAGAACCAATAAACATTATTGAACTTAAAAAGTTTATTCATTGGATGGATACTGGATAGTAAATATTGGTTCATCCTTCTTTGAAGTGACCAAATCAAATATAATTAGATATCAGAGAGAAACTATATTCGACATTTCTCGAACTAAACTGAACCTAAATCCACGAATCAGTTTGGCAAATGAAGTTCTTCATCTGGTTTTACATACTCCATTGCTTTCCTTTGTATACAGAATTATTTCCAATTTCCAAAATATTGTTACTGCAATAAACTTCATGAAGTGCTTTTCATTTACATTATTCTCCACAAAAATTAAGAGGGATAGTTTCTTAGGAAAAGAATATCAGAAAGTATTTCCCAAATTCTACAGAAAATCGAAAGTCGAAACTGTAAGATACAAAATGTCGTTGGAATTGATCGACCCTATGAGAGGGTTTTTTGAGAAGCAGTACTGTTCCATATTTTGAGGTTTTTATTTTTCTCTACGAAATAATTAACTTTGATATTGAGGATTGTTCGCCCCGAAAATCGCTCAAAATTTCGAGCGGAATTTTATTACTTGAATCTACATTCTTAATTTCTATACAGGGTGTTTTTTGAGGTGAGAATTTCAGTTTGACAGGTGCTGATACTCATCAAAAGATATCATTTAGATGGAAGTTGATCATATAAAATGTGGTGTATTAGCATTTGCGCTGGAAATAGTTACAACAGTGTTTTACAATAAAGACCTTCCCCTGAATACATCATAAGTGGCGACGAGGATGGGATGCCAATAAGTAATCGTAGATGAACTGAGAAATACGGACATTGTATAAGAGTAATCGGATCTAGTATAAGAGTAATAAAGTAGAAATAGTTACAACAGTATTTTACAATAAAGACCTTCCCCTGAATACATCATATAAAATATTCAATTCGAAAAAAATTTTGGGCATCAATATCTCAATACGACTCTGGATTGTGTTATCTCTCTGTTAGGAAACTTTGCCATATGCATTCCCTCATAATGTCAATAAAGTGCTCGACTTCCTTTGCGATCTTTTCTCGGTATAGAATTTATCTCAAATTTGTATATTACCTTTCAATTTTTATTAGAAGATAATTCCTGAACGGTTCAATTCTTGAAGTTCAAACTAAGGAAAGAAAGAATTACTGATTGAAAAGGTCCTATAAAAAAATTAGGAAGTTCTAAAACTCACCGATAAAATTGATCCAAATTGTTTACAAAAATTGTTCGAAATGATCACCATTCGTTTGATGTGCACAAAGTCTCGCCTACCGTAATAACGAATGATTACATGCAGAAACTATCACATCAGTTTTCTCACGGAATAATGTCACAAGCATTTTCAATGCGTTGTCTTAGTTCTTCCGCACTATTCACCTCACCGTCACTGTACACTAATGTTTTCAAATGACCCCAAAGGAAGAAATCAAAGGGGTTGAGATCGGAAAACTAAAAAAAATCGGGAGCATCATAGATGATTAGGTATACTGACCTCTCAGATTGCGATTATAAACACACATGAAACACATTAATACACAGACGGATTATCCGTACAGTTCTGATACGTAGAGATTCGATTTGACAGATCCAGATGTGAGCTTTTACACCAAAAACGTACGAATTTGGCTCGCCACGTATCAGATATGATAGATAATGCGCCCGTGTATGTCGCCCTATTAAGATCTCAATACGAACCTAAGTCAGATCCAGGCTGGGAATTTTTCAGATTCGCGGGTAACTTTGATCTCGAAATACTCGGCTTTGGTGAATATTTTATATAAACGATTTTTGATAATATATTGACTTATTTTGATTTCATTTCAGTAGGAATAAATTGAGATGTTCTGATAAATATTTATGGGAATGATTCACCTTTTGGTGAAATTTGAAGTGGTTTTCTGATCTATTGAACTGTGTGAATTTCAGGAAAACTCAAAATTGTTTTCCCCGTACAATTTCAATTTTCAGGTTAACTTTTGCCGAATTTCAATTCTCTAGGAACATCGTGTGGGTATAAAATTTTTCATATTCGATAGAGAATTCATCCAGCTATTTCCAACCGAAATGGGAATCACTTCGACTCAGAATCGGAGAAAAAAATTCCCGGAACAAGCGAATTCGCAATTCCCAAGGCGACGGAAATGACATCTGAGATGAATTAGTCACGTTCTGATTCTTGCTGAATCCATCAGGGAGATTCCCTTCCGATGTCTGCTGACAATAGATACTGTCTGACTGAAAACTTCCCAGCCTAATTTGTCAGGCGTCGGCTGTTCTTTGATTCATTTCTCGCTTTCGTGATCTTGGAATAACTGAATACTAAAGTGAAATATGCCTGATGAATTGATCAGCTCGATTTCCATATCTCGTGTTCCAATCGAGTGAACACTTCGTCGATGGATCTTTTGTCAGTAAAGAAAGTTATAAGAACCGAACGGATAATTATTTTCGTGTATAAAATCTGCTTCAGTCTCCATTTTTATCTCTATTTTTTTGTGTTCGTATTTTTTTTCAGCTACTTCATTCTGTAGATCGACAACTATTAGACCAGACCAACACCGACGTTATCTGAGAATCCTCTTTTCAGTATTTTATTGATGAGTGGCTCCAAAAATGGTAATTTAAGACATTGCCTTTTTGAATCTTGATAGAATCAAAACCATTGGAATTTTTTCCATATTTGCAATGTTTAGTTCATAGTTTCTTTCTTCTTTGTGATCTGTTGTTTTCATGTCATTTTGTAATCAAAGGTGATTGCATCTTTATCCCCCATCATCCAGTCTATATTATTCATTACTAGCATTTATCATTATTGTTCTGCGACGAAAAAAATGGCATCAGTCATAAAAAAACAAATCTGTACGTCGATATAAATCAGCAAATAAATTACACCCTATCATTGAAAACTACAGCTTCTCCATATTCAAGCTGGGCCCGTAATGCGAGCTGGGAACTGTAGCGAAATCTGGGACACATTCGCCCACTAAATCAACGCTGGGCGTCGTGTTTTGCAATCGGGGACGTCGCCTACGGCCAGCGGACGTCGGACCGGCAGTGTCGCCATCTCCCGCCGACATCCGAAACAAAGGCGGTAAATTAAGTAGGTGTTAATTCTCTCGCTTCCCGTTTTTCAATCAATTTGCGATAAGGGGGGGGGGGGCGAACGTTCACCCCTTGGCCGCTTCAGTGCAGCGCCGAGCCAACTCCTGGCTGTGATTCAGCGTTGATGGTTCGGCCGATTTTGAGTAAACACTTTTCCTGATGCGATTAGCTGCAAGTTTCGACAACAGTTTGCGATTAAGCTTCGGGCGTTAGGCTACGCCAACACTTCAAACTTCGTGGTGCCGGAATGGGAATATATACTACGAAACGGACAAATTTATAGTTTGCATATAGTGTTGGAGGAAACTAACCCTTGTGGGGACTACCCAAAACTTCGAACGAAAGCTGCTCGATGCCTTATCGACGCTGGGATAACACGTCGCAAATTTCACACAAACATTGATTATTTTTGCATCATAAATCTTCCATCTAGATTTCAAGGAATAATTTAATTTATTAATATACAGAGGTGTCTCTTACTTTCTTCGAATCGATTTAGGATGAAAAGTTCGTTCTTTCAGTTTTCTCCGTCTCCTTGGTTCCTCCTTGGGTATTGAAAATATATAACCAAAATCGTAACATACAATGTATACAGGGTTTTTTTTGAGGTCAGCCTTTTTTTTTTACAGGTGCTAGAATTCATCAAAACAAATTATTTCACCGGAAGTCGATCATATAAATTATTCAATTTGTAAAAAAATTACGAAAAGCACTACCGTGAAGGCAGGAACTTTTGAGCGCTCGTACATGCACCTTGTAGGTAGATTCGCATTTTCCAGTTTTAGAAATCAATTGAGGGAATTTTCGACAGCTGTCAAAAAAATTCTGAAACTTGGGCGAAACTTCACACTTCATGTCAGTGCTTCAGCTGATCAATTTTTTCTCGATAATTCGCTAGAATTTTCTACGATATCTATGGTCTTGGTCGTGCGATCTGGACAAAATTTCCCACATATTTTGATTAAATTATTCCTCAGCTAGGTGCAGAATTTCATTCCAATCCAATCGGTAGTTTCGAAACTATCAGAAAAAAAATTTTTGGAATGGCCATATTCACGGAACCCCTAGTCTTATTTTGCTCATTGATAAACGTGACCGCGATATTCGCGATCCAAACCCACCCTGAAAATTTCAAGTTCCTAGGCTTTTCCGTTGAAAAGTTACAATTTTCTATGGTTTCTATGGTTCTGGTCATGCGATCTGGACAAAATATTGTTTTAATATATCATTTTCGATTCAAATACAAAATTTCACCTCTATCGAATCCGTCGTTTCGAAATTATCGAGAAACCCAAATTTCAAACGACCGTATTTACGGAACCCCAAGTATAATTCTGCTCATTGATAAACGTGATCACGACATTTGAGATTCACACCTATCCTGAAAATTTCAAGTTCTTAGGCCTTTCCGTTCGAAAGTTATGATTTTCTATGGTTTCTATGGTTCTGGTCATATGATCTGGAGAAATGTAGCTTGAATATATCATTCTCCATTGGTATACAAAATTTCGTCACGATCGAACGTGTAGTTTCGAAATCATCAAGAAAACTAAATTTCAAACGAGCATATTTACGGAACCCCTAGTTTAATTTTGATCATAGATGAACGTGATCACGACATCCGAGATCCACACCTATCCTGAAAATTTGAAGTCCCTAGGCGTTTCCGTTCAAAAGTTACAATTTTCTATGGTTTCTATGGTTCTGGTCATGCGATCAGGACAAAATTTCACATGTAGCTTGAACACCTCATTTTTCATTTGAGTGAGAATTTCATCTCGATAAAATGTGTAGTTTTCAAGTAATCAGGGAAACAAAACTTTGAACGGCCATATTTACGGAACCCCTGGTGGAATTTGGCCCATTAACGAAATTAACCGAGGCATTCGGGAACTGAACCCACACTGAAAATTTCAAGTCTCTAGGTTGTTCCGTTCGAGAGTTATCGTGCTTACGGCCGGACGGACAGACTCGAATTTTCCGACGGATTCGTCATCAGTGAGTCGAACATAGTCGATTGAGACCATTTTCGGCTCAAAATTCGAAAAATACAGACATCGTGACGAAATGATATAGCCCTCGTGTAAGTAGTATAAAAAAGCCTGGGCATTATCATCTTAAAACGACTCTTTTAGGTAATCTGCCATGAATCACGTTGCCATATGCATTTCAGCAACTGTATAAAGTGCTGGATTTGATCTCCAATCTGTATATTTTTCTGTCAACTTCTATTAGGAGACTAAGGAGAGGAAAAATTACTGATTGAAAAGTTCCTCGAAAAAAATTGGAAGTTCACAAACTAACCGATAAAATTTATTTTTATCTAAATCGTTTACAGAAATTGTTCGAAATGGACACCATTGTGCACCAATTATTACATGCTGCTCCTATCACATCAGTTTGCTCACGAATAATTTTGTTGGCTTGCTATTAGTTTATCCAGTATAATTTTTCTATTTTCATTCTTGAATTCGATAATTTCAGATAAACAGCCGTTAATTATTCTAATGTCACAAGCATTTTCAATGCGTTGTTTCAACACTATTCACTCCACCGTTACTGTACACTAATGTTTTCAAATAACCCCAAAAGCAGAAATCACAGGGGATGAGATCCGTGGAGCGTGCAGGCATTAAAGTCACAAAGATCATTCGCTCTGTCAGATGATTTTCCCTGAACTGAAAGCATTTGATGAACAAGTTCAACCCTCAATACGTACCTAAATCAGATTCGATCTCTAAATTTCTCAGAATCGCGGTAACTTTGATTTCGAAATACTCGACTGATGTCATTTGGAACACACTATTGTGATGCTGAATATTCTGCAAGAAATGTTTAGATAGAGGTTCTTGTCCTGAAAGTAACGAATTCAAAGGTTCGGGTGGCGTTGTCAGTTGTGGCAATTTTATTTTTTCATTCAAACAACATAATCCTTGGTGTTCGTCCCGATATCTCAGAGCATTGCAGTATTGCCAAATAGTGCCCATATTTCCAAAAGACACCAATATATTGCTACCATAATCGACTGTGAGGTCATATCTAAATGCCAAACGCTCAAAGTTGATCATTTCATTGGATTCTATATTTTGTTGTTTCTGGCCTGTGATCGATAATATCGATTCTTCCAGAGCTGGGGCAGATCTTGATTGAGAACCTCTCATTCTGTTTGCTCAATGTCTCGATCATTACGAACTCGCCTCAATTCACGCGTCCGCGGACCAATAGTTGGATGCCTCACTGATGGCATTTTTATCAATCACAATATCTATCCCACAACACAACGATATATATCAAACACAATGATAAACTTCTAAGCAATTTCTAGAAACACGATAAACTCCACTCACACAAGCATCAAAATTCTATGATTGTTTGCTTGGTCGGAGGAAAAAGGAGAGCCGTTTTTTGATTAATAATGAACACAACTAAAAAAGAATTATCAAATTTGGTGCAGTTGTTTGAACGTGATGCCCGAACATGGGTAAACCATAGATCTTCTTTTATTAATATAGATAAAGGATTTTTGGAATTTTGACCTATTTTGGTGAGTTCTAGCACCTGTCGAAAAAAGCCTTACCCTTGAAAACACCCTGTATATGTAGAAATCTCTATAAAGGTCCCATCTGCGGCTGTCATCCCATATTTGCTAATTGTCAACGTCCGACCTCCATGTTACCAACTCCGTGAAGCTGCAACCTACCCTCGTAACTGATCAAAGCGGAACTAATTGATACCGACTGATTTCCCTGAATATTTGACATATCGTGTGATAGTATGACCGAATACCCATTTCTACTTCATTAAACGGAAATAAATATTTACAAACGAACTAACGTCAACAATTCGTGCTCGATTGTTTTTCGAAAAAGTTCGCCATATGTTTGATTGGCAGTCGAATTTGAACGGACCAGCCGCATTGTTCAGAGGCGGAGGTTAGGTTGTTTTTTAGGGGCCATACATATTTTTCTTTCTGTCAGAATCACGCGTTGATAAATTTTTCGCGAGAATGAAAAATATTCATGCTGAATTATTCCACTCCCTAATCAGAATTTGTAGATTGGCCTTTTGTATAGATTCGATTTCTATCCAATACAAGGTATGCCTGACTTCTACACTCTTTTTCAACATTATATTATAGTAATAAACGCAAATTTTTACAACCAATTAAGAACATGAAACTGAAAGTTGCAAAATGGCGAAGGAGCCAGTTATCCGAATTAAATCTCATAAGTACACAAAAACTAGTTATTCAATAATAATTATGACGCGAAGTTGTATTCTCCTTTCAATCAAACACTCAGACAAACTTACACATAAAAAATGTTCATAACACCTTGAAATCAGCCTAAGAACTGAAATATTTGTGCTAATTTCTGCATATTCAAGTATTGTTATTATAATTATTTCGGAAATTACATCGATTGCATTGAAATTGAGGGCTTAGGTTCTCAATTTATCTTTTCATGATATAACGAGATCAATCGATTCCTAAATGATCTCGTATAGAATACATTGGGGCTTACATAGGTATTAGTGTGCTATTGTGTTATGATGGTGATTAATATTTCATCGAGAGGGCGATGAAAATCCAAACAGAGCATTCGCCAAATGAATGAAAATTATTTTATACCAAGTTCCTCTTCAGATCAACAATATCCATCGATTTTCTGAACATTTCAACGCTTGATATCTTCTCATTGAAGTGTTAATGGGTTCACATAAAATTTCCATTTAAAATAAGTTGTTCCATCGACTGCTACAAAAAAGTCAACCATCTTGTATAATGTCACAAGGAAAAGGTTGGGTAGTCAAGATTGAAAATCTTCAGATGCCACTGCATCGTATAAATTAAAAATATGGAAATTTTCGAAAATCCTACCTTCGTCCTCATTCCGTTAAAAAACATCAATTCCACAGATCTCCTAACATTTTCTCATTCCATTACGAATCTTCAAAGGATCTCCAAGACACATTAGGCAGGAATATTTCCGACATGAATCTCAAAGGACCAACTCATAACTTTTCCCCCCAACCCCTCCAGCCATCATCGAAACGCTCGAACACGAAAAAAACACACAACCGGAGCGAGGCATTACCAGTTAACAATAATGGACGAAACAGATAAAACCGAAACTCTGCTCCACCGAAAAGCACTTCGTTAATTCCTTCCAGAATTCGAAGACACGGACCGAACAACGGACCCTTTTGCATTTTAATGCCGTGTTGGATCGACAAAGCAATAGACGAACGGAGAAATATCAAGTTTCGTTCGGTAATTTATATCCGAAATTTTTCGTCATCACTCGGTCGTGTAGCCGGCTGTATGGGTCGTTTACTTGCTACTTGGGTTTCCTATAATGGCCGAATAATAAATTGTTCACAACGCGAGATTGTACACAGGGCTTTCCGTTCTGAGAAAAGGAAAAAATTTCGAATGTACCGTACGCCAATCGCCATTCTTCATTATGTTGTTTGTCTTGCCGTTGGCAAAAGTTTCTTGTCGTCTCAGTCACATTTCCGCCATTTGTCATGGTAGAATATTTCGAATTAAATAATATTAAATTTTGCATCCATTTCATAGCATATTTTAGCTCCTGTAGAAATTCTATCGAAATACGAACGGTGACCATATGCTACACCTTCGCCAAAATCGATTGGTATAGTAAATTCAAGATCATCTGGCCAACTCTCAGTTATAAGAGGTTTGTTCAAATGGCCAGCAATTCATAAAGCGGCTAGGAATTCATTTCGTTCCAGTTATTTTCAATTACCTCAATGCGTACCCGCATGAAAACGACGGAATATCAAAGAAATATTTGCCGCCTATGCGTGAACGTAGTTGAATTGGACTGGTACCATACCATCCTCAATCTCAGAAATGGGGGGGTAATTTGGGCGATATGAACTTGTGAAGAAAAGCGACATATTCATTCCATTTATCGTATTTATGACAGCTAGGTACGCTGATATAGGTAGGTACTGTTCTTTATATTACCAACCTGAGAAGTTGAATGACACTATTTGGCAAAATATTCGAGGAATTCAAACTAAAATAAATGAGATAGATTCACAAAATGAATTAATATTTGGGTTAGGTTAGGTTATCTTCAGGCATTTATTGTATGATATTTATATTATGTCAGACGCTGATTTATGTACCTAGATGAAATCAGTCAATTCTCGAAATGAATGCTTTCGAAAAATCGTCGAAATTTATAAATTCCATCTTTATCTTTCATTAATCAGTGTCTGACATATATATCATGCAATAAATCTCAGATGCAAACGTAAGTAGGTATGATGTTGAATATAATTCCTAATATATTTTAGTATCTATGTTGGGTTGGCTTCAGTTAGGACAGTTTATCATACTCGAAATGAATTGGGACACAGGTTGAGTAAGGTTAGGACAATGTTGAATAAAATTTTCGAAAAATAATCAAATTTATATTTATGTTGTGATAGTCGAAGTTCATAATTATATTGTATTCATAGTTATCGAATGCAAAAAATTGAAATTGAGAATAGAATTTGGTTAGCAGAGATTAATTCGAATATTTTTTCCGGAAAATAAGAAAACATTTTTGAGCGCTCGTTCTACTTACACGAGGGCTATGTCATTTCGTCACGATGTCTGTATTTTTCGAATTTTGAACCTAAAATGTACTAAATCTATCGAGGTTCGACTCACTGATGACGAATCCGTCGAATTTTCAAGTCTGTCCGCCGTCCGTCCAGCCGAAAGCACGATTACTTTCGAACGGAACGACCTAAAAACTTAAAATGATCA
Source organism: Aphidecta obliterata (assembly GCA_963966015.1). Lineage (NCBI taxonomy): Eukaryota > Metazoa > Arthropoda > Insecta > Coleoptera > Coccinellidae > Aphidecta > Aphidecta obliterata. The sequence continues at coordinate 10,883,157 of OZ014435.1, read as the reverse complement.
GTGCGGGTTCAGTTTCCGAATGCCGCAATTGAGTTCGTTAAAGGGCAGAATTTCATCAGGGGTTCCGTAAATATGGTCGTTCTCCTGATAACTTCGAAACTACTCATTCGATCAAGATGAAATCTTGCATTCAGATGGAGATTGACGTGCTCCAGCTACATGCAAAAATTTATCTCATGACTAGAATCATAGGAACCATAGAAAATTATAACTTTCGAACGGAAAGGCCTAGAGACTCGAAAATTTCAGGATAGGTGTGAATCTCGAATGTCGTGATGGCGTTTTTCAATAAGAAGAATCAGACTTAGGGTTCCGTAAATATGGCCGTTCAAAATATTTCTTTCCTGATTATTTCGAAACTACTGATTGGATTGGAATTTGGAATGAAAGATGAAAAATGATGCATTCAAACTACCTTCCAAATTTTGTCCAGATTGCATTACCAAGACCATAGATACCGATGAAAATTCAAGCTAATTACCAAAAAAAAATGCGAATCTACCTACAAGGTGGATGAACGAGCGCTCAAAAGCTTCGCGGTAGTGCATTTCAATTTTTTTTAGTCAGTTGTATTGAAAGGTGTAAAAATAGAGAAAACAATAGAATTTGTAAAATATTTCAATGATTTATGGAAGTAAGTTCTTAATTCTGTCAGAAAGAGACAATTCACGATTAATCAGTTATTGAAATGACACATTTTTATGGTTGTATGTAGATAATGCAATTTTCATAAAATCAGATCTTTTGAACTATGAGTTTCGTTAGATTGAGATTTCATATAAAAATTTCGGAAAGCACTGCCGTGAAGTCAGGAGCTTTTGAGCGCTCGTACATCCACCTTGTAGGTATATATTCGCATTTTCCAGTTTTAGAAATCAATTGAAGGAATTTTCGACAGCTGTCAAAAAAATTCTGAAACTTAGGCGAAACTCCAGACTTAATGTCAGTGCTTCAGCTGACCAATTTTTTTTTGATGATTCGCTAGAATTTTCTACGGTATCTATGGGCTTGGTGATGCGATCTGGACAAAATTTCGCACGTAGTTTGAATACAGTATTCCTCAGCTAGGTGCAGAATTTCATTCCAATCCAATTAGTAGTTTCGAAACTATCAGGAAAAAAGTATTTTGAAGGGCCACATTTACGGAACCCCTAGTCTAATTTTGCTCATTGATGAACGTGATCGCGACATTCGCGATCCAAATCCACCCACTGAAAATTTCAAATTCCTAGGCCTTTTCCTTCGAAAGTTATAATTTTCTATGGTTTCTATGGTTCTGGTCATGCGATCTGGACAAAATGGTGCTTTAATATATCATTCTCGATTAAAATACAAAATTTTATCTCGATCCAATCCGTAGTTTCGAAATTATCGAGAAAACAAAATTTCAAACGACCGTATTTACGGAACCCCTAGTATAATTCTGCTCATTGATAAACGTGATCGCGACATTACAGATCCACACCTTTCCTGAAAATTTCAAGTCCCTAGGCCTTTCTGTTCGATAGTTATGATTTTCTATGTTTTCTATGGTTCTAGTCATGTGATCTGGAGAAATGTAGCTTGAATATATCATTCTTCATTAGTATACAAAATTTCGTCACGATCGAATCTGTAGTTTTGAAATTATCAAGAAAACTAATTTCAAACGACCATATTCACGGAACCCCTAGTATAATTTTGCTCATAGATAAACGTGATCACGACATTCGAGATCCACGAGGCATTTGGGAACTGAACCCACACTGAAAATTTCAAATTTCTAGGTTGTTCCGTTCGAGAGTTATCGTGCTTACGGCACATTTTCAGCTCAAAATTCGATAAATACAGACATCGTGACGAAATGATATAGCCCTCGTGTAAGTAGTACGAGCGCATAAAAAAATGCTTCTATGAAAAAAAATCATCAACATCTCATTTGAGGCCTTACTTTCCTTCTTTTTAGTCGCCATGTTCATGAGAAATCTTCCCCGAAGATTTGCTGTTAGAGAGTCTTCACAATTCCAGGAGGAAGGAAATCTGGACCAACTGTATATTCCCCCGGACTAAAATCTCTTTTCCCCTCTAACTAATCGCTCTTTTATAGGTCAATCATGTATTATTCAGCGGTTCGTGGTTTCGCAAAATGGCATTATATCATCGAATTGATTGCCTTCGGGAGTGTCTATAAATTTTTTTTTTTTGCCGTCATAACTTCAGCAGCTTCGGAAATTCACATTTCCGGAAATGGTCCGATATGGTTCATAATCCTTCGACATGGCGAAGTTGTTTCGAACAGGGGGATGTTGCCATAGAAATTTGATGGAATAGAGCAGCGCTGAAGTTATATATATTATTATCCTTTATTCATCGTTTGATTGCCCAGCAGTGATGTACATTATAGAAGTTAGCAGGAATTTTCGAATTGTCCAGAAGAGAATTCCCGCTAAACTTTCCATTAGAACATGCAATCCGGTTCGTTCTGTCTGGAAATAACAACTTAACAACCTTCTAATTGGTCATTCAACTTCAATGTTAATATTACTAAGCCTGAAAATTCAGCTTAGCTCCTAGAAATTCACATTGAAAGTCATGGAATCGGAAAACTGAATCATTTTTCTGCAAGTTATCCAAGGATCGTTTTATGTGAGCATCGTGCTCAGCTCGATATTTTTTACGGTTGATATTGAGGCTCAAGTTATATGCTCAAAAACTGGGGAATAAGTTGATCTTTGAATATTTTTTTGGTGTTCTTTTCATCTATTAGAAGTTTGAGATTCACTATTTGAATTCATCCTTTTCAGCAAAACATTCACAATAATAATTAGGTATAAACTTAATTTGAGAAAACGTCAAAATTATTCAAGTGAGATTACTCCCCTCAATAACAATAATGGTTATTGGCCTTTCGGCCAATCGGCTTGTTCAGAAGCACAGAGCCAGGGTGATATAGTAGTGAGTAATTTCAACTCACATCGTTTGTTTACAGATACTATTAATTGCTCAAAAGTAGTTGAGTAATGAATACATAATTCAATAGGAGTAGATAAAAAAATTAACAGCATCAAGTCAGATTAAATTAATGTCAAAGGAATTAGAAATAATTTTGATTTCCATCCTGGTGAAAACCTGCATGAAAGAATGAACCAGGAGAGCATTATTTTCATCTGGACGAAATTTCGCCTGTTTCTACCAACCATTACAATAAGCTCTGCAAGTATCCTTTCATCCACAACCTCCACCGTAATAATTGCTCAAGCGATATCCCAATAATGGACCAACAGGAGTGTAAACTGATCTCGCTGCAGCCAGGCAGCTGTTTTGCGCTAAGCCGTTTTAGGAGGGTTGGAAACTTGATGGTTCTGAATAAATCTCAATGCAAAAATCGCAACATTCGCATAAACGTTTTATCCCGAATAGTCTGACATGAATCACTTCTGGATTTGTTCTCGTGGCGAAATGCTTGGAGGGAAGAAGCAGGTTAGGACTAGTAAAAAAAACATCAGAAATAAGAACTATTGGATGGTTATTCTCCCCTTTATTGAGAGGATCGTTCGATATTTTATTCAATTGAATGAAGGGATAGGGGATAAACGCTGGTATTATATTCCGTTGTCGTAGTCGCCAAAAGCATATCGAATGCTTCGGCTAGAATTATCAGGGCCGTATCTGGGGCGTGGCAAGGGTGCCACTCGCCACGGGCGCAAGGTCCGAAGGGGTGCCAAAAAAATATCAAAAATAAAGAAATAGAAGCGCCAAGCAAAAAAAATTAATCCGAAAGATGATAACACGGTTACGTAAGTAAGTAATTCGATCACAACATTTCGAAAAATTGATATTCGAAAACAGAATTAGGATGCAATAAGGTCAGAAATACGAGAAATATAGTCCAATTGTTATAAAAAATTTTCAAAGATGCCGCACTCTCATCATAAATATTACAATCGGCAATATTGTCATGCGATTCCAAGCACAGCCCTTTTATGAGTTGTTAACACTACATCCCTTATCGCATCCAGCTTGTTTTGAAGGGCGGCTTTTTTGATGATGACGGTTCATAATGTTCGATTTGTTTAGATCTTTAGGCCACATCTGTGGAATTTTAAAAAAGATTTGTATTGCCAAAAATTCACCAATCAGAGTTTTGAGCTCAAGAAGTGGGAGAAAAATTGGGGAATCTCATTCTATTCTACATAAATATTGATTCCTTTCAATTGTGAAGGGAAGAGCAAAAAATGTTCGTTTAGTGTGTATCCAGATTTGAAGTGTAGCCATAAAGATAGATTATGAGCTCTACGAATTTCCTTTCCATACCATTCCTTTTCGGTCGAAATATAGTGAACAGTTGCGGAATAATAAATGAAATCCGCTCTGTCTCGAAATTGATTATTCAGATTTGATTTTTCCTGTCTACGCCGCAAAGTAATTAACTCGGAATGATTTCATAACGAGAAAAGTTTGCTTTATTCGTTTTTTATAAGAGTTACAAACTCCCTAAAGGTAACTTTCTGTACAAAACCCTTCATTTCCAAAATGAGCAAATAAAAGTTCGAAATTCTATTTGATTTGAAGTACATTGGGGCTTGTTTCCAAAAGGGTCGGAATTGTTTCAAAGCAAAATCAAGTTATTCTTATTTTCTTCAACGGTTAAGTTCGATTGGACGTTAATCGACCAACTCGAATATTTCGATATCTCAAAGGGAAAGTACAGAATGAAGACAGGTTTCGAGCAATAGATCGTAGAAATACTAGAACACTTTTATTGATTACTCGTGTGAATTATCATTTGGGTGCATTATTACCATTGTTAATCGAATGAGTAATTTTTTCGAATATGATCAGAGCAGAATGCATGAAATAATTATTTGACCAAAGACAATGTGAATATAGGGAAGATTTCGAAGAATGATCAAATTAAAAACTTTCAGGAGCTTTTGCGTGCTTGCTTGAATTCTTCGCATGGGCCAGGTACTCCGAAACTATCGGACATACAGAAAAATGCTTCACTTCATGATAGTTTGAGTTTAGAGTCGTACAGAGACCAAACTCGAATTCGTTACGGGTGTGCGAAGAGTTAAGGTCACTTTCGGAGTGAGTGAATTTTATTTCAAGTACCCATCGGAATTAGGCTGCCTTCAATAGGTATCCTGTGAGGGTGCTAACTCTGAAAGGGTAGGAAAGGTGTAATGGTAGTCCATTATATTGCTGATAACTCGACCCGGAATTGATTCGATGTGTTTCAATTTGAGAAATGTAAATAATAATTTTATTTATCTTCGATTCAGTTGACCCCCTCTCACGATTGAATTATTGAGTTTGAATGAATTGAGGGGAATTATTATTTATCTAATTTGATTTTGATTATGTGAATTCTCTCTTTTTGGAAACTCGAATTTGTATAGGAATTTCACCATTAATTTTTAAATATACCTATGTACTCTTTCTGATATCTAGTTTCTCAGAAAATGACAACAGCAAAGTTGAAGGGAGCACGAAATTCAATTCCTTTTCCGACAGATCAAATGAATGGAGATATTGAAACCCCAATCATATTATTACAACCTCATCAGAAGAACTCAATTTTCATTTTACGCGAAACCTGAAGATAGTTCACCAATTTTCGCCATTTTGCATACAAATTTGCAGATATTTCACAGATGCACAAGTTGGAAGTTTGAACTCCACCTCTTATTATGATGAGAAATTCAAAAAACAACTCTCTATCCCTAGGGCCGTAATAAGAAAACACGTCCTCCTTTCAGTCAAAGTACGAAACGTTGTTCAGCCAAACTTCATACCTATGTAATTAGAGAACTTTCTGCCCTTAATTCAACCCAGAGTCTAGCAGCCACCATTCTCTGTGCTGCACCTCGAAACAACGGGGACAATATTAATTTCAATCCGCCCATCCTATCAGCTGCACTGTTATAGTTTGCCCACAAGAAACAAAGACTCCGAAACTTTCTAAACGCGAAATCTGCGTCTGATATGAATTACCCGAATTTTGATCACTCGGTGGTGAACCGAAGTAGAGTAGACGATGGCGGTGGAGTAAATGATGGAGTTGAGGGACACAATCGCTTGTTCTATCTATGTTTCACGAAGGAGCAGACCGCAGTCGGTCCATTGTGCTCGGATTTAGGTGTGTTTTATGGGGTCAAAGGTTGGATTATTGTTGCTTGTAGTTTTTGGACGTGCTTTATGAAAGGGATCTAATGAAACTACTTCCTCTTCATGCCGAAACAATCCACAGGCGGGACGTCGCCGTCGGTTGTGTAATAACGCTCGTCCAGATTTAGTGTTGTTCAAGTCTGGCGAAGGCTAGTCTCGCTAACGGGGTGTAATGATAAGGGTGGATGAAACGAACTGGATGAAACAGTAGAGGTCATAAGGAATTCTTTAACTCAATCGACATAGGGGACGGTTTGTGGAACTGATTCCGAATCAGTTCAGGGACTATTTTATTTTCGATTCGAATTCAATTGTTGAGCAGCCAACTCATCTGGTTTTAGATTATAGAAAAATGTTTCACGTACGGAGTTTCAGGTTATGAACAAAATCAGTTTCATAACAAAAAATTTTGAGCGTTTGTTTAAATTCATCAGTAGCGAGTGTAAACTGAATAACTCAGTCGATTCATCTAGTCACAATAATCGCACTCTCTATTCAGTGTTCAGGAATCACGTTTGTCGACGATCACGAATCCGACGATACCGTCGACGTCAAATCTCAAAGCTTTCGTACGGTTCGGATTCGGGATTCTACTCTCTGCTCATCGAATCAACACAAACACGAGAACCTCTGGTATTCTCCTACTCACTTACTCAATACTCCGGTGATCTGCCCATTTCCACTTGTTCAGTCAGTGGCGTCAGTACAACATCCGTTCAGAAAAACACAAATTTCTTTCCACGTTAGACAGCTACAGAGCTGAATTTCCACATAACTTTTTCAATCATTCTTGATTTCTCCCTTTCTCCTATTCTTGTCAATTTTTGGTGTTCTCTCTGACTTTGAGAGGACGTTCGGTCTCTCCTATAACATTTCATCCAACAGACCATCCACCTATACCTCAATTTTCCCCAACTTATTGCAGAAAATCGACAGTAATCTTTCAGTTCGCCGTGATCTCCTTTTGTGTAGAATATTTAATATATCGGCAAGCGAATATATGAGCATCTTCATGCAGAAATTTTTCAGCAATAAGAATTCACCTCAAGCTCTTGAATTTCCATAACGCACCTAACTCCCACTCCATTTTATGGCGACTTAACTCAATACATCAAATTTATATGGGAGACTCTCCCGGCGATCGTTCAAATATGGGCGAGTATTCTCCCCTCGAACGTTCTCTTCGCCAAATAAAAAACGATTCCAAGTAATCAAATGAAGAACTAGTCGAGCGCGGTGGAAATTCTTCGCTCTCCTCAATTTCTTCCATAATTTCCCGAATGTTTGCCGAATATAAATCGTTCAGACGTGCATCGCAAATTTATGAAACCGTCTCTTTCTTTTACAGGGTGGAACCACGAATTCCAACAGTCTGCGCAGCGTCGAAGTTCAGTCCATAAGCAGGGAGAATTTGTCGTACATTCAGCAGGTGAGTTTCTACCAAATGACGAAATTCTTTATGGAGAGTGTTTCATTTTCCCTGCAACTGTACGGGAAGTTATCATTTCACGAAATTCGTGACTTTTCTCATCAAGAGCAGAGAGAAAAATATCCTATTTGGCTCTGGATGTGAAAAGTACTTGGGAAGATCGTCGTCTCCATTCATGATGTTGCCACCTCATCTCAGTTGTGTATCAATTCAAACGTTTTCGTTTCTTACAATAAAGGCCACCCTTTGATAGCACTTAGTGGGGTTCTACTGTCGGATGAGAAATAGAGGTTTCTTATATTGTAGGAGTAAAGAACGTATAACATCAATTGACATTTAATAGTGGTTGAAATCCTAGAGATTTGTTTCAGACTTACTTAGGACGATTCATTCTCAGAGAAAATGCACTCTAGACGATGGAGTAAGTGGCTTTTCTTCAGATAAATTGGAGATGGAATTCATTGCCACCTTTTATTCATCCTGTGCTGTTTTTGAGCGCTCGTACTACATACACGAGGGCTATATCATTTCGTCACGATATCTGTATTTATCGAATTTTGAGCTTGAAATGTGCCGTAAGCACGATTACTCTCGAACGGAACAACCTAGCGACTTGAAATTTTCAGTGTGGGTTCAGTTCCCGAATGCCTCGGTTGAGTTCGTTAATGGGCCAAATTCCACAAGGGGTTCCGTAAATATGGCCGTTCAAAGTTTTGTTCTCCTGATTACTTAGAAAATACAGATTTGATCGAGATGAAATTTTGCACTCAAATGGAGAATGAGGTGTTCAAGCTACATATGAAATTTTGTCCAGATCGCATGACCAGAACCATAGAAATCATAGAGAATTGTAACTTTTGAACGGAAACGCCTAGGGACTTGAAATTTTCAGGATAGGTGTGGATCTCGAAAGTCGTCATCACGTTCATTTATGAGCAGAACTATACTAGGGGTTCCGTAAATACGGTCGTTTGAAATTTTGTTTTCTCGATAATTTCGAAACTACGGATTCGATCGAGACGAAATTTTGTATACTTATGGAGAATGACATATTAAAGCAACATTTTGTTCAGATCGCATGACCAGAACCATAGAAACCATAGAAAATTATAACTTCCGAAGGGAAAGGCCTAGGAACTTGAAATTTTTAGGGTAGGTTTGGATCGCGAATATCGCGGTCACGTTCATCAATGAGCGAAATTAGACTAGGGGTTCCGTAAGTATGGTCGTTCAAAATATTTTTTTCCAGATAATTTCGAAACTACTGATTGGATTAGAATGAAATTTCACACCTACCTGAAGAATAATGTATTTAAACTACGTTATTTTGTCCAGATCGCATCACCAACATCATAGATACCTCAAAAATTCTAGCGAATTATCGAAAAAAAGTTGGTCAGCTGAAGCACTGACATGAAGTCTGAGATTTTTTTGACAGCTGTCGAAAATTCCTTCAATTGATTTTCGAAACTGGAAAATGCGAATCTACCTATAAGGTGGATGTACGAGCGCTCAAAAGCTCCTGACTTCACGGCAGTGCTTTTCGTAATTTTTTTTTAAAACCTCTCGTGTATAAAATTAGAAATTTCCATATATATTTACACAAAGTGAAAGTTGTGGGTACCACTAGATATCTACCTATACTTATTGGTAGACAAATATCGATCAGCAAAGTTCATTTACCTATTGACATTCCTATCGAGTTTATCATGGAAGAAAAAATCAATTATTTTTTTTTCTATACAGGGTGTTTTTAAGGTAAGGTTTTTTTTTGACAGGTGCTAAAACTCATCGAAAAAGATCATTTCGCCGGAAGTTGATCATATAAAATATTCAATTTGAAATATGTAAGTGCAAAAAATCTTGGAAAAAACGATCTCAATAGCACTCTGGATCGTGTTATCTCTCTTTCAGAAGATCTGTCTTTAATCACGGTGCCATATGCATCCCAGCAAGTAAATAAAGTGCTGGATTTTATCGCAAATTCGTGTATTTTCTTTCAACTTTCATGAAGAGGTTTTTCCTGAATCTCAAAGTTCCAACTAAGGAGAGGAGAAATCACTGATTCAAGAGGTCCTATGAAAAAATTACGAAAAGCACTGCCGTGAAGTCAGGAGCTTTTGCGCGCTCGTTTATCCACCTTGTAGGTAGATTCGCATTCTCCAGTTCTAGAAAACAATTGGAAAGATTTCGACAGCTGTCAGAGAAAATTTCAAACTAAGGGAAAAATCCAGACTTCAAGTCAGTGCTATAGGTGACCATTTTTTTATCGATAATTCGCTAGAATTTTCTACGGTATCTATGGTCTTGGTAATGCGATCTGGACAAAATTTCGCACGTAGTTTGAATACATTATTCTTCAACTATGTGCGAAATTTCATTCCAATCCAATAAGTAGTTTCGAAATTAACAGGAAAAAAATTGTTTGAACGGCTATATTTACGGAACCCCTAGTCTAATTTTGCTCATTGATGAACGTGTCCGCGAAATTCGCGATCCGATCCTATCCTGAAAATTTCAAGTCCCTAGGCCTTTCTGTTCGAAAGTTATAATTTTCTATGGTTTCTATGGTTCTAGTCATGTGATATGAGAAAATGTAGCTTGAATATATCATTCTCCATCAAAATACAAAATTTCGTCACGATCGAATCCGTAGTTTTGAAATTATCAAGAAAACTGAATTTCAAACGACCATATTTACGGAACCCCTAGTCTAATTTTGCTCATTTATAAACGCGACCACATTCGAGATCCACACCTATCCTGAAAATTTCAAGTCCCTAGGCCTTTCCATTACAAAGTTATAGTTTTCTATGGTTCTGGTCATGTGAGCTGGACAAAATTCAGACATCGTGACGAAATGATATAGCCCTCGTGTAAGTAATACGAGCGCTCAAAAATTAGGAAGCTCAAAAAGTCACCGATAAAAATTGATTCAAACTGTTTACAGAAATTGTTCGAAATGTTCACCATTCGTTTGATGTACACAAAGTCTTGCCCGGCGTTATGACGAATTATTACATGCAGCAACTATACCTTCAGTTTGCTCACGAATAATGTCACAAGCATTTTCAATGCGTTGTTTTAGTTCTTCAATACTATTCACCCCGCCGTTACTGTACACTAAAGTTTTCGAATAACCCCAAAAGAAAAAATCACAGGGGTTGAGATCCGGGGAGCCTGCAGGCCAAGAAATCGACCCACCACGTCATATTCACCTATTTGGAAACACATTACGAAATTCGAAAAACTCACAAAAATCATATGCTCGGTCAGATGATTTCCCGTAAACACATTTAGATCTCAATACGTATCGTCAGGACCGGACTGGAAATTTCTCAGATTCGCGGGTTACTTTGATTTCGAAATACACGGGCCTGGTGAATATTTTATGTAGAGGATTTTTGGAATTTCGGCTTTTTCTGATGAGTTCTAGCACTCACCTTTGAAAACACCCTGTATTGTAAATACTATTGTCCAATATCATTTTCAATATATCTTATATATCATAACCGACAATTCTGTTATTGTTGACATACTCCTTGTGGATTACTTCAACACGACCAAATTGATACGATAAAAATTATTCAATTTGTAAACCAGATTCGAATAAGGATTTGAGCGAAAAATTTCCTGCCTCATTGGTGATCTGCTTCCAAAACTTGGGTTATTTATCATTTCACGGAAAAGAGCTCGGGTCAAAATTAATCTGTTGGAAAAAACCTCCCGAAGGGAAACATTTCAACGTTGGAAACTAGTAGCATTCGTGAAAAATTTGTAATTTCTTATTAGCAAGAACTTTGCGAAATCTCTTATTTTTTGTATCCAATCTCAGTCCGATCCAATTAGGAAAAGCACCGCGGGAGCTAAATTCAATTAGTCGTCCAAATTATACCAATTAAACTAGAGGAAATCTCGTAAATCGATAAGTGTTCTTGAGTTACTTGGCTTCTCGTCAGGTGGCAGCACTGATCGGAAAAGCGCCTTCGCGACGTAGACATCTAGATGATGAAGTTGCATGGGAGGAAATCTGCTCAGTTTGGAAACTCAGCGATAGGTGGCGATACCGGTATAGAATTTCCAAAGACTTGAAACTTGTATCTACTGAGAGGATTAATACAATTCCGAAGGATCAGTTGATGTAAAATTTGCGCGAATATAGAAGATGAATTGTAATGGAAGATTTACTGATACAATAAAGCTTTCGAAGGTATAGAGTCCACTCGCTGATTTATCGATATTTCTGGAAAAACTAGACATTTTTGAGTAATTTGAAGTTTGAACCTACAGAACATTGTCAATTTTACAGGGTGTCCCAGAAAGTACGGACAAGCCTAAGTCCAGAGGTAGAGCACCCCATGAGCTTTCTGAATCATCAACAATTTTGCGTAGTTTTCGAGTTATTGAATATTTTCATGGATAGTGACTTAGGTACTGAAGCAAAAAAAATGTTAATCCGACCTGATAACATTGCGCCATAAAAAATTGTTGAACCTCGAAGACAATGGAAAATTCCAAGTTTGATCGACATCTAAGAATTTAGAAGTTTGTACCAAAATTGTTTTTTCATCCAAATATGTTTTATATTTTCTTCTCCTCTTTTTATTTTATGTTATTCTATCTTTTTCATATTTGTATATTTAGAAATAATGGAATTGTAATGCTTATCCAGATGTTCCTTATCAGTTCTAAACAGGATGTTTTCAAAGGTGAGGTTTGTTTTTAAAGGTGCTAGAACTCGGCAAAATTCCAAAATTCCTTTATATGAAATATTCACCAGGAACGAGTATTTCTAAACCAAAGTTACAAGCGAATCTGAGGAATTTCCAGTACGGATCTGACAGAGCGTATGGTTTTTGTGACTTTTCCGAATTTCGTAATGTGTTCCCAAGTAGGTGGATAGGACGTGAAGCGTTGATTTCTTGGCCTGCACGCTCCCCAGATCTCAACCCCTGTGATTTCTTCTTTTGGGTTCATTTGAAAACATAAGTGCACAGTAACGGTGAGGTGAATTGTGTTGAAGAACTAAAACAACGCATTGAAAATGCTTGTGACAGTACTCGTGAGCAAACTGATGTGATAGTTGCTGCATGTAATAATTGGTTATCACGCCGGGCAAGACTTTGTGCACATCAAACGAATGGTAACCATTTCGAACAATTTCTGTAAACAATTTGGATTAAATTTATCGGTGAGTTTGTGAACTTCCTAATTTCTTTCAATAGGATTTTTAGAGTCAGTAATTTTTCCCCTTTTTGTTTGAACTTTTTGAATTATACCGTACAGGAAAAATCTCCTAATTGAAGTTGAAAGAGAATATACAAATTCTCGATGAGATCCAGCACTTTATTTACTTGATCGAACCGAAAGAAAACTAAGGTATCGGTCCATAAGGTTGTACACTACTTTCATGTGCCCTATAATTGTTTCAATGATTTCTCATAAATGGCATGTTGAATTCTTTTCATTTTTGTAATTTACATTCGGGCGTGTATGCAAAAGACTTTCCTAGAAAGTTTTCGAAAAAAATTCAATATTTTGCGGATAATTTAAACTGACTTTAACAATTACTGGCGATAAAAAAGAGAAAAATTGATATTTCTTTCAATATCAGAAAGTTGTTCTCGTCGCTCTCTCAATTTGATTTTAATCCATCACGTTTCAAATCGGATATATATTATGTTTATGTATGAATATTCGAAAGGTTATGGATTAAAATCGAATTACCAAAGCGATGGCTAATGAGAACAACTTTTGGATATTGAACGAAATTCATTATTTTTCTTTTTCATCGCCAGTAATTGTTGAAGTAAGTTTGAATTATCCGCATGGGATGGATTGGATTACACGGAAAAATATTGAATTTTTATTCGAAAACGTTCGAGGAAAGTCTTGTGCATACACGCCTTAATGTACATTCAAAAAATTAAAAGAATTCAACATGCCGTTTATGAGAAATCATTGAAACAATTATTGTGATGCAATTATTGAGTCATCAATTTCGGAATATGCCTAGTTGCTATTATCGAAAGGTCCCATTCGAGAAACACTTCAACGAATTCCCGCCTTCTCTCCGCCAATGGGATCGCGTCGACCCGGTACGTCACCATTGGCAACAAGACATTACGTGTGGCGCGGGAACGACGCCGGTCGTCGACGCCCGCCGTTCTCGTAGTGTTGCTCGATGCCTAACCTGGCCGGCCGGGCTCTCGAAGACGGTGTGCATTGTTTGTTTACCTTCACACGCGATCCGGCCGATTTTTTTCAACGATTTTCGAAGAGTGGTGTTCTGGAAGGTTTGATTTTGTTTGGGCTCTTTATGATCGATGATAAATCGGGGAAAGTTCAAGAAAATGCCGAAGCGTTTCGAATTTTCTTTATAATTTCGCTTTTCTCGGAAAATATACCAGAAGCAGAAGAAAAATTTCCCTTTTTTTCGAAGATCTTATTTCGAAAAACTTAATTATTATATCCACCACTATATAACATTTATGCTAATATTTTTTTGATCAAAATTAGAAAAAAAACCTCATAGAAACATTTATTCATTTATACTTTCGGAGAAACAGGTTTGAAACTTTCTCGGAAAGTTTTTATTGATTTTTCAATCGATTCCAATGAATTTTACCCAGTTCGATGGTATCTCGATGGGGTATTTCGTAGGTGTTTTCAGTAAATTGAGTTTAATTACTCTGAATTGAAATTTTTATTTCCTCAGTATTAATTGCCTCTAATGTACTGTATAGTTATCTTCAAGAAAGTGAAAAATTAAGGAAGGTAAAAAAAATTTAACTTTCGCCGATCACTTATCGGCAGTAAAACTTCACTGATGAATACAAAATTTTGATTTTAGAAGAGGAAGGGAAAAACTCAACCTTTCAGAAAGTCTTGAACTCAATGAAGAAAGAAGATCGGCAGATTGAGTTGCCGTTATTTAATTCATTCAATCGCAATAACATTTTAATGAAAAAAATTACGAAAAGCACTGCCGTGAAGGCAGGAGCTTTTGAGCGCTCGTACATGCACCTTGTAGGTAGATTCGCATTCTCCAGTTTTAGAAACCAATTGGAAAGATTTTGACAGCTGTCAAAGAAGATTTCAGACTAACGCGAAAATCCAGACTTCACGTCTGTGCTTTGGTGACCATTTTTTTTTCGATAATTCGCTAGAATTTTCTACGGTATCTATGGTCTTGGTAATGCGATCTGGAAAATTTCTCACGTAGTTTGAATACATTATTCTTCATATATGTGCAAAATTTCATTTCACTCCAATAAGTATTTTCGAAATTATCAGGAAAAATATAGTTTGAACGGCTATATTTACGGAACCCCTAGTCTAATTTTGCTCATTGATGAATGTGATCGCGGAATTCGTGATCCGAACCTATCCTGAAAATTTCAAGTCCCTAGGCCTTTCCGTTCGAAAGTTATGATTTTCTATGGTTTCTATGGTTCTGATCATGCTTTCTGGAAAAAATGTAGCTCCAATATATCATTCTCAATTTAAATACAAAATTACGTCACGATCAAATCCATAGTTTAGAAATTATCAAGAAAACTGAATTTCAAACGGCGATATTCACGGAACCCCTAGTCTTATTCTGCTGATTAATGAACGAGACCGCAACATGTGAGATCAACACCTATCCTGAAAATTTCAAGTCCCTAGGCCTTTCCATTACAAAGTTATAATTTTCTATGGTTTCTATGGTTCTGGTCATACGAGCTGAACAAAATTTTGCATGTAGCTTGAACAAGTAATTCTCCATTTGAGTGCACAATTTCACCTCGATCGAATCTGTAGTTTCGAAGTAATCAGGAAAACAAAATTTCGAGCGGCAATATTTACGGAACCCCTGGGCGAATTTTGCCCAATAACGAACTTAACCGCGGCATTCGAGATTCGAACCTACCCGGAAAATTTCAAGTCTATAGGACATTCCGTTCGAGAGTTATCGTCTATACGGACGGCCGGACGGACGGACAGACTCGAATTTTCTGACGGATTCGTCATCTGTGAGGCGAACATAGTCGTTTGAGACCATTTTCGGCTAGAAATTCGAAAAATACAGACATCGTGACGAAATGATATAGCCCTCGTGTAAGTAGCACGAGCGCTCAAAAACAGTCGAGTCCATGACGATTTCAGGAAAACATTGGTCAGTTAGAAATTGATATATAGGGTGTTTTTTGAGATGAGGCTGTTTTTCTGACAGGTGCTAGAACGAACAAAAGAGATCATTTCGCCGGAAGTTGATCATGTAAAATATTCAATTTGAAAAAAGTGCAAAAAATATTGGGTATCGATATCTTAATACAACTCTGAATCGTATTATCTTTTTGCTAGGAGATCTGCCATAAATAACGCTGCCGTATGCATTCCTGCAAGTAAATAAAGTGCTGGATTTGTATATTCTCTTTCAACTTTCATTAGGAGATTTTTCCTGAACGGTTTAATTTTTGAAGGTCAAACTAAGGAAAGGAAAAAAATTACTGATTGAGAAGGTCCTATAAATAAAAATTAGGAAATTCACAAACTCACCAAAAAAATTGATCCAAATTGTTCACAGAAATTGTTCGAAATGGTCACCATTCGTTTGATGTGCACAAAGTCTTGCCCGGCATAATAAAGAATTATTACATGCAGCAACTATCACATCAGTTTGCTCACGAATAATGCCACAAGCATTTTCAATGCTTTATTTTAGTTTTTCAACACTATTCGCCACACCTCCACTGTACACTAATGTTTTCAAATGATCCCAAAGGAGAAAATCACAGGGTTTAAAATCCGGGGAAGCGTGCAGGCCGAGAAATCGACCCACCACGTCATATAAACCTAAAGTCACAAAAATCATACACTCTGTGAGATGATTTCCTGTAAACTGAACACATTTGAACCTCAATACGTACCTAAATCAGTTCAGTGCTGGGAATTTCTCAGATTAGCGGATAACTTTGAATTCTAAAGTCTCGGCTCGGGTGAATATTTCATATATATGATTTAAGGAATTTTGACTTCTTTTGATGTGTTCTAGCACCTGTCAGAAAATTGAAATTAGTATTATTAGTATTATGACCAAGTTGCGACAATATAGTTCGTTTTATCTCATCCCCCTGAAGCTGCTTTTGTATAGCAAAACACGTGTCTTGGTTTAGTCAATCCTTAATAAGTGAAAATCGCAGTACAATATATCACTGTATACTGAGTAAAAGATTCTTGAAAAGCTCGATGCAAGCAACTTCTGGAGGAGAAAGCCCTTGCATGGAAAAGGCAATTATGTTCAATTACATCGAGTGAACACGTGGAAAATCAAAACGAGGCCGTTTCATTCTAATGGAAAAATGATAACTAGGCCCTCCCTAGGAAATATGTATAGAGCTTGTTGGAGAGCTTTCGACAAAGCTCCAGGAAAAACAATAGACCTGATTTACGCCGAATCCGAGGTTTGCAATACATTTTTTTCCTAACAAAGGACTACATTCGAGCAGACGTTTCGACATGCCGAAACTCGAACCGGGTTATCCGATCTTAGCAACTCTTGTGTCTCACGTTTCGGATCGATTTTGTTGGAGGGGAATATTGGCTGTGAAGCCGAATGAATATGGTTCGACCCAATTAAAAATGAAGTAATTCGTTTAGTCCATTATTCTCGTCCTGTCATCCGTAGTCTCTCCTTTACTAATTTTTTCAGAATTGGCAACGCGATCAAATTGGAGTGAATGTCATGGAAATTATTCCCGAAGAATTCCAATTACTACAGCGTTTCTTCTGAACGTTTTATATAAGACGATCCGTTTTCCATTCCTCGAGGAAATCGATCACCTTATTAGGGATGAGCTTAGGCTAGTAGATGTGTACTTCTATTCGGAGTATTCGGATTATAAGATTCTTTTGTTCTTTTAATTATCTCACTCTAATGAACACTATAATAAATATTATTATAAGATGAATACAAAATGTTACCCAGATTTGCATTGGACTAGGGGGGCCGAATAAAACCGATATCGAAAAGGGAGCCCAAATGAAAGAGTACTGAGAACATCCGAAGGAAAACATTCATTTATTCGATTCACAATTAAATCGGAAAAAAACGATTGCTCCAAATTTATAATTTCATACCCTTTAAAGAATTCCTGTGAGACTCTTCGAAGGGTCGACCGAATCGCCGAATAAACATGATAGATTGGGTGTCCATTGTGCGCCATTCGCGTAGGAGGTTCTCGAATTACGTGTACGGGGTTCCGCACAAAGTTCGCAAAAAGAGACTGTCGAAGAAAACGGTTCCTGGGTCCAACGGATATTCGCATCAAAACCTCTCCAAGTGCACGTGCTGCTGGTCGGACGAGGTACAGGTAAGAACTAGTCACTGCTTCCGAAAGTAAATGTAGTGGGTTGATTCCTGGGAAATCCATAACACCTCCTTGAATAAAATAACACTGGCATGTCGAATTGTTGGCAGGTATCCTGGAAAACTAATTGCGGCTGGTCTTCGAAAGGTCAGAGTTGGGGGAGTGTCCGAGTCTATTGTTAGATAGATTTTCAATATATTATGTCTTCTTGTTATTCATCTTTCGATTTTTCATTTACTATTAGGTGCATTCGATAAACAAGGTGTCCCATATTATTTTCACATGTGTCTACTTGATGAAAGAAGTAGAAATCTTGTACCCGATTTGAAAGCAGAAAGTAATGGAGAATTTTTTGACAGGGTGGTACAGGGTTATTCACTATAAATTACCTGTGATAATATGATTGGAGGTTGCAATATCACCATTTATTCTGCCTGAAAAAGAATTGAAGTACGTGCTCCCTCCACGAAAAGGGAGACTTTTGAGTTATCAGTTTTTAAGAAAACAGGTTATCAGGAAAAGGAGAGCCCAACATTTGAAGAACTCATTACATATATTTAAAAATTAATGGTAAAATGCAAATACAAATTCTAGTTTCCCAAAAGAAAGAAAAATTCACATAATCATAATTAAATCAGATCATTCAAACTCAATAATCCAATTGTGCGAGGGGGTCAACTGAATCGATGCAAAATGCAATTATTATTCACATTCCTCGAATTGGAACACATCAGATCAATTCCAGGTCGAGTTATCAGCAATATCAGGGACTACCATAATGCCATTCATATGTATAGGGATTAACAATGTGATCAAAACCTTTCTTATCATTTTCAAAGGCGGCACCCTCCAGGATACTTGTTGAAGGCAGCCTAATTCCGATGTGTACTTGAAATAAAATTCACTCACTCCGAAAGTGACTTCAACTTTTCGCACATCCGCTTAACACAAACAAAAATTACTAACGGCACTTTCCTACCACTTGTCCCTAACAGGGACTCCCAAAACGAACCTGCAAGTTCTGTACCCTTTTTGGTACCCCTAAGTAAAACCACGAACTGCTATCCCCGGGATCTAGCCAGCAACTCCCTTGATTTTTTCTGATCTCCTCAATCGTGGAGTCTTCCGCCTTCCAAATTTTTCCCGGAGATGACACTTTTTAGTGCCTCTCACTTCAACGGCACGCAAAAGCACCCACGCTGTCAAATTTTTCCATGCCAAAAGATTTCCCATGATTTTTGCTCACCTTATCGACGTTTCATCCTCTTATCACTGATTTTCTGAGAAACTCCGAACTGACCTGTGAAAAACCTCACGTTCGTTTCTATAGTCTGAGGCCAGTTCCCATAAACTTTCTTATCACATCGTGGTTCTCGAATTCTCAAAAGTGCCCGGTAAAATCTGAACTCTCAACGACCCGTTGATCAATACAATTTAATACTATGTATGCTTGTATGTCTCAACTTCAAATATATTGATTCTTTCCCGAGATTTATCCAATAGGTCATCCTTGCCATCTTCATTATCACCTATAAAAAAAACGAATAAAAGTTGTGCGGTTTTGATTGAATTTTGGGACATGCTATCAAAAATACTGTACCGTGAGGATTTCAGGTTATACAGAATTCCTTTATTTTAAAATTCTTACCCCTAACTTGTATTGTTTAGTTATTGAACGTCGAATAACTTATTGAAAATTACGAAAAGCACTGCCGTGAAGTCAGGAGCTTTTGAGCGCTCGTTCATCCACCTTGTAGGTAGATTCGCATTCTCCAGTTTCAGAAACCAATTGGAAAGATTTTGACAGCTGTCAAAGAAAATTTCAAAGTAAGGCGAAAATCCAGACTTCACGTCAGTGCTTTAGGTGACCAATTTTTTTTTTCGATAATTCGCTAGAATTTTCTATGGTATCTATGGTCTTGGTAATGCGATCTGGACAAAAGTTCCCACGTAGTTTGAATACATTATTTTTCAAATTTCAAAATGAGACAAGAAAATATGTATTAGATAGGCTAATAAAAGCAAGCCAACAAATCAATACATGTAACCCCATGAAACATCGAAATTTATCCTTTGCATCTGCAGACCGGTTTCGCCGTATTACGGCTCGTCAGTACAGATCAGCTCAGGATAAACTCGACGTAGCAGACAGCTACCCAAACAACCTAACGCGATGACGGTCAGAGTTTATTTCTCTACGCACGTCACCTGTCGGCCGAAGGAGCAACTGAATGCATTCCATGATGGTCCATGTAAAGATTCCTTGGCTCCTGTTGCTTGTTTTGGTTTCGTCAGGGGAGCCAAGAAATCTTTACATGGACCATCATGGAATGCATTCAGTTGCTTCTTCGGCCGACAGGTGACGTGAGTAGAGAAATAAACTCTGACCGTCATCGCGTTAGGTTGGGGTAGCTGTCTGCTACGTCGAGTTTATCTGAGCTGATCTGTACTGACGAGCCGTAATACGGCGAAACCGGTCTCCAGATGCAAAGAATAAATTTCGATGTTTCATGGGGTTACATGTATTGATTTGTTGGTTTGTTTTTAATAGTCTATCTAATACATATTTTCTTGTCTCATTTTGAAATTTGAAAACTTCAGATAGACGACCAATATTCATTCATTATTTTTCATCTATGTGGGAAATTTCTTTCCAATCCAATGGGTAGTTCCGAAATTATCAGGTAAAAATAGTATGAACCGCCATATTTACGGAACCCCCAGTCTAATTTTGCTCATTGATGAACATGATCGCGAAATTCTCGATCCGAACCTACCCTGAAAATTTCAAGTCCCTAGGCCTCTCCGTTCGAAAGTTATAATTTTCTATGGTTTCTATGGTTCTGATAATGCGATCTGGAAAAAATCTAGCTCGAATATATCATTCCCAATTCAAAGACAAAATTTCGTCACGATCAAATCCATAGTTTTGAAATTATCAAGAAAATTGAATTTCGAACGGCCATATTTACGGAACCCCTAGTCTAATTTTTCTCATCGATGAACGTGACCGCAACATTCAAGATCCACACCTATCCTGAAAATGTCAAGTTCCTAGGCCTTTCCATTACAAAGTTATAATTTTCTATGGTTTCTATGGTTCTGGTCATGCGAGCTGAACAAAATCCTGTACTAGATGTTGAAAAAGAATTAGTATGATTTGAAAGTTGGTATATGAAGAAAATGAAAGTCAATTTCTGATATCAATTTGCCTGCAACTTTCGAATTCCACGATTTATGTATGAAAAAATTATTCTAAAAACTTGCCAAAGAGTTTTCGTGAGAATGCAGGCAGTAGTTTCGTTTTAACAGATTTTGATTTGAAAGGGGATGTAAGCCAAGGAAGAAAAGTAACGAATTAAATATTAGAAATTGATTTTTATCTTCTTTATATATCAACTTTCCAACCATACCAATTCTTTTTCAACATCTAATACAGGATAGTTTTGCTTTTCTTATACATATCATATCCTCTCTGATGAGAATAATCCAAAATTCTAATCAAATTTGTTCAACGTAAAAAAAATTGAGGGGAGAAATTTCTTAAAAAGCACAAGAACTCAAATATATATCTGGGAAATATGGCTCAAACGACAGCAAATGCGTGATACTATCGCGTCCTTCAAGGTTCACGTCTGATTTGGAAGCTCCCTGTATATTTCGTCGAACTACTTGCACATATGGTATTTCTAATCTTTGATGATTCACCCTTTCCGATTCATCCCTTCTGATTTCATGGTTTATTTTTCAGTCTCGATATGCCGAAGAAGAAATGCCCCCTCCCCCATCACCCCCAACGTTGCGCGAAATCACGAAAATCGATGGATTATCGAGACAAAGTTCACTAGAGCGGGCGATCAACAGGAGAGCCTCCGTGGACAGGGAGCCCACGCCTGCCAAGGAGAACCACAAATTGGTAAGTGAATTTGGAAGGATATTATGCACTGAATGCTGGAGTAACTCGAGAGGCGTTGTACAGATAATTGCTCTATTGCGGTAATTATTTGTCTTAGAAATATTCTCCAACCATAATAATCTTGAGCTTTCGAGTCTGATAAATTAGTCAGAATTAATCCATAGTAGTGGCCTAAATGCAGGTATTTTTTTAAAACTTAATAACCACACGAAAAACTTTTGTGATATATTTTTCTGAAGCATGAATTCGATACCAAAATGATAGTAATATAATGGTGATACTGCATCGATATTGAATCAGTTACCATTCAGCAATCTTCGTTAAAATCGTCAGACATATTGTATGCACATTTATGATATTCCAGGTGAGTCAAATTACCCCTTTTGCTGAACTGAACGAAAAACTAAAACCGGATATTTATCTTTATGCTAAATCGTACCAAATATTTACCTCATTTCCGTGGAAACATTCTGCTCCGGATAGTGCTTAACGAATGTTTGTTTTCCCTGTAAATCGCAGCTAAACTTTAATGAGTTCGCTCGTGAAATTAAACATAAACTTGTTTCTGTAGGAACGGTCGTTCGAATCTGGTATAATTAGAATCGACGAGAAAAAATTCGGGTAAGACCCGAATTTCAACTCGCCACTGGATACGCTTTACTGGATTTTCGAAGCATATTAAACGAACGTGTTTTCGGGATATTTCTGATGGCATACGGTTGCAACGAAATTCCTTATTGTTAAATTTAGCTACAATAAATATAACCTGCATTCTCAAAGCAGTTACGGATGCAGGTAGATGGCACCTGTTGAAAAGGCAGATAGATTGTTCTCATTTGTATATGGGGAAAACTTATGATTTATGTGGCAATCTAATGTTACTCAAGAAGCGTCCTGCACGCACAACTTTGTTTATTTTTTCGGGATACATTTATCATACGAAGTGCTTTGGATATCGGAAGGTTTTTTCTGAAGAACAGAAGGACTCGCTTGATGATCGACCACTGCCAGAGCTGTGCCGAGCACTGAATATTAGTGCTTCGAGCACTAAGCACTAAGCACTTGGAAAAAAGGGCTCCCGAGTCGCGAGCACTAAGCACCAATTTCCACAAAAGGCTCGCGATTACTAAGCACTTTGTGAAAGTAATTCGATATTTCGAGCACTAAGCCCTAAGCACTTTTTTAAGAACTGTTGAGGTGAAGTTACTTTAATCGAAAGAAATATTGCACCTATTAAGTTGAGGTTTTATAATAATAATAATAATAATAATTTATTCGCACATGATAAGTTAATACAAAAAAAAAGGATTCACATGTACAAATAATTTGCCATTAAACAAATTCATGGCTTGTCAAAGGCACGTATGGATATATCTATAAACGAAAAATAGAGTATGCACATAAATACAATAAATATTCACATATAAATACTCGAGAACTGAAAACAATGTTTTTCATGTATATGAGATGTAAACAGTGCTCAAAAGAAGTAATTATCTGTCCAAAAAATCACTCAACCTATAAATAGACTTCTCTAGAAGAAGTTATTCTACCTTCCTACTGAAAGCTAAAAACCCAATTTCTTAATCTCTTCTGGTAGTTTGTTATATAATTTCAAACATATATGATAATATGTGAGATTATTGATGTAAAGGGGGTCCCGAATTCGATGCTCACTTTTAGCATGTCGAGAACTTTGTGTGTTGGAAAAAAATTCTCAAAGACTCCGGATGTCTTTGGTTAAATAATATGAATTCATAAATATATCGATTCATTTTCACTGGACTGAATATCAATACTAGATCGCATATATTTGTGTTACGACAAGATTGGGAAAGGGCTTAGTGCTTAGTAATCCGCAGAAGTGCTCGGGAGCACTTCAGTGCTCGGGAGCACTTCGGGGATTACTAAGCACTAAGCCTTTTGATGAAGTGCTTCGATTACTAAGCACTAAGCACTGCTTTTAAAAAGTGCTCGGGAGCACAGTGCTTGGGAGCACAAAAGGGCTTCGAGTGCTTTCGAAAGTACCAAGCACAATGCTTTGGCACAGCTCTGACCACTGCCATCTTTCTTTCGTCTCGAGAAGATTTTCAACTCTACCATTCTAGGTGGTTCCAAACGATGTTTTCGTTTTCGTTGAACCAATCACTCCCTTCTTTCATTTTTGAGCGCTCGTACTACTTACACGAGGGCTATATCATTTCGTCACGATGTCTGTATTTTTCGAATTTTGAGCCGAAAATGGTCTTAATGGACTATGTTCGACTCACTAATGACGAATCCGTCGGAAAATTCGAGTCTGTCCGTCCGGCCGTCCGTAAGCACGATAACTCACGAACGGAACAACCTAAAAAATTGGAATTTTCAGTATGGGTTCATACCCGAATGCCCCGGTCAAGTTCGTTAATGGGCCAAATTCCACCAGAGGTTCCGTAAATATGGCCGTTCAAAGTTTTGTTCCCCTGATTACTTGAAAACTACAGATTTAATTGAGATGAAATTTTGCACTCAAATGGAGAATGAGATGTTCGAGCTACATGTGAAATTTTGTCCAGATCGCATGACTAGAGCCATAGAAACCATAGAAAATTGTAACTTTTGAACGGAAACACATAGGGACTTGAAATTTTCAGGATAGGTGTGGATCTCGAATGTCGTGATCACGTTCATCTATGAGCAAAATTATACTAGGGGTTCCGTGAATATGGTCGTTTGAAATTTAGTTTTCTTGATAATTTCAAAACCACAGATTCGATCGTGACGAAATTTTGTATACTATTGGAGAATGATATATTCAAGCTACATTACTCCAGATCACAGACCAGAACCATAGAAAATCATAACTTTTGAACGGAAAGGCCTAGGGACTTGAAATTTTCAGGATAGATGTGGATCTGAAATGTCGCGTTCACGTTCATTAATGAGCAGAATTATACTAGGGGTTCCGTAAATACGGTCGTTTGAAATTTTGTTTTCTCGATAATTTCCAAACTACGGATTCGATCGAGATGAAATTTTGTTTTTCAATCGAGAATGATATATTAAAACAATATTTTATCCAGATCGCATAACCAGAATCATAGAAACCATAGAAAATTGTAACTTTTGAACGGAAAGGCCTAGGAACTTGAAATTCTCAGGGTGGGTTTGGATCACGAATATCGCGGTCACGTTCATCAATGAGCAAAATTAGACCAGGGGTTCCGTGAATATGGCCGTTCAAAATATTTTTTTGCTGATAGTTCCGAATATACTGAGCGGATTGGGATGAAATTTTGCACCTAGCTGAGTAATAATGTATTCAAACTACGTGCCAAATTGTCCAGATCGCACCGCCAAGACCATAGATAACGTAGAAAATTCGAATTATCGAAAAAAAATTGATCAGCTGAAGCACTGACATGAAGTCTGGAGTTTCGCCTAAGTTTCAGAATTTTTTTGACAGCTGTCGAAAATTCCTTCAATTGATTTCTGAAACTGGAAAATGCGAATCTACCTACAAGGTGCATGTACGAGCGCTCAAAAGCTCCTGACTTCATGGCAGTGCTTTCAAATCTTTTTAAGGCGGTTCGTGAACCAAACATCGGCAATTATTGGTCCGAAACCAATCACCTCTTACATTTCCGAAAGTGGTGGTAGGATGTCAAATTTCCCTTCTTAACACTTCATGAACTGCTCAATTCGTGAAATTGACGAAGGAAAATTATAAATCTCACAACGGTTCATTTTTTTGTTTCTGTAACGCACATTAGGCACTATATTTATGGGTCCTTTAAAACTCTTGAGTTTTGGTTATCAACATTTCAACGCTGACGGAGTAGACTGAACAAATACTCAATTGAGTATATTAATTCTTTACAATTTCAGGCGTTCTCACGTTTTCTTTGAGCGTCCGTACTACTTACACGAGGGCTATATCATTTCGTCACGATGTCTGTATTTTTCGAATTTTGAGCCGAAAATGGTCTCAATCGACTATGTTCGACTCACTGATGACGAATCCGTCGAAAAATTCGAGTCTGTTCGTCAGTCCGGCCGTCCGTAAGCACTATAACTCTCGAACGGATCAACCTAGAGAATTGAAATTTTCAGTGTAGGTTCAGATCTCAAATGCCTCGGTTAAGTTCGTTAATGGGCAGAATTACACCAGGGGTTCCGTAAATATGGCCGTTCAGAATTTTGTTCTCCTTATTACTTTGATACTATCGATTGGATCGAGATGAAACTTTGCACTCGAATGGAGAATGATGTGTTCAAGCTACATGTGGAATTTTGTCCAGATCGCATGACTAGAACCATAGAAACCATAGAAAATTGTAACTTTTGAACGGAAACGCCTAGGGACTTGAGATTTTCAGGATAGGTGTGGATCTCGAATGTCGTGATCACGTTCATCTATGAGCAAAATTATACAAGGGGTTCCGTGAATATGGTCGTTTGAAATTTAGTTTTCTTGATAATTTTAAAACTACAGATTCGATCGTGAAGAAATTTTGTATACTAATGAAGAATGATATATTTAAGCTACATTTCTCCAGATCACATGACCAGAACCATAGAAACCATAGAAAATCATAACTTTCGAACGGAAAGGCTCAGGGACTTGAAATTTTCAGGATAGGTGTGGATCTCGAATGTCGCGTTCACGTTTATCAATGAGCAGAATTATACTAGGGGTTCCGTAAATACGGTCGTTTGAAATTATGTTTTCTCGATAATTTCGAAACTACGGATTCGATCGAGATGAAATTCTGTATTTTAATCGAGAATGATATATTAAAGCAATATTTTGTCCTGATCGCATGACCAGAACCATAGAAACCATAGAAAATTATAACTTCCGAAGGGAAAGGCCTAGGAACTTGAAATTTTCAGGGTAGATTTGGATCGCGAATGTCGCGGTCACGTTCATCAATGACCAAAATTAGACTAGAGGTTCCGTAAATATGGCCGTTCAAAATATTCTTTTCCTGATAATTTCGAAACTACTGATTGGATTGGAATGAAATTTCACAACTAGGCGAAGAATAATGTATTTAAACTACGTGCGAAATTTTGTCAAGATCGCATCATCAAGACCATAGATAATGTAGAAAATTCTAGCGAATTATCGAAAAAAAATTGGTCAGCTGAAGCACTGACATGAAGTCTGGAGTTCCGCCTTAGTTTGAGAATTTTTTTGACAGCTGTCGAAAATGTCTTCATTTGATTTCTAGAACTGGAAAATGCGAATCTACCAACAAGGTGGATGTACGAGCGCTCAGAAGCTCCTGACTTCACTGCAGTGCTTTTCGTAATTTTTTGTTTGTTACTTTGTCAGTTAGGTATGTAAACATTTGTTATTTTCTATAAGAAATATGAATAAAAATTTAGAAAAGCACTGCCGTGACGGCAGGAGCTTTTGAGCGCTCGTACATGCACCTTGTAGGTAGATTCGCATTTTCCAGTTTTAGAAACCAATTGAAGGAATTTTTGACAGCTGTCAAAAAAATTCTGAAACTTAGGCGAAACTCCAGACTTCAAGTCGCTGCTTCAGCTGATCAATTTTGTTTCGATAATTCGCTAGAATTTTCTACGGTATCTATGGTCTTGGTGATGCGGTCTGGACAAAATTTTGCACGTACTTTGAATACATTATTCCTCAGCTAGATGCATAATTTCATTCCAATCCGATCAGTAGTTCCGAAACTATCTGGAAAAAAATATTTCGAACGGCCATATTTACGGAACCCCTAGTCTCATTTTGCTTATTGATGAACGTAACCGCGATATTCGCGATCCAAACCCACCCTGAAAATTTCAAGTTCCTAGGCCTTTCCGTTCAAAAGTTACATTTTTCTATGGTTTCTATGGTTCTGGTCATGCGATCTGGACAAAATATTGCTTCAATATATCATTCTCGATTAAAATACAAAATTTCATCTCGATCGAATCCGAAGTTACGAATTTATCGAGAAAACAAAATTTCAAACGACCGTATTTACGGAACCCCTTGTATAATGTTGCTCATAGATGAACGTAATCACGACATTCGAGATCCACACCTATCCTGAAAATTTCAAGTCCCTAGGCATTTCCGTTCAAAAGTTACAATTTTCTATGGTTTCCATGGTTCTGGTCATGCGATCTGGACAAAATTTCGCATGTAGCTAAATCACCTCATTTTCCATCTGAGTGCAAAATTTCATCTCGATCGAATCTGTAGTTTTCAAGTAAACAGGGAAACAAAACTTTGAACGGCCATATTTACGGAACCCCTGGTGGAATTTGGCCCATTAACGAACTTAACCGAGGCATTCGGGATCTGAACCTACACTGAAAATTTCAAGTCTCTAGGTTGATCCGTTCGAGGGTTATCGTGCTTACGGACGGACGGCCGGACGGACAGACTCGAATTTTCCGACGGATTCGTTATCAGTGAGTCGAACATAGTTGATTGAGACCATTTTCGGCTCAAAATTCGAAAAATACAGACATCGTGACGAAATGATATAGCCCTCGTGTAAGTAGTACGAGCGCTCAAAAATGATTTTCAAATTGCCCACTCGACTTTTAGCATTATAACGGGTGATTTTTTTGAAGTTAGGATTTTCATGCATTAGTATTTGCTCAGATTTTTTTGAGGTTAGGATTTTCATGCATTAGTATTTGCTCAGTATGCTTTGACATTTCAAGAACTGAAGCCGAACGATCTGCCACAACGTCGAATTTTCAGTGAATGGGCCCTAGAAAAGTTGGCAGAAAATCCGCTTTTTTATCGACAAATTTTGTTCAGCGATGAGGCTCATTTCTGGTTGAATGGCTACGTAAATAAGCAAAATTGCCGCATTTGGAGTGAAGAGCAACCAGAAGCCGTTCAAGAACTGCCCATGCATCCCGAAAAATGCACTGTTTGGTGTGGTTTGTACGCTGGTGGAATCATTGGACCGTATTTTTTCAAAGATGATGTTGGACGCAACGTTACGGTGAATGGCGATCGCTATCGTTCGATGCTAACAAACTTTTTGTTGCCAAAAATGGAAGAACTGAACTTGGTTGACATGTGGTTTAAACAAGATGGCGCTACATGCCACACAGCTCGCGATTCTATGGCCATTTTGAGGGAAAACTTCGGAGAACAATTCATCTCAAGAAATGGACCGGTAAGTTGGCCACCAAGATCATGCGATTTGACGCCTTTAGACTATTTTTTGTGGGGCTACGTCAAGTCTAAAGTCTACAGAAATAAGCCAGTAACTATTCCAGCTTTGGAAGACAACATTTCCGAAGAAATTCGGGCTATTCCGGCCGAAATGCTCGAAAAAGTTGCCCAAAATTGGACTTTCCGAATGGACCACCTAAGACGCAGCCGCGGTCAACATTTAAATGAAATTATCTTCAAAAAGTAAATGTCATGGACCAATCTAACGTTTCAAATAAAGAACCGATGAGATTTTGCAAATTTTATGCGTTTTTTTTTTAAAAAAAAGTTCTCAAGCTCTTAAAAAATCACCCATTACATAATGACCGGGCAATGTAATATTTGAAACATAATTTATCATTTTGTCATATCCTTTTGTGCACTTTTTGAATAGCCCGGGCATTATGAACAATGCCCAATTAGTTACATTGCCCGTAACATATACATCGAAATATCTATCGCAAATGTTCTGAACGATTCAACCACCATGCAATCTAATACACTAGACAAGACCCTCAATCCACGAAAATGTGTTGCAAGTACAATTCAATCCAAGCGATCCACGCGTGGGACAGTACTGGCCGTGGGATGCGTTCAATTTGCGGCAATACTCTGAAACAACGTTCTACACAATAGTCCACGCGTGTACTGTGCGTGGGCTGGGTTCAATTTGCGTTGCGCCTTAGGTTCGTCTTGCATGTAGCATTATACCTATTCTTAATCTCGTGATATTTTCCATTTCAATAAGCGATAGATCTCTTTTTTCGCTTCAGCAGAGCTATCAACATTCTTGATGACACATTATGGTGAATTTTTAGGTTATTTCATATCCTGAGATGTAAATTATGGAAGTGATGAAGAAAAGCCTGAATAAATATTTTCCCCGCGACTCAAATAACAACGACTATTATATTTGAGTTTATCCTGAAAATCCTGAAATATCTTGGCAACAACGTTACCCTTTCTCCCTAAAAAGAAATGTTGGCAATTTTTCCCCAATTTCCTTTATCCGTGCAACTTCGACACGCACCATATCGTCGCTATAAATCTGGCATTACTTCTCCCTCTGCAGCAGCAATTGATCAACGCTAATCTTCCGGTGCACCTTCTTCTGGACCGGACGTCTCAACATCCTTAACCGCTCCCAACGTTTTCGCCCGTACTCTCGCCGCCCCCGTGTATGTGGACGGAGGTTGCGCGCCCCTCGGCCGTCGTAAAAGTCGGCACCGCGAGGCTGGCGGGGTAGTTGGGGTAGTATCCGCCGCGTCGACGGTGGCGGTGCAATTCGCCAGAATAGGCCTCACTGCGTCGCGCGCGAGTGCGAGACGCGTGGTGGTGTGCGGTGCTGTGGGAGGACGAGGCGCACGCGCGCTCGCTGTCGCGTCGTGCGGGAGCAGACAGATTGGGGTAGGAGCTGTTGACCTCCATCCGACGACACACTTTTCCCTGCCCTGATTTCGCCATGAGGGTCGGAAGCATATTCGGTTTCGTCTTGTTTGCTCTTTTACAAGGTTAAGTGCTTTTCGCAGGCAGGTATTTTCACGAACGTCGATTCTGGGGTGTCTTTGCATTCATTGAGTATAATAAATCATTCACCTTGAGATTTGAAACGATTCTTGGAGAGTTGGTGGAGGTTTCATTATTGCAGAAAGCGCCCAATTCTCATCATTCTAGAATCAGGAGTATTTCACATTAATATTTTTCTTTATCTCAAAGTTATGACATGGAAAATGAATTCACGTCAAAACTTAGGGTGTAGCAGAACTGAGAACAAGAAAACTAGAAGTTTGTGTCTTCGGAAAAAAAAGTGATATGTGGTTCCAGAGGGGCCGAGATTTGAGAGAAGAAATTTATTATTTCGAAACATGAATATATTTCTGGCCTAATCTTTTTAGGGGTGAGATCTCTGCCCCACCTCAAAAGTTTTCAACTTTACCCCTATACGAGGTGTTTCCAAATTAGACGTGAACCTTGGAGGAAGTGTTAGTATGACTCATTTGAGCCATATTTATTGAAGATCAAAAATCAACAGTTTACGAGTTATTTGAGTTTTTGTGATTTTCAAAAGATACCTCACTTCATTTTTCGTCAATTTTTTCTACGTTGACCAAATTTGATTGTACTTTTGTCTTAGTTTCAAATTTACCTTGACAGCTGTCTAAATCTTTCCAATTGGTTTCTAAAACTGGAAAATGCGAATCTATCTACAAGATGGATGTACGAGCGCTCAAAAGCTCCTGACTTCACGACAGGCTTTTCATCATTTTTGAGCGCTTGTACTACTTACACGAGGGCTATATCATTTCTTCACGATGTCTGTATTTTTAGAATTTTGAGCCAAAAATGGTCTTAATAGACTATGTTCGACTCACTGATGACGAATTCGTCGGAAAATTCGAGTCTGTCCGTCCGGCCATCCGGCCGTTCGTAAGCACGATAACTCTCGAACGGAACAACCTAGTGACTTGAAATTTTCAGTGTGGCTTCAGTTCCCAAATGCCTCGGTTGAGTTCGTTAATGGGCCAAATTCCACCAGGGGTTCCGTAAATATGGCCGTTCAAAGTTTTGTTTCCCTGATTACTTGAAAACTAGAAATTTGATCGAGATGAAATTCTGCACTCAAATGGAAAATGAGGTGTTCAAGCTACATGTGAAATTTTGTCTAGATCGAATGACCAGAACCATAGGAACCATAGAAAATTGTAACTTTTGAACGGAAACGCCTAGGGACTTGAAATTTTCAGGATAGGTGTGGATCTGAAATGTCGCGTTCGCGTTCATCAATGAGCAGAATTATATAGGGGTTCCGTAAATACGGTCGTTTGAAATTTTGTTTTCTCGATAATTTCGAAACTACGGATTCGATCGAGATTAAATTTTGTATTTTAATCGAAAATGATATATTAAAGCAATATTTCGTCCACATCGCATGACCAGAACCATAGAAACCATAGAACTTTTGAACGGAAATTCCTAGGAACTTGAAATTTTCAGGGTGGGTTTGGATCGCGAATATCGCGGTCACGTTCATCAATGAGCAAAATTAGACTAGGGGTTCCGTAAATATGGCCGTTCAAAATATTTTTTTTTCCTGATAGTTTCGAAACTACTGATCGGATTGGAATGAAATTTTGCACCTAGCTGAGGAATAATGTATTCAAACCACGTGCAAAGTTTTGTCCAGATCGCATCACCAAGACCATAGATACCGTAGAAATTTCTATCGAATTATCGAAAAAAAATTGATCAGCTGAAGCACTGACATGAAGTCTGGAGTTTCGCCTAAGTTTCAGAATTTTTTTGACAGCTGTCGAAAATTCCTTCAATTGATTTCTAAAACTGGAAAATGCGAATCTACCTACAAGGTGGATGTAGGAGCGCTCAAAAGCTCCTGACTTCACGGCAGGCATTTTTGAATTATGTTTCGCTTCTTTCGTGAAAGATGAACATGCAAAGATTCAAAATGCACCTTAGTAACACGACATTTCCTGATAAGACTCTAGTCAAGTATCTTCTGTCCGAAGAGTCGTAAACATCCTGACGAGATAGTTCCCATTTAAATTTATAATGTAATCGTGCAATTCCCTGTGTTCAGGATGAATTCAGACCATATTAAATTAGGGTCAGAATAGAATATGGAACTGCAGCTGGTGATAAATTGAATGTTTCCAGTTCTGTTGTTTCAATTTGCTGAAATGTTTGAACTGCAATATGTCGGAAACAATGAAGCAATCAGGAAATACAGGGGGCACACTCCTATTTCGCCCGCCATTGAATTTTATGATAAAGTCATTTTTGACGGCCAATCTATTGGCATTAAAATCTAACGATGTGCATCAAATAACCGGATACAAAATCTCTCGTCCTCAGATAAAATACTATCTAATGAGAAATTCTCTCAATTTAATTTCCACCGTCCTTTTCGTCTGAAGGGTTTCTATGTAACCGACTCCTCTCGAAAATCTCGAAGGAAACGGGCTATTTCCCGTTATTATTAATATATTTATTACTTCGTCAATTCAAATAATGCGATCTGAAGCGTATCATGCACGACCATTACTATGAATACTATTTACTGATGGAATCCAAATCCTACATGTATGTGGTATTCCTCATTTTTGACTGTCCCTTCAATTTCGAGTTATAGACGTTCGATAACTTGCTTTAGTGCAATTCTAAAAAATTTTTTTTACACGTAAAAGTTGAACGGTTCTGTTCTAAAGGAAGCGCACCATGCTCTGAACATCAAACTATTTTCAGTACAGAATTCGTTCGACATCGATAATCGTTTATAGGATACGATTAGACACAGTGGATTTCGTAAAAGACCATTTGAAATTTTTCCGTTGAAAAACCAATCAACCTCAAACGTTGGACCTGAGCCAATGCTGGTGTGCCAGGTGATGCTTGAATGGCTTTTCGATCTTTCTTCTTAGTATCGGAAATATCAGAAGCGGATTCAGTGGTATTTATGGAGTATCAACATCTTTTTTCTCTTGATTGTTGACGTTGATATAATCTCTTTATTTTTTATTTTAACTTGAAAATATTCGATATTTGTTTCGATGGGCAAAGTGACAAATCAAGTTTGTGACTGTTTCCACTCAAAATGAATACATTCTTGGACAAACCTTAGCAATTTCAGAACAGGTCCTGCTGGCTATTTATTTCAGATTGTGTATTCTTCCTTTTAACTTTTCTATATATCATTTGCGTTTCAAACATATAGTCTGATGTGCTTACCTGAAAAGTTATTGTAATTTGCTATGTTCTGGGTGTTTGCAACTACTTCTCCTTTCATTGTATATATTTTGCTCCATTTCTTTTATCGGTAGTTTCATTTCGTGAAATTGGGTTTATCTCATAAATAAATTGATGAAAAAAATCTTTTCCATTCTAAAAAAGGCTTTATCACTACGAAAGAATTAGCTGAATGCCTAAAGGACAAGAATGAAGTGAAAATTGTACATGCTCTGAAATCGACTGAAGATTCAGACGAACTACATGTAGTGGTCAAAAAAATTTCACCAATCTTTATATTACACCATATTTTTGAGCGCTCGTACTACTTACACGAGGGCTATATCATTTCGTCACGATGTCTGTATTTATCGAATTTTGAGCTGAAAATGTGCCGTAAGCACGATAATTCTCGAATGGAACAACCTAGAGACTTGAAATTTTCAGCGTGGGTTTAGTTCTCGAATGCCTCGGTTAATGGGCCAAATTCCATCAGGGGTTCCGTTAATATGGTCGTTCAAAGTTTTGTTCTTCTGATTACTTGGAAACTACAGATTTGATCTAGATGAAATTTTGCACTCAAATGGAGAAGGAGGTGTTTAAGCTACATGTGGAATTTTGTCCAGATCGCATAACCAGAACCATAGAAACCATAGAAAATTGAAACTTCTGAACGAAACGCCTAGGGACTTGAAATTTGCAGGATAGGTGTAGATCTGAAATGTCGCGTTCACGTTTATCAATGAGCAGAATTATTCTAGGTGTTCCGTAAATACGGTCGTTTGAAATTTTGTTTTCTCGATAATTTCGAAACTACGGATTCGATCGAGATAAAATTTTGTATTTTAATCGAGTATGATGTATTAAGGAACATTTTGTCCAGATCGCTTGACCAGAACCATAGAAAACCATAGAAAATTATAACTTCCGAAGGGAAAGGCCTAGGAACTAGAAATTTCCAGGGTAGGTTTGGATCACGAATGTCGCCGTCACGTTCATCAATGAGCGAAATTAGACTAGGGGTTCCGTAAATATGGCCGTTCAAAATATTTTTGAGCGCTCGTACTATTTACACGAGGGCTATATAATTTCGTCACGATGTCTGTATTTTTCGAATTTTGAGCCGAAAATGGTCTCAATCGACTATGTTCGACTCACTGATGACGAATCCGTCGGAAAATTCGAGTCTGACCATCCGGCCGTCCGTAAGCACGATAACTCTCGAACGGATCAACCTAGAGACATGAAATTTTCAGTGTAGGTTCAGATCCCAAATGCCTCGGTCGAGATGAAATTTTGTATTTGATGGAGAATGATATATTAAAGCAATATTTTGTCCAGGTCGCATCACCAGAACCATAGAAACCATAGAAAATTATAACTTTCGAAGGAAAGGCATAGGGACTTGAAAATTTCAGGGTAGGCTTGTATCTCGAATGTCGCGGTCACGTTCATCAATGAGCAAAATTAGACTAGGGGTTCCGTGAATATGACCGTTCAAAATATTTTGTTCCTGATAATTTCAAAACTACTGATTGGATTGGAATGAAATTTCATACCTAGCTGAGTAATAATGTATTCAAACTACGTGCGAAATTTTGTCCAGATCGCATCACCAAGACCATAGATACCGTAGAAAATTCTAGCGAATTATCGAAAAAAAATTGGTCAGCTGAAGCACTGACATGAAGTCTGCAGTTTCGCCAAAGTTTGAGAATTTTTTTGACAGTAGTCGAAAATTCTTTTAATTGATTTCTAAAACTGGAAAATGCGAATCTACCTACATGGTGGATGTACGAGCGCTCAAAAGCTCCTGACTTCACGGCAGTGCTTTTCGTAATTTCTTATCTTAATTCTATATCTCATCGAGATGTTTCAATGAGTTCTCCCTCATCATTTCCTGGTCTCCCCACCTCTGTTGTATTTCCAAAAGTTCTTCCTTCTTCACATTCCGATGAAATTCAGTTGTTGATATGTTTTCTCTGTCGTTGGAGTAGGAGATTTTCTTTCTGGATTTGAAAAAATTCGCTTATGGAGGAAGTCTTGTTGAAAGGCTCAATTGCTACCGAACAATCCTGGTACGGTACTGCCATCTTAAACTCTAAACCACTCACCGAAGATTCATATCGCTACTCGATTCTGGGATGGAAGCATATTTCAAGTGCGAACGATGACGTTCGTATATTTTTCTAAGAATACCTCGCATATTCGATGGCTGAAAGTCTCAAGACGACGTGAGGAGGAAATATCATATGCAAACAACCCCGAAGATGAAATCAATTCGAAGGGGTGGCGATATTCAAGTTCATCACACGTGATGAAAAAAGTTTCATGAAACAGTAATTTCCTTTTTTCGTCTGCTCACCACTATTATGTAACAGAAATTTTAGGAGTTCAGTGTTCGACTTCTTGATTCAGGACAACCATATTCACATTATGAACAAAAATTTTGTATCTAATCCGCACTAAAATCAACAGCATTTTTCTTCGAACGAGCAAAAATTTTCGATTGTTCTGTTGTATTCAATCTTCGGCAGTCTAGTTTACTGTCTATACTTATAGATTCTTTCTTTTTGATTTTCATTGAAATTTGTCGAACGAAAAGTTTTTAAAAAAAATTACGAAAAGCACTGCCGTGAAGGCAGGAACTTTTGAGCACTCGTACATGCACCTTGTAGGTAGATTCGCATTTTCCAGTTTTAGAAATCAATTGAAGGAATTTTCGACAGCTGTCACAAAAATTCTGAAACTTAGGCGAAACTCCAGACTTCATGTCAGTGCTTTAGGTGACCAATTTTTTTTCGATAATTCGCTAGACTTTTCTACGGTATCTATGGTCTTGGTGGTGCGATCTGGACAAAATTTGGCACGTAGTTTGAATTCATTATTCCTGAGCTAGGTGCAAAATTTCATTCCAATCCAATCAGTAGTTTCGAAAGTATCAGGAAAAAAATATTTTGAACAGCCATATTTACGGAACCCCTAGTCTAATTTTGCTCATTGATGAACGTGGCCGCGATATTCGCGATCCAAACCCACCCTGAAAATTTCAAGTTCCTAGGCCCTTCCGTTCAAAAGTTACAATTTTCTATGGTTTCTATGGTTCTGGTCATGCGATCTGGACAAAATATTGTTTCAATATATCGTTCTCGATTAAAATACAAAATTTCATCTCGATCGAATCCGTAGTTTCGAAATGATCGAGAAACCAAAATTTCAAACGACCGTATAGTACCCCTAGTATAATTCTGCTCATTGATAAACGTGAACGCGACATTTCAGATCCACACCTATCCTGAAAATTTCAAGTCGCTAGGCCTTTCCGTTCGAAAGTTATAATTTTCTATGGTTTCTATGGTTCTGGTGATGTGATCTGGAGAAATGTAGCTTGAATATATCATTCTCCATAAGTATACAAAATTTCGTCACGATCGAATCTGTAGTTTTGAAATTATCTAGAAAACTAAATTTCAAACAACCATATTTACGGAACCCCTAGTATAATTTTGCTCATAGATGAACGTGATCACGATATTCGAGAAATTTCAAGTCCCTAGGCGTTTCCGTTCAAAAGTTACAATTTTCTATGGTTTCTATGGTTCTGGTCATGCGATCTGGACAAAATTTCACATGTAGCTTGAACATCTCATTCTCCATTTGAGTACAAAATTTCATCTCGATCGAATCCGTAGTTTCGAAATGATCGAGAAACCAAAATTTCAAAAGACCGTATTTACGGAACCCCTAGCATAATTCTGCTCATTGATAAACGTGATTGCGACATTTTAGATCCACACCTATCCTGAAAATTTCAAGTCGCTAGGCCTTTCCGTTCGAAAGTTATGATTTTCTATGGTTTCTATGGTTCTGGTCACGCGATCTGGACAAAATGTTGCTTTAATATATCATTCTCGATTGAAATACAAAATTTTATCTCGATCGAATCCGTAGTTTCGAAATTATCGAGAAAACAAAATTTCGAACGACCGTATTCACGGAACACCTAGTATAATTCTGCTCATTGATGAACGTGAATGCGACATTTCTGATCCACACCTATCCTGAAAATTTCAAGTCCCTGGGCGTTCAAAAGTTACAATTTTTTATGGTTTATATGGTTCTGGTCTTGCGATCTGGACAAAATTTCACATGTAGCTTGAACACCTCATTCTCCATTTGAGTGCAAAATTTCATCTCAATCAAATCTGTAGTTTTCAAGTAATCAGGGGAACAAAACTTCGAACGGCCATATTTACGGAATCCCTGGTGGAATTTGGCCCATTAACGAACTTAACCGAGGCATTCGGGAACTAAACCCACACTGACAATTTCAAGTCTCTAGGTTGTTCCGTTCGAGAGTTATCGTGCTTACGGCCGGACGGACAGACTCGAATTTTCCGACGGACTCGTCATCAGTGAGTCGAACATAGTCGATTGAGACCATTTTCGGCTCAAAATTCGAAAAATACAGACATCGTGACGAAATGATATAGCCCTCGTGTAAGTAGTACGAGCGCTCAATTAGGGATGTGATTCTTTTGCATTTTATCTATATTTTAATTTTCACTTCTCATTCCTTCTGATTTTTTTCGAATTTATATTTTATATATCTGATTCCATTTTCACTATGCTGTTTCTTTTTTCCCCAGAATTCAATGTTAATATAATATGTTTTCGTCAACATCGTCTATGATGAATCTTGATCTCTGGAGCTGAATCTGTATGGGTCCACAATAGTCCATCAAAATTGGGTCTTTCTAAGTACCTACAAAAAAGAAGGAAAGGTTTCTGTTCGAACAGTATGGGCATTCTGAGCAATTTCGCTCATCTCCTTTATGTTCCAAAATAGCCTGCCTCCGTATAAAATACATAATCGCTACGATGCACTTAGGATGACTCAAAAAATGTGAAACCCTGGTCCGCAGTTACGATTGATGGTTTTATGTTCTATGTGGTAACTTGGCTCTTAGATAAACCTGAATTCAATGAAATCTATTTTAATTTCTAATCAGAATCGAAAATTTTCGTTCAACGGGATTAAGTTTGAAAAATCCCCCAATTATTCTCTCATGTGCAACATCAATCTTCTTCATGAATTATGACAGAGGCAATTTTTCAACTTTACTCAATTGAAATCTTGTTGTAATAATGTAATATGTAATCGACATGTTGATTCAGTTGAACCAACGGACCCTAAAGAGGCCGGAAATAATGGATTAGTTCCAAGTTTCCGCAAAGGAAATAAGGAAATCGTCGAAACCCCGAAGCCGACTCGTTTTCGAGATCAATAACACCGGACATCTGACGAGAGTATGCTTCTGCCCTCTAGCGATCGACTAGCGAAGCTTCCCACATCGAATGAAGCATGAACACGTAGGTTTATCGCTAGGTGGCGTATCGGAAGAAAAAGTGTTGTGACTGTAATGACGACGTGTAGATGGCAGGAGTAGTATCTGATGGCTCGCACCTATGATGTGTTCTCTGTGCCCAAGGAAGAGAATACCACAGAGGACGGTGAGATTCGACTCGTACGTGGACACATTCTCTCTCTCGGATATAAAGGTGAGTTCTTTCGATAAAAAAATTCAAAAATATAGGTCCTGGAGCTCAAGGGGGTTATCAGGTATACAAGATGAAAATTTTGTTTTTTTTTTCGTTCGATTGTAGTTTCAACTCTTTTGAAGTTATAAATGCTTCTTGAATTCAATTAAATGATATGTTTACATCATTAAAATCTTCAAGGTATTTCTTCATTGCGCTCAGCAGACCCACGAACACTGTTCGAGCTAGGGGTGGATAAACTGTAAACTGATCCAACTTTTTGTAGCGGCCGCGACTAGGATGAAGTGCTCATCGTAACGATCATATCGTCGGTCAAATTAAAAAACATAAGTATAATTAGCTCGATAAAGGGACTGAAATCCGCTAAATTCATTCGAGATAGGTGATATTGCGATAAAATTGTATTTGACAGGAAATAAAGAATAGATCTAATAACCGACCCAATCATGAGAACTCTTTACCAAGCTCAAGAGTTCAATTTTATGACCCTGAAATCTTTTTGCCGCGGGCTCAGAGACCGACGAAATTTGGATCGCTCCAAACGTGGTCGACAAAATTTGACGAAATTCAAGATGATCGCACCATTCACTAGATGTTTGGTCAATGGAGTCGCTGCTCAATACTTCTATCTTTTATTTTATGAAAGGTGAAAATATCACTAAGTGATATACCATCTTCAAGCTTCTTTGTTCAAGAACTATACGAAAACTATCATCAATAACAATTTTAGTGCATCTCACATCAAACATCGCTTTGTACACGAAGACTAACAAGGATAAATCTCAGCGAAATCCGAACCGACCCTCATGCTATCCTAATTCAACTTCGTCGGCGATACCAACCTGACAAAAAAAATGATGAATGAAAATTCGAATTGCCAGTTAATGGGAAACCATCTTGAAAAACATCAGTATCCAGAAAAACGGCCAACATAACCGAATTTCCGATTTATCCTCCGGAAATGT
Source organism: Aphidecta obliterata (assembly GCA_963966015.1). Lineage (NCBI taxonomy): Eukaryota > Metazoa > Arthropoda > Insecta > Coleoptera > Coccinellidae > Aphidecta > Aphidecta obliterata. Next base: position 10,842,860 of record OZ014435.1, on the reverse strand, counting down.
TAAATCGGATAGTCGTCTTAGCGAGATTATTCGATTTCATCCGGCTCGGATCTCCTTGCGCCCCGATATTGGCCCTCCTGTTCGAGCCATCGCCATCAATTTTTTGCACATTAGTCGCCTTATTCTAGTCCCGTGGAACTGGAAACTAATTAAATTACTTAATCCAATTAATTCCTCCGTTTCGCGAAAGTTCGTGCAGCTTTTTGCCAGTGGAAGTTTTTGCAATCAAACGTAGTAACTACATAAGAAGCTTCCTAATTCAGTAAACTTCGCGGAAGCTAATTTATAATTTATTCTGAACAAAGGACAACTCTGATACATGCTGCTTTGTGTCCGAAGATGATTACTCTTCATCATTATACATTGTGGCTTGTTAGAGATTAGAGTCGATTTTAACAAATCAGAAAGTTGCTGGAGCAAAAATTTGAAAATCAAGGGACTTTGGTTCGTTTGGTAGATATTTTCCAGCACGAGTTATGAGTGTGATCGTGGGAAGATACCCGTTTGTTTACATTTCGAACTGACGCCAACATTGCCTTATTCAAGTGGTCGACTGAAAACTGGAAATTATGTTGTAGTCGCACTAGTTAGATGCTAATTTTCTGAGCGCTCGTAATACTTACACAAGGGCTATATCATTTCGTCACGATGTCTGTATTTTTCGAATTTTTAGCCGAAAATGGTCTCAATCGACTATGTTCGACTCACTGATGACGAATCCGTCGGAAAATTCGAGTCTGTCCGTCCGTCCGTCCGTATACACGATAACTCACGAACGAAATGTCCTAGAGACTTTAAATTTTCAGGGTAGGTTCAAATCTCGAATGCCGCGGTTAAGTTCGTTATTGGGCAGAATTCACCCAAGGGTTCCGTAAAAATGGCCGCTCGAAATTTTGTTTTTCTGATTACTTCGAAACTACAGATTCGATCGAGGTGAAATTTTGCTCGCATGACCAGAACCATAAAAACCATAGAAAATTATAACTTTGTAATGGAAAGGCCTAGGGACTTGAAATTCTCAGGATAGGTGTGGATCTCGAATGTCGCGGTCACGTTCATCAATCAGCAAAATTAGACTAGGGGTTCCGTAAATATCGCCGTTTGAAATTCTGTTTTCTTGATAATTTCAAAACTATGGATTTGATCGTGACGAAATTTTGTATTTAAATTGAGAATGATATATTCGAGCTACATTTTTTCCAGATCGCATGATCAGAACCATAGAAACCATAGAAAATCATAACTTTCGAACGGAAAGGCCTAGAGAAATTTCAGGATAGGTTAGGTTCGCGAATTTCGCGATCACTTTCATTAATGAGCAAAATTAGACTAGGGGTTCCGTAAATATAGTCGTTCAAACTATATTTTTCCTGATGATTTCGAAAATAATTATCGGATTGTAATGAAATTTTGCACATATATGAAGAAGAGACCATAGATACCGTAGAAAATTCAAGCGAATTATCGAAAAAAAAATGGTCACCAAAGCACTGAAGTCTGGATTTTCGCGTTAGTTTGAAATTTTCTTTGACAGCTGTCAAAATCTTTCCAATTGGTTTATAAAACTGGAGAATGCGAATCTACCTACAAGGTGCATGTACGAGCGCTCAAAAGTTCCTGCCTTCACGGCAGTGCTTTTCGTAATTTTTTTATATTTTCATTTTCACATATAACGTTGTTCCTTTCGTAAACAGAACAGATTATTCAGGAGAATAATCGTCTACTATGATAGAAAGGTCGAAGAAAACATCAAAAGCCTAATTTACAACTGCAGAGTGGTTTCGGCTTTCCTGAGCCTCATCATATGTGAACGATCGCAAATGGTATGCGACCACCCTCAGATAAACTTACTGTGAAATTGAACACCGAAGTACTTACCCAGAGCGGTGATGACAGAGTCTCAGCGAGTCACCACGGGCTGATACTGAAATAGGGTTGAAGGATAGGAAGCAGAGGATGCACCTTTTTTTTGCACAGTTCCGGGGCTGTCACCTAGTTGATTGAGAAGCTAAAGGTACTTAACTTGAAGTTGCTCAATGTAACATTAACAGAAGACACAATGGTTCGATTAAAATGCGGCGATGAAGATCAGACGATTCGGTTTTGCACGAATGCGGCGATATCTAGCCAACTATTCGATTATGCACGATAGCTCGGCCAGAATTCAGACGATTTTTTTTGTACGTACCTAACTCTCTCGATGACTTACGAACGTAAGAACAAATTACGTGACTGAAACCGAGATGGATCTATCATCGGATCAGACAGATCACCTACCAACAGAAAAAAAAACTGGAAGAAGTTCAAAAAAGTCTTCAAATCCAGAAGTGTGAAGATAAAAACAAAGAAGAAATAGATTAAGCAATCGAAGATCTAGAGAGAAGAATTATCGAAGCACAATAACAGTCGAGTAAAGTCAAACAGATACCTAAGAAGAGTCCTCCTCCTGTAGACGTGCAAATTTTACTAGGGGAAAAAAGGGAAGCCAAGAAACAATATAGACAGATCCTACACACAAGTGACAAAACTATACTGAATAAACTAACAAACGAGGTGAAAGCCAGAGTACGAGAACTGTTCACGGAAGAATGGAATAGAAAGCTAGAGAATTTAGAAACAGAAGACCGATCGTTATGGCGAATGGCGTCAGCATTAACCGGGAAAAAAACGAAAACAAAGATTCCAAGATTAGAAAAAGGAAGCCAGACCGCCATAACAAGTGAGGAAAAAGCAGAAATGCTCGCCGACTCACTAAAACAACAATTTCAGCCTAATCCTAATGAAGATGTGGAAGTTTCCAGCAAACTGACGCGATTGATATAATCATATTTGAACAAAAGAAAATTCAAAGTTATCATAGATGGTACGAGGTCTACAACCAGAAGAATTGAAGCCGGCGTACCGCAGGGATCGGTCCTAGGACCGTTGCTTTTCAACATATTTATGTCGGACATATCAAAGATGACAAGTTGCAAGATCGCCCAGTTCGCAGATGACACTGCTGTCTACTCCAGCAGAATGAGGAAATCCATAACGAAGCAACCCCAGATAGACTTAGACAAACTAATGACCCATTCATTTCAAGAAATGGAGGTTCAAGATAACTACGAAGAAAATTGTTGCCATATACTTCTGTGGCACAAATATGGAGAGGAAAAAAGCAGAAAACGTCAGGATTGAAAACCAAAAGATTGACTGGAAAGATGAAGTGAAATATCTGGGCGTAATTCTAGACGAAAAACTCAAATTCAATAAACAGATGAAAGAAACCAGAATGAAGACCAGGCAACGGACCGGGCATTTATACCCCCTGCTTAATCCAAACAGCAAACTGTCACTGGAAAACAAGATGAAGATATTCAAGACAGTGCTACCAAGCATAACGTACGCAGGTGTCACCTGGTACAATGTCGAGAGTAACAGAAAGAAAGATCTACTAAGTACGTTGAGTACAATAAAAAGGAAAGCTATAGGCGCCCCATGGTACGTCAGCAATAAACAAATAAGAGAAGAATTGAAAATTCCAACTCTCGAGGAAATAATTTACAAACAAACCAAGAAGACAATCGAAACGATGAAAGAACACGAAAATAAAGAGATAAAAGGATGGTAAAGATACCAGTCAGAAACACAGACAAGAGGGAATACCTCTAGCAAAGAACCATGCAAAAGAAAGGAGGAAATCTAAGTTATCAATAGAAGAAAAAAAATTATATTAAAGGCGAAGGGAAGTAAATTCCAGTCCTATTCGAAAACCAGGACCTATGATATGATGATGATGACCATCATCGTTACATTGCACTTATGAGGCGCAAGAAAGACGAAAACGGTTTGCAGTTGCGAGTGTTGATTATGTTTTCTGTTGAAGTTACTTAGATTGACTTTTTGATCTGCTTATCTCAGGAGACGATTATTCTTCTGAAAAATTGTATTAAAGGTGGTGGTAAAAAACGAGTAAACATTCATCTTTCGATAAAGGTACATCCCGAATTGTCCACTGACGTTAAAACCACCATTACTCATTTACACGATAGAGGTTGAAGCCTTAAAGTTCCTTCATTACTTATGATGGATTTACGCAACTACCGGACTCGTTCTGGAATTTTTCCGGTGGTGGAATTCGAAACGAAACCCTCAAAAGGCTCTCTGGAACAACGAACCATTCCGGAATAGGGAGTCGTGGAGTTAACTACAGTAAAGTTAATACGGCATTGTCCTTGTCCTCGTCTTCGCCGAATATCCGTTGGTCCTAATCAGGCATGGACTGAGGAGTAGAATGTATACTCAGGAATTTTTTGGTTTGAAAGGATGGATAGACGTTTAAGTTGTCAGGTTTTGATAGTTCTACTTTTTTCGTAGGTCGTTGCATAGTGAAAGCGGATCTTTTTGATTAAATCTCAAATATTCTAGATAGTCAATTCACTGATTGTGATTGACTTTCCATTAAACCGATACACACCCAATTTGTGGAAAGCCTACGTTTTCAATCCTTCGTCATCGACTCGTGTCGACCCAATTTTCGATTTCTGACTGACGCCAGACCTGGAATCCGGGTTTCAAGTCGTACGTAACAGGCGACCGCTCATTTTTTAGCCCGGAAAAGAATGCGTAACGTCGGTCCTGGTAATTGATAGCTCTTTGCGGTAGCGTGGAGCGGGGATTTTTTCCCTCATTTCCTGGACTCGAATGACCCTTTCTTGCAGACACGACCTCCGCCTTTTATTAAGCGCGACAATAGGAATTAGGCGTAAAAGTGACACTAGCGGCTAAATAGGAAACTTTTTCGGAAGTCGGCGGCTTTTTTGTCCAGTCAAAGAAAGAAGGAAAAAATTATGCGGTCGAATTTAGTCACTGAGAATTAATTTCGTCTTCGTCTTTTGTTAGTGCATGGGACGAATTTCGTTCGGTTCAGCGAGGAAATTAATTAACATTCTTCAACTTTCAATTGTATGTCAAGTCTACAACGAAAGTTGTTTCAACCAACTCATACACACATAACGCCAGCAGATGTGAACACGACAGGAATATGGCGTGTGCATAAGGGAAATGCCTATTTTCCACCCCGATATTTCCCCCCTTCCCTGATTCATAAATAAGAAAAAAGGTGGAAAACACTTGATCCCCCAGGTCTTATCCGCGGAGATATACGACCCATAACTCAACGATCTCTGCGACAACACACACGCGAAGAAAAACAATAGGAGCGCACCTTCTCGCGTATCCGTTGCTCAATGTCATTTCCGACAACGCGGCGCAGAATGAGGATATTAAAATATGGTTTCCGCCGTGAGCGCGCGCAAGCGCATCATTCACGTAAATAAGTTTGTCGCGGTGTTTTATGTGTTTTCATTTAGGGTTTTGGGGTGAATTTGGGGATGGAAGTTATTCGTCTTCCTGAATGCGACAAGATTGAATCGATAGGGGAAGTTATGCAGGTGGAAAAGCATTTTTAACATCCACAAGGAAAAAGTTTTAAGCGACCGTGATCCTGTCATATGGATAGCTTTTGTGTTTTTTTTTGCTTTTTGTTCGCTTTCGTTTATTTAGGAGGAATTCTCATGGACGAACTATCTCCGATAGCTAAAACAGTGTGAGATTTCGTGTGAAGCTTGACATGCTCGAATTATTGCCTATTAACCTCTTGACTCTTTTTGAGCGCTCGTACTACTTACACGAGGACTATATCATTTCGTCAAAATGTCTGTATTTTTCGAATTTTGAGCCGAAAATGGTCTCAATCGACTATGTTCAACTCACTGATGACGAATCCGCCGGAAAATTCGAGTCTGTCCGTCCGTCCGTTCGGCCGTAAGCACGATAACTCTCGAACGGAACAAACTAGAGACTTGAAATTTTCATTGTGGGTTCAGTTCCCGAATGCCTCGGTTAAGTTCGTTAATGGGCCAAATTCCATCAGGGGTTCCGTAAATATGGCCGTTCAAAGTTTTGTTCTCCTGATTACTTGAAAACTACAGATTTGATCGAGATGAAATTTTGCACTCAAATGGAGAATGAGGTGTTCAAGCTACATGTGATTTTGTCCAGATCGCATGACCAGAACCATATAAACCATAGAAAATTGTAACTTTTGAACGGAAACGCCTAGGGACTTGAAATTTTCAGGATAAGTGTGGATCAGAAATGTCGCATTCACGTTTATCAATGAGCAGAATTATACTAGGGGTTCCGTAAATACGGTCGTTTGAAATTTTGTTTTCTCGATAATTTCGAAACTACGGATACGATCGAGATAAAATTTTGTATTTCAATCGAGAATGATATATTAAAGCAACATTTTGTCCAGATCGCATGACCAGAACCATAGAAACCATAGAAAATTATAACTTCCGAAGGAAAGGCCTAGGAACTTGAAATTTTCAGGGTGGGTTTGGATCGCAAATGTCGCGGTCACGTTCATCAATGAGCAAAATTAGACTAGGGGTTCCGTAAATATGGCCGTTCAAAATATTTTTTTCCTGATTATTTCGAAACTACTGATTGGATTAGAATGAAATTTTACACCTAGCTGAAGAATAATGTATTCAAACTACGTGCCAAATTTTGTCCAGGTCGCATCACCAAGACCATGGATACCGTAGAATATTCTAGCGAATTATCGAAAAAAAATTGGTCAGATGGCTATTGGGTGCATGACGATATGTTAGTTGACTTGAGGTGCGTGGTTCATTTGTCTCTTTCTTCCTAGCAGTGGGTAAAGTACTCATTGCTGAGTTTGTTTTATTCACTCCATATTTTATATGGTTTATCCATACAAGCCCTTCATCTTGTTTTACTCGTAGTTATTTGACTTCATTTTTCCATTTGATCTCTTCTCCATCTATCCTTAGGTTGGTGATATTCAATTCAAGTTTCTTCTTCTCTAGTAGAATAGCTTGACTATTTTTGCTATTCATTTGAATTTTTCATAAAATGAACCATTCTTTTAAATCTTCTAGTGCTTCTTCTGTATATGACGTCTGGTCTGAAGGCTATTCCCGTGTCGTCTGAATAAAGGGCTAGCAGATTTCTTGAGTTTGTTGGAATATCGTAGATATAGATGTTGTAGAGGTCCTAAAACTGAACCGTGGGGCACTCACTTAAAGAAATTTCCCATAAACCCTAGAACTATGCCGATCGAGGGTCCTCTTCTTCCTATCCTTCAACACCAAATTTTAGCATCAGCCTGGGGTGGTTCTTGGAGACTCCGTCCATACCCTCTTGGGGTAAGTACTTTGCTTTGCTTTGCTCAAGGTGTTCAAATTCACAGTCAGTTCATCTGAGGGTGGTCGCAAACCATTTTCGCGACTATTCACTGATTTCGGACACAATTTAGTGAATTTCATTACGGAATTACTGTTTACAAATGCTAACATCCTTTCTGTCGCTTTTCAATCGATATTTTATTCCAAACAACTTCAACCAACATGGATTGAAAATCTTTTAGCTAAACAAGATTTATTCCGGTAGAATAATCTGAATTTCTGTGAAAAATACCAAACATTTCCGTTGAATTTATAATATTTCACTAGATATTCCTGTAACATTCACATCACTGCTTTACTTTTTTCTTGTTCATAGGACTCAATTCACTTCAACTGGAATTGGTACGTTATGTTCTAGGTGCAGATGGTACTTAGAATAGTCTTTTCTTGTTGTAATAACAATAGTTGCGTTCAAACAACAGGAATTCATTCAACCGGAAATTCCCGGGATTCGTTTTTCTCAGTGCTCCAGCATCTACTTGGTATTCATTTTCATCTTAAATATGCAGGGTTTCTGCGCATCCGCGAATTGACTCAACAAATTTTGTGATTCGTGGAAATCCGACTGGCAGTTTGTTAGATTCCGAGATTTTCAGGATTTTGAGGTGTCTTCTTGACGATTGTTTTTTCTGTTATGTGAGGTTCTTGAATGAGAATTACATTATTTGGTAGAGTATTATATTCGAATTTTTTGTGGACTTCGTTATTCTCTTGTGGAAAAGTTCAATTTTTCATCTCGTTTTACGTAAACTCAGCTGGGATGATCGGAATGAGACAATCTCTAATAAATTTTTACTTGAAATGAAATGGAATATGCGATTTTCGGAATCCTCCTCTGAAGAATTGCGATGTTGCCAAATGTATGTGAAATATGAAAATTTTGGTTAAATGCTGGCGCTTGCCAATCCCTCTAGGTCGTAGCCAGTCTATCTATTATCCATTCCACGTTAAGTATGGATCCACTTCAAACGTGAATCAACTTTTTCTTTAAGATAAACTACATATTATTTTAATTCATTAAAAGCTTGCCTCAAATAATTGGCTCTTGTTTCAAACTCCTATTTCATTACTCAAAAATCACCGTGTTGATGTCGTTTCAGTTTTCAATGAAAAAGTTATAGAATGATTTAGCATTCACAAATTCATTTTCCTTCTACCGTTTTGAAAGTATCACTTTTAGATTTACAAATGAGTGCGGAAAAAAACCCTGCTTTAGCAAGTCAATTCCAAGACGAAAATTTTTGCTAACGGCAGTATCAAGACGAAAACTATCCGTGAAAGTGTTCCATTTACGCTAGTAGGAAAAATATTGTTCGCTCCACGGAAATTTGAGGGATATGTAGGGATAAATTGTGTTTATATGACTTCATATTGGAATATGACCTGAAAAATATGGTTTTATGAAAAGTAAAACAAAAATTGAGAATAGTTATTCTCCTAACAAGTGTGGAAAGTGCCTTTTCTGACTTATGAAGTCATATAAACACTATTTATCCGAATTTATCCCTTCATATCCCTCAAATTCCCGTGGAGAACCAGCCTTCAGCGCTCCGGACTCCCTTCTGTGGATGCTCGTAATCATCTCCAAATAACTAATGGTAAGAAATCCGGAAATGGAATCTATTACAGCGCCGTAAACGTCCCCGAGGGAAATTACGGTAGCACTAGTTTCAACGAGTTAAGGAGCAAGGGTTGGCCTACACGACGGCCGTGTTCATTATTAGTTTCCACTCGGACCTCGTTCTACATAAAACCAATTAAAATAAAGGTTGAAGTTGGGAACATTATTTCGGATGCAGTAAGGAATTAGGGGTTGTATAAGAACTTTGGGATCTTTGAAGTTGTGTCAGGGGGACAAATTCAATCTGCGCGTTCTCTGAGGATTCGACAGTTTCTAATTTCGGCTTTATCCCGCGCGAAACGAAGCGTGATGTTCGTTTGTTATAATATCCGTCGGTTTGTCCATCTGAGAGCTTTTCGTAATAACGGTTACTTTGCCTTTTCCGATATAATTAATAATTTCTCAATTCGTGAAGTACGAGAAACAAGGCCTATTCAGATAATTTGGTTAGGCCGAAGAGAAACCAAATTTTTAGATTGTCTTCGAAGTGAAGTTTTGAACGATTCCATCCATGTTTTTCTATTCATTTCTCAGAATAACAGCCACGTAAATAGCAGCTGCAGACCAGTTTCGGCTTTATTGAGCCTCGGTATTAAAATTCCATTTCATCCAATTCATACAATTATTCACAATGACGAATTACAAATGTCAGGTCGAGGAAATGAAGAAATTAAATGAAATAAGTCATATAATAGTTCGTCAATTAAAACGCCTTTATCGCACAAAAATGCGTCATAAACATAAATCAAACGAACGTTAAATAGTTATTTACACTATAAGGGAGGCAAGGGACACTTACCAGACGAGGACGTAGTTTACGCTCGAGAAATAGCGAGGGCAAGCAATGAAGTCCGAGGCTGGTCAAGAAACTTGCCTCCTGAGTTGTGTATTATAATTTTTCCACTACAGAAGTTGATTCTCAATCAATTTTCTTTTGATGAATTAAGTTTGGAATTTATTTAAGTACCTACAATAAAATATTGGTTTGACTTGGGTTACTAAGGTTTTCATCTGTCAAACAAAGTGTTTGTCAAAACTACATTTCCTTCTCTGAAATGAATTCCAAAGAATATGAAATTTAAGAATGCTGCATGTGAATTCCTTTTACCGGAGAAGTCTAAAAAACGTTACCAAGCAGCATATAAGTGTTTCAAAGAGTGGTGCCTGGAAAAGAATTCAACCTTAATATCGGAAACAACAATGCTGGCATATTTGATGAGAAAGAGCCAAATATTAAAGTCACCAGCAAGTTTGTGGTGCGAATATTCTATATTGAAGTCAACGCTGTTCATTGAAGACGATATAGATATTTCAAAATTCCCAAAACTCAGAGCTTTTTTGAAGAGAAAAAAAATGATAATCCTGGAAAATCGAATGTTCTTAGCCGTGAAGAAATAAATAGTTTTCTTGAGGAAGCTGACGATAATAATTTTCGGGGCTGGTGACGATTAGGCACACGAAAAATACGAATTTTCCTATACACAGACAGTTAATATAGGCTCTTTTATTAATGAAAATGAAGTTTTTTTTTGAGATAATTCTATTTTTGAGAAATTATACACGATTCAAAATTCTTATGGATTTGGTCTCAAGAATTTGATGTAAATACGGCAACAGCGCCTTTCAAACATCAACTTGACGTAATTGTCATGCGCTGTGTAATGCCATAGTGGAAGAATAGATATAGTATTCATGCGCATTACGTTCCCGCGTCCATTTTGAGTGCACGCTTCAACGGCTTTCGTTTCAATAGTTTATTTTCTTTATAAATTTTTAAGAAAATGGAAAGTGTAAATCGTGTAACCGATATTAGGTCTTTCTTTGAAAGTCATTCTGAGTTGGACATAATTCAAGAACTTCAGCGGCTCGGTTTGGTGAAAAGGAACCATAGATGTCCCAAAAACACATGCCGAAGTTTTTGTGCCCTATGGAAACGTCCCGGTAAAAAGCTGAAATATGCTTTTGTCTGCAAGAAATGCCGGGCGGAGTACAGTATTCTGCAGAACTCTTTTTTTTCGGAAAGTAGAGTGGATTTGTGCGTGATATTCGAGATAATGTGGATGTGGGCAGGTGAAGTGAACAGTCTCGGTACAAGTAACATTTTGAACGTGCCGCGTAAGACTGTGTATCAACAGTATAGATTTATTAGAGATATCTGCTCATGGAAGCTTTTAGATATGGGAGAGATGATGTTAGGGGGCCCAGGAGTAGTGGTTCAGATTGACGAGAGTGTGGTTACGAAACGGAAGTACGAGAGAGGACGCTTAGTTCGCCATCAATGGGTGCTGGGCATTTACGACACTTCTCTGAAAAGAGGTATTGTCGTATATGTCCCAAATAGATCGGCAGAAACTCTTGTGGCTAAGATCTGCCAGTTTGTAAGACCAGGTTCCGAGATATGGACGGATAAATGGAAGGGTTATATGTCTTTGCAGACCCTGGGAAATGTTTCTCCGTACACCCATCAAACGGTGAATCATAGCCAAAACTTTGTGGACCCTGAAACTGGTACCTGCACCAATATGGTGGAAGGTCTATGGGCCACGATGAAGGGATATCTCCGCAAGCTTTTGGTTATGCATTCACCGCATTTACCGGAGTACATAGACCAGTTTATGTGGAGGCAACACTTCGGAACCACTACTCGAGAGAGGTTCAACAACATCATCAGGCACATTAGTGAAAAGTATCCACATTAAAAGGTATGTACCTATAAATTGACTAGCTGACCCGGCAAACGTTGTTTTGCCATATCTCTCCCTTTTTTCGCAATTTCAAAATTGCTCGAGGCCTTCGGCCTCTCTTACCTTAGGAAAGCCCGTTTCTCCCTCTCGTAAACGCGGGGGGCGCTTCGCGCCCCCGGTCTCTCCCTTTTTTGCAATTTCAAAATTGCTCGAGGCCTTCGGCCTCTCGTTTCAAAATAACCTAACCTAAACCTAACCTAACCTAACCTAGCTGACCCGGCAAACGTTGTTTTGCCATATCTCTCCCTTTTTTCGCAATTTCAAAATTGCTCGAGGCCTTCGGCCTCTCGTCTCAAAATAACCTAACCTAAACCTAACCTAACCTAACCTAACCTAGCTGACCCGGCAAACGTTGTTTTGCCATATCTCTCCCTTTTTTCGCAATTTCAAAATTGCTCGAGGCCTTCGGCCTCTCGTCTCAAAATAACCTAACCTAAACCTAACCTAACCTAACCTAGCTGACCCGGCAAACGTTGTTTTGCCATATCTCTCCCTTTTTTCGCAATTTCAAAATTGCTCGAGGCCTTCGGCCTCTCGTCTCAAAATAACCTAACCTAAACCTAACCTAACCTAACCTAACCTAGCTGACCCGGCAAACGTTGTTTTGCCATATCTCTCCCTTTTTTCGCAATTTCAAAATTGCTCGAGGCCTTCGGCCTCTCGTCTCAAAATAACCTAACCTAAACCTAACCTAACCTAACCTAGCTGACCCGGCAAACGTTGTTTTGCCATATCTCTCCCTTTTTTCGCAATTTCAAAATTGCTCGAGGCCTTCGGCCTCTCGTCTCAAAATAACCTAACCTAAACCTAACCTAACCTAACCTAGCTGACCCGGCAAACGTTGTTTTGCCATATCTCTCCCTTTTTTCGCAATTTCAAAATTGCTCGAGGCCTTCGGCCTCTCGTCTCAAAATAACCTAACCTAAACCTAACCTAACCTAACCTAGCTGACCCGGCAAACGTTGTTTTGCCATATCTCTCCCTTTTTTCGCAATTTCAAAATTGCTCGAGGCCTTCGGCCTCTCTTACCTTAGGAAAGCCCGTTCCCCCCTCTCGAAAACGCCTCTCATATGATATGATTTCCATCTTTCATTATAGAAATTACGAAGCTGTATTTCAATCTTCCGCCGTTTACCTCCAACCAATCCAACCTCCGAAAACAACGTAATCTATTATCGGGGTGACGACTATAGGCGCTTTCTATTTGACGCTGAATCACTTCCAAACTGAACATTAGTGAAAAGTATCCACATTAAAAGGTATGTGCCTATAAATTGATAATTTAAAACTGACTTAACCTAATCTATATAAATGTTCAAGAATAAGTCCTCACATATGATCTGATTTCCATCTCTTTCATTATAGAAATTACGAAGCTGATTTGAATCTCCCGCCGTTTACATCCAACCAATCCAACCTCCGAAAACAACGTAATCTATTATCGGGATGACGACTATGAACGGAGATATCCGAAGTATTCCGAAGTGACGCACTACACGTCGAATCGAATGTCATATTATCGATTTTCAAGTGCAAAAATATAATGTTTTCTTAAGATATTTTTACTCTATATATGTGTTTTCAACTTCATTACACCTCTAACATTCATCTATTACCAGAAAATAACGAAAAATTTCTCGATTGACTAGTGGTCCTAATGGTCTCTGGACCCTAATTTTCTATTGATGAAGGTAGTTATGATAATGGAAATAGCCGGTGTTTGTCGTTCTCAGGAACTATGTGATATGATGGTAGAGAATGTCCAAAAGTTAGAGAATATAGCTATTGTCAATATAGGTACCAGATTCAAGAAAATGTTCTATCTCGTAAATTTACGACTACCACAAGAGAGGAAGGAGGGGTATGTCACTTGAATATTTTCAATAAATACCTGGAAATTAGAGACATGCGCTTGGAAGGGTCCATCAACGGTTTTTTTATGCGGTATCAAAATGGTAAATGCTCAGGACAACCTGTTGAAAAAAAATTACAAAAAGCACTGCCGTGAAGTCAGGAGCTTTTGAGCGCTCGTACATCTACCTTGTAGGTAGATTCGCATTTTTCATATTTAGACATCAATTGAAGGAATTTTCGACAGCTCTCAAAAAATTCTCGAACTAAGGCGAAACTCCAGACTTCATGTCAGTGCTTCAGCTGACCAATTTTTTTTCGATAATTCGCTAGAATTTTTTACGGTATCTATGGTCTTGGTGATGCGATCTGGACAAAACTTCGCACGTAGTTTTAATACATTATTCATCAGCTAGATGTGAAATTTCATTCCAATCCAATCAGTAGTTTCGAAACTATCAGAAAAAAAATATTTTGAACGGCCATATTTACGGAACCCCTAGTCTAATTTTGCTCATTGATGAAAGTGACCGCGACATTCGCGATCCAAACCTACCCTGAAAATTTCAAGTTCCTAGGCCTTTCCCTTCGGAAGTTATAATTTTCTGTGGTTTCTATGGTTCTGGTCAAGTGATCTGGACAAAATGTTCCTTTAATATATCATACTCGATTAAAATACAAAATTTTTTCTCGATCGAATCCGTAGTTTCGAAATTATCGAGAAACCAAATTTCAAACGACCGTTTTTACGGAACACCTAGTATAATTCTGCTCATTGATAAACGTGAACGCGACATTTCAGATCTACACCTATCCTAAAAATTTCAAGTCCCTAGGCGTTTCCGTTCAAAAGTTACAATTTTCTATGGTTTCTATGGCTCTGGTCATGCGATCTGGACAAAATTTCACATGTAGCTCAAACACCTCCTTCTCCATTTGAGTGCAAAATTTCATCTAGATCAAATCTGTAGTTTTCAAGTAATCAGAAGAACAAAACTTTGAACGGCCATATTTACGGGACCCCTGGTGGAATTTGGCCCATTAACGAACTTAACCGAGGCATTCGAGAACTGAACCCACACTGAAAATTTCAAGTCTCTAGGTTGTTCCGTTCGAGAGTTATCGTGCTCACGGCCGGACGGACGGCCGGACGGACAGACTCGAATTTATCGACGGATTCGTCATCAGTGAATCGAACATAGTCGATTGAGACCATTTTCGGCTCAAAATTCGAAAAATACAGACATCGTGACGAAATGATATAGCCCTCGTGTAAGTAGTACGAGCGCTCAAAAATAAGAAGACCAATAGGATTTTGTACAATAATAGTTGTCATACATCAAACATAGTATCGAAAATATACCGAAATTCAACAGATATATCATCTATTAATGAAAGTGAGTCCGGATTGTCCACGGAATTTGCATATCTAGAAGAGAACGGAAATAAGAAGAGTGGCCAAAAAATGTCACCTAATTTTGGTCACTGTGAGTTCGAAAATTGTACCATAATATTAATAAAATATGAAGTTCCGATTCAATTTTTACTTACTCCCTTAGGGAAGTAAGTTTTCACTTACTCCCTGTTGTCAATAGTAACCCAAGCTATCGCAGTAAATAGTTCTTACTTCAAATTCATGTCGTAACAGACTACTTACTATGTCAATAATGAAAAAAATAAGTCATTTCGATTTAAAATTAAATGAATATCGAACAAAATATCAGACAAAATTTGAAACGAAAAGATCGGAGCATACCAGAGTCGATAACATCAATAGGACAGTCGAATTTCATTTCTATTTCGTCTATAGCTCCAACCTCAAATTTTCTGGAAACCCCTACCAGTTCTGAACAATTTTTATCAGGGGAAAACCTGTGGAGTTTACAGCACGAAATTTCCATACTTCCGAAGACCGAGTCCTCATAACTGGTCCAACGCCGATAAATTCGCGATGTAAAAACCCCCTAACGGACGACGTGAACACGGACCGGTCGCAAGGAACCGAACGGATTGCGCAATTGGAATTCATGAGTTAGTTTTCTCATAAATTGAACAAATAACGAAGTCGCCCCGATGCGCACCCTCCCGACATGCCCGGAACGGTGGAGCGTCGCGACGCTCCACAGCATCCCGCTCCGGCAGTTTGTCCGCAGTTGGCGTGAGGGCGATACGCGACCTTCGGCGCTAAGACGAGCGAGCGTGTTCTTCTGCCACGTGCGCGGATTTTCGTATTCGTTATTGTGGTTTTGTCTGTTATCTCTTGTGGCTTTGGGTTGTTGAAAATGATTGTTCGGGGCTTCTATTGGTGATTGATTTGGAGGTTTGGATTTTGAGTTGACAGGGAGATTTGAGTAGTTTGGAAAGGGGTGTTGGATAACTTGAGAAATACTGCACAATTTCATCGTAAATCTATAGACATACTATAGATGTTCTTCACTATTTTCTCTTCTTGTATAACAAGAGAGTTGTGAAAATATAAACAACCACTGAAGTTGCGGCAAAACGTTCTTTTGATGAATCCTCTATGAATAACATAAGGCCAATTGTTGCCAATGTGTAGAGATAACATAATATAAGCAATAATACAAGAATAGAATATCATGAAATATTGATGTTTTCATGTGGAAAGGAATAATAATTTTATAATGAATTGTTATTATGCGAATAGCTAGCTCGAGAATCCGCTCGAATTTCCAGAGCAACAAAACTTACATTTATATAATATAATACTTACATTATTGGGACTGCCGACAGAAGTGAAAACTAGAAAATTTCGGTATCTCTTTGTTTTTTTATTTTTGAATTAAAGGCATACAGTATAAATGCAACAATTTAAATTTCAGAATAACTTTAGGTCTGTATATTTTCATGAAATTTATTGATTAATCGATGCATATAATGGGCTACCCAAGCCAAGTAAAAATATAAATCTTCAATTTTTTTCCACGTTGTATTGAGTATCTTGAGGAATATTGATAATGGATATTCAGATATTAGGAATTATATCATAGAGCTTTTTCGTAAAGTTCCATGTGGTGAAATTGAATGAAATAAGGAATAAATTTGATACTTTTCTCCTGGAAAATGGAAGGAAATCAATAAATATTTCGTCTTAAAAAAGTTAATTTCAATTACTTGCTGCAATATTGATATAAAGTCAAATTGAATTATTTTTGGATCCATTCTTTCAGTTTTTCTTCGACCGAAGAAGGTCCTTCAATCGTATTCCTCTCATTTCGAACCCCGATGGGATAATTTTTTCCAAAATACGAACGAAAGAATATAAGTATTCGTCATTTTTCACAATATATGAATAATAATAATAATATCAACCAAGTATATGTTGATAATAATTATATGTAATAATATTTTTTGGTAAAAACCTGAAAATGTGGAAAATACGTATTGCAAGGCTGAGAAATAGATGGAAGTCGTTACTAACCTTCGATTTTTTTCATTGCTTCTTTTTGAGCGCTCGTTCTACTTACACGAGAGCTATATCATTTCGTCACGATGTCTGTATTTTCCGAATTTTTAGCCGAAAATGGTCTCAATCGACAAGGTTCGACTCACTGATGACGAATCCGTCGAAAAATTCGGGTCTGTCCGTCAGTCTGTCCGGCTGGCCGTACACACGATAACTGTCGAACGGAATGACTTAAAAACTTGAAATTTTCAGGGTAGGTTCGAATCTCGATTCTCGAGTCGTTGTGTTTGTCATTGGGCAAAATTCGACCAGGGATTCCGTAAATATGGCCTTTCAAAATTTTGTTCCCCTGATAACTTCGATACTACTGGTTCGATCGAGATGAAATTTTGCACTCAGATGGAGAATGACGTGTTCAAGCTACATGCTACCATAGAAACCATAGAAAATTATAACTTTTGAACGAAAAGACCTAGGGACTTGAAATTCTCAGGGTAGGTCCTAATCTCGAATGTCACGGTCACGTTTGTCAGTCTATAGTTTTGACAGCTGCCAAAAATGTCTTCAATTGGTTTCTAAAACTGGAAATAGCGAATCTACCTACAAGGTGGATGAAAGAGCGCTCAAAAGCTCGTGACTTCACGGCAGTGCTCTTCGAATTTTTTCATCTTATATTTTGGAATCATTAATACATATCTGACAAATCTGTCAATTCTCACAATATTATATACAGGTTGTTCCCAAATTGGAGGTATAAACGAAGAGGGGAGATTCCATAAGTACTTTTGAAAATAAGAAGTCTCATAAACATGGGATCGCAATAGTTTCGTTTTCGAGATACAGGGTTTTAAAGTTTGAACTTTTTTCAAGTTGTTTTTTCCCAGTATCTACACTCCACAAGATATTCAACGGAAATTCGGCATAAATATTACAATGTGACATGCCAATTTCGATAGCAAATCCACAGGATGATAGTTTTTCTGGAACACTGTCTCCTGTTTTCTTCCAGAACTATTTTTTGGTGAGCCACTGTTAATTTTGAAAAACGTAAGAAGCAGCTTTGTTGTTATACTAAACTTTACGGTTTTCTGTAGTTTTGTCGTATCTGCTACCAATTTCGAGTTAAAAATTTTGAACGGTTCTCTCGAAATCCTCAGAAAAATCCAAATTATCATAAAAATTCAGTAAGTAAGCTGTGGTGAATTAATTCATTATTAATTAATTCAGTATTACTACAAGAAACACCCTGTATCTCAAAAACGAAACGTTTGCGATCCCATGTTTATGGGACTTCTTATTCCTTAAAGTACTTATAGAATCTCCCCTCTTCACCCTGTATATTATTATATATTTCCTCGTAAAAGCTGAAAATATGAAGATTACGCGTATCGTGAGGCTGGAAAATCGATAAACCTACTTTTCAATTTGATTACTTTTTTTTCGACGATTTTTCGGGAACATCAATTTTTGCGAGACGGTTTCTACCGATTTGGGTTTTTTGAGCGCTCGTACTACTTACACGAGGGTTATATCATTTCGTCACGATGTCTGTATTTTTCGAATTTTGAGCCGAAAATGGTCTCAAACGACTATGTTCGACTCACTGATGACGAATCCGTCGAAAAATTCGAGTCTGTCCGTCCGGCCGTCCGGCCGTCCGTCCGGCCGTCCGGCCGTATACACGATAACTCTCGAACGGAATGTCCTAGAAACTTGAAATTTTCAGGGTAGGTTCGAATCTCAAATGCCGCGGTTAAATTCGTTATTAGGCAAAATTCGTCAAGGGGTTCCGTAAATATGGCCGCTCGAAATTTTGTTTTTCTGATTACTCCGAAACTACTGATTCGATCGAGGTGAAATTTTGCACTCTAACGGAAAATTAGGTGTTCAAGCTACATGCAAAATTTTGTTCAGTTCGCATCACCAGAACCATAGAAACCATAGAAAATTGTAACTTTTGAACGGAACCGCCTAGGGACTTAAAATTTTCAGGATAGGTGTGGATCTCGATTGTCGTGATCACTTTCATCTATGAGCAAAATTATACCAGGGGTTCCGTAAATATGGTCGTTTGAAATTTAGTTTTCTTGATAATTTTTAAACTACAGATTCGATCGTGACGAAATTCTGTATACTAATGGAGAATGATATATTCAAGCTACATTTCTCTAGATCGCATGACCAGAACCATAGAAACCATAGAAAATCACAACTTTCTAACGAAAAAGCCTAGGGACTTGAAATTTTCAGGATAGGTGTGGATTTCGAATGTCGTGATCACATTCATCTATGAGCACAATTATACTAGGGGTTCCGTAAATATGGGCGTTCAAAATATTCTGTTCCTGATAATTTCGAAACTACCGATTTGATTGGAATGAAATTTTGCACCTAGCTGAGGAATAATGTATTCAAACTACGTGCGAAATTTTGTCCAATTCGCATCACCAAGACCGAATTATCGAAAAAATATTGGTCACCTAAAGCACTGACTTGAAGTCTGGATTATCGCCTCAGTTTGAAAATTTGTTTGACAGCTGTCAAAAATTTCCTGTTTCCAAAACTGGAAAATGCGAATCTACCTACAAGGTGCATGTACGAGCGCTCAAAAGCTCCTGCCTTCACGGTAGTGCTTTTCGTAATTTTTTCTGATAATTTCGAAAATACTTATTGGATTGAAATGAAATTTCGCACATATATGAAGAATAATGTATAATTTTGTCCAGATCGCATTACCAGGACCATATATACCGTAGAAAATTCTAGCGAATTATCGAAAAAGAAAATGGTCACCAAAGCACTGACGTGAAGTCTGGATTTTCGCGTTGATTTGAAATTTTCTTTGACAGCTGTCAAAATCTTTCCAATTGGTTTCTAAAACTGGAGAATGCGAATCTACCTACAAGGTGCATGTACGAGCGCTTAAAAGCTCCAGCCTTCACGGCAGTGCTTTTCGTAATTTTTTAGGAATCAATTTCGTTCGTTTCGCGGTCGAAATATGGAACCCGTGATAGCGTTCGAAGCTCGTTTCTTCAACCTTTGAAGTGGCGGGAGCTTCTCGCTCGGCAAGTCCTTTACGCAATTATACAGCAAGCATGTCGGTGACGCGAATCCAGAACTTTTTCCCCCTACAAAAAAAATTGTTAAACGTGGCTATTGGAGTTTTCACTTCAAAAATTGTCAAGCTTTCACTGCAACCTACAAAATTCTAATGACCTGAGTCACCAGCAATGGAAACCTCAAGTATTCGATGAAACTTCATAGCCTTGTTTTCAAGCGACTTGGTAAAATTGGTCAAGTGGAACGTTTTTTCCTGTGAAAATTTTCGATTCTTGTCCATTAGGATCTACTTAACTCTTCGCATTCTGTCACATGTAGAATCGTCACAACATCATATTATTCACCCGCCAATTCGGTTCGATTGATTCTCGAATTTCCATCCAGGATAATTGTAAAATGGCGTGGCATTGTTCCGTTCCATTGAAATTGTGCGTTGACATCACGTCATATTGATGAAGAGACTCAATTCCAGAATGCCACGTTGATTGATTTTTGGAATTGGATAAGTTGTGTTTTGTGTTGGTTGTTATTGTGAGGTTTGATTTGGAGTTTTTCATTGGTTGAAGCGAATTCAATACAGATGGCAGGTTGAATGTGTTTCCGTAGATTGAATTGTATACATCTCTCAATTGCGTGGTTCAAAACCTGAAAGGTGGTAGTGTAAGCTCCCATCGATTATGAGTATTTTGTTCCATGTTCGAGTAATACTGCTATTATTTCTTTGTTGGTTATGGCGCTATCTCCATTTTAGGGTATTCTGTTCGGCATCAGAGGTGGTGGGTTCAAGGAAAAACCTTCAGGAGAAAGTATGACAAAGGAGTACATTCCAATAACAATGAAAGAATAACAAGTGAAGCCCACCCATTGTGAAAAGAACAAAATGAATATATTTTGTGGACGTAAGTTCAATCTAATAGCCGCATTCATTACTATTCATGTTCGTTTCAGAACGCCATTGCCCAAAAATCCCTTTCATACATACATACTCGTCGAATCTATTACCCTTTCACTTCGACGAGGACATGGTGATTCTACAAAAAAAAAGTCTCAAATTGCATGGACGTGATTTATTTCTCATTCAAACGGTTACTCATATGTCGCCTCGTGAAAAGCAATTAGGGGATGCATAAAGCTTACATAGAAATCCATCGAAAGCGGCAGAACTGTTTCGACGCTCAGCAAAATTCATGTTTCCGAAGAGACGCTCAAACTGAGTGCGTTGAACGACCTGCAACATTTTTCGATTTGTCGTTATATACTAGGTTGTTTTAAAGGAGGGGCATAATTCACAAAATTTGTTAAAACTAGCCACCAATAGTTAGGTAAAGGGGTTACATTTCACTGTGACCTCAAGGTCTATACTTCCCCCCATCAGAGCTGTTTTCGCAAATGCCTTCTAGCTCCAGAGTTTCAATGAACTCCATCCTGTATCTGAAAGGGCTTCAAGGAGGTTGAATCCCCGTTCCTCCTGTGATGCTCTTGTTCAAGACATTCTTCGCGCTGGCTTGCACTGGCGAGGCATTCTGTAACCAGGTCTCCTCTTCCCTACACTCGTCAGTCTATGTTGAGCCCATTCACATCATATGATTTCTAGGTAACAATGTCCTGTGAGGAAGCCAGTGAGCTTAACTTATTCTTACTGAGATCCAAATATTTTTCGGATCTTGCACTTTTAAGATCCGAAGCAACTTTTTGCAGTGCTCCGGTTCTGGAAGATTCCTCCAGAGTGCTTCTCTTCCAGTCGCATCCTTCTCCAAAAACTATTTCTTATAGGTGCTATTGCCTATGCCACAGAAAGGTTCAGGACCAGAAAGTGGCGTTTGTGCTCCCTTTCTGGCAAGTGTATTGACCTCTTCGTTTCCTTCGATTCCTGAGTGACCAGGAACTCAGACTTAAGAGACCTTGTCTACTTCATCTTGTTTCCTCCAGCACTCCCATATCAGCTTTGAGTTCAGTGCTTTGATAACAGTTTGGCTATCAGAATGGACCACAATGTCACATCCTTGATAGTTTCTTTCTTTTCTATGCATCTTTTGATGGCCACCAATAGTGACGGTTGAACAAATTCAACAATGGAGAAATATTTAACTCTATCTGGTCGGATAAGCATTACTTCACACATGATTCTGCATATTGAAAGTATAGGCTTCAAACTTAATCTGTGTGAAAGCAGGGAAATCAATAAACAAAAAGGTTCACCCCATTTGCTTAGCAGATAGAGTCAAATAATTTTCCTTCGTTGAATTTGTTGAACCGTATCGACAGGTTAACGAGAAATCAATGATACAGAGAATATGGATATAAATAAAACCCCGCATCTATTTCCCCTACCTTTTAGGAGGTGTATATTTATTCCGAATAACTGCAACAATAAGTTAAATATATCTCATCATCTGGTGATGGCGAAACATGTGTAGTGGTTTCACAAAACTCTCTATAAAAATCGCAGGCTAAGTTAATGTAAGAATACGAAAACGCGCCGAAACTGTAATCAAACGAACTTGACGAAGCAACAGCGATACAGGCCTCTATGAGGCGGGTAATTTGATCTTGTTAAAGATTAATCAGGACGAAAAGGTGGTCGGAACTCCATTTGCCGTAGCATAAAGAAAACGAGCGGAGAGGTACAGCGGCTCGGGACGTGATTCAATAGGGCAAATATTTGTTTTCGATATATATGCACATAATAGGGTGAAATCCGGTTATTTCCAGTTTTCGAGGTGAAGCTACTCCCCGGGCGGTAATTGAAAATGGAGCTTGCGGCGCCCGATAAGTACTCACCAGTAGTGGATAATGGCGGGTAATTCAGTATTACAGTGTGGGTAATCTTTTCACCAGTCGCACGGTGGATAAATTGCGCCCCCGCACCGTCGTTATTCATAATTATTCGACTACCGTGCGTAAGGGAGTTTGTGAAATTCGTCCTTAGCGCACTATTGAGGATTCGAATTTTTCTGCACTAGTACAGAAAAGTGACGACATAGATTTTATTTTATTCACATAAAATTTCTTTTCCGTCGACCATAGAATAAGAGCTCATTTTAACGCACTCGGAATCATCCATTAACGACCCCTATTAATGCATGATTTCTTGTATTAATGCATGATTATCATGGCAACCGATTATAAAATATTCAGTCGGAGCATAGATGCATCTATGTCGGAGCACGATCGAGCTGTCAAATTTATTTATTCGCTTTCGATCAGAATCTGATTTTATCCGTTACGCTACTATATAATGAATAACGAAGAAAATATCCCTTTGACACCGCCAGATGTGACAAAAACTGCTGAAGCAGCAACTTTGAGTCTGCTTCCTGAAAAGAGCCGCAATTTATATGAGAAAAACCTATGCTGAATTCAGATCTTGGTGCAAGGACAAGAAGGTTCGGAACTTTACGGAAACGGTTTTGTTGGCATACTTTACGGGTATTGCAGAAAAGGGGCATCTAGCAAGATTATGGCCAAAATATTCGATGCTGAAATCAACACTTAATGTGAAAGACAATACTGATATAAGCAGATACCACAAACTGATGTTTATTGAACGGAAAAGAGAGGGATATATCCCAAAAAAATCAAAAATTCTCGAAAAAGAACATGTGAGAGAGTTCATAGCGAATGCTCCTGATAGTGTTTTCTTGATGTCGAAGGTAAAAATAAAACTCAATTGAATCGTTATTTCAACTTATTCTCATCTCGTTATAGTGAAATAACTATCATTGTTTGATTTGTAGGTCGCTTTGATATTCGGAGTAGCGGGTGCATTGAGAAAAGATGAATTGTTAAGGTTGCAGAGAAAGGATGTACAAGATATGGGATCGAAATTTTTGGTGACGGTGAACTCATCGAAAACACATTCGAAAAGGATATTCACTGTGGTGGATAATGATGAGCATACACTTTTAAACATAATGAAGAGATATATATCCTTGAGGCCAGCTCACACTCCACACGAAAGATTTTTCGTTTTTTATAAGAACTATAAATGCTCGACACAACCAGTTGGAATTAATACATTTTCTAAATTACCGTCAATGATTGCAAACTTTCTTAAATTAGAGCAACCACATTTGTATACAGGTCACTGTTTTCGGCTTTCTTGTGCGTCTATTCTTTCTGACAGTGGTGCAGATTTTTCAGCCATCAAAAGACCTGGTGGTTGGAAATCAACTTCTGTTGCAGAAGGGTATATTGAAAACTCCATCCAGAATACAATAGAAACTGCAGAAAAAATTTTATGTTTGTCATAATAGTTCCGAGTAAATAATGCTTCAACTTCCACTTCATCCAAACGTTCCTTATCGGACATTATGGGAAATGAAATAAATGTAAACTATTCAGAATGTCACAACATGTCCAATATTCCCTCTATGAATTTTTCGAATTGTTCTATAGGAAGCATAAATATTAATATATCGAAATGAACATAGAAATTTGTATTACGTCAAATTTGAATATCATGCAAAATAAAAATTGGTTTCGATCCAGAATTTATATTCAATTCCTGATGAGGTCGACGGAAAAATCTTGTAATCAACTCGTTTATTAATTCAGCGATTAATGGTCTCAAACATTAACGCGCTCGCTCCGCTCACGCGTTAAAATATTTCGACCATTAATCGCTGTCATTAATGAACTAGTTGATTGAATAACTATTACAAGGCTATGATTATCTCAATAATATTTTTTGTGAAGTGATGTATGACTCCCCATGAACTGCAAGTTTTTTTTTTCACAGTTGTTTGCTGTATTTTGCATTTTCACTCACCTGATCTATCTTCAAAAATGATTTTATTTCTATCTTGATGATAATTATACGTTGTTATCTGCTTTGTTCATTCAGAGCTTCTAGCGTTGTTGTTTTATTCCTCGTTGTGATACTTATTTCGGCTTGAGTTATCTGCGAGAGAGTTGGGATTAGCTTTCAGCGCTTTCATTATTGAACTATTTAATATTTCTTTAGGGACTCAAAGTTAATGTTGACTCGTATTTTACTGGTCTATGATGAAATGCAGTATTTCTCAGTCACGCGATTCATTCCGAGCAATCCTAATAAGACCCAAAACGACGACAACCGCCCCTTTGAAATGACGTTCGGTAGTTAGTGCAACGTCTTAGAAACGGCGAACGTACATACATTCCAATCCACCCTCTCGACTCGATCCGTATTTCTTCCATTAAAGTAAGCAACTGACGAAAGTAAATTCCGCATGCAGTGAATGAGCGTAAATAGAAGTAATTTTATGAAAACATCGTTCCGAGGATAGTCCGCATACATTTCTCCCGAAAACGTGCACTCGAACTGATTGGATTATCTCCGGGAAAAACTGGATAGGAAAACGGTCGTTTTTCACGGAGTTGCGGCGATAAGTGCCGAGTTCCGGTGAACCGACCTGTTAGAGGAATCGGATTATTTCTTGGAGGCGAGATGACGACGACGTTTCTGCGAACGTTGGCTAGATGAAAAAAGTGGCAGGAGTCCGCCTGCTGACATGTGCCGCCGATAGATGGAGAGGTTTTTCGTGATATGGGATTCAACGACAGAAAACTGAGGAGGTTACGACGATTCAGATTTTTCGGCAGGGCCAAGGTGTACCTCATGGTGCGGTGGCCTATGCTGGTAAGTTCATCAGAGAAACGTAGTGTAGCTTTAGTCAAGATGATTAGATATGAACATGAATTCAGAAGGGAATCATTGAATTTTTTAAAAATACGACCGCTCAAAAAAACAGATAATATTGACATATGACGACATATTGGCTGAAAATTCAAATTATTTGTAGTGAAACTGAAGAAAAATTGTTCTTGATAAACTAATGAGCCAGCTAACAAATCAATCCAGTTAACCACAGAGAAAAGCCAATCCATCATTCGCAATGAAAAATAGATGCCAGTCCTATGTTATACAGGGTGTTTTTTAAGGTGAGGCTATTTGATTGACAGGTGCTAGATATCATTAAAAGAGATTATTTCGAATATAAAATATTCAATATGAAAAAATTGCAAGAAATCTTGAGTCAATATATCAATACTACTCTGAAT
This sequence comes from Aphidecta obliterata, assembly GCA_963966015.1. Taxonomy (NCBI): domain Eukaryota; kingdom Metazoa; phylum Arthropoda; class Insecta; order Coleoptera; family Coccinellidae; genus Aphidecta; species Aphidecta obliterata. The sequence goes on along the minus strand of OZ014435.1, from coordinate 10,816,850 downwards.
CGTGTTATCTCCCTCTTAGGAGACGATGAATCACTTTTCCATATGCATTCCCTCATAATGTGAATAAAGTGCTCGAATTCCTTAGCGATATTTTCTCGGCATTAGAATTTATAGCAAATTTGTATATTCTCTTTCAACTTTTATGAGGAAATTTTTCCTGAGCGGTATAATATAATACTGAGGAGAGAAAAAATTACTGATTGAGAAGATCCTATAAAAAAAAATACGAAAAGCACTGCCGTGAAGTCAGGAGCTTTTGAGCGCTCGTACATCCACCTTGTAGGTAGATTCGCATTTTCCAGTTTTAGAAATCAATTGAAGGAATTTTCGACAGCTGTCAAAAAAATTCTCAAACTTAGACGAAACTCCAGACTTTGTTTGTGCTTCAGCTGACCAAATTTTTTTCGATAATTCGCTAGAATTTTCTACGGTATCTATGGTCTTGGGGATGCGATCTGGACCAAATTCCGCACGTAGTTTGAATACATTATTCCTCATCTAGGTGCAAAATTTCATTCCAATCAAATCGGAAGTTTCGAAATTATCAGGAACAGAATATTTGAACGGCCATATTTACGGAACCCCTAGTCTAATTTTGCGCATTGATGAACGTGACCGTGAAATTTGCGATCCAACCCACCCTGAAAATTTCAAGTTCCTAGGCCTTTCCCTTCGGAAGTTATAATTTTCTATGGTTTATATGGTTCTGGTCATGCGATTTGAACAAAATGTTGCTTTGATATATCATTCTCGTTTAAAATACAAAATTTCATCTCGATCGAATCCGTAGTTTCGAAATTATCGAGAAAACAAAATTTCAAACGACTGTATTTACGGAACCCCTAGTATAATTCTGCTCATTGATAAACGTGAACGCCACATTTCAGATCTACACCTATCCTGAAAATTTCAAGTCCCTAGGTCTTTCCGTTCGAAAGTTATGATTTTCTATGGTTTCTATGGTTCTGGTCATGCGATCTAGAGAAATGTAGCTTGAATATATCATTCTCCATTAGTATACAAAATTTCGTCACGATCGAATCTGTAGTTTGGAAATTATCAAGAAAACTAAATTTCAAACGACCATATTTACGGAACCCCTAGTATAATTTTGCTCATAGATGAAAGTGATCACGACAATCGAGATCCACACCTATCCTGAAAATTTCAAATCCCTAGGCGTTTCCGTTCTAAAGTTACAATTTTCTATGGTTTCCATGGTTCTGGTGATGCGAGCTGAACAAAATTCTGCATGTAGCTTGAACACCTCATTTTCCATTAGAGTACAAAATTTCACCTCGATCGTATATGTTGTTTCAAAGTAATCAGGAAAACAACATTTCGAGCGGCCATATTTACGGAACCCCCCGGCGAATTTTGTCCAATAACGAACTTAACCGCGGCATTCGAGATTCCAATACCCTGAAAATTTCAAGTTTCTAGGACATTCCGTTCGAGAGTTATAGTGTATACGGACGGCCGGCCGGCCGGACGGACGGACAGACTCGAATTTTGCGACAGATTCGTCATCAGTTAGTCGAACATAGTCGTTTGAGACAATTTTCGGCTCAAAATTCGAAAAATACAGACATCGTGACGAAATGATATAGCCCTCGTGTAACTAGTACGAGCGCTCAAAAAGTTTACAAACTCACCGATAAAATTGATCCGAATTGTTTACAGAAATTGTTCGAAATGTTCACCATTCTTTTGAGGTGCACAAAGTCTTGCCTGGCGTAATTTAGAATAGTTAAATACAGCAACTATCACATCAGTTTTCAATAATGTCACAAGCATTTTCAATGCGTTGTCTCAGTGAGGTGAGGTCAATAGTGACTATTTTTTTTGTTTTTGTTCCTAATGTTGTATAGATGAATAAATAAATAAATGACCCCAAAGGAAGAAATCAAAGGGGTTGAGATCAGAAAACTCAAACAATAATCAAACGCATCATAGATGATTCGGTATACTGTCCCCCCAGACCGCGATTATAAACACACATTCAGATCTCGATACGAACCCAAGTCAGATCCGGGCTGGGAATTTCTCAGATTCGCGGGTTACTTTGATTTTTCGTGTATTGACTTATTTTGATGAGTTCTTTTGCCTCTCAAAAATAAAACCTCACCTTTGAAAACAAATCTAAAGTCTAAAGATAATAACGCCGTTACGACAATAAATCAATTTTGATCAAATGATAAATAAAAAATTTCTATAAATTGTCCAAAATCGAGGATTCCAAGAAGTTTCTGTAAATTCATAACCATCTGGATTATTCCAGGCCTATGTGCCACAAAATGCCTACACATATTGTTTGTCCTTTCCTGTTTTGATCAAAGATTTTACGACTGCTCACTGGAGAAGACCCATTGTGTTGTGGGATAACGTTATAAATCATCTGGAGATTTTGATGAATAGCTGCTGCATCGGCTGTTCCCAAGCTTGTCGAGCGTACGAATTTTTTTTCATGGACGTCCCCTGTTTTCGATACTTTCGAATCGATATTTTCAGCTCGGATGGCTTGGTCTCACAGGAGATCCGAAAAGATACATCTGGAGTTTTTGCTGATTCATCTGTTTCGGGATTAAATTATTTGGAAAATATTTCATAGCCAAACTTGATGTTTACAGTTAACATTCTGAGAATTGTAGAATCTTTGTATTATCCATTAAATGTGAAACAGAATATCATTCAAATATCCAACATTGAAAGATATGTTGTTGGAGTTATTCATCGGAGGAAACGCAACTTGGATCGACATAATGTTGGTATCATCAATGAAGTTAAATTTGGTTCACGCATAATTCGACTCTCGGCTGATAATCCCAAGGGCTGACCAGTCTTCTCCAACCTGGTGAGCTGCCCTAGGAAGATGCGTGAAACCACTCACTTATGTTGTAGCATACGTAGTTAACTAAATTTAATAGCCGTCTTCGCCAGCGGCGAAATTTACATACTTCGAGAACTTCACCGAATACGAATCCGAGGAAACGCGAGAAGATGAACCAGTGGAATTCCTTTCGAATTGCCCCATTTTCCGAATTAGCGAGCGGATTCCGCTAGATGGAGTTAGCGAGCGAGGGTTGTCGCTTTCCAGAGGACGTGGGAATGAACATTTGTATGTTTATCTAGGGGGGTGAAAACATGAATACCTTGGAATCCTTCGAGGAGGTCCCTGGAATTCGGCGATTAAATCCCGAGAATTAATTCTGATGAGTTTTGATGTACTCCAGGGCATGGAGGGTGAATATGTTCCCGCTGGGGATGAATGTGTTATTCAGAGTATGGCTGAATCGGGACAAATGAGGAAAATGTGGAGTGTTCAGTGTAGTTATGATTGTCTCTCCCAGAGGGAGAGGCATTTCATGGAATTTGGATTTAAAATCTACAAAATTATATCACGACTAGGTTCCTCCCTGAAGAATTGAGAATTTGATCGCGTGTTGCTGCAGGCATCTTGCTCTTGAAATGTTAACTCCAGGCACTGAAGGTTCCGCACCGTGCCGCCACGGCCCGCAGTATATGCTGCATGATGATTCATTCCCGCTGATTAGCGGATAATGGAAATCCATTTAGGTGAAATACCGCTGATGCCAAGAATTCTACAGGCGAACAACTTCTCAAATTGATGCGGAAATTTTCGTGCGCGAAACGACGGGAAATGATGGGTTCCTTCAGGCTAGCTTCAACAAAATGTCCATATAAAAACTGGGAAATATGTACCCTTTTGTTACTTGCGATCAGCTTTACATGATCCTTTCCTTCGTGAGCGTGATGATCGAGAATATAATTCAACTATACTTATATGATGATCATTGCCGTCAGAAACACAATATCCACTATAGTGGAGAGAAGGAAACAGAAGATGGCACTAGCATCTGAACAATACTTGAAAGTGTTATATGTTTGAGTATAGGGGATAGTAGTCAGTGACGCAATACTCACTACTTAGATTGGGTAGGGAATCTTCTAACCAACCTTTATGCAGGCGACACGGGAATAGCCTTCAGACATCGCCGACCAGATGTCATACACAGAAGACTGCAAGAAGCACTAGAAGATTTAGAAGAATGGTTCATTAAATGGAAAATTCAAATAAATAGCAAAAAGAGCCAAGCTATTCTACTACAGAAGCGGAGACTTGAAATTAATTCCAACCTACAGATAGATGGAGAAGAGATAAAATGGGAAAATGAAGTCAAATATCTAGGAGTAAAACTAGATAAAGGGCTTACATGGAAAAACCATATAAAATATGCAGTGGATAAAACAAACTCAGCAATGAGTAGACTTTACCCACTACTAGGAAGAAGAAGCCAAATGAACCAAAGCACGAAACTACGAATGATCAAGTCAATTGCAAGACCCCAACTAACATATGGCTCGGCGGCATGGGGCAATGCAGCCAATAGCCATATGAAGAAGATTCAAGCAACAGAGAATAAACTGCTCAGAGCAGCAATGAATATGCCGTGGTTCGTAAGAAACCAACAAATCCACAGAGACTTAGAATGGGAAACTGTCACAGATTTCCTAAAAAAGAAGGCCGAGAAGATATTTGAAAAAGCAAGTCAACACCCAAATGATGAGCTAAGAAGACTAGTTGACTACAACCCCGCAGAAGATGTGGTTAGGATACCCACCTATCACAAGAGACCCAGAGATCAACTACGTAGAAACAGAAATTGAGTAATCTCAATTTAAATCATCCAGAAGAAGAGACTCCTATGAAATTCAAATTCATAGGTAACACAAGCATCACACGACAAAGATCGTGATAGAGATACGAACAAGAAGAGTCAAAAGGTTAGTAGGTAATAAATGCCCGGAATCTAAAACAGCAGGTTAGGTTTAGTTAGAGTAGGTCGTGCTTGACACGAAGTCTCACGCTGTTCTATCTATCGGAGATAGTTCGTCCATGAGGATTCCCCCTGACTAAACAAAAAAAAAAAAAAAAAATCTGACCAACCTGGTTCCTACCGAAAAGTAGCAATTGATTGAAACAAAACCAAAAAATGTAAATATAATTTTCATCAATTATGTGTTGGTTCCTCTATCAATCAACTGGTGGTCATTTCCATATTGGCACGTTTTGTGAAAATTTACTATAAAAGTAGCATTCGCCTGATATAGATGACCTGGCTTTTAAATCTCACCAAGGAATTCCTGGTTCCCAGATTCGAGTCCTCCGCCTCATTTAATTCCACCTCAATTCATAATTTCAGTGAAAAGCACCGTTTCCTAATTATTATTTCCCCAGACAACACAGTATTCAAGGTATTCCATTCGTCCAGCGTCAGCTTCAGAAATTCCTTCAATGCAGAAATACGAATTAATTTTCATTGAGAGGAGGAGCAGTCGACGCGTCTGACGATTCCCAGAGCAATTTGCCTGATATCTTGGAGATATAACTCTTTGCCGAGACGAAAATGATGTAGCTTCCTCTTCGCCTTCTCGCTTTTTCCTTGTTCTGTTACGCAGAGTGCATTCCTTTCCTCAGTCTCCATCAATCTGTTTTGAAAAAAATGTACTCTCTCCATGAATTACACTCAGCTTTTAGGTCGTTTTTCTTACTTTCGACGGAAAGTGGGGAGGAGGAAGGGGTAATTCTATAGCCCATTCTCAAGTGTTGAACTGTTCTCAAAATTTAATATCGTGTTTTATCACATTATGAAGTTCACTAGCAAGGAAATAATTCGGAATAGGATAAATGAGAGGAAAAGACAAAGTAACAAATTGTGTGTTACGTAAAGTGTCCAGAAAAGGAATAGCAGCGCTAACAAATATAGCAAACGCAGTGATGAGAACAGAATAGGTACTATCCAAAAAGATGGAAAACAGCAAAAGTAATTGTATCCAATAAGCCAGGAAAAGATAGAAAATTCCCATAAAACTACAGGCCGATAATTCAGCACTTGGGAAAATAGTTGAGAGAGTATTGCAAAAAGACTCAATGAAGAAATAGGAGCGCTGAATCAGATACCATCGGAACATTTGAATTCAGAAGAAATCATTCCAAAGAACTTAAACTGTTAAGGATTACTTTATTCGTCACTAAGAAATTTTAGAATACACAAACCACAGGATTAGGGCTATTAGATGTCGAGAGAGCCTTCGATCGATTCTGGCACGAAGGAATCACCTACAAGAAGATGATGGCAGGCTACACCAAAACCTACAAGGTAATAAGAAACTAATTGATGAACAGGAATTTTTATGTCAAAATAGATGACCCATGATCTTCCACCAGACAAGTAGAAGCAGGAGTGCCCCAAGGTTCATTTCTAATATCTCTACTCTAAAACATCTTTATCTACCATATCCCCAAAAACCAAAGAAACCTGCTAGCCCTTTATGCAGACGACACAGGAAAAGCCTTCAGACATCGTCGACTTATATACAGAAGATTGCAAGGAGCACCAGAAGATTGAGAAGAATGGTTCATTAAATGAAAAATTGAAATAAATAGCGAAAAGAACCAAGCTATTCAACTACAAAAGCGGAGACCTGAAATGAATTCCAACCTAAGGATAGATGGGGAAAAGATTAAATGGGAAACGTAAGTCAAATATCTAGGAGTAAAACTAGATAAAGGGCTTGCATGCATATAAAATACGCAGAGTAGAAAACAAACTCAGCAATGACTTTACCCACTGCTAGCAAGAAAGAGCAGCAATGAATTGGCCGAGGCTCGTAAGAAACCAACAAATCCACAGAGACTAAGAATGGGAAACTGTCACAGATTTCCTAAAAAAGAAGGCCGAAAAGATATTTGAGAAAGCAACTCAACATCCAAATGATGAGCTAAAAAGACTAGTTCACTACAACCCTGCAGAAGTTGTGATGGGGATACCCACCTACAATAAAAGACCGAGAGATAAACTACGTAGAAACAGAAATTGATTGAACACAATTTCAAATATCAAGAAGAAGAGACTCTCCTATGAAAGTCATAGGTAACACAAAAATCATGAAAGACAATACAAACAAAAAGAGTCAAAAGTCAAAAGGTTAATAGACAATAGATGCCCGTAATTTAAAACAGCAGGTTAGGTTTACTTCAAGCAGGTCGTGCTTCACACGAAGTCTTACACTGTTCTATCTATCGGAGATAGTTCGTCCATGAGGATTCCCCCTGACTAAACAAAAAAAAACTTTACCAGCCAAGAATTTGTATTTGGGCAACAACAAATTCTGTTTCTGTTATTTACTTGGGAAGGCGTAAAGTTCAGATGCTAAGTAGAGATCTTAAATCTTGTTGATTAAATATCAACATGGTAGGTGGTCTTTCTATAGAGACCAAACGTCAGAATGGACAAAAACAAAAAAAAAACCTATGATGGAGGAAGAGAACAAAGTAAAACCATGAAGCCAAGAAGAGGAGATCGAGGCGGGAAAAAGGAAGTAGATACTGTATCGATATCTTCGTAATTGTCATCCAGAAATTCTGTGACTCTATTGAGCGCTCGTACTACTTACTTACACGAGGGCTATATTATTTTGCACTCAAATGGAAAATGAGGTGTTCAAGCTACATGTGAAATTTTGTCCAGATCGCATGACCAGAACCATAGAAACCATAGAAAATTGTAACTTTTGAACGGAAACGCCTAGGGACTTGAAATTTTCAGGATAGGTGTGGATCTCGAATGTCGTGATCTATAAGCAACATTATTCTAGAGGTTCCGTAAATATGGTAAAAATTTAGTTTTCTCGACAATTTCAAAACTACAGATTCGATCATGACGAAATTTTGTATACTAATGGAGAAATTCATATTCAAGCTACATTCCTCCAGATCACATGACCAGAACCATAGAAACCATAGAAGATCATAACTTTCGAACGGAAAGGCCTAGGGACTTGAAATTTTCAGAATTGGTGTGGATCTGAAATGTCGCGTTCACGTTTATTAATGAGCAGAATTATACCAGGGGTTCCGTGAATAGGGTCGTTTGAAATTTTGTTTACTCGATAATTTCGAAACTACGGATTCGATCGAGATGAAATTTTGTATTTCAATCGAGAACGATATATTAAAGCAATATATATATATAAAATTTTGAACGGAAAGGCCTAGGAACTTGAAATTTTCAGGGTGGGTTTGGATCGCGAATATCGCGGTCACGTTCATCAATGAGCAAAATTAGACTAGGGGTTCCGTGAATATGGCCGTTCAAAATATTATTTTTCTGATAGTTTCCAAACTACTGATCGGATTGGGATTCAATTATGCACCTAGCTGAGGAATTATGTATTCAAACTACGTGCAAAATTCTGTCCAGATCGCACCCCCAAGACCATAGATACCGTAGAAAATTCTAGCGAATTATCGAAAAAAATTGATCAGCTGAAGCACTGATATGAAGTCTGGAGTTTCGCCTAAGTTTCAGAATTTTTTCGAAAGCTGTCGAAAATTCCTTCAATTGATTTCTAAAACTGGAAAATGCGAATCTACCTACAAGGTGCATGTACGAGCGCTCAAAAGTACCTGCCTTCTCGGCAGTGCATTTCGTAATTTTTTTTAAATTATCTGGATTCGACCCATCGAATTGAAGACCGAAATTCAAATACATACCAAATTTCTGGTACGTTGAATGCGACATCATGAATAAATTCGTTTGTGATTTCAATCTCATAGGTCACATGAAATCACTGGTTTCCCAGTATCTTCTATGGAGTTAATTACGCCCAGTATCCCTATTGAAGACCCCGTTAGACCCAAACAGAATTCAAATTCGGCATTAATTTTGATTGATTCTCGAAACTTGGGTAGCCAGAAGGATTCTGCGAAATATCCATAACCGACAAATTCGAAACAAATTTCAACCAATCAGAATTTCAAATTCGCATAGACAAGAAGTTTTGAAGGGAAACGCCGAAGTTAGTCCAAAACAAGGGCGGATAGCAACAAGCAGCCGTCGCCGGGGCAAGAATCCTAACACAAGGCGTCTATAGACGCAAAAAAGAAAGATGTTTTCCCGCGAGTCGCATCGATACAACAAAAATTGATTTATTTGCTGTTTTCCCTTTTTCCACCTCTCGCCATCGCGTCTGCTAATGGAAATACGTTGGCTTTCGGATTGGATGGCCTCTAGCGGCCTTGTATCTTTCGCCATTACATGGTTTCGGCAGGTGATATTGAATTCGTGATGGAGCTCGTTTCGCCGAGATTTTCCGCGGGTTCGTATTGGAAATATTGCCTCAGTTTTTTCTCGATTTTCGATTCTGCGTCTGGTCGACTGACGGATTTGAGGGATCATTATGGATTTTGCCCCGAATCGTGCTTGTTCCATATTTGCGGCGCTATCTTCTGATGCCGATTTAATGGGAATTCGAGTCGTGGTTAGGTTTCGCGATGAACTCCGAAACCGTCAGATAATTGCTTCTTTGAATTTTGAAGGTTCCAATATTCTGTGATAATCTTCTATACTTGTGAACGGTAATTTAAGGTTTAGATTAAAAGTGATGAATTGGCCTATTTGATCTTTTGTGTGTAGCCATTCCACTACTGATGCCCCAGTAAATGAAATAATTTAGGGAGGTTTTATTTAGCTCCTCGCCTTCCAGTATTTCTGCTCTTTTTGTGCCAATGTTTGTCATTAATTGTAAGAGTAGGTACTCGATGGATTTCTCTGCCGTTTTTCACAGCCTGCAAAGAATTAAGCTTTTTCCCCATTTTCTGTAGGTGGTATCTCACTTCGCAATAACCAATAGGTAGACCACCAAGTAAATAGTCTCATTTAACTAATAATGGGAAAGAAGTCTCTATATCGTTATATTTCACGATATTTTCATCAGCAATTCGAGATTTTGACAAATATCAGGTGAAATTCTGGAATCCTGAAAAAAAATTATAAAGAGCGCTGACGTGTAGTCAGGAGCTTTTGAGCGCTCGTTCGTCCACCTTCTATTGATGAAATTTCCGACAGCTGTCAAAAATAGATGGAAGCTCTTTGTCAAGTATCACCTGTTACAGAAATATAAGGATTTTTTTTTCGATAATTCTCTAGAATCATCTACAGCTTCTATGGTCTTGCTTGGTAATGCGATTCCGATCGAATCAGTAGTTTCGAAATTATCAGGAAAAAAAATATTTTAAATGGCCATATTTACGGAAGCTTTAGTCTAATTTTGCTCATTGATGAACGTGACCTCAACATTCGAGATCCAAACCTACCCTGGAAATTTCAAGTCTCTAGGTCTTTCTGTTCGAAAGTTATAATTTTCTATGGTTTCTATAATTCTGGTCAAGAGATCTGGACTGGAATTTCATTTCGATCGAATCAGTAGTTTCGAAGTAATCAGGAAAACAAAGTTTCGAACGGCCATATTCAAGGATACCCTCGTCGAACTTTGCCCAATAATGAACTTGGCCCCGGCATTCGATATTTGAACCTAACCTGAAAATGTCAAGTTTCTAGGTCTTTCCGTTCGAGAGTTATCGTGTAAACGGACGGCCGGAAAGACTTGAAATTTTCGACGGATTCGTCATCAGTGAGTCGAACTTAGACGTTTAAGACCATTTTTGGCATGAAATTCGAAAAATACAAACGAGCGCACAAAAAGTTTTGTTAGGCTTGAACAATTTTTTATTGTTCATAAAAATAAAGAATAAACATTAAATAAAATGTTGTTTAGTGAAAAATCAATCTATGATCATTTTGATTTGAGATTAGGTGACACTAGCGAGACTATCGAACAAAATAATATAATTTTATAAACTTCAAAAGATGTATTCACACAATTATATGGAATATAATAATAGTAATAATGAATGAGTTGATTGATTAGAATTAACCGAATTCATATCACAGAAGTACATTATACCTATACATTAAATTTCTCAATACCAGATCAGAAAAACTCAATTCTTTTTCACGTTGAACAGCTTTGAAGCTGAATATTTACATAACTCATTTTATCGATGCCCCATATGTGAAAATTACGAAAAGCTTTTGAGCGCTCTTACATGCACCTTGTAGGTAGATTCGCATTTTCCAGTTTTAGAAACCAATCGGAAAGATTATGACAACAGTCAAAGAAAATTTTAAACCAACGCGAAAATCCAGACTTCACGTCAGTGCTTTGGTGACCATTTTCTTTTTCGATAATTCGCCAATTTTTTATGGTTTCTATGGTTTTGATCATGCGAGCTGGACAAAATTCTGCATGTATCTTGAGTACGTAATTATACATCTGAGTGCAAAATTTCACCTCGATCGAATTGGTAGTTTCGAAGTAATCAGAAAAACTGACTTTCGAGCGGCCATATTTACGGAACTCCTGGGCGAATTTTGCCCAATAACGAACTCAACCGCGGCATTTGAGATTCAAACCTATCCTGAAAATTTCAAGTTTTTAGGACATTCCGTTCGAGAGTTATCGTGTATACGGCCGGACGGACAGACTCTAATTTTTCGACGGATTCGTCATCAGTGAGTCGAACTGAGTCGTTTGAGACCGTTTTCGGCTCAAAATTCGAAAAATACAGACATCGTGACGAAATGATATAGCCCTCGTGTAAGTAGGACGAGCGCTCAAAAACGAAATTTCAACAGATTAAATATGGCGAATAGTTTCTGAGTTACCGCAGTTATTGGAAATAATATATGATGTGATCCTCACAAAATTTCATATGAACCTTCTCGTCGTTATTTTTGAATTAACTTCAAAGTTTGAATTCGTATTTTTTGAATTATTGGAAGCGAATTTTGTGCATAAACGAACATATCCGGCGCATTCAGACCTCGAACGCACCCTCTAATTTTAGGTCTCTTTTTTCGAAAGTTATCGTGTTTACGGAGGGACGGCCAGACGGTCGTAATTGATCTTGACCAAGAATTCCCCATATGTGAGACCAACCTGGACTCAAGGACCCCAGGTCCAACCTGAGTTCAAGGCTTGGGCTCGAAAATCGAAATTCACAGTCGTTTTGGCCGAAATGATAACAAAAGCGGAAAAGAAACAAGAACAAAAAAAGCGAAAAAAACAATGAATGAAGGTAAAACATGAAGGTAGAATACGAAACATAACAATATGTAAATTTATTATTGAACATTCTCAATTAAAAAAAAAAACAATATAAGTAAATGAAAAGAAAGCAAAAATCAAAAAATTTGTCGAAAAAAATAATCAAATTGAGAAACGAAATGATGGAAGCCGTTTATCAAAAACGTATCTTCATAGGTATCGAAAAATATAAATGGAATTTTAATTCAGAACAAGAATCCATGATATATGTACAGGGTGTTCTCAAAGGTGAGGCTTTTTTTTGACAGTTGCTAGAACTCATCAAGATAAGTCAAAATTCCAAAAATCTTTTGTAAAAAATATTCACTGAAATACTTACCAGGGCCGATTATTTCGAAATCAAAGTTATCTGCGAATCTGAGAAATCTCCAGCACAGATCTGACTTAGGTACGTATTGAGATCTAAATGTGTTTATTGAATAGGTTCAGTTTACGAGATATCATATGCCAGAGCGTAGAATTCTTGTCACTTCCGAATTTCGCAAAGATGGTGAAAATGCACGCACCCCGGATCTCAACCCCTGTGATTTCTTCTTTTGGAGTCATTTGAAAACATAAGTGTACAGTAACGGTGAGGTGAATAGTGTTGAAGCACTAAAACAACGCATTGGAAAGGCTTGCGACATTATTCTTGAGCAAACTGATGTGATAGTTGCTGCATGTAATAATTCTTTATCACGCCGGGCAAGATTTTGTGCACATCAAACGAATGGTGACCACTATTTCGAACAATTTCTGTAAACAGTTTGGCTCAATTTCATCGAGTTTGTGAACTTCCTATTTTTTGTCTAGGACCTTTTCAAACAGTAATTTTTCCTCTCCTTAGTTTGAACTTTATGAATTATACCATTCACGAAAAATCTCTTAATAAAAGTTGAGAAAGAATATGAAAACCCAGCACTTTATTTACTTGCTGGAATGCATATGATTCATGAAAGATTTCCTAACACAGTAATATTAAGATGATGATGCCCAAGATTTTTTGCACTTCTTTCGAATCTAATATTTTATATGATCCACTTCCGTCGAAATGATATTTTTTTATGAGTTCTAATACCTGTCACTTTAAACAACACCCTGTATATAACAAATAATGAAATTGAGAAACAAAAATATATACAGTCACAAAGCCTCAATTCATTGGAACACGTAAAAATTTCACTTCTTGGAATTCCATCAGGTTATTGGTTTAGTTTGGAAATACCTTACTGCTACAGATTTTCATAGTCGTAAATTCATTTGGAAAATGATTTCTCTTGAGAAAACAAATTAAAACATCTTGATACTTATCTGAGCACAAAAATCGAAGATCGAAAGAAACATTCAATTAAAGGAAGTTAAAGTGATTGCCAACTCGTCCTTTATTACCAAAACAAATCGGTCCGCTCCTCGAACCAATCTGTCGAATTGCCTCCTTTAAATTTGCCCCGATTCGGACGTAAGGGAGATCGTAAATGTTTCAAAATCTCTTAATTGAATTAAACTGTTGACTGCCCGAGAACAAGCATCCCTTTGTTCCCAATCCCGGCATTTGCACCCCATAAACCTTATCGAACGTATCGAGCCTCCAGACTTCCCCCGTGCCCCGATTTCTTATCTACTCGCTCGGATGAAATCCTCTCTATTCAAGTTTAAGAGCGCGCCTCTTCTCCAGAGATGTCTTGTTTATTTTAATGCATTCAAATTCGATTCTATCCTCTCTTCCTCCCTGGTTCATACGGAGTTATAAAACGGGATTCGTCAACACACGGCTCTTCGAAGACGGAAATAAGAGGTCCTGAATAAACCATTTTCTGTTGATATGAAATTCAATTAACTGAAAATAAAGGACGGGCTCAAACGTCGTGGAAGAAATGTCTTCGGAGATAGTTTAGGTTTAAGAGTCTCTTTATGTTCTTCGTCAAAACCTAAAGTTGAAATAAACGATAACAGTATTGAGATGTGCATAGTTCAAAACTTGTTGTTTCAAAGCTTACTCGAACAATAATGACAACACAACTAGAGGAAAATTAAATACCCCTGTTATATTGATCACCACCGACGAAATTTCCAACTACAGATCACTTCTCATATAACCTCAGAAGTTCGTCCTGTCGATTCATGACCCGCTGACCTAACCCTCATACCAGAATAATTATCTACGACACACCACTGATTGATACATGAAACTGTTACATCGCACAAGTCTATTAAAGGGGTTGTTGCACAACATAACGATGAAACGATGTTGGGTACAACGTGTTTATCCCCTATGAATATTCGCTAGCCTTAGAGAAGACAAAGGAAATCCCACAAAAGACCCATTTGGAATAAGTTGATGACTTAGAGGCGGAGACTGGGTAAAAAACGGAGTTTATGATGTTTTGAAAAAGAGGGATAATCATACATTGAACATTAAAAAATTACGAAAAGCACTGCCGTGAAGGCAGGAGCTTTTGAGCGCTCGTACATGCACCTTGTAGGTAGATTCGCATTTTCCAGTTTTAGAAATCAATTGAAGGAATTTTTGACTGCTGTCAAAAAAATTCTGAAACTTAGGCGAAACTCCAGACTTCATGTCGGTGCTTCAGCTGATCAATTTTTTTCCGATAATTCGCTAGAATTTTCCACGGTATCTATGGTCTTGGTGATGCGATCTGGACAAAATTTTGCACGTAGTTTGAATACATTATTCCTGAGCTAGGTGCATAATTTCATTCCAATCCGATCGGTAGTTTCGAAACTATCAGGAAAAAAATATTTTGAACGGCCATAATTACGGAACCCCTAGTCTAGTTTTGCTCATTGATGAACGTGACCGTGAAATTTGCGATCCAAACCCACCCTGAAAATTTCAAGTTCCTAGGCCTTTCCGTTCAAAAGTTAGAATTTTCTATGGTTTCTATGGTTCTGGTCATGCGATCTGGACAAAATATTGCTTCAATATATCATTCTCGATTAAAATACAAAATTTCATCTCGATCGAATCCGCAGTTTCGAATTGATCGAGAAAACAAAATTTCAAACGGCCGTATTTACGGATCCCCTTGTATAATGTTGCTCATAGATGAACGTGATCACGACATTCGAGATCCACACCTATCCTGAAAATTTCAAGTCCCTAGGCGTGTCCGTTCAAAAGTTACAATTTTCTATGGTTTCTATGGTTCTGGTCATGCGATCTGGACAAAATTTCACATGTAGCTTGAACAACTCATTTTCCATTTGAGTGCAAAATTTCATTTCGATCAAATCTGTAGTTTTCAAGTAATCAGGGAAACAAAACTTTGAACGGCCATATTTACGGAACCCCTGGTGGAATTTGGCCCATTAACGAACTTAACCGAGCCATTCGGGAACTGAACTCACACTGAAAATTTCAAGTCTCTAGGTTGATCCGTTCGAGAGTTATCGTGCTGACGGACGGCCGGACGGCCGGACGGACGGACGGACGGACGGCCGGACGGACAGACTCGAATTTTCCGACGGATTCGTCATCAGTGAGTCGAACATAGTCGATTGAGACCATTTTCGGCTCAAAATTCGAAAAATACAGACATCGTGACGAAATGATATAGCCCTCGTGTAAGTAGTACGAGCGCTCAAAAATGGTAGTTGCAAGTTAATTAAGTAGAGAATGTGTCGTCAATGTATGAAGCAAATTTTGATGTTCATGTACTACAACTAGGGTTAATATAAGGGTAATAGCAAAATCATCCATCATCTATTTTTGTTGCTCCTGACAGTTTGAAGTGGTTTCCCATCGAAATAACTCAATTGTATGAAAATTAATTTGGTTTGAAAACAAGCTTTTATTGAATTTTTGTTCGTGAATGAAAAATAATTACTAATTACTGAAGAGATCAAAATAAAATAAAGAAGAAACGCTAGAATGCTAAGGGTAAAAACATAGTGAAGCAAAGCCTCAAGCATCGCATCAAGACTCGCCTCAAGATCAAAAACTTACATGTAACTGAATTAAACCGTTCATAGTGAAGCATAGACCATCGCCTTAACCCAGGCATCGAGCATCATCGTTGCCGGGGAATCAAAGCGATTTGATTTTCAAGACTCTCCTCAGGCATGAACCCGAGACATATGATTGATGCTAGCCGTATTGTGATTTAGCCAGTGTCGTAGTTTAATTAGGGTAAACACATAGTGAAGTGAGAAGAGGTGGATAATTTGTTTGTATTGAAATGGATGAATAATTGAAATATTTATTCGGCCTGAAATATGGAATAAAAGAGATAAAAAACATCACAATACATATGTGTTGGCGAAAGCATAGACGGAAATGAGCAATATAACACATATATCAGGTGAGCTACAAAAACCATATAAAAAAAACATGAAGCCAATATTATAGCAATCTCTTTTATATTTTGTCACATGAAAATATTTTATATTCTACTAGCTGACCCGGCAAACGTTGTTTTGCCATATCTCTCCCTTTTTTCGCAATTTCAAAATTGCTCGAGGCCTTCGGCCTCTCTTACCTTAGGAAAGCCCGTTTCTCACTCTCTAAAACGCGGGGGGCGCTTCGCGCCCCCGGTCTCTCCCTTTTTTCGCAATTTCTTAAAAAATAAGGGTTGATCGTAGAAGGGTGAAAATTGGGGATTGTATGTATTTTTATATGTTATATCATAAAAAAATAGAAATTAGAAATTTTGTCTGAAAAATAAAAAAAAAAAATTTAGGGGTGGACTACCCCTAACATTTAGGGGGATGAAAAATAGATGTTGGCCGATTCTCATAGATACCGGATAAGCACAAAAAATTTCATCAAAATCGGTTAAGCCGTTTCGGAGGAGTATGGCAACGAAAACTGTGACACGAGAATTTTATATATTATTCTATTAATTGGGTGCAACAAAAATTAATGGAGGGAAATAAGCAATATTACAAATATAACAGGTTGGCTACAAAAACAATGTAAATAAAACAGGAAACCAATATTATGGCAAACTCTTTAAAATTGTTTTCAGATAAAAATATTTTATATTCTATTAACTGGGTGCAACAAAATATCAGAAAACATATTATATATTCAAACCACTATTTCCTATTTCCAATACCTCACTGAGGCTCTGGATTCATGATTTCTACTACTGCTTTCATAGATGCCCCACTATGTGCCCCCTGATGCCCGACTTGAGGCGATGCTTGAGGCAAGTCTTGGTGTGATACTTGAGGCCATGCTTCACTATGTTTTTACCATAAGAGTTAATCTGGTTTTGAAGGTTATTATACATTTAGGGCCCCCGCAGACTACAGACTTTTTATCGGCCGATAGATTAGTCGGGTTGGGCTGAAAGTGCGCACACCGAGCCAACTAAACAGTTTGGTTGGTGAACAGGGCGCAGACTATCCAACAGCCGACCGACTATTCTCGAACTAGTTTGTAACTGACTGTTGAACGCCATATTCAAAATACACGCACACGACGCCAAATCACAGAGCGAACCGAACTATCGGCCGACTAAAAAATCGTCATGTATGCGCAGGCGTGTATGCGCCAATACTGATTAAACAGTCGGCCGATAGTTGGACGGCAGATTAGTTTGAATGTAATTGGGTAGCCCATCAAACTTTTTTATCGGCCGATACTGAATCGCTGTAGTGTGCGCATATGCATTCCTCTCCATACTGATTAAGAAGCCGACCAAACTGTCGGCCGATAAAAAGTCTGCAGTCTGCGGGGGCCCTTAGGTACATAAGTATTTCTCATAATTCACGGACACAGACAAAACATAAACAATTCTTTTAGAAAAATCTCTTGTCAGTTTTCAATGAAAAAGATAAATAACAAGATCAAATAAAACATTTTCAGAAACAAGCTTTAATACAAATCATCGAAAAAAAGTTGAGAATATAAATTATAAAAACCATTTCTGGGGACAAGCTTTCGTACAAATGTAGTTGAAAAAAAATGTATTACTTTCATTGTTTAATCTAGAATATTCTGTGTAAAACAGATTCAAAATTTTGACAGGTACATCAAATCAAAATGATCATAAATAGGGAAAATTTTACTGAACAACATTTCAGTTATTTACAGTTCATTTTTTGAATGTGAAAGCTATACCTAATAAAAAAATGTAGATAAGCACTGCTGTGAAGTCAGGAGCTTTTGAGCGCTCGTTCATTCACCTTGTGGGTAGATTCGCATTCTCCAGTTTAAGAAACCAATTGGAAAGATTTCGACTGCTGTCAAAGAAAATTTAAAACTGAGAAGAAATTCCAGAATTCACGTCAGTGCTTTAGGTGACCAATTTTTTTTCGAAAATTCGCTAGAATTTTCTACGGTATCTATGGTCTCGGTAATGCGATCAGGTCAAAATTTCCCACGTAGTTTGAATAAACTATTTTTCATCTATGTGCGAAATTTTATTCCAATCCAATAGGCAGTTTCGAAATTATCAGGAAAAAAATAGTTCGAACGGCTATATTTACGGAACCCCTAGTCTAATTTTGCTCATTGATGAACGTAACCGCGAAATTCGTGATTCGAACCTATCCTGGAAATTTCAAGTCCCTAGGTTTTTCCGTTCGAAAGTTATGATTTTCTATGGTTTCTATGGTTCTGATCATGCGATCTAGAAAAAAATGTAGCTCAAATATATCATTCTCAATTCAAATACAAAATTTCGTCACGATCAAATCCATAGTTTGGAAATCATCAAGAAAACTGAATTTAAAACGGCGATATTTACGGAACCCCTAGTCTAATTTTGCTCAATTATGAACGTGACCGCAACATTCGAGATCCACAACTATCCTGAAAATTTCAAGTCCCTAGGCCTCTCCATTACAAAGTTATAATTTTCTATGGTTTCTATGGTTCTGGTATGCGAGCTGGACAAAATTTTTCATGTAGCTTGAACACGTAATTCTCCACCTGAGTGCAATTTCACTTCGATCGAATCAATAGTTTCGAAGTAATCAGAAAAACAAGATTTCGCGCGGCCATATTTACGGAACCCCTGAGCGAATTTTGCCCAATAACGAACTCAACCGCGGCATTCGAGATTCGAACCTACCCTGAAAATTTCAAGTCTCTAGGACATTCCGTTCGAGAGTTATCGTGTATACGGACGGAAGGCCGAACGGACAGACTCGAATTTTTTGTCGGATTCGTCATCAGTGAGTCGAACATGGTCGTTTGAGACCATTTTCGGTTCAAAATTTGAAAAATACAGACATCGTTACGAAATGATATAGCCCTCGTGTAAGTAGTACGAGCGCTCAAGGAAACGAAAATCAAATAGCTTTTTTCACGATAAGATAAAATTTCACGTTGCTGCAATACCTACTGAAATTTGCTCACCCTATACAAAGGTTGAAGGATCTCTCCATCTTTTGGTCGAAGACTACCGCAGCATCTTCAAACACAAGAGTTCTCCAAAATGGGGTCAAGTTCGTTATGTAGAATCGTTCTGATACCCAGGAATATTTCAAGGATGGGATAAGGTTCAGTAAATCAAGATGTATTTATAATTTACTCGATTTAAAAGCGAATACTCATCATTTCTGGAAAAGTGCAAGTTACTTTTAAGGACCAAGGACAATGCTCTAATGGAAATTCAATTTTTAGATGACGAGGTGAAATGTTGAGATGTTCCTTATTCCCTTATCGGAGGGAGCTCACAGGAGGACGAAGGATTTGAAGCTTCTGGTAATTGGTGGGGGATACTTCATAGTATTTACCCATAACTTTCTTTTATTCGATCAAAAACGACACGTCTTATACTATTTTGTCCCTTTGAAGGAATAATTTGTTGGATTGAAATTATGTTCAAAGATGAAAGGACGACGAGGAAAATGGAAAGACTAATTCTCATATCCTTCATCAAATAAGTCAAAACTACTACTGACAAATTTTATGTATACCAGGAAGACATCAACTCAAACAATAACCATTAGTTCCATTCGGATGAATGAAGTGCTGAAACTTCAACAATAATAATTTAACACTTTGACCTGGTTCGATAACAGTCCTCTTCGGTTAATTTTGCCGAGACCACGATCTCAGTGGTTACATTAACAACTTCGTTAACTACACCTGATAAATTTTACACATGTGGAGAAACATCTTGAACAGCACTTTCGCATTACAGAGGCAATTTCTGCTTGTTTTAATGATCTCAATTATAACATCCCCGAATGGGTGAAGCGTGCAAGAAATCCGTGAGATCCTTCGAAGGAGGAATTTACGGCCTCTTTTTTTTCAACATCGAAGAAAATTATTTCATTTATATTATTCATTATACGAACTGGGCGATCCAGGGTGCGTACAAACTCTTTTACTTTTTTGAGAGCTTTTTATGAAAAAGAGCATTATAATTTTGAGCAGATAATTTTATATACAGAATTCGAGGTAAATTCAATTTTGTCCGTCCGGACCTAAACATGTAGAGTTTTGAAATTTTCAGGGTATTTTCGAGGTCTCGTTCTTTTTTGTCCATAAGGGGTGGTTTTTGTGAGGGTCCATACTTGGCAACAGCTTTGATTACAAGTATTTCATCTGATGCAGTCACAAAAACGTGCAACTCAACTACACCCATTAAAATCCGGAATGGAGCTAATTGAAGGAAATGAATTCCTATCGAATTTCCAACATGGAAAGATCCCCAAACGGCAGAGGAGTTTATTCTACGCGACCTGTTCGAAATTTCCAGTGCCGTAACGCAGTACGAATTCCATAGTTATTATTCAGGATGCCTTTCCATGAGACAATTTAATCAATTTTAATGTCGCGTACTAATTGTTTTCGTTGTTCGCTCGCTCCCAACGGAATTGTGAATTGTGTTTTAAAATTCCGGATACAGTTCACTTGTTTACTCGAAGGCGACTGGATTGAGCCGGGATTAGGCACTCGGTGTCGCGAGTTTTCGTGAGAAAATTAGAGGAGCTTCGAATTTTCGCTGTGTTAGTAAATGAAGTGCTGATTGCAGTTCAAGAATCTCACTAACCTTTAGAAGTATTGAATGACTGAAGGTGCAAATGAGCAAATTCTTTTCGTTCTTCAAATATAATTTTTTTTTTGCTGGAAACAAGAGATACAGAGAGTAACTTATGTTCTGAACCTCTCAAGTTTTGATCTACATCTATGTTGGAGTTTTGAGAAGAAAATCGTTTTTTGAGCGCTCGTTCTGCTTACACGAGGGCTATATCATTTCGGCACGATGTCTATATTTTTCGAATTTTGTGCCGAAAATAGTCTCAATCGACAAGGTTCGACTCACTGATGACGAATCCGTCGAAAAATTCGAATCTGTCCGTCTGGCCATTAGCACGATAACTTTCGAACGGAATGACCTAGAGACTAGACTAGAAATTTTCAGTGTGGGTTCAGTTCTCGAATGCCGCAGTAAATTTTGTTAATGGGCAGAATTCCACCAGGGGTTCTGTAAATATAGCCATTCGAAATTTTGTTCTCTTGATTACTTCAAAACTACTGTTTTCAAGCAACATGTCCAGATCGCTTGACCAGAACCATTGAAATTATAGAAAATTATAACTTTCGAACGGAATGACCTAGAGACTTGAAATTTTCAGGGTAGGTTAGAACCTCGAATTTCGAGGTCACGTTTATCAATAAGCAAAATTTGACTAGTGGTTTCGTAAATATGGCTGTTCAAAATATATATATGGAGAATGATATTTTCAAGCTACATTTTTTCCAAATCACATCAGAACCATTTTAAATTCCTACGAACTATTGAATAAAAAATCCTTATATTTCTGTAACAGCTGATTCGGCATAATTGACAAAGAGATGCTACCATTTTTCTGACATCTCTCAAAAATTCGATCCTAAAACTGGAAAATGCGAATCTAACTAAAAGGTGGATGAACGAGCGCTCAAAAGCTCCTGATTTCACGGCAATTGCACGGCAGTGCTTCTTATAATTTTTTATCATCAACTCCAATACCTCTAAGCCCTCTAAGCATACATATCTAGCCATTTCCTTATGCAGATTTTTGGATATTTCAACCAGTGGCGTCCGTACGGGATGTGTACTAGATATTTTCATTGAAATATTATGTACGCCTCTGCGTTTTCCTGAAGAAATGTTCTTGAAATTTTCATTCATTTGGGACAAATTTGATTTCTTGACATTTTTTCGTAAGATACGCTATTATCGCGTCAAAAAAAAAACGATATTTATGCATGTTCAGATTATTTGTAGATAATCAATACCTACATATTATTTTGCCATATTCTCATCGATACTAATCTAGTTGTTCTGTTGAAATTCCGAAGGTACCAATCATCATAAAAAAAAATTCCTACTTCCACCAGTGCCGTGCCCGTCGGCTTTAGAAGCCATTAAAAATTTATCCCCACCATTCCTCGGAACCATGAGATCATCTTTTATGAAAAATTACTTGGGAAAAAATTCGTAACATTTTCATCGATTCAAATATTGAATATCATGCCAATTGATGAGAGTAGAAAGTTATGTTTATTCCGAAAGCAATTTTTGAGCGCTCGTACTACTTACACGAAGGCTTTTTCATTTCGTGACGATGTCTGTATTTTTCGAATTTTGAGCCGAAAATGGTCTCAAACGATTATGTTCGACCCACTGATGACGAATCCGTCGAAAAATTCGAGTCTGTCCGTCCGTATACACAATAACTCTCGAACGGAATGTCCTAGAAAATTGAAATTTTCAGGGTAGGTTCGAATCTCGAATGCCGCGATTGAGTTCGTTACTGGGCAAAATTCGCCGAGGGGTTCCGTGAATATGGCCGCTCGAAATTTTGTTTTCCTGGTTACTTTGAAATTACAGATTCGATCGAGGTGAAATTGAGTACTCTAATGGAAAATCAGGTGTTCAAGCTACATGCAAAATTTTGTTCAGCTCGGACCAAAACCATAGAAACCATAGAAAATTGTAACTTTTGAACGGAAACGTCTGAGGACTTGAAATTTTCAGGATAGGTGTGGATCTCGATTTTCGTGATCACTTTCATCTATGAGCATAATTATACTAGGGGTTCCGTAAATATGGTCGTTTGAAATTTAGTTTTTTTGATAATTTCCAAACTACAAATTCGATAGTGACGAAATTTTGTATACTAATGGAGAATGATATATTCAAGCTACATTTTTCTAGATCGCATGACCAGAACCATAGAAATCATAGAAAATCATGGCTTTCGAACGGAAAGGCCTAGGGACTTGAAATTTTGCGGATAGGTGTAGATCTGAAATGTGGTGTTCACGTTCATCAATGAGCAGAATTATATTAGGGGTTCCGTGAATACGGTCGTTTGAAATTTTGTTTTCTCGATAATTTCGAAACTACGGATTCGATCGAGATAAAATTTTGTATTTTAAACGAGAATGATATATTAAAGCAACCTTTTGTCCCGATCGCATGACCAGAACCATATAAACCATAGAAAATTATAACTTCCGAAGGGAAAAGCCTAGGAACTTGAAATTTTCAGGGTGAGTTTGGATCGCGAATTTCACGGTCACGTTCATCATTGAGCAAAATTAGACCAGGGGTTCCGTAAATATGGCCGTTCAAAATATTCTGTTCCTGATCATTTCGAAACTTCCGATTTGATTGGAATGAAATTTTGCACCTAGATGAGGAATAATGTATTCAAACTACGTGCGAAATTTTGTCCCGATCGCATCACCAAGACCGTAGAATATTTTAGCGAATTATCGAAAAAAATTGGTCAGCTGAAGCACAGACAAAGTCTGGAGTTTCGTCTAAGTTTGAGAATTTTTTTGACAGCTGTCGAAAATTCCTTCAATTGATTTCTAAAACTGGAAAATGCGAATCTACCTACAAGGTGGATGTACGAGCGCTCAAAAGCTCCTGACTTCACGGCAGTGCTTTTCGTAATTTCTTATATGCATTTCATATCACATTTAAACAAAACAATATTTAGGTGTTCACTGATAATTTGACCATGCATACAAATCGTTTTATGTTTTCGAACATCGGACGAAAATATGTCAAGAAATCGAATCTGCTGGTATCTATGGCGAAAATCATCTGGATGTTGAGACAGCACTTCTCACTATCCTCCAAAAGATCAAGCAACCATCCCAGCCCGACCAAGTTTGATAGTTTAATAGATTTTATGACCCTGGATTCCCTTTTCCGCGCTTTCAACTACCGAAAAATTTTGGATCGCCTCGAACCTCGAACCCTATCTGACCGCGACAGAATGCAAGTAGTTCGTGCTTGAAAAGCTTCTTCACCGGCCGCGGCAGCCTCGCACGCCAATATTGGAGGTTGAATTGAAGCGAGATTTGGGAGGAATCGGTGGATATTCCCATCCCTAGCTCGAACAGTGTTGGGGGTCGGCGGCGGCACCTTTAGAGTACCATTAAGTTTAACTTCGTTCGACTCAAAAGCACTGGAGGAAATTCTTCTACTTTTATATCCCAACCGATGTATCATTCACAATTATAACAAGTTTTTTCGGTTGGTCGATAGAAAGGCGGAAAATAAGAGGATCCCTCTTGAGCCCATGGAGTTGGCCCTATTATTCTGAAGACTAGAATCAAGAATTAAAGTTTCTGAAGTAGTCAGAAACAATCCAACATATAATTATGAAACAGGAAACTAGTGATGACACCGTTCTTGCGGAAGAATTGGTGGCAAGTTTTTGGCTGAACATCGATATTCTTCTTCAGTGTCGCCTTGGAAGATAGTAAAATTCTATGATCAGAACGAAAAAACCTACTTTATGGCTTCTGGGAACAAGCCTCCATCATTCTACGAGGAAACAATAGCAATTTCGAGAAAGTGTTCGTCCTAAAATGAAGCTGTGAGAGGAAGTGTAAAAAAAACTGTTTCACTTCGATGGCTCATAAACCTTTCAGATCATTCAGTACCAAGTCATCTTCGTCACCCCCGCCGAACTCGGCCAAGGAGATCTTCCCGGGAAACCCATTTACAGATGAATATTCGGATGGGGCACTTAATTCCGAGGCCGGGAAAATGGATCATTCGAAATTAAGTGCGTCAAGATTAATAAAGCGGTCCGTAACAAACATTTCCTTGATTGACCCCGGCACGGAGCGGAATGGTCGCTAAATGGAAATTCCGCCGTTCATTAGGGTCTGCTTCAACGTCCAAGACGAATACTGACCATCAATCGGCGAAACAACAGCGAATTCTCGGGAGGGGTAAACGTTCCCGACATAATTGAACCTTTCCAATCATATGAATTGATGGAGTTCAATTCGGGCCTAATCAGATATTGATGGGTCAAGAACGCTGAGTCTGGTCGACTGGGCGTGTTGCGAGCCCTAATATGATAGTTCGAAGCAAGTCTGATCGATCTTCAGAACTGATTAAGATCTTGAAATAGCCAGTTCCATTCCAATTCCACTGTAGTAAGTCTGATGAGTTAATGATGCTGATACTGCTTGGAACGCAAACGGCTTTAGAAATAAGAATTCAGACTCGACTAAGATGTAAGATAATATTCAAGAAAGTTCGAGATAGAATCTGCAAGACTCTCAGATTGTGGCTGAAGAACGACCATGATGGCGTCGCCCCAGAGAACGAGGAACATGGCATGTCGAAGAAACGTGTTGTTCGACAAAAACCTGTCAAAAATGTTGGATTCATCTCATAATATTCTACGGTCAAATTTTCTGCCATAGTATTTCAGATTTCGTTAGTATTCCACCAAATTTTGATTATGAATTTCTTGTTTCAGGGAAATGACAGTTGGCAAGGAAATGACAGCGATCAGGTGAGTTCCAGTTGATCTCTAGTTTTCTCGTTGAGTGAATAATTATTTTCTACATTTTCGAATATACCTGTTATTTGCAGACGGGTTTCAGTAATTTTTTAGGTCGGGTAGTTTCGGGACTACCCTCGTAACTTCTATAACCAATAATCTACTTCCATGAGACGAATTAATTCACGCTTTCTCGGAGATTAAACCGCCTTCAACAAATATGAAAGTCTCCTCCCCAAAAACTCGTATAACATTTTGGCAAATATTCAAACTTCCCCAGCTAATTGGGCAATTTGGGCTTTAATGTTCGGCCAGCTAAGACATGACCAAACTTTCCGAAATGTGAGTTGTTCGGCGGGGGGCGATCATCCGAAGATTTCGGGGGTAGTTTGTATCGTCCCCACAGTGCTGCGCGTTATGCATATTTTATGGGGGGTTAAAACCGTCATTTCCAAACGAAAACAAGGAAGAATATGGTAGTTGCTGAAGGTCTTCCGATGCCCTGCTTAACTTTCTTTCCCGAAGTGAATCTGCGACAGAGTGGGTCCTTGAATATTAAGCCGAGGTCGTACAAGGGGGATTACAGAAGGGGAGGAAGAGAAAAACGTCCTTTTATGTTCAACATACATCTCTCATATCGTTTGAAGGTACGAACAGTAATCTCAGTATTCAAGAAGATATTCTCGAGTATTGGGTGATCGTCATAAGCTTTGTTCAAGAAATGCGCAGGTAAGCTGGTAGGTGTCGTTAGTGGTGTGACTTATACTCTGCCGTGCGTCGCCAACGAGTTGTTTCGTGTTGTATTTCTCCTGCTCGCCTGTTATTACATATCTTCGTACTAATCTGATCAGATTATTATCAATATTATATAAACAATCCTTTGCGGAATGTAATTCAATTCCTTTTTTGCGACTTTATTGGATTTCTGCTAATTAAGAGCTGGATATCTTCGTTTGCCGGTAAAAATGTTATTGTCTACATAATATATTTTATACTATAATAGTATAAGTTCCAAGTTCAACTGAAGAGAATGTTGCAAATTTTACAAAAAGGTTTATGATTTCCACACTTCTTTCCTATATCTACTTTCTCCCGGAATGCTTATCACAGGTCGTTCCCAAAAAATCAATTTGGAACTAATTTTCCAAAAACGATCATCTATATATTTCATAATATGCTTGCTAATTGAGTTGTTGAAAATAGACAATTTATTTTGAGAAGGAAACAGATATTCAAAATTTCACGAAATATTATGGGTAAACCGAACTCGATTGATAGTTTGACATTAATTCCATTCTCAGATTCGTGGAATCTTCAGTTGCTTTATGTTGGCATCCGTGAAGATCTGTAATTCGTGTCAGTTGTCATTCATTTGAAGTATATCGTCGGTCTAATTCGTTAACCTGCTAAGTCCATTTTTTGATCAATTTCACTTATTAAGCTGGTCATAAGGTTCAGACGATTACCTACCTCATGGCATAAGAAATAAGGTCGATATCAATATAACTAGAATTATAGATAGGAACCAAAGGGATTTTCAGAATCCTTGTATGAAAAATAAAAATTACGAAAAGCACTGCCGTGAAGTCAGGAGCTTTTGAGCGCTCGTACATACACCTTGTAGGTAGATTCGCATTCTCTAGTTTTAGAAACCAATTGAAAAGATTTTGACAGCTGTCAAAGAAAATCCAGACTCCACGTCAGTGCTTTGGTGACCATTTTCTTTTTCGATAATTCGCTAGAATTTTTTACGGTATCTATGGTCATGGTAATGCGATCTGGACAAAATTATACATTATTCTTCATATATGTGCGAAATTTCATTTCAATCCAATAAGTATTTTCAAAATTATCAGAAAAAATATAGTTTGAACGGCAATATTTACGGAACCCCTAGTCTAATTTGGCTCATTGATGAAAGTAATCGCGAAATTCGCGATCCGAACATATCCTGAAAATTTCAAACCCTAGGCCTTTTCGTTCGAAAGTAATGATTTTCCATGGTTTCTATGGTCCTGATCATGCGATCTGGAAAAAATGTAGCTCGAATATATCATTCTCAATTTGAATACAAAATTTCGTCACGATCAAATCCATAATTTTGAAATTCTCAAGAAAACTGAATTTCAAACGGCCATATTTACGGAAGCCCTAGTCTAATTTTGCTCATTGATACACGTGAACGCTAAATTCCCGATCCACACCTATCCTGAAAATTTCAAGTCTCTAGGCCTTTCCATCACAAAGTTATAATTTTCTATGGTTTCTATGGTTCTGGTCATGCGAGCTGAACTAAATTCTGCATTTAGCTTGAGTACGTAATTATCCATCTGAGTGCAAAATTTCACCTCGATCGAATCAGTAGTTTCGAAGTAATCAGAAAAACAAAATTTCGAGCGGCCATATTTACGGAACCCCTGGGCGAATTTTGCCCAATAACAAACCTAATCGCGGCATTTGAGATTCGAGTCTACCCTGAAAATTTCAAGTTTCTAGGACATTCCGTTCGAGAGTTATCGTGTATGCGGACGGACGGCCGGACGGACAGACTCGAATTTTTCGACGGATTCGTCATCAGTGAGTCGAATTTAGTCGAAAAATGATATACCTAGCCCTCGTGTAAGTAGTACAAGCGCTCAAAAAAGATATCTTTCAGTTTTTTCTCTCTCCTGTGAACTATGCAAAAATGGACTTAGCAGGTTAATGAAGTAGACCGCCGATATGTCAATTTTTTTTATTTTTATATTCAAGAGGAGTATCACTAATATTGATAGTTTTCATAAGTGACTCGTTCGATCGAGAAAACTTCTGTTTCATTAACTGTCTCTTATTCTGCAGAATAGGAAAAACTTGCTCTGGGAGAAACTTCCATAGTTGAAAATTAGATAACCGATTCAGTTTGCTAAAACTGAGTAGCTGAATTATTGATTTTAAAGTATGCAGAACTAATAATGTACGACAGCCAAATCATTTGCTACTGGTGAACGCAGCATGAAACACTTTTCCGAAGTAATTTCTTGTCGATTTCTCCACAGGCTAGATTGGATACTAATTGAAAACAAATCTGAGTTGCCCAACAAACGGGAAACAATTATGGAGGTGAAAATAACCAATTACTACATCGAAGAGATAATTTTCTCTCCTTCGATGGAGGATTGCCGCAACATTTCAACCGAATATTTTTGGGCGCTCTGTTATCATTTTGGCCAAATGTCTGTTGTTTTAGAATTTGGAGTCGAGAATATCCCTGAACGATTCGATTAGATTGGCGAATGAAGAATTCGTGGTCAAATTCAATTCTGTCGGGCCGTCAATCCGTGAAAACGATAACTTTCGGGAGAAGGGGAGAAGATTGTGAGGGTAAGTTCGAGGTTTGTATGCGCCGGTTGAGGTCGGTTAAGGGAAAAATCTGTCGGAAGGTTTCGCAAATATAGCCAGCGTTTTTTCTGCATAATACTTATACGATCGAATTGAAAAATGTAAAATAACGACTCTAAATGTTCATGTGAAATTTTGTGAGGATCGTATCACTAGGAAAAAAAACCAAAAATTTTTTCAAAAACTCCGGAATCTCAGCAACTATTCGCCATTTATTATCCTGAGTAATTTTGTCTCTACATATACGGGGTGTTATTTAAGGTGAGGCTTTTTTTTTACAGCTGCTAGAACTCGTCAAAAGACATCATTTTGCCGGAAGTTGATCATATAAAATATTGAATTTGAAAAAATTGCAAAAAACTTGGGAATTAAGATGTTGACGACTCTGGATCTTGTTATATCTATGTTAGGAGATTTGCCATGAATCAAGTTGCCATATGCATTTCAGCAAGTAAATAAAGTGCTGGATTTCATAGAAAATTTGTGTATTCTCTATAAAGTTCAAACTAAGGAAAGGAAAAATTACCCATTGAAAAGGCCCTAGAAAAAATAATAGGAAGTTTACAAACTGACCGATAAAATTGATCCAAATTGTTTACAGAAATTGTTCGAAATGGTCACCATTCGTTTGATGCACAAAGTCTTACCCGGTGTAATAACGAATTATTACATGCAGCAACTATCACATCAGTTTGCTCACGAATAATGTCACAGGCATTTTCAGTGCGTTTTTTTAGTTCTTCAACACTATTCACTTCAACGTTACTATACACTAATGTTTTCGAGTGACCCCAAAAGAAGGAATCACAGGGGTTTGAGATCCGAGGAGCGAGCAAGCCAAGAAATCGACCTACCACGTACTATCCACCTAGTTTGAAACACATTTCCGAATTCACAGAAGAATCATACGATTTGTCAGATGATTTCCAGTAAATTGAACGCATTCAATAAACTCATTTGGATCTCGATACAATTCGCGGGTAACTTCGATTCCTAAATGCTCGGCCCTGGTGAATATTTAACATAAAGGTTTTTTGGAAATTTGACTTATTTTGATGAGTTCTAGCACCTGTTAAAAGAAGCCTCACCTTCAAAAACACCCTGTAGTGCAGCAATACAATCAGTCCTATAAAAAAATTATAAAAGAACTCCCATGAAGTCAGGAGCTCTTGAGCGCTCGTACATCCACCTTGTAAATACATTCGCAATCTCAGAGATTCGCAGTTTTACAAATCAATTGGAGGAATTTTCGACAGCTGTCAAAAAAATTCTCAAACTTAGGCGAAACTCCAAGCTTCATGTCAGTGCTTCAGCTGACCAAATTTTTTTCAATAATTCGCTAGAATTTTCTATGCTATCTATGGACTTGGTGATGCGATCTGAACAAAATTTCGCACGTAGTTTGAATACATTATTCTTCAGCTAGGTTTGAAATTTCATTCCAATCCAATCAGTAGTTTCGAAATTATCAGGAAAAAAATATTTTGCACGGCCATATTTACGGAACCCCTTGTCTAATTTTGCTCATTGATGAACGTGACCGCGACATTTGCGATTCAAACCTACCCTGAAAATTTCAAGTTCCTAGGCCGTTTTCTTCGGAAGATATAATTTTCTATGTTTTCTATGGTTCTGGTCATGCGATCTGGACAAAATAATGCTTCAATATATCATTCTCGATTAAAATACAAAATTTTATCTCGATCGAATCCGTAGTTTCGAAATTATCGAGAAAACAAAATTTCGAACGACCGTATTTACGGAACCCCTAGTATAATTCTGCTCATTGATGAACGTGAACGCGACATTATAAATCCACACCTTTCCTGAAAATTTCAAGTCCCTAGGCGTTTCCATTCAAAAGTTACAATTTTCTATGGTTTCTATGGTTCTGGTCATGCGATCTGGACAAAATTTCACATGTTGCTTGTACACCTCATTCTTCTTTCGAGTGCAAAATTTCATCTCGATCAAATCTGAGGTTTTCACGTAATCAGGGAAACAAAACTTTGAACGGCCATATTTACGGAACCCCTGGTGGAATTTGGCCCATCAACGAACTTAACCGAGGCATTTGGGAACTGAACCCACACTGAGAATTTCAAGTCTCTTGGTTGTTCCGTTCGAGAGTTATCGTGCTTACGGCACATTTTCAGCTCAAATTCGATAAATACAGACATCGTGACGAAATGATATAGCCCTCGTGTAAGTAGTACGAGCGCTCAAAAATCCAGCTCTACAGCTGTTCCACGTGGAAAGAAAATTGAGTTCTTCTGATTTGGTGTTGTGAAATTCAATGTATCCCATTATGTATATGTGAATCTGTGATTCCATATTTTGAATTATCGATTTCTTAAAAATACATTATTTGTCAAACTGAGGGTTGCAGCCACGCAGCATTGTAGGGGTTCAGTACCTGGATGAGTGACCGTTCTGGCGATAAATTCGAACAAGTGCACAAAACCTCCTGACTTCAGTTATGAAAAAAGTTTGCCAAATCAATCCAGAATCAGTAGAAAATACTATTTCACAAAACATACTTATCAGGACTATATTTTATAATAGTCACATATTCTTTGAAATGGGTTTCTCAATAACTATGTCACCAACTGATAACGTCAATAGAAATAACGAATTTTACGACATAGGTGTAAAACGAAAACTGATAACTTAGGTATTGAGGTGACTGATAACAAATTTCTCGTACTTTACAAGTTATTTTCGAAGAATCTATGATTGGTAAACGAAATGTTCACTTTCAGTGTTCTCAGTTCCTTTTACTTGGATGTCCAATTCTAAGAAACGAGGATCACCCGTCACCTCTGCCTGCATCCTCCTTATTTAATGACGTTGCATGCGACGACATTAACCGAATCTACATTCTTTCGGCTTTGATCCCCGCTTCGGGTGGTTCCGTGTCCATCGAGCGACTACCGAGTACCGACGACTCGGTTGTTGTGCTGCAAGCCACAAGTGGTTGCTTAGAAATGCTATTGTATATTATCAACTTATTTCGCCGGTAAAATGTTGTTATTGTTTCGAATTATGACTGAACCCGCGAAAGATAATCGAAGTATGTAGCTTCGGAGTTTTCAAGACTATCGTGAGTGTATAATTTCGAACGCTTGTATCGTTAAACCTAAGCGGTAGGTTTGTGCCATTCGTGTTCATATTTTTCGGGATAGTGCCATTTTTACCTGTGAACAGTTCGCACAGTGAATTTTGATTCGTTCATTGATGATGAATCAATGTTAATGTGATCGGTGTGGTGATATCGGGAGTGCTTGTCCAAATCTGGTATTTAACATAACCTCAAATCTCCAGACGTTGCATACAGTTCGCTGAATACGTTCCTATTCATGCCCATAAAAGTACAATCATATCATTCGTTAGTGTTTCTTGCAATTTAAATCGTGCTAGATTTTTTGTTTTGAAAAATTGTATGTATGACAACAATATTCTCGAGGTGTTGTGGTCTATTATACTTCAGTGAATATCTGATTTCGAGCTAAACCTGCCACATTATTCTAGAAGTTTACTAGCAGACATAATTGGAATACAATAATTGTTTTTTACTCAATCAATATTGAGGTAGAAGAAGAATCCTGGCAATCGAATCTGTTTGTTTACAAACTTGGTGACTCACAGTTTATTTGACATTCGATAACAGAACAGTCGAAAGTGTCGATAATCATGACCACAAGAAGAAAAAAGAAGGAAGAAGGTTTCATAAAGAAAGTTTCCTCCCTCTTCAACTTGGATTCGGTAAGTTCAATTAAGATTACACTTCTAACAACATTGAATTGTATTTAGTTACTAACAAATAAAGATATTTTTTATGTGTGTGATATTTCTTGAACGAATTCAAACGATCTTATCGAACAGTTTGATCGAAATACGGAAAATAGACTTTTTTTTTTTTAGGCAATATGTATATATTTTTTTGTTTACCGGAAATTGTGACGTATGAGATTCGGAAAAATGTGATGGATCTATGGAAACGTTGTGTTTGATACTATCCAGATTTGCTGGGAACCAGCAAAACGAGCTACTCAAGTACCCTCACTTTTTTCAATCGAAATTTGGAATTGTTATTGTAATCATCAGTCAATTCAGAATATTACCCCAAAGTCATCAACTAACGAATTGATAGACTGAATGAACTAATTTCAATAAGAAAATAAATTTTGATGATAAAGACAGAATATTTGAATACCTAAGGCTTTATTGATTTGTCACAATAAGCACAAAAACGAAATGAAGAAATTAATCATGGATGAATGAAATCAAGAATGAATAAAATTCTCAACGACAATAAATGAGATGACAGAAGGCTGTGGCAGCATTAGTTAGAAGAAGAAAGTGATTAAAGTTGAGAAAAAAATCAAATGAACAGTGATTACCTAATTGTTGATATTTATAAAGGGTTTTTTTCGAGGTGCTAGAACTCATCAAAAGAGATCATTTCGCCGGAAGTTGATCATATAAAATATGAAAATTGAAAGGAGTGCAAAAAATTAAGATCTTGGGACGTCTCTGTTAGAAGATCTGCCATGGATCACTGTGCCATATGCAGTCCAGCAAGTGAATAAAATATTAGATTTGATCGCAAATTTGTATATTCTCTTTCAACTTTTATTGGGAGATTTTTCACGAACGGTATAATTCTTGAAGTTAAAACTAAGGAGAGGAAAAATTGCTGATTCAAAAGATCCTTTAAAAAAAATTAGGAAGTTCCCAAACTCACCGATAAAATTGATCCAAATTGTTTACAGAAATTGTTCGAAATGGTCAGCATTCGTTTGATGTGCACCAAGTCTTGCCTGGTGTAATAACGAATGGTTACATGCAGCAACTTTCACGTCAGTTTGCTCACGGAATAATGTCACAAGCATTTTCGATGCTTTGTCTTAGTTCTTTCGCGGTAATTCACCTCACCGTCAATTATACACTAATGTTTTCAAATGACCCCAAAGGAAGAAATCACAGGGGTTGAGATCGGAAAACTTACAAAAATCATACGAATCATAGATTATTTCCCGTATACTGACCCCTCAGATGCGATTATAAACACATTCACATCTCAATACGAATCTAATACAGATCCGATAAATTGACCATAAGCTTCATTCAACAAGAGGATGCAGGAGCGCCCAGCTGTGGAAATGCAAGAACACAAAACTAGTCCGAAGTATATTCTCCAGGATGAATTTCTTACATGGTTTCGTGATTTTCTGAATGTGAACCAACATGGAAAATCAACCTGAACTACCATACCATCATAGCAATTTGGATACCTCTCATTTTTCGTCAAAAAACCCTTCGAAACGCCATATCGACGATTTCCTCAGAAACCAATCACCGAAATTCGCTCCCCCACCTGAACCACTATATAGCTCATTTTGATCGCCCTTCGCCATTGTCGCCGAACTGGCGCTATCAGACTGTATCTGGAACTCTTCAACTTCTCTGCCTTTATTTAGCCATTGCCATTGTTTCCAACCGGCGGACGCCCAGATCTGGATCCATTGTGGGAAACTGACGTAACGATTCCGTAGCGATGGGAATACGATAACCTGGCTCGCCGTTTTTTTTTTCTGCAGCCGCGAGAACGTCTATCCCTCGTTCCATTGTGTCGACGGACGTACCCACGCGTGAGCCCCGTACAAAAACCAACGGGAAAACTGAACGGATTCGCTGTATAGTCTTCACTGCGTTTGAGAACGAGCCTCTGGAACGTATCTGTTGGGTCCGGTTTCAATATGTACCAATTGATACTCATCAATGGGCCGAGTCGTGCCATTTGTGGTTTTTTCCTCGTCCCCGTTCTCGACCTTTCGGCCTATGGATTTTCGAAATGAGATACAAAATATACTTTATTGAACAGTGCACCAAATGATAGTATATTATTTAACGAGCGGTAATGTAGGTCATAACTCACGCAGATGAAGTTTGCAGCACGAGCCGAAGGCGAGTGCTATGATTTATCAATTGAGTTATGACCATTACCACAAGTTGAATACTATACTTTATCTACGACTATAACAATAAATACTGAGATACAAGTACAGAGAATGAACTTTATTCACAAATCTTAATAGTTACTTATAACAATGCATTATTTATTTTGATTGTGCTTCTTAGCATGGAGTAGAAAGTCCATAGGGGCGCTGCTTTATATTCAATGCTAAGTTTACTAAAATATGCTGAAAGAACATTCTCTGTAAACGATGACTTAATATTCTTACCGTTACACCAATCTTGAAATTGTTGTATACTCGATTATATTTGTTTTGGGATTTTTCCGGCAATAAATTTTATATGGTGACATTGGCTGATTGTCTTACTTCTGAAGGTGTTCATAATAATTCATCTTCACTATCAGGATTAATCTTTTTCAGCAAAACATTCACAATAATAATTGGGTATCAACTTAATTTGAGAAACGTCAAAACTATTCAAGTGATATTACTCCCCTCAATACCAATAATGGATTGTTCCTTTTCGGCCAATCGGCTTGTTCATAAGCACAGAGCCAGGGAGTTATAGTAGTGACTCATTATAACTCATGTTGTTTGATTATAGATACTATTTATTGCTCAAAAGTAGTTGAATAATGAATATATAATTCAAAGGAGTAGAAATACTATATTATTCAACGAGCGATAATGTAACTCACGCAGATGAAGTTTGCTGTAATTCATCAAGTGAGTTATGACCATTACCGCAAGTTGAATACATACCACCATACTTTATCTACGACTTTAACAATAAATACTAAGATATAAATAAGTACAGAGAAAGAAATTTATTTACAAATCTTAATAGTTACCTATAACAATGCATCATTTGTGTTGATTGTGCTTCTTAGCATGGAGTAGAAAGTCAAATATAAAATTTTATGCTAAGTTCACTAAAATATGCCAAAAGACCATTCCTCTGTAAACGATGACTCAATATTCTTACTGCTACACCAATCTTGAAAATTGTTGTATACACCTTTATATTTGTTTTGGGATTTTTCGCGCAATGAATTCTATGTGGTAACATTATCTGATTATCTTATTTCTGGAGGTGTACGTAATACTTCATCTTCACCATCTGAATTAATCTTTTTCAGCAAAACATTCACAATAATAATTAGGCATCAACTTAATTTGGGCAAACGTCAAAATTATTCAAGTGATCTTCCCTCAGTAACAATCGGCTTGTTCAGAAGCACAGAGACAGGGAGTTATAGGAGTGAGCACGGTGTTTTTTTACAGATACTATTAATTGCTCAAGTCTTACAATATTTGTACCCAAGCATGTTCTTGCAGTACTTGCACGAAGTCAATGCTTGTGTATCTTATATCTTACAATACACTTAGTACCTTAATTATTACCAAGTTTGTGAGATTCAAATGTTGCAAAGTACAATTAAAGACGTCCCACGATCATGCAATGTTCAGTAATTCCTTTGGACGAAGTCGTGCAAAATATAAAATAACTCACATCGCCGAATCGCTTTGTGCAAGGAACCATTTATTACAGAGCGCGATCGGAAACGTGCAATGTACACTCAACGTTTATTGCATGATTGATAGTACGTTGAAGCAGTTTCATTCAGTTTTATCGTTATGTGGTGATTTTAGCAATAAATTGAACGTTGCACGCTTCGGAGTGTGTAATTACTTACATTATTCGATCACTTACATTGCACGATCGAAATAGTTATTTAATCAACTAGTTTATTAATGACAGCGATTAATGGTCGAAATATTTTAACGCGTGAGCGAAGCGAGCGCGTTAATGTTTGAGATCATAAATCGCTGAATTAATAAACGAGTTGATTACAAGATTTTTCCGTCGACCTCATCAGAAATTGAATATAAATTTTGGATCGAAACCAATTTTTATTTTGCATGATATACAAATTTGACGTAATACAAATTTTATGTTCATTTCGATATATTAATACTTATGCTTCCTATAAAACAATTCGAAAAATTCATAGAGGGAATGTTGGACATGTTGTGACATTCTGAATAGTTTACATTCATTTTATTTCGTATAATGTCCGATAAGGAACGTGTGGATAAAATGGAGGTTGAAGCATTATTTACTTTGGAACTTTGCCCCTTTTCTGCAATACCCGTAAAGTATGCCAACAAAACCGTTTCCGTAAAGTTACGAACCTTCTTGTCCTTGCACCAAAATCTGAATTCAGCATAGGTTTTCTCATATAAATGGCGGCTCTTTTCAGGAAGCAGACTCAAAGTTGCTGCTTCAGCAGTTTTTGTCACATCTGGCGGTGTCAAAGGGATATTTTCTTCGTTATTTATTATGTTATAGCGTAACGGATAAAATCAGATTCTGATCGAAAGCGAAAAAATAAATTTGACAGCTCGATCGTGCTCTGACATAGATGCGTCTATGCTCCGACTGAATATTTTATAATCGGTTGCCATGATAATCATGCCTTAATACAAGAAATCATGCATTAATAGGGGTTATTAAGGGATGATTTCGAGTGCGTTAAAATGAGCTTTTATTCTATGGTCGACGAAAAAATTATAAAATGCACTGTCTGTAAGGCTATCGTTTAGGTTATGTCCTCAGAATCCAACGATTTTCATTTCTGCTTTTACTTATGACAATGACAAATGATTGCATTACTGAGGTTCTGCTACACTCTCGCATATGACAAAGACTTGTGGATTACTGATCTGACTATAGGGTTAGTTAAAGGGGATGATACATATAACCTGACTGTTTATCCAACACTGTCGACACGAACGATGAATTGAAGGTAGGAATAGTAATCTTCGCCACTGTAAATGGATCTTTATCAATGTTTGTACGGCAAGTAAAGATAAAATAATGTGTCGGCATTATAGCGTAGACGATAAGCGTGACAAACCTCGACCTTGTCACAAGTTCGAATTTCTAGATGGTTGCTTTCAAACGCAGTCACCGGTGTGTGTCTATGCATTAACCCATGGTACCTATGGAGGTTGACGTCGATTCAGTACGACGTGACTTGGTACCGTGCGAGCTGCTTCGGGCGATTCGGATCCCTTCATTGGAAGTTTTAAGCCAGGAAAATTTATCGTTTTCGAATGAGGGATCGACCTCGGGGTGCTTAAGGTTCGATGGAAAGTGTCGTGTGATCTGTGGGGTGAATCGGTGCAGTGAGAAATGTGAGATTTGGTTCGGTGACCGGGAAGTTATCGTGTCGAAGTGTACAAATGATGCTGTTACAGAAGAAGTCTCCCCGTCTACCCAAAAAATCGCCGATTTTGAGGAATAAGCCGAGTTTTGTTGTTTATGCGGTGAGTACCTAAGAACCGGCTTCGACGATGACTAACGTTTAGAAAGGAGTATCGCAACGGAATGCCTCGCTTAATGAGCGTTCGCAAACTGAAAAATTGATAGTGTAACTGTTGAGATAATGATGGTACCTTTGAACGTTCTAATCTTTAATACAACAATGAACGGCTATCGCCCAAGTAGTGGTTTCAACCGATGCAATGAAAGTGGCATCCTGCAACGAATGAATGAACTGATTACCGATAAGAAATTGGAACACGGCATAACTTTTAAGTCCACGTTTACTGGCAGTTGAAATTTCCCTGATTTCTATACCGCTTTTTATTATTCGATCGATTCTATGAATAAGCACTCAAAACACTTGTTGTTCGAAAGTTCTCCAAAGTTTGCGAAAATAAACATAGTGAAATCTCCTTCCGAACCATGCTCTTGACTGTTGAAACTTTCTGGACTGGAAGTTATTACGAAGAATTCTCTTATTCCAAGTAAACTTGGATAATACCTTCTAAAATTGATGGTATACGTCATCGTCGATCGTTTGTTGGCCATTTTCAGTATTCGAAGGTTTGTTTTGCGATCCTTAATTATCAAAATTCTTTCATCCTCAATTATGCGAATAAATCATTCGAAATTCTGGTATTAGCTGGAAAAACCCACTTCTACATCATATTTTGGTGGAATCTCTGTTGAGTCATTATAGAACACGAACATAAATTAGGGGACCTTTTCCAAAATTTCTTCGACACTATATACTTGATTAGACTGAAAGGAATTCCTCTAGTATAAGTCATAGCCACGTTGAATATTGCTTTGTGGGGATTGAATGTATGTCCCTTAAAATCAATTTTTATGAAATCTCTCATCCTTTGGAGACTAAAAATTTCTTGAGATGCCTTACGTACGCCAGTATAACGTAATTGAACCTAATGCGACAAAACAGGGCTACGATAAACAGCAAAGGCCATCCTGGCAGCGAAACACACAAATATTTTAAAACCCATATCTATGAATTTATAATTAGAATGGATGGAATCTTCGCATTCACTCTTAGGAATTAATGGAATGCTTGGAAAATATATCGAAGGGTTGAAAATTTGATCTCATTTGGAGTTTTCTGTTGAATCAAACACTCTCCATATATCTTTTCTGATTACTCTTTTCGATTGTATACAAGTTGTGACAGTACGAAAGTTCGAATCTTCAGTGAAATCATGGAAGCTCTATTCTTACTTCAGAAAATTGAGGTTCCAGGAAAACCAACAGAGCTCCGAATAAAGCTTCAAGCAAAAATCACAGCAATTATAAACATCAAATTCAGGAATGAAATTAGAAAAATTATACTAGTGATAAATAAATAGCCAACAAAATAATCCATGTACCCTAGAGACCAACAAATTTATCATTTGCACCCGTAGACCGGTTTCCTCCCATATCAGATCTCGTCAGTATGCTTAGCAAAATGACAAATTCGATGTGAGAAACAGAAAACCTTTAAAACATAAGGCAACGTGGATCTGAGAAAATTTCCCAAATCACGCCACCTGTCCGTCCCAAAAGCAACTGTCTCGAATATCTGTAGATCATGAATCGCTTCATCAACTCGCCATGACAAAGACACATGTTTGACGCGCCGTAAACATAACGAGCATAAATGGTCACACATGGAAATTACGGGTTCAAGCTTCAACCTTTTTCGTCTGAATAATTGACTGATGATCATTTGATCATTTCATTCCAGTGAGGTACTTCGCGATCGTAAATTTAAACTGTTAGAATTCTTGTCCTGCTCTCAAAACTCGAGACATGAGTACTTCTGTGAAAACGACGTCTTCATGCCTTATTGCAGTCTTTTAGGAGCTACGGTTAGAACGGCGTCGATGGAATGCTATTACACTAAACTAGAATAATGGGAATATCGCCCACTTTCTTCTAGATAATTTGAATTTAGGTGCAATAAATTTCAGGCGATTAGGTCTTGATCCGAAAATATAGCAACGTTTTCGATTCGATATTCGAAGACTATTTAAATGAGTTCTTGCAAAACGAACCGGAGGGAACTTTCCGCGCCAAATTGAAAAATGGGTAAAACATTGATTCGAAAAAATAAAGAATAACAAAACCTTTCGCTTTACGGATGAGATGAAAGTATTGGTCTCATTTACTGTTTGATACTCCGTCGAAAAGTTGTGTTGCGTTTTTTGAGCGCTCGTACTACTTACACGAGGGCTATATCATTTCGTCACGATGTCTGTATTTTTCGAATTTTGAGCCGAAAATGGTCTCAATCGACTATGTTCGACTCACTGATGACGAATCCGTCGGAAAATTCGAGTCTGTCCGACCGGGCGTCCGTAAGCACGATAACTCTCGAACGGATCAACCTAGAGACCTGAAATTTTCAGTGTAGGTTCAGATCCCAAATGCCTCGGTTAAGTTCGTTAATGGGCAGAATTCCACCAGGGGTTCCGTAAATATGGCCATTCAAAATTTTGTTCTCCTGATTACTTCGAAACTACAGATTTGATCGAGATGAAACTTTGCACTCGAATGGAGAATGAGGTGTTTAAGCTACATGTGAAATTTTGTCCAGATCGCATGACCAGAACCATAGAAACCATAGAAAATTGTAACTTTTGAACGGAAACGCCTAGGGACTTGAAATTTTCAGGATAGGTGAGGTTCTGGAATGTCGTGATGACGTTCATCTATGAGCAAAATTATTCTAGGGGTTCCGTAAATATGGATGGTTTAAAATTTAGTTTTCTTGATAATTTCAAAACTACAGATTCGATCGTTACGAAATTTTGTATTTTAATAGAGAATGATATATTCAAGCTACATTTCTTCAGATCACATGACCAGAACCATAGAAACCATAGAAAATCATAACTTTCGAACGGAAAGGCCTAGGGACTTGAAATTTTCAGGATAGGTGTGGATCTGAAATGTCGCGTTGACAATGAGCCGAATTATACTAGGGGTTCCGTAAATACGGTCGTTTGAAATTTTGTTTTCTCGATAATTTCGAAACTACGGATTCGATCGAAATGAAATTTTGTATGTCAATCGAGAATGATATATTAAAGCAATATTTTGTCCAGATCGCATGACCAGAACCATAGAAACCATAGAAAATTGTAACTTCTGAACGGAAAGGCCTAGGAAGTCGCAGTCACGTTCATCAATGAGCAAAATTAGACTAGCCGTTCCAAATATTTTTTTTCTGATAGTTTCGAAACTACTGATCGGATTGGAATGAAATTTTGCACCTAGCTGAGGAATAATGTTTTCAAACTACGTGCAAAATTTTGTCCAGATCGCATTACCAAGACCATAGATACCGTAGAAAATTCTAGCGAATTATCGAAAAAAAATTGATCAGCTGAAGCACTGACATGGAGTCTGGAGCTTCGCCGAAGTTTCAGACAGCTGTCGAAAATTCCTTCAATATATTTCTAAAACTGGAAAATGCGAATCCACCTACCAGGTGCATGTACGAGCGCTCAAAAGCTCCTGCCTTCACGGCAGTGCTTTTCGTAATTTGTTTCTTCTTCTTTCCACTTTTATTATAATCTTCTTGATTTCGCGGGAGAAGTGAATCAGTATTGTGGGCATCCTTGCATTCGAATTTTTTGTTTCTCTAGGATATGCCTTCCATAGTAACAGCGCAGAGCACGAAAAAGAAATGATGAAGAATAAGTCTGTTTCAAGAGGCAGAGTTATCATTGAAATAAAAAGAACCTACTTTTAGTCTCCTGAGTAGCCTTGGGATACAATCGACGATAAATTGTTAATATACATCGAATGAAGGTAGTTTCCATCGAAAATCACTCCTTCTATGAAACATATTTGTTTTTGTAAGCAATTTCTCAGTTGAGCACTGAAAAAAATGTAAGGAATTTTTTCCTTATAGTCTCAAATAGGTCCAATTACATTCTTTCTGCAATGTTGTGGACATATTTCATCGTAATGAAATTACGAAAGAATCGAATTCTACCAGATATGTCTTTGGAATTCTGTTCTTATCTTCCTGAAATATTATCGAAATCATATAAAAGGAGTGCAGAAGTGTCGGAAGATGACCCATTCAATCGTATTGTAACGTACCCAGCTAGGGTAGGTTCGCTCAATTGTTATGCAGTCGAGGGATGGTGAATAATACACTAATCACTCGTCAAAGGTTTATTCTTACATCTAGAGTAGACTCTGATCTCTCTAGCAAAATGTTAGTGTTTATATATTTATAAGATAGTTACATGTTTAATCGATTGTATCAAAACAACCTCGAGAATCGATAACATGATTGATAACATTACATATTGTAGTAAACACATTAGTTTACGTTTCGGGCACGCTTTGGCGACAAAGCAAGGTAACAGATATTGCATCTCAAGATCGTTATTATACAGAGTGTTCATACTGATACATACTACAGTATTTATCTCATTGGTTTTTTTGTTTGTACGAACGAAAATTCTGCACATCTGTCAAATATACTTATTCCATCCTGAAATGTTGAAACCGTAAAAAAGAGATATCGTGAGATGGGAATTCGATTGAAATCGTTACTTACCTTTCATTTTCACTTGAATCGCTCAGTTTTCGCCTAATTTGGGATATTTGCAATGGTATGAATGTCTCTGACCGATGGCCGAATTGGAATATGAAATATGACCGATGCGGACAGATAACCGATTCGCCTTCGGGGAGGACCTAACTAAAGTTCAAATAATTTGTTCAAAAAAAGAACGAAGATATTCAAAATCAAAACTAAAAAAAGTGTGAAAACGCCACATAGCTGCTGTAAACCTGTGGTTCTTCGAGAACCGATCCGAACTTGATCCATCCCACAAGATGGGACTGAAAAAAATTTCATTCCATTTCTAAAGAAAACATAATATTGTTTTTGGGCATCGATTTTGGCCATTTCCGAACATTATTCTAAAATACTTCCAGACAGGCTAAACGGACCGTATGTACATTGTCGGAAAACCCCTCTGGAATCAGGGAAGTAACAGAGGTATCCCGAAAAGGGTGATCCAACAACATGCCAGTCGTTAGAATTAGTATGCACAAACGGCTTTACGGGACAAATCCAGACGTCGTTCGCCTAACATCTACCCGGTCCGTATCGCAAAGTGATAATCCCTATCTGCGCCCTCGTCCGCTACACGGGCGCTCTTGCTCTCCGAGAAATTTAACGTTCCGGTCTGGCTCTCCCCCGTCCGGGACCATAAAATCCGTTCAGGTATCCCGGAAGATCGTGGCTCGGCTCGTATAAAATCAAAACTGTCCGTTATTAGGGATAAACTAATAGGCCATCATCTGGAAATCATTACGGCGACGCCGCTCGTAAAAGGATGGATGGCCGTCGTAAAAGTTGCTGAAGGTAGGTTAGTGGATATATAACAGACTGTTCTGATGGCCTAGCCAGTGGTGGACTTGGGGGATGAGCGGACGAAGGGTTACAAATTTCAACTCTTGTAGTCTTGTTAATTCCTTCCAGCCAATAGATTCCATCGTCAACATTGTTACAAGAGATATATAGAACTATCAACCCCAAAAATCCACCAGCCCTTATTCCCTCTCCCATCTCCCGCCTCCATCCGAGCGCAGAACATCGTCATAAAACTGGGCCTGATACTTGGGGTGTAACGAGCGTAATGTAACAAAGTGTTCCTGGAAAGCGTATTTCATTCCCGCACGCTGATTACTGTAATTTAAATTCAATATGGAGGCAGCGGGGATGATGTTCATCTTCCCTC
Organism: Aphidecta obliterata; assembly: GCA_963966015.1. NCBI lineage: Eukaryota > Metazoa > Arthropoda > Insecta > Coleoptera > Coccinellidae > Aphidecta > Aphidecta obliterata. The sequence goes on along the minus strand of OZ014435.1, from coordinate 10,772,649 downwards.
GACGCCAGTTTCTTGAAGTCTATTAATGCCACCTCACGCATAAACTTCCCGCCGTCTTCGCCTAGTTCCGTGTCGTTGAAGATTGGCGGCTTCTGCGATAGGAAACTCGTAGAGGTAGCTTGCACCATACATCAAATTCTCATTATGGGGTTCATTATCATCATCGAGTAACCAGTGTTCGATGAAAAACGAGGTCAAGTGGGCTATGGGTTTTCGGAATATTTCATTCGACAGGGTGATTCATGAACAATGAGACAACCGGAAGCTGGAGAGAGTACAAGTTGAATGGCGTTTAGGTAAAAAGTACCTCATACGAAACCCAAAACAAGATGGTGATGAGCAATAAATTGAATTATTTGAAGAAAATTTGCACCACTGTGATACGGTTTCGAACTGAATCTCTAGAACGGACAGCAATATGGAGACCATATCACGTTGTTCGCTTCCTTAACGAAAAGTTTCGGCGAAATGTTATTGCCACCCTGCTACAAATGGCGAATGTATTTACTCATCCGAAAATCCAATTTTTCTTTTGGCCGTTCCCGAAATTTGTTGTTATTGTCGTCGAATCTTTGCCGAAGTTTGACCTCTGGCCATCAAATCGCCCGAGGTTTATACCGTTGTACAATTTTAACGCTCGGTTGAACATTCCGAGTCGCAGCCGGAGATAATTGAACCAGCAAATCAAATATTATCAGTTTTATCGTTTGTTTGCAGACATTCAGTAGCCTTATGATTGTACGAATTCCCGACCTTCTTGCACCGAAATCTTGGGTCATTTTGTACTCGATCTTTTTTCGGCCAACGTTTTGAACGCGCCGGAATTTGACGCTCGATTTGTAGCGAATCCGTTTTCTTATTTATTTTTATGTTCTTGATTCATAACTCGCGAACTATTAGGGAAGGAAGAATTTTTAAAATACTTCGGTCTCGCTGAAACTTTTCGCCATATCTTGCTGAAATTTCAGGTCTACATATGGGCATCGAGAAGATAAGTTAAATAATATAAAAATTCACTACCTATTACCAGTGTTCTCCGTTAAAAGAAATAAGTCGATATGTTCGATTGTTTTAGAATATTTCCATTTATTTTCGAATTTCGAAGTAACTAAATGGACGACTGCTCTTGCGAGGAATTCAAACAAGCGCGCAAAAGCTCATGACTTCACTTCAGTGGTTTAAAAATTTTTAATTCATTGAATTTATAACAACATGAAAGTAATTCTATACGATTTTCTTTCATAAATTATAAAAGAAATTATACAAAGCACTACCGTGAAGTAGCTTTGAGCGCTCGTTCATCCATCTTGTATGTAGATTCGCATTTTCCAGTTCTGGAAATCAATTGAAGAAATTTTGATTACATTATTCTTCGTCTATGTGCAAAGTTTCATTCCAATCCAAACTGTAGTTTCGATATTTTAAGGAAATGAATATTCCGAACGACCATATTTACGGAACCTCTAGTCTAACTTTGCACGTTGATGAACGTGACCGAGACATTCAAGATCCACACCTATCCTGAAAATTTGCCTTCGAAAGTTATAATTTTCTATGGTTTCTATGGGTTTGGTCATGAGATCTGGACAAAAAGTATCTCAAATATGTCATTCTCCATTAAAATCCAAAATTTCATCACGATCGAATCCGTAATTTTGAAATAATCAAGAAAACTGAATTTCGAACAGACGAATTTTTTGACGGATTCATCATCAGTGAGTCGTTCCTTATCGATCGATACCATTTTCGGCTCAAAATTCGAAAATTCAGACATCGTTACGAAATGATATGCCCTCGTGTAAGTACAACGAGCGCTCAAGAAGCTCAGAGATGAGCGGCTAGTGCAGAATTGAAAAATACCATCCAACATAATAGAAATGAAAGGGAGGTGAGTTCAGGAAGTGCTGAAAAAATGAACCTTGGGTTTTTTGAAATACGAAAAATATAATTTTTTTTATTCATGTCCCAGTTTACCTGAATGAATCGAAGTTTCAAAAACGCTCGTTTTCTAAAAGTTACCATGGCAACAAGCAACATCATTCCAGAAACTTTCTTGAGATCATTGAAAACCAACCAAAGTGGAGTGATGTAATTGAAGGACCATGTATTTAATCGTATTTATCTCTAAATTTTCCTTAAACTCTTGAGGCTGGAAATCTTACCTGCATTTTCGAATGTGAATATCCACCTTTTTCCCTCAAATCCATTTTACTGGCCAGAAAGAATGCTTCTATTTATACCCAGGTTGAACTTCGCTTGTAAAAACCTGAAAAATATCGTTTCAATTACTTTATAAACTTGATTGGAAATTCTTTTTGAGCGCTCGTACTACTTAAACGAGGGCTATATCATTTCGTCACGATGTCTGTATTTTTCGAATTTTGAGCCGAAAATGGTCTCAAACGACCATGTTCAACTCACTGATGACGAATCCATCGGAAAATTTGATTCTGTCCGTCAAGCCGTAAGCACGATAACTCTCGAACAGAACAACCTAGATACTTGAAATTTTCAGTGTGGGTTCAGTTTCCGAACGCCGCGGTTGAGTTCGTTAATGGACAGAATTCCATCAGAGGTTCCGTAAATATGACCGTTCAAAATTTGTTCTCCTGATGCCTTTGAAACTACAGATCTGATCGAGATGAAATTTTGCACTCAAATGGAGAATGAGGTGTTCAAGCTACATGTGAAATTTTGTCCAGATCGCATTACCAGAACCATAGAAAATTGTAACTTTTGAACGGAAACGCCTAGGGACTTGAAATTTTCAGGATAGGTGTGGATCTTGAATGTCGTGATGACGTTCATCTATGAGCAGAATTCTACTAGGGGTTCCGTAAATACGATCGTTTGAAATTTAGTTTTCTTGATAATTTCAAAACTACAGATTCGATCGTGACGAAATTTTGTATATTAATGGATAATGATATATTCAAGCTACATTTCTCATGATATGACCAGAACCATAGAAACCATAGAAAATCATAACTTTCGAACGGAAAGGCCTAGGGACTTGAAATTTTCAGGATTTCAGTGGATCTGAAATGTCGCGTTCACATTTATCAATGAGCAGAATTATTCTAGGAGTTCCGTAAATACGGTCGCTTGACTTTTAGTTTTCTCGATAATTTCGAAACTACGGATTCGATAGAGACAAAATTTCGTATTTTAATGGAGAATGATATATTCACATTTTGTCTGAATCGCATCACCAAAACCATAGAAACCATAGAAAATAATAACTTTCCAAGGGAAAGGCCTAGAGACTTGAAATTTCCAGGGTAGGTTTGTATAGCGAATGTCGCGGACACTTGCATCAATGAGCAGAATTAGACTAGGGGTTCCGTAAATATGGCGGTTCAAAATATTTTTTTCCTGTTTATTTCGAAACTACTGGTTGGATTCGAATGAAATTTTGCACATAGCTGAAGAATAATGTATTCAAACTACGTGCGAAATTTTGTCCAGATCGCATCACCAAGACCATAGATACTGTAGAGAATTCTAGCGAATTATCGAAAGAAAAATTGGTCAGCTAAAGCACTGGAGAAGTCTGGAAGTTTCGCCTTAGTTTGAGAATTTTGTGACAGCTGTCAAAAAATTTTTCAATTTGTTTCTGAAACTGAAAAATGCGAATCTACCTACAAGGTGGATGAACGAGCGCTCAAAAGTTCCTGACTTATTGGCAGTGCTCTTCGTAATTTTTTACAATTCGTTTCAGTCCCCATTTTTTCCAAAATTCGTTACAGATTTGTAAGAAATGTTACCTTCAAAGTAGAAATAAAAATAAAGTCAGACGATGTCAGTGAGCTGCGGATTCTTAACCCGAGGGCTCTGGAAAACGCAAGGAATAACGATTTCAAAGTGCATCAATGAAAAAATATTGTGAAGTATTCGTGGAGCTCTCCAAAACACTTGCTATATTTTGAGCTCGAAGGCGCAGGGTGTTTGAAATATCTTTTTTTTCATTTATACTTCAATTTTATGGCATTCACTTCATTTTCTGTCTTCAATCGACCCCTCAAATCTGTTCGGAATGAAATAATCGAAAAGCTGCTTTTATATTTTGGTTGATTCTGAGAGAATACATTAGAGGATAATTTTCCCCCATATTGAACGTCGTCAGGAGGGGGGAGGAGAGGTTGAATATTCAAAAGTCGACCCTAATTAAACCCCAACATCTGTTTGAAAGAACGAAGGGTTCAAAACCCTTCTGAAATAAATTATTTTTATGATTTCACTCGATCGATTGAATAAACCGAATCTCCACCATAGTTCGAGAATGATATTTATTCTTTTATGTGAGTTCTTTCCTCCAATGAGTATTGCCTTCAAAAAACTATTTTAGCAACGGCCGTTTTCCTTTGAAAACAAGCGCTCCAAACAAACAGATCGATGGAAACAGATCTACTCTGCCAGAACTGAAAAGAAATGGAATCAGCCGAAAACAACAAAAGTATGTTATTAATTTCCACAAAACAGCGTGAGAAGGCGGGGTTGTATATTTCCCGAGCTTGGTATAAGTGCTGGAAGCAGCGATATAGAGAATTTCCATTATCTGTAGCCTAGAGATGAATGAGCTCTTCATAACGTGATATAAAGGAAAATGTAACATCGTTTACTGTTCCCGCCTTTCAATGTTTTCTACGTTGATGTTTATGGTTTACCGACTTTTATTCATCAGGAACGTTTGTGGAAATAGGCATTGTAGTCAGATGAAAGATCTGAATTTTTTCGAGAAACAAGCGAAAGTATAAAGAAGAGCAGATGAATATTAAAGTTTATCGTGTTCTTCAATATGGTAACAAAATTATCTTCGATTCACGAAGCAGTATTTGAGATGTACAAAAAGCCTGGAAAATAAGAGAACAATTGTACTTGTAGAGTTTTTGAATCTCTTCTTGAAGTTATTATGGGTACTGTGAAATGGTTTATTTCGATGCCTTCGGGAACAATCTGTAAAGAAGCACAAAGTGAAGGAGGACAACTCGTGCCACGATGATGGCACAACGTATAGCCCGATCAGAAATGAACGTGATGCCATAGGGCATATCTGGGCTCGGAAAATTATCTTGGGACGCAGCCGGAAAATTTCGTTTTTATTTTGTTGAACCGCCACCGGGTTAACAAGGGTCCAATTGGTGAGATATCAGAAAAAGTCAATACATGATGGAAGGATCGAAGCCGAAATAGGGCATAAATGAAACATCGGTTGAGATAGATTTTTATCCAAGCATTTCGGAAAAATGCAATTCCCTAAACATTCCTAACTTTGTGAAGATGGAATTTATCAAAGTTACTCGTCCTCGATAGCACCAGTATAGGTCAGTGGGCAGCCTTTCTATCTAGATGTACCCATGCTGTGAATGTCTCATACTAAGAGATAACGATACGTCACACTGTGTTCCACCTCGGTCTCCCCCAAACTCCAAATTTAACAAATTACCCTAGGCTGAAGAGTAACCACTGCTCTCACCATTCGCTCGTTTATATTCGTATAAGTGTGCCATTTATTCACGAAATGTAGTCGCTGGTAATGCATCCCCAATCGCGAAATTTTATCGGCCCTTCGCAGGCACTTCCAGGGGCATTTCTTGCTCACCCCACGAGATTTTCGCCGGATCCCCCGAATCCTCTGCCAAAATCGAAATTCAATCATAGAGAGTGACAGATCCTCATCTGTCACTCTCGACTGTTTGGAGAACAACCTCATCACTGAGAATAATTGAAAAGAAAGCCTCCCTTTTTCAGATCGGCTTCACACTTACCTTCCCCCATTTGGCGAAAGAGGAAAATCACTCACTTAGTTGATTTTCTGTGTTGTTAATGGACAGGAATTTCTTGAGGTTGCTAGCTGATATCCATATTCTCTGAGTAATTCGAAATATGCAGAAAATTTCTTGTTAAATTAACGACACATAAGGAAGAGGTGTTTCCAGATATCGAAATAACGCTTTGATGAAAAGTTTCTACAGAAAAGAAAAGCAACTGATCCTGTGCCGAAGAAGAAACAAGTTGACATCATAAGAAGTTTCCGATGGGATCAATTCCACCAGAACGCCATCGTAAAGTTGACTGGGGCGTCAATCGAGGCATAAAAAGTTTAAGGTTGACGGGGAAACTGTGATCCACTTTTAAAAAAATAACTTCATGAACAAGGAAAGGGGGAATTGTTCGCTTTATAGCCTATGCGGAGCGTTTCAACCTTCGGTAAGGCCGGAAAAGTCGAACTCATCCACCAGTGAACTCCAAGATGTATCGAACAGGATGTCTTGATGTGCCGCCGAGCACGTCGAGTGCAACTTCATAATTATCCTGATGTGGTACATTATTGGAAATATGAAAGCTTCATTAATTTCCACGCTATGCTACTCTTATTCCCTTTGACTCTCGTTCCATGTGCATTTTCAATTTAGGTAATATCGGAAAATGCACCCAATAGCTGGATAATTTTCCGTTGATATTCACTATTCCATTTTTTTTTGCCGTCGGATATTCATGTCCGAACATACAAGGTGCGGCAAAAAGAGTCGCCTCTTCTGGAAAGTCCATACCGGTAAAATGAAGTGGATAGAAACTGTGTGGTGAATAGAAACAAAAAGGAAGAAAGTTTTGTTATAATTCCGCACACTAATTTCTGAGGGAACAATGAACGCCAAGCGATTTCCAAGAGCGTAACCAACGAACTATACGAAAACCAAAGTTTCAAACAGTAGGTAACACTGCCCAACTGAGAACTAGATTTAGTAGTTCATTCGGTGAATTTTTGGCACGAGATTAACTTTGCTTGGTAGGTGTTGAAGAAGATAGGTTCCCGTGTCAATTTTCTTGTAAGTTGTAGTAATAAGAATTGTGTTCATTTGAGTATAACCATTTTTCGTGATATTTACCAGTAAAGAAGAGAATTAGTTGTTAGCGAACTGTGACCAATTTGGGGTTAGAGTGGGGTCAATAGAAACACTTGTTTCTATCGTATATGTCAACACCTGATGAAGCCATGGCAATGGCGAAACACGTGTAGTGGTTTTGTAAAGTAAGTAGTGAAAATCGTAGGCTAAGTTAATTAGTGAATATTAAGTTGATTTTCGAACGCACAAAACCGCAAATGTGACTTGTTGTTAGAAAACACCGAAATTTTCAAATATTATATTGGAAGTGTGATTTCTTGTGGAAAGGAAAACAAGCATTCTCAGATCGAAATAATCTAAAAAAAATTACGAAAAGCACTGCCGTGAAGTCAGGAGCTTTTGAGCGCTCGTACATACACCTTGTAGGTAGATTCACATTTTCCAGTTTCAGTAATCAATTGAAGGAATTTTCGACAGCTGTCAAACAAATTTTCAAACTAAGGCGATTATCCAGACTTCAAGTCAGTGCTTTAGGTGACCAATTTTTTTTTCGATAATTCGCTAAAATTTTCTACTGTATCTATGGTCTTGGTGATGCGATCTGGACAAAATTCCGCACGTAGTTTGAATACATTATTCCTCAGCTATGTGCAAAATTTCATTCCAATCAAATCGGTAGTTTCGAAATTATCAGGAACAGAATACTTTGAACGGCCATATTTACGGAAACCCTAGTCTAATTTTGCTCATTGATGAACGTGACTGCGATATACGCGATCCAAACCCACCCTGAAAATTTCAAGTTCCTAGGCCTTTCCGTTCAGAAGTTACAATTTTCTATGGTTTCTATGGTTCTGGTCATGCGATCTGGACAAAATATTGCTTTAATATATCATTCTCGATTGAAATACAGAATTTCATTTCGATCGAATCCGTAGTTTCGAAATTATCAAGAAAACAAAATTTCAAACGACCGTATTTACGGAAGCCCTAGTATAATTCTGCTCATAGATGAACGTGAACGCGACATTTCCGATCCACACCTATCCTGAAAATTTCAAGTCCCTAGGCGTTTCCGTTCAAAAGTTACAATTTTCTATGGTTTCAATGGTTCTGGTCATGTGATCTGAGCAAAATTTCACATGTAGCTTGAACACCTCATTCTCCATTTGAGTGCAAAATTTCATCTCGATCGAATCTGTAGTAAGTGATCAGGGGAACAAAACTTTGAACAGCCATATTCACGGAACCCCTGGTGGAATTTGGCCCATTAACGAACTTAAACGAAGCATTCGGGAACTGAACCCACACTGAAAATTTCAAGTCTCTAGGTTGTTCCGTTCGAGAGTTATCGTGCTTACGGACGGACGGACAGACTCGAATTTTCCGACGGATTCATCATCAGTGAGTCGAACATAGTCGATTAAGACCATTTTCGGCTCAAAATTCGAAAAATACAGACATCGTGACGAAATGATATACCCTCGTGTAAGTAGTACGAGCGCTCAAAAACACATGTTCCAAAGTGGGTAGTTTTTAGGTAAACCCATTATTTCATTCAATATTGAAGAATATTCGATTTGTAATCCCTGTCCATTCAAATATCAATAAAGTTGGCGTTCATGCAATGAAATGATTTTATTTTGCTTCCAAAAACTAAGAAAAAAATATATCTATGCTGTTATTATTTATTCTCGATTTTATATAGGTTTTCATACACTAATTTTGGTCTGCAAGGGGTGCAGACCAAAAGCAATATAGACAAGTTTTCAACGTGTGTTTCCATTCACCCCACCTCGAAAGGAAATAGAAAAAAAATTATCAATTGCACATACATTTTCTAAACGGGGGTCGTATCTCTTTCAAGAGATATGAGCATTCAAACAACAGAATGCTAGGGGTGGAGTGGAGGTAGAGTAGTCGTTTATTGCTCTCCATAATTGTCTCAACGTATCCTTCAAAACACTAAGCAAATCCTCGAGCATTTTTATCTCCTCCCAACGATCAGACATGAAATGGAATGATAATTTCCCGCCCTTTGAACGTTAGATTTCCCCGCATCCTATATCCGGCCGTTCGAGGAACATACGCAGTCGTTCTTTCGCCCGATATACCCCAAAAAAACGCCCGAGAAGGCCACTTTCCGACGGCGCCAAATCGAATCATTTGTAGCGAGCGCGGGAGCCGGGTGCTGGCCCCCCTTCCGAATGCTAATTCGCGAATTTAGGTTCAATTGAGCGTAACTTCCCGCACCCTTTCAAACCCGGTTATCTTTACGTTCGCCGCTGCGGCTCAGATGCCAAATAATTTTCCGTATTTATTCGACGTATTTCCGAGACGCACGTATCGCGCCTCGACTTTACGTTTATGTCGCCACGTTATCCAGAAGCGGTTCCTTTTGTGCGGAAAATGTATTGAAGATTAGGGAGGCGACGTTGGGACAAATCCAAAACGGAAGCATATTTTTACGATCGTCGGGAGGTGGAAATTGGTTCGTTAAGGATAATAGGTTATATCCGTTTAACATAAAATTTGGTAAATTTTATTCACAATCGGATCATCTCAGATGGTATGGTATAACTTTCATAAATTTGAAATCATCCGTATTCAAAAATCGAAAAATCAATCATGCAAAACGCAACGGAATTGGTCCTATCATAATCCTCTGTTGGTATTTGTTTTGTTGTGATGCTAACATGAGATAATTATTCGAACGCTTCCACGCTGGCAACGCTGTAAGGAATTCTTGGTTTATATTGCACCATTCGCTGACGTAAATTTTTACTTAGGGTAGTAAAAATATAATACCTGAATGGTGCAGCATGTGATAATTCACTTTTAGTACCACGTCGAATGAATTGCCAGTAGAGGTTGTCATTTTTCTGCGATGTAATGTATGCATAGTAACATGTTCACCTTCTTCTCCAAACCATTACCATGTAACGCTTAGTAGCACGACGGCCTCATAGAACTAGTTATATGAAGCGAATGACGTGTTCAAGCTACATGCTAAATTTTGTACAGATCGCATGACCAGAACCATAGAAAATTATAACTTTCGAACGGAAAGGCCTAGGGATTTGAAGTTTTCAGGATAGGTGTGGATCTCGAATGTCGCGGTCACGTTCATCAATGAGTGAAATTAGACTAGGGGTTCTATTAATATGGTCGTTTGAAATTTAGTTTTCTTGATGATTTCAAAACTGAGAGTTCCATCGTGACGAAATTTTGTATTTTAATGGAAAATGATATGTTCAAGCTATATTTTTTCCAGATCGCATGACCAGAACCATATAAAATTATAACTTTCGAACGAAAAGGCCTAAAGACTTGAAAATTTCAGGATAGGTCCGGATCTCGAATAACGCGGTCACGTTTATCAATGAGCAAAATGAGACTACAGGTTCCGTAAATATGGTCGTTTGAAATTTAGTTTTTTTGATAATTTCAAAACTACGGATTCGATCGTGACGGAATTTTGTATTTGAACGGAGAATGATATATTTAAGTAACAGTTTTTCCAGATCGCATGACCAGAACCATAGAAAATTATAACTTCCGAACGGAAAGGCCTAAAGACTTGAAAATTTCAGGATAGTTGTGGATCTTGAATGTCGCGGTCACGTTTCTCAATGAGCGAAATTAGACAAGGGGTTCCGTAAATATGGTCGTTTGAAATTTAGTTTGCTCGATAATTTCAAAATTACGGATTCGATTGTGACGAAATTCTGTATTCGAATGGAGAATGATATATTCAAGCTACATTTTGTCCAGATCACATGACCAGAACCATAGGAAATTATAACTTTCGAATAGAAAGGCTTAGGGACTAGGAAATTTTCAGGGTTCTCGAATGTCGCGGTCACGTTCATTAATGAGCGAAATTAGACTATGTATGCCGTAAATATTGCCGACATTTTGTCCAGATCGCATTAACAAAAGACCATAAATACCGTAGAAAATTCTAGCGAATTATCGAAAAAAAATTGAACACCTGAAGCACTTCGTGAAGTCAGGAGTTTTGCCATAGTTCGAAGTTTTTTTTGACAGCTGCAAAAATTTTTTCAATTGGTTTCTTAAACTGGAAAATGTAAATCTACCTACAAGGTACTGTACTGACTTCATGGCACTGCTTTTCATAATTTTTTGAATAAAAATTCAATATTCTCCGTGTTACCCAATGCATCCAAGGCAGATAATTCAAACTAGCTTCAACGATTATTGGCGATTGAGAAGAAAAAAATCAGATATATGTTCATGTATGAATATTCGAAAGGTGATGGATTGAAATCAAATTAACAAATCAATGGCTAATGAGAACAACTTTTCGAAAAAAAAATTTCGATTTTGTTTTCTTAATCGCCAGTAATTGTTGGAGTGAGTTTAAATTATCCGCCTTGTCCGAATTTTTCTTCTGTATGTCCAATCTAATAATTCTCCGCTTAGAATTTCTTTGCGATTATCGATTAATAATAAATACCTATGAAGTAACAACATTGAAAATATTTGAATACAGTAATGCTGCATGAGATTAATGAAATAATGATTATTATGCTTCTGAAGTGGAATATCTTCCCAAATGAAAAATTTCTAACACAACCTTCGTCACCGGACCAGTATACCTTCCTGCTGATCCAGTATATGTTGGCGTCAATTCAAAATGTAAACAAACAGTTGTTTTCTTCTATATGTCTATGGACAGATAGAGATTCTGTGAATTGCAAACCTGGAAATAACGGAAAAAATAACTATAGCTATTTCAAACGATCAGCCACTCAGGGCTTCATGCTAGAACAATTGGATCAACCAAATGAAAGCGCGACGATTTTCCTATAAAGCATAAGCTTCAACCTTTCCCTTTTCGTCTCTACCTTGCTATTATTAATTATGGAACCTGCGGAGCGAAAATATTCTTCGCTCTGAAAGGTGGAGTGATGAATCGAAGTTACGAAGTAAGGCAGGAATTCCCACTTGTTCCTTCTTCTCAGGTCCTGAGGGGTTTCTGCGTTGTTCCGTAATTATCAAGATGCGAAATTTCCACATAACACGTCATACCTTGTTCATTCTTGCCATCGCATCGAGTGGAGAAACTTCGAGAGCGGCGTGAAAGGAAAAAAAGACGCGGTAGGGTTCCTATCTTCGCATAACTTCGTAAAGTGAGCAGCTAGATTATGGAATTATTTCAGTGTTTCAAAATCAATGGCTCTTAGACCCTTATATTGAGTTTGCCCTCCATTAATGAACAAGACACGCAATGTTTCAGCTACAGAAAGCAGAACAAAATTAATCTTCTCGAAGAACAAATCACCGAGCGTAAACGAATGATGCCAACACCAGAAAACACGTGTCTTAACAAATCCTCTTGAAAAATAACCATGAAAAAGAATCAACTGAAGCTGTGGGTGTTGCCTAGTTTTTCAGCAATTTACTTCAGCCATACCAACTGACCATTATTGCAACTTTCTTTTCGTTGCTGCTGCAAGCTGGTGAAGGCTAGCAACTTCCCGTGCTCCTTCGCTCATGAACCCTCCAAACGATGTCCCTGTAACGTTCCGGAGGATCTTATTAAGCGTGCGACGAACCGAAAGACATGACATGGTAGACTTCCCGACAAGTTTTCAAACGACACTTTTATTAAAGTTTCCTGGGGTCGGATTCCATTTATACGTGACCAAAAAGAGTTCTCCAGAAGACGGGCATATAAGTCACGGAGGAAGGAACGTCGGCTGGTTATTAGTTTCTCGTTGGACACCCCCGGCATTCTTCGGGGCAACAATTTCGAACACGGGGAGGTATGCAAAAGTTGCCGAAGAAGAAAGTTCATAATGGGGAGGGGGGGGCTTTGTCGAAGGTGCTGGGGATAATCCGTCATAACTTTGGATTGGCAAATGATACCGCTTCCCGCACTTGAAAGGCTGCGGATAATTGGGACGCCCGAATTCCTCGGAGCCCATGTTGGTATACGGGAACTTTCCGTCGAAGTTGACTCTTCTGGATTGCAATGGTATTCTACAGATTTGGACACTAACTGGTTCAGGTTCAGTTAGAAGTACTGAGTTCTTTCGAGTTATCAACTTTTTTTTGACTCCACTGTATTCTAAAAATCAAGATGTTCCTTCATTACTCCTCGACTACGCTTGAAGCCCCACGTGTCTTACTACTTTATTCGAGAAACTTTCTTGTTCCGCAAAAAATCCATTTCCAAGCTCCGAATCCCTGTAGCTCCTGCCTGCTTAATAAACCAACATACTAATCATGGAACAGAACAAGACCTTGCATATGAGGTGGCCGTGCATAATGATGTTCTTCTGTTCGTCGTGCCGCTCTTTTGTGCGCGGAAATGAGAGTGCTCCTTAATAATACTGGAGGTTCCTCGGACGACTCGGGATAAACGAAAAAATGTAACGAGATGTGCATCTCATTTGGGAGCCATTCGGATGCTGTTTATTATTCATTCCTGGTTGTTTCCGCAGGCTGTACTAATGAGCATGTAGGCCCCCGGGATTGAAGAGGGAAGAAGATGTGGTAGATACAGAAAGCACGTGTTTCAATCAACATTTCCAAACTTTGCATCACCGACCAAGATTTGATCGATTCAGCGTTACGGTAACTTTCAGGAATATTCCAATTAGGTCAGATTTCCCACAAGAAATTGAGCGAATTCAATTACATCAGGAAGTAGCTCTTTAGAACAGAGCAATGAATCAGTGAAAGTCTTGTCACCATTTACCCAAGTCGCTCCATTTTTTACTTGGGAGGCGAAATGGTTGGAGTCATTCAATTTCCGCTTTCGGTAGGAGAATCGGCTCGGAAAAGTTCATCTGAGCCCTTTAGGAGCTCCCGGTTCTTTTGCTGGAAATATGGAACCAGCAGCTTTTCACCGTTTGTTCTCCTTGCATTCCAGTAGATCTCGACGTCTTGCACCATACGTCTTCCGTCATTTCCGGATTCAGCGGGTCCGTATTCCGGTCGCGTCTTCTCACCACCCTCGCCAGACGCAATTAGGAATAATAACGATAACCGAAACGGTTGGAAGTCGCTTCCTGCGGCACCGGAAATGAGATAGGCAAACTCCTAAATGCCGCCGCGTTCATTCACCGAAATCTCTGGCAACGTTGAGGTTGATTAACGATCAGATTAATTCGCAGGTCTAGCAATCCCCGCGGCTGTTTTATCTAGTAAGGTTTTTTTTTGCCGGGGGAATGGGGTTGTTTGTTCTGCGCCAAACGAGGATGGGAGTCTATTCGCGAAGAGGCGGAAGTCGTTATTTTCGCGTGAACTGGATGGAAAATCGCGAAAAAAACCATCTTCGAGATTATCTACTATTCAGAATTTTAATCCTGGTATATTTTGATTCAAGTAATCATAATAGGAATTTGGAGCAACATTCTCGTTTCCCAAAGCCTAAGGTTGGTGTTGTCATCCTTTCCTGTTCCTACAATTTTTCAATCCTCCTTGTCATTTTGTCCATTTTATTTCAGGACTTCAGGCCTTTTCCTCATTTCCATACTTTCGAGTCTATTTCTCACACATTCGTTATTTCTACTTTGAATGTGTTCAGGTGATATATTTGTGTAATAATGCGATTTGTTGTCGTTGGACGTTAGGGTATTAGTTTATTTTTTTAACCACTGTCACCATTCAATTTGTCCGAAAAGAATTAAGTTCTTGCTCCCTGTACGAAAAGGAAGTCTCTCGTTTTATCCTTTCTGAAGAACAGGTATTCAGGAGAGAAAACCCGTTAATTTAAAAGGACATATTATATTTAAGACAAATTGATGGTGAAATGCATGAACAAAATTGAGCTTTTCACAAACAAAAAGAACAACATCATTTCCTACCTTGATCTGCAAGCCACCTAATCCCTTTATGTACCTAGTAGAAACCAAATTCACTCACTCCGAAAGTGACCTCAACCTTTTTTCGAACCCGCTCAATCTCCGTACGATCTCTAAACTCTATTACTTCTACATCTTTTTCTACCCCGAGCTATCTCAAAATTTGTCCCTAATCCGGACTCTAAAACTTCTCGACCGAAAATACTAGATAATATCCTACACCTGACTAAAAACCGAACCTGCTATTACATACATTCTTGGTACCGTCAATTAACTCCAGATACCACCCCCCAGCTGACAAGCACCTAACAACTCCGTCCCCGACTGGCAAAACAACTAACTCTAACTCTTTCTGAGCAAAAGTGAACTTTTTCACCCTTGAAAAACCTAATTCCTGAGTTGGCATTTTTCGTAGTGCCTCTCACTTCCATGGCTTGGAGACACCCACGCTCTTAAATTCTTCCTGCCAAATTTTCTTATGGTCAACCGACGTTGCTTTCCTCCTTATCTTGGCCCGCTTAGCACATTCAACACGGTCTAGCCATAACATCCGTCCTCAACGATGGATACAGAATAATAGATGTATGCCTCGCTTAAACTAATTCCTTATATATGGCTCGGGTATCAATCCTCAATCACACGGCTCCAAAATTATCGACACATGCTGACAAAGTTATAAAATGTATGCCCGACTTCGAGTATACAGACTCTTTTCCGAGATAGGTAACCGAATTTAAGATTGAATATTCGTATTCCCAGATATAACAATTGATAAGGAATGGTAATGATAATGAGGAATTCCAAAAAGAATAATCAACAAAATAGTACTACCTTTTTGAGCGCTCGTACTACTTACACGAGGGCTATATCATTTCGTCACGATGTCTGTATTTTTCGAATTTTGAGCCGAAAATGGTTTCAATCGACTATGTTCGACTCACTGATGACGAATCCGTCGTAAAATTCGAGTCTGTCCGTCCGGCCGTCAGTCCGTAAGCACGATAACTCTCGAACGGAGCAACCTAGAGACTTGAAATTTTCAGTGTGGGTTCAGTTCCTGAATGCCTCGGTTGAGTTCGTTAATAGGCCAAATTCCACTAGGGGTTCCGTAAATATGGCCGTTCAAAGTTTTGTTTCCCTGAATACTTAAAAACTACAGATTTGATCGAGATGAAATTTTGCACTCAAATGGAAAATGAGGTGTTCAAGCTACATGTGAAATTTTGTCCAGATCGCATTACCAGAACTATAGAAACCATAGAAAATTGTAACTTTTGAACGGAAACGCCTAGGGTCTTGAAATTTTCAGGATAGGTGTGGATCTCGAATGTCGTGATCACGTTCCTCTATGAGCAACATTATTCTAGGGGTTCCGCAAATATGGTCGTTTGAAATTTACTTTTCTCGATAAATTCAAAACTACAGATTCGATCGTGACGAAATTTTGTATACTAATGGAGAAATATATATTCAAGCTACATTTCTCCAGATCACATGACCAGAACCATAGAAACCATAGAAAATCACAATTTTCGAACAGAAAGGCCTGGGGACTTGAAATTTTCAGGATAGGTGTGGATCTGAAATGTCGCGTTCACGTTTATCAATGAGCAGAATTATACAAGGGGTTCCGTAGATACGGTCGTTTGAAATTCTGTTTTCTCGATCATTTCGAAAGTAAGGAATCGATCGAGATGAAATTCTGTATTTTAATCGAGAATGAGATATTAAAGCAATATCTTGTCCAGATCTCATGACCAGAACCATAGAAAATTTTAACTTTTGAACGGAAAGGCCTAGGACCTTGAAATTTAGAGGGTGGGTTTGGATCGCAAATATCGCGGTCACGGTTATGAATGAGCAAAATTAGACTAGGGGTTCCGTAAATATGGCCGTTCAAAATATTTTCTTCCTGATAGTTTCGAAACTCATGATTGGATTGGAATGAAATTTTGCACCTATCTCAGGTATAATGAATTTAAACTACGTGCAAAATTTTGTCCAGATCGCATCACCAAGACCATAGATACCGTAGAAAATTCTAGCGAATTATCGAAAAAAAATTGGTCAGCTGAAGCACTGACATAAAGTCTGGAGTTTCGCCCAAGTTTCAGAATTCTTTTGACAGCTGTCGAAAATTCCTTCAATTGATTTCTAAAACTGGAAAATGCGAATCTACCTACAAGGTGGATGTACGAGCGCTCAAAAGCTCCTGACTATTCCGTTAGTTGAGCACCTAGATGGTCAGCATTAACGTCACATTCCGAAATTTTCGTTAGTACAAGGAGCGCCCTCCAGGAGCGAGAACTCCAGGCTTCGGGGAAAATTATTTTGTTCTGTTCTGTCAACTAGAACTAGAACTGTGTTCTATAAGTAAAGGTTTATCCCTCTTCATGAATTACACCCACCCTGGGGGTTTCTGTTCCAATTCGATCAAAAATGAAAAGAGAGTGGCGCCTTTGAAATTGTCTCTGCTTGAGAGCTAGTCAGGCACCAGTTAGTTAAGAGTTAATAGTTAGGAAAGGAGGTTACATTTCACTGCGACCTCAAGGTCTATTGTGCCCCCCATCAGAGCTGTATTCTCAAATGCGCTACCTACAGCTCGACCTCCGGCTCCAGAGCTCCAATGAACTTCAGTATCTTGGCTTCAAGGAGGTTAGATCCTCGTTCCTCTTGTAATTCTCTTGTCCAAGACATTCTTTGCGTTGGTTTGCAATGCGTAACCGTAACCAGGTGAAAGGAGTTTCTTCCTCTTCCCCACAGAATCTACAGTCGTCAGTTTCTGTTAGGTCTATTCTCATCATATGCTTCCTAAGGCGACAATGTCCTGTGAGGAAGCCGGTGAGGAGATGTAACTTATTCTTACTGAGATCCTCATACTTTTTAGATCTTGAACTTTTTTAGTTCCGAATGAACTTTTTGTAGTGATCTATTTCTGGAAGATACATCCAGAGTGCTTCTCTTTCAGTCTCTTCCTTCTCCAGAAACTCTTTTTTATAGGTGCACTTACCTATGCCACAGAAAAGTTCTGGGCCAGTATGTGGCGTTTGTGCTCCCTTTATGGCAATTGAATTGGCCTCTTCGTTTCCTTTGATTCCGCAGTAACCAGAAAGCCAGACCTTATTGTTCTTGCCTACTTCAGGGCACCAGTTACAGATTCTCAAAGCAGAGTAGGTCTGTGACAACCCTCTTCCAGAGGAAGACGGAACTTAAAATGATGGTAAATGAAAGTTGATGGTATCGAAAGCTCACAATGGCGTTTGCAGGTGCTGAATGTAAAACTAAGTAGAGGACAAAACATATCCTCGAATCAATAATTGAGCGCTAAGGATCACCTGAAACGAGGAATAATTAACATCGAAAACTTCGGAACTTCCAACATCCACCGTCTTCGTAGGTATACACGAAATCAACAATCTAGATACTATCCGGATCTAATTCCATAATGGATATCGGTTGTAGCGGAATCGATTACACCCCCGTCACCTTTCGCTTCTTCGCCGAATTCGCCGTCAAAAACAATACGAACTCGACGTCTAATGCGTCGAAATTGAACAGGGGAGGGGGCGGCTCCGACGTGCGGAACAAACGTTTCCAATTAAAAGGTTTCTGGAAAAGTGTTTGTGGGAGAGGACGGACGAGACGGCGTCTGACGTGCGGAATTGGTTCGGACGGCCGTTTATTGTTAATCTTTGCGATGCTGCTGCTTATGGCGTGGGGGAGGATGAGCTCCACGCTTCGCTGTAGTCGATCGAGTCGGTTCGATGTTATTAGCTATGTCGGTAAAGTTCCATGGGGGTGACAGCTCGATGCAGAACTTGTAGCAGTGAAGCCGAGTTTGTACTCTGTCTATTAATTTGGGTTAGGCGCTTTATCTAGAGATATGTCGAAGACCAATTCCTTGCCGTTCTTGGTTGTTTTTCTCAACTCGAGTTGGCCTATATTCAAGAACTTGATTGAGGTTGATTTTCCTGGAAGGCAAGAAACTGGTTCGGCAACACCGCCTACATTACAGGAAGATATTCGTTTCCTATGATGAGCAGGTCAAAGAGTCAATCTAAGTAACCCCAGACAATATCAAAATTTTCATTTGCAAATGTAGACCGGTTTTGGCTTTGCTAAGCTCCATCATATGGTTGCATTCTTAGGCGCTTAAGGTTGTTAGGTCAGTGTGACTTTCTGATGACCTGCAGAGTAAAGAGGGGTTTGTTACTGTTATAGCAAACAGGTGGCGTAGGCGAGGAGATTTTGCTGATCTACACAGCTGTTTGTTTTAGAGCATGCCGTCCTCCACATTAAATTCATCGACGCTACACTGCACTGATAAGGCTTTTTGGCCTGCTTATCATTGGAGAAGTATTCTTCTGAATGATTCTTTCCATGAGGCAAGAATTATAAATGAAATACATCCCCCTCGACTTCTTTTTTCGGTTGCGGCCGAAATTACTTGGAGCAAAGCGTCAAAAAGTTAATGTGTCGAAATAAATACGGTTACATTAAAAACGCGGAAGGGCAATTAAGTCGAACCGCATTCCATTTACTCAGAACAAGTCTCATAAATCCCAGGATCATAGTTCCGTAGCCGAGAACGGACTTGCCGCTGCGTCTAGTAACAGAGACGTATCTGCCGACATTACTGTAAGTGGATGGTCCCGTAAATCTCCATTTCCGGTTGCGCGGACTGGATTCGCCCTTTGGGAAAGGACTGCGTTGTTTTTTCATTACTGAAGATTGGCGGCGGTATTTTTTTTTTGAGGGATGGAAAAATTTCCAAGGTACATGCAGAACTAAAAAGTCGCTGGTCCTTTTCACCTTCCAGAGGTTAGACTATGAGGTCGACAGTCAAGCGCACAGCAAAGGGCTGTCTCTGGTGAAAGGTCCCAGAATAGGCCTTGCCTCTCTGGTTTCGTCCCAGTGGAACAATAATATGGTCTTTTTGTTTTCAGTCCCAGTGGAAACGTTGTACCGAAAAGAATATGACATCCGCGGTTTGCAGTGAAATGGTCACCACTGGTTTCAGATCACAGAGGATCAGACTTTTTCCCTTCGGAGAAACGCCCTCATCCAAAGAAATCACAATGATTGGACTGACCATTTCGGATTTACCGATTTCAGAATTTGTTCAAGACAGTATCAATCCAAAACATGGCGACCTTCTTGCGACAATTTTCATCGGCGTATTTCCCACACTTCGTACTTTCGGTCGCAAAATTGACTAACTTATATCGCAGAACTTCAGCTATGTGCAAAGAAGCTAACACACACTCATTGGACAATTGCACTGTTACTGACCAGTCTCGTCTTGACGATATTTTTGGGACTATCTTAAAATATTAGTGAAACGTCTCTGCTCCAGAGTAGTACAGTTGATGATCCTGGGAAAACGTCTATACAGGGTGTTTTTCTAGGTGAGGCTTTTTTTTGACAGGTGCTAGAACCCAACAAGAGAGATCATTTCGCCGGAAGTTGATATAGAAGATGATATAAAATATTCAATTCGAAAAAAAAAAAAAAAACGAAAAGCACTGCCGTGAAGTCGGGAGCTTTTGAGCGCTCGTACATCCATCTTGTAGGTAGATTCGCATTTTCCAGTTTTAGAAATCAATTGAAGGAATTTTCGACAGCTGTCAAGAAAATTCTCGCACTCAGACGAAACTTCAGACTTTGTCAGTGCTTCAGCTGACCAATTTTTTTTCGATAATTCGCTTGAATTTTCTACAGTATCTATGATCTTGGTGATGCGATCTGGACAAAATTTCGCACGTTGTTGGAATACATTATTCTCAGCTAGATGCAAAATTTCATTCCAATCCAATCAGTAGTTTCGAAACTATCAGGAAAAAAATATTTTGAACGGCCATATTTACGGAACCCCTAGTCTAATTTTGCTCATTGATGAACGTGACCGCGACATTGGCGATCCAAACCCACCCTGAAAATTTCAAGTTCCTAAGCCTTTCCGTTCCAAAGTTACAATTTTCTATGATTTCTATGGTTCTAGTCATGCGATCTGGACAAAATGTTGCTTTAATATATCATTCTCGATTAAAATACAAAATTTTATCTCGATCAAATCTGTAGTTTCAAAATTATCGAGAAAACAAAATTTCAAACGACCGTATTTACGGAACCCCTAGAATAATTCAGCACAATGATGAACGATAACGTGACATTTCAGATCCACACTTATCCTGAAAATTTCAAGTCCCTAGGCCTTTCAGTTCGAAAGTTATGATTTTCTATGGTTCTGGTCATGCGATGTGGACAACATATTGCTTAAATATATCATTCTCGATTAAAATACAAAATTTTATCTCGATCAAATCCGTCGTTTCAAAATTATCGAGAAAACTAAATTTCAAACGATCGTATTTACGGATCCCCTAGTATAATTCAGCACAATGATGAACGTTAATGTGACATTTCAGATCCACACTTATCCTGGAAATTTCAAGTCCCTAGGCCTTTCCGTTCGAAAGTTATGATTTTCTATGGTTTCTGTGGTTCTGGTCATGTGATCTGGAGAATGTAGCTTGAATATATAATTCTCCATTAGTATACAAAATTTCGCCACGATCTAATCTGTAGTTTTTAAATGATCAAGAAAACTAAATTTCAAACGACCATATTTACGGAACCCCTAGTATAATTTTGCTCATAGATGAACGTGATCATGACATTCGAGATCCACACCTATCCTGAAAATCTTAAGTCCCTAGGCCTTTCCGTTCGAAAGTTATGATTTTCTATGGTTTCTATGGTTCTGGTCATGTGATCTGGAGAATGTAGCTTGAATATATAATTCTCCATTAGTATACAAAATTTCCTGACGATCGAATCTGTAGTTTTGAAATTATCAAGAAAACTAAATTTCAAACGACCATATTTACGGAACCTCTAGAATAATTTTGCATTCCAGAACCTCACCTATCCTAAAAATTTCAAGTCCCTAGGAGTTTCCGTTCAAAAGTTACAATTTTCTATGGTTTTCTATGGTTCTGGTCATGCGATCTGGACCAAATTTCACATATAGCAATTAAACAAAGTGCTGGATTTTATCGTAAATTTGTATATTTCAACTTCTTTTAGGATATTTTTCCTGGACGGTCATAATGCTTAAAGTTCAAACTGACGGGAGGAAAAATAACTGATTGAGAAGGTCCTTTGAAACAATTAGGAAGTTTACAAACTCACCGATAAATTTGGTCCAAATTGTTTCCAGAAATTGTTCGAAATGATCACCATTCGTTTATGTGCACAAAGTCTTGCCCGGCGTTATAACGAAATATTACATGCAGCAACTATCACATCAGTTTGCTCTCGAATAATGTTACAAGCATTTTCAATGCGTTGTTTTAGTTCTTCAACACTATTCAACACACCGTTACTGTACACTAATTTTTTCAAATGACCCCAAAGAAGAAATCAAAGGGGTTGAGATCCGAGGAGCGTGCAGGCTAAGAAACCGTCCACCACGTCCTATCCACCTAAACTCACAAAAATCATACTCTCTGTCAGATGATTTCCCGTAAATTGAACGCATTCAATAAACGAATTCAAACCTTAATACGTACCTAAATCAGATCCAGGCTGGGAATTTCTCAGATTCGCGGGTAACTTTGATTTCGAAAACTGAATATTTTATATGAAGGATTTTCGACTTATTGTGATGAATTCAACACTTCAGCTTATAGAATATTACTCTCGCTGAAAAGGAGTATTAGAAAAGATATGTTTGTATTTGTCTCATTCATGGAAGCTTATTCCATCGTTCGTTTTTGTATGACCAGGTGTCTACTACATATGACCCACTCCAAACAAATAATACTTTGAGAGATGCTTTTCTCATCCAATCCTTCACTGACCATTGTCTCGGATCGAACTAAGCTAGTCTCATTTTTTCCGGGAGATCCCCTTCAGAAAAACAAATAGAATTTTGCGGTTTTCGCAACCTGAAAAATCGCAAGTTATCAATTCCGACGCGGAAAATTTAACAGTTGCACCTGAACCTGAGAGTGGATGCCAGTTTTTGAGATATGGCCGTCGATAAAGAGAACGGGTGGAGAATTTCGAGCATGCATTCTTTTCGTGGCGCCCCCTGCCGCTGTGACTAATGTTCTACTGGAAAATGTGTCGTGAAATGCGAGGGCAATGCATACGATTGCGAATTTGTCTCTGGGGTTATGGAAAAGC
The DNA here is from genome assembly GCA_963966015.1 of Aphidecta obliterata. Taxonomy (NCBI): domain Eukaryota; kingdom Metazoa; phylum Arthropoda; class Insecta; order Coleoptera; family Coccinellidae; genus Aphidecta; species Aphidecta obliterata. Next base: position 10,749,770 of record OZ014435.1, on the reverse strand, counting down.
GGAAGGATAATGCCGCCGTAAATACCTGGAACAGGTGCGTGTGGACGGTTTTGCTTTCGAATTTTCTCGAGAATTCCGGGAATTTTCCGGGAGAATTGAAATTCTGCTGCTCGGAGTATGACAGCGAAAAATTTCAAATGTTTACGGAGTTGTGTAGAACTGGTAGTCGAGATAAGGCAGACAGGAGGTTGCAGAAAATGCCATTATATTTATAGACCTGTAGAGTCATTGTTTCTTATGCAACCATAAGTTTCGACCTTCTGACCTCATCTCTCGAATCGTTCAAGGAATAAGTATTCGCGAAACTCATTTATAAAACCGACATGTTTTTTTTACCTGGAAAATGAGAGTGCAATAAATCACCCGAAGGCTAATTTCGTGAGACGCTCCAACCACAATACCGACGCAACATCTGTCGCCGTCGTTGTCCTTCGAGACGCCAGGCGTCATCAGTAAAGACGTCGACGGATACGTCGCCAGGAAAAGTGACCACAGGTGCGCGCTCAATTCCGATGCAAATGAGGAGGACGTCGAGAATGCTGTCGTCGCTCGTAAAGCTACGCGAGTTTTTGCTGTGACACAGCTGTTTATCTCGGATGTGCAGAAGAAATGGAATAAAAATTCGAGGTTGGCAGATTTCAGACCGGGAAATTCAGTTGTTTCTGACGTCGGCTATACAACCAGAGAAGAGAGTTCTAATTGAAGAAAAAAAATGTATGCGCTTCATTCTGATTTTCAGCGGCGTAACTACACAGGTGCAAACCGATGCAGTGACCCGGGGCCTCCGAGCTTAGGGGCCCCCAAGCGCCGATCAGCGAATCCTGTTTAAAAAGCTGAAAAAAACTCAACATGTGAAAATTTTTAAATGAACTCTATGAGATTGATATGAAATATGTATATAAATCAGCGCTGTACCAATTATAATTCATACCTAATATAACGTAAATAGTATGTATTCAATTGATTTTTCCATTGGAATATAACTCACGTTATATTGAATTTATCAAAAATTACATGAATTTTTCTACTCGTCCGTACTGTGCCATCATTTTTTTGAGCGCTCGTACTACTTACACGAGGGCTATATCATTTCGTCACGATGTCTGTATTTTTCGAATTTTGAGCCGAAAATGTTCTCAAACGACTATGTTCGACTCACTGATGACGAATCCGTCGGAAAATTCGAGTCTGTCCGTCCGTCCGTCCGTCCGTAAGCACGATAACTCTCGAACGGAATGTCCTAGAAACTTGAAATTTTCAGGGTAGGTTCGAATCTCGAATGCCGCGGTTAAGTTCGTTATTGGGCGAAATTCGCCGAGGGGTTCCGGGAATATGGCCGCTCGAAATTTTGTTTTCCTGTTTACTTTGAAACTACAAATTCGATCGAGATGAAATTTTGCACTCTAATGGAAAATGAGGTGATCAAGCAACATGCAATATTTTGTTCAGCTCGCATCACCAGAACCATAGAAACCATAGAAAATTGTAACTTTTGAACGGAAACGCCTAGGGACTTGAAATTTTCAGGATAGGTGTGGATCTCGATTGTCGTGATCACTTTCATCTATGAGCAAAATTATACCAGGGGTTCCGTAAATATGGTAGTTTGAAATTAAGTTTTCTTGATAATTTTCAAACTACAGATTCGATCGTGACGGAATTCTGTATACTAATGGAGAATGATATATTCAAGCTACATTTCTCTAGATCGCATGACCGGAACCATAGAAACCATAGAAAATCATAACTTTCGAACGGAAAGGCCTAGGGACTTGAAATTTTCAGGTTGGGTTTGGATCGCGAATTTCACGGTCACGTTCATCAATGAGCAAAATTAGACTAGGGGTTCCGTAAATATTGCCGTTCAAACAATTTTTTTCCTGATAGTTTCGAAACTACTGATCGTATTGGAATGAAATTTTGCACCTAGCTGAGGAATAATGTTTTCAAACTATGTGCAAAATTTTGTCCAGATCGCATCACCAAGACCATAGATACCGTAGAAAATTCTAGCGAATTATCGAAAAAAAATTGATCCGCTGAAGCACTGACATGAAGTCTGGAATTTCGCCTAAGTGTCAGAATTTTTTTGACAGCTTTCGAAAATTCCTCCAATTGATTTTTAAAACTGGAAAATGCGAATCCACCTACAAGGTGCATGTACGAGCGCTCAAAAGCTCCTGCCTTCACGGCAGTGCTTTTCTTAATTTTTTGTACCTTATATCATAACACGTAGGTACTTTTTCGCCGCTCGTAGCGGGTGTCATAAAGAACATCTGTTGCTAAAATTGCCAAAAACACTTCGAAAAAATTGTAGTTTTTCATTAAAGACTAGTGAAACAATTATATATGTTATAGATCCCAATTTCGTTGAAAAAAGGCAAACAAAAAGTTAAAAAACACTTCGATGAATAAGCTACTGATCACAGATCTCGAAGCAGGAAAGAGATATTCAGAATAAATATTTTCTTCGAAGTATGAGATACAATAATGTCACAATTAAATGCACGTTTCGATGGTAGGATTGCAGTCAATAAAATTTTCTATCACCATCATTTTACTAGAGATGTAGATGAAAAAACTATAAATAAAAGGTGTAGAGTAAATATTTTGATATAATAGGCTCAAACTTTTTCCTTCAATTTCTCAATATTTACCACCTATTTCTACCTGAATTAAATAAGACAATTCACGAATTTTGCATGAAAATAATGACGAAATATGGAATGCTAGAATGCGACCTAACAGAAGTATTTTCAGCAATATTACTTTTTCATACAGTATACAATTCCTGTCAGCTCTGCAGAAGCTGAAAGATCATTCAGCAACCTAAAAATAATAAAACCTTTTTTTGCACCAGGGCCCCTGATTATCTAGTTACGCCACTGCTGATTTTCTCCATAGTTTCCGTACTCCATACAGAAATAATACATTACAGGTGTTGAAGAATTTATACCTCTCCGTTAAACTGATTGATAACCGATTAGAAGGCATATATCAAAGAGTATATATATGTTAATTGTGGGTAGTATTGTAACGAACTTAGGCCGGACCTGTCGCGACTCTTGAGTGTTCTAGACGCGACCACGGCGTTCTGGACAGACCGCGATGTTCCAGAGGGTTCGAGAAAAAAGGCTGCCTTATATAAATCGACCTCGGCCCGAAGCGGGGGCAGTGAACTACGAGACAGCGTGTAGATAAAAATTAAGTGGTGTAAATAAATTAGTATAGTGAATTGTAAATAAATTATTCAAGCATAATTTGGACTACAATTTTCATTACAGTATGATGCTGTGTGTTAGTCTTATTGCAGTAGAGAATTGCTTTCATCCGCAAAAAGTTTGAGTATCGTAAGAGGCGAGTAATTAAAAAAGTAGTCCTAGAACACTGCCTCGTGGAACTCCTCATGTGATATTGGCATGTTATAAATATGTAATCAATTCCCAATTCAGGTTGTTTGATGTTTGATCAAACAAATATCAAAAAATTTCGAAAAGCACTGCCGTGAAGGCAGGAGCTTTTGAGCGCTCGTACAGGCACCTTGTAGGTAGATTCGCATTCTCCAGTTTTACAAACCAATTGGAAAGATTTTGACAGCTGTCAAAGAAAATTTCAAACCAACGCGAAAATCCAGACTTCACGTCAGTGCTTTGGGTCCATTTTTTCGATAATTCGCTAGAATTTTCTACGGTATCTATAGTCTTGGTAATGCAATCTGGACAAAATTATACACTATTCTTCATATATGTGCGAAATTTCATTTCAATCCAATAAGTATTTTCGAAATTATCAGAAAAAATATAGTTTGAACGGCAATATTTACGGAACCCCTAGTCTAATTTGGCTCATTGATAAAAAGGATCGCGAAATTCGCGATCCGAACCTATCCTGAAAATTTCGAGTCACTAGGCCTTTTTGTTCGAAAGTTATGATTTTCTATGGTTTCTATGATTCTGATCATACGATCTGGAAGAAATGTAGCTCGAATATATAATTCTCAATTTAAATTCAAAATTTCGTCGAGATCGAATCCATAATTTTGAAATGATCAAGAAAACTGAATTTCAAACGGCCATATTAAGGAACCCCTAGTCTTATTTTGCTCATTGATACACGTTAACGCTACATTAACGATCCACACCTATCCTGAAAATTTCAAGTCTCTAGGCCTTTCCATTACAAAGTTATAATTTTCTATGGTTTCTATGGTTCTGGTCATGCGAGCTGGACAAAATTCTGCATGTAGCTTGAGTACGTAATTATCCATCTGAGTGCAAAATTTCACCTCGATCGAATCAGTAGTTTCGGAGTAATCAGAAAAACAAAATTTCGAGCGGCCATATTTACGGAACCCCTTGACGAATTTTGCCCAATAACGAACTTAACCGCGGCATTCGAGATTCGAACCTACCCTGAAAATTTCAAGTTCCTAGGACATTCCGTTCGACAGTTATCGTGTATACGGCCGGCCGGCCGGACGGACAGACTCGAATTTTTCGACGGATTCGTCATCAGTGAGTCGAACATAGTCGATTGAGACCATTTTCGGCTCAAAATTCGAAAAATACAGACATCGTGACGAAATGATATAGCCCTCGTGTAAGTAGTACGAGCGCTCAAAAAGAATGGCTGAAAGTGTTTTATCTTTCTGCAGAAAAAATCTTTAGAGGTCGTAGCGAGGGGAGCAATAATACTCGAATTTAAATGCAGATCTCCCCTGAAAAAGCCGAAGAATAATTAATCTCATAACGTTTTACGTCTGCCCTAAAGAAGTTAAGGTGGTTTGTTTATTAGAACCGAATCTAATTGTTATCTCGTTTCTGCGACCGCGGCTGATGCGATTCTAATTGGGGCTCAGCCGGTTTTTTCCCCGGTCCCCTTAACATCACTTCGCCGCGGCGAATTTTTATGCAAATCTTCCGTTTGTAATTCCTCCAATATCGGAGTTCTGTAATGTGATTATGCTGGATAAATGCCGGAGTTTCCTCGGCGGCAATCTGTCTTTTTTCTCGACGCTGGAAAAAACGAGGGAGTATCCACTGGAGTTTTGGAATATATAAGTAGGTTCATTTTTCGGAAGGTACGAAGCAAAAGTTAGCATTTTTAGAGAAGGACCATTTAGGGCACTTTGAATGATTGTCTTCAAGAAGGAGGACATCGAACGATTTAAGCCTCCGATGAACAATCTTCCTCACTGACTGAAGAGGATCATATAGATGAAGTGGAGGTTGAAGCATTATTTACTTTGGAACTATTATGACATAAAAATTTTTCTGCAGTTTCTATTTTATTCTGAATGGAGTTTTCAATATACCCTTCTGCAACAGAAGTTGATTTCCAACCACCAAGTCTTTTGATGGCTGAAAAATCTGCACCACTGTCAGAAAGAATGGACGCAGAAGAACGCCGAAAACAGTGACCTGTATACAAATGTGGTTGCCCTAATTTAAGAAAGTTTGAAATCATTGACGGTAATTTAGAAAATGTATCAATTCCAACTGGTTGTGTTGAGCATTTATAGTTCTTATAAAAAACGAAAAATCTTTCGTGTGGAGTGTGAGCTGGCCTCAAGGATATATATCTAATATATAAAATTCTCGTGTCCACAGTGTTCGTTGCCATACTCCTCCGAAACGGCTCAACCGATTTTGATGAAATTTTTTGTGCTTATCCGGTATCTATCAGAATCGGCCAACATCTATTTTTCATCCCCCTAAATATTAGGGGTAGTCCACCCCTAAATTTTTTTTTTTTATATTTTAGAAAAAATTTCTAATTTCTATTTTTTTATGGTACAACATACAAAAATACATACAATCCCCAATTTTCACCCTTCTACGATCAACCCTTATTTTTTAATAGCGAGAACAACGAGAGGCCGAAGGACTCGAGCACTTTTGAAATTGCGAAAAATGGGAGAGACCGGGGGCGCGAAGCGCCCCCCGCGTTTTCGAGAGGGAGAAACGGGCTTTCCTAAGGTAAGAGAGGCCGAAGGCCTCGAGCTATTTTGAATTGCGAAAAAAGGGAGAGACCGAGGGCGCGAAGCGCCCCCCGCGTTTTCGAGAGGGAGAAACGGGCTTTCCTAAGGTAAGAGAGGCCGAAGGCCTCGAGCAATTTTATATTGCGAAAAAAGGGAGAGACCGGGGGCGCGAAGCGCCCCCTGCGGTTTCGAGAGGGAGAAACGGGCTTTCCTAAGGTAAGAGAGGCCGAAGGCCTCGAGCAATTTTAAATTGCGAAAAAAGGGAGAGACCGGGGGCGCAAAGCGCCCCCCGCGTTTTCGAGAGGGAGAAACGGGCTTTCCTAAGGTAAGAGAGGCCGAAGGCCTCGAGCAATTTTATATTGCGAAAAAAGGGAGAGACCGGGGGCGCGAAGCGCCCCCCGCGTTTTCGAGAGGGAGAAACGGGCTTTCCTAAGGTAAGAGAGGCCGAAGGCCTCGAGCAATTTTATATTGCGAAAAAAGGGAGAGACCGGGGGCGCGAAGCGCCCCCCGCGTTTTCGAGAGGGAGAAACGGGCTTTCCTAAGGTAAGAGAGGCCGAAGGCCTCGAGCAATTTTGAAATTGCGAAAAAAGGGAGAGATATGGCAAAACAACGTTTGCCGGGTCATCTAGTATATATATATATCTCTTTATTATGTTCGAAAGTGTATGCTTATCATTATCCACCACAGTGAATATCCTGTTCGAATGTGGTTTCGATGAATTCACTGTCACCAAAAATTTCGATCCCATATCTTGTACATCCTTTCTCTGCAACCTTAACAATTCGTCGTTTCTCAATGCACCCTCTACTCCGAATATCAAAGCGACCTACAAACCAAACAATGATAGTTATTTCACTATAACGAGATAATGAGAATAAGTTGGAATAACGATTCAATTGAGTTTTATTTTTACCTTCGACATCAAGAAAACACTATCAGAAGCATTCGCTATGAACTCTCTCACATGTTCTTTTTCGAGAACTTTTGATTTTTTTGGGATATATCCCTCTCTTTTCCGTTTAATAAACATCACCAGTTTGTGGTATCTGCTTATATCAGTATTGTCTTTCACATTTAGTGTTGATTTTAGCATCGAATATTTTGGCCATAAACTTGCTAGATGCCCCTTTTCTGCAATACCCGTAAAGTATGCCAACAAAACCATTTCCGTAAAGTTCCGAACCTTCTTGTCCTTGCACCAAGATCTGAATTAAGCATAGGTTTTCTCATATAAATGGCGGCTCTTTTCAGGAAGCAGACTCAAAGTTGCTGCTTCAGCAGTTTTTGTCACATCTGGCGGTGTCAAAGGGATATTTCCTTCGTTATTCATTATGTAGTAGCGTAACGGATAAAATCAGATTCTGATCGAAAGCGAATACATAAATTTGACTGCTCGATCGTGCTCCCACAAAGATGCATCTATGCTCCGACTGAATATTTTATAATCGGTTGCCATGATAATCATGCATTAATAGGGGTCATTAATGGATGATTCCGAGTGCGTTAAAATAAGCTTTTATTCTATGGTTGACGAAAAACACCTTTTCGCTTAAAAAATGCACTATTTGAATGAAACTTTCTCAAATTTCTATCCTGTCGTCCACATCTCCTTGTTGCTTCATATCCAAGCCCAGAAAAAGAAGGTAAACGATAACACCCACACCCTAGAAGTGAACATGTGCCGTTTTATAAGGATCCGGAGCTATGAATAATAAATCCCTTTTATTCTCCATATACCAGGCCTGAAACCCCCTCCCAATCCTGTTGAGTTTCATACTTCATCCTTCAGGAACACGCGCACCTCCGTCCCAATTTCCCAGGAGTCGTGTTGGGCCGTAACGTGTCCTGGCAGGATGGTCGCATCGAAAAAAAATCGGGCCCAGGCACGTACGGACAAATCCATATAGGATCGCCGCCCGTTTAGGGGATCTCCCGCCGCGCCAGAAAGCGAGAATAAAAAGCCGTTTTTATTCCCGCCCTTCCGGGATCGCGTGACGGGACGTTTTAGTTTATTGGCGAGGCCGAGGGGGTTTGGGAATTCGGCGGATGTTTATGTCCGTCGCACGGCGAGCCCGAAAAACCGACCGGGACCGCATATAGCGTCGGCGATCCCGCGGGATTCGAACCCGGCCCCGCCGCATGTATAATTCAAATTGAAACGAATTTGGGATGTCATTGTCGGCCACGTTTTCGCGGTATTTGGGCAGTTTTTTCACGCGTTGTTGATGGGGGAATGTGGTGGGAAAAGCATTTCGTCATCAATGGTGGATGCTATTTTTAATTAAAAATGGAATTGATTGAATTTGGTTGAATGACAAGAGAATCTGGGTTTGGATTTTCAGAAAAGAATGTTATATTGCTAGCTAGCTTTATGAGGAACAATTCTAATATATTATTTTCTGCGCATATTTTTTCCAGTATCCTCAACGATGTACCTAAGTCGTACGCTGATCGGATATCCTGAATGAAAATAATTTGTGCATTTACATTATATATTAAATTCTCATTGTAATCCTCTGAATGTTGCTTCTTCAAATAGAGAAATTCTTTTTCTTAAAGCGGTCTTAACTCAACACTTTCTGCTGTACGTTTTAACACTTCGATAACAACAGGTGATCAATCCTTCTGCTGTAACATTTTCTGAACCTTTCACATAATGAACCGTGAAGTCATATTCTTCTGAAATGAAACGGATTTTGGTTAATCCACTAGAAGGGTTAGTCAGCTAATTCAGTGGTCGATGATCGAAGTTATTGTTTTCCAAATGAACTGGCGACCCCGACCTTGCTCGTAATTCTTTTTTGCTGAATTGAAGTTCTAATTTCTGCGGTCACGACCTCGATATGAATGTTTAGACTTTACGATTTCAATTGTTAAAATTTCACTTAGATCTTTCTTGAAGCGATTTCCTCGATTCTAAAAGTGAATCTTCTATGATTCTTTGGTGAGGACTTAATGCTTTGAGAAAATTTGGTTCTGACTTGACAATTTATTTCAATGTGTTGAATTCATATTCTAACTTCAGTAATTCGTTCAGAGATTTGCTGACTTTATCGGCCCGTTCCCTACGTTCCAGTGACTCCTTCTTGATATTATCAAGGAATTCTTGGGACACATCACTTAATTTGGTAAATAGTTCATTATATACCATGGATAATCAGATATAACCAAAGAGAAAAATTTCTTACGGTTTGTTTTACACTAAATCGTGGGGGCTTCTTCTGATTTCCAGCTCCACCTTCTTCTTGGGGTGCCTTGGGTAGGGCGTTGTGCTTCTTGTTGACTGTCTTCTTGGGGTGCCTTGGGTAGGGCGTTGGGCTTCTTGTTGCCTGTCTTCCTGGGGTGCCTTGGGTAGGCTGTTTGGCTTCTTGTTGCCTGCCTTCTAGGGCCTGCCATCTTGGCTTGGCGGTGAAAAACCACCATCCCTCTGACTGCATAGGACTGGCAGGATCGCCATGTAACGTACCCAGCTAGGGTAGGTTCGCTCAATCGTTATGCAGTCGAGGGATGGTGAATGATACACTAATCACTCGTCAAAGGTTTATTCGTAACATCTAGAGAAGACTCTCCTCTCTCTAGCAAAATGTTGGTGTTTATATATCCAAGATTGTTTTAGATGTTCAGCGTGGCTGTATTCATAACAACCTTGGGAATCGATAGCATAATTGATATAATATTAAACAACTAATATCAAACAACAAAATACATCATTGTCAACACCGTCTCACGTGTGTACGAATAGCGAGGTCACAGATATTGCATGTCAAGATCGCTTATATACAGAGTGTTCCTACTGATACATACTACATGGTTCTAACAGGTGCAGAATCGTTGGCTTATTCCTCTTTCTTCAGATGAGCAGCTCGATGGTCGTTATCACTGGACCTAAGCATACGATAGCTAATAAAGTTTGATAACAATGCATTTGGACCGAGAGGCTGGAGGCAGGGAATCACTTTTCGGAGATCTGACTTGATCTTGTAACATAGTTGAAGTTAATGGAGCAGTTTCAACGTTGGAACCTGGGTAACCTAAAGACAACTTAGTTGTACTTCCTGACCAGAGGCGATTCTAAACGACATATCGAAACTCGGCCAGAAATTGATCATTTCTGTGTTGAACGCTTCAAAACATTTATGAAAAGATCGATTTTAATAGAAAATATGCCTTGACTGAAGAAGAATGACTGCCATCAGCCTCAGCGACTTGAACCAGCTGAAGTCAGAGGTCAAATATCTGGGAATTTCTCTAGATAATAAGCTCCCCTAAAATAAGCACGTTGAGATAACTGCTAGTAAATCCATAAAGGCTCTGATGGTGTGCAGAAATATGGCAGACCAATTATCACCTATGGGCGGTACTCAGGTATGGAAAACCAGAACAATGTACCACGAGGAGAAGCCTGGCTAAAACGCAAAGATAAGCCTCTATATGCCATACATGCCTTTATCAAGGCGCTAAAGATCATCACAGATCCCACACCTCTAAAACCTAGTGAAAGATAGAAAAGCCCATGAAGCTTCACCTAGAAGGAAATGAGGTAATTAAAGATCAAAGATCCTGCTCGTCACCGAACAAACACATCCCATCTGCGAATCTTCTCAGTGGGACATGAAGAGATTCAACTTTGTAGCAAAGTTTACCACGAACCTAAGCGAAACGGAAGAATGGGACAGTAGTTTCACAACCTTTGCTTCCAAACAAAACACAATGAAATGGTACAGAGACGCCTCGAAAACGAACAAAGGAACATGATCTGAAGTATTTGGGACTGGAACAAACTATTCGGAAGCTGTGAGGGGTCCGTCACCTCCTTCGTGAAAACAGCATCATTCTGTAGCATAGGGAAACACACCTATAAAGAATACTTCGGAAAGAAAGAAAAAGCACTCTGGCGATGGCTTCCAGGTTTGAACACTGAGAAATCAAAAGCTTATCTCTTACAGGCTTCCTGCACTGTCGCCTCAGAAAACATATAGTGAGTAAACGGTCGCAAATGGTTTGCGACCACCCTCAGATGAACTTAATGAACTTGAACACTGCGAAAAACAAAGTACTTACCCAAAGGGGGTGATGACGGAGTCTCGGCGAATCAACCCAGGCTAATACTGGAATAGGGTTGAAGTATGGGAAATAGAGGATGAACCTTCTTTCTGCTCAGTTCTGGGCTGCCATCTGGTTGATTGAAAAACTGAAAAGGCACTTAACTCAAAGTTGCTCAATGTCAAATTCAGAAGAAACAATAGTGCCATAAAATGCGGCCATGAAGATTATACAATTTGGTTTTGCACTAAAAGCGGCGATCACCACCACCAAATGACCTCGACGCCAACATTCTTCGCGACGTGACAATAAGATAAGGTTTAGCATAATGACGAATTGAGATTCTGTGAGGAAGAGGATGAAACACCTATTAACCGAATGCTATTGGAAGTCAAGACTAAGAATGCTTGGGCCACGAAATCATTGAGGATGGAGACATACCCTACCTGAAGCAGTATCAGCTACTAGGAACTCGATGGCTAGCTGTAGCTTAGGATATACCTCCGTCAGCTCAAGAAGTGGTCCCTTATAATGAATAATAAACTTTTGCCTTCGACGTGAAAAATAATTACCATAGTTCGCATAGTTTTGGCGTTCGTAGTTAAGTCCACTACAACGAATCGGCTGTTTCTTCTGGTGATGGTGAACAAACGTTTTGAAACCAGATAAGCTATGAGCATTTCAAATTGCGTATTTGCAATGGAAGTTTCAATATAGAAAGAATGGGAGCTTCAAAACCAAATGATAATAAGAATGACTAAAATGGCCTTCGTTCCTCCTCTTCCCAGAGCCATGACATATTTGGGATATTTTGTTCATTCGAACATTCTTTGATATACCTATAGAAGATACACCAACACTTGAAGGCTCAACATTCCAACATTGCTGTTGATACATATTATAGTTTCGAATTAGGATACATAACTAACTGTTACGATACAACGCAGGCCCTCATCTGTATAACCACGCTTCATGTATTGGATTGTTACGAGATCACAGATTCGTTAATGAATCATTTCATCGTCGGTCATTATTCATTATCCGAATCGCATCACGATCGTTCGAGTGTCTTCGAGAGTATTAAATCCATAATGGGGAAACTTTGGCGAGGATTATAGAGCTGAAAGCTAAAACGCCAATAATTGGAGATTATCCGAATGCGCTGTGGGATTTCAATGTTGGGTTATCTCAAGATGTAAATAAGTGGAAATTATATTATCACCCCCATTTAGTTTTCATGAAATATGGTCGAAAAATCTGTGAATAAACAAAAGTTAAACTTAAAGCCGCTGAAATATGAGGAGGATAGGGTTATATTTATGAGTTAGGTCAAGAATCCGCCATAATTCACGCGTACGTGTTGCCAGGTCGGCCGATAGATCCGGCGTAGATGCTCTGCATAATTCAACCGCAGCCTCCCGATCCACGAGCATCGAGGCGCTATAAAATATTTATAGAACCATATGTACATCATAACGAAATGAGTTGACCTACGAAACCCGCGTTCATCAATCATTCAGATATAGGCGAAAGATTGCTTGTAAAAAGGGAACGTGCGGCATCCGAGAGGGTCGTTCGCTTCTCCGGAACGAATAGGAGTTTTTTCGCGGTTTGACGTTTTCCCGCTTCAGAATGACGAATTATTCTTCGGAATTTTATTTCGGCCGGAATGATGAAGTTCTGAATTTTTAAGTACATACCAACTTTTTTGCGATTCTTCGGTCGTTCTCCCATTTCCGAAACAATGGGCGTCGCATGATGATTTTTCCTCTTTCTGCTGTTCGTTCGGGCGATGAATAAATTAGCGCCGAAGCAGGGTTTCTTGCTAGTTCTCATTGATGAAAAACTTCGAGCATTGTGATGAATTTTTTGTTGTACCTGAAGCCAAGCTTCACCAGAATTTCAATCTGAAGTTTAAGGGTACTGTGCCTTTTTACAATGCCTATACTAGCTTTCCATCTCGTATTTCGTAATCGAAGGCCCCATTTTATTCCACCCTCTCCCACTCAACTTTCATTATATTCTCTCCACGTGTAGAGTTATACAAAAAATACAGGTACAAGTCAATCAACGTTGAACTGGACTAGGAATCAAACCGGCCATTAGTATGACAAATAATGTCAATAAATATTTTTATACATGCTTACATGTACACACAAAATTTCAGCAGGATATAGCCAACAGTTCGTTGGATCCTGTAGTTTCGAAGAACAATTTCTCAAAAAATTTCTAGGGATGCGATCCTCACTAAATTTCACATGAACCTTCGTGTCGTTATCTCACTAAATCCAAAGTGTCAATTCAATCTGATGGGTATTTTTCGAAATGTTGAGCAATAAAATCAGTCCTGTTGATTTCTATTCATAGAACTTCCCTTTATAAAGGGATTGTCTTCTTCTCAAATTATATGTGTGTTCTCATTTCTTTTTGGCATTTACAATTCATTTAACATTGTTTCCAGAAGATTCAAGTATTTGGATTTGTTATCTATGCATTCCAGAGGTTGGATCTTGTAAGAAATCATTACAAAATACTTGTTTTTTAAGGTTAGCCTTTCTTTTTTGGTAGGTTCTAGAACTCATCAAAAGAGATCATTTCGCTGGAATTTGATCATGTGAAATATTCAATTTGAAAAAAAAAACTTGGGCGTCAATATCTTAATACGACTTTGGATCGTGTTATCTCTGTGATGACCTATGATTAATCTCTATGCCATATGCATGTGATATTTTCTCGGCACTAGACTTCATCGCAAATTTATATTCTCTTTCAACCTTTATTAGGAGATTTTTCCTGAACGGTATAATTCTTAAAGTTTAAATTAAGGAGAGGAAAATTATTTATTGAAAAGGTCCTATAAAAAAATTAGGAAGTTCACCTGTATAATTGATCCAAATTGTTTCACTAAAATTGTTCGAAATGGTCACCATTCGTTTGATATGCACAAAGTCTTGTCCGGCGTAATAACGAATGGTTACATGCAGCTACTAGCACAACAGTTTGCTCACAGAAGTATGTCACAAGCATTTTCAATGCGTTGTCTTAGTTATTCCATACTATATTCACCTCACCTTCACTTATATTTCAAAAAAATGACCCCAAAGGAAGAAATCACAAGGGTTGAGATCGAAAAACTCGCGATTATATTCACATTTATCTCAATACGAACCTAAGTCAGATTCATGCTGAGAATTTCTCAGATTCGCGGGTAACTTCGATTTTGAAATACTCGGCCCTAGTGAATCTATATTAATAAAAGAGGTTTACCTATATGTGTGGGCATCACGTTCAAACGACTGCACCAGATTCGATAATTCTATTTTAATTGTGTTCATTATTACCAGGACAAGGTTTATACAACGAAATAATTCCAGAAAAACCGTACGGAAAAGACGAGTTCGTAATGAACGAGACAATGAGTCTGAAGAAGAGCGTAAGCATCGAACAGAGGCAAACAGAATGAGAAGTTTTCAATACCTCAGCATTGGGTTTAGCAGAAAATGTCGAATATAAATTGTGGGGATGAGGAAGACTCCCGAACATATGATAAAAGAATGCCTAATCAAGGGAGGCATGATGCTTGGCCCACGAAATGATTAATGATGGACACATGCTCTCCATGACGCCGAGTTCATTACAATTCTGCAACTGGATGGCGAGCTGAGGATATTCCTCTGTCTCCTCAAGAGAGTAGATCTTTGGGTCGTTGCGCACAAGTAACACCTAACTTCCAATGAATAATCAAAATAATGAGATATGAGAGAATAATGTTGTAATGTAGCTTTTGTGTTAAATTTGCAGCGTTTTTAAGCGAATACGTTCTGTACACGTCTAGCCGTGAGTGTTGATTCCGATAACCGGCCGTTCGTGACCGAAACGTGGGCACTTCGATAAATTACAACCGAACAAAGGGGGCGTAAACGATTTATTCGCCCCGTTGTTGCATTCGGACGCAACTCGGCCAATATTTCACTCGCGGCTGCTGAAATAGGTATACGGGCGGAATTAACCTTGCCCATATCTCCAACGGAAGATGTATGGAGATGGACGCGAAACCATCGAAGGAACGCGCATATATCAGATAGTGGGGCATACCAATCTGACGAATTGTCTGAATTATTCATCGCTCCCTGGAATGCTGATGAAGAGCTAAATATTCACCTGGTCTTCTTGCTTTACGGTTGGGGTTGTTTCGTCGAATGTAGCACCACCTTGAGTAAATCTCTTTCAGAGATAAGTTAGGTATATTGAAGAAGATGTATAGACAAAATATATTTGTCATTATTGAGATAACTCAATCTTTTGAACAAAGATACCCCGTTTGATGTAGAACACTAGGGCAATGGTTCCCAACCGAGAGGTCGTAGCAGGTTTTCTAAGGGCTCGTCGCCTTTAATCTGGAGTGGTCAGCATAGTCTGCCGGTTTGATTCGTGAATGGCCAAAATCCGCCCAATGGTTATGTAAATATAGCTATAGCCATCTGAATTTGACCTTCGAGTTCTATACAAAGTTGAGGAAAATAACCTCAACACAAATGAGTCAATTTATGGATGCCTCTAATATTCGTTCATGTGTTTATCGAGGAAATTTGGATAAACAAGACAAATAAGATACGCACCCTATAAACATAATGGTTGAAAAATAAGTTTCCTCTTCGCAGGCGACTCGGCGACGAAACTTTATCACCCTTTCCACATCTATTAGCAGACCAAAAAGAAAACAACCCTCCAAAAGGAGGGCGCGAAAGCCAGTTGATTGAAACTTTTTCCGCCTCGGGAGTCTAAACTCCATACTATGCGCCGAGATTTTCTCTTCATATGTAGGAGATTCCGCTTTATTGAAAATCTTCAAAGAGCATCAGTAAACATTGTCGGAAAGAAGCGAATTCGAGTTGGAAAACAGCCCTTCGAGTTTCACTTGTTTGTTTGCATTTCCCCCCCATAAAACGAACTGCTTCCGATTCACTTTCCCCCCCCTCGAATCGGATCGCGTGGAACGAATGTAAAAATGTTTTTTTTCCCGTTTCTGCTCGTTGTTTCGACCGCATCTGGCGGCGTCGTCCTCAGGAAGACGTCAGCGCCTTACACTGGGGGATATTCGGAGAGTATGCCGCCAGAATTAATGCTCGTTCCAGAGATATCGTTGGTTCTAGATTTCGGATACTAAATGTTCTCTTCGGTTTGAATTTAACTGCTCGAATTTAATTTTGAAGAGCTAATTTCTCATCGTTTTCTTTGTTTGTTTCAGGCGCATTCTCCTCTCCTGGGATCCGGAGATAACAACAAACCAGTAAGTATAAACGAGATACATTATCTATGAATTCATTTAGCTCCCTTAGGATATTCGCACAACAGACGTTCGCAATTCTTGAATCTCATTTCAGATGAGATACCGTTTTTCGTATTCAAATTATGAATCAAATAATGTTGAAATTCGGTTGTGTTATCGAAGTTGTGCAATTAATTTCCGAATATATTTTCGTATAGTAGCGGAGCCATATGACGTGGCGGAAAAAGTACGAAACGAATGAATAATTACCAAGTGTCAAACCCTGTTTTGTGTCCGGAACATATCCAAGTCTCACCCATAACGTCCTCCCCTTTCGTGTCAGCACCCTTCTTGTTGACCTACAAGAAGTCATCTGTTAACAATTATCTTCTTCAGACTGGGTGGTCCTGCATTTGAACTATTTTTTGTGGATTATTTTTCAAGCGATTATTCACTATTGGCTATGATGAAATTTTATTTATTCTTCAATTACGAACATTTTTGGAAACAGCATTCAGCGATTTCCTCTTGTTTTCGAGTCATGAGCGGAAATTGGCATCGACGATTTCGAAGAATGCATATTTGAAATGAAGCTGCTGTTTTTCTTGAAACAGCAGATAGATATATATTATTCGGTTTTTAGATTTTACAAAGAAGAGAATTTCTTCGAGAATATCTGTTCTTTCAGAATTTCGACAATTTCGAACTATGGATTATTCTCAGGGTTCCAAGAAAATCGAATGAAAAAATTTGATAACTCGAATTTTTTCGATTTGATTCAATTTAAATGAATAATAATTTTTTTTTCTGGATTCATCTTATGAAATTTTAACAACTTTTTCGATAAATGATTATATTTTATCCTTTATGAAACACTCGAAAATGAAATCGAAAGTTTATTCAAATCGTGTATGGTGACAAGAAAAAATAAAACCTAAAAAGTCAAAAATATTGGATCTTCTAAAGTAAGAAAATTATAAAAAGCACTGCCGAGAAGTCAAGAGCTTTTGAGCACTCGTTTATCCATCTTTTGGGTAGATTCGCATTTTCCAGTTTTAGAAACCAGTAGAAGAAATTTTTGACAGCTGTCCAAACAAATTTCAAACCAAGGAAAAACCCAAGATCTCACGTCAGTGAACGTTTTCGATATTTCGCGAGAATTTTCTACGGTATCTTTGGTCTTGGTGATGCGATCAGGACAAAATTCCGCACGTAGTTTGAATACATTATTCTTCATCTATATGCAAGATTTTATTCCAATCCAATCAGTAGTTTCGAAATTATCAGGAAAAACATATTTAGAACCGCCATATTTACGGAACCCCTAGTCTTATTTTGCTCATTGCTATACGAGACCGCGACATTCCAGATCCACACATATCCTGAAAATTTCAAGTACTTAGATCTTTCCGTTCGAAAGTTATAATTTTCTATAGTTTCTATGGTTCTGCTCATGCGATCTGGACAAAATGTAGCTTGAATATATCATTTTCCATAAAAATACAAAACTTCGTCACGATCGAATCCTTAGTTTTGAAATTATCAAAAAAACTAAATTTCAAACGACCATATCAACGGAACCCCTAGTCTAATTTTGCTCATTGATATACGTGACAGCGACATTCCAGATCCACACATATCCTGAAAATTTCAAGTACTTAGATCTTTCCGTTCGAAAGTTATAATTTTCTATAGTTTCTATGGTTCTGCTCATGCGATCTGGACAAAATGTAGCTTGAATATATCATTTTCCATAAAAATACAAAACTTCGTCACGATCGAATCCTTAGTTTTGAAATTATCAAAAAAACTAAATTTCAAACGACCATATCAACGGAACCCCTAGTCTAATTTTGCTCATTGATATACGTGACAGCGACATTCCAGATCCACACATATCCTGAAAATTTCAAGTACCTAGGTCTTTCCGTTCGAAAGTTATAATTTTCTATGGTTCTGGTCATGCGATCTGGACGAAATGCAGCTTGAATATATCATTCTCCATTAAAATACAGAATTTTGTAACGATTGAATCCGTAGTTTTGAAATTATCATCGAAACTAAGTTTCAAACGACCATATTTACGGAACCCCTAGTCTATCTTTGCTCATTGATGAACGTGACTGCGACATTCGAGATCTAAACAACTTATCTTGAACATTTCAAGTCCCTAGCTTGAATACGTCATTTTCCATCTTAGTGCAAATTTCACCTCGAAGTAATCAGGAAAACAAAATTTCGAACGGAAATACCTATTCACGGAAGCCCTGGTCGAATTTTGGCCAATAAGTTTCTAGGTTCTCGAGAGTTATCGTGTATACAACCAGACGGACAGACTCGAATTTTTCGGCGGATTCGTCATCAGTGAGTCCAATCTGTCGATTGATACCATTTTCGGCTCGAAATTCGAAATGACGAAATGATATTGCCCTCATGTAAATAGAACGAGCGCTCAAAATAATAATAATAAAAAATAAGATAATATAATATGTAGCTATGTAATGATGAAATAAATAATTATTCTGAATGGAACCTTTAGAAGTAATGTGTGTCTACTATCACTAGCTTTGAAAACTCAAAAAATATCAGAAAGGGAACCTAGAAACTAAGTTAAAGAATGTAAAACTGACACTTGATTAGAAAAGGCAAAAACTGAAGACCTCAAACACCATGAAGAATAATAATACGTTTTATTTTCTACTACTCTTTCCAATTATCTCGTGGCTTTCAGTAGTGAGTAGAGATAATATAAGAATTAACTAGCCAATGGGTTGGAGGTTTGCTGAATGTTTTTAAAACGATTTTCATTTCGAACTGTCACCCTTATTTTCTCGCCGTTGTATTATATTGAGGAATAAATTTCCCTCCATATTAGAATATTTTGTGGTAATTCGTTATTGGTTACCCCCATGCTAGTAAAAACGCATTTTCCTCTCTCAAAAATAATTAATCTCCCCATTATTCTTCAACGTCACATATATCATTTTTCTATTATGGCACGACCACAAAAGATGATTTTTCATGAGTGTGTTAGTGTCATCCGTACTTTACCGAGTGAACCAACAGCTGATGCTGAAGCTTCAGGAGACTTCCTGGAACGAAACTCTCCTGCTCCATAGTGGATGCTTAAAGTTGGAATTCATTTGACACGACAAAACAACGAGATCTTCTAGCATCCTTGTTATATCACTTCGAGTGTCTCCTTGGTCGAATGATCTCGGCGTATAATTCGAAAACTTCCGTTTAACATCCAACGGACAAATATTGAATTGTGTCATATTAAATGTCAATGCGAAGCCGACGACGTTCTTGTATTTCAATACGTCTCGTACACACAAACTCTCATATTCAAGAGCAAAGAGCTCGAAGTGCTGGGGCATATTACGTCCGCCACTGCGAGGATGTCGAATTGCGAATTGGATTGTGCAATGTGAAGATATTTTTGTTGGTTCGGCTGTTACTGTATTATGAAGTTGTAGGCGGCGAAATTAATTCGCCAACTCGGAAAGTTCTGTTTACCCGATATGTTACAATAACAGTTAGCTTTCAGTTGAGGTTCTGTGTGATTGCCTTCTAACCTTGACCTCCTCTGTGTTAAGTCGGAAAACACGGGCGAACGTCCATTTGGTCTTTCAGTTTTGTCCTAAGTCGTACTCTGATCGGATGTCCTGGTTAATGAAAATAATTTGTGAATTAACATTATATATGAAATTCTCATTGTAATCCTATGTATGTTGATTTTTCAAATTGAGAAAATCTTTTTCTGAAAGCGGTCTTAACTCAACACTTTCTGCTGGACGTTTTAACACTTCGATAACAACAGGTCATAAATCCTTTTGCATTAGAGGCATTCGTGATAAGGCATCTGCTGTAACATTTTCTGAACCTTTCACATAATGAACCGTGAAGTCATATTCTTCTAAAATCAAACGGAATTTGGTTAATCTAATAGAAGGATTAGTCATATTGAACAGATAATTCAGTGGTCGATGATCGGCTACGATTTCAAATTTCCGTCTATATAAACAATTACATATGTTATGTGTCTTGATTGGCGAACTAGCGACCGCGACCTTGAACGTAATTCTTCTTTGCTGACTTGACGTTCTGATTGCTGTGGTGACGACCTCGATGGGAATGTTTCGACTTCACAATTTCGATTTACAATTTCACTTAGATCTTTCTTGAAGCGATTTCCTCGATTCTAAAAGTGAATCTTCTATGATTCTTTGGTGGAGACTTAATGCTTTTGAGAAAATTTGGTTCTGACTCGACAATTTCATTCAATGTGTTGAATTAATATTCTAACTTGAGTAATTCGTTCAGAGATTTGCTGACTTTATCGGCCCGTTCCCTACGCTCCCGTGACTCCTTCTTGATATTATCAAGGAATTTTTGGGACATATCACTTAATTCGGTAAATAGTTCATAATATACCATGGATAATCAGACATAACCAAAGAGAAAAATTTCTTACGGTTTGGTTAACAACAAATCGTGGTGGCTTATCCTGATTTCCAGCTGCACCTTCTTCTTGGGGTGCCTTGGATAGGGCGTTGGGCTTCTTGTTGACTGTCTTCTTGGGGTGCTTTGGGCAGGGCGTTGGGCTTCTTGTTGCCTGTCTTTTTGGGGTGCCTTGGGTAGGCTGTTGGGCTTCTTGTTGCCTGTCTTTTAGGGCCTGCCATCTTGGCTTGGCGGTGAAAACCATTAGACCCCGACTGCATAGGACTGTTCTGAACTTCTCTTGGCTTGGCGGTAAAAACCACCATCTCTCTGACTGCATAGGACTGGCAGGATCGCGATGGAACGTTCCCAGCTAGGGTTGGTTCGCTCAATCGTTATGCAGTCGAGGGATGGTGAATAATACACTAATCACTCGTCAAAGGTTTATTCGTAACACCTAGACCTAGAGAAGACTCTGATCTCTCTAGCAGAATGTTAGTATTTATATTCATAAGATATTTACATGTTTAATCGATTGTATCATTATATCCTCGAGAATTGATAACATGATCGATAACATTAAACATCGTAGTAAACACATCAGTTTACCTTTGCGGCACGCTTTGGCGACAACCAAGGTAACAGATATTGCATCTCAAGATCGTTAATATACCGAGTGTTCATACTGATACATACTACAAATTTAACTGACTGAATATCATGGAAGTTTGAAATATTCGAAAGTGGGGAGAGAAGAAATAAACATCAACAGAAAAACAACGATACATTATATCAATCGAAATGTATCGGATACAAAATAGTTGGGTTTTTATTGATGGATCGATGAACACCATTGGAAAAGAAGTCTGAACAATGTGTTTTTATTCGGCCCCGAAACCGTTCGTAGTAAACCTAACTTAATACCCGATTAAATTGGTTTTGAATCAGTTCGGCAATGAGCAAAACGATAACGACCACGGAAAATTCTCTTTGTGAAAAATTAACATCCGATCGAATCGGGTCTTGACTTCGAGTTCACATTGGCCCTTCTTCATTAATAAATATCTGATTCGTTCATTTTTCTGTATTCCCTTTGTACACTCACCAACCGCCACAAAGAGATTTGTATGCATTCCATCCAGACTGCCACCGTTACTGTTTTATTCATTCTGGGGGCACCGAAGCCCCATGAAATTTTAAATTGACTCCCATTGCGCCTCTCCTCATCAAAAGTTCAACAGATACCAAATGTTTTATAAGCTTTCGGAACTTTGTACAGCGATAATTGCGAATTTCGGCTCTTGCCCAATGCCAACCGTATTTATCTGTAACGCCCTGTCGTCGACATGCTTTCTGCATGAACGTCGGAGAAATCGGATATTTTTTAGGGTATTTCTATTACATCCAATCTGGGTCAATACATTTTGATGGGGTGATTTCACGTCGTCTACCTGATGATTTCCAATGAACAGTATGATTTTGAGAGTTTCTTGTCGTGTTTTTGGACGTTTACATATTTATAGCTTCTGATGGTTATGAATTGTTCATGTCAATTTTGTTGGAATGAGGAAAGTGTTTTCTCTACCACCTTTTTTTTTAATCAAGGGGGAATCCTCTGGGACGAACTATCTCCGATATATAGAACAGTGTGGGACTTCATGTGAAGCACGATTTGCTCGAACTTAACCTGACATGGTTTTAGATTCCGGGCATTTATTGGTTATTGATCTTTTGACTCTTTTTGTTTGCATCTCTTTCACGATCTTTGTCGTGTGATCATTGTGTAACCTACGACTTTCATAGGAGAGTCTATTCTTCTTGATATTTGAAATTGAGTTTACTCAATTTCTGTTTCAACGTAGTTGATCTCTGGGTCTTTTGTTATAGGTGGGTATCCTTATCACATCTTTTGCAGGGTTGTAGTCAACAAGTCGTTTCAGCTCATCATTTGGATTTTGACTTGACAGAATTTGTCGGATATTTCTGGTTTTGGCGGACTGGATTTCTCAAATTAATGAAGGATCCTTTTGATGAATTAAAGACTTATATGCTTCCTTTGATCTATTTACAAATTATACACATACATCTGTTCGTCCGGTTGTTTCGATTTCAACAACTCTCACGACATACACTGAGTTAAACTCAGAAAAGATGTTGTAAGTATCTTTTCTCTCACGAATGGTACGTTGTTATTTTACCGAGAGGTCGTATCAACTAACTTCGTTAGACTAATTTTGGGAATATAAAACATCACCACTATCAATATACTAAAATATACAAAAGGCGTCATCAAGTTCAGAAACCTGACCAATAACAAAAATGGTCCTCAAATCTTACCCACGACCTGAGTTTCTGAAACCAGATGGCCTCTGGAGGCCAGTTGGTGAATTGCAAGCGTGAGGTCACTTGCGCTGAAGTGAAACCAGTTGAGATCCTTCGAATCACACTGGCATGCATTCCCATACCCTTATCTCAATTGTTGAATTGACACCACACACCAAGTTGGCGCCTCTTCCGTACAGGCGCTCAACACCCCTTGATCTCGAGAACTCCTAATAAGTCGAAACGCCATCATTCAGCTCGATATTTCTGACAATTCTAGAAGAAAAACATTCGCAGATCAAATACAAGTTAGTCACATCGTCAGTCGAGGAAACCTACAGGAAGAAGGGTTACGATCAGAAAAGCTGCACACTGGCTTCAGCTGGACTGAGCCTCATTAGTATAGCGATGGCCACCCTATGAGAGTGGGACCATAAAGCAAACCTCACTTCATTCTAGCCCCATTTTTATTTTCATTGCTGTAATAGTTATTTAATCAACTAGTTTATTGATGACAGCGATTAATGGTCGAAATATTTTAACGCTCCGCTCACGCGTTAATGTTTGAGACCACCAAGTCTTTTGATGGCTGAAAAATCTACACCACTGTCAGAAAGAATAGACGCAGAAGAACGCCGAAAACAGTGACCTGTATACAAATGTGGTTGCTCTAATTTAAGAAAGTTTGCAATCATTGACGGTAATTTAGAAAATGTATTAATTCCAACTGGTTGTGTTGAGCATTTATAGTTCTTATAAAAAACGAAAAACCTTTCGTGTGGAGTGTGAGCTGGCCTCAAGGATATATATCTCCTTATTATGTTTAAAAGTGTATGCTCATCATTATCCACCACAGTGAATATCCTGTTCGAATGTGGTTTCGATGAATTCACTGTCACCAAAAATTTCGATCCCATATCTTGTACATCCTTTCTCTGCAACCTTAACAATTCATCTTTTCTCAATGCACCCTCTACTCCGAATATCAAAGCGACCTACAAATCAAACAATGATAGTTCACTATAACGAGATAATGAGAATAAGTTGGAATAACGATTCAATTGAGTTTTGTTTTTACCTTCGACATCAAGAAAACACTATCAGGAGCATTCGCTATGAACTCTCTCACATGTTCTTTTTCGAGAACTTTTGATTTTTTTGGGATAAATCCCTCTCTTTTCCGTTTAATAAACATCACCAATTTGTGGTATCTGCTTATATCAGTATTGTCTTTCACATTTAGTGTAGATTTCAGCATCGAATATTTTGGCCATAAACTTGCTAGATGCCCCTTTTCTGCAATACCCGTAAAGTATGCCAACAAAACCGTTTCCGTAAAGTTCCGAACCTTCTTGTCCTTGCACCAAGATCTGAATTCAGCATAGGTTTTCTCATATAAATGGCGGCTCTTTTCAGGAAGCAGACTCAAAGTTGCTGCTTCAGCAGTTTTTGTCACATCTGGCGGTGTCAAAGGGATATTTTCTTCGTTATTCATTATGTAGTAGCGTAACGGATAAAATCAGATTCTGATCGAAAGCGAATAAATAAATTTGACAGCTCGGTGGTGCCCCGACATAGATGCATCTATGCTCCGACTGAATATTTTATGTTCGGTTGTCATGATAATCATGCATTAATACAAGAAATCATGCAATAATAGGGGTCATTAATGGATGATTTCGAGTTCGTTAAAATGAGCTTTTATTCTATGGTCGACGGAGTCATTTTCAATATGATAAATAGTATCATTCCATTGTATTTTGCTTCACCACGTATGTGAGCACAATTCGACACCTTATGTTTATTAACACGATCGCTTCCCCTTTTCCGGATTCTATTTAAAGGTACTAACGTAAACAGAGCAGGAGATCGTGGCTGCGTTCCGTACTGATACCAACTCTCGAACATAACGGAACAGTTATAAACATCATAACGGGTCTCCTCCGAACGAAGGTCAGCGTCGGTCTCGTTTGAATTTTAGTAGTTTCTGCCGTCTTGCTGGTGGCGCTTTGCCGCCTCCTCGCGTGCGTACCCGTAGCGCCCCCCGGGCCCCATCTGGAAGAGTGAAATGTTTGCTTTTGGCGTCGATAAATACGTTAGTATTAGCGCTTTCGTTCCCGCAATCTTGTGAATTAGGTACATTTTTGTGTTAGTTTTGTGCGTTATTCGGGGTTCGGACAGATGGGCGTCAGGCAGGATGACAGGAGGCCCTCAAGGTCTTCATGCGCCGTGAGTTTTTACCTTGTAATCGCTCAACAGGAAGTAGATTGCTCGCATAAAATACCTTTTATATTTTTGCTCAGGCCTAATAGCAGATTTTTATATAGACGCACTTTTTTCTGAGGAATTTTTCATTACTTACTGTCAATTGCAGGAAACTCATAGTTCAAGAGATATGATTTTTCGAATATTGCATTAAAACCGACGTTTCCATATCAGATTAATTGTGAATTATTACTTCCTGACAGGGCTGTCACTTATTTCCATAGAAAATTCAAATAATTCATTCATAATTCTTCTTCTTTCGACAATTGCCACACAATTATCTTGCTTACCGAACTTTACATTGAAATTAGAACTTTCCAAATTTTATAATTATGAATAACGTAAATAAGTAAGTTAAGGATTCTTTGGGGTGCTCTTAATAATGCGGTCATTTCATCAATCTGACTTTTCAAGTGTTAGACGAACTTCCTACGGTTTTTGTTGCTCAATTCGATTCGATTTCAACCGCTCGATCGAAATGGGTCCAAAAATACCGCGCTCGTTTCGGTATCGAAAAAGCCCCAGAAATCCAATCACGGTTGTAAATCACCGTTTAATTATGCACGTGCTTTTTCTAAACTTACACACAGTAAATCCTCGATCGGCCTCACCTGGCCCTAGCTAATCGCCCGGCAATAAATTGCGACACCTCGTTGTCGACCGTTGCATTCGCGGATTTATGTGGCTATTCCGCGTCTCTTTCTTGGCAGTAACATTTTTGCATTATGCAATTTAACGACCGTTTTCAATTGTCGCAAATTCGTTTTTCGCTGTGATGTAACGAGATTTCTCGCGTTGATGCTTCGCAGACAAGAATGCCGTGCTTCGTTTAAAATGAGAGATTAATCTACTTGTTGTTCCCTGGACGCGTTTAAATTTCATGTTGGAACTTTGGAGTTCCGTCTTTGGAATTGAGGAGGAAGCAGGGTTACTGAGGTATTTAGCTGTCGTCATTCGAATGAATGCTACATTGTTGCATTTCTAACTGCGAAATTTCTTCCTGCTGATAGTACCTATGGCAATCTTAGATAATGATGCAGCAGAATGTGTCTTGGAGTTTTTTATATATCAGCGCTTGCCAATCCTCTGAGTCTGCTTCCTGAAAAGAGCCGCCATTTATATGAGAAAACCTATGCTGAATTCAGATCTTGGTGCAATGACAAGAAGGTTCGGAACTCCACGGAAACGGTTTTGTTGGCATACTTTACGGGTATTGCAGAAAAGGGGCATCTAGCAAGTTTATGGCCAAAATATTCGATGCTGAAATCAACACTAACTGTGAAAGACAATACTGATATAAGAAGATACCACAAACTGGTGATGTTTATTGAACGGAAAAGAGAGGGATATATCCCAAAAAAATCAAAAGTTCTCGAAAAAGAACATGTGAGAGAGTTCATAGCGAATGCTCCTGATAGTGTTTTCTAGATGTCGAAGGTAAAAATAAAACTCAATTGAATCGTTATTCCAACTTATTCTCATTATCTCGTTATAGTGAAATAACTATCATTGTTTGATTTGTAGGTCGCTTTGATATTCGGAGTAGCGGGTGCATTGAGAAAAGATGAATTGTTAAGGTTGCAGAGAAAGGATGTACAAGATATGGGATCGAAATTTTTGGTGACAGTGAATTCATCGAAAACACATTCGAACAGGATATTCACTTTGATGGATAATGATGAGCATACACTTTTAAACATAATAAAGAGATATATATCCTTGAGGCCACCTCACACTCCACACGAAAGATTTTTCGTTTTTTACAAGAACTATAAATGCTCAACACAACCAGTTGGAATTAATACATTTTCTAAATTACCGTCAATGATTGCAAACTTTCTTAAATTAGAGCAACCATATTTGTATACAGGTCACTGTTTTCGGCGTTCTTCTGCGTCTATTCTTTCTGACAGTGGGGCAGATTTTTCAGCCATCAAAAGACTTGGTGGTTGGAAATCAACTTCTGTTGCAGAAGGGTATATTGAAACCTCCATTCAGAATAAAATAGAAACTGCAGAAAAAAATGTATGTCATAATAGTTCCAAAGTAAATAATGCTTCAACCTCCACTTCATCCACACCTTCCTTATCGGACATTATAGGAAATGAAATAAATGTAAACTATTCAGAATGTCACAACATGTCCAATATTCCCTCTATGAATTTTTCGAATTGTTCTATAGGAAGCATAAATATTAATATATCGAAATGAACATAGAAAATAGTATTACGTCAAATTTGTATATCATGCAAAATAAAAATTGGTTACGATCCAGAATTTATATTCAATTCCTGATTAGGTCGACGGAAAAATCTTGTAATCAACTCGTTTATTAATTCAGCGATTAATGGTCTCAAACGTTAACGCGCTCGCTCCGCTCACGCGTCAAAATATTTCGACCATTAATCGCTGTCATTAATGAACTAGTTGATTAAATAACTATTTATCTGACAAAAAGGAAAAAGAGTGCTATAATATTGGCTTTATGTTTTATTTACATTGCTTTCGTAGCTCACCTGATATATTTGTTATATTACTTATTTCCGTCCATGCTTTATACAACACATATCTGTTGTGATGTTTTTATCTCTTTCATCTCATATTGCAGGCCGAATAAATATTTCACTCATTACTTTTTCTATATCCATTTCAATACAAACTAATTATTCACCACTTCCCACTTCCTTATGTTTTCACCATAACTTAACTACGACACTGGCTAAAACACAATACGGCAAGCACCAATCATATGTCTCGTTTCGAGCATCATGCCCGCAGAGAGACTTGAAAATCTAATCGATTTGATTCTCCGGCAACGGCGTTGCTCGATCTTTATTTCACTTACATATATTTGTTTTGATGCTTGAGGCGATGCTTCGCTATGTTTTTACCCTAGGTTGGTTTGAGGCATGGCTCTAAGCCGAAGTCGGGCTTCAAAATAATGACGTTTGCGTTCGACGTCATCGAAGAAACAGTCGTGAATTTTATCGTTTCGTCGCGAAGGCAAACTGCACTACATATCGTTAAATTTCACCTTCCAGCGGAGTTTGGTCTTCAGCGGCGTCCCGGCAGCGTCAGGAAAAATGCCTTATCACTTCTTAGCAGAGATCTAGGTCATCTTCAGAAATCGATGTCGCCGTCGAAAAATGGTACATATGGCATACAGATGAAAGCTTGTTTTTCGAGCGCTCGTACTACTTACACGAGGGCTATATAATTTCGTCACGATGTCTGTATTTTTCGAATTTTTAGTCGAAAATGGTCTCAATCGATGACGAATCCGTCGGAAAATTTGAGTCTGTCCGTCCGGCCGTGAGCACGATAACTCGAATGGAACAACCTAGAGACTTGAAATTTTCAGTGTGGGTTCAGTTTCCTAGTGCCGCAGTTAAGTTCGTTAATGGGCAGAATTCCACCAGGGGTTCCGTAAATATGACCGTTCGAAATTCTGTTCTTCTGATTACTTCGGAACTTCAAATTCGATTGAGATGAAATTTTGCACTCGAATAGAGAATGACGTGTTCAAGCTACATGCATAATTTTGTTCAGATCGCATGACCAGAACCATAGAAACCATAGAAAATTATAACTTTCGGACGGAAAGGCCTTGGGACTTGAAATGTTCAGAGTAGTTTTGGATCCCGAATGTCGCGGTCACGTTTATCAATGAGCAAAATTAGATTAGGGGTTCCGGAAATATGGCCATTCAAAATATTTTTTCCAGATAATTTCGAAACTACTGATTGAATTGGAATGAAATTTTGAATAGTTCAAGAATAATGTATTCAAACCACGTGTGAAATTTCAGCCAAGATCGCATTACCAAGACCATAGATAACGTAGAAAATTCTAGAGAATTATCGAAAGCACTGACGTGCATTCTGAAGTTTCGCCTAAGTTTGAAATTTTTTTTTACAGCTGTCAAAAATTTCTTCCATTGATCTCTGAAACTGGAAATTGCGAATCCACCTAGAAGGTAGATGAACGAGCTCTCAAAAGCTCCTGACTTCACGGCAGTTTATAATTTTTCTACTTGAAAACGCCCGACGAATTTTTCAGAAAAATTGAAACATAGCCACATTCATCAATGGATGTGGAAGAAATTGTTGACAAAATTCCACATGTGGCTTGAACACCTCATTCTCCATTTGAGTGCAAAATTTTTTCTCGATCAAATCTGTAGTTTCCAAGTAATCAGGAGAACAAAACTTTGAAAGGCCATATTTACGGAACCCCTGGTGGAATTTGGCCCATTAAAAACTTAACCGAGGCTTCGGGAACTGAACCCACACTGAAAATTTCAAGCCTCTAGGTTGTTCCGTTCGAGAGTTATCGTGCTTACGGACAGCCGGACGGACAGACTCAAATTTTCCGACGGATTCGTCATCAGTGAGTCGAACTCTATCGATTGAGACCATTTTCGGCTCAAAATTCGAAAAATACAGACATCGTGACGAAATGATATAGCCCTCGTGTGAGTACTACGAGCGCTCAAAAATTATCCCTCAAACGAGACCTTTATATTTCGGTGGAGTCAAAACTGCAGAAATCATAAACGATTTACGAGTTATCTCAGCCCCATACACGAAGTGTTAGCTCTCTTCCTTCGAGGATTCGTATCTACCCCAAGCATACAGCCATTATACATTCTCGAGAGGACTAAAACCCTTCAAGATATTACGAAGCAAAAACAAACATCTAATTAAACCCAACGTCGCCGACGTCCTTCAGTCTGTCTACTTTGCAGACGTATCCTCGCGGGTCGAGACCTTTTCTTCGTATGGAATGTTTTGTGCTAACTCCCCGCTCATCCCTTCGCCTTCTCTAATGGAGTCGGTTTCGCTCGTTAAGTCTTGATGTTGACAGCTAAATTAAGAGACAACGGCGTTGGCGCAAATTCGTATTAATTCCAACCTGGAATTGAAGCGACAGGATGGAAGTGACGTTGAAGAATCTGTTCTGCGAGTAGTATTGACGTCTGAGTTTATTCCAGGAGCAGTTCACTCCTCGAGTCCATTCCGCAGCTGTAAGCTTAGACCTCGCTTCCAGCAACGCTTCTTCGGAGGGCAAATACGGTTCATACCACCGCCTGGATTGATAGAAATTCCCCGCAAGCTTCTCATTGTGGCATAGCTCACAGGTCTGCCGTGTGCAAAAATACGAATTCTTGTTCGGAAAGCCTCTGTCTGAATGTATCAGATGAAACGGCTTCTTTCGATGAACAGAGAGATCCCTCTCCAGTCTTCCATGCCGAACCGGAATTCTACATGCTCGCTGAATTTGCAAGGGAATCCATCCGAATTCCAATACTCGCGTTCACGGTTCATTAAACTCATACGAAATATGCAGCCAGTCAATAGACCGTGATTTGGACGCGTACGGAACCGCAAACGACGGGTCCTGATCACATTTTTGGCGATGATTCGACGCCCGGTGATGAGGCAGGATCGTCAAGATTCACACGCCGGTGAGCATGGATCTAAAAATAGAAACGACGCGATGTACTACCGAAAAGACGTTGATCGGTGTCGTGTCCGAATTAATGGCAATTTCGAGGATGAAGTTCGGTTCCTATGTTAGAACTCAGAACTGTTAGAACTTAACTCAGAGAAGTGGAAACTATCGAACTCTTCAGATGGCGAACCTTTCTTGTTGTAAGATGGTCTGAAGAATCAAGGTTGGCCTTCTCAATTCTGTAAACTTAATTCGAATAGCACCAAACCCGTTTATTTGCATGCCTGGGAAAGGCATCAAAATACTATAACCGAAATCCCACCTCCGGTAGTTGATTAAAATAACTAGAAAATTCTAGTTGAATCAATGAAACGATTCTGTTAATTGTCACGCATATTCCGGTTTTCGTCACATTATTATTTTCCTGTTGAAACTGCAGTTTGGTTGCAATAACTAATGTAATGGTATACAGGATGTTTCATATATATGAGCAGGATTTCAGGATGTGATAGCTCGACCAAAAATATGGAAAAAAACTACTATTAACTAGCCCTCTAAAATGCACCAAAAAAAAAATCGTTTTTGGCGAATACTTTATCGTACAGAAAAAATCTTCTGTGCGCATTTTCTAGTCGTAATAAGCCATGTTTTTGTACGGATTTTTTTTTCCTTGAGCCTTAATTGATGAAGGTTTTGAAGGGGTCTACGCTAATGAAAAAAATACGGTTTTTCAGAATCCTATTCGAAGCGCTTATGTTTTCTACACAAAGGTATTCTTGGTCACACGCTCTAAAGTGAACCGTTTTCGAGAAAAATCATTTTTTATGTTGAAAAACATGGTCTTTACTAACTGTCAACCTTTTTTTTTAACGTCAAAAACTACAGGTTAACAATTTAAAATTATTATTATTAGAAAATGCTTACGAAAGCTGTTTTCCGTACGATAAAAAATTCTGCAGATATTCGCAAAAAACTATTTTTGAGCGCTCGTACTATTTACACGAGTGCTATATCATTTCGTCACGATGTCTGTATTTTTCGAATTTTGGTTGGTCTCAATCGACTGTGTTCGACTCACTGATGACGAATGGTCGAAAAATTCAAGTCTGTCCGTCCGACCGGCCGTATGTCCGAATACACGATAACTCTCGAACGGAATGTCCTAGAAACTTGAAATTTTCAGGGTTTCAGGTTTGAATCTCGAATGCCGCGGTTAAGTTCGTTATTGGGAAAAATTCGCCGAGGGGTTTCGTAAATATGGCCGCTCGAAATTTTGTTTTCCTGATCACTTTAAAACTACAGATTCGATCTGGGTGAAATTTTGCACTCAGATGGAGAATAACGTGTTCAAGCTACATGCAATTTGGTCCACCTCGCATGACCAGAACCATAGAAACCATAGAAAATTATAACTTTGTAATGGAAAGGCCTAGGGACTTGAAATTTTCAGGATAGGTTTGGATCTTTAATGTTGCGGTCACATTCATCAATGAGCAGAATTAGACTAGGGGTTCCGTAAATATGGCCGTTTGAAATTCAGTTTTCTTGATAATTTCAAAACTATGGATTTGATCGTGACGAAATTCTGAAATTGAGAATGATATATTGGAGCTAAATTTCTTCAGATCGCATGATATGAACCATAGAAAATCATAACTTTCGAACGGAAAGGCCTAGGGACTTGAAATTTTCAGCAGAGGTTCGGGTTGCGAATTTCGCGGTCTCGTTCATCAATGAGCAAAATTAGACTAGGGGTTCCGTAAATATAACCGTTCAAAAAATTTTTTTCCTGATAATTTCGAAACAACTTATTGGATTGAATGAAATTTCGCACATAGATGAAGAATAATGTTTTTAAACTACGTGGGAAATTTTGTCAAGATCGCATTACCAAGACCATAGATAACGTAGAAAATTCTAGCGGAATATCAAAAAAAAATTGGTCACCTGAAGCACTGACGTGAAGTCTTGATTTTCGCCTTTGTTTGAAATTCTTTCCAAATTGTTTTCTAAAACTGGAGAATGCGAATCTACCTACAAGGTGGATGAACGAGCGCTCAAAAGCTCCTGACTTCAAGGCAGTGCTTTTCGTAATTTTTTTTCAATGTCGAAAGTGGTGCATTTTAGAGGGTAAATAAAAAAATTGTTTTGTTCATATTTTGGACGAGCTATCACATCCTGAAATCCTGCACATATATTATGAAACACCCTGTATTATTTAACGAGCGGTAATGTAGGTCATAACTCATGCAAGGCGAGTGCTGTGATTCATCAAGAGAGTTATGACCATTACCGCAAGTTGAATACTATACTTTTCCTATGACTATAACAATAAAAATATTAAGATACAAGTACAGAGAAAGAACTTCATGCACAAATCATAATATTTACATATAACAATGCATTATTTATGTTGATTATTCTTAGCATGGAGTAGAAAGTCCATATGGGCGACTCTTTATATTTAATGCAAGGTACATTTAAATATGTCAAAAAAACATTCTCTCTAAACGATGACTGATAATGAATTGTTGTATACACCTTTATAATTGTTTTGGGATTTTTCGGGCATTTAATTCTTTATGGTAAAATTGGCTGACTGTCCTACACATAATAATTCATCTTCACTATCTGAATTCATCTCTTTCAGCAAAACATTCACAATAATAATTATGTATCAACTTAGTTCGAGAAAACGTTAAAATGATTCAAGTGACCTCCCCTCAATATCAATAATGGACTGTTCCCTCTCGGCCAATCGGCTTGTTCAGAAGCACAGAGACAGGGAGTTATAGTAGTGAGTTATTATAACTCACGATGTTTTTTTACAGATACTATTAATTGCTCAAAAGTAGTTGAATACTGAATATATAATTCAATAGGTGTAGATAAAACTTATTATTTCCAGAGGAATTGAACGACCGGAATGGTCAGGGGGAATTTCCTGTAGAAGTCACCGAATTCCAGTTGTATATCCTGGTGAATTTCTTTGAGTTTCCACGTGAAATATTGAAAAAATCAATTCCCCAAAACCTTATGTTCCAATCTGGTCGACATTCCTACTCGCACAAAAAGGATTTCCGCTTTCCCGAAGATAGAACTACCGTCTCAGCAAATGAGACATAATCCGGGGATTATCCGGGCCCGGAAAAAACTTCTCATCCCATCGGAAAATCGCTAATATGACAGGTTATGAACGAAACAATGGAAAAACGCCCTACGGACGCCGTCGTCTCCCCGGGGACTGACGCGGACGGCGGGATTGTTTTGCTTAATTGGAAATATGGCGGTTTCTCCTTGTCGTCGTTTTCATTCACCGAAGTTATCCAATCTACGGGGAGGGGGGAGTATATGTCTATCTCGACGATTCGATTTTTCCAATTATCCGTCAGGTTTCGGTAGGTCGTCGATGATATTGGAGCAGAAATTGAAATTCTAAACTTGATTGGGAAAATCATAAAGGGCGAAATTGATTCTGGCTGTTCTTCGCCCCGGAAAAACGAGTCGACTGATGATGGAAATTTCATTTTTTGATGCAGGTCACCTAATGAAATACATGTTGTGATCTCCTAAACTCTCAATTAGTAAAATAGTGAATACTAAGTTTTTTCTCTTATATTCAACAGGTTATTTGTAGTACACAGGAGAACATTGAACGCGGATATCTTGAAAATCCTGCATTTGCAGATACACTCCTTTGTCAATTCAGCGACGATATCTGAATGCCAAACGCTCAAAGTTGGTCATTTTATTAGAATCTATATTTTGTTGTATCTCGCCCAAGATCGACAATAACGATTCTTCCGGAGCTGGGGCAGATCTTGATTGAAAACCTCTCATTATGTTTGCTTCCACAAGCTACCTACGCTCTCCTTCAGACTCATTGTCTCGATCATTACGAACTCGTCTTGAGTCACGCGTCCGCCGACCAATACCTGGACGCCTCACTGATGGCATTTTTATCAATCACAGTAACAATCCCACAACACAAGGATATATATCAAACACAGTGATAAACTTCTAAGCAATTTCTAGAAACACGATAAACTTCATTTTTTGTCTAAGTGTCAAAATCCTCATGAAATATTAGCAATCTATTATTGTTCGCTTGGTTGGAGAAAGAAGAAAGCCTTTTTGAGCGCTCTTACTACTTACACGAGGGCTATATCATTTCGTCACGATGTCTGTATCTTTCGAATTTTGAGCCGAAAATGGTCTCAATCGACTATGTTCGACTCACTGATGACGAATCCGTCGGAAAATTTGAGTCTGTCCGTCCGACCGGCCGGCCGTAAGCACGATAATTCTAGAACGGAACAACCTAGAGACTTGAAATTTTCAGTGTGGGTTCAGTTCCCGAATGCCTCGGTTAAGTTCGTTAATGGGCCAAATTCCACCAGGGTTTCCGTAAATATGGCCGTTCAAAGTTTTGTTCCCCTGATTACTTGAAAACTACAGATTTGATTGAGATGAAATTTTGCACTCAAATGGAGAATGAGGTGTTCAAGCTGCATGTGAAATTTTGTCCAGATCGCATGACCAGAACCATAGAAAACATAGAAAATTGTAACTTTTGAACGGAAACGCCTAGGGACTTTCAGGATAGTTGTGGATCTCGAATGTCGTGATCACGTTCATCTATGAGCAACATTATACTAGGGGTTCCGTAAATATGGTCGTTTGAAATTTAGTTTTCTTGATCATTTCCAAACTACAGATTCCATCGTGACAAAATTTTGTATACTAATGGAGAATGATATATTCAAGCTACTTTTCTCCAGATCACATGACCAGAACCATAGAAACCAGAGAAAATCATAACTTTCGAACGGAAAGGCCTAGGGACTTGAAATTTTCAGGATAGGTGTGGATCTGAAATGTCGCGTTCACTTTCATCAATGAGCAGAATTATACTAGGAGTTCCGTAAATACGATCGTTTGAAATTTTTGTTTCTCGATAATTTCGAAACTACGGATTCGATCGAGATGGATTCAGGGTGGGTTTGGATCGCGAATATCGCGGCCACGTTCATCAATGAGCAAAATTTGACTAGGGGTTCCGTAAATATGGCTGTTCAAAATATTTTTTTCCTGATAATTCCGAAACTACTGATTGGATTGGGATGAAATTTTGCACCTGGCTTAGGAATAATGAATTCAAACTACGTGCCAGATCGCACCACCAAGACCATAGATACCGTAGAAAATTCCAGCGAATTATCGAAAAAAAATTGGTCACCTAAAGCACTGACATGAAGTCTGGAGTTTCGCCTATGTTCCAGAATTTTTGTGACAGCTGTCGAAAATTCCTTCAATTGATTTCTAAAACTGGAAAATGCGAATCTACCTACAAGGTGTATGTACGATCGCTCAAAAGCTCCTGCCTTCACGGCAGTGCTTTTCTCAATTTTTTTTTTCCGTACGGTTTTTTCGAAATTATTTCGTTGTATAAACCTTGTCCTGATAATAATGAACACAACTACAAAAGAATGATTGAATTTGATGAAGTCGTTTGAACGTGATGCCCGCACATAGGTTAACCAAAGATCCTCTTTTATTAATATGGATATGGATCTCTTCATGACCATAGATCTCATCTATTGTATAAGTTGACAACTTGAATATCCAATCAGTAATTTCCCTTTTATCTTTGGGTCAAAACAACCTAAAGTCCATGAAGAGTTAAATTGAACGACCTCAACCAGAAAGGTGGCATTCGCAAAAACTCACGCGACCTTATCTAATCCTGCCTGGACGTAAATACGATTCTGGCGTTCGAATTTACGCCCGTCCCGTTTCCGCGGGCGGTTCTTCCGGCCCTCCAATTCTCCGGCAATTCCTCCTCGCAGCGAGGCGATACAGTCCTCGGGATATAAAAAAAGTATGAATTGCCGCCCTGTCCCATTCAGCGCCGTATGGTTTAATGGCTGAAAGGTGGAATTACATCCAGGAATTAATTCCGACGAAATTTCCGCATAAAGCTGAAGATGTTATGACGCGGGCGGCGGGGGGGTATGGGAGGGCGCCCGGCCGGTTTAATATGAAACATACACGGCGAGGAGAGGAGTTGTAAAGTTTGTTTCTATTGCGGCACACAGATGTTCTTTTATTGTTCTTTCGGGTAACATCCCCGAAAGGTTAATGAAATTTTTTCGTCGATTTCTCAGCGTGCCCGGGTGTTTATTACCTTGGAGATGGGGGAACGATGCATTATTAGCGTCGGATGTTGAAGACGTTCGAGGAAACATTGCGATTAAATTCATGTGGAATTTTACGGGATATAAAAGTAGATATTTTCTGTTACACCTTTTTAGGATTTCGTCAGCGAAAAAAGTGGGATACTCACAATACTTCAATTCAAACATCACACATTAGTAAGCGATGAAAAATGCAACTTATTTAGAGTGCAGAGTAAACTCATCGTGCTTTTTAGGGTAAAGCTGATCTCTCACTTGCCCGTCACAGCGCAAAACTGCGGGCTTTGTCAAATTGCTGCTGGTATTGATACCATGCAGATTTTCTTATTTCTCTCAGTATTTAGTGAGATGTATGTAGGTAAATAACACAATTGAGACTTTTATGATATTCTCCATAATTTGTTTATCGCAGTTACTTCCGGTTTCTCCGGACGCTGAATCAATTGCTTTCTGTTTTTGAGCGCTCGTACTACTTACACGAGGGCTATATCATTTCGTCACGATATCTGTATTTTTCGAATTTTGAGCCGAAAATAGTCTCAAACGACTATGTTCGACTCACTGACGACGAATCCGTCGAAAAATTCGAGTCTGTCCAGCCTTCCGTCTACACGATAACTCTCGAACGGAATGTCCTAGAGACTTGAAATTTTCAGGGAAAGTTCGAATCTCGAATGGCGCGGTTGAGTTCGTTATT
The DNA here is from genome assembly GCA_963966015.1 of Aphidecta obliterata. Classification (NCBI taxonomy): domain Eukaryota; kingdom Metazoa; phylum Arthropoda; class Insecta; order Coleoptera; family Coccinellidae; genus Aphidecta; species Aphidecta obliterata. The sequence goes on along the minus strand of OZ014435.1, from coordinate 10,712,099 downwards.
GGGTGAAATTCGCCCAGGGGTTCCGTAAATATGGCCGCTCGAAATTTTGTTTTTCTGATTACTTCGAAACTACAGATTCGATCGAGGTGAAATTTTGCACTCAGATGGAGAATTACGGTTCAAGCTACATGCAGAATTTTGTCGAGCTCGCATGACCAGAACCATAGGAACCATAGAAAATTATAACTTTGTAATGGAAAGGCCTAGGGACTTGAAATTTTCAGGATAGGTGTGGATCTCGAATGTCGTGGTCACGTTCATCAATCAGCAAAATTAGACTTAGGGTTCCGTAAATATGGTCGTTTGAAATTCAGTTTTCTTGATAATTTCAAAACTATGGATTTGATCGTGACGAAATTTTGTATTCAAATTGAGAATGATATATTCGAGCTAAATTTTCTTCAGATCGCATGATCAGAACCACAGAAACCATAGAAAATCATAGCTTTTGAACGCAAAGGCCTAGGGACTTGAAATTTCGCGGTCATGTTAATCAATGCGCAAAATTTGACTAGGGGTTCCGAAAATATAGCCGTTCAAACAATTTTTTTCCTGATAATTTAGAAACTACTCATTGGATTGGAATGAAATTTCGCACATAGATGAAGAATAATGTATTCAAGATCGCATTACCAAGACCATAGATAGGTACCGTAGAAAATTCTAGAGAATTATCGAAACAAAAATTGGTCTTCTAAAGCACTGACGTGAAGTCTGGATTTTCGCCTTAGTTTGAAATTTTCAGCTGTCAAAATCTTTCCAATTGGTTTGCATGTACGAGCGCTCAAAAGCTCCTGCCTTCACGGCAGTGCTTTTCTCAATTTTTGTTTTCCTTATCTACCAAAATGCCTTCGCCTGCGAGTGACACAACCCACGCAACATCCTCACTCCCTTCGCAAGACATTTGCAGAATTTCGTATTTATCGGTTGATTAACACCGAGTCTGAAACACTCACCCTTTGTGTCACACCAGGACTGATCAAACCCAAACTATGTAATAACAGAGAATTCACAAACACCCGTTTGTTTCAGGTGAACGGAGATGACGAGTGGGATTACGAGGAGATCGTCCTCGAACGAGGCACCTCCGGCCTCGGCTTCAGCATCGCCGGAGGCACCGACAACCCCCACATTGGTGACGATACCGCCATCTACATCACTAAGCTGATACCAGGCGGTGCAGCGTCTGCCGACGGCAGGCTGATGGTGAACGACTCCATCCTGTCTGTCAATGACGTTCCCGTCGTGGACGTCCCACATGCCCTTGCAGTCGATGCTCTCAAGAGGGCCGGGAATACTGTCAAACTGGTAAGTTTCTAGTTAAGCTTCTTTTACCTAGTATTATCCATGAAAAAAACTTGTGTTCGTCATTCGAAAGCTATTCAATGATGATATTAACAATCTGATGGCAATCAAAGGCTTCTTGTGAGATCGGTGCATCGATGACCATCTCTTGAAGAAGAGTGCAAAAACGTCTGGACATGTTGGAAAAACGAGGATATCTGCAAACTGACTTCGAATGCTTGCTGGAAATTGAATACAAAATCGCGAATAAAACCGTTTAAGGGAAAGCTTCGTTGGTGCTATTATATCGAGGGTTGTTTCTGCATTATCTGGACAGTAGAATTAACTTCAAGGTTTTCATTATCATCAGATATACATCTTGTGAACAGGCCCGGACTGGCTCCTCCTGCGTTCTTCGGCTTGGGGCTCGCACAATTTCAGAAGATGCGAACTGTTCAATACTCATGTGAATCAATCGAGAGAGTCTCTCAAATATTCGAGGAATAGAGGAAAATGAGTGATATAAAAATATAATATGAAAGGCCCTCCCAACTTTGCGTTGGGATTGGTTTCGACATTGGTCCCAAAATAAAAATACGACCAACTCTGGATATCGCTGCTAATTGAATTATTACATCCATTCCACGAGAAATTCCTGTTTATAGTCTAATATAAAAATCAAGCACCTGTTCTTTCAGTACCTATAACCCTGACGGTAATGCCTCATTTTGTTGGGAAAACTGGATGGAAAGTTCTTCAACTAGGTAATGAAATATACACTTCTCATCCACGAATAAACCGCGTAGTTGATTATCCAGTTATTATTCCCGAATAACAGACGATCGAAATTCACGGTTTGGAAACTCTGAATAGTTCATTACGAAATTCAGAGTGCGAAAGTTTTTAATAAGGTGATTAGAATGGGGTCGAATAAACTTGGTAGCTCGATCGACGAAACAACGAATTGAAGGCCTTCGAAAACAGCTTTGTATAGATATGAATAATACACTCATACTCTCGGTAACATCTTCTTCAGAAAATATTCTGGTACAATTTTTATAATGCAAAATTAATATAACCTTCACGACCTATACACCCTCCGTGTGAAACGATAAACTTTGGCAACTGCCAATACCAATAGTATTGCAGGGATTCACCTCTTTCCCTAAATCTAGGGTGTCCAAAAGGTCCAGTAATTTCTTATAAATACTGATGTATTTTATCCAAACGTTCGGTTTGAATAAGTATGACAAGTTTTCCATCCAGGTTCTACTACATTTTCTCTAGTTGTGTATATCTTCCAGTTTTCTTGATATTCAGATTTTTATATGAAATATTTGATAGTTTTTGTGTATTTCAAAGACAAAGTTTCATTCTCGATTTTAAACCGGATGATAACCTTTTCATACAGTCTATCAACAACTACCTAAATACCGAGTATAGGTCGGCTTATTTTTCAGAAATCATACCGTCGTGATTTAAGAATACAGGGTGTTTTTTAAGGCGAGACTCATCAAAAAAGATCATTTCGCCAGAATATTCAATTTGAAAAAAAGTGCAAAAAATCTTGGGCATCGATATCTGAATACCACTCTGGATCGTGTAATCTCTACTATCTAACTAACTAACTCTTATTGGGAGATTTTTTCTGAATGGTTTAATTCTCACAGTTCAAACTGAGGACAGGAAAAATTACTGATTGAAAACGTCCTATGAAAAAAATTAGAAAGTTAACAAATTGAACGTTAACCTGCTAAGTCCATTTTGCATAGTTTACAACAGAGAGAATAAACTGAAAGATGTCTTTTCTATTTTACATATAAAGATTCTGAAAATTCCTTTGGTTCCTACAATAATTCTAGTTATATTGATATCGACCTTATTTTTTGAGCGCTTGTACTACTTTCACGAGGGCTATATCATTTCGTCACGATGTCTGTATTTTTCGAATTTTGAGCCGAAAATGGTCTCAATCGATAGAGTTCGACACACTGATGACGAATCCGTCGAAAACTTCGAGTCTGTCCGTCCGGCCGTCCGTCCGTAAGCACGATAATTCTAGAACGGAACAACCTAAAGACTTGAAAATTTCAGTGTGGGTTCAGTTCCCGAATGCCTCGGTTAAGTTCGATGATGGGCCAAATTCCACCAGGGGTTCCGTAAATATGGCCGTTCAAAGTTTTGTTCCCTTGATTACTTGAAAACTAAGGATTTGATCGAGATGAAATTGTGCACTCAAATGGAGAATGAGGTGTTCAAGCTAAATGTGAAATTTTGCCCAGATCGCATGACCAGAACCATAGAAACCACAGAAAATTGTAACTTTTGAACGGAAATGCCTAGGGACTTGAAATTTTCAGGATAGGTGTGTACTCGAATGTAGTGATCACATTTATCTATGAGCAAAATTATACTAGGGGTTCCGTAAATATGGTCGTTTGAAATTTAGTTTTCTTGATAATTTCAAAACTACATATTCGTAGTGACGAAATTTTGTATACTAATGGAGAATGATATATTCAAGCTACATTTCTCCAGATCGCATGACCAGAACCATAGAAACTATAGAAAATCATAATTTTCGAACGGAAAGGCCTAGGGACTTGAAATTCTCAGGAAAGGTGTGGATCTGAAATGTCGCAATCACGTTCATCAATGAACAGAATTATACTAGGGGTTCCGTAAATACGGTCGTTCGAAATTTTGTTTTCTCGATAATTTCGAAACTACGGATTCGATCGAGATAAAATTTTGTATTTTAAACGAGAATTATATATTAAAGCAACATTTTGTCCAGATCGCATGACCAGAACCATGGAAAATTATAACTTCCGAAGAAAAAGGCCGAGGAACTTGAAATTTTCAGGGTAGATTTGGATCGCGATGTCGCGGTTACGTTCATCAATGAGCAAAATTAGACTAGGGGTTCCGTAAATATGGCCGTTCAAAATATTTTTTTTCTGATAATTTCGAAACTACTGATTGGATTGGAGTGAAATTTCACAAATAGCTGAAGAATAATGTATTCAAACTACGTGCGAAATTTTGTCCAGATCGCATCACCAAAACCATAGATAATGTAGAAAATTCTAGCGAATTATCGAAGAAAAATTGGTCAGCTGAAGCACTGACAAAGTCTGGAGTTTCGCCTAAGTTTGAGAATTTTGTTGACAGCTGTCGAAAATTCCTTCAATTGATTTCTGAAACTGGGAAATGCGAATCTTCATACAAGGTGGATGTACGAGCGCTCAAAAGCTCCTGACTTCACGGCAGTGCTTTTCGTAATTTTTATGCCATAAAGTAGGTAATCGTCTAAAATTTAGGATCAGCTTAAAAAGTAAGATTGCTCGAAAAATGGACACAGCAGGTTAACGAATCAGGCCGACGATATGATTTCTGTTATACTGACCTCAGACAGCTGGTAATAAACCCACATTTAGATCTCAATAAAAACCGTCAGATCCGGACTGGGAATCTCTCAGATCCGCGGGTAACTTTGATTTCGAAATACTCGGCCCTGGTTAATATTTCATATGAACGATTTTTGGATATTGACTCATTTTGATGAGTTCTATTGCTTGTCAAAAAAAAGCCTCACCTCCGTATATCGAATTAATTCTTTTGAATAATAGCGGTCTCTTCTACGACTCAAGGAATTTATATATTTGGAGAAGTTTCCTGGGATATAATTCAGCGAATAAATTCGATATCCGGCCGAATCATAAAAAAAAAACGCTTCGGCGCATCCATAATTTTTGACCAAACTTAGCAGGAACGTTCAATTACTGAAAGGGCCCATTGATTGAAATTCCATCCACATGGATCAAGTGATAATGACTATCTGATAGGTATTCAATTGTTTCTTGTTGAAAGTTTCCAACAAGTTTAGTTAAAAATGTTTACCTTTTATTTGATGTTGCGATTTCCATGTCTTTAAGCAAACTTCTGGGTATTTTTCATTATACTTCTTCACTCAGTGTCGGTTCATTACAGGCATGTAGGTTTGAAGTTATAAAGAACTCGTGGGCTGATTTCTTACCAATTCATCGTACGATCATAACGCAGAGCTGAAGAGCCGAATCCCTCTCAAAAAGATTTTATGCCCAAACTGGTTGACTTAAAAAAATAGACCAAATTATTCCTTAGACACACCCTCTTCATCAACTACAGTTCTTTTCTCACACAGAAACTTCTGCCAGGATATAATTCACAAAAAGCCAACTGCGTTACTTGTAACACAAACTCGGTTCTACCGGCAGATAATGGCCGTTTCCTATTTTTTTTTCATCAAGATAAAACATTAATGGTGTCAGAAAGTTGGTTGTACGAACAACGAAGTTTCGAACTAGTTGCAAATAACAGAATGCTCCTGTTGGCCTGCTAGATTAGTTCGGTTAGAGAGAGGCGTTAATGTTCTTTCCCCGGAGTCTATCTGGAAATGGTTATTGCTGTAGTTTGTTGGTGCCGGAAATCATTAGTTTTTGTTTTATTATGCACTGTTGAAGAAAAGCCGAGGTTATCAACTGATCGACTCGATTCGTTCCAGAAAATGTTAATATTGAAAGAAAACAAAGATTATGGATGTGTCATTTCGAAAATTAAAACTAAGTTTTATGTCATTGAATATAATTTCGGGCATGTGATAGCAGCGTTGACAAGCGACTTCACATTCCTCGATAGTACTGATTATTATTACTATTATTAAATTTTCCCAAAAAGTATCCGAAGATTCAAGGCCGAAAAAACCCACCCGGTATGTTTTAGTATTCGAATTTATATTCAAATGTGGCCTTTCAACGTTTCGTGCTGAAACACTCCCGTCTTCAATCTTGTCACGCTGTCAGTTGTTTTACGTGTCTCAGTGACGTACCGTCTCATGCAACACATGGAGTGCCGCATTATGCTCTTCCTGGTGCCAAGGGGAGCTGCTCGAGGGGGGCGGCGGGGTGGATGACGGTACGAGGATCCGCAAATGAAATTCCATCCAGTTCTGTCGCAACGACGGCCACGCGAATTATGACGGCGAAAAAGGAGTGTCTGAAAGCGAGCGCTTTATTTTTCGTGGTGTGTTCCGTTGATTGAAAATTTTTCGGGGACTTTATCGATCTGGAGTTCGGACGGTTCAGATCTGGCAGCGTTTTTCTCGTTATGCAGGATCGTATTCCGAGCGTCGCAGAAGATATTGATCCAGAAGCTTCATTTTTCCTCTTCCAATAATCATTTTCTTACCATATATGAGTTCAGACATTGGTCGTTCAATGTCATCTTATTTTCAATGAAGATATTTATTTTCAAGAAAATTAGTAAGGTACTGACTTGGCAACGCCGTTCTCCACTACTCTTCAGCCGCGTTATTCGTCGTCGATAATTGACACCCAGATAGTTGCTACTGTTAGGAAAACCAATGTTGTCATGATAGTCCCTTTCCTGGCAGAATTTCCTGACACAATTCTACCATTGCTGAGCTGACAACTTCTGCTGTTCTTCATTCCATCCACCGTGCATGTCAGCGAATTCTTCTACGTGCCCTTTAGTCGGCTATGCGTTGTTGTTGTTCTTATCAAAGTAATCTGACGAGGCGTGTATGCAGGAGATAGTAAATTGTGTGGAAAACTCCGGTGCTGTTTGTTTCTTTCTGCCCTTTTTCGAAGTTGACGTGATTTACAGTTTATGCTTCGTACGCAGATAAGTCGCGATATTGATTGATATGTATTTGCTGGAAAATACGTAGTGTGAACGGCACAAAGATAAAATATTCGTGTTATTTCTATTACTTTGGACAGAAATGTATATATGTGAAGCTTAATTTATCTCCCGTGTTCAGTTGAACAAAAACGTACCTAATCCATTCGCACGAGGTATTTTTGTTGATTCGCATAATCCTATTGGAATGAGTAATTTCAGAGAGAGAAACACATGAATAATTCACATTTTTTCATCATTGTATTGAGGGAGAAAGGATTGTACTCGTCGACCATCTATTCGCTAGAGTGATTTATCTTCTCTTCAATTATAAGACAAATATAACAAGAATTTGTATACAGCTTCCTTCCTACTGAAATATTTTTTTTTTTGGTTCTTTCGGGAAACTACACACAACATCTGCAGTATAGGCGAAAACCAATAATAATATTTATCTACTCCTACTGAATTATATAATCATTATTCAACTATTTTTGAGCAATTCATAGTATTTGTAAACCAACAACGTGAGTTAATATAACTCACTAAAATAACTCCCTGGCTCTGTGCTTCGGAACAAGCCGATTGGTCGAAAGGAAATAGTCCATTATTGGTATTGAGGGGAGTAATGTCACTTGAACAATTTTGACGTTTTCTCATATTGAGTTGATACCTGATTATTATTGTGAATGTTTTACTGAATAAGATGAATTCAGATAGTGAAGGTGAATTATTATGTACACCTTCAGAAACAAGACAATCAGCCAATGTTACCATACAGAATTTATTGCCCGAAAAATCACAAAACAAATATAATGGTGTATACAACAATTATCAAGATTGGTGTAGCAGTAAGAATATTGAGTCATCGTATTCAGAGAATGTTCTTTTGGCAGATTTTACTGAACTTAGCACTGAATATAAAGCATTACCCCTGTGGACTTTCTACTCCATGCTAAGAAACACTGATCAACATAAATTATTGCGTTGTTATATGTAACTATTAAAATTTGTAGATCAACTCCTTTCTCTGTACTTTTATTCATTGTTATAGTCGTAGATAAAGTATAGTATTCAACTTGTTGTAATGGTCATAACTCACTTCATGAACTACAGCACTCGCCTTCGGCTCGCGCTGCAAACTTCATCTGCGTGAGTTATGACCTACATTACTGCTCGTTAATAATTATACTTTTATTCACCAAGTTGAACATACTGAAGTTCACCAAGCCATAAACAGTTGTTCAATATTACCTTTACAGGAGAGTTTTCCTAATTAAATAAAAGTGTCACAAAATCTGACTCTACACAGAAACGTAACATTGGTGACAGCGGTTGGATTAAATTTGTGTCGCCTCACCCTGAAGGCCGGGATATAAAGGAAACTTTGAACATTTAATACGCGATCTCTAGTCTTCATTCATCTGCGTATTCCCGTTTATACTGCATAAAAGAGCAAGTAAACAAACTAGTTACATTAGTTGTTTCGTATACGCTTTGATGAACCAGTATTCCGTAATGGCTGCCGACTCCTCAAGGCATAGTTTACTATTCATCTCCAAACATACACCCCTTAAGAATCCCGTTTCACGATACATCCCATCTCTGCGACGACAATTACGACGTGTAATCTCGACCTACTTAACCTAGAAAAAAAAACAGCTACACGAGATTCTCCGGGCATAAACACGGTGTGCTCTCGAATAAGTAAATATTTGTATGAGACAAAGCGTGTTAATCCCGACGCCTTCCAGATATTTAGAGAACCCTTTCAGCATCTGGCGTGTTCTCCCATATTAACGCCGACGAAACGGCGTGTCTTTCGGCCTTTAGCTACACATTCTCTGCGTCCAGGATCCTGTCTGGCCCAAGGGAGAACGGAACTTTGATAGACCGTCTGTTTGATCGACAGAGAGTGTGTTTGTTATTGAATCCCAATAAAGACCAAAAGGTGGATTGATATATTATATTTCATTATTATTGCATATTGGCTGAGGTTTTCACCGAGACGACAGCCGAGTCGGCGTGCCGAAGTGTTTTTGAAGCGTCATCTCAACAGAGACTACTGTGTGTGGCTAAAATCACTGTATCTGTTTCTGCCCTAATGCTTGAAAAGATCTATTCGCGATTGACATGAATACATCTCAACATCCGCCTCGTCATTATTTCGAATAAAAATTTCTTTTATCGTCCTGCCACACCGTTCGGCCGCACTAAACTTTTTAATTGAGCACACTTTCCTGTTGCAGAACTTCCGACAAAGCTACCATCTCAAAAAGCAAAACTTCCGGCGGAGTTTCAATTTCTAAATTGTCAGACCAGTAGGCGGAACGTCTATAATGAGCGATAAAAAGTTCTGAGAGGTATCGGGAGACACCTTCCAGAGTATCGATCAGTGTAACCTTATGGGATTATTTTTCCGAGAAGCGCAAATAATTGGAGAAGTTACATGTTATTTTGCCATTATTGGAAATTGGGGGTTCTTGCGTGACTTAATCATCTAGCAGCTAAGCTACCCTCAGGAATGATCTTGTATGATTTCATGACACAGGAATTATAATCGTTGGCTTCGAAAGGCGAGGCATTCCTTAAGATTTGAGATTTTTTGGAAGCCTCAACATGAATGATTCCACAAGAGTGTTTTTCTGTAAAGGTCCTCTTTGCTCCAGAATTCTTCTTCAAAGGTGTATTTTTCTGAGACACTGATAGCTGGCCCCCTCACATTTGTATCTCAGATTCACTCAAATTTCTAATTTCCTAAAAATTTCGAAATCAATTATTGTGGCATTAGGTAACCAGAGGATCAACTTACTGCACGGATTATTAATGGATGAACTTTTCCTAGAGGTGCATATTTTCAGCACTGGCAAAACTTCCAACGAGTTCTTCCTAAAGAAATATGGCATAAACGGCCGTGTAGTTCGCGGCAGACCAGTGGTTGGAAAGTTCGAAGTAAGGAAACTTGCTTATAGCAGTCGTTGTTAATTTTTTCTGCCTAGCCTTAGAAATGACATTCTGTTTTTGTTCCAGTGCGTCCGCAGACGAAGGCAACCGCGCAACATGAGGCTGATGGAGATCGAGCTGGTGAAAGGCAACAAAGGTCTTGGTTTCAGTATTGCCGGAGGTATAGGCAATCAGCATATCCCTGGAGACAATGGCATCTACGTCACCAAGGTGATGGATGGAGGTGCTGCCCAAGTAGATGGTCGGCTTCTCGTAGGAGACAAACTGGTGGCAGTTAGAGACGCGGTGGTGAGTACAGTATTTCATCAATCTGAATGTAGGGGTCTCTTTGTTGTTATTTTCATATTTTTATCAGTACACGAGTGAAGTTTCACTCATTCACATCAATAAATTGTGAAGATTATTTAACTCGATCAACATCTACCCAGCATATCTTGAAGTGACCATTTCAAGAATATATCACAGACGCTCCTATGTCCTTTCCAGGGAAAGCGTATGTTGTCCTCATTCCTCAAAGCGCAGCAACGTTTCAGTTAGGTAGAAATATCAGCTCTATCAATGAGACATGTTTGTGATATGAACGTATCTGTCTTATATAGAATGTAGCGTTTTCTCCGTGAAGGATATGGAAGCGTTCCTGATACATTGTAGCTACGATCTGCGCTCTTTTCGGGATATATCTTCGATATGGCCACTTCGATAACGAAAAATATTTAATTTTCATAAATCTGAGAGAGCGAGAGTGAGGGAGAGAGAAAACCTGGGTGTGAGGTGATGGCGAATTGTATAGATTATTTCTGCGAAGTCCTGGCAAACGAAAGTCACATGAAAGATTCATTTGAGCATTTCTTCAGGATATGTTCTGATTTTTGTGAATGGTGTGGTGCCTGAAATGAATCTTCTAATTTAAATTCAGATATAGCTTTTGAGGGTTGGCATCGAGGATATTATAAGACTCAAAGGAGGTGAAATTCAGGAATTCATCCCAAATTAACAGTGACAGATATAATTAAATAAGGGGGTTAGATTTCACCTCGACCTCCAGTTTTATTGTGCCCCCCATCAGAGCTGTTTTCGCAAATGCGCTACGTACAGCTCGCCCTCCAGCTCCAGAGCTCCAATGAACTCCAGTATCTGAGAGAACTTCAAAGAGGTTAAATCCTCGTTCCTCCTGTAATTTTCTTGTCCAAGACATTCTTTGCTCTGGTTTGCGATTGCGAGGCATTCTGTGACCAGGTGAAGGTGCTTGGAAGCCAATGAGGAGGCGTAACTTATTCTTACTGAGATCCAAATAAATACTTTTCGGATCTTTAATTGTTGAAGTTCCGAAGGAATTTTTTGGGGTGATCCATTTCTGGAAGATTCCTCCAGAGTGCTTCACTTTCAGTCTCTGCCTTCTCCAAGATCTCTTCCTTATGTGCATTTGCCTATGCCACAGAAAGGTTTCTGGACCAGTAAGTGGCGTTTGTGCTCCCTTTCTGGCATGTGTATTGGCCTAATCGTTTTCTTTGATTCCTGAGTGGCCAGGAACCCAGACTGAAGAGACCTTGTTATTCTTGCCTACTTTATTAAGTTTCCTTCAGCACTCCCATATCAGCTTTGAGTCGATGATACTTGAGTTCAGCGCTTTGATAGCAGCTTGACTATCAGAATGGATCACAATGTCACTCTCTTGATAGGTTCTTTTCAAGTTTATATCTATGCATCTTTTGATTCCAAGTATTTCTGCATGAAAAACACTCGAGTAGGAACCTAACGATAGTGTACACTTGGTACTTTCCCCGTATACTCCAGCGGCGGCCCCTATCGTGGTTTTAGAACCATCTGTATATCATTTAATGGTATTCACTTCAAAATTTTGGGTAGTGTATTTATTTTCCCATTCTTCCTTTTTACATAGCATACTGTTAAATTTCTTCTCGATGCTTTCTTTTTTAATCATAACATCACTAGGCAGGTTCGCTGAAGAGATGTACTTCTTCAGAGAGGGCCAGGCTCCCTGACTTTCAATTCTCTCATTCCCTGTACTTTCCCTAGATATTCTAGGGATAGCCTCATGGGCTACCCTATTTATTACTAGATGTAGAGGAGTGAAATCTGTGATGAATTCAAGTGCTCTTGTCGAGCACGTTCTCATAGCTCCAGTGATGCAAACACAGGCAAGCCTTTGTACCTTGTCGAGTATTTTCCTCGTGCTTGTCTTCCTTGCCTTAGCAGTCCAGACTACTGACCCATAAGTTATTTCTGGACTCACAATCATGACGTTCATCCATCGCAGTATTTTAGGGTTACAACCCCAAGTTTTACCGGATAGGCTTCTGCACGCTATTGAAGCCCTTGTCGCTTTACTAGCATTGTTTTTAACATGCTTATTCCATAGGAGCTTACTGTCTAAGATAATTCCCAGATATTTGACTTTAGAATTCCATTCTACGTTTTCTTCATTTACCGAGATGGATTTCATAGCTGGAAGGTTTTCTTTTTTGAGTAAGGGAAACTACTGTGTTCTAGGCTGGGTTGCTGTTGAGCTCCACTGACAAGCACCACTGCTCAATAATTTCGAGGCCCCTCTGTAACAAAGCACAGAGGGAACCACGGTTCAGTAACTAACTTCGCACCATGAAGAAATTCTCTCAGTTTTGTCGAATCATACAATTATATAATTGAGCTATGGTCTCAAAAATTGAGGAAGGCACTCACAAGTTAACCTGACACTATAAATCTTTACCTGCAACGATCTATTATTGTGGACTCTAATTTGCATTATTGAAGAGAAAATCGAGTAATGGAATTGCAGAGAAAGATAATGTTAGTTTTGAACGCTTGTAGCAAAAAATCCCCTTGTATTCATTAAGGACGTGAGGAATTGGTGGGTTCAACTGACCGTGGAATAGGACAATATCCTAAGCCTGTAGAGTGAGCCTGGATAAGTTAGCTCCAAGCTCATTCAATATTGAATATCAATAGTCTTCCCCAATCCCCCGGTTATCAGTTGAAACCGAACGTACCCGCTCACAACTGTATCGTCAAGTTCAATGAAGTCTTTGAACCGTGCCGCATGAATAATTTCCGATGTAGGAACCCTCCTGGACGTCTTCAAACTTATCGGCGGGCTGCACGTATGTACCTACCGATGCCCCGGGCTGTATGGAAACCTAGTTTGACTAATATTAGGGGTTGGCGTTATGCAGGAATGCATAAACGCTCCAACGAGTCCCAGCATCCGCTTTGAGATGCCTCGAACAGCCGCAGCGCAAACATAATCGGGTTTCCGGCTATGACGGAATATTCCATCCGGGCAGAATTAAGATGTGATTCGATTCCGGAATCCGGACATAATGGAGGAGAATCGGCCGTCTTCATCCGTCCGTTTGACTCCTGCATGGTGCAGGGTGAATGGCTTGATGCATTCGCGTTGATTGAATTTAGAGGTGGATAACCAAGTCGTCAATTGTGACTTCGACGGTTTATGTCAGTTTCATTGTTCCTACGTGTAATCGCGTTGGGTCACGTTAGATGTTTCGCTATTATCCTGTATCTGCATGATGGGATGGAGATTTCCTGAATACTTTCCAAACAACACAAATTACAAAGGTACCCTAATGGGAAAACCTCGAGTAATCCCCATTATCCGTCTACTTCACAAACTCAATCCTACCGATAAATTATAATTCTCCACGTTCTACCTGGCCGGACCGCTAGAGGACCCACTCCACACACTATTCAACATCGTCATAGACCTAATCTCCTATATCCCCTAAACTTCACCGGTCTTATATCTCGTCTATTAATGACGTGGGTATGGCAGAGGAAAATCCCCGTTTTCCTGGCCGAGCCCAAACGCTATAAGGATCACGCTGATGGGATTAGACGTCGACACGCCCGTTGTCGCGGGGGCTCGATGAAAGAACCGGAAGATTGTCTTTGTAAAAATTCAGATGAGGGAAAGTCGAGGAGGCACTTCACCTGTGAAATATGCGCGACAGCGTTGTTTTACGGCTTCGTTTCTGCGAAATTTTAATGGAAGTGCGGATGTCGAAATTGTCCCCTCAACCGTGCACGAGTGAGGGAGGTATCCGTGGTAGTTTTGCATGTCAGAGGAAAGCGTCGTCGCATCTACATATTCCTCAGCAATTATCGCCCCGGCCAAGGTATGTCTGCGCATTCGTCGAGACGGTATCACTCGACTTTTTCACATAGGTTCATGGAAATTATTGCGATAAATTGAAATGGGATGAGGTAGAAGTGAAGAGAAACAGCGCTTGTTAGTTCTTTCTATCTGGTAATGAATAATGGATTTTCTGGTGCGCTGTCTTAATGATGTCATGCTCGCACGTTGTGAAGCAGATACCCATCTACTGAAGTGGAATGATTCTGATGCCTGTCTTTTGATTATTGATGTCTTAATTCTCTGCTGGCCAATAAGGGAGAAACCAGGGTTGTTTCGAACATGTTGTTGTTTTAAAAATGTTTGGGACATGTTTGAAACACTTGAATTAATTTTCTTTATTTTCTTTATTAATCTAGCTTCAAATCCTCATCTGACACAGAATCATAAATAGTTGACATTGCTAGCCGAGAATTTACACATTCAAATTTTTGAATATGTTTCTTCATACGCAGCACTATTCCAGCCATAATTACTCTACATTTAGCAGTCACTGTTTTTGAGCGCTCGTACTACTTACACGATGGATCATTTCGTCACGATGTCTGTACTTTTCGAATTTTGAGCCGAAAATGGTCTCAATCGACTATGTTCGACTCACTGATGACGAATCCATCGAAAAATTCGAGTCTGTTCGTCGTCTGTCCGGCCGGCCGTAAGCACGATAACTCTCGAACGGAACAACCTAGAGACTTGAAATTTTCAGGATGGGTTCGAATCTCAAATGCCGAGGTTAAGTTGGTTATTGGGCTAAATCCGCCAAAGGGTTCCTTGAATATGGCCGCTCGAAATTTTGTTTGCCTGATTACTTCGAAACTACAAATTCGATCGTGATGAAATTTTGCACTCTAATGGAAAATGAGGTGTTCAAGCTACATGCCAAATTTTGTTCAGCTCGCATCACCAGAACCATAGAAACCATAGAAAATTGTAACTTTTGAACGGAAACGCTTAAGGACTTGAAATGTTCAGGATAGGTGTGGATCTCGATTCTCGTGATCACTTTCATCTGTGAGCAAAATTATACTAGGGGTTCCGTAAATATGGTCGGTTGAAATTTAGTTTTCTCGATAATTTCCAAACTACAGATTCGATCGTGACGAAACTTTGTATACTTATGGAGAATGATATATTCAAGCTACATTTCTCTAGATCGCATGACCAGAACCATAGAAACCATAGAAAATCATAACTTTCGAACGGAAAGCTACTTGCAAAATTTTATCCAGCTCGCATAACCAGAACCATAGAAACCACAGAAAATTATACCTTTGTAATGGAAAGGCCTAGGGACTTAAAATTTTCAAGATAGGTGTGGATCTCGAATGTTGCGATCACGTTTATCAATGAGCAAAATAAGACTAGGGGTTTCGTAAATATGGTCTTTTGAAATTCAGTTTTCTTGATAATTTCAAAACTATGGATTTGATCGTGACAAAATCTTGTATTCGAACGGAAAATGATTTATTCGAGCACCAATTTTTCCAGATCGCATGACCAGAACCATAGAAACCATAGAAAATTATAACTTTCGAACGGAAAAGCCTAGGTACTTGAAATTTCAAGGGTAGGTTCGGATCGCGAATTTCGTGATCACGTTCATCAATGAGCAAAATTAGACTTGGGGTTCCGTAAATATAGCCGTTCAAAATATTTTTTTCCTGATAATTTCGAAACTACTTATTGGATTGGAATGAAATTTCGCACATAGATGAAGAATAATGTATTCAAACGTGGGAAATTTTGAACAGATCGCATTACCAAGACCATAGATACCGCAGAAAATTCTAATTTTCGAAATATAAATTGGGCACCTAAAGTCTAGATTTTCGCCTTATTTTGAAATTTTTTTTGACAGCTTTCAAAATATTTTCAATTGGTTACTAAAACTGGAGAATGCGAATCCACCTACAAGGTGGGCGAATGAGCGCTCAAAAGCTCCTGACTTCACGGCAGTGCTTTTAAAATTTTTTTAAGTTTTATTTGTTTGAAACATAAAATTTAAAAACAAAAACAACCATGTTTAAACCAAAAAAAAACCGTTTGAAACAAAAAATACATGTTTTTTGCATAAAATTGGAAAATACATGTTTTTTTTCCAACCCTGGTAGAAACTTTGTTTAAGATTTTGTCCGAATATTGAATATTCTACGAGATATACAGGGTTTTTTAGAGAGTCCCTTTTTTGACAGGTGGTAGAACTCATCAAAAGAGATCTTTTCGCCGGAAAATCATATCAAATTTTCAGTTTGAAATAAGTTCAAAAAATCTTGAACATCAATGTCTTCATACGACTCTGGGTCGTGTTATCTTACTTTGGCATGTGAATTCCCTCATAATATAAATAAAGTGCTTGCGTTCTTTTCTAGGCACTATAATTTTTCTCAAATTTGTGTATTCTCTTTCTACTTTTATTGGGATATTTTTCCTGAACGGTATAATTCCTGAAGTTTAAACTAAGAAGAGAAAATAGGTCCTATAAAAAAACCATTGGTTTGATGTGCAAAAAGTGAGTAACGAATGTAACATGCAGCAACTATCACATCAGTTTGCTCACGGAATAATGTCACAAGCATTTTCAATGCTTAATTATTTCGCACTATTCACCTCACCGTCCTTATACAGTTATGTTTTCAAATTACCCCAGAGGAAGAAATAACAGGGTTTAAGATCTCAGACAGCTGGGAATATCTACACATTAAGATATCGATACGAACCAGATCCGGGCTGGGAATTTCTCAGATTCGCGGGTTACTTTGATTTCGGCCCTGGAGAATATTTTATGTAAACGATTTTTGGTATAATGACTTATTTCGATGAGTTCTATTGCTGGTCGAAAATGAAGCCTCACCTTTGAAAATAGAAAATACCTGGTTTAAATGCACCCCTAGTCCAACTGCGTTGTTTTTTTTTCGAAAAAAACAACTAAGAAATCGATCAAAACAAAAAAAATGAATTCCGGTATGAAATTAACTAAAATTATGAAAGAAACTATAAGTTAGAATTAACGAAAAGGCAATTTTCTACAACGGTTCAACATTTTGCTCAGTCCCACCATATTCTGGTCAGTCGGGGTTCTAAAACTAACACACCCTGTACAAGAATCAAAAAGATCGATTCAATAAA
The DNA here is from genome assembly GCA_963966015.1 of Aphidecta obliterata. Taxonomy (NCBI): domain Eukaryota; kingdom Metazoa; phylum Arthropoda; class Insecta; order Coleoptera; family Coccinellidae; genus Aphidecta; species Aphidecta obliterata. The sequence goes on along the minus strand of OZ014435.1, from coordinate 10,694,875 downwards.
ACTTCTGGAGGCAAGAGAAACGAGAAAATTGCACTCAGGTAGGAGAAAGGGAAATACCCATTCCATTATTCAATGGATCGTAAAAGGCTGATAGTTCGCCGAGTTAAAGCCAGCGAGTTATGTCGATTTTTACGACTCATCATTTAATATGCAGAATTTTGATTGTGTACCCCCCCCCCCCCGTTCTTTTGCACCCCCACCGAATCTCGTCATGAATTCTGAAATTATGGATCTTCCTCTCCCGAATATTCGAGCAGAGACAGAAACATAAGCAATTGAACAGAGGGTGATTTTTTGATCGAATTCAAAGCGTTTCCTCGAGCAGAATTGAACTGAATGAATTTCGCTTCGATTATTTCGCCGATGCTCCTTCGATTTTGGTATTCTAATTTCAATCAAGGAATGGTGGAAATAATTTCAGGTGATATCTGGTCGAACTCGGATTCCTTTTTTTGAAACATTTTTTTTTCGAAGCGGCAACTGTGAAATGATCAACGAAGTTGAATTTTTCCCCGCATAATTTCAATAAAACTGGTACATTATTTCCTAGAAAAAATATTTGGAATCGTTTGAAGAAATACCACAAGAAAAACGTGAAATGCTAATTGCAAGGAACAACAGGACAGTTGAATGTGGGCGTCAATTCAAATTGTAAACAAAGAAACAAATCCCTCTTTATTCATCCATGGTCCATACATTTCCAGCCAATTTTACTTTTTCACACTGGTATGGAACACAGACGGTTCTATGGTGAGAATCAACCCCTAATTGAATTTCAAACTGCCGTCGTATTGAAAGGCATCCCCGTCCGGTCAGCAGCAGCAGCAGCCGCGTCGCGAGTTACATATTCAACGGATGACCTGAGCCATGAATATGCGGCGTTAAAAGTTTCGAGGGTCTCTTCTCCGACCTGCAAGTTTGCCCATTCATCAGAGTTCGGCGCCGTTAAATTTTGCGGGATACGGAAAGTCCCGTGAAATTGGGCTCCCTGTCGGCCTTGCCGGAGAGATGGAGTCGAAAAATTTTTTCCGAGAAAGGTGTACGGCTAACGCGATTTCGAAGTTTCTTCTTGATCTTGGATGAGGCATCGAAGTTCAATTTAATATGATTTATCACCTCAGGTGCGAGATTTCGGGCTCTAATAATCACTTTCATTTTTCACGGCTTTTCTTCAAGTTTGGCATAGAAATACTCGAGATAAAACTTGTATATCTGAATCCAAAATCGGAATGATTCAGATATGGTGGGAAAGTACAGAAAGACAAAACGACTCTCCTGGGACTCCTGGGATAAAGGATCAATGAGAATGGGCCTTCATAATGTCCAGTCATGAGAGACCTTTGAATGCCGATTATTGAGAGTACTCGGCTCTAGCTACCAAAAATATCGAAGTTACAGTACAAAGCAAAGTTGACGTAGGTAATCAGACCTTATCGAACTACCTCGAAGGCGGTCTGAGTAATCAAACCGAAACGTTGAAACAAACAAAGTCGAAAGACGATGTGAATGGGTCCAATAACCTTCCATTAATTGCATTATTTTATGTTGGCGATCTGCAAACACCTCAACGTATCCTCGCTACCACCAATGCAATCAAGAAATGAGCATTTTAATGCAGTCAACTGCTACAATACTTCCTCCCTACAGAATTCTCATCTTCGATTCAGATGAATATATCGGAGAGTGATTTCCAATTACAATTCTGGAGCATTTCCAACTCGAGAGATAACTCCTACTCGTAGCTCTTGATCGCTTTATTTATGGGATATCGGAAACGACGAAAATTTTCATCACCATGCTCTTGGAGGGCTCGATAGATCTCTTTACGTTTTTCCCAATAATTGGGATCTTGTTAACGCGCCCTGAAAACTTGATGGCCAATCTGAACCGGGATTGGATGATTCGTTTAGAGAAACTTAAGGAGTCGTCTACATTAATGTTAATTCGTAGCGTCTGATCTTCACTGAACATTGTAGGAGTTTTATAATTAAAAATTGTCAGCAAATTTACTTAAGGCTCTCAGATTGTCTATTCGAAACATTGTTGATTGAGTTTTCTTGTTGCAGAAAGGAGAGGTTAACCTGGAGAACGTTACCCACGAGGAAGCTGTCGCGACGTTGAAGACGACACAAGACCGCGTAGTCCTAATAGTTGCTAAGCCCGAAAGTGCCTTTCCAGCCCCTGCCTCGTCGGAAGCATCCTACTCGCCCCAGCTATGTAAGTATTCGAAAATTTTTGCAATTATCTTATCCCTAATCAATCATGTTTGTGAGTTTCCATGGAGACAGTTTGAAATCTTATCACTATTGGACATGGTTCATTTAAGAAAAGAAGAACTAGAAGGTTTTTGGTGAGAGATGTTCACCACATGTATTTGAAGGCATCTTGAGAACATTCATTGATAATCAGCCCGACTGTGAAGATCTTATGCTTCTGGAAAATGTCCCTAGCAAGATTGAAATGTGTTTGTGAACAATGGAGATACAAAACGACAAATTCTGAAGACCTAAAATGAGATGAGACAGAAGTCGAGGAAAATAAAAGGTTTGCAACGCTGACCCTACAGGTAGCAAAAGCTCAAACATTGGCAGAAACCCTCGTACAAGGTTTATTCTCGACAAATTCGATCCTGTCGAGCTCAGAAACTCCTGAGTCATCTCCCTTTCCTCATAAACCCGGCAGACTAGGCGAAATGCATCCTCCTCCTGATGGCCGATGCCTTGCATCCTTCCATAACGAGTGCCGATGAACCGGACCGACGTTTTTCATCACGGTTGGCCTCGCCTCCGGAATTCCCCGTCGAAAAATATCGTCGTCGTCGACGTCGTGAGAATCTCCCGATGCTCTCTCACTGGCATGGGTCCCGCGGCATGACGGGCGGACGTAATGAATGTGCGAACGTGCCAAACGACGTCGATGCTGTCTTTGGGTTCGACATCATTATGCAACGGGCGTACAGGGTGTTCGAGCGGTTGATGGACGGCGACACTCGATGCCGGCGTGATTTTCCTAAGTGATTTCGGGGATGCGGGAGGTCGTCGACGTTTCTGGTCGATCTGAAAGTTCAGTCTGATGCCCCCGGAGGTGGAGCGAAGGGAACGTTTTGACAGGTGTGACGTCATTAGATAAGAGCTCATTCATGACTGACGTTCCACGACGTTCTCGGTTAATGAAGAAAGGCCCACTGATTAACATGCAGCTTTTGGAGCGAGCTGCGATTGATGGTATTGGAAGACAGGTTCCTTTGACGTGCAGCTTGTATCTAACATCATAGTCTGGTGCAGCAGATCTCCTGGAGCCCTTTACGAGAGGCATGTTGGCGATAGTGGTTTCAACACAAAAATTAGTACATGGCAAATTCGCAAAGCTTTTTGTGAGGATTGGGCCATCTGCTACCCTCTTAAGGGAGTTCAAGATCTCTACCGATATTCTGCCTTAACTTTTTCAACCCGTGCTGGAGTTAATCTGAAGTAGAGATCCCTAAAAAAAGCAGAGGCATAGGGTCCTCAAGTAGCTGAGTCTTATTCTTTCCTTTCGTGAAAAATGCATGTGTCAGCCTATCCATTCCTTGATTATTGTTCTTCAAGCTGTTCTGATGAATGGAGGTGGAGCGGAGGAAACGTTATGATTGGTGTGACGTCTATAGATAAGAGCTCATTCATAACTGACGTGCCGCGATGTTCTCGGTTAATGAAGTAAGATCCACTGATGAATATGCAGCTTTTGGATCGAGCTGTGACTGATGTCAATGCAAGACAGGTTCTTTTGACGTGGAGCTTGTATCTAACATCCTAGTCTGGTGCAGCAGATCTCCTGGAGCCCTTTACAACCGGCATGTTGGTGATAGTGTATTCACCACTAGAGGATTGGACCATCTGCTACCCTCTTGGGAGTTCAAGATCTCTACCGATATTCTGCCTTAACTCTCACAACCCGTGCTGGACTCTATCTGAAGTAGAGATCCCTTAAAGAAAAACGAAGGCATAGCTCAGTCTTATTCTTTCCTTTCGTGGAAAATTCATGTTTCATCCCATCTATTCCATGATTATTGTTCTCCAAGCTGTTCTGATTAATGGAGGTGGAACGGAGGGAACGTTTTGAAAGGTGTGGCGTCTTTAGATAAGAGCTCATATATGACTGACGTGCTACGGTGTTCTCGGTTGATAAAGCAAGGTCCACTGATGAACATGCAGATTTTGGAGCGAGCTGTGACTGATGGCAATGCAAGACAGGTTCTTTTAACGTGGAGCTTGTATCTAACATCCTAGTCTGGTGCAGCAGATCTCCTGGAGCCCTTTACGACAGGCATGTTGGCGATAGTGGTTTCAACACAAAAATTAGTACATGGCAAATTCGCAAAGCTTTTTGTGAGGATTGGGCCATCTGCTACCCTCTTAAGGGAGTTCAAGATCTCTACCGATATTCTGCCTTAACTTTTTCAACCCGTGCTGGAGTTAATCTGAAGTAGAGATCCCTAAAAAAAGCAGAGGCATAGGGTCCTCAAGTAGCTGAGTCTTATTCTTTCCTTTCGTGAAAAATGCATGTGTCAGCCTATCCATTCCTTGATTATTGTTCTTCAAGCTGTTCTGATGAATGGAGGTGGAGCGGAGGAAACGTTATGATTGGTGTGACGTCTATAGATAAGAGCTCATTCATAACTGACGTGCCGCGATGTTCTCGGTTAATGAAGTAAGATCCACTGATGAATATGCAGCTTTTGGATCGAGCTGTGACTGATGTCAATGCAAGACAGGTTCTTTTGACGTGGAGCTTGTATCTAACATCCTAGTCTGGTGCAGCAGATCTCCTGGAGCCCTCTACAACCGGCATGTTGGTGATAGTGTATTCACCACTAGAGGATTGGACCATCTGCTACCCTCTTGGGAGTTCAAGATCTCTACCGATATTCTGCCTTAACTCTCACAACCCGTGCTGGACTCTATCTGAAGTAGAGATCCCTTAAAGAAAAACGAAGGCATAGCTCAGTCTTATTCTTTCCTTTCGTGGAAAATTCATGTTTCAGCCCATCCATTCCATAATTATTGTTCTCCAAGCTGTTCTGATTAATGGAGGTGAAGCGGAGGGAACGTTTTGAAAGGTGTGACGTCTTTAGATAAGAGCTCATTCATGACTGACGTGCCATGGTGTTCTCGGTTAATAAAGCGAGGTCCACTGATGAACATGCAGATTTTGAAGACAGCTGCGACTGATGGCAATGCAAGACAGGTCCTTTTAATGTGGATCTTGTATCTAACATCCTAATCTGGTGCAGCAGATCTTCTGGAGCCCTTCACGCCAGCCATGTTGGTGATAGTGGATTCACCACTATAGGATTGGGCCATCTGCTACCCTCTTGGGAGTTCAAGATCTCTACCGATATTCTGCCTTAACTCTCACAACCCGTGCTGGGCTCTATCTGAAGTAGAGATCCCTCAAAAAAAACGAAGGCATAGAGTCCTCAAGTAGCTCAGTCTTATTCTTTCCTTTCGTGGAAAATTCATGTTTCAGCCCATCCATTCCATAATTATTGTTCTCCAAGCTGTTCTGATTAATGGAGGTGGAGCGGAGGGAACGTTTTGAAAGGTGTGACGTCTTTAGATAAGAGCTCATTCATGACTGACGTGCCATGGTGTTATCGGTTAATAAAGCGAGGTCCACTGATGAACATGCAGATTTTGAAGACAGCTGCGACTGATGGCAATGCAAGACAGGTCCTTTTAATGTGGATCTTGTATCTAACATCCTAATCTGGTGCAGCAGATCTTCTGGAGCCCTTCACGCCAGCCATGTTGGTGATAGTGGATTCACCACAGAGGATTGGGCCATCTGCTACCCTCTTGGGAGTTCAAGATCTCTACCGATATTCTGCCTTAACTCTCACAACCCGTGCTGGGCTCTATCTGAAGTAGAGATCTCTCAAAAAAAACGAAGGCATAGAGTCCTCAAGTAGCTCAGTCTTATTCTTTCCCTCGTGGAAAATTCATGTTTCAGCCCATCCATTCCATAATTATTGTTCTCCAAGCTGTTCTGATTAATGGAGGTGAAGCGGAGGGAACGTTTTGAAAGGTGTGACGTCTTTAGATAAGAGCTCATTCATGACTGACGTGCCATGGTGTTCTCGGTTAATAAAGCGAGGTCCACTGATGAACATGCAGATTTTGAAGACAGCTGCGACTGATGGCAATGCAAGACAGGTCCTTTTAATGTGGATCTTGTATCTAACATCCTAATCTGGTGCAGCAGATCTTCTGGAGCCCTTCACGCCAGCCATGTTGGTGATAGTGGATTCACCACAGAGGATTGGGCCATCTGCTACCCTCTTGGGAGTTCAAGATCTCTACCGATATTCTGCCTTAACTCTCACAACCCGTGCTGGGCTCTATCTGAAGTAGAGATCCCTCAAAAAAAACGAAGGCATAGAGTCCTCAAGTAGCTCAGTCTTATTCTTTCCTTTCGTGGAAAATTCATGTTTCAGCCCATCCATTCCATAATTATTGTTCTCCAAGCTGTTCTGATTAATGGAGGTGGAGCGGAGGGAACGTTTTGAAAGGTGTGACGTCTTTAGATAAGAGCTCATTTATGACGGACGTGCCATGGTGTTCTCGGTTAATAAAGCAAGATCCACTGATGAACATGCAGCTTTTGGAGCGAGCTGCGTCTGATGGCAATGCAAAACAGGTTCTTTTAACGTGGAGCTTGTATCTAACATCCTAGTCTGGTGCAGCAGATCTCCTGGAGCCCTTCACGACAGCCATGTTGGTGATAGTGGATTCGCCACTATAGGATTGGGCCATCTGCTACCCTCTTGGGAGTTCAAGATCTCTACCGATATTCTGCCTTAACTCTCACAACCCGTGCTGGACTCTATCTGAAGTAGAGATCCCTTAAAAAAAACGAAGGCATAGAGTCCTCAAGTAGCTCAGTCTTATTCTTTCCTTTCGTGGAAATTTCATGTTTCAGCCCATCCATTCCATGATTATTGTTCTCCAAGCTGTTCTGATTAATGGAGGTGGAGCGGAGGGAACGTTTTGAAAGGTGTGACGTCTTTAGATAAGAGCTCATTTATGACGGACGTGCCATGGTGTTCTCGGTTAATAAAGCAAGATCCACTGATGAACATGCAGATTTTGAAACGAGCTACGAATGATGGCAATGCAAGACAGGTTCTTTTAACGTGGAGCTTGTATCTAACATCCTAGTCTGGTGCAGCAGATCTCCTGGAGCCCTTCACGACAGCCATGTTGGTGATAGTGGATTCACCACAAAAATTAGGACATGGCAAATTCGCAAAGATTCTTGTGAGGATTCTACCATCTGCTAGATGAGATCCGTGAAAAAAGGCAAAGGCATATAGTCCTCAAGTAGCTCAGCTAATTCTTTCCTATGGAGGAAAATTCATGTTTCAGCCTATCCGTTCCAATGTGATTGTTCTCCAAGCTGTCCTGATGAGTTTTTTTTTTGTTTTCAGCGACAAAGGCCTCCCACCACTACTCCGAATCTGTCCATTCCTCGAATTTAGGCCTCCACCGTTCTCCAACCCCTCGAGCTGTGAGTCAGGACGACATTATATCCAGGTGAGTCCCCTCCCAATAATTTATGGAGTCCGGGTATATCCCGTTCGGACGGAGTGCAGGTGCCAATAAATTCCCGGGCCGACAATATGAAGGACAAATTATTGGTCTCCCGCACCAGGTGACCGCCCAGATTTATACTGACGTTTGATTAATGCGTTATTCCGGGGAATTAATACGTCGCATCCGGTGAGCGGAATCGGTACTGTCCACTTCGATTATGCCGAATGGAATTACCGTTTCCTCTGCGGTATAACTCTGATGCCATAAGATTCGTCAACTTTCGGAAGACTTATGACTTCGTTTCAAATACCCAGCTATTTTTTCCAGCAGAAACGTTGCGAGAGTAACAGTATCAGTCGTGGTTCGATGGGTGGTGAGCGCTCTTGTTGCATATATCTCATAGGCAACTTCACGAAGGAGATGTTACATAACTGTTCCAATACTAACTCGGGTACACCGGCGTTAATTTACAGTTTCTTGAGTGTATGGTTGGGAATGTAGGTACCCATCTGTTTGATCCGTTATGTTGGCATTCATAATGGTAGGCTACTTTCCTTCAATCGGGCGTGTATTTGTGGTTGTCTAAGATTCAACCTAGTGGATGAACAATTCGGCAGTGATGTATGGGAATTTATGGATTTCCAGAAGGTATAAAGGGTGTCCCAAGTTCGTGTACGTTTCTTGAGAACCAGTCCTATTTGAAATCTGAAAATTTGGATTATGATATTGTTCGACTTTATCTACTGAGCTAAAATATTCTTGAAGCCTGAACACTTTCAGTTATTCAGGAAGTGAAAATAATTTATTTTCACACCCTCTATAACTGAAAGTGTTCAGGCTTCAAGAATATTTAAGCTCAGTAGATAAAGTCGAACAATATTATAACGCCAATTTTCAGATTTCAAATAGGTTTGGTCCTCAAGAAACAACTAGTTGGCACTCGAACTTGGGACACCTCTAGAAGACATTCGTATGGAAAATTGACAGGGTTGAAAAAATGAAGTGCTCCCTAGTTTTTCTTTGATGAGTTTTCGAGTTTTCTGCATTTCGTCGATTCCACAATGGCTTTTGTCAATCGCCATTGTAAAATCTGCCCTCTTGTGAACTTTTACTATTGTTTTCCTATAATTCAATATAGTTTGTAAGTCTATACACGTTCTTATAGATGGATGGATCCGCTGGTCCCACCAAAGCGTGTTTGTAACTCGATGTGTGAAACCGCTTCCATTGGGAATCTGATAGGATTCCTATCAATTTTCTGCACGAGACCGCGTCCACTCAATGCAGGGCTCGTAAACAGTCCATTTGTTCGTATCCGCGTTACAATTCGTCGCTTTGAAACGACGTTATGACCGTGGGTCGTCGGGTTCTGTTTCGGGTATCGAATCGCCTCTAGGAATTCGATAGGGCATTTTTAATCGTTATCTGCCGCCTGAAATGAGTGATATCTGTATTGTGTAAGAAGATCGGTTTTCATTTGATTTTATTTTCATTTGTATGTTAAACCTCAGTTATGCAATGGGAAGCTAGTTTTTCGGAAATTGAAGCTAAGGTCACGATTTCGTTAAAATCCGTTTGGCCACTCATCGATACCCGATTCTGAGTGATCAAACGTCTGGTATTTATATCTCTCAATCATTCGCAAGAATGTTTCGAAACCGAGAGTGTGAACATCCAATCCTTCTTTCGGCTTGAACCGTAACTGAAACAGAAATTCATTATTTGACTTAAAATTCAATCAAAACTTAATTATATCATGGAATCCAGTGTTTTACTATCTTCGTAACAAATTATTGGATTGGATTAAATGAGACACTTCAATTTATTTGAAAAGCACTGATATGAAGTCAAGCTTTCGCGCACTCGTTAAAATTCATCGCCAGAGTGGCGACCCATCCAGTACTGAACCCGCTCAAAACTACTTGGCTTCAAGTCTTATCAAACTTAGTGTGACATATTAAGTAATTTCTCAACAAAAATGTCATTTTTTGATTCTTCTAGTGTAACGATTCCCACGCATATGAACCTTCTTACAGCCAGCTTATGACCAGCTTAGAACTGATCCAACCATTGTGAGCCTAATTCTACATCGGCATCCGAAAGGAAATTTTGTGTCATTACCTATGTGAGTCATCGCAATCAATCCACAAAACGTGAAAAGTCAAATTCGAATGTAGGTGCTCGTCGTGTAACACCATATGAGAAGTGATTGTCTCTGCTACATTAGTCGAAGTAGGTCAGTAATAGTTACTCTTTAGGCTACATTAAATGTGGTTAGTTACGGGTTATTTTCACTCATGGGCGGTGCAAGGCGAGTTACTCTACTTTTCACTAATTGAAGCGGAATGACTTCAAAGGTGGGAAGAATAAAACTCTGAACTAAATGAAGATCATTAAATATCAAAATTCCCAGGAACGGTCAGATCTTCGAATTATTCAATTCAACATACCGGTCTGGAAAATAACATCGGACGTATAGTATATTCAATGCATAAGAAAGAGAGCCTGACCGACCAGTCGAACATAGCAAGAATGGAAATAAATAATGAATTCAATAATGATTGATCCATTATTGAACTAGAACTAACTAGCACTTTCTCTCTCATACACATCGGCGGAGTGGGAGCATGCTGGCCTTACTTTGGTCGGCCGCGAACATAACGTCACTCTCGAGCCATCTCCATCTCTCTTCCGGATGCGCAATAGCATTCCGTCATATTCCATGTATTTCAAATCATTGGACAGGCCGGCATGCTCCACTCCGCCGACATTTTTGAGAGAGAATGTGCTAGTTAGTTCAATAATGGGTTATTCAATATTGAATTTATTATTTATTTCCATTCTTGCACTGTTCGACTGGGCGGTCAGGCTTTCTTTCTTATGCATTGAATATCCTATACGTCCGATGTAATTTTCCAGACTAGTATAGTATGCATACTCTAAATAATCGCATCTTTTCATTTTGACTTCTGGAAGTTACCCCTATGCCCGTCATTCAATCTGGAGAAATGTAGCTTGAATATATCATTCTCCATTAGTTTACAAAATTTTATCACGATCGAATCTGCAGTTTTGAAATTATCAAGAAAACTAAATTTCAAACGACCATATTCACGGAACCCCTACTATAATTTTGCTCATAGATAAACGTGATCACGACATTCGAGATCCACACCTATCCTGAAAATTTCAAGTCCCTAGGCGTTTCCATTCAAAAAGTAACAATCTTCTATGGTTTCTATGGTTCTGGTCATGCGATCTGGACAAAATTTTACATGTAGCTTGAACACTTCATTCTCCATTCGAGTGCAAAATTTCATCAAATCTGTAGTTTCCGAGTAATCAGGAGAACAAAACTTTGAACGGCCATATTTACGGAACCCCTAGTGGAATTTGGCCCATTAACGAACTCAACCGAGGAATCCGGGAACTGAACCTACACGGAAAATTTCAAGTCTCTAGGTTGTTCCGTTCGAGAGTTATCGTGCTTACGGCCGGACGGACAGACTCGAATTTTCCGACGGATTCGTCATCAGTGAGTCGAACTCTATCAAGCTCAAAATTCGAAAAATACCGACATCGTGACGAAATGATATAGCCCTCGTGTAAGTAGTACGAGCGCTCAGAAACGTGAGTCTGAGAAATTTTTGGAGAATCACCACTTTACCTCATTTTCAAGTGTGCATAGCTCCTTTTCTTCTCGGAATCAGTTTCATTGGCCAGAATGAATGAAATTTTTTTTCATAACCACTATGATCTTGGGGTATAAATTTTGGTTGTAAAAACCAGAAAGAGTGGAATAAATCATATTTATTATCAGGCTAGAAAATCGATGGAAATCATTACTCACTTCTATTCCTTACTATTTTATTGTAAAAACCGGAAAATGAAAAATAAAACATATCATACGGCTAGAAAATCGATAGAAATCATTTGGTTATGATTTTTGTGACATTTCCGAATTTCATAATGAGTTTCCAAAAAGGTGGGTGAATAGGACGTGATGGGTCGATTTCTTCGCCTTCCTGCTCCCCGGATCTTAACCCCTGTGATTTCTTCTTTCTGGGTAATGTGAAAACATAAATAACGGTGAGGTGAATAGTATTGAAGAACTAAAACAACGCATAGAAAATGCTTGTGAGCAAACTGATGTGATAGTTGCTTCATGTAATAATTCGTTATTAAGCCGGGCAAGACTTTGTGCACATCGAACGAATGGTGACCATTTCGAACAATTTCTGTCAACAATTTGAATCAATTTTATCGGTAAGTTTGTGAACTTCCTAATTTTGCTTATGGGGCCTTTTCAATTAGTCAGTTTTTCTCTCCTTAGTTTGAACTTTAAGATTATACCGTTCAGGAAAAATCTCTTAATGAAAGTTGAAAGAGAATATACGAATTTGCGATAAAATCCAGCACTTCATTTACTTGCTGAAATGCATATAGCACCGTGATTCATGGCAGATCTCCCAACAGAGAGATAACACGATCCAGAGTTGTCTTAAGATCTTAATGCCCAAAATTTTCTGCACTTTTTTTCAAATTGATTATTTTATATGATCAACTTTCGGCGAAATGATTCCTTTTGATGAGTCAAAAAAAAAGCATCACCCTAAAAAACACCCTGTATATACAACACCTAGCACTGCATTATCTATTTTTGGCTCCTATATCACCCAGAAAGGGAAATGAATATACTTCAGGAGTGGTTCTCCAATAATTCTCTTCGAACGATTCCAAAGGTTAATCATCCGACATTATAAACCAAATGCATGAAGATTGAGTTCAAACGTGCGAAAATTCAACAAATAAACCAGATTTCGAAGATTTTAGAATCTCATACCCAGGGCCATCATGCACCAAAGGTTTCCTGTGATTAATATTCAGATTAGTCCGGCCTCAATTATCCTCCTTTGGAATTACTTCCTGCGGGCTCAGTCACACACGCACGTCACTGCTTTCTCAGCTCCATTCGGCTTTCTACCTTTTAGGTAACCGGGAAAAAAATCTATGTCGGATTGGAACTTTCAATTTGCGCTCGAATAGGGCCTTGATTGAAGTTGACGCGGGTCGCTTTGCTCATTATCACGTTTAGATAGTCGTTTAAGCGTGCGGCAATCTATTTGTTTCTACTTTCGATGAATGAGCGTGAAAATTCGAGTTGTTTTCCAGTTGGAAAATACCACTTGTGGGTTTCATTCAAAGGATTTTTCGGTTCCGTCTAAAACTTCTTCTTCGTCCTCTTCAACTGGTGTTTTGGAATTTCGCGTATACAAAACTTGTCAGTTTTTCCCACGGATATCAGGCAGAGTCATTTTCAATGTTAATGTTTTGTTAGCCCGCGGTAAGAGAAACTACTCGCTGAGTAACAGAAATAACGTAAAGTTAACGCCATTATCTTGTAGCCAGGAGGATATAATCCCCAAATTAAAAGCGTAACTTATAATAACCAGCACCACAAAACAAAGTTTAAAATTAAAGGTTTTTCCGAGAGATAACTTCTGGGTAGGGATTACCTAAAAATTTGTATTCAATATTCAGATTGTATGAATTTCAGTAAAATATATCACAACAAATATTATTGACCAAAAAAAAATATATGTTTATATCTGTGATATATCATTTTCAAATTATTTCTCCATTCGACACAATCAAAAACTGCCTAATAAATTAAATACACTGTAATTTGTTATTAATGGATGCTCTTTCAGCAATGCAAATTGAACCAATACCGATTCAATGTTCGAATAATTACATGATTTTATCCAGATAACAATAATTGGAAAGGAAGGTTCAGAACGCGGTAATAACCATAGGATTTGGATAAAAAATAATGATGACAAATTACCAAAACCGATTTGCACTTAGTCGCTATACAAATTGAACAAGATTGAATATCGACAAAAACTCCCGGATATAATTTGAATTAATGTTTATCCACTTGATGTGAAAACTATATACATTCCTATGAAACATTCTGTTTTATTGTTTCCATAAAAAAATCCTTTGAATTCGTTCGAGTAAAAAAATTCCTACCCCCTCATCGGATCTGAGTTCACGTTATTTACGATAGTAGGAAATTCCTCTTCAATATTCGAGAATCTTCAGTTTCAATTTGGCACCAAAGTTTGGGGACACTTGTTTATATATGAAAATCAATGTTGGTCTGTTTGTACCGTTTTTGTTTTCATCACGAATTAATTTTTAGTAATTTGGCCGTTCTGATATGATTGCGCCGAAATATCTCTAGTTCTAAACTTGAAAAATTTTGCATAACCAAGTTTGATGGAAATCGAGAATAATAACGTCACTGTTGAATATGAGTTCTCAAAAAATCAGTTTAATGCCCCGATAGCGATTGAGTGTAATCATAAAATAACATTTTAGACGTTATTGTATAGATAAATAGAAAATTAATATGTAATATGCAATTTACGAATCGATCGAAAACGATCAAAACACTTCCCTATTGTCACAACACAAGTTATTATCACTTACGATGCCATTTCACTAGCACAAAATTCGCATAACTGAGTTCGATATAAATCGATAATACTAACGTCACTGTTAAATATGAGTTCACAAGAAATCAGTTCAATGCCCCGATAGCAATCAAGTGTCATTTTGAAATGACACTTCATGCCGTTATTGTATAGATAAAAAAAAATTACGAAAAGCACTGCCGTGAAGTCAGGAGCTTTTGAGCACTCGTACCTTGTAGGTAGATTCGCATTTTCCAGTTTTAGAAATCAATTGAAGGAATTTTCGAAAGCTGTCAAAAAAATTTTCAAACCTAGACGAAACTCCAGACTTTGTCAGTGCTTCAGCTGACCATTTTTTTTTTCGATAATTCGCTAGACTTTTCTACGTTATCTATGGTCACATAGATTGGTGATTGGTGATGCGATCTGGACAAAATCTCGCACGTATTTTGAATAAATCATTCCTCAGCTAGGTGCAAAATTTCATTCCAATCGAATCAGTAGTTTAGAAATTATCAGAAAAAAAATATTTTGAACGGCCATATTTACTGAACCCCTTGTCTAATTTTGCTCGAAACCTCGAAAATTTCAAGTTCCTAGGCCTTTCCCTTCGGAAGTTATAATTTTCTATGGTTTCTATGGTTCTGGTCATGCGATCTGGACAAAATGTTGCTTTAATATATCATTTTCGTTTGAAATACAAAATTTTATCTCGATCGAATCCGTAGTTTCGAAATTATCGAGAAAACAAAATTTCAAACGACTGTATTTACGGAACCCCTAGTATTATTCTGCTCATTGATAAACGTGAACGCCATATTTCAGATCTACACGTATCCTGAAAATTTCAAGTCCCTAGGCCTTTCCGTTCGAAAGTTATGATTTTCTATGGTTTCTATGGTTCTGGTCATGCGATCTAGAGAAATGTAGCTTGAATATATCATTCTCCATTAGTATACAAAATTTCGTCACGATCGAATCTGTAGTTTTGAAATTATCAAGAAAACTAAATTTCAAACGACCATATTTACGGAACCCCTAGTCTAATTTTGCTCATAGATGAAAGTGATCACGACAATCGAGATGCACACCTATCCTGCAAATTTCAAGTCCCTAGGCGTTTCCATTCAAAAGTTACAATTTTCTATGGTTTCTATGATTCTAGTGATGCGAGCTGGACAAAATTTTGCAAGTAGCTTGAACACCTCATTTTCCATCAGAGTGCAAAATTTCATCTCGATCGAATCTGTAGTTTCGAAGTAATCAGGAAAACGAAATTTCGAGCGGCCATATTCACGGAACCCCTCGGTGAATTTTTCCCAATAACGAACTCAACCGCGGCATTCGAGATTCGAACCTACCCCGAAAATTTCAAGTTTCTAGGACATTCCGTTCGAGAGTTATCGTGTATACGGACAGACAGACTCGAATTTTTCAACGGATTCGTCATCAGTGAATCGAACTTAGTCGTTTGAGACCATTTTCGGCTCAAAATTCGAAAAATACAGACATCGTGACGAAATGATATAGCCCTCGTGTAAGTAGTACGAGCGCTCAAAAATGAATGCTATAAAATTTACGAATCGATCGAATATGATCAAAACACTAAATCTATAGTGCCTCATTGTCACAACACAAGTTATCACTAACGAACCCATTTCACAGCGACGTTATGAATATGTACCCTAATTCAACCCCAAACAGTATATTGACTAGTCCGCGACGCGAATGGAACTGATTCATTATATCCAGTTCATTTTCTTTGTTACTGCGATGAATAATTTCTCAATTCATCATTTCGTAATTATTTCCATAGCGACACGTCGTATTTGGATATACGAGGTTCTTCCGTAAAGTACAGGGGGGTTTGGAGAAGTGAATTTTCCAAATCTTATTGTCTCAGGGTGGCTAACGAAATGATTGATTAAACGTCTGAAATAAATGTAGGTGTTTTTCAAATGACCCTCTGGTTTCTTTGTCGTGACCATCATGTTAGAATATTTTAGGTAGTTAACATTTTTTATTTTGTCATTTCGGTCATAGAGAACATGGTGTGAAATCGATTCAATAAACAGAGATATGAAATTATGGCATATTAAATAATTCACAATTTATTTCATCGATTTCGACGTAACACGACGTCAGCGTCAACAACTCAATTTCGAATTTTATATCGCGAATAATGCCGTGACTTCATTTCAATGAAACTATTCCGAGCGCAATAATCGCTGGTGAATTTATATGGAAAATAGAAACAAACGAGTCGGAATTGCTTTTGATCCAATCACGCCGTCACAGGCCAAAAATGAGATCGTACCGCCCCCGCCACTGTCAACACTTTAACCATTCAGTTATAGAGCTTTTTGATGGACGATTTCGGATTTATTAGGTCCGACAGGCAAATGTGATTTCGATTGACCGGGCAAAGGCTTCGGCTCTGAGCCTTTTTGGCGCAAAATCGATGTTTGATAAATATGATTTTTTTCGAATGGATCTCGACCTGTGTTTATTGGACGTTGCATTTCGCATTGGCGTAGTATGTTCGTAAGGAGGAGGCATTACAAATTCTGGAAAATTTATTTTTTTTACAAAGCTCTATTTTCTATGATAATTCAGAACTCCTGAAATATATTGAAGTACATGCTGTTGTGAAGAAATCAGTGGTTTGCTGTTACCTTTTAAAGTTTACATTTTGGGTTGTATCGCATAAAATAGTATGTTGCTATCCGGCATTCAATCCAATCCATGAATTCTGAAGGCAAAAATCGGGGAATCAAATTTAAAAAAAGTCAAAATGTTCTAACATAACCATGAAATTCTGTATGGGTACGATGTCATTCAATTGAATCTTTTCACGGCGGTTTATTCGGAATAAACTATTCCGACCCTGCACGCACCCCCTCCGGAGCAAAATCGAATGCTGGTTTTTATTCGGCATTCCGAGCGGAAAACGTGAAAAAGAACGGATTTATGCGCATTTTATTCATCGCTTGCGACAGGATTGGCGATACCTGAAACGAACGACATCTTCTACAAGCGGCGAAAAAAATCGGAACGATCTTTCAATGGAATTGGGTTTTGACTGCAATAAACTAAAGAGAAGTTACTCTTTGGATTGAAAGGACCTTAATATTGAGAATTGGACAGTTTCTGATTTTTTCTGCACTTGCTGGTGATCACTACGGCTCTTGTTCCAAGACCAACCTTATATCTGCGAAAGGTTAGCAATCTGTGATCGCAAATAATACATGAATTTAATGCGACAGCCCTTGAAACACTTCAGGACAATGGAAAACGCGTTGATGACCCATAGATCAGTAATATGAATGTCCGGTAGGTGGCGTACCTATCTCTTATGCCCATATCCGTATACCGACTACCCATTAAAATGTTTGCAAAATCGTGTGATTCGGGCAATATTGCGTACCGATAACATGCAGCATCCGGTACAAATGGCCACGGCATTTCACCTGAGAGTAATATAAATAATTCATTCCTTTCTAACAGAACCAATGATGCAGAAAGTAGATCTCATTAAACCTATGGTTATTCCAATATCAACAGCGGTATTATATTGAATTTATGGCCATTGTTTAATTCTTGAGATTGCTCGATTACTGATGGGATTACTAACTTATTGGTCAGTCCAGATGGTTATTTTTCTCTCCTGATCTGAAATTTCTGCTCCAAATTTGCAATACGGTCAGTTGTAAATTGCACATATTTGGCTGCCGTTCTAAAGGAGAAATTAACCTTCCATAAAGCTCTACCAGATATATAAATACAGGGTGTTTTCAACGGTGAGGCTTTTTTTGACAGGTGCAAGAACTAATCAGAATAAGTCAAAATTCCAAAAATCCTTCATATGAAATATTCACCAGGGCCAGGCATTTCTAAATCAAAGTTACCCGCGAATCTGAGGAATTCCCAGCCCTGATCTGATTCAAGTAAGTATGGAGTTTCAAATGTGTTCATTAAATGCGTTCAGTTTACGGGAAATCATCTGACAGAGCGTATGATTTTTTTGACTTTAGGTGGATAGATTTCTTGGCCAGCACGCTCCCCGGATCTCAACCCCTGTCATTTCTTCTTTTGGGGTCATTTGAAAACATTAGTGTACAGTTGAAGAACTAAGACAACGCATTGAAAATGCTTGTGACATTATTCGTGAGCAAACTGATGTGATAGTTGCTGCATGTAATAATTCGTTATTTCGCCGGGCATAACTGTGTGCACATTGAACGAATGGTGAATATTTCGAACAATTTGAATCAAGTTTATTGGTGAGTTTGTGAACTTCCTAATTTTTTTCATGGAATCTTTTCAATCAGTAATTTTTCCTCTCCTCAGTTCAAACTTCAAGAATTCCACCGTTCAGGAAAAATCTTCTAATACAAGTTGAAAAAGAATATACAAATTTGTGATAAAATCCAGCACTTTATTTACTCGCTGGAATGCATAAGGCAGCGTGATTCATGGCGGATCTCCTACCAGAGAGATAACTCGATCCAGAGTTGTATTGAGATATTGATGCCCAAGAGTTTTTGGTCTTTTTCCGAATTGAATCTTTTATATGATCAGCGAAATGATTTCTTCTGATGAGTTCACCTTTCAAAAAAAAGCCCCACCTTAAAAAACGCCCTCTATATTCTACATCTTCGAACTTGATGAGTCGATTTTGAACGGTTCGGAACTGCAACAAGCATCGCTGTGCAATTGATGCTTCATGGGAACTGTTTTTGAGCGCTCGTACTTCTTACACGAGGGCTATAACATTTCGTCACGATGTCTGTATTTTTCGAATTTTGAGCCGAAAATGGTCTCAATCGACTATGTTTGACTCACTGATGACGAATCCGTCGAAAAATTCGAGTCTGTCCGTCCGTCCGGCCGGCCGTATACACGATAACTCTCGAACGGAATGTCCTAGAAACTTGAAATTTTCAGGGTAGGTTCGAATCTCGAATGCCGAGGTTGAGTTCGTTATTTGGCGAAATCCGCCTAAGGGTTCCGTAAATATGGCCGCTCGAAATTTTGTTTTCCTGATTACTTTGAAACTACAGATTCGATCGAGATGAAATCTAATGGAAAAAATGAGGTGTTCAAGCTACATGCAAAATTTTGTTCAGCTCGCATCACCAGAACCATAGAAACCATAGAAAATTGTAACTTTTGAACGGAAACGCCTAGGGACTTGAAATTTTCAGGATAGGTGTGGATCTCGATTGTCGTGATCACTTTCATCTATGAGCAAAATTATACTAGGGGTTCCATAAATATAGTCGTTTGAAATTTAGTTTTCTTGATAATTTCCAAACTGCAGATTCGATCGTGACGAAATTTTGTATACTTATGGAGAATGATATATTCAAGCTACATTTCTCTAGATCGCATGACCAGAACCATAGAACCATAGAAAATTATAACTTCCGAAGGAAAAGGCCTAGGAACTTGAAATTTTCAGGGTGGGTTTGGATCGCGAATTTCACGGTCACGTTCATCAATGAGCAAAATTAGACTAGGGGTTCCGTAAATATGGCCGTTCAAAATATTCTGTTTCTGATAACTTCGAAACTACGGATTTGATTGGAATGAAATTTTGCTCCTAGCTGAGGAATAATGTATTCAAACTACGTGAAAAATTTTGTCCAGATCGCATCACCAAGACCATAGATAACGTAGAAAAGTCTAGCGAATTATCGAAAAAAAATTGATCAGCTGAAGCACTGACATGATGTCTGGAGTTTCGCCTAAGTTTCAGAATTTTTCTGACAGCTGTCAAAAATTCCTTCAATTGATTTCTAAAACTGGAAAATGCGAATCCACCTACAAGAAGAAAATTTTAGCGAATTATTGAAAAAAAATTGGTCACCTAAAGCACTGACTTGAAGTCTGGATTATCGCCTTAGTTTGAAAATTCGTTTGACAGCTGTAAAAAATTTTCTCAATTGGTTTCCAAAACTGGAAAATGCGAATCTATCTACAAGGTGCATGTACGAGCGCTCAAAAGCTCTTACCTCCACGGCAGTGCTTTTCGTAATTTTTTGTACCAAATTCAACTATCTATAAAATTCCAGTGGAGGAGATTAATTTTTTTACCCGGGCGTTTTGAGTTTGAAGCCAAAATAGAACATCCGAGGATATAGTTAAAGGTGAGCCCCAATTAAGGTACGTCTATGGATGTATGTTTGTATGTATCAAACAGTTGAAGTTTGTCGATGAGTAACTCCAAGACAAATTCTTCTATGGTGACACATCACTTCCATTCCGACCAAACCCAGACGGTTCACCAGACGATAAACCTATGTTCGTGTGTATCTTCAATTCTAAAGTAAGGGCTCGTTTATAACAGTCACACAATCCGTGTTCGTAGGCTTCGGAACAGGGGTGAGTCGAACCCCATTCATCAGCCGTCGATGCTACGACCCTGACGGACGAAAAGCGACCTAAGGTCCCTACTCCTTGTGGGTCAGATTTCCGCGTCGCCGCCTCTGCATGCCTGCGAACTTGAGCTACTTTGGAAGGTCGCACCAATGAAAACACTGAATGAATGTGTTGCTCGGAGTTTTAAAGATGCGTACCCACCGACGAATTTCTCGACGATTCGTCGATGGTCGCAATTTTCATAGTGTTCCTGAATTTCATGGATAATAAGATTTATTCACCTTTCAAACTTCATCTCGGAAAACTTCAGTCGTTTCTACCTCAAAAAAATGGCATATTCCTTATTGGATTCTACTTTTGGAATTGTGGAAATATAAGCTCAATTTTTCTGCTTTTAAAGTGAATACATGTGTTCGAGAAAATAGAAGTACATAACCAACAAAGTTAACTAAAAAAATTCAATTGAAAAATTTTCAAAATTGCTTTATATGCATGAAAAACATTTTCGCCTCTAAATCCAAAAGTTACAAACATAGAAACCAGTATAATTGATTGAAGTATTTCTCGTACGACAAGTCCTATCGTGCACATCCCCCCTCACTGTCTTCCGTACACGGCAATGAGCGGTGGAACCGAAGCGGATTACCATCGTCAGTATCACAATACGCCGACTACGAAAGCCAACTTTTAGTTTACGATCGTTGCTAAGACACGTGAGGTTAACCTGGAAACCGATCGATCGATTTCGATCCGAGCGAAATTGTTACGAATACGGGATAGTTTACGATCTTACCCGCGTGTCCGGTTCGCGTTGTGGATTTGTGGTGGCTATCTGGGTGATTTTGTGTGGTTTTTGGATGAGTGAAAATAATCTGAATTTCGAATAGAAGGAGAAGGTATTTTTTTTTTTTCAATATCGGTTTTTGCGCCGTGCTCCGTGGAGGATTGTTGACGATTCTGATGGAAAATGTTGTTGAGGCGAATATAAATTTTTTTCTTTATCATCACTATTCATTCTAAATCTGTGAATGTTATATCGTATTTTTAATGTGATATTCTTACTTTTGTTGATTCAAAATACTTGTAACAATAATTATGGTGAAACTATTGATGATCAATATTTACATATTTCGTAAGCACATAGTTACAGGACACCCTGTAACCACTCCAGGCATACATTGAATGATATTATTGGTTATTAAATTCCTTCATTACTTGAAAATTATTTCGATATATGTATATTAATTGATTAAATCATTCTCTTATTGAGTACACTCTATGAATCTCTTTGTAAATTAAAATAGAATTCGAAAGCGAATATACACAAATATTCTGAATTTTCAACAAAGGCAATATTTGCCTCTCGTTCCCTTCTGGCTCAATTCTGCTGAATTCCAGACATTTCTGCTGAAAGCTGGGGTAGTCTACCTATAGATAAACATTCAGTGAAATAACATAAAGAGAGTTCGTTTTTATGCTCGACAGTTCTACGAAATTACTTTCTTTGAATGTCATCCTTTGATTTACAACCCTGGCATTGTCGTCGTCATTGGTTCAACTAGTAGCATGAATTTATCTTCAACTTTTCAATTTCTTCGGTATGGAAAAAGTCACGAATACATTTCTCGAATTGTTCCATGTTTGTCAAAGAAGTAAAAAAATATCACAGCGACTCTATAATTTTCCATTTACACATATAAAAACCATGTACAGGAGACAATTTCAAGGGCAAAAAAATATCGAATAAGTAATTTTCCAAAGAGAACACGCAAAATAAGAGTGTCACTCACATGTGTGAATGTGATGATTTCCTTACGTAGGATGAAAAAAAAATCATTTGTATTCAACATGAATTCTGAGGTTGTCAATTTGAATATTGGAATTTCAAGTAACTTTACATAATGTGAGTCATTCATGATTCATATTGTTTGGAATAATTCCTGAACAATTTAATCATTATGCCAAATCTTAATGCATCTGGTCAATAATTCATCTGAAACCAATCCAGAAATATTGAAAAATTCTGGGGAATACAAAACTAATTAGCATAGATTCGAATAATATCATTGCAGATCTACTAAAAAAAAAATTATATCGGAAATTTTTAAACTAAAAAAAAATTTCGTTTTCTCTCGGGAGCAACGTTCCATTGGAATATTCATGAATGTTCGTGACTGCAAACCTTTGTAACGAATATTTTCAATTTATTGCGTTTGATAAACCTGAATTTATGAACGAAACTATTGTTAAAAATCAATTTAACAGCTTCCACTGGTGCAACATTCAACTTTTCAGACAAGCTTTCATTATTTTCCATAATTGGTTCAATCTGTTGTTACATATATTGAATTTCTTCTTCGAGCACTAACTGTTTGAACTCCTTCACTAAATTTGTATCCAATATAAAAATCATCAAGGACTGATTGGATCAATTAAATTCATTCGTAGATGTTGCTGTATTTTTCAAGTGTCGGAAAGTATTTCATTGGGTCAATTGAAACGAGAAGAATTCCCTGAATAATTTCGAAATTAATTAAAAATTCTGGAATTTCAACGATGTCAGCATAATCCAGCTGGAATAAATTCCACAATTTCAATCAGCCCGAAACACGAGCAAATATTCATCTCCGAAATCCTTGACCGGCTCGTCGAAAAAAAGAGTTTTTTTTATGCGCGGTAACGATGGAGATTACGAGCAAAATTACCTGTCGTGACACTGATGATACGGTGAAAATGAAGGTTTTTCACATGTTAATTTGAATCGTATCGTTGATTACTTATTTTGCATTATTTATGGACATATTCCGTTGATTATGCTTCTAGAATTGAACACACCGGCCTCGTGGATGATAAATAAATATCAATTTTTTTAATCGTAACTAACCGAACCTTGATGAGTCTTGTATTTGAGTCGAATAACAGAGTTTGCTACCTACGGAAATTAATGTGTTATTGTTGAATTAATCAGTGTTAATTCCTAGAGGAAATCTTGAATTATTCTGAAATGAAATTGCGAATTTTGGCTAGTGAGAGAACAATATTCATTTAACTCCTAATCATTTCTATGGAATCATGATTCTCATATGCCCCTCTCTAACATTCTGTCGAATTTTCCACAAATCCTCACCGAGGGGGTCCTTGAACATTTCCTACCTCTGGAATCCGCTTTGATCACGATAGCTCACTATCCAATTTTCATAATGGAATTATGGAATTAAAACTTTTCCGGCTCTACCTCGGTGGACTTTCAATTTGCACTGAAGTTGATACTGCCCTAATCACATTAAATACTTACGGAACTCGATACCTTGACTAATAAGCTCCTTTGGCGTTTTTCCCATCGACGGTCCCTTGTGTATCAATAAATGTGTTGGTGGAAAAAAAGGATACTTGAAACTTTTCTCGTCACGAAATTATCCCTACGTTTTTTCTTCCCCAGCTAGTGAACCCCAAGAGGGTAGATCTACATGACCGTTAGTTCGAGTCTCATCAAACTTATACCCAGTTTCTGAAAGACTGATCGAGAAAGTAGTGCAACTCTGAAAACACTTTTAAAACAATTTGGGTCTGAAATGTTGTTTAGTGAATAATTAACTAACCTATGATCATTTTGATTTGACATGATGTGACACTGTGATACTCTAACCAAAGATTATGACAAAAAAACACAGATTTTGTGAACTAAAGTGGTTGCCAGTGTGAAAAATAATTTAATTTTTTAATATCGACAATTCAAGAGATGGAATCACAGAAAAAGTTTTCACCCGATTAGAGAAACTCAGTTTCCTTTTCACATTATTTTTGTGTACCTCATTTAAAACAAAAATCAGATGGCTATATGTACGGAATCCTGTGGCGGATTTTGCCCACGAACTCAACTGGCGCATTCAGACCTTGAACGTACCCTGAAAATTCCTAAAACTCTAGGCCTTTTCTTCCGAAAGTTATC
Source organism: Aphidecta obliterata (assembly GCA_963966015.1). Lineage (NCBI taxonomy): Eukaryota > Metazoa > Arthropoda > Insecta > Coleoptera > Coccinellidae > Aphidecta > Aphidecta obliterata. Next base: position 10,670,486 of record OZ014435.1, on the reverse strand, counting down.
GTGTTTACGGACGGCCGGACAGAATTGAATTTGACCAAAAATTCTTCATTTGTGGTTCCAACCAAATCGCTTAAGACCATTATTGGATCAAAAATCGAAAATTACAGACATTTGAGCAAAATGAATATCTCGCAATGTTCTTCAATTTCCGAGCCATACAGGGTGTTTTTTAAGGTGAGACTTTCTTATTGACTCATCAAAAGAGATAATTTCGTCGGAAGTTGATCATATCAAATATTCAGTTCGAAAAAACTGCAAAAAATCACGGGCATCAACATCTTGATACAACTATGGATCCTGTCATCTCTATGTAAGGAGATCTGCCATGAATCACGGTGCCGTATTCATGAGCAAGTAAATGAAGTGCTGGATTTTATCGCACATTTGTATATATTCTTTCAACTTTTATTAGGAGATTTTTCCAGAATGGTATAATTCTTAAGTACAAACTAGGTAGAGGAAAACTTACTGATTGAAAAAGTCCTATAAAAAAAATGAGAAGTTCACAAACTCCCCGATAAAATTGATCCAAATTGTTCACAGAACTTGTTCGAAATGGTCACCACTCGTTTGATGTGCACGAAGTCTTGCCCGGCGTTATAACGAATTATTACATGCAACAACTATCACATCAGTTTGCTCACGTCACAAGCATTTTCAATGCGTTGTTTCAGTTCTTCGATACTATTCACCTCGCCGTTCCTGTACACTAATGTTTTCAAATGACCCCAAAAGAATAAATCACAGGGATTGAGACCCGGGGTGCGTGCATGCCAAGAAATCGACCCACCACGTCCTATCCACCTAAAGTCACAAAAATCATATGCTCTGTCAGATTATTCCCCGTAAACTGAACGCATTCAATAAACTCATTTAAATCTCAATACGTACCTTAATCAGACCCGGGCTGGGATTTTCTCAGATTCGCGGGTAACTTTGATTTTGAAATACTCGGCCTTGGTGAATATTTTATATAAAGGATTTTTGGAATTTTGAATTATCTTGATAAGTTCTAGCACCTGACAAAAAATTACGAAAAGCACTGCCGTGAAGTCAGGAGCTTTTGAGCGCTCGTACATCCACCTTGTAGATAGATTCGCATTTTCCAGTTTTAGAAATCAATTGAGGGAATTTTCTACAGCTGTCACAAACATTCTGAAACTAAGGCGAAACTCCAAACTTCATGTCAGTGCTTTAGGTGACCAATTTTTTTTGATAATTCGCTAGAATTTTCTACGGTATCTATGGTCTCGGTAATGCGATCTGTACAAAATTTGGCACGTAGTTTGAATTCATTATTCCTAAGCTAGGTGCAAAATTTCATTTCAATCCAATCAGTAGTTTCGAAATAATCAGGAAAAAAATATTTTGAACAGCCATATTTACGGAACCCCTAGTCCAATTTTGCTCATTGATTAACGTGGCCGCGATATTCGCGATCCAAATCTACCATGGAAATTTCAAGTTCCTAGGCCTTTCCGTTCAAAAGTTATAATTTTCTATGGTTTCTATGGTTCTGGTAATGCGATCTGGACAAAAAATTGCTTTAATATATCATTCTCGATTAAAATACAAAATTTCATCTCGATCGAATCCGTAGTTTCGAAATTATAGAGAAAACAAAATTTCCAACGACCGTATTTACGGAACCCCCAGTATAATTCTGCTCATTGATAAACGTGAACGCGACATTTCAGATCCACACCTATCCTGAAAATTTCAAGTCCCTAGGCCTTTCCGTTCGAAAGTTATGATTTTCTATGGTTTCTATGGTTGTCATGTGATCTGGAGAAATGTCGCTTGAATATATCATTCTCCATTAGTATACAAAATTAAGTCACGATCGAATCTGTAGTTTCGAAATTATCAAGAAAACTAAATTTCAAACGACCATATTTACGGAGACCCCTAGTATAATTTTGCTCATAGATGAACTTGATCACGACATTCGAGATCCACACCTATCCTGAAAATTTCAAGTCCCTAGGCGTTTCCGTTCAAAAGTTACAATTTTCTATGGTTTCTATGGTTCTGGTCATGCGATCTGGACAAAATTTCACATGTAGCTTGAACACCTCATTCTCCATTCGAGTGCAAAATTTCATCTCGATCAAATCTGAAGTTTTCAAGTAATCAGGGAAACAAAACTTTGAACGGCCAGATTTACGGAACCCTTGGTGGATTTTGGCTCATTAACGAACTCAACCGAGGCATTCGGGAACTGAACCCACACTGAAAATTTCAAGTCGCTAGGTTGTTCCGTTCGGCGGTTATTGTGCTTACGGCCGGACGGACAGACACGAATTTTCCGATGGATTCGTCATCAGTGAGTCGAACATAGTCGATTGAGACCATTTTCAGCTCAAAATTCGAAAAATACAGACATCGTGACGAAATGATATAGCCCTCGTGTAAGTAGTACGAGCGCTCAAAAAAAAAACCCATCCTTGAAAACACCCTGTATATCTCATCTTGTCGAGCATTTATTTGAGACGAAGTGGTAACAGTCGCTTGGTGGCAAATCCGGATAATAGGGTGCATGCAGAAACAATTCTTAGTGTAATTCATGAATTTTTTGCCATCGTTGCTTTTTTTGCAATTCCTTTCTTCAAGCGGACCAATAACGAATAATATTAGCTGTTTTAGTCTATTCAAGGTGGTCAATTAAAATTATCCATGCTTTTCCCAAAATCAGAAGGTCGCCGTTCACTTAGCTGACTGCTCCTTTTACACTGGAGAAGTGGATTCGTGTTTTATCCATTGATACATACAACCTTCCCCATAAAAATCCCACTTTCCGAAGAATAAGAGAACATCAATATCATCGACCGTAACTGCACTATGGCTTCGGTCTTATTAACCCATCCTCAGTGCAGCTTGTTGCAGTTGCAGGGACAGATATTTTTCGGAATATTGTATAGGAATCCTCTCAAGCTGTTTCATATTCGATGAGCAATTGAATTTACCGAAACTAACAAAACAACTGTAGTATTCTTGAAAGAATCACAAGATGTGGAGGCTGCATAATTTAGGCAGTAATTGAGTGGATTTCGAAGAGAAAACTTCCTATTATATACTTTCGGAATTATTCGAAGAACAATTTTCTGAAACTATCGCAGAGGTTCATCTCTTGAAATAACAAACCAAAATCCATAAAATTGATTTATCAGTAAAGAAAATATTTTTATTATCTAACTGTGATACTTTCTAAAATGTCATCGCCAAAACTGAATTCCTTTCGAGGGTTCAAATGGCATTCGCCCAAGTTATTGCAACCTAAATAAAGCTCTCGATGCAGTATAGGATTCGAAGCCATTTAGGGGAGGACTGCATTCAGGAAATATCTCGTCCTAACAACTTTACCCTCTTCCAAGTATCATCTTCAGACAAACTTCGTCGGTACCGCAAATCCGCAAACGACTTGCCACAATGCTCGCGAGTCTGAAGGGTCGAATATATCAGTTATCGCAGAAATTGGCGGATGTTTGCGACGTCGTACATCATCGGCGCTTCACCCAGACTAACGGGGTGCCAATTTATGTGGCGACCAACGAATTTGGACGATACCCGCCGGCAATTAGTCTCAATTTTTTCCATTCGTGCGTCGAGCACTCCCCCTCATACGTCAATTTGCCGAGCCGAACCCGCGAGCGACGAACCGTATGCGGGATGGAATTAATGGATCCACGATGATACTTCTTCATTTGGGGTTTCATTCAATTACGAGGGACGGGCGACCGTCCTTTGAAATTGTAAAAATTGGATTGTGTCAACGTTGAATGCGTTCCCGATTTCGAAACGGTCGCTTTTGCGACTGCGACGCTTGATTAAAATATGTCGGCTAAATTGGGAGGTCGGTAAAGGACCACTCTGGACAGGGATTTCATTTCATATCGACGATTTTAAGGCCACGTAGACACTTTTAATTAAAAAAAAACGAGAAAATAACTGACGTGAAATAGGCATTTGCGCGCTTGTTGGAATTCATCGCCATTCCAAGTAATGAATCACCAATCCAGGTAATGAACCCGCACAACACTGCTGGGATTCAAGGCTCATCAAAGTAAAATGACAAATAATGTCATTTCGAAAAATTGACACTTCAAGAGATGGAATCACAGAATTATATGGAACATAATATAATCTAGGAGAGTCTGTATATATAATTATTTAACATTAAACATATACATTTTTTCAACAAAAATGTCATTTTCCCAATTCTGGTAGTGCGATCGTAACGTTATTTTACATGAACCTACATGTTGTTATTTGACAACAAACTACAAAGTTTGAATTCGATCAGATCGGGCTCTTTCGAATTATTGAGAATGAAAAATTTTTAGATCCCCAATTTCAAACCTCTTGGCCACTACTTTTGACTGTTATTTTGTTACCGGAAAGAATCGAATTCGACCTCGAATTTTTTACCTGTGAGTCCAACCTAGTTATTTGAAACTATTCTTGGCTCAAAATTCGAAAATTACAGACATTTGGTCAAAATGATAACGCTCTTGTTTGAATAAACAAGCACGCATAAACGTATTGTGTACGAGTATCTCGAAATCAAAGTTACTCCCGAATCTGAGAAATTCCCATCCCGGATCTGAATTAGGTTCGTATCGATATCTAAATGTGTACATATTACCAGCTGTCTGAGGTCAGTATACGGGAAATCATCTATGATGCATATGATTTTTGTTTCCGATCTCAACCCCTGTGATTTCTTTCTTTGGGGTCATATGGACAAATTTGTGTATAAGTGACGGTAAGGTCAATAGGGCTAAAGAACTAAGCATTGAAACGATTTGGATCAATTTTATCGGTGAGTTTGTGAACTTCATAATTTTTTTTATAGGACTTTCTCGATAATTTATTTTTCCTTTCCTTAGTTTGAACTTCAATAATTATTCCGTTCAGGGAAAATCTCCTAATAAAAATTGAAAGATAATATACAATATTATAACGCGAAAGAAGTCGAGCACTTCATTTATATTATAAGGGAATGCACATGGCATATTGAGATAACACAATCCAGAGTCGTATTGAGATATGGATGCCCAAGAATTTTTGAATTTTTTCAAATTGAATATTTTATATGATCAGTTCTAGCACCTGTCAGAAAAAAAAGCCTCACCTTGGAAAACAACCTGTATATTCAATAGTATTTAACTCACTTCATAACCCCTCAGTACCTTTTGTCCGTATTATGAACGTATTTTTTCAGAATTTCTAGGTAGCTGACAAATTTTAACGAATTATATAATTTCATGTCAAATCCCTCAAAATGTGAGACAATACATATTATGAGGCTTGGAAATCGTTATTCGCCTATATTTTCACTCCAATTCACTTGTTTCGACAAATTATGAACGTATTTTTATATTCATTCCTATCTCATCATAACCTACATGTATTAAAGTAGAACGTTGCTCATAAATATCAAGAAATTTCGAAAAACTAGGAAAGTGATGTAGAAAAGAAGATCTAGTCAACCGTATTTATCACATTCAAACCCAGATCGGCTATTTTCTTCGAATTATGAACGTAGGTGTGTTTTCAGAATTTCCTAGAAAGCTTCAAATTTCGAATTAGCTCGTTAAAAATCTGAAAAAATAATTAATTACCTCTATTCACTACACCACATCGTTTCTTTCAACGATTTTCGACCCACTCGATTTCGCCTGCATTCTCGTTTTTTTTCTATTTTTCTAATGATACGATCCTCACGAAATTATTCTACAACTGAAAAGTTTCAATTTGATCGGATCGCTATTTTTCGAAAATACGAACGTACCCTGGCATTTTCGAAAACTCTAGGCCGTGCTTACGGATGGACGGCTAGCCGAACGAAATGAAAATGCTCTTGTTCACAGAAAACAAGCTCGCAAAAATCTGACGAGACTTCTATTGATTCATTGCATATTTGCTTCACACTGGAAATTAAAATTTCATTTTCAATCAATTTTACAATCCATTACTCTACGAATATGGTAGTCAGAAGTCTGGTTTCCATTGTTTAACATATTGAATCCAGTCGCCTTGAATTTTATTCATTCCTGAAAAGTCCAACTCTTTGATGAATGCTTCTTAGTCATCAAAAAAAGTCATCTTCAAATTTACTACGACATTTGTTCATGTTATGGACAAGGGGACGTCAAATGAAATATTCCCATGATAAATCCTGAACCAACCTTCAAAAGACCATGACGCTCTCGAGCTGTTTTTGAGCGCTCGTACAACTTACACGAGGGCTATATCATTTCGTCACGATGTCTGTATTTTTCGAATTTTGAGCAGAAAATGGTCTCAATTGACTATGTTCGACTCACTGATGACGAATCCGTCGGAAAATTCGAGTCTGTCCGTCCGTCCGGCCGTACGACCGGCCGTAAGCACGATAACTCTCGAACCAACCTAGAGACTTGAAATTTTCAGTGTAGGTTCAGATCCCAAATGCCTCGGTTAAGTTCGTTAATGGGCAGAATTCCACCAGGGGTTCCGTAAATATGGCCGTTCAAAATTTTGTTCTCCTGATTACTTCGAAACTACAGATTCCATCGGAATGAAACTTCGCACTCAAATGGAGAATGAGGTGTTCAAGCTACATGTGAAATTTTGTCCTGATCGCATGACCAGAACCATAGAAACCATAGAAAATTGTAACTCTTGAACGGAAAGGCCTAGAGATTTGAAATTTTCAGGATAGGTGTGGACCTGAAATGTCGCGTTCGCGTTTATCAATGAGCAGAATTATACTAGGGGTTCCGTAAATACGGTCGTTTGAAATTTTGTTTTCTCGATAATTTCGAAACTACAGATTCGATCGAGATTAAATTTTGTATTTTAATCGAGAATGATTTATTAAAACAATATTTTGTCCAGATCGCATGACCAGAACCATAGAAACCATAGAAAATTATAACTTTTGAACGGAAAGGCCTAGGAACTTGAAATTTTCAGGGTGGGTTTGGATCGCGAATATCGCGGTCCCGTTCATCAATGAGCAAAATTAGACTAGGGGTTCCGTAAATATGGCCGTTCAAAATATTTTTTTCCTGATAGTTTCGAAACTACTGATCGGATTGGAATGAAATTATGCACCTAGCCGAGGAATAATGTATTCAAACTACGTGCAAAAGTTTGTCCAAATCGCATTACCAAGACCATAGATACCGTAGAAAATTCTAGCGAATTATCGAAAAAAAATTCATCAGCTGAAGCACTGACATGAAATCTGGAGTTTCGCCTAAGTTTCAGAATTTTTTTGACAGCTGTCGAAAATTCCTTCAATTGATTTCTAAAACTGGAACATGCGAATCTACCTACAAGGTGCATGTACGAGCGCTCAAAAGCTCCTGCCTTCACGGCAGTGCTTTTCGTAATTTTTTTTTTAGGTTAATATACATGGAATGTGCTTCATTTGATTGAATATTTATAGATGCAAAGTTTTACAAGAATATAAAAATTAATGAAATGAATCATAAGGAGTCAGCATCCAGTCAAATTGGTCAATTGAGAAGAAGAAAGTTAAAAGTTTCGGATATCAACTTCGAAATTTTCCTACAAAAGGTCTGGTTATTCAATTTTTGTATTCTGTCATACCCTAAATATGAATTTCATGCAGAAATAGGAATTTGTCAATGTAAATATTCAGCCATATATTAGCCAATGTTAAATCTTGCTGATCCGCAAAAAAGGGGTAAAGGGTTTTTTTTCACCGGACTCAAATGATAAACTGTGAACAGAGTCCAACGGAAACTAACTCAAATATCATTTTCGTACAAACTTTGAATTTTCCCTAGACCCACTCGGAATATTTACGTCCAATATTGTTCAATTTCCTTTCTCCATTAAATTGAGGTTATGTGAAAGCATTCCTCGCCTACGTACGCGACGTGCTCTGGTTGAAAAAGGGAATAAGTAAAACAGACGTTGACATTTTCTCCATTTGCCTACGAATGAGAGTCCTACATCAACGACCGTTTGCGGGGTTGTTCATACCTGGGGGCGCCGGAGCGAGGGGGTTGGTACCTAGTTTTGTTCCTTTCCGCGGCCAGTCCCTTTATGAATTATTCGTCTGGTGTCTTGTTTGGAATTCAAGGTATGCTGTTGGGGGAACAATGCCTTATTTCGCGTTTATTACAGAACGAAACTACAAAGGAAATTATATTTTCCGCATCTGAAAAGGCTTAGTGTTGAACGAGACATGAAGAAAATTTAATTGCACGTAAATTAAGAGATTTTTGTTCTGGAAGCATTCAGGCTCAGCCAAATTATCGCGAAAGGGCCCATTGTTTTTATAAAATGGTGTAACCTAGAATTATAGACGTTTTGATATTGTATTTTTAGGATTCGCACACAAAATAGTGAAAACGCTACCTTTAACATATGGTCATGTCCTTCCGTGTGGCTATCCGAAATTTTCGTTAGCACTAGGATGCCCCTCTAAGAGCGAGAATTCCAGAAAATTATTACCATTGATTACCGACTGTCTCTATCCCAGTTGTCGGCGTTTATTTGGTTAATCGGATGTCAGCTTTCTAAGGAGTCACGTTTTGTTGTAGAATTCTTTCTGTAATTAAACATCGGGACATTGCACTTGAATAATTGTTGTATTGACTTTTTCTATTTTCCCCCAGTAGTTTTATTTACCTCACGATTTGAGGCCCAAAAGAAAGAGAGTGGGCCTCATCAAAGGTCTCTGCTCAAGAACTAGCTTGGAAACATTCTTCTTTCGCTTTGCGATCCCGGTTCTGGTTCTAGTGCGCAAATATGCCAGACAAAAAAGTACGTTCTTTCTCAATTTTTTTCTATCACTTTAACGATGTACCACGGAAGCTGACTGCATCCTGAAGATTAACGAGCTAACCCATCACAAAATCGATGCATTTGCATGTTTCGCATCTTCATTCCAACAGTCAACATCCAGAGTGCGAGCAAGTCGATCTTTCGATAATTAATTCGCAAGATCCATCAGTGTGGGATGATGAATGAGTTTATTTTTGGAAAGAAGAAAGTTTCGCTTGTGGTCGAAATAATATTAGCGCTGCTAATTGCTGCGCTGAAAATTATCCGTTCAGAGGGATCTTTGTTTGATTTATGGGATGGGAAGTCGCGAGGTCAATTAGCATGGCGCGTCAATTGCAAACGATGCGAGAGGATAGATTTGACTTGCAGATAAAAAGGTCGAATCGGATGATGATCAGATAAAGCCGAAGTGAATATACATGTCTTATTGTTGGTAATTGTGAATTTGAGCAGTGGGAACCGAAAGTTTGAATCTTCGAATGAGTCTTTCTGTCGTATAATTCTCTTTTGATTCGAATAGAGATTGAATTGTGTGTCGATTTAGTTTCGTTTCCCAGTATTCTTTCGAAATCAAAGAGAGGTATCATCTCCAGTTCAATCAGATATGGCAAAAGAAAAGTATAGAATTTTTCATGATCTGTCGAATGTATTCCCATGGAGCCGGCATATGAATAAAATAATAGTTATCAGGGAGAGCGAAGCAAATAAGCGAATTCCTTTAACCTGATATCTACTCATAAATAAAAAAAAACGAAAAAACGGGCTTTCCAACGGTACCCAAAACGTCCCCTATCACAAATTCCAAACGTACGAAATAACCTTCAGAAAAGGTCGAAAACCGATGAAATCGCGAGGTCGAAGAGAGAGCGGGAGGCAGGGGCGCCAAGCGCTCCCGCGTTTTCAAGAAGAAGAAACGGGCTTTCCGACGGTACCCGAAACGTTCCCTATTTCGAATTCCAAACGTATGATAAAAGCGTTCGGAAAATGTCGATAGACGACGAAAACTCAAAAATTTGCCTTTTTCCTTCCAAATAGGCTTTTGATCCACGGCGTTTAGGGGGTCGAGAGCGGTCGAATTTTCATTCCGAAGGACCAAAAGACTCCTTAAATGTAAATCCAGCACGATCCGACCTGGAGTACGGTTCCACCATTCACTGTTGGGTCAACAATTACCAGTGCTGTGCCTCAGGTGGCGTAGGGACACAGTAATACAGCCTACACAGAACACAACCGGGTCTCCTAAATCGCTCTGAGCTTATGAAGGGTCTCACTGAGACCTAGGAGAGTCGGGATATAAACATAAGAAAACACAAATTCAACTAATGAATAGTTATCTTGAAATCCTCTTTCAAAAGATTTTTATGATGAATCGAAATAAGAAATAAGCAATAACTGAAGAAGAAGATTCGCGCTTGACGATACCTACATTATGTCATTTTGTTGATGTGCGTTGTTTCAGGAACCCTTTTTGCAAATACTCAATCCGGATTTATTTTGTGTGGTGGTCTGTCGAGTCGCGCCGAAAGCATAACGAATTCATGCATCTGCCATTGTCTCTATTTCTACATACATTTAAAGCAATGAGAGACCACAGATTAAGCAGATAAATCCCGCCTACCGTTTGAAATCGTAAGGTTCAAGTTAGGATACTGAAAAATACGACCGCGTAGCGGTCGTTGAGTTGCCCATACCCCCTACCTTTTTGAGCGCTCGTACAACTTACACGAGGGCTATATCATTTCGTCACGATGTCTGTATTTTTCGAATTTTGAGCCGAAAATGGTCTCAATTGACAATGTTCGACTCACTGATGACGAATCCGTCGGAAAATTCGAGTCTGTCCGTCCGGCCGTCCCCGTCCGGCCGTCCGTAAGCACGATAACTCTCGAACGGATCAACCTAGAGACTTGAAATTTTCAGTGTAGGTTCAGATCCCAAATGCCTCGGTTAAGTTCGTTAATGGGCCAAATTCGCCTAGGGGTTCCGTAAATATGGCCGTTCAAAGTTTTGTTCCCCTGATTACTTGAAAACTACAGATTTGATTGAGATGAAATTTTGCACTCAAATGGAGAATGAGGTGTTCAAGCTACATGTGAAATTTTGTCCAGATCGCATGACCAGAACCATAGAAACCATAGAAAATTGTAAATTTTGAACGGAAACGCCTAGGGACTTGAAATTTTCAGGATAGTTGTGGATCTCGAATGTCGTGATCACGTTCATCTATGAGCAAAATTATACTAGGGGTTCCGTAGATATGGTCGTTTGAAATTTAGTTTTCTTGATAATTTCAAAACTACAGATTCGATCGTGACGAAATTTTGTATACTAATGGAGAATGATATATTCAAGCTACATTTCTCCAGATCACATGACCAGAACCATAGAAACCATAGAAAATCATAATTTTCGAACGGAAAGGCCTAGGGACTTGAAATTTTCAGGATAGGTGTGGATCTGAAATGTCGCGTTCACGTTCATCAATGAACAGAATTATACCAGGGATTCCGTAAATACGGTCGTTTGAAATGTTGGTTTCTGGATCATTTCGGAACTGCGGATTCGATCGAGATGAAATTTTGTATTTTAATCGAGAATGATATATTAAAACAATATTTTGTCCAGATCGCATGACCAGAACCATAGAAACCATAGAAAATTGTAACTTTTGAACGGAAAGGCCTAGGAACTTGAAATTCTCAAGGTGGGTTTGGATCGCAAATATCGCGATCACGTTCATCTATGAGCAAAATCAGACTAGGGGTTCCGTAAATATGGCCGTTCAAAATATTTTTTTGCTGATAGTTCCGAAAATACTGAGCGGATTGGGATGAAATTTTGCATCTAGCTGAGTAATAATGTATTCAAACTACGTGCGGAATTTTGTCCAGATCGCACCACCAAGACCATAGATACCGTAGAAAATTCTAGCGAATTATCGAAAAAAAATTGATCAGCTGAAGCAGTGACATGAAGTCTGGAGTTTCGCCTAAGTTTCAGAATATTTTTGACAGCTGTCGAAAATTCCTTCAATTGATTTCTGAAACTGGAAAATGCGAATCTACCTACAAGGTGCATGTACGAGCGCTCAAAAGCTCCTGCCTTCACGGCAGTGCTTTTCGTAATTTTTTAACAATAAGAAACAGGCTTTTCGATGATGTCCAAACGGTCCGTCTAGCCCGTCTGGAAGTATTTAAAGATAATAAGAATTATAGTATTAGCTCGCCTTCTGTCGATGGCGTTCTGTCGCGGATCTGAAATAGCTGATTGTCGACAGAACGCCTGGTTTTATTTGGATTAGAACCTTGCGTTGAGAATATTCGGTTGAATTTATTGAGGCTTTCCACCATGAATTGTTGCTCCACTCGGACAAACCCAGTTTAGGATCAAAATATGGGTGCACATGGTGCATCTCTAACACTGAATGATTTCGATGAATTCGCAGTATTCCATCTCTACAAACAAATACGGTTGAACACGAATGAATCCAGAATCTATTTCTGAACGTCAACCGCTCCCACACCCGCTTCCACCCTTCCGGCAACGTAGCGATCGCAGAGGACAAAGGATACCAGCGAAATTGAATCATTAACGCAAACGGATAGCTACTGATGCCCATTCTACCGCCACTATGTCGGCAGGGCCGGTAAACAATAACTGCGGTCCCAGGGAACAATGCCGAAGTTATTACGATTCACTGTGATCATCAGAATTGTCAAACGAACTCGTTAACGTTATCTGATCCTCGTTTTCTAACATCAAAAAACGTTTTGGGACGAGCTGCTCATGGTGGGATCGTCCCCAGGGCTGAATTTGATTGATGGGGTCTTTATGTGATGGTAGATTATAACCACAACGTTCTGCGAACAGACGAGTCTCTGATTTGGCTGTTCGCGATGAGCCAAACTTAGGATTATGCTTAAAAGACATCGTTAAGACAACTTGTAAAGTATGTTTCACTGGGGATCCTCGAGTTAGAGCTCATACTGAACAATAAATCGACCATTGGCCGGTGTGGGACTTTCCGCCCAACAGTTATATCTTCAATTCTCCAGTCTCCATAGTCCGTAAGCCTTTATGTCGGTAAGACTTGATGTGATTCCACATTAATAAACCCTCCTGGAGAGGTTAACACGGTCAATAACGGACCTGCATCCGTAGGTCAGGTCGCAGTTCCCTCGGCAATTTCCCAATATCGCATTCAGAATCTGTCCAGAATCCGATGGCTGTCCGGAATTTGTCGCCGGTGCCCCCCGCAATCTCCACAGTTTCCATATGCACGTGCCGCGCAAATAACCCCCCAATCCAATTAGGCCAAACATCCACCGTACCCGGGCATTCGAAGGGGCCCGAGATGTGTTCATTATTCGCGTTCCCGATTACGCAAATCTGGAATTCTGGACCGCAGCCTCCCGTTATGATAAAAGTCGTGAACGGCTGCGCGTCGAGCGATCGTGGTTTGTTCCGTTTAAGCTGGGGGCAGATTTTGATTAAGAACATCCCATTCTGTTTGCTCATTGTCTCGATCATAACGAACTCGCCTTGATTCACGCGTCCGCCGGCATTTTTATCAATCACAATAGCTACCTCGCAACACAACGATATATATCAAACACAGTGATAAACTTCTAAGCAATTTCTAGAAACACGATAAACTTCACTCACACAAGTGTCAAAATTCTCATGAAATATAAGTAATCTATGATTGTTCGCTTGGTCGGAGGAAAAAGGAAAGCCTTTTTTCTTTTCCGTGCGTTTTTTTAGAATTTTTTTCCTTTTATAAACCTTGTCCTGGTAATAATGAACACAACTAAAAAGAATGATCGAATTTGGTGCAGTCTTTTAGACGTGATGCCCGCACATAGGTGAACCATAGATCCTCTTTTATTAATCTAGATAATATACAGGGTCTTTCACGAGGAACCTCACCCATATTTATACGGGAAACTACTGAACGTATTTTCATGAAATTCAGCACTTCTTGAAACCGACTTCAAGTTACTATTAGGAGAACCATGGCAAACTCTCGCAGTTATAACTAGAGAAGATGCTCAAAGTTTTGACCGTTAATTTCTAGACATTTATTTATACGTCTCAGGAATGCTTCGTGCGTTGCTCCTCTTATTTCATCGGGAGGAAGAGATCTGCAAAAGTGTTTAAAAACCAAATTGAGTTTCAAAACTATGAATCTAAAAATCTAAACAAACCTGAACGCATTTCTGACTCGTTCTATGCAGTCCTCTTTATCAGTCAGGGGAGTTGAGTAGACAATATTTTTTATCCTACCCCAAACATAATAGTCTAAAGGAGTTAAATCGGGAGAACGTGGTGGCCAAAGATGTGGACCTTTGTTCGCCAACCATCGATCTTCAAATAGCCTGTAGATGATATTTGACACATTGAGTGAATTGTGTGGAGGCGCGCCATCTTGTTGAGACCATAAGTCATTATGGTTCTGTACTAGCGGCTCAATTATTTGAGTCAATATGTCAGAATATCTATCTCCTAAGGGAGAACATTCTTTAAATAATGCAAACATGTGTAGTGTTCTATCTTACCAGTTAAAGTCTCATCATAAATGTGAACATCGAGAATTGCATTATTTTTGATGGCGCAAAAAACATTGAAACTCCAGGTCTCTTGAAAGTTCCATTGTCTGAAGTGGTGGTTGTTCTCTTCATCCCAATAATGACTGTTATGCCTATTGAAAGAACCATTCTTTCTGAATTTAGATTCATCTGTCCAAATTATACAGTCCAAAAAGTTTTCATTCTCTTGAAATCGAATCATCATAGCTTCGCAAAACTCTGTTCTCCTGACGAAATCAGTTTCCTTCAAATGCTGTACCCTATTGAATTTATATGGGTGCATTTTATGTTTTTTTAATATTCTCCAAACACTCGATTGAGATAATCCCAGATCAATCTCGGCATCTTTGAGAGAATTTTGAGGATTCACACGAAAATATGCAAGAACTGTAATTTCGTTGTTCTCATCTTCTACTACACTTTTTTCTCTGTGTATAGTTTTCTTAACGAAAGATCCGACATTTCTCAAGTTTGTCATGGTTCTGTTAATGGTATCTCTCGTTGGTCTGGGTCGGTCAGGAAACCTCTCAATGAACAGTCGAATCGTTCTATCTACAACTTTATTACATTCTCCATGAAGTAGAATGAGATTTAAATAATCTTCATTGGTAAAATTAGGCATAGTGATCGATTTCATAACTTAATACGAATTATCACCAAACTAATAGTAAACACAAAATGCTACTGAATAAAGAGGAATTTGGCAGATGTAATTAATGATATCTATCATTAAAAAAAAAGAATGTAAAACATGGTAAGTTTTTGCATATGGTTCATAAGGAATTATTTATTTATCACTGGAGAGAAAACCGATGGCCGATTAGTTGAAATAAAGAGGTTTCCGATACAAATTCGAATCCAAATTCGCCATCTATTTTGGAACAACCTGTAACTTTTTTCTCTCGCATATTAGGGTAGTAAAATCTAAAACATGGTTTAAGTAACAGTTCCTGAAAATTTCATCTTTTTGGCGTGAAGGGAAAAGAAATAGCTGAAAATTCAAGACGAAAAACAGTTTTTTGTGAATAACTCAGAAAATATCCATTTTAGGGCAAGGGTGTGATGCATACACTCACATTATTTTTTAACGTAGATTCAATATCTGCCATAAAAAAATGGGGTTCTAATTTGAAAAAATTGATTTTTCACGATTTTGTCATCCCTAACTTTGAAAGCGATTTTTTCACCCCCTGTATCATGAATCGCGATTTCGATTTTTAAAGTGGATACATCAATCTTACATCTTGAAAAAACCCAAAAATGAAAATTTTCTATCCAAAAACCTCGAAGTTATTCTTGTTTCAGCGGAGCTCTATTTTCGATTTTTTTTTCGAATTTTCCCGCTCAGAGAGAATTTTCCAACCAAAACTGAAAAATGTTACATCAAAATAACTTGAAATTTTCTAAGGAATCTATTTCTGCAATAAAAAAATGGTGTTCTAATTTGAAAAACGGAAGTTGACGTCATTTCCGGAAAAACCAAAGGTGCTCATGCCTTGAAAATATTTAGATTTCATCAGCATCGTGAAATACTTATAAGTGCTGAATTTCATGAAAATACGTTCAGTAGTTTCCCGTATAAATATGGGTGAGGTTCCTCGTGAAAGACCCTGTATACCAAGCCATAACATAAGCTGCCCACATCTGGTTCAGGAGATGGGAGGTCTGATGTCTATATTCTTTTGTATTTTCCTCTTGTTATTAACGGCCAATGTCATGAGGTCTGCATGTACCCCTGTAAGAATGTGGACGGCCTCTTCTTACTACTGGATTTCGGGAAGGCGAGTTCGAGATGATTTGTTCTTTGGCAGATCGTACTGAAACTGGAGCAACGATCGTAAGATTCAGTTCAGTCAAATATTACAGCCCCTGCTCCACCAAATAATCAAGAAGGTATAAAACACGCCCGGCCTTGCAGTGCACCGCCTGCAACCCCCCAACCGTTCCCACGTCGCGTTTATGCCTGTTACGCAATTCCATTCGGTCGAGGACAGTTTCTGGTCAATTAATACGAAGTCCGATTTGGGATTCGATGGAATTAAACATCTGGTTTGGTGTCCTGCGGTCGACCGACGAGGGCGGCCCATTGGACGAAATGGCAATGTGCGGCCGACGCAGCCCCGTCCGAACGGAAGGACACGCTTCAACTTGTTTAACGCAACGGCGGACTGCGGAACTGATTGGGACCGGACGGTGTAAACCGGTCTGTCGGGGATTTTACGCGAAATGCTAAGCCCGCAATCGTGGTCGTTCCTGATTCAATAGATACGGGCCACGGGGCGGATTCTTTCATGTATTCAAATGGGATATCCTAGTATTGGAAAGAAAATCTGCAAATCGTGAGGGTTTCGAACGGAATGGAACAAATGTAATTTTTTTACCGAACTGTATATCAGCGACCACCCTGCAATCGTTCAATTGCAGAAAAAACAGGCCTCGAATCACCACATATTTCCGACTCAGCATGAACTGACAATGTAGTGGTGCTTCAGAGTAATCAGAGCGCGTTAATGAGAACTCTGTATGCGACGGTTGACAGCCAACAAATTGCGCAAAATTAATAACACGCTTCGGAATTAATTGACATTATTCGATGTTGCCGGGAACCGGTTCGATATCGGCTCTATATATGCGTCGAAAAAAAAATGGATTATTGGCGGTTTTACTCGGGTTTGTGTTGACCGATACGGTGCAGTAACGGTAGAAATGTAGTTTTCGGTTTACAACGAGTAGGTGTCGATGATTATTATTATCGTTCTGGCTGTATATATTGGTCCCGTCAGTTCAACATAAAGCTTGCTGATTAGTAGCCTTCAACATCATAACACAGTTTCAAGCTGAAATGGCAGCACCTCTCCACTGTATCGCAGGGATCGATGAAAGCATAACCATAAAGTATATCGTAGTAGGAAAACGCTGAAGCACATCAAAGTGACCAGGACACAGGGGCATCAGGAAAACGAGAGAATGGTCGAACAGAGCTCCTCGATCGAATTTTATATGGCTCAGCACCTTCTTGTGGCATAGCAGGAGGAAGATTCAATCCGAAAGATCCCTTCAGACCATTCAAGTTAATATAAGAAGCCTTAAATACTATAGTGGAACTGCTAACAGAACATTGCAAGTTCAACGAACACATGAGCAACTTGGACCAGGCAGAGCAATCTTAATGCAGATTTTGCTAGGTATAAAAGGAAGTCTTTTTCCATATTCTATTAACGATAGCGAGATTATCACTGAAACGCCTTAAATATTCAGACCCGGAGAGCACAATATGATAAAGACATTATCAGTTTTTAAGGGCTAACCAAAAGTATGAAACTGTTGCCATTCAATGGTTGAAGGGTACCACAAAGAACAGGGAATTCGTCTTGAAGCTTATAAAGCTTGACTTCATGTTCTTACTATAGCTAATGGTATACAGATGGTTCTAAAACCACGATAGGGGTCGGCGCTGGAGTATACGGGACAAGAACCAAGTGTACACTATCGTTAGGTTCCTACTCGAGTGTTTTTCAGGCAGAAATACTTGGAATCAAAAGATGCATAGATATAAACCTGGAACGAAACTATCAAGGGTGTGACATTCTGATAGTCAAGCTTCTATCAAAGCACTGAACTCCTGTCTTGTCAACTCAAAGCTAATATGGGAGTGCCGGAGGAAACTTAATGAAGTAGAATAAGGTCTCTTAAGTCTGGGTTCCTGGTCACACAGGAATCAAGGAAACAAAGAGGCCAATACACTTGCCGGGAAGGGAGCACAAACGACACTTACTGGCCCAGAACCTTTCTGTGGCATAGGCAAATGCACCTATAAGGAAGAGTTTTTGAAGAAGGAAGGGACTGAAAGATAAGCACTCTGAAGGAATCTTCCAGGAATGGATCACTCCTTCGGAACTCTGAAGGTGCAAGATCTAAGGAGTATTAGGATCACAGTGAGAATAAGTTTCGCCTCCTCACTGGCTTCCTCGCAGTACATTGCCGCCTTAGAAAGCATATGATGAGGATGGGCTTTACAGAAACTGACGAGTGTAGATTCTGTGGGGAAGAAGGGAAAACTTCTGTTCACATGGTTAATGAATGCCTCGCCATTGCAGAAAAGCGCGAATAATGTCTTGGGCAAAAGAATAACAGGAGGAACGAGGATTTAAACTCCTTGAAGCTTTCTCAGAAACTGGAGTTGATTAGAGCTCTGGAGCTGGAGGGCGAGCTGTAGGTAGCACATTTTCGAAAACAGCTCTCATGCGGGGCACAATGGATCTGAGGTCGCAGTGAAATGTAACCCCCTTACGTAACTATAACAATATACTATAGTTAGTTCCTGAGAAATGCCAAGGTTGAAATCTCAATTTCCTCATAAGTTATGTCAAATATTCTGTCTTGGGCCACCAGTCAGCAGTTTGGTCCCTGGGTGATCTTTTAGGTTCCACTGAAGATTTCGTTTCTTCATAAAGGATAAACGCACATTGGTAATGGTTGCGTTAAGTTGTCCCTTGAGCCATAACGGTACGTTCAAGACTACACCGATATCTTTTGGATCTTTTCTGATATACCAGGATAACGTTTTCTGTCGATTGTAATTAAACTGTCTAGTCTACCCTGGAAGAAGCTGAACAGCAGGGACCCTAGAACGGCGCCTTGCAGAACACCCATTTCTTGGTATCTTATGACGTTTGGTTTTTGAAATTAATGTTTCTCATATTTAAGTCACCCATGACATTCATTCACTGATTCCATGTTTATGTAGGAAGTGTAGGCAACTTGAACATTATCGGTGGAGCCTTGAGGAAGTGCCATCTGGTGATCACGATCACCTAGTTACGGAGATAGATGGAACTGCAACAACATTCCCCCAAAACTTTCAATAGATCAGTTGTCACAAGAGTATTGAACTCAAAGATTTGTTCCTACAACGAGAAGTAAATAACCTCGGAGCATATTAGCCCGTAAATATCGCGGAAGTCCTTTCTCCATCGACGTTCGAACACGATCCGCGTTGTTTAAACACATTCAATTACCAGGAGCATTTGTTATAGCCGTTGACACGAACGTTCGCAAATAACGAAAACAAGAACGGTATAATTCACGTCTAGTGTCCCGCGATAACAGAACTGGTCCGGCCGAAAACGACCTTTTGTCACGTCCTTTATGTAAATCAACGGTGCCTGGTCAACGTATCTCGCGCTGGACGGTGGTGCGCTCCGTGATGGCTTCGGTTCGAAATTGAAAACGGGGCTGAAGAATTTCATTATAGATTTATCGACACGGTAGTTTCGGTCTCGTTTTGTTATTTACAACGACGGACCTGAAGGCCGTGTCCATCGGTGGAACGGTTTGATTTAATGTTTTCAATATGACGTCGCATTGATTAATGCGTATCACGTTTTGCGAATTAGCTACAACCTCTGTGTTGGGAAATCCGAAATTATTGTTATTATTTTTATTGAAATTAATTTTGACCTCAGAATGCCTGCTGTTTATATTAGCGCTAGTGCACAAATTGATATACATCATACGAATAGTGTGGACGAAAACACCCTGTGAGTGGTTTTGCAGTCAGAGGTGAAATTTTTTTCTGTGAACAGAACACTCGATCCAGGTAGTGCCTTGTGACCTGGAAACCTCACAATTTGGGACATCAGAACCATACATGTATATATATATTAGACCTATATTGTGAATGTATGTTGAAATGGACTGAAAATTGAAGCCAGAATGACGCGGAGGGGTCATCTCTACTGCGCATGCGCAAGGTCACGATGGTCGCTTTGCGGGGTTGGTGGAGATTCGTTCGAACATGCGTAATTTGGACTATCCCCCGGGGCTATAAGTGTCAAAGCCTACTATGTTGGCTTCAAACTTGTCATCAAATCCACAGTATTGTTCTTTCAAGTATATGATCAGAACACAAAATGAATTACCAATTTACGATTCAAATTTGACCTTAACATCAGTATTTGCTGCATTCAAAGGCAAAAAAAATAAACCGTAAACATTCGTTACGTGATAATATCCTTCACTTCCTGCCATCGTCGTCGATCGGAGATTACATCACTCAATTAGATGGGCTTGGTGACATATTTCGTTACGATACTTCCTGCTATAAATGAAGAAGCATCACATAATCGTAGCAAATAGCAATTCTTCCATGAAATTGAGTATCAACCGGCTGTGAAACCCAATTAAGCCGATGAGAGTATCGACGTTAAAAAAAGTCGATACCCTTTCTCTCGAATTGCACGCGGATCGAATTGTTGTAGGAAAAATCGTGGATTTGCGAAGATTTCTTCGCCTTTGAGAGGAGACGACATTCCACTTCAGGGAGAAATTATGAGCCATTAGATTTTTTTACTTCAGAGTCGTTGAAATTTAATTTTTATTGATCAACTTCAAATCTGTATATTTGTATGAATTAATTAGAGCTAGCTAAAATTGGCCATAGTCGCATAAGACAATTATTTGCGTTTGACGTAACCGACATCTTCTACTATGTCTCATAGTACCTACGTTTGAATGTTTGGTGTGAGACTTGTCTCAATGGCAGATCTCATCGCATGTGGCCCGTTTAACAACGTTTACATTAATGCAACTGCGTTGGGTAATTGCAGTTGATTACTTCAAGTATTGACGTGGTTTGCTCTGATTCTAGAATCAGTATTAATTGGTATATCAAGCGATTATTGGTGCAGCAAAGTAAATGCATTCAAGTAGGTTACTTTGATTAACACTAAGCATCGACTGATGAGTATCCATAATCGGTTGCATCGTTCCAAAAATAATTCACTGGCGTAAATTGAATTTGATGGAGTAGTTATTAGACGTTTCATTGACAAATATTACCTTGTTTTTGCGTTTGTTTCTATGATACACGAGGTCTGAATGCGCCAGTTAAGGCGGTTAATAGGCAATGAATCTCTTCCCCCTCTTTTTCTTTGTTTTTTTTTCGTTTAGTCAGGGGGGATCCTCAGGGACGAACTATCTCCGATAGAAAGAACAGTGTGAGACTTCGTGTGAAGCACAACCTACTCTAACTAAACCTAACCTGCTGTTTTACATTCCGGGCATTTATTGCCTGTTAACCTTTTGACTTTTCTTGTTTTTATATCTTTCACGACTTTTGTCGTGTCTTGATTGTGTTACCTATGAATTTGAATTTCATAGGAATCTGTTCTTCTTCTTGATTTTGAAATTGGGTTTACTCAATTTCTGTGTCTACGTAGTTGATCTCTGGGTCTTTTGTGATAGGTGGTTATCCTAAGCGCATCTTCTCCGGGGTTGTAGTCAACTAGTCTTCATAGCCTATCATTTGGGCGTTGAGTTGCTCCTTCAAATATCTTCTCGGCCTTCTTTTTTAGGAAATCTGTTACAGTTTCGTATTCTAAGTCTCTGTGGATTTGTGGTTTCTTACGAACTAAGGCATATTCATTGCTGCTCTAAGCAGTTCATTTTCTGTTGCTTCAATCTTCTTTATATTATGGCTATTGGCTGCATGGCCCCATGCCGCCTAGCCATATGTTAGTTGAGGTCTTGCAATTGACTTGACCATTCGTAGTTTCGTGCTCTGATTCATTTGGCTATTCCTTCCTAGTAGTGGCTAAAGTCTACTCATTGGTGAGTTTGTTTTATCCACAGCATATTTTATATGGTTTTCCTTTATAAGCCCTTCATCTAATCTCACACCTGGATATTTGACTTCATTTCCCCATTTTATCTCTTCTCCATCTATCCTTAGGTGTGAATTCATTTCAAGACTCCGCTTTTGTAGTAGATAGCTTGGCTCTTTCTGCTATTTATTTGTAATCCATTCTTCTGAATCTTGTAGTGCTTCTTGCAGTCTTCTTTAAATGATATCTGGTCGTCGATGTCTGACGGCTATGCCCGTGTCGTCTGCATATAGGTCAAGCAGTTTTCTTGGGTTTTTAGGAATATCGTAGATGTAGGAAAGTAGAGGTCCTAGAACTGATCCTTGGGGCACTCCTGCTTCTACTTGTCTGGTGGTAGATAATGTGTCGTCTATTATCCTGTTCCTCAGGTAGTTTCTTATAATCTTGCAGGTTTTGGTGGTGTAGCCTATCATCATCTTGTAGGCAAGTCCTTCGTGCCAAACTCGGTGGCTTGTTTATTCTGAAATCTTTCAGTGATCCAGTTGAAGTTGAAGTCTGTGGAATGATTTCTTCTGAATACAAATTGTTCCGGTGGTATCAGATTCAGCGCTTCTGTTTCTTCATTGAGTCGCTTTGCAATGACTCTCTCAACAATTTTTTCAAGTGCTGACAGTAGACTTATCGGCCTGTAGTTTTGTGGGAATTTTCTATCTTTTCCTGGCTTATTAACACAATTACTTATGCTGTTTTCCATCGTTTTGGATACTATTATGTTCCCATCACTGCATCTGTATATAATGGTTAGCGCTGCTATCCTTTTTCTTGGCAATTTCTATAACATGAAGTTCGTTATTTTGTCTTTCCCTGAAGCTTTCTTCAATTTCTTGATGATTTCCTTAATGTCAGTTGGTGTTGTTGGGTTTGGGATGGTATCGCCTTCCGGAGGTTCCAACATCAATTTTTCATTTCCTTCGACTTCTTCTAATTCTTTATTGTCATCGTCTTCTCTGTAGTTGATTCTGGCTTCTCTTTTTCTCCCTGAAAACTGTGGCTATTTTCGCTTATGCTGCTCCCCATATTCGATACGTGTCCCCTCCCATCGTGGTAACCAATTAACAACTTTTTTTTTATTACGTTAGCGTATTCGCATCGCGTAGCTTTGCACATAATATATCACAAAGGAGACTTCCGCAGCGTTCATATCCGCGCGACTAAAAACTCAATTAATTCGTTCAAATTACCATTCTGATTCTGAAACGCATGCAGCAGGTCGACTAATGAACGTTATAACCCTTTATATCATGATTAAGGGAATTTCTCTGTGACGTATTTTCTGAACGTTCTGAATAAAGCATACAGCGGCTTTAAATCGCGGTGAAAAATGGGGCAATTTCGGGAAAATAGACATAATTATGGGATATGGAACGCTCTCGATAATTTCCAGTTCGGACGTTTTATGGGCGACAAAAAGGAAGGACGAATCAGGAACATTTCTGTGTCAACGTTTCTTCTCTAAAATATTCTTCAATTAAAGTCAAAAAATCACATCCATTCAGTTTAATTCATATTCATAACCTGTAGGAGTTTCTGTGAAAAATAAACCTCCGCAAGACCGCTATCTTTTGTAATTTCTCTACGAATTGACCTCGGTTCTATTCTTTTTACCGAGAGAAAGTACACCTTTGCCCCGACCAGTAACTCAGTAGGCTAGACAATTACAAATGACTCATTTAATTATGACGTTAATTTAACAAGTTAATTGTAGACGTCGTCATAAATTCGGAGTGGCTAGAATCTAAACTGGCACGCTAATGCGCCTAGATGTTGGGGACGATTCATACCATATTCGGTAAGGTACAGATCCTGTCAGAATTCGTTAAGCTTTCGCGTTGTCAACTACAATTTGGTTCGATCGCTGAATCGAGGGGGACGTCAAACCTTCTTCGTCTTGACGTTAACGATCTGAAAATTTCATTAAATAACATTGATTTTTTGCGCGCTTGTTCCGGAACTAAAGCGTGATCGTTTTGCCCAAATTTCTGAAATTTTGAATAATTCGTTGTCAAGTGAAATTATGTCCCTCCGGTTGTCTCTCCGGAAACACGATAACTTTCGGAAGAGAATGGGCAAAATCCACTAAAGGTAGATATAGCTATCCGAATTTTTTTTCAAACAATTCGAAAGATACCGATCCGATCCGATGGAATTGGAACTTTGTAGTTAGTTGTATTTTATGTCTGAAAGAATTAAAGAAAAATTGAGAAAAGCACTGCCGTGAAGGCAGGAGCTTTTGAGCGCTCGTACAAGCACCTTGTAGGTAGATTCGCATTTTTCAGTTTTAGAAATCAATTGAAGGAATTTTTGACAGCTGTCAAAAATATTCTGAAACTTAGGCGAAAATCTAGACTTCATGTCAGTGCTTCAGCTGATCAATTTTTTTTCGATAATTCGCTAGAATTTTCTACGGTATCTATGGTCTTGGTGATGCGATCTGGACAAAATTTTGCACGTAGTTTGAATACATTATTCCCCAGCTAGGTGCATAATTTCATTCCAATCCGATCAGTAGTTTCAAAACTATCAGGAAAAAAATATTTTGAACGGCCATATTTACGGAACCCTTAGTCTTATTTTGCTCATTGTTGAACGTGACCGCGATATTCGCGATCCAAACCCATCCTGAAAATTTCAAGTTCCTAGGCCTTTCCGTTCAAAAGTTACAATTTTCTATGGTTTCTATGGTTCTGGTCATGCGATCTGGACAAAATATTGCTTCAATATATCATTCTCGATTAAAATACAAAATTTCATCTCGATCGAATCCGTAGTTTCGAATTCATCGAGAAAATATAATTTCAAACGACCGTATTTACGGAACCCCTTGTATAATGTTGCTCATAGATGAACGTGATTACGACATTCGAGATCCACACCTATCCTGAAAATTTCAAGTCCCTAGGCTTTTCCGTTCAAAAGTTACAATTTTCTATGGTTTCTATGGTTCTGGTCATGCGATCTGGACAAAATTTCACATGTAGCTTGAACACCTCATTTTCATCTTGATCAAATCTGTAGTTTTCAAGTAATCAGGGAAACAAAACTCACGCAAGCATTGTCAATGCGTTCTCTTAGTTCTTCCCCACTATTCACCTCACCGTCACTATACACTAATTTTTTAAATTACCCCAAAGGAAGAAATCACAGAGGTTGCGATCCGGATGTGGTTAAATGTTGGTTATTCAAAAGCCACGGGCAGAATTATTTTCTTCGAGGATGATCTTCTGCTTGAAGTGCTTGAACTCTTTGGAAACGGTAAGGGTAGAATTGCTCTCGTCTTAATGTCTTCCAAACTTTACTGTGTCTCACTTGGATGACTCTGACTATGGATCTTGTACTAACTGCTGGTTGTTCCTCAACTATTTCCAGAATCTGATCCTCGATTTCTGTCATGAAATGTTACAGGCCTTCTAACCTATGCTTCTTGGGATTTTCTCAATCAACCAGTATCTCTACATCTCTGCATCAAGTTTGTGACAATCCGCGAGGTTGGTTGATTTCTCAACGGAAATCTTCTTCTGTACAACCGGCACGCCGCACTGGCTTTCTGTTTGGATTCATCATAAATCAAAATCGTATCAACAAGTTCAATATTTGAATAAACGTTCGGCATTTTCCACCAACTTTCTCTTCTGATTTCCAGTATACTGACCTCAGACAACTGGTATAAACCACACTGAGATCTCACTACGAACCTAAGTCAGATCCGGGCTTGGAATTGCTCAGATTCGCGGGTAACTTTTATTTCGAAATCCTCGGCCCTGGTGAATATTTTATATAAACGATTTTTGGTACATATACAGGGTGTCCCAAGTTCGAGTGCCTACTAGACGTTTCTTGAGAACCGGACCTATTTGAAATCTGAAAATTGGCGTATGATATTGTTCCACTTTATCTATTGAGCAAAAATATTCTGGAAGCCTGGATACTTTCAGTTATACAGGGAGTAAAAATAAATTTCTCGAAAAATTTTTTTTGCATTTTTTCTTCACTTATAGGATCGATTATTCAATTTTAAATATATTTCTATTCGAATTGTGCCATTCATCGAAATAGTTTTCAAAATATCGAAAAAAAAACTGAAAAAAAAAGAGATATGCGTAGTCAGTGTCAGTATTATGTTCGTTATTCTTATTCTCAATATTCCAAGCATAAACTGTTTTTACATTTTCGGAGTAGAAGAATGGCTGAATATTGTGCACCTCCTAAATTTTGGAAAACTCGTCACAGGGAGTTTCAAATATTTCGTCAAAAATTGTGATCAGAAATTTCCCATAACTTTTGATTTCTAAATCAGAACCCTATTTATTTATGATTGCGTTGGATTCTGCGAAGAAAAATAATGATGGTGTTCAAAGTAGTTTATGCTCCCAAATTAAATAATTTCTGAGTTATTAAGGATTTTCTGAATTTATGGCGTACGTAGAGACAAATTCATAAAATCGGTTTTTTGAAGATGAACTATCCCAATAATTCCCTATGAACACAGATTATTATTATAAAACAGATTTTATGAACATACGTCATTGATTCAGAAAATCCTTGATAACTGTGAAATTATTTAATTTAGGAGCATAAACATTTTTGTGAACACTATCATTATTTTTCTTCACAGAATCCAACGCAATCATAAAAAAAATTAGAAAAGCACTGCCGTGAAGTCAGGAGCTTTTGAGCGCTCGTTAATCCACCTTGTAGGTAGAATCGCATTCTCCAGTTTTAGAAACCAATTGGGAAGATTTAAACAGCTGTCGAAGAAAATTTCAAACTAAGGCTAAAATCAAGACTTCACGTCAGTGCTTTTTTTTCGACACTCGCAAGAATCTATGGTCTTGGTAATGCGATCTGGACAAAATTTCCCACGTAGTTTGAATACATTATTCTTCATCTATGTGCTAAATTTCATCCCAATCCAATGAGTAGTTTCGAAATTATCAGGAAAAGAATAGTTTGAACGGCTATATTTACGGAACCCCTAGTCTAATTTTGCTCATGATGAACGTAATCACGAAATTCACGATCCGAACCTATCCTGAAAATCTCAAGTCTCTAGGCCTTTCTGTTCAAAAGTTATTATTGTGTATGGTTTCTATGGTTGTGATCATGCGATCTGGACAAAATGTAGCTCGAATATATCATTCTCAATTTAAATACAAAATTTCGTCATGATCAAATCCAAGAAAACTGAATTTCAAACGGCCATATTCACGGAACCCCTAGTCTAATTTTGCTCATTGATGAACTTGACAGCAAAATTCGAGATCCACACCTTTCCTGAAAATTTCAAGTTCCTAGGCCTTTCCATTACGAAGTTATAATTTTCTATGGTTTCTATGTTTCTGGTCACGCGAGCTGGACAATATTTTGCATGTAGCTTGAATAGCGTAATTTTCCATCTAAGTGCGAAATTTCACCTCGATCGAATCTGTAGTTTCGAAGTTATCAGAAAAACAAAATTTTGAGCGGCCATATTTACGGAACCCCTGGGCGAATTTTGCCCAATAACGAACTTAACCGCGGCATTCGAGATTCGAACCTACCCTGAAAATTTCAAGTCTCTAGGACATTCCGTTCGAGAGTTATCGTGTATACGGCCGGACGAACAGACTCGAATTTTTTGATAGATTCGTCATCAGTGAATCGAACATAGTCGATTGAGACCATTTTCAGCTCAAAACTCGAAAAATACAGACATCGTGACGAAATGATATAGCCCTCGTGTAAGTAGTACGAGCGCTCAAAAAGAGGTTTTAATTCAAAAAACAAAAGTAATGGGAAAATTCTAATCTCAATTTTTAACGAAATATTCTAAAAAACCCTATGAGGGTTTTCCAAAATATAGGAAATGTACAATTTTCCGCCATTCGTCTACTCCGAAAATCCAAAAACAGTTTATTTTTGAAATATTGGGAATTTGAGATCTAATACGTTTAAATACAACTCGAATAAAATTTTTTTCATGAACTGAAATAGTTCAAGGTGTTCCATCGACAACTTAAATTGTCAATAATAGTTCAAGCAACGACAAAAGAAGTTATATTAATGTCTGTATCATAGGTCATTGCATTTCCGTACAATTAAACGGAACCTTCAATTAAACTCGCTACAAAACTAACGCTAGACGTTATCTGAACGTTCGCCTCAACAACAAACGCCATGTGTCTCGCCCATCATCAATCCGATACCACGAGCCGGCTCTCAATGTGACGTTTTTTTTCGCTGGACGACACTACCCTTTCTTTTTCAGCACCTCGTTATCAGCTGGATCTCTCCTTCTGGGACGGCGATGTATAACCGCGATATTCCGATCGAGTGACCGTTGAAATCGAGTCGAAGTGTTGTGCGAATCAGTTTTGCGCCAGGCAAAAAAACTCGACAACAACATGACGAAGAACAAACCACCCAGGTCGTTTCCTCTGAGGGCCACTTTCGCGAGGTTGAGCAGAAGGTTCAAGAAGAAGGCGAAAAGGTAAACTGTGAAACTTTTCCGGAAAAAGTAAACACGGCCACTCGTTGCGTCGAAGTTTTTCATGTTTAAATATTGGTAGGAGCCTGGCTTTGTCGACGTAGGACTAAAAAAAGCTATTTTTGAAAGTTTAATTAAAATAACAAGACCTAGAGGGATCTGGAAATTAATTCAGGGGAGATGCCCTGACTTACTTTTTTATTTCGTTAAAAAAAAAACTATCTGGTTCTTGAAATTTCCTCGAGTCCATATTCGAAGTGTAATTATTCCGAAAATATCTTACGTTGCGAGAGGTAAGGTTCGATTGATTTCACAATAACAATTCAAATTAATAGTTGATGACCTTGAATTTCAACTTCGAATGGTTGTGGACAACTTTCACTGTTGATTTATTTTCAGAAAGTTTTATTTTGGATTTGCTGAACTACTTTTGGAATGCTTCTGATTCATAGTTAATATTTCATTCGTTTTCGATTTGAACGGTGTAAAAGTTGATTTGATGAAAAAAATAAAATATATAATGTTATGTATGGTATTTCGTTTTTGAATTCTGTCTTCAAAAAACTATTTAAATGAATAAAAAAATGCTACAAATATTCGAACTAAGATGTGAAAAATTCCTGATTTTTTACAGAATTTCAATGCTAGGAGCTCTCAACGCTAGGCCATTGGATCTTCTTGTTTTTTCAACTTCCAAATTATTTCTTTTCGTAGATATTTTTTCTGCTAGATATATGGAAAATATAGATTTTATCGACTTCAATGAGACACCTTATGGCATTGTAGTCGAATTATAACATTAATGCAACAAGTGTGCTTGCGTTCTCTAGGAACGTAAATTTTTTTTTTTCGGAATTGGTTGATCTTTCTTGTAAATTCTTATTTTTCTTACTCCTAAAAAAAGGCTATGACCGATTCGAATAAAATTTACGCATTTCGATGGTTTCTTAATACTAAAGTGGATCAAGGTCAACCAAAGGGGCAATTATGTTGTTTTTCTTCAAGTAGCACACAGTTGTTTGGTTACAATTCTTTTTTGGTTAAATTTTTACAAATACAACTTGTGTGCTTCTGAATTTTTTTAACTCATGACTCATTCACACTTAAATTACAATCAACAAGCGCAGTTACCACGAGATTGATTAATATGGTAGTCTGACTATTATGGATTTGAAATTTCGAGAAAAATTCTGATACATAATAAGAATGAGACGTTGTTTAGTTAACAAAAACTGCAAACAAAATTGTGAGAATGAATCAGAAAGCAAAGACAATATAACTAAGGTAACTTATAGGCCCTTCAGAATCCTCTGGGTTCTGTTGAACCCAAAATTATTCGAAAAATTATATATAAAATATACAACAAAATTTCGAACGGCCATATTTACGGAACCCCTGGTGGAATTTTGCCCATTAACGAACTTAACCGCGGCATTCAGCAACTGAACTCACACTGAAAATTTCAAGTCTCTAGGTCGTTCCGTTCGAGAGTTACCGTGCTAACGGCTGGACGGACAGACTCGAACTTTTCGATGGATTCGGCATCAGTGAGTCGAACTTGGTCGATTGATACCATTTTGCATTAAGAACAGAAATGAATGGTCAACATCCACCACCCCTTCAGGAAACGTATCCTGAAGGCGCATCATCTCGGAATTACTAGAGTAGATTCGAACCCCGCCAATCGTAAATATCCTCTCCGAATTTTTTCCACATAATATATCGATTTATCTCATGAAAACTACAGAGGAATCAAGGAGAAATAATAACACCCGTTTTTTTTTTGCAGGGACGTAAGAACCGTTGTGTTGCACAAAGGAGGTTCCGGTCTTGGCTTCAATATCGTCGGCGGCGAGGACGGCGAAGGCATCTTCATATCTTTCATCTTGGCCGGCGGACCTGCCGATCTTTGCGGGGAGCTGAGGCGAGGAGATCAGATCCTGAGCGTGAATGGGATCAACTTGAAGAACGCCAC
Source organism: Aphidecta obliterata (assembly GCA_963966015.1). NCBI lineage: Eukaryota > Metazoa > Arthropoda > Insecta > Coleoptera > Coccinellidae > Aphidecta > Aphidecta obliterata. The sequence goes on along the minus strand of OZ014435.1, from coordinate 10,639,988 downwards.
TCACGAAGAGGCCGCCCAGGCGTTGAAGGTTGGTGCATGCGATTCATTCGATTGTTATGTTTATCTGTTTTCTATATCGTTTGGGAAACTCACAGGGTTGAGTTTCTGTTTTATGTTGTGCTGGGTTTGTGAAAGATATTGTTTTTGCAATATTTCACACGATTTTCCTGTTTACTGTAGGTACCTAGGTAGGATTATTTGAATACCAACAACAGAGTATGGATGCCAAGAAACAATTATGTGATACCTGGGGGCTTAAACCTACACACGCTAATGACCCTTCATTCATTAGGCTTGTTCCAGAACTAGTCTCGGGTACAAATATAATGGAAGAATTCACGTATCGGAATTTCATGTTATGGGAATAACATGGGGTGAATTTGTAGACTTCTATCCATGCAAAGTTAAAGTGCAGTCTAATACCATGTCATGTTATTCATGCTATGTTATTTCACTGTATAAATTCACCAACTTTATTTTTTTACGTTCTCGTTAAAATCGTGTTTTTCGGTTATTGAATAGTCTTCAAACGTGAAATCAAATTCCTGTCTAGAATCTATATATTCTGGTTTTGAAAGACCTCAATATATGGCCAAGATTATAGATGAATACCTGATTTCTTTCAACTTATTATGGGTTTTTCGAAATTTCACCTGGAGAGTTATCTTCTTCGAAGGTGGTTCATGTTATTTTCACCATTCAATCTCATTAATTCGAGTGATGCTTTGCCGGAATAAGGTATGAAATTTTTAATCAATTAATTTTGTCTACCATAACCAACCTGTAATGTTGCGAAACTTCACCAATATGTGAAATGAGTGTTTCAGAGGGTACCTAAATATGTACTTACATTTTTTCCAGATTCATTAGTCTTCATATTACACAAAAATATATATCTTTATGCGGCAATGAATAATTCTTCGAGAACAAATTAAACAATACAATATTCGTAATAATTAGTGTATTATGAAAGTATATACAATGGAACGAAATATTCACATCATTTAAATAAATATAAATCAGTCAGTATATTTCAGTCAAGTCATAAAAACATGGCTTCTACAATAAGGACATGAACTATTTTGATCGAGCCAATCTGACAAACATTTATAATGGAATTCGTGTTTACAATTCGTTGTCAATACAAGACCAGTAAGGCAGTCCATGCAAATTGGACAGTTCTCTTCGATACTGAAAGAAGAGATTATCTATTAGGATACCAGTGTAACAGTTATCCTTAAACATTCTTCCGGCCCACAAACTCGTGAAAAGAAAAACAAGAAAATTGTTATTTATGCTTCGAGTGAGTAAATAGGTGATATTCATTTTCGAGGTCCCACAAGTGAAAAAAGGTTGATATTTACCATGTCTTGTCCTCATCGCGGTACTCAATTTCAACTCTGTTTTGAGCCTCTGTTCGAACTTGCATTTCAGCATCTAAGTTCTCATGGGGAAAGATGAATCTTTTCAACGAACAATCGTAGAAAACATAAGAGGTTATACCGGCAACCAAAACGAATACCATCTCAATTTCACTATATGCCCAATGGGACACTGATCACCGTTAACGATGTTTTACACTACAAATGATATTCATAATTGTGGCCTGCAGACGAAATTTATTATAATAAAAATTTTGAATCATTGTATAGATTATTGTTATATCAAACAATTTGATTACTTATAATTAATACGGATAATAATTCAGATAGGGTGAAGCCCGTGAGTCAAATTAAAATTCTTTTGTCGATAAATATAACATGAGTAATGAACACATGAACTAGAATGACAACATCGCGTTCTTCTTTGTTCTTGTAGATTATATATTCTTTGAGAAAACAATCGAAATTTTCTTCTCAAAGGAGTCTTCTAGGCACATGTCTCCTACAATAAGGACATGTACTTTTTCGCTCGAGCCATTCTGACAAGCATTCGTAATGAAATTCGTGCTCACATTTTGTTTTCAATACATGTCCAGTCAGACGGCCCAAGCAAATTGGACACATCTCTTCGTATCTGGAATCAAAATATTTCTATTATAACACCAGTGTAATTAATGGATATCTTCCAAGCTCAAAACAAAAAAATATATTTCACATGTTGCACAGCAATAATTTTTCTGTACTGAAGAAATGAAAAAAAATCAGTTTTCAAATGAAAAACCTTATTGCATCCAATCGAGATCAATTTTCGCGTATATTCTCAAATGCTTTCAATTATCACACGATTTTTCATTAGTAAGGAGTAGGTGTTCATACTTCAATAGAAAGAATATTTACCTTATGTCCTCCTCATCGAAGTACTCAATTTCGCTTTTCTTGATGGATCTTTTCAAGAAAAAAACATAGACAATGAAAGAGGCCAAACCGGCACCCAAAACGAATGCCAACTGTTTTTTCATTTCACTTTATGTCCAGGATACTGATCGCTGTTAATGGTATTCTACACTTGTTGCATACACTGTCAATACTTTCCTCAACAAATTTAATGACTACCTCGTTTCCGTTTCCTTCTTCTTTTCATATTTTTGTCCTCTAGACGAAATATATTAGGCAACTGTATATTATAACCTTCTCATTATTTTTTCGTCATAAATATTTAGAATTTTTGAAAATAAAATAATTTGATTACTCATCATAATAATTCATCTCCATAAAACGTACAAACGTAAAAGTACATACAACCGTACACCGCGTCATGTTATTCTTATATTATGTCATTCCACTGTTATGGATGAAGGATATTTCATCTAGATGTTTTGATTTTGAAAGACCTTCCAATTGGAAAATCGAACACTTGACTTTGTTCACAAATGTTTAATATTTAATACGTCGACATGTTCATTATCTCATTCTCAAGACTGAAAGGAACACATAAAACACAGAAATATACAACAGATGTTAGCATCGGAGATGAGTGAAAATCTTATTGATAGTTCACAATTGGCAGTTTTTGTTTGGGCAGGAGATATTTCGTCCAAAAGATCTTAAGATTTTATCAATATCTACTTATTGTTGGTACATATGTCAATTTTATTTCGTGTTAGTCTATTACAAATCTTATAGCTTATTTGGGGAATATAATTCAAATAAGCAAATTTCTCGATACATTTGTTGAGTTGAAAAGAGTAGATACTATTTACCAATCACTGGTAATAATGTTTTACACTGTTCTTTAATGACTGTTCTTTTCATATTTTTGGCCGCTAGACGGAATATATTAGCCAGCAAAATGAAGATTACACTTTAAATCTTCGTTTTTATGGGGAAATATGAATATTTTCAACAAACAATCGTAGATAACACAAGACGCTATACTGGCAACCAAAACTAATTCCATGTTAATATCTATTTCGGTTTATATCCAATATAATTATATCCAACCACTGACTGATTAAGTTCCTCATTCCTATAGTGTTTAACACACGAGATTCTTCTTCTTTTGATTAGGCAGCAGTTTTCCTCGAAAACTACTTCATCAGATAATTGCATGAAATATGAAAAATTATAATCGGAAGTTAGTGAAAATACAAAAACGCTGGTTTCCCGAATCAAGAATATCAAATGCTTTCAAAAAGTCGAATTTGATTGAACGTTTCTTGGATCAATTTCTGATTCTATGCATCAATGTTTCAGCTACTTCATAAATTCTGTCTAGGCCATAAACATAGAAAATAAAAAGAAGAAGATTATTGTCGATTTCTATGTATTAAAGTTTATCGCAATTAGTTGTATAGTAATTTGGCACGGACAAAATTTATTAGATACTCTAGGTCAGTAACAGTGTCTTGTTAGAGATATTATTAGTGAAATCGAAATTGAAAATGTCTTGCACCTTGTTGTTGGAAACACCCTCTACATCTACACCGGCTGTAATTGAAAAGTTTCGGCTGTTATTTGATGCGAGTGCAGCAATGACCATATCAAAGCAAATGAAAATACAATACTGCTTTGAGGAGGAGGCAAGGTAAATAAATATTCACTTCTAGTAACGTTTATTTGGGCAGTTTTGCAGTAATTACTGTATGCAAGATATAATTAAAGTTTTTTTAATTAGTGAAATTTTCTACTTACGAAAAAAATTTTTCAATTCTTGCATATATAACTATTTTTGTTCTGTTTTTCTTCGTTAGCTGGAAATATGTCCAAAATAAACAATTACACTAGTGTTCTAATAAATATTTGTTTTCAGTCTTCAAGATAACTGCCCAGTATGCTTGGATTCCCTGAGTGGACTTTTTTTAACAACTCATTGTGGACATAAGTTCCACTTTGAATGTTTATCAGATTGGCTCAACCTGAATAAATCGTGTCCCTGTTGTAGAAAGTCTTTACGTGCTAACTGGAAAAGTAAAACTTAAACAAGCTATCCAAACTGGACAACTCGGTGAACACCGTCTGCAAATCGACCGTTTAAAATTGATTTGAAAAAATTAATTTTCTATATTTTTGTAAATATGTACTGTAAATATTTTGTTTCAATGTAAGTTATATCTTTCTAAGTATGTACTGTAAATATTTTGCTTTAATGTAATTGTATGTTCTGATTTGAAGTATATTAACATAAATATAACTTTGTTTCATTATTTTCTCTTATGTGCCTGCATCCTATATTACTATGTAATATTAAGAATAATGAATCTTGAGGGAACAGATATTCAAGTAGTCCCCTTGGCCACTGAGTCTACATTTCGGTGTTTTGGATATTGGTTGAGGTAGATGAAATTTCGCGGTTGGCCTCACTGTGGGTATTTCTTGAGTTGAAAAAACTGTCATGCAAACTTTTTCATATCATCATAAAATATTTATTCGAACTAAATGTCTTGAATCTTGCGGTGAATTTATATAGCTGCATTACATAACCTGAGCATTATCATAGAAGAGCATAGAAAGTTGGATGAACTGATTGGTTCAGTGGGGTCGCATAACAATAAGGATAAACATTCTAAGTCTCCAACATTTAACTTCTATGCTTATTCTTTATGTCGAAACCAGAGTTGGCTTAGTAAGCATAGAATTCTAACATAATGGTAAAAGTATCTATATAAGAAAATTACGAAAAGCACTGCCGTGAAGGCAGGAGCGCTCGTACATGCACCTTGTAGGCAGATTCGCATTTTCCAGTTTTAGAAATCAATTGAAGGAATTTTTGACTGCTGTCAAAAAAATTCTGAAACTCAGGCGAAACTCCAGACTTCATGTCGGTGCTTCAGCTGATCAATTTTTTTCCGATAATTCGCTAGAATTTTCCACGGTATCTATGGTCTTGGTGATGCGATCTGGACAAAATTTTGCACGTAATTTGAATACATTATACCTGAGCTAGGTGCATAATTTCATTCCAATCCGATCGGTAGTTTCGAAACTATCAGGAAAAAAATATTTTGAACGGCCATATTTACGGAACCCCTAGTCTAATTTTGCTCATTGATGAACGTGACCGTGAAATTTGCGATCCAAACCCACCCTGAAAATTTCAAGTTCCTAGGCCTTTCCGTTCAAAAGTTAGAATTTTCTATGGTTTTTATGGTTCTGGTCATGCGATCTGGACAAAATATTGCTTCAATATATCATTCTCGATTAAAATACAAAATTTCATCTCGATCGAATCCGCAGTTTCGAATTTATCGAGAAAACAAAATTTCAAACGACCGTATTTACGGAACCCCTTGTATAATGTTGCTCATAGATGAACGTGATCACGACATTCGAGATCCACACCTATCCTGAAAATTTCAAGTCCCTAGGCGTTTCCGTTCAAAAGTTACAATTTTCTATGGTTCTGGTCATGCGATCTGGACAAAATTTCACATGTAGCTTGAACACCTCATTTTCCATTTGAGTGCAAAATTTCATCTCGATCAAATCTGTAGTTTTCAAGTAATCAGGGAAACAAAACTTTGAACGGCCATATTTACGGAACCCCTAGTGGAATTTGGCCCATTAACGAACTTCACCGAGGCATTTGGGATCTGAACCTACACTGAAAATTTCAAGTCTCTAGGTTGATCCGTTCGAGAGTTATCGTGCTGACGGCCGGACGGTCGGACGGACGGACGGACGGACAGACTCGAATTTTCCGACGGATTCGTCATCAGTGAGTCGAACATAGTCGATTGAGACCATTTTCGGCTCAAAATTCGAAAAATGCAGACATCGTGACGAAATGATATAGCCCTCGTGTAAGTAGTACGAGCGCTCAAAAACGGGTTTATACTAATGAGTTCATTGGTTACGCTTTGAAATTTGAATAATACATGAAATTAATCATAAGGATATGGATGTGTATAATTTATTGTTCATAATTCTTCTTCACCTTTGTGAATACTGTGAATATTTTTGTTGATGTAAATACATACAAGGTTTTTTTTTAATATATAATTATAAATATTACTTTGTTTAATTTGTTCCGTCCGCATCTTATATTACTGTGTGATATGAATCTTGAAAAAAATTGATATTTAGGTATTAAACTAGACCGCAAAGTTATATATTGGTTGGGGTAAATGAAATTCAGGACTTCAATACAAGAGTAAAATTTTCGGTAGATATTGAATAATTGTTATGAAACTTTCTCATCTCAAAATGAAAAAGATTCAAAACTGTGACGACTCAAATTATACGCAAATATCCCCGTACGATTATTATTGAATAATGCGATTCATGAAACGCCCGTTCAATAATAAATAACATAGCATGTAACCACATTACATCTTACATGTATAGTGTACAGAAAAATGTAGCAATTTCGTTGTTAGTACAGCCAGAAATTTGATTTCATCCATTCCCAGAAAGGTTTAAATTCAAGCGTTAATATAAAACGCAAAAAATAAAGTGAAAGTCATTATATTTGAGGTGCTCCTGATGTTTTCATTGACTAGCATGTCGAAATAATAATGAGTTAGCTGTAATACAAAACATGAATAGTTTTTTTCATAGAACAAAAAACATGGAAGAAATCTTATAATATATATATATATTATAAACATGAGAAGGGACTATAAAAAGGGACAACTTGTTCGAATCACTGTCAGTTATTATTAATTACAAAGTTTTTTCCATTATTTCTCAAGATTTAAATGTGTTCTTCAGATTATATCCTTTTCGGATTCTATACACCAATATTTCAGCTACTTAATAAATTTGGTCTAGGCCAAGAAAAACAAGAAAATAGAGTTCTATCTGTTAATTATCGCAATTAGTTATATATGGTAATCTATATAGTGTCCACTTCAAAATATTCTTGGTAAAATCTTAATTGAAAATGTCTAGATTCTTCCGCCAAACAGACTTTCCATCCACATCTAGTGAAATAAAAAATATTCAGCTGGTATTTGTTGCAAGTGCCGCTAAGCCCCTTTCAAAAATGAAAAGAATTCAACATGCCGTTTGTGAAAAATAATTGAAACAATTATTGTGATGCATAGGGCAAATGAAAGTAGTGTACAACCAAAGGAGAAGGGAAGTAAATTCCAGTCCCTGTCAAAAACAGGTACTGATGATGACATGTATGTAAAAGCCGGTCTACAGATGCAAAGGATGGATTTGATGTTTTATGGGGTTACGTGTATTCATTTGTTGGCTTGCTTTATTGGTCTTCCTAGAAAAGTTTTTCTTGTTTTATGCAATTGAATTTCATTGGTTGTTGTCCTTGTGCTACTTTATTCATCTGTACAAAACGTCAGAGTACAACCCAATAATAATACTCTATCGTGTCAAGTTATTCTTATGTTATTTCATGTTATAAATACACCTTTAATCGTTTGCTACCGATAAAAAAAAATTCACTATGCTGTACAATGTTTATTTTGAAGTCGAAGTCTTACTATTTTTTTTTATTTCCAATAATGAACCTTCAAAATCTTAAGAGGGGAAATTTTATGTCGAAAGCATGGAAAGATTAATGTCGAAATGATAAGCCTATGTGTAAAATTTGCAGTGTTTCAATTAGGTCTTTGAATAAAGTTCATCTTCCACAGAATAAATCATGTTTGGAATACGTAGATGAGCACCCAGTAAACAGACTCTTGAGAAGTTGATGTCTCGAAAGTCTCCAGACGAATTCGGAGAAGCTTATCAAGATCAGCATAACAGGAAATGTCGACAACTTTTCTATTTTTACACGGGGAGAGAGAGAATAACTTCGCGCTATATCCCACCAGGGCTTTTACGCTGAATGTATTATTTCACAAACACTAATTCGCAAAAGAGGCAAAAGTTCCAGCGTGGAGTTCCTCTAATATTGAATAAACCTAAGTGCAGTCCTTTGTTGAACACGATGCAGTGGAATAGTGAATGCCCTGAAATAACGACATCTTGCCACTCACAATGAGTCATTTCTATGCCTTCAAGAAATATTAATTTCAACGGTGGACATTAATATTCCACAAGTTGGAAATTCCTTCGCACAAAATAGGTTCTGTTGGTGCTTCGAAATGGGTTTTCGCCTTATGTTATTAAAACTTTGAGAGTTTAACAACTATGGAATAAGTTGGATGTAATTTTGTACGTAGTGTATTAGTTAGAGAATTTGGGAAAACATCTAGTTAGAGGAACTAGAAGAGACAAAGAGAGAGATCGACTACTTCAGGTTTAGAAGTTTTGGGCTCCCAAATGTCGAAAATGTGCGCCCTTTGAATCTTTTTCGACTAAAAAATATTCTTTTCATTATATTATTACTGAAACATTTCACTATAAATATTTTCTTTTTCTTTCAGGGCACAAGTCAAACTGTAACTGTAGTAGTCCAATATAGACCAGAAGAATACAACCGTTTCGAAGCTAAAATCCATGACCTGAAACAGCAAATAGCTCATCCAGTCACTGGTGGTACATTACTTAGAACATCACAAAAAAGATCTCTTTACGTCAGGTGAGTACAGCTATTGATGGCATAAAACACGCCTTTGAATACTCAACAACGGTTCTATAACTATAAAGTGCTGGATATGCAAAGGGGTCAAATGAAGCTAAGAAAGATTAATAAATACTAATAGAATTAGCTGATATTTATAGAAATCCAAAATCAAACTTACACTAGAATAACTAATATGATTTCCACCACATTGGGTTAAATTCCACGACACGTGTTTCGATGCGGAGCATAATCTTCAGTTGGTTAAGATATAACTGAATTAATTCTCTTAACTCTAAAGCTACCTACTAATACAAACCAATCTTATCACTAGTTGGGGGTAATGGTCAATCCTTCCTTGTGTGGGATGAATATGTAATGATATCTTTATAACGCTTCCGAGGATGAAATTATGCTTATCTAACCGCCATTAAGTGAGAAGATCTGTTGACTTTAGTTTTTTTTTCATTATTTAGAAGAGAGACAAAAATTTTTTTTTACCCCAAAAAAGATTCAATAATGGTGAATTCCTTATTAAACGATCAAGTAGACTTGAACAATTCACCATTATTTAATCTTTTCTGTACAAAGTTCTATACAAGAAGAAGAAAAAACTAACTAAACTAAACACATCTTCCCACTTAATGGCGGTAAGATAAGCATAATTTAATCCTTGGAAGCGTCATTAAGATATCATTAAATATTCATTCCACACAAGGAGTTGCGCATAGGATTAACCATCACCACCACCTAGTGATGAGATTAATTTGTATTAGTAGGTAGCTTTAGTGTTTAGAGAATTAATTTAGTTATATCTTAACCACCTGAAGATGATGCTTCGTATCGAAACACGTGTCGTGGAATTTAACCCAATGTAGTGGAAAACATCATAGTTATTCTATTAAATATTTTAAACGAAAAAAAAAGATGAAAAATTTTAGCTTTGCTTATTAAGTCATAAAATAAAATGCAGAAAGATTGAAAACCGGATATGAGATGCTTCACGTGTCATGAAGTATCCTAGATATCTCATAAAAATTTCTTATAATTGGTGAAACGTCGAGGTGCTCTTATCGAATTCGATGGAATAACATAAACCAACGGAACAACATTCCATGAAAATTTCGCCTTTATCGGCAACATGAATCGAAATCAGCCACCCTTTTCTCGCAATAATTCATTAGCATAATGTTAAATTAGATTAATTCGACATCCTAATATATTACATTGTTCGGAAGTGACTTGTTAGCCGTGAGTAATTAATTGGCATAACGAAAATTTACGGGCAACTTCGTTAATGAAAAGCTGTTATCGAAATTAAGGTTTTCAGCAATAAACAGGGTAGGCTTGACTCCCAAAAAAGGAAAATCGTTAATAGCCTTGCGTCCTATTTCATTCAACATTGCCATCTGGCGGACGACCTTAGGTTGTGAAGGTGAGACCCAAACTCCAAATTCGTTCGTGTCTTCTTTTATGTATTTATATGTCACGGCTGAGAGCCGAAGTAAGGCTATACCCAGTTTTAGTCGGATACGACTAGGTGCATCAGAAGCAGTTGGTTTAACTCAGGTGTAACCTTTTTATATACGGTATGATGAAGGCTATACCTAGTTGCAACCTATTACAACCGGCAATACCTAGTTTTAGCTGTAAATGAATACATTACACCTAAGTTTAACCAACTGCTGCTGACTGCATCAAGTTGTAGCCAGTTAAAACTAAGTAAGGTTATAACTAGTTTTTGCTGGATACAACTAGGTGAAGCAGGTAGCAGTTGGTTGAACTGAGGTGTAACCTATTTTCTGTATTTGATGAAGGCTATACCTAGTTCCAACCTATTACAACAGGCAATACCTAGTTCTAGCTATTTTTTCATAGAAATTGAGTTTGAAAAATTTTCTTTCTTCAGGGCTTTGTTCGACTATGACCCAATCAAAGATGATGGCCTTCCTAGTCGAGGCTTGGCCTTCCAATATGGCGATATTCTTCATGTCACCAACGCCAGCGACGACGAGTGGTGGCAGGCGAGACGGGTACTTAACGATGGAGATGAACAGGGTATGGGCATCGTGCCCTCAAAGAGAAGATGGGAGAGAAAACAGAGAGCCAGGGATAGATCTGTGAAATTCCAAGGTCACCAACCTAGTATTGCTGATAAGGTAGGTTTGAAACTTTGGAGAGAATCACGATGTGAGATTTGTCTTTCAGGCGAATCTCATGGTGTGTGGTCGTTTAGCATAATAGCAAGACTGAAACATCTTGATATATCTCCACGTTCTACATCCATTTGCCTTTCGTTTTGTTTTTAACGAGAAAGGTCAAGACTGATAAGGTTGTTTTACTCGTAATCTGCAATGGGTACTTTCGAAATTCATGTAAACTTTTAGCACTTTTTCTTCGGGTCAGGTGAAAGGAATTTTATAACTTTGACCGAAATGAACGTATATTTGTTGTTTGATGTGATATTTATTATTTTTTGATTGGCAATTCGATTGAATCAAGTTTTTAATGGATATCGCTTGTTGGATATACCTTATCATGAAATTTGGCCCGATCCAAATCGGGTTTCCGATAAATGTCCTAAAACAGGTGGATTTCTATTTTTAAATGTTTGTTTTTCAATTTGCTTCGTGTGAAAAAGGTTACATTTCAAGGTGTAGCCCTGATAATGCTGAAAATTTGTGCTTTGTATGATCTCATTTTTGAAGAATCCCATTTCAAAATTCAATGAAATATACTATGTATTTGGTTGATTTGGCCGATACTTGATGAAAATCCATATTAACTTTGTATTCACTCATTAACTTAGTCTACGATTTTCACTAATTAAGAGTTTAACAAAACCACTATACGTGTTTCGCCATAGCATGGCTTCATCTGGTGACGAGATAAACTAAGATCATTGTTGCACTTGTTCGAACCTACTTCCTAAAGGGTAGGAGGAATAGATAACATACAATACATACCTGATCTCTGTATCATTAGGTTCTTGTTAAACGGTCGTTAATTCAACAAATTCAACAAAGGAGAATAATTAAACTCCACTTGGTCGTTAAGCAAATTAGTTGACTATTTCTGTTTGTTGATTTCCATGCCTCTTAACAAATTAAGTTTTAGGCCTTTACTTACAATATGCAGAATTTGGCAGTCATGTGTAAAGGAATTCTTTTCCGTCAATAAATGTTCTGCGAAATTTGAATTTGTTTTTCCGTTAACGAAAGGACTTCTATGTTCCCTAATTATTTCCTCAAAGGTTCTACCAGTTTGGCCGATATAGAAACTTGGACAATCTCCGCATATAAATTTATATAATTTTATCAGATTGAGGCGTTTCGTCTTTATTATTGTTGATGAATTCACCTAAGCTATTATCAGTTATATACGCGATATTAATTTATTTTTGTTTTAAGAACAATGAGGTTTTCTCTGAGACTTTTCCCGAATATGTAATTATTTTATAATTTTGTTTCAATTCTTTTTGAACTGAATAAACTTCATTTATGGAATTTTCGAATAGTTTTTTCGAGATAATGTAATCTAATAATGACACCTTATCTATAAGTAGGTCCCCCTACCCTTTAGTAAGTGGGTATTCATTCCGAACAAGTGCAACAATGATCTTAGTTTATCTCGTCACTTGATGAAGCCATGTCATGTCAAAACACGTGTAGTGGTTTTGTTGAACTCTTAATTAGTGAAAATCGTAGACTAAGTTAATTAGTGAATACTAAGATACTATGTATTGTCTATATCGATACCTTTTTGCCAAATTATCATAAGCCTCAACGTACTACGATAATTTGGCAAAAAGGTATCGATATATACTTTTTCGGAAAAAAATTAGCGTACGGTTTCATGGTATCCCCACTCTAGTTCCAAAGCAGTTCTGAATGTTGTGCTAACGAACTTTACGAATGTCAATTGGCTTCTGAATTTTTTGAGTTTCATCTATTTAGAAAAAGTAGGCCTAAAAAATTGAGGTGTCGCCTGACAACCTAATATTTGAAATTCTAGAAATATGATCTTTTGAGACATCGAAATTTCGTTAATTTGGTTCAAATGCGCTCGTTGTTGAAATTAGTGATAATAATTATGTATTAGTTATCTGGGGCTCTGATCTGGTCAGAATCAAAAAAATGTTCTGTGATAGGGTAGTACTTGTTGCGTCACATCCGGTCGCGGTTCCGCAGTGTTCAAATAGAAATATCCATTTGGGTTTTTTTTTTCAATCAAAATCAAACCAATTTTTTCATCGTTCTTGTGGTGAAGTATTTTTTCCAGTAATTGGTGGCATCCCCTATTGAACTCAAAAGATGCAATAACTATTGATTAAATTATGATCATTGCAAAGTTCACCATTTAAAACTCCTCTTCAAATGCAAACCTTAGTTCGAAAAAGATGTTCCTTTCACCGAAATTAAGATATTATAGACCTATCATTATTTTCCGAAACAACCAATTCTTGTAATGGCCCATCAGTCTTCCCAATGTGTGAGATCCTACGATATTAGATCAATGTTTCGTGCTTTTTCATGAGAATTTCGGCTGGCAAAAACTCACTAAATAATTCTTATCGCTCTACAGCCCCCATCCACAAAAAGAAACATTATCGGGGTGTAAGAACGAAACTCATTTATGAAAAAGTTGATGAATCGCCGGTTATCTTTACGTCGGTGCTATTTATCTCGTCTGAAACCGCACGGAGTTTTATTTAGAACCAACATTCACGAAAACTTAATAATAGCTAACAGCGGTCCGTACGTTCATAACCAATTTTTACGTTTTGCAACAGCCACAAAATGGTTCGAAACAAAAATGTGAGGAACAAACTGCCGTATAAGATCTATTGGATGAGTTTTCGCCATCATGCGAAAGTAAGTTACTACCGCTTCAAAATTAATGCTCGTTTCCTTTCAGCAATCAACTTTAGATAGGAAAAAAAAGAACTTTTCCTTCAGTAGGAAGTTTCCGTTTATGAAAAGCAAAGATGACAAGTCGGAAGACGGCTCTGATCAAGAACGTAAGTATTCCTTCAATTTTCTTTTGTCACGAGTCCTATATGTTGTACTTTCTCTGTTTCTCTTACTATATCTATTTGTGTTTCACCTTTCATTTCATTTTGGTTTTTGTTTTTCATTATTTATGTTTTCCCTTCAGTGGCCAATGATCCACAGCTAGCTAACGATCGTGAAAAAAGTTCCTCAAGTAAGTAAACTTTTTTTGCTTTCAGTTTCATTTAAGCTTGTTTTGTTCCCTTTTTTCCTGCGAGTGTTTATGTTTTGGTTCTGTTTCTGCTTTCCTCTCGCTTACTGTTTTTTGAATACTAAGAAACTGAAAGAGATAAAAGGAACAAGAAAATGTATCTGTATGGAAAATAAGCACACTCGGCCACGCGTTGCTGTGGCTAAGGTATACGTCTAATTATATTGTTGTAAACTATTCAAGCCAGTGGAATTATTATTAACCTGAACTTAATCTTAACCCTGATTTTTTAAAAGTTATTCCCCAGTTCTCAAACAGTTCCAAATTTCTTCAGTTTTGGTAGAGACCCAGAAACTTGGCATCTCTCCTCGCATGTTATCGCTCTCGTCGAGTGATCGGGTGTATAGGGACGCGATATGCTGCCGTCGATTTGGGACCCACGTTGCCGCGTAGATAATTATCACTCTTTGTCATATATAATAAACAAATAATTTGCATTAAAATAATATAATAAAGGAAGAAGAATCTGTATAATTGAAGTGATTACGACACTAGTAGTCACAGGAAGAAGGATAACTAACGGAAATTTGCTGCAGAACGGTTTCGGCTTGATTGAGCTTCATCAGAACGAACCGGAAGAATCTACTCTCGAAATATGTTTGCCATGAATCAGTGCGCAGATTCACGCGAAACAGTTATCCTCGGTTAATAAAAACAAACATTTTGTCCCGATTATGTTTGCATTGAAATTTCGAGAAGTAAACCTGATTACGCTTCATAGATTTTGGGATATCGAATAATCCGATTTTCATCATCATTTCGAATTGAATGGCGTGGACAACAACGCAAAACGCAAATAACACGATCGCATCGGGCTTAATTAATACCGAAATTTAATATTCGCCCGTCCAACATTCGTTGTCCAACAAATTCTTCAACGTTTTCGATTTGATCGAAACCTGGCCTATTTACAGTGGCCAAGCGATAATTCGAAGGCCAGCTGCGGATAATTAAGCACAGAATAAAACATAAGCATGTGACAAATTCAATGATCGCAGCAGCACGAATATTTCGTGATTTATGGAGTGGTGCGCGTGAATTCGATATAGCTAAATTTATCACGAGATCGATATTTTTTCATTAACCCACCGAACGATGTCGTTTGGTGTTAATCGTGGATTGGAAAACATTGCAACGTTTTCAAATCGAAAAAATTACCGTCATGAATATGATTCTGTATAATTATTCCATTCGAATTGCAAATTTTTAATCTTCAAATATCCTCGATTTGCCTGAATAGATCGATCAAAGTGTAGTGAAAAAGGTTACATCTCAACTAAACGAATTTTTCAATATTTACCTAATGCATGAAATCGGCCGTTTCACCAGAAATGCAGTAAATTTTCTTTTTAACTTCTAATATCTTCGATTTGCCTGAATCGATCGATTCAAGTTTAATGAAAAAACTGGTTCATCGCATTTTCGTATAATCATATCTACTGAACTCTAAGTTTCCTAAGTTTGAGACAGCGTAGTTCTATTTAATCGCTCATGAAAAAATTTATCTACGAAAGAAGTCATCGTCGCTGTGAAATTGTGCCGAAAAGGCATGATATGCGCTTACTGCATGGATTGTCAACTTGACGATTTTCCCCTAAGCTTAAAGCCCAATTTCATAACATCAACAGAACACTTCAAACTTAAAATGGATATTGGAGCTTTCTGTTATTATGAAGCTTCATACAATGAGTCAAAACAATAAGCTAGGCTCTTATGGAACCCATCGTCCCTCTTAAAAATATTTCCGAAGTCTTGAATCTGCAGTTAACGAACTACTTATTAATCTTTTCATTTCATTAACACTCATTTTCTCTAACAATCACAATCCTTCTCTATTAATGATGCTTGGTTTGGTTTTGCTGTTATTATTTTGTTCTATCCTCCAACAAGATTCATCAGAAAAAAATATTTCTTTCACAGCTTTCATGTTGTGCTATACCCAGGAGGATGCCAACACAGAAGGTAATGTTTATTTCCATTATTTACTGTGTTATATAAAATATTTGATATATTGAATTTACAATATTTACAATTTAAGAGCGATGTGATATTTAAGTTTACTACATAAATTTTTTTTGGCTTCTTCTCTGTGTTTCATAGTACAGGTGAAATATTGTATCGCGTAGAACTGCCTTACATGGAAGAGATCACATTAATTTACTTGGAGAATAATGATAATGATGATAGTAAGTGGTTAGTGTTGTGCTGCATGTCGATCAGATGCAGATTCCCTTGCACTAATCGTGATCGTTTTAATCAAAAGCAAAGCCTTTCTGTTACGGGGCGTCGACTAATATGTTTTGTTTTGTTATGTTTTTTCTTTATTCATTCCTATTAAGAACCCTTCATATTCGAGTGTGTTGCTACGACTTCATCCAAGAATAAGGCCATGCTCAATATTATTTTGTTCGAAATGATCTCAACTGCTGGTTAAACGAGATTTTTTGCTTGTAAAGGACAATGTATCCTGCCAAATTTTTACCTTTTCCGAATTGTTAATTTTGTTACACTTGGAACTTGTGACGGTAGAATATGCTATGCTGATTTATGCAA
Source organism: Aphidecta obliterata (assembly GCA_963966015.1). Lineage (NCBI taxonomy): Eukaryota > Metazoa > Arthropoda > Insecta > Coleoptera > Coccinellidae > Aphidecta > Aphidecta obliterata. The sequence continues at coordinate 10,623,320 of OZ014435.1, read as the reverse complement.
AAATTGAATATTAGAATCAATTACTTTTGGATTTATATGTTCAAGGGAGAGGTCTAAGAATAGATGGATCAATATAATGATTATTATTTTCATTTTACAGAATGATCTCTGAAAAACATCAATTCTTTTTCTTTCTCGAAAATAAACAAACAATCAGTGTAGTTAGCAAAAACCCATTGAATTTTGAATATTAATTTTTAATGTTCTGGCTGCTCTGGAACGAGCACTACCATAGCCATAGTGTGGTAGTGTAGGTCTATGTAGTACAAGTAGCTAACAAATAGATCGACAAACCAGCTCTAGAAAAAGTAATACACCTTCCAACGAGTTTTTGAATTTTGTGAATGTAAGTTAAGGAGCAAGGAGAATATATTCTTAGTTATTATACTAGATATAGTAGAATAAAACTCTTGAAGTACATAACTTGTTATCTATCTAGCAATCATGAAGAGTTTTCAGCGAGGTAATAGACTCAACACCTCAGTAACTTCAATTCCATTTTAATGAATGTTGAATTTTTGCATAAATCACCAACGCATGCGCAGTCGTCGCTCAGACCTTTTATTGTCGGTACTTTCACTCGTTATGGCCGATTCACAATAAACGTAAGCGTAACTCTAACGTAATCTTTATTTGGCTCTATCACCTGTATTTCACTCAGCTGCAGGGAGCAGCGGCAGAATGTTAACACTTCACTTCTCATGCACCTACCGCTGCCACTCGCGCTGCCGTACGTACTGGAGCGCGAAAGAAATGATGGAGTAGAGTGTGAATACTCACTGCCTCTGATACTGCCGCAGAAGTATTTCGGGCAGCGCGAGTAGCAGTGGAAGTGCCTGAGTGTAATCCAGGTATATAAATTTAGTGGCGTCTCTCCGCACGTCTGGAAGATGGCGTTTTCGGCTACGCCACACTGCGTTGTCTCTCGCGGTGATTTTATTATGTTCTATGTTAATGATAAATTGAGAAATTATTGACAGTGTCACAAATCACATAAATAATCCAACAACGCTTACGTTAGAGTTACGCATACGTTCATTGTGAATCAGCCATTAGTCCTTTTACGTTCAATACACGTTTCTTAGATTTCTTCGTAATGTTTGACTAGACGCAGATTCATCCAATTCGCAATATCATCCCATTTCAACCATTCTTGCATTGATTGAGCTTACTTGAATACAGTGACTGATTGATGTTTTTTCTTACATTTGGAATTTCACAATTTTTCCCATTCGTTCGTAAATAATTCATTAACTTTAACTTTTAATTTTTTTTCTGTTTTTGAATAACTAATACCTTCTTTTACTAACTTTAGTCACTTTATTTGAATGGGCCCGTAGGTAGTTGAATGCGCATTTGAATAGCGTCTTGCATTCGAGGCGTAAAGCATACGTGTTTAGAAAATTTTTGATATGAAAACCAGTTCATAGTTAACGTAGGTTTTGGAATTTTTTTCGTATTAAATTTAAGTTGCGTCTTTTTGCCTCTTTATTTTCAATTTTCTTGAAACGATTTTCAGTTCTCAACAGTATTCTTTCTGAGATGCATATATAGTAACAAAAACATTTCTTCATTAGGCCCAATTATTCACTGAATAATAATAGAGAATGAGTGGCATATCCAATGTTTCCTGCCTATTAAATATATAATTTTACCCAAGGAAAGCTGTTGAGAACAAATGATATAAATTATTATTAAGAACTAACTTAAGTATGTGTCTACTTATATTTGAAAAAATACTGAAATGCTTTTATATTTTCGTAGCAAAATAAACCGTTTGAATCGTTCCAAAATAAAAATAACTTCACTCGCAATAGTTGTTTATTAGAAGAAGTATATTCTTAAAATTATTTCGTTTTACTTATGATGGTCTATGTGGTTTTGGACCATAATCTCAAAATAATTTTAGCATATTTTTTATATATCTGTAGACGCATAATGGCATTTTATGCTTTTTATTAGGTTCTTTATTCACTTTATATTATACATGTGGATGTATGTTTGACAATTACTAGTTCTGTGAAAGTTCAGTAGTTTTAACGAATTAACATAGCTTCTTTAGACAACTGATTAGCATTTCAGTGATTCAGTTCTGAAACAACCCCTAGTCGAAAATTCTGCATATTTCCACATATGTTCGCTTGGGGCTGAAGAGAGATAGTTCTTTACAGTTTTTGTCCTTGCAGGTAACGAAGAAACCGTTCTCTCGTATGAGCCTGTTCAACAGATGAACATCAGCTATACGAGGCCTGTCATCATCTTAGGACCCTTGAAGGATCGTATAAATGACGATCTTATATCAGAATTTCCGGACAAATTCGGCAGCTGTGTTCCCCGTAAGTAACAAAATTCGTGTAATTGAATTATTAGTACTTGTTGAAAACAAAAGTTATTCTGCAACATTATGCAGGCGAGTGGATTCTTGGGGTGAAGGAAATCTTTTTTGTCATTATGCATTTGAGCTCGTTTAAAGAAATATTTGCCCAAATTTTTGCACAAGAGTCTGAAAGTGATCTTAAAATAATAATATTTGGGTTTATTCCAGATACCACCCGACCGAAGAGGGAGTATGAAGTCGATGGTAGAGATTACCATTTTGTGGCGTCAAGGGAACAAATGGAACGTGATATACAAAACCATTTGTTCATAGAGGCTGGCCAATATAACGAAAACCTTTATGGTACATCCGTAGCTTCAGTGCGTGAAGTCGCCGAAAAGGTAAATGATCTGTTTTGTTTTTGGACCATATAACTATCACAACATTAACATTGATCGAAACATATTTTGCTCGAACAAGATCACAGATTTTTGTGCTAAGTAGATACAGAAATCAGATGCTTAATACAAAAAAATCGGAAAAAGCTCTGACGTGAGCATTTGTGCGTTTCAATTCATCGCCATCTATGATCAAGTTAAATCTCAAAGCTTACCTGCGTTTCGTATTCGGGGTTCTACTCTCTGCTCACTGAATCGAAACAAACACGAGAACTCCTGGCAGAGAGGGATATAATCAACTACCCATCTCGTTTATTCTCTTACTGATACGATCCTTACGAAATCCGACATGGACTTCTGTGTCGTTATTCTACAACTATCTACAAATTTTCAATTCGATCGAATCGGTATTTTTCGAATTTTCGAGAAAAAAAAATCAGATGGCTGTACCTACAGAACCCCTTCGGCAATATTTCAAGTAGTAGTGTATTGAACGTTTCAAGTAATTTCGAAATAATTAATGTGTTTGTTTGAATAACATCTTTGCTATAACAAAATTTTTTCAAACTTTTATCGTTTATACTATTTTCCTCAGGATATATGGATTTACTTTGTTCTACTCTTTTTCAGGGAAAACACTGTATTTTAGACGTAAGTGGAAATGCCATCAAGAGATTGCAAGTAGCCCAACTATATCCAATTGCAGTATTCATAAAGCCAAAATCTATAGAATCTATGATGTAAGTATTATAATCTAAAGAATAATAATGGCTGTTTATCTGAATTGATCGAATTCAAGAATGAAAATTGAAAAATTTCACTATATAAACTAATAAGCAAGCCAACAAGACAATTCATGTATCCCAGATACCAACGAAATTTATCATTTGCAATCGTAGGCCGGTTTCGATCCATGTCAGATCTCATCAGTACGACTATGCAATATGATAAACTCGATGAATGAAACAAAAGGTCTTAAAACATAAGGTAACGTGGTACTGAGAAAATTTCCCAAATCACGCCACCTGTCTGTTCCAAAGTCAACTGTCTCAAATATCTGTAAATCATAAAATGTCTTATCGGCTCTCCAAAAACGAAATACACATGTATGAAAACGCCGTAAACATTACAGGCATAAATAGTCACACATGGAATAATTGACTAACGAATAATAATGGCTGTTTATCTGAATTCTTGAATTCGATCAATTCAGATAAACAGCCATTATTATTCTTTAGTCAATTATTCAGACGAATAAGGCTTCAGCTTGAATCCGTTGAATTTCCATGTGTGACTATTTATGCCTTTAATGTTTACGGCGTTGTCATACATGTGTATTTCGTTTTTGGAGAGCCGATAAGACATTTTATGATCCACAGATATTTGAGACAGTTGACTTTGGAACAGACAGGTGGCGTGATTTGGGAAATTTTCTCAGTACCACGTTACCTTATGTTTTAAGACCTTTTGTTTCATTCATCGAGTTTATCATATTGCATAGTCGTACTGATGAGATCTGACATGGATCGAAACCGATCTACGATTGCAAATGATAAATTTCGTTGGTACCTGGGATACATGAATTGTCTTGTTGGCTTGCTTATTAGTTCATCTAGTGAAATTTTTCAATTTTCATTCTTGAATTCGATTATTATAATCTATTCATTTAATATTTTCTTACCCTTTCAATTTCTCTATATTCTTTGTTTAACATCTTCTAACTCCATTTTCTTACAATAAAATAATTTGTCCGTTTTGAATATTACCTTGATAAATTCAATGCTTCTGTTATTTCAAAGGGAAATGAATAAGAGAATGACTGAAGAACAAGCTAAGAAAACATTCGAGAGGGCGCTAAAGATGGAGCAAGAATTTGCAGAGTACTTCACAGGTGAGCTTTATCCTACGGAAATGCACATTGTAACAACATGTTTTCTTCTGAAAAATATTTCCACTTTGGTTCATTTTTTTCAATAATAGATAAACCTCTACAATGCCAATTAAAAATGACATACCTTCAGGCAGAATGATAACGCTCTTGTTTATAGCCTAAATTCGTCATTTTCAGCAATTTTATTTTTTACTCAAAAATCATCCAAAAAATTAGGCAACTAGAAATGATTTATGAAGAATGTATTTCATGTTTTGGGAGGAATGTACTGTTAATAAAAATTTTCAAGTGCTTAACGAGTACTAATAGCGTTTTTACCTATTTTCAGCGGTCATACAAGGTGATACCCCTGAAGATATATACAATCAGGTCAAAGATGTCATCGATGAGCAGAGTGGTCCAACCATCTGGGTTCCTGCGAAAGAGAAGCTATGACCTCTACCATCGCCAGTGTGGACCTTCCCAGCACGATCAAGGCTACACTGATAAGGAAGTGCATTACTATTACCCCCGAACCTTACCCAGAAACGTTGAATTGAACCTCTCGTTATGTGCGGTGCCTCCATAAAAAATTTGCTTGCGATACGGCTCTTTTCATAACTCCAGTGCTAGATATGCTACGTTTATCTAGAAGTTGGAATTCGATTTTTAATTATTATCAATTTTTTTTAACAGTTTTCTTTAGTTTTGAACTAGTTTTAAAATTATCGGAAAACTTCGATTTTACTCCCATCCAGGCAGAAGATGTGGTTGGGCTGCTGCAATATCAAGGGCGCTCTTCCATTGATGTCTCTTATTTTCTTCGTGAAATGAAAATGGAGTGATTCTTGGGGGATTAATATCCCCCAACGGTACTGATTCTTCATTTGACATTGTGCCATAAGAGACACCTCTGGTGACACTTGCTTGAGAAATTGATATCCATGTAGGTCCATATCACTCAAAAAAAGTGTTGATATTTTCACCTCTCAATGTATAGATTTTGCTCATTAGTTAATTGAAAAAATGTAAAGATGAATTTGGTATACCTAGCACATTTTATACACACAAGTAGTATTATTAAATGAACCTCATAGTGTTTGTGAGATTTGCCCACCGAACGGCTTGTGTAGGACTGGGAGCGACCTCCCAGTTCTGATCTTCATCGTAAAAGAAAGAAAGCACTTGTGTTATCTAACAAAATAATATAAAAATAGTCAAACCTTTGAATCGTTTCTATACTATATCTAAATATAGCCAATTGTTATTTAACTTAGGTAGGTTTTATCAATGTTTTTTGTAGTGTATGTATAAAATGGAAGGATTTCCCTGCCAATACTTCAGAACAGAAAATTGTATATAAAATATTGATCTATCTATGTGTAGTTAACAGGAGAATCTGTTATTGTTATGAGAGAGTTGTGACCTAACTTATTTGAGTTAATAAAACAATTTTACTAGAATGATGGTTCCTTATTCCCATTTATTTTTTCCTGGCCTTATTTGAACTGCACAAAAATTGGTCGGGGATGTATACAGATAACAGGATCAGCCTAATTTTTGCGTGAGATTTGAGAATGCAGACAGTGTTACCACGTCGACCATTCTTGTTCTCATGATAATTTGCTTCGAATGCAATTTTCTGAAGGCCTAGTGTTATAAAAATCGAAATCTGGACATTTTTAGCGATTTTAGTATGTTCCATCGAATTATTCCGTTTTGGGTTAGTATGGTTAAACTGAACTTGGTAATAGGAACATAGGAGGCCGAGAAGGTATGCGGTCAGATATCCGGAGCAGCATAATTTTCCCGCCAATCGATCAATCAGGCAACACGTAATACACAGATGATGTAAAGTGTGTTGCCTAGCGGGGAAATTATCGCTCTCCTTGTTAGCACGATGACCATTCTTGTTCTCATAACAATTCGCTTTCAATGCAATTCTCTGAAGACATGTATAAAATAATTAATTAATAATTAGTATGGTTAAACTGAACCTGGTAATAGGAACATAGGAGGCCGAGGAGGTTTACTAACAGATATCCGGAGCAGGAAAATATTTCCGCTAATCGAGCAATCAGCCAACACGTAATACACAGATGATGTAAGGTGTGTTGCCTAGCGGGAAAATTTTCGCTATCCCTGTTACCACGTCGACCATTTTTTGAGCGTGTAAAGGTGTGTACAGACATGCTCCGAATATCGTACCGAACCGTGTCGCGTACCCCGACGCAATCAGCGAGAGCGAATCAAATTCACGAATTCAAATTCGTACGATATTCGGAGCATGTCTGTACACACCTTTAAATAAACTCATTTTAAAAAACCCAGTTGTTCACCACTAAAACGTAATTTGCGCTCGTACTACTTACACGAGGGCTATATCATTTCGTCACGATGTCTGTATTTATCGAATTTTGAGCTGAAAATGTGCCGAAAGCAAGAAAACTTTCGAACGAAACAACCTAGAGACTTGAAATTTTCAGTGTGGGTTCAGTTCCCGAATGCCTCGGTTAAGTTCGTTAATGGGCCAAATTCCACCAGGGGTTCCATAAATATGGCCTATCATAGTTTTGTTCTCCTGATTACTTGGAAACTACAGATTTGATCGAGATGAAATTTTTCGCTCAAATGGAGAATGAGGTGTTCAAGCTACATATGAAATTTCGTCCAGATCACATGACCAGAACCATAGAAATCATAGAAAATTGTGACTTTTGAACGGAAACGCCTAGGGACTTGAAATTTTCAGGATAGGTGTGGATTTGAAATGTCGCGTTCACGTTCATCAATGAGCAGAATTATACAAGGGGTTCCGTAAATACGGTCGTTTGAAATTTCGTTTTCTCGATAATTTCGAAACTACGGATTCGATCGAGATAAAATTTTGTATTTCAATCGAGAATGATATATTGAAGCAACATTTTGTCTAGATCGCATGACCAGAACCATAGAAACCATAGAAAATTAAAACTTCCGGAGGGAAGAGCCTAGGAACTTGAAATTTTCAGGGTAGGTTTGGATCTCAAATGTCGCGGTCACGTTCATCAATGAGCAAAATTAGACTAGGGGTTCCGTAAATATGGCCGTTCAGAATATTTTTTTCCTGATTATTTCGAAACTACTGATTGGATTGGAATGAAATTCTACACCTAGCTGAAGAATAATGTATTCAAACTACTTGCGAAATTTTGTCCAGATCGCAACACCAAGTCCATAGATACCGTAGAAAATTCTAGCGAATTATCGAAAAAAAATTGCTCAGCTAAAGCACTGACGTGAAGTCTGGAGTTTTGCCTAAGTTTGAGAATTTTTTTGACAGCTGTCGAAAATTCCTTCAATTGATTTCTAAAACTGCAGATTGCGAATCTACCTACAAGGTGGATGTACGAGCGCTCAAAAGCTCCTGACTTCACGGCAGTGCTTTTATAATTTTTTTCTGATAAAACAATTTGCTTTACATGCAATTTTAGTTCAAAATTATTCAGAATGCACTTCTCCACTTGTTTTTTTTACATCCCACAACACTGTAAGTGCATTGTGGAGTGTGCATTCTGAATAATTTTAAACTGACGCAGTGTTCCGATATTTATAGTTTCCAAAGGTACAAATGTCCTAAGGTACACGTCATTCCCCTAAATCAAGGCATTCTGATACCTACAAAAAACGAAGGTGTTTTTCGCTGATAAGAAAACCTGTTTCTCTGACCCCGGTTATTTATCATCATCTTTGTGCTCCTTTGAATATTGAATGATTAGCGTACGAAAATAAATAGGAGTTATAATTGTTGAAGTGGTTCGAATACTTGCCAAAAATCAAACGAGCTCTATTTTCATGAATAATCGTTTTAGTCGTCATTTTTACCAATTAAATTGCATTCGACAAAAACCCTTGTTGCCAAATTCTTTCATTTCTATTCAGCACTTCGGAATTGTCTCAATTATTGTTAAGAATAAGTAGGGCATCTGAGAAAAGCCGATGGTTTAAAAAAAATGTTACGCCACTGTATGTAACAAACTTGAAGATATCAGCTCCCCAAGTAGTTGACGATTAAAACTTCCAAATTGGAGATACTGAATATTCGAATATGGTTTTTACACATAAATTAATTTTTTTAAAGCGAGTCATTTTTACAGGTATCATAGCCCCGATTTCTGTGTTTCCGCGTCTTCTGTTAGAGAGAAAAAATGTTATTTTAAAAGTCCATGATGACATGTGACAGAAAAACGCAGGACGTTTTGGAAAGTTTGATGGTTGATCTAGGTGAGTTGAAGATTTATTTTATTTTGCGTGAAATTTGGTACAAACATTACTGGCCTTACCTAACCTAGCTTAACCCTCCAACTGAAAATTCAATTCGCAGCGTTCTTCAAAATCTGATACGAAAATAACTCCTCTTTCAGGAGATTTTGGTCCATACCAGCGATGGCAATATACCCTACATGTGCTATCCTTTTTATTAATGGGCGTACACATATTTCCTTTACTCACCGTAGCTGCAATTCCAGAACACAGGTGGGACTGAATTAAATTTCTCGAATTGTAAGATCTCCACTTACGATTTCATTATAACAGCGGCATTTTCTGAAGCTGAAGCAAAAATTTTTTTCAGATGTGAAATTCCGAACGTAGATATCAACAAAACCATGACAGAGTTGAGTTACACGAACTTAACGAGATACATACCTCTGAAGACCAAGAGCCAGATCGATTCATGCCATATATATGACACCTCAAGTAATAAATCCGTCAAATGCAACTCTTGGGTGTACAACCGCACCTACCATTCTTCTTCGAGGGCTATAGATTGGAACTTCGTCTGTGATAGAAGATGGATGGGGGCTGTCGCCCAAACAACAATAATGTTAGGGATATTAGTGGGAAATATTATTCTAGGAAGTGTAGCAGATAGGGTTGGAAGGAAACCTGTCTTCTGTTGGTCAGCTCTTATTGCTCTCTTTTTCGGTGTCGGTGTAGCATTTACCACGCAGTATTATGTGTTTTTAGCTATGAGATTTGTTTTAGGCATAGTAGGTTCCGGAGGAAGGAAGGAACGATTGACTTGTTACCCAACGCCTCATCGAAAACAAAGCATTAATTCCTTGATTGTTGAATCTTAGGTTTCGTGTTGACAATGGAATTGGTTGGTCCAAGTAAAAGATCCGCAGTTGGTGTAGGATATCAAGTAGTATTCGCCTGTTCAAGCATGCTGGTGGCTTTTTGGGGATTTCTGATTAGAGATAGACAATTACTGCAAATCGTATACGGTCTGCATGCCATGATATTCATCTTCCACTGGTGGCTCATGGACGAATCTCCAAGATGGCTTTGGGCTAAAGGACGGTTCAAGGAAAGTCTAGAAATTATACAGAAAGCATTGAGTTTCAATGGAAGTAACATAACCTTGGACATAGAGGATATTATTTCTAAGCAACCGGCTGGACAGCCCAACAATACTAGAAAAGGTGCAAGTTTACTGGAATTGTTCAAGAGGCCCAATTTGAGGAAGAGACTGCTAATCGTTGGTTTCATGTGGTTTGGAAATTCTCTGGTTTTTTATGGTTTATTTCTTGGTACTGGAAGTATGAAGGGGAACCCATTCCTCGTAATATTCATTATGGGCGTTATAGAACTTCCAGCGTATATTTTAGCAGCAATCCTGCTACCTAGGTTAGGGAGGAGGTTTTTGATTTCCTTCAACATGGTACTTAGTGGTATCTGTTGCATTTTAACTGTCAGTCTAACTCTTGGAAGTATGCCTTCCAACATCTTAGTATATATAGGAAAATTTTCAATATCTTCCTCTTATTCTGTGATATATATCTACTCAGCTGAGCTCTTTCCTACTGTAATCAGAAATTCTGCGATAGGTTTCGCAAGTATGTGTTCGAGAGCTGCGGGATCTCTGATTCCTTTGATCACTCTCCTGGATTACATTGATCCCAAAATTCCGCGCATTATTTTTGGGGTGATCACAATATTTTCTGGCTGCTTGTTGACAATTTTCCTACCGGAAACTCTTGGATCAGAACTGACCTCAACGGTGGAGGAAGGAGAGGAATTCGGAATTGGAAATACTTGCCTCACTGATTTCTTGGGAAGGAAGAAAATAGTTGAAAGGCGCACGAACAAAACGAATCATACAGAGATCGAACAACTGGAACCATTGAATGTTTAATTATGAAATTCATTGAGCATTGATTTTTCTTTTTTTTTGTACTCTGTTTTCAAAATAAACCTAAATGAATGATGCATTTTTTCAATGAAACTTATATTTTCGAATCTGAATGAAAAATTATAAAAAGCACTTTTTGGTAGATTCGCATTTTCAAGTTTCAGAAACTAATTAAAAAAATTTTGACCGCTGTCAAAAAAATTTTCGAATTAAGGCGAAACTCCGACTTCACGTCAGTTCTTTAAGTGACCAATTTTTTTTATTCGCTAGAATTTTTAACGGTATCTATGGTTTTGTTGATGCGATCTGAACAAAATTTCGCACGAAGTTTAGGCACATTATTCCTCATGTATGTGCAAAATTTCATTCCAATCAAATCAGTATCAGGAGAAAAATATTCTGAACGGCCATATTTACGGAACCCCTGGTCTAATTTTGCGATCCAAAGCTACCCAGAAAATGTCAAGTCCCTAGGCCATTCCGTTCGAAGGATACAATTTTCTATGGTTCTGATCATGCGATCTGGGCAGAATATAGCTATTAAAATACAAAATTTTGCCACGATCGAATCCGTAGTTTTGAAATTATCAAGAAAACTACATTTCAAACGACCATATTTACGAAACCCCTAGTCTGCGTTGATTGACGAGACCGCGACATTCGAGATCAACACCTGTCCTGAAAATTTCAAGTCCCTAGGCCTTTCGTAAGTTATGATTTTCTATGGTTCTAGTCATGCGATCTGGAAAAATTTTTGCATGAAGCTTTCTACATTTGAGTGCAAAATTTCAACTCGATCGAATCTGTAGTTTCGAAGATATCGGAAGAACAAAATTTCGAACCGTCATATTACAGAACCCCTGATGGAATTCTGCCCATTAACGAACTTAACCGAGGCTAAAAAGGTCGAGTCTCTAGGTTGTTCCGTTCGAGAGTAATCGTGTTCACGGACAGACAGACAGACTTGAATTTTCTGACGGCTCAAAATTCGGGAAACTGAACCCACATTGAAAATTTCAAGTCTCTAGGTCGTTCTGTTCGAAAGTTATCGTGCTTACGGCCGGCCGGACGGACAAACTTTTTCGACGGATTCGGCATCAGTGAGTCGAACCTCGTCTATTAAGACAATTTTCGGCTCAAAATTCGAAAAAAGAGTAGAATGAGTTGAGTGAGTAGAACGAGCGCTCAACAATTAAAATTTATATGCACTCAATTAATTTTGAAATTTATATTTTTTATTATAGTATTTAGCCGGAAAATAGATCATTTATGTTTTCAGAATGAATTTTGGAAATCAGTGCTTCAAATATGAAAATAAAAATAAAAAATAAATAAATAAAACTGGAGATGAAATCGAATTAATGGAGTCCCACCCTCTTACACCTTCGTTCGAACATACCCCACAGCTCGTTTTTATTGTGTTTCGATGAAGTTCAATTTCTGCAATTTGTTCTGTAATTATAGTATAATAAAATTAAAGTAAAGTTTCGAGTTGATTACTATTCTTCATGAATTGTTGGAATTTTCACTAGCTATTATAATTGGAATTAATTGGACTTTTGATGAAAGATTCATAGAATTGTTTCTATAACACCAAAATTTGATGAAAAATGGGACAAAATATCCGAGATCATGATTTTATTGAGTTTCGGAGTAGAATGGTCTAGAGATCGAATGTATTCATGATTATCGATTCAATTGGTCCAGCGTCAAGAGTGGAACTGACGAGAATACTTTTCTACTTGAGTGTACTCCAAATCTCAGAAAAAACCCTGAGCTTTGAAAAAATGTTAGATTCGGAATCTACATCCCTTAATTATCACAAAAACATGCTCAATATGTTATATTTAAAATATCGATTTTTCAACTTCAAAGGGGGGACCCTTGGATGAATTCCAAAATTTTTTTCATCGGATCTTTTCAAAATTCACCATAAAGGGGTAATCGGCAACCCTGAAACCGAATATGGAATAAGTTGTTCAATAAAAAATCTTATTGGCGAGTAATTGCCAAAAGTTTGTTCTGCGAGAGCACTTTTTTACCTGAGTGTACACCAAAATTGCGGGTCCCCTTGGATAAATTCCAAAATTTTTTTCATCGGATCTTCTCAAAATTCACCATAAAGGGGAAATCGACAACCCTGAAACCGAATATGGAATAAGTTGTTCAATAAAAAATCTTATTGGCGAGTAATTGCCAAAAGTTTGTTCTGCAAGACCACTTTTTTACCTGAGTGTACACCAGAATTTGATGAAAATGGGACAAAGTATCCCAGATCATGACTTTATAGACTTTCGAAGCAGAATGGACTAGAGTTCGAGTGTTTTCATGATTCTCAATCCATTTGTTCCAGCGTCAATCGTGGAACTGACGAGAGTATACTTTTCTACTTGAGTGTACTCGAAATCTCAGAAAAAAGTCTGAGCGCTGAAAAAATGTTATATTCGGAATCTACATCCCTTAATTATCACGAAAATATGCTCAATATGTTATATTTTAAATATCGATTTTTCAACTTCAAAGGGGGGACCCTTGGATAAATTCCAAAATTTTTTTCATCGGATCTTCTCAAAATTCACCGTAAAGGGGTAATCGACAACCCTGAAACCGAATATGCAATCATATGTTCAATACAAAATCTAATTGGCGAGTAATTGCCAAAAATTTGATCTGCGAGAGCACTTTTTTACTTGAGTGTACATCAAAATTTGATGAAAATGGGACAAAGTATCCCAGATCATGACTTTATAGACTTTCGAAGCAGGATGGACTAGAGTTCGAGTGTTTTCATGATTCTCAATCCAATTGTTCCAGCGTCAAAAGTGGAACTGACGAGAGAACTTTTCTACTTGAGTGTACTCGAAATCTCAGAAAAAAATCTGAGCTCTGAAAAAATGTTGGATTCGGAATCTGCATCCCTTAATTATCACGAAAACATACTCAATATGTTATATTTTAAATTTCGATTTTTCAACTTCAAAGGGACCCTTGGATGAATTCCAAAATTTTTTTCATCGGATCTTCTCAAAATTCACCATAAAGGGGTAATCGGCAACCCTGAAACCGAATATGGAATGAGTTGTTCAATAAAAAATCTTATTGGCGAGTAATTGCCAAAAGTTTGTTCTGCGAGAGCACTTTTTTACCTGAGTGTACACCAGAATTTGATGAAAAATGGGACAAAATATTCAAGATCTGAACAAATTGTTAGATTTGAAATATTCATTCTCGAATTTTCCATCTGTAGTCTAATGCAAAAAGTTCATTTTCTGCATTAGCGAAAACTTCTTATTTTCGTATTTTCGAAGGGATACTTGGGCCAATAGTATATAGATGGCGCTGGTAGAATCAAATTTGATACACAACAATAACAGGTCAAATATTGGCTGAAAAGTTCTCTCATCTTGTAACTGATGTCAGATTAGGAATCTTCGACCTCAGATTAGCCTAAAAACATAATAGTTCCACGGAAAAAACTCCAAAGGAGAACTCTTCAGATAAATTTTAAGACGATGTTTTTTTGAACAGATCTTTTCAAAAATCACCACAAAGAGGTGAAAGGGAATCCTGAATACGAATATACAATCAGTTTATTCCTGAAGTATCTCAATCACGTATAATTCACGAATCTTTCAGTCTACTGGAGTGTGCACCATCTGTACTCGGATACAAGAAGTAAAATATCTTTCTTACAGAAAACTATATTTTCGCAGTCCCCTGAAGAACATTTCAGTCAGTCGATAATAGATGGCGCTGGCATCAACAAATTCGATAAACAACGATAAAACGTGAAATAATGGCTAAAAAATTCTCTCATCTTGAAACTGATGACAGATAAGGAATCTACGACCTCAAATTATCTTAAAAAGATAACAATTTTACTCCGAAGTAGAACTCCTTGCATAAATTTAAGGACGATTTTTTTTTGAACAGATCATTTTAAGAATCACCACGAGGAGGTGAAAGGGAGTTCTGAATACGAATATACAATTAGTTTGTTCCTGAAGGATCTCAATCACGTATAATATACAAATCTTTTAGTCTATTTTAGTGTGTGCCATCTGTACTCGGATAGAAGAAGTAAGATATCTGCCATACAGAAATCTACTATGTTCGCGGCTACCTGAAGAACACTTCAGTCCATCGATTATAGATGGCGCTGGGAGTATGGAATTTGTTAATAAATAAAAAAGCCAAGTGAATCAATGATTGATATGGTGTTCCATGTTTTTCTCAACAATCACCACACCACAAACTGAATATGGACCATTTCTGGGAAATTGGTCTCAATTCCTGTAACTACCCCTGCAGTCATAGTGATTTTTTTTTTATAATTATATTTTTTGAATTTTGAAGCAGAAAGGACTAGAATTCGAATGTATTCATGATTCTAGATTCAATTGGTCCAGCGTCAATCGTGGAACTGACGAGAGTATACTTTTCTGCTTGAGTGTACTCGAAATCTCAGAAAAAAGTCTGAGCGCTAAAAAAATGTTATATTCGGAATCTACATCCCTTAATTATCACGAAAATATGCCCAATATGTTATATTTTAAATATCGATTTTTCAACTTCAAAGGGGGGACCCTTGGATAAATTCCAAAATTTTTTTCATCGGATCTTCTCAAAATTCACCGTAAAGGGGTAATCGACAACCCTGAAACGGAATATGCAATCATATTTTCAATAAAAAATCTAATTGGGGAGTAATTGCCAAAAATTTGATCTGCGAGAGCACTTTTTTACTTGAGTGTACATCAAAATTTGATGAAAATGGGACAAAGTATCCCAGATCATGACTTTATAGACTTTCGAAGCAGGATGGACTAGAGTTCGAGTGTTTTTATGATTCTCAATCCAATTGTTCCAGCGTCAAAAGTGGAAATAATGAGAGAACTTTTCTACTTGAGTGTACTCGAAATCTCAGAAAAAAATCTGAGCTCTGAAAAAATGTTGGATTCGGAATCTGCATCCCTTAATTATCACGAAAACATACTCAATATGTTATATTTTAAATTTCGATTTTTCAACTTCAAAGGGGGGACCCTTGGATGAATTCCAAAATTTTTTTCATCGGATCTTCTCAAAATTCACCATAAAGGGGTAATCGGCAACCCTGAAACCGAATATGGAATGAGTTGTTCAATAAAAAATCTTATTGGCGAGTAATTGCCAAAAGTTTGTACTGCGAGAGCACTTTTTTACCTGAGTGTACACCAGAATTTGATGAAAAATGGGACAAAATATTCAAGATCTGAACAAATTGTAAGATTTGAAATATTCATTCTCGAATTTTCCATCTGTAGTCTAATGCAAAAAGTTCATTTTCTGCATTAGCGAAAACTTCTTATTTTCGTATTTTCGAAGGGATACTTGGGCCAATAGTGTATAGATGGCGCTGGTAGAATCAAATTTGATACACAACAATAACAGGTCAAATATTGGCTGAAAAGTTCTTTTATCTTGCAACTGATGTCAGATTAGGAATCTTCGACCTCAGATTAGCCTGAAAACATAATAGTTCCACCGAAAAAACTCCAAAGGAAATCTCTTCAGATAGATTTTGAGACGATGTTTTTTTGAACAGATCTTTTCAAAAATCACCACAAAGAGGTGAAAGGGAATCCTAAATACGAATATACAATCAGTTTATTCCTGAAGTATCTCAATCACGTATAATTTACGAATCTTTCAGTCTACTGGAGAGTGCACCATCTGTACTAGGATACAAGAAGTAAAATATCTTTTTTACAGAAAACTATATTTTCGCAGTCCCCTGAAGAACATTTCAGTCAGACGAATATAGATGGCGCTGGCGGTAACATATTCGATTAACAACGACAAAACGTGAAATAATGGCTAAAAAATTCTCTCATCTTGAAACTGATGACAGATAAGTAATCTACGACCTCGAATCATCTTGAAAAGATCACAATTTTACTCCAAAGTAGAACTCCTTGCATAAATTTAAGGACGATTTTTTTTAACAGATCTTTTTAAGAATCACCACGAAGAGGTGAAAGGGAGTTCTGAATACGAATATACAATTTGTTTGTTCCTGAAGGATCTCAATCACGTATAATATACAAATCTTATAGTCTATTTTAGTGTGTGCCATCTGTACTCGGATAGAAGAAGTAAGATATCTGCCATACAGAAATCTACTATGTTCGCGGTTACCTGAAGAACACTTCAGTCAATCAAAAATAGATGGCGCTGGGAGTAACCAATTTGTAAAAAATAAAGAAGCCAAGTGAATCAATGATTGATATGGTGTTCCATGTTTTTCTCAACAATCACCACACCACAAACTGAAAATTGACCATTTCTGGGAAATTGGTCTCAATTTCCGTAACTACCCCTCCAGTAATAGTTATTTTTGAGCGCTCGTACTACTTATACGAGGGCTATATCATTTCGTCACGATGTCTGTATTTTTCGAATTTTGAGCCGAAAATGGTCTCAAACGACTATGATGACGAATCCGTCGGATAATTCGAGTCTTTCCGTCCGGCCGTCCGTCCGTAAGCACGATAACTCTCGAACGGAACAACCTAGAGACTTGAAATTTTCAGTGTGGGTTCAGTTCCGGAATGGCTCGGTTAAGTTCGTTAATGGGCCAAATTCCACCAGGGGTTCCGTAAATATGGCCGTTCAAAGTTTTGTTCCCCTGATAACTCGAAAACTACAGATTTGATCGAGATAAAATATTGCACTCAAATGGAGAATGAGGTGTTCAAGCTACAAGTGAAATTTTGTCTAGATCGCATAACCGGAACCATAGAAAATTGTAACTTTTGAACGGAAACGCCTAGGGACTTGAAATTTTCAGGATAGGTGTGGATCTCGAATGTCGTGATCACATTCTTCTGTGAGCAAAATTATACTAGGGGTTCCGTAAATATGGTCGTTTGAAATTTAGTTTTCTTGATACTTTCAAAACTACAGATTCGATCGTGGCGAAATTTTGTATACTAATGGAGAATGTTATATTCAAGCTACATTTCTCCAGATCATATGACCAGAACCATAGAAAATCATAACTTTCGAACGGAAAGGCCTAGGGAATTTCCAGGATAGGTGTGGATCTGAAATGTCGTGATCACGTTCATCTATGAGCAAAATTATACTAGGGGTTCCGTAAATACGGTCGTTTGAAATTTTGTTTTCTCGATAAATTCGAATTTACGGATTCGATCGAGATGAAATTTTGTATTTTAATCGAGAATGATATATTGAAGCATAATTTGGTCCAGATCGCATTACCAGAACCATAGAAACCATAGAAAATTGTAACTTTTGAACGGAAAGGCCTAGGAACTTGAAATTTTCAGGGTGGGTTTGGATCGCGAATATCGCGGTCACGTTCATCAATGAGCAAAATAAGACTAGGGGCCGTAAATATGGCCGTTCAAAATATTTTTTTCATGATAGTTTCGAAACTACTAATCGATTTGGAATGAAATTATGCACCTAGCTGAGGAATAATGTATTCAAACTACGTCCAAAATTTTGTCCAGATCGCATCACCAAGACCAAAAATACCGTGGAAAATTCCAGCGAATTATCGAAAAAAAATTGATCAGCTGAAGCACTGACATGAAGTCTGGAGTTTCGCCTTAGTTTCAGAATTTTTTTGACAGCTGTCAAAAATTCCTTCAGTTGATTTCTAAAACTGGAAAATGCGAATCTACCTACATGGTGCATGTACGAGCGCTCAAAAGCTCCTGCCTTCACGGCAGTGCTTTTCGTAATTTTTTTTCATTGAAACCCTTGTTCTTCAAGTAGTCAACATCGAGCATCATTATCTCTATATCTCGAGTACCTTCTCATTCTCTGATTTTCCCAATACAGATCTGTGCTGAGCTATTTCGAGAAACGGAGATTTAAGATGAACACGAAGGAAACAGTTGCCATATACTTCGGCTGCACAAATATGAAGAAGGAAAAGGCAGGGAACGTTATGATAGAAAACCAGAAGATAAACTGGGAAGATGAAGAAAACTATATAGGCTTGCCCCTTGACAAAGAGCTGAAATTCAACAATCCAATGGAGGAAAAGAAGACAAGGCAACTACGCGGTTATACCCTCCGCAAAATCCAAACAGCAAACCGAAGCAGGAAAAGAAGATGAAGATAATTAAGACAGTGCTTATTCCAAACATAACGCACGCAGGAGTTGTCTGGTTCAATGTCGAAAGTAGGAAAAAGAGAGATCTACAAAGCACGTTGAATAAAATGATAATAAGGATAGCATAGGTGCGCCATGGTACGTCAGCAATTAACGAATAAGAGAAGAAATGAAAATACCAACTATGGGGGAAATCATTGACAAACAAACCAAGAAGACAATCGAAACGATGAAAGGACACAAAAATAAAGAGATAAGAAAGGGGGTACAATGATACCAGTCAGAACTACAGATAAGAGAAAATGCCTTTTGCAAAGAAGCCAATAGACGAATGGCACAGAACCATGCAAAAGAGAGGAGGACCTCTCTAAGTGAGCAACCGAAGAAAACAGAAAAATTATATCAAAGGTGAGAGGAAATAAATTCCAGTCCTTTTGAAATACCAAGACCTAGGCTATGAAGGAGTATGAAAACCGACTGCGATTAGAGTGTGGCCCTCCTACACCGGTGTCAATAGACTGAACGTAATATATCCCTGTATATCAAAAATCCTGTAAGATCATTCAATAGTTTGTTCAATTTTAAATTCCAACGAATTACTGAATAAAAAATCCTTAAATTTCTGTAACAGCTGATTCGCCATAATTGACAAAGAGCTATTGTCATTTGTTTGACAGCTGTCAAAAATTTCTTCAATTGGTTTTTAAAACTGGAAAATGCGAATCAACCTACAAGGTGGATGAACGAGCGCTTGAAAGCTCCTGACTTCACGGCAGTGCTTTCTATAATTTCCATACTTACGGTTGGTGGTAACATTCTCATATGTTGTATTCATTCAAATTTCACAATTTTTTGATTTTCTGGCGTCCCCTTCGTCCCTAGCCCATCCGGCTCGTGGTTCCTTCGCGCCCTCTTAGGTTGGTCTGTACACAAACTTCATACTTTGTACTCCCAAAGATTCAAAGAGGGGGTATAGCTCAGTGGTAGAGCATTCGACTGCAGATCGAGAGGTCCCCGGTTCAAACCCGGGTGCCCCCTTATTTTTTTTCGATTTTAGGGTTTTGTAAAACCAAAGGGTCAGTGAAAAACTTTGAGGGATGCCACATTTCATGGAGAAAACTATCTTGAATGTAAACCGAAATTCCCAACTCAAATGGAGAAACACCTAAGTTTATATTCATATAATGTAAAATATAGGTATAAAACAATAATTCAACTATCCACAACTTATAGTTCAATCTTATCGAATTCCTTCGGAAACAACATTTTGGATGCCGTTTTCACTGGTGTCTCCTCGTAAAAATCGAAATTGCTAGCATCACCGATCCCCTGCACCTCCGGCACAAAGGGTGATACGAGCCTCTTCTTGAGAAGAGATTCCCATTCGAAACCCTTGAAGAAGACGTGAGCTTTCACATCTTTAGATCCGTCCTTCAGTAAGCCGTATCTGCAAAAGAAATTGTCGTGATATATTATCTGGTGATTAGAATGTTTGTCTTGCCTTTGGCATTTGCAGAACAATAGGATTTGGCTCCGTGAAAATGGACTTTTCCGAAGAAAATATAACACAGGCGCAACCCAAAGACCTTTCAGTTATTTTAAAATTTAACTTATAATATTTCGAGTGAAAAAGATTTTTTCAAGGGCTCTTTCGTGAATTTTTCGTAATTTGCTGCTTCATCGTAGAGATGGTAACGAGGTAAGGTGCATCATCCTATAATAAATTGTATCCCATATAATGTCTTTAAAAAAGATGTGCTGGCTTCACGTCTGTATAGCTTCACCTTTCAAGACTCCAAATCTGAAAAAAGGTTTATTATCGGAAATAATAAACCAACAGCTGTACTGGCTTTATAAAGTGATAGCAAGTGTGACACATCTTCGAAAAAGTCTAATTTGGACGGATGTATGCTTCGACGGTGATTTTTAGCTAATCTCGATGTCGCCTTCGGCGACGTCTCGAATATTATAATCGTTGTCAATGTTGCCATACCGGTCTTGGCATCTAGGTACTGTTGACTGCGGAGAATTCTTTAATGCTAACGAGGCATTTCTGGAAATATTACACCAAAATTGAATTATTTAGGAATTTCTCCAATATGATCTCAGTGAAGATCATCCCAGATATCTTGATGAACGTCAAAAGTCTACATTATACATAACGTCGAATGTAAAAGGTTCTTCAGATATAATTTGACTAGATATGACTCACCGTTTGGTTCTATCAACTTGAAGAATATTCTGTATAAGGTCCTTCAAACTCTTGGAGAAATGGTTGGCGGGTACGTATTTTCCAGAAACGATTTTCTCGTAGATTTTCATCGGATCTTTAGCGTAAAACGGCGGGTAGCCGGCTGCCATCTCGAAAATTAGAATTCCTAGTGCCCACCAGTCTACCGATTTATTGTAACCTTGACTTAGTATTATTTCGGGTGCCAAATATTCAGGGGTACCTTAAACATATCAATTTGAATGTTACATCTCGAGAACATTTTTTTCTTTATAACTTTGAATAACTTTCCAGCCATTCAAAAAAGTATACGTGAAAGAAAAATTCACTAAAAGTAGCGTTGGAGTCGGAGTATGAAGACCTCTTACATATTGGCGATTTTTTAGCAATGTCAATATCACTCCAAAATACAAACATCCGAGAAAGAACATTAGTAATGAAGGAATTAAAGATCAGAGAGCTGGCTTTGATCAAACACATCTCGCCCTCAACCTAACCCAACCTTCTTAGATGAGGGAGTTTATCTTTGAGAGAGTATTTTACCACATAGCTTAGCACAAAAAAGGAACAGAACGACAACGCTTTCCCCTCTTCAAAGAAACCCAAGAAAAGAAAGGCGAACATTGTCGGCAGCACCAAGGGCGGATCCAGGATTTTTTTCGGGGGGGGGGGCACAATATTTTTTCTGGGGGGTACAAGAGGCGGAAGGTAAAAAATTTTCTGACTATGTACTGTGATGAAATCTCCACAGTACACAAAAATACAGTCTGGGGGGGGGTGGACGTGTTTACGGAAAACCTGGTGGAATTCCGCCGATTAACGAACCCAACTGCGGCATTCGGGAACTGAACCCACACTGAAAATTTCAAGTCTCTAGGTCGTTCCGTTCGAAAGTTATCGTGCTTACGGCTTGCGGACAGACTTGAACCTTGTCGATTAGGCCCATGCTCAAAATTCGAAAAATACAGACATCGTGACGAAATTATATAGCCCTCGTGTGAGGAGAACGAGCGCTCAAAAGGAATAAAGAAAAGGGTGAACATTGACGGCAGCATTACAAATAAAAATAAATCATTCTATTTTGATTGACCCAATGGGGTTTGGCTTTAACTTTCTTCTCTGTTCCTCGCATTGATATTTACTATACCAAACTTGTGAATTGGTTGTACTTCGTTTCATAAGAAAGAATATAGAATAAATAGTTTTCTTACCACAAAGAGTGTAGGTCCTCTGGTCGTCGATTTTTTTACAAAAGCCATAGTCTGTTATTTTGAGATATCCTATGTCGTCGATCAAAATGTTTTCCGGCTTCAAATCCCTATAAATCATTCCCAGAAAGTGCATATACTCGAAGGCTAAAATAACTTGAGCTGCATAGAAGCGTGTCAACTCTTCAGGAAACTTCTTCTGTTGCCTCAAATGGGAGAACATCTCCCCTCCATTCACGAAAGGCATAACCAAGCACAAATAAACATTATCTTTGAAGAAATATTCCAGATTGACCAGAAATGGAAAATCGAAAGCGTCCAAGGTGCGTATCTCAGATATAGTATGTTTAACTTGCTTAGTTTTCACGACATGCGACTTCTCCAACATTTTCAACGCGAAGGGGCTATCGTCTTTCTTTAGTTTCACCAGCATGACTCTCCCGAAAGAGCCGGTTCCTAGGGTTTGAACCAATTTGAAATCGTCCAATTTCCCTCTTTCCACAAATGGCCTCTTCCATCTCTCCTCGAATTTCCTCTTTGCTCCGATCAACAGAGATTGGAAATTTGTAAAATGGGCGGTGTTTGAATCCATAAATATAACATAATAGAAAGAAAATATATTTCAGAATAATGACAACCTTGAAGAAGTTTTGAGGTTTATGAATGAAATCTATCTATTTTGTCCTATTTTTTATTATGTTCCAAACCAAAGAAATATTTCGGTTCAAACTCGTGCACTGAGCTTTATGTCTTTACTTGATTTGTTTCTGGTTTAGACCAGGTAATAGAGCAGAAAAAGGGTCATTCTGTGACAAAAATCGTAGAAGAAAACCGCGAGTGGGGAGTTACGTGGGGTGGTCCGTGGACGTTCAGTGATATGTTTTCGACTCGCAAATATCATTACTTTTCTTGTAATTGCGAAGAAACAACAAAAAAAAAAACCGTGTTTTTTTAGTTTTTTGCTTGTAAAATCTGAACCAATGGAGCGGTGCTAATACTTTCAACAGACGAATTGTAGAGAACGAAAAGATGAAAAAAAAAATTACGAAAAGCACTGCCGTGAAGGCAGGCTTTTGAGAGCTCGTACATGCACCATGTAGGTAGATTCGCATTTTCCAGTTTTAGAAATCAACTGAAGGAATTTTTGACAGCTGTCAAAAAAATTCTGAAACTCAGGCGAAACTCCAGACTTCATGTCAGTGCTTCAGCTGATCAATTTTTTTTCGATAATTCGCTGGAATTTTCCACGGTATCTTTGGTCTTGGTGATGCGATCTGGACAAAATTTTGCACGTAGTTTGAATACATTATTCCTCAGCTAGGTGCATAATTTCATTCCAATCCGATCAGTAGTTTCGAAACTATCATGAAAAAAATATTTTGAACGGCCATATTTACGGAACCCCTAGTCTTATTTTGCTCATTGATGAACGTGACCGTGAAATTCGCGATCCAAACCCAACCTGAAAATTTCAAGTTCCTAGGCCTTTCCGTTCAAAAGTTACAATTTTCTATGGTTTCTATGGTTCTGGTAATGCGATCTGGACCAAATTATGCTTCAATATATCATTCTCGATTAAAATACAAAATTTCATCTCGATCGAATCCGTAGTTTCGAATTTATCGAGAAAACAAAATTTCAAACGACCGTATTTACGGAACCCCTAGTATAATTTTGCTCATAGATGAACGTGATCACGACATTTCAGATCCACACCTTTCCTGTGAATTCCCTAGGCCTTTCCGTTCGAAAGTTATGATTTTCTATGGTTCTGGTCATATGATCTGGAGAAATGTAGCTTGAATATAACATTCTCCATTAGTATACAAAATTTCGCCACGATCGAATCTGTAGTTTCGAAAGTATCAAGAAAACTGAATTTCAAACGACCATATTTACGGAACCCCTAGTATAATTTTGCTCACAGAAGAATGTGATCACGACATTCGAGATCCACACCTATCCTGAAAATTTCAAGTCCCTAGGCGTTTCCGTTCAAAAGTTACAATTTTCTATGGTTCCGGTTATGCGATCTAGACAAAATTTCACTTGCTGCTTTAACACCTCATTCTCCATTTGAGTGCAATATTTTATCTCGATCAAATCTGTAGTTTTCGAGTTATCAGGGGAACAAAACTTTGAACGGCCATATTTACGGAACCCCTGGTGGAATTTGGCCCATTAACGAACTTAACCGAGCCATTCCGGAACTGAACCCACACTGAAAATTTCAAGTCTCTAGGTTGTTCCGTTCGAGAGTTATCGTGCTTACGGACGGACGGCCGGACGGACAGACTCGAATTTTCCGACGGATTCGTCATCAGTGAGTCGAACATAGTCGGTTGAGACCATTTTCGGCTCAAAATTCGAAAAATACAGATATCGTCACGAAATGATATAGCCCTCGTATAAGTAGTACGAGCGCTCAAAAAATGAGTTAGTGCAACTCAATCGGGTCATCATTACCGGTGGAAAGCCGAAAAAACCGTGAAAATCAGCGTTTTTTCAAATCCTCATAACTCGGCCAGTTTCGAAGTTGTAGCGCTTGCTTTCCAAATGAAAGTAGGGGTTAATAGATACTTTAGGTGTGCATAACCCAGACGTTGTCCGATAAATAGTTTTTGCGTAATTGCGATTTGAATTATTTGAGGCATTATTTTCCGGAAGAGCTGGATGCGTCGGAAGTAGTCCGATTTCAATTTGCAAAACGGATCTTCGAGAGTTATCGTGCTAAGGCACGTACGGACGGCCGGAAAGACTTGAATTTTCCGAAGGATTCGTCATCAGCGTTCGGCCGTACACACGATAACTCTCGAACGGAATGTCCTAGAAACTTGAAATTTTCAGGGTAGTTTTGGATCTTGAATGACGCGGTCAAGTCCGTTATTGTACAAAATTCGCCGAGGGGTTCCGTAAATATGGCCGCTCGAACTTTTGTTCTCCTGATTACTTCGAAACTACAAATTCGATCGAGATGAAACTTGGCACTCAAATGGAGAATGAGGTGTTTAAGCTACATGTGAAATTTTGTCCAGATCGCATGACCAGAACCATAGAAACCATAGAAAATTGTAACTTTTGAACGGAACCCCCTAGGGACTTGAAATTTTCAGGATAGGTGTGGATCTGGAATGTCGTGATTACGTTCATCTATGAGCAAAATTATACAAGGTGTTCCGTAAATATGGTAGTTTGAAATTTAGTTTTCTTGATTATTTCAAAACTACAGATTCGATCGTGACGAAATTTTGTATACTTATGGAGAATGATATATTCAAGCTACATTTCTCCAGATCACATGACTCGAACCATAGAATCATAACTTTCGAACGGAAAGGCCTAGGGACTTGAAATTTTCAGGATAGGTGTGGATCTCGATTGTCGTGATCAGTTTCATCTATGAGCAAAATTATACTAGGGGTTCCGTAAATACGGTCGTTTGAAATTTTGGTTTCTCGATCATTTCGAAACTACGGATTCGATCGAGATGAAATTTTGTATTTTAATCGAGAATGATATATTAAAACAATATTTTGTCCAGATCTCATGACCAGAACCATAGAAAATTGTAACTTTCGAACGGAAAGGCCTAGGAACTTGAAATTCTCAGGGTGGGTTTGGATCGCGAATATCGCGGTCATGTTCATCAATGAGCAAAATTAGACTAGGGGTTCAGTAAATATGGCCGTTCAAAATATTTTTTTGCTGATAGTTCCGAGAATACTGAGCGGATTGGGATGAAATTCTGCACCTTGCTGAGTAATAATGTATTCAAACTACGTGCAAAATATTGTCCAGATCGCACCACCAAGACCATAGATACCGTAGAAAATTCTAGCGAATTATCGAAAAAAAATTGATCAGCTGAAGCACTGACATGAATTCTGGAGTTTCGCCCAAGTTTCAGAATTTTTTTGACAGCTGTCGAAAATTCCTTCAATTGATTTCTGAAACTGGAAAATGCGAATCTACCTACAAGGTGCATGTACGAGCGCTCAAAAGCTCCTGCCTTCACGGCACTGCTTTTCTAAATTTTTGGCTCAAAATTCGAAAAATACAGACATCGTGACGAAATGATAAAGCCCTCGTGTAAGTAGTTAGCGCTCAAAAAGGAAGCATTGATTAGAAATCATAATCTATTTCTCAAATTTATAAGTTATGCAAAAATGGTGAAGAATAGCTTTATTTATGGAAAATATTCTCTTAGAGAAATCAAATAATTTCGTGAATTTTGTTCGTGATGGATATCAATGGACGAATTCCTGAGAGTTACTTACGTGAAAATACATGAGAGCAGATCTTATCTTCAGTCGGAGAGTTCAGAAGGTGACGACCAAAAGCCAATATCATATTCTTCACGATAATGGGAATTGAAACAAAATATTAAATATTCATACATTCATATATTTATATAATATTAAAAAAGCGTAAACAATTCAATAATAATAAAAATACAGGAAACGGCGAATTATATAAAAATAAAATTGATACTTTCATAATGTAAGTACCTAATTCACGAAATCATGAATTATTTGTATAACCTATACGTTTCCTCTCAATGACTCGATTTTCTGGCAAACGACTTCCTTGAGGTGCGGATTCTCAATTAAAATAATTTTGCCATTTTCATTTGATCCGAACATGCCAAGCATCTTCTTCTTTTCTGTTATAGGAACCATAACTCCTTTTCCGATTACTCTAGCTGGATGTGTCAGCTCTGGCCAGGTGAAGGACCAATCCACCTAGATAATTAAGAAAGGATCATTTAGGGACAATAAAATAATAAGAATTATCTATATTTGGTACAATTTCCGAACCAGGTTTGGTAAGGATACATCTGATACAGATTTCCCCTTCCAAAAACGATTTGAAACTTAGAATTTCAGCCTTAATTCTGAAAACAAGGTAAAACCTGAAATTCTAAAAATTCATACAAATTTCCAAAAAAATTACGAAAAGCACTGCCGTGAAGGCAGGAGCTTTTGAGCGCTCGTACATGCACCTTGTAGGTAGATTCGCATTTTCCAGTTTTAGAAATCAATTGAAGGAATTTTTGACTGCTGTCAAAAAAATTCTGAAACTTAGGCGAAACTCCAGACTTCATGTCGGTGCTTCAGCTGATCAATTTTTTTCCGATAATTCGCTAGAATTTTCCACGGTATCTATGGTCTTGGTGATGCGATCTGGACAAAATTTTGCACGTAGTTTGAATACATTATTCCTGAGCTAGGTGCATAATTTCATTCCAATCCGATCGGTAGTTTCGAAACTATCAGGAAAAAAATATTTTGAACGGCCATATTTACGGAACCCCTAGTCTAATTTTGCTCATTGATGAACGTGACCGTGAAATTTGCGATCCAAACCCACCCTGAAAATTTCAAGTTCCTAGGCCTTTCCGTTCAAAAGTTAGAATTTTCTATGGTTTCTATGGTTCTGGTCATGCGATCTGGACAAAATATTGCTTCAATATATCATTCTCGATTAAAATACAAAATTTCATCTCGATCGAATCCGCAGTTTCGAATTTATCGAGAAAACAAAATTTCAAACGACCGTATTTACGGAACCCCTTGTATAATGTTGCTCATAGATGAACGTGATCACGACATTCGAGATCCACACCTATCCTGAAAATTTCAAGTCCCTAGGCGTTTCCGTTCAAAAGTTACAATTTTCTATGGTTTCTATGGTTCTGGTCATGCGATCTGGACGAAATTTCACATGTAACTTGAACACCTCATTTTCCATTTGAGTGCAAAATTTCATTGCGATCAAATCTGTAGTTTTCAAGTAATCAGGGAAACAAAACTTTGAACGGCCATATTTACGGAACCCCTGGTGGAATTTGGCCCATTAACGAACTTAACCGAGCCATTCGGGAACTGAACCCACACTGAAAATTTCAAGTCTCTAGGTTGTTTTGTTCGAGAGTTATCGTGCTTACGGCCGGACGGACAGACTCGAATTTTCCGACGGATTCGTCATCAGTGAGTCGAACATAGTCGATTGAGACCATTTTCGGCTCAAAATTCGAAAAATACAGACATCGTGACGAAATGATATAGCCCTCGTGTAAGTAGTACGAGCGCTCAAAAAGAATGAAATAATTTTGACAGATAAAAAAAAATATCGAAATGATTCTGCAAATCGAAGATAAATAAAAAAGTAAACTCCTCAGACGCAAGAGTAACATCTTTTCACTTAGATGTGAGATAATTCATTTGAGGCGAAGTTCATTACCCTGTATAGTTAGTTTATTTAGAAATTAAGTAGCTTTACCTGCCATCCCCCGAAGATCTCATTATGTACGATGTACGCCAACCTCTGGTCGGTCAGCAAGAGTACTTCCTTCTTATCCACAAAATGATGAAAAACGTATGAATCTGTCTTGGCAAATTTTCCTTTATCCAAATCTATCAGAAGTTTATAACCATCTGCGTCTTGTTTGTTATACGGCTTGATTAGACCATCAGCTTGAATGAACCTTGCAGGTCTAAGGCGTGTCGCCTCCTCACCGATGTCAGTTGCCCTAAGATGATAAAATATCTTACTCTGGGTTTCTGATATGTCGATGATTTCGGAATGTTCATTCAAAATATGTATATCGTCACCTTTTAACTGCATCTAAGGAACCACTGGCAAAATCGATGACACCTGAGGTTGGCCTGGCAATTAAACCAACAGCACCTTTACCCAAACCTTTGAAGAAGCCACCAAAGCCTTCTTCTTTTGCACCAGAAATAGGTTTTGTTACAACGCCAGTAACACCGTCAAAAACGCCCTGAAATGAAACCAACAATGAGATTGGTAGCGTTAAATATTTTCCCCGAACTATGTATATCTTTTCTTCTCTTTTCTAAACATTATTTTTGATTTATCTTACTATTCTTCGAAGAGGCTAAAATTTGGTGAAAGGTCTATGAAGAAGTATTAGTTAAAACATGGAAACCTACCATTACGAGACCCTTTCCACCTCTAGCGAAGCCTTCTTGAAAACTTGTTGGCTTTTTACTGATCTGATCCCTCCTCTTCCTCTGATAGTCATCATCGAACGTCAAAGCTGCTACTCCCTTGCCCATTGCCCCGGTGATCCTAGAAACCGCCCCCGCAGCGCCACCTACCGTATGCCCGAACAAACTCCTAACTCCTAGAGCTACACCTTCGGCGAATTCTCCAGGACCTTGGATAGCTCCCTACACAACGATATCAATTAATTTAGAAATTTTTTTATGGAATGAAAAAAAGGTAATGTATTACCTGGAATGGTTCATAGAACAAATCTTCAACACCCTTCGTTATTCCCAACACGAGACCGTACGGGTTGCCTAGTACATCTAAGCCGAGGACTAGAACGTAGAGCTGCTTCAACAACTGGCCAATATAGTGCTTCGAAGCTTCGTTTATAAGCTGCTTTTGTGTTAAGAAGGTGTATTCTCTTTCAAAGAACGCCAACCTTCAAACAATAACAATTAGGAACAATATAAGGGTTGGTCAGAAGCAATCTTCAACATATCACAGAATTGTGGATACTGTTATATCAACCATATCGAAAAAGTTTTGGGGTATTTGAATTTTAGAATCAGTCTTTACCTATTTAAGAGGATTGTGGTCTCTTTGATCTTATTAGTTGCTGTGTTTGGAATCTAGGACAGTGTATTTTGACTCTGTTTCTATGAACAAGAAAGTTATCATTCTGCCCAAATGTCTGTAATATTCGAATTTCGAACCGTCTCACTAGATTTGAATGGAAAAATAGATGCAGAACTCCAGGTCAAAGTTTATAAAAATAGATTGACAGTATCTGTCATACTGATAATGAACACTGAAGGACAATTTGGCGCAGAAAAAATTAAAAAGAACACGGACAATATTCAGCTTATGCATGCAATCGTCCGTTTCACGAGAAATGGAGTAACTTTTCCTTCAACTTCCAATATCTCCGAATTGCCTGATTCGATCGATTCAAGTGTAGTGAAAAAGTTGCAATATCTCAAATGAATTATTTTTTCAATCTTCAGCTAATGCATGAAATAGTTCGTTTCAAGAGAAAAGGAGTAACTTTTTCTTCAACTTCCAATATCTCCGATTTGGCTGATTCGATCGCTTCAAGTGAAGTGAAAAAGTTGATACTTCTCAACTGAATGAATTTTTCAATATTCACCTCATGTATTAAATAGGCCGTTTCACGAGAAATGGAGTAACTTTTTTTCAACTTCCAATATCTTTGTTTTGCCTTATTCGATGGATTCAAGTGTAATGAAAAAGTTGATACATCTCAACTGAAAGAAGGTTTCAATATTCAGCTAATCCATGAAATCGTACGTTTCACGAGAAATGAAATAATTTTTTTTTCGACTAATGCATCGTCTGTTTCACGAGAAATGCAGTAACTTCTCCTTAAACTTCCAATATCTCCGATTTGCCTGATTCGATCGATTCAAGTGTAGTGAAAAAGTTGCAATATCTCAAATGAATTATTTTTTCAATCTTCAGCTAATGCATGAAATAGTTCGTTTCAAGAGAAAAGGAGTAACTTTTTCTTCAACTTCCAATATCTCCGATTTGGCTGATTCGATCGCTTCAAGTGAAGTGAAAAAGTTGATACTTCTCAACTGAATGAATTTTTCAATATTCACCTCATGTATTAAATAGGCCGTTTCACGAGAAATGGAGTAACTTTTTTTCAACTTCCAATATCTTTGTTTTGCCTTATTCGATGGATTCAAGTGTAATGAAAAAGTTGATACATCTCAACTGAAAGAAGGTTTCAATATTCAGCTAATCCATGAAATCGTACGTTTCACGAGAAATGAAATAATTTTTTTTTCGACTAATGCATCGTCTGTTTCACGAGAAATGCAGTAACTTCTCCTTAAACTTCCAATATCTCCGAATTGCCTGATTCGATCGATTCAAGTGTAGTGAAAAAGTTGCAATATCTCAAATGAATTATTTTTTCAATCTTCAGCTAATGCATGAAATAGTTCGTTTCAAGAGAAAAGGAGTAACTTTTTCTTCAACTTCCAATATCTCCGATTTGGCTGATTCGATCGCTTCAAGTGAAGTGAAAAAGTTGATACTTCTCAACTGAATGAATTTTTCAATATTCACCTCATGTATTAAATAGGCCGTTCCACGAGAAATGGAGTAACTTTTTTTCAACTTCCAATATCTTTGTTTTGCCTTATTCGATGGATTCAAGTGTAATGAAAAAGTTGATACATCTCAACTGAAAGAAGGTTTCAATATTCAGCTAATCCATGAAATCGTACGTTTCACGAGAAATGAAATAATTTTTTTTTCGACTAATGCATCGTCTGTTTCACGAGAAATGCAGTAACTTCTCCTTAAACTTCCAATATCTCCGATTTGCCTGATTCGATCGATTCAAGTGTAGTGAAAAAGTTGCAATATCTCAAATGAATTATTTTTTCAATCTTCAGCTAATGCATGAAATAGTTCGTTTCAAGAGAAAAGGAGTAACTTTTTCTTCAACTTCCAATATCTCCGATTTGGCTGATTCGATCGCTTCAAGTGAAGTGAAAAAGTTGATACTTCTCAACTGAATGAATTTTTCAATATTCACCTCATGTATTAAATAGGCCGTTTCACGAGAAATGGAGTAACTTTTTTTCAACTTCCAATATCTTTGTTTTGCCTTATTCGATGGATTCAAGTGTAATGAAAAAGTTGATACATCTCAACTGAAAGAAGGTTTCAATATTCAGCTAATCCATGAAATCGTACGTTTCACGAGAAATGAAATAATTTTTTTTTCGACTAATGCATCGTCTGTTTCACGAGAAATGCAGTAACTTCTCCTTAAACTTCCAATATCTCCGATTTGCCTAATTCGATCGATTCAAGTGTAGTGAAAAAGTTGCAATATCTCAAATGAATTATTTTTTCAATCTGCAGCTAATGCATGAAATAGTTCGTTTCAACAGAAAAGGAGTAACTTTTTCTTCAACTTCCAATATCTCCGATTTGGCTGATTCGATCGCTTCAAGTGAAGTGAAAAAGTTGATACTTCTCAACTGAATGAATTTTTCAATATTCACCTCATGCATTAAATAGGCCGTTCCACGAGAAATGGAGTAACTTTTTTTCAACTTCCAATATCTTTGTTTTGCCTTATTCGATGGATTCAAGTGTAATGAAAAAGTTGATACATCTCAACTGAAAGAAGGTTTCAATATTCAGCTAATCCATGAAATCGTACGTTTCACGAGAAATGAAATAATTTTTTTTTCGACTAATGCATCGTCTGTTTCACGAGAAATGCAGTAACTTCTCCTTAAACTTCCAATATCTCCGATTTGCCTAATTCGATCGATTCAAGTGTAGTGAAAAAGTTGCAATATCTCAAATGAATTATTTTTTCAATCTGCAGCTAATGCATGAAATAGTTCGTTTCAACAGAAAAGGAGTAACTTTTTCTTCAACTTCCAATATCTCCGATTTGGCTGATTCGATCGCTTCAAGTGAAGTGAAAAAGTTGATACTTCTCAACTGAATGAATTTTTCAATATTCACCTCATGCATTAAATAGGCCGTTCCACGAGAAATGGAGTAACTTTTTTTCAACTTCCAATATCTTTGTTTTGCCTTATTCGATGGATTCAAGTGTAATGAAAAAGTTGATACATCTCAACTGAAAGAAGGTTTCAATATTCAGCTAATCCATGAAATCGTGCGTTTCACGAGAAATGAAATAATTTTTTTTCGACTAATGCATCGTCTGTTTCACGAGAAATGCAGTAACTTCTCCTTAAACTTCCAATATCTCCGATTTGCCTGATTCGTTCGATTCAAGTGTAGTGAAAAAGCTGCAACATCTCAACTGAATGAATTTTTAAATATTCAGCTAATGCTCGTTGATTTCAGGAGAAATGGAGTAACTTTTTTTTCAACTTCCAATATCTCCGATTTGCCTGGTACGTCTATTGAAAAATTTGTTGACAGCTGTCAAAAAAATGACAGCAGCTCTATGTAAATTATGCCGAATCAGCTGTTACGGGAATATAAGCATTTTTTTTTCGATAATTCGCTAAAATATTCTACGGTTTATATGATCTTGGTAATGCGATCTGGACGAAATTTCGCACGTAGTTTGAATTCATTATTCTTCATCTATGTTATCAGGAAAAATATTTTAACGGCCATATTTACGGAACCCCCAGTCTAATTTTGCTCATTGATAAACGTGACCGCGACATTCGAGATCCTCCTTCTTGAAATTTCACCTATCTTGAAATTTCAGGTCCCTAGACCTTTCCGTTCGAGAGTTATAATTTTCTATAGTTAATATGGTTCTGGTCATGCGACCTGGACAAAATTTTGCATGTAGCTTGAATACATCATTCTCAGCCAAACAATTGCTAGGATTGGGACAGATATAAGCATACAACCAGTCTTCAGAGTAGATATCAACAATACTTGAATTTGGCGATGAAAAATTCAAAAATAGGGGACTTTCATCAAAAACGATTGTACTTACTTGAATATGACATCTTGCATATCAGTTACAGTGACTCCAACACTGCTCAGAATAACGTTAAGGAAATTAGAGGTTTCAGTTGATTCTCCAGCGCCAGCGCCCATTGAGAAGCTGACATGTATTTTGAGAGGCGAGAAATGGAGAACGTCATAAAAACTTTTCTGTTCTTGTTGAGCCTGTGTAGATACATGGGTATACAGCTTCTCATCAGCTACTTCCAAATCCTTTTCGAAGTAATCTTTCTGTAAGCGAAAAGTACGTAAAATTTTGCAAATTTCCTATGTATTTGTATTCACACCTCTTCTTTTTCCGTGTATTCTTCTGCCGCTACGATACCCAACATTGCGTTAACAAAGCCCATTTCAACCTTCACGTGAAACTCTTGGACGAGAACCTTGAAATATTTGAACTGTTTAACTTGACTGTTCTTGATGAATAATTGGACAATACTCATTTCTGCGAAAGGTCTGATCCCTGAAAATACGTCGAATATTAATAACATAAAGTTTCGTTTTCAAGGCAGATTCGGTTCTCAAGTAATTACACGAATAGGTAGATTCACCGCTAAGTTTGGGTAGACTCTTTGGGTGGACAATATAACTGCATATTTTTCCTGAACAGTTGAAACTTACTCACCTGTGTTAAGCGCTAAGCTCTTCGGTGGATTCACTGTGGCCAAAACAACTGGAAACAGACTATTTGGCAACTGATTATCGATTTGCAAATTATTCAACTTGGCATGAAGCTGCAATTGACTGCTGCTGCTCTTCTGTTGAAACCACACAGCTGTTTGGAAACTCCTCTTTAATTTCCTCTTGCTAGGCTTGTACATCTGACCAAGTGCAAAATCAACTTCCATTTTGCCTCCTACATTGACGATACCCTTTCTGAGTTCCGGATTCATGAGGTAATCTTGATAAGCCGCTTCTATCATAGCGCTTTCTTTCTGGGCCATGTGCTTGAATCGCTTCGATACGAGTTTGCAAGTTTCCCAAATCACGCCCGAACTTGTAATGCCCATGTACATCACATCTCTCTTGTTAATGTTGTCGATCAATGAAAGTCCAAGACCGTGAAGTGATACGGTCAGTTCTTGGTCGACCGTTTCGAATTGTTTGGCAGATTGTACGTTTTCCGCGATGTAAGTGTCTTCGGTGAATAGAAGCACCCTTTGCATGCCGTCCAAGAAAGAAACCCAGAAAATTTTATAACTGCTCGATTTTGTACCGACTGTGTATTCGCCAATTTCGTCTTTTCTCAAGTCATTTTCGAGTTCGGCCTTGTTTCCGCCTTCCCAGACTAGAATTCGAGGGCCGGATGGATTTTGCCAAGTGTAGAGCATCGAGTTTCCCTTCTTCAATTTGCTAGACACAAAAAAAGTCGTGAAACAAATAAATTACATAGACATTGGAAATTACTCGAAAATATAAAAAATTACGAAAAGCACTGCCGTGAAGGCAGGAGCTTTTGAGCGCTCGTACATGCACCTTGTAGGTAGATTCGCATTCTCCAGTTTTAGAAATCAATTGAAGGAATTTTTGACAGCTGTCAAAAAAATTCTGAAACTTAGGCGAAACTCCAGACTTCATGTCGGTGCTTCAGCTGATCAATTTTTTTCCGATAATTCGCTAGAATTTTCCACGGTATCTATGGTCTTGGTGATGCGATCTGGACAAAATTTTGCACGTAGTTTGAATACATTATTCCTGAGCTAGGTGCATAATTTCATTCCAATCCGATCGGTAGTTTCGAAACTATCAGGAAAAAAATATTTTGAACGGCCATATTTACGGAACCCCTAGTCTAATTTTGCTCATTGATGAACATGACCGTGAAATTTGCGATCCAAACCCGCCCTGAAAATTTCAAGTTCCTAGGCCTTTCCGTTCAAAAGTTAGAATTTTCTATGGTTTCTATGGTTCTGGTCATGCGATCTGGACAAAATATTGCTTCAATATATCATTCTCGATTAAAATACTAAATTTCATCTCGATCGAATCCGTAGTTTCAAATTAATCGAGAAAACAAAATTTCAAACGACCGTATTTACGGAACCCCTTGTATAATGTTGCTCATAGATGAACGTGATAACGACATTCAAGATCCACACCTATCCTGAAAATTTCAAGTCCCTAGGCGTTTCCGTTCAAAAGTTACAATTTTCTATGGTTTCTATGGTTCTGGTCATGCGATCTGAACAAAATTTCACATGTAGCTTAAACACCTCATTTTCCATTTGAGTGCAAAATTTCATCTCGATCAAATTTGTAGTTTTCAAGTAATCAGGGAAACAAAACTTTGAACGGCCATATTTACGGAACCCCTGGTGGAATTTGGCCCATTAACGAACTTAACCGAGCCATTCGGGAACTGAACCCACACTGAAAATTTCAAGTCTCTAGGTTGTTCCGTTCGAGAGTTATCGTGCTTACGGACGGCCGGCCGGCCGGACGGACAGACTCGAATTTTCCGACGGATTCGTCATCAGTGAGTCGAACATAGTCGTTTGAGACCATTTTCGGCTCAAAATTCGAAAAATACAGACATCGTGACGAAATGATATAGCCCTCGTGTAAGTAGTACGAGCGCTCAAAAACAATTGTTTGTCACTTTGAAATTAAATGATCACCTTATTTTAGCCGACTGCTTCTCCCAGATATTCATGTCATCTCTAGTATGGTTGACAATCAAAGCGGGCGCCATCCCAACACCATAGGACGCTAGACTAATGTAAACGCCTCCCTCAGTAATTTGTATATCTACGTTAACACCGCCATACTGTAAAACATTATATAGTTATTTAATGAACCGTTCAACTTCAATTGGTACCATCAAAATACAAAATTATTCGTTCACCTTATTGTCCATTCTGAGTAATGTTGTATGACTCTCCGTGTACAAGAACGGTTGGGATATCTCGTCGGTTCCGAATATGCGGAGCCTCAAAAGCTTATCGTCATCCTCGCTAATAGGCCATAAAGATGCACATGATTCTGGCTCCACCTTGAGCCAGTGATCGGCTGGTCTTATACTCTCTTGGAATTCCATAGCGAATGTTGTGTTATTTATAATCACATAGTATGGAGTGAAAGTAACTTGTTTGGATAGACCATTGTTTGTTAACTGATTTGTGACTCCAACCTTGAAATTTACAAACATAACATAATCTTGTCTAGAGTAGCTATTCATAAATATAAAGAATATTGGAATATTTTCTTATATTCACATCTAGATTCACATTCAAGATCGCCTACAAAGTGAAATTATTTCACCTACATTCCAATAATCCATATTCACCTAAAATAACCTTTTCTTCTGGGAACTTGGAAATATCAACACGGAGGGGGCAAATTGAACACTTTTGAAGGGGAAGTCCTATTTCTGCGCAAGATAGACGAAAACTAATGTCGATGTCTGAGGGTCAATTTTTATGAAAAGAACATTGGCGGAAACAGCATGTCGATATTGAAAAAAAGCACGAAATGGTTCCTGTAACTACACACTGCATCCTTTATTCTAATTTTATTATTGGGGTATTAAAGTCTGTAAAATGCCAACTAGTTTGTTGGAGGTTTCGATGAGCTCGAAATTCCCGGAAGAATTAGACAATGTTTCAAATATATCAAAATGCCACGGGAATTCGGAATTAATATTGCATTGCATTCCGTAAGATGTAGAAATGTCTAAATGAGAGAAGCGGATTATATGAGTGGAAGGGAGAAGTTGTAAAATCCCAACTAGTTTGTTGGGATGTTGGAGATTTCGATGAGATCGAAATTATCGGAAGAATTGGACAAGATTTCAACTATATCAAAATGCCACGGGCATTCGGAATTAATATTTCATTGCATTCCGTAAGATATAGAAATGTCTAAATGAGAGAAGCGGACTATATGAGTGGAAGGGAGAACATGTAAAACCCCAACAAGTTTGTTGGGATGTTGGAGATTTCGATTAGATCGAAATTTCCGGTAGAATCAGACAAAGTTTCAACTATATCATAATGCCACGTGCATTCGGAATTAATATTGCACTGAATTCCTTAAGATATAGAAATGTCTAAATGAGAAAAGCGGACTGTATGAGTGGAAGGAAGAATAAGTGAAATCCCAACTAGTTTGTTGGGATGTTGGAGATTTCGATGAGATCGAAATTCCCGGAAGAATTAGATAATGTTTCAACTATATCATAATGCCACGTGCATTCGGAATTTATATTGCATTGAATTCCTTAAGATATCGAAATGTCTAAATAAGAGAAGCAGACTGTATAAGTGGAAAGGAGAACATGTAAAATACCAACTAGTTGGTTGGGATGTTGGAGATTTCGATGAGATCGAAATTATCGGAAGAATTGGACAAGATTTCAACTATATCAAAATGCCACGGGCATTCGGAATTAATATTTCATTGCATTCCGTAAGATATAGAAATGTCTAAATGAGAGAAGCGGACTATATGAGTGGAAGGGAGAACATGTAAAACCCCAACAAGTTTGTTGGGATGTTGGAGATTTCGATTAGATCGAAATTTCCGGTAGAATCAGACAAAGTTTCAACTATATCATAATGCCACGTGCATTCGGAATTAATATTGCACTGAATTCCTTAAGATATAGAAATGTCTAAATGAGAAAAGCGGACTGTATGAGTGGAAGGAAGAATAAGTGAAATCCCAACTAGTTTGTTGGGATGTTGGAGATTTCGATGAGATCGAAATTCCCGGAAGAATTAGATAATGTTTCAACTATATCATAATGCCACGTGCATTCGGAATTTATATTGCATTGAATTCCTTAAGATATCGAAATGTCTAAATAAGAGAAGCAGACTGTATAAGTGGAAAGGAGAACATGTAAAATACCAACTAGTTGGTTGGGATGTTGGAGATTTCGATGAGATCGAAATTATCGGAAGAATTGGACAAGATTTCAACTATATCAAAATGCCACGGGCATTCGGAATTAATATTTCATTGCATTCCGTAAGATATAGAAATGTCTAAATGAGAGAAGCGGACTATATGAGTGGAAGGGAGAACATGTAAAACCCCAACAAGTTTGTTGGGATGTTGGAGATTTCGATTAGATCGAAATTTCCGGTAGAATCAGACAAAGTTTCAACTATATCATAATGCCACGTGCATTCGGAATTAATATTGCACTGAATTCCTTAAGATATAGAAATGTCTAAATGAGAAAAGCGGACTGTATGAGTGGAAGGAAGAATAAGTGAAATCCCAACTAGTTTGTTGGGATGTTGGAGATTTCGATGAGATCGAAATTCCCGGAAGAATTAGATAATGTTTCAACTATATCAAAATGCCACTTGCATTCGAAATTAATATTGCATCGAATTTCTTAAGATATATAAATGTCTAAATGAGAGAAGCGGACTGTATGAGTGTAAGGGAGAATATGTAAAATCCCAACTGGTTTGTTGGAATGTTGGAGATTTCGATGAGATCGAAATTCCCGATGGAATTAGACAATGTTTCAACTATATCAAAATGCCACGTGCATTCGGAATTAATATTGCATTGAATTCCGTAAGATATAGAAATGTCTAAATGAGAGAATCGGACTATATGAGTGGAAGGGAGAACATGTAAAATCCCAACAAGTTTGTTGGGATGTTGGAGATTTCGATGAGATCGAAATTCCCGGAAGAATTAGATAATGTTTCAACTATATCAAAATGGCACATGCATTCGAAATTAATATTGCATCGAATTCCTTGAGATATATAAATGTCTAAATGAGAGAAGCGGACTGTATGAGTGTAAGGGAGAATATATAAAATCCCAACTGGTTTGTTGGGATGTTGGAGATTTCGATGAGATCGAAATTCCCGGAAGAATTAGACAATGTTTCAACTATATCAAAATGCCACGTGCATTCGGAATTAATATTGCATTGAATTCCTTAAGATATAGAAATGTCTAAATAAGGGAAGCGGACTGTATAAGTGGAAAGGAGAACATGTTAAATCCCAACTAGTTTGTTGAGATGTTGGAGATTTCGATGAGATCGAAATTCTCGGAAGTATTAGACAAGATTTCAAATATATCAAAATGCTACGGGAATTCGGAATTAATATTGCATTGCATTCCGTAAGATATAGAAATGTCTAAATGAGAGAAGCGGATCATATGAGTGGAAGGGAGAAGTTGTAAAATCCCAACTAGTTTGTTGGGATGTTGGAGATTTCGATGAGATCGAAATTCCCGGAAGAATTAGATAATGTTTCAACTATATCAAAATGCCACTTGCATTCGAAATTAATATTGCATCGAATTCCTTAAGATATATAAATGTCTAAATGAGAGAAGCGGACTGTATGAGTGTAAGGGAGAATATGTAAAATCCCAACTGGTTTGTTGGAATGTTGGAGATTTCGATGAGATCGAAATTCCCGATGGAATTAGACAATGTTTCAACTATATCAAAATGCCACGTGCATTCGGAATTTATATTGCATTGAATTCCTTAAGATATAGAAATGTCTAAATAAGAGAAGCGGACTGTATAAGTGGAAAGGAGAACATGTTAAATACCAACTAGTTTGTTGGGATGTTGGAGATTTCGATGAGATCGAAATTCTCGGAAGAATTAGACAAGATTTCAAATATATCAAAATGCCACGGGAATTCGGAATTAATATTGCATTGCATTCCGTAAGATATAGAAATGTCTAAATGAGAGAAGCGGATCATATGAGTGGAAGGGAGAAGTTGTAAAATCCCAACTAGTTTGTTGGGATGTTGGAGATTTCGATGAGATCGAAATTCCCGGAAGAATTAGATAATGTTTCAACTATATCAAAATGCCACTTGCATTCGAAATTAATATTGCATCGAATTCCTTAAGATATATAAATGTCTAAATGAGAGAAGCGGACTGAACGAGTGTAAGGGAGAATATGTAAAATCCCAACTGGTTTGTTGGAATGTTGGAGATTTCGATGAGATCGAAATTCCCGATGGAATTAGACAATGTTTCAACTATATCAAAATGCCACGTGCATTCGGAATTTATATTGCATTGAATTCCTTAAGATATAGAAATGTCTAAATAAGAGAAGCGGACTGTATAAGTGGAAAGGAGAACATGTTAAATCCCAACTAGTTTGTTGAGATGTTGGAGATTTCGATGAGATCGAAATTCTCGGAAGTATTAGACAAGATTTCAAATATATCAAAATGCCACGGGAATTCGGAATTAATATTGCATTGCATTCCGTAAGATATAGAAATGTCTAAATGAGAGAAGCGGATCATATGAGTGGAAGGGAGAAGTTGTAAAATCCCAACTAGTTTGTTGGGATGTTGGAGATTTCGATGAGATCGAAATTCCCGGAAGAATTAGATAATGTTTCAACTATATCAAAATGCCACTTGCATTCGAAATTAATATTGCATCGAATTCCTTAAGATATATAAATGTCTAAATGAGAGAAGCGGACTGTATGAGTGTAAGGGAGAATATGTAAAATCCCAACTGGTTTGTTGGAATGTTGGAGATTTCGATGAGATCGAAATTCCCGATGGAATTAGACAATGTTTCAACTATATCAAAATGCCACGTGCATTCGGAATTTATATTGCATTGAATTCCTTAAGATATAGAAATGTCTAAATAAGAGAAGCGGACTGTATAAGTGGAAAGGAGAACATGTTAAATACCAACTAGTTTGTTGGGATGTTGGAGATTTCGATGAGATCGAAATTCTCGGAAGAATTAGACAAGATTTCAAATATATCAAAATGCCACGGGAATTCGGAATTAATATTGCATTGCATTCCGTAAGATATAAAAATGTCTAAATGAGAGAAGCGGATCATATGAGTGGAAGGGAGAAGTTGTAAAATCCCAACTAATTTGTTGGAATGTTGGAGATTTCGATGAGATCGAAATTCCCGGAAGAATTAGACAATGTTTCAACTATATCAAAATGCCACGTGCATTCGGAATTAATATTGCATTGAATTCCTTGAGATATAGAAATGTCTAAATAAGAGAAGCGGACTGTATAAGTGGAAAGGAGAACATGTTAAATACCAACTAGTTTGTTGGGATGTTGGAGATTTCGATGAGATCGAAATTCTCGGAAGAATTAGACAAGATTTCAAATATATCAAAATGCCACGGGAATTCGGAATTAATATTGCATTGCATTCCGTAAGATATAAAAATGTCTAAATGAGAGAAGCGGATCATATGAGTGGAAGGGAGAAGTTGTAAAATCCCAACTAATTTGTTGGAATGTTGGAGATTTCGATGAGATCGAAATTCCCGGAAGAATTAGACAATGTTTCAACTATATCAAAATGCCACGTGCATTCGGAATTAATATTGCATTGAATTCCTTAAGATATAGAAATGTCTAAATAAGAGAAGCGGACTGAATAAGTGGAAAGGAGAACATGTTAAATCCCAACTAGTTTGTTTGCCTAAATGAGAGAAGCGGATCATATGAGTGGAAGGGAGAAGTTGTAAAATCCCAACTAGTTTGTTGGGATGTTGGAGATTTCGATGAGATCGAAATTTCCGCAAGAATTATATATAGTTTCAACTATGTATATCATAATGTCACATGCATTTGGAATTTATATTGCATTGAATTCCTTAAGATATATTAATGTCTAAATGAGAGGAGGGGACTGTATGAGTGGAAGGGAGAATATGTAAAATCCCAACTAGTTTGTTGGTATGTTGGAGATTTCGATGAGATCGAAATTCCCGGAAGAATTAGACAAAGTTCGAACTATATCATAATGCCACGTGCATTCGGAATTAATATTGCATTGAATTCCTCAAGATATAGAAATGTCTAAATGAGAAAAGCGGACTGAATGAGTTTCAACCTGGTGTGAGGGATTTGATAAATACAAAACTAGAGTAAATCTAGAAAATATATCACAGTGGATATAAAATGTGTCACAATTCAAAACAAGTGAGAAAAGGAGGATTTGTAGTTTTACTATTCCTATTATTATTATTCTTTGCTTCCCCGCTGATGTCTAGGGGGTTCAAAAAATGAAGATCACAGATCCCAGAACGTGCTCTGTTACTCTCCTTTTTCTCTAGCAATTGATGTTGAGGTGCGCTGGCATATTAATTGACAACTCAATGCGCGTACTTGTGTAAAACATAGACATCGACCCGAAAGGGGCTACACGCCCGCTGTGGCGGAACATTTGCGCCTTAACAAAGTCATTATTATGCGACATTACCATGACAAAATGAATTTTCTGAACTCACCTGATAAATCTGGTCATCTGTTTTGCAAACTATAACACCTGATGATCCTGCAACGTCTAGCGAAAACTTATCTGACCACACTCCATCTCGTACGCGAACTGAAGCTTTTTTTTTAGTGAAGAAATTTTTAGCATTGAATGAAAACAATATAGGTTTCTGATAATTCGGTGGATGATGTATAATACTTGTTATGTCATCAGAGCTCTGAAATAAATGATAAGGTGCAAATGACCACCAACTTGATATTTTCTACAATTTACCTTGTATGATAGCAGCAATCCTGATTTATTCAACATCCAGAACGGACAATACAGTTCGAGTTCTAGTGTTTCATGCCTAGTTTTCCTATGGATGCCTAGATTCAGACACACTTTCGAAGAACTATCGTAGCTTGTGAATGTCCAAACACTGAATTCATCCATTTCCTCGGGTATCTCCTGTCTACAACTCCATTCTTTGTCTAGATAATTATCTAACTGAAGCATAGGAAAATTTCAAATTAATCATTTTCGAAACGAAAACTCTTCGTACTTACTCTGATTACTACGACCGATTGTCCTGGACTACAATTCGGCAATTGCAAGGTATCGCCAGGATCAACTTGAATTTCATTCACCACATTTTCGACACAGCAGATAATCGAAACTGGTAGATAATTCTTCAAGGAAACAGAAGGTCTCAAATGGACATTATAACAAGTGCTAGCCATTGTATGTCTAAGGGTATTTTCGTGAAACACTTGGAGCATTTTACCAACAACTCTCAATGTGAAAGGTTCCGTACCTATGAATTTATGGTTCGGTCAATAAAATGTTTGTAGAAAATATTACGGAAGGGAGAATTTTTTCTTCTGGAATGTATCGAGATAGTTAGCTAAGCATACTGAAAGTCCTGTGACCTAGACTTGGCGGTGATGCCAAAAGGGGGGAAAGGTCCCAGTTGTTAGTTCTCTCCCAAACGGTGCGTCATACGGTGAAACTCATTATACAGGGTGTTTTTTTAAGGTGAGGCTTTTTTTGTACAGGTGCTGGAACTCACCAAAAGAGATCATTTCACCGGAAGTTGATCATATAAAATTTTTAATTTGAATAGGTGCAAGAAATCTTGGGCCTGAAGATCTAAAGACGACACGGGATCGTGTTATCCCTCTGCTTGAAGATCTGCTATGAATCACGGTGCCAAACCCATTCCAGCAAGTGAATAAAGAGCTGGATTTT
Organism: Aphidecta obliterata; assembly: GCA_963966015.1. Lineage (NCBI taxonomy): Eukaryota > Metazoa > Arthropoda > Insecta > Coleoptera > Coccinellidae > Aphidecta > Aphidecta obliterata. The sequence continues at coordinate 10,579,010 of OZ014435.1, read as the reverse complement.
ATCGCAAATTTGTATATCCTCTTTTAACTTGTATTAGGATATATTTCCTGAACGGTATAATGCTTGAAGTTCAAACTGAGGAGAGGCAAAATTACTGATTGAGAAGTTCCTATAATAATAATATTTATAAAATAAGGAAGTTCACAAACTCATGAAATTGATCCAAATTGCTTGCAGAAATTGTTCGAAATGGTCATTCGTTTGATGTGCACAAAGTCTTGCCCGGCGTAATAACGAATTATTACATGCAGCAACTATCACATCAGTTTGCTCACGAATAATGTCACAGGCGTTTTCAATGCGTTGTTTTAGTTGTTCAACACGTCCTCGTTACTGTACACTTATGTTTTCAAATGAGCCCAAAAGAGGAAATCACAGGGGTTGAGATCCGGGGAGCGTGCAGGCCAAGGAATCGACCCACCACGTCCTATCCACCTTTTTGGAAACGCATTACGAAATTCTGAAAAGTCACAAAAATCATAAGATCTGTCAGATGATTCCCGTAAACTGAACGCATTCAATAAACACATTTAGATCTCGATACGAACGTCAGATCCGGACTGGAAATTTCCCAGATTCGCGGGTAACTTTGATTCCGAATTACTCGGCTCTGGTGAATATTTTATATAGAGGATTTTTGGAATTTCGACTTATTTTAATGAGTTCTAGTGTAATATTTGGGAATATGAATATTTAATTCCAAATTCGGTTACACATCTCGGAGGAGAGTCTGTATATTCGTACATTCATTGTGTTACTTTGTATAAACAACGGACGTCGTAAAATTGGGCTGGATGACTATCGGACCACCTACGCAGACTACGATAACAAAGTTTTAATAAAGACGAGCCATTCATTAACAACTTTGTAGTCGATTGAATGTTATCACTACTGGCCAATGATGAGATCGAAGAAAAGAAGAATGTACAACTGCGATCGATTTGTGGGAAAATTTCGGAGAAAGAATTTAAAGGGGGGGCGTCTCGATGTCTACTCAGGAATTGTGTTTTTGGAAGTGGGAAAAGTTTACCTTTGGGGGACTCGGGAAGAGTTGAGGCGGTTGTGACCGGTCGGGGCCGTGGAGTCACGAGTCGGGGAAGGGCTCGGGAAGAGCCCGGTCTGGAACCGGGAGTGGGTGGTGCGGAAGTAGAGAACTTGGGAGAGTTAGTTTTTCGGAAGTAGAGAACTCGGTAGAGTTAATTGTTTTGAGTCGGGGACTCGCATTAGGGCAGTAGTTGAAAGTCGGGAAAGGTGCCAAGGTAGGTACAGACTTTTAGGTTTACTTTTCGATTTAGAAGAAGTTGCTCGCGGGTATAGAACTCACGAAGGGTTAGTTGTACGGGGTCAGCTTTTCGTTTAGAGGCCGGTGTAATTAAAAGTCAGGGAAGGTGCCAAGAAAGGTACATAGGTTCCGGTTCGAGGCCGGTGTAGAAAAATAGCTTTAGTATTTTTCAGTCGAGGATTTTATTAGTTCAGATTAAGGAAATAATCCGTGTTAAATCGTGGAAATAAGTGAAGAAGAAGTTGCATTTTGAGTAAAGTAAAAAGTAGTATTCGTTACGAGAGTGCGAATAAAAGGAAATAAGAGATCACTTTCGGAGTGAGTGAATATGTTTCCAAGAAGGTACAAAAAGGGATTAGGTGGTTTGCAGATCAAGCCATACAGAAGAATAGCAGATTTCGTGAAAATCAAGAAAATAATTCCAGACCACCAGTTCGGTTTCCGCACGGAACATTCGACGGTACACCAACTGGTCAGATTAACAGAAGATATAAAAGAAAAGATGAACCTATCTACAGACGCCGGAGCCGTTTTCCTGGATATTGAAAAGGCATTTGATAAGATGTGGCACCTAGGTCTGATATAAAAGATGAAGATGTGGAAGTTTCCAGCCGAACTGACTAGATTGATACAAGCATACCTGAAGGAAAGAAAATTCGAAATCAACATAGATGGTACGAGGTCAACCACCAGGAAAATTGAAGCCGGCGTACCACAAGGATCGGTCCTAGGACCGTTGCTGTTCAACATATATATGTCAGACATACCAAAAATGGGAAGATGTAAGACTGCCCAGTTCGCAGATGACACTGCTGTATACTATTCCAGCAGAATGAGGAAATCGATAACGGAGCAACTCCAGAGAGACGTAGACAAACTGATGAGCTATTTAAAGAAATGGAGGTTCAAGATAAATGCGAAGAAAACAGTTGCCATATACTTCGGCGGCACAAAACTGAAGAAGGAAAAAGCAGGGAACGTCATGATAGAAAACCAGAAGATAGACTGGGAAGATGAAGCGAAATATCTGGGAGTGAATCTAGACGAAAAGCTGAAATTTAACAAACAAATGGAAGAAATCAAAAAGAAGACCAGGCAACTACATGGGTATTTATATCCGCTTCTAAATGCAAACAGCAAACTTTCGCTGGAAAACAAGATGAAGATAATCAGGACAGTGCTAATACCAAGCATAACGTAGGCAGGAGTAGTTTGGTTGTCGAAAGTTGCAAAATGAAAGATCTACAAAGTACGTTGAATAAAATAATAAGGATATCTGTAGGTGCCCCATGGTACGTCAGCAATAAACAAATAAGAGAAGAATTGAAAATACCAACAATCGAGGAAATAATTCACAAACAAACCAAGAAGACAATCGAAACGATGAAAGAACAACGAAAACAAAGAAATAAGAAGGATGGTAATGATACCAGTCAGAACCACAGACAAGAGGAAATATCTCTTGCAAAGAAGCCAATGACGGATAGCCAAGAACCACGCAGAAGAGGGGAGGACCTCTCCAAGTAATCAATAGAAAGAAAAAGGAAAAATTATATTAAAGGCGAAGGGAACTAAATTTCAGTCCTTTTCAAAAACCAGGACCTATGATGATGCAGATCAAGGTAGGAAAATTCAGTTCAAAGTTTCAACCCCTATATATGTGAATGGTGTTATTGTAATCCCCAATATTATTGATATCTCGACCCGAAGTTGATTTGATGTATTTTTCGATGTAAGGAATTTAAATAATGGTTGCATTTATTTGGTAGCGTTGATTAATTGATCCCTCGTACATTTGGGTTAGTATGTTTATAGGAAGTAGTAGTTTAATTGTCTGATTTAATTATGATTATGCGAAACTAAGTGAACGATAGATGTTTTATTTTGATGTTCTTTTTTGATGTTTGTGAAAAGTTTGATTTTCTGTACGCATTTTACCATCATTTTACGTAAATATAATATGTTCTTTTGAATTTCTGGGTTTTCTTTCCTGAATACATGTTCCCCAGAAAAGGGTAAAACAAAAGACTTCCTCTTCGTGCAGGGAGCACGAACAATTCTTTTTGGACAATAGATGATATATGGTGACAGCGGAATTATATAGGATACCAAAAACCTATCTCAATAACTTGTACTATTACTAAGGGTACAAGTGGTGTTATTACCACCTGTCAAAAAAAAGCCTCACCTTTGAAAACACCCTGTATACAGAATAAAAGCTTCTCAAAATTTCTATAAGATTCCTCCCCTCACCTTCTTTCAATTAAAGAGTTTCTGGAATATTGGCAGTCGAAAATCGATAATTCAAAAATTACGAAAAGCACTGCCGTGAAGGCAGGAGCTTTTGAGCGCTCGTACATGCACCTTGTAAGTAGATTCGCATTTTCCAGTTTTAGAAATCAATTGAAGGAATTTTTGACTGCTGTAAAAAAAATTCTGAAACTCAGGCAAAACTCCAGACTTCATGTCGGTGCTTCAGCTGATCAATTTTTTTCCGATAATTCGCTAGAATTTTCCACGGTATCTATGGTCTTGGTGATGCGATCTGGACAAAATTTTGCACGTAGTTTGAATACATTATTCCTGAGCTAGGTGCATAATTTCATTCCAATCCGATCAGTAGTTTCGAAACTATCAGGAAAAAAATATTTTGAACGGCCATATTTACGGAACCCCTAGTCTAATTTTGCTCATTGATGAACGTGACCGTGAAATTTGCGATCCAAACCCACCCTGAAAATTTCAAGTTCCTAGGCCTTTCCGTTCAAAAGTTAGAATTTTCTATGGTTTCTATGGTTCTGGTCATGCAATATGGACAAAATATTGCTTCAATATATCATTCTCGATTAAAATACAAAATTTCATCTCGATCGAATCCGTAGTTTCGAATTTATCGAGAAAACAAAATTTCAAACGACCGTATTTACGGAACCCCTTGTATAATGTTGCTCATAGATGAACGTGATCACGACATTCAAGATCCACACCTATCCTGAAAATTTCAAGTCCCTAGGCCTTTCCGTTCGAAAGTTATGATTTTCTATGGTTTCTATGGTTCTGGTCATGTGATCTAGACAAAATTCCACATGTAGCTTGAACACCTCATTTTCCATTTGAGTGCAAAATTTCATCTCGATCAAATCTGTAGTTTTCAAGTAATCAGGGAAACAAAACTTTGAACTGCCATATTTACGGAACCCCTGGTGGAATTTGGCCCATTAACGAACTTAACCGAGCCATTCGGGAACTGAACCCACACTGAAAATTTCAAGTCTCTAGGTTGTTCCGTTCGAGAGTTATCGTGCTTACGGCCGGCCAGACGGACGGCCGGACGGACAGACTCGAATTTTCCGACGGATTCGTCATCAGTGAGTCGAACATAGTCGATTGAGACCATTTTCGGCTCAAAATTCGAAAAATACAGACATCGTGACGAAATGATATAGCCCTCGTGTAAGTAGTACGAGCGCTCAAAAAAGAGATCAAATAAATAACTCAAAAACTACCTTGAGACACATCTTTAGGCCGGCATTGCAATAATTTCGTTGAAGTCAGATTAGATTGTAACTCCTTCCATACAAAAGGCACTGAAGTAACAGAATAGCCTTCCACAGCAAAGAAAAGTTCTTCCGAGGGTGTATAAACACCAGACAAAGGTATATTGACTTCTTTGCTAGGTTGTACTATGGCTATCCTTTTTATTTCATTCCCTCTTGATGTAAGAATGTAGATTTCTATAGGAACATGGAAATGGTTGTGAACCTGTGAACAAACAATCCGAACAAAATTACAAGAATTTCATAAGTTTCACAATCGAAATTCAAAGAAATACCTGAAGAATACTCCTGAGGGTTATTGTCATGATACCGTCGACCATCTGAGATTCAGAAATGACACCATATGATTGGTTATTGGAGCTTCTATATTTGAGTGTGAAGTATCTTGTATCTGCCCTAGCGACTGGCAGTTCTAGCGTGCAATTCATATCATTAACCTAAAAGAAATCGGAACTTAACACACTCAAAATTAATCTCTAATAAGTACTTCACTCGCTCAACTCACCCTAACACTCAAATATCTCGATTTCACTGAGTAACTTTGGGTAATCAATACATCACTGAGTTTAATATACTCCTTTTGGGATTGTTTCAATTCGAGATAGACTTCAGCGCCTGTTTCGAGTATAACCTCATTAGGCTCGACGCCAAAGTCAGTTCCAGTAATTTTGAAAGGACCCTGCCGAAGCATAAGGGTCACCGGGCTGCCGATTTCGTTTATGAATTTATGGGAAGACTGTTTCTTGACAGGAACAAAATCTCTCTTTTGCATTGCAGAGGAGAATGATCCACCCAAACTTGTCAGCACATGGAGACATGTTTTTGTCATGGTTAGCTCTAAAGTTGATTTGGATATCACATCTATGCTAGTTACAGGTTGCAGTGAGATACTTGTCATATCAGAATCTACAGGACTCATTATTGACTGATCTTCGGGGTTATTTATAGCCATCTGAAAAAATGGTATATTGTTGTATTAGGAGAAGCTTTACTTTTTTTGTCCTGAGGCTTGCAAATAGCGCTTCTACTCCGTAAGGAACACGCAATTATTTCTCCAAACGATTGCAAACGTGAAGACAAAACAATATTTGTATAATTAAATATTTAGACCAATTAATTCGTTGGCCAAAGGGGTCAGAATGTGTCAGGAATTTTTAATCCGTTTAGGTGAATTTTGAACGAAATTCCGATGACATTTCATGAGTTCAATTTGAAAGACCCTATAGAATCGGTTAGAGATGAAAATGGGGCTAAGTGATGATTTAACAGACTCACAATAAGTTTTTTTTGGCGAGAAATATTTCAAAATCTGGAAAGTTTGAAATTAGGTAAATACGTTTGAATACATTTCTTTGTTTTTCGATGATTTCCAGAAAGTTATGAACGTTCTACTACGATATCATCGATGACATCGGCTGGAGAGAATGAATAAAGGTTTAGAAATCGAAGAAAACACAATTTCACCATACCTCTAATGAGGGCTTTCGACAATTTTCAGGGAATTATGTTAAAATATAAGAGAGAGCATGTAAACAAACTAAATCCACAACAAAACATTTTTCTGCCTATTTTCTTCGATATAGGCCGACTTGAATCATGTTGCAGATATACAACGTAATGTTTGATTCTTTAGCAACCTATTATATTTGATAAAAACATTCGGCTCGGGAATAGTTAATTACAGTTGTTGGTTGATATATCGAAGTGAAAAACGGATTCTGGCTCGCTCCGCATTGTCGCAAAATATAAAACCTCAATATTGTGCAGTTATTGGTGGAACTATTGGAAAAAAATTAAATTACTTTGGTAAGTTCCAAAAGAGAACGTCGATGCGTATTTTCAGAGAGAATTGCTCGAAATAGCTAAAAATATGTGGGAAAGTGAAGATTGGCTAGATTTTTTCAGATATTGAGACTGTTGCCGATCAAAATTTTGTATCGAGTGTTGATGATATGGAAGAAAGGATTGAACTTTCTGAAGTTCATGAAGAAATTCAAGATAAATCACATCGGGATTGATAAAGAAGGACTTAATACGGATAAAAGAATTGACGATAATAATGAACATAATGAAGAGATTATCAAACAAAGCCCTTTCCTGAGTAAAGAAAGAGAAGAGAAACCATCTAGAATGGTAAAATCTGAAAAGAAAATTACGAAAAGCACTGCCGTGAAGGCAGGAGCTTTTGAGCGCTCGTACATGCACCTGGTAGGTAGATTCGCATTTTCCAGTTTTAGAAATCAATTGAAGAAATTTTCGACAGCTGTCAAAAAAATTCTGAACTTAGGCGAAACTCCAGACTTCATGTCAGTGCTTCAGCTGATCAATTTTGTTTCGATAATTCGCTAGAATTTTCTAGGGTATCTATGGTCTTGGTGATGCGATCTGGACAGAATTTCGCACGTAGTTTGAATACATTATTCCTCAGCTAGGTGCAAAATTTCATTCCAATCAAATCGGTAGTTTCGAAATTATCAGGAACAGAATATTTTGAACGGCCGTATTCACGGATCCTCTAGTATAATTCTGCTCATTGATAAACGTGAACGCGACATTTCAGATTCACACCTATCCTGAAAATGTCAAGTCCCTAGGCCTTTCCGTTCGAAAGTTATGATTTTCTATGGTTTCTATGGTTCTGGTCATGTGATCTGGAGAAGTGTAGCTTGAATATATCATTCTTCATTAGTATACAAAATTTCGTCACGATCGAATCTGTAGTTTTGAAATTATCAAGAAAACCAAATTTCAAACGACCATATTTACGGAACCCCTAGTATAATTTTGCTCATAGATGAAAGTGATCACGACAATCGAGATGCACACCTATCCTGCAAATTTCAAGTCCCTAGGCGTTTCCGTTCAAGAGTTACAATTTTCTATGGTTTCTATGGTTCTGGTCATGCGATCTGGACAAAATTTCACATGTAGCTTGAACACCCCATTCTCCATCCACGTGCAAAATTTCATCTCGATCAAATCTGTAGTTTTCAAGTTATCAGGGGAACAAAACTTTGAACTGCCATATTTACGGAACCCCTGGTGGAATTTGGCCCATTAACGAACTTAACCGAGCCATTCGGGAACTGAACCCACACTGAAAATTTCAAGTCTCTAGGTTGTACCGTTCGAGCCTTATCGTGCTTACGGCACATTTTCAGCTCAAAATTCGATAAATACAGACATCGTGACGAAATGATATAGCCCTCTTGCAAGTAGTACGAGCGCTCAAAAATGAACACATGTTCAGGCATAACAGACAACAAATGTGAAAAATGTGGTGTTATGTTATGTTTCAATACAAAAAAGTTATTCCATTAATAAATCTGATAGATCTTGAAATGCATAGTGTTGCATTTTGGAAACATGCCACATTTTTTTAAATAAACTCTTGTTTTCCACGATCGATTTCTTTGAAAATTCCACACATGTGATTTTTAACCAATCAGAACGTGTATTTCTGACAGATTACCATCGCAACGGATGAATTTTAGTGGAATTTTTTTCACGGTACCCAACAGCGAATTATACTGGAAATTTTTTTGACGTTTATAATGACAGAATATTATACTTGATGAAGACGAAAATCGATGTCATTGGAAATAAACGCATTTGGTGTGGAATTTTCTTACCGAATACCACACGAGGTCAAATTAAATCCGGAAATTTTTTCTCACTCATGAATATTTTTAGAAAATTATCCCTCGTCTTCGACTCGGGATAATTTTCAAAATATTCATGAGCTCGAAAAAATTTCCGGCAATAATTTGACCTCTAGTGGTATTACTAGTGAATATTTTTCTCCTGTTCATGATCATATTTTATAACGTTAAATAATTTTTGAATGAAAAATAAAAAATCATGCAATAAAGGGTTAAAGGTGTTATAGCAGTCTCCGGCAAAAAATCTTCTAACGAGCTATCGATTTCGGAGTTACTGACAACAATGTCAAATTCAGAAACGGACAATGCATCTGAAGGTGATCTATTGTGCCCACCACAATACATTCACATTATTTATCTATTCAAGAAAAACAGTTAATCTTAAATATTTATCGAAAAGAATTTGATTTGAATCAAACGGGAAAAACAGTGTCGAGACTTCCACCATATCGTTGTGAGCTAATTCCTATCAAGCTCATTTGGACTCAAGTTAAAGAAAAAGTTGCTGCTCGAAACTCCTAATCTATAATTTCTGAGGTTCGCAATTTGTTTCTCGGAGCTATACGATCCATTGGTGCTTAGGAATGGCAGAAATGCATAAAGCACGTCGTAGATTGAGTTGAACAAAATATGTGGCGATCATATCATTGAGTCAACCATGGAGCGAGTGATGGTGAATTTCAAGGAGACCGACACTGGAGAAGGCCCAACAAATTCTGAATAATTTTTCATTAATAATATTATTTTGGGCTCTGTATTATTTTTGTCAGTCTTATTATTATTTCTATCAATTCGAGTTCTTGTGAAAACTGTTGAAAAGTAGGAGATCCCGCATAGTTATTTGAGACCTCATGTCCTTCGAGCTGGAAATTCGACCCTCGGCCGAGTCAGAGATGTTGCAGTTTAGTATCCTTATGAAAAGGTCGGCGGCAACTTTTCGGGTTTTTTTACCTTTTCCAACCGCATTTTTCGAATGTTTTCTATTCTGTGATATTTTCGATTAAGAATAAAACAATTTTTTTAATTTCATCTATGTTAGGTTAGATTTTCGACTGAACATATTTTAATTTATTCATTTTAGGTATATTTCCGTTAATATTTTTGATTCTGTGATATTGATGTTGATTGGAGACTTTTCCATTAACTTGTTACGTGTAAATATAATTACATAATGCCAACCCTGTATACCTTAGATGAATTGCTTATCTGTATTGCATTCCATTTGAATATGAACATGTTACATTTTGATTACTAAGCATTAAGATCATACCACTGTGTGCATGACGTGGGTGTTGTTTGTCGCGTGTTGTTCATTTACAGATAAGATATGTTATAAATACCTCTCCAGACGGATGTATCATTCAATTAATTCAGTGCATTTCTTCCTAGCTTATTGTTAGAATAGGATAATCTTCCGTTGTAAATAAATCTTTTTCTTTTTAAAAGATCGGCTTTCGCTCCATAAACGTAATTGGCGACGAGGGTATGGGATTGTGCCGGTTTTCGTGAAGAACTGTGTTTCGAAACTTCGAGCGTGAAATCGTAGTTATCGCCGCGCTAAGAACTTCCAAAAACTGTCAGTTTCAACTGTTAAGGTGCCAAATCCAGCAACAACGAGGAGAAAAGCCGTTTGGAGCCCTGATTGTGTGGGTAGCGTCTACAACGACTCCAGAAAAACAACGTGGTGAGAATCCTATCTAGAAACACTTTTTTAATTCCCAGTCACTGACCCTGGTCCAAAGTCTTCAATCTTTTCCCACGGTTTTGAGCGTAAAACTTGTGTGAGTTTTCTCTAGGTTTCTTATAAAAAACCGATTACCAGAGTTTTTCCTAGGTTTCTTATAAAATAAAAAACCGAATATAATTATTTTCTAAGTACAATACAATTTTTCAAGATTACTTCCGTAAAGCATTTCAAAGGCCGGAAGAATACGAATAAGATGGCAGTCGCACCAGAACCAAATATGTTTGATAGATTAAAATTAATTGATTTATTTTCGAAATCAATAGTACCATTTGATGGTAATTCCGCGAATCTCGCAAGATTTTTAAATCACTGCGAAAGATTTTATAATAGGTTCCAATCTGCCGACGCGTTATTAAATGAAGCAATTATCGATATAATAAAGAGTAAATTGGTAGGAAATGCCAGCGAAATAGTAAGTTCTAATGAGAGAATTACAGATAACTGGTTTAACTTGAAGGAATTTTTAAAATTAAGATTTGAGGAAAAAATAAGCCTCACAGTTTTGTTTTGGGATCTCCAGAATGCCCAAAGAATACGTAATGAGAATGATTTAGATTTTCTCGAAAGAATAGTAGATTTAAAAAATAAATACGATTCGCAAGTCGAATTGTCGAATTTACCGATTCTTGAAAAGGATCAAGAAAAAAATATTGCGTCACGAGTAGCAACTAGAGTTCTGCTCTATAATATTAACCCCGAATTAAGAACAGCCCTTAGAGGTCATGGAATTATGAACTATGACGATATAGTAAATTTTATTCGTCAAGATTATTATTTTTATCAACAACCCTATATGCACTATAAAAATCAAAATAATCAGAGGAATTTTCCTCAACAAAATCAAAGGAATGTCCCTCAAACTAATAAAAATAATTTCCCAAATAATAATCGAGCAAACTTCCCAACTGATAATTATAGAAGTTTTCCTCATAATAATCAATCAAATTTTCCCCAATCTAGTCAAAATAATCAAAGAAATTTTTATCCAAATAATCCCCAACCGAGATTCCCATCTCAACCGATTAATTTCCAACAAAAACAAGTGAAAACTTATTTCCCGACAAATCGTCAAGTCTTCGGTAATAATGAACGTAAAAACGAGAATGTTTTCAAACCTCATCCTAATCAAAGAATACAATCTCCCCCTGAAAAAATGTCGATTCAGACGAGGAATTATCCCCAAAAGAGATCAAATTATTCTACTCAATATCACCAAAGTCCCCAGAGACAATTTTTTAATAATCAACCCAATCCAAATATAAGGATTGAAGAATTAACTAATATTGCGTCTACTTCGAAAGACCCGAGATATCCAGAACGTAATAATTCCAGTAAATATTTAAATGAAAATTTTCGAGATCGTGCCATGAACGACTCATTGACTTAAATAATACGTTAGATAACACAAACCAACTTCCCTATATTCAATTCCAAAATCCTAAATGTAAACTTTTAATTGATAGTGGATGTTCAGTGTGTCTTATTGATCCAAAATTCGCGTATAATAATTTCCCTAAAAATATTTTTAATGAATCTACGACACTAACTGCATGTTTCAAAAAACAAACTGCAAATGAAAAAGTTTTAATACCTTTATTCCCTGAATTTCAAATAGATGATTTTCATCCCTTTGTCGTATACAAGTTCCATAAGAATTATGATGGTCTTATAGGAGCAGATTTTTTGAATAAATATGGACTTAATTTAGATTTTAAAAATCAATTATTAACTAATGGATATTCTCAAATCCCCTTTTACTATCAGCAAGTATGCCAAAAACCTCAAAATATCCCAATTGACCATGAGTTTTCAAATGTAATAAAACAAAAAATTGATACGATCAACCAACACTTAGCAGATATCCAAAATATTTTAGAAGCATTTAAAGCGGATAATCTGAAAATTCAATTAAATGAATGTTCCTTTGAAGATGAAATTAAAACAAATGATAATAATATTCCTGAAGGAATCGTACCTAATTCAAAAGTATTGAAAGCAATTGCTGAATTTCCAATTCCTAAAACTCCTAAAGAAATAAAATCATTTCTTAGACTCGTAGGATATTATAAAAAATGTATCCCTAATTTCGCAAAGATAACGAAACCATTAACTTCCTGTTTAAAGAAAGATACCAAAATTAATATCAATGATCCGAAATATATCGAAGCGTTCGAAATATGTAAGAGAAATTTATTGGATCACCCTGTATTGAGATACACCGATTTCGATAAGCCATTCGTTCCTACAACTGATGCGTCAGGTTTCGCGATAGGCTCTGTTTTATCTCAATGTGAAGTTCCGAAAGAATTTGATTACGGAATACGTTATAAGAAAGGTTCAACTAATAATGCTGATGCTCTCAGTCGAATTATAATAGAGTCAGATAATAAATTGACTTATAAAGATTTTGAAAAAAATTATGAATTGAAAAATATTAAAGATTCCCCTAAGATAATTGAAAAAACAGGTGATTTATTTAAAGCCCCAAAGAATTATGCGTTAGCACATTGCGTTTCCCGTGATTTTCGCATGGACCGAGGTGTAGCCCTCGAATTTAAAAATAAATTTGGTCAAATAGATAATTTAAAATCTCAAAATAAGCTACTAGGCGAAGTAGCAATGATCCAAATAAATGATCGAAACATTTATTATTTAATCACGAAAGATTCGTATTTTCATAAACCGAAATATGAAACCGTTTTTCAATCAATATTATATCTCAGAGAATTGTGTCAATATAATAATGACAAATACTTAGCTTTACCCAGAATTGCATGCGGTCTAGATAAATTAGACTGGCATATTATTTCAAATATGATAAAATATATTTTTGCGGAATCTAATATGAAGATAATTGTATATTCCTTACCGAATCGGAATATCGGAGGAAAAGCTAATGAATTAAAAAATTATCGAATGTTAAAAATGAATAAATTCGATACGAACAGGATCGATAATGATCCAATGTTAAAAATAAATAAATTCGCAAATACGAATAGAATCAAAAATGATTCAATGGCGACAAATGCCAGTAATGCCACAGATGCAAATTATTCCGAAAATACGGAAATGAATAGAATCGAAAATGATTCGAATATAAATAATCATAATAATATTGAAATGAATAGAATCGAAAAAGATTCATCGTCGATTAGAAATCGAATAAATAAAGAAGAATACGAAGCATGTTTGAAATGGTTACATTCAAACGATGGAATAAAAATAAATTCAAATGAGACAGAATGTTTCACTGTCCAACGTAATGTTAATAATCCTATATTAAAAATCCCATATACAAAGAAAAGGTTAAAGTCACCATCTTCGAAAATAATTTCTAAAACTATCCCTTATTATAAAGTACGAAAAAAGTTATAAATTTTTAATTACGCAATATATTCAAAGATGAATTTTCATATCACACCCTTACTTACATAGTTAATCGATAAAACGATATTTACGAAATATAATTTCGAATTTTATTCGAAGAATTCCATATAAACTATATAACCTTAAAAATATTATTTGAGATAAATCTCATTTCCATTTGCTTATTAGTAGCATAAAACATTAGAAGGATTAATGTATTCTCCTTCAGACATTCTTTGAACATTCAATTGATTTGAAGCGCGATTTTCTGAATTATCGCGCGCGATCTTTGCTCGTTTTGAAGCATTTTAGACAGGATTACTTGACTGGCTATCGGAAACTGCGTCGTGCACATTTCCATCGCCGAAAAGGACCCTTGTTTCATATTATTGATAATCATCATTATCCTTCGCTTCACAATTATATGAAGAATTAGAAAAAATTATAGTATTTTCTTTGAGACATGTTTTAAACAATGTTACTTCATACACTTTATTCCTTAAATATGGAAAATGAATTTAAAATCCCCTGATTTAAATATTGAAATAAATAAAAATGGCGTTGTAAAAGAATTTCATAAAATTCACATTTCAAGTGTTGAATAAAATGATACAAGATAAACTCGATTGATTACGAGAGAATTTAATTAATTTAAAATGAAAATATTGTTGGCTAAATGAAAATATTATTGGATAAGTTTCCAAGTTCGAACAGTTCCAAGTTTTGTAATGTTCATATTTCAAGAATTGACTCTTCAATTCTCAATTTCAATCCCCTGATTATAATGTCACTAGAGCCAGCCCTGCTCAATAACGCGATTATATTAATCTCCAAAAGAAAGAATGTACTACTACGTTAGGAAAAGCTTACGTCTCAAATAACAATCGAAAGTAATGTATTATGAATTACGATAGGAAAAACCTACGTCATACATATTACTCTTCAAAGTGAAATTGTAGATAAATTATTGATGTATTTTAGTCATTACGGCATTCCCAATAAAATAACTTGTGACAATGGATTAGAATTTAAAAATGGCATAGTCCAAGATTTTTGTAAAATCCATAAAATTGAAATTCATTATTTTACGAATTATAATCCCAACTCAAATGCAAAGAACCCTTAAAAATAATTATCATGTTATGATTGGATGTTATTCCAATAAAGGACGATATGTACCAATATGTACCAATTGCATTCAAATAAATATGAGCATTAATTTCGAATTATCGAAGAGAAATAAATAGAGTCAAAACTGAATTTTGCTGTTTGAGCACGTAGCCAATTTTAAGTATCTACAGCATACTAATGAAATTAATATCAATACCATGGAAGAATTGTTAAATGAAAAAATTAGAGTTAAAAGAGGACTCATTAACTTAGGAGGAAAGATTTCAAAGATTTTATTCGGAACGTTAGATTCCGATGACGAAGAATTATATAAAAACTATTTTGATAGTATTCAGAAAAATGAGAGAGTTTTGATAAGAAATCAAAAACAGATCGCAACAGTCGTAAATGACCTTAAAAATAAGTATATTGAAAAATTTCAGAAAATGTCAGAAAACCTTAAATTGCTTCAAGTTATACCAGCAATACAAGAAATTCAATACATGCATCTCCTGACATTTGAACTTAAAGATATCAAGAATATTTTAGATGAAATTGCAACTGCAGTGAGTTTTGCAAGATTACATCTTTTACATGAATCCATTTTACCTTATTCAAAATTCCTTGAATTAATAAAAAATGTGACGATAATACCTTTACATCATCTGAAAGATTATTATCAGATATGTCATACGAAAGTAATTTTCAAAAAGAAAGCATTACTATTTTTAATATCAATCCCAACGGTATACGAAGAAAGTTATGATTTATACAAGTTTTACTATCTACCACAAAACAATTTATCCCTTCTATATACCGATCCTTATTTACTCTCACAAGAAGAAACCCTGAAATGGTCAACGAAATTTTGCCATCCAATAGAAGATGATTATCTCTGCGATCAAGACACCTTAGCTGAATCACCAGCATGCCTTCAAAATATTTTGAAAAACCACACCGAAAACTGTCCAAGAACGACAACGGTACTTTCCCCAGATTTAAAATTACTAGAAGATGGAAATATCCTATCCATCGAAAACAAAAATGTTTTAGAAAAATGTCTTCAGCAAACAAGACATTATTTTGTGCCTCCTATAACAATTCTACGAACCAAATGTGCTGTAAGCAACACGAGAAAAGAAATTGTCCCAACTACTACGTTTAATGAAGAAAAATACGTGATTCTACCCAAGATAACTTTATTCAACCCAAATTCCACAAATGAAGAATCCCGGAAAGATGAAGACATCCCGGATATCAAGATAGAAGACCTGGACCAATGGAATCTCCAGCCTTCAAGATTTACCCTATTATTTGTTTTTATAATAATCATTTTATTGATAATTACTTACTCTATTTTGAAATATTTAAGAAAAGATATTTTTTGTAAAGCTACACCTACTACAGGTGATACCTTTATTCAAGGTGGGGAGGAATTACATAATGCCAACCCTGTATACCTTAGATGAATTGCTTATCTGTATTGCATTCCATTTGAATATGAACATGTTACATTTTGATTACTAAGCATTAAGATCATACCACTGTGTGCATGACGTGGGTGTTGTTTGTCGCGTGTTGTTCATTTACAGATAAGATATGTTATAAATACCTCTCCAGACGGATGTATCATTCAATTAATTCAGTGCATTTCTTCCTAGCTTATTGTTAGAATAGGATAATCTTCCGTTGTAAATAAATCTTTTTCTTTTTAAAAGATCGGCTTTCGCTCCAAAAACGTAATTATATATATTTTACGTGAAGGTCTTGTGTGTATTTCATTCGGAGAATAATATCGAGTTGAAACTGTGTGATTGGGTGAACTACCCTCGATTCGGAACTCTCCGAATTCCCTCCCACTTATGCGCAAACTTGTTTACCAAGCTCTCAATTACATTTGAACAGACTATAGAATCACAGAATCATATAAGCCCAGTTAATTCGGCGCCTGTCCCTTCGTGCAATCGCATGGGTAAGCGCATTCGTACAAGTGAGAAGGATGTCAAAAATAAGGCCTCCAATTCGCTTCACTTTTCTGTCAAAGTTGTCTAATTAGGTTAATCCGCAATTATCATGCTTACTCTCTTTAAGTTGGGACTAACATATTAGTAGAAAGTTCACAACCAGAAAGAAAATTATCCAGAAGTTCGAAAACTGATACTAAAAAGTATAGGTTGATATTGCCCCGAATTAGATCAGAATCAGTGTTTTGGCCCAAAAGTGATATTCTTTTACATTTGGAGAAACAATCAATTATGTACAACAGCGTGACTACTAATTTGTTGATATTTACCTCTAATGTCAATTCCCAAGGCACTAAAGTAATTTTTCCCCCTTTCTTACTTTGCACAGGTTCTATAAGCGGTTCCCATAGAGCGAGAAAACTGTTGTAGTAACCCATCATCATGTTAAGGGAAGCGTCAATGTTCAACTAAAAAAAAAGTTTGAGAGGAAGAACTTAAAAGTAAAACTATATCATCACCTGGGAGCTCCAATTCCTAACATTACCATGAAACTTACTTTCGAAAAGTAACATGGGTAACGTTTTCTGTCCTTCACCGGCTTCTAGGGTTAGGATTATAACAGGCATATTGATGATGCATAACTCATCAAGGAAGTTATTCACTTCCAATGATACATCCGCTTGTTTTGAATTAATTTCCTCGACTGCATCAATGCCAGCATCTGAAAAATTTCGAAATCGGAGCTTTAAGTTCACAATGAACCAATTGCTGAGGAACCCACTAAATTTGAATGGATAGTACAGAAACGCATATAGGAGGAACAAACCAAAAAACATTCAATATATAAGATGGATAAAAGAAAAATCATTTTCTTATCAATTCAATTCATTATCTCGCATAAATTTAAGATCTACTTTGTACAAATTCCTTACCTGTCCGCAGATACCAGTAGTCATCGTCGGAATATGGTTTAGGATGCCAAAGCTCGGAATATTGAAACGGATCTTCCTCTTCTTCATTCGATGTGACGGTCGTTGCACTGAATTTAGAAGAAATGTTACTGAGAAGGCCAATGGTTGACGGCGATAGGCAAAATCTTATATCGGTGAAGAGGAGCTGAAAAATCGAATCCAATAAAAGTTAGAAACCTTGCGGGGGGGTTGAAAATCTAACCTCAACATGTAAACCTTTATCTTGAGGAGTAGAACCAGCTATACTGACACTTATTGGGAACAGTATATTGGTCATTGTCTCGTTTCGCTTCAAAGGATTGTAATTGCAGGTTATCAATTCGAAGTCTGTTATTGTGCCATTGACTACTTGATGAATGCCTTGGCTACGATATTTCAATTGGATTTCGTTCTGGAAAAATTGAACAGATTTCAATTGGCAATGAATAATTTCCAGGATGCTGAATATATGTCCAACGAAAACTGGAGGTTTCAGGTGAAAATAAAGTAGGCTATTTTGGTTTCACATAAAAAAATTATGAGTTTTCTGATATATTCAAAATAACTCGGTGATTCCATATTTTGAAGTTTACAAAAATGAAATGACAATATTTTCCAAACTGACAATGAACACTTAAGGGCCGTTTTGCTACACAGAAACAAGCGAGCAGAAGCTCCTGGCTCCGGTGCTTTTCGAATTTTTATACGTTTTTTATCGTCACCTAAAACCTCCTTGTCAAGTTGTCGGACTTCATTTGAAAAACAACCAAAAATGAACTCTTACATGTAAAATTATGGCACTGGTATCAATGTTATCCATATGTTCCACAAGTATTATATCAGGTTTCTCTATTTTCAAATTCACTGTCATTTTAGCCGTGCTCTGAGTAGAAGTAGCGGCCGATTTATTCTGCACCGATTTACCAGAAGGTGTTTGTTTGGCGGTTACTGGTGGCGAGCCTGCAGCGGTTTTGTCGGCTTCCAATGTGGTGTTGAAGAAATCCATAAGTTTCATCATATACTCAACAGAAAGGATGAAAGTGAAACTGTAAACTCTCACATCAGCTGTGGAATTATTATATAACGTTAATTATAACTATTAAGCGCGTAGATCAATATATCCAGTAGATTCGTGAAAGTAGGTAGATCAATATAATAATAGATAATATGATATTATCATAATGGCCAGAGGAGGCAGGGCCTCCCCAAATTTTACCGCATTCAATTCTTAGTTCAATTTCAACTATATTATGTTAACCTAAATCAATAGAATATTCAAATTCCTGGATATTTTTTACCCCAATATTTCATCCGTTTATTAATTGTCCACAACAGACTTCAAAACTGAGAAGATTGCGCATCGTAATCAGTACTACGTCAGGCGTGCGATGCGCTAAAGAATACAGGAGAGTCCAAACGCGGAAGCCGAGATTCGCTTGAATGTAAAATTTCAAATTTCTCCCGATACAAAGCAGCGGCCACTCTGAATTCGAGCTGTATACCACGTGACGGAGGCCGGTCTCCAGTATATTCGTTCAGCCCGATCGGCCAGAATATGAACCTCGGCGATGAACGATCGGTATCACAATTCTATACATATATGTATAATTGTATTGAATGTATGTACAGACCATGGTCGAAGGTACACTTTGTGTACAGACTATCAGTTCGGCGAAGTTTTTAGGTGAGGAAGGATGGCTATTTAGAGTCATATATTTTATCGAGAAAAATGGGAACGAAAACCAGAATTGAAAATTATAATGTCAGAAGGTAACTTAGAGTAACTGAAGTTATTGTTCTATTGTTGATTTTATTCTGAAGAAAAAGTTCAGTCAAATGCCTTACGATGACCAAATTTTCATTACTAAAACTATAAAGACACCTCAGTCTGCTATGCGAAATTTAATTTCCAATTCCAAACATTATCGTTCCGCCTGCGTTCAATGGTACAAAAAATGCGAGTGGCTGACAGGAAGTGCAGTTCGAAATGAATTATTTTGTTGGTTTTGCTTACTTTTTTCCGACGATTCAGAAAACAATGTGTGGTCAAAATTAAGGTATTCGTATTTAAAAAATTGACAGAGGTATATTGAAAGACATAACAGATAAAAATCTCACTTCGGGGCATCAATTAAATTCAAGTTATTCGGTAAGCTCGATATTGTAAATTCACTTGATCAGGATCATAGGCCAACTATCATAGCTCAAAATGCACCATTTTCGAGATACAGTGTTGAAATTAAAAAAAAATCGAAGTAGGATTAGTGTAATCAGTAATAAGTTCTTTTAAAGATTGCTCAGTGGTTCAGAAAATAATTTTAAATTGTAAACCTGAAGTTTTTGCCGTAAAAAAAAAGGTTGACAGTTAGTGAAGACCATGTTTTTGAGCGCCCGTACAACTTACACGAGGGCTATATCATTTCGTCACGATGTCTGTATTTTTCGAATTTTGAGCCGAAAATGGTCTTAAACGATAGAGTTCAACTCACTGATGACGAATCCGTCGAAAATTTGAGTCTGTCCGTCCGGCCGTAAGCACGATAACTCTCGAACGGATCAACCTAGAGACTTGAAATTTTCAGTGTAGGTTCAGATCCCAAATGCCTCGGTTAAGTTCGTTAATGGGCAGAATTCCACGAGTTCCGTAATTATGGCCGTTCAAAATTTTGTTCTCCTGATTACTTTTAAACTACAGATTCGATCATAATGAAACTTTGCACTCAAATGGAGAATGAGGTGTTCAAGCTACATGTGAAATTTTGTCCAGATCGCATGACCAGAACCATAGAAACCATAGAAAATTGTGACTTTTGAACGGAAACGCCTAGGGACTTGAAATTTGCAGGATAGGTGTGCATCTCGATTGTCGTGATCTCTTTCATCTATGAGCAAAATTATATCAGGGGTTCCGTAAATATGGTCGTTTGAAATTTGGTTTTATTGATCATTTCAAAACTACAGATTCGATCGTGACGAAATTTTGTATACTAATGAAGAATGATGTATTGAAGCTACAGTTCTCCAGATCACATGACCAGAACCATAGAAAATCATAACTTTCGAACGGAAAGGCCTAGGGACTTGAAATTTTCAGGATAGGTGTGGATGTGAAATGTCGCGTTCACGTTTATCAATGAGCAGAATTATACTAGGGGTTCCGTAAATACGGTCGTTTGAAATTTTGGTTTCTCGATAATTTCGAAACTACGGATTCGATCGAGATAAAATTTCATATTTTAATCGAGAATGATATATTAAAGCAATATTTTGTCCAGATCGCATGACCAGAACCAGAGAAACCATAGAATATTGTAACTTTCGAACGAAAAGGCCTAGAAACTTGAAATTTTCAGGGTGGGTTTGGATCGCGAATTTAACCGTCACGTTCATCAATGAGCAAAATTAGACTAGGGGTTCCGTAAATATGACCGTTCAAAATATTCTGTTCCTGATAATTTCGAAACTACCGATTTGATTGGAATGAAATTTTGCACCTAGCTGAGGAATAATGTATTCAAACTACGTGCGAAATTTTGTCCAGATCGCATAACCAAGACCATAGATACCGTAGAAAATTCTAGCGAATTATCGAAAAAAAATTGATAAGCTGAAGCACTGACATGAAGTTAAAGTTTCAGAATTTTTTTGACAGCTGTCGAAAATTCCTTCAATTGATTTCTAAAACTGGAAAATGCGAATCTTCCTAGCATGTACGAGTGCTCAAAAGCTCCTGCCTTCACGGCAGGGCTTTTCGTAATTTTTTCACATAAAAGTTGATTTTTCTCGAAAACGGTCGACTTCAGAGCTTATGACCAAGAGTTCCTTTTTTGCGTAGACAACATTAGCGGTTAAAATGGGCGTCTCAAAAACCGTACTTTTTCGATTAGCGTAGAAGTTGGGGAGAAAAACACCCACTACCCCTTCAAAACTTTCACAAATTGCGACAAAAAAAAATTCCGCAAAAAACATTACTTATTATGATCAGAAAATGCTTACGAAAGCTGTTTCCTGTACGATAAAAGGTTCCGTTGATATTCGCAAAACCCGATTTTTTTTTCAATTTCGGAAATGGTGCATTTAGAGGGTAAGAAACTTTTTTTCATATTTTTGGACGAGCTATAACATCCTGAAATCCAGCGCATATACTATGAAACACCCTGTATTTTTTGCTTGGCCTCCTCTGATTGGAAGCTGAAGAGCCGCCACTAAATGGCTAGGAATTAACTTAACATTACATAAATAATAATTCATTTTGTAAATTATTTTCAACGCTGTCCTAACTTGGGCTTATCTAACCTAACCTAAATATTGATTAATTTTAAGATTTATATTCAACACTGTCCTAACTCAATCAAACCTAACCTAAATATTAATGCATATTTCCTTTCATTACGGATGAAAATTTATCAGATAAATCATCTTTAATCACCAGATGGGATAGTGGCCCTGTATCATATCACTTACCAAACATTTCGCTTTGTTTCTGTTGATATGTGATGTCAAGCATGCTTCGTACTCTATTATCGTCCTTTGAAGCTGCCTCAGCCTTCGTATCCCTTCTTCGTTCGATGAGTCGTCTGATCAACTGGTCTCTCCCAGGTCTCATGTCGTCCAAAGTACAATTCAACAAGAGGAGAGATGTACTGAAAGTACTGTCAGATAGCTGTCGTCCCTTGCAGGATAGTCCTTCCAGAGAGAACCTTGCCAGGTGGAAAGTTGGCTCGACTTTCAAGTTTATTTTAGATTCCTAATGATGGAAATCAAGCACTCAGTATAACTACAGATAATTTCCATTCGATATTGATGTTCAACCTCTTCGATACGTGAATTAAGTGTTTGTTCTACTCACCGTTGGAGCAGTGAATAAGTTTAATTCGAGTTTTTCCATGGTAAAAGTGAATCTTAAAGTTGTGTGGACAGCATCTTTTTTTTCATCCCCCTCCTCTTGAATCACCGAATCAACAGTTTCATTATCCAAAGTGATAATAACGCCTCTACTGCGGAAACTAGAGGCTGATGCACTTCTTTTCAAAGACATGGCATGCTCTTGTGTTCCTTCAGCTAAATTACCATTGAGAGTACTTGTAACAGTAGCCATGTCAAGGTGGCTAAATCTCACCTGAAAAACGTTATTTCGAAATAGCAATCAATAGAGAATTATACAGGGTGTCCCAAGTTCGAGTGCCTACTAGACGTTTCTTGAGAACCAGACCTATTTGAAATGTGAAAACTGATTATGATATTGTTCGACTTTATCTACTGAGCTAAAATATTCTTGATTCTAAATTTTTTTTGCATCGTCGAAATAGTTTTCAAAATATCGAAAAAAAAACTGAAAAAAAAAGGACATAGGGTAAAAGGTACAGTTGTTGACACCCTATCAGTGATTGACACCCTCATTTTCATATTTGAATTATAAGAATTGGATGGAGGCCTTAAAAACATGGAGCTTTGAAAAAAATATTTCAATTTTTCAAGTTTGGACTGTTAGTATTAATTTGGGTTAGGTTTGCATTCCTAATTCACCATATATTTATCAATGTGCAGCGTGCTGACGATCATTGCAATTAGAAAAATACTGCCATTTTCTCAAGGTACTTAACTCAAGTTCATAACATTTTTTTAATTGTTCATAATTTTTGTTTGAATCATTGAAACTCTTCAATAAATACTTTTTCATAACTTAAAATCTATTTGGTTGAAGGTTTCGCGTTTTTTTGTGGGTGTCAATAATTGCCTTTGGAAATATGTGGATGAATAGTGATTGACATACTATGTCAATAACTGTCGTATTCAAATTTTGCAAAATTAGTCCGTATTGCCTACTATTCAGGCCTCAATTTCTCAATGAATACTGAAAAATGATTGAACTTTATCTAATTCTGTTCTAGATAGTTGTTGACACCAGTGTCAATCTCTGTGAATTTCCACGTGTCAATAACTATATTGCAAGTTCAACTAGTTCCTACTTCTTGTCCCTACCCCCTGAATCGATTTTCCACGCTTCATTCTCAACAACATGGCAAAAGCAAAAGAAGGAAGCAATTATAAGAAAAATTACACGGAGGATGCTATTATTTCTGCCTTATCAGCAGTAAAATCAGAAGGAATGTCCAGAAAACTTGCCTCCCAAACCTATGGCGTTCCTCGTTCTACAATAATTTTTTGGTTGAGTGGAAAACTTGTTGAAAAAATTAAAAGCACTGACGTGTAGTCAGGAGCTTTTGAGCGCTCGTTCATCTACCTAGTAGGTAGAATCTTCCTAGAAAAAATTTCTTTGAACGTCCACTTTTGGTCATTGATAATTTTGTTCATTGATAAACGTGACCGCGATATTCGAGATCCACACCTATCCTGAAAATGTCTTGTCCCTAGGCCCCTCCGTTCGAAAGTTATTATTTTCTTCTGGTCATGCGATTTGGACAAATTTTGCATGTAACTTGAACACGTCATTCGCACCATCTGGGTGCGAAATTTCATCTCGATCGAATCAGTAGTTTAGAAGTAATCAGGAGATCAAAATTTCGAACGGCCATATTTACGGAACCCCTGATGGAATTCTGCTCATTAACGAACTCAACTACGGCAGTCGGAAACTGAACCCACACTGAAAATTTAAAGTCTCTAGGTCGTTCCGTTCGAAAGTTATCGTGCTTACGGCAAGATTCGAAAAATACAGACATCTTGACGAAATGATGTGGCCCTGGTGTAAGTCCAACGAGCGCTCAACAAATCACGGACCTTGCCCTGTATTAACCTATGAAGAAGATCTCAAATTATGTGATAGAATAGACGGGTGTGCCAAAAAAAATAGAAAAAAATTATTTCGAACATAAAGCTTGATGATGAAATTCATGAAGAATCCTTTATACAGTCATGAAACAGTCCAATATGGACATGGATTGTACATCTGAAGACACAATCTGTGATAACAATGAAAACCAAGTTGCTATAAACGGCTACTGGAGAACCAACTGCCAGGGCTTGTGTCCTATTTGCAAAAAAAATTTGGATTTGAATGGTATTAAATAATTAAATGCATTTCCTGTGCATGAAAATTCCATGTTTAATGTTTATTGAAATATGTCTTCATAGAGAAGGTTTCCATTCCGAATATTTTTCAATGCAAAACTTATAAATAAATCTTATAATGAACGATCCATTACTATATATTATACCTATCCACATCCTTGTTCAGCTGATTGAAAATATGAGAGACAACAATATGTCAATAACTGTATCAGGTGGTGTCAACAATAGACTCTACAGTGTCAATCACTGAAAATTGACACATGATGTTAACGATGTGTTTTAAAGCTTCTTTTGAAAAGGTTTTTCCACTTTCGGTTGTTAATTTGAATCAAGTATAAACCAACACATAACCTCGAAAAAGAAATATTTTCATTTCATATCAAAATAACAAATTATTTATATTCTATTGGGACAGTTGGCTTAAGGTGTCAATAACTGTAGTGTTTACCCTATGCGTAGTCAGTATTATGTTCGTTATTCCTATTCTCAACATTCCAAGCATAAACTGTTTTTACATTTTCGAAGTAGAAGAATGGCGGAATATTGTGCATCTCCTAAATTTTGGAAAACTCGTCACAGGGTGTTTCAAATATTTAGTCAAAAATTGTGATCAGAATTTTCCCATAACTTTCGTTTTTCGAATTAGAACCCTATTTTTTGAGCGCTCGTACTACTTACACGAGGGCTATATCATATCATCACGATGTCTGTATTTTTAGAATTTTGAGCCGAAAATGGTCTCAATCGACCATGTTCGACTCACTGATGACGAATTCGTCGAAAAATTCGAGTCTGTCCGTCCGTTCGGCCGTACACACGATAACTCTCGAACGGAATGTCCTAGAAACTTGAAATTTTCAGGGTAGGTTTGAATCTTGAATGCCGCGGTTGAGTTCGTTATTGGGCAAAATTCGCCGAGGGGTTCCGTAAATATGGCCGCTCGAAATTTTGTTTTCCTGATTACTTTGAAACTACAGATTCGATCGAGGTGAAATTTTGCACTCAGATGGAGAATTACGTGTTCAAGCTACATGCAGAATTTGGTCCAGCTCGCATGACCAGAATCATAGAAACCATAGAAAATTATAACTTTGTAATGGAAAAGCCTAGGGACTTGAAATTTTCAGGATCTTTAATGTTGCGGTCACTTTCATCAATGAGCAGAATCAGAATAGGGGTTCCGTAAATATGGCCGTTTGAAATCCAGTTTTCTTGATAATTTCAAAACAATGGATTTGATCGTGACGAGATTCTGTATTTAAATTGCGAATGATATATTGGAGCTAATATTTTTCAGATCGCATGATCAGAACCATAGAAAATCATAAATTTCGAAAGGAAAGACCTAGGGACTTGAAATTTTCAGGATAGGTTCGGTTCGTGAATTTCGCGGTCACGTTCATCAATGAGCAAAATTAGACTAGGGGTTCCGAAAATATAGCCATTCAAACAATTTTTTTCCTGATAATTTCGAAACAACCTATTGGATTGGAATGAAACTTCGCACATAGATGAAGAATAATGTATTCAAACTACGTGGGAAATTTTGTCCAGATCGCATTACCAAGACCATAGGTACCGTAGAAAATTCTAGCGAATTATCGAAAAAAAATTGGTCAGCTGAAGCACTGACATGAAGTCTGGAGTTTCGCCTGAGTTTGAGAATTTTTTGACAGCTGTCGAAAATTCCTTCAATTGATTTCTAAAACTGGAAAATGCGAATCTACCTACAAGGTGGATGTACGAGCGCTCAAAAGCTCCTGACTTAACGGCAGTGCTTTTCGTAATTTTTTATGATCGCGTTGGATTCTGCGAAGAAATATAATGTTAGTGTTCGAAGTAGTTTAGCTCCTAAAGTAAATAATTCCTGAGTTATTAAGGATTTTCTGAATTTATGTCGTACGTAGAGACAAATTCATAATAAAACCTGTTTTATAACAATAATCTGTGTTCATAGAAGATAAATTATCCCAATAATTCCCTATGAACACAGATTGTTGTTATAAAACAGATTTTATGAATTTGTCTCTAAGTACGACATAAATTCAGAAAATCCTTAATAACTCTGGAATTATTTAATTAAGGAGCATAAACTACTTTGAACACTAACATAGGTCAGATTCTTGAGAAACGTCTAGTAGGCACCCTGTATAAATGAAAAATAATCAAAATATCCATGAAAATGTAAAAAAAATGAAAACATAATGAAATATACAAATTTTTGAGCTTTTTTTTTCTAAATCCGTATACAATCAATAAGTAGTAGAATAATATTTCGCCAATAAAGAATTAAACAATCAGTTGTTTCCACTATCAAAACTTCAGTAATAGATTATCAAAAATTCGAATATCGAAAGAAGGTTGCTGATGCCGCTAAAAGAGCAAGCCAACAGTAATTAATAACATACATACACTATACAGATATGATAATGTTAAAATTTCCGAAGATAAAAAACAAACAAAAAACTCACTTTTATTTCATTGATGTTTCCAGACATGTCAATATCTGGTATAACCTTATACCAGGAAGCTGATAAATTCCTCTTTATTATCAGTTTTGACGAGAGAGGTTCCAAAATAATTGTTTCTTCGAGGATCTGATGTTTATCGTTCAATTTCACTTTTGATAGCTTCAAATCAGAAAGAGTGACTCGCAATCTGAAAATTTAATTTTGGATTGAAATAACACTTTCGGAGATTTTTTCAAAACTTTGTTATCTCGGCAATTCTGCCAAATCAATAATCCTTGATTTGTTCATCTATTTCGCGCATAAAGAACAAGTGGGAGAGTCGTATCCAGGTAGATAATTTGTTGGTTCTCGTGAAAATTCAGACATAGTGAATTTTTGGGGGTTGAAGTATCTCAAGTTGGCGAGGAAACCTGCTTAAAGTACCTTCCGATAAATATTCACGAGCCGCCACTGGATTTGCTCGGTTCAAGGTATGCTAAACATTTCGATAGTTTTGGTAGAAAATTCTTGAACTCACCTATCTATAATAACGGGACCATGTGCCTTCTTATCGCCAGTTTCTAATGTGTTGAATCTATTTGTGACTGTTATATGTCCAAGATCCAAGGCTATTCCGTCCAAACCTTTAGAGTTTATTGGTACAATAATGTCAGGTGCTTTAATGTTGATGTTCAAGGAAATTTTAGTGGCTTTTTCATAGGCTTCTTGTGCACTCTGCTTAGCAGCTTCGGCTGCATTTGCCGAGGCTTCGATGATCGCTTCTTTGGCTGCTTGGAAATTGTTCAAGAAATTCTACAAATATAAACTTTGAGAAAAAACCAAATAAATTACGGTTGCTACTCACCAATATGTTTGTGACGAACCAGTTCAGGAAATAAATCTTCAAGCCTCCCATGTTTGCATCGACTATGATATCTGGACTGTCAGGGGCAGTACTTTCAATGTTATTCATTACGATTTTTGCGTTCAGGGTTTCTTCCCCTACTACAGTTAATACCTAAAGAAAGGGTAATGAAGAAATATGACATTGGTGATTATTAAACCCCTATTTTCAAAAATTACAACTTACCTCTTTGTGAATGGTGCTTGGATTCAAATCCAGTACTCTTAGGTCTTGTAAGTTTGTTAATACTATTGTATTGGAATCTTGCATTATAATTTCAGCTGCTATACCCTTTATTGCTACTTCGGATATTCTGAATCTTTCCGTGGAGATCAATACTCGGAGTTCTTTGAATTTTAATCGCAGTTTAGTGTTGATAACTTCGTTTTTGGTACCAGCCCGTGTTAGATCTGAAATGCAATCAATTATTTTTTTTAGAATTGTCTATTTCATTATTTTTTTCGGCTTGAGACTAATGAAAATCAAAAATTTTTGAATCGTTGTATCGTTATCTCGAACATTGTTTATATAGGATGTTTCGAGTTTTCGAAAGTAAGGGTGCGCTTTTATTCTAATCGAAAGATCTAATCGATTAACCGTTAATGCATCAGTGGTGTTTTTAATTTCATCCAATCTAAATAATTGAAAGGCATAGAATTCGAATTGAAACTGAAAAAGTTTTCATTATTGGAATACAATGTTTGCCATTTGTACTCAAAAAATTTAGAAAAGCACTGCCGTGAAGGCAGGAGCTTTTGAGCGCTCGTACATGCACCTTGTAGGTAGATTCGCATTTTCCAGTTTTAGAAACCAATTGAAGGAATTTTTGACAGCTGTCAAAAAAATTCTGAAACTTAGGCGAAACTCCAGACTTCAAGTCGCTGCTTCAGCTGATCAATTTTGTTTCGATAATTCGCTAGAATTTTCTACGGTATCTATGGTCTTGGTGATGCGGTCTGGACAAAATTTTGCACGTACTTTGAATACATTATTCCTCAGCTAGATGCATAATTTCATTCCAATCCGATCAGTAGTTCCGTAACTATCTGGAAAAAAATATTTTGAACGGCCATATTTACGGAACCCCTAGTCTCATTTTGCTTCTTGATGAACGTGACCGCGATATTCGCGATCCAAACCCACCCTGAAAATTTCAAGTTCTTAGGCCTTTCCGTTCGAAAGTTACAATTTTCTATGGTTTCTATGGTTCTGGTCATGCGATCTGGACAAAATATTGCTTCAATATATCATTCTCGATTAAAATACAAAATTTCATCTCGATCGAATCCGAAGTTTCGAATTTATCGAGAAAACAAAATTTCAAACGACCGTATTTACGGAACCCCTTGTATAATGTTGCTCATAGATGAACGTGATCACGACATTCGAGATCCACACCTATCCTGAAAATTTCAAGTCCCTAGGCATTTCCGTTCAAAAGTTACAATTTTCTATGGTTTCTATGGTTCTGGTCATGCGATCTGGACAAAATTTCGCATGTAGCTAAATCACCTCATTTTCCATCTGAGTGCAAAATTTCATCTCGATCGAATCTGTAGTTTTCAAGTAATCAGGGAAACAAAACTTTGAACGGCCATATTTACGGAACCCCTGGTGGAATTTGGTCCATTAACGAACTTAACCGAGGCATTCGGGATCTGAACCTACACTGAAAATTTCAAGTCTCTAGGTTGATCCGTTCGAGAGTTATCGTGCTTACGGACGGACGGCCGGACGGACGGACAGACTCGAATTTTCCGACGGATTCGTTATCAGTGAGTCGAACATAGTTGATTGAGACCATTTTCGGCTCAAAATT
Source organism: Aphidecta obliterata (assembly GCA_963966015.1). NCBI lineage: Eukaryota > Metazoa > Arthropoda > Insecta > Coleoptera > Coccinellidae > Aphidecta > Aphidecta obliterata. Next base: position 10,549,167 of record OZ014435.1, on the reverse strand, counting down.
CGAAAAATACAGACATCGTGACGAAATGATATAGCCCTCGTGTAAGTAGTACGAGCGCTCAAAAATAATATCTCCCTTGTGACCACCTCTACAGTAACTGAATCCTGCATCAAAACTTTCAATCACATTTTGGCATAGTTGCAGCTCTTTCTAACCAATAACTCGAATTATTTATGCTTTCAATGTTTTAACGTTACGAGGATTATCCTTGTAGTCTGTAATATTTGGGAATATGAATATTTAATTTCAAATTCTGTTACCTACCTCGGAAAAAAGTCTGTATATTCGAAGTCGGGCATACATTGTATCATGTAATCAACGGATGTCGTAAATTTTGGGAGCTGTGTGACTGAGATAAGGAAAGCTTTTGCTTCAAACGAATCCTTGTTTTGACAAACGGAGGTAGACGACAAAAAAACTTTGTATTTGCGATTGAAGGAGTCCGCGATGAGATGAAGTAGGTTGACGATGAGAAAATTTCGGAGAAAGAATTTGAGAGAGCGAAAAAGTGTCACCTCAGGAATTATGTTTTCGAAGTGGGAAAAAGATTACCTTTGAGGGACTCTGAAAATGTGAGGGCAGTTGTGACCTGTCGGGGCTCGTTCAAATTTGAAAGACTCTTCAGCAAATTGTAAAGTTTAGAAGGGTTGAAATTGGATTCCACTTACCAGCTCTTATCCCCAAAGCATCACTAATGTCAGCCATAGTCTGCGAGATGTGGGATAAGTTACTCATCATTGAAATAGTCCTCTTCAACTGAGAGATGGAAGAAGCCACCTGCTGCGCATCCTGCGTTGCCGAATCCTCTAAATCATTCTGGAGTTGAGTTTGGAACTGAATCAAGGACAGAAGACCTTCTTGATGAAGATTGATATTAATAACTGAAACTTCCGCCGTTACTTTCATTTTGCAGGAGTTGTAAACTGTAACGAAATCAGGTGCTTTCTCATCTACCTGAAAATAAAATATTTCTCATGTATCGATACAAAATCGAATCAAATTACAAACCTGCAGGTATCTCAGACTGATGAGGTCTTCAGTTCCTACGTTAGGCATCGAAATTATATCTATGACATCGTTACGTCGGAATTGCTTGAACTCGATTGCGGCTAAGCTTACACCAACAGCAAGGCTGTACTTTTTCTGATTAAGATCACATTTCAAGTTATGAGCCAGAATTGTAGCCACATTTATCATAGGAGACGAGGAATCTTCTTGATGACACAAAGTGACTTTCAGTTCTGTAAAAGAATGAGGTTTTGATCATTTCCAGAAATGGGAGAATTATAATATCAGATGATTTGATTTCGATACCTTTCATAACGAAATTTACATCCAGACTAATCAACTGATGGGAAAGCTCATCGATACTAGCCTCACTGTGAGAACCTAATTTCTTGCGTGGTGAGGGTTTTTCTGTGATAGGAAGCGAGGGCCTAACATTACTTCCCCGGCTACTGGAACGTTGAACTGTAACCTGGAAAAGTTGTATTTCAGAAATGTTTTTCCCCAAATAATGAGATCACTAGATTATATACAAAAAGCTCGACATATGCACAAAAATGCTCTAACTGTGCATAAAGTATTGAAATATGCATCATTACATATCAAAATATACAAATTTTCAAACTTTTTGAGCGCTCGTACTACTTACACGAGGGCTATATCATTTCGTCACGATGTCTGTATTTTTCGAATTTTGAGCCGAAAATGGTCTCAATCGACTATGTTCGACTCACTGATGACGAATCCGTCGGAAAATTCGAGTCTGTCCGTCCGTCCGTCAGCACGATAACTCTCGAACGGATCAACCTAGAGACTTGAAATTTTCAGTGTAGGTTCAGATCCCGAATGCCTCGGTTAAGTTCGTTAATGGGCCTAATTCCACCAGGGGTTCCGTAAATATGGCCGTTCAAAGTTTTGTTTCCCTGATTACTTGAAAACTACAGATTCGATCGAGATGAAATTTTGCACTCAGATGGAAAATGAGGTGTTTCAGCTACATGCGAAATTTTGTCCAGATCGCATGACCAGAACCATAGAAAGCATAGAAAATTGTAACTTTTGAACGGAAATGCCTAGGGACTTGAAATTTTCAGGATATGTGTGGATCTCGAATGTCGTGATCACGTTCATCTATGAGCAACATTATACAAGGGGTTCCGTAAATACGGTCGTTTGAAATTTTGTTTTCTCGATAAATTCGAAACTTCGGATTCGATCGAGATGAAATTTTGTATTTTAATCGAGAATGATATATTGAAGCAATATTTTATGCGATGTCCAGATCGCATGACCAGAACCATAGAAACCATAGAAAATTGTAACTTTTGAACGGAAAGGCCTAGGAACTTGAAATTTTCAGGGTGGGTTTGGATCGCGAATATCGCGGTCACGTTCATCAATAAGCAAAATGAGACTAGGGGTTCCGTAAATATGGCCGTTCAAAATATTTTTTTCCAGATAGTTTCGGAACTACTGATCGGATTGGAATGAAATTATGCATCTAGCTGAGGAATAATGTATTCAAAGTACGTGCAAAATGTTGTCCAGATCGCATCACTAAGACCATAGATACCGTGGAAAATTCTAGCGAATTATCGGAAAAAAATTGATCAGCTGAAGCACCGACATGAAGTCTGGAGTTTTGCCTAAGTTTCAGGATTTTTTTGACAGCAGTCAAACATTCCTTCAATTGATTTCTAAAACTGGAAAATGCGAATCTACCTACAAGGTGCATGTACGAGCGCTCAAAAGCTCCTGCCTTCACGGCAGTGCTTTTCGTAATTTTTATTTCAAAATCCGCATATCAAACGACTAGCTAGTAGTATAATAATATTTCGATAATACGCAATGAAATATACAGGGTACAGAGTATTTCATTCGAGAAAATGCATACCATGTGATGATTTTTGAACTCCTGTTGCTACAAATCTTTCCTTTTTCCTAATTTTATTTTTCCTATGTTATCCTGAATAGTGCCGCTGTAACCTGTAATCTTTGATTTTAAGCCAACTTCTCCAGCTTGGAAGATAATGTCACTCTTTGTCGAACCGAGGATTCAAAATTAATATTTCACCTACCTTCAACTGACTGAAAAAAATCGTACTACATGGGTTTGGCAAGTGAATTTGATAGTTAGCGCATTCAATAAGGATTCTAAAATGGTACAACACTTACTACATTATTTCTCAGATTGAGCAAAAAAAAGGTTTTTCTTAAAGAAACTCAGTTTCGAACAATTTCTTTCAACTTACTAAAAATGATTCAAGTGCATCCAATACGTGCCATAACTATAAGAATCTGGTTTGAATAAGATGAAGCGAGTCCTGCCATAAGTCACCCGCCAAACTGATGTAGGATAATTTTTGTTCAGTACAGTCAGTTGAAGTTGGGCAAAATATTAATTTTGAATCCTCGGTTCGTCAATGAATGACATTATCTTCCAAGCTGGAGCAGTTGGCTTAGAATTAAAGGTCACAGGTTACTATTCAGGATAATAAAGGAAAAATAAAATTAGGAAAAAGTAAGGATTCGTAGCAACAGGAGTTCCAAAAACATCACATAGTGTGCATTTTCTCGAATAAAAGAAAATGCAATATTATTTGAAAAATACACGACTTAGATTTTTTTAAATATTTTTCTGATGACTATTATAATGACTTATACTCCGTTTAAGAATTATTGACATCTCGGTTGGCTGTGAAAAATCGAATTTAAGTTGGTAATAGACTATTCAGTAATATTTTGGGTTGCTGAATTCAGGTTGGTATAGGAATAACACTAACATTACCCATAGAAATCTTGCTTTGATGATTTTATCGAAGATATTGGTGAATATGTAATTATAAAAATTTGCTCTGAATTTGAGTATTTTTTGTCTTATGCTATTAAAATGGCTGGAATTGACCAGGATACATCGCGCCTAACAAGAGAACGCCAGGCAGTTTGTCGGTGTTACTTCGAGTTTTTCAAAGTTTTGGCATATATTTCCGCTAGGGTTTCAGGTAAACTGTTATTCACCGACTCAAAGTGTATTCTGATTGATCAATGTCTCTTAAAATTTCAGATTTCACCAAGCCCTGTCCGTAGAATATTAGCATGTTATTATAGCCTGGAATTAGCAGTGGAAGAAAACCTGTGCGATACGATTATTCCTTCAAAGAGACATTGAATGACTTTGTTTTTGCTAGAATTAAAAACAATGAATATATCAGTTTAGATATCCTTTTCGAACTGGCCAAAGAGTACCTAGATTTCAATTGATCGAAGTCAACATTATATTATATCATAAAAAAAATTGGATACAAATACAAAAAAGTTGATCGAAGGAAAATTCTTATTGATAAACAGAAAAATATAATAAAAATAGTACGATATTGTGATAAATACCGAGAATACATGGAACAAAACGTAAAATTCATTCATCTAGATGAGATTTGGATATTCAAAAACGGTATTCAAATTCGTCAGTGGACACTAGAAAATAATCCAAAATGTATGCAGAGTATTATTCAAGGGTAAAGGCAGAAGGTGCACTATTTTGAATGCTGGAACAATTGATGGATTTTTACCTGGATGTGATTCGATTCTTGACAGTGGTATTAATGATAAGGATTACTATGAATGGGTTATTGAAATATTGAAACCTTTCCTGCAAAAGGATGTCCATCAATAGGATTATGTCAGCTTATTCAATAAACACATCCAAATCACTACACTACGTGGAAACAAAGTTTTCAATGATATTTTTATCTTTGCTCTTGTATCATTCATAGATATTTTAAGTTTATTTATTATACTTATACTGTATGGTACCGTGTTCACATTCCCTCTGCTAATACACATGCTATATTGTTCCCAATTCAAAAGTATACTGAATAATTGTAAAATTGCTTATCAATTATAATATTTTCAATAATTCATGGACAGCTTTAATGAATGAAAATAAAAATTGACTTTCTTAAAGTATTCAACACCGAGCAATAAATAATTCACAAATTGGTTCATATATCGATAGTTCGGTACAAAGTTCATGTCAAAATTCTTCATGTACTACAAAGATTCTTAATTTTTGTTTCTCTCTTATTTCTTAATACATTATAACGTTTATTCCAATCCATTCTTTTGGCCCTGTGCTTGCGAAGTATCCCAAAATTTTTTTCTGTTGCACCACTAGCTACCTGCTAGAATTCCATTAATTATCCTTCTTAAATCCTGACATAAAATGGTACCCTTATAGTTATATGGTTAGAATTTTGCAAGATTTCCAATACCAATAAATATTGCATGGTCCTGAGTGAAAATAAATATTTATTTGAATGATCTTCAATTTTCCATGGTTGACTTTTATATGAACGATAAGTTCAGATAATTTCATATAAAAGCATTCCACGATATTTTTGCGCTTTCAAACCTGAACTCCCATGTAGAAACTGCAATCGAAATATTCCGGCTTAATTATTCGATAATTCGTATACTCAACACTTTTCTAGGTTATATTTATGTTCCATTTCTATGATGAAATTTAGTTACTTTTTAGTAACTAGAAATAAAGCCTCGGTTGGACGTTCATGGCCTGCTTCGATGTCAATAATTCTTAAATGGACTATAGCCTGTTACCCGATTCCGGCTTGATGTCGACTTTTGAGACATCCTGTATTGTAACTTCCTCTATGTAAAAAATCAGATACTGTTTCAAATGTTGGAACAATGAGATTGTGCCAATGAGGGATCTTGTGGACAGAATAGAACAAGTCAAGATCGCAAAGTGGGAAGAAGACCAGATAACACAGAATAGAAGAGCAATAGACATCTTCAGAGTATCTTCGTCCAGATTTTCATCATCATTATAAATAAAGATTATATCTAATTTGTTAGTAGCTTAACATTTTATTCTAATGCACTTACTGGTATTTCGGCTTCACATATATCGGTTGATGGAGTTGATGGAAATGGTATACTATTCACTAGAGCATAAAGAAGGAGTATTTTTGCATCAGACATGGTCACGTTGATAGAGGGCAGTTCCCCTTTTATTTTAGTCAACGGCAGTCTGGGGTCGTCAGTGAAGAGGCACTTATGGAACATCATATCCAAACTAACCGGGACCAACACATGCATGTCAGTTTTTTTCGACTCTTTTAGGCATGATTTCCAATCTTCATCTCCCTGAAACATTCCAAATATATCAAAGATGATACATATCAAATGAATGTAAACTGGCAATAATGGCAATATTGCCAACACAAAGAAATTGAAATGAACCAATAGTTTCTTATCTGAAATGGTCCATTGCAGTAGTGTATTCACTTTTAATCGGAGACTATTACTGACCTGAGATAGCAGAATTTGAAGTTTCGTAAACTCCAGACGAAACTGATCATAGCTCTGATCGATCATCTCCTTCAATATCTCAGACTGTTCTTTGCCCTGAGCCAACATTTTACGTATGTTTATAGAAGATGGAGGTCGTTCAACAGAGTACATTTTCAGATTACCAAGATTTACTACGATAACATTTTCGCAAGAAGTATATTTTCCTCCGTAAGGTATCAGAACTATGGGAGCCTGAAGGTCTATCTTCAAATCCAATAGACTGTGCTGTTCTATGGCGTATTGAAGTCCCACAGCTGACTTTTCCTTAAAGTTGACAACTCCTTCAGCAGCTGCAGCTGTTAGTCTGAAAAGTTAAATTCGACTTGATGTACACCTTCTCCGTTTTCAATCGCGTAAATTTGGTTCGGATGTGCTTGAATTTGAAATACAGTGATAGAATATTATAACCAGAAGGCGACGTCAAGCCAGAATCGGGTAACATGCTAAGTCATAATAGTAGTCAAAAAATATTTAAAAAATTACGAAAAGCACTGCCGTGAAGGCAGGAGCTTTTGAGCGCTCGTACATGCACCTTGCAGGTAGATTTGCATGCTCCAGTTTTAAAAATCGATTGGAAAGATTTTGACAGCTGTCAAATAAAATTTCAAACTAACGCGAAAATCCAGACTTCACGTCTGTGCTTTGGTGACCATTTTTTTTTTTCGATAACTCGCTAGTATTTCCTACGGTATCTATGGTCTTGGTAATGCGATCTGGACAAAATTTCTCACGTAGTTTGAATACATTATTCTTCATATATGAGCAAAATTTCATTTCAATCCAATAAGTATTTTCGAAATTATCAGGAAAAATATAGTTTGAACGGCTATATTTACGGAACCCCTAGTCTAATTTTGCTCATTGATGATAGTGATCGCGAAATTCGCGATCCGAACCTATCCTGAAAATTTCAAGTCCCTAGGCCTTTCCGTTCAAAAGTTATGATTTTCTATGGTTTCTATGGTTCTGATCATGCGATCTGGAAACAAAGTAGCTCGAATATATCATTCTTGATTTAAATACAAAATTTCGTCACGATCAAATCCATAGTTTCGAATTTATCGAGAAAACAAAATTTCAAACGACCGTATTTACGGAACCCCTTGTATAATGTTGCTCATAGATGAACGTGATCACGACATTCGAGATCCACACCTATCCTGAAAATTTCAAGTCCCTAGGCATTTCCGTTCAAAAGTTACAATTTTCTATGGTTTCTATGGTTCTGGTCATGCGATCTGGACAAAATTTCGCATGTAGCTAAAACACCTCATTTTCCATCTGAGTGCAAAATTTCATCTCGATCGAATCTGTAGTTTTCAAGTTATCAGGGGAACAAAACTTTGAACGGCCATATTTACGGAACCCCTGGTGGAATTCTGCCCATTAACGAACTTAACCGAGGCATTTGGGATCTGAACCTACACTGAAAATTTCAAGTCTCTAGGTTGATCCGTTCGAGAGTTATCGTGCTGACGGCCGGACGGACGGACGGCCGGACGGAAAGACTCGAATTTTCCGACGGATTCGTCATCAGTGAGTCGAACATAGTCGATTGAGACCATTTTCGGCTCAAAATTCGAAAAATACAGACATCGTGACGAAATGATATAGCCCTCGTGTAAGTAGTACGAGCGCTCAAAAAGTCAAAGTTTTCAAATTATATTGCAATTTCTTTTATTCAAGAAAATGCACATCATGTGATGAGTTTTGAACTCCTGTTGCTACAAATCTTTACTTTTTTCCAATTTTATTTTTTCTATGTTATCCTGAACTCCTCGAGCTTGGAAGATAAACTTACTATTTGCCGAACCAAGTATTCAAAATTAATATTTCGCCCAACTTCAACTGACTGTATTGAAAAAATTACGAAAAGCACTGCCGTGAAGGCAGGGGCTTTTGAGCGCTCGTACATGCACCTTGTAGGTAGATTCGCATTTTCCAGTTTTAGAAACCAATTGAAGGAATTTTTGACAGCTGTCAAACAAATGTCAAAAAAAAATTCTGAAACTTAGGCGAAACTCCAGACTTCATGTCGCTGCTTCAGCTGATCAATCTGGAAAAAAATATTTTGAACGGCCATATTTACGGAACCCCTAGTCTCATTTTGCTTATTGATGAACGTGACCGCGATATTCGCGATCCAAACCCACCCTGAAAATTTCAAGTTCCTAGGCCTTTCCGTTCAGAAGTTACAATTTTCTATGGTTTCTATGGTTCTGGTCATGCGATCTGGACAAAATATTGCTTCAATATATCATTCTCGATTAAAATACAAAATTTCATCTCGATCGAATCCGAAGTTTCGAATTTATCGAGAAAACAAAATTTCAAACGACCGTATTTACGGAACCCCTTGTATAATGTTGCTCATAGATGAACGTGATCACGACATTCGAGATCCACACCTATCCTGAAAATTTCAAGTCCCTAGGCATTTCCGTTCAAAAGTTACAATTTTCTATGGTTTCTATGGTTCTGGTCATGCGATCTGGACAAAATTTCGCATGTAGCTAAAACACATCATTCTTCATCTGACTGCAAAATTTCATCTCGATCGAATCTGTAGTTTTCAAGTAATCAGGGAAACAAAACTTTGAACGGCCATATTTACGGAACCCCTGGTGGAATTTGGCCCATTAACGAACTTAACCGAGGCATTCGGGATCTGAACCTACACTGAAAATTTCAAGTCTCTAGGTTGATCCGTTCGAGAGTTATCGTGCTGACGGACGGACGGCCGGACGGACAGACTCGAATTTTCCGACGGATTCGTCATCAGTGAGTCGAACATAGTCGATTGAGACCATTTTCGGCTCAAAATTCGAAAAATACAGACATCGTGACGAAATGATATAGCCCTCGTGTAAGTAGTACGAGCGCTCAAAAATATTGTACTACATCAGTTTGGCGAGTGACTTTAAAAGTTAGCGCTTTTAATAAAAATGATCCTAGTGTTTCTAATACGTGCCATAACTTTGAATCTGGTTTGCATGAGATGGAGCGAGTCCTGCCATAAAATGTGAGTGAGACAGATATAGTGACGCCACTTTTTTTGGAATTGGCACACGCAGTTCTGAAATGTAATAACATTATTTCTTAAATGGGCCAAAAAAAAAAGGTTTTTCTCAAAGAATTTCAGTTTCGATTTATGGAAAGATTCGATGAATTCACGAAAAATGTTCAACCCTTCCATCCATTTTTATACTGGAAAATCTTATATATGCTCATAACAATAAAAGCAATTTTATACAGCAATCTGACATTCATGAGCATAACACGCCAAATAAGACACTCATAAGAAAGAATTTCCTCAGATTGAGAAGATCGCAGCATGACCCGGAGTTCTGTGCTGTCAATTTATATAACAAACTTCCTGGTGGGGTGGAGAATGTGTCGGCAAGACGTTTTAGAGCAAAAATGGTTAATATTTTGACAAATCGAGTTCTTTACTCGATAAATGAGTTTTATGACATAACTTTAGATGGCGGATTTTCTGTAGATAATTTTTGGTATTGTTGATGATTTGTACATTTTGTTGTGACTTTTATACATTTTTAATGAGTCACTTATATATTTTTGTGATGTGTCTTTTATACATTTTTCAATGTTTCACTGATATACTTTTTATTGTGTTCCTTATACATCTATGTTCCTTATACATTTATACAATTTTTGCATTTTTCTTGAGTATAATGTTTAATGTATACGTTCTTGTTTCTTTTCATGTGACCTGTGAAAGCAATTGTAATATGTTTCCAAATCATCAATCTACATCTCTCTCTCTCTCTCAATATTCTATAACTGGGAGGGCATAGTGCGCTGGGCAGCCGTTGTTCATTTTTTCGAATGAAAGAAAATGCAATACAATTTGAAAAATACACGAGGGAATTATAGGAATTATATTTTCCTGATGATTATTATGACTTAGCCTATTACCTGATTCCGACTTGACGTCGACTTCTGGGACACCCCCTGTATATGCATAGTTTTTCAAAGAAGATTTTATATAATACTAGAAGACACGGCCCCGCGTTGCTGTGGCTAAAGTATTCAAACCAGTGAAATTATTATTATTATTATTAACCCTAACCTAACCCACCCCTTCCCTAACTCTAACCATATCCTTGATTTATTAAAATTTTCAACCCAGTTCTCAAACAGTTCCAAATTTCTTCAGTTTTGGGAAAGACCCAGAAACTTGGCATCACTCCTCGCACGTTATCGCTCTTGTCGATTGATCGGCTGTAGTAGGGACGCGATAACCTGCCGTCGATATGAGACTCAGGTTGCCGCGTAGATAATTTTCACTCTTTGTCATATGTAATAAACAAATAATTTGCAATAAAAAATATTGCAACTATAAATTGAGATATAAACTATCCTATCTTCAAAGTTGGATCAAACTGCTCACAGTGTGTAAAATTTGATTGAAATCGGTTCATTCCGGACAAACAACGTGACACGTAATTTTTATATTTATTATTATATTTATATATAAAGATTGAAATAAACGCCGCTCTGAAACTCTAAAATATTGAGACTTTTCTTGATTGAGTACGTTAACTAAGAGGAGAGTCATTATATTTTGGTCCAACCACTTTTCTCAACGTTCTGCTGGTTATGGCATTTTTTCCATAAATTGGCGACCTTCCCTAAAACCTTCTATTCTTTCGAAAATAAAATACTGCACAACATTTGAATCAATATCAGAGACAAAAAAATACTCACTGTTCCAAGTCATCATCATTTTCAACATGGAATATTTCCATTATTTTATTTATTGTAACTGCATCATAAGTGATTGTAATTGGCTGTGCAATCAGATTCAACCTTTGATCACATTTCTTATCCAAAGGATTTGTTTCGAATGTGGCTTCTAACAGAGCAATATCACCACCACCAGTCTCCGACGTGATGAAATTGGGAATGAAATCGTCTTGTTCTAATCCATAACTTGTGAATTCATCGATTTTAACGTGTACCCTAAACGAAAATTTGACAAAATAACGATGAAATTATATACTTTAAACCACTTGGTTTTCATAAGGCCAACCTGTATAGCACTACTACTCCTACTCACTTCATGGCTTTTGCAGCAGCTCTGCTGTCATATCTGCATTTGACCCCTTTCAGTTCCGTGAATAATGCAGTTTTCGTTGCCATGTCTTCATCTTTGATTTCAAACTCTAAAGTTCTCAGTAAAAACGTTGCAGACATGTCAACGTAGCTTTCAGGGTAGATAGGGGCAGGAGAGCCAGCTTGATATCCGATGGCTCTGTAGAGTTTCTGTTTCTCTTCCGAACTCAAATCTTCATCAGTCTCTGAAACCATTGATTCTCTTGGTGAATTAATAATGTCGATTTTGACACTCGAGGCACTCGGTTGCCTTTTCTACCCGGAGGGCGTCGCTAGTGATCAGAACAGAAAACCGCCCAACGACCTCAAGTCAGGCAACCCAAAATTCACACATGGGTCCGCGAACGCTTTGATTTTGAGAAACAGGGTTCGAGTTACAGAAAAAATGCAGGAGATCAAAAGGTTTTTGAATTAAAAAATATTATTTTTCATATTTCTTGGACTACCAATTGACATGTCATATGATCTTCAATATATTTGCCCAAATTTCGACTATCTTCAAAAGTGCAGATGCTATGAGAAAAAACATCGAAAAATTCAAACTTCAACACCCTGTAGTTACCTAGAAATGCGAACCCATGTTTATAAGACTTTTTTCTTGATATCTCTAATTTAGGATCTTTAATCATAATTTTACATACGCTGTTCGTCTTGATTATCACTTTGCTCCTGGCTACTTCCCCACATCCAACCCAGCCATCCTTTCTTGGGTTTAGCGGCCTCCAGTTTTCTCAATCGTTCAGCTTCAAGTTCAACCCTTTGTCGAATTACGACAATGTTGAATATATCTAATTTGTCTTCCATATCGTCCATTTCTGGATCTGATGCATCTGGCTGAAATATCATTAGGTCTGTAATACCATTGGTTTATTCCAGAGCAGCGTTATAACCAGGTTTTTCTAGATCATTGGTTTATTGTTACCTCAACAATTGAAAGGCAAATTATACGAGTCGGTTAACTGAACAATGTCGTCCATGAATTCTTTTCAAATTTTTCTCACACAGTATTCACAAAGGAGCACTGATTTTGTTCGAATGTGTATCTTTCCATGATTAAATGGCGCAACCTACTGAACACAAATGACATAAGAAATGTCAAAAAATAATACGCAGTGTTGCCATTGTAACCATTTTAAATTGTATCATTCCTATTAGAAAACCTGTTATTACTGCGAATAATTACGCTAAATTTGAAATGACATCATACTCACTTTTGCACAACCAATAACTTTGTCATGGTATTTCTGCTGGTAAGCCTTGCACAAATTTCTATGAGCGCAAATATGGTTCCAATTCCAATTATTCCTTCTCCTCCTAACCTCGCTCTCCAATACACATTTATATGCGAACTGCCACCACTCCTTATAATGTCCATGATAGCTAGGTACATCAGGTCGATATTTTCTGAATGGATCGGCTTTGATCATACGATCCATTGCGTTTGTTAAAGCGATTATATCTTTATACTGTGTTTTACTAAGTCCTATATAAAGTTTCTTCAGATCTAGGTTGAGATGAACTTTTGGTATAATATAAGCTGGTTCATCCTGTTCCGGTTTTTGATTCAATTTCAACCTTGCCGAAGCGTTGATTGGTCCCAGAACTTGAAATAGAAGTTTTAAATTTGTTTTCTATAAAATGAGCACTAAAATACAACTTACTGTAATTGTAACCGGTAGGAGTTGCTTCGGTACTGTTGGTAGCGATTCCCTTCGTAAGACAGTCAATCATGTTAATAACAGATTTATCTGAGTAGTTTTCTGTTCCGCAATTCCAATAGACAGCCAAGGAATCCAGTGATACAATCTTGAAAACATAAATAAATTCAATAATTTAGTAAATTTTTATTGACAAAAAAGAATACCTTGAATATTTTTGTTATATTCTCCTGCGTTATTTTCGGTTCCCAAGATTCATCAGTACTCAAAACATTGAGTTCTCCTAGTGTTACACCAAGAGCAAATGGCGACTCAGGATTGGTTATTTTATCTTCATATCGGATATGAATATTTTTTATATTCAATTGGAGGTTCTTGATAATCTGTGTGATGAGTTTTTCGACAAAAGTGTAATCTGCCTTTTGAACTGTAAAAAGAATTGGTCAGAAAGATCTTAATAAATATATGTATTGACAAATTGAACCTTTTTCTTTCTCTTGTTCCATTTTCTTCGCCAATTCAACATTTTTGATGAGTACTTTTTTAGCTTCAAGGGCTTTAGCTTTCTCTTTATCTGGATCATATTTGGTTTGTTTATTTGGCGCAGCAAGTAGATAGATATCTTCTACATTAATGACAAAAGCGGCGCCATATAAATTTTTCCAAGGTATTTTGAGAACAAGTTTTCCTGAAATAATACAGTAATAAATGAGATTTGGATCAAATTGAGCCCTTTCAGGATTCTGTAGTGAAATGGCAAAACCAATAAGTGAACATATGGTGCATCGTTACATACATATCCTAACTTTCTAATTACAAATCAGGAATAATGTTTTGATTCATGATAAATTCACATAAACAGATGCAGATTTGTAGAATCAAATCAGATTCTTGATCTCTTTCATAAACAAAATTCAAATATCAAGTCCTATAAATGAATAGTAAACATTTTATTCATCAGAATATTCATTAATTCAATAATGTTATGGTGTAGGTCTCTGATGTTGTTAACCCAATCAAATTCCATTCAAAATCATTTATGAATTATAAGTTCCAATTGTCTTTTCAAGTTGAACGTATTGCACAATACTGTGATTTGATATAACTTAATATCCTGCTGTTAGTAATGAAGGAAAAATTACAGTATCAAATTGATTTGAATTTCAGCTCTAACAATAAAATTTTTACAGGGTCTTTATAAATGATTGTAACATCGCAGTAGGCTTGGAAGTATTCCTATTTTTCCGCTTCATATCCAAACTATTCTATGATTCTCATAGTATCCAAAGCCGACTGTGATGTTACACAAAGAATAATTGAAGATAATGTTGAATCTATGTTCATGATTTTCCTTAGTTAATTTAATTCAAAGTTGTGACCAGACTCAAAGAGTTGGAATGATGAATAATTCTGGATTCGCAGGAGAAAAGGGCCTGATTGACATACAAATAATAAGAAATTTTTTTCTATGAATACACAGAAATTTCATGAACTTTACCGATCAAGCAAAGAAACAGATGATACTTTTACGTTCCTATATCGCTTTAATAGAAAACTGTTGTTTTCATTGAAACATAGAGCAAAACTATGTATAGTTATCAGAATTAAATCAACAAATGATAAAATAATAAATAACAAATAATGTCATAGATGATTTGCAGTTCAACTGAAAATATGGAAATTCAAGTGATAGCAAATAGTCTTAGAAAAAGTATGGTGTGCAAGGAGCGTGGAATATTAATGTATCTCTCATAAGAATTGACAAATATCTTTCATTCCATGCTTTTGCATTAAACTATTGTAGAATAGGTTATAACTAGGAATATGTATCTTGGGCTCGGAAAGAAAATGAGTTACAACATTTCTGTTGATTTGAATGAAACTAAATTGATGAATTTTCAAAAACACTGAAATAATATCCCATCTCCGAATATGTAAATTCATAAAATTCATATTATTACATTAACATGAAAGAAATACCTTGAAACATGCGATAAAATTCTTTGAGTTTGTAAAATAAAGATAAATGCAAATAAGAAGAACTAATGAAAATTGATGTTTGTATCTCTCATGTTAGGTTATATTTCCCTCAGAACTTACAAGGTCCAGTCTTTCTTTCCCCAATAAATTATTGTTGGGCTAATCTATAAGACGCCAGATAAAAATTTCAAACAGTGGGGATATTCTTACTTTTGAATTTCAGAATATCTTATTAGTTTTCTGATACTAAGGAAAAAATGTGAAAATATGCAAACGATAGAATTTCTCACCTATTTTCCCATAAATAGTTTGTATAGGTAGATCCAAGTTGTTCAAGGCAGATTGTTTCAGCTGCAAATTTTTGAGTAAGACATCCCCTAAAAATTAATTCATTGATTCAACAAAATTATCCTGAATATTCATCAGCATACCTCCCCATATTCCCACATTCAGCTGGTTTGTATCCAAGTTTTCAACATAGTCCCCAAGAACACTATTCAAAACTTGAACTAAAACACTTTCAAAAACCATTTTGTTTGAATTTCCCTCTTATCTGAAAAGCATTCGTATACACTTCCGTCTACTATATCAGGTGTGTTCTCATATCAATCAATGAAGTTATTTATAGTTATGATATCAGAAGGAACTAGGCCCGACTTCACCAACAAAATAAACGTTGTTTTGTAGCTCTAAATCCAATTTGGGTCAGATCAGATAAAGTACGAACTTCATGGATCAAATCAATTATTTTATACAGAACTGACAAATTCACGTTTCGGTATATTTAAACAAAAAGTTTTATTTTGAAACTGCTGTCACATTCAAATGAGACTTCTATTTACCATATGTGACAGTAGAAGAGGTTAGGTTATGTTATATAATAATGACAGATTGAAAATTGAGTTCAGTTCAGTCACTTTCATTGGGAACATAGAACAATTGACTTAATTATTATCAAATATACCATACTATGCTCCTATATGATAATATATAGTCCGTTTAAGAATTATTGACATCTCGGTTGGCTGTGAAAAATCGAATTTAAGTTGGTAATAGACTATTCAGTAATATTTTGGGTTGCTGAATTCAGGTTGGTATAGGAATATCCCTAACATAACCCATAGAAATCTTGCTTTGATGATTTTATCGAAGATATTGGTGAATATGTAATTATAAAAATTTGCTCTGAATTTGAGTATTTTTTGTCTTATACTATTAAAATGGCTGGAATTGACCAGGATACATCGCGCCTTACAAGAGAACGCCAGGCAGTTCATCGGTGTTACTTCGAGTTTTTCAAAGATTTGGCATATATTTCCGCTAGTGTTTCAGGTAAACTGATATTCACCTACTCAAAGTGTATTCTGATTGATCAATGTCTCTTAAATTTTCAGATTTCACCAAGCCCTGTCCGTAGAATATTAGCCTGGAATTAGCAGTGGAAGAAAACCTGTGCGATATGATTATTCCTTCAAAGAGACATTGAATGACTTTGTTTTTGCTAGAATTGAAAACAATGAATATATCAGTTTAGATATCCTTTTCGAACTGGCCAAAGAGCACCTAGATTTCAATAGATCGAAGTCAACATTATATTATATCATAAAAAAAATTGGATACAAATACAAAAAAGTTGATCGAAGGAAAATTCTTACTGATAAACAGAAAAATATAATAAAAATAGTACGATATTGTGATAAATACCGAGAATACATAGAACAAAACATAAAATTCATTTATCTAGATGAAATTTGGCTATTCAAATTCGGCAGTGGACACTAGAAAATAATCCAAAAGATATGCCGAGTATATTCAAGGCAGAAGGTGCACTATTTTGAATGCTGGAACAATTGATTTTTACCTGGATTTGATCCGATTCTTGACAGTGGTATTAATGATAAGGATTACTATGAATGGTGAATTATTTCATAAATGGGTTATTGAAACCTTCCCTGCAAAAGGATGCCCATCAATAGGATTATGTCAGCTTATTCAATAAACACATCCAAATCACTACACTACGAGGAAACAAAGTTTTCAATGATATTTTTATCTTTGCTCTTGTATCATTCATAGATATTTTAAGTTTATTTATTATACTTATACTGTATGGTACCCTGTTCAAAAGCTATATTGTTCCCAATTCAAAAGTATACTGAATAATTGTAAAATTGCTCATCAATTATAATATTTTCAACAATTCATGGACAGTTTTAATGAATGAAAATAAAAATTGACTTTCTCAAAGTATTCAACATCGAGCAATAAATAATTCACAAATTGGTTCATATATTGATAGTTCGGTACAAAATTAATGTCAAAATTCTTCATGTACTACATAGATTCTTAATTTTTGTTTCTCTCTTATTTCTTAATACATTATAACGTTTTTTCCAATCCATTCTTTTGGGCCTGTGCTTGCGAAGTATCCAAAAATTTTTTTCTGTTGCAGCACTAGCTATCTGCTAGAATTCCATTAATTATCCTTCTTGAATCCTGACATAAAATGGTACTCTTATAGTTATATAGTTAGAATTTTGCAAGAATTCCAATACCAATAAATATTGCATGGTCCTGAGTGAAAATAAATATTTATTTGAATGATCTTCAAATTTCCATGGTTGACTTTTATATGAACGATAAGTTCAGATAATTTCATATGAAAGCATTCCACGATATTTTTGCGCTTTCAAACCTGAATTCCCATGTTTGAACTGCAATCGAAATATTCCGGCTTAATTATTCGATAATTCGTAATATTCGTATACTCAACACTTTTCTAGGTTATATTTATGTTCTATGATGAAATTTAGTTACTTTTTAGTAACTAGAAATAAAGCCTCGGCTGGACGTTCATGGCCTGCTTCGATGTCAATAATTCTTAAATGGACTATAAGACATCAATTTTTATTCACAGATGATAATAATAGATTAGTCCGAATTTTCGGCATGAGCACACAATGAGACGGAAGCTTACATTAAAACTTTCGGTTTCACTGTGCCATCAATGGTTTCTATTTCTGAAAATAGTAGGTATACCTAGTAACTATTTCGATTACAAGTAGGATGTTATATACAGGTGGTTTTTGAGGTGAGTCTTCTTTTTTTGGCAGGTGCTAGAACTCATCAAAAGAGATCATTTCTCCGGAAGTTAATCATATAAAATATTTAATTTGAAAAATGTGGAAAAAATCTTGGGCATAAAGATCTCAATAAGACCACCCTGGATCGTGTTATCTCTGTTTCAGAAGATCTGCATTAATCATGGTGCCATATGCATTCCAGCAAGTAATATATAAAGTGAAGGATTTTATCGCAAAATCGTATATTCTCTTGCAACTTTTATTAGGAGATTCTTCCTGAACGATATAATTCTTGAAGTTCATAACGCGTTATTACATGCAGCAACTATCACATAATTTTGCTCACGAATAATGTCGCAAGCATTTTCAATCCGTTGTTTTAGTACTTCAACACTATTCACCTCACCGTTACTGTTCCCTAATATTTTCAAAACATCCCAAAAGAAGAAATCACAGGTGTTGAGACCCGGGACCCGGGGAGCGTGCATTTCCACTAAGTTTGCGAAATTCGGAAGTCACAAAAATGATACGCTCTGTCTATGATTTCCCATAAACTGAAAGTATTCAATAAGCACATTTAAATCTCAATATGTACCTAAGTCAGGTCCGTTTTGGAAATTTCTCATATTTGCGGGTAACTTTGATTTCGAAATACTGAGCCCTGATGAATATTTTATATAAAGGATTTTTGAAATTTTGACTTATTTTGATGAGTTCTAGCACCTGTCAAAAAAAAAAGCCTCACCTTTGAAAACTCCCCGTATATACACATTGATTTTTATACGATATCATTCATTAGGAACTATCATCTTCCGGTTAATAAGACATTGATCTGCGCTATTACCTACGTTTATTAAGAAATAAAATTTCTTTTTTACCTCGAAGTTCAAGTATTAGCTTCTTTAAAGTTTGGAATCAATTTGAAATATCCCTTCTGTAGGTATAAAAACAAAATAGTATTTATATACATATATTTTTATCTTGTTTATTACAATTCCCAAAAAGGAAAAAACAAAAATACCTTTCAGAAAGCTAGCAATAATAGTATAAAAAACCAAGAAGAATCAACAAAAATTTTATCAATATCCAATCATCTGAGATGATGAATATCTCTTCATATCTAGGTGAAATTTGGATTCCCATAGCCTTTTGGCTGAGATTCATTATTATAATGTTATCTCAATATTATTATAGATATAGATGGATGGGCCATTTCATAATTAGTGATGGAATAGTCTGAGGTTTGTATGAGCTAAGGTAATTTTATGTTCATTGCAAGCTTCAATTACGACTGCATCATTGGTGGATCCAGCAGGGCTTCCTATATATGTTACACCGCTCTAGAACAAAAACGTATAACAATTGATTATCCAGGAAACAGTAAATTTACTACAAATACAATAAAAATGATGTACTGATAAATCAATTATAATAATAATAATAATAATAATATTATAGTTTATTCATCATATCTATACAATATTTTGAATAAACAATAATCACAGAGACATAATTATGTCTGTTCGTGATGATTCAACTGAAAACTATTTCTACAACCTAAAAATGAACCTATATCTCTTAAATAAATGTCATTGCCGGGTTAAACATGTCTTGATCGGGTGTATGGGGTCACTATCGGGAGTTGTGTTTGTCACATTTGGGGTTATCTGTCTCTTTCAATTATAGCAACAAATATTTGTTATGTCTTTTTCATTGCTATTTGTACTCACCAAGAATGCTCTATCGACATTGTCCCTGAATGGGAAGAAGGCATCTGATGCTAAGGCTACACCTTTCAACTGAATCATCCAAGCTTTACGTTCCGCTTGAGTCAGTTGCTCAGGCACTGTGTCATACATTGCTTCAAAAGAAGCTTTATCCATATCTTTACCTAGAAAATTTACTATTATATTTCAGCCTTGGAAACAACTAACAATACGACGAATGACAATTTTAATGGTCCATAGCTCAGTTATCTGGATGCCCGGTAGAGGGCGTATCGCTTATCCCAATATGCCAATAGGATTGAATTATTGAAAAAATCAAATAATGAGGGCGTTTCAGAAATTTAACCTCAAGAAGTTCAGTTTGGCAGCATTTTGTAACTGATAGTGAACTGAAGGCCCTAACCAATAATAATAATAATAATAAATGTCTTTATTTCTGATAATACAAAAATGAACCAATGATCGAAAAATATTGAGAGAAAAAAAAAATTATCAGAAGTCACATAGATTATTGAGTCTTCACGTCCTTCGAGTTGGAAGATCGACCCAAGGTTAAATATCCTTATGAATCGTTTCGCAACTTCTAGGGTCTTTCTCGTTTCTCGACATACATATACGAACATTATTTTCATACATTCGCTAGTCGAAATATGGGACGTTTCGGGTACCGTCGGTACCTAGTTAAAAACGCGGGGGCGCTTCGCTCCCCCATTTCCTTTTTTAGTTCACTTACCAACGGTGTCATTCACATAATTATCAATAGCATTCGAAATGTCAGCTCTCTTCACACCTTTCCTGAATTTCATATTCAAGATCTTAGGATGCTGTCTCAACCACCAGTTATCTGCTTTATCGCCAGCCAAACGGGTGCAATGTATTCTCGACTGTTGACCAGCACCGATACCGATAACCTGTCCATTCTTCGCATAACATACGGAGTTACTCTGAGTGTATTTCAGAGCAATGGTGGCTACAATTAGATCACGAATAGCCGCATCTGGCAAAGTTTTGTTGTTTGTTACAATATTATTAAATAAGTTTTTATCGATTACAGCGTTATTTCTTTTTTGTTCCAGAGTCAGACCGAAGAGTATTTTGCGTTCAATTGGATCAGGTTCGTAGTTGGGGCAGATCTGAAACAGAATAAATAACATTTTAATATTCATTCATGGATGAATATATTCGATTGATAACATCTTTCGATATTTATTTAACTGATTTGATTCATATTCGAATATAGCGAAATTTATGAAATTACAAAATGGAATCAGTTTATTAGGCTAAAATCACATCATTTCTGATATTCACATTCATGCAGTAATCGTGATTATATTGGAATTTGATTTTTGCCCCCATTTCATAATAACTGCATCTCCATTCTTGATTTGAATCTTTGTTTTGACGAACGTAAGGGTTCTGCCAGGTTAGTTAGGAGATTCGAAGAGAATCAGCGATAAGAAATTGAACTGGCAGAAGACTGGCGACAGAAATCATGGGAAAATTCGAATGGGAAGATTTAACGATGTGGGTGGTTTTAAGCTATTAAAGGGAGAGGCACAACGAAAAGTGTCATCTCAGAAAAAAAAGGTCTTCAGACGGAGAAGACTCTACTTTTGGGGAGCTCAAAACACGGAAAAGTAGGGAGTATTAGGAGGTGCCAAGAAGGGTACAGTACTAGTATAGTCCGGTTTAGGGACAAATTGAGGTAGTAGTTCATGGTTGGAAAGTACCTTTGGTAATTTCGGTCGAGAAGTTTTAAAGTCCGGATCAGGCACAATTTGTGATAGCTCGTGGTGAAAAAATTACGAAAAGCACTGCCGTGAAGGCAGGAGCTTTTGAGCGCTCGTACATGACCCTTGTAGGTAGATTCGCATTTTCCAGTTTTAGAAATCAATTGAAGGAATTTTTGACAGCTGTCAAAAATATTCTGAAACTTAGGCGAAAATCCAGACTTCATGTCAGTGCTTCAGCTGATCAATTTTTTTTCGATAATTCGCTAGAATTTTCTACGGTATCTATGGTCTTGGTGATGCGATCTGGACAAAATTTTGCACGTAGTTTGAATACATTATTCCCCAGCTAGATGCATAATTTCATTCCAATCCGATCAGTAGTTTCAAAACTATCAGGAAAAAAATATTTTGAACGGCCATATTTACGGAACCCCTAGTCTTATTTTGCTCATTGTTGAACGTGACCGCGATATTTACGATCCAAACCCACCCTGAAAATTTCAAGTTCCTAGGCCTTTCCGTTCAAAAGTTACAATTTTCTATGGTTTCTATGGTTCTGGTCATGCGATCTGGACAAAATATTGCTTCAATATATCATTCTCGATTAAAATATAAAATTTCATCTCGATCGAATCCGTAGTTTCGAATTCATCGAGAAAATAAAATTTCAAACGACCGTATTTACGGAACCCCTTGTATAATGTTGCTCATAGATGAACGTGATTACGACATTCGAGATCCACACCTATCCTGAAAATTTCAAGTCCCTAGGCGTTTCCGTTCAAAAGTTACAATTTTCTATGGTTTCTATGGTTCTGGTCATGCGATCTGGACAAAATTTCACATGTAGCTTGAACACCTCATTTTCCATTTGATTGCAAAATTTCATCTTGATCAAATCTGTAGTTTTCAAGTAATCAGGGAAACAAAACTTCGAACGGCCATATTTACGGAACCCCTGGTGGAATTTGGCCCATTAACGAACTTAACCGAGGCATTCGGGAACTGAACCCACACTGAAAATTTCAAGTCTCTAGGTTGTTCCGTTCGAGAGTTATCGTGCTTACGGCCGGACGGCCGGACGGACGGACGGACAGACTCGAATTTTCCGACGGATTCGTCATCAGTGAGTCGAACATAGTCGATTGAGACCATTTTCGGCTCAAAATTCGAAAAATACAGACATCGTGACGAAATGATATAGCCCTCGTGTAAGTAGTACGAGCGCTCAAAAAGGGCCTTAGAAATTGCGTTTTGAGTAAGATTTGAAATCGTACGGAGATTAAGCGCGGATTCGTTACGGGAGTGCGAAAAAGGTTGAGGTCACTTTCGGAGTGAGTGAATTTGGTTTCAAGTGGGTGTACATAAAGGGACTAGGCGGCCTGCAGATTAAGGTAGGAAAGTTTAGATCACAGTATTAACTCCTATACATGTGAATGGTTTCATAGTAATCTCCGATATTTCTGATAACTCGGCCCGAAATTGATTTGATGTGTTTCAATGTGAGGAATGTGAATAATAGTTGTATTTGTATTGTATGGAGTCAATTGCTTCCCTCGTACACTTGGATTATTAGGTTTGCATGAAGTGAGGAAAATAGGAGATAAATTGTCTGATTTAATTATGACCATGCGAATTGTTGATGTTTTTTTTTGTTTGTGAAAAGCTCGATTTTGTATATGCGTTTTACCATATACCGACTTTTCCTTACATATAATATGTTCTTTTAGATTTTTGGGTTTTTTTTCTGAATACCTGCTCCATAGAAAGGATAAAACGAAAGACTTCCTCTTCGTGCAGGGAGCACGAACTTAATTCTTTTCGCCACTTTTCGGACAATGAATTAAATAGTGACAGTAGTTGAAAATATAAAATAATACTCCAACATAATCGTATTATTCGTATTAATACACTTGAACAAAAACCAAATATGTACTTACTTGTAAAACGCAATAGACTCCATTTTTCTTCTTCTTGAGGATTTCCAAAGCTTCTGCGGTATAACCTGGCGCAATTACACCATCTGACACTTCTCTAGAAATTATTTTAGCAGTAGGTACATCGCAAACATCTGATAAGGCTATGAAGTCTCCAAAAGAAGACATTCGATCTGCTCCTCTAGCCCTGGCATATGCGGTTGCCAAAGGAGTTAGCTGCTTTACCAAATCATCCACCATACATACTTTGGCCTGAAAAAATATTGAAGAAGTTAAGATTCATCAATTCTCAATAGAAGGAATGAAACTAACCTCGATATCACTAAGTGGCGTACCAACAGCTGCTCCAGCTGGTGAGACATGCTTGAAACTTGTTGCAGCAGGTAAACCAAGGGCTGCCTTCAATTCTTTAACCAGTTGCCATCCATTTAGGGCGTCACATAAGTTTATGAAACCTGGGGAACCATTAATAACCTTTAGAGGCAAGTTAGGTAGGGTGGTGAATATCTGTGCAGGTTTCTGGTGAGGGTTCATGCCATATCTGAGAGTGAGTTGGGATTCTCCAGAAGAATACTGCTTTCTGAAGTAGTCTGTGATGGCGAGATCATACTCGGATGTGTGGGTGAATGCCTTGAGAGCCAATTGCTGCCTGAAATGAAATGCTCATGTATTTGGGAATGTGGTATTGGTTTTGTAGGAAATCGGATTTACCTTGTGTTCAATGAAGTATCTTGCTTGGAAGAACTTTTCAATTCTTGAACAATTTTGGAGTAGTCTTTCGGATCACATACAACTGTAACCCTAGCATGATTTTTGGCAGCAGCCCTCAGTAAAGTAACACCTCCAATATCTATATTTTCCACAGCATCTGCGATGGTGACATCTGGATTACTGACTGTCTTCACAAACGGGTACAAATTACAAACAACAATTTGGATAAGGTCTATTTTTTGTTCTTTGAGATCAGACAGATCAGACGGAATAACCCTAAAAAATAACTTATCTCAATTCCCATTTCAGCGAAACGAAATTTCTAACAGGGTGAATAAAAATTATGAATTGTGAAACAAATTCTCGAGAACTACACTAATTTGATAGAAAATCCTAAACTGAAAGTCGTCCTTGATTCAGTGCCTCACTACTTACACGAGGGCTATATCATTTCGTCACGATGTCAGTATTTTTCGAATTTTGAGCCGAAAATGGTCTCAATCGACAGAGTTCGACTCACTGAAGACGAATCCGTCGAAAAATTCGTCGATAACTCTCGAACGAAACGACCTAGAAACTTGAAATTTTCAGGGTAGGTTCGAATCTTGAATGCTGCGGTTAAGTTCGTTATTCGACAAAATTCGACTAGGGGTTCCGTAAATATGGCCGTTCGAAATTTTATTCTGCTGATTACTTTGAAACTACAGATTCGAACGAGGTGATATTCTGCACTCAGATGGAGAATGACGTGTTCAAGATACATGCAAAATTTTGTCCAGATCGTATGACCAGAACCATAGAAACCATGGAAAATTATAACTTTGTAATGAAAAGGCCTAGGGAATAACACCTAATGGAGAAAGAATAACACTTTTTTCATCCACTCCACTTGAAGTAGAGGCAGATCCTCGATATTTCTACCTAAATCCGAGAGTTTGTCGACGTCTATTTGTTTTGAAACAAAATCGAATACATAATTAATCACGCCGCCACCCAGCAAAGGAACCCTTTTCATAAACAAAAATGGACAATTAAAAATTCAAATCTAGCCGTTTATTATTAACTTTTCCTTCATAAATAATACATATTATTGAAAGATGTGTATGGTGAAATCTCGGAAAAAACAATTTTGATCGAATAACACTGCATCTTTAAGAAATATATACTCAACAACAATAATAATTCTATATCATTGAAGGATTGAGTAATTACAGCCTTATCAACTCCTCTCATTATAAAAATTATTGATAAGTGTAGTGGAATGTTATCATGAACTTTTAATTTTTACGAAATATAAAATTAAAAAATTTGCCTTCGAAAGTGAAACATTGTGGAGTAAATCATCTCTCACCTAGAAAGAATACCCCCATGTACAGCTGGATGCAAAGTTTTAACACGACCACCTAGTATCTCCGGGGCACCAGATATCTCAGATACATCTTTCACTGGTATACCAGTATCCCTCACCGACTTGGCCGTACCACCACTGGCTACCAGAGTGAATCCCAAACTATTCAATTCCTTCGCAAATTCGAGAAGTCCTGTTTTGTCAGATACTGACAACAGAGCTGTAAATATAAAAACAGAAAGGCTCTCATGATCTAAACTATCATAATATAATAATTGAATTTGGAGGATTGTCGAATCTATCACGAAAAAAACCAGGGTAATAATGTTGTGTAATACATTATCAAGCCAAAAAAATGAAACGAAAAAAATATAATGCATTGAAGAAAGAAAAATGCTAGGAATTAGCAATTTTTTCGATGACAAAAAAAGCTGAAGGTTCATGGACCATTCAGTTTTGTTTGTGGGTATAATTATAATTTTCAGTGGCGTTCCCAGGTTTTTTTCTGAGGCGTTATCTATTTCTGGGAGGAGGGGGGAGTGTTTCGTTGCGATATCATTCAGAATCGAATAATAATGCTCAATCCTCGCCGGGTATCCAAGTGTTGTAATCTCCTACATATCTATGTGTAAATGAATCTTAAGAAATCTCAAATTAAAAAAAAAAGTGAAATGATTTAGGAAATAACCTAAAAAATTGTATTCGAATTTATGATCATATTCAACAATAATTCGGGAGAGAATTAAACCAACATTCATTGAATTTTATGTTTTTATATATGTATATATACTAAAAAAACTACTGTTACTCTTTTAAATTTTATATGTAGCCTCCACTCAATGGAATTTTTGAGGTTATGAAATTGAATTACATGCAATATATCTCACCTATTTTCTTCGTTTCCATGGCAACTTAATTCTCGAAAGAAATTTGTACTCCTCAACTCAAGAACACTTTACCTAAGTGAACGAAACTCAAGTTGTTCTTTTATTTATTGGAATAATAATCAATTCTCGGCTGGGGGTCTAGGGTTATCTCAATCTTTCGAGAAACAATTTAGTAATAAATATGGTTTATTTTACGTCAAACAAACATGAAACTTGCTGATAAGCTGACAATGCGGTGCTTCAAACTTTAAACGTATATGAGTATTTTGAGTTGCATAACCATATTTTCTATTCGGCGTGAAAGATAGTGGGGAGATATTTGTGAGCAGACCCGTATTATAGACCAGGCAAAAGAGCAGATAAAGAGTCATTCTACAAAAAACGTAGAAGAAAACCGCGAATGTGAGGGTACAGGGGGGGGGGGGGGCCCGTGATTGTTTTCAACTCCCAATTATCATTATTTTTTTTCGAAAAAACACCCAAAAAACACAAAAAAAATTTTTGCTTGTAAAATCGGAACCAATGGAGCGATGCTGGCACTTTTAACAATTATAGAATTATAGAGGATGAAAATATGAAGATAATGAGTGCTAGTGCAACTCAATCGGGTCATTATTACCAGAGACAAGCCGGAAAAACCGTAAAAATCAGCGATTTTTCGAAAATTCATGACTCTGCCATTTCCGAAGTTGTAGCGCTGGCTTCCCGGATGAAAGTAGAGGTTTATAGGTACTTCGAGTGTGCATAACCCGGACGTTGTCGGATAAATACTTTTTGTGTAGTTGCGATTTGAATTGTTCTAGGCACTATTTTGGTCGGGGGTTGTCAATCTTGATTTTTCGTTGAAATGTCGCAAAATAGGTGAAAAACACTTGTAAACATGTACAAAACTGGCCGAGAGCTCGATCGCGGTCGAGTACTTAGGGTAGCCGACCGATGCGGGGAAGTGCCTTTTATAATACAAGCGCGCTGCGGCCAGGCGTAATGTACCCCCACTACTCGACCGTGATCGAGCTCTTGGCTGGTTTTGGTCATGTTTGCAATTGTTTTTCACCTATTTTCAACATTTTAACGAAAAATCAAGATCATATAATAATTTATGAGATGAATGAGTATTTATCAGCTTCATTAGAGTTTCCTGAAACATAATAGGAATTCATAATTATATGTAGAATAAGGTTGCCGTTTGGGAAAGTCTCTTTCAGGTTGAAGAACACTTCAATT
Organism: Aphidecta obliterata; assembly: GCA_963966015.1. Classification (NCBI taxonomy): domain Eukaryota; kingdom Metazoa; phylum Arthropoda; class Insecta; order Coleoptera; family Coccinellidae; genus Aphidecta; species Aphidecta obliterata. Next base: position 10,521,362 of record OZ014435.1, on the reverse strand, counting down.
TTATACGTCGTTTCACATTAAGATTATTGTAAACTTAACCAATTTTTTACATCGAGTAGAGGTTTTCATAAACATACTTAAATTTATTATTTGAGTAAAAAAAAAACTTATGTCCAGAAAAGAGAATGAACCATTGGATGAAGTTTTGCAGTAACTTTGTATTTCGATTATTTTTTAATGAAAAAGTCAACAAAAACGGATATTCACAAGAATTAATACATAAACAAAAAAAATGAAACTTAATTGTCTGATTTGAGCGATTTTCTTGCGTGTCTCTTCAAGCGACGCTTAGCCTGTTTTGCCGTTCTTTTGCATAAGAAACGACATGACAATTTCAACATACGTCTCATATTCAGGTAATCTGCCGCTTTTATCAATTCATGCAATGTAAATTCATCGACATCGAAAAACTCTGCATCCCAACTCGGAATTTTGATCATTTTTCGTGGTTCAATACTAGGCTCATCATCATCTGGTAGTGGTGGATCGTCTTTGTGGTGTGTGGCCCATTGGAGAACCAACTCCAAAATGTTAGATTTAAGTTTTATTGGTACGTGATTTTTTTTCAGTTTTTTCTCGCCAAAAACTTCAAACATGTGTTCCAAGGTTTCAGAACATTTCAAGACTTTTGTTTCCACTTTGTAAATATATCCATCTTCACTCAGGACTTTGATTGAAGGAGGCATCTGCAAATAATTCAACAAAATATTTGAATCCAATAAAATATTATAAGTTGTAACCCTATTTATTGAGTTATCGTTGAAAAAGCATTTCTTATCAGGATCTACAACTAATGGAAATCTTCGATGAGATGAGACTATTCATGATAAGTCAGGTTTGGGTCCGGAAGATATAAAATTAAATTTTAAAAATAGGTATGATTAAAACCATCCTCCACCAATCTCAACGTAGATTATGGATTATAGGATTGGGATTGCTGATGGAGAATTAAGTATGAAGAGGAACGTTGAACTTACTTTGAAGTGTGTAAATATAAACAGATATGTGAAATGAAGTCAATAAAATAAAATATATGTACAGTTGTGATGAAACTTCCGTCAAAGTCTATAGATCAATAAAAATAACCCAAAATGTATTCAACACTGCAATTCACGTATCATTAAATATCCATATGGAACATACATCTGGTCTGCGAGGAATGGATATATTTCATATGAGGAAAATGAGGAGATCTGTAATGATAACTGGTAAATATAATTCAAACATCAAATGAAGACAACATCGAAAACTAATCCGACAGGTGGCAGGTTTCAGAGTAGAATTAAGAACAGGCATGATGACTCATTTTGAGACACTATTCTACGATGTACTACCTTTTTAGAATAATATAACGGCTATTTATCTGATACTCAGTAATGAAATTAGAAAATTTATACTAGATAAACTATAGCCAGCCAACAAAACAAACAAAATTCATGTTCCCAGAGACCACCAAATTTATCATTTGCAACTGTAGACCGGTTTCGATCCATATCAGATATCGTCAGTACAGTTAGCAACATGACAAATTCGATGTGAGAAACAGAAAACCTTTAAAACATAAGGCACCTGTGATCATGAATCGCCTTCCCAACTCCCCAAGACAACGACACATGTGTGACCCGCCGTAAACATTACGAGCATATTATGGTCACACATGGAAATTACGGGTTCAAGCTTCAACCATATTCTTCTGAATAATTGACTAGAATAATGAAGAGAGAGAAATAAATTATCAAATTCAGTAATGAAACTAGAAAAATTATACTAGATAAACTATAACAGCAAGCCAATAAAACTTACTTGTACTGACGAGATCTGATATGGATCGAAACCGGTCTACATGTGCAAATGATAAATTTGGTGGTCTCTGGGACATGAAATGTTTTGTGGCTTGCTATTAGTTTATCTAGTATAATTTTTCTAATTTAATTACTGAATTTACTACCTTTTTGATCTGATTTTGAATTTCGCGCCGAAACGTGCTTGTGACGTCAGATTACTGTACAATATTGAGACTTAGGACATCTGAAATTTGATTGATTCGGCCGATACTTGATGAAAATCCATATTAACTTAGTATTCACCGATTAACTTAGTCTACGATTTTCACTAATTGAGAGTTCAACAAAACCACTACACGTGTCTCGCCATACCATGTGGTGGTATGGCGAAACACGTATAATGGTTTTGTCAAACTCTTAATTAATGGAAATCGTAGATTAAGTTAATTGGTGAATACTAAGTAAGGACATCCCCATCGTCTGCTCAGTTGTCTCCTTATTTTTTCTATTTTGGGTGAATTCTGAATTCTGATTTCGACATTTTCGAAATGAGCTCGTTCAGGGTGATAGTTTTTTGATAAAATCTACTTCAATAATCACAGTATAAATTGTATGGTTTTTATAATATGTATAATGGCTGGTGAATAATATCCACATTAATCACTTTGGCTGTAACATAAAGGTATATGTAATAAATCTGCTTAGGTATATGTTCTTGTGAATGTGAATATCTTCCTGTTATCTGGCCGTGAGACGAAGCTTTTCGAATCGTCGGCTGTATATTCGATTCCCGGAAAATAGAGCAAATATCTCCTGGGAGGAGACAGGATCTCGCAAAGCGTTCCCAGTAGCTTCGTGTAGAGCGAGACCAGATTAGCCAGTCCTAAGAAGTTGGCGAAAGAAATGCAGTCGGGATTTCTCGTAGGAGGCATTGATGCGTTCCCTGCAGAGGGGCCCCTTTGATCTTTTTTATTGAAAGGCCATCTATTTCCTACATCATCGTCTGCGAACAATAACATTGTGTGCGAATAGGAATTTGAATGCTCGGGATATATCCGGATTGGATTCAGTGGATGTTGCAGAAGTAGGAAGCGCCGAATATTATGCCCGGAAATTTATTTTCTGGAAGAGGTTTGAAATTTTTGGTGAGGTTTACTGAGTTGAGTTCACTTCATTTGATGGGTTTAGATCTGATACACTTATCGGAGACGTTAACATTTTCATGAGACTCTATTATGAAATTGTAAAGAAGTTTTTGCTAAGTAGGTACTTATGTTTGGAAATGTTTCCCTGTGAAATCTGTTTTCAAAAAATTCATCGCGAATGGAGGTATAAAGAAATTGTAAGAAGGAATTGAAAAAGTTTTTGATCCTTATTTTTGATAATGAATGATTACTCACTGCTTTTCAGTTATCGATAATATTTTTCGAATTTGCGAAGTTTTTTGTATGGTTTAATTATAAAATCTTATTTATTCCTTTTTCCATTCTCCGCTACTGACTACACGTCCGAAAATAGATTCCACCGAAAATCCCCCAACCAGTAGGTTTCGACTTTCCTCCACATTCTCCCTGCGAATAGGATGTAGGCTTCGAAAAGGAATGCGATACCGATGGAGATGGTCTTTTCAACATGTGAATTTTTAAAGTGTGTAAAAATCGCCAAAACGTCAAGGCTTAATGTGAAAATATAGGTGAATACGGGACATAATAGAGCACACTCTTCTGCGGCCACTTAGTTTCTTTGTGTTGAGGTGAAAGCATTCAGATCAGAATGAATGTGTTTGGGGGCGACCGCTTTCAGGGGCGGCGATATCACATGGGAAGGTAAAGTGGGAACATGAATTGTTACTAAACCATTTTTGGAAAGTTCGGGGATTTTTTTTATATAGGACTTTGAAATCAAATGGCTCGTTTAGTATGAAACCTGATCCATTAACTCCAACTCGTGTGAACACATGTTTTGGTTGATAGGGAAAGCGCAAGAAATTTTTACGTGGCGGATCATGAAGTCCCAAAAGTGAGTAATTCAGTAGACCAACCTAATCGGTAGATTCAAAAAAATATATTCTGGCTCGAAAAAAAAACATCGCGTGGACATATTCCTGGCAGAGAAACACAGAGATAATTCAAATAAAATATAATGTTGATGTACCCTTAGGCCTACATGACGTTCACAAAAGGTTTCATTAGTATCTGAAAATATGTTGAACATGTGATTCAATGTAAACTCTCAAAGTTGCAGACTCGAACTCAACTCAAAGTCTTGCAATCATTTTGGTATAAACTGTAACTTGATCAAACCTTGCGATTATTCAGATACAAACTCGAGCTTAATCAAATTGAAGGAGTCCACACACGGAATGGACAGTTGAACCGTTACAGCCTTAATACTATACAGAGTGTCTACTTTTAAAAGTGCCAAACTTCAGTAGGAGATCATACATGAGATTTGCAACAAAAAATGTCATATAACAAATGGTCGAAATGTTGACGGTTATTCTTCAATTTAACATTTCTTGATTTCACGAAATAGTTCAAGTTTTTCCATAAAATCAATTATGCTTCAGTTATCTTTGTAGCCTCATCAAAATTGACCACATATCTGAAAACAGCATTAAATTTGCTGAAAGGTAAGATTTTTTGCATATCAAAAAAATTCTTATTGCGGGCGTGGTAGGGAGATGATTATCTAGATTCTGATTCTGATCGATGAAAAATCATTAATTATGGACATGTTTTCTTTCCAGCTGAAAATACCGCATTAAGTTGGCTTTGGAATGACATATCAACTTTCCTGCTTGCTGCTTGTCTTCTGCCCTAATATCATGGCTAACAAGATAACAACAAAAAAGTCGAAATATTCCGAACCTAAATTGGCTCTATTTTGGAGCTTTTTATGATTGAATATTGAAGTAATTCACATTGAATTTATTCGTCGATTCAAAAGAATTCGAAGGAAAACTAAACTCCAATAATACAGATTTTATGAAAACGTGCGAAGAAGACAGACTAATACTACTACTTATAATAATTGTTCGAAATGTACACTGCCTTATTCAATACATTTTACACATCGTTTTTGCACTGAATCATAAAAATCCAAAGGTCGGGGCTCCTGGGTGGCCATCTTACCGGACCGTACCTTACAATCCATTGCACCCCAAAATATTCATTCATTGCCTAAGTCCCGTGAATTCCGGCTATTATGAGCTGGGCAGCCACCCATTTGAAACCAGATATTTTGCATTTCATCATTTCATGCAACATGTCTGTAAAGCTGCTTTGGATTGATGTAATGAATTCTTCAGCGTTGAGGCGATCGGGAAGTATTACTGGTCCAAAAAGTTCACCTCTCATGATTCCCAACGCCGAAATTTGCGAAACTTGATGAATTAATATTTAGGGATGCAATGCATTGGGAGGTACGGCCCAGTAAGATGTCCACCAAGAAGTCCCGACCTCACGCCTTTGGATTTTTATGTCTGGAACACCTTGGAAGAAAAAGTATATCAAATTCGCGTTCAGTCCGAGAGGATCTGATCGAAAGATTAAATTTGTGTTGTGCAGAAATGTGTCAGAAACTTTGTAAACTTCGCAGGGTTGTAGATTCAGTGCGAAAACGATGTGTGAAAGGTATTGATCAAGCCAGTGGAAATTTTGAACAATTGTTACAAGTAGTGAACCGATCTGCCGTCTGCGCCCGCCATTTTTATTATCCGTACAGAAATCCATATTATCATGAACTTAGGATGTAGGTTTGCTGAGTCCGTCCAAGAGAAGAATAACCACAGAATCCTTTTCTACAAATTGAAGTACGATGCTAACCTCGAAATATGAGGGGCTCTTAAAAGTGGTTTCGGGGAGGCTGGCGGTTTTTGTTGGCTCTGGCTTTTTAAATTCTACAGTGATATCTTATCTTTTTGAAGGTAAAACACGGTGGGATTGTGAGTTAGTTGGTCTGGCATCTTCGAGGGTGGAAGAGATACTTTGGGTTCGTCATGTGAGTAACAATTTTTTATAATTACAACTTTATCATTCATATACCGGCTTCTCCTAACTTCCTGCACGTGTCTTCAACAGTGTCCATTATTTACCCCATGTGTTTATCTCATATCATTAACCCTCAATTCACAAGAGACAATTTGCTTTTACTCAACGTATTTTACCATGTTGGTTTGCTTCTTGTGTATTGTTTTGTATCCATTTTCATACTTCATTATCAAGTCTATTCCATATTACTTAATGATTATAACTGACCATATGTATTAAATTCCTAAGTGCATCTCACAAGAGTTTGATTGTATTAACAAGTTTTAAGAATCACTCTAATTATACCTGTGTTTTGCAATATTCTTCAAATGATACTATATGTAATCGTTGTAGTTTTCAGCAAATAGTAAGGATATTCATAAGCACCATTGTCGGCATTATTTTTCATTATCTTATATTGATTGAGCATTTTAAAAGGCTACTCTCCATGCATTATTATCCGTTATGACTTCTCGTTTATTGTTTATATGGTTGACTGCTTATATGGTTTACTATCTATATCATCCACTGCTTATACCGTTTATCGTTTATTTCGTTTACTGTCTATAGCATTTACTGGTTATATCGTTTACTGCTTATATGGTTTATCTAATACTTGATGGGATTATTGACCAGGGAGACAACTATCGGATGACGCAACCTAAAAATTAATCAAGGCTTTGCCCAACGTTTGGAAAAATATATATCGAGAATCTTTAGTCGCATTTCCCTCCCCTCGAACCGTGGGAGTTCATCAAACATCAATCGTCAAATGATAGTTTGACCCCTGCGAAGTATAACTACCAATTTACCGCCTTTAATCTACTCAATCATTTTTAAAAACCATTCCAGAGAATTCTCACCAGTCAACCTGTTTATGAATATTCTTTACTTGTGAGTTAATGGTATATGAACGAGAAAAGGAGAGAGGTTGTTTTTTTCTTCCCCTTCCGGGATGTTTTTTTTTCCTCCCTACCTTTTGGCACTCTGAAATAAACTTGTTATTTTCTTGTTTTGAGTGCTAAACTATGTGTTTTGAATTTCCTATTTTCCCGTCAATCTCTTCTATTGAATCAAGCGTAATTTGGGTTACATACTTACATACATAACGTAGAGTCCTTTTAAAACCACTATACGATCACGATCTTGGCCAAAGATTATCTAGAGTAATATTTTCAAGTTAAAAGGAACGCCTGTAAGGTAGAGTTCTAGTTTTTTACGGTTTCCAATAGAAAACTGTAATGGTCGGTAAGAGGGTATCATTTCAAAAGTACTAGTACAATACAGTAGTAGTAGTCTGTTTTCTTCACATGTTTTCATAAAATCTGTATCATTAAAATTTGGTTTATTAATTTCCATGAAAAGTACTTCAATATTCAATCATAAAGACCTCCAAGATAGAGAAAATTAGGTTTGGAATAATTCGACTTTCTCGTTGTTATCTTCTTAGCCATGATATTAGGGCAGCAGACAAGCAGCAGGCACAAAATTTGATACATCATTCGAAAGTACACTAAATGGGGTATTTTTTGCTGGAAAGAAAACATGTCCATAATTGATTATTTTCCATCGATAAAACCATTGGAAAAATATGACTGGTTTTGATCACTTGAGAATCGCGATATTCATCTCCTCACTACACCCGCAATACGAATTTTTTTGGCACACAGAAATTCTATCTTGTAGCAAATTTAATGCCGTTTCCAGATATGTGGTCAACTTTGTTGAGACTACAAGGATAACTGATTTCATGGAAAAACTTGAAATATTCCTTGATATCAAGAAATATTAAATTGAAGAACCACCGCCAACATTTCGACATTGTTATATGACCTTTTTTTTTGCAAATCTCATGTTTGATATCCCACTGAAGTTTGGCCCTTTTAAAAGTAGACACCCTGTATATTACTATCCCAACGTTGGTGGAAGTATAACAAAAATATTCATGGCATACTAAATAGTAAGTTTGCAATGGTTTTGATAACGTAATTTAGCCGTTCAACTGGTTTTATACTGGTTTCAAGATATTAAATTAAAATCAAATAGTTTTAAAACTGAGTAAAGTAATAGTCTTGATATTATTCAAACACTAATTGACGCTTTAGATGGTTTTATGGAGAATCTCCCGACCATTCCTCGAGTTAAAAGAATTAACACTGATTCAACATTCCACTCTGGAATACCTCTGTAGGTAGACCACAATAAAATGAAATTATTTCTTGGTTTTATCACTTCGTAAAATCCCTTGAAGGACGTGATGTATGACAATGCAATGACTCTCTCCAGGCACTCAAATTTGAATTCTAAGATTATATGACAAGCTAGGAACAGACGATCATCTTCTACGCTTCTGCTCCTGCCGCCAATTCCACATTCGTCACGGTTGAATCCACACTGCAGCATCACATGCAGATTTGAATATCTTGGGGCTGGGCGCTCGGCGTCGTGTTAGATGTTCCGGATTATTACATAACGGCATATCATAAGCGCGAATGAATTTTCAATTTCGCGCCCTTAATGCTTGTTCTTTTTCCATTACTGTTTGCCGAGAGGGAAGGGGGGAGGGTGCCGGAGAAGGTCGGATAACGTTTTTATTGCGGTTTCTCGGTTTCGTAGGCGTAAGGGCTTTGTGGATCCCGAGAAATTTGCTTAAAGATTCAATGTATCCGGAAAATTGCTCCGAGACCCATCAAGTTGAATCGTTAAGTTCTGATCAATAAACGGTTAGGATAATGTCGGAAACAATTTTAGGGTATAAATTAATTACTCCTTTGTCGAAGGAAGACTTGTTTCACACCATGTTTATGGAAACAGCTTTTGTTCTTCGACTTCCAAGTTTCTTTCACTGAAAAACTCTAGCTACAAAAGACGTCTTGAAACATTTGGGGGTAGCTTTTTGTAAGTGTGGTTACATAAAAACTCCTAGGGCGTCATTCTTTGCCCACTTGTATGGATAAAATTAACTTTTATTCTATAGGGACTTGCCAGAAAGGGAGCACAAACGCCACTTACTAGCCAAGAACCTTTTGTGGCATAGGCAAATGCACCTGGAAGAAAGAGTTTTTGGAGAAGGAAGAGACTGGAAGAAAAGCATTCTGGATGATTCTTCCTGGAATGGATCACCCCAAAAAGTTCCCTCGGAGCTTTAAGAGTGCAAGATCCAAAAGTATTTGGATCTCAGTAAGAATGAGTTAAGCCTCCTCACTGGCTTCCCCACAGGACATTGTCGCCTAAGAAAGCATATGATGAGAAACTGTCAAGTGTAGATTATGTGGGGAAGAGGAGGAAACTCCTGTTCAGCTGGTTACAGAATGCCTCGCCATTACAAACCAGCGCAAAGAATTTCTTGGACAAGATTAATTACAGGAACGAGGATTTAACCTCCTTGGAGCCCTCTCAGATTCTGGAATTCATTGGAGCTCTGGAGCTGGAGGGCAAGTTTTAGGGAGAGCTTTGCGAAAACAGGTCTGGTGAGGGGCACAATAGACCTTGAGGTTGCAGTGAAATGTAACCCCCTTACCTAACTGTAACTATAGGCGTTTTTTCATCGTCATTAACGTCTATTTTTGTAATTATTGAAGGTTCTTTCAGGATGGTTGTTTGAGTGGTTTAGTCTCTTTTATATAAAAAAAAATTCAGAAAAAGTGCTTCAGTTATACACGCCCAGATTGATCTAGTTTGTAGGGTTGTCTTCGTTAGAAAAAAGGGTTTGATTATTGTTAAATAAAAAAATTACGAAAAGCACTGCCGTGAAGGCAGGAGCTTTTGAGCGCTCGTACATGCACCTTGAAGGTAGATTCGCATTTTCCAGTTTAAGAGATCAATTGAAGGAATTTTCGACAGCTGTCAAAAAAATTCTGAAACTTAGGCGAAACTCCAGACTTCATGTCAGTGCTTCAGCTGATCAATTTTTTTTCGATAATTTGCTAGAATTTTCTAAGGTATCTATGGTCTTGGTGGTGCGATCTGGACAAAATTTTGCACGTAGTTTGAATACATTATTACTCAGCTAGGTGCAAAATTCATCCCAATCCGCTCAGTATTTTTGGAACTATCAGCAGAAAGATATTTTGAACGGCCATATTTACGGAACCCCTAGTCTAATTTTGCTCATAGATGAACGTGACCGCGATATTTGCGATCCAAACCCACCCTGAGAATTTCAAGTTCCTAGGCCTTTCCGTTCAAAAGTTACGATTTTCTATGGTTTCTATGGTTCTGGTCATGCGATCTGGACAAAATATTGTTTTAATATATCATTCTCGATTGAAATACAAAATTTCATCTCGATCGAATCCGTAATTTCGAAATTATCGAGAAACAAAAATTTCAAACGACCGTATTTACGGAACCCCTAGTATAATTCTGCTCATAGATAAACGTGAACGCCACATTTCAGATCCACACCTATCCTGAAAATTTCAAGTCCCCAGGCATTTCCGTTCGAAAGTTATGATTTTCTATGGTTTCTATGGTTCTGGTAATGTGATCTGGAGAAATGTAGCTTGAATATATCATTCTCCATTAGTATACAAAATTTCGTCACGATCGAATCTGTAGTTTTGCAATTATCCAGAAAACTAAATTTCAAACGACCATATTTACGGAACCCCTAGTATAATTTTGCTCATAGATGAACGTGATCACGACATTCGAGATCCACACCTATCCTGAAAATTTGAAGTCCCTAGGCGTTTCCGTTCAAAAGTTACAATTTTCTATGGTTTCTATGGTTCTGGTCATGCGATCTGGACAAAATTTCACATGTAGCTTGAACACCTCATTCTCCATTTGAGTGCAAAATTTCATCTCAACCATCTGTAGTTTTCAAGTAATCAGGGGAACCAAACTTTGAACGGTCATATTCACGGAACCCCTAGTGGAATTTGGCCCATTAACGAACTCAACCGAGGCATTTGGGATCTGAACCTACACTGAAAATTTCAAGTCTCTAGGTTGTCCCGTTCGAGAGTTATCGTGCTTACGGCCGGCCGGAAGGCCGGACGGACAGACTCGAATTTTCCGACGGATTCGTCATCAGTGAGTCGAACATAGTCGATTGAGACCCTCCCCGAAATCTGTAAAGTATATCTGGAATAAGGTGCAAATAAGGTAGTTTTATGTAAATTGCATACCTACAACATTTTACCCTGAATTTTTTTTTGGATCCTTCCTTGCTGATCATAGAAAAATAGTCAGATTAGAAGCATTGGATTATTCAGCTAACTAATCTGCATAACAGAATCATAGATTCAAACATTAATTAAAACAATAGATAAAAAATTTAATTCTCAACTTCTGTACAATAAAACTTTACAAAGCTATACAAATATCCATCAAAATATATCACACTTTTCTTCAAGATTCATGTTATCTCCAGAATCACAGTGGAAATCATTCACGAATTCCTCGAGATTGCTGACTATTCCATTCAACCTAAGTTTTTCTGGGGAATCAAGATAATTGTTGTATTTTGCACAGAAAGGTTTAGCAAAATATACCCAGAACAGCTGCTCTGGGTTCAATTCTATACCAGGCAGGTTCGGCTCTCTGCCATTTTTTTTTGTCCATTTTCTGTAAGTTCGATACGATATTTTAACACCAGCCAGGTACATTATATCTTCTTCAGATGCTTTAGTACCATTGAATTTCTGAAAAAGAATTGGGGGGTTTTATATGCATATATTATGAAAAAATTCTGAGGTGAAATCTAATTCATTAATATTGTAGATTAATGCTACCCTTCCCATGCATGATGCATGATAAGGTTTCGATGATTAGTTCAAATGTGACTCTCGAATAAACTAAAACTAGAAGAAGGGACAAAAGAGTATAATTTTATTATAGGGACCACAATAGGACATCAGGTCGATCGTCGAGTTATAGTTATAGTTATAGTTAGGTAAGGGGGTTACATTTCACTGCGACCTCAAGGTCTATTGTGCCCCCCATCAGAGCTGTTCTCGCAAATGCGCTACCTACAGCTCGCCCTCCAGCTCCAGAGCTTCAATGAACTCCAGTATCTGAGAGGGCTTCAAGGAGGTTAAATCTCGTTCTTCCTGTAATTCTCTTGTCCAAGACATTCTTTGCGCTGGTTTGCAATGGCGAGGCATTGTGTAACCAGGTGAACATGATTTTCCTCCTCTTCTCCACAGAATCTGCACTCGTCAGTTTCTGTTATGCCTATTCTCATCATATGATTTCTAAGGCGACAATGTCCAGTGAGGTAGCCAGTGAGGAGGCGTAACTTATTCCTACTGATCCGAATACTTTTTGGATCTTGAACTTTTGAAGTTCCAAAGGAACTTTTTGGAGTGATCTATTCCTGGAAGATTCTCCCAGAGGCCTTCTTTTTCAGTCTCTTCCTTCTTCAAAAACTCTTTCTTATAGATGCATTAGCCTATGCCACACAAAGGTTATGGCCAGTAAGCGGCGTTTGTGCCCCCTTTTTGGCAAGTGTATTGACCTCTTCGTTTCCTTTGTTCCTGAGTGACCAGGAACCCAGACTAAAGAGACCTTGTTGTTTTTGCCCACTTCATTAAGTTTCCTCCGGCATTCCCATATTAGCTTTGAATCAATGATACAGGAGTTCAGTGCTTTGATAGCAGCTTGACTATCAGAATGAATCACAATGTCACACCCTTGATAGTTTCTTTCCCGGTTTATATCTATGCATTTTTTGAGTTGTATGTTTATTCGACCTGATCGTCGAGTTAGACTTCAAGATTGAAAGTCAACTCTAAAGGTCATTGATGACATCCTATGTTATCCTAAAGGGATACAAGTTGAGAAGAATTTCAGTCATCTTCAGCCTCTTTCGCTGAAATGTAGAATAATGCATAGCACGACGAAACATCGCTATGTTAATGAGAACAAAGGCAAAAATCTAGAATTCTGTTTAAGTACAGCAGTTGTGTTTGCCGCTATAGATTTACCACACAAAAAGGAATGATTATCCGGAGTCAAACGCGGTATTTATTATTTACATGGTGGGTAGTGGTCGCTGCCCTTCCGAAAGCCCTGCCCAAACATTTAAGCCTGTCTTCGTAATTCAGCAGGGTGACAGGGGTCCAGCAGCTTTTGGCCTCTCCTCCCATTTCTTTGTATTTCGTCGCTGCGAATATTTGCCATACTTTATTGCCGATGACAGAGCCAAGTGCGCCGTAATTCAAGTATTTGGGTCGGTCCCTCGCGTAGTAGATGCTGTTGAGGAGGCCGACTGGGATGACTGAAAAAGAAAATAATTCAAGGGTTGATGAGACAAGAGTGACAAGACTATTTTATTTTAATCACATTTCACCAAGTTGATGAATGAAGACCATTGTTCGATGAGGTAGCGAAGGACCAGCAAAAATTATGAAACTTACAACAGATTATAAGAACCAGTGTCGCAAATGATGTTCGATACTTCAAGAGATAGCATCACAGATGAACTCAGTTTCATTTCTACGTGAAACAACTTTAAAACAGATGCCAAATATATTGACATGAAATTTCAGCAGAAAGAGGTTATAATAATTACTGTATACCAGAGCAGTCAACTAATTATTGGTTCAAGAAACTGTCCGCGGAATTCGAGCCGTCTAGGAAAGGGTTTACGACCCCACATTCTAACACTTACCAAGAATGTTGTCGAAGGGCGAGAGTGCAATATTGAGTCCCGTGACGAAGTCTGGATCCTCCAGCCAATTCGTGCGAACCCGCTGACGAAGCTTACGGAATTTGGCGTCCAATCTGAATTGGTCCAAGTTCATCACTGACAAGAGGAGATTGTCGGAATGGATTTTAACCTGAGAGGGTAATAATCGTTTAATTATGTCGTTTTATAGGTGGAATTCAGGATGCTGGATTGATTCGAATGAAGAGATATAAAACATTTCATATCGACCAAAACATTTTCTCCAGTTACATTCAGTATGATCTACCCAACTTTGGCACTATGAAAAACAGCTCCTGCAAAACATGAGTGGGAAACTTTCGGCAGGTTTTTGTTTCAATTTCAGTTTTCATGATCGAATATCGTTTAGAGCACGAAGGAGCAAAAACCTTCGTTGCGAGAAATGAATTCATTTACTCACCTCAGATAAAGCCTCGCAGAGCAGATTCAATGAACTGAGATCATCGTAGGAAACAATGTCGACGGCGCTGTCCAAAAGTTTCTCCAGAATTACTTTCCTGGACGCATCATCTATCCAGTCGAAATCGCTTAGGGCCTCTTTATACTGGTCTTTTATGTTATGGACCATATCGGTAACATCTCGTCTCGTTTCTTCGTCGAAGTATTGTTCGATGTAAGCCGACGATATGACAGGTCCCATTCTAAAAATTGATTTCATTGTGGTCCATGTGATAGAGTGATTTCACTGGGGATTTGGCTTTTATTAACGCAAGAATCAAATTTTGAAGATATGTATATACTGTATGCGCCATGTATGGAACGAACGAAGCAGTTCATCCGAAAGATATAACTAACAAGCCTGAGAGAAATTCAATCTTTTGTTCGCTGAAGAGGATCGGAGTCCGCCAATGCATTCCGTCGTTGGATTCAGCGTGATGTGATGTGACGGCCTAGTAAGTGATCATATATTTATTCGGATGGCATCAATTGTATCCGCTTTTCCGCGTTTGACGGACTAGTGACCGACAAACTTCGAGGTCTCAATTTATCAATGATGAATTTTTTTCTTTCTTTTCTGCCCAATTCATGAAGTAACATGAATTACCCTTACTCTGACATCATACGGATTCTAATTCATCATGGATCTAATAACTGCTGTTATGATAAGATTTGTGAGAATAGCGAACCATTTACTTCGATCAATTTTGGCTTGCTTTCGATGAAACTCTAAGGGCTACTCTCACACTGAAAAAAATGAATCACAGGAATTTCCGTTTAAATGAATTCCTGTTGTTTAATAGGAACTTTTGTTATCACAATCAACGGTAATGCAGTGATTAGTTACTTTCATTTTGAAAGGAATATTACCGTAAATGTTACAGAAATATAAAGTGAAATATTATTATTTGGTGAGTATAACCCAAAAAAATTTGTACGACTAACAGTATGGAGACATTAAATTCAACAGGAATATTTGGTATATATTTTTCACAGAAATTCAGATTATTCTACCGGAATAAATCTTGTTTAGCTAACAGTATTTCAATCTATGTTGTACAATATGGTTGAAGTTGTTTGGAATAAAATATCGGTTTCCGACGAAGAAACGAACATAATAAACAGCGATTCGATAATTTTTAGCATTTTTTGCCTCCTACTCAGAATTGAATATTTTTGATATCTATGATTGATACTGACACTTGAATAACTTTTCCTAAGAAATACAAATAAAAATTACGAAAAGCACTGCCGTGAAGGCTGTAGCTTTTGAGCGCTCGTACATGTACCTTGTAGGTAGATTCGCATTTTCCAGTTTTAGAAATCAATTGAAGGAATTTTTGACAGCTGTCAAAAAAATTCTGAAACTTAGTCGAAACTCCAGACTTCATGTCAGTGCTGATCAATTTTTTTTCGATAATTCGCTAGAATTTTCTACGGTATCTATGGTCTTGGTGATGCGATCTGGACAAAATTTCGCACGTTGTTTGAATACATTATTCCCCAGCTAGGTGCATAATTTCATTCCAATCCGATCAGTAGTTTCAAAACTATCAGGAAAAAAATATTATGAACGGCCATATTTACGGAACCCCTAGTCTTATTTTGCTCATTGAACGTGACCGCGATATTCGCGATCCAAATCCACCCTGAAAATTTCAAGTTCCTAGGCCTTTCCGTTCAAAAGTTACAATTTTCTATGCTTTCTATGGTTCTGGTCATGCGATTTGGACAAAATATTGCTTCAATATATCATTCTCGATTAAAATACAAAATTTCATCTCGATCAAATCCGTAGTTTCGAATTTATCGAGAAAACAGAATTTCAAACGACCGTATTCACAGAACCCCTTGTATAATGTTGCTCATAGATGAACGTGATCACGACATTCGATATCCACACCTATCCTGAAAATTTCAAGTCCCTAGGCGTTTCCGTTCAAAAGTTACAATTTTCTATGGTTTCGATGGTTCTGGTAATGCGATCTGGACAAAATTTCACATGTAGCTTGAACACCTCATTCTCCATTTGGGTGCAAAGTTTCATCTCGATCGAATCTGTAGTTTCGAAGTAATCAGGAGAACAAAATTTTGAACGGCCATATTTACGGAACCCCTGGTGGAATTCTGCCCATTAACGAACTCAACCGAGGCATTTGGAATCTGAACCTACACTGAAAATTTCAAGTCTCTAGGTTGATCCGTTCGAGAGTTATCGTGCTCACGGCCGAACGGACGGACGGACGTACAGACTCGAATTTTCCGACGGATTCGTCATCAGTGAGTCGAACATAGTCGATTGAGACCATTTTCGGCTCAAAATTCGAAAAATATAGACATCGTGACGAAATGATATAGCCCTCGTGTAAGTAGTACGAGCGCTCAAAAAGAAAACAGGGTTTGTATATAATTAAGGACCATAGTGTTGGAGGGAACAGGAAAATAGGGGTTTAACAGGAAAACAGGGGTTAAATTTAGATTAGATCAGATCAGAGGAAGGAAGAAATATAAAATCTGCAGCGATCTGTAGCGATCTGCACCAACAGCCCAACATTTACCGTACCGCTCAACAGAGGACACCACTGAATAGACGAAACTCGAAAGATACTACCCGATAGATTCAGAATCAACAAAAAGGTTTGAGCATTCGAAGATACTAATTCTGTAAACGAATTGGCTTATATAAGTCTGGAATCCGGGAAAAAATTTCTTTATATTTATTATGGAGTCTCTCTACACTAGTTTTCAACGATGTCTCTCTAATTCGTTGGAATAATTTAAAGATACTCTATAATGAATATAATATAATATAAATTCTCTTCATTCCAGACACCTATTCGCGAAGTCACTATTTATCTTTGGATATAATGCATTACTACAGAAAATTCCTGGGAAATCTCAGGTTATAAGCTTCGAATACAACTAACTAGTAATGTAATATATGAACGATAGTTATTTGATTCAACGAAAAATTCCTGTTAATCAATACTACAGTTTCGTTAAAAGTGAAGTAATTCCTGTTTTTAGTTCAGTATTCACTACTGGAAATGTAGAAACTTATTGAAAAATATTTGTAGTGGACAGATTTTCATTGTATTGTTATTACTGTGGTACCTTCGTCATTCCATCCGAACCCAAATTTTTACTGAGCATTTCGCAGATCGTTTTAGAGCTGAATGTCAAGAAGCACATAAAATATTCTGATGACAAATGAAACTGCAACAGCGATTGAAATTCACTTCTGAGCAATGAAAAATACGACAAATGTTAATGACCCAAATATTTCAATGTCTGGTAGAGGGCGTATAGCTCATTTCTATATGCCAATACCGTATTTACTACGTTCCCTATCTTGGATGTTTCTTGCTGTACCTACCATGATTACATGAAGAAATTCCACGTTTTGATCATCCCACGTCCAATATGTCGGCATACAGAAAAAAACGAAATTTCAGTCTATAAATATGATAGGAGAGTAGTTCAAAACCATCTGCGTAGGTATATTCGCCCCCTATCGAAGGCAAAAACCTAATAAGCTGTGTTCGGTGGTAACGGAATGACGGCATAATCACGGAGTATCGGCATCCGACCGCAACGCCTCCGTCCGTCCACACTTCGAACTACACGGATCTCTTGGATAAACAAGCATTTCGATCGATAATTTTAATTAATTAACAGAATCCGGCGGACGGTTCCCCGACAAAGAAACATATGTTTTTGTCCAGGGATGATTACACTGTACACAGTTTTCATGAGGGTTATTGGGTTGGTAAACACGGTCAGCTACGGACTTAAAACTATTTCAAGGACCTGCTCCTGGTTTATAATTTCTAAGAATGAATCGTTTGAGGTAATCACCGTTAAATTTTGGCTGTTTACGTTTCTGGTAATGTTCGTGAATTGAAGGCATTTGTGCAATAAAAAAAATTTCAGATTCGAATATGGGTTACATAAGGTTTTCGTCAAGGGAGTCAGCAAATCTTTTCATGGCCCTTCAGAGATTGAAAGCGGTTGCCTTTGGGGTGGAGAGGTGGCGTGAGTGGAGAAATTTTCTTCGATCGCCGTTGCGTTTCGTTGTATGGGCATCCCGTTTCTCGCATCGAGTTTATCTTCGCTAGCTATACTGACGAGACTCGACATGAGTCGAAACTATAACTATAGATGCGAAGTAGCAAAACTTGTACCTTTCGAACTTTGTCAGCAATCACAAAATGATACCAAAACTAACCTTTTTTTCACAGCGTCCACACACATTTGCCATCTAGGTCTCCTCGAAACAGGACTCAGCGATTCCATATACTCATAGGCCTTATTCACCAAATCGGATGGCATGAAATTGATGAAATATTGAAGTGTATGCCATGCCATGAAATTGGCTAAAACTCTGCAACAAAAAACAATATTATAACAATTTTTGTGTTACTCGATCCCAAGAACTTGATCGAAAATTTCTATGATATGGTTTAATTGTCAATATTTAAGATCTTCTAAGATCATTTGAAATTTAAGGCTACACAATAAAGCAATCAATTATCTTTTATTAAATGTTTACTTCGTTTCGTGATACTATACCCATGTCCTTATATGTGTTCAAACCTTTTTTTTATATATCAAAATCGATTGTACGGGGTTACGCAGGGGTGCGTGCAAGCTCCAATAATTTTTACATTCCAAGCTGTCGAATATCTATAATGTGGCATATTCAAATTTTTTTCGAAGGCGGTTTCGTTACTAAACAGCGTCGAGCAATTAATAACTTCAGAACCATTTAACGCAACTTAATCACACAGATTTTTTTCTGCGGGGCTAGGTGAAGGAAAGAGTTTTCTGAGATCGTCTAACAACTGATGATAAGAAAAACAGGAGCAGAAGTCTTCCATCCACAATGAAAATAACGAATCCCGGGAATTTCCGGTTGTTCAAACGCAACTATTGTTATCACAACAAAAAAATTACGGAAAGCACTGCCGTCAAGTCAGGAGCTTTTGAGCGCTCGTTCATCCGCTCTGTAGGAAGATTCGCATTTTTCAGTTTTAAATATCAATTGAAGGAATTTTCGACAGCTGTCAAAAAAATTCTGAAACTAAGGCGAAACTCCAGACTCAATGTCAGTGCTTCAGCTGACCAATTTCTTTTCGATCATTCGCTAGAGTTTTCTACGGTATCTATGGTCTTGGTGATGCGATCTGGACCAAATTTCACACGTAGTTCGACATTATTCCTCAGATAGGTGCATAATTTCATTCCAATCCAATCAGTAGTTTCGAAACTATCAGGAAAAAAATATTTTGAAGGGCCATATTTACGGAACCCCTAGTCTAATTTTGCTCATTGATGAACGTGACCGCGACATTCGCGATCCGAACACACCCTGAAAATTTCAAGTTCCTAGGCCTTTCCCTTCGGAAGTTATAATTTTCTATGGTTTCTATGGTTCTGGTCATGTGATCTGAAGAAATGTAGCTTGAATATATCATTATCCATTAGTAAACAAAATTTCGTCACGATCGAATCTGTAGTTTTGAAATTATCGAGAAAACTAAATTTCAAACGACCATATTTACGGAACCCCTAGTATAATTTTGCTCATAGATGAACTTGATCACGACATTCGAGATCCACACCTATCCCGGAAATTTCAAGTCTCTAGGTGTTTCCGTTCAAAAGTTACAATTTTCTATGGTTTCTATGGTTCTGGTCATGTGATCTGAACAAAATTTCACATGTAGCTTGAGCACCTAATTTTCCATTTAAGTGCAAAATTTCATCTCGATCAAGTCTGTAGTTTTCAAGTAATCAGGGGAACAAAACTTTGAACGGCCATATTTACGGAACCCCTGTTGGAATTTGGCCCATTAACGAACTCAACTGAGGCATTCGGGAACTGAACCCACACTGAAAATTTCAAGTCTCTAGGTTGATCAGTTCGAGAGTTATCGTGCTTACGGACGGACGGCCGTACGGACAGAATCGAATTTTCTGACGGATTCGTCATCAGTGAGTCGAACATAGTCGATTAAGACCATTTTCGGCTCGAAATTCGAAAATTACAGACATCGTGACGAAATGATATAGCCCTCGTGTAAGTAGTACGAGCGCTCAAAAAGACCGTTCTGAGAACAATCTGTACTTGCAATCTAACATGCCCATTCCGGTTTGAGTGAATTGAGTCC
This sequence comes from Aphidecta obliterata, assembly GCA_963966015.1. Taxonomy (NCBI): domain Eukaryota; kingdom Metazoa; phylum Arthropoda; class Insecta; order Coleoptera; family Coccinellidae; genus Aphidecta; species Aphidecta obliterata. Next base: position 10,501,258 of record OZ014435.1, on the reverse strand, counting down.
TATGAACAGAAAAAACGAGTAAAGCAGTCATCAGGTACTTTTATTTCAAAAGGAATATTTCCTGTGTAGGTATATACAATAATATTTTGCTATATTTACAAGCCATAGGTTTAACCGGAATAAAACACCGTAAATGTTACAAGAATATCTAGTAAAATATATTAATTTTGTGAGTATAACCCAACAATATTTGTACGACTAACAGTATGGACACATTTAATTCAACAGGAATGTTTGCTAACATGTAAAATTCGAGTTTAGCATATTGCATAATTTTAGCATTTTTTGGCCTCCTATCTAGAATTGAATATTTTCGATTTACGATTGATACTAACTTTTGAATAACTTTTCCTAGGAAATACAAAAAAAAAGAAAAGAGGGTAAGTATATGATTAAGAAACAAAGTGTAGAAAGCAACCGGAAAATAGGGGTTCAACAGAAAAACAGAGGTTAAAGTCGGGTTAGATCAGAGGAGGGAAGAAATATCAGATCTTTAGCTGTCTGAACCGACAGCCCACCATTTACCGTACCGCTCAACAGAGGGCGCCACCGAATAGAAAGAACTCAAAAGATACTACCCAAAGGATTGAGAAGCGACAGAAAAAGTGTGAGCATCTGTAGACAGTAATGCCTAACTAACTAGTGCTGTGATATATTCACGATTGTTCTTCAATTCAACGGAAGATTTCTGTCGAATCGATTTTACAGCTCCGTTGAGTTAAGTAATTTCTATTTAGTTTAGTGTTCATTACTGTAAATTCTTGAAGAAACTTAAGTTTGAAGCTTGGAATACAACTATCTAGTTTGTTTATTAAATAGAAAAGTCCTGTAAAACCGGAATATGCGTGACTATGCATATTCCGGTTTTCGTCACAGTATTATTTTCTTTATGGAATGACAAACAGCAGCTCGGTTACATCAACTAATGTGAAACTTGCTATTTCTAGAGGAATTAAACCACCGGAATTGTCACGTAAAATCCACAAATATTCCTGCTGTCGCTTATATAGGGGAAATTCTTGTAGAATTCCTCTTGTATATCCTGGAAAATTTCTTTGAATGCAATTGATGGAGCAATACTTGTAAGATTTTAGGGCTGATTTTTATTAAGAGTTTAACAGCTTGTGTGGGCTATTTGGATATTATCAAGTTGCCTTTATTATTGCTTCCTTTACAATTTTATTTTATTTTTTGGAAAATATTTTTTTCAGTATTGTATGTATCGAATTTCACAATAGCAGCCTACCCGATTTATTTTTCCTGTAGGTACTTTTGAACCAAACCCTCTTGAAATATTGGAACATCCGAACATATCGATCAGAACCCAAATAGTTTGCTTAGAGTTTCTCCGTCAGGCGTGCTTTACGGCCATGTTTCCAGTTATGGGGTCGTCAGATCAGGCAGAGCCGAAACTGGGGTCTTTCTGAAGTATCAGTTGTGGGACTGCATAATGTAATCTTGGCTTATGCGTCGTTCAATCTGCAATCGGGAGTTTGTGCCAAATTGTTTCATAATTAATAGCCTCAAGATATTGGCGGTGGCTTCAGTCCGCAATAGTTCGTAACATTTCCCCACTCGAATATCATCCCATATCATTTCCGAAGGAGTTCGAGGATGACGATTAGAGCTCGTAGGGTTTCGTGCATCGAAATGAAAGGTTTCGGTTTTGGGATGGAGAAAAATGGTTCTTTGATGGACAGTTGAGTTTGATATTGAACCTACAGATCAGAGTGTCACCAGGAGTCCTGAGTCCAATATGATTTTTTTGCGAATTCATTGCTCGATCAATGACATCTCAAAACCCTTGATGATTAACTGCACTGTTTCAATTGAATTGGAATATTTTACTTCCACAGCCCAGTTTTGTTTGTAATCGCTGAGGATTTTAATATCACCAATCAAAAGATAGGAGTTTTCTCGAAGTGAAAAAAAGGTATTTCATGTTTTATTGTTATCTCATAAAAGATAAAACTGTGTTCTTTGTGTCAAACACTAGTTTTCTCATTCATTCGCGGAGATAAGGAATTTAATTCTCATTACACAATATAAATTCAGGTCGTAAATCACAAGAAACCCCTTACTTCCAATAATCAAAGAATAAAACAACATATGAAGAAGGTTGATAAAACACCCTCGAAAAGTGATTAGCATTCGTAATTTTCGAGTGTGGCCTACAAAATCAATCTAGTGACCGTCGAGGAACTGTTCGATATTCAAATAAGTGCAAACTACACCAGCAGCAATCAACAGAGGAGCAGTATTTGTATTACAGATGAGATGTCGGACAGATGAATTATTCATTTTCACATTATTGGATTCACTTTGGGCCGTGCTAAAATTACTCGGAGATTTCAATCGAATACCTCACCGTTTACTCGTATTCAGCATCAAATGTTCCAAATCTCTCAGATAGAAGGGGTCTGGCACCAAAATCTGATCGTCATAGTCGAATTTGACGCTCGGCGACAGTATACCATTTATGTACTCGTACCAGTTAATACTCGTAAATTCGTATTTCAGCTCCGAAAACACGTACGGATTGTAGAGATTCGACATGTTGTTTCTTATACCATTGTTGGAAATCTGTAATGGAACGTAAACAGTGAGACGATTCGTATATTTAATAATTCACAGTGCTACATTTGCGGGCGTTTGCGAACAATAATTCAATGAGTTGCTGTCGGCGAATTCGGACGATCAAAGAAAAGCAATGGGAAGATTAAATTGTCCATCAGAGCGCTCGCCAAGTAGAGGGAGTGTAGGTTGAGGTATCGACATAAGCAAGCAAGTATTGTTGAAGAATAAACACAGCGAACTTTGATATAGAATAACATTGAATTTATCAAGTGTTTCACAGCTTGATTGACACTTTTCCAATAAAATTCTTACCTCGGCTAATTTCTTCGTGAATGTCAAAACGTCTTTTTGTTCTATTCTGGCATTCACAAGATTAGATCCAAAATAAACTGCTACCTCCTCCATATATCGAAGGTAAGTTCGTTGAACATCTGCATCTATTGGTTGGTTGTGATTCTTGTATGGATCACTGAGCTGGAAAACAAGTTATTGAATATGTACAATTTTTCGTTCGATATATTATGGTGAACCGTTTAAGAATTTGGAAATAAAATTGAATGTTGGTGAAAGATATTGAAACAATAAGCTGCCAATTTTACACAGTGATTCGTTATTTCCATGTCTCTAAACTATATCATCTTCTGATTTAATTTTTTTTATTATTTCCCCAAATAACTAAACCCTGATTTCAAAAATATCCCACACAAATCTTCTAAGTATCTATCCTTGAATAATAACAAATATCATAATAAAACTTGGTTAGTTTGAAGATAATGTATCAAAATCTGCAGACAAATCTGGAATAATTCGTGGTCGAATTCAATTATGTCCGTCCGGCCGTAAAAACGAAAACTTTCGAATGGCGTGGCCTAGTTTCGAAATTTTCAGGGAACGTTGAAGGTCTTAATGCGCCGGTTGAGTTTTCAAATTGGCGAAATCCGCGGAAATGTTTGGAAAGTGATGATTTTTGAGCGTTCGTACTACTTACACGAGGGCTTTATCATTCCGTCACGATGTCTGTATTTTTCGAATTTTGAGCCGAGAAATGTTCGACTCACTGATGACGAATCCGTCGAAAAATTCGTGTCTGTCCGTCCGTCCGGGCGTCCCTCCGTATACACGATAACTTTCGAACGGAATGTCCTAGAAACTAGAAATTTTCAGGGTAGGTTCGAATCTCGAATGCCGCAGTTAAGTTCGTTATTGGGCAAAATTCGCCTAGAGGTTCCGTAAATATGGCCGTTCGAAATTTTGTTTTCCTGATTACTTCGAAACTACAGATTCGATCGAGATGAAATTTTGCACTCAGATGGAGAATTATGTGTTCAAGCTACGTGCAAAATTTTGTCTAGCTCACATGACCAGAACCATAGAAACCATAGAAAATTATAACTTTGTAATGAAAAGGCCTAGGGACTTGAAATTTTCAGGATAGTTGTGGATCTCGAATGTGGTGGTCGCGTTTATGAATGAGCAATTATATGATGAGCATTAGACTAGGGGTTCCGTAAATATGGTCGTTTAAAATTCAGTTTTCCTGATAATTTCAAAACTACAGATTCGATCGTGACGAAATTTTGTATTTTGATGGAGAATGATATATTCAAGCTACTTTTTTTCCATATCGCATGACTAGAACCATAGAAACCATAGAAAATAATAACTTTCGAACGGAAAGGCCCTAGGGACTTGAAATTTTCAGGATAGGTTCGGATCGCGAATTTCGCGGTCACGTTCATCAATGAGCAAAATCAGACTAGGGGTTCCGTAAATATAGCCGTTCAAACAATTTTTTTCTTATTAATTTCGAAACTACTCATTGGATTGGAATGAAATTTCGCACATAAATGAAGAATAGTGTATTCAAACTAAGTGGGAAATTTTGTCCAGATCGCATTACCAAGACCATAGATACCGTAGAAAATTCTAGCGAATTATCGAAAAAAAATATGGTCACCTATAGCACTGACTCGAAGTCTGGATTTTTCCTTTAGTTTGAAATTTTCTTTGGCAGCTGTCGAAATCTTTCCAATTGGTTTCTAGAACTGGAGAATGCGAATCTACCTACAAGGTGGATAAACGAGCGCTCAAAAGCTCCTGACTTCACGGCAGTGCTTTTCTGAATTTTTTTGACAGTTGCTCAAAATAAGTCAAAATTCCAAAAATCCTTTATATGAAATATTCACCAGGGCCAATTATTCCGAAATCAAAATTAACCGCGAATCTGAAATATTTCCAGTCCGGATCTGACAGTACGTATTGAGGTCTAAATGTATTTATTAAATGCGTTCAGTTAATGGGAATTCATCTGAGCGTATGATTTTTCCGAATTTCGTAATGTCTTTCCAAATAGGTGGAAAGGAAGGGATGGGTCGATTTCTTGGCCAGCACGATCCCCGGATCTCAACCCTTGTGATTTCGCCTTTTGAGGTTATTTCAAAACATTAGTGTACAGTAACGGTGAGGTGAATAGTGTTGAAGAACTATAACAACGCGTTGAAAGTGATTGTGACATTATTCGTGCACAAACTGATGTGATAGTTGCTGCATGTAATAATTCGTTATTACGCCAGGCAAGACTTTGTGCTCATCAAACGAATGGTGTTCATTTCGAACCATTTCTGTAAACAATTTGGATCAATTTTATCGGTGAGTTTGTGCACTTCCTAATTTTTTTTGGACCTTTTCAATCAGTAATTTTTCCTTTCTCCAGTTTGAAATTTAAGGAGAATACCGTTCAGGAAAAATCTCCTAATAAAAGTTGAGAGAGGATATACAAATTTGCGATAAAATTCAGCATTTTATTTACTTGCTGGAATGCATATGGCACCGTGATTCATGGTAGATTTCTTAACAGAGAGATAACATGATCCAGAGTTGTATCAAGATATTGGTGGCCAAGATATTTCGCACTTTTTTCAAATTAATGATTTTATGTGATCAACTTACGGCGAAATGATTTCTTTTGATGAGTTCTAGCACCTGTCAAAAAAAAGATCAACTTAAAAAACACCCGGTATAGTGAAAAATCCCCTCACTTCACATGCGACAATTATATATCGCGAGGTCTAAAAATCCAAAAAAAGAGAATCTTGATACCAAGAACTGTATACACTCATAACTAGCAGAAAGGTTGAAGTAGAAACAGTACAGTACACAAAAATTTTGGAGAAATTATCCATATGGAATTACAGAAAATGAATTTGACGTAAACCAGCCCTTCTGAGGCTGAACTCCATAGACGGCTCAAATTACTCTCCCTCTTACAGTTCATTGTGAATGATGAAAAAGTGCAATTATTTCGAAGATTCACGCCAGATGGAATTATACGAGCCTTAGGAATTAACGAAATTTCACAAAAATCGATAATGCTGCGTTCGTTTTCCTGGGATACCATTAAAAACTTCGTTCGGGAGAGTTTTCGTTAGGAATCGAACACATCCCAGCTGATTTCGATTTCACCAGTGGACAACTCTATCCTCTGTTATCCCAACCCACTCCTAATTGATGGAGCACTATTCCCCGACCGGAGTAATCTAAAAATCCCAGAAGTTTTTGCGTTGCCGAATAGCTTTTCCGCAGAATTAAAAACGAAACGGGTGTAACCCAATGAAAACATCACGTGCATTCATTGAAACAACTTCGGGTAGAATTCAAAGTTGTTTTTTCCACGACATAAAATCCCAAAATGAACTTTCCGCCAGAGAAAACACAGAGGAGATAACCCCCGTTTGCGTTTAGACCAACGGGGTTTCGGATTAAAATTTTCACTCACTTGTAAAACGTATTTAGCCGGGTCCTTTTTATCCCGTTCAACCGACAGATTTATGAAAAATTCGAAATTGACGCCCATTTTCCGGAGTTTATGAACGGCTTCCTTCCAATCGAACCCCTCCTCGTTCCAGTTGTCACCCTCGAGAATCGGCCATCCCCCCATCCTCATAAAAATTTGTTTCATCCACTTCAAGCCATCGCTCTCTAGGGCTGATTGATTCATGCAGGCCCTGGAATGAATGAATTCGCGGCTGTTAATCAGGAGACGTCAATGCTGTGGAAAATTTGGTAGTGTTTCATATGGAGAGGAGGAAAATATGTAATTTAATCCATTCAAAAAAACTCACGAGTCCAATAAGTATTTACTATATTGTTACGTGATCACTAGTTCAAGGCTTCCATTAAGGCACAGCGCACAGCCTGTACATTCCTACTTCGAGGAACTTCTCATGAAGCTCAGCACATTTCTAGACATACCAAGAATGCCCGTTGAACCACCGAAAACAGTGGGAGGAAATGCAATTCCGCGTTTCCGTTGAGACTCGTGCCTGAAGTGCAAGTTCGAGTGTTCCCCCTCATAAAAACCTTAGTTTTTTTTAGGAAAGACATTGTTTTGGAGACAGTTCGTATTATAAGCTTTTAACATCCACTTGTAATCAACTCACGTTTTTCTGTATTTTAGTCTGTAGATCTAGTAATCTTCTATCTCATAGTTGTGATTATTATTTCGGGAAGAAATAAAGTTTCTTTTCAAAAACAGACTTTCGAAAAGGAAAACATAATTATATGAACAATTGCTCTTGAACCCTCCAATTCAATGAGACATTCAAACCACAGCTTCATGGCGGCTTTTTTTGACTAACCGGTTCTCTGGGCTCTGATTGAAAAAACAACGTAACAGCGAACCACGTTCCGTCAACTCATCGGCTTAGTAAGTGATGATTGGTCATCCAGACGCGATTTCTATAGTGTATAACATTCCTTTATGTTGAAAATTTTCTTCGAAGAAACTCCATAATTTATGATCGCCCTGGTAGTTATGGTATTTTTTTTCAGAAATAAGTGACCTAGCATACTGAAAGTAAAAGATCTCAGGATACCTGTAAAATAATTTCGCCTGACCGGAAGGCTCATCTGTGCGGTCGGGTTGCTCAAGCATGCCCTTAATTCTCGATTGGATTTCCTCCCTCATAATATCTGGTGCAGTCCGGAAATGCTCCCTCTCCAGGTTTGTGTTTTTCAGGAAATTTCCGCAGGAGAATTTATAGAAGTCGCGGCATGGATCCAGGCCAACGGCAATTTGATTGAGCAAATTCATAGAGCTTTCCAAGCAGGCGGAACTGGTGCATATTTCCGGTTTTCCTGGAAGAAAAATAACTTCTATATCTCAGACTAGCGGAAATGATCATTTCACGTACAGCTCTACCTGACTTCAGGAAGCAGGGGGAAAGTTTTCATGTTGTGAGAAATTTGGGATCGATTATTTCAAGACATGTTGCATCCAAGTCTATGAATTCTTTCTTCATTCATTTTTTGGGAGATTGAGTTTATTTCCTCAATTTTCTTTATAAAATTCAATTATTTCGAACATCATGAAAGAGAAGGGTGAAGATACAACTGGTTTAGATTTATATTTTCCCAGCTACATTTAGGATTATTTTATTTCAAAGGAACATACTCATTAATCCAAGTTTAGTTTTGTCATTCAACGAACTTTATTGAGCGCTCGTACTACTTACACGAGGGCTATATCATTTCGTCACGATGTCTGTATTTTTCGAATTTTGAGCCGAAAATGGTCACAATCGACTTTGTTCGACTCATTGATGACGAATCCGTCGGGAAATTTGAGTCTGTCCGGCCGGCCGTAAGCACGATAACTCTCGAACGGAACAACCTAGAGACTTCAAATTTTCAGTGTAGGTTCAGTTCCCGAATGTCCCGGTTGAGTTCGTTAATGGGCCAAATTCCACCAGGGGTTCCGTAAATATGGCCGTTCAAAGTTTTGTTTCCCTGATTACTTGAAAACTACAGATTTGATCGAGATGAAATTTTGCTCTCAATTTGAGAATGAGGTGTTCAAGCTACATGTGAAATTTTGTCCAGATCGCATGACCAGAACCATAGAAACAATAGAAAATTGTAACTTTCGAACGGAAACGCCTAGGGACTTGAAATTTTCAGGATAGGTGTGGATTTCGAATGTCGTGATCATGTTCATCTATGAGCAAAATTATACTAGGGGTTCCGTAAATATGGTCGTTTGAAATTTAGTTTTCTTGATAATTTCAAAACTACAGATTCGATCGTGACGAAATTTTGTATACTAATGGAGAATGATATATTCAAGCTACATTTCTCCAGATCACATCACCAAGAGATACCATAGAAAATTCTGGCGAATTATCGAAAAAAAATTGGTCACCTAAAGCACTGACATGAAGTCTGGAGTTTCGCCTAAGTTTCAGAATTTTTATGACAGCTGTCGAAAATTCCTTCAATTGATTTCTAAAACTGGAAAATGCGAATCTACCTACAAGGTGCATATACGAGCGCTCAAAAGCTCCTGCCTTCACGGCAGTGATTTTCGTATTTTTTTTTCTTTTCAGTTTCTAAATATTACCACAATCCTCACCAAGACTCAGGCTCTAGATACGCCACTGAACTTCGCATAGAAACGCCAAAATTTGTCAAAGCATTTTGATATAAAAGTTCCACAATGAATTTCCCTCGAGCTTGAATTAAAATCAGGAAAGGTTTTTAAAAATTTGGATATTATGAATGGAGTGAAGAATATTCTTCAACAGTCCACCACTACTACATCTAAGGCTCAGCTCAGTGAGATGGGGGTAAGTAGTTGGAGTGAAATAAATAACTTACTTAAAAGCAGGTACAATAGTAAAACCATGAGGAATATTATTATGAAACCCACTGCTATCACCATGAGACGCTTCTCCAGTCTTGATCTTGATATCCATAATTTTTCATACAGAGTTTTTCTTTCTTTGAGATCTCTGAAAAAAATTCAGAATATTCACAAATTCACACAATAATATTAGACGTTACTAATGTTATGTATGCAAGGAATATATTCTCATTAATAACTTCTTATACCTTAGGGAAAAGACCTTTTACAGTTGTAATATCTGGGAATACAAATATTCAATCTTAAATTCGGTTACCTATCTCGGAAGAGAATCTGTATATTAAAACATTAGAGCAACATACACGGGCGCATTATCTGTCATATCTGATACGTGGCGAGCCAAATTCGTGCGAGTGCGAAAAAGGTTGAGGTCACTTTCGTAGTGAGTAAATTCGGTTTCAAGTAGGTATATAAAGGGATTATGTCGATCAAGGTAGGAATGTGAATGTTGTTTTTGTAATCCCCGATCTTACTGATAACTCGACCCGAAATTGATTTGATGTGTTTCAATGTAAGGAATGTGAATAATAGTTGTATTTATATTGTATCGAGTCAATTGACCCCCTCATACACTTGGATCATCAGGTTTGAATGAAGTAAGGAAAGTAAGCGTTGAATTATCTGATTCAATTATGAATATGCGAATTGTTGTGGAAAAAATTGAATTTGTTCAAGCATTTTACCATAATTTTTCTTGAATATAATATGTTTTTTGAAATTATTGGGATTTATTTCCCGAATACCTTCTCATCAGAAAGGGTAAAACAAAAAACTCACTCTTCATGCAGAGAGCGAACTGAATTCATATCGGACAATAAATTGAATGGTGACAGTGGTTAAAAATATAAAATGATCTTCCAACAATAACAAACCGTAGTTAAAGTGAGTACTCTACGCGCTGATGTCTTGAAATTTCTACTTATAAACGTCTCCTAAATACTCCTCAGAAAGAGTTGAAAAAAAAACTCACGATTTTTCCTGCACGTTATTCTCCATCTGAATATCAAAAAACTTGTCAAACCCACAGACCAAATAGAGAAGCAGAACGTCTATCAAAAAGTCACGGCGGAACTGATGCAACAGTTGAACCGGCTAATTCAATGATGGATCGGTTATTAAAAGATACCCTAATTAGTGACGACACTAATAAAACCTTTATTAAGCACTCATTCCACCGCGCCATTCATCACACAAGGTGTTATTAGGTATTCTATACTTTTGAATGGTAAACGTTACGTGGGTGGTGCCCTGGATGGCCATTGTCAGGCACACTGTTTGGGAATTATTCGAAATCAACAGTGTAATTACCAGAAATTGTCGCATATTGCACGCCTAATCTATTTATAGATGTGAGCGACGATATACCGAATTGGATAATTATGCGGCGCGGTATTTTGGTATGAAAATTAGAGGATTCTGTAGTGTTTCAATAATATACCGATTGATCGGTATAACAGCAGTAACTTTCAATTATTCAGATGTACGAAAATGCCGCAACTCTGTGATGATTGTCTGAACGCTGAATACATTTTAAATCATTAAGTTTATAGGCAGTTTCAACTAAACTATGAGGGTTTAGGTCGAACATGAAAATGGGCATTAATATTATAACCTTTTGATTTTGTTTTCTAAATTTTTCCACCCAAGTACTGACAAATACTAACCAAATAAAATTCCATTGCTTGTTACGACCCTGACGAATGAAGAACGACGACACAGTGCCAGAGTTTACGCTATGCGTTTAATGCTATTTTCATGATTTTACAGGAATAAAACAAAATGTGAGTTAAACCTCGTTATATCTATATGCACTAATATGCAGTGGCGGCTTACTGAACGTCTGCAATCCACAATGTCTCCTGGACGTACAGCTAGCAACCAGGATCTCGGTGCTCGACGCTCACTCACAGCTTGTCCAGGCAGACGTCACAACGCGTTCATTCCTCCGCTTCAAAGCGCACGCGCTCCAACAGCCCTTACCGCATAATTTGCCCTCTTCTTCGTGGATACTGGGGGGATTCATATGGCGGTTATCCGGAGGTTGTATCCCGCTGTGTATCACTCACAGTGCACTCAACAAGCGGAGAGTATAACTTCCCATTTGGGAGTGTTTAGGGTGAATGTTGCTGGATCATCAGTCCATCAGTATTAGCAGAGGAATGTAATCGGAGGACTATACATTTCTTTGTGAGATACAAAAGCACAGATAAAAACCACAGCAAAAACTCTGTCTCCCTGTATATGTGTAGTGGACTTTTTCACAGAATAAGCTGACATGTTAATATTGTCGAATATTTGTCAGATGTCAAAATTTATTCTACCTCTCTAAGTTACCTGAAAAAACGAATATGAAAAAGAGAATATAACAAAAATAATAGTATATTATTTAACGAGCGGTAATGTAGGTCATAACTCACGCAGATGAAGTTTGCAGCACGAGCCGGAAGCGAGTGCTGTAATTCATCAAGTGAGTTATGACCATTACCGCAAGTTGAATACTATACTTTATCTACGATTGTAACAATAAATACTAAGATACAAGAGTACAGAGAAAGAACTCTATTTAAAAATCTTAATGGTTACATATAACCATGCATTATTTATGTTGATTGTGCTTCTTAGCATGGAGTAAAAAGTTTATAGCGGCGATGCTTTATATTTAGTGCTAAGTTCACTAAAATATGCCAAAAGAACATTCTCTGTAAACAATGACTTGATATTCTTACTGCTACGCCAATCTTAAAAATTGTTGTATACACCTTTATATTTGTTTTGGTATTTTTTGGGCAATAAATTCTGTATGGTAACATTAGCTGATTGTCTTATTTCTGAAGATGTACATAATAATTCATCTTCACTATCTGAATTAATCTTTTTCAGCGAAATATCCACAATAATAGTTAGGTATCAACTCAATTTGATTAAACGTCAAAATTATTCAAGTGACCTCCCCTCAATACCAATAATGGACTGTTCCCTTTCAGCCAATCGGCTTGTTCAGAATCATAGGCACAGGGGAGTTATAGGAGTGAGTGAGTGGGAGAACACTCACGATGTTCGTTTACATATACCATTACTTGCTCGAAAGTAGTTGAGTAATGACTATATTATTCAATCGGAGTAGATAAAAACTATTTATAATGTCAAATTGATTTAAAATTGACCACTTATTCCACGAAGCTTTTCAAACAACTCTTTCACGAAAATGTTCCACTGTTTTCCTATGAGTCTCTCGAAGGAAAATCCACATAACGCTCGTGTGCTGATTTTGAAACATAATCGATTTTTTCCATCGAAATACCTTCAATATTTGGATTTGAAAAACAACACTGAAAGAAATTTTCCAAGATTTACAACAGGAATTCGGTTAATTCTACAGGAAATTTCCGCTATACAGGCGGAATATTTGTTGATTGTACGTGACAATTCCGGTCGTTTCATTCCTCTAGAAATAACCGATTTCACATAAGTTGATGCGACCAAAATGTGGTTCGTCATTTCAACAGGAATATAATACTGTGGAGAAAACCCATGTTCTGTGCAGTTACCTAGAGTATTCAACTGGAATTTCTTATTTCCTGTTAAATTAACCACGTGGTTTTGGGAGTAATTTCCTTGTCTGTAATTTTTGAAATGCATTTTTTTTAATTTAGTTTTTTGACCTTATTGATTGCAATATCCAGTTATCATCTCAATTTTTTACGACTCTCCCACAATTTTTCAGACATTCACAACATCCCCGCCGGGATTCGAACCCAGGCCTCCAGCACCCTAGTCCGGTCCGTACTCAAGAAGGCTATCGAGGCGTGTAATGTTTTCTGTCTAAAGAGTGACTTGGCGAATAGAAGTCTGGAATCGGGGGAGAATTTATATTATATTATATTTATTATAGAGTATCTTGACATTATCCTACCAAATAAGAGAGAAATTCGTTGAATACCAGTGATGAGAGACTCCATTATAAATACAAAGAAATGTTTTCCCTGATTTCGGACACCATTTAATTTGATTACGGAATTACTGTCTACAAATACTAACCTTTTCTGTCACTTTTCAATCGATATTTCATTCCGAACAACTTCAACCATATGGTACAACTTGGATTAAATAACTGTTAGCTAAAGGAGATTTATTCCGGTAGAATGAAATGAATTTCTGTGAGAAATATCAAACATTCCTGTTGAGTTTATAATATTTTACTAGATATTCCTGTAACATTCACGGAAATGGCCCTTTTGAAATAAAAAAAAAATCACTGCTATACTTACCGTTTTTCCTGTTCATAGGACTCAATTCACTTCAACCGGAATCGGTACGTTATGTTGCAGGTACAGATGGTTCTCAGAACGGTCTTTTCTTGTTGTGATAACAATAATTGCATTTAAACACAAGTAACTCATTCAAACGGAAAATCCCGGGATTCTTTTTTTTCAGTGCACGACAGAACCTCAATGGAAGGCAATCATCTGCCATAGATGGAACAGAAAGCTTCGGTCTTGAATAAATTAGATTGATTCATAATGTCCACTTGACATGTAATTACAGCTAATAATAAACGGATTTTCAATTTCATCGAATATGATGAACCGTCCACTATCGATTTTCACGTAACTTGGAGCTTTTGTTTCAGTCGATCTTTTATGTCCGAAAGGCTGAATTATAGAGCCACTTGTTTGGAGTTTCAAAAACTGTATTGAAATGGAAACTAATCCCGTGTTTTCGGTTAACATTTTCGGAATAGCCGGATTATTTTTGAGCGCTCGTACTACTACTACTACACGAGGGCTATATCATTTCGTCACGATTTCGAATTTTGAGCCGAAAATGGTCTGAATCGACTATGTTCGACTCACTGATGATGAATCCGTCGGAAAATTCGAGTCTGTCCGTCCGGCCGTCCGTCCATAAGCACGATAACTCTCGAACGGAACAACCTAGAGACTTGAAATTTTCAGTGTGGGTTCAGTTCCCGAATGACTCGGTTAATTTCGTTAATGGACCAAATTCCACCAGGGGTTCCGTAAATATGGCCGTTCAAAGTTTTGTTCCCCTGATTACTTGAAAACTACAGATTCGATCGAGATGAAATTTTGCACTTAAATGGAAAATGAGGTGTTCAAGCTACATGTGAAATTTTGTCCAGATCGCATGACCAGAACCATAGAAACCATAGAAAATTTTAACTTTTGAACGGAAACGCCTAGGGACTTGAAATTTTCAGGATAAGTGTGGATCTCGAATGTCGTGATCACGTTTATCTATGAGCAAAATTATACCAGGGGTTCCGTAAATATGGTCGTTCGAAATTTAGTTTTCTTGATAATTTCAAATCTACAGATTCGATCGTGACGAAATTTTGTATACTAATGGACAATGATATATTCAAGCTACGTTTCTCCAGATCACATGACCAGAACCATAGAAACGTTCTAGGACATTCCGTTCGAGAGTTATCGTGTATACGGCCGGACGGACGGACAGACTCGAATTTTTCGACGGATTCGTCATCAGTGAGTTTAACATAGTCGTTTGAGACTATTTTCGGCTCAAAATTCGAAAAATACAGACATCGTGACGAAATGATATAGCCCTCGTGTAAGTAGTACGAGCGCTCAAAAAGATAAACAGAGAAAAACGTATCACGTGTTTTCGGACTATTTGAAGTTTATTTTATTGTTTCATCTGAATTGACGTAGACGAGGATATCGTTGGACGCGCTTTTCAAAGGACGTTGTAGTAAGAGCTGTTAACAGGAGCGAAGCATATTCTCTCTGCCCCTTCTTATATTATAGCCGTTCCACTCCTGGACCTAAGGCATTATATACGAGGCACGTACAGAAAGTGAGCACACTTTCAGGTGTTTTGATACTAAGTCTTTTTTTTCTCATTCATCTGATATGTCATGTATTTCAATTCTGAGTACGAGATACAAAACACCCAAGCGGTTTAGATATAAAGATCCTAGATCTTTAAACACGTATTCCCAACAAACTACTTTCCGTTTTGTTCCTTCATATTACTAAGGGTGCGATATGAAATCGAATATGATGAAAGATAAGCCATTTTTCTGAAAAGTCCATAGCACACTTGACCTCGTTTTATCTTGTTGAACGGGGATATTATAGTTGACGGAAGGTATATCCAGACTATGCTCTCCTGTCACACCTGCCGGGAGTAGTGTAATTGTTAGAGAGCCGCACAAAATTATCTGATACTGGGATCATTTGGCATTCTGCCCAGTTTCGTTGCAGCTTATCAATAAGGGATGCACACACGTAACAAGGCCGCAAACAGCGAAACAGGTGGTTCGCTGATACGCCCCAGAGAACGTCAGCAATTTATAAGTGATAGTTGGATATCTCGGCAGAAATCAGTTCAAAATCGTGCTAACGTTCTGATTGAATAGATTACAGTAATATGAGGTTATACTCATCAATATTAAAAAAAACCGGGGGTTAATTCAGGCAAACATGCTATATCAATGCTTCAAAGAAGGACAAGGGTGAATTGTGACAAACATGTTGAAGTTTTTAAAATAAAACAAAACCTTTTTCAAACATTCTCACTCGAATAAGGTCAGTGCAAAAATTCCCTCTGAATATGGTCAATCATTCTCAAACAAGAAATAACGTTCTCGATGTATTTGTGTTCAAACAAGGACAGAGTTTCTAGGGTGTAATTGACCAAGTATTTATCTTGAAACTCATCAGAACTGTTGAAATATATGTGCAATATGACTCACCTTGTTTACATATATGGAGGCTTTGCTCGTCCATTCATCTCTTCTTCAGGGATAGATATAATTTGATGAACTATCTACAATACTGGAATATGATGCCCAGTTTTATGAATCAAACACTTCGTTCACAGGGTTCCATATCAAATCAGTGCTTTTTAATGCCACTGAGTGGCATTAAACTCCAACAATAACCTGTAGCAATTTGTAACGCTGCGTCTAATTAATTGAACGTCGCTTCGTATGACGCGTGACTTCATATCAGCGAAGGATTCTCCTTTAAGTGAAGAAAGGGAGGGTGCTGCGAAAGGAAATGATGATAATAATTACTTCAATGTGCTTACGAGATGTTTCTGTTCGTAGTGAGTTGTACTACACAGATTTGGGATTTTTATTGTGGAGGTATCAGAGGGAATTCACTGCAAAAGAGGCAATCAATTTTTATAAGTGTGTAGTTTACCTCAGTGGAAGAATCATAAAAATCAGTCGAGTAGTTCCAGAAAAAATCGCAATTATACAAATATACTGTTATGGCTCAATTGTTTAATTAATGAAATTTATTTAAATTATGAAGATAATTGAAACCAAATAACAATTTCAAAAGAATTAAGTTCAAACTCTAATTAATTTGCCCTAGACTCTTTCTCAAAAAAATTTCACACAATCTATATTTTCAACAATTAAACTCAAACAAACTAATCCTATCAAAATGGAAATTCTTAATTGATAAATCCTTTCAAACTATGTATCCATAAATGTACACACTCACAGAGAACAGTCCAGATAAAGTTCCTCCAATTTTCTTTGAATTGAACAAATTCTTGAATATTCTGATGATTTTCCATCCTATGATGTTTCCAAATATACATCACGTATCATCATGTTGTTATCTTAAAAAAAATTCTCCAAATCTAATGTTCCTCTCTTGTTGATTTATGACAAAACGATAAGTACGTCAATAGTTTTTACTTTCATTCCCCAATTTCAATCCTCAATCCTTCAAGTCCCATGCAATTCGAATTGACTAGATTTTACAACAATATTTCAATGTTTTTTCGTTCTTGTACCTCTCTTCAAACAACTCTTTTCAAAGATCAATTTTACTATGACATTTTTATCAATTGTCCCATCCGGCTTGCTTACTTTCTAATTTTTTTATATTTCCATGGTTATATTCTTCCATTCAAATAAAATGATTCCCTCTTCAAAAAAATATTACAATAATTTATAAATTTATTGAATTTACTGAATTGACTATAATTTTCGAAGGTTCTTGAATTTCCATCCTGAAAAAACCTTCCTTCTTTCTTAGTAGATCAGTTGAAAAAAATTGCAACACTTGAAGTTCAATAACATTTTCTAGGAGTTCATTGAAACCGAAATCCTAGACTACATTATAAAACTTTGCGCAATAATCATCGAATTTCCGGGTTCTATGTTAGTTTGGAGAACCGACGCCTCCGCCATTTTGCATCGGTCTCAGTTTCAAGAAAATTATAAAAAGCACTGCCGTGAAGTCTGGAGCTTTCGAGCGCTCGTTAATCCACCTTGTAGTTAGATTCGCATTTACCAGATTTAAAGACCAATTGAAGAAATTTTTTACAGCTGTAAAAAAAAAATTCAAACTGAGGCGAAACTCCCGACCAATTTTTTTTTCGATAATTCGCTAGAATTTTCTACAGTATCTATGGTCTTGGTAATGCGATCTGTACAATTTCGCACGTCGTTTGAATACGTGATTCTTCATTAATTTGCAAAATTTCATTGCAATCCAATAGGTAGTTTCGAAATTATCAGGAAAAAAATATTTTGAACGGCCATATACAGAACCCCTAGTCTATTTTTGCTCATTGATAAACGTGACCGTGACATTCGAGATCCAAACCTACCTGAGTTGAACCTTGTCGATTAAGACTATTTTCGTCTCAAAATTCGAAAAATACAGACATCGTGACGAAATGGTATAGCCCTCGTGTAAGTAGAACGAGCGCTCAAAAAGATCCAGAGTTTTGAAATTTCCAGGTGACGTTCGGTAAAGTTCATTGACAGGCATAATCCGCCAAATGGCCTCGTAGATATAGCCATCTGAATTTTTTTTTTCAATAATTCGAGAAATGACCAATCTATCCAATTGAAACTTTGTAGTTAGTTGTAAACAAAGACAATGTGAAATTTCATAAATATCAATATATCGTATTAATTGTCATTATTTCGAAAAATTGCGGTACCTCAGAAACAATTCGATAAAATGAGTTATATTGAAATTCATCTTGAATCTGGGAATTTTATGAAATGACATCATCTGTCGCACTGTCGGTCAATTCGGATAACACATTCTGTGGTTTGTTTCTTTGTCCTGATATTCATTATTTATACTGCATACTAAGATCATGTCAAATCAGAATGATCATAGATTAGTTAATTTTTGAATAAACAACTATTCACAAACACATATTGATTTGACATCGCTGTCAAGTTGAATGTTGTGTCAGTTGAACTTGCAAATAAGCAAATGCTCTGGTGCCTGCCGATTTTGGTTCGATGATTCCGCGCACTACGAGAATCTCTTTTCTGATCGGAATCAGACCTGCGAACAGAGCTAATGGATTTGTTCGAGAAATATAAAATTGATGGTTTTCAATCTTTTCGCTCGGTACTCATCGTAATTTTAAAATCCAAACCCGTAAAGTGGATACCCGCAATTCTTCGCCAGTAATCATTAACCTTGAGCACTGGGAAGACCTATAAATCGGGATCGTGAAGAATTGATCCTATTCACCGCATGCTCAAGCTCGCCTACGTCGGTTCAATGACGCCGCCCTTTAATCTGCTTGATTTGTCTGTGGCATCCTGTCCATTAGTGCGATCCTGATCTCGAAAGGGAGCAGTGTTCGATTATGCACCGATGGCAAACAGAGAGTTACTGAAACAAAATCAGAGGTCAGTCAGAAGGATGAAGTGGTGATCGACTGTTCATCTTTGTGGAATCCTTTGATGTCCTAGGTTTAAAAATGATCAAAGTGGAGTTTGTGCTGTAATGGTTGCTCCTGGGGATCTCCAGTTGCGGAATTTTTAACATCGACAGTTGTCAAAATGATAGATTCCATCAGTGAATTGTAATTTCACTAGGATATAGGGTAAAAGGTACAGTTGTTGACACCCTATCAGTGATTGACACCCTCATTTTCATATTTGAATTATAAGAATTGGATGGAGGCCTTAAAAACATGGAGCTTTGAAAAAAATTTTTCAATTTTTCAAGTTTGGACTGTTAGTATTAATTTGGGTTAGGTTTGCATTCCTAATTCACCATATATTTATCAATGTGCAGCGTGCTGACGATCATTTCAATTAGAAAAATACTGCCATTTTCTCAAGGTACTTAACTCAAGTTCATAACATTTTTTTAATTGTTCTAATTTTTGTCTGAAGCATAATTTTTGTTTGAATTATTGAAACTCTTCAATACATACTTTTTCATAAATTGAAATCTATTTGGTTGAAGGTTTCGCGTTTTTTTGTGGGTGTCAATAATTGCCTTTGAAAATATGTGGATGAATAGTGATTGACATACTATGTCAATAACTGTCGTATTCAAATTTTGCAAAATTAGTCCGTATTGTCTACTATTCAGGCCTCAATTTTTCAATGAATACTGAAAAATGATTGAACTTTATCTAATTTTGTTCTAGATAGTTGTTGACACCAGTGTCAATCTCTGTGAATTTCCACGTGTCAATAACTATATCGCAAGTTCAACTAGTTCCTACTTCTTGTCCTTACCCCCTGAATCGATTTTCCACGCTTCATTCTCAACAACATGGCAAAAGCAAAAGAAGGAAGCAATTATAAGAAAAATTACACGGAGGATGCTATTATTTCTGCCTTATCATCAGTAAAATCAGAAGGAATGTCCAGAAAACTTGCCTCCCAAACCTATGGCGTTCCTCGTTCTACAATAATTTTTTGGTTGAGTAGAAAACTTGTTGAAAAAATGAAAAGCACTGACGTGTAGTCAGGAGTTTTTGAGCGCTCGTTCATCTACCTAGTAGGTAGAATCTTCCTAAAAAAATTTCTTTGAACATCCACTTTTGGTCATTGATAATTTTGTTCATTGATAAACGTGACCGCGATATTCGAGATCCACACCTATCCTGAAAATGTCTAGTCCCTAGGCCCCTCCGTTCGAAAGTTATTAATTTCTTCTGGTCATGCGATTTGGACAAATTTTGCATGTAATGTAATGAATTGAAAGACTTGATAACATTTTGGTAAATGCAGAATTAATTTAAATAGACGGGAATAGAGAATTATTTCTTTTGGCCTAGTCGATACAAGAAAAAATCGATATCGTGAGAGCGCCTAGCAAGCCATCTGTTTAGTTTTATTCGTTGAAATGTCGATAAGCAAACTCATATGTTTTAGGGACCCATAAATATAAATGCCTTATCGCGCATATCTTTTTCCATCTGTTTAGTTTATTCGACAGTGTTAAAATGTCGACAAGCAAACTCAAATGTTTTAGGGACCCATAAATATAAATGCCTTATCGCGCATATCTTTTTCCATCTGTTTAGTTTATTCGACAGTGTTAAAATGTCGATAAGCAAACTCAAATGTTTTAGAGACCCATAAATATAAATGCCTTATCGCGCATATATTGACCAAAAAAATGAAGCGTTGGGAGATTTATAATTCTCCCTCATCGATTCCACGAAACACTTGATTAGGGTTTAGATGGAAAAATTTCACACCATACCACCATACCATGCGATAGGTGATTGGTTCAGAATTTTCAGACCAATAATTGCCGATGGTTGGTTTACGAACCGCCTTAAAAAAGATGATTGAAGGGGGTGATTGGTTCAACGAAAACGAAAAAATCATTTGGAACCACCTAGAATGGTAGGGTTGAAAATTTTCTTGAGACGAAAAAAGATCGGAGTAAGTCAGTTGGTTCGGGGAACCCGGTAAAAGAAGTTGTTGTCGATCGAGGGTCGGTTGTTCGCGAGTTGGTTCGGGGAACCCGGTAAAAGAAGTAGAGAGTTCAGGGAACTCAGTCGAAGCGGTAGTTTTTCTTTTCGGGACTTGGTCGAAAAAGGTTTTTGGGAGACTCTATCAGGAGTGGATTCGGGAGAATCGGACGAAAAAGGTTGTTTCAACAGAAAAGAATTCGTAATTCGGGAACTTGTTCGACTTGAGTATTCATTTATCGGCAGTTAAGAAGTGGGTAAAATCATATCGAAAAGCCGAAATAAAATACGGGTGTGTTTTGTAGCGCAGTGAACTCTTGGCTTTATTAGGTGCGAACAATACAGTGACAGGATTAAACCCTCCAGTGGCGGAGCATGAGAAAAGGTAATTCTAAAATTACGCATGGTTTTATTTCAGTTCTCACTAGTCCCGTGTCTTGAAATCTCCCACACAAGATTGAATTAGGTACTCTTGAAACTCAGTTTCTTTTAGATAATTGTTATTCTGAGATAATTAATCAAACCTTGATTTGACAGTTTGTTTTTGTTGATAAATTTGTCGAGATTTATTCATTCTGGTGAAGATTGAATGCGTGTGTTGATGCATTGGTGTATATATGTAATTTGTAAAGAGTCATTTATTTTTTTTAATATATATATTTGATGAAAACACATCTCTGTTTCATTTATATTCACCAGTTGGGGTTTTCAAGGAAAATTCAGTAAACTCGAAGTCCTTACTTTGCTCAAGGCTCGAATCCAAGGCCCTATCCAATTAACCGCTCGATTGGATCGGGGTTAGTATCCCACAAAAAGTTTATGGAAGATTATTTTTGTTTTTTGTTTAGAAGTATTCAGATATCGCGTCTGCGTATTACAGTAACTTGAACACGTCATTCGCACCACTTGGGGCGAAATTTCATCTCGATCGAATCAGTAGTTTAGAAGTAATCAGGAGATCAAAATTTCGAACGGCCGTATTTACGGAACCCCTGATGAAATTCCGCTCATTAACCAACTCAACTACGGCAGTCGGAAACTGAACCCACACTGAAAATTTAAAGTCTCTAGGTCGTTCCGTTCGAAAGTTATCGTGCTTACGGCAAGATTCGAAAAATACAGACATCTTGACGAAATGATGTAGCCCTGGTGTAAGTCCAACGAGCGCTCAACAAATCAAGGACCTTGCCCTGTATTAACCTATGAAGAAGATCTCAAATTATGTGATAGAATAGACGGGTGTGCCAAAAAAAATAAAAAAAAAATTATTTCAAACATAAATCTTGATGATGAAATTCATGAAGAATCCTTTATACAGTCATGAAAGAGTCCAATATGGACATGGATTGTACATCTGAAGACACAATCTGTGATAACAATGAAAACCAAGTTGCTATAAACGGCTACTGGAGAACCAACTGCCAGGGCTTGTGACCTATTTGCAAAAAGAATTTGGATTTAAATGGTATTAAATAATTAAATGCATTTCCTGTGCATGAAAATTCCATGTTTAATGTTTATTGAAATATGTCTTCATAGAGAAGGTTTCCATTTCGAATATCTTTCAATGCAAAACTTATAAATAAATCTTATAATGAACGATCCATTACTATATATTATACCTATCCACATCCTTGTTCAGCTGATTGAAAATTTGAGAGACAACAGTATGTCAATAACTGTATCAGGTGGTGTCAACAATAGATTTTACAGTGTCAATCACTGAAAATTGACACATGATGTTAACGATGTGTTTTAAAGCTTCTTCTGAAAAGGTTTTTCCACTTTCGGTTGTTAATTTGAATCGAGTATAAACCAACACATAACCTCGAAAAAGAAATATTTTCATTTCATACCCAAATAACAAATTATTTATATTCTATTGGGACAGTTGGCTTAAGGTGTCAATAACTGTAGTGTTTACTCTATTTGCTTCAAGAAATGAGCGATGAAGAAGTAATTTTGATATTTTTGGGTACTTTTATTCTTTCCAGGACAATGGCATTGAATTTTCAACTAACCTTCAAAGGAGAAGGAGGTTGTGAATTTTCCTAGGATGTATATTCGTATGAGCACGATTTAATCAGAAACTAATCAATTGATATTTGTTTTTCTCATATTTATCTGAAATTTTAGATATGCGGTGCAAAATGGCGAATGCGTCGGTTATCATTACTAGCTGTAGATACTCGAAATTGAATTGATCTTTATTTCACAATGTGGTCCCACCTTCCAATTGAGTCGTCAGAGAACCTTGAGTATATGATAATTGTGATTTGCATATGCATATGCATATCCCATAAAGAAATGTCAGATTAACATAAAAATTTTGGAGAATATTGTAATTTATGGAGGAATCTTTTATATAGTAATTAAGAATTTCGGTTTTATTGAATTCCTAGACAATCTTACTCGTCGTCTGGTACTTCCACCAAAAAAGAAGAGTTCCTTGTTTTCCAGGGATATATCAACGCTATTTGTGAGAACCTACAGTTTGAATTTATATGATTTTTTTAGAGCGCTCGTTCTACTTACACGAGGGCTATATCATTTCGCCACGATGTCTATATTTTTTGAATTTTTAGCCGAAAATGGGTTCGAATCTCGTATTCCGTGTTTAGTTCGTTTTTGGCCAAAATTCGACCAAGGGTTCCGTGAATATGGCCATTCGAAATTTTGTTCTCCTGATTTCTTCGAAATTACTGATTCGATCGAGATGAAAATTTGCAGATAGGGAATGACGTGTTCAAGCTACATGCAAAATTTTGTCCAGGCCGCACTACCAAGACCATAGAAACCATATAAAATTCTAACTTTCGAACGGAAATGCCTAAGGACTTGAAATTTTAAGGGAAGATTCGGATCTCGAATGTCGCAGTCAGGTTCATCAATGAGCCAAATTAGTCTAGGGGTTCCGTAAATTTGGTCGTTCAAATATTCAAATTTTTTTTTTCTGATAATTTCGAAACTACTGATTGGATTGGAATAGAATTTTGCACATAGATGAAGAATAATGTATTCGAAAAATTCAAGTCTGTGCGTCCGGCCGTATACACGATAACTCTCGAACGGAAGTACCTAGAAACTTGAAATTTTCAGAGTAGATTCGAATGCCGCAGTTGAGTTCTCTATTGGGCAAAATTCGACCAGGGGTTCCTTAAATATGGTCGTTTAAAATTTAGTTTTTTTGATCATTTCGAAAATACGGATTTGATCGGGACGAAATTTTGTATTTCAATGGAGAATGATGATATTCAAACTACATTTTTTCTCAGATCGCATGACTATAACCATTTCAAATTCCAAAGAATTATTGAATGAAAAAATGACGAAAAGCACTGCCGTGAAGTCAGGTGCTTTTGAGCGCTCGTTCATCCACCTTGTAGGTAGATTCGCATTTTCCAGTTTCAAAAACAAAATGAAAAATTTTTTGACAGGTGTCAAAAAAATTCTCAAAGTAAGGCGAAACTCCAAACTTCACGTCAGTGCTTTAGCTGACCAAGTTTTTTTCGATAATTCGCTATGGTATCTATGGTCTTGGTAATACGATCTGAACAAAATTTGGCACCTAGTTTGAATACATTATTCTTTAGCTATGTGCAAAACTTCATTCGAATCCAATCAGCAGTTTCGAAATGATCAAGAAAAAAATATTTTGAATGGCCATCTTATTTTACCCATTGGTGAACGTGTCCGCGAAATTCGCGATCCAAACCAACCCTGAAAATTTCAAGTCCCTAGGCCTTTTTGTTCGAAAGTTATAATTTTCTATGGTTTCTATGGTTCTGGTCATGCCATCTGAACAAAATGTAGCTTGAATTTATCATTCTCCATTAAAATACAAAATTTTGTCCCGATCGAATCCTTAGTTTCGAAATTATCGAGAAAACTAAATTTCAAACGACCGTATTTACGGAACCCCTAGTATAATTCTGCTCATTGATAAACGTGAACGCGGCATTTCAGATCCTCACCTCTCTTGAAAATTTCAAGTTCCTAGGCCTTTCCGTTCGAAAGTTATGAATTATATGGTTTCTATGGTTCTGGTCATGCGATCTGGAGAAATGTAGCTTGAATATATCATTCTCCATTAATATACAAAATTTGGTCACGATCGAATCTGTAGTTTTGAAACTATCAAGAAAACTAAATTTTAAACGACCATATTTACGAAACCCCTTTTATTATTTTGCTCATAGATGAACGTCATCACGACATTCGAGATCCACACCTATCCTGAAAAAAGTCCCTAGGCGTTTCCGTTCAAAAGTTACAATTTTCTATGGTTTCTCTGGTTCTGGTCATGCGATCTGGACAAAATTTCAAATGTAGCTTTAACACCTTATTTGAGTGCAAAATTTCATTCTGATCGAATCTGTAGTTTCGAAGTATTCAGGAGAACAAAATTGTGAACGGTCATATTTACGGAACCCCTGGTGGAATTCTGCCCATTAACGAACTCAACCGAGGCATTTGGGAGCTGAAACTACACTGAAAATTTCAAGTCTCTAGGTTGTTCCGTTCGAGAGTTATCGTGCTTACGGCCGGACGGACGGACAGACTCGAATTTTTTGACGGATTCGCCATCAGTGAGTCGAACATAGTCGATTGAGTCCATTTTCGGCTCAAAATTCGAAAAATACAGACATCGTGACGAAATGATATAGCCCTCGTGTAAGTAGTACGAGCGCTCAAAAATCCTTATATTTCTGCTGATTCGGCATAATTGACAAAGAGTTGCTTTAATTTTTTTGACAGCTGTCAAAAATTATTTTAATTGGTTTCTAAACTGGGAAATGCGAATCTACCTACAAGGTGGATGAACGAGCGCTCAAAAGCTCCTGACTTCTCGGCAGTGCTTTTTATTTCTTTTCCTCACTTAGTTTTCGCGACGAAGAATAAAATTCACTTGATCATAGTAAAACATTTCGAAACAGATATACAGAATATGAAAATAGTCTCATTAAAGGTACCAAAAACCATAAAGGCAGATTTAATGCAAAGTTTCATATTTCTTAGCAGACATTGAAAACTTAAACTTCGAGGAAGTTTGAAAATAAATCAACAAAAAGCTTCACCATTTTGATTGAACGACCAAATACACCTGAATAATTTCCCTTTACCAAATTGATTCATTTTTGATTAAATCAAATGAATGACAATATTAGGGAAAAGACAGAAAATACTACAAAGGAAAGACAAAATTTTTGATCCTTCAACTTTCATTTTTCTGCCTTATCTTAACTTACTAATGAGTAGATACACCATCTAACTGGGACTTCCGAGAATTATCCATCATAGTCAAAAGAAGGGTGCCTCGCTGGTATGTTCCTACCTGTAAATTAGGTAAATGTCAAAGAAAGTGATTAAGTTTATTACCCATTAGTAGTAGTTTTCAAACCCTATTCAGTGATAATCGTTCCTTCTGAAATTGTTTGTTAAATTTCTATTAACGCTACTTTCACATTATCTGTCTACATAGTTATAGTCCGTTCTAACTGTAATGCTAATTTGCACCGCTACAATAGGTCAACCTAATTGCTGAAAACTTCAAATCGGTCAATTACAATTTCATTCGAAAAGCTCGTAAAGTCACTGATCCATAGCGGGTCCTTGTTGGGATCTTCTTCGATCGTGAAAAGACCGCTGCCCCTGCTTTTTATCAGGAGAACGAGGGAATGGAATCGTTCAACTATCCCATTTTTTCATTCAATTAGATGCAGCGGATTGAAAAAGGATTGATTTCCAAGAGTTCGGATTAAACGAAATCTAGTTGTAAAGGTCCGGATTTAAATGAATCAATTTCCATTCTCCAGGAGTTTTCAAACGGACGCAAGCTTGTCAGATGGATAATGAGCTTATTATCCCCGGATCTGCTACAAGAGGTTTCCGGATGCACGGTTATGATGTCCTCGAAATTGAACAGTAGATGATTATGTGTGGATGAGATTCGATTCCAGTAATCTCGCATAATTGCTGAAAATAAACAATTTTTTTTTTCTTGAGATCAGAAAAAAATGAAAGCAGGTAGAAGATATTGGGCGACAAAATTCAACTTATTCATCAAGAATGGAAATTAAAATTTCGGATAAACATGAAATGGTACAAAAAGCACCGAAAAATAATTTTTTTGTGAAGTTTTTCGAATACGACGCTCGACTGAAAACTATTGGTCGGTTAAATTTTTTCAAAAACGTTCATCTTAAATAAAACAAAAAATGTAGCTTAATTGTTTTTAATTTGAAGTTTCATCGAATTTGTCGATTTATAATTCACAAAATGACTCGTTTAACCAACATGATGAGATTCTAAGGATCAATTAACAGAATATCTTTGGTCCATTGTTGGCGTTACTGGTTTATTGATCGGCAATTTTTCATATAAACATCAAATAGCGACCGAAAAATAATTTTTTCGTGAAATTTTAAGAATACGACGCTAAAATAAAATTTATTGGTCTGTTATATTTTTCCGAAAACGTTCATCTTATATAAAACAAAAAATGTAGCATAGTGTTTTTAATTTGGAGTTTCATTGAATCAACTTGAACTCGATTTATAAATCACAAAATGACCCGTTTAACGAACATAATGAGATTTTCAGATTCAATAAACACAATATGTTTGATTCATTGTTGGCATTACTGGGTTATTGATGGGCAATCTTTCGCATAAACATCAAATAGCGACCGAAAGAATAATTTTTTCATGACGATTTTAGAATACGACACTTGAATAAAAAAATTTTTGATCGGTTATATTTTTTTCGAAAACGTTCATCTTATATAAAACAAAAAAAAAGTAGCTTAGTGTTTTCAATTCGAAGTTCCGTCGAATCATCTTGAACTTGATTTATAATTCACAAAATCACCCGTTTAACCAACATGATAATTTTTTCAGGATCCATAAACAGAATATCTTTGGTCCATTGTTGGCGTTACTGGTTTATTGATCGGCAATCTTTCATATAAACATCAAATAGCGACCGAAAAATAATTTTTTCGTGAAATTTTCAGAATACGACGCTAAAATAAAATTTATTGGTGTGTTATATTTTTCCGAAAACGTTCATCTTATATAAAACAAGAAATGTAGCATAGTGTTTTCAATTGGGAGTTTCATTGAATCAACTTGAACTCGATTTATAAATCACAAAATGACCCGTTTAACGAAGATGATGAGATTTTCAGGTTCAATAAACACAATATGTTTGGTCCATTGTTGGCGTTACTGGGTTATTGATGGGCAATCTTTCGCATAAATATCAAATAGCGACCGAAAAAATAATTTTTTCGTGACGTTTTTAGAATACGACGCTAAAACAAAAAAATTTTTGATCGGTTATATTTTTTTCGAAAACGTTCATCTTATATAAAACAAAAAAAAGTAGCTTAGTGTTTTCAATTCGAAGTTTCGTCGAATAATCTTGAACTCGATTTATAATTCACAAAATCACCCATTAACCAACATGATAAGATTTTCAGGATCCATAAACAGAATATCTTTGGTCCATTGTTGACGTTACTGGATTATTGATCGGCAATCTTTCATATGAACATCAAATAGCGACCGAAAAATAATTTTTTAGTGAAATTTTCAGAATACGGCGCTAAATTGAAAATTATTGCTTGTTATATTTTTTCAGAAACGTTCATCTAATATAAAACAAAAAATGTAGCATAGTGTTTTTAATTGGGAGTTTCATTGAATCAACTTGAACTCGATTTATGAATCACAAAATGACCCGTTTAACGAACATGATGAGATTTTCAGGATCAATAAACACAATATGTTTGGTCCATTGTTGGCGTTACAGGGTTATTGATGGGCAATCTTTCGCATAAACATCAAATAGTGACCGAAAAAAAAATTTTTTCGTGAAGTTTTTAGAATACAACGCTAAAAAAAAAGAATTATTGATCGGTTATATTTTTTTCGAAAACGTTCATCTTATATGAAACAAAAAAAAATAGCTTAGTGTTTTCAATTCGAAGTTTCGTCGAATAACCTTGAACTCGATTTATAATTCACAAAATCACCCATTAACCAACATGATAAGATTTTCAGGATCCATAAACAGAATATCTTTGGTCCATTGTTGACGTTACTGGATTATTGATCGGCAATCTTTCATATAAACATCAAATAGCGACCGAAAAATAATTTTTTAGTGGAATTTTCAGAATACGGCGCTAAATTAAAAATTATTGCCTGTTATATTTTTTCAGAAACGTTCATCTAATATAAAACAAAAAATGTAGCATAGTGTTTTCAATTGGGAGTTTCATTGAATCAACTTGAACTCGATTTATAAATCACAAAATGACCCGTTTAACGAAGATGATGAGATTTTCAGGTTCAATAAACACAATATGTTTGATCCATTGTTGGCGTTACTGGATTATCGATGGGCAATCTTTCGCATAAACATCAAATAGCGACCGAACAAATAATTTTTTCGTGAAGTTTTTAGAATACGACGCTGGAATAAAACAATTATTGATCGGTTATATTTTTTTCGAAAACGTTCATCTTATATAAAACAAAAAAAAGTAGCTTAGTGTTTTCAATTCGAAGTTTCGTCGAATAATCTTGAACTCGATTTATAATTCACAAAATCACCCATTAACCAACATGATAAGATTTTCAGGATCCATAAACAGAATATCTTTGGTCCATTGTTGACGTCACTGGATTATTGATCGGCAATCTTTCATATAAACATCAAATAGCGACCGAAAAATAATTTTTTAGTGAAATTTTCAGAATACGGCGCTGAATTAAAAATTATTGCCTGTTATATTTTTGAGCGCTCGTACTACTTACACGAGGGCTATATCATTTCGTCACGATGTCTGTATTTTTCGAATTTTGAGCCGAAAATGGTCTCAAACGACTATGTTCGACTCACTGATGACGAATCGGTCGGAAAATTCGAGTCTGTCCGTCCGGCCGTCCGGCCGTCCGTAAGCACGATAACTCTCGAACGGAACAACCTAGAGACTTGAAATTTTCAGTGTGGGTTCAGTTCCCGAATGGCTCGGCTAAGTTCGTTAATGGGCCAAATTCCACCAGGGGTTCCGTAAATATGGCCGTTCAAAGTTTTGTTTCCCTGATTACTTGAAAACTACAAATTTGATCGAGATGAAATTCTGCACTCAAATGGAAAATGAGGTGTTTAAGCTACATGTGAAATTTTGTTCAGATCGCATGACCAGAACCATAGAAACCATAGAAAATTGTAACTTTTGAACGGAAACGCCTAGGGACTTGAAATTTTCAGGATAGGTGTGGATCTTGAATGTCGTTATCACGTTCATCTATGAGCAACATTATACAAGGGGTTCCGTAAATACGGTAGTTTGAAATTTTGTTTTCTCGATTAATTTGAAACTACGGATTCGATCGAGATGAAATTTAGTATTTTAATCGAGAATGATATATTGAAGCAATATTTTGTCCAGATCGCATGACCAGAACCATAGAAACCATAGAAAATTCTAACTTTTGAACGGAAAGGCCTAGGAACTTGAAATTTTCAGGGTGGGTTTGGATCGCAAATTTCACGGTCATGTTCATCAATGAGCAAAATTAGACTAGGGGTTCCGTAAATATGGCCGTTCAAAATATTTTTTTCCTGATAGTTTCGAAACTACCGATCGGATTGGAATGAAATTATGCACCTAGCTCAGGAATAATGTATTCAAACTACGTGCAAAATTTTGTCCAGATCGCATCACCAAGACCATAGATACCGTGGAAAATTCTAGCGAATTATCGGAAAAAAATTGATCAGCTGAAGCACCGACATGAAGTCTGGAGTTTCGCCTAAGTTTCAGAATTTTTTTGACAGCTGTCAAAAATTCCTTCAATTGATTTCTGAAACTGGAGAATGCGAATCTACCTACAAGGTGCATGTACGAGCGCTCAAAAGCTCCTGCCTTCACGGCAGTGCTTTTCGTAATTTTTTTAGAAACGTTCATCTAATATAAAACAAAAAATATAGCATAGTGTTTTCAATTGGGAGTTTCATTGAATCAACTTGAACTCGATTTATAAATCACAAAATGACCCGTTTAACGAAGATGATGAGATTTTCAGGTTCAATAAACACAATATGTTTGGTCCATTGTTGGCGTTACTGGGTTATTGATGGGCAATCTTTCGCATAAATTTCAAATAGCGACCGAAAACATAATTTTTTCGTGACGTTTTTAGAATACGACGCTAAAATAAAAAAATTTTTGATCGGTTATATTTTTTTCGTTCATCTTATATAAAACAAAAAAAAAGTAGCTTAGTGTTTTCAATTCGAAGTTTCGTCGAATAATCTTGAACTCGATTTATAATTCACAAAATCACCCATTAACCAACATGATAAGATTTTCAGGATCCATAAACAGAATATCTTTGGTCCATTGTTGACGTCACTGGATTATTGATCGGCAATCTTTCATATAAACATCAAATAGCGACCGAAAAATAATTTTTTAGTGAAATTTTCAGAATACGGCGCTGAATTAAAAATTATTGCCTGTTATATTTTTTCAGAAACGTTCATCTAATATAAAACAAAAAATATAGCATAGTGTTTTCAATTGGGAGTTTCATCGAATCAACTTGAACTCGATTTATAAATCACAAAATGACCCGTTTAACGAAGATGATGAGATTTTCAGGTTCAATAAACACAATATGTTTGGTCCATTGTTGGCGTTACTGGATTATTGATGGGCAACCTTTCGCATAAACATCAAATAGCGACCGAACAAATAATTTTTTCGTGACGTTTTTAGAATACTACGCTGAAATAAAACAATTATTGATCGGTTATATTTTCGATTGATTCAATATTTTTAGTAGTATTATGACAAACAAGTTTGTGTCATTGTCTTCTGCTCTCAAATATAAACGCATTACTTTTCGAAAAAAATTATTTTATTCACAAACTATTAAATACTATAACAAAACATTACAAAATAATCATAAAAATAAATACATAAAATTATTAACTTAACCATGATTACATTTTAAACATTTCCTAACAATTATAAATATACAGGTACTTGGTATATTGAAATACATACTTTGTACATGACAAAGGCCAATTCTGAACTGAGCAGGCGCAGATCGATTGCAGATTTGCTGCACTCTAGTTCCAAACTAGTTTTGGCGCTGAGGGGTGAGTTCCTGTTTTCGAGCCACTCTTTCGAAAAGTACTCTAGCAACTATACCATTATTGGTAGCAGCCACGTCGAATGGCGTTTGTTGGTCCCTGTTCAGTGCAAAGAGGTCGGCGCCTTTATCCAGGAAAGTTCGAACCAGAACCTCCATTCCATCATCAATATAATCGGAGTTCAATGCCAGCGAATGAAGGCATGTATTTCCCAAACGGTCACTGGTGTTTGGGTCACTTCCCATTTCGAGCAGTTTCTTTATAACCTCGCTGCTTCGAGGCTTCCATTTCACGAAGAGTTGTAGAGCCGAATCCTTGGACTTCAGGTTTAAATCGGGACGGAATTTCCCGATTTCTTCCAAACCTTCTAGCTGATGGTTGTCCGTTTCGAGTAGCATGTGGAGGGGTGTACGGCCGAAATGACCTTTTGCATTGATGTTGCCTCCATAGCCGATGAGATTTTCCAAGAGATGGAAATTTCCAGACATCACTGCTAAATGGAGGCTTGTGTTCTTTTTGGAATTTGGTACGTTGGGGTCGAATCCATCTTGCAGCAATGCTTCAACTCTAGCACCATCTCCTTTCAATACAGCATTATGTAGAGCATTATTTTCTACAGTATCATCGAAGAAGATTCTATTCTGAAACAAGATTGAAAAATAAATTTCAGCACTCTTAAGATTGAAATAAAATATTCGATATCAGAAAAATACGGTAGACATCAGCCTTAGGAATATCAATATGCATCTTAATCAGTATAGTAATTGAACGGATGTAGGCATCGACTATTTTGATCATTATAAACTTTTTTTTTCCAGCCAAATATTTCCTGAAAATTCTGCAAGTGCAAGTGAGGAAACTATCGACCACTTGGTGAATAGGGATTATAAATATAAATTTGAGGATTATTTCGAAGCTATTCATTCAGTTTCAGATGCATTCTTGAAATGGGTCGCTAATTTCTAATCAAATTAATGGAAAATTTATTGATTAGTTTCTTTCTGGTCTTTTTGAGCGCTCGTTCTACTTACACGCGGGCTATATAATTTCGTCACGATGTCTGTATGTTTCGAATTTCGAGCCGAAAATGGTCTCAGGACAAGGTTCGACTCACTGATGACGAGTTCGTCGAAAACTCCAAGTCTGTCCGTCCGTCCGATAACTCTCGAACAGAAGAATCTACAAACTTTAAATTTTCAGAGAGGTTCGAATTTCGAATGCCGCAGTTAAGTTCGTTATAGGACAAAATTCGACCAGGGGTTCCGTAAATATGGTCGTTTGAAATTTAGTTTTCTTGATAATTTCAGAACTACGGATTCGATCGTGACGAAATTTTTTATTTTAATGGAGAATGATAAATTCAAGCTACATTTTTTCCAGATCGCATGACCAGAACCATAAAAACAATAGAAAATCATAACTTTCGAACGGAAAGGCCTAGGACTTGAAATGTTTAGGATAGGTGTGGATCTAGAATGTCGTGGTCACTTTTATCAATTAGCAAAATTAGACTAGGGGTTTCGTGAATATAGTCGTTTGAAATTTAGTTTTCTTGATAATTTCGAAACCACTGATTGGATTGGAATAAAATTTTACACTTAGATGAAGAATAATGTATTCAATCTACGTGCGATTTTGTCCAGATCACATTACCAAGACCAAAGATACCGTTGAAAATTCTAGCGAATTATCGAAAAAAAAAATTGGTCACCTAAGGCACTGACGTGAATTCTGGAATTTCGCCTTAGTTTGAAATTTTTTCAATTGGTTTTCAAAACTGGAAAATGCGAATCTACCTACAAGGTGTATGAACGAGCGCATAAAAGCTCCTGACTTCAAGGCAGTGCTTTTCTCGATTTTTTTCGTTTGTTTCAGATCTAATTTCAATATAAATCGTTGAATAATGCCAATAATGAGTTTTTAAACATGCTTTATTGTTTGATATTTGTTACTTTATTGACCTTACTCAAAACAAGAATTGATTTATTGAAATGAACAGGGTCGGAAAAAAACTATGGTTTTTGCAAAAACATGAAAAATCATAATTTCTTCTTATAAATAAGACAAGTTAACAATTTTCAACCCATATTTGATTTTATCCACCGTTTTACTAATTTCAATGAATATTGTCGAAATACGCCCTGGAAATTCCTGTCAGAACAAGAAAATCTCTAGTGTTGATATTAAGATGCGTCTGCCTTCATCGGTATAATTCGATAACTAGCTCTCTTATAAACATCGTGGTTTCAGTTTCAAATTGATGAAGGTCACCTGAAAATTGAGGAAAAGTGTAACAATGTTAACGCTTCACAGAAGTGACAGCAAAAATGAACCTATCTGGATGCATTTCGTAGAAAAATCTGATGAAACCGTACGAAAATATGGGAAATCTAGAGCTATATGGGAAGAATATAGACCTACATGCAAGATTTTGTCGAACGGATGTGTTTTCTAGAACAGACGGTACAATAAATCTGGTATGACAGGATGGGTTATCTTGAGTCAGATAGATCTTTCTAGAAAGAATCCGAAAGAAAGGAAAAAAAATCGAATTATTCAATTCTGAAATGTACTGATATATGAAAAGAAGAAGGTACTTTCAAGTGTTTCCATTTTTATAGTGATAAAATAATTGAAATATTTATCGAGATAACGGCTTCCGGTTCGAATGATTCTTCACGCACTCTTCTGAACTTTGCGGTAAGAATTTTACCTACCTCAACCTATTATCAGTGGTGCCAACTGCAATTAAAAATGCGAAATCTCGGAGTGGGGGAAATTACCTCAAATATTTCATAATTGAGTTAGAATATATACTCTATATACCATTTTTTTAAAACATTAAAAAATACTTATTATCGACAATAAGAGAATTAAACAACAAATATGAGTAAAAGAATCTTCGAATAATTGAGTCCGAAAGTGAAAAGAAGAAGAAGTGTCAGTGGGGTTCTGTCAAATTCCGAAATGTTAAAAATAATGGAATACAAGAAAAACCGGTTCAACCTGATCAGTTCAGGGGCATGAGATTATAATAGTGATTGAAATTAATTTTTTATCATCATAATGATATCATACCCACTCATTGATAATGTACTTAGTCGATAATTTATTATCTACAATTTCATCTCGGCAGCTTTCAGAAACAAATATGCATTCGTAATTATTCAGAGTTTAATATCTTCAGATCTTCAAGCCACATAAGAAGAATTATTACCACCAAGATTGTGTGACAAGTACAAACCAAACGAACCAAAAATTACAATAGTATGTCGGAAGTTCGAAAACTGAACCCAATAGCCGGGAAAACAACTCGAAGCAGTTGTAATAAATCAAGCAACAGTACGAAAACATTTTTTTTGAATCCATCAGGCGGCAGACCCAATCCCCTGTGACAAAACACAATAACGCCAAGCAGAAAAATAAAACGTTCGACCCGCGAAAAATAACTGAGTTGCTATGGCGCGATTGGAACGATTTTCGCAGAAACAAATACGCTGTCATAAATCAGATAGCCTTTTCGAGAAATAAATAGAAACATTCTCCCCATTAGGGGGGATGTTCAAATCTAGGTTCCGGTATAAAGCGGTAAATTGTGTTGTTTATTAAAAACGAAGGCGCTTGCAGACGCTTTTTTCATCCCTTTCTCCAAATTGGAAATTGGATGGGTTATGGATTTCGATAGGAGACATTGTTTCTACACACGTGACGCATACCAACGAAGATATCCTACTAAATTGCGATTCACGAGTCAATCGATTATTTACAGTCGGAGGAACTTCCCCTCTACAGGGTGATCCAAATTCGATGCCTAACGAAGGTACCTTCGAAACCGACACGAAATTTGGAAAATTATGCATATCTACCCAACAAATAAATAAATATTTTTCTCTTTTTTTATGTTGATGGTTAACATAGTTTTTTCTGATACTCTTATTTCTTCTTCGAATATGTATTATAATTTCTCAAATACAGACAATTTTTATTCTCAAAACATTTTTGTACCTAATACACTATTTCGATATTGATATTTCCTCAATTTGACATTAATTTGTAGTGAGGACGATTCAGCAAAATATTTTTTGATATTCTTTATAATTAAATTATCATTTTATTCAATTGAGACAAGAAAAGGCCTAAGGCCTAATATAGGTAGAAGTAGAAGGAGTTGAGTTTCACCGAATCTTGTTTTTATTTCCCTATCGTTCTTTAAAATATTCTATATAAAATAATAAATGTACATATGCATATCGAAATGAATAATTTCTAATAGAAATGATGTATTCGTAAATGTATTAGTAAGGTATCTCATCTGATAATGAAATAAAATGATTTCTATTATTGAAATGGAAACTGGTACCTAAATATTTTATGGTTTCCTCATTTTCAATCAAAGGTGATAGCAGGTAATAGACAGACAAAATACATTATGTATTGACAATGAACAATGAATTTGCCATTTTCATATTGTCAAATTTGTAGAACTTTTTTTTCCTTGAATTTGGAGCAATATTTGCAAATGTTTCCGATTAAATATGGGAGATAGAAAGGAAGACTATTGAAGAAAAGTATATGAAAATTTTCTTCATTTGTTTCTTCACACTTCTTTTATATGTACATTTCCGTAGGCCATACAGAATAAATCAAGATAATAATTTTTAGCAATAGAAGAAACTAAGTAACGTCACGACTCCATTTATGAGAATGCGAAATTGCTTCAGTTGGCTGCACTGAATAATTCCGAGAAAAATTACTAGAGAGGAATAATTGTCTTATAGTTGAGGTTATCCTGGGAATTTTTTTGAAAATAGTTTTGATAAGTTATTGAAATCGAAATAAACATGGATTCCGTGATATTTTTGGTGAAATATTCGAAGTTTGTTTTAGAAGTGACGGCCATTTTGAAAAGTGTTAACAATAAACATACTTATGTAAAAACATAGTACATACTACGTAATTAACATACACTTTTTGAAAGAATGGAAAAGAATTTTTCAAATTAGCATAAAAACACGTAAAAAAGTTACATTTTATCGTATTATTGACAATTGCCAGTTAAGTTCACCAATATACTGCGCATTATATTACCAACTTATAGCGTTGAATGACTTTTTTCCACAACATTTTTAAAATGTAAACGTTCGAAAACTTTTTGAGGGTTATTATAGTTGTAAAAAGTTGAAAGCGCGAAACATCTTTTCAGTTTCGAGGTGTATTCTAGAAAATGAAATAATGGAAACAACGTTTGAAAATAATTTTTTCAGAAAAAAAAATATTAAGTTATATTTATTTTATAGTTAATTCTTCATTTATTTAACAATTGGATGGAAAAGAATTGACTTATGAATGAAAAACTGTTTAGCAGAGCTTGATTTGAGTATTTTCTTTTGAAAGTTATTCAATATTTTTACTATTCGATTTTCTGAAGAGTGAAAAGGTGAAGAGCAGAAATACAAAATTTATGAATCATTTTAAAATTCTATGAGAGTGAGTGCACATTTCAGTCAATTCTGTCATACGATGAATCAGTTATAAGAATGCCATTCTCAAAAGATTTTATCTGCTAAATTATAAGTTTCCTAAGATTGTTTCAATCGATTCCTCAGGAGAAAAGACTTCTCAAAAATACCAAAATCATCGAAATCTAGTCTTATATCACTTACTAGAAAAAATAATCACAACTTCAGCATTATCCTCAACCTCACTCCACGTATGTCTGAACAATACCACAGTTAATTCGCGCTGGTGTTCTTCATTTAGAAAAACCCGAATCGAAAAATACATCTCTCGGTTTTTGATGAGAACCTTATGAAAAACCTATTCTGAAGCGTTCTTCAATGGTTAAAATTGGACTGAATTTTGCACGATCAGTATTATCAGAGGAAATAACGGGAGTGATTAATCTATTTCCTCCTAACCGACAACGTTAAAAGCACAGGCGGTGTAGACGAGGAGGCTTATAAAGATTTACATCAAGAATGTTCAATTAAGGAATTTTTAATTTGTGGAACAATTTGAATGTCACGTTTCTTATTGTTATAGTTAGTGCATATATTATTTGATCTAGTACTGGTCTAGAAGTAATAACTCTTTGATGAGAGACCTCAAGGAAAATTGATTCGAATCAAGTTTTTTGTTGGAATTTCAATGAATTGACATGATTGTTGCTATTTTTTAACTCCAGTTATCCACTTCGAAAATTGTTAAAATAAGCATTCTTCGAAGATCAGTATATTTTCAATTCTAGTGTACGATCTTTCAAATGTATTCCTGAATAGTCTGGAGTTCAAAATCCAGAAGAGTTAATGATTTTACAATGGTATCATTCAGTTTTATATTTTTTTCTGCGAAAATCCTTATTGGATTTGAAATTTTATTCGAAAGTAGGCGGTGATTCCCATAAAATCGCAAGAGCACATTTGAAACAAAACAATATAAACTCCAAAAACGGAATTCAGAATAATTGGAACAAAAGAGCACGACACTGAGTTCGAGTATGTTTATCAGTATTTCTTCGTCGTCTCGATTTACATATATGGTTTCCTGTAGATTAATATACCAAGAAAATATGTATAGTCCTGAAAGCTGTGTTGTTATGATTAAAAATTTAATGATAATCGTATATTGTTCAACGAGCGGTATTATATGTCATAACTCACGCAGATGAAGTTTGCAGCGCGAGCCGAAGGCGAGTGCTGTAATTCATTAAGTGAGTTATGACCATTACCGCAAGTTGAACACTATACTTTTTCTTCGAATATAGAAATAACTTTATTCACAAATCTCAATAGTTACCTATAACAATGCATTATTTATTTTGTTATATTGTGCTTCTTAGCATGGACTAGGAAGTCCATAGAGGCGATGCTTTATATTTAGTGCTAGGTTCACTGAAATATGCCAAAAGAACATTCTCTGTAAACGATGACCTAATATTCTTACTGCTACACCAATATTGAAAATTTTTGTATACACATTTATATTTGTTTTGGGATTTTTCTGGCAATGAATTATGTATGGTAACATTGGCTGATTGTCTTATTTCTGAAGGTGTACATAATAATTCATCTTCACTATCTGAATTCATCATTTTCAGCAAAACATTCACAATAATAATTAGGTATCAACTTAATTTGAGACAACTTCAAAATTATTCAAGTGACCTCCCCTCAATACCAATAATGGACTGTTTTCTTTCGGCCAATCGGCTTGTTCAGGAGCACGAACCAGGAAGTTATAGTTGTGGGTTATTATAACTCACATTGTTTGTTTACAGGTACTATCAATTGCTCAAAAGTAGTTCAATATGAGTGTATAAAATAATTGAATATTAGCTTCGATATTTCTGGAAAAATTCGGGATAAAATACTAAATTTTGGTGCCGAGCCTGAAAACCAAAACAAAATTAATTTTTTTTTTTCGGATATATATGTAGTGGCCACAAAATGAACTTCGAAGGATATGAAAATGTCCTCTGTTCGAGGAAGAACAGTCAATAGTTGCACGACTTGAAAGAATTTTGATCCAACTGCAAATTGCACTGAATTTTGAGAGGAATTGAGATGCAAAATCACTCGATACACCATGTTCACCTCCTGGAGTAATAATAATATTATATTTCTGCAACAACACGCGATGATTAACCATGAAAATCTAAGCGGAATCTATCAACTAACAAAAGGAAAATGTAATGGTTAGAAAGCAAAAGAGAACTCTTAAGTTAATCAGCAAGAATTAGGTACAACTAATACCTTGCTTGAAGAATCCTTATTGTGTCGTAAATTAACTTGGGGGAATGGAAATTAACCTGACCCTGAAGACCCTTCAATATTCCTTACTCTATTCCTTCTGCCCACGTTTGACCCACACTTGAGTATAGGATGTCAAAAAAAAAAAATATATGTACGGATCTGGGCTCTTCCAGAGGAAAATTGCATCCTGATTCACCAACCTTTTGTTGTTCTCGCTATTAAAAATTTGAGTTTTTTATTGAGTTTGCACGAAATTTTCCTTGTGCGAAGTGTTTCTTAACTACAATCATAAAATTTGCTGACTACATTTAGCTACTATTTTCGGAATGTTCTTAATGGTTTATCTGTTGGGAAATTACTCGAAGACTGCACAATTCAATGACACCTCTAGGTAGTTAGAGCCCCTTCATCGCGAACCGCTAGCAAAAAACTGTATTTTTGCGATAATTCAATAAAAAATTTGAATACAAAAATGAAATTCAATTTTTGGTTAGGGAAAATTGTTTGGAGACAAATGAAATAATTTCTCCCAGTGGCGAGGATGAATTGGAGGAATTTCAGGAAATGAATCCCTATTCCTGTAGGTATTTTTTATTCAAGAAATTACATTCTTCAAACATGAAAGGGGAACTTGGTTAAAAGCGTAACGAAGCCATTTTTCGAGAAAATTTGTTCAAATTTCACCTGTTCATTGATTTTTTTCAACTTGGATACGGTTGAATTTATAAAGAAAAATGCTTGGAACAATGAACTAATTTGGAAATGGATTTTTCATTAACATCTAAAGAATTTCTCATGAAAAATAAAATCTTGTATGCATCAAAAGCCAGAGGCTCTGAGCCTGAATTTTAGTAGGCGCCTATTACTTGGACAGGAACGTCATATGAATGCTGAAAAAGAATGCAAAATATCTTTTCGAGAAGTGTTTAAAGGGAGGAGGACAAATTTTATTCGAACACAATTACAGTGGTACAGAACGAAACTTCTCGTTTATTTTTCAAGTAGGATTACACTAGATGAAAAAAAATTGAGAAAAGCACTGCCGTGAAGGCAGGAGCTTTTGAGCGCTCGTACATGCGCCTTGTAGGTAGATTCGCATTTTCCAGTTTTAGAAACCAATTGGAAAGATTTTGACAGCTGTCAAAGAAAATTTCAAACTAAGGCGAAAATCCAGACTTCACGTTAGTGCTATAGGTGACCAATTTTTTTTTGATAACTCGCTATAATTTCCTACGGAATTTGTGGTCTTGGTAATGCGATCCAGACAAAATTTCCCACGTAGTTTGAATACATTATTCTTCATCTATGTGCGAAATTTCATTCCAATCCAATAAGTAGTTTCGAAGTTATCAGGAAAAAAATACTTTGAACGGCAATATTTACGGATCCCCTAATCTAATTTTGCTCATTAATGAAAGTGATCGCGAAATTCGCAATCCGAACCTATCCTGAAAATTTCAAGTCCCTAGGCCTTTCCGTTCAAAAGTTATGATTTTCTATGGTTTCTATGGTTCTGATCATGCGATCTGGAAAAAATGTAGCTAAAATATATCATTCTCAATTCAAATACAAAATTTCGTCACGATCAAATCCATAGTTTTGAAATTATCAAGAAAACAGAATTTCAAACGACCATATTTACGGAACCCCTAGTCTAATTTTGTTCATTGATGAACGTGATCGACACATTCGAGATCCACACCTATCCTGAAAATTTCAAGTCCCTAGGCCTTTCCATTACAAAGTTATAATTTTCTATGGTTTCTATAGTTCTGGTCATGCGAGCTGGACAAAATTTTGCATGTAGCTTGAACACATAATTCTCCATCTGAGTGCAAAATTTCACCTCGATCAAATCTGTAGTTCCGAAGTAATCAGTAAAATAAAATTTCGAGCGGCCATATTTACGGAACCTCTAGGCGAATTTTGCCCAATAACGAACTCAACCGCGGCATTCGAAATTCAAACCTGCCCTGAAAATTTCAAGTGTTTAGGACATTCCGTTCGAAAGTTATCGTGTATACGGACGGACGGACGGACAGACTCGAATTTTCCAACGGATTCGTCATCAGTGAGTCGAACATAGTCGATTGAGACCATTTTCGGCTCAAAATTCGAAAAATACAGACATCGTGACGAAATGGTATAGCCCTCGTGTGAGTTGTACGAGCGCTCAAAAATGGAGAAGCTTGGCGTAAGTACGCATCTTTGTTTAGTGAAATGGTTTATTAATTAATTCTGTACACACTGTTGGAGGATAGCCATGATCATTTTGAAGGACTGAGAAGTTTCGTATTCCGAGAAAAATATCAAAACTTCACAATTACCTCATAAGCCAGCGAATTTCCGCAAAGTTGTCTTTCCAGGAGTAAATCTCTCGAATGGTTTCAACTTGAATAATCCGCCGAATTCTCACCTTCTCCGAATCTCTCCGTGCGAAGTTAAAGTCGTATTATGTTAGAATTATTACCCCTATTAGAGGATGTCGTTATTTTCAGAATAAATATTCCTGGTATCATGTTCAATCTCGTTTTTCGAAACGAGAAAGAGAGAATTGTTCGCGGAAAACGCCAGGAAGCTAGCCTCAGCCTGCGGATAGATTTTTCGATCCCACGTTTCCAGGAACCTTCTTGGAAGATATGGGATTATGCTTCTTCAAGAGCGGGTTCCACGAAACTTTGATTGTCCGATTAAAAAATGCCGAATACATTTTTTACCTTCCGAATTCGCTTAGTCAGAATTTTATTCGTTGAAATTTATTTGGCATTATTTGTTGATCGGACAAGTTTTATGAAACCTAACGTTAATCATCGAAAATGATTTTTCCGTCGAACATAGAATAAAAGCTCATTTTAACGCGCTCGAAATCATCCATTAATGACCCCTATTAATGCATGATTTCTTGTATTAATGCATGATTATCATGGCAACCGATTAAAAAATATTCAGTCGGAGCATAGATGCATCTATGTCGGAACACGATCGAGCTGTCAAATTTATTTATTCGCTTTCGATCAGAATCTGATTTTATCCGTTACGCTACTACATACTGAATAACGAAGAAAATATCCCTTTGACACCGCCAGATGTGACAAAAACTGCAGAAGAAGCAACTTTGAGTCTGCTTCCTGAAAAGAGCCGCCATTTATATGAGAAAACCTATGCTGAATTCAGATCTTGGTGCAAAGACAAGAAGGTTCGGAAC
This sequence comes from Aphidecta obliterata, assembly GCA_963966015.1. Taxonomy (NCBI): domain Eukaryota; kingdom Metazoa; phylum Arthropoda; class Insecta; order Coleoptera; family Coccinellidae; genus Aphidecta; species Aphidecta obliterata. Next base: position 10,458,141 of record OZ014435.1, on the reverse strand, counting down.
TATACGGAAACGGTTTTGTTGGCATACTTTACGGGTATTGCAGAAAAGGGGCATCTAGCAAGTTGGCCAAAATATTCGATGCTGAAATCAACACTAAATGTGAAAGACAATACTGATATAAGCAGATACCACAAACTGGTGATGTTTATTAAACGGAAAAGTTCTCGAAAAAGAACATGTGAGAGAGTTCATAGCGAATGCTCCTGATAGTGTTTTCTTGATGTCGAAGGTAAAAATAAAACTCAATTGAATCGTTATTCCAACTTATTCTCATTATCTCGTTATAGTGAAATAACTATCATTGTTTGATTTGTAGGTCGCTTTGATATTCGGAGTAGCGGGTGCATTTAGAAAAGATGAATTGTTAAGGTTGCAGAAAAAGGATGTACAAGATGTGGGATCGAAATTTTTGGTGACAGGGAATTCATCGAAAACACATTCGAACAGGATATTCACTGTGGTGGATAATGATGAGCATACACTTTTAAACATAATGAAGAGATATATATCCTTGAGGCCAGCTCACACTCCACACGAAAGATTTTTCGTTTTTTATAAGAACTATAAATGCTCAACACAACCAGTTGGAATTAATACATTTTCTAAATTACCGTCAATGATTGCAAACTTTCTTAAATTAGAGCAACCACATTTGTATACAGGTCACTGTTTTCGGCGTTCTTCTGCGTCTATTCTTTCTGACAGAGGTGCAGATTTTTCAGCCATCAAAAGACTTGGTGGTTGGAAATCAACTTCTGTTGCAGAAGGGTATATTGAAAACTCCATTCAGAATAAAATAGAAACTGCAGAAGAAATTTTATGTCATAATAGTTCCAAAGTAAATAATGTTTCAACCTCCACTTCATCCACACGTTCCTTATTGGACATTATAGGAAATGAAATAAATGTAAACTATTCAGAATGTCACAACATGTCCAATATTCCCTCTATGAATTTTTCGAATTGTTCTATAGGAAGCATAAATATTAATATATCGAAATGAACATAGAAATTTGTATTACGTCAAATTTGTATATCATGCAAAATAAAAATTGGTTTTGATCCAGAATTTATATTCAATTCCTTATGAGGTCGATGGAAAAATCTTGTGATCAACTCGTTTATTAATTCAGCGATTAATGATCTCAAACATTAACGCGCTCGCTCCGCTCACGCGTTAAAATATTTCGACCATTAATCGCTGTCATTAATAAACTAGTTGATTAAATAACTATTTCTAGATAACTTGAAAGGTGGAGAGGAAAATTAGAGCAAATCAGCAGCATATTCGGCGGTTAAACAATTTTTTCCATTTCAACAGGCAGCGCACGTCAAACTTCCCCAAACTATTTCGAACGTGGAACTGATGAGAATTTACCAACAGGAAGCTTCGTTCTTTGGCAGCAAGAAACTATACCTTCAATAGGGATTAACTTTTCCGAAACTTTCTCTCAGACCATAAAGGGGTGACTGAGATACTTGCATCCGATATTACATCTTCATTGAATTATTTTGCTGGTTATCGTTGTCCTCCCGCGGCCGTCTTGCGCAAGATAAAGTCCCGGTGGTGGGGGCTCAACCCGGGCACAGTACCCCTCCCCAGTCTGTATCGCGCCTTCGCTTCACGCTGACAGGATCGCCTAACCTCACTTTCGACCTCCGATCTGGTCCTTCGCACCGGACTCGCCGTTTGACGTTTCGAAAATATACGGTCGTCAATCGCCGCGGTTTGCGCGCTTCGGCAGCCGACCGCCGTGCGTTTTTTTTTCCTGTACCTGTTGTACGTTTATTGACGGATGTGAGATTTTCACGAGATTGAATTTGAGTTATGTGTATGGGTTTTGTTCAAGTGAACAGTTTGGAATTTGGGAAAGTTGTTATTGGATGTTCTTCTGGATAATTTCAGCGCGAGAAGCCTGTAAGTCTTTTTGAGACTTGGGATGTTGTTGGTGTTAACATTTGGGAGGGTTGTAAGATGATGCGCGTATAATTGGGAGGGTCGGTTCGTCATTTATGAAAGTTTTGTAAACAACTATAGAGTTCGTTCGATGATTCCTATTTTTCATTGGGTTGTACTGGGTTCTGATATTACAGGCGGTACAACGTTATACCAAGAGAAGGATACTTAACACCATCAACTGTTGAAATTGGCTAGTTGCTATACGAAAGATGATAATTTTGCCAAGCAAGGTTAACGGTAGATGATGAACATGAATGCAGGTGTGAGGTTGAAGAATTCTTAGGACCATCAGAAGTGAAAGGTCCTCTGACTGAACCCAATATTCAACGGAAAAAAAATTTAAACATGATTTTGGAAGGATTTAGGTTGGATGAAGAATTTATGTGTCAATTGGATGTCGTACTTTTGGGGCCAACTTATGGTTGTGTGGCTAATGGCTTTGCGGCTTCATTGTTTGTTGTCAAAACGGCCTGAAATTCGTTGTATTTGTGTTTGATGGGAACTGATAGTTTTGGTTTCGGAAATTGTGTAACTATTGCCCTACCCGTAGAAATGGTCGCCCTCTAGCTCCAGAGCTCCAATGAACTCCAGTATCTGAGAGGGCTTCAAAAAGGTTGAATCCTCGTTCCTCCTGTTATTATCTTGTCTTTTTGCGCTGGTTTGCAATGGCATTCTTCATGCAGGAGAACAGGAGTTTCCTCCTCTTCCCCACAGAATCTACATTCTTCAGTTTCTGTTAAGCCCATTCTCATCATATGCTTTCTAAGGCGACAATGTCCTGTGAGGAAGCCAGTGAGGAGGCGTTATTTATTTTTGCTGAAATCCAAATTCTTTTCGGATCTTGCACTCTTGAAGTTCCGAAGGAACTTTTTGGAGTGTTCTATTCCTGGAAGATTCCTCCTCAGTGCTTCTCTTTCAGTCTCTACCTTCTCCAATACCTCCTTCTTATAGATGCATTTTCCTTTGCAACAGAAAGGTTCTGGGCCAGTAAGTGGCGTTTGCGCTTCGTTTCTGGCGAGTGTATTGGCCTCTTCGTTTTCTTTGATTCCTGAGTGACCAGGAACCCAGACTAAAAAGACCTTGTTGTTCTTGCCTACTTCATTAAGTTTCCTCCGGCACTTCCATATCAGCTTCGAGATTCACATTTGTTCCATGATGGATTTCATGTGCTGCTCATACCCAATTTCGAAATATTTTTCTTTTCCATGTGGATATAAAGATTTGCTCATTTTTCGACCGACGGGTATATTTGATAGTTCAGGAGAATATTGATCTTCACAACACAATATACCTTGGCATTTCCTCACGTTCGAATACTGACGTTGAAAATGAAGATTATTTATGTTAATAATAATAATATTTAATAACAATATTTATTTGCACACGATTGAGAAAATACATATCAGGTGAACAAATATTTGCCTGGTATCTATTGGACAAGTACGAATGAAAAACTTCAAGAGCTTTTCCTCGCACTCCATAATACTCCAGCTTTTTCAACAGAATATCATGGCTCACATTGTCAAAGGCCTAACTTAGGTCCACACAAGTCATCTGTATCTCCTCGGAGTTGTTATATCCCTCCATAATATTGTCAAGAACCTCGTTCATAGCAGTTACAGTCGACTTGGACCTCCTGTAGCCTTGCTGACCAGAATGAATAAAGGCTTTTTTTCAAGGAAATCAACAAGGCGATTTCTTAATGCCAACTCGAAGATCTTCGGAAGCGCGGGCAAAACCGATATAGGTCTGTAGCTTGAGCACTCTGCTTTGCTTCCTTTCTTTGGGATAGCTGTTACGAGAGCTTTTTTAAGTTCATCAGGGAATACTCCTTGGTCAAAGCAATCGTTCAAAATTTTACACAGTGTTCATTTGAGCCACGCCAATGTTGGCCAATCAACTGACACCGTTTTCGAATAATTCCATTTCCCTCTTCAAGGTTTCATTCATTCGGAATTGTATACACGCTTCAATACTTAATAACGAAAGGAACCTAAGAGCATAACTTTCCGCGCTCTATTCAAGATGAAAGCCCCCCCCCAGCAATAACAAGCTCGTTCCGAATTTAATTCTGTATTTTTGGTTACACTCTTAGCAGTTACACTCTTAGCAGTATTAAATTGGACCGAAGGATGAAAACATTGGGACCTGAATATTGAACTGAGGATCAAAACATAATTACATGAAAGGAGAGCATGAAATTCGGAACAAGCCATTCAGGAATTGAGATAGACCAATTGTTAATGTGATGGATGGTGAATAAAACACTAATCACTCGTCAAAGGTTTATTCGTACATCTAGGCAAGACTCTGATCTAGCCAAGATGTTAATATGTATTTAAATTCAGGATAAACATGTTTACATATTTACTTCCAGTCAATTGTATCATCATAATGAAATATTCTAATATATTATTTTCTGCGCATATTTTTTCCAGTATCCTCAACGATGTACCTAAGTCGTACGCTGATCGGATGTCTTGGTTAATGAAAATGATTTGTGAATTTACATTATATATCAAATTCTCATTGTAATCCTCTGAATGTTGCTTTTTCAAATTAAGAAATTCTTTTTCTGAAAGCGGTCTTGACTCAACACTTTCTGCTGGACGTTTTAATACTTCGATAACAACAGGTGATCAATCCTTTTGTCATCGGAGGTATTCGCGATAAGGCATCTGATTCTTCTAAAATAAAACGGAATTTGGTTAATCCACTAGAAGGATTAGTCAGCTAATTCAGTGGTCGATGATCGACTACGCTTTCAAATTCCCGTCTATATAAACAATATAAGTTATTGTTTACCGAATGATTCGCGAACTGGTGACCCCGACCTTGCTCGCAATTCTTTCCCGCTGAATTGAAGTTATAATTTCCGCGGTCACGACCTCGATATGAATGTTTACAATTAAAGATTTCAATTGTTAAAATTTCACTCAGATCTTTCTTGAAGCGATTTCCTCGATTCTAAAAGTGAATCTTCTATGACTCTTTGGTGAGGACTTAATGCTTTTGAGAAAATTTGGTTCTGACTTGACAATTTCATTCAATTTGTTGAATTAACATTCTAACTTGGGTAATTCGTTCAGAGGTAAATAGTTCATTATATACCATGGATAATCAGATATAACCAGAGAGAAAAATTTCTTACGGTTTGTTTTACACTAAATCTTCTGATTTCCAGTTGCACCTTCTTCTTGGGGTGCCTTGAGTGAGGCGTTGGGCTTCTTGTTGACTGTCTTCTTGGGGTGCCTTGGGTAGGCTGTTGGGCTTCTTGTTGCCTGTCTTCTAGGGCCTGCCATCTTGGCTTGGCGGTGAAAACCATTGGACCTCGACTGCATAGGACAGTTCTGCTCATCTCGGCTTGGCGGTGAAAAACCATTAGACCTCGACTGCATAGGAAGTAATATAAGATTTATGACCAATTCGAATACATGTAGTGTGAGAATTGACAAATGCGCAAAATATAATAGAAATGAAATGAATAGGATGAAATAATAAACACTGAAACTGTTTTATCGTGAGTGTCTTCGGGAGAATGGTAGTTGAAGGTTGTTATAACCCATAAAACATACATGGAGAGTTTATTTTCAAAATAAAAGGAGTACAAAACGCAATATCTCGACAAGAAAAAACAGCATCCTGCACATATTATTCCAGCCTTTCTCTTGTAGGTGGTTCTCCATATGGCTCTCCAACAGTTCACTCTCCAGATACCCGAACTTCAAGGGAAGTTATTATATTTTTGGGGCAGCAAGCCTACTGGATCGTTGTCACAGAACATGCTATTGTTGTCTAGTGAAGTGGTCGAAGTTGTACTTCTGAAATCATTCGACATTACATCTCAAACGACAACATTGACTTTCATCAAAAGTCTCACGTTCGACCACTGACGTTGAAAATGAGGATTATTTATGTTCATTTGAGCCACACTAATGTTGGCCAATCAACTGACACCGTATCCGAATAATTCCATCTCCCTCTTCAAGGTTTCATTCATTTGAAATTGTATACACGCTTCAATACTTAATAACGAAAGGAACCTAAGAGCATAACTTGCTCTATTCAAGATGAAAGACACCCCTCCAGCAATAACAAGCTCGTTCCGAATTTAATTCAGTATTTTTGGTTACACTCTTAGCAGTTACACTCTTAGCAGTATTAAATTGGACCGGAGGATGAAAACGTGGCGACCCCAATATTGAACTGAGGATCAAAACATCAAAACATAATTAGATGAAAGGAGAGCATGACATTCGGAACAAGCCATTCAGGAAATGAGATGGACAATTGTTAATTTGAGAGTAATAAAATGAAGTAATAGTAGTATAAGAATTATGACCAATTCGAATACATGTGAGAATTGTCGAATGCGCAAAGAATAATAGAAATGAATAGGATGAAATAATAAAAACTGAAACTCTTATATCGTGAGTTTTTTCGAGAGAATGACAGTGGAAGGTAGTTAAAACCCATAAAACGTTCATGGGGAGTTTATATTCGAAATAAAAGGAGTACATAACGCAATATCTCGACAAAAAGATAAACATCAGCATCCTGCCTTTCTCCATATGTCTCTCCAACATCTCAGTTTCCAGATACCTGAACTTCAAGAGTAGTTATTATATTTTTGGGGCAGTATGATAACAAGCCTACTGGGAAGTTGTCACACAACATCATAATGTTGTATCTTAAGGTGATGGAAGTTGTACTTCTGAAATCATTCGACATTACATCTCAAACGATAACTTAAGTATTGACTTTTATCAACAGTATTCTACGCCTAGCGCAAACCAGATGTCTTCCATTTGATGAACAGCTGTCTAGGATAAGAACTCTCATAGGGCATGAGCCTGTGGAAGAAACTGGAATATGCCTTTTCTCAAGTTGTTTGACCAGTCTCAGAGTATCTTTCGTTCATATTTTTCATATGATATGTGCACCAAGATCAGGTTCAAGAGTTGAAATCATGTCTTTATTCCTCTTGAGCCTATCGGTGTTGGACAATAGATAGGTCCTGAGGTTTCTTTCAATCAATCGTATATCAGAGACCTCCATTGCAAAACATTCGTTGGAACCTGCTGGAATAGCCCCTCATCAATTCAAGAGTCACCATTCTGATATCGTTATAGTTCAGTTTTTCCAATAAGACAATATGCATTACGACCTTCTTGTCGGAATTTTCCATCAGTATGAGTATTCAGAAGAATCAAAAATGAAAGTCTGACGACTACAACTCTGCTTGAAAATGTCCCAACAGAAGAGTCGTTTCTAGAAACTCACTATACAACTTCGACACCTTCGATTTCGTTCTGAAACTCGTCAAGTTTGTTGATGCTTTTGCTCCACTTTCATCCGAACACGCACGTCTTCCGGTGATACAAGGTAAATGTGTGGAAAATTCGATTTAGTTCATAATGTAATACTCCTTCTTTCCGCATTGTTGAGAAAAGTTGGGCCTTCCATATTGTCTTCAATTTCGGTAAGTGACCCTTGAAAGAGGAATCTTGTCGAAAGACTGCTGCTTTCACTCGGATATTTCTCTTCCGCACTCAACAATTCTCTTCGTTTATCCAGGAGTACTTCGGAAAGGATAGGCCATTTGTCAATCCGCTGAAACTGAACTTGTACGGGGAAACATAAATTGAGAATCACATAAATGACAAATTCTAGGTGGATTAATAGTATATTATTCAACGAGCGGTAATGTAGGTCATAACTCACGCAGATGAAGTTTGCAGCACGAGCCGGAGGCGAGTGCTGTAATTCATCAAGTGAGTTATGACCATTACCGCAAGTTGAATACTATACTTTATCTACGATTGTAACAATAAATACTAAGATACAAGTACAGAGAAAGAACTTTATTTAAAAATCTTAATAGTTGCATATAACCATGCATTATTTATGTTCATTGTGCTTCTTAGCATGGAGTAGAAAGTCTATAAGGGCGATGCTTCATATTTAGTGCTAAGTTCACTAAAATATGCCAAAAGAACATTCTCTGTAAACAATGACTTGATATTCTTACTGCTACGCCAATCTTGAAAATTTTTGTATACACCTTTATATTTGTTTTGGTATTTTTCGGGCAATAAATTCTGTATGGTAACATTAGCTGTCTTATTTCTGAAGATGTACATAATAATTCATCTTCACTATCTGAATAAATCTTTTTCAGCGAAATATCCACAATAATAATTAGGTAACAACTCAATTTGATTAAACGTCAAAATTATTCAAGTGACCTCCCCTCAATACTAATAATGGACTGTTCCCTTACGGCCAATCACACAGGGGAATTATAGGAGTGAGTGAATGGGAGAACACTCACGGTGTTTGTTTACATATATCATAACTCCATCGAAAGTAGTTGAGTAATGACTCTATTATTCAATCGGAGTAGATAAAAGTATTTTATTTAACGAGTGGTTATTATTAGATGATAACTTCGTTACCTTGAAAATTTTTAGTGAAATGGTTCATTTTGAGTTCTACTTTCCGTTGAAAGACACATTTGAAAACACCCTTTTACAACAGGTTTTTCGATGAAAAAGTGCATTTTCATCATCGAGTCAGTCTCTTTTATATTCGCCAGTACCTTATTATTATGATCTCATAAAATTCGAATCGTAAATTTTTCTCGAAGCTAGATATATGTAGGTTCTGCGACAGAGTTTCTGTTCGAGATTCGTATGAGAAACATACATATTCGCATAATAAAAGCTAAGCTATACGTACGCAAATCTATGTTTTTTTTCATCCTCGTTTTTTTGAACGCACATTTGTTTTTGAGGAAATTTATGGATTTTTTTGGTTGCTTTTCTGGATTCTAAACGATTCGAAACGTCGATTGTTGAACTTTTTAGTCATCGATAGAATTCAAAGGCTCATTATCAAAAATATCCAACGATGAACAGAAACAAAGCTATGTAATTCGCCTTAATTCACCATGCCCCACAAAAGAAAAGGAACGAGCATTACAGATTTACGTGAATTCACCATGAACACTCATAACCTAGAGACGACTCTTTCATTTGCAGGATTTACGATTTAATCCACTAGTGTTTCTTCCAGATAGCACAGAATTGATGAGAATGTTTCAAGAATTCAGCTTTATGAGGAGTCGAATGAATAAAATGGCTCGAAATGGAAGCGAAATATCACGGATATTCTAGATAACTCGCTTTAGTTTCTTTCTCCTTTGAACGTGAAAGAGACATCGAGTGGAATCAGATGAAAGGTTTGAAAAGTTAAACATTTATTTTATGCGCCTTGCAGTTTTTCGCCAGGCATCGCACTAACTCTACATAATAAAAAATAAGAGATATTTGATGTGCATTCAAAGGCAAATGCAGGCCGTTAGTTTGGAAGCAAATGGATACATCTGGCTGGAAAGCAGCAATGGAATGAACAGTTAAAATGTTATATGAAAATTATGTTTTTTTTTTAATATTTTAATTTCGTAGTTGGAAAGTTAGCTCGTGTGTGACAGATTTAATGAAATATTTGCTGGAGTGAATCATTTTTCTCTCACCCCTATTATACGTGAAAAACTAATTGCCATACCAACAAACTGGAAAATTCTCTCGTGGAAATAGGTCAAAGGTGGTTCCTCTATGAAGTAATTTTTTTTCGACTAGTAATGAAGAACGCGAACATGAAAGTAGTTTTTTTTCGTTCACACATCCGAGTCATATACTCATGTGTTAAAGAAAAACGTACAACGATTCGGCTCTGACTAGGCGTCTTTTTTGAATATCATCGAAAAAAGCAAAAAATGAACCCTATTTCAGGAAATGTAGCCTTACGCTAATAAGGCTCCTATTTTCCATGATAATTCATTAAGGTCGCAGTATATTACGACGAAATTGAATAACTCCTCCAGAGATTCCCGGATTCTGATCGAACCCTACGAGAGCTAGATCCAGGATAAGATAGTAATCTTCCAGACGAAGTTCGGGGTAATAAACAGCAATCTTCCTAATCTTTTCTAATCACCTCCTCATTCACGGTAAATCATTAATCGACTTTCATTATTCTCGGGCATAAACTGTCGGAAATCTCCTTAATATTCTCCGATAATTCCTTCATAAGTAATCTAAAGCGTAAAACCGTACAATATCGATTTCGTCTGCGCTCTCCGATCATACATTTCAGCGATTCCTCTCAGACGTTTATGGTTTCAGCGAGCATTAATAAATCTTTTGTTGCAGCTCTTATCTACCCGTTGTCTTTCGGAGAGTCGTTAAGTCTTATAAAAATCGACGTTTCTACGCTGAAAGCCGGGGCGTTTATGATAAGCAACGGTCCTTGAATCGGGCTTGTTGTCACAATAAATAGCCGTTGAGCTGAGGCATCAAGCGCGGTTATCTCCGGTGGTGGTATGTGTCTTTATTAGTCTTTTATTCGATGGACGGATTGAGTTCTGCGGAAACTTTATTGTCTGCTGATAGGAGTTTGCTTTTGTCGACCTTCTCGATTCCCCTTTCCGTTTATATACAGAGCTGTAACGAGAATGATTCTCCACAACTTCAATTTTGTTTAAAATAATGTGTTACCCACATTTATTATAGATATATTGAATCTGGTAACGAATCAACCAGATTTTGTATATGTACAAAGAAAATCGAAAGGTCTGGGGCCACTTCTCACCCAAGAACAATATTCGATTTCTGCAGTTGAATAATTTCTGAAATGTATATTGGTTTCAAATTGGCGGAGGTGCCGATGTGAGATTGTCCTGGGACATTTTTCTTCGAAAATTCTGTGCGATATTCGAAAGAACTTTTTGAATGCATGTGTATTGAAAGGTTATTTTTCGAAAGGCTTTTTTTGTGGATTAAGCGAAGATGAATTCAATAATGTCAAATGAATCGTGAAATAAACTAGAACTACAGTAAAGAGCCTGAGGCTTTTTTTTACCCCAGGAAAATATTTGATTTCTGCGGAATGGAATTGCGGGAATGAACGAAGGTTGCAAATTGGCGAATGCGTCGGTCTGAGATTATCCTCGCACATTTTTCTTCGAAAATTGTTGTAATTTTTTAATTGCGTGTACATTGATTTTTCGAGAGGGTTTCAACCAGTTAGGACGATGTGTAACCCACATCTAGTATAGATATACTGAATCTGGTAACGAATCATCCAGATTTTGTATACAGAGAAAATCGAAAGTTCTGGGGCTACTTCTCACCCAAGGAAAATATTTGATTTCTGCAGTAATATAATTTATGAAATGTACATTGGTTGCAAATTGGCGAAGGTGCCGGTGTGAGATTCTCCTGGGACCTTTTTCTTCGAAAATTCTGTGCAATATTCGAAAGAATTTTTGGAATGCATTTGTATAGAGAGGTTATTTTTCGAAAAACTTTCAACAAGTTCCGAACTAATTTCTTTGTGGATTAAGCGAAGATGAATTCAAGAACGTCAAATGAGTCGTAAAATAAACTAAAACTACAGTAAAGAGCCTGAGGCTAAAATGTTTGATTTCTGCGCAATGGAATTTCGGGAATGAACGAAGGTTGCAAATTGGCGAATGCGTCGGTCTGAGATTATCCTCGCACATTTTTCTTCAAAAATTGTTGCAATATTCGGAGAAATTTTTTAATTGCGTGTACATTGAAAGTTGATTTTTCGAGAGGGTTTCAACCAGTTCCGACGATGTGTTACCCACATCTATACAAAGAAAATCGAAAGTTCTGGGGCTACTTCTCACCCAAGGAAAATATTTGATTTCTGCAGTAATATAATTTCTGAAATGCACATTGGTTGCAAATTGGCGAAGGTGCCGGTGTAAGATACTCCTGGGACCTTTTTCTTCGAAAATTCTGTGCGATATTCGAAAGAATTTTTCGAATGCATTTGTATAGAAAGGATATTTTTCGAAAGGCTTTCAACAAGTTCCGAACTAATTTCTTCGTGGATTAGGCGAGGATGAATTCAATACCGTCAAATGAATCGTAAAATAAATTTGAGAACTACAGTTGAGAGCCAGAGGCTACTTTTTACCTCAGGAAAATATTTGATTTCTGCGGAAAAGAATTTCGGAAATGAACGAAGGTTGCAAATTGGTGAATGCGTCGGTCTGAGATCATCCTCGCACATTTTTCTTCAAAAATTGTTGCAATATTCGGAGAAATTTTTTAATTGCGTGTACATTGGAAGTTGATTTTTCGAGAGGGTTTCAACCAGTTCCGACGATGTGTAACCCACATCTAGTATAGATATACTGAATCTGGTAACGAATCAACCAGATTTTGTATACAGAAAAAATCGAAAGTTCTGGGGCTACTTCTCACCCAAGGAAAATATTTGATTTCTGCAGTAATATAAATTCAGAAATGTACATTGGTTGCAAATTGGCGAAGGTGCCGGCGTGAGATTCTCCTGGGACCTTTTTCTTCGAAAATTCTGTGCGATATTCGAAAGAACTTTTTGAATGCATGTGTATTGAAAGGTTATTTTTCGAAAGGCTTGCTTTGTGGATTAAGCGAAGATGAATTCAATACCGTCAAATGAATCGTAAAATAAACCAGAACTACAGTAAAGAGCCTGAGGCTATTTTTTACCCCAGGAAAACATTTGATTTCTGCGGAATGGAATTTCGGGAATGAACGAAGGTTGCAAATTGGTGAATGCGTCGGTCTGAGATTATCCTCGCACATTTTTCTTCAAAAATTGTTGCAATATTCGGAGAAATTTTTTGATTGCGTGTACATTGAAAGTTGATTTTTCGAGAGGTTTTCAACCAGTTCCGACGATGTGTTACCCACATCTCGTATAGATATACTGAATCTGGTAACGAATCAACCAGATTTTGTATACAAAGAAAATCGAAAGTTCTGGGGATACTTCTCACCCGAGGAAGATATTTGATTTCTGCAGTAGGTAATATAAATTCTGAAATGTACATTCGTTGCAAATTGACGAAGGTGCCGGCGTGAGATTCTCCTGGGACCTTTTTCTTCGAAAATTCTGTGCGATATTCGAAAGAACTTTTTGAATGCATGTGTATTGAAAGGTTATTTTTCGAAAGGCTTTCTTTGTGGATTAAGCGAAGATGAATTCAATATCGTCAAATGAATCGTAAAATAAACCAAAACTACAGTAAAGAGCCTGAGGCTATTTTTCACCCCAGGAAAATATTTGATTTCTGCGGAATGGAATTTCTGGAATGAACGAAGGTTGCAAATTGCCGAATGCGTCGGTCTGAGATTATCCTCGCACATTTTTCTTCAAAAATTGTTGCAATATTCGGAGAAATTTTTTAATTGCGTGTACATTGGAAGTTGATTTTTCGAGAGGGTTTCAACCAGTTCCGACGATGTGTTACTCACATCTAGTATAGATATACTGAATGTGGTAACGAATCAACCAGATTTTGTATACAAAGAAAATCGAAAGTTTTGGGGCTACTTCTCACCCAAGGAAAATATTTGATTTCTGCAGTAATATAAATTCAGAGATGTACATTGGTTGAAAATTGGCGAAGGTGCCGGCGTGAGATTCTCCTGGGACCTTTTTCTTCGAAAATTCTGTGCGATATTCGAAAGAATTTTTGGAATGCATTTGTATAGAAAGGTTGTTTTTCGAAAGGCTTTCAACAAGTTCCGAACTAATTTCTTTGTGGATTAGGCGAGGATGAATTCAATACCGTCAAATGAATCGTAAAATAAATTTGAGAACTACAGTTGAGAGCCAGAGGCTACTTTTCACCTCAGGAAAATATTTGATTTCTGCGGAAAAGAATTTCGGGAATGAACGAAGGTTGCAAATTGGTGAATGCGTCGGTCTGAGATCATCCTCGCACATTTTTCTTCAAAAATTGTTGCAATATTCGGAGAAATTTTTTAATTGCGTGTACATTGGAAGTTGATTTTTCGAGAGGGTTTCAACCAGTTCCGACGATGTGTAACCCACATCTAGTATAGATATACTGAATCTGGTAAGGAATCAACCAGATTTTGTATACAAAGAAAATCGAAAGTTCTAGGGATACTTCTCACCCAAGGAAAATATTTGATTTCTGCAGTAATATAAATCCTGAAATGTGAATTGGTTGCAAATTGGCGAAGGTGCCGGCGTGAGATTCTCCTGGGACCTTTTTCTTCGAAAATTCTGTGCGATATTCGGAAGAACTTTTTGAATGCATGTGTATTGAAAATTTATTTTTCGAAAGGCTTTCTTTGTGGATTGAGCGAAGATGAATTCAATACCGTCGAATGAATCGTGAAATAAACTTGAACTACAGTAAAGAGCCTGGGCTATTTTTTACCCCAGGAAAATATTTGATTTCTGCGGAATGGAATTTCGGGAATGAACGAAGGTTGCAAATTGGCGAATGCGTCGATCTGAGATCATCCTCGCACATTTTTCTTCAAAAATTGTTGCAATATTCGGAGAAATTTTTTAATTGCGTGTACATTGAAAGTTGATTTTTCGAGAGGGTTTCAACCAGTTCCGACGATGTGTAACCCACATTTAGTATAGATATACTGAATCTGGTAACGAATAAACCAGATTTTGTATACAGTTAAAATCGAAAGTTCTGGGGCTACTTCTCACCCAAGGAAAATATTTGATTTCTGCAGTAATATAATTTATGAAATGTACATTGGTTGCAAATTGGCGAAGGTGCCGGTGTGAGATTCTCCTGGGACCTTTTTCTTCGAAAATTCTGTGCAATATTCGAAAGAATTTTTGGAATGCATTTGTATAGAGAGGTTATTTTTCGAAAAGCTTTCAACAAGTTCCGAACTAATTTCTTTGTGGATTAAGCGAAGATGAATTCAATACCGTCAAATGAGTCGTAAAATAAACTAAAACTACAGTAAAGAGCCTGAGGCTAAAATGTTTGATTTCTGCGCAATGGAATTTCGGGAATGAACGAAGGTTGCAAATTGGCGAATGCGTCGGTCTGAGATTATCCTCGCACATTTTTCTTCAAAAATTGTTGCAATATTCGGAGAAATTTTTTAATTGCGTGTACATTGAAAGTTGATTTTTCGAGAGGGTTTCAACCAGTTCCGACGATGTGTTACCCACCTCTATACAAAGAAAATCGAAAGTTCTGGGGCTACTTCTCACCCAAGGAAAATATTTGATTTCTGCAGTAATATAATTTCTGAAATGCACATTGGTTGCAAATTGGCGAAGGTGCCGGTGTAAGATACTCCTGGGACCTTTTTCTTCGAAAATTCTGTGCGATATTCGAAAGAATTTTTCGAATGCATTTGTATAGAAAGGATATTTTTCGAAAGGCTTTCAACAAGTTCCGAACTAATTTCTTCGTGGATTAGGCGAGGATGAATTCAATACCGTCAAATGAATCGTAAAATAAATTTGAGAACTACAGTTGAGAGCCAGAGGCTACTTTTTACCTCAGGAAAATATTTGATTTCTGCGGAAAAGAATTTCGGGAATGAACGAAGGTTGCAAATTGGTGAATGCGTCGGTCTGAGATCATCCTCGCACATTTTTCTTCAAAAATTGTTGCAATATTCGGAGAAATTTTTTAATTGCGTGTACATTGGAAGTTGATTTTTCGAGAGGGTTTCAACCAGTTCCGACGATGTGTAACCCACATCTAGTATAGATATACTGAATCTGGTAACGAATCAACCAGACTTTGTATACAGAAAAAATCGAAAGTTCTGGGGCTACTTCTCACCCAAGGAAAATATTTGATTTCTGCAGTAATATAAATTCAGAAATGTACATTGGTTGCAAATTGGCGAAGGTGCCGGCGTGAGATTCTCCTGGGACCTTTTTCTTCGAAAATTCTGTGCGATATTCGAAAGAACTTTTTGAATGCATGTGTATTGAAAGGTTATTTTTCGAAAGGCTTGCTTTGTGGATTAAGCGAAGATGAATTCAATACCGTCAAATGAATCGTAAAATAAACCAAAACTACAGTAAAGAGCCTGAGGCTATTTTTTACCCCAGGAAAACATTTGATTTCTGCGGAATGGAATTTCGGGAATGAACGAAGGTTGCAAATTGGTGAATGCGTCGGTCTGAGATTATCCTCGCACATTTTTCTTCAAAAATTGTTGCAATATTCGGAGAAATTTTTTGATTGCGTGTACATTGAAAGTTGATTTTTCGAGAGGGTTTCAACCAGTTCCGACGATGTGTTACCCACATCTCGTATAGATATACTGAATCTGGTAACGAATCAACCAGATTTTGTATACAAAGAAAATCGAAAGTTCTGGGGATACTTCTCACCCAAGGAAGATATTTGATTTCTGCAGTAGGTAATATAAATTCTGAAATGTACATTCGTTGCAAATTGACGAAGGTGCCGGCGTGAGATTCTCCTGGGACCTTTTTCTTCGAAAATTCTGTGCGATATTCGAAAGAACTTTTTGAATGCATGTGTATTGAAAGGTTATTTTTCGAAAGGCTTTCTTTGTGGATTAAGCGAAGATGAATTCAATATCGTCAAATGAATCGTAAAATAAACCAAAACTACAGTAAAGAGCCTGAGGCTATTTTTCACCCCAGGAAAATATTTGATTTCTGCGGAATGGAATTTCTGGAATGAACGAAGGTTGCAAATTGCCGAATGCGTCGGTCTGAGATTATCCTCGCACATTTTTCTTCAAAAATTGTTGCAATATTCGGAGAAATTTTTTAATTGCGTGTACATTGGAAGTTGATTTTTCGAGAGGGTTTCAACCAGTTCCGACGATGTGTTACCCACATCTAGTAAAGATATACTGAATCTGGTAACGAATCAACCAGATTTTGTATACAAAGAAAATCGAAAGTTTTGGGGCTACTTCTCACCCAAGGAAAATATTTGATTTCTGCAGTAATATAATTTCTGAAATGTTCATTGGTTGCAAATTGGCGAAGGTGCCGGCGGTAGATTCTCCTGGGACCTTTTTCTTCGAAAATTCTGTGCGATATTCGGAAGAACTTTCTGAATGCATGTGTATTGAAAGGTTATTTTTCGAAAGGCTTTCTTTGTGGATTAAGCGAAGATGAATTCATACCGTCAAATGAATCGTGAAATAAACTGAAACTACAGTAAAGAGCCTGAGGCTATTTTTTACCCCAGGAAAATATTTGATTTCTGCGGAATGGAATTTCGGGAATGAACGAGGGTTGCAAATTGGCGAATGCGTCGGTCTGAGATTATCCTCGCACATTCTTCTTCAAAAATTGTTGCAATATTCGGAGAAATTTTTTAATTGCGTGTACATTGGAAGTTGATTTTTCGAGAGGGTTTCAACCAGTTCCGACGATGTGTTACTCACATCTAGTATAGATATACTGAATGTGGTAACGAATCAACCAGATTTTGTATACAAAGAAAATCGAAAGTTTTGGGGCTACTTCTCACCCAAGGAAAATATTTGATTTCTGCAGTAATATAAATTCAGAGATGTACATTGGTTGAAAATTGGCGAAGGTGCCGGCGTGAGATTCTCCTGGGACCTTTTTCTTCGAAAATTCTGTGCGATATTCGAAAGAATTTTTGGAATGCATTTGTATAGAAAGGTTGTTTTTCGAAAGGCTTTCAACAAGTTCCGAACTAATTTCTTTGTGGATTAGGCGAGGATGAATTCAATACCGTCAAATGAATCGTAAAATAAATTTGAGAACTACAGTTGAGAGCCAGAGGCTACTTTTCACCTCAGGAAAATATTTGATTTCTGCGGAAAAGAATTTCGGGAATGAACGAAGGTTGCAAATTGGTGAATGCGTCGGTCTGAGATCATCCTCGCACATTTTTCTTCAAAAATTGTTGCAATATTCGGAGAAATTTTTTAATTGCGTGTACATTGGAAGTTGATTTTTCGAGAGGGTTTCAACCAGTTCCGACGATGTGTAACCCACATCTAGTATAGATATACTGAATCTGGTAAGGAATCAACCAGATTTTGTATACAAAGAAAATCGAAAGTTCTAGGGATACTTCTCACCCAAGGAAAATATTTGATTTCTGCAGTAATATAAATCCTGAAATGTGAATTGGTTGCAAATTGGCGAAGGTGCCGGCGTGAGATTCTCCTGGGACCTTTTTCTTCGAAAATTCTGTGCGATATTCGGAAGAACTTTTTGAATGCATGTGTATTGAAAATTTATTTTTCGAAAGGCTTTCTTTGTGGATTGAGCGAAGATGAATTCAATACCGTCGAATGAATCGTGAAATAAACTTGAACTACAATAAAGAGCCTGGGCTATTTTTTACCCCAGGAAAATATTTGATTTCTGCGGAATGGAATTTCGGGAATGAACGAAGGTTGCAAATTGGCGAATGCGTCGATCTGAGATCATCCTCGCACATTTTTCTTCAAAAATTGTTGCAATATTCGGAGAAATTTTTTAATTGCGTGTACATTGAAAGTTGATTTTTCGAGAGGGTTTCAACCAGTTCCGACGATGTGTAACCCACATTTAGTATAGATATACTGAATCTGGTAACGAATAAACCAGATTTTGTATACAGTTAAAATCGAAAGTTCTGGGGCTACTTCTCACCCAAGGAAAATATTTGATTTCTGCAGTAATATAAATTCTGAAATGTACATTGGTTGCAAATTGGCGAAGGTGCCGGCGTGAGATTCTCCTGGGACCTTTTTCTTCGAAAATTCTGTGCGATATTCGAAAGAATTTTTCGAATGCATTTGTATCGAAAGGTTATATTTCGAAAGGCTTTCAACAAGTTCCGAACTAATTTCTTTGTGGATAAAGCGAGCATGAATTCAATACCGTCAAATGAATCGTAAAATAAATTTGAGAACTACAGTTGAGAGCATGAGGCTAATTTTTACCCCAGGAAAATATTTGATTTCTGCGGAATTTCGGGAATGAACGAAGGTTGCAAATTGGCGAATGCGTCGGTCTGAGATTATCCTTACACATTTTGATTCAAAAATTGTTGCAATATCCGGAGGAATTTTTTAATTGCGTGTACATTGAAAGTTGATTTTTCGAGAGGGATTCAACCAGTTCTGATGATGTGCAACCCTCATCTAGTATAGATATGCTGAATCTGGTAACGAATCAACCGGATTTTGTATGCAAAGAAAATCGAGAGGGTTTCAACCAGTTCCGAAGGAAGGGAAGGAGGAATTCAGTACCCGTCGTGAAATGGGGTTGCATTGATTGCTTTTTGTCGTTTTCAATTCGTGAATTAAACGAAAACTACACTAAAATGCTTCAGGGGACTTTTCCCCCCAGGACAATATTTGATTTTTGCAGTAATATAATAATATAATATAATTACCCTTTGACATTTTCCTTCGAAAATTGTGTGCGATATTCGAGGGGATTTTTCAATTGCATGTGTATCGGAAGGTTATTTTTCGAGAGGCTTTCAACAAGTTTCGAAAGATTTTCTTTGTGGATTAAGAAAGGAGAATGAATTCAGTACCGTCAAATGGAGTTTGACTAATTTTTTTTTCGAATAAAAAGTATTTAGTTCAAACTACAACAAAGAGCTCGAGGCTTCTTTTCAATCCAGGAAAATATTCGATTTATACAGCAATATAATTTCGGAAATGTACGTAGGTTGCAAAATGCCGAACGTCTTGATAGTACCCTTTAACATTTTTCTTCAAACATTGTGCGTGATATTCAAGGGAATTCTTTATTTTTATGTGGATATTATTATTCGAGATACTAGACTTGTATTTTTTGAATCAAGTATTTCAAGAAAAATATTCGAATAAAAATTGTTTCCAAACATATTTCCGGCCTGATTCGACAAACCCACAACTTCCAACTGGCAGATTCTAGACCATATCGAAATTATCGTCGAATGATTCCGAGAATGTGCCGAGAACGTAATGCAGACGTAGTTTCCATTAGGGTCCAGCATCTCCCGAGAAATTCAAAGATACACATCCGTAGCATAACGAGGGCAACCAAAGAACATTCGTTCTTCGCGGCCCACCTTTACCTACATTCACGCTCTTCAATTCCCATAACTTATCAAGACATAATTCAATTTCATTTTGGGATCCTCGATCCTCACCTTCCCTGCTGGAAATATGAAAATTCGGCTTAATGAAAGAGGCAAGCAGTAAATTCTCTTGGGAGGGGATAATGGTGCTCGATCTTGATAAGAATTGATATTAGCTCTCTGTCGGGTGGAATTTCGACCATCATACTTGAGCAAGTTAGTTTTTGCTTATTTTGAGGTGTAGAGCAACCTTTATGCTAGATGATGAATTGAAACTCCTTACAAACCTATACCATAAATATATCAATAGCTCATTAATTTTTATTCCTTGCAGTATTTTCTGGAGGCATGAGTAAGTCTAATACCTCATACTCAAATTATCCTTTACGTGAGACCAGTCACAAAACTATACACTCAAAACTCCTGTTATCAGAAATCCTGGAATCAGATATCGAAAAAGTGGAAATATTCGATGTTGAATAAAACGGGAAGTTCCAACGCAAATTTGAATAATTTTAATTAGAGATATTTAAGATTGGCTGCCTGCGGAGCTCTTTTTATAGCTTCGAAATTCTGCTGAAAAGCGAAATGAATTTATCCCTCATCCATTGGGTTGGTAAATAATTAGTTTGAGATATTCGAGGGATTTATACTCGACTTCATTTCAACTTCCCATCATAAAATAATCAAGAATTTGAAATAATATTCACCCCTCACGTATAAAAATTGAAGAGCACTGCCGTGCGATCAGGAGCTTTTGTGCGCTCGTTCATCCACCTTGTAGGTAGATTCGCATTTTTTTAATAATTCGCTAGGATTTTCTACGGTATCTATGGTCTCGGTAATGCGATATGAACAAAATGTCGCACGTAGTTTGAATACATTATCCTTCATTTATGTGCGAAATTTCATTCCAATCCAATACGTAGTTTTGAATTTATCAGGAAAAAAATATTTTCAAAAAATAGATTCATTTATATGTATTTTTTTTGTGGGTGGATTTAAGTTTTGGATTTGTCGTCTCAAGTAAGAAAACCCCTTAAATTGGATCGTATTCGTAAGGGTTCCAGTTGAGGGATAAATCTGATTAATAACGTACAGAAAATAATAAACTGAATTTTAGAACATTACATAATATCATAAAAGCCAAACGCGATTCTTGAATTCGTTTTTTTCCTCTCGAAAGGAAACTTGTTTAAAATGAAACAAACTTGAGAACTTGTGTTGCAAAAATGTATATTCTGTAACTGTCAGGAATCAAGAGAAAACGACGATATCAGCCCTGAAATCCAATTTCGGAACATTCCTTCGCAATTTCGTCAGAACTTTTAATGAAGCTTTCGGGATTGAGTCAAAATAATGGAACAAGGACAAAGCAATAATTTCATTGGATACGCCCGATTCGGATAAACGTTTCGAAGTGAAGATATGAAGAATCTTCTCGAAAGAAGGGACATATAACATTCCGGATTTCATTCGAGAAAATCTCGGATGCTGCATCACGTACGTATCTCATTAAAACAGATTCACGTAAAAGAGAAAATGGATAATTCGTTTAAGCGACGAGAAAATCTTGAAGCGTTATTCATTTAATTCTTTTTCACTGGAGCCTTCTTTTAGTTTCTGATAGAGCTAACGTGATATCCGCTTTTTGAGCGATCGTTTCTATCAACAAGAGCGTTATCATTTTTCCCAAATGTATGTAATTTTCGAATTTGAAACCGAGTATGGTATTAAACTATAGTATTAGATTCACATATATTTGCAAACAGTTTTGTGTGGATATTGCGTTAGTTTTCTATTGTATCGAATTCACTTATGATTTTCTAAACGTGTCTGCATTCATCTGGAGTCCAATACATTTAACAGAATTTTCCGGGAAGATCCCCGATGTCCGTCCGCATAAATCTCATTTTCTCCCGCAATTTCGAAACTCGATATATCGCCGCAACAAAGTGAATCATCCCCACATCCTCAAGATCAAAGCGGAACTTTGTATGTGAAAAATCGTGGTTCCTTTTAGTCAGAAATCATAAAAATTGTGGTCCTTTCAGACCTGAACGAATTCGATCAGACTGAATCGTTCTTTCACAGAAAGAAATTTATTGTTAACAATTGATGAAAGCGATTTAACGTACCGAATTCGTCGGTCAAACATGCTGAAATTTTCCATTGGACCTGAGTCGATCACTTTCGTTACAATGAATTCGACGGGAAATCTGATCGGACAGAGGCATTTCATCCATTGCACGATTCTCATTCGGTGGAATTTTTATGCGAATCTGGTGTTTGTCGCACCCCTCCATTGAATTATTAGGTAATTGATTAATTCTAGTTTCCTGTGTGATTAAAACATCGATGAATAACTTTGAAGACACTTCGATAAAAATGCTTGACCATCAAGCGAATAGAGTTGGAATCGAACAACGCCCGAATTGCTCAACACCATGGTACCATATTACAGCTGACTGCTAGTGGAAAATGATGGGCTACTGGCTGCTTTCAGATAAGGACCAAGAAAACAAAGTAGAGGAGTTCCAGAAAACTTCATGCCGGTTGGGTATGACTCAGTGGAACTATGAATCGGTTACAGACGAACAGTCGATGCAGATAAATGCTAAATGGTATAATTTTCCAAAAAAAAAACGTGTACTAAAACCTTATGATCACAGGTCATTATAGATATTATTCTCCGATAATCTTCCAGTTTTTGCCATTCTTGGGTATGAAAAAATAACAAGAAAACTTTCAATACCTGAATCTCTTGACAGTATAATCATACAAAGGGATGGTTTGATTGTTACTCTCTCAGGTGTTTGAAGAAATTAAAAAATGCGCTTATCGCACTGGCTTCAGTTCGCTGGGATGTACGAGATGAAGAAGACAGTAGACATTCTATGTCTACAAACTGTAGACATCTGTTGATAAGAATTTATTTTATTTCCAAGGCAATGTAAAATTAAAAAGATCCTATTTTGAATATTCTTGAATATTCATGCCCAAATTTTTCAATATTTGTTCAGAAAACGCCCTTCAGCATGTAAAATAACATACAAAAAAATATATGGAAATATCCTTATAGCTTTGATGAATATGTTTTTGAGCGCTCGTACTACTTACACGAGGGCTATATCATTTCGTCACGATGTCTGTATTTTTCGAATTTTGAGCCGAAAATGGTCTCAAACGACTATGTTCGACTCACTGATGACAAATCCGTTGGAAAATTCGAGTCTGTCCGTCCGTCCGGCCGTCCGTATACACGATAACTCTCGAACGGAATGTCCTAGGAACTTGAAATTTTCAGGGTAGGTTCGAATCTTGAATGCCGCGGTTAAGTTCGTTATTGGGCAAAATTCGCCAAGGGGTTCCGTAAATAAGGCCGCTCGAAATTTTGTTTTTTTGATTACTTCGAAACTACTGATTCGATCAAAGTGAAATTTCGCACTCAGATGAAAAATAACGTGTTCAAGCTACATGCAAAATTTTGTCCAGCTCGCATCACCAGAACCATAGAAACCATAGAAAGTTATAACTTTGTAATGAAGAGGCCTAGGGACTTGAAATTTTCAGGATAGATGTGGATCTCGAATGTTGCAGTCACGTTCATCGATGAGCAAAATTAGACTAGGGGTTCCGTAAATATGGCCGTTTGAAATACAGTTTTCTTGATAATTTCAAAACTATGGATTTGATCGTGACGAAATTTTGTATACTAATGGAGAATGATATATTCAAGCTTCATTTCTCCAGATCACATGAACAGAACCATTGAAACCATAGAAAATTTTGTATTCAAATTAAGAATGATATATTCGAGCTACTTTTTTTCCAGATCGCAAGATCAGAACCATAGAAACCATAGGAAATTATAACTTTCAAACGGAAAGGCCTAGGGATTTGAAATTTTCAGGATAGGTTCGAATCGCGAATTTCGTGGTTACGTTCATCAATGAGCAAAATTAGACTAGGGGTTTCGTAAATATAGCCGTTCAAACTATTTTTTTCCTGATAATTTCGAAACTACTTATTGGATTAGAATGAAATTTCGCACATAGATGAAGAATGATGTATTAAAACTACCTGGGAAATTTTGTCTAGATCGCATTACCGAGACCATGGTAGGTACCGTAGAAAATTCTAGCGGAGTATCGAAAAAAAAATTGGTCACTTAAAGTACTAACGTGAATTCTGGATTTTCGCCTTAGTTTGAATTTTTTTTTGACAGCTGTCAAAATCTTTCCAATTGGTTTCGAAAAATGGAGAATGCGAATCTACCTACAAGGTGGATGAACGAGCGCTCAAAAGCTCCTGACTTCACGGCTGTGCTTTTCTAAATTTTTTTTATCTTATGTGTTTGAATGTGTATTTCTTATAAATAAGTTGATATCTTTCGGTAGAACCTTTTTCTATGCTCAGAAATCGGTAGATCTATAGAAAAATGGCTCTCTTCTTTTTTGGATGAACATTTTTCTTGAACTTCAGAAATAAAGGTAGATGTTACATCTTTGAATTAAAATGTTCATTTGAGGTTCCAATTCCAGGAAATTTTAGAGTGAGTTTATAATTTTATCTACTCCTATTGAATTGAATATTCATTAATCAACTACTTCTGAGCAATTAATAGTATCTGTGAATAAAGTGAGTTATTATAACTGACTACTATAACTCCCTGGCTCTGTGCTTCTGAACAAGCCGATTGGCCGAAAGGGAACAGTTCATTATTGGTATAATTTTGACGTTTTCTCAAATTGAGTTGATACCCAATTATTATTGTGAATGTTTTGCTGAAAAAGATTGATTCAAATGGTGAAGAGAATTATTATGTACACCTTCAGGAATAAGACAATCAGCCAATGTTATCTTACAGAATTATTGCCCAAAAAACCCCAAAACAAATATGAATGTGTTTATAACAACCTTCAAGATTGGTGTAGCAGTAGGAATATTAAGCCATCGTTCATAGAGAGTGTCCTTTCAGCGTATTTTAGTGAACTTAGAATTAAATATAAAGTCTCACCCCTATGGACTTTCTACCCCATGCACAATCAACATAAAAAATACAGTTTTATAGGTAACTATTGAGATTTGTAATAAAAATTCTTTCTCTGTACTTAGTATTTATTGTTATAGTCGTAGATAAAGTATGGTATTCAACTTGCGGTAATGGTCATAACTCACTCGATGAATTACAGCACTCGCCTTCGGCTCGCTGCAAACTTCATCTGCGTGAGTTATGACCTACATTACTGCTCGTTGAATAATATACTATTATTTCTGTTTTTGATTTCAGAGGATTATATTACTGTAAATATCTCATTAATTTCTAATTAGATATGCGACAAAAAAAAAGAAGAACATGCATGTAGGACTTACAGATGAAGGCTACATGAGTCGAACTCCTTCATTTATTTATAAATGCAACATCACAAATTTGTTAAGGATTTGCATTCCTGCTATGTAGCTATGAGTTATAGCTTGAAGGAAACATTCATGTATCATTCATGAATAAGAACTACATAGTCAAGGTCCTTTCCTGGTCTTGAATCAAACTATAGACTCTTTTGACTGATTAATTTAAAATAATGTTTAGTCAAATATAACAATTTAATCACAAATATATACACAACCAAGGTACGAGGTAACGAGATAATAGGGTTAGATAACAGAGTTGGTACTCCGTACGAGAATCATTTACATAGAATTTCATGAGTTGAAGATTCTTCTTTTTGTGATAACTAAATATGGTGAAACGATATATCATTAACAAATATGAATTGACATGAACTAAATAACCTGAAAAAAGAAAAAATGACCATACATAAATGAAATAACATCAAATAAAAACATTAAGGAAGAAGAAGAAGAATTTTACATGAATCTTGTGTATTTCACAAATAACTGAACAGTTTTTTCGAATTATTTAAGAAAATTTCCAGATGGCTCTATCTGCGAAACCTTCCGGCGGATTTTGACAATTTACCAACTTAACTTCAGACCTCCGGGGTATCCTGAAGATTTCAAAACTAAAGGCCTTTCCTTTCGTTATTGTGATTTCAGACGGACGGATGTACGAAATTCAATTCGACCATGAATTCTTCATCTGGGAGTACAACCATTTCCGTCTCAAAATTCGAAAATTATAGACATCTGTGCAAAATGATAATGCTTTTGTTGATAGAAACAAGCACGCAAAATACAGGGTTTCCTGGATATCCGAAACCCGAGTTGTCTACTATCAAATATCATTCCAAATCGTTATACATTCCCGAAAAAAAGCCATATTCGTATTGTTCCCGCTGTGCACGTGCCATTTCCACCACCCATATGTGTCCATTCCAGCTCATGTTTAATTAGAATGGGGGGATGATTGCCGCGTCATGTACCGTCTCTGCGAATAACGTTAAACGTTTTCAAAAGACCTAATTACCCCTTAATGGGAACGATGTGTTGTTCATGGCTCTTTCGATAGCTGCATCGGGGGGTGGCATACGAGGGGATGATACTAATATACCGGCGGACTAATATGGACGTTATTGCAGGACACATGGGGTAAGAATTGAGTTATGAAAAAGTGGCCCAAAAAGGATATAGCGGCATTTGTTTTATGACGGTCGGGAACATTGGGGCTTGAATGCAGTGTCAGCTTTCTGATGATGTATGGGGTAAATTGGGTAAGAAACTATCGTTAAATAGGAGCCATGTGTCCATGAATACACAGGATTACTCTGAAAGAAATAACTTTCATCTCATATCTCTCAAAGGATTCATCTGGCCTTGAGAGGCCTCAGTTGAAATATTGTTACAAGAAAAAATTTAGCATTGTACAACCTAGGAATATCGACCCAAATTCGATTTTCACAAAACGTGAAATGTCTTTGGAAGCAAGCTACTGGGTGAAAATTGATTTTTCCGTCGACCATAGAATAAAAGCTCATTTTAACGCACTCGAAATCATCCATTAATGACCCCTATTAATGCATGATTTCTTGTATTGATGCATGATTATCATGGCAACCGATTATAAAATATTCAGTCGGAGCATAGATGCATCTATGTCAGAGCACGATCGAGCTTTCAAATTTATTTATTCGCTTTCGATCAGAATCTGATTTTATCCGTTACGCTACTACATAATGAATAACGAAGAAAATATCCCTTTGACACCGCCAGATGTGACAAAAACTGCTGAAGCAGCAACTTTGAGTCTGCTTCCTGAAAAGAGCCGCCATTTATATGAGAAAACCTATGCTGAATTCAGATCTTGATGCAAGGACAAGAAGGTTCGGAACTTAACGGAAACGGTTTTGTTGGCATACTTTGCGGGTATTGGAGAAAAGGGGCATCTAGCAAGTTTATGGCCAAAATATTCGATGCTGAAATTAACACTAAATGTGAAAGACAATACTGATATGAGCAGATACCACAAACTGGTGATGTTTATTAAACGGAAAATAGAGGCATATATCCCAAAAAAATCAAAAGTTCTCGAAAAAGAACATGTGAGAGAGCTCATAGCGAATGCTTTTAATAGTGTTTTCTTGATGACGAAGGTAAAAATAAAACTCAATTGAATCGTTATTCCAACTTATTCTCATTATCTCGTTATAGTGAAATAACTATCATTGTTTGATTTGTAGGTCGCTTTGATATTCGGAGTAGCGGGTGCATTGAGAAAAGATGAATTGTTATGGTTGCAGAGAAAAGATGTACAAGATATGGGATCGAAATTTTTGGTGACAGTGAATTCATCGAAAACACATTCGAACAGGATATTCACTGTGGTGGATAATGATGAGCATACACTTTTTAACATAATAAAGTGATATATATATCCTTGAGGCCAGCTCACACTCCACACGAAAGATTTTTCGTTTTTCTTGAGAACTATAAATGCTCAACACAACCAGTTGGAATTAAAACATTTCCTAAATAACCGTCAATGATTGCAAACTTTCTTAAATTAGAGCAACCACATTTGTATACAGGTCACTGTTTTCGGCGTTATTCTGCGTGTATTCTTTTTGATAGTGGTGCAGATTTTTCAGCCATCAAAAGACTTGGTGGTTGGAAATCAACGTTGCAGAAGGGAATATTGAGAACTCCATTCAGAATAAAATAGAAACTGCAGAAAAAATTCTATGTTATAATAGTTCCAAAGTAAATAATGCTTCAACCTCCACTTGATCCACACGTTTTTTATCGGACAATATAGGAAATGAAATAAATGTAAACTATTCAGAATGTCACAACATGTCCAATATTCCCTCAACATTAACGCAACATTAACGCTCTCGCTCCGCTCACGCGTTAGAATATTTCGACCATTAATCGCTGTCATTAATAAACTAGTTGATTAAATAACTATCCCCTGTTTGAGATAGTGGGTTGATCACAAATTCATAATTTTCAGATGAAACCTGTCATCATGTCTGAATTTTCCACATTTTGATGTCAAGAATAGAATCCAGTTGAATTTTTTGTGTAGTCTATGTGAAAAGGCAATAATTTCATCCTCCACAGAGCCCTTCACCACGACATTTCCCATGCGGAATGTAATAAAGTTCGGCAACGTCATAAGCTGAATATTTGTCATTTCTCTTTCGGATCCTGAAGGGTCTTTCAATAGGGACGTTCGAAATTTGATAGGTTATATGGGCCACATTGCTGAAACAACATCTGTCAGATTTGTTGTTAATTGTTCAGTAGTTTATGGCGAATTACCGAGGAAGGTTGAACAATGTGTTCAAATCAAAAAACTTCATCATAATTAGTGGTATAGTTCGTAATTTTTACCCTCGCGAAAACATTCCTTCCTAGTCGACTATTCGACGTTTGGTGAACAAATTCGAATACTGCGCAAAAATCAGTTTTCTATTTCAGAGAAATAGAAACATTTCTAGCACCCTATATCTTGTTAACAAAACATCAAGGAAATGTTCATATTTGAATATTCGCTGAGGATCACCCCTTGGAGTTAGTTGATGTACTCATGGAAAATTCTGCAAATCCTTGGGATTGATTCAGAAATTCAGTTAAAAAGAATATTTTTCCTGAAAGAACAGTCAGATGGGTAATGCTGAAACGATTGAGTTGAGTAAGAAGGACAAGAAACATGTAATTTTTAAGTGTTATTGAAGCTTCACAGCACATCCTCATTGAGTGAACACGCAAACCTTATTTACTTTATATTCGAGGTAAATACCGTTTCCGACTTTCACTCCAGCCCGTTTTCACGATTTTTCTCCACATTCCTTCTACACATAAATGCTTGGATAAAAACCTGAATGTTAACAATTTCTACTTTACATCATGACATGCATATAAATAGGGTGTTTTTCGAGGTGAGGTTTTTTTTTGACATATGCTAGAACACATCGAAAGAGATCATTTCGCCAGAAGTTGAGCAATATTCAATTTGAAACAAATTCAAGGATATTGGGCATCAAGATCTGAATACACCTCTGTATAGTGTTATCCCTTTGTAAGA
The DNA here is from genome assembly GCA_963966015.1 of Aphidecta obliterata. Taxonomy (NCBI): domain Eukaryota; kingdom Metazoa; phylum Arthropoda; class Insecta; order Coleoptera; family Coccinellidae; genus Aphidecta; species Aphidecta obliterata. The sequence continues at coordinate 10,428,768 of OZ014435.1, read as the reverse complement.
AGATCTGCCATGAATCACGATGCCATATGCATTCCAGCAAGTAAATAAAGTGCTGGATTTTATCGCAAATTTATATTTTCCCTTTCAACTTTCATTAGGATATTTTTCCTGAATGGTATAATTCTCAAAGTTCAAACTGAGTAGAGGAAAAATGACTGATTGGGAAGGTCCTAAAAAAAAATTATGAAAAGCACTGTCGTGAAGTCAGGAGCTTTTGCGCGCTCGTACATCCACCTTGTAGGTAGATTCGCATTTTTCAGTTTTAGAAATCAATTGAAGGAATTTTCGACAGCTGTCAAAAAAATTCTGACACTTAGGCGAAACTCCAGACTTCATGTCAGTGCTTCAGCTGACCAATTTTTTTTCGATAATTCACTAGAATTTTGTACAAAATGCAAATACATTATTCCTCAGCTATGTGCAAAATTTCATTCCAATCCAATCGGTAGTTTCGAAACTATCAGAAAAAAAATATTTGAAGGGCCATATTTATGGATCCTCTTGTATAATTTTGCTCATTGATGAACGAGACCGCGATATTCGCGATCCAAACCCACCCTGGAAATTTCAAGTTCCTAGGCCTTTCCGTTCAAAAGTTACAATTTTCTATGATTTCTATGGTTCTGGTCATGTGATCTGGAAAAATGTAGCTTGAATATATCATTCTCCATAAGTATACAGAATTTCGTCACGATCGAATCTGTAGTTTCGAAATTATGAAGAAAACTAAATTTCAAACGACCATATTTACGGAACCCCTATTATAATTTTGCTCATAGATGAACGCGATCACGACATTCGAGATCCACACCTATCCTGAAAATTTCAAGTCCCTAGGCGTTTCCGTTCAAAAGTTATAATTTTCTATGGTTTCTATGGTTCTGGCCATGCGATCTGGACAAAATTTCATATGTAGCTTGAACACCTCAATCTCCATTCGATTGCAAAATTTCATCTCGATCAAATCTGTAGTTTTCAAGTAATCAGGGAAACAAAAATTTGAACGGTCATATTTACGGAACCCCTGGTGGAATTTGACCCATTAACGAACTTTACCGAGGCATTCGGGAACTGAACACACACTGAAAATTTCAAGTCCCTAGGTTGTTCCGTTAGATAGTTTTCGTGCTTACGGACGGACGGCCGGACGGACAGACTCGAATTTTTCGACGGATTCGTCCTCAGTGAGTCGAACATAGTCGATTGAGACAATTTTCGGCTCAAAATTCGAAAAATACAGACATCGTGGCGAAATGAAAAAGCCCTCGTCTAAGTAGTCCGTGAGCTCAAAAATTAGGAAGTTCACAAACTCACCGATAAAATTGATCCAAATTTTCAACAGAAATTGTTCGAAATGATCATCATTCGTTTGATGAGCATAAAGCCTTGCCTGGCGTAATAACGAATTATTAAATGCAGCAACTATCACATCAGTTTGCTCACGAATAATGTCACAAGCATTTCCGCGTTGTTTTAGTTCTTCAACACTATTCACCTCACGGCACACTAATGTTTTCAAATCACCCCAAGAAAAGAAATCACAGGGGTTGATATATGAGGAGTGTGCAGGCCAAGAAATCGACCCATCATATCCTATCCACCTAAAGTCACAAAAAAACATACGCTCTTGCAGATGCTTTTCCGTAAACTGAACGCATTTTAAACACATTTAAATCTCAATAGTTCCATAATTATTCAGGTCCGTGCTGTAAATTTCGCAGATTCGTGGGTAATTTTGATTTCGAAATACTCGGCCCAGGTGAATATTTCGGAGATTTGACTCAATTCGATGAGTTCTAGCCCTTGTCAAGAAAAAAGCTTCACCTTTGAAAACAACCTGTATATTTATTATTTCCTATTGTTTATTGTTGAAAATATGAAGTCAAAAACAACAAAAATATTGAACTATTTCAATATTTGATATAGATACTACTACTTTTATATAGCTACTTCCTGTTCTCGAAAATATGGTCAAAAAGCTGTGACTCTTTATGTGAGGGAAAAAATCGGTGCTCAGCAATCGCGGAAAACGATCTCACTTTCCATTTCTCAGGATCAGAGTGACTCAGATATATTGTTTCGAATTCTTCTGTCAAGGTGAAGGATAGTCTCGAAAAATCTAAGCTTCCGATTTGGTTCTCTTCTTTTAGATATTATTGTGAGTGATGAATGATCGGGAGGCGATCAGAGATACGGGCACGATATATGAGTAATAGTCTTCTATTTATTTGGAAAAATCTCTGAATATCGTGTACATAATGATGTGAAACATGGAAGATTCAACAATGTATGGACCTGCCAAAATTCATTTCCCCAAGTTATCCGTCTGTTCGATATATATGTAATTATTTTAATTTAAATGGTTATTGTACCCAACAGAAGTTTTCTTCATTACCCTCTTTAAAAAAAAAATTCATCGTTGCCTAGGTCGGGTAGAATATTAGCTAATTATTAGCTTTGCTACATTAATTTGTATTCGAGTATTACAAATTGAAACATTTGTAACGAAGTTGGTTTTTCAATGCGAAATCGACTTCGTTTCAAAAGCAGTTATGTCACCCTCTGAATGTTTCGATTTTTGAATTAAACTTTCCGAATAAAACCATTATTTTTATAAGGAAAAAAATCCCCCTCGAGGAGAATCAATTAGCTTTCAACCTCCGTAGTTCCGAGGGACCGATAATTTTTCTAGAGAGTTGTTTTATTTTCCTTCAGTTTGAGTAGAGTTAATCGTATACATCTCAGTACTCTTATTTTGATTTTGTTCTTTTCGGGGATTGCAGAGATCACATTGAAACTGAATAATTATGTATTTGCTTCATAGCCTGTTTTATCCGATATCTTTTTTTCCCGAACATCCTCAACAACTCAGTCTCACATTGACAGAAACCCTGTTGTCAGTCCGAAGAGAGTCCTGAAGCATCTGCATGGTGTGGATACTCTTGGGGTAGAAGGTAAAGGATAATTCTATAGCTTGTTCATGATCCATTCCAAAAATTTGGAAAGGAAACGAAGTAATGTAGAAATAATAAACCGATACCGATTACAAAGAGCTAAAAATGGCATTCGACTTTGCCAGAAATTTGCTGCGTTTCTTCCCAAATCCGCCTGAAAACGCCAAATGAGTCCCATTCGTCATAACCGAAGTCATTATTTGAGAGTCATAACGACGGAAGAAATCGCTTCCATTCAACCGGAATAATATTCGTGCCACCGTCATCCAAGACATCCAGTCCTCTCTATCCCCAGAACCTCATCTGAACAATGAAATAGCTCCAGGTTATCCACGGGTGGATATTGCGTAATAAAGGTTATTTCTACGCAAGTGAAAGTGATTGATGATGCCCAGAACACAATCTCCGCAACTTTGGGGAGTGGCTCCGTGAAAACTGTTGCGGATTTCATCAACCTGTGTCGGGAAAATAAGGTCCCTTTGTTCAACATTCCATATCATCGACGTATCGGCTGTTCATCCATCTAATTCCAGGTTTTTGGGTCGTTCTGCGGAAAGTGGGAATGAGACGGGAGCGCATTACAAAAATCAAGGGATAAACTAGGTGTGTTAGTTTAGAATGAACAGAAGATCAACCCGATGTTTTTTGTAATGTACAAAGTGTATATGGAACGCTTGAGGTCCAAGACACAGACAGGGTGCTCTGAATTTTCTTCGAAACCGTTTTAATTGTTATTTTCTTCATTCATTTATATATTATTTTAATTTATATTTGCATCTAAAGTGCCTTGTCGAAAAAGTGTTGTTCACACTTAATGAAGCCGAGAGTTCACTGCGACACAGAACACACCCGTACCTCCTTTCGGCGTTTCGATATTATTTTGTTCACTTCTTGCCTCAACTCAATTCCCGATAGATTCCGTGTTAGTTTTCTGAAAGAGCTATTCGGGCTTACTTCCCGAAAATTTTTCATCAACTCGATTATCAACCGATTCCCAAAAAACCACTCCTGATAGAGTCCCAAAAACCTTTTTCGACTGAGCCCCCCAAAGGCCCCAAACCGCTGCCTTTTTCCGGTCTTTATTTCGTCTCAAGAAAATTTTCAACCCTACCATTCTAGGTGGTTCCAAATGATGTCTTCGATTTCGTTAAGCCAAAAAACCCCTTCTATTATCTTTTTAAGGCGGTTCGTGAACCAAACATTGGCAATTCTTGGTCTGAAACCAATCACCTCTCACATTTCCGAAAGTAGTGGTAGGATGTGAAATTTTCCATCTTAATATTTGAGTTTCAGTTCGTGAAATTGACGAAGGGAAATTATTAATCTCGCATCGCTCATTTTTTGAGCGCTCGTACTACTTACACGAGGCTATATCATTTCATCACGATGTCTGTATTTTTCGAATTTTGAGCCGAAAATGCCTCGGTTAAGTTCGTTAATGGGTCAAATTCCACCAGGGGTTCCGTAAATATGGCCGTTCAAAGTTTTGTTTCCCTGATTACTTGAAAACTATAGATTCGATCAAGATGAAATTTGGCACTCAAATGGAGAATGAGGTCGTTTGAATTTAGTTTTCTTGATGATTCCAAAACTACAGATTCAATCGTGACGAAATTTTGTATACTAATGGACAATGATATATTCAAGCTACATTTCTCCAGATCACATGACCAGAACCATAGAAACAATAGAAAATCATAACTTTCGAACGGAAAGGCCTAGGGACTTGAAATTTCTAAGATAGGCGTGGATCTGAAATGTCGCGTTCACGTTTATCAATGAGCAGAATTATACTGAGGTTCCGTAAATACGGTCGTTTGAAATTTTGTTTTCTCGATAATTTCGCAACTACGGATTCGATCGAGATGAAATTTTGTATTTTAATCGAGAATGATATATTAAAGCAATATTTTGTCCAGATCGCATGACCAGAACCATAGAAACCATAGAAAATTGTAACTTCTGAATGGAAAGGCCTAGGAACTTGAAATTTTCAGGGTGGGTTTGGATCGCAAATATCGCGGTCACGTTCATCAATGAGCAAAATTAGACTAGGGGTTCCGTAAATATGGCCGTTCAAAATATTTTTTTCCTGATAGTTTCGAAACTACCGATTGGATTGGAATGAAATTTTGCACCTAGCTGAGGAATAATGGATTCCAACTACGTGCGAAATTTTGTCAAAATCGTATCACCAAGACCGTAGAAAATTCTAGCGAATTATTGAAAAAAAATTGGTCAGCTGAAGCACTGACATGAAGTCTGGAGTTTCAGACAGCTGTCGAAGTTTTTTGACAGCTGTCGAAAATTTCTTCAATTGATTTTTAAAACTGGAAAATGCGAATCTTCCTACAAGGTGGATGTACGAGCGCTCAAAAGCTCCTGACTTCACGGCAATGCTTTTCCTAATCTTTTTATCATTAAACGCTCATTAGGCTCTAAATTCATGGGTCCTTCAATACTCTTGAGTTTGGTTATCAACATTTCAACGCTGGACTAGTAGAATAAACAAATACCTAAATGAATACATTTATTTTTCACATTTCTAAGCGTTCCCACGACTTGTATCGACTAGGCCAAAAGAAATAATCTCTATTCCCGACTATTTGAATTGAATCTGCATGTACCGAAATGTTATTAAGTCTTCCAATTTATTACAGAGTTCCATACGCGACAATATATGACCGATATTCCTCTCATTGAATATCCTGAATTTTGAGAATGCCTTTTAACAACGTTGAGAAAGTTCTTTTTCCGTACCGTCTATAAATTTCGAACAAGAAAAGGGCGGAGACGCTGCAGATAAAGCTAGTTGAAAAATTTATAACATTTTTAATCTTCTCAGTCTGAGAATCCTTATCAGGTCAACCTAATATTCTTTTCTGCAATCAAGGAAGACAGCAATCAAAATTTGACGAAATTAAGTTCCCACCACTTGACTCTGATCGATAACAAGCACGAATCTCTTTCCACTCAAATCCAATGCTTCACAAGGTAGAAATTCACCTGAAAAATCGGGACAATCCAGAGAAATCCCATTTTTCCGGATAGCTTTGCCCTTCTCCAGCGAAAATTCCTGCTGATCTTAACTATCGTTTGAATTAATTAAAATGCTTCTCATTCTTTCAAGAAACGACTGCGTTTAATTCAGTTCGAAACGTTTTTCGTGTACAAGACAAAGCGATTAATACGTCATCGCTTCTTTCTCCTCCTGGTTCGTTTGTTGGATCGCTATATTCATTTTTGTACATCGGAGGAAAATGCCCTCAACTGAGAGATCCGTCTTTGTCTCTGCCTCTTTGAGAGCCAATCCATTTCGTAGAGCAAGGAATAAAAATTCAAAGAAGTGAAGAATTTCAATTCGCCCAGAGATTTTCATAGTTCAGGGTTCGTGGAATGCAGAAAATGCTGATTTTCGTGGAACAAGTATATTGTTGGAAATAATAAACCAAAAACATCGTTCAATCAGTAACCCTGGAGTCGCTGTCGGTACCTTGTCATCGTCTGGACCGGATTATGACATCGAATGTTTCTATGCAATTAGTCGTAGGCAGTAGGAATCTAATTAACATCGGAATCAAAATTCCGAACAATCGATGCTGAATCGCTCGGAATGGAAGTCGTCGAAAATTGTCAATTTGGTTCGGTTTCATTACCCGCAATGGCTGTCCCAACGAGATGCTTGTCCGCCTACGTGCAATGAAGCATAGGCGTCGATCCAGGTTGATTAGAGAGGAAAATGTTAAGCTTCGGTCGATTGTGACTCGGTGTAGTTCCATTCCGATTCGCCAGGGATCAGATTTGAGAAAAAAATTTATCGATGTCAATAGTCCCAGTCTCGTCAGAATCATTCATGAGAGTGATGAGTAGATGATGTATCGGGTTTCTCACATTGTTAGAGTATAGTGTACCGAACTTTGGTAAACAAAACTCGTCAGAAATCGAGATTTTTATTGCAAATTTTCAAATCCGAAGTGTCGATTACAACCCATAAAGAGAAACTTCAATAACCTCATGGGTGGAATTGAAGATACACAACACAGACATCAATAACCTTTTTTCTTCTGAGAAACATGTCATAAATAAACCTAATGTCTTTGAATGCATCATTACAATGTATCCTTATTAATTTTTTTCTGTTAAGTCAGGGGTAATCTTCAGGGACGAACTATCTCCGATAGATAGAACAGTGTGAGACTTCGTGTGAAGCACGACCTACTCTCACTAAACCTGCTGTTTTAGATTCCGGGCATTTATTAACCTTTTGCCCCATCTTGTTCGTACCTCTTTCACGATCTTTGTTGTGTGATGTTTGTGTTACCTATGAATTTGAATTTCATAGACGTCTATTCTTCTTGATATTTGAAATAGAGTTTACTCAATTTCTGTTTCTACGTAGTTGATATCTGGGTCTTTTCTGATAGGTGGGTATCTTTAGATCATCTTTTGCGGGCTTGTAGTCAACTAGTCTTCTTAGCTCATCATTCGGGGGTTGACTTGGTTTTTCAAATATCAAATTTTTTAGGAAATCTGTGCCAGTTTCCCATTCTAAGTCTCTGTGGATTTGTTGGTTTCTTACGAACCACGGCATATCCATTGCTATATGTTAGTTGGGGTCTTGCAATTGACTTGATCATTCGTAGCTTCGTGCTTTGGTTCATTTGGCTTCTTCTTCCTAGCAGTGGGTTGAGTCTACTCATTGCTGAGTTTGTTTTATCCACTGCATATTTTATATGGTTTTTCCATGTTAGCCCTTTATCTAGTTTTACTCCTAGATATTTGACTTCATTTTTCCATTTTATCTCTTCTCCATCTATCTGTAGGTTGAAATTAATTTCAAGTCTCCGCTTCTGTAGTAGAATAGCTTGGCTCTTTTTGATATTTATTTGAATTTTCCATTTAATGAACCATTCTTCTAAATCTTCTAGTGCTTCTTGCAGTCTTCTGTGTATGACATTTGGTCGTCGATGTCTGAAGGCTATTCCCGTGTCGTCTGCATAAAGGGCTAGCAGATTCCTTGGGTTCTTAGGAATATCGTAGATATATATGTTGTAGAGCAGAGGTCCTAGAACTGATCCTTGGGGCACTCCTGCTTCTACTTGTCTGGTGGTAGATAATGTGTCGTCTATTTTGACATAAAAATTTCGGTTCCTCAGGTAGTTTCTTATTATCTTGCAGGTTTTGGTGGTGTAGCCTGCCATCATCATCTTGTAGGCAAGTCCTTCGCGCCAAACTCAGTCGAAGGCTCTCTCGACATCTAATAGCACTAATCCTGTGGCTTGTTTATTCTGAAATCCTTCAGTGACATATTCAGTGATCCTAAAGAGTTGAAGTTCTATGGAATGATTTCTTCTGAATCCAAATGGTTCCGGTGGTATCAGATTCAGCGCTTCTGATTCTTCATTGAGTCTTTTTGCAATGATGCTCTCAACAATTTTTCCGAGTGCTGACAGTAAACTTCTCGGCCTGTAGTTTTGTGGCAATTTTCTATCTCTTCTTCAATTGAACGGATAGTATTCTGTTCCCATCACTGCGTTAGCTATATTGGTTAGTGCTGCTATTTCTTTTCTGGGCAATTTCCGTAACATAAAGTTTGTTACTTTGTCTTTCCTGTTTTTCAATTTCTTGATGATTTCTCTAATCTCCGTTGGTGTTGTTGGGTTTGGTTTTTGACCTCCAGAGGTCCCAACATCAGTTCTTCATTTCCTTCGACTTCTTCTTCTAAGTCTTCATTGTCATCGTCTTCTCTATAGTCGATTCTGCCATCTCCTTTTATTGCGTCGACCAGTGCTTCGGTTTTTTCAAGCTTTAAGGAATTTCGGTTTTCTCGCATCGTAAGCACTTTTGCATATTCCATGCTGAGTGGTGTTCAGCTCTCTTACCTTTTGGTTCTATCTGTCTATTCTCAGTTCTCTCAGGAAATTTTTCAGCACTCGACTGTGTTTATTCGGCTCTTCCTTTTCTTCCTCTCTCTGTGAAGTTCTGTAGTTCTTCCTAATTTTTCTATTCATCTTTCTAAGCTCTTTAATTGTTTTTGGGGTCTCACCATCTGAATGCTTCGAGGCTTTCGATCCTCCTGGTACTTTCCTCGTAAGCTTCTTTTATTCGTGTTTCTAATTTTTCAATTTCATCTTCTAGATATAGTTGTTTTATTATCGGTCCGCGTCCCAGTCTGAGTTCTATTGGGTTGTGGTCTGATGTGCCCTCTTCTATAGTATCAACTGTGAAATCTTTGTTAATATCTTTCATTATGACGATATCTTATACGTGTGGTAAGCTATTACTTCTGGTCAGGTAGGTCGGAATATCAGGTTCTAATACTATGGCATTTAGTTCTTAAGCTTCTTCCCATTTTGGTTTTTAGTTCTGCTGTTCCATTCTCTCGATTTGCAGTTCATATCACCGATAATGATGTTCGGGTGGTTTCCTTCTAGCATCTTTTTCAGATCTTCTTCATTTAGATCATTTTGAGGTGGTTTGTAGGCTGATGTAATTTTCATTTGTCCTCGATTTGTGTTAAATATAATCGAGACAGCTTCTATTTGTCCGTTATTCAGTACATCGTCAAAATAGTGGTCGATGTTCCTTTTGACCATAAGGGCTACGCTCCCTCATGTACAATTTCAGTCATTTCTGTATATTTCATGGTTGGGAAATGAAATTCTATTTCTTGTAGAAAGTCACGTCTCTTGAATTCTTATTGATGTGAAGTGCTGCCACTGTCATTGGTTATTCAGAAATTCACAGGTGGAGCTAGATGGGAGGAGGATAATTTAAACCTACTTCAACAATTAACTGGCGATTGAAAAGAAATCGGATATAAAAATTCCTGATCTCAAATCGGATTACAAGGAAAAATATTGAAACTCGAAAACCTTCAACAAAACTCTTGTGCATACACGCCTGAATGTAAATTCAAAAAATTAAATGAAGTCAACCGTTTATGCCGTTTATGAGAAATTGTTGAAGAAAATATCATTGTGATGCATAGAAAAAATTAAAGTAGTGTTCAACCTTAAATACTTGCCTGTGAAGCAATACTGATGCAATGAAAACCTGTTCTTAGTATTCCTTGTGGTTTTTTTTCAACGCATAGACATTTTAGAGCGCTCGTACTACTTACACGAGGGCTATATCATTTCGTCACGATGTCTGTATTTTTCGAATTTTGAGCCGAAAATGGTCTCAATCGACTATGTTCGACCCACTGATGATGAATCCGTCGGAAAATTCGAGTCTGTCCGTCCGTCCGTAAGCACGATAACTCTTGAACGGAATAACCTACAGACTTGAATTTTTCATTGTGGGTTCAGTTCTTGAATGCCTCGGTTAAGTTCGTTAATGGGCCAAATTCCACCAGGGGTTCCGTAAATATGGCCGCTCAAAGTTTTGTTCCCCAGATTACTTGAAAACTACAAATTTGATCGAGATGAAATTTTGCCCTCAAATGGAGAAGGATGTGTTCAAGCTACATGTGAAATTTTGTACAGATCGCATGACCAGAACCATAGAAAACATAGAAAATTGTAACTTTTAACGGAAACGCCTAGGGACATGAACTTTTCAGGACAGGTGTGGATCTCGAATGTCGTGATCACCTTCATCTATGAGCAAAATTATACTAGGGGTTCCGTAAATATGGTCGTTTGAAATTTAGTTTTCTTGATAATTTCAAAACTACAGATTTTATCGTGACGAAATTTTATACTAATGGAGAATGATATATTCAAGCTACATTTCTCCAGATCACATGACCAGAACCATAGAAACCATAGAAAATCATAACTTTCGAACGGAAAGGCCTAGGGACTTGAAATTTTCAGGGTGGGTTTGGATCTGAAATGTCGCTTTCACGTTTATCAATGAGCAGAATTATACAGGGGGTTCCGTAGATACGGTCGTTTGAAATTTTGTTTTCTCGATAATTTCGAAACTACGGATTCGATCGAGATGAAATTTTGTATTTCAATCGAGAATGATATATTAAAGCAATATTTTGTCCAGATCGCATGACCAGAACCATAGAAACCATAGAAAGTTGTAACTTTTGAACGGAAAGGCCTAGGAACTTGAAATTTTCAGGGTGGGTTTGGATCGGGAATATCGCGGTCACGTTCATCAATGAGCAAAATATAGCGTGAATATAGCCGTTCAAAATATTTTTTTCCTGATAGTTTCGAAACTACTCATTGGATTGGAATGAAATTTTGCACCTAGCTGAAGAATAATGTATTCAAACTACGTGCGAACTTTTGTCTAGATCGCATCACCAAGACCATAGATACCGTAGAAAATTCTAGCGAATTATCGAGAAAAAATTGGTCAGCTGAACCACTGACATGAAGTCTGGAGTTTCGCCTAAGTTCCAGAATTTTTTTGGCAGCTGTCGAAAATACCTTAATTGATTTCTGAAACTGGAAAATGCGAATCTACCTACAAGGTGGACGTACGAGCGCTCAAAAGTTCCTGACTTCACGGCAGTGCTTTTCGTAATTTTTTTCGTATAATTTCTATTCCTCTTGGGAACGGGCAAAGTTACGGCTATTACGATGTTACATTGTTCATAAAAACTTCGGAGGTAGGATTGCCCAAGAAGATGATATAAATTGTCAGACGAGGGTGTCAAAAGTGGTGGGTGCAATACATTGGATTCGAAGTTCTCATCATACCTAATATACATTTATAGGATGGTTTGAACAATCCGAGATTCCATTCAAACAATATCATACTGAATTCGTTACTGACAAAGTTATTCAATATGGAATATGACTCAGATATGTCTGGATAATGATCAAAGTATCAAAGTTCTTCTGAGATTTCTTAATGCACGTAACAAGAAAACTTCATTTACTCCACTTTATTGAAGCAAGCTGAAGGAAGTTTTGTTCGAGGAAGATGTATCCTTGGGAGTTGAACTGTTCGGAACAGCTAATTGGAAAACACTTTTTCTGGAGACATTCACGGTAATGAGCAATTACTCGAAATGACATCTCTCAGTTTCTTCTGAAAGCAGTCATCATTATTTTATTCCAATCAATTATGATAATACAGAATTTTTTTTCGAACTTTGGTATCTCTGAAACTATTCGCCATATCCGACTGAAATTTCGGACCTACATATGGGGTATCGATAAAATGAGTAAGCATTTGAAGTTTATGATTCCATCTTTTGAAGTTTATGAAAATAAAATGACAGTTTTTGTCATACTGGCCATGAACACTGAATTCCGTTTTGGTACACAGAAACAAAGGAAGAAATTTTTCAGAATTTCAATCAATTTTCACCCTTCAGAATTCTGACCATTTGAGTTGTTGCGATTTCTATGTCAAAGAATAGGTATACTCTATTTAAGAATTATTGACATCTCGGTAGGCTGTGAAAAATCCAATTTAAGTTGGTAATAGATCATTCAGTAATATTTTGGGTTGCTGAATTCAGGTTTTATCGAAGATATTGGTGAATAATTATAAAAATTAGGTCTGAATTTGAGTATTTTTTGTCTTATGCTATTAAAATGGCTGAAATTCACCAGGATACATCGCGCCTAACAAGAGAACGCCAGGCAGTTCGTCGGTGTTAATTGGAGTTTTTCAAAGATTTGGCATATATTTCCGCTAGCATTTATCGAGTTTCACTAGTGTTTCAGGTAAACTGTTATTCACCTACTCAAAGTGTATTCTGATTGATCAATGCCTCTTAAATTTTCAGATTTCACCAAGCACTGTCCGTAGAACATTAGCATGTTATTACAGCCTGGAATTAGCAGTGGAAGAAAACCTTTGTGATACGATTTTTCTTTCAAAGAGACATTGAATGACTTTGTTTTTCCTAGAATTAAAAACGATCCTTTTCGAACTGGCCAAAGAGCACCTAGATTTCAATCGATCAAAGTCAAAATTATATTATATCATAAAAGGAATTTGATACAATACAAAAAAGTTGGTCGAAGGAAAATTCTTATTCATAAACAGAAAAATATAATAAAAATAGTACGATATTCTGATAAATACCGAGAATATATGGAACAAAACGTAAAATTCATTTACCTAGATGAAACTTGGATATTCGAAGACGGTATTCAAATTTGTCAGTGGACACTAGAAAATAATCCAAAAGGTATGCCGAGTATATTCAAGGGTAAAGGCAGAAGGTGCACTATTTTGAATGCTGGAACAATGGATGGATTTTTACCTGGATGTGATCTGATTCTTGACAGTGGTATTAATGATAGGATAGGATTACTATGAATGATGAATTATTTCATGAATGGGTTATTGAAAAATTGAAACCTTCCCTGCAAAAGGATGCCCATCAATAGGAATATGTCAGCTCATTCAATAAACACATCCAAATCACTACACTTATACGTGGAAACGAAGTTTTCAATGAGATTTTCATCTTTGCTCTTGTATCATTTGTAGATATTTTAACTTTATTTATTATAATTATACTTCATGGTACCCTGTTCACATTCCCTCTGCTAATACTGCCATTGAACACATGCTATATTGTTCACAATTCAAAAATATACTGAATAATTGTAAAATTGCTCATCAATCATAATATTTTCAATAATTCATGGACAGTTTTAATAAATGAAAATAAAAATTGACTTTCTTAAAGTATTCAACACTGAGCACTTAATAATTCACAAACTGGTTCATATATTGATAGTTACAGTACAAATTTCATGTACTACATAGATTCTTAATTTTTGTTTCTCTCTTTTATTAATAATAATAATAATATATGTTTAGTTCCTACAATTATTGTATTACAATAATAGGGAATAAGTCAAATAATTTCAATGGTTACTGGTTACAAAGTAGATGTAAGGTTTAGCTTCACTAGATTCCAAAAATTCTAGCAAGTTGTATGGTTCAATATTCAGCAAGAATTCAACTAAGTCTTTTTTTCAATATATTAACATTTCTTATCGAATGAAACTGTTTGGGTAACGCATTGTAGATCTTCATGCACATGTTTTTTGCATTATTCTTTGCCAGTGTCAATTGTTGCCTCGGGTATATATAAGGCTCAATTTTCCTAGTTGGGTTGTTGTTCAGAAACGGTTCAAATAGTTTACTGTGGTTTTGTAGGAATATAACATACTTTAGCACATATATTGCTGTTGACGTCTGGATTTTATTTCTTTTGAGAACACCTCTACAAGTATCTCTATATTTCATTCTATACATAGCTCGGATTGCTCGCTTTTGTGTTTTAAATATTTTGTTCCGTGATGTACTGCCATATGGAAGGGTTGACTGAAAATTCCTATATACATATAGGAGCTTCAATGTATCTTGTTGGATATGATATTTCATACCATTGAGGGTGTAGATTAAGGTGGTGAGTTTCCTGTTCAAGTTTTCTATTTGGGGTTCCATTTCTTAATATATATAACCAATATAACGTTGAACCTGAATTCCCATTTTTAAACTGCAGTTGGAATATTCCGCCTTAATTAATAATTATTCGATAATTCGTATACTGAACATTTTTCTAGGTTATATTTATGTTTGATGTTTTATTTCTATGATGAGAACAGTAACTTTTTTGTAACCAGAAATAAAGCCTCGACTAGACGTTCATGGCCTGCTTCGATGTCAATAATTCTTAAATGGACTATATATTTATTTTTATCATAAAAATGAATGACTTCACCCAATTCTCCAATAATATTAAATTTGGATGGAAGATAGTGTCAGAATATGACATATTATTGCCGATGGTTCCATTTGCCATCCCAGCGAAATATATATGTATGGATATCCACATATTCGGTGTCGCCACGATGCTTCGACTGTTATCACTCGTGAAATATGCATCTCGGATAGAAACCATCAACATACGTTCTACTATCGTGAGATACGGCCCATTATTTGTTCCACTGCCATTTTCCAAAATTAATAGTTCTGCCAGAATGTCGTATCAATTTATATAGCTGGCGAAAGAGTAATAAAAATAATTTATAGTCGGGTCGACACCAGGAATGAAAGCAACCCTCCTGTTTTTTTCCTTCTTCGAGAGTATTTTATTAAAAATGCTATTTATCCTCGTACATATTTGCGTGTAAAGAAGTTTTTTAAGTGACACGATCGTATATTTCTCGCCGCCGCGACTTCGAAGGGGTGCGACTATATGGCGGAGGAATCGATACGTTCGCCGCTTTAAATCATAATTTTCCCTTGCGCTGAGTTTACTCTATAAGTCAACATTCTGTCATCGGGAAATTTGCGATATCGTGGGCGAAGATATGGATGTCGTTTGCGGTATTGATGCAGTTGAGAGTTTCGATGTTGAAAAATACATATATGAAAGTGCCGCACCCAGGAGAGTGGTGTCGAAGGCCGTATCATAAATTATACAGGAAAAAAATCATAGACAGTTCAATAAAATATAGGGTTCGGAATTTTTGTAGGTACATACAATTGGACGTGGATGATTTGGTTTTACGAATTAGGGCGTGGTTCCATTATTGTATTTTTACTCAATGTCGAAACAATAACAAATTCCTTCAAATTAGAAAAAGCTCGAAGAACTTTCCATCGAACAGACCATCGTCAATAACATCAAGCGAACTAATAAATATTTTGATACCAAAAAATTTCCACCGAAACAGTAAATTAAAATTTGGAAGGGTCGACTTTAGGGGTAATTTCCAGCGAGCTCCTCCGGGCAAAAATATGTAAACATCACGTAATGTTTATTTATCGATGCAATTTCAGTGAAAATCACCAGATAGGTATTGAAGTTATTTCTACTCAAGTATAAGAGAGGATTTATTGGCCATTTTAAGTACCTTATAAATAAGAAGTGAGT
The DNA here is from genome assembly GCA_963966015.1 of Aphidecta obliterata. Classification (NCBI taxonomy): domain Eukaryota; kingdom Metazoa; phylum Arthropoda; class Insecta; order Coleoptera; family Coccinellidae; genus Aphidecta; species Aphidecta obliterata. Next base: position 10,412,988 of record OZ014435.1, on the reverse strand, counting down.
ATCAAAATAACTTACGAGGGAATTTATAACCGACTTCACTATGCATAGCTCTTTAATACTTCACAGTTAGGATTTATACGGAGGATCGCGCAGGAACCATCATCACATATGCAGAAGTTAATGGGGGATTTATACTTCAGCGATACTACGCGCAGGGAAAATAAAATTATACGACACTCATTACGAATGAACATGTTGGCGGCATTCAATGATGCTGGTGAAAATAGCTTCACCTAACTCTGAACTTGAAATCATCGTCTTGTTGTTCGGTTATTGTTCTCCATGGAACTAATACAGAGGCATCATCAAATTTTCTACCTTTTGAAATAACAGATGTTCTCGATGAAGAGTAGAAAATTGATGCTTTGCCATAATTATACGTATATGGAGAAAGAAATAATTATTTGTTCTCTGCATTAGATTGCTGGAGAAAAAAAAATACGAAAATCACTGCCGTGAAGTCAGGAGCTTTTGAGCGCTCGTACATCCACCTTGTAGGTAGATCGCATTTTCCAGATTTAGAAATCAATTGAAGCAATTTTCGACAGCTGTCAAAAACATTCTGAAACTTAGGCGAAACTCCAGACTTAATGTCAGTGCTTCAGCTGACCAATTTTTTTTCGATAATTCGCTAGAATTTTCTACGGTATCTATGGTCTTGGTGGTGCGATCTGGACAAAATTTTGCACGTAGTTTGAATACATTATTCCTCAGCTAGGTGCATTATTCCAATCAGTAGTTTCGAAACTATCAGGAAAAAAATATTTGGGAGGGCCATATTTACGGAACCCCTAGTATAATTTTGCTCATAGATGCACGTGATCACGACATTCGAGATCCACACCTATTCTGAGAATTTCAAGTCCCTAGGCGTTTCCGTTCAAAAGTTACAATTTTCTATGGTTTCTATGGTTCTGGTCATGCGATCTGGACAATTTCACATGTAGCTTGAACACCTCATTCTCCATTTGAGTGCAAAATTTCATCTCGATGAAATCTGTAGTTTTCAAGTAATCAGGGGAACAAAACTCAATCGAGGAATTTGGGCTTCTGAACCTACACTGAAAATTTCAAGTCTTTAGGTTGTTCCGTTCGAGAGTTATCGTGCTTACGGACGGACGGACGGTCGGACGGACAGACTCGAATTTTTCGACGGATTTGTCATCAGTGTGTCGAACATAGTCGATTGAGATCATTTTCGGCTCAAAATTCGAAAAATACAGACTTCGTGACGAAATGATATAGCCCCAGTTCAAGAAACAAATTGGAGACATTTTTGAAAGCTGTCAATTTATTTTTCTTTAATTCGCTAGAATTATCTATGGAATTTTCATGACTTTCACCCATAAATCATCATAAATGTTAAGGAAGTATTAACCATATTTATTAGCGAATACTTTTTCCATTTTGACTATGACTGTGATTATGATTTGCCTTCTGTTAGCTTTCAGCTAAACTTTCACTAAATAAAGACGATTTATTATTATTATTATTATTATTTTCGGAAATATATTCTATTGAATAAAACAAACGTTTGAGAATGTGGACTATATACTTATATTTTATGATATTTTCTATTCCATTCATAATTTTGTTTCAATAAATTCATTTTCTTTGTGGTTTTATTATATATATATTCCTCTGCTCTTGCTATTTTATGTTATTTGTAGTTCTTAAATCTACTTCGTTGGAAAATAATTTTGCTGTTATCTTATTTATATTTGTGCAATATTTTTTTTATTGTGAGCGTTTTGTTATCTCTCTCGTATATTCAGTTCAGAAATATATTTTTTTATGAATCATTCTTTCTTCTGCGATTTTGTTTATTTCTGTTCGAATTATTCTGCTGAAATATATTATACTATTTTTCGAATGTAAAAAATAGAATATTCATAAATATGATTAAATAAATAGATACATTTCGAAGTATTTTTTTAAATTCTTATCAAACCTCCAATCCTTTTATATCCTTAGAATATTTCTCAAGAATACATTCGAGTTGAATATGCTATGCTCCAAAAGACATCACTTCTGTAATATCAAGTTATAAAGCTGAGTTTGTGAGCTATAAATATTACGTCCCACTAACAAAACTGATATGCAATATAGTTTTCAAAGATGAGGCATTTTTTCTGACCAGCAATAGAACTCATCAAAATGAGTCGAAATACCAAAAATCGTTTATATAAAATATTCCAGAGCTGAGTATTTCGAAATCAAATTTACCCGCGAATATGAGAATTTCCTAGCACAGACCTGTATTAGTTTCGTATTGATGTTCACATATTACCAGCTGTGTGGAGTCCGTATACTAGGAGATGTGTATGGTGACTAAGTTTTCCGGTCTTAAACCCTGTGATTTCTTCCCATGGGGTCATTTGAAAACATAAGTGTATAAGTGAACATTCGTTATTACGCCCGGAAAGAGTTTGTGCACATTAAACAAATGGTGACCATTTCAAACAATTTTTGTAAACAATTTGGATCGATTTTATCGGTGAGTTTGTGAACTTCCTAATTTTATTTTATAGAACCTTTTCGATCAGTAATTTTTCCTCTCCTCAGTTTCAACAAAATCCAGCATTTTATTTACTTGCTACTACTTATGGCACCGTGATTCATGACAGATCTTCTGAAAGAGAGATAACACGATCCAGAGTGGTCTTAAGATCTTTATGCCCAAGATTTTTTGCACTTTTTCCAAATTGAATATTCTATATGATCAACTTCCGGCGAATTGACATCTTTTGATGAGTTCTATCACCTGTCAAAAAAAGCCTAACCTTAAAACACCCCTGTATATATCTATGAATTGAAATCGAAATTCGTTTCGAAACGAATCTTCAATATTCACATCACAAACATGTTTCAGTTAAAAAGCAGAAATGTGGAACGACTCCCTAATTCAATCTTATTTGAGATGTTGCTACGCTCTAAAGAATACTAGCAGACTCAGCCACGCGTTGTTGTGGCTAAGGAATGAGTCTAAACCTAACCTAACCTAACCCTAATCCTATCCTTGATTTTTCAAAAGTTATGACCCAGTTCTGCAACAGTTCCAAATTTTTTCAGTTTTGGGAAAGACCCAGAAACACCTCACACGTTATCGTTCTTGTCGAATGATCGGCTGTAGTGGGGATGCGATGACCTGCCGTTGATTTGAGACCTGTGTTGCCGCGTAGATAATTATAACTTTTTGTCACATACAATAAACAAATAATTTGCAATAAAAAAATTATTCAAATGTAAATTGAGATATAAACTATCCTATCTTTTGAGTTGGATCGAACTGCACACAGTGTGCATAGTTTGATTGAAATCGGTTCAGTCTTTTAGTAGTTCGTCCCGGACAAATTACTTTGTAATATGACCACTTGGGCTATCCTTTCCAGGAAATAAGGGGCCTTTGGTTACTGGTCATTAGGAGATCACTACAAAGAAATCATCGGACCTAACCGGCACAAAGCACCAGTAAGGTTCGATGATTTTTTTTAAGTGATATCTTAATGACCAGCAGGACTGCCCTGAAGACAGTCCGAATTATTCTGAAAAAATTCGGAAACTGAAATTAGATTACCTTTCAGCTTTTCCCTACAAAATGTGAAGACCTACAATAGTAATTGTTGAATTCTTCCTTGCTATGAATTAGAATGAATCTACATACAAATATCTTGGATTTAATCTTGTAGTATTGCATTCTGGATGCTTCTAGATGGCGCGTACCCACGTATCTCGAACTCTATTGAAGTTAGCAATTATCACGTGAATGTTACTACCCTAATTAACAAGTTTCCGAAATTCTCCCCCACGTTCAGTTAGCATAATGTCGAGAAAGTTAGCAAGATTATGTCAGAATACGCGGTTCTCCTGCTCGCAGAATTGCGTTTACTTTGCCATATAGTTATCACTGGACTCGAATTTCCTTGGATGAGGAAATTCATTCAGAAGTTTGTGCTGTGCATACAGGTATACGTATTGGTCCACGTGACCTCCTGAGAGATCAAGTTTCTTGTTGAAGTTTGAGCTATCGAAGTGAATTGCACGTGCCGCCCTTGCTATCTTGTATGCGCTTCAGTTTGACTTTGTAAGAGCTCGCTGCTGGAAAAGCAATAAGTCGAAATGATGCTGAAATAATCGAACTGGTTCCATGTTCTATAGACCGAGAAGAAGCACTGCTGAAACTTGTCGATTGATTTGGAATTACAAATATAATGGAGGAGATGACTTTCATTTCTTTATTCGAATCCTGTTAACTGAAGAAAAACTTTCTACGTTTCGTTTGAATTGATCGTCCAACATCTCAGTGTAGAAAAAATCCCTTACTAGTCCCATTTGGTTGGAGCATACAGGTGGCCTTGATGAGGAATTTTTCTCTCATCTACCCAACTGTATATTACACCGCACTAAGAATAGCTCGAATGCCGCGAATGATAATTTTAATGTTTTCTGGGGTTGCTAAGAGTGACTTTTAGACTCTCTTTGCTAAAAGGAAATCATTCATCTTCGGAATTTTTGTTCCTATATGTATATGCCAGAGAACCATTTTTTTGTCTTGTGAGTTATAGCGCATTGCTATTTATAAAAATAATATACGGCTGTTTATGTGAAATTATCAAATTCAGGAATGAAATTAGTGAAATCATTCTAGATGAACTAATGGTGAGCTAACAAAACAATTCATGTATCCCAACGACCACCAAATTTATCATTTGCACCTGTAGACTGGTTTCGATCCATATCAGATCTCGTCAGTACAGTTAGCAAAATGACATTCGATGTTGAACCGATCTGGCGTCTGCGCCCGCCATTTTCATTTTCCGTACAGAAATCCATATTATCATGAACTGAGGGAGTCGGATGGCTGAGTCCGTCCGAGAGAAGAATAACCACAGAACCCTTTTCTACGAATCGAAGTACGATGCTAACCTCGAAATCTAGGCTCTCTCATTTTGGGGTTGGCTCTGAACGGTTGTTGATTTTTCCTGGCTGCTCGTTTTTCATGAAGGTAAAACAGGGTGGGATTGTGAGTTAGTTGATCTGAAACCTTCGAGGGTGGAAGAGATACTTTGGGTATTGTCATGTGAGTAACAATATTTTATAATTACAACTTTATCATTCAGATACCTGCTTCTTCTAACTTCCTGCACTTGTCTTCAACAGTGTCCCTTTTTTACCCCATGTGTTGATCTCATATCATTTACCCTCAATTCTCAAGAGAATTTGCTTTTACTCAACGTATTTTACCATGTTGGTTTGCTTCTTGTGTATTGTTTTGTATCCATTTTTCATACTTCATTATCAAGTCTATTCCATATTATTCAATGATTCTAACTGACCATATGTATTGAATTCCTAAGTGCTTATCAAAAGAATTTGCCTGTATAGACGAATGTTTAATAATCACCTCAATTATAAGGTTTTGCAATATTCTTCAAATTATACTATATGTAATCGTTGTAGTTTTCAGCAAATAGCAAGGATATTCATAAGCACCATTGTCGGCATTATGTTTCATCATCTTATATTGATTGAGCATTTTAAAAAGCTACTCTCCATGCATTATTATCCATTATGACTTCTCGTTTATTGCTTATATGATTGACTGCTTATATCGTTTACTATCAATATCATCCATTGCTTATACCGTTTATTGTTTATTTCGTTTACTGTCTATAACATTTACTGGTTATATCGTTTACTGCTTATATGGTTTATCTAATACTTGATGGGATTATTGACCAGGCAGACAACTATCGGACGACGCAACCTAAAAATTAATCAAGGCTTTGCCCAACGTTTGGAAATATATATAACGAGGATCTTTGGTCGCATTCCCCTCTCCTTGCACCGTTGGAGCTCATCAATCATCAATCGTCAAATGATAGTTTGACCCCTGCGAAATATAACTCCCAATTTACCGCCTTCAATTTACCCAATGATTTTTAAACACCATTTGAGAGAATTCTCACCAGTCAACCTGTTTATGAATATTCTCTACTTATGAGTAAATGGTATATGAACGAGAAGAGGAGGGAGGTTGTTTTTTTTCTTCCCCTTCAGGGTGGTTTATTTTTCTCCCTACCTTTTGGCACTCTGAAATAAACTTGTTATTTTCTTGTTTTGAGTACTAAAAATATGTGTTTTAAATTTCCTATTTTCCCGTCAATCTCTTCTATTGAATCAAGCGTAATTTGGGTTACATACTTATTTACACAACGTAGTCCTTTAAAACCACTATACGATCACGATCTTGGCCAAAGATTATCTAGAGTAATATTTTCAAGTTGAAAAGAACGCCTGTAAGGTAGAGTTTTAGTTCTTTACGGCTTTCAATAGGAAACTGTAATTTCGGTAAGAGTTTATAATTTCAAAAGTACCAGTACAGTACAATGTGAGAAACAGAAAAACTTCAAAACATAAGGCAACGTGGATCTGAGAAAATTTCCCAAATCATCCCACCTGTCCGTTTCAAAGACAACTGTCTCCAAAGACACATGTTTGACGCGCCGTGAATTTTACGAGCATAATATATGAGCACACATGGAGACTACAGGTTCAAGATTCAACCTCATTCGTCTGAATAATTGACTAGAATAATAAACGGCTGTTTATCTGAAATTATCAAATTCAGGATTGAAATTAGAAAAATTAATCTAGATAAAGAAATATAAAGCCAACAAAACAATTTATGTATCCCAGAGACCAACGAATTTATCATTTGCACCTGTAGACCGGATTTGATCCATATTAGATCAGTACAGTTAGCAAAATGACAAATTCGATGTGAGAAACAGAAAACCTTATGAACATAAGGTAACGTGGATCTGTAAAAATTTCCCAAATCACGCCATCTGTCCGATGCAAAATTTCAATTATATAGACGATTAAGGTTGAAGCTTGAACCAGTAATTTCCATGTGTGCCAATATATGCTCGTAATGTTTACGGCGCGTCAAACATGTGTCTTTGTCTTGGGGAGTTGATAAGGCGATTCATGATCTACAGATATATGAAACAGTTGCTTTTGGAACGGACAGGTGGCGCGATTTGGGAAATTTTCACAGATCCACGTTGCCTTATGTTTCAAAGGTTTTCTGTTTCTCACATCGAATTTGTCATGTTGCTAACTGTACTGACGAGATCTGATATGGATCGAAACCGGTCTACAGGTGCAAATGATGAATTTGTTGGTCTCTGGGATACATGAATGTTTTTGTTGGCTTGCTATTAGTTTATCTAGAATAATTTTTCTAATTTCATTCCTGAATCTGATTACTATTTATAATATTTACATGAGTCTGAAGAGTAGAACATTTCACACTTTGGCAAGTACTGGTTATCACCTGTTACAAGTGCGAACAATATATTTATTTTATTCACTTCAGACTGAGCCCATAAACAAGCTTTTAAACAAACTTCATCAACTCATCACATCGCTGATTTCTTTGATGTTGGTGTTCACTGAAATAGCGAACATAAGTATGGATATTTTTTTGGCCTCCTCCAATTTCAGTTACACTCCGCCAATTCCATCTCGTTAAAAATATCAGGTGCAGCTCGTTCTCTTGGACCGATATCGATTCCGTCTTTAGCGGAGGAAAACAGCTCGAGTGAGAACACCTTCCTCGGGGACATAAGCCATTCCCACGATTTCGATTCCCGTCCTCGCATTTATTCGGCGTTTTCAGAAATATTTTAGGCATTAATTTCGCGAGAACACAAGTGTGAAATCCGACGGTGCCGAAGAATTATCTCTGGCAGGATGAAATATTAGGAGCGGCCTTAACGACTTTACAATCGCTCTTTCCCATGGTGTAAATGAGAAAAGTGGGTAATACTTTCTTCAAGTATTTATTGCACCGAATTTTCAACATTCGTTGTTGGAGCGGTTTACCCAATCTACTTTTATGGCTTCAATTTACTTGAGTGGCCGCCTACTTCAGACAATGTTATAATCGGGATGTTTCTTGGAGATGAGGATGATATTCCGGACTTATGGATGCATTATGGGATATGGCTTGTTTGAATGAGAAATTACTATTCCTTATGTGGATGCTCAATCAGGCTTCGAACATGTTGAGGTACTGGCATATATCTACTTAGTATTCACTAATTAACTTAGTCTACGATTTTCACTAATCGAGAATTTAACAAAACCACTACACGTGTTTCATCATACCATGGCTTCATCAGGTGAACAGATATCATTGTTGCACTTGTTGTACTTCCTAAAGGGTTGGGGGAATAGATAAGGGGTATAGATAAAGCTTGTTATCTACATACCTGATCTGTATCATTAGGTTATCGTCAAACGGTCGTTACGGTTAAACAAATTCAACAAAGGAGAACTATTTAACTCTACCTGGTCGTGAAGCAAATTAGTTGACCAATTTGTTTGTTGAATTCCATGTTTTCTAACAAATTAAGTTTTGAGCCTTTACTTTCAAAATGCAGAATTTCGTATTCATGTATGAAATTTGAATTTGTTTTTCCGTTAACAAAAGAACTTTTATGTACCTTAATTCTTTTCTCAAAGGTTTTACCAGTTTTCCGATATAAAAACTTGGACGATCTCCGCATGTTAAATTATATACTCACGATACATCTTATGGGTTACGTAAGACGGAAATTCTACCTTTGAAGATGGTTAATATGAATTGATAAAAGTTCAACTGTAGAGAAATAACCTCTTTTATAATTCTCTTCGTGATATCAACCTTAATATTACCACCTATTTTCGTCTACGTTGGTTGTTAGCAATACGATCCAAAAGTCAGATATCCAAAATGTACTCATTTTCTTCGTATTACAATCGCACATAAAATAGTGCGTGGTCGAAATCGTTTGCCAAAATTTGGGTCACCATATAGCGTGCCTACTAATGATTACTTAAAGAATCATATCCAGACTTTATGATGGTCTCTCATGAAACCAATCAGCTGAAAACCCGATTCCCACAGTTTTTGGAATGATAATGTATGGAGGGAAATTGAAAAGTCGTTTCTTCATTTCTGGACGAAATTTGCAATTTAAAAAAAAAAATTTTTAATAATTTAACCTCTATATTAAAATCCCGAAGAATCCTGTCAGCTCTCAGGTCTACTAACTGTTATGATGAAAAGAAATAACCAAATAATTCAATCAGTTCCAGTGATGCCCGATTCATCCCTCGATGTTTTTATTTAATTGTGGCAGTCAAATTATTAACTTGGGTCAGACATGCTAGGTCTTCTTGTTTGGGTCTTCTTTGTGCGTTCTATTAGTGAGGATCGGAAATCAAAGGCTGCCATTGTGATGAGGGTATAAACTCGCCTAAAAGGATATCGATTAATTCCTTGGAGACGACACTCCTGCTGTCCAATTTGCGTGTTTGAAGTGAAAGGGAATTGAGAACTGCGAAACTTTCGCTGGATATTATGGTGGGAATTTCAATGGAAACGTTGAAGATCATTTAATTGGACAGGGCTGTTGGGAATGTAGTGACTACCATGTTGTTGTCATGCCGTGTTGGACAAAATCGAAAGGAAAAAATGATTCGATGATGTCTATCCTTCAATGCACTTGCGAAACCAGTGCAGTAAATGTAGGGATATATTCGCTGGCTGATTTATACCTTTATCTGATGGCATGTCAATGTTATGTCACTCAATTTTGATGACATAATGAAGCTCATTATGGTACTAAGTCCCATAATGAATTCATTATGGTACTAAGTAAATTCTATATAAAAAAATTACGAGAAGCACTGCCGTGAAGGCAGGAGCTTTTGAGCGCTCGTACATGCACCTTGTAGGTAGATAAGCATTTTCCAGTTTTAGAAATCAATTGAAGGAATTTTCGACAGCTGTCACAAAAATTCTGAAACTTAGGCGAAACTCCAGACTTCATGTCAGTGCTTTAGGTGACCAATTTTTTTTCGATAATTCGCTAGAATTTTCTACGATCTCTATGGTCTTGGTGGTGCGATCTGGACAAAATTTGGCACGTAGTTTGAATACATTATTCCTGAGCTAGGTGCAAAATTTCATTCCAATTCAATCAGTAGTTTCGAAATTATCAGGAAAAAAATATTTCGAACATCCATATTTACGGAAATCCTAGTCTAATTTTGCTCATTGATGAACGTGACCGCGATATTCGCGATCCAAACCCACCCTGAAAATTTCAAGTTTCTAGGCCTTTCCGTTCAAAAGTTACAATTTTCTATGGTTTCTATGGTTCTGGTCATGCGATCTGGACAAAATATTGTTTTAATATATCATTCTCGATTAAAATACAAAATTTCATCTCGATCGAATCTGTAGTTCCGAAATTATCGAGAAACCAAAATTTCAAACGACCGTATTTACGGAACCCCTATTCTAATTCTGCTCGTTGATAAACGTGAACGCGACATTTTAGATCCACAACTATCCTGAAAATTTCAAGTCCCTAGGCCTTTCCGTTCGAAAGTTATGATTTTCTATGGTTTCTATGGTTCTGGTCATGCGATCTGGAGAAATGTAGCTTGAATATATAATTCTCCATCAGTATACAAAATTTCGTCACGATCGAATCTGTAGTTTCGAAAATATCAAGAAAACTTAATTTCAAACGACCATATTTACGGAACCCCTAGTATAATTTTGCTCATAGCTGAACGTGATCACGACATTCGAGATCGAAACCTATCCTGAAAATTTCAAGTCCCTAGGCGTTTCCGTTCAAAAGTTACAATTTTCTATGGTTTCTATGGTTCTGGTCATGCGATCTGGACAACATTCCACATGTAGCTTGAAAACCTTATTTTCCATTTGAGTGCAGAAGTTCATCTTGATCGAATCTGTATTTTCCAAATAATCAGAATAACAAAACTTTGAACGGCCATATTTACGGAACCCCTGGTGGAATTTGGCCCATTAACGAACTCAACCGAGGCATTTGGGAACTGAACCTACACTGAAAATTTCAAGTTTCTAGGACTTTCCGTTCGAGATATATCGTGCTTACGGCCGGACGGACAGACTCGAATTTTTCGACGGATTCGTCATCAGTGAGTCGAACATAGTCGTTTGAGACCATTTTCGGCTCAAAATTCGAAAAATACCGACATCGTGACGAAATGATATAGCCCTCGTGTAATTAGTACAAGCGCTCAAGAACAATGCGATGGTGTGATCGAAAAAGTTTATTCAAAATGCATAACTATGTACAAAACTATTTATTATAAATGGTAAAAGAGCAAGTACCATATATTCAATCCTGGGATATTCCCCGATGTTACAAAAATTCTCGCATCAACTTTGTTTTTGTATTCGGTAAAATTATTCTAAAAACGGATCCTTCATCTATCATATTTTCAACAAGCAAATTTGTCAGTTTCTCTCATCTGCATGCTCCACTTGGTCCAATTATTATAGCTACTTTTTGAAATAAATATGTATCATCTGATGCTTCCGTTAAAATTTTGGATTTTTTGCTCTGTAACCTTCTGATTTACGTTTTAGTAATGCAACCAGCTATAGGTACTTGCTAATATCGAGGTTTTTTCTTGTTAATAAAATACTTCTTATCATCGAATAATACGAACAGAGAGAAGATGGTTTTCTTTCCTCAGATGAGCATTCAAAGTAAGACAACAATACTTTTTCATGAGTGATATTCTTGATTTTCTTAGTAGAACACCATTCTTCGTACCGATTAACGCTATTTCATATACACTCCGTGATTTTTCCGGCAAAAGGGACTCCACGATTTTTCTCGTCATTTCTTCCAAATCAGAAGGAAAACTACCAGTTTCAGAATCATTATTATTCAAATAATATTCAATTCTACGTAACAATTGTTTGACAGCAGATAAATAAATATTGTCGTTACAACCCGACGTTGTCAAGGAAATGGCAGAGCACAGCTCACTAACATACTAATATTTGAAACTACACATATACTTACTACTTCAAAAATAGTTGTCATTGTGACATGTCAAAAATGCAGTTTTCAATTTTTCGAAAATGTATCAATATGAATGCCATCAGGTAAAATTTTGTATGTATTACGAATCATAAACAATCATTATGGCACACTTCGTGTTATAGACTTGTACCATAATGATCGTCTTTACGATCCTTATGACATGAATAACTATTATGTTTCGAACAGTTATTCACTGGGGGTATTCTCATTTATGGCTTGTCATGTCCATGGATGAATTTTGCTCCCATAAACTCGAGAATGCAGAATAATGAAGTTGTATACCTTAATATTTCGCAATAACTATCCTTGTTTTAAAAATTTAATCTATCGGATAAGCCAGGGATGCGTGGAAGCTCCATGACTCTTTTTCTATCCAAGCTATCGACTAGGGTACTTTTGCGCGCTTGTTTCTATTTCAATCTTGAATGGCGCTCCCTGATGGGGAATCGGATGTGTGTCGCTGGTGGACTCAACAGTGATACTGATACATCAACTGTTGCCCTATACACTCCCAAATGCGAAGTGGTGAGACGGAGAGAAATTATGTGACGAGGGCTGAAGGAGCGGACACTCAAAGAAAACTTACCAGGATATACAACAGGAATTTTGAATTTTTCAATTTTTTCATTTACCCAATCTCTCCCTCACAATTCAACATCAACGAAATTATGTACATACTTAAACAATTAAGAAACATACAAAAACAGAAACAGTCGAAGAACAATAATCTCCTATATGAGTTTTCCTCCATATGAGCTCAATTAAGAGCTTGAGTATGGAAAGTAACTTCTACGACAATTCTGGTCCGCATTAGTTGATGCAACCGAACTGCATTTCGTCTGCGACGAAAACTGAAATATGCGTGACTACTTACAGAAATCCTATTTAATGAAAAGATTAGATAGTTTTATTTCAAGCTTCAAACTTCAGATTCTGCAAAAATTTCCAGTAATGAACACTGAAGTGAAACAGGAAAAACTTCACTTATAACGAAACTGTAGGAATTTTTCGTTGAATTAAAGAACTATCGTTCAAATATTACAGTACTCGTTAAATTCGAAGCTTATAACCTGAGATTTTACAGGAATTTTCTGTAGTAATGCATTCTATCTGAAGATGAAGAGTTACTTCGCGAATAGGTGCCTGGAATGGAGAGAATTTATATTAAATTGATTATGGCGTATCTCTACATTATTCCAACGAAATAGAGAAACATTCGTTGAAAACTGGTATTGAGAGACATTTAATGACAGAATAAATGTCTACAAATGCTCACAACTTTTCCGTCGCTTTTCAATTCTTTGGGTAGTATCTTTTGAGTTTTGTATATTCGGTGGCGCCCTCTGTTGAGCGGTACCGTAAATGTTGGATCGTCGGTGCAGATCGCTAAGATCTAAATTTTCTTATTTCCTCCTATCTGATCTAACCTGACTTTAACCTCGGTTTTCCGGTTTAACCCCCATTTCCCTGTTCCTTCCTACACTATGTTTCCTAATCATATACTTACTTTTTTTTTTCCTTCTTCATTTCCTAGGAAAAGTTACTCAAGAGTTGGTATCAATCGTAGATCGAGAATATTCAATTCTAGTGTGGTGGATAGAAACTACTAGTTCACTTGAATATTTCTAATTGGATTGCTTCACATTCTATCGAACTTATACTCGATGAGAATTAGTGTTCCACATTAATAAAGTGCAAGCTTGTCATATTATTGAACAATAGCTTGAATAATGCAAACAATACATTGAACTCAGGAAATGGAATATACAGGCTCTTTAGGCTTTACACCTTCCCTTCCTGAAAATGTCGTTGCAACGGCCGTTTGCAAGGACATCCAGAAATTATGAGCTGTGGAACAAAGCATTCAAGACAAGAAATAACAAAATAACTCTTACAAACTCTACTACATCTAACAATACTATTTACTATCTATTTACATGAATTCACAATTTATAATCACCTGAAAACTCGAAACTTAAGTACCTCTTAATTAATTTTGTTAAAATGATCAAATTACAAATAAATAAAATATAATAAGAAAAAACATAAAACTAAAGTTAATGGATAAGGAATAGGGTGGTTGCAACCGTTGGGTATATAATAACAATAGTCAATAGGTACATAATAACAATAGAATAGGTATACTATCTCATTGAACAGAAAAATATCTCTTCATTCTGTTTTTATGCATGGTAATATGTCTACCCTTGTCACCTTCAATTGTGCAGTTAACCCCTTGAGTTTCAATTACCTTAAAGGGTCCGTCAAACCATGAATTCAATTTTTTCCTATCTTCGTTTGACGTCAGCACTAGATCACCAGGAGCTAAGCTTAAACTGTTTGATTTTAGGTCTAGTTTTGATTTCCGCTCTTTCTTTACTTTATCTAGAAAAATTTTTGTTCTATTCAAGGCAAACTGAAGTCTGTAACGAGTCTCTTGGTCAAAGGCATCAATATTGTATACTGGATCTATGCGAACTTCAGTGAACAATTGGGCATCTAGATTCGCTTTTCTTGCGAAGACTAGTTCAAAAGGTGTATAATTATGATAAGTACTTGGAGTAGTATTATAGCAGAACGCAAAATGTCTGGTCCAGATATCCCAGTCTGTAAGTGTTTCGTTCGCATACATCCTGATAAACTCATTTAAAACACGATGATTCCTCTCACAGCCTCCTATACTTTGGCTGTGATAAGCTGTCGAAGTTTTATGACTTGAATTTAACAATTTAATTATATTCGTGAATATTTCGTTTTTATATTCAGTACCCATGTCAGTTCGAACTTCCTTCATGGGGCCGTATATGAGAACAAAATCTTCTACTATTGCTTTCGCAACAGTTTTGGCCTCTTTGTTCACAATTGGTATAATGGTTATATATTTTGTCAGTTCGCATTGAATGGTTACTGCATAAGAATTTCCCATATCTGATTTACGAAAAGGACCTATTGTATCAATGGATACAATATCAAAAGCTCTTTGAGGTGTAGGAGTCAAGACAAGCGGTTCTATATGACCTTTACCTTTTTTATTTATTTGACACTTATGACACTCTCTTGTGTACGTAGCTACATCACGTGACATGCCTTTCCAAAAATAATGAGACTTCAATTTTTTGAGCAGTCTTTTCTGTCCACTATGACCACCGTAAATAGGATTGTCGTGAAATTTTGTTATCAATTGATGTCGTTCTTCTTTATCTTCAACAACTCTTCGCGGGCTACATAGTACAATTTCAACATTCTTCAAAATATTTTGGCCTACTTCCTTAAATTCATTTACAGTGCACTGCGTAAATAGAACATCATTCAAATTCATTCTTAATTGACTCAATTTTCTTTCACCGGCGAAACGATTCAGCTCAGACAAAATTTGTGCTAACACAGGAATTTTGCCGTTAGTGATTGAAAACGAGGCGAGAGCGCTCTTCTTTCTTTTATGAATAATATTTATTGTAATATGATTTCGCGAAATTGTGAATTGTACTTGCGGTAATTTTAAAACATCGAAGTTATTCAATGCCTCCCGAACTCGACACTCGGGTGTAGTAATAGAAGTTTTTGATATTGATGAAGAATTAGTCTTACTTTCATTATAATTCGACCTTGACATTGACCGAGTAGTTACTAGTATTTGTGAATTATCGGTGTTTAACTTTTTCAGATCCTCTATACTTATGCGTGATAGAGCATCTGCGATCACGTTGTTTTCTCCCTTAACATATTCAATCTCGAAATTATATTCTTCCAAATCCAACCGAATTCTTGTTAATTTAGAAGCAGGATCTTTCATTGAGAAAAGGTGAACCAATGGTCGATGATCAGTTTTTACTAAAAACTTTTTAGCTCCGTATAGATAACATCGAAAATGCTTTATGCCGAAATGCACTGCTGTTAATTCCTTGAGGATTGTGGGTTTGTGGCTTTCTCCCTTAGTGAATGTTTTGGAAGCGTATGCTATCGGAAGTTCATGACCTTCGAAATTTTGACATAATACTGCTCCGCACGCGATGTCGGAAGCATCTGTAATCAATATAAATTGCTTGGAAAAATCCGGATACTGCAAAAGTTGTGGACGAATCAATGCTTTTTTCAATGTTTCGAAAGAATTTTGACATTCTTCAGTCCAAAGGAACTGATTTCGTTTTCTGGTGAGCATATTCAGCGGATAACATATTTCTGCAAAATTTGGAATAAATCTACGGTAGTAATTACAAAAAGCAACAAATCTTTTGATTTCGTCGCTACTTTTTGGTATAGGGTATTTGTTTATGACCTCAAATTTGGATTCATCCGGAAGAATTCCTTTATCTGTTATTTTATGGCCTAGGAATGTTACTTCATTTTTGAAAAAATTACACTTTCCAGGGTTGAGCTTGAGGTTGAATTTCCTACACGTTTCGAATACTTTTCGCAAATTACTCAGATGATGATGAATGGAACATCCTATTACTATCAAATTGTCCATATAAAGAAATGCCTTTTCGGGACTCAATCCGGCAAAAGCAATAGACATCATTCTTTGGAAACTAGTTGGACTGACTGATAAGCCAAAAGGAAGTCTTGTAAAGCGGTATGATTGAGAATCAACACTGAATGACGTGATGTCTCTTGATTCCTCATCTAAAGGAATTTGATGAAAACTACTCAAAAGGTCAATAACTGAAAAAACCTTTGAGCGACCAAGATTATCAAGTACATCTGAAATTCGTGGTAAGGGAAATTTCCATGCGACAAGCTTCTTATTTACAGCCCTAAAATCTACTACCAACCGATATTTCTTAGGCGAAGTTGACTTTTTGTCGACGAGCAGTAACGGACTGTTGTAAACTGAGAAAGATGGTTCGATAATTTTGTTATCCAACAGATTTTTGACCTGCCGATTGATTTCCTCTTTCTGTGAAATGGGCAGCCTATAGTTTTTCGTATAAACTGGTGTATTATCTGTCATTTGGAGTTTTTGAGCATAAAAATTATTTGTAGTTAGTATATCCGTTTTTAAACCAAAAATATCTGAAAATTCAGAACAAAGTGCTAGTGCATCCTCTTTGACATAGTCTGGTATATTTGTATTGAGTTCACTCATTAATTGTGATATTCGGTTATTTTTCTCATTTTCTACACTGTAAATGTGAAATTCATTTAAATTTCGTGTTTCTATCTTAGAAGTATCGACTAGAGCATCCTCTAATGTTGTGTTTACTAAGCGAACAAGGGTACAGGACGGAGTTATTATGGTTCTTCCTACAAATATTCCGGGTGCAAGTTCCTTATTCATTACTAACATATCCTCGGATATATTGCCTAAACAACTAATGTTTCTGACAACTTCGCATCGAGCTGGGATGAACACTTGATTTTTCGTGGGCCCGTGGGAAATTGGTATAGTCATTTTGTATTCATCGACTCTGAGAATCATAGTCCAATTGCCGTAATCGATAGCAGCGTTATACTTTGTGAGAAAATCTCTACCTAAAATTCCGTCCCCTGGTATCGGAAAATCGTCATTGACTACATGAAAAGCATGTTTTAAGTCGTATTCTTCGACTGAAATGTAAGTTTCAACAACACCCAATGATTCGGTCAACTCATCGGTAATTCCTCGAATGCTACTCGCCTTTGAATTATCTATGCATATATTTGACCGTATTCTACTCATTTTTAAAATTGAAATATCAGCACCTGTATCGACAAAATACATATTTTTCTTTCCTGTTATTTCAGTTTCAAGAACAATGATGTTAGAAAGGGACAAATTGATAGAAAAGACATTATCTAGTTTGTTATGTTGTCTTGATTTTCCCCCAATCGGACCCGTTGGGGGACCGATTGGTTTTCCGAATTATTGTCGTTACTTTCAATGAATCTAACCTCTCTAGGTGCGTTTCCATATCGCCTGCCTCCTCTCGAGTACCTACGTTGATTTTGGTAACGAGTATTTTCCCCTGAGAAATTATTATTAATTTGACGATTATTCTGGTTATACCTGTTTCTAAAATTAGCCCTATTTGGAAAACCTCGCCTAGGACGCCTATAGTGTCCAAAATACAGTACATTATTGGAGGATTGGTTGTTCGCAGCACTAACAAATTTTGATAAAACTTCTTGTGTAGATTTGAATGAACCAGCTTCAATGACTAATTTTGCCCTTTCGTTATTTGAATTTTGAGTGAGTGAGCGTACCGTGGCTTCTACAGAATAATTTTCGGCGACTTCTCTGGGCACTCCTTCGGTTATATAAGCGTTTTGAAGTTTTTCAGCTAAAATTTCTATTTCGGACGCAAAACTAGCAGGATCTTTATGATTTTGTCTACAGCTTGAAAGTTTGGCTGATAATAAACGAGAACTTTCCCCTTTTATTCCGTTCCTCAACTTTGATATTATATCATCAATATTATCTTCCTCTGTGATTAAATCGCGAGCTTTGCCTGTTAACCGTGTCTTTATGAATGCAATAGCATTATTCTGATTGTTCGCGCAATTTTGTTTAAGAAGTTCTAAAGAATCTAGGAATGATCGTAAATTCTCAATTTTGCCATCGAATTGATTAGGTAGTAATTTACTTGCTAAATTGAAAAAATCGCTTGCTGTAGTGGCCATAATGTCTAATGAGTCTTTTTCTTCTATTTCCTCATCAAAAATCAATGGATCAATTTTTTCTAGACATGAAATCGGAACTCTTATCTTGACTCCTAGCACTTGAAATGAGCGTACTACTCTATCCCTACTATCAAGGAAGTAAGTTTTGCAATTATGCTTATCTACATTATCCAAAGAATCCCAAGCGCCTCTCAAAATCTGTGTCAACTCGTTAAATGAACTTACCAGGTTGTTTTTAATATCAGTTCTAGTTGCCTCTGTTTTAGGGACTTCTTTCTTCAAAACTCTCTTGGCGGTATTTTTCAATGCACTTGTTACCTGATCTATCTGTAAATTTAGCTCTTCGTCTTTAGTTTTCATGAGACTGTGACAATGGTAGGCAGATTACTTACAAGATTACTTTGAAGATAAATTACAATATAAATTAGCTCTTACCAGAAACAATATAAATAGTTACGATTCATACAAAAAAAAATGTCACCTTCAGATAGCCTTGTTGTTTTTAAAGTTCACTCACATCTAGCACTCTATACTGCTGCAACAGAACCCAGGGACACGTTGAGGTTTCGTCTTATCCTTCGTTCCATATTCTTCTTATGAGCCTTATGAAGTTTGAAAATCATGTCCAATACCAACACAGCCAGAATCAGGAACAGGACTACCTTGACATCTTTGGTGATGTTATATTCACTTTCTTGCACGATGAAATTTGAATTTACGGCACCATTTTCGGTAACATCTTGCTTCGGATTTTTCGAGTCGGAAGATCCCATTTTCAAATTGGCAGGATCGCCATGTGGTGGATAGAAACTACTAGTTCACTTGAATATTTCTAATTGGATTGCTTCACATTCTATCGAACTTATACTCGATGAGAATTAGTGTTCCACATTAATAAAGTGCAAGCTTGTCATATTATTGAACAATAGCTTGAATAATGCAAACAATACATTGAACTCAGGAAATGGAATATACAGGCTCTTTAGGCTTTACACTAGGTAGGACGCCAAAAAATGCTAAAAATAATCGAGTCGATTTTTCATCATGTTCGTTCCTTCGACGGAAACCGACATTTTATTACAAACAACTTTTACTATATGGTTCAACATAGATTAAAATACTGTTAGCTAAACAAGATTTATTCCGGTAGAATACTCTGAGTTTCTGTGAAAAATACCAAACATACCTGTTGAATTTAAAGTGTCCATACTGTTAGCCGTACAAATATTGTTGGGCTATACTCACAAAATTATTATATTTTACTGGATATTTCTGTAACATTTACGAAAATATTCCTTTTAAAATAAAACTACCTGATCACTGCTATACTTACCGTTTTTCCTGTCCATAGGAATCAAGTCACCTAAACCGGAATAGGCATGTTAGATTGCAAATACAGATTGTTCTCAGAATCGTCTTTTCTTGTTGCAATAATAATCGTTGCGTTTGAACAACAGGAATACATTCAACCGGAAATTCCTGGGATTGGTTCGCCAGGTCCTGGAGTTTATAGGAGCTAGTACGTCTCCCTGAATTTCATATTTTTCTTGTCTGTGTGTATCTTTGTGTGAGTATAACGGCTTGTTGTCGACGTGCTACAGAGTGCAAATTTCGGAGACATCGAAATGAAAATTTCCACGAATACGCGATCTACAGGGTAATATCGAAATTGATGCCAATAAAATAAGACAGTTTGGGGTGGACCCCTAGTGCCTCATTATTTCGAAATCGACCCCTATTTTCTATCAATTCTGGTTGCTCATTAACGAATGAATTATTGAAATATTCAACCATTAATAATTCTTCAGTTCCCAGTGCTCACGACATTTCATTTTCATTAACCGAACAATACTACATTAGCAATGGATGTAAATGTAATCATTTTCAGTAATGAGATGGAATCACGGTCCATCATACTGATGCTTCCAGCAATTCGTTCACATCAAAACATCACGAACAAAATACAACGAATAATTCTGTTTTCACGTGGTAACGAAAGCGAAACGACATTTTGACCTGAATCGCTAACATTGTTTCGTAGATGACACAAAAAATATGTTCCAACGAGTCCCAAAACAATGAATCCGACTCCATAAATTATTCGGGAGTGAATTAACAACCACACGGAAGGAGTGGAACAACGTCGCCATTGCGCACTTTGATTAAAAACACTCCTCCGGGAGTTGTCGAGTTTGAATAAATATTTGAGTAGTTACGAGTCTCTGCATGCTGAACGCAAATATCGTAATTAGGTTATACGGAAAATATTTATTCTAGAGCAACCGGTATCCTTTCCCATTCGGAATTATCACGTAATTTCAATTGAATTTCTAGTTGTTATTTTTCTGCTCATTCCACGAGAACCTATTATTCCCGATATCAACAGGGGATCAATCCCTTCCAATTCTAACAAACTTAATTCTTCATCTCAGCATATCATCACCCAACTCTCATTGATGCTCTCATTTCAGCTGAATAACATCAGGCAGTGTCTCTGGTGCAAGGTCTCAGGAACAGGTCTAGTCTCTGTCTCTCTGGTTTTCAGATACCTGCGAAAATATGATACCCCTAGTTCTAGTATATATCGCGATCCAGTTTGTGCAATGCAAGATGACGAAATTGCAGCCTCAGCGCTGCCGGTCCTCTGACTTCCGCACGAAAAAACCAACAAAGTGGGTATTGTACGGCAGCGCGAGTAGCAGTTGTAAGAGCATGAGAAGTGAAGTGATTACATTCTGCCGTTGTCCGTTTTCCTCCTCACTTCCCTGCTCATTGGAGCTGAGTGTAATCCAGGTATCGGAGTGAATGCCTAAGGCATTGTTTGCTTATTATAACTTGTGCGAGAGTATAATTATTTCTCCTTTGTAAAATCCATTTCGCAGGCTTGTGTTTCCACATATTTCCCGGTATGATCATAATGAGACAATAACTAGAGAATTGTATTTCATGAACATTGAAAGCCAGGCTTACGAACATCTCTGACAAATGATTCAATGAATTTAGTACTACTTGAGGTTCACCACGGGCAATAACAGAATGAATTGAAGGAGCTTTTCAGCTAATAAGTCCTTTTCTCGAAGAAATTGCTATAATAAAGTACTTAATTTCCCCAATTAAACAGGTTTTTTTCTACCTCAGCTATGAATTTCGGAAGTATTATCCATTTTCTAGATTGCTCTGTTAAACGTAAAGTTCATAAAAATTAATGAATTATAATTTTTCTAGATCGAATAATGAGTATATTTGATAGTCCATCTAACTATTCTGTTTGATTTTCAAAGATAAAGCTATATATTAATTCGATTCATGATGCCTTTCACTTGAACGCGGTGAATTCTTCAAATCAAATTCAGGGCAAACAAAATATTTTTTTTGATGGATGCCCCATTTTACCTGTTTCAAGAACGCCTCAGCGTGTTCAAATCGAACTTTCAAACACGCGCGTTTTTTAAAGTCACTATGGCAACAGCAACGACTCGAGAAACGAGGAAGTCTAAATGACAATTTTTCGATTATAGATCTGACAGGAGTACCTTGTTACGCCAAATAAAATATTACTAAATGCAAATGCAATTGCGGTATCAACCGCGATTCTGCTTTACTACTTTACAATTTACTATTGATGACAAATTGCAAATAAGGTTCTGTTTTTCTCATTACCCTGACAACGAAAAGGATACTCATCAAAAATTCAATCATTTTACATTCTTATTTCCATTTTATGTAGTAATAGTACCAGTATTCATGTTTTCAAAGCGCTTCAATAAAAAAAAGGCGTAAAGTATTCGTAGATAACTGGTCTTTAAAACACTTGCTCTATTTCGAGCACTCCGGCTTCGCCGTCGTGCTCGAAAAATCGCGCGTGTTTTAAGGACCTTTTTATCCACTTTTACTTTGATATACTATTTTCAGTTTGATCGATCTATTTTGGTGATTTTCGGTTGACATCATTTAAAACGAATTCGGCCGGAGTTTCGCTCAAATTTTGACCACGTACAATTTATTTCCGTATTTTTAATCACTGCAATTATTGTTCTGAAGCTGATTGATGATATCATTACCCTTTCGAATTTCTTTATAATTCATACATTTTATCACTTTTATCAACAATAAACAAAACGCCTCCTTCCACTGAAGAATACACAAATTGAGATTTGCTTCCTGTCCTGTCTCTCCCGTATGATGGTATGCGTAGAGCGTAGATTACTCTTCAATGAAAACGAATAATGCATAATGTATGCGTGAAAGTTCGAATATTGGAATCATTTTACTCACGTATTCGAAGCGGAGTAAGGAACTGAGGGGAGTGAAGCTTCCGCTGAGCTCTGAATAGAAAGGATGGAGAAGGATCAGGCAGATCAAAATCTCATTTTCATTTGTTATAAAAATTATGTCAAAAATTCCGTCTGCATTTTTTGATTGGGGAGAGGACTGCATCTATTTAAGTTCTAGGGGGATCTTATCCTCCTTATCAGCCGCCCCTCTGATGTCGCTAGAAGAAGTGGAGTAAGTTGATCGAGTATTTTATTGTAATCTGACCGACAGGATTTTGCGATCATTATGAAAATTTCTCCAAAATCAGTATCATCTTCAGGTGTACACTCAAGAAAATTTTCCAGGATATACAACGGAATTTCTCCTGGAAATTCCCTCTGCATAAGCGACAGCAGGAATATTTGTTGTTTTTACGTGACAACTCCGGTCGTTCAATTCCTTTTGAAATAAATAAGTTTTACATTAGTTGATGCAACCAAACTACAGTTTGTCATTTCAATAGGAAAATAATACTGTGACGAAAACCGGAATATGCGTGACTATTTACAGGAATTTACTGTTCAATAAACAAACTGAATAGTTGTATTCCAAGTTTCAAACTTCAGTTTCTACAAGAATTTCCAGTAATGAACACTGAACCAAAACAGGAATTACTAAACTTATAACAGAACTGTTATATCGATTTGACAGGAATTTCCCGTTGAATTAAAGAACTATCCTTCATATATCACAGTACTAGTTGGTTGTTTTCGAAACTCATAACCTGAGCTTTTACAGGAATTTTCTTAGTAATGCATTCTGTCTAAAGAGCGACTTCGCGAATAGGTGTCTAGCATGAGGAGAATTTATATTATATTATATTCATTAAAGAGTATCTTCGAATTATTTTAACGAATTGGAGAGACATTCGTTCAAAACTAATAACGAGGGACTCCATAATTAATTTGAAGAAAATTTTTCCCTGATTCCGGATACATATTAGCTAATTTGATTACAGAATTACTGTCTCAGAGGCTCACTCCTTTCATGTCGCTTTTCAATCCGTTGGGTAGTATCTTAAGATTTTAGTCTATTCGGTGGCGCCCTCTGTTGAGCGGTACGGTAAATGTTGGGCCGCGGTGCAGATCGCTACAGTTCCAATCTTACTTCCTTCCTCTGATCTGATTTAACCTGACTTTAACCTATGATTTCCTGTTAAACCCTTATTTCCCTGTTCCTTCCTACACTCTATTTCTTAATCCTAAACTACCTCTTTTTTTTTGTTTCTTTCTAGGAAAAGTTATTCAAGAGTTAGTATCAATCGAAAAAAATTACGAAAAGCACTGCCGTGAAGTCAGGAGCTTTTGAGCGCTCGTACATACTTGTAGTAAGATTCGCATTTTCCAGTTTTAGAAATCAAATATTTTGAACGGCCATATTTACGGAACCCCTAGTCTAATTTTGCTTATGATGATTAGATGAACATGAACATATTTGCGATCCAAACCCACTCTGAGAATTTCAAGTTCCTAGGCCTTTCCGTTCAAAAGTTACAATTTTCTATGGTTTCTATGGTTCTGGTCATGCGATCTGGACAAAATGTTGCTTCAATATATCATTCTCGATTGAAATACAAAATTTCATCTCGATCGAGTCCGTAGTTTCGAAATTATCGAGAAACCAAAATTTCGAACGACCGTATTTACGGAACCCCTAGTATAATTCTGTTCATTGATAAACGTGATTGCGACATTTCAGATCCACACCTTTCCTGAAAATTTCAAGTCCCTAGGCCTTTCCGTTCGAAAGTTCTGATTTTCTATGGTTTCTATGGTTCTGGTCATGTGGTCTGGAGAAATGTAGCTTGAATATATCATTCTCCATTAGTATACAAAATTTCGTCACGATCGAATCTGTAGTTTTGAAATTATCAAGAAAACTAAATTCCAGACGACCATATTTACGGAACCCCTAATATATTTTACTCATAGATGAACGTGATCACGACATTCGAGATCCACACCTATCCTGAAAATTTCAACTCCCTAGGCGTTTCCGTGCAAAAGTTACAATTTTCTATGGTTTCTATGGTTCTGGTCATGCGATCTGGACAATATTTCACATGTAGCTTCAACACCTAATTCTCCATCTGAGTGCAAAATTATCTCAATCAAATCTGTAGTTTTCAAGTAATCTGGGGAACAAAACTTTGAACGGCCATATCTACGGAACCCCTAGTGGAATTTGGCCCATTAACCGAGGCATTCGGGAACTGAACCCATACTGAAATTTCCAAGTCTCTAGGTTGTTCCGTTCGAGAGTTATCGTGCTTACGGACGGCCGGACGGACAGACTCGAATTTTCCGACGGATTCGTCATCAGTGAGTCGAACATAGTCGATTGAGACCATTTTCGGCTCAAAATTCGAAAAATACAGACATCGTGACGAAATGATATAGCCCTCGTGTAAGTAGCACGAGCGCTCAAAAATCAATTCTAAGCAGGAGGCCAAAAAAACTAAAATATGCAATATGCTCAACTTGAATTCCACATGCTGACTGAGACGAAAATATGCTAGATTCAGCATTGAAAATGCCAAATCGGCAACAGTGAGTTCGATATCATCGAGATGATTATCGAAGCGCTGTTTCATCATGTCGGAAGCCGATATTTTATTCCAAACAACCTCAATATATGGTACAGCATAGATTAGAATACTGTTCGCTAAATAAGATTCATTTCCGTAGAATAATCTGAATTTCTGTGAGGAATACCATATACTCCTGTTGAATTTAATGTGTCCATACTGTTTGTGGTACATATATTGTTGGGCTATACTTACAAAATTATTATATTTCACTAGATATTCCTGTAACATTTGCGACCTACGTATGTTTCACAGTCGTGGCTTGTAAACACAGCGAAATATTATTGTATATACACAGAAAATACTCCTTTTGAAATAAAAGTACCTGATCACTGCTATAAATACTGTTTTTCCTGTTCAAAGGACTCGAGTCACTTAACAGGAATCGGCATGTTAGATTGCAAGTACAGATTGTTCTCGGAACGGTCTTTTCTTGTTGTAATAACAATAGTTGTGTTCAAACAACAGGAAATCATTCAACCGGAAATTCCCGGGATTCGTTTTTTTCAGCGTAACTTTTTCGTGCTCTGGTTTAGTTTTTATTTTATTCTTCCATCGATATTGCAGCAGTTTTCGCGTTATTATCCAACAAAGGGATTTTACAGGTAATGGAATATTTTTGAATTAGGTTATTTTTTCTATATAAAGTGCGGTTGCAAAGTAGGCTGAAGGGGGAAATTGTGTGAATAATACCCTAGACTCTAGACCCAGACGACCAATGAAATTTATATTTGTAATGATTTGAGTGGTTTCAATGAAAATAAGTGTAACGTGTAAAGTACAAGCCTAGTTGAATGAGGACTTATAATTCATACTCCATTTTTCCCTTCCGACAAAAAAACAACGTTCTTGCATTTCTTCATGGCAAATTATCACGTTTGGGAAATACACAACTGGTTCTGGCCGATCAATTTCAATTCAATCATAAAATAATTTCCGCGGAAAGAAACGCTGGCCCATTTTTCGGCACAAGCAACATAAATCCCTGCCGTCGACACGTAAAAACATGACAAAAAATCTCCATATATGCAAGTCACATTCAATTTTCACCCAACTTTGCGGCAATTCCCGTTCCAAATATTTGCCCGACTTTTTGCCGTGCTGGGTCGCATAGTCGGTGTCGAAGTTCGCAACACTAGAGGGAAAATTATTAAGTCAATATATTTTACGACCATGAGGTCTGGTACCTATATGACATAGGATGAACTTTTTAAGCGGGCATAACTCCCGAACTTTCAACTCCTGAGTGCAGTTCAGTTGAAGTTGCCTCATTTTCGGGACGTAGCATTGACCCAAATAAATCGCAAGGAAAACAATTCACATATAAATGGATTCTTATGAGGCAGCCACTGAAACTGTCATAAATTTCCAGATCCGAAGTTAGATTGGGCGGACTCTATCGGGGATTATACAGATGAGTATAAAACAATCAATCGGAAAGGCGGAACCCGAACTAATCGAGCTGAGATGATTGGGAATCGTAAAATTGGAGTTTTTACGGACTTCTGTGGATCTATCGGTATTTTCACCGGATAGAGCTCGATTTCTACAAGGTTTGTCGAGTTCTGTGGAACTATGTATGAAGGGCACTAATTTCCGATTCATTTGTTGTCAAAATTATTTTTCCGTCGACCATAGAATAAAAGCTCATTTTAACGCACTCGAAATCAACCATTAATGACCCCTATTAATACAAGATTTCTTGTATTAATGCATGATTATCATGGCAACCGATTATAAAATATGCATCTATGTCGAAGCACGATCGAGCTGTCAAATTTATTTATTCGCTTTCGATCAGAATCTGATTTTATCCGTTACGCTACTACATAATGAATAACGAAGAAAATATCCCTTTGTCACCGCCAGATGTGACAAAAAGTGCTGAAGCAGCAACTTTGAGTCTGCTTCCTGAAAAGAGCCGCCATTTATATGAGAAAATCTATGCTGAATTCAGATCTTGGTGCAAGGACAAGAAGGTTCGGAACTTTACGGAAACGGTTTGTTGGCATACTTTACGGGTATTGCAGAAAAGGGGCATCTAGCAAGTTTATGGCCAAAATATTCGATGCTGAAATTAACACTAAATGTGAAAGACAATACTGATATAAGCAGATACAACAAACTGGTGAAGTTTATTGAACGGAAAAGAGAGGGATGTATCCCAAAAAAATTGAAAGTTCTCGAAAAAGAACATGTGAGAGTTCATAGCGAATGCTTTTGATAGTGTTTTCTTGATGTCGAAGGTAAAAATAAAACTCAATTGAATCGTTATTCCAACTTATTCTCATTATCTCGTTATAGTGAAATAACTATCATTGTTTTATTGGTACATCGCTTTGATATTCGGAGTAGCAGGTGCATTGAGAAAAGATGAATTGTTAAGTTTGCAGAGAAAGGATGTACAAGATATGGGATCGAAATTTTTGGTGACAGTGAATTCATCGAGAACACATTAGAACAGGATATTCCCTGTGGTGGATAATGATGAGCATACACTTTTAAACATAATAAAGAGATATATATCCTTGAGGCCAGCTCACACTCCACACGAAAGATTTTTCGTTTTTTATAAGAACTATAAATGCTAAACACAACCAGTTGGAATTAATACATTTTTTAAATTAGCGTCAATGATTGCAAACTTTCTTTAATTAGAGCAACCACATTTGTATACAGGTCACTGTTTTTGGCGTTCTTCTGCATCTATTCTTTCTGACAGTGGTGCAGATTTTTCAGCCATCAAAAGACTTGGTGGTTGGAAATCAACTTCTGTTGCAGAAATGTATATTGAAAACTCGATATATATCGAAATGAACATAGAAATTTGTATTACGTCAAATTTGTATATCATGCAAAATAAAAATTGGTTTCGATCCAGAATTCATATTCAATTCCTGATGAGGTCGACGGAAAAATCTTGTAATCAACTCGTTTATTAATTCAGCGATTAATGGTTTCAAACATTAATTCAAAAAAATTCGACCATTAATCGCTGTCATTAATAAACTAGTTGTTTAAATAACTAATTCATGATTCTGTGAGTTGATCCACCAAACTGGATTTTATTTGGCTCAAACAACCTTCTCAAGCAAATAATAAAATCAGATGAATATTTCCGAACTTCTATCCACTTCGGGGCGAACTAATCTACAGAGGAAGCCAGAAATCTGAGTGATACCCAAGTGATCACACCAAAGAGCAGCTATATAGCAGACACAAGTCCTGTTATCCTAGATATGTCACAGCGATATCACAATAAGAGTGCGGATGCATAGTTGCGATATCACAGGGACTTTCCTAAATCATACTCAGGAAAAGTGTAATACAAATAAGGAATAACTAAATATATCGAAATGTATCTATTTATTGAGTTATATTCATGAATGAGCTATAAAGTTTTTCATTCGAATAATGAAATGATATATTTCTTCATCAAACCTAACTCTGACAATGAGAGAAAATTTGCAGAAAAACGAATATGTCCACAAAAAAATATTGCACAAATATAAGTACTTCAAACTACGAGAAGATAGACCAAGCCAAAAAAATTAGATAAATGGTAAAACAACGCAGAAAAATTCTAGAAAAGCACTGCCGTGAAGTCAGGAGCTTTCGAGCGCTCGTTCATACACCTTGTAGGTAGATTCGCATTTTCCAGTTTTAGAAATCAATTGAAGGGATTTTCGACAGCTGTCAAGAAAATTCTCAAACTCAGGCGAAACTCCAGACTTCATGTCAGTGCTTCAGCTGATCAACTTTTTTTCGATAATTCGCTAGAATTTTCTACGGTATCTATGGTCTTAGTGATGCGATTTGGACAAAATTTCGCACGTAGTTTGAATACATTATTCTTCAGCTAGGTGTGAAATTTCATTCCAGTCCAACCAGTAGTTTCGAAATTATCAGGAACAAAATATTTTGAACGGCCATATTTACGGAACCCCTAGTATGAATTTGCTCATTGATGAACGTGGCCGCGGAATTTGCGATACAAACCTACCCTGAAAATTTCAAGTTTCTAGGCCTTTTCCTTCGGAAGTTATAATCTTCTATGGTTTCTATGGTTCGGTCATGCGATCTGGACAAAATGTTGATTTAATATATCATTCTCGATTAAAATACAA
This sequence comes from Aphidecta obliterata, assembly GCA_963966015.1. Taxonomy (NCBI): domain Eukaryota; kingdom Metazoa; phylum Arthropoda; class Insecta; order Coleoptera; family Coccinellidae; genus Aphidecta; species Aphidecta obliterata. The sequence continues at coordinate 10,383,409 of OZ014435.1, read as the reverse complement.
AATTTTATCTCGATCGAATCCGTAGTTTCGAAATTATCGAGATAACAAAATTTCAAACGACCGTATTCACGGAACCCTTAGTACAATTTTGCTCATAGATGAACGTGATCACTACATTCGAGAACCACACCTATCCTGAAAATTTCAAATCCCTAGGCGTTTCCGTTCAAAAGTTACAATTTTCTATGGTTTCTATGGTTCTGGTCATGCGATCTGGACAAAATTTCGCATGTAGCTTGAACACCTCATTCTCCATTTGAGTGCAAAACTTCATCTCGATGAAATTTGTAGTTTCCAAGTAATCAGGAGAACAAAACTTTGAACGGCTATATTTACGGAACCCCTTGTGGAATTTGGCCCATTAACGAACTCAACCGAGGCATTAGGGATTTGAACCTACACTGAAAAGTTCAAGTCTCTAGGTTGTTCCGTTCGAGAGTTATCGTGCTTACGGCCGGACGGCCGGACGAACAGACTCGAATTTTCCGACGGATTCGTCATCAGTGAGTCGAACATAGTCGATTGAGACCATTTTCGGCTCAAAATTCGAAAAATACAGACATCGTGACGAAATGATATAGCCCTCTTGTAAGTAGTACGAGCGCTCAAAAATTAACAGAATCATAGAACACAGAATTGTTAACGAAATGAAATGTATTTCTGAAGATAACGAAAGACGAATCACAATCACAGTAAAACCAAGAGAAAATAAAAAAAATAAAAGAAAGGAACTCCTGGAGCATTTTTATGGGGATTTTTAATAAAATAAAGATTGACTGATCAAACAACGATTATTTCTTCATCTTCGATTCCTTGTAGATGTGTCTTCGTTACACCGCCAGAAAAAATACAGAGATATCAATCAAAAATTCAACTGATCATTACAATAGTTATTGAAATATATGAAACAGAAAACACTTAAAATATATGAGAAAGAAAAAACCTTCCACTTAGAACTTATAATAAAATCTGAGCAGCTGAATGATTTGTTTGTATAAATATCATCAACACTTACAATGGCTGATGTAGATGCAGGAGTTTCAAGATTACTTTGTTGAAGTTCTTTGATGGTTGATGACGGGTTTTTTTGGAGATAACTTTGTTTTTTCCATTCAGAGACCGAGATTTTATGGTAATGTCCTTAACTGTGAAAGTCATCAGATTATGCCGATTCCATTCAAGTAGCATGAAGATGACCCTATTATGAGTATTCACCCCCAAATAATTTGAAATTTTTTTTCTTCAAATAGACAATAACAAAATTCGCATAAACAAGAAGAATTACAAATTTGCATCCAATATGTATATCAAAATAGTCCAGCCAATACGAATGAGAAAATACAACAGTAAGAGTCGTGTTCATCTTCACCTCAGGGTGTCTGAGAAAACCCCGCGAAACAAAATGCAGTCCCGAATTAATTATCTCTTCGAAGAAGGAGAACGAAATTTCCCTCTGAAAAATCCTCACGTTTAATTGACTTCAATTCAGCCTGCAGTTTGTTGTTGCTCTCCTTCTGGATGCTTGAGAAAGAATTTCACAATTTACAAGAGCACTTGTAAGGAGTTGAGCATCAACAGGAAGCTGTCTCACTTGGAGATGAATAACAAGAAGTCGAAGTTCAGGTAAATATTTTCATCAGAAATTAATTCTGTAGCTTTTCTTCTTCAATAGGAGAATATTAAATGAATGTTCTCTGTCTGCGAATTTCGAGGAAGAAGTTATCTTATTGAGTTAATAGCGGAATGAATTTGCTCCTATGTTCGCACAAGAGAATGTCGGTAGCTCTGGGGTACCCGAGTTGAATAAAGAAAGGGTGTTGAAGAACACAGTTAACTCACACCACCTATGACGATAAAGCAATATGCGATACGCCCTTATGACATTAGGTTAAGTGAATGACAAGAAGTCATTGATGTTCATGGATGTTTTTTTATTCTTCCTATATTCCTTCATGGAAAGAGTTGAATGTTGAGGGTCGAATCATTTTTTTCCTACGTCAGGAAGTTTATTGTTATCGCAAATCAATCCTGTGGCTTCATAATTGAAGCTGAAGAAAGTCCATTCAATATCGTCAACTCCGGCTGTGAATTTCGAGTGCACTTGCGAGCATGACGCCGAAACGGAACGTTGATGAATGGCGCAAATGAAAAGAGGTCAATGAGACAATAAATAGGACTAAGTTCAAACCTCCTCTGTCATTCCATTCCCGGAATGACCCTCCGGCTCCCCAATTTTACAGCCGGCGTCATATTTATGATCGTGAATAAAAGACCGATTTCTTATTCCGAACTTTTTTCTGTTTTCGGTTTATGTCTGGGCTGTTTTTCTGGGGTTCAGATGTGACTTTTTAATTACCGCTGAAGTAATTTTTCCGGAGAGATCCAGCGCCTTTTTTTATTGATGAGATCTCTCACGCCAACCTATTAATCCATTACGCGAATGCTCATTTGGGGAATGAAAGTTAAAATGCAGCTGAATATAAACGAATCTGAAGACTTTCGAATGATTTGGAAAAATTTATTGTCTCTTCAAGAGAATAATTATAATTTTTATGTTATGTAGCCCTACCTTATTAATGGAATGGATGTTGAATTATTCAACATCTAGGTATCTTTGATCTGGCGTTAATTTATTTGGGGTTTCTGATATTCGAGTATTTTTTCATGATATACAGGGTGTTCCTAAATTGGAGGTGCAAATGAAGAGGAAAAATTCCTTGAGTCATTTAAAAAAAAGGGTTCCATAAACATGGGATCACAAACGGTTTGTTTTCGAGATACAGGGTGTTGAAGTTTGAATTTTTTCAAGTTTTTTTCTCATAGTATCTAACTTCACAATATATTCAACTGAAATTTGGCATAGATATCACAGTTGAGAGTTTACACCATGTGACATGCCAATTTCGATAGCAAATCTACAGGGTGATATTTTTTCTGGAACACTGTCCCTTGTTTTCCTCCAGAACTTTTTTTTAGTGAGCCACTGTTTATTTGAAAAAATGAAAAAAGTAGACTTGTTGTTATACTAAACTTTATGATCTCTTGTAGTTTTGTTGTGTCTGCTACCGATTTCGAGAAAAATTTTTTGAACGATTCTCTCGAAATCCTCAGAATCATCCAAATAGTCATAAAAATTCGTTTAGTAAGTTGTGGTGAATTTATTCATTGTTTGTTTTGACACTTCAAATTGAACTTTTTCAGTTGAAAATCTGGTGAAGTGTAGATACTATAAGAAAAAAACACCTGAAAAAAATTAAACTTCAACACCCTGTATCTCAAACACGAAACGTTTGCGATCCCATGTTTATGGAACCTTTTTTTCTTCGAATTACTTGATGAATCTCCTCTCTTCGTTTCTACCTTCAATTCAGGAACACTCTGTATATGAATTCTGTTTACGGACACTAGGCGCGATATTTTTCTGTTTTAATTCTGAAAATTATTGAAATATTTTTATTAGAAGCTACTGGTAAAACTTAGCAATAAATGTATATTAGTCATTCTATATTTTCAGAAAATAATGAAAAATGATGTAATACCTAGATAGGTTTTAAATGATTCGGAGGCGGCATCGACCGGCTTCAGCAATATTTTGTTTAGTATCATGCCACCTTCGCAATTTGGGAAAATTATTTCTGAGCATCAGTAATGAAGGTTTTAATAATGATATACATACAACAACACAAAAAGTGTTGAAAAGCTTGTATTAATAATAATGTATGAATTACACATATGCAGCATATATGTATAAATGAAAATAACAAGACACATAAAATGTATTAAAAAAAAAATTACGAAAAGCACTGCCGTGAAGGCAGGAGCTTTTGAGCGCTCGTACATGTACCTTGTAAGTAGATTCGCATTTTCCAGTTTTAGAAATCAATTGAAGGAATTTTCGACAGCTGTCAAAAAAATTCTGAAACTTAGGCGAAACTTCAGACTTCATGTCAGTGCTTCAGCTGATCAATTGTTTTTCGATAATTCGGTAGAATTTTCTACGGTATCTATGGTCTTGGTAATGCGATCTGGACAAAATTTTGCACGTAGTTTGAATACATTATTCCTCAGCTAGGTGCAAAATTTCTTTTCAATCCGATCAGTAGTTTCGAAACTATGAGGAAAAAAAATTTTAAACGGCCATATTCACGGAACCCATAGTCTAATTTTGCTCATTGATGAACGTGACCGCAATATTCGCGATCCAAACCCACCCTGCAAATTTCAAGTTCCTAGGCCTTCCCTTCAGAAGTTACAATTTTCTATGGTTTCTATGGTACTGGTCATGCGATCTGGACAGAATATTTCTTTAATATATCATTCTCGATTAAAATACAAAATTTCATCTCGATCGAATCCGTAGTTTCGAGATTATCGGGAAAACAAAATTTCAAACGACCGTATTTACGGAACCCCTAGTATAATTCTGCTCATTGATAAACGTGAACGCGACATTTCAGATCCACACCTATCCTGAAAATTTCAAGTCCCTAGGCCTTTCTGTTCGAAAGTTATGATTTTCTATGGTTTCTATGGTTCTGGTCATGTTATCTAGAGAAATGTAGCTTGAATATATATTTCTCCATTAGTATACAAAATTTCGTGAAGATCGAATCTGTAGTTCTGAAATTATCAAGAAAACCAAATTTCAAAAGACCACATTTACGGAACCCCCAGTATAATTCTGCTCACAGATTAACGTGATCACGACATTCGAGATCAACACCTATCCTGATAATTTCAAGTCCCTAGGCGCTTCCGTTCAAAAGTTACAATTTTCTATGTTTTCTATGGTTTTGGTCATGCTATCTGGACAAAATTTCACATGTAGCTTGAACACCTCATTCTCCATTTGAGTGCAAAGTTTCATCTCGATCGAATTTGTAGTTTCGAAGTAGTCAGGAGAACAAAATTTTGAACGGCCATATTTACGGAACCCCTGGTGGAATTCTGCCCATTAGCGAAACTAACCGAGGCATTTGAGATCGGAACCTACACTGAAAATTTCAAGTTTCTAGGCCGTTCGAGAGTTATCGTGCTTACGGTCGGACGGCCGGTCAGACGGACAGACTCGAATTTTCCGCCGGATTCGTCATCAGTGAGACGAACATAGTCGATTGAGTACATTTTCGGCTCAAAATTCGAAAAAAAAGGACATCGTGACGAAATGATATAGCCCTCGTGTAAGTAGTACGAGCGCTAAAAAACTAACTAAATATCGACATCTTAGTTACGTAACCATCATTATGATTTTCCGATGTTGTTTGAATCCTTTTCTGTCTTTGATACTTTTAGAGTTCTCCATTTTCCACTTCAACATTCAGAATGAATTTGATTTTCACAAGATATTCTGAAATTAAGAATTTATGACCCTTGCAGGTTTTGAACCAACTAAATTTTTTTTCTGAATAAGAATACATATGTGATATTATTTTTGCCTTTCTGCATAATCTAGTTCGCATGGTTCGAAGCTAGAATTGAATTTATGGATCATGCTTCGTATAACATCGCTGAATTCTTTATTCGTTATTTTAAATATAAAGAATCAGTCATTTTGATTACAGTGACCTGTATCTACAGTTACAGTGATCTGTATCTACTGAACTGAAAATCGACGAGTACCACGACCCCTGGGTGTGACCAGCTTGAACTAAAATTCCGATCCCAGCGCCATCTAATTGTCATTCCAATTTTTGGTCTCGTATAGTTGGGTATCTTCCCAGAATACTTCAATCAACGGTTTGATGTTTTCAAATTATTGACATTTTCCCAGAAGTAAAATTTCAGGAAAATTCGAAATTTTGCTGGGGTCATTTCAAAATTGATTAAATTCGAAGAATTTATTTTTGTTTTGTTTCAGATTGAAATCGGATCCACGATGCTGATATTAGATAAATTTTCCATCATAGTCGTCACCTACATCTTCAATTCATACGGTAAGTATTTTAAATAATTTTTGATTTCATTTTAACATCGTTTTGATCGAAAAACATATCAGATTACAATTTTTCCAGCTTGAAAATTTTTCATTGAGTGTGATTAGGGAATACTTCGTTCTCCTTATTCCTTCTATAGCGTTCAGCCTACTTCTGTCTGTAGAATTCTCGGCTCAATTTCCCAGCACTTTTCGATACATTCGTACCTGTATTTTTCTCCATTCCTGGAATAATCCGATACGAATATTTTCTCCCCTAATATGATCCCCAAAACGATCATTTCGTTTTCAGTCCCCGAAATTCGGTGCCATGGAGACATTCAGCGAACTCTGGGAACGGGGCGTTAAAAGCTTTCTGAGAGCAATTTGTATCAAAGCCGAAACCGGAAAAATTTATCGAATGTTTATTGAAATCATCAATGAATTATCCGTATCATTCTGCAGCTCCATTCGGGCAAATAGCATTTCCATTTCCGCTTATGACATTCCCGACGTCTCACGAGAAAATATCACCCTCGAAACAAATTATCGTAAACTAGGTCTCGGGGTGTATTCAGAGGGGTTCGAGTTCGAGCCCTCGTAATCTAAAGTCGTTTTATATGATGTTATGAATGGTTATGTGATTTGGTGTACTATGTTCTCTTTGAGGATTATTTTTCAATTATAAAGGGGATGAGTTTGTCGCGAAATTAAACTCTTCCCTATAAATTTTCGGAGAAAATATATTTTATCATACTTTATCTTATTATGATCCTCCTATTTTTCTTTTCAATACGCTATTGCCTTCCAAATTCTTATTCTCAACAGTGAATGAATAATCTCGGGTGAATTCCAGGGCTGAAGTAGACTGTGAAAGTTTTGATAGGGTAGCACCGGCTCTAGAAGAGATAGGAATAATTCTATGAATAACAAAATTAAAAAAGATTTTGCAAAGTGAAAACTACTACAATGTAACTAGGAATATTTTGACTTACATTTTTAAGGGTTTGAGATCGATCGATTGGGTGATCCCTGGTTCTCACTAAAATATACTGGTTAAATCATGCGCTGTTCTTCCGCTTCAACTATTGGTCGCAAGGTTTGAAGAAAAAGTAACTCCATTTCTCGTGAAACGAACGATTTCATGCATTATCTGAATATTGAGAAGTTAATTTTGTTGAGATGTTGCAACTTTTTTATTACACTTGAATCCATTTCTCGTTAAACGGACGATTTCATGCATTAGGTAAATATTGAAAACTTCATTTAGTTGAGATGTATAAACTTTCTCACTACATTTGAATCGATCGACTCAGCCAAATCGGAGATATTGGAAGTTGAAGGAAAAGTTACTCCATTTCTCGTGAAACGGACGATTTCAGTCATCAGGTAAATATAGAAAAATTCATCTAGTTGAGATGTTGCAACTTTTTTACCACACTTGAATCGATCGAATCAGGCAAATCCGAGATATAGGAAGTTGAAGAAAAAGTTACTCCATTTCTTGTGAAACGGCCGTTTTTATGCATTAGGTGAATATTGAAAAATTCATTCAGTTGAGATGTATCGACTTTCTCACTACATTTGAATCGATCGACTCAGCCAAATCGGAGATATTGGAAGTTGAAGGAAAAGTTACTCCATTTCTCGTGAAACGGACGATTTCATACATTAGGTAAATATAGAAAAATCCATCTAGTTGAGATGTTGCAGCTTTTTTACCACACTTGAATCGATCGAATCAGGCAAATCCGAGATATTGGAAGTTGAAGAAAAAGTTACCCCATTTCTCGTGAAATGAATCATGCATGAACTCTTGAAGCCAATTCGTAATAACTATAAATGAAATCATAAACATTTGTAAAACCTTAAATAGTAAAATATTCCCATGATGAAAGCGTTCGAGAGCTTGTTATGTTAACGCCACTTCTTCAGCGCACATTCAAATTGTTGTCAATAGAACGTTCATTACCTCGTCTCAGGTGACCTATTTCCAAATGCATTATTCCTTTGGAGCTCTCACATGAAATGATATCTTCCTTAAATTCACAGGATCCTTCACGTCATCGCTGTTCGAAAATTGCCATAAAGAAATATAACCCGAATCCGAATCTCTTCGCTCGCTATTCGATCATGATTGCTCGCCTAGAAAAGTGACAACGCGGAAAATCGCCGTCTAGAAAATCAGCTCCGGGAATAATTTGGGAATACATCGGAGCGTGATGGCTGAATAGAGAACGTTAACAAATCGTTTCATTTGGCGCGAAAATGACATCCTCGGGGATGCTGCGAGATCGGTCTGATGGTCCGAATATTTCATTTTAGTTCGGTCCTCCGCATCTTTGGAAGTGGAAATCTCGAGAGCTTTCATGAGATGATGAAGAGCATTATTTTCGAAAGCTGATTTTTGCGTCGATTCCGTATAGAATAGGGCGGGATTGGGAAGATTTTGTGTTGAAATCAATTCCTCTTGGATATTTTTGGGTTTTCAAGATTCCACTGAAGAGTCAAGTGAATTCCGGGGTATTCAGTGAAATGGTTGATCAAAAAAGAAAATACCTCAGTTGTGGTCCCAAATTGCACACCCACAGAAATTTTCTAGGATATACAACAGGAATTTGGTTACTTCTACAGGAAATCACCCCTTTATAAGCGACAGCAGGAATGTTTGTTCTACGTGACAATTCCTGGCTTTAAATTCAAGTTTTATATAAGTTGATGCAAGTTTGTCATTTCAACAGATAAATAATACTGTGACAAAAACCGGAATATGCGTGACTATTTACAGAAAATTCCTGTTCAATAAACGAACTAGAAAGTTGTATACCAAGCTTCAAACTTCAGTTTCTACAAGAATTTCCAGTAATTAAGACTAAACTAAAACAGGAATTACTTTACTTATAACGACCCTGTGGTATCGATTTAACAGGAATTTAACGTTGATGGGAATCATCGTTCATATATTACACTAGGTACTAGTTAGTTGTATTCGAAGCTCATAACCTGAGATTTTACAGGAATTTTCTGTAGTTATGCATTCTATCATGAGATAAAGAGTGACTTCGCTAATAGGTGTCTGGAATAAGTAGAATTTATATTATATTATATTCATTATAGAGTATATTTACATTGTTATAACGAATCAGATAGACATTCGTTGAAAACTACTAATGAGAGACTCCATAATAACTATAAAGAAATTTGTTTCCTGATACCGGACTTATATTAGCGAATTTCATTACAGAATTACTGTCTCACACCTTTTCTGTCGCTTTTCAATCCTTTGAGTAGTATCTTTTGTGTTTATTCTATTCGGTGGCGCCCTCTGTTGAACGGAACGCTAAATGTTGGTTCGTCGGTGCAGCTGGCTACAGATCTAATTTTTCTTCCTTCCTCTGATCTGATCTAACCTGTCTTTAACCTCTGTTTTCCTGTTAAACCCCTATTTTCCTGTTCCTTCCCACACTATGTTTCTTAATCATTTTATACTGACCCTCTTTTCTTTTTTCTGTCTTTCCTAGAAAACCTTATTCGAGAGTAAGTATCAAGCGTAGATCGAAAATATTGAATTCAAGGTAGAATGTCAAAAAATGCTACAAACATGCAATATACTGAACTCGAATTTCAAATGCTGACTGAGAAGAAAGTATGCTAGATTTAGCATTGAAAAAGCCAAATCGGCAACAGTGCGTTCGATATCATTCAGGTTATGACATGAATTAAAATACTGTTAGCTAAACAAGATTTATTCCGGTGGAATAATCTGAATTTCTGTGAGAAATATCAAATATTTTTGTTGAATTTAATGTATCCATACTGTTAGTCCTACAAATATTGTTGGGTTATACTCACAAAATTATTATATTTCACTAGATATTCCTGGGACATTGATGAAAATATTCCTTTTGAAATAAAAAGGCCTGATCACTGCTATACTAACCGTTTTTCCTGTTCATGGGACTCAATTCACTTAAACCGGAATCGGCATGTTAGATTGCAAGTACAGATTGTTCTCAGTATTGTATTTTTTTGTTGTGATAACAAAAGGTGCGTTCGAACAACAGGAATTTATTTGACCGAAAATTGCCGGGATCCGTTTTTTTCAGTGTGCAAACAGATATGTCACTAATACATAGAAAGGGAAATATATCAAATAGCATAATTTGGACGTTAATTGGGAACCAGAATTTTTCAGAGAGAATACTGAGCAATTATTTCATTCGTGATTGAATAAATTCGAAAGAGGGTAGTTCCAAACGAAACAGTGGCAGGAAGAATGGGTTAGTAGTGTTTCATCTTTCCCGAATAAATCAGTCTGAATAACTTGTAGTGTTGTATCAATAATAATATATAAATTGTATAGAATTAAAAAATGAAATGCTTATAGTTCCATAGTGAAGTACAGCTGAGAAAGTAACACAAAGGTCGAGGTGAGAAATTATAGAAATCATATCCTAGATATAGAAGAAAAGCCTACATGTATATCATAACCCTATTCAAAACTTTCCCTCGACCTCTTCCTCTCGAGCCATTGCTCAAGTTAAAACTAGACAACAATTAATTCTCACTAACAACAGGTCCTTCATAGAGTGAAGCTCAAGTTTCAAACTCACGAGTGGAACTGAAAAAATAACTTCTGAAGAACTTCAATTCCATGCTACAAGAAAATACCATTCGCTTCAACTTCAACGAGTCAGGTTCTGCCGCCTTAGAATTCTCGATGCGGCTTCTTTGCTACCCCCTTCCAATTACATCGATAAAGGATTGAAGTGCGTATAAAGTTTTGAAATTATTCATCTAACCCCCTACAGTTGGGAACACTTTCGGAACACTTGACTGAGTGTATTGTTGGATTTTACGTTGAATTCAGGTCAGGCCTCATTACGATTTTATTGTATCTTATGGGGCCTATGCTGAATATGAGGAAATGGATAGACTCTGGTGAGTTGTAGCTACATCCTTCGGCTATCGATGAAAATTGGCTGCTTAGAAAACAGATAGCCGATGAACAAAATTAACGCTGAAAACTTAGGACTCAGATGACGATGAAAAAAATTTTCCCTGAAGCCGGGAGTTCTCGCTTCGTGAGGGAACTCCTAGTACTAACGGAAATTTCGGATTGCGATCAGAAGTTGGTCAGGTCCATTTTGAATAAATCAAAAAAGGCTGTGAATTAAATTATTTGCTCCAATCATCGGTCGAGACCTTTATTCCTCTGATAGTAGTGCCGAAACAATTTATATATTATTAATTTATCCATACCTTTCATCTGGGTATCGATTTTTTACTTATTTTCATACTCATGAGTCAACAGAATTTTAAAATTCATTAGATATTCATGTTGAATTATATGTATGAACGTATGAGCTAAAAGGCCAATTCACATTGGAGCAAGTGCAACGAGATTGCATCAGTTTCATTCCCCGAAAAATAAAATGACTAACGAGTGTAACACAAAGAGCTGAAAGCTGATTCAAAATGTTAATGGTGGAAACCTTTGTTGTTTTGTACCTTGATGAAAAATTTTTCGCGGATGAAACATGACGCCGAGTTGGAATTTGCAAAGTGAGGTGAATAGGAAGAATCGGATGAAAGAAACAGGGGGATGAAAGAAATCTCAACGAGACTCTGCTTGGGGCATTTGAATCGCATAAGAACAATATTGGGTTGAAGTTGGACAGAGGAAAAACTTAGAATATCAGTTTCTTCAGGGAATAAAACTTTAATACTTCTTGAAGGTTTCATTTCGCTGTCAGCAAACTTTTGAATTATTCATATTTTATCCACTTCAGGATCTGAAAATCTTGAATGTGGAAATTATAGCATTTCGTTCGATAAAATCGATGTTGTACAACTTATTTATTACTAGCAAACTGAAGAGTCGGATTGAAAAATTTCAACATGAAATATGTTACAATCTATTTCATATCATATACTTCTATTTTTGGTATTTATTCAAAAACTTTAGGCCTTTTTTGAGCGCTCGTACTACTTACACGAGGGCTATATCATTTCGTCACGATGTCTGTATTTTTCGAATTTTGTGCCGAAAATGGTATCAATCGACTAAGTTCGACTCACTGATGACGAATCCGTCGAAAAATTCGAGTTTGTCCGTCCGTCCGGCCGTAAGCACGATAACTCTCGAACGGAACAATATAGAGACTTAAAATTTCCAGTATAGGTTCAGATCCCAAATGCCTCGGTAAACTTCGTTAATGGGCAAAATTCCACTGAGGGTTCCGTAAATATGGCCGTTCAAACTTTTGTTCTACTGATAACTTCGGAACTACAGATTCGATCAAGATGAAATTTTGCACTCAAATGGAGAATGAGGTGTTCTCATGTGAAAATTTGTCCAGATCGCATGACCAGAACCATAGAAACCATAGAAAATTATAACTTTCGAACGGAAAGGCCTAGGGATTTGAAATTTTCAGGATAGGTGTGGAGCTGGAATGTCACGTTCCCATTTATCAATGAGCAGAATTTTATTCGGGGTTTCGTGAATACGGTCGTTCGAAATTTGGTTTTTTCGATAATTTCGAAACTACGGATTCGATCGAGATAAAATTTTGTGTTTCAATCGAGAATGATATATTAAAGCAAAATTTATCCAGATCGCATGACCAGAACCATAAAACCATAGAAAATTATAACTTCCGAAGGGTCAGTCCTAGAAACTTGAATTTTCAGGTTAGGTTCGGATCGCGAATGTCGTGGTCACGTTCATCAATGAGCAAAATTCGACTAGGGGTTCCGTAAATATGGCCGTTCAAAATATTTTTTCCTGATAATCTCGAAACTACCCATTGGATTGGAATGAAATTTTGCAAAGAGATGAAGAATAATGTATTCAAACTACGTGATTTCGTTCAGATCGCATTACCAAGATAGATACCGTAGAAAATTCTAGCGAACTATCGAAAAAAAATTGGTCAGCTGAAGCACTGACATGAAGTCTGAAGAACTTTTTTGACAGCTGTCGAAAATTCTTTCAATTGATTTCTAAAACTGGAAAATGCGAATCTACCTACATGGTGGATGTACGAGCGCTCAGAAGCTCCTGACTTCACGGCAGTGCTTTCCGTAGTTTTTTTCGGAAGTTATGGTGTTCACGGCCGGGCGGAATTTGGACGAAATGATAATGCTCTTATATGAATAATTAAATTTCCTGAAAATAATGGACCTGTTTTTCATCTATTAGCACTCTGAGCAATAATAATATATATTTTCATATAGTTTATTTATTCATAAAAACATATGATTTGCTGCGCAAGCCCAGAACAATATATAAATCAATTTTTCTAAACAATCTGAACAGATATGCAAAATATATATTTAGAAAGACAGGGTGTTTTCAGAGATGAGGCTTTTTTTTGACAGGTGCTATAACTCATCAAAATGAGTCAGAATTCCAAAAACCCTTTTTCTAAAATATTCATCAGGCCAAGTATTTCTGAATAAAATTTACCCTCGAATCTGAGAAGTTTCCATCACGGACCTCACCTAAGTACGTATTGAGGTTTGAATGTGTTCATTAAATGCTTTCAGATTACTGGAAATGACCCCTGCGATTTCTTCTTTTGGTGTCATTTGAAACATAAGAGTACAGTAACGGTGAGGTTGTTGAAGAATTGAAACAACGCATTGAAAATGCTTGTGACATTATTCGTGAGCAATTGATGTGATGGTTGCTGCATGTAATTATTCGTTATTAAGCCAGAAAAGACTTTGTGCGAATCAAACGAATGGTGACCATTTCGAACAATTTCTGTGAACAATTTGGATCAATTTCATCGATAAGTTCATGAACTTCCTAATTTTTTTTAAGGACCTTTTCAATCAGTAATTTTTTTCTCCTCAGTTTGAACTTAAAGAATTATACCGTTCAGGAAAAATACACAAATTTGCGCTAAATCCAGCACTTTATGTACTTGCTGGAATGCATATAGCACCGTGATTCAAGGAAGATTTCCTAACACAGAGATAACACGTTCCAGAGTCGTATTGAGATTTTAATGCCCAAGATTTTTTGCCCTTTTTTCAAATTGAATATTTTATATGATCAACTTCCGGCGAAATGATCTCTTTTGATGAGTTCTAGCACCTGTTAAACAAAAGCCCCACCTCAAAAAACACCCTGTATAGTAATTGTATTAAATCGATTCATTATAAAGTTTAAAGGGTGGAATTTAATACTTAATACCTAAATGTTTGGAAGAATTTAAAATTTTTCAACTAAAATTGGAAGTAAATTGATTCATATCTTCTCAAAAAGGTTCAATTGAAATACTCCGGACTCCCTGCGATTTATTTCTATTGAACGATTTTTTTGTTTATTTTTGAGTTTCCATTTAACTTCCCCATAAAATACGAACGAGAATTTGTTAATTCTAGCAATATATCAAGATGTTCTCGTAAAAAGCTGAAAATATGAAAAATATGTATCTTGAAACTAGAAACACAAAACAAACATTACACTTTCACTTTGATTGCTTTTTTTTCGACGAAATTTCGAGAGCATAATTCTCTGCAAGACACTCTCAATATAATAAATCAATAAATTCATAAAAGTATTATTGTTATTATTTCAGATAAAATGACAACATTTTTACCCGCCCACGAAAAACTATGATTTTATCGCAACAATTATGAGACTCGTGACACCGTACCAAACTGGCAACAGCTTAAATTTTCCGCATTTTTTGTCACCCTGTCTTGACTTCATTCATTTTGGTAGGCCCTAAATAGATTATCCACTATAACGTTCATTTTTATCGACTCCATCATTTTTTGCGGATCGCTTCGCGTTGTGACTCGATGTTCAATTTTTGCATATAGATGATTCGTCTCTGCCCCAGAAAAGAGGCTGATTTAAATATATAATGAAGGACCCGTTTGGTTAGTCTTTCGAAAAATTTTAAATTGCTATAGCGATTGAATGGGGATTTCTGCATTATGCTATTTTTCGTGGATATTCGAACCTGAGATTTCGGATTTTTACGAGATGAATGGAATCATTTAGGGTTGAACTGTTGAGAGGATAGAGAAATGATAGAATATGGAATATTTTCATAACGAATTTTATGAAAATTTGACCATCACATATAGGGGATGAGATATTCCGTGAAATCTAGATAGACGAATAGAGTGGTGTGAAAATAAATTCTTTCTGTGAAATATGCTGTGCTTTTCCATTTGATTCTATGGAAACCAGGTTGAATTCGATCAGAATGAAGAATATCAAGCGGCAAATGTTTTTTCGTGGAAATGACAAACAAATATTTTCATTTCACCAGTTCTCTCCAACTCTATTCATCATTCCTGCGCAATTGTTTCTCTTTCATCAATCTGCCGTTTTTTTTTCCTATCGAACTCTGCAATCCTCAGAATATTGCGCGCCAATTATGCCGCAGAATACCGAGATATTCTGATAACCGATTCCATCGCCGCTGTATCCGGGATCATCGATAGGAACCTTTTTATCCGGATGATACACGCATCCCTGGGTAGGCTTTGGGGTTGATATCGCTGTGTGTGCAGAAGAGAATTTTCGCAATGAAGGGGTGAAAAAATGGAAACAAGGTCGGCCAAATTTTTCCGCTCATTTGAATGCATAATTTAATAAGGGGTAGGGGGAAGGTTGTGCGAGAAATTGGAACAACAAACGTAATGAATAATTCCGAGTGTGAGCATCGCTGCTTGAATTTTGGTCTTATATTTTAGGCCTCTGAGCTCATGGTTTATGAATGTTGAGTTTAGGGAAGGGAGAAAAATCACATGAATTCATGAAGAGGGGAGATTTTTCAAAGAAATGAATTTTTTACCACCAATGTTGAGTAGATTGAGCCTGAAATTTTTTTGAGAAGAATAATTATCCAAATCAAAACCGGTCTTCGTGTCTTGATTATCCCAGCAACAAATTCCTTGTCGGTTTTCAACAATGTCTCAAAAATGAAATGTACATGAAATTGTCTAATAACAATATCAATTAATTAAATTTAAGGAATTTCCAATTTCACCAAACTACACAATCCTATATCTACTCTCAACTAATTGGAAGTTTATCGAGGTCTCCGATTCCAGGGAAAAACTTGAAAAGAAAGTTTTACTTACAGTGCACTATTAAATATCCAGGGGTATCCACTGTTTTTTTTAAAGAATATTGCAGAACTCCAAAATAATCCTTGTAGATGTTGATTCTCACAAAGGATCACTCGCCAATCAAGCTTGGGACACTCTCAAGTTGACTGATTTTCAGGCAGAAGTGAATATCTCAGGCGGGTTTTTAAGTCCAAGCCGAGGAGCTATATGAAATCAACAAAGATATTAGAGAGTGCACAAGAATCCAACATAATTCCTTCTCGTTTCTCAAATATCATAATAAAAAGAAAAATTACGAAAAGCACTGCCGTGAAGTCAGGAGCTTTTGAGCGCTCGTACATCCACCTTGTAGGTAGATTCGCATTCTCCACTTTAAGAATCCTATTGGAAAAATATTGACAGCTGTCAAAGAAATTCTCAAACTTAAGCGAATCTCCAGACTTCTTGTCAGTGCTTTAGTTGACCAATTTTTTTTTCGATAATTCCCTAAAATTTTTTATATTATCTATGGTCTTGGTGATGCGATCTTGACGAAATTTCGCATGTAGTTTGAATACACTATTTTTCAGCTAGTTGCAAAAATTTCATTCCAATCCAATCAGTAGTTTCGAAATTATCAGGAAAAGAATATTTTGAACGGCCATATTTACGGAACCCCTAGTCTAATTTTGCTCATGAACGTGACCGCGACATTCGCGATGCAAATCTACCCTGAAAATTTCAAGTTCCTAGGCGTCTCTCTTCGGAAGTAATGATTTTTTATGATTTCTATGGTTCTGATCATGCGATCTGGACTAAATTTTGCTTCAATATATCATTCTCGATTAAAATACAACATTTTATCTCGATCGAATTGGTAGTTTCGAAATTATCGAGAAAACAAAATTTCAAACGACCGTATTTATGGAACCCCTAGTATAATTCTGCTCATTGATAAACGTGAACGCGACATTTCAGATCCACACCTATCCTGAAAATTTCAAGTCCCTAGGCCTTGCCGTTCGAAAGTTATGATTTTCTATGATTTCTATGGTCTGGCCATGCGATCTGGAGAAATTTAGCTTGAATATATCATTCTCCATTAGTATACAAAATTTCGTCATGATCGAATCTGTAGTTTTGAAATTATCAAGAAAACTAAATTTAAAACGACTATATCTACGGAACCCCTAGTATAATTTTCCTCATAGATAAACGTCATCAAGATCCACACCTATCCTGAAAATTTCAAGTCCCTAGGAATTTCCGTTCAAAAGTTACAATTTTCTATGGTTTCTATGGTTCTGGTCATGCGATCTGGACAAAATTTCACATGTAGCTTGAACACCTCACCTCCACCTCCATTCGAGTGCAAAATTTCATCTCGATCAAATCTGTAGTTTTCAAGTAATCAGGAGAACAAAACTTCGAACGGCCATATTTACGGAACCTCTGGTGGAATTTGGCCCATTAACGTACTCAACCGAGGCATTCGGGGACTCAACCTAAACTGAAAATTTCAAGTCTCTAGGTTGTTACGTTCGAGAGTTATCGTGTATACGGACGGACGGACAGACTCGAATTTTCTGACGGATTCGTCATCAGTAAGTAGAACTTAGTCGATTGAGACCATTTTCGGCTCAAAATTCGAAAAATACAGACATCGTGACGAAATGGTATAGCCCTCGTATCAGTTGTACGAGCGCTCAATAATGAAAAACATGATATAGGTAACTAATACTGAAAAGTAATCTTTTTCTGGGGTATAAACGTAATTGATAAAAATAAAGCTAGTGCAAGAACATGTGCAGGGACACAAGATGGAGAAATAGCAATGGCTCAGGAGAAAGGAAACAATTCAATTAATTCTTTCCTGGTGATATATTGATTAAATTGAAGGAATTACGAATTACCGAGAATATGAAGTAATAACTCCCGCCAACTTTAATTGCGGAAAATTCGCTCTCAAAAGTGGATGACTGTGGATGAAATTATCCAAGGTGCGATACGTGCCTTCATCAGAGGGAAAACGGGAAAAACGATGTGATACACGGACGCGTATCTTGGTACTTAACAAAACTTACAAAACAAACAAATACGAGAAAAATCATTGATAAACTATTTGTATAATACTAACCCCAATCAAATTGAACGGTTAATTGGATAGGGCCTTGGACTCGAGCCTTGACCTAACTACGTTAACTGTATTTTCCCTGAGAAATAAAACAGAGATAAACTTCCAAAAAGTATATATTAAAAAGAAATTAAATGTTTCTTTACAAACTAATGCATCGAAGACACGGATTCTTCCTTCACCAGAACTGATGAATCTAGACAAATTCATCAAAAGTTGAATCAAGGTTTGATTATAAATCTCAGAATAACAACTATCCAAAGAACTTTGAATTTCGAGAGTAATTCAATCTTGAGTGAGAGATTTCTAGACTCGGTTCTGGTAAAACTCAAATAATGCCATGCGCAATTTTAGAATGACCTTTTCTTATGCTCCGCCACTGGGAGAGGGAAATCTTACCTTTGTCGAAATCGTGTTGTTCACACTTGATAAAGCCCAGAGTTCACTGCGACACAGAACACACCCGTACTTCTTTTCGGCGTTCAGATATAATTTTGTTCACTTCTTAACTCAACTAAATTCCCGATAGATTCCGTGTTATTTTTCTGAAAGAGCTATTCGTGCCTACTTCTCGAGACCTACTTTCTGACTAATTCCCGGAAATTCATCATCAATTCGAACGAGTTCCCGAATTACGTGTTCTTTCCCCTCGAAAGAACTTTTTCCGTCCGAGTCCCGAAAACAACTCCTGATAGTCCCCAAAAACCTTTTTCGACAGAGTCCCGAAAAACTACGGCTGATCGAGTCCCAAAAACCACTTTTCCGGCCGAGTCCCCAAAAACCACTGTCTTTCTCCAATATTCATTTCGTCTCCAGAATATTTCCAACCCTACCATTCTAGGTGGTTCCAAATGATGTTTTCGTTGAATCAATCAACCCCTTCTGTTATCTTTTTAAAGGGATTCGTGAACCAAACATCGGCAATTATTGGTCTGAATCCAATCACCTCTCACACTTCCGATAGTGGTGGTAGGATGTGAAATTTTCCATTACACTTAATTAAGTGCTCAATTCGTGAAAGATGAAGGGAAATTGTAGATCACACAACGTTTCATTTTTCTGGTCAATGGGCACGCGTTAGGCACTTTATTTATGGGTCCTTTCGAACAATTGAGTTTGGGATATCAAAATTTCAACGCTAGGCGAGTAGACTAAACAAATACTTAAATTAATATTTTGATTTCTAACATACTTTCATGCATTCAAATATTAAATTCTCCGTTGCTATTGGCATTAATTGTGAAAAATGTCCATATTTGCAACAATGTTGCTCGAACTTTTCGAATGAAATTTGAAATTACAATATTGAATCCGAAAATAGAGGAGGTCACTGATTTCTAGTGAAAATACCGAAGTAGTTGAATTCTTATCTATGGTCGTAAAATTTCTGGCATAAGATTGCTCATAGAACTCTTATGAAATCTAAAGTGGCTGCGTGCCGAAGATTCAATTCCGGAGTTAACATTAAGTATTGAACATCACTCACCTGAGTAGATGAAAGCCTGATTTCCGCAGCCTTCGATAATGACATGTGTTCTATTGTCTCAATGGATTGCTGTCATTCAATGAAGTGGCAAATACCACTAATCTGGGACTACACGAAAGGAAATTGGTTATAGATGCGATCTGATAATGCTTCAATAGTATGTACATAAATGAAGCGATTGAGTGCTCGCATACGCTTCTACTGTTCTCTAACTACAAGGAAAGCTATCAATTTGTTGGAATCGGCGTGTGGAATAGTTTAAACGAGGTGATAATGGTAGAAATGGCCTTCAATGGGGAGGATGGTTGTCTTTGATAGAAATTAATTCAACACACCGATACAACATAATAAGAATGTAGAATGTAGAGGTGTGTTAGTAGGTAGTTATTTCGTAATTTGGCCAAAAATGTAGGAGGTGGCTCTTTGAATGGTTTGGAATCATAATTCACAGAGCCATCTGAATTTTTTTTAAATCATTCGAATAATGTAGATTCTAGGGAATCCAATCCCGCACCAAAACCTCAATCCCGGAAACCCGCGGGATTGAAATAATCAATCCCGCGGATCCGCAAGAATGCGGAATTGTTGACAATATATACTCAACCTATTAAACATGCTAATAAAAAGGTCTTATGCAATTAAAAACATACTATAGTAGTAGAATAAAAATTTATTTCATATACAGGTCAGGTAAGGTTACATTGATTTTGGAAATATGGAGAAAAGATAACATATCTAAGGTCCCATCTTTTGAATTCGATCTAAGCTTATTGCAAATATATCCTGCGGCTGCGGCAAATTCATGTTATGTTTCGTTTGGAAGTGGATGTGATGACCTTTGGTAGAACGAACAGAGATTTTAATAATGCTAGGGCATAACCTACATTTAGCTGTAAAACCATCTTCAGATTTTAAGGAATGATTCCAAACTGAACGTGAGCCTTTATTCTCTTTATAAACTACACTGACACTCATTTTAGTGATTATTGGTGTATATTCGTCGTAATACGAAATCTATTTAACGAAATTGTTTTCAGGCACTAGTTGAGCGCTTTGCACTTCCGCACTCACATAAATCGTAAAAAAACCAAACTTGTTAGTTGTTTACTTGAAGCTTTAACTATTTTCAATAGCCCAGCTGTGAGAATCATCACTCTGGGATTTCCCTCGGATTTGGACCCATCGGTAATAATATAACAGATGTCAGTCGGGCCTGATAGAAGTCCGTAATTTATGAGTGGTTTATTGCTTTCTGGGGCGTTTTAAATACGTTTGTGCTTTTATTCGAATACGGAATTTCAATGTTGAATCCCGCAGATCCCGCAAAGAAAATCCCGCAATTTTGATCCCGCAGAATTTACGAAGGATCCCGCATTTGCGGGATCCAGCATTTGCGGGATTGGATTCCCTAGTCGATTCGATCGAATCGAAAGTTTCCAGTTAGTTGTAAAATGAATGAACTTTTTTCCTTGATGTGGGACACCCAGTACACCCGATGAAAGCAATAGAGCGCGCCAATCTATCCTAAAAATGAATATTTCTGGCTGCCGCATGTGCGACAAATTAACGCAGGGAAATTCTTCTTCGCACACCCTCCCCCTGGAATATAGTGTCAGGTATCTTTCCGGGACACCGTCTCGCATTCGTCACGTGACGCCATTTCCTACACTACGACATTCCCATTTGTTCAGAAACAATGTGTACTTAATGTAGACTACAAAGCGTCTGATGAAACAAAAGTTTAGCCGGCATGAATGTGACATTCCCTCAGAAGACGGAAAAACGAGGGGAAAATCACCTACCGGAAATAACTCGGCCTTTATTCAGAAAATTCGAGAGTGAGGTATTTTAATATTTCCGCCTTTCGTTCGTTCTGTGGTATTTTCATTACAATGCGCCGGTGTTTAGGGGAATTGTGGGATGCTCATTAAAATTATGTACGGCGCGGAAAAATATCGGCTGTTCGGAAGGCCTCATTTCGGCCGCTCTTACGCGCGTTGACGTAAGATTGATTGCATGCGGCACACAGGGGGAGCGGTTTCGCTCATTTTATCGTTATTTCTGATGTGAACTTGATTTTGATAATCTCGTGGTTTTTTATAGGAAGCCTGCTGTGATATGAAGGCTTCATTTATCTAGGTACCTGAATGAACTCGTCTATGGTGCGCTCCAGCTCGCAAGTCACCAGCAGCACCATCTTTCAGCTCCAGGGGAAAATATACTGCTTTCAGCACCAATGGAAAAAGTTACAACTCCAGGAAAAAGGTTTTCTGGTTCAGGAAAGAAGGCTAGATGATGAATAAAGGTTAAACCTGTCTCGTTCAACAGACTTCTGTGCAATGGTTTCCAGTTATGTGTTCCAAACAACTTATATCATTTTATTTCGATCAACTTCAAGAGATGAAATCACACAAAAAATTTTTCAACTCCAGAGAAAAACCCAATTTTCTTTTCACTTGAAACAGCCTTGAAGCTGCCTTGAGAAACATAAATTCGTGTTGTTTAAACGCAACTATTGTTATCACAACAAAAAATACCGTTCTGAGAAGAAAACTGTACTTGCAATCTAACATGCCGATTCCGGTTTAAGTGACTTGAGTCCTATGAACAGAAAAACGGTAAGTATGGCAGTGGTCTGGTACTTTTATTTTAAAAGGAATATTTCCGTAAATGTTTCAGGAATATCTAGTAAAATATTTTGTTAGTATAACTCAACAATATTTGTATGACTAACAGTATGGACACATTAAATTCGACAGGAATGTTTTGTATTTCTTACAGAAATTCAGATTTTTTTACCGGAATAAATCAGTTCAGCTAACAGTTTTTCAATACATGTTGTACCAAATGCTTGAAGTTGTTTGGAATGAAATATCCATTTCCGATGAAGGAACGAACATGATGAAACAGCGATTTGATAATCATTTCGATGATATCGAAGGCACTGTTGTCGATTTGGCATCTTCAATGCTGAATCTAGCATATTTTCCTCTCAGTCAGCATGTTGAATTCGAGTTTAGCATATTATATGCTTTTAGCATTCTTTGGACTCCTACCTCGAAAATATTCATTTCGATCTACGATCGATACTAACTCTTGAATAATTTTTCCTTGGCAATACAAAAAAAATTACGAAAAGCACCGCCGTGAAGGCAGGAGCTTTTGAGCGCTCGTACATGCACCTTGTTGGTAGATTCACATTCTCCAGTTTTAGAAACCAATTGGAAAGATTTTGACAGCTGTCAAAGAAAATTTCGAAATTACGCGAAAATTCAGACTTCACGTCAGTGCTTTGGTGACCATTTTTTTTAGATAATTCGCTAGAATTTTTACGGTATATATGGTCTTGGTAATGCGATCTGGACAAAATTTTCCACGCAGTTTGAATACATTATTCTTCATCTATGTGCGAAATTTCATTTCAATCCAATAGGTATTTTCGAAATCATCAGGAAAAATATAGTTTGAACGGCTATATTTACGGAATCCCTACTCTAATTTTGTTCATTGATGAAAAAGATCGGCGAAATTCGCGATCCGAACCTATCCTAGAAATTTCCCTAGGCCTTTCCGTTCGAAAGTTATGATTTTCTATGGTTCTGATCATGCGATCTGGAAAAAATGTATGAATATATCATTCTGAATTTAAATACAAAATTTCTTCACGATCAAATCTATAGTTTCGAAATAACGGAACCCCTAGTTTAATTTTGCTCATTGATGAACGCGACCGCGACATTCGAGATCCACACCTATCCTGAAAATTTCAAGTTCCTAGGCCTTTCCATTACAAAGTTATAATTTTCTATGGTTTCTATGGTTCTGGTCATGCGAGCTTGACAAAATTTTGCAAGTAGCTTGAGTACGTAATTCTCCATCTGAGTGCAAAATTTCACCTCGATCGAATCAGTAGTTTCAAAGTAATCAGAAAAACAAAATTTCGAGCGGCAATATATACGAAACCCCTGGGCGAATTTTGCCCAATAACGAAATTAACCGCAGCATTTGAGATTCGAACCTACCCTGAAAATTTCAAGTTTCTAGGACACTCCGTTCGAGAGTTATCGTGTATACGGCCAGCCGGACGGACAGACTCGAATTTTTTGACGGATTCGTCATCAGTGAGTCGAACATAGTCGTTTGAGACCATTTTCGGCTCAAAATTCGAAAAATACAGACATCGTGACGAAATGATATAGCCCTCGTGTAAGTAGTACGAGCGCTCAAAAAGAAAAGAGGGTTAGTATATAATTACGTTTCTCTGTTTCAAAAGTCGGTTTAAAAATAAAAACTTCATTCCGAAATACTTATCACACCTATGAGATATAGTATTACCTACTAGAAATACAGATCAAATTACAGAAAAACTTGAGCTGATTACAAGTGGATGTTGAAAGCTTATAATACGAACTGTCTTTGAAACAATGTCTTTCCTAAAAAGTAAACTACGGTTTCTATGTGGAGGAACTCTCGAACTTGCACTTTAGGCACGAGTCTCATGGGAAACGCGAAATCGCACATCTTCCCACTGTTTCCGGTGGTTCGACGATAATTCTTGGTATGTCTAGAAATGTGCTGAGCTTTATGAGAAGTTCAGCTTCATGAGAAGTTCCTCGAAGTGGGAATGTACAGACTGTGCGCTGTGACTCATGTGAAGCCTTGAAATGGTGATCACGTAACAATATGATTAAGGAACATTGTGTAGGAAGAAACAGGGAAATAGGGGTTTAACAGATAAACAGGGGTTAAAGTCAGGTTTAATCAGATCAGAGGAAGGAATAAATAAAAATAGAAGAATAGACAAAACTCGAAAGATACTACCCGAAGCATTGGAAAGCGACAGAAAAGGTGTGGGCATTTGTAGACAGTAATTCTGTAACTAAATTCGCTGAAATCGCCAATAAGAGTATGTAATCAGGGAAAAAATTTCTTATAGAAAAAACGTCTCTCTTATTCGTTAGAATAAAGTCAAAATACTCTATAATGAATATAATATAATATAAATTCTCCCCATTCCAGACACCTATTCCCGAAGTCACTCTTTATCTTCAGATATATTGCATTAATACGGAAAATTCCTGTAAAATCTCAGGTTATAAGCTTCGAACACAACTAACTTGTACTGTTATATTTGAAAGATAGTTCTTTAATTCAACAAAAAATTTCTGTTGAATCGATAAAACAGTTTCGTTATTAGTAGAGTAATTCCTGTTAAATCGATATCACAGTTCTGTTATGAGTTAAGTAATTCCTGTTTTAGTTCAGTGCCCATAAGTGGAAATTCTTGTAGAAACTGAAGTTTGAAACTTGGAATAAAACTATCTAGTTTGTTTATTGAACAGGAAATTCCTGTTAATACTCACGCATATTCCGGTTTTCATTACAGTATTATTTTCCTGTTGAAATGACAAAC
Organism: Aphidecta obliterata; assembly: GCA_963966015.1. NCBI lineage: Eukaryota > Metazoa > Arthropoda > Insecta > Coleoptera > Coccinellidae > Aphidecta > Aphidecta obliterata. The sequence continues at coordinate 10,358,379 of OZ014435.1, read as the reverse complement.
TGCAGTTTGGTTGCATCAACTAATGTAAAACTTGTTATTTCTAGAAGAATGATACGACCGGAATTGTCACGTAAATCAACAAATATACCTGCTGTTGCTTATATAAGGGGAATTTTCTGTAGAAATTACCGAATTCCTGTTATAAATCCTCGAAAATTTCTTTGGGTGTGATTTTCAATAAAACTCATTTGATCGATGCTCCATATGTGGTTACAAACTTTAAGCGGGCTATGTGGCAGATAGTTCTGGATTTTTGATATATTGTTCGAAAATTATACATATTTGAGTAATCTGGAGGAAGTTGTGACATCCACTAATGAATGTCCTTATTCATAAACACTGGCTAACATATTCTAATTCCTTGGATGGTTGCTCTTCTCGAAATTTATTCCCAATCTTCAAACAATCAAGACACGCTTTTGTCGTTCTTTGTGCCCCAACCCTTCCCATGTCACAGCTTCCGAAGTAATAATGCTCGTGTGAAGGCGTTTCGTTTCGGAACACAAAGCTGTCCGGGGTCAACCCTGTCATCCCTTTATGAGGAACGCCAAATGGAAATCACCCGGCGGAAATGAATGGTCCTCTTATTTCGACCATTTGATTGAAATTCTGAAAATGACCGATAGCTGGGTCATCTTCAGGATCCTATCTCTTATAGGCCTAACCCTGTTTATGAGGAATGAACATAGGCTTGGGATGCTACGAAACGTTCAGAAATTCATTAGTTACGGACGAGAAGTTCTTGGTTCGTGAACTATTCGAGATCTATTGATCTTAACTTGATTTAAGATATGATGAAGGTTAATTTGGAAATTGCTCGGAGGCATGCAATGTAACGAAGTGAATTTCGTTACTAGATCGGCCGGTATCATTCACGTAAATTTTTGTGGAAAATTTGGGGAAATTGTCTAATATTTCTGAATACGAGGACATATGGGCCACCCTGTATGTTTTAAGTCGATTTCTGGAGATTTTACTCAGATAAATCCTCATTCCCCGTCAGGAAGTTTCATAAGTCACCCGGTATAATCGGCCGGGATTTGGAGAAAATTTGTCGGAATAATTTTCATGTCGCATATGAGGCGAATTTAACGCGATCAATTAAAATCCGAGCCTATGTAGAAAAACTCTAGTATTTCATCGCGGAAGAGATAACGCTTGCAGAAGCGAGTTTTCGTATGTTGACTGGGAGTTTTTTTGGAAAACGACGCCGTTTTCGAAGGTACGAATTACCCCCATCAAACCGACCTTATAAAAGGAGGAATGGGACGGAATTGAGGCAATTCCAATTTAGCCGGCGAGACTAATATTGGTGAAAAGCGTTATTATCAGAATTATTCGTCGTGAGAAACTTCGTTATAAATTGCTGATAGAACAAGTGAATAATTTTCTCGACTAGAAAAGCCGCTCGAGATCGTGTTGCGCTTGGGATAATTACCGACTTTCGTTCGGGGTTATCGTAAAATCGAGAAATTGACTCTAAGCCGTTTTGTGCTGTTGGAAGTGTGTCAACGCTTGTGCAGTGTGTGCTGCCCGTACAGGAAAGTCCTAGAGCTGGTGAGCTGTATTTCCGTATTAACCTGAGTTCATTTTTAACCGTAGATTATTCTTCCTGTGTTCCGTGATCGTTACTTGTAAATTCTGTAACTTTTATTTTTTTTATCCTCAGTCCCAAGGGACAATTTAGCTAAGTCATTATCACCTTGGATTATCCGAGATTTGGTCCGACGGGGAATTCGAAGCTGTTACAATTTTTGTAGATAACCAAGCCCCTTGATAGACTTCGTTTGCATTCATTCTGGCTTTGGTTCCAGTAAGTGGAATCTCAACTCCATCGAATAAGTAGTATACCCTGGCAGCGTGAAGTACCGCGTCGGTGCTTCAATGCCCCTCGAGTGAAGTTCTGACGTCCATTGCTCATTGCGGTTTGATCTTATGAGTAATGCCTGAAGGACTTTATACTTCGAGGAAAGGGGTCAATATCCTTTAGTAAGTTGCCACAAGTCCGAGATTCATTGCAGTGGCAACCCTCGTCCAAGTGTTAATTTTTCCACCATTGGTGGTCTGTTTTTTTTTTTTTCGATTAAAGTTTCTTGTGGGGGAATATTTCACCACATGTCCGGACCGACCCACGATAGGTGGCATACGTCCAGTAATTGAAATCTCAACCCCATCGAATAACTAGTATACCCTGGCAGCGTGAAGTATCGCGTCGGTGCTTCAATGCCCCTCGAGTGAAGTTCTGACGTCCATTGCTCATTGCGGTTTGATCTTATGAGTAATGCCTGAAGGACTTTATACTTCGAGGAAAGGGGTTTATATCCCTTGTTAAGTTGTCCCAACTCCGAATCTCCGAGAAGTGACAACCATATTTCAAGTTTCTTTTTCTCCACCGTTGGTGGCCTTGCTTATAGTTCCCCGAACAAGGTTTAAGTTTTGTCAATATCCCACTCCACAGTAATATTGTGGTGGATACGCCCCTTGCTTGTTTCAGCTTCTCCTCCGTGGACCCCTTTGTATAAAATTCCCCGACCAAAAATTGTTTTGGGGGATGCGCCAATTAAGCTCCGAGTTTACTGATTGATTACACGACAGTATACGTTGTCTTGACTTGGTTTCAGTCTTGACTTACTTCATCACCGATTTGTTTAGATGTTGTTGGGGCAGCGCCGTGCTGTCACTGAACTTAAGTAATCCCGATTTCGCGGAACACAGGTTAGGGTATCATCTCGCCGAAACTCTGGACTGTAAACTGTTGTTTTATTACCATTTTGTATGCTTTCACACTTGTTCGCATTTTGACCACGCTTATCATCGCTTTCTACATTTGTTCTGCTTATTGCCTGCTAATATAATAACTGCTGATCGCTCGCCTCACTCATACCTCGTCCGCTTGCCGCCGACCCATTGTATATATATTTAGATATTGAGAGTTACTTTTTTTGATCTTTAGACTGAGAATTATTTGTTTTGTTGATCATACGACTGCGTCGAAACGATTATTATTGTTGTCTTTCGTACTGGTTGCGACATTTGGGGTGTAACAATTTAACCAATTAGACATTATAGTGTCCATAATCGGACATACTATCAGAGTGAATTTCATTTACTACCTCCATAGCCTCCTCCTTCTCACCGGCCAAAGAAATCGACACTTGCCAATCGCTACCACCTCAGATTGGGTCGAACTCTGTCTCCAACTGTATCAAAGCTACCCGAGTTTGGACTCAGTAAGTGTCATAAGGTATTGCGACCTTATAAAACCTATCGCAATTGGCGCCCGAGTTCATTCGTAAATCAAGTTGAAGGCGATTTTTTCTCAACCGGAGAAAAACGCCGTTACAAATTGGCGCCCGAGCAGGGACCGATTTTCTTGTGAAGAATACAGGTCAAAGAGGCCTTTCCGGTATTGTAGATTATTGAGAGAGAGGAGTATGGAGGTTAACCGATTGAGAGCGGACGAGCTGATATGGGAGTTGGAAGCTCGCGGCCGTCCGGCCGGCAGGACCGTCCAGGAGAACCGTATGGAGCTGCGGAAGGTTTTAGCGCAGAACGTGCGGTTCTGTCCGAGAGAGAGGGACATGGAAGAGGAATTAGGTGAGGCTGGTCGAATCCTGAGGAGTTTGGTGGAACAGGTCCAGGATTTCGAAGAGGATAACGCCATAAACGAAGAATCGCGTATCAGGAGCCGACTCACCCACCTCAAGCACCGTCTCGGTCAAATGCGACCAACTACCGTGGAAGAACAGGATAAAACCGACGAACTGTCCGAATTATGGAAGCAGACAGAAGAGATGCTGAAGGACGCCGTGATCCTGGCCGGAGCGAAGTCGGAGTTGAACGCTCCGTTGGAGGATGTTGCCGAAGACGCAGGACGCCTTCAGAGGAGGGAAACCTCCCAACCCGAGGGAGATTGGCCGTTGATCTCTTTTGAGGATTCTTCACCGGGGAGCCAACAAGTCTCGCATCCCGAAGGGACCCACACCGTCGCAGGCGATATGGAAGGAACTCCTAACGTCTCCAGGGAGCCAATAATGTCCAGGAGCCGCACACTACTGAACCAGACACACCTCAACCGAACCCAGCGGAACCAAACCCGGGTTCTGCAACCAGAGATCCCTGCAGGAGGTTTTACTTTAAGTTTCTTCCAGAGGTTGCATAACCGGGTCTGTGAAGCCGTCCGCCAACGACTAAACTTCACAGTGCCGTGGGGTACAAGTAGAAATGGATCATACGAGTCTCCTACACCAAGAAGTCGTCCGGCAGTGGCAGAGTCCACTCGAAGAATCGCGTTCCCACTTTTAGAACCAAAGGAGTCAAGAGCGAACAGGCGGAATACGATTTTCACAGGTGACCAAGCTGGCTCAAGTGGATTGAGTGAGGTTGATCAGGGTCAAATTGGACCAGTCAACTGGACCCGGACCGATAGATCGTTCAACCATCCGCCGTCCGTACCAGTATATAAATGGAACGTTTGTTTCGACGGAGCGACCAGCGTCAATGCTTTCCTGCAAGAGGTGGAACAACTAGCAGACACTCGGAGGATTACTCGTCAGTATCTCTTCGATTCTATCTTCGAATTGTTGCGAAATGACGCTAGGGATTGGTACATCCCTAGAAGAGGTTCGTTCAGGGATTGGGAGGACTTCAAAGAACAGCTTCGCGAAGCTTTCCTTCCCCTGGATTACGAGGAAACCCTCCTAGAAGAAATAAGGAAACGAACTCAAGGAGAAGGCGAAAAGCTGCTGCTCTTCGTCACCAGGATGCAAAACCTCTTCCTGAAGCTTACCACCAAAAGACCTCCTGAGGAAGAGCAGGTGAACATGATCAGGAAGCGACTGTTACCAGCCCTGCAGAAAGCTCTGGCGTTCCAGGAGACCAGATGTTACACCGAGCTTTTGGCCCAAGGAAAGAGGTTTGAGTTGGTCCAGTGGCACGTGGACCAATACACTCCACCACCAACAAACAAAGGTTTGATCGACGACCCTCATTTGGTGTACGAAAATTCCCGCCGGAAAACCCAGACTATGACCGTCCAGTATTCGCCACCAAAGGTGCCGGAAGTCATCAAACCGACCGTGAATATGTCGAGACCGCCGCCCCCGGTTCAGACCGGTACGACAAACCGAAAACCGAACCCAGCGCCAGCTAAAGTGGAGGAGTCACCACCGCGCGATACGAGGGCCGTTCGTTTCGAGGATACCAGGTTGGGCGGCATCCAGTGCTGGCGTTGTGGGAAGACCGGACACTTCAGGAGAGAGTGCCCATCAGCGCCGAGGTTGTTTTGCTCTCGATGCGGGAGACAAGACGTGATGTCCCGAGATTGTCGTTGTTCGGAAAACTAGAAAGGAGCCGTCTCACGGGGAAGAGACAGTTCCGCTCAACCGCATCCCCAATTAAACAACCAGCCTGCACACAGGATAACCGGCCAATCATCACCGTCTGGATTGGAGAACGACCCATAAAAGCCCTGCTGGATACCGGAGCGTCGAAGTCATTTCTGAGCAACAACGCAGCCGAGGCTTGCCGGAGAATGAAAGTACATCCGTCCGAAATAGCTGACATGACGGCCACAGTGGCCGATGGAAGTTCAGTCACCGTAAGAGAGGTGTACGAGCCCATGATACAGTTCGGGAAGGAGAAGATCAGGCCCCGACTGTACCTGGTACCCCGTTTACCGGTCGATTTGATCCTGGGAATGGACCTGTTGGCTTCCCACGATTTCAGGATTGACCTCCGTACCTCTCAATGTTTCCTGAGAGGAGAGTTGTTGGAGAGATCCGTGTCACCACCCGTTACGCCGCACAACTCATCAATCAGTTCCTCGGACCGAGAGAAGGAACGAGTACTCCAAAGGTTTCTGAAGGAGGAACTGGCAGACTTTGAAGAGGTAAGAGGTCTGACCGATATGACTCAGCACGAGATTAGGGTCAAACCTGGAACCATACCGATCAAACAAAGATACCGTCCGTGTAACCCGAAGATGCAGGAAATTATGGATCAAGAGGTGGACCGAATGTTGAAAGAGGGTATTATCGAACCTTCGAGGTCACCGTGGAGTTCTTGCGTCGTAATCGTGAAGAAGGCGAACGGAAAACCCCGGTTTTGCATCGATTTCCGGGCGGTTAATGAAGTCTCCGTGAAAGATGCGTACCCTTTGCCATATATTGCCGGAATATTGGACAAGTTGCGACGAGCAAAATATATTTCTACGTTGGACTTAAGGCAAGGATATTGGCAGATTCCCCTCACCGAAGAGAGTAAACCGGTTACCGCTTTTGCCGTGTCTGGAAGGGGTTTGTTCCAGTTTAAAGTTATGCCGTTTGGCCTTCATTCCGCCGGGGCCACATTCCAGAGGCTCTTGGACCGTGTCGTAGGTCCTGAGTTGGACCCAATCGCCTTTGCCTACCTAGATGACATAGTGGTCCTGGGTGAAACTTTCGAGGAACATCTGGAAAACCTAAGGGTAGTATTCCGTCGACTCCGGGAGGCGAACCTGAAGATTAATCCGGATAAATGCGAGTTCGTCCGGAGTTCCCTCAAATATTTGGGTCATGTGATCACCCAAGACGGGATTGCGACCGACCCAGACAAAATTGAGGCCGTCAATTCCATGCAACCGCCGAAGAACGTCCGCGAAGTTCGCCGATTCTTAGGAGTAGCAAGTTGGTACCGTAGATTTGTGGAAGATTTTACAAAGATAGTCACCCCACTCACAGGACTGTTGAAGAAGAAGCAGAGGTGGAAATGGGAAGGGGAACAGCAACAGGCGTTTGAGGCACTGAAGAGGAAACTCACTGAGTCACCAGTGCTGGCCTGTCCGGACTTTTCCCAGCCGTTTACCCTCCAGACCGACGCCTCCGAGCACGGCCTCGGAGCAGCCCTGACGCAGGCCCTGGATGGACGCGAAAGAGTAATCGCTTACGCCAGTCGTACCTTGAATGGTGCCGAGAAGAATTACTCGGTGACCGAGAAGGAGTGTTTGGCGATCGTATGGGCCATCAATAAGATGAGACCGTATCTGGAAGGGTACCGTTTTACCGTGATAACCGACCACATGAGCTTGCGCTGGTTGCAATCCATTAAATCCCCATCGGGACGGATTGCAAGATGGAGCGTCTTCCTGCAACAGTATGATTTCGAGATCAAATACAGGAAGGGCGCTTTGAACCGAGTGGCAGACGCCTTGTCCCGAGATCCGCTACCGTCCGAAGAACAGGTCTGTGTGACCGAAAATCCGATCCGATGTCCGTGGTACGTCAAGAAATACCAGGAAGTCTCGAAGGAACCCGTTGACTTCCCTGATTACCGAATACAGGAGGGAAGGCTGTACAGGCACTTCTGGAGCGCTGACGACTTCACCGAACCCGAGATGGGAACACCGTGGAAATTGTGCGTTCCAGCCGAGGATCGACAGTCAATTCTACGAGAAAACCACGACGAGCCGTTGGCTGGTCACTTAGGAGTCGCAAAGACCATATCCCGAGTGGCCCAAAGCTATTACTGGCCAGGGATGTTTCGTGAAGCGGCTCAATATGTACGCAGGTGCCCGCGATGTCAGAGGTATAAAGTTTCCCAGCAGAAGCCTCCGGGAAAGATGCAACCGTACCAGATCAGTGAACCGTGGAATACCGTCAGCACAGACCTGATCGGCCCGTTACCCCGTTCGAAGAAAGGTAATACGTTCCTGGTGATGTTTCAAGATCGCTTTTCGAAATGGATCGAGTGTAAACCCCTTCGTACCGCAACGGGTAAGGGAGTGTTCCAGGCATTCTACGATTTAGTAGTGCTGAAGTTTGGATGTCCGAAGACCGTGATCAGTGACAATGGTTCACAATATGATGGCCGTCTGTTTAAAGGAAACCTGAAGAGTTTGGGTATCCGTCATAGATTTGCTCCGGTCTACTCACCGCAGTGTAATCCAGTAGAAAGAGCCAACAGAACTATAAAGACAATGATCGCGCAGTTTTGCGAGCAAGACCATCGCTCCTGGGATGAGCGCATAGGAGAATTGGCTTTCGCGGCGAACTCAGCCAAACATGAATCTACTGGGTTCACACCGGCATTCCTGAATTTCGGCCGGGAGGTTCACTCCCCAGAAACTAGCAGTCGGCTGACAGGCACAGAAGAGGGCTCAGAAGAGCAAACCGAAGAACCGCCCGTCCAAGAGGTAGACCACTACGCAAACCGTATTCAGCGACTCAAGGAGACGCGGGAGTTTGTGAGACTCCAGTTGGCCCGAGCTTTCAACCAACAGAGTCGGTATTATAACCTCCGTAGGAGAGCATGGTCATGCCGGATAGGTGATAAAGTCTTGCGCCGGGAACATCCGCTGTCATCGGCGGCAGATGGTTTCGCGTCTAAGTTAGCGCCCAAATATTCAGGACCTTATACCATTACCAAGGTTATATCTCCCGTAGTGTATGATTTGCGAGACGCGTCGGGTAAATACCTTCGCCATATCCACGTGAAAGATTTGAAACCCTTTCACGAGAGTGAATCGAGCAATGAGCAGCCCATAGTCGCGGAAAATTCGCGAGGGTCAGGTGAAAAGCATACATAATCCGTTGGTATATCCGTATTAACCGTCCGTGTTACCCCGTGGATAAGGCCGTCCGTCCGCCAGGTTGCTCCCGGAGCAGGTCATCGTTGGTCTCAGAAAAGTCAATGCGAACGATTACTAATTCGGTTGATTTCAGAGTAGGAATGTCTAGAGAAGAATGGGATCTCATCGATGCCGGGCTGATAGAGTCCATACCGGCCAGCTTCGACGAGTTGGTGGAAGAAGAGTTCGACTACTGGAAGGAAGGACGTCGAGAAGTAGCAGCCAAGGAACCGTCTACATCCACACCGAGCCGTTCAGGACCAGCCGAGAGACCCCGACCTAAGGAAGTGCCTAACAACCCTCCTAAGAAGCGCCCACGACGTGGAGGACCCTCACGCGTAGGGAGAACCGGGACCAGCCAACCCCAAGGACCAAGTGGAACTCAGACTCCGCCCTCAGTACAACCCGAACCACTCAGGAGGACGAAGAACACCCAACGGAAGCGGACCCGGAAGGGAACTACCGGGATGCCGAAGAGGAAGGCCCCTCAATACATACAATTGGTAGAAGGAGCCTGCTGGAGATGCAGCCTGTCGGGCCACCCCAGGAAAGACTGCAAGAACGTCGCCCGCTTGTTCTGTTCACGTTGCGGTCGCTTGGGCGTCATGTCTAGAGAATGCCCGTGTCCGAAAAGGGCCCCCCATGGGACCAGAATAGGAACCAGTTTATCGCAAGGAGCCTCACCAGACGGGATAGCCACCGTCCAGGAAATCCGGAGCAACCGACCCAAGGTCAGATCACTGGGAATCCAATGCGAGCTTCTGCGGCCGGGGGCGAATGCCCAACCTTGGCCATTCGAACTCCGTCAGGGAATGATCCTGGCGGTGTGCCCTTAGAAATGTTGTAAATAACGCGGCGGCAGGCGGAGGTGAGAAAAAAAAAACTTTCGTTTTTTTTTGGGAAAGTAGAGGGGGTGTGTAACGAAGTGAATTTCGTTACTAGATCGGCCGGTATCATTCACGTAAATTTTTGTGGAAAATTTGGGGAAATTGTCTAATATTTCTGAATACGAGGACATATGGGCCACCCTGTATGTTTTAAGTCGATTTCTGGAGATTTTACTCAGATAAATCCTCATTCCCCGTCAGGAAGTTTCATAAGTCACCCGGTATAATCGGCCGGGATTTGGAGAAAATTTGTCGGAATAATTTTCATGTCGCATATGAGGCGAATTTAACGCGATCAATTAAAATCCGAGCCTATGTAGAAAAACTCTAGTATTTCATCGCGGAAGAGATAACGCTTGCAGAAGCGAGTTTTCGTATGTTGACTGGGAGTTTTTTTGGAAAACGACGCCGTTTTCGAAGGTACGAATTACCCCCATCAAACCGACCTTATAAAAGGAGGAATGGGACGGAATTGAGGCAATTCCAATTTAGCCGGCGAGACTAATATTGGTGAAAAGCGTTATTATCAGAATTATTCGTCGTGAGAAACTTCGTTATAAATTGCTGATAGAACAAGTGAATAATTTTCTCGACTAGAAAAGCCGCTCGAGATCGTGTTGCGCTTGGGATAATTACCGACTTTCGTTCGGGGTTATCGTAAAATCGAGAAATTGACTCTAAGCCGTTTTGTGCTGTTGGAAGTGTGTCAACGCTTGTGCAGTGTGTGCTGCCCGTACAGGAAAGTCCTAGAGCTGGTGAGCTGTATTTCCGTATTAACCTGAGTTCATTTTTAACCGTAGATTATTCTTCCTGTGTTCCGTGATCGTTACTTGTAAATTCTGTAACTTTTATTTTTTTTATCCTCAGTCCCAAGGGACAATTTAGCTAAGTCATTATCACCTTGGATTATCCGAGATTTGGTCCGACGGGGAATTCGAAGCTGTTACAATTTTTGTAGATAACCAAGCCCCTTGATAGACTTCGTTTGCATTCATTCTGGCTTTGGTTCCAGTAAGTGGAATCTCAACTCCATCGAATAAGTAGTATACCCTGGCAGCGTGAAGTACCGCGTCGGTGCTTCAATGCCCCTCGAGTGAAGTTCTGACGTCCATTGCTCATTGCGGTTTGATCTTATGAGTAATGCCTGAAGGACTTTATACTTCGAGGAAAGGGGTCAATATCCTTTAGTAAGTTGCCACAAGTCCGAGATTCATTGCAGTGGCAACCCTCGTCCAAGTGTTAATTTTTCCACCATTGGTGGTCTGTTTTTTTTTTTTTCGATTAAAGTTTCTTGTGGGGGAATATTTCACCACATGTCCGGACCGACCCACGATAGGTGGCATACGACCAGTAATTGAAATCTCAACCCCATCGAATAACTAGTATACCCTGGCAGCGTGAAGTATCGCGTCGGTGCTTCAATGCCCCTCGAGTGAAGTTCTGACGTCCATTGCTCATTGCGGTTTGATCTTATGAGTAATGCCTGAAGGACTTTATACTTCGAGGAAAGGGGTTTATATCCCTTGTTAAGTTGTCCCAACTCCGAATCTCCGAGAAGTGACAACCATATTTCAAGTTTCTTTTTCTCCACCGTTGGTGGCCTTGCTTATAGTTCCCCGAACAAGGTTTAAGTTTTGTCAATATCCCACTCCACAGTAATATTGTGGTGGATACGCCCCTTGCTTGTTTCAGCTTCTCCTCCGTGGACCCCTTTGTATAAAATTCCCCGACCAAAAATTGTTTTGGGGGATGCGCCAATTAAGCTCCGAGTTTACTGATTGATTACACGACAGTATACGTTGTCTTGACTTGGTTTCAGTCTTGACTTACTTCATCACCGATTTGTTTAGATGTTGTTGGGGCAGCGCCGTGCTGTCACTGAACTTAAGTAATCCCGATTTCGCGGAACACAGGTTAGGGTATCATCTCGCCGAAACTCTGGACTGTAAACTGTTGTTTTATTACCATTTTGTATGCTTTCACACTTGTTCGCATTTTGACCACGCTTATCATCGCTTTCTACATTTGTTCTGCTTATTGCCTGCTAATATAATAACTGCTGATCGCTCGCCTCACTCATACCTCGTCCGCTTGCCGCCGACCCATTGTATATATATTTAGATATTGAGAGTTACTTTTTTTGATCTTTAGACTGAGAATTATTTGTTTTGTTGATCATACGACTGCGTCGAAACGATTATTATTGTTGTCTTTCGTACTGGTTGCGACATTTGGGGTGTAACAATTTAACCAATTAGACATTATAGTGTCCATAATCGGACATACTATCAGAGTGAATTTCATTTACTACCTCCATAGCCTCCTCCTTCTCACCGGCCAAAGAAATCGACACTTGCCAATCGCTACCACCTCAGATTGGGTCGAACTCTGTCTCCAACTGTATCAAAGCTACCCGAGTTTGGACTCAGTAAGTGTCATAAGGTATTGCGACCTTATAAAACCTATCGCAATTGGCGCCCGAGTTCATTCGTAAATCAAGTTGAAGGCGATTTTTTCTCAACCGGAGAAAAACGCCGTTACAGCAACTTGTAGATAGTGGGTACAGGGTGTGATTCAAGAATCTAATAATGATAATTTAAATCTTACTGAGTGGAGGAATCATGAATATTTTATATCTCTAGCAAGCCCCTTCTGCGAACTCCATCTGTCACAATTTTTCAAAACAAATTATCATCACTTCCAGCAATTTTTCACCAATGGAGCAAAAAAGTAACCCGTATATTCTCCAACATTCACTAAAACCCAAGTGACTATAACAAGAAGAGCTGGGATGCAAAAGCTGTAATGTAGTAGAAACGCTTTTTTTTATTTTCAACTTGGTCATTTTCATGAGACGATTACGATCTTCACAAAACGTCATTTAGGGTTAGATTCAAGGAATTTTAAATTTTTAAATTTTTCAACCTCAGGATAGAGACTGTGAGGTTTCGTTAACTTGCACAAACTTATTGAACATTGGTATTGTCCCTTCATCACTATTCGTCCCCATCTGAATCATGGCCTATGGAAATGCGCCCTTTGTTACAATATCCATTCGTCTCCCAGGGTAGCTTAACACTCGAATTACTTTAATAGAATCGTCCTGGAACTAGTTACAAGTCGCAGCAACGTATAATTTTAATTAAACCATACGTTTGGGTTGCGGTCGCCCTCAGAGGCCCCATTTATTTATTACAAGGAATTTCGGAGTAATCTTATCGCCACTAGGAGCTGTTCCCTGGTTCGGTCGCCTTGTAATTTACACGTGTGTTCATTAGGGCAGGTGCAAACCAAGATGCTAATTGAGGAAGATCGGGAGATAGCAAAAATTATCGACCGGAAGGGAATACTGCTTGGTCTCTGAGGGCAATCTTGGAAAATTCGAGCGGTGGTTTTGTTTATCCGTTACTCTGGGGTTCAATTGGATTAACTTTCCTCTTTACTAACGCCATGCAATGAGAATTACGAACTGAACTTGCTCCAATTATATACCCGGAATTTACATCAGGAAAGATTATTATTATTATTGACACCGGGGCCCTTTGGCTACAATTTTATCGGTGAGTTTGTGAACTTCCTAATTTTTTTTTATAGGGCCATTTCAATAAGTGATTTTTCCTCTCTGTAGTTCGAACTTTAGGAATTATACCGTTCAGGAAAAATCTCCTAATAAAAGTTGAAAGGGAATATACAAATTTGCGATAAAATCCAGCACTTTGTTGATTTGCCGGAATGCATATAGCAAAGAGTGATTCATCATCTCCTAACAGACATAACACGATCCAGAGTTGTTTCGAGATTTCTTGCACTCTTTTCAAATTGAATATTTTATATGATCAACTTCCGGCGACCTCTTTTGATGAGTTCTAGCACCTCTAAAAAAAAAAGCCTAACCTTAAAAAACACCCTGTTTTTAAATAAAAATATATTTTCGGTTATTTTTTTCTAACAGCGAACAACGAAAATTAATTCTTAGAGGGAAGTTTTATTTATGAGGATAGCTGGTTGACGAAAAATAAAAGTTGAGAAATCACTGGCTCAGTGCCCCAAAAGAGTTCTAGACCGAGTTCGTATACTATTTTATTGAACATATTTATTGAATATGTGACAATAGCTCATTTATGTTTATATGGTTGAAATATGAAAATGAAAACATTAATAATAAATGATACAATCACCTAAAGTATTATCGATCAAACGATTTGATTTGAGTTCCTAGAATCGTACAATGTTGACATTAGTGATTGATTGAATATTCATCTGCTTTATAATATTTAATTATTTTGGTTCTCTAGCCAATCTACTTTCGTCATTGTAGCGAAAATTGAATGAACTATTGTTATGTTAGTAGACACAATAATCACAGACTGCTTGACAATCGGTTCGATCCATAAATATATTTATTTCATCATAATAATAATAACTTTATTAATCCTTTCAGACATTACAGAAAATGTATGGGACATAAGAAATTGAACACAAAATTCCGTCTTCGTTTTTTCCATTAATTTTTTTGAGTGAAATTATTGACGTAATAAGTGCTCACTCTCATACTGCACAATGGTTTTATGATCAAAAAACCAAAATTACAATTAAAATAATACACAGTAAGAATAGATCGAACTCTTGAGGTGGTGACTTACAAGATGATGTTGGCAGGCCACACTGCCAAAACCTGCGAGATGATAAGAAACTACCTGAGGAACAGGAATTTCTGTCCAAATCGATGGCACATTATCTTCCACCAGACAAGTAGAAGCAGGAGTGCCCAAAGGTTCAGTTCTAGGACCACTTTTCTACGACATCTTTATCTACGATTTTTCTAAAAACCCAAGAAATCTGCTAGCCCTTCATGAAGACGACACGGGGATAGCCTTCACACATCGACGACCTATATGTTATATGCAACTAACTAGGGAGTTAAATCTGTTTTCCACTAGATAGAATCAATAATATAAATCTAATAGTGTAGATAACTTCGGTCTGGAAAAATGTGACTTAACACACCTTACCTCTGAGGTGCTGATATAGAATATGCAGTGAATAAAACAAACTCAGCAATGAGTAGACTTTACCCACTGCTAGAGAGAAAGAGCCAAATGAACCAGAGCACGAAACTACGAATGACCAAGTCAATTGCAAGATCTCATCTAACATATGGTGTTTCGTGAGAAACCAACAAATCAACAGAGACTTGGAATGAGAAACTGTCGCAGATTTCCTAGAAAAGAAAGCCGAGAAGATATTTCAAAAAGCAAGTCAACACCCAAATAATGAGCTGAAGAGACTAGTTGATTACAACCTTGCAGAAGATGTTCTTAGGATATTCACCTTCCTCAATAGACCCAGAGATCAACTACGTAGAAACAGAAATTGAATAAGCTCGATTTGAAATATGAGGAAGAAGAGACTCTCTTATGGAAGTCATAGGTAACACAACAATCACACGATCCTGAAAGGGATACAAACAAAAAGTGTCAAAAGGTTAATAGGCAATAAATGCTTGGAGTCGGAAACAGCAGGTTAGGTTTAGTTGAAGTAGGTCGTGCTTCACACGAAGTCGCACACCGTTCTTTCTATCGAAGATAGTTCGTCGTTGAGGATTCCCCCTGACTAAAAAAAAGTAGGGACTTAGTATGTATTCGTATGGTCAGTATACGATTATACTTTTGAATAAGGAAGATTTCACTCCGATAAAAATTGCGTCCGACGTTTGCCAAAAAATTTTCATCGTTTATTTCATGGTATTTCCAGAAAAATATATTTTGTTAGCTTTTTCTAGAGAATTCCGATTGTATATAGATTTTTTGGTTCCACCAGGACGAAGTGGCTGGTTTTGGACGTTGAACACTGACGCTTGCGCGAAATTAAACAAGGTCTTCGTTAACCTCCAATCAGCTTTTGGCAAGACGAAAACCTCCTCCATTATGCATGAGTAACCATCGTACTGAAATGAAAAACTCACGAAAAAGGAATGGGAAGCAACTGATCGGATCAACGAATGATATGAAATGCAATAGGTAGATAAATCGCCTTCCTATTAAACTTTTTTCGTCGGGAAATTTCTCGACGATAGTATATTATTTCGTCCTTTTCTGTTGGCGAGGCGAGCATCCAGCCCAATGTTTTATGTATGAAATATATATCATTTCGGGACATATATTCCGATATTGAATTCAAATTAGACCCCATCGAATCGTTTATAATTCAAAACCGTGCCGAATATGTTGCGGTGTTTGCGGCAGATGCTAATAATTATTAGGTATTCCTATTACAGCCCTAGCGTTGTTCTGCTTCAGGTTTCGGGGCATGTATATATCATCAACGTGCTCGAAATAATGCCTTGAGGAATAGGTACTTATAAGATTATTGGAGAGTAACGTTTGCCACGTTACAAGGTTATGTTCGTCGAACTCAACAACAACAATTCGCATAACAAATAAAGTTCTTGAAATAAAAACGAAATCCTTCCACGAATATTCTCCTGGTGAAGAATAAAAGAACTTGAAAGGGAATGTACGACAAACCCATAAAATATTATTTCTTCTGCATAATGTACACACTGCTCCTTTTACTGCTGTTTGCATTTGCATTATTTCCATATGCCTTCAGTCGGGGGGACTTTTGCAGGGTTATTCGAGGGGATGTTATGCAACTCAGACATTCGGAGCTTACCAACAACGTATCAGAGAACTATGATTTTACTTTATGTTAATCACAAAATTGGTTTCACTTAGATTGATCAATATCAATGTTTTTGCCGATGTTCGATGAGAAAAGTTCTGTGTTTAGTCCAATACCTTCTGAATGTCTGTGAGACATTTCCAGTAGCTTCTGCATTGGACACTTAGTTCGAAAATGGCACTCACCAATCGTCGCTTAGACCTTATAACATGATCGGTGGTAGAAATCCCTGCATATGTCGCCGAGACGATGGAGAGCCGCTCAAAACTGAAATGCTGTAATGCACAGTCTTCACTGATCTTGCTATAGGGATCAAAGTACCTATAGTCCATTTAAGAATTATTGACTTGGC
Organism: Aphidecta obliterata; assembly: GCA_963966015.1. Taxonomy (NCBI): domain Eukaryota; kingdom Metazoa; phylum Arthropoda; class Insecta; order Coleoptera; family Coccinellidae; genus Aphidecta; species Aphidecta obliterata. The sequence continues at coordinate 10,341,851 of OZ014435.1, read as the reverse complement.
TTGAACGCCCAGTCGAGGCTTTATTTCTGGTTACAGAAAAGTTACTGTTTTGATCATAGAAATAAAACATCAAACATAAATATAACCTAGAAAAGTGTTCAGTATACGAATTATCGAATAATTTTATTAATTGAGCCGGAATATTCCTACTGCAGTTTAAAAATGGGAATTCAGGTTCAACGTTATATATATTAAGAAATGGAACCCCAAATAGAAAACTTGAACAGGAAACTCACCCCCGTAATCTACACCCTCAATGGTATGAAATACCATATTCAACAAGATACATTGAAGCTCTTATACAAAGCCTATTTTCAGTCAACCCTTTCATATGGCATTGGGGAAACAGTACATCACGAAACAAAAAATTTAAAACACAAAAGCAAGCAATCCGAGCTATGTATAGAATGAAATATAGAGATACTTGTAGAGGTGTTCTCAAAAGGAGTAAAATCCTGACGTCAACAGCAATAGGTATATGTGCTCAAGTATGTTATATTCCTACAAAGCCACAGTAAACTATTTGAACCGTTTCTGAACAACAACCCGACTAGGAAAATTGATCCTTATATATACTCGAGGCAACAATTGACACTTGCACAGAATAATGCAAAAAAATGTGCATGAAGATCTACAATGCGTTACCCAAACAGTTTCATTCGATAAGAAATGTTAATATATTGAAAAATGACTTACTTAAATTTTTGCTGAATATTGAACCATAAAACTTGCTAGAATATTTGGAATCTAGTAAAGCTAAACCTTACATCTACTTTGTAACCAGTAACCATTTAAATTATTTGACTTATTCCTCATTATTGTGTGTCAATAATTGTAGGAACTAAACATATCGCACCCGTTGTAGAATAAGGAGACAACTCAAAAATTTATTTTGTTGGGAAATCGTATTTGAATTTTTGGTTTACCGAAGTTTTCCTTCTATACTTTTGTGTACTTACTCAATTTAACACGCTCAACATTCGTTATAACTGCAGCAATCCATTTGAACATTATAACTCTGGCACCCAATGTTCAATTAATGCAATTTTTCCCGTCGTGGTGGAATATTCTACTGTTTTTCCAAAGAATTTGAAATGTTACCTTTTTTCACGAACAGTCTCTTATGTGGCGGAGAGGCCAACTAGAGTTATTCTGATATTGCACGTAGGAAAAGGGATACTTTCTGAGTTCAATACCGTCACTAACACAAAATGGAACTTTTTTGAGTTGTCTCCTTATTCTACGACGGGTGCGATATAGTATTATTAAAATAAGAGAGAAACAAAAATTAAGAATCTATGTAGTACATGAAGAATTTTGACATGAAATTTGTACTGTAACTATCAATATATGAAACAATTTGGGAATTATTTAGTGCTCGGTGTTGAATACTTTAAGAAAGTCAATTTTCATTTTCATTTGTTAAAACTGTCCATGAATTATTGAAAATATTATGATTGATGAGCAATTTTACAATTATTCAGTATACTAATTGTGAACAATATAGCATGTGTTCAATGGCAGTATTAGCAGAGGAAATGTGAACAGGGTACCATACAGTATAAGTATAATAAATAAACTTAAAATATCTACGAATGATACAAGAGCAAAGATGAAAATCTCATTGAAAACTTTGTTTCCACGTATAAGTGTAGTGATTTGGAGGTGTTTATTGAATAAGCTGTCATAATTTCATTGATGAGCGTCCTTTTGTAGGGAAGGTTTCAATTTTTCAATAACCCATTTATGAAATAATTCACCATTCATAGTTTTATGGTAACCCTTATCATTTATACCACTGTCAATAATGAGATCCCATCCAGGTAAAAATCCATCAATTGTTCTAGCATTCAAAATAGCGTACCTTCTGCCTTTACCCTTAAATCGGCATATCTTCTGGATTACTTTCTAGTGTCCACTGAAGAATTTGAATACCGTTTTGGAATGTCCAAGTTTTATCTAGATAAAGGAATTATACGTTTTGTTCCATATATTCTAGGTATTTACCACAAAATCGTACTCTATTTATTATATTTTTCTGTTCATCAATGAGAATTTTCCTTTGATCAACTTTTTTGTATTTGTACCCAATTTTTTTATGACATAATGTCGACTTCGATCGATTAAAATTTAAGTGCTCTTTGTCCAATTCAAAAAGGATATCTAAACTGATATATTCATTGTTTTTGATTTTAGCAAAAAGAAAATCATTCTGTGTCTCTTTGAAAGAATAATCATACTGCACAGGTTTTCTTCCACTGCCAATTCCAGGCTGTAATAACATGCTTATATTCTCCGGACAGTGCTTGGAGGAATCTGAAAATTTAAGAGACATTGATCAATCAGAATATACTTCGAGTAGGTGAATTACAGTTTACCTGAAACACTAGCGAAACTCGATTAATGCTAGCGGAAATATATACAGGGTGTCCAGGAAAATGTGGAAAATCTCTCGGATTCAGATAAAACTCAAAAAAATAAGGTGACAAGTTTCCATAATCTTTTTTCCTAGCGGCCCTCCCTACGGAGATACGGCCTCCTAAATGACGCCACTGGAAATTCATTTTGCTGGAATAAATTTCAAACTTGATATAATTTGATGAAAATTTGATATGATAAACATTAGAAAGGACCTCTTAAAATACAGCCCTTGAATTTAAATTGACATTTTTAAAACCTAACAAGTGACGAAGGAACTCTAGACAGAGAGTTAAAAAAACAAATTTGGATACCTTGAACATTGAGCGAAATAAAAGGTTCTCCTGTTCATTGTCGATATCATGAACCGTTTTCGAAGAACAAATTAATAAGAGAAGTAATTTTTTTATTTGTATGAAAAAGAACCATGAATTCTAATTTTTTTTGTCTGCAACAAAGTGTGATACGAAAGTTAATCAAGGAACAAAAAAGTTTTAGTTTACGTTATTGAATCCGACAAAATTACAAAGATTCTTAACAATGCAGTTTTGGCCCAAAAAAAGGCCTCAACAAAAATAATTTTTCAGAAATGTACTCTCACTAAAGCTTGCAACGATTGAATCTAAATACGCTTATTAGATATAATCAATTAAAAACTTCATAAGTGGATTCAAAAAATTTTGTCGGATTCAATAACATAAACTAAAATTTTTTTGTTCCTTGAATAACTTTCGTATCACACTCTGTTGAGACAAAAAAAATTAGATTTCATGTTTCTTTTTGAGAGAAATAAAAAAGTTACTTCTTTTATTATTTTGTTATTCGAAAACGGTTCATTTCATCGACAATGAACAAGAGTACCTTTTCTTTAGCCTAATGTTCAAGATATCCAAATTTGTATCATACAGGGTGTTGAAAATGTAAGCATTAAAATGTACAACCTAGTCCGCCCCTGGTAAACTGAACGTGCTAATTTAAATTTAAGGGCAGTATTCTAAGAGGTCCCTACCATTGTTCATCATATCAAAATTTCATCAAATTATATTAAGTAGTTCTAAATTTACTCCAGTAAAATGAATTTTCATTGACGTCATTTAGGAGGCCGTATCTCCGTAGAGAGGGCTGCTAGGAAAAAAAATTATGGAAATTTGTCATCTTATTTTTTTATGTTTTATCTGAATCCGAGGGATTTTCCACATTTTTCCGGACATCCTGTATATGCCGAATCTTTGAAAAACTCGAAGTAACACTGGCAAACTACATGGCGTTCTCTCGTTGCAAGGCTGTTGTATCCTGGTCAATTCCAGTCATTTCAATAGCACAAGACAAAAAATACTCAAACTCAAAGCTAATTTTTACAATTATTCACCAATATCTCGATAAAATCATCAAAGCAAGGTCATTATGGGTTATGTTAGTGTTATTCCTATACCAACCTGAATTCAGCAACCCAAAATATTACTGAATAGTCTATTACCAACTTAAATTCGATTTCCACAGTCTACCGAGATTCTTAAACGGAGTATAATTTATACCACAATTTCAACGGTATCTGTTGATATTTCCTAACCCATTTTCAATTGCTTCCACCGCTTTGAACCCTCGATGAAAAACTGCACAAAATGTCGAACCGCCCATTCGCGTCGACAACGTCTGAAGTTATCCCAACAGCAGACGGATTTACCCTTCCGCTCTTTGAAAGTATTCCAGCGTTAGTTGCTCGACAAATTTTCAATATTCTCGAGGACTCAGCCCCTAAAACAACTCAATTTGCCGAATTTGCACAGCCGCAAAAACGGAACGATTCACGCAAATCTCTTCACGATTGAACGGAAGTTGAACCTCAAATAACCCAGGGCTGCAGGGATGACGACGACTATCGCTCCCCCAAATCGATAGCAATCAAAATCTAGTTAGATTTAATATTTAAGCTATTTGTTTGCCATGGGAGTTTGATATCAAGCTGGGTTTGAGATGAACTTTGCCCCCCACAGGTAACACATGCAGAGAACGACGTCTGCCTTCCCGACAAAGGCTCACCTGATACGTCGTTTCAGTGCGCTTTGAGCTTTCTAGCTAAATAACGCATTTAAAACGATCTCGGTTAACTCCTCCAGATGAAACAGCGAGTAGGGAGGAAGAAAAGCAATTTAAATATTGTGTCTTCGTCTTCCTTGGACTCGGTTATTATCAGAATGATGGCTTTTTCATTTGGTGTTTTCACTTTAAATTTGAATAAAACAAGTATTTTTATGCGTTATCATCAAACTTTCAGTATCCGAGCATTCAATTAACAACACTGAACACTTTCGACATTTCATGAAGATTTATGGCGATAGTTGTGCTAAACCTTTTGGCCATTAGATTTGTTCACTTCAGTGTGAATATGTTGTTGTGTTTGGTTTTTTTTTGTATTTGAGTTACTCTATTGAAAAGTATGTGTCATGGACCGTTTTAATTATTTCTACCTATTGTTAAGAGGTTCCTGATTTCTTTCAAACTCAAATTTCCAGTGAGCGAACATACCTTTTAAGCCCACAGCTCAGTTGTCTGAATGTCCGGTAGGGGGCGTATCGATCATCCCAATATGTCAGTAGCTCAGAAAATAATTATTTCTCAAACTGACATTTCTATCCAGTAAAAAAGTGTATAATGTGAAATTTTCTATTGAAAAATTGAACGAGAAATTTCCGAATTGACGCCTCTCAATATTATCAAAATAGAAACGTCGGTGTAGAAACGGTTGTTCCATCTCTATGGGCTTGTTTACTTTGTACATCACACCCAAAGGAATGTTTCAGGATATACATCAGGAATTCGGTTACTTTTACAGGAAATTCCCCCTTTATAAGAGACCGCAAGAATATTTGTTGATTTTACGTGACAATTCCGGTCGTTCAATTCTTCTAGAAATAACAAGTTTGACATAGTTAATGCAACCAAACTGCAGTTTGTCATTGCGACAAGAAAATTATACTGTGACGAATTCCTGAATATGCGTGACTACTCACAGAAATTTCTTGTTTAATAAACAAACTAAATAGTTATATTCCGAGCTTCAAACTTCAGTTTCTACAAGAATTTCCAGTAATGAACACTACACTAAAACAGGAATTACTTCACTGTAGTATCGATTAAACAGAAATTTTCCGTTGGGTTTGGTTTCCGAACGGTCTTTTTTTGTGATAACAATAGTTGCGTTCAAACAATAGGAATTCATTTAACCGAAATTTTCCGGGATTTTTTTTTTGCGCTCGTACTACTTACACGAGGGCTATATCATTTAGTCACGATGTCTGTATTTTTCGAATTTTGAGCTGAAAATGGTCTCAATCGACTATGTTCGACTCACTGATGACGAATCCGTCGGAAAATTCGAGTCTGTCCGTCCGGCCGTCCGTGAGCACGATAACTCTCGAACGGAACAACCTAGAGACTAGAAATTTTCAGTGTGGGTTCAGTTCCCGAATGCCTCAGTTGAGTTCGTTAATGGGCAAAATTCCACCAGGGGTTCCGTAAATATGGCCGTTCAAAGTTTTGTTCCCCTGATTACTTGAAAACTAAAAATTTGATCGGGATGAAATTTTGCGCTTAAATGGAGAACGAGGTGCTCAAGCTAAATGTGAAATTTTATCCAGATCGCATGACCAGAACCATAGAAACCATAGAAAATTGTTACTTTCGAACGGAAACGCCTAGGGACTTGAAATTTTCAGGATAGTGTGGATCTCGAATGTCGTGATCACGTTTATATATGACCAAAATTATACTAGGGGCTCCGTGAATATGGTCGTTTGAAATTTAGTTTTCTTGATCATTTCAAAACTACAGATTCGATCGTGACGAGATTTTGTATACTAATGGAGAATGGTATATTCAAGCTACATTTCCCCAGATCACTTGACCAGAACCATAGAAACCATAGAAAATCATAACATTCGAACGGAGAGGCCTAGGGACTCGAAATTTTCAGGATAGGTGTGGATCTGAAATGTCGCGTTCACTATATCAATGAGCGGAATTATACTAGGGGTTCCGTAAATACGATCGTTTGAAATTTTGGTTTCTCGATAATTTCGAAATCACGGATTCCATCGAGATGAAATTTTGTATTTTAATCGAGAATGGTATATTAAAGCAACATTTTGTCCAGATCGCATGACCAGAACCATAGAAACCTTAGAAAATTGTAACTTTTGAACGGAGAGGCCTAAGAACTTGAAATTTTCAGGGTGGGTTTGGATCGCGAATATCGCGGCCACGTTCATCAATGAGCAAAATTAGATTAGGGGTTCCGTAAATATGGCCGTTCAAAATATTGTTTTCCTGATAATTTCGGAACTACTGATTGGATTGGGATGAAATTTTGCATCTAGCTTAGGAATAATGTATTCAAACTACGTGCCAATTTTTGTCTAGATCGCACCACCAAGACCATAGATACCGTAAAAAATTCTAGCGAATTATCGAAAAAAAATTGGTCACCTAAAGCACTGACATGAAGTATGGAGTTTCGTCTAACTTTCAGAATTTTTGTGACAGCTGTCGAAAATTTCTTCAATTGATTTCTAAAACTGGAAAATGCGAATCTACCTATAAGGTGCATGTACGAGCGCTCAAAAGCTCCTGCTTTCACGGCAGTGCTTTTCGTAATTTTTTTTTGTATTTCCTAGGAAAAGTTATTCAATAGTTAGTATCAATCGTGGAAGGAAAACACCCTACTCGCAGTCGGCTTTCTCACTCCCCGCTAAGGGTATCATTCACTCATCCTGGATATTTTAAATATAACAAGGATTGAGCTCAGCTGTGTTAGGTCTGTTATTCTTCTCCTAGGCTTTTGAAGCTTATCTTCTTTGACGAGATAGCTAGTTATGATCAGCAACATTCCAGGATTAGTTGAATATTTTTGATTTTTTTCATGTTTTTTGTCTAGTTACTCTAATGCTTTCATTTTTGAGCGCTCGTACTACTTACACGAGGGCTATATCATTTCGTCACGATGTCTGTATTTTTCGAATTTTGAGCCGAAAATGGTCTCAATCGACTATGTTCGACTCACTGATGACGAATCCGTCGGAAAATTCGAGTCTGTCCGTCCGTCCGGCCGTCCGTCCGTCCGTCAGCACGATAACTCTCGAGCGGATCAACCTATAGACTTGAAATTTTCAGTGTAGGTTCAGATCCCGAATGCCTCGGTTAAGTTCGTTAATGGGCCAAATTCCACCAGGGGTTCCGTAAATATGGCCGTTCAATGTTTTGTTTCCCTGATTACTTGAAAACTACAGATTCGATCGAGATGAAATTTTGCACTCAGATGGAAAATGAGGTGTTTCAGCTACATGCGAAATTTTGTCCAGATCGCATGACCAGAGCCATAGAAACCATAGAAAATTGTACCTTTTGAACGGAAATGCCTAGGGACTTGAAATTTTCAGGATAGGTGTGGATCTCGAATGTCGTGATCACGTTCATCTATGAGCAACATTATACAAGGGGTTCCGTAAATACGGTCGTTTGAAATTTTGTTTTCTCGATAAATTCGAAACTTCGGATTCGATCGAGATGAAATTTTGTATTTTAATCGAGAATGATATATTGAAGCAATATTTTGTCCAGATCGCCTGACCAGAACCATAGAAACCATAGAAAATTGTAACTTTTGAACGGAAAGGCCTAGGAACTTGAAATTTTCAGGGTGGGTTTGGATCGCGAATATCGCGGTCACGTTCATCAATAAGCAAAATGAGACTAGGGGTTCCGTAAATATGGCCGTTCAAAATATTTTTTTCCAGATAGTTTCGGAACTACTGATCGGATTGGAATGAAATTATGCATCTAGCTGAGGAATAATGTATTCAAAGGACGTGCAAAATGTGGTCCAGACCGCATCACCAAGACCATAAATATCGTAGAAAATTCTAGCGAATTATCGAAACAAAATTGATCAGCTGAAGCACCGACATGAAGTCTGGAGTTTCGCATAAGTTTCAGAATTTTTTTGACAGCTGTCAAAAATTCCTTCAATTGGTTTCTAAAACTGGAAAATGCGAATCTACCTACAAGGTGCATGTACGAGCGCTCAAAAGCTCCTGCCTTCACGGCAGTGCTTTTCGTAATTTTTCTTCTGGAGTTTATTTTCTTTGACGAAGTAGCTAGTAGTAATCTGCAACATTTTAGGATTGATGAAAGATTCAAAATGAAATAAAATTGAATTTTTTTTATTGTTTTTCATTCTAGGTACTCTAATGCTTTCGTTTTTTTTCCGGAGTTTATCCGGAGGAAAATATATTCATTTATTCAATTCTAGGTAGGAGGCCAAAAAATCCTGAAAACATGCAATATGCTAAACTCGAATTCGAAATGCTGACTGAGCCGAGAATATGCTTGATTTAGCATTGAAAATGCCAACAGTGCGTTCGATATCATCGAAATGATTATCGAATCGCTGTTTCATCATGTTCGTTCTTTCGTCGGAAACCGATATTTTATTCCAACTTCAACCATATGGTACAACATGGATCAAAAAACTGTTAGCTAGACAAAGTTTAATTTGGTAGAATAATCTGAATTTCTGTGAGAGATACGAAACATTGCTGTTGAATCTAATGTGTCCATACTGTAAGTCGTACAAATATTCCTGGGTTATACTCAAAAAGTCACTCAAACCGGAATCGGCATGTTAGATTGCAAGTACAGATTGTTCTCAGAACGGTCTTTTTTTGTTGTGTTAGAAAAATTACGTTTAAACAACAGGAATTAATTTAACCGGAAATTCTCGGGATTCGTTTTTTTCAGTGTATACCCAGCAGTGATCATCAAAGTATCCTAATCCAGCATAAAACTGACTCGACCACTGAGTTCGTCGCAGTTCTACTTAATTCGAACTTCAGTAGTATTTCACCGCCAAGTAGACAACAAAATCGGCATCCTAAATCAGATGCTACTACCCCACTCAAGAACTTTTCGAAGTATCGGACAATTAATTATTAACCGTAACGAGCGACCCGCTCCCTTTCAGAAAGTAATTAATAAAATAGAACAGTCTTCAAGGTGGATAGTTAGAGGACCATAATACTGTCAGATTCTTGTTATCTCGCCTCCTCACAACCGGCCCCTGCGAATTCAAAGGCCTTCCGAGTCATGAATAGGGCTACACGGATAGTTAATCAGGCCTGTCTTTTTCCTTTCATTGTCGAGTATCCGCATCGCACATTGTTGAGAGTAACGCTTCTGCGACAAGTATCGATCAAGTGATCTTGACCGCTTGGCGGATGGGAGGTTGAAATCTACTCCAACTCCTTGTTATTTTTGAAACACTCCATCAGTTATTCCTATTCGATATCGAGAATGTATAGATATCTCGAAGAAGACATGATTCATTATTCAGATCGATATCGAAATATAAAAAACCTGAAAATTCCCCATTCTTGAAATGAATTAATATTAAGGTTAGGTTAAGTAGGGACAGTGTTGAAAATAATTCTTGAAATGAATTAATATATAGGTTAGGTTAGATTGAGTTAGGACAGTGTTAAATATAATTCTTCAAATGAATTAATCTTTAGGTGAGGTTAGCCCAAGTTTAGACAGTGTTGAAAATAATTTTGAAATGAATTAATATTTAGGTTTTTCATTGCTGTCAATGAAATCTCAAAACCCCTTGGCTTCATCGTAACAATTCAGGTCAATAGCAATTTTTTTTTCAAGAAAAGGAGAGGTCTGTTTTCTTCGAAGAAGGAAGGATTTCTGTCGAATCAATTTTTTTGCTCCATTGGAAACGATGAACAACAAAAGCGGATTAAATCTTCGTCTCACAGAATAATCCTCACTGTTGAATTCGTGCCTCAAAGCGTGAATTTTCGCTATTTGAACAAAACAGCCCGTCGAGCTTCATCACGTCACGCATGAACCAACTAACCCCCAATAATTCCCTCCAAACATTGACATCGGATGCATTGACTGGAAATTTTGCAACGAAACTACCGAACACGTCATAAAACTAGCGGTTCGGCGTGGTCCCGTCCATTCGCCTCATTGTAATCGGGTGTGTTGTTAGAGAACATAAATTGAATATACAATGGAACCTTTCGGTCTGGATGTTCCGGGTGAAGCATCTGTGGTCTCCGATGCTGATTGGCTTTATCTATGGTGCACTGCGGGAGTTCTCTCTGGAAAAATTCGAACGATTAAAACTTTATCTTCTTCGTCCGTTGAGCATTCCGATCAATATGCAAAATTGTCAGTTGGAACTGACGATAAAATTTATACATAACGCATTGAAGAAAAAATTGGAGAAAAGCACTGAAGTGAAGTGAAGTTTGTTACAATTCATCGCCAGAACGGTCACCCATATCTATGATCATTTAACTTGATGTGACGGAGAGTTGGTCACCGGGAGAGCGATTATACTCACAGAACCTACTCTTTTGAACTGAATTACTTAGTCGATTCACCTAGCCGAAAGAATCGTACTTTCTATTCAGTGTTCAGGAATCACGTTTGTCTATGATCATGAATCCAACGATACCGTCCAGGTCAAAGCCTCCATTCGATTCGAATTCGGTATTCCACTCTCTACTCACTGAATCAACACAAACACGAGAACAACTGCTAGAGATAAATAGAATCTACTACTCATCTCGTATTTTTTGAGCGCTCTTACTACTTACACGAGGGCAATATAATTTCGTCACGATGTCTGTATTTTTCGAAATTTGAGCCGAAAATGGTCTCAAACGACTATGTTCGACTCACTGATGACGAATCCGTCGGAAAATTCGAGTCTGTCCGGCCGTAAGCACGATAACTCTCGAACGGAACAACCTAGTGACTTGAAATTTTCAGTGTGGGTTCAGTTCCTGAATTCCTCGGTTGAGTTCGTTAATGGGCCAAATTCCACCAGGGGTTCCATAAATATGGCCGTTCAAAGTTTTGTTCCCCAGATTACTTGAAAACAACAGATTCGATCGAGATAAAATTTTGCACCCAAATGGAGAATGAGGTGTTCAAGCTACATGTTCGTTCAGATCGCATGACCAGAACCATAGAAACTAAAGAAAATTGTAACTTTCGAACGGAAACGCCTAGGGACTTGAAATTTTCAGGATAGGTGTGGATCTCGAATGTCGTGATCACGTTCATCTATGAGCAAAATCATACTAGGGGTTCCGTAAATATCGTCGTTTGAAATTTAGTTTTCTTGATAATTTCAAAACTACAGATTCGATCGTGACGAAATTTTGTATATTAATGGAGAATGATATATTAAAGCTACATTTTTCCAGATCACATGACCAGACCCATAGAAACCATAGAAAATCATAACTTTCGAACGGAAAGGCTAGGGACTTGAAATTTTCAGGATAGGTGTGGATCTGAAATGTCGCGTTCACGTTTATCAATGAGCAGAATTATACTAGGGGTTCCCTAAATACGGTCGTTTGAAATTTTGGTTTCTCGATAATTTCGAAACTACAATTTCGATCGAGATGAAATTTTGTATTTTAATCGAGAATGATATATTAAAACAATATTTTGTCCAGATCGCATGACCAGAACCATAGAAACCATAGAAAATTGTAACTTTTGAACGGAAAGGCCTAGGAACTTGAAATTCTCAGGGTGGGTTTGGACCGCGAATATCGCGGTCACGTTCATCAATGAGCAAAATTAGACTAGGAGTTCCGTAAATATGGCCGTTCAAAAATTTTTTTGCTGATAGTTCCGAAAATACTGAGCGGATTGGGATACAATTCTGCACCTAGCTGAGTATTAATGTATTCAAACTATCGCACCACCAAGACCATAGATATCGTAGAAAATTCTAGCGAATTATCGAAAAGAAATTGGTCACCTAAAGCACTGACATGAAGTCTGGAGTTTCGCCTAAGTTTCAGATTTTTTTGACAGCTGTCGAAAATTCCTTCAATTGATTTCTAAAACTGGAAAATGCGTATCTACCTACAAGGTGGATGTACGAGCGCTCAAAAGCTCCTGACTTCACGGCAGTGCTTTTCGTAATTTTTTTCATACACATGTTCAGTCAGAAGCGTCAGTTCTCAGTACAGTCATTAATTCAGGGAATTTATTCGAAGAGTAGATTTAACTCGCATAGAGTGAATGAGTGATTACTCACTAATCCTCGAGCAAAATTATAGAACCAAAGATCATGAAACGAACCCTCAACGTCTTGGCTAATATTAATCCCCTGAATTTCAATATAATCCGGCTGGTAAAAATAAAAAATATCGACGGTTAGTGCAGAATATTCCAGAAAATTTCCGCTCGAACGTATACGTTGAATTTGAAAGTTCTGTAATTCCGACAATCTTAATTAATATCTCGCGAAACTGGAAAGTGGGGGCTTTGTAGTTAGGAGTTTTCTCGGCGACGTAGCTCACGCCACGTTATCAAGATGTTAAATATTTGTTTTTCCTACAAGAATAACCCGATATCGCGAGTTTTTGCTCCTTAGGAATTCTCTGCGGACGCTGTATACGGAACGGTGTTGCTTTAATTCCTGGAACAAAAAGGGAACGAGTTAAACTTTTTATTGGTCTCGTGCGATAATTTGTCCACTCACTTTCGTTTCCCTGCTTCGTGCTTTTTGACATATCAAAAGTGGAGCGTGTTTCTTTTATTCTTCGGTTTTTTGTTCAAACAATGCCGCAATTCCAGTTGGAAAATTCGTTCCGTGGAACGAGATAACAGGCGGTCGGCTTGGACAGCTAATTTATTCAGTGCATACTCTATATTCGCTCATGATTTTATTTCACTCGCGACATTTTTCGGGATGAAGAGAATCATATTTTCATGACTGAAGAGCCAATTCGGATCGGACGTTACTGAATTCGTTATTCTGTTTCAATAGACACTCGATTCGTGGAGTTATACTGTCCAATTAGATCACATTCGTCTAACTGAAGAAGCACAGTATAAAGTCCGTTGTTTTTCTTTTTTTGCACACTGGTACACATTCAACCCACAAACCATAATTCATTTACGGAAACACATTTGTTGAATTTTATGATTATTATAAGAAATCCGCTGTTGCCGTGACGGGACGGTGAGAGGCAAGCCAAATACGCCAGGATCGCTCGAATCAGCTCCACTTCCGCTGAACTTCAGAGATCCGTACATAAATCTTCAGAAAAAATAGCTCCCCATCTCGCGATCTTCCCCCTTTCCGTAACCTCCCGCAAATTGGATGCAAATACCGTCGCGATATCTCGTTAAACAATCCTAGATAATTCGCCTGGCGAGCCCGCTCATCGATTCGGGCGATGCCCGTTTTTTGCCATCATGCAAATTTCCAACGATAACGAATCCACATGAAGGCATATTCCGCCTAATGAATGATAATTCGATAAACTCCCCTAAATTTAACCCTAGTCTAATCGCGAAATACACGAGAACTGGCAATCCGCGGATTACCCTCAACCGGTATCTTCCTCTCTCTTTCTATGTAGACTCGTCTCCGATGCGGCTTGGTGGAAGATTGGAAAATCCATTCTTGATTGTTTACGGAAAGATAGGCTGGATGGGGGAAACCCCCCCGTCATGCGTGGATATTGTGGCTTACAGTCAGTTGTGCAACGCATTTGTCATGAATTTATTATCAGGATGGATGGAGAGAATTCCCTGAGTAATGCTGGTGATCCATCAGTATTTTCGAAGCTCTCTCTCAATCCAATCTGAATTTGTGGGTGAAATCAAGGATCGATCCAAAAATGGCTTCCAGCCGAAACAACTGTTGTCTGAAGGTCATCCTTAAAAGTTCGAGTAGCTCGAATGAGGTCGATATTCTTTTTGGGTTGGAAAGGTGGTTCCAAGAGATGAAGTAGAAGGGAAAGTTTTCTGCCAGAAGAAGGCAGTCACCATCATTGTCAGAGTCAAGAGCGGTAAATACGGAGGGGAGTTAAAGTAAGAGCATTTCTTCACTCGAAAATATGAAAGTGATATACTTTTATAATTTATAGGTTTTTCGGGAACTCAGAATCCTGCACTGTTATATTCATACTAATGAATATCTAGATAGTTATAGAACACTAACAGGCTAAGAAATTTGTCATATTTCCATTTTTGCTTCTATGATATTGTGATCATAACAAAAAATCCAGAAAATTAATATAAATAAATATAGCTTTCGAGTTCTCACCCACTTTTTTCGATTTTACCCAGCTATATTCTTTAGTTGCACTTTGCTTTTCTATACTCGAGTTGTTTATTATACCACAAGTGTCAACACCCTCATGAAATATAAGTAATCTATGATTGTTCGCTTGTTCGGAGGAAAAAGGAAAGCATTTTTTTCTTTTCCGTACGGTTTTGTCGGAAATATTTCGTTGTATAAATCTTGTCCTTATAATGATGAACACAACTAAAAAAGAATGATCGAATTTGGTGCAGTCATTTGAACGTGATGCCCGCACATAGGTAAACCATACCTCCTCTTTTATTGATATAAATATGGTACATCAAACATCAAACAGATCAACAGGGCCGTATCTAGGTACTATTGCGCCTGTGGCAATATATTAGACAGCGCCCCCCCATTTGCGTTGATTCTTTTTTATCCCTCATATTTTTTTATAGTATTTTTTTGCATAATGCTAGTCATATATTTACGTAAGAGTTTCAAAATAATACACATTCCTATGGAAAAATTTTTCATTGAAAACATTGAAATACACATTTTGAATGAAATGCATGAAAATAAAACAAATTCTGAAGAAACAAAATGAAATATTCATATTTATGTAATAAATACGAACATTTATTTTAAGATCTGCAGCACTTTTCTTCAAATCGTCAATATTCATAGTTTGAATTACACTACCATTAAAAAAACTGAAGTCGTTTGCCACTTCGTTCAAAGCAACAAATCTTTCATCAATTTGAATAATTATAGTTCAATTCCTCAGTTTTGCGTTTGCATCAAAAAGATGGGCTTCATCACTGGCTAGTTCCCCTGGCATTTTGGGTTTTTTCGTTTTCTCGATTGATGTAACTTTGCTTCGATTCCAATTTTATCAGCTTCAATTTTCGAAAGTTCCATCAATGGCATAAAAAAGTTTTTTATGTTAGCCCTCAGTTCCTTTAATAGTCCAAGTATCATTCGTGAGCCTTTAGATATATCCAGTTGTTTTTCTTGCAAATATTGATTAATTCGGTTTATTTTACTCAACAAAATTTCCCAGAAGTTAAGATATATGATAAATTCATAATTTGTTATCGAATTTACCAGGCACGATTTTTTGAGCTAGCGAACTTATAACACTCCAAATCTGGACACACTGAACGAACATTAAAATTTAAATTTTTTGCTCTTCTCTTCACAATCGAAAGAAATCAATATTTATGTAGAATAGAATGAGATTCCCCAATTTTTCTCCCACTTCTTGAGCTCAAAACTCCGATAAATGAATTTTTGGCTATACAAATTGTTTTTAAAATACCACAGATGTGGCTTAAAAATCTAAACAAATCGATCATTATCAACCATCATCATCAAAGAATCCGCCCTTCAAAACAAGCTGGAGGAGATAAGGGATGTAGTGTAAACAACTCATAAAAAGGCTGTGCTTGGAATGACGATACTGCCGGTTGTAATATTTATGATCAGAGTGCGGGATCTTTGAAAATTTGTTATAGCAATTGGACCATATTTCTCGTATTTCTGACCTTATTGCATTTTCATTCTGTACTTTGAATATCAATGTTTCAAAATGTTTTGTTCGAATTACTAACTTACGTAACCGTGTTGTAATCTTTGAAATATTATTTTTTTCTTGGTGCTTCTATTTTTTCATTTTTGATATTTTTTGGCGCCTCTTCGGACCATGCGCCCGTGGCAAGTGCCACCCTTGCCACGCCTCAGATACGGTCCTGCAGATCAAACATAATATCACCCCCCAAATGCGTTTTCCCTAGGAAACGGTTGTAATACCCCTCATTCCGCATTTAAACAGCCAAAAATCCGATCAGTATAGTTAAAATAACACGTCATAATAAAATTTTAATTACGAGTTTCGACGCACAACTCTCCGCAAACTGAATTCTGGTAAAATCGTGCATTCGCTGCTGCGTTCGAGAACCTCTGCTGAATGTTAACGTGTATATTATGGCAGTAATGTGTTTTTAAAACAAAATTCATTTGAAGAGAATTCGGTGAATATAACGAATAGGCTGAGCGCAAATGAATTATTCGCGGTCCGTTTTGCAAAGCTTTCGTTCGGATTATTTCCAATACAAACTATTTATTTTTTATTGGATTTTACAGCGATATATTGTAATGGAGCCCAGTGTTTATATTCAATTCGCTCATGTTCAAAAAATCGATCGTAGAGGGTGATATCAGGGATAGGAATGTAAATTTTGTTAATTTCATTTTGCAGCGCAAAGTAAATTACCTTCAGACGGGTTTGAGTATTTGAAGCGTTATTTATGATGTTCAAGTTCTTAATTTTCTCCATCTTCAAGAATGAAATCTTCATCTCCCTAAATAAAAGCAGTTTGCTCTATCATCTAGAGAACAATCGTCTTATCATCTTCATCTTAGTCCTCTGCGTTTCGACCGACTCTATCCTCGGTCTATCACTTAATGTAACTGACTCCATCCTATATAGTCTCTTCGAACAACGCGTTTATGACTATATGCATTGGTGATATATCTCTTGAAAGTTTGAAGTCACCGAGAGAATCACGTACCGTCGTAGAAAACCAAAATCTTCTGAGTTAACGCCGAGTTATTCGAATCTTCTGATATTTATCGCCGCAGTTATCGGGCAGAACCGAGTCTTCTGATACATATCGCCGTGTTCATCGCATCATTATGTCTTCTGTTGATGTGACATTGAGCAAGTTGAGTGCCCCTAGCTTCTCAAACAACCAGGTGACAGCAACGGAACTGTGCAAAAAGAAGGTTCATCCTATCCTTCCTATCCTTCAACCCTATTTCAGTATCAGCTTGTGGTGATACTGACGGTGCCGAGACACCTTCGTCACCCGCTGTGAGTAGGTACTTTGCTTTTGCTTAAAGTGTTCCATTTCACAGTAAGTTCATCTGAGGGTGGTCGCGAACCATTTGCGACCGTTCATGATAGTGGCTTCATTTGTAGTAAATGGTCCTCCATTGACTTATCTGTCAATGTATCTTTAACATGTACATCATTTAACGAATTCATGCCGAATAATCCAAAGCATCTCACTTTTTACAATTATGCAACGACCCCAGAGCTTAGTAATAAAGAGCCGTCACCACATTCATATTACGACCCTACTAAATTTCGAGCAGAAAACTCCTCGCGCCGCAATAAAGGCGGTCAAATAAAGGTTTATTAGGTAACTAAGTATAAAGATCACGCAGAGAGATTCTTCTGTATCTTCCTCGACCATTTCCATATAAATGCGGGGGGACCCGTTCTGCCGATGCCACGGAAAGAGCGGGATATGACCCTTGGAGGAGATTAGGCTGCCTATGGTATTTGTAGCTTCATGCTTTCGGATTTTCAGGTTTTATATTGGATGCGATGTTTCACATTCAAGACTATATGATAGGCAAAAAATTTCCTGCTGAATTGTTTTCGAGGGTTGGTTAGATTGAGTGAGTTCAGGTTTGTTCTTATGAGGAATTGAATGCGTCCAATAAATACCCTCAAGATCATTTCGCATCGCACAGTTTATTCCGTGAAAAGGTCCTTGAATTAGTAAGATCATTATTCGTTCTTGTGAAGTTTTAATTATGATATACTGGGTGCTTCATGAGTGGTTGGCCATAGCCTAGTGGTGAATGGAGGTCATCCAGGTCTTCCCGAAAAGTGGCTTGTATCCCAAGGCTATCAGTTTAGGAGATACAGGGTGATTCGGCCTGAGTTTACGATAGCTATAACTCTGGAATACGAGGTCCGATTTTGATCAAATTTCATGGGTTTGTTCATTTCAGAAACTCCTTTCGAGTGGATCACGAAATATCAATAGTTTCACGGCAGTACTCAAAATATCGTGGTTTATATTTTAAGCCTCAAAGTCTATATTTTTTATATCACTTAGAGAAATTTTGTTACTGCCATGAAAGAATACATGATTCAATCTGAGGAATTCAATTTCCACTTTGAATGGCACACTTGTTACAAACGAATTCATATTTCATGTAATCTTTTTGGAATGCACTCCTGATTTTAGCCCTTTCTTGATAATATTTGTTGTCTTTTCCTGAAACTTTGAATTTTATAACTTTCTGTTCAACTCCCTTGTATTGAGTGTTGTAACACGCTGCGTAAAGAAGTAATTTAAAGTATGCATAATCAAACTTGGAAGTTTTTCGAAACTAAATATTGAATTCATGGACAAATGGCGTAAACCCACTTGAAACATGTAATCAATATGAGTGCATTTGCTTTGAAACAAAGAAATATTGACTTGTATTCCTCAGGAAATTCGCTAGATATCGCGTTCTTTACACATTCTCCAAACAAAGGTGTCCAATTCAAAGGTACTTCAATTTCAATTTAAAACTCAAACTTTGTACACCAATTGTGAGTGTGTATTTCGGTATGATATTTGTTTATGGCTTTTGCAATGGAAATTTAACAGCAGCAGTGTGAGAATATCGTCACAGATTTCCAAACAGGAGAACACCCTGTAACATGGCCTCCAAGTTCGCCAGATCTAACTCCTATGGATTATTTTCTGTGGAATTATCTCAAATGAAATATATCTGCTATTGAAATAACTTCACGAGAGCATTTGAGACAAAGGATAGGAGAAGCTTGCAAAGATTTAAAACGAAATCCCGATATGAAAAGAAGGGCAAAAACTAATCTCATTTTGAGAGCTGGGAAATGTGCCGAGATGAAAGGACTCCATTTCGAACGTCTCTTATGATACTACCCTTTCAAGTTCGTATCGTGAAATCAAATAAATAGGTTTGAAGTTTTCCGAAAAAAATAAAAAATATTAATATCTAGTTACCTATTTGTTTTGTGGAGCGAATACATTCACGGATTACATTTTCCAAAATGATTCACGTTATAAGTAATAACGCTTTTAAGCTTTGAGGTTCAAATTCTCAGCAAAAGACAAGAAATATTATCACGAAAGGACTAAAATCACGAACCGCATTCAAACAAGAATACATAAAATATCAATTCAGTCGATCGCTACTTGCTTGTAACAAGTGGGCCATTCAAAGTGAAAATTGAATTCCGTAGATTTAATTATGTATTTTTTTATGGCAATAACGAAATTTACCTAAGTGATGAAAAAAATATAGATTTTGAGGCTTGAAAGATAAACCACGATATTCTCAGTACTTTCTGAAATGAACAAACCCATGAAATTTGGTAGAACCTCAGATTCCAGAGTTATGGCAATCGTAAATTTAGGCCAAAATCCATAAATCACCCTGTATCTCCTAAACTAGGAGCCTTAGATCAAAAACAAACAACTTTTCTGAAAGTCCTGGATGACCTGCATTCACCACTAGGCTCTGGCGAACTACCCGTGAAACACCCTGTATAGGTTTTAATGAATAAATTCAGACTCATTGAGGTCTAAAAAAGATTTGGTTTTATGTGAGATGCTCATAGATTTGTGACTCAATTCAAAAGTATCTAACGAGCCTATTGAGGACGTTCCATGAATCATGAGGTTAATAAATCAATAATAATTAGTTCAGTCAATAAGGGGTTTCTAGAAAACATTCCGGGAGAGAGAATTATTTTCTTCGGAAATGTGTTCAGAGTTATTGGGAGGTAAACATACTGTCCTGGGATTTACACTCAGAGCCTTATCTAAGGGAGGGTTGAAAAAGGACCAAATTTTCGGTTTTTCGCTTCTATCTTTCAAACGATGCGTCGCACGCTTAAACTAATTGTATACAGATTGGATGATTTATATATTACCTACAATATTGTCCCTTCCTTTTCCTCCAACTTGAACAGTTTCTGAAAAATCCGAAGTAACGGCAAGTGTATTTGTACTTCAATATTTTCGAAAAACATTCCCTTCATGCCCCTTCAGCTTCTATTTTTCTGCCATACGTCGTACAGTAAAATTCACCTTATACAGAACGAAAGCTTCTCAAACTTTCGACCAGATTGCTTCCATTACCTTTTTGTAACTCGAACAGTCTCTGATATATCCGCAGATGAAAGCCTTTAATTAAAGGAAAGTGCATTTTAACCTTATGTTTTTTCAGCAAACCTTAAAGCACCTCAGCCTCATCCATTAATAGAGAAGGTGAGAAGATGGAGAGCATTAAATTTCCTTCGAGTTTTATGTATTATTAATGGGTCCAAGCTTGCTGAATTTTTCAGATTCACTGTTAATTTTTCAAGAATTACCCCTATTCCACCTTGTGGGTTAAATGAATAACTACTGAAAATTTCATTTGACGCTCCACATATACAGGGTTACAAGGAAAGTCGTACTTAATATTGAAGGACGTTAATATTCAGGTCGTTTCTGATAGATTTGGTTCTTTAAAATGGTGTCCGAAACTTGACCGTTATGGAGATATTGAAGATTTTTTGAAGAATCTTTTTTTATCAACTTTTTTCGGATTGGATCTCCTAAGAGCCGTTTTTTCGATTTATCTAGTTGGAGGGCATGCCAATTAATAAAAATGATCAATCGAAACTGAACCTACTACTAACAGCTCAATAATAATGCTCGACGGAGGTTAAAATCCAAGAATTTTCACTAAGTGTTTTCAACTTTGAAGCGCTTTTTTTGAAAAAAACCTCATGTAACTTATTCGGAAAATAAGTTTAAAAACTTAACCAAATAACAGTTAAGGTATAAGAGGGTACATTTTTACTTTTAAGTAAAAGTACCTAAAATAAGCAGGAAGTATGGCCGTATCACGTAATTTGATATTATGGCCATCCACACATTTAGACTGAATCTCCTCCTGACCCTCTTGTTTTTTTTTTTTGGTTATCTTGCGCTTTGTGGGCCCAATAAAGGGCGTTCTGATAATTTTTGATGCCAAAGTTCGACTCATTTGTCCACACAAAAAATACCGGATCTTCAATATCGGCATTTAGCATAAATCTCCAGAAATCTAGTAGCCCCAATGGATCTCCTTTTCTGTTACTAGCACTTGAGTGTAATGGTTAGGGTATTGCAGAGGAGTGAGCATTATGAACCAGATTTACCACTGGGAAACACCAAACCGTTGAGCGATAACATTTCTGTTTGACTTCTCATTAAGAATACGAGGTATTCTCATGTTAGTCCATCGTACTAGAAAAACCCCTGTCAAAAACGCCAATATCAGGTACTCGACGAGTAGGATACCGTCGCAAGTATGTATTGCGTGCACGCCACTACACTCCTGCAGAAAAAGCATAAAAATAGAGGACACGATACGTTTCCTAATCTCCAAGCGGAATAATGAGGCTTAGAACAAGAAAAAGCCTTTTATCTAAGAGAAAGAGTGGAGGAATGAAGAGACGAAATATAAAATTTGCACCAGATACCCAGAATCTCTATTATTCTCACATTCGCATCAGTATACCTTATGGGGTGCAAATGAGAACGACCTCGCGAACATCGAATGGGTGCAGTTTTGCGTCAAGAACATGAGCATGATTTACGATTCAGTCCACGGAGATGTTCCTTGGGATTCATGTGCGGTAACCACATCTTCCTTAAACTGACACACCTGATATACGGCGCCACTGTTATTCTTAATAGGGAGAAACCTGAATTTGGGATGAAATATCTCATGGTCATTCCCGTCGACGCGTCATGACGCGTCATATATTTTCACAACCAATAAAATCCGACCTGGCAACGAAACAGTCTTTCTGAACACACTTCTTTTACATGTAGGTACGTGAAATTTATATCTCATGTCGGGAGATCTGTCATGTTGTATGATTTTTGGTTTTTGTTGTTTTTTTGTATTTTCAATTTACGGCTGAGTGGTAAATTGTCATTTCGTGTTTATAATGGGTTTTATGGAGTGTTGCAGATTCCCTGCAAGGGTTCTGATTTTTGCCGGGCTATAAATAGAGGATTTCATTCAATTGATGCACTAATCGGCTTTAATTGGTGAGGATTAAACCTAGGCCATTATCCAACTAGAGCATAAATCCCTTATACGGAATGAATAGAAGGGGGTTCAATTGCTATAAACAAGTTAGCAACGCATCCTTTAAAGGACTTTACATGCCCATAACGACGAAACATACGATTTCTATTCGAGTTTACCTAGTGTTTGATGAAGCATGATTGGGATCGAATGAAAGTTAGTAACGCGAAAAAAAAAACTTACTTATAGACCTATAAACGTCTTCGACGAATAAACTTGAAGATTATTTTTCTACCTTTTGTACCTTTGGTAAGATTTACAAGGAAATACAACAGACGAATTTTATGGTCAATTTGAAGGGTGAATTTTGAACTTCAAGAGATATTGGAGCAAAATGTTATATTCTGAGTTTTGTCGTCTCGAATTTATTTGCTGTCCTAGAAAGTTTTCGAAAGAAAACCAATGAAAAAGTATTTTGCACTCGTCGTCGGACTAAAGCATTACGTCTGGTCGGTTTGTTGAAGTGTCTGAACAGAAAAACAATAACATTTGAATGAAACATCAGAATGATTGTCGGGTTCAGGGCAATTTAGTGTTCGATATAAATTCAGGATTATGGTGACATCAGGACATTCGAAAAGTGTAGATCCGTATTATGATATTCGAAGTTGCGTTTTCGAAAATATTCACCCCATATCATCACTCAATAAACAATATTTATTACAACCATTGCATTTCGGCGATAGTATCACCCTGTACAAACATTTACAAATTATTTTGTGGCTCGATTCTAAGACTAACATCATATTTTGATGATGATTATTTCTTAGATGGAGGTTGGGAATCAAAATCAATTAGAACTTATTTCAATCTAAGGAAGTGGTATGAATTTTTGATATTAGCATGAGAAAACGTGAAAATTGACATTTTTATCGAGTATCGAACAGTTGACAGCTAGGTTTACCGAAGATCATCAAATAACCAACATAAAACTATTTTCCACTATATTTTTCCAACTTACATATACGAAACCTTTTTGAGGGTTATATTTGTCGAAAGTTGGAAGCATAAAATAACATCTTTCCATTCTTCGGATTATTTTTCAGTATTCTTCTATGTTGTTATGATCTATAACTTTCCATGTTTTTCAAATTTTTTTTCTCTTTTTTGACAATACTCCATCTTATCATCTATAACTTCTACTGTTTTTTTTAACTTTTGTCAGATTTTCTTCCATATTCCAATTTCCATTCTTTCGATTTTATCTGTGTTTTTCCATATTTTCTTTGGAATGTCTCCAATTCTCCTAGGCCTTTTTTTTGTGGAATTCCCTCCATGTTTTCTATCAATTCTACAATTTCTTGTTTCGTTTCTAATAGATTATTTTTCATTTATTTATCATTTTTCGTTTCATTGTTTTACTTAATTAGGAACTACGATATATCAATAGTCTCATTTCATGATTTCTGTAATAACAAATGTTTTCGTTTATCATAAACACTTGTCTTTAAATAATATATCTTTCTGTTTAAATTTATGAGGTAAAATTGGGCTTTTGATTTCTTAATCAAAAATTGATCGAATGTTTAATTTGGTCTTCGATTCCTACTGAAGAATTTGAAGTGGAATTGTATCTGATTATAACTCGAATTTTTTCTCCATAATTTCCAAATTTTCGCCGATATTTTCGAATTCCGGAGGTGTTATGGCTTGTCCATTTTTGAGCGCTCGTTCTACTTACATGAGGGCTATAGCATTTCGTTACGATGTCTGTATTTTTCGAATTTCAAGCCGAAAATGCTTTAAATCGACAAGGTTCGACTCACTGATGACGAATCCGTCGGAAAATTCGAGTCTGTCCGTCCGGCCGTCTGGCCGTAAGCACGATAACTCTCGAACGGATCAACCTAGAGACTTGAAATTTTCAGTGTAGGTTCAGATCTCGAATGCCTCGGTTGAGTTCGTTAATGGGCAGAATTCCACCAGGGGTTCCGTAAATATGGCCGTTCAAAATTTTGTTCTCCTGATTACTTCGAAACTACATATTCGATCAAGATGAAACTTTGCAATCAAATGGAGAATGAGGTGTTCAAGCTACATGTGAAATTTTGTCCAGATCGCATGACCAGAATCATAGAAACCATTGAAAATTGTAACTTTTGAACGGAAACGTCTAGGGACTTGAAATTTTCAGGATAGGTGAGGTTCTGGAATGTCGTGATGACGTTCATCTATGAGAAAAAATTATTTTAGGGGTTTCGTAAATATGGTCGTTTAAAATTTAGTTTTCTTGATAATTTCAAAACTACAGATTCGATCTTCACGAAATTTTGTATTTGAATGGAGAATGATATATTCAAGCTACATTTTTCCAGATCACATGACCAGAACCATAGAAACCATAGAAAATCATAACTTCCGAACGAAAAGGCCTAGGGACTTGAATTTTTCAGGATAGGTGTGGATCTGAAATGTCTTGTTCACGTTCAACAATGAGTAGAATTATACTAGGGGTTCCGTAAATACGGTCGTTTGAAATTTTGTTTTCTCGATAATTTCGAAACTACGGACTCGATCGAGATGAAATTCTGTATTTAAATCGAGAATGATATATCAAAGCAATATTTTGTCCAGATCGCATGACCAGAACCATAGAAACCACAGAAAATTGTAACTTCTGAACGGAAAGGCTTAGGAACTTGAAATTTTCAGGGTGGGTTTCGATCGCGAATATCGCAGTCACGTTCGTCAATGAGCAAAATTAGACTAGTGGTTCCGTAAATATGGCCGTTCAAAATATTTTTTTCCTGATAGTTTCGAAACTACTGATCGGATTGGAATGATATTTTGCACCTAGCTGAGGAATAATGTTTTCAAACTACGAGCAGAATTTTTTTCAGATCGCATCACCAAGACCATAAATACCGTAGAAAATTATAGCGAATTATCGAAAAAAAATTGATCAGCTGAAGCACTGACCTGAAGTCTGGAGTTTCGCCTTAGTTTCAGAATTTTTTTGACAGCTGTCGAAAATTCCTTCAATTGATTTCTAAAACTGAAAAATGCGAATCCACCTACAAGGTGCATGTACGAGCGCTCAGAAGCTCCTGCCTTCGCGGCAGTGCTTTTCGTTGTTTTTTCTATATAAGAAAATTTCACTAATACTATGATATTTTCAATATGAGAGAAATACCTGACGTTTTGATTATTATTATTTGACAACTTCAAATCTTTCTATCGTAACATCAAATGGCCAACAACTTGATGAACAGATCTGAAAACACAATGTCGTACAAAAATGAGAAATACATAACAGAACTGGTCCCAAATCAACCCAAATCAACTTGAGGAAGTAAGTCATTATTTTCGATTCGATCCGTGATCTCTTGAGCTTGCAACACCATTAAATGGCAACCATCGATCCCGGCACTGATGAAATCCGTCGAACCCTCGTATCCGTCGCTGTACACGATGAACCACCCATCAAACGAGATTAATTCAGCGGAATCTATCCGGTAAAACACGGCTTTTTATTTTTTTATCGCCCTGCTCGGCGTAGCCGCTCTCCCGATAGGTGTTACGGAGATTTATAACTAATTGGATGCAAAGTAGGGAAAAAATTGGAACCGGGCGCGAATAATGGGCGCGATCAGTTTCCGAGATGAAAATTTCGCGGGCGCGAAATCCGAATTAATCGGGAGCGGGCGTAAGTAGTTCATAAATAACGATCGCGCGCTACCGTATAATTGTAGCGCTATCTATCACGGGGGTTGCGCGGCCTGCACGGCGAAGATTTCCTTGCCGCACCCCTCCCAACGATTCCCGGCATAAAAGCGGACGCGTGAAATGCCCGACAGGCTCGCAGGCCTTTCGGTGGAAGTGGATGGATTACCTGATGAGTTAATTTGTCGGACATATAGCGTTGGATATCATTTTGGATTCATCCCTTCCGCATTTGGCAACGGCGATTTCACTGATCGGATCGGCATCAGTGATTCGCAAACAAATCCCTTCTACAGAATTTTGAATTTATTGAAGGAATCAGCTTTAGGGATACTTCCAAGAGATTTCTAATGGAACGCGATTATACCTAAAGGGTGTTTTCGAAGGTGGGACTTTTTTTTGACATGTGCTAGAACTCATCAGAATCAAGTCAAAATTCCAGAAATCCTTTATATGAAATATTCACCAGAGCCGAGTTTTTCTAAATCAAAGTTACCCGCGAATCTGAGAAATTCCCAGCCCGGATCTGATATAGGTAAGTATTGAGGTTTGAATTTGTTTATTAAATGCGTTCAGTTTACGAGAATTCATCTGACAGAGCGTATGATTTTTGTGACTTAAGGTGGAGAGGACGTGGTGGGTCGATTTATTGGCCTCCACGTTCCCCGGATGTCAACCCCTGTGATTTCTTCTTTCGGGGTCATTCGAAAACATTAGTGAACATTAACGGTGAGGTGAATAGTGTAAATAACTGAAACAACGCATTGAAAATGCTTGTGACATTATTCGTGATCAAACTGATGTGGAAGTTGCTGCATCTAACCATTCTTTATTACGCCGGACAAGCCTTGGGCATCAAACGAATGGTGACAATTTCGAATATTTTCTGTAAATTTTCATTTCTTTGAGCGCTCGTACTACTTACACGAGGGCTATATCATTTCGTCACGATGTCTGTATTTTTCGAATTTTGAGCCGAAAATGGTCTCGACGAATGACGAATCCGTCGGAAAATTCGAGTCTGTCCGTCCGTCCGTCCGTCCGGCCTTCCGTAAGCACGATTACTCTCGAACGGATCAACCTAGAGACTTGAAATTTTCAGTGTAGGTTCAGATCCCAAATGCCTCAGTTGAGTTCGTTAATGGGCAGAATTACACCAGGGGTTCCGTAAATATGGCCGTTCAAAATTTTGTTCTCCTGATTACTTCGAAACTACAGATTCGATCGAGATGAAACTTTGCACTCAAAGGGAGAATGAGGTGTTCAAGCTACATGTGAAATTTTGTCCAGATCGCATGACCAGAATCATAGAAACCATAGAAAATCGTTACTTTTGAACGGAAACGCCTAGGGAATCTCGAATGTCGTGATCACGTTCATATATGAGCAACATTATTCTAGGGGTTCAGTAAATATGGTCGTTTGAAATTTATTTTTCTTGATAATTTCAAAACTACAGATTCGATCGTGACGAAATTTTGTATACTAATGGAGAAATTCATATTCAAGCTACATTCTTCCAGATCACATGACCAGAACCATAGAAACTATAGAAAATCATAACTTACGATCGGAAAGGCCTTGGGACTTGAAATTTTCAGGATAGGTGTGGATCTGAAATGTCGCGTTCACGTTTATCAATGAGCAGAAGTATACTAGGGGTTCCGTAAATACGGTCGTTTGAAATTTTGTTTTCTCGATAATTTCGAAACTACGGATTCGATCGAGATGAAATTTTGTATTTTAATCGAGAATTATATAAATTAAAGCAATAGTTTGTCCAGATCGCATAACCAGAACCATCGAAACCATAGAAAATCGTAACTTTTGAACGAAAAGGCCTAGGAACTTGAAATTTTCAGGGTGGGTTTGAATCGCGAATATCGCGGTCACTGTCATCGATGAGCAAAATTAGACTAGGGGTTCCGTAAATATGGCCGTTCAAAATATTATTTTCCTGATAGTTGAAGTCTGGAGTTTCGCCTAAGTTTCAGAATTTTGTTGACAGCTGTCGAAAATTCCTTCAATTGATTTATAAAACTGGAAAATGCGAATCTACCTTCAAGGTGGATGTGCGAGCGCTCAAAAGCTCCTTACTTCACGGCAGTGCTTTTCGTAATTTTTCGTCGGTGAGTTTGTGAACTTCCAAATTTTTTTATGAGACCTTTCCAATCAGTTATTTTTCCTCTTCCTAGTTTTAACCTCAAGAATTATACCGTTCAGAATATCTCCTAAGAAAAGTTAAAAGAGAATATACAATTTTGCGATAAAATCCAGAACTTTATTTGAATGCTGGAATGCATATGGCGTGATACATGGCAGATCTCCTAACAGAGAAATAACACGATTCAGAGTCGTCTTAAGAACTTGATGCCCAAGATTTCTTGCACTTTTGCCAAATGATCTTTTTTGATTAGTTCTAGCACATGTAAAAAAAACCTCACCTTAATAAACCTGTATACTCTTGACGTTATCGATGATGGTCTGAATAATGGAAGAAATACACAAAATTGAAATTCATCTGAAACCAATTGTAAAAACAAGAAATGTCAACCTCTGGCTAAATACCTGCTCTTTTAGCTGGGAAAATAAGATCGGCAATTGAAACTGCCAGCTCTTCTGACAAAACAAATAATATGGTAACGTGATTGAACAATGAGCTAAGATCTAGACTATTCTGAAAGCGAGACACGCATTTTTTAACTTATAATGATGTAGCTTTGAATACCAAGAATAAATGAAACTTGTGAAATTCCAATTTGGATAATGAAATGTTTAGGAAACAGTTCTCGTTTGTACGCAAGTTGTGGCCTTACAACACTTCGTGGTCAAAAGGACCGTGAAATAAACCATCGAAGCCCTTCTCTTACTAAAGAAGAATTTCTATCCCAATCTACAAAAGAGGATGCGTCTCTCAACTTCGGGGAGAAGACCTGAGCTACAGTTCCAAGAAGAACACAACTTCAGCTCCTGCAAAGAAATTAGAGCAAACAGGGGAAATGTGATCAATCTCTGCTTCGTCAAATTCACCATCACCAAAAGAGAACAACAGTCTTCCAACCTCGCCTCAAAAAATTTGATCACCGAAAATCAACAACATGGCTGAATCAATGCAAGTATGACCTATCCTTGAATTTTATAGTATACTTCAGATATACTTAAATTACAGTTTTACAGAGACGAATATTTGGTCTCGACGACCGTTGAATCATCTGGTTTTTTTTTTTGGAACCTGGATGAGATTCATTAATGAAATTGTAACAAGGGTTAACCCTGTCCGACCAAAATGCCTAATTTTCCACTACCCTTGTTTCACTGCACGACCTTGTGGTTTTTCCAACGTTGTGTTTTAATTCTGACGCGCTCTAGTTGGGATTATTCAAAGCATGAAATATCATATGTAGGTATACAGTTTTTATTTAATTAGTTTCAAACTCGTTTATCGAATCAATTTCATGGTTATGCTCTCTGATTCACAATACGTTTTTGGTGTCCCAATAACTCACCTCTTCTGTTGAAGCTGATGACTCCCCTAGGAGGACTGCCTCCATGTACCATTAATTTTTTGGTTGTTTCTGTTTGCTCTTGCAGGTAGTATCATACTTCGTTTTGGTCAGTGAGTACTAGTAAGTTGTATGATTTCGCTCTTTGGGGGTGATACAATGAGTGTATCTTTTTTTTTTCGGAAACGCATGTTCTGTATGACGGTCATTTCTTCTTTTTTTTGAGATATTTTTCTAGAAATCATTATTTTGCTCTGTTCGGCACTCTTCTTGCTTGGACATCGACATCCCACACGAGGGTCACCCTTAGATAAATGTTGTTGCTCTCATTTTCTTGGGCATCCAGAAACAAGTAAGAAGTGGGAAATTTTCCAAGATAGTTTTCGACTCAAGATCACGTCATGGCCTTTCCAGCTCCTTCTTTTGTCTTCATGAGATCAAAAAAACCCAAGAAAGGAGTTTGGAATACTTATCAAGGCATAATTCATATATTTTTTCCATCACAAGGTGCCCTTTTTCGGCGAAATTCTTCCGAATATCTTATTTTCCAGCAATCACCGCATGTCAGACACCATCAACACAAACTCCATTCCAAGCGATTGACTCTTCTCGCACGTCTCCAGAAATCTGCGAAGATGCTCCAATCGCAACAAACTATAACAACAGACCGACGCTTCATCATGTTGAATTTATGGGAACGTGTCATCAATCACTGCAAAAACAGGATTTCTTTTAGGCCCCCCCGACAGTTGAAATATTACACTTTCATTCTTCATGTGCAAATTTGATGGCGGATTGATTTTTTGCTCGTTACGTGATGCCATAATGAATTGGTTTCGGGGAGGATGACAACTGAATTCGCATTTTGCGGTACTCGAATGTAATTTATGAAAAGATAGACCATATGCCGTTTACAGGAAGGGGGTTGCTCTTCCGCGATGTTTGTTATCGTCTCCTTCCGTCGTCCGTTTTTGTTGGTGGAAAAAAGGACACTTCGTGATTCCTCTTGTTTCTGTTATCTTCTCGCGTTTTTACGTTTCTCCATATGTAGGGTTCGAGATTCATGATTGTGAATTCGTGCATACACTATGCATTTTGAAGAACTTGGTCGAGTTGCGAAATTTCTATTCTACTAATAGCGGCCTCAAAGAACGAGAACTCCAGCCTAAAGGAGACTCATTATTATCGATTACCGATTATGTGCATCCTTGATTGTCAGCGTTCATTCAGGTCATCGGCGTCTGTTTTCTAAAAAGGAGTCACGTTTCTTGTGGGATAATTTCAACCCAGCCTGAGATTTTGTACCTCTCCATATAAAATCTAAAGGAATATAGTTGGGCGATATAAATTGTCTCTGCTCAAGAGCTAGCTACTGGGTCAAAATTGAAGAATTAGGATCGAAGCACATTGTACCGTACACTTTCTCTGAAGAGACTGGAAAGATAGCAGTTAGTTATAGTTATAGTTAGGAAGGGGGTTACGTTCCACTGCGACCTCAAGGTCTATTGTCCCCCCCATTAGAGCCGTATTCGCAACTGCGCTACCTACAGCTCGCCCTCCAGCTCCAGAGCTCCAATGAACTCCAGTATCTGAGAGGGCTTCAAGGAGGTTAGATCCTCATTCCTCCTGTCATTCTCTTGTCCAAGACATTCTTTGCGCTGGTTTGCAATGGCGAGGCATTCTGTAACCAGGTGAACAGGAGTCTCCTCCTCTTCACCACAGAATCTACACTCGTCTGTTTCTGTTAAGCTCATTATCATCATATGCTTCCTAAGGCGACAATGTGCTGTGAGGAAGCCAGTGAGTAGACGTAACTTGTTTTTACTGAGATCTAAATACTTTTTGGATCTTGAATTTTCAAAGTTCCGAATTTAGAGTGATCCATTCCTGGAAGGTTCCTCCAGAGTGCTTCTCTTTCGGTCTCTTCCTTCTCCAGAAACTCTTTCTTATAGGTGCGTTTACCTATGCCACAGAAGGGTTCTGGGCCAGTAAGTGGCGTTTGTGCTCCCTTTCTGGCAAGTGTATTGGCCTCTTCGTTTCCTTTGATTCCTGAGTGACCAGGAACCCAGACTAAAGAGACCTTATTTTTCTTGCCTACTACATTAAGTTTCCTCCGGTACTCATATATCAGCTTTGAGTCGATGATTTAGGAGTTCAGTGATTTGATAGCAGCTTGACTATCCGAGTAGATAACAATGTCACACCCTTGATAGTTTCTTTCCAGGTTTATATCTATGCATCTTTCGATTGCAAGTATTTCTGCCTGAAACGCACTCGAGTAGGAGCCTAACGATAGTGTACACTTGGTTCTTGCCCCGTATACTCCACCGCCGGCCCCCATCGTGGTTTTAGAACCATCTGTATAACATTTAATGGTATTCACTTTGAAGTTTTGGGTAGTGTATTCCTTTTCCCATTCTTCCTTTTCACACAGCATAGTGTTGAAGTTCTTCTCAACGCTTACTTTTTTAATCATAACATCACTAGGCAGGTTCGCTGATGAGATGTACTTGTTCAGAGAGGACCAGGCTCCTTGACTTTTAATTCTCTCATTCCCTGTACCTTCTCTAGATATTCCAAGGATAGCCTCATGGGTTACCCTGTTGATCACTAGATGTAAAGGAATGAGATCTGTGATGACCTCAAGTGCTCTTGTCGGGCACGTTCTCATAGCTCCAGTGATGCAAACGCAGGCAAGCCTTTGTATCTTGTCGAGTATTTTCCTCGTGCTTGTCTGCCTTGTCTTAGCAGACCAGACTACTGCCCCATGAGTTATTATTGGTCTCACAATCATGACATACATCCATCGCAGTATTTTAGGGTTGCAGCCCCAGGTTTTACCGGATAGGCTTCTGCACGCCATTAGAGCTCTTGTCGCTTCACTAGCAGTGTTTTTAACATGCTTATTCCATAGAAGCTTATTGTCTAGGGTAATTCCCAGATATTCGGCTTCATAATTCCATCTCCATTCACCATTCTTTGTTGTTCAGCGTCTTCTGGATGCCTTCGGTCAGCTGATACAGAGCAGTCTTCGTGGAGCGTCCTGCCCTGTACGCATGCTGACATTTGTGAAGTGGTGTTTTCTTATGTAGTTATCTACTACCTTCTCCATCGTTTCAAGCAAAAACGAGGTAAGACAAATGGGTCTAAGAGTCTCGTCTTTCTTACCTATTTTTGGAATGAAGATAGCAGACCAAGACCTCAAAATAATTTTGGCAGTACGTGATAAATTATACTTCAATTCAAATTGGTCAGAAATTTTTATTAAAACTGCTGTTGTAACCTTTTTTGATTGCTATGACTTGGTTGAAAATTGAATTGGCATTGTCATTATATTCAACAGTCTAGCTTTCTTCGCATATCATGGCCTGATTTCAAAATATCATTTCACAGTAACACGTGATAAATTTCCAATATATTCCCATAAATGATTACCTATATCCCAATGTTCAGTTTAGGGCACTCATGGAGATGGAAGTTCTAAAAATAGGCCATCATATAAATATGCAATAACGGGAATTGAATACATTATTATTATTGTTCATTGCACATTGCTATCGATTCCTGGATATATCCAAGAATGCCAATATATCCGAAATGGAACATTGTTCAATTGTGAAGAGTTCCACTGGAAGGGGAGCGACATACATCATTTGTTTGCTACCGGTTGGGCAAAATCTATGTTTTGTGCGGTGATTGATGATACGTTCAAGTGGAATCAACGTGATGAAGTGCGAGTTTTGTTATTACGTTCCGGGACAAGCGGAACCCGTGGAAAATCTGGATTGCGGTTGGCACTTACTAATTTGACGCAACAAATCGTGTGCAAAATCTAGGAGTTGCCGATCATGTCCATTTGGGTCCTCTGACTCGCTTCGTGAATTTTTTATTGATTTACTCATCGCCGATTCCCGACTTTGAACTATCGTACCGAAAATTATGAAACAACATATGAATTATTAGAATCGAACCCGTCACACTCGAAGACATTTTCCAGGATATACAACAGGAATTCTGTTACTTCTGCGGAAAATTCCGCCAATATAAGCGACAGCAGGAATATTTGTTGATTTCGGTCGTTTCCTCTAGAAATTTCAGTTGTTGCAACCAAACTGCAGTTTGTTGTTTCAACAGGAAAATAAAACTGTGACGAATACCGGTATATGCGTAACTATTTACAGGAGTAATGAGAGACTCCATAATAGATATGAAGAAATTTTTTCCCTGATTCCGGTCACATATTAGCGAATTTGATTACGGAATAAGTGTCTTTAAATGCTCACACCTTTTCTGTCGCTTTTCAATCTTTTGGGTAGTATCTTTCGAGTTTTGTCTATACGGTGGCACCCTCTGGTGACCATATTTACGGAACCTCTAGTATAATTCTGCTCATAGATAAACGTTATCACGACATTCGAGATCCAACCTATCCTGAAAATTTCAAGTCCCTAGGCGTTTCCGTTCAAAAGTTACAATTTTCTATGGTTTCTATGGTTCTGGTCATGCGATCTGGACAAAATTTCACATGTAGCTTGAATACTTCATTCTCCATTTGAGTGAAAAATTTCATCTTGATCGAATCTGTGGTTTCCAAGTAATTAGGAGAACAAAACTTTGAATGACCATATTCACGGAACCCCTGGTGGAATTCGGCCTATTAACCAACTCAACCGAGGCATTCGGGAACTGAACCCACACTGAAGTTTGTTCCGTTTGAGAATTATCGTGCTTAAGGACAGACGGAAGGCCGGACGGACGGACAGACTCGAATTTTTCGACGGATTCGTCATTAGTGAGTAAAACATAGTCGTTTGAGACCATTTTCGGCTCAAAATTCGAAAAATACAGACATCTTGACGAAATGATATAACCCTCGTGTAAGTAGTACGAGCGCTCAAAAATGCCGAATCGACAACAGTGCGTTCGATATCATCGAGATAAATATCGAATCGCTGTTTTATCATGTCCGTTCCTGCGACGGAAACCGATATTTTATTCCAAATCTTCAATATATGGTACAACATGGATTAAATTACTATTAGCTGAAAAAGATTTATTCCGGTCGAATAATCTGAATTTCTGTGAAAAATACCAAAGGGTTCCTGTTGAATTTAACGTGTCCATACTGCTAGTCGTACAAATATTGTTGGCTTATACTTACAAAATTATTATATTTTACTAGATATTCGTTTAACTTTCACGACGTACGTATGTTTCATAGACGTGGTTTGTAAATACATCAAAATATTATTCTATATACACAGGGAATATTTGTTTTGAAATGAAAGTACCTGATCACAGCTATAAGTATCGTTTCCCCTCTTCAAAGGACCCAAGTCACTTCAATCGTTAGATTGCAAGTACATATTGTTCTCAGAACGGTCTTTTTTTGTTGTAATAACAATAGTTGGGGCTCATTTCGTCACGATGTCTGTATTTTTCGAATTTTGTGCCGAAAATGGTCTCAAACGACTATGTTCGACTCACTGATGGCGAATCCGTCGAAAAACTCGAGTCTGTCCGTCCGTCCGGCCGGCCGTCCGTATACACGATAACTCTCGAACGGAATGTCCTAGAAAGTTGAAATTTTCAGGGTAGGTTCAAATCTCGAATGCCGCGGTTGAGTTCGTTATTGGGCGAAATTGATCGAGGGGTTCCGTGAATATGGCCGCTCGAAATTTTGTTTTCCTGATTACTTCGAAACTACAGATTCGATCGAGGTGAAATTTTGTACTCTAATGGAAAATGAGGTGTTCAAGCTACATGCAGAATTTTGTTCAACTCGCATTACCAGAACCATAGAAACCATAGAAAATTGTAACTTTTGAACGGAAACGCCTAGGGACTTGAAATTTCCAGGATAGGTGTGGATCTCGATTGTCGTGATCACTTTCATCTATGAGCGAAATTATACTAGGGGTTCCGTAAATATGGCAGTTTGGAATTTAGTTTTCTTGATAATTTCCAAACTACAGATTCGAGCGTGACGAAATTTTGTATACTTATGGAGAATGATATATACAAGCTACATTTCTTTAGATCGCATGACCAGAACCATAGAAACCATAGAAAATCATAACTTTCGAACGGCAATGCCTAGGGACTTGAAATTTTCAGGATAGGTGTAGGTCTGAAATGTGGCGTTCACGTTCATCAATGAGCAGAATTATACTAGGGGTTCCGTAAATACGGTCGTTTGAAATTTTGTTTTCTCGATAATTTCGAAACTACGGATTCGATCGAGATGAAATTTTGTATTTTAAACGAGAATGATATAAGTAATAAAGCAACATTTTGTCCAGATCGCATGACCAGAACCATATAAACCATAGAAAATTATAACTTCCGAAGGTAAAGGCCTAGGAACTTGAAATTTTTAGGGTGGGTTTGGATCGCAAATTTTACGTCACGTTCATCAATGAGCAGAATCAGACTAGGGGTTCCGTAAATATGGCCGTTCAAAATATTCTGTTCCTGATAATTTCGAAACTTCCGATTTGATTGGAATGAAATTTTGCACCTAGATGAGGAATAATGTATAGAAAATACGTGCAAAATTTTGTCCAGATCGCATCACCAAGACCGTAGAAAATTCTAGCGATTTATCGCAAAAAAATTGGTCAGCTGAAGCACAGACAAAGTCTGGAGTTTCGTCTAAGTTTGGGAATTTTTTTGACAGCTGTCGAAAATTCCTTCAATTGATTTCTAAAACTGGAAAATGCGGTGGATGTACGAGCGCTCAAAAGCTCCTGACTTCACGGCAGTGCTTTTCGTGATTTTCTTGAGTGCATGCTGTCATTTTATTTCCATAAACTGTAAGAGATGCAAACCCATAATTTTTGAATTTCTCAACACCAGATCAGAAAAACTTAATCTTTGTTTCTCGTGGAATCGCTTCAGATCTGAAGGTACCTAATTTCTCAAAAAAAAAATTTTTCTCAAATCTTAATAATTTTGCAGAATAGGTTCTTCCTATTAAAATCAACTTCCTCGTAATCGCATTCATCGTGGCAGCGCCACCATTCGACGTACAGAATCAAATCTCACCATAAATTATTCAACTGAAGAACCCCCCCAAAAAAAAAAATGCTCAGCACGAAATTTGACCGTGTTCCTCGTGGAGTTCCATCCGAGAAAAACCAAACCCTGCAATTATGCACAAGCAGCTCCGGGAATAGATGACTTGGTGGTTGGTCGCGGAAACTCTGGGAAACTCGGGCAGTTTCCGCGTTTTAGCTTTCCGCCGGCATTGTCACTGATTGTTTCCCAATGGAGGATTTATTGTTCCTCTTAAAGCAGAGCCCGTGTAGTGATTTTGCCTGCCATTCGTCTTATTTGTTGGCCATTTGGATTCTTTACAGCGCGCGGAGCAAGGCTTCCCGCGTCGTATGCTTTTCTATTTTTCTTAATTCCCAGCGCCAGTACTAAATTATTTAGAACATGGTCGCTTTCTGTGACGTAAATGTGCAGCGCAGGACCGTACGGAATATTTTTCGGATAAAGCGTTCAGAAAAAATTACGAAAAGCACTGCCGTGAAGGCAGGAGCTTTTGAACGCTCGTATATGCACCTTGTAGGTAGATTCACATTTTCCAGTTTGAGAAACCAATTGGAAAGATTTTGACAGCTGTCAAAGAAAATTTCAAACTGAGACCAATTTTTTTTTTCGATAACTCGCTAGAATTATCTACGGTATCTATGGTCTCGGTAATGCGATCTGGAAAAAATTTCCCACGTAGTTTAAAAAAATCATTTTTCATCTATGTGCGAAATTTCATTCCACCCCAATAAGTAGTTTCGAAATTATCAGGAAAAAAATAGTTTGAACGGCTATATTTACGGAACCCCTAATCTAATTTTGCTCATTGATGCACGTAACTGCGAGATCCTCGATCCGAACCTATTTTGAAAATTTCAAGTCCCTAGGCCTTCCCGTTTGTAAGTTATGATTTTCTATGATTTCTATGGTTCGGATCATGCGATCTGGAAAAAATGTTGCTTTAATATATCATTCTCGATTGAAATACACAATTTTATCTCGATCGAAT
This sequence comes from Aphidecta obliterata, assembly GCA_963966015.1. Lineage (NCBI taxonomy): Eukaryota > Metazoa > Arthropoda > Insecta > Coleoptera > Coccinellidae > Aphidecta > Aphidecta obliterata. The sequence goes on along the minus strand of OZ014435.1, from coordinate 10,304,119 downwards.
CCGTAGTTTCGAAATTATGGAGAAAACAAAATGTGCGTATTTACGGAACCCCTAGTATAATTCTGCTCATTGATAAACGTGAACGCGACAATTCAGATCCACACCTATCCTGAAAATTTCAAGTCCCTTGGCCTTTCCGTTCGTAGGTTATGATTTTCTATGGTTTCTATCGTTCTGGTCATGTGATCTGGAGAAATGTAGCTTGAATATATCATTCTCCATTAGTATACAAAATTTCGTCATGATCGAATCTGTAGTTTTGAAATTATCAAGAAAACTAAATTTCAAACGACCATATTTACTGAATCCCTAGTATAATTTTGCCGATAGATGAACTTGATCACGATATTCGAGATCCACACCTATCCTGAAAATTTCAAGTCCCTAGGCGTTTCCGTTCAAAAGTTACAATTTTCTATGGTTTCTATGGTTCTGGTCATGCGATCTGGACAAAAATTCACACCTAGCTTGAGAACCTCATTCTCCATTCGAGTGCAAAATTTCATCTCGATCAAATTTGTAGTTTTCAAGTAATCAGGGGAAGAAAACTCTGAACGGTCATATTTACGGAACCCCTAGTGGAATTTGGCCCATTAACGAACTTAACTGAGGCATTTGGGATCTGACCCTACACTGAAAATTTCAAGTCTCTTGGTTGTTCCGTTCGAGAGTTATCGTGCTTACGGACGGACAGACGGACAGACTCGAATTTTCCAATGGATTCGTCATCAGTGAGTTGAACACAGCCGATTGAGACCATTTTCGGCTCAAAATTCGTAAAATACAGACATCGTAATGAAATGTGTAAGTAGTACGAGCGCTCACAAACAGTGATATGGATTCTTCGAACCAGCTCTTATCATATGGTTATTTCTACTTCATTTTCCTTTACCACAAAATGAACAAATGCCACATATATCTCCTAGTAGCAGAATTTTACAATACCTACTTTCGTAGACATTTCGAAAAAAATTACTGCTCCTTTTGTAAATGGCTTCCATTGATGATAATTGACTCATCATAGTGTAGGACTTCAGGAATAGATGAACATTCAAGGCGAGTGGAAGAATTCTGTGAAACAATGTGAACAACACTTCAGAATCCAATATTCGGATGGTAATGTTAATCTCTCTAAAACATAGAGTCTTGTTTTTTTCGAAGAAACAACACATTGAGGCAATTGATTGAAAACTAAGTTTTATATTCGAACGTGAGCGAGAAGTATCATAAAATTTTATATTATTTTCGATATATTTTTATATTTTCGATGAAAAAACCTATTGTTCTCAATATTTTCTGCATCTGCTTCTGAAGTTGAGAAATATTCTGTATAAGATATAAGAATTATTTATCCGAGTTTTTATTTCATATTGGTTAAAATTTGGATTAGGAAGATAAAGTTAGTTATAGCTCCAGAGCTCCAATGAACTCCAGTATCTGAGAGGGTTTCAAGGAGGTTGAATCCTCGTTCTTCCTGTAATCCTCTTGTCCAAGACATTCTTTGCACTTGTTTGCAATGCCGAGGCATTCTGTAACCAGTTGAACAGGAGTTTCCTCTTCTTCCCCACAGCATCTAATCTCGTCAGTTTCTGGCCCATTCTCATCATATGCTTTCTAAGGCGACAATGTCCTGTGTGGAAGCCATTGTGGAAGATTCTTACTGAGATCCCAATACTTTCTGGATCTTTCACTTCTGAATTTCCGAAGGTACTTTTTGGAGTGATTCATTCCTGGAAGTTTTCTTCAGGGTGCTTCTCTTTCAATCTCTTCCTACTCCAAAAACTCTTTCCTATAGGTGCATTTGCCTTTGCCAGAGAAAGGTTCTGGGCCAGTAAGTGGCGTTTGTTACTATTCGTTTCCTTTGATTCCCGATTGACCAGGAACCCAGACTAAAGAGACCTTGTTGTTCTTGCCTACTTCATTAAGTTTCCTCCAGCACTTCTATAACAGCTTTAAGTCGATGATACAGGAGTTCAGTGCTTTGATAGCAGTTTGACTATCTGAATGGATCATAATGTCACACCCTTGATAGTTTATTCCCAGGTTTATAACTATTCATTGTTGAAAGATACTATTTCATAGACTCAAGAAGATTCACAAGACTTTCTAAAAACTCAGTATATTCGAATTTATTATTAGGGTTCCACAGCTATCTGCGTTCTTGCACATGATTGTTTCGACCTTTTTTTTGTTAACGGGCGAAAAAACGAGCTCTTTATTCGCAATCACTTATTTCTGTATGGCCTTCAATGCTTTTCCCTAATTTCTCTTTTATCCGCCTCTGTAACACGAGAAATGCCTCCGACTCGTCAATACGGGTGTGCCCGCATCAAATTTATTTCCAGATCTGAATTGGTTCGCAACAGAGGAAAAATTTCCTAATCAAATTGCTCTTGTTTTTTTGGCTCGTTCATTCATGTCTAGAATTTAATTAAACGGGATCTTAACTGATTCCCGCTCTGTCGTTACGATTCCCTTTTTCTCCCTCGTTACCATACCCAGAATTCGCTCACCGGATCGATAACCCTATCAATTTCAATCTCTGTCGAATCCGAAAGGAAAACGGTTCAAAGTAGTAATTTCTTGTCGCTGGGTTGAATTACTGGTCTCATTATAATAAAAGATATCTTAGGAAGCTGTTACAGAAGGGTCGGGTGATATGGGGGATTATTGGAAGAAGGGATCCAACATCGACGCCTTGGTCTATCGGTATATCCATGAAAACTCACACCCCTATTACACATTTCTTAGTTGTCTCAAAAGTTTCGCCGGATATATCCTGAACTCTTAACGATAGTTGATTGACACGATGTATGCCTGAATGTCTCAACTTCGAATATACTGATTTCCACGGGGTTTATCCAGTAGGTATTCGAAACTATAATTGAATATTCGCGTTACCACATGCTTATAACAACGTGATCAAAGACACAACCAACAGTAATAATATGAAAAATATCAATCCAAAAAATAATTGTCTCCTATATACATGCCAGTCGCCAGTCTTTCTCAGCACCTTAAGAGAAGTGTGGAAGTTTTCGGTTTGCTCGGTTGGTGAGAAATTTCCTTCGATCAGCACATTTGTATGTTTTGAAACAGACCGGCTTTCCCATCAAATTAATTTTCGATACACTGCCCTGAGGATGGCTACAAAACAGTCGAAACTGAGGTCTGTAGTTTGAAATGATGATTGACTTTTCACTAGGTTGTTTATAGTAAACCATTATTTTTCGTTATAATTGTTTCAATATATTGATGATGGGTTGTGTGTTCGAACACGTAAATAAATATTCATTCTTTCAAATAATGTTAAGGTTATACCAACAGAAATCATATATCTTGGTGGATTATTGCTCTCCTGGGTAAGATGATATGAACATATGGAAGAGGGGCAGAAAGCAGGGAATGATAGGGAAACCACATTATCCGGACATCGTCAATGACTCACCAAAGGACCATTTTTGAGTAATGTGAAATGTTTCACATCAGGGTTATCAGTTACTATCACCACGAATCGAATCGAAGCACAGATCCTCATTATCTCTCCTGACTTAATATGGCTGAAATGTTGACGAAAGTAGCATGGGATGAGAGGACGTCTTGGAAACGGGGATATGAAACCGGTGATAGATAAATCGATTGCACGCTGTCTCTTCCTGAGATGAAACTGCGTTGTTTGCGCTCATGAACACTCCTCAGTTTCAGGATCGATATATACTAAATGTTCTAGGGAATCGAATCTATGTGTGACCCAGAAGTGTAACATAATGGGTGTTGATTGGAAAGTTTTCATTGAACAGACCCATGCGCGGATTAAAAGGAGAGGGATGGTCTCCAAGTGCTCTCGGTCCATCACTCTTCCTTTTGGGTGAAAGTTTCTGTTTTTTTTTTCGATATTTTACCCAATTTGCAAATTTGAATTCGAGAAACGACAGCAACCGGGTAATCACATGTAGTGTATGTAAGCAATTAATGCCCACAAATTGACTCCGAACTTTTGTGAGTGTTGACAGAGTCGACGAACTGGGAAACCAGGCTTCACCTTCTCATGGTAAAAGCAGTAGGTGGGAATCCCCTTCACCTGGGTAGAGTGAAGCCATTATATTCCTAAAAAAACACTGCCAAGTTTACGATCAACCTACTGTGTCAGGATAGAAAATTCGTAAAGACTATAGTGAGCCAGTTAACAGGACATTGCAAGCTAAACCATCTCATGAGCAACATAGGCCTGGTAGAGCAAACTTTATAGAGATTTTGACGAGAAGAAGAGGCATCTTCTAGCTAGTGCATTGTATCGACCAGAATGAGATTTCCACTGAAGAGTCTGTGGTGTGGGGAAAAGACAATGTGGGAACTGCTGGAGCTTACCAAATGAATAAAGCTGACGTTAATCAAGGGGTCACAATAGACCCATGGGGATGCTGTAGGCTATTTGGCTAGCCCTAACAACATACTCCTTTAATCCAATGATACTGACCTAATCTGAGTATAATTTTTCCTTCTTTACTTAGAAAGTTGTGATTGATTTACATGTTCAAAGGGTTGGATGAAAAGCATAGTATATGAATTATCCGACAAAAAGGCACCACAAATTTCGCGGCGAGATGAAATGGCTCAAAAAACCTCGCCCCAAAAAGTGGAATAATTGCCCATGTTGTACCAATTACGCGGACAAATAAATTTGGTAGAAATTCAGTTTTTATCGTTTATTATTCGGGATTTCGTATGCAGTTCAAACTGGACAATGATTCAATGGCACTAGAATTGCTTTTCAACCGACATCGAATGATTTTAGCGAGAACTCAATCATAACAAAATAACCAAATTCGTTCATGAAAATATGCTGCGTAATAACAGGGTGGAATGAAGTTGATTATCGTTTTTGTTATGTGCATGTCGGTTTGGTATTGCGATTCAATTTTTTTTTATCATTCGAATGGAAGGAAAGCGAAAAAATCATCGTCGATGCTGTGGGTCAGGTTTTGCTAACACAATTTTTTGGATCTTCTACGTTTTCTTCTACTCTATTCGTGCAGGGAGATGTTGAATTGATATTTGGGTAATAGGTGCAAATAACGTTCTCAATTCACATTTCCATTTCAAGTGCTTTTCCAAATTCCTTTCCCGAAGATTGTCGAACCTCAGCTTCAGTCCTTGGTGGAAATAAGACTTTTTCATCAAGTCTGCACCCGGCGAACAAAGTTTCTAATTCTAATAAATCTATATAATTCGAGGAAGTTCCACGCATCAATCATTCTACATCTGGAAAAGCTACGAATTCAATCACAGCAGTGAGGCATTGGGAACTTCCCCAAGTTTTCAACACGTCTCCAACTCGTCTTCGATATTCGGAATTGAGTGATGAATATGTAATTGCTACAGACGAATCGAGTTCTGGGAGTAGCACATCAAGAAAAGATTTTCTACCTATATGTGTGTCAAATTCGGAATTTTCTAATTTGGAACTTCTGTACGGAGATTTTATAGGGGTTGACATCATTGAACTTCAAGGAAAATTCGATGTTGGTTCTTATGGGTTCCCCTCAGCTTTGAAACTGCAAGCTTAGCAAGGGGCAGAAGTTGAGTTCAAGGAGCACTAAATATGGGCCCCCTTAATTAATATTTTTTTTGAAACTTGGCATAACTCAGCAGGAGAAAGTTGAGGTCTCTTGTTGCCTGGTTAATTATTCGTAGGAAACTAGAACAGATCAGAACGCGTTGGACTCCGGAACAACATCGGAATCTTCAAAAGACTGAAGAAACAGCGCAGCAGGCAGTACAGTCCCATTCCTCCATAATTTGAATCTATTGAATAAATCAATTCCTCCAAGTGGGGCTCGCCCCCATTTCAAAATCCTTGGCCTAAATTAAATGAGCTATTGTAATTATTCCTTCACCCAAATTTTCTTGCGAGCCCCAGTTGCGTATTCTCGAAGAGAGTTATTATCCCAAGGAAACCATTTCCTGGATCAACAAGCGACCTCTGGAATAACCAACTGTGCGGAAACAAACTCTCTATCGAAAGATCCATGCCGAACGAGTTGCGTTGCACGTCAAATGAACTCGATTATTTGGAGTGGATTCATCGAATCAAACGGAAGGGCTATTACTAACATTTATTCGGATGGAAGCTTCAGAGTAGGGGAGATGTTTATTCTGGGGTATGTACAGTTGAGCCCTTTATGATAATCACTCAATAACCGTGTAACAGAAAGCAGAAACCCAATAGATTAGCTGGTATATGCACTGTGATTATACAATGCTAATCTTCGACTTTCAGATTTATATTTTAGCAGTAGATTCACGAGCTACGAATTTCGAGTTCAATGCAGAAAAATATGACCATGTACAAAAAATTTCGATCGAAAAATCGACAAGTACGTCCGGTTTGGAACTCAACTAATGACGAAAATGGAAATTTCTCACTTTCTGCGGGAAGTTCTTATTCTCACGAATATTTTCACATTTGCGCCCCAGCTTTCTCAGAGAAAACTCTGGAGTTCGTTAATTCAGTGCCACTTTTGAGAATTGCGTCATAAACCTGAAAAGTGAACCATTTCCAGATTGAGCTTGTGGTATATGCACATCCGTAGATTACCCAGTATTGCGAAATATTTATATTTTTTTATTTCCGATTACCATCACTGCAAAAAAAATGAATCCTTGTTTGAACGCAACTATTGTCATCACAACAAAGAAAGAAGTTCGGAGAACAATCTGTACTTGCAATCTAACATTCCGATTCCGGTTTAAGTGACTTGAGTCTTATGAACAGAAAAAACGATTAGTATAACAAGTACTTCTATCTTCAAATTAATGTTTCCTGTGTATATACAATGATGTTTTGCAATATTTACAAGCCACCGTAAATGTTACAAGAATATCTGATAAAATATAATAATGTTTTAAGTATAGCCCAACAATATTTGTTCTACTAACAGCATAGAAACATCAAATTCAATAGGTTTGGTATTTATCACAGAATTTCAGATTATTCTACCGGAATAAATCTTATTAAGCTAACAGTTTTTTTTATATATGCTGTACCATATGGTTGAATGAAATGAAATATCGGTAATCATTTCGATGATATCGAACGCACGCATCGAACTGTTGCTTATTTGGCATTATTATTGCTAAATATAGCATATTTTAGTCTCAGTCTGCATGTAAAATTAGCATATTGCATGTTTTCAGCATTTTTGGCCTCCTACCTCAAATCAAATTTTTTCGATCTACGATTGTAAAAACTCTTGAATAACATAAAACACAAAAAAAAATAAAATGATTAAGAAACATAGTGTAGGAAGGATCAGGGAAATAGGGGTTTAATAGGAAAACAGAGGTTGAAATCAGGTTAGGTCAGATCAGGGAAAGGAAGAAAGATTAGATCGGTAGCTATCTGCACCGACAGCCCTACATTTACCGTACCGCTCAACAGAGAGCGCCACCGAATAGACAAATTCAAAAGATACTCCCCAAAGGATTGCAAAGCGGCAGAAAAGGTGTGAGCATTTGTAGACAGTAATTCTGTAATCAAATTTGCTTATATGAGTCCGGAATCAGGGAAAAAAATTTCTTAATATTTATTATTATTATGGAGTCTCATATTACTAGTTTTAAACGAATATCTTCCTAATTCGTTAGTATGATGTAAAGATACTCCATAATGAATAAAATATAATATAACTTCTACCCATCCCAGATACCTATTCGCGAAGTAACTTTTCATCTTTGGACAGAATGCAGAATACTACAAAAAATTCCTGTAAAAGCTCAGGTTATAAGCTTCGAATACAACTAACTAGTACTGTGATATATCAAAGATAGTTCTAATCAACGGAAATTTTATGTTAAATCGATACTACAGTACTGTTATAGGTAAAGTAATTCCTGTTTTAGTTCAGTGTTCATTACTGGAAATTCTTGTAGAAAATTATGTTGAAGCTTGGAATACAACTATCTAATTTGTTTAATGAACAGGAAAATCCTGTTAATAGTCATGCATATTCCGGCTTTCATAAAAGTAGTATTTAGAAATGACAACCTGCAGTTTTTTTGCATCAACTAATGTAAAACTGGTTATTTCTATATTTCTGGAGGAATTAAACGACCGGAATTGTCATATTCCTGCTGTCGCTTATATGGGGGGAATTTCCTGTAGAAGTAACCCAATTCCTGTGGATATCCTGAAAAATTTCTTTGAGTAATACACTGGTACGATTCACACCAACCTAGACGAATTATGCGATCTAAAGCGTACCATGGACGACAATTTCCATGTATACTATTTACATATGGAATCCAAATCCTACATTTATGACACTAGAAGTCTAGAACAACATTATTCATAAAAATATATTGAGAATATGCACCCTATTTCAGTAGTGAGCTAATATCATCATACGAAAAAGTATCGAGTCTTTTCAGCAACAATTATATTTTCGAATCGATTGAATCCTTGATGAGACCGACCGACAGAATTTCTACTCAATTATCGATAGTACTGAATTAAACATACCCATTAAATTCACAATATTAATGATTTCGTGGAATCAAAATGATTTTAATTACGAATGAAGGTTTATTAACAATATAATACTAGGCTTTGTTAAACATATTGCCGAGTTCGTATGAAATTGACTGAATTAATTGTTGATGAGTACAATTTACATTATATAACTACATGAATTAAAATGCATACTTTTCTATTTTTGATATCACAAATTAATATGGTCCAGATCAACAGATATATGGGAGGAAAGAGGAGTAATTGGTATTTGTGGTATATATTCAGATTGAATGGACTTTATTTTGGATGATTACTTTCAATAATAAACCTTTGAGATCTTTAAAGTTAAAAATAAAATGGACCATGTATATATTTCAATTAATTTTGTATTCACTGATTAACTTAGTCTACGATGTTACACCACAAAAACGTTGTTTTTTCAGTTTTCTGCTTGTAAAATCTGAACCAATGAAGCGATGCTGACACTTTCAACCACAGAATTCTGGAGAATGAAAAGACGAAGAAAATGAGTGCTAGCGAAACTCAATCGGGTCATTATTACCGTAGAAAAGTAAGAAAAACCCTGAAAATCCGCGTTTTTGAAAAAATTCGACCATTTCAGAAGTTGTAGCGCTGGTTTTCCAGGTGGAAGTAGTGGTTGATAGGTACTTTGAATGTGCACAGCCAGGACGTTGCAGGATAAATAGTTTTCGCGAAATTATGATTCGAAATATTTTAGGCACTATTTTTCGGAAGGACTGGATGCGTCGGAAGTTGTCCGATTTTAATTTACAAAAAGAAGTATAGTACTACAAAACTTCAATCTTGAATTTTCGTTGAAAAGTTGCAAAATAGGTGAGAAATACGTGGAAACATGACCAAAACCGGCCCAGTGGTCCATCTGGGACGGAAAGTGGGGATAGCCTGCAATATAGCGTTCGGCTGGTTTTGGTAATGTGTGCACATTCTTTTTCACCTATTTTGCAACATTTTAACGAAAAATCAAGATGGACGTATGGTAGTACCATACTTCTACTCTCAAAATCCGTTTTGTAAATTGAAATCGGACAACTTCCGACGCATCCAGTCCTTCCGGAAAATAGTGCCTAAAATAATTCAAATCGGAATGACTCAAAAACTATTTATCCGACAACGTTCGAATTGTGTACACTCAAAGTACCTATTAACGACGTCGAAAACATATCACTAAACATCCACGGACCACCCCACGCACCCCCCCCCACTCGCGTTTTCCTTCTACGATTTTTGTTACGAAAAAATCTCTATTGCCTGGTCTAATATATTTGCTGCAAGATAATATTTGCCATAAACCCTGCTGAAATCATCATAACGACTCAGCAATCACCTCTGTTCCAGCTCTGCTTTGCGCAATTAATTCACTGAATGTTTAAACAATTAACACAGTATAAATTTACCAGACTCGGGCTGTCATCTCAACCAGAAACTAGGACCTTGTTCATTCTGAATAACCTGAAGGGACGGCAATAAAATAAAACATATTTCGTGGAGGTAAACTCGGAACGAAGTAATTATATTTCCTCCACTCAACAATGAGTTCAACTCTGGGGTCCAAATAATTTCCGCCCCAAATTCAACATGTTTTGTTTTGAACTAGGACCACCCGTAGCCCCGTTATGACTTTTTGTCTTCAGCGAGCCCGTTGGAAACCAGCGCAGAGAGAGGTGATGAAACTACACAGGGTGCTTCTTCAAGTGCTTCAGCCTTTAAGAGATAACCTGCCCGATTGAGAATTTCAAGCTTCGGATATCAGCATAATTCATCAGGTTAGACCGAGAGTTTATTTGAACTGGGATCACCGCACCAATCGCGATGATGTGCCAAACTTTTTTTTATGAATCTTTATGGCTTCTGATTGAAAGACCAGACTAAAGGTAGCATTCCGAACTCGGCAGTCACGGCCCGGCGGCGACGACCCCATGCAGCGCTGCTACGAACTCACAGATAGCATCGACCGGGCAGCAACTGCCACGTAAACTCAATATCGATAGAAATGACTGCACAAAATCGGTACATTTCGGGAGGAAATCGGTAGAAGGAAGATTTTTCCGAGAAGCTCAATTTTTTGAATGAAACATAAACAAAGGTACATTCAATCATGTATATCTGGGAAAACGAATACTCAATCTTAAATTCGCTTACATATCTGGGGAAAGAGTCTGTATTATCGAAGTCGGGCATACATTGTATTACTTTGTATAATCAACGGATGTCGATAATTTTGAAGCCGTGTGATTGAGGATTGATACCTTAGTCATAGATAAGGAATTAATGTATGTGTAGTGTATAGGAATTACTTTGTATCCATCGTTGAGGACGGATTTTATGGCTAGAGCGTATCGAATGTGCTGAGCGGGCCAAGATAAGGTTGACCATGAGAAATATTGGCGGAAAGAATTTGGGAGCGTGGATTTCCCCAAGCCATGAAAGTGAGAGGCACTAAGGTTTTTGAAGGAGGAAAAAGTTTACCTTTGGGTTACACGAAGGGTATAGAACTTGTAGGCTCGGTTTTTAGTCTGGTGTAGGATAGTACCGTCCTAGTATTTCTGGTCGAGAAGTTTCAGAATCCGGATAAGGGACACTTTTGTGATATCTCGGGATAAAAAAAGTGTCGACAAAATTGCGGTTTCAGTAAGGTTAGAAATCGTACGGAGATCAAGCGCGGATTCGTAACGGGAGCGCGAAAAAGGTTAAGAATCACTTTCGGAGTGAGTGAATTTGGTTTCAAGTAGGTACATAAAGGGATTAGGTGGCTTGCAGATCAAGCACCTATGCATGGTGTTATTGCAATCCCCGATATTTCTGATAACTCGACCCGAAATTTATTTGATATGTTTGAATGTAAGGAATGTGAATAATAGTTGCATTTATTTTGTATCGAGTCAATTGACCGCCTCGTACACTTGGATTATTCAGTTGGCATGAAGTAAGGAAAGTAGGAGTTAAACTGTCTGATTTAATTATTATCATGTGAAATTAGGTGAATTGTTGATGTTGTTTTTTTTGTTTGTGAGGAGCTCGATTTGAATTTTACCATCATTTTTCTTGAATATAATATGTTCTTTTGAATTTTCGGGTTTTTCTTCCTGAATACCTGCTCCTCGAAAAGGAATAAGGTGGCTTGCAGATCAAGTTAGGAAAGTTTAGATCGAAGTATTAACCCCTATACATGTAAATGGTGTTATTGTAATCCCAAACGATAAGGAATGTGAATAATAGTTGTATTTATTTTTTATCGAGTCAATTGACCCCCTCGTACACTTAGATAAGTAGGTTTGCATGAAGTAAGGAAAGTAGGAATTGAATTGTCTGATTAAATTGTGATCATGCGAAATTAGGTGAATTGTTGATGTTGTTTTTTTGTTTGTGAAAATCTCGATTTTGTGTATGCATTTTACCATCATGTTCTTTTGAATTTTTGGGTTTTATTTTCTGAATACCCGCTCCTCAGGAAGGATAAAACAAAATACTTCTTCCTCTTCGTGCAGGGAGCACGAACTCATTTTTTTTCGGATAATAAATTGAATGGTTACAGTGGTTAAAAATATAAAATAATACTCCAACATAACAAATCGTATTATTACACATGAAATAATGCAATTTTCTTCGAACCCAAAATAACATATAAATAAAATGCAATATTTCCCAATATAAAATAACTGAATATGCTGGAGAAAGTTCATTCAAAATTGTTCTTATAAGCGAGCAAAATGATTTCATATCGGCCACATAATCTCCTTCTTGGATTATACGGACACTATAATGGAATAATTTATTATTTTTATTCTCCAATACAAAAACACCAACAAATATATAATATATATATTATAATTTTAAGAGCATGCAACCCGAAATACACATTGGCGAATTGTAGAAAGTGTACAATCCAGCAGCGCGACCATACTGCTTCAGATGCAGTCTGGCGGCACTGCCAAGGTCGCCCTCCTTGCAGCGCAGCACAGTCCTAATCCCTGATAGCGGTACTCCGCTTCCAGGGTCGTCGCCGCAGGGTCGCGACTGTCGAGATCCATATATCCAGTTCGAATTACGCATGAATATTGAATGAGGTGGCATTTCAAATTCCTTTGTATTGGCATCTTTGAAAATCAGCCATTTGTGTCAGTTGTCATTCATTTGAAGTGTCTGTCGTTGGAAAGTAACTCATTTTCATGTTGAGTATTTAATTAATATTTTTACCCACAATAATGAAAGCTCCACCGGCGCCATCTGATAGCGAGTATTCAATTTGAACTAAATTACACTCAGGGATGCCAACGCAGGAAAAACGAGTATACCACGAAGCTATTTTTATCCGATATGGTCCATTAAAGCTCTTGTTCTTCGCTATACTGTCCTACTTTTTCGCACCGATCAGCCTCTAGAAGAAATCGACCCACTTCAGCCACGAAAAGCACGGCTAATGACATGTCAGATTCATATGTCGGCTGGCACCGAGCTCTAATTACCATTCAGATTGTCAAGGAAGCCGTTTCTGCGGGTTCGTCTCGCCACCTTGTCAAAGTTTCATGGATTGTAACATTAATTAAGCGACTTCGACGCCTGCATCCGGGATGAAGCGATGACGCTTTGGTTCCGTACGCGTCCTTCATTTTAATTCCGGTTATGATATTCTTCGCTTCATCTTTCGTGCGTCGGGTCCTTGACTTGTCTCTTATACTATTAAAATCGCTGCGTTCGGAATAACTTAGCTCGACGCCGAGGTCGTCGGCTTGGGAAAGCCTGGTCGCTTGAAATTGCAATCAGGTAATGAACGTGCGTGACGTTCTTGTCATCATGCGAAAGGATTAGCTTCTGAACCGATTGAGATGGTGAGAAGTTGTTGAACAAGATGGAATTATCCCTACAGATGTTCTTTGAAGTAGGTTTGGAGGATAATCTTAATATTCGCGACTTTGATGGAGGATTCGATTCGGAAGTCAGATTTCTATATTCTATAGGTGTTTAGCGAGGTGTTCTTGCAGTATAGAAAGGCGCTCCCGGATGTGTGTTTCATCTCAAAGTTGCTGGTGGAGTCATCAGTAGAGCTGATCTAGCAACTGTTTGTAGTATGTATCAGTATGAACACTCTGTATATTAGCGATCTTGAGATGCAATATCTGTTACCTTGTTTTGTCGCCAAAGAGTGCCGCAAAGGTGAACTGATGTGTTTACTACGATGTTTAATGTTATCGATCATGTTATCAATTCTCGAGGTTATTATGATACAATCGATTAAACATGTAAATATCTTATGGATATATAAACACTAACATTTTGCTAGAGAGATCAGAGTCTTCTCTAGATGTCACGAATAAACCTTTGACGAGTGATTAGTGTATTATTCACCATCCCTGGACTGCATAACGATTGAGCGAACCTACCCTAGCTGGGTACGTTACATGGCGATCCTGCCAGTCCTATGCAGTCGGAGGGCTGGTGGTTTTTCACCGCCAAGCCGAGATGAGCAGAACAGTCCTATGCAGTCGAGGTCCAATGGTTTTCACCGCCAAGCCAAGATGGCAGGCCCTAGAAGACAGGCAACAAGAAGCCCAACAGCCTTCCCAAGACACCCCAAGAAGACAGGCAACAAGAAGCCCAACGCCCTACCCAAGGCACCCCAAGAAGACAGTCGACCAGAAGCCCAACGCCCTACCCAAGGCACCCCAAGAAGAAGGTGCAGCTGTAAATCAGAAGATTTAGTGTAAAACAAACCGTGAGAAAATTTTCTCTTTGGTTATATCTGATTATCCATGGTATATAATGAACTATTTACCAAATTAACTGATGTGTTTCAAAAGAAGGAGTCACGGGAACGTAGGGAACAGGCCGATAAAGTCATCAAATCTCTGAACGAATCACCCAAGTTAGAATATGAATTCAACAAATTGAATGAAATTGTCAAGTCAGAACCAAATTTTCTCAAAAGCACCAAAGAATCATAAAAGATTCACTTCTTAGAATCGAGGAAATCGCTTTAAGAAAGATCTAATTGAAATTTTAAATCGAAATCGTGAAGTATAAACATTCACATTGAGGTCGTGACCGCAGAAATTAGAACTTCAATTCAGCAAAAAAGAATAACGAGCAAGGTCGGGGTCGCCAGTTCATTCGGAAAACAATAACTTATGTTTATATAGACGAAAAATTGAAATCGTAGTCGATCATCGACCACTGAATTAGCTGACTAATCCTCCTAGTGGATTGACCAAATTCCGTTTCATTTTAGAAGAATATGACTACACGGTTCATTATGTGAAAGGTTCAGAAAATGTTACAGCAGATGCCTTATCGCGAATACCTCCGATGGCAAAAGGATTGATCACCTGTTGTTATCGAAGTGTTAAAACGTCCAGCAGAAAGTGTTGAGTTAAGACCGCTTTTAGAAAAAGAATTTCTAAATTTGGAAAAGCAACATTCAGAGGATCACAATGAGAATTTAATTTATAATGTGAATTCACAAATTATTTTCATTGACCAGGACATCCGATCAGCGTACGACTTAGGTACATCGTTGAGGATACTGGAAAAAATATGCGCAGAAAATAATATATTAGAATTGTTCCTCATAAAGCTAGCTAGCAATAATAATAATGATACTTCATTGCCAGAACTATGTCATACATAATTGTAACAGTACATAGTGCAAAAGTTGAGCATTTCACTGAGCGATATCCTACCCAATTCCGATGTGCACACTCCGAAAGTGAACTTATCTCTTCGCACTCCCGTAAAGAATTTGCGCTTAGTTTCCGAGCGACTCTAAACTCTACTCAAACAAAAATTACTAACGACACTTTCTTACCACGAGCTATCTCTACTTGTCCCTAACACGAGGCCCCTTAAAACGAACCTATAAGTTCCCTACCCTTCTTGGTACTCCAAAGCAAAACCACCAACTGCTATCCCCAGGACCTAGCCAGCAACTGCCTTGACTTTTTCTGATCTCCTCATTTGTGGAGTTTTCCCCCTTCCAATCTTTTCCCCGAGATGATACTTTTTAGTGCCTCTCCCTTCAACGGCTTAGAAACACCCACGCGGTTAAATTTTTCCATGATTTTTGCTTGTTTCATTTTCTTGTCGCTGATTTTCTACGAAACTCCGAACTGACCTATCAAAACCATTACGTTCGTCAATACAAAGCTTTTCTGTAGTCTGAGGCCAGTTCCCATAAACTTCCTTATCACAGCGTGGTTATTATGATGTATTCAGGGGAAGGTCTTTATTGTAAAACACTGCTGCCACTATTTACATTTCATTACTCTTATACTACATCCGATTACTCTTGTACAATATCCGTATTTCTCAGTTCATCAACCATTACTTATTGGCATATGAATACACTTCATTTCCTTATATCTCTGAGCACATGCGCAATGCTAATATACCACAATTTTCTCCTTTTCAAAAGCTCCTTAATCTACAATAAACCAATTAACCTAAGAATCCCTAAAATGACTTAAACTTATTTTTATTTATTTTATATTTTTTCTTTTATCAACTCACTATTCACAATAATCTATTTTCTAATTCGACTGCCTTAAATCTACCTTATTACAAAATTTACTCATCATAAATCATCTCTTTCATTTCTCTTTAATATCCCATCCTCGTCGCCACTTATGATGTATTCAGGGGGAGGTCTTTATTGTAGAACACTGCTGCCACTATTTATACTTTATTACTCTTATACTACATCCGATTACTCTTATACAATATCCGTATTTCTCAGTTCATCAACGAATACTTATTGGCATATGAATACACTTCATTTTCTTATATCTCTAAGCACATGCGCAATGCTAATACACCACAGTTATTAAGTTCTTGAACGCGCCGGATATAATCTGAACTCTTAACGATCGTTGATTAATACAATGTAATATTAGGAATTCCTGTTTGTCTCAACTTCGAATATACTGATTCTTTCCCGGGATTTATCTTATAGGTATTCTAAATCAAAATTGAATATTCGTTTTCCCAGATATCACTCTCGGACACCTTCACAAGGAATGTGGTACTCACCGCTTCTTGATCTTGATTTGGCCTTCATTTCGCGGTAGGAAGAAGCCTTCTTTTTCCGCCGTCTTGTAATTTGTTCTCATTGAGTTTTTCTAGGATTGAAATAATGTCCTTTTCTTTTAATGTATTCCTTCATTTTTCTTGAAGAATCATTGAGAGTTGTAGGCATTTTGGGATTTCCGAAATCTTTTCAGTCTGGTTGGGTCATGTATTCAGCAAATTCATTTATAATTTTGATTAATTCTCATTTTCTCATATGTTTTTTCCCACTGCGACTTCAGCGATTTCATTCAATGTTTTTATTTTGAGATCCTTGTGTATGGATTCATTTGTGACAAATTCATTATTAATGTCTCATTCTGTGTGCTTTATATTCTGCTTTTAAACATTCAAGTTTCTATTGCATATATGTCATTATCGGTCTTATGATTGATTTATATAATAGAATTTGGTTTCTTGATTTTCACCGTTGAAACTTTTTATGTTTTATATTTGTTTCAGTATATCTGGGAGTTTGAGATGAAATTGTCTAATGATGTGCAATTACGAAATCGATAAAAGGGGAAGATTCCGCCACGAAACGAACGAGAAAATCGCCAATGAAGGCGTTAAAAATTCGCCTTTGTTGTCTTCATCGGGAGCCGAATCATCGGTCATTTATTGAAGCCATCCAATCTATTAGCAATAATAAAGGGGTCGTTAACGTCGCGAGTCGACCTGGTTAGCAGGCGATTAAAGGAATCATTACGATTACGGCGGCGGCTTTTATTACCTCGTTAAAATCAAGTGGTAATCGTTAATAAGTTATCGAGTTATGGGATAAAATTTGCCCATAGACATCGATTCGGGAGTAATTGTCAATGTGATCGTATTTAACGCCAGAAATTGAAGTTGGTTTAATGAAGTTCGACGTTCGATAAATCCTTGTGCACACGTTTGAATTAACGGAACGTTGTTGTGCACACTTATTCCGATCGTACGCCTCCGCTTATGCGATTATGAGCGGCAGTGTAAATGAATAAAGTAATTATTTATCGACATAAGGGATCATATTGAGAGTCTCAGTCGATGTAAGAGCTAGGGAAGCGGATTTTGAAGACAGCCCAAGACATCGACGAGAACAGCACTACACTGAATATACGAAACTCTCATGGATAGAGTCAATTGACAAACTTGGAACGAGACGAAGAATAGCTAGTATCTTCGAATTTACAATTAAGAATGAATGAAAAGTTTGAGAAAAATATCGAAGGGTTACAAAGTCGGGCACATTCAATTCTAACGTGAGGAATAATGATAATCAAATAAAATGAATCGCGTTTAACTTAAAAAACACAGGAATTCAGCTGATAACTAATGAACGAGCTTCTAGATTCAACATCAATATTCCACTTCTTCAGCAGCACACTGTCGGAGAGTTGGAATTTCCATCATGCTTTTACTTGTTGCTGTTGAATTTTCTGATAACTTCCCGATTTCCCACAGGAATAACAGCGATTATGCGCTCCAAGAAAGTTATTTAACATGACTGCATAATCCGGAACTTTTTCCTAACTTCTCATCTGAGATGACTGCTAGTGCTTTGCTATCGCGGAACCTTCAGGCGCGGTTTGATCGATTCTGACAAAAATTACCCTCGTCGTAGACACCGCACAGGCATGATCTTTACCTAATGACCTGATGCTATCTCGCTCCCTGTCTCGTAATTATTTGAGGCTTGGAGCTGTCGTAACGCTATTTAGTGAAAATTGATTACGACGAACTTTTACGTGGAGCGAAACCCCATTTCCGGGAAAATTCCGATTGAATTATTATGGATCGGAGGGTCCTTTCAATTTTTTTCTGAAATACGCGAATATTTATTTATATACTCCTATTGAATACTTTTGAGCAATTAATAGTATCTGAAAACAAACACAATGAGTTAGAATAACTCACTACTATAACTCCCTGGCTCTGTGCTTCTGAACAAGCCAATTGGCCGAAAGGGAACAGTCCATTATTGGTATTGAGGGGAGGTCACTTGGATAATTTTGACGTTTTCTCAAATTAAGTTGATACCTAGTTATTGTTATTATGAATGTTTTGCTGAAAAAGATGAATTCAAATAGTGAAGATGAATTATTATGTACACCTTTATTGACAAAATTTGAAATCGTAGTCGATCATCGACCACTGAATTAGCTGACTTATCCTTCTAGTGGATTAGCCAAATTCCGTTTCATTTTAGAAGAATATGACTTCACGGTTCATTATGTGAAAGGTTCAGAAAATGTTGCAGCAGATGCCTTATCGCGAATACCTCCGATGGCAGAAGGATTGATCACCTGTTGTTATCGAAGTATTAAAACGTCCAGCAGAAAGTGTTGAGTTAAGACCGCTTCCAGAAAAAGAATTTCTCAATTTGAAAAAGCAACATTCAGAGGATTACAATGAGAATTTAATATATAATGTAAATGTAACCAGGACATCCGATCAGCGTACGACTTAGGTACATCGTTGAGGATACTGGAAAAATTATGCGCAGAAAATAATATATTAGAATTGTCCCTCATAAAGCTAGCTAGCAATATGAAATTTTCGAATATGTTGACAAACTTTAAAAATGAAATTCTAGGAACATCCTTAAAGATTAACATAATTGGAGATGTAACGCGAATCGGAGGCAGAGAACTAAGGCAAATTATACTGAACGATTTTCATATGCTTTCAACCGGTGGACATGCAGGTATCGAACGCAGGTTCAACAATATCAAAAGAGAGTATTTCTGGAATTGTTTAAGATCTGACGTTGAAAAATTTGTAAGGAAGTGTGACGATTGTCAACGTCATAAACATTCCTTACTTAGGAAGGAACCTTTGGCAATCAACACCACAGCTTCGTCTGCTTTTCAAAAAGTTTTTCTAGATCTCGTAGGTCCATTACCTACGGATATCGAAAATAATAAGTATATTCCCACTATTCAATGCGACTTGACCAAATTCGTAGAGTGTTACCCACTACCAAACAGAGAGGCAGAAACAGTTTCGAAATCTTTCATTCAAAACTTTGTTTTGAGGTATGGTATACCTTCTGAAGTTGTTACAGACCAAGGCACAGAATTCTTATCAAAAATATTCAGTGAATCGTGCGAATTGCTCAAAATAAAGCAATTCAATTCAACAGCTTATCACCACGAAACACTAGGTGCGCTTGAAAATTCGCATAAACACTTAGGAGCATTCCTTCGTATGCAGGCAGCTAAGGAAACTAACAACTAGAGTAATTGGGTTCCATATTGGTGCTTTTCAAACAAAAATACCGTGAACTTTTCAACTCGCTATAATCCTCACGAACTTGTTTTCGGAAAACATAGTAGATTTCCACAAAATTTGAAAAGCCTAGTAGATCCAATCTACAATTTTTACAACTATCCTCTAGAACTAAAATATAGGTTGCAAACGGCATGGAAAGATGCTAGAGAAGACTCGGTGAAGACAAAATTGAAAAGAAAAGAGAGTTTCGACAGAAATTGTAATGAAATGAACTATAAAGTTGGAGATCAGGTGCTCTTGAATAATAAGAACAGTGACAATAAACTTGACCCCTTATTTAACGGTCCCTACGATATAGTGGAAGTGTGAAACCCAAACATTATTGTGAAAACGGACAAGAACAAACTCAAAGAAGTTCATAAGAACAGAGTGAAACCGTATTTTTCATAACGAGTAAAGATAACTAACCAGTGATTAGAATTAAAAGACTGATCAAGTAAATTTTAGATTAGGAAAAATAACGTATTGAAACTTTGTAGATGTAGACTCGCCTCTGGCTCGTGCTGCAAACTTCATCTGCGTGAGTTATGACCTACATTACCGCTCGTCAAATAATATACTATTACATTTCACCTCTTCGATTATTTTCATTTTACACCTATTTCGACCTATTATGACCTTTCTGATATACAACGTAGAAATTGTAGAACTCGCATCTGCCACATGATTACATCTGATACATTGGATGTCTTCAGCACATCTGCGTGCGAGATTCTAATGCGTCCCATAATATCCAATCTCCTCAAGAAGATGGAACTGCATGAAACCCTCGCATATATCCTCATGAAACCAACACTCTCGCCATCTGGCAACGACATTCTATGCAGGGTAATTTCGGCGTAACTACCCCTCGTGCAACTCATCAAAGGAACGTGTGATCTGAAAATGATAAAAATTCTATTTCACTCCTACGATCGCGGCGAACACGGCGGAAAAACTGCCATCCCGGCCATGTATCAACGAAAGGAACTGCTCCATAAATTTCCATAAAGAATTATCACCAAATTCGAGAAATACATTTTCTATTCTACCTGTCCCGCAGAGCGGCGTCATAAATGATTTATGCGCTCATTTTCAGGCGATTGTTAGATCGCAACAAGCGACGACCGTTTCGGCTGTTAAAAATTTCGAAAATTATGGCGGATCCGGTCCTCGGGATTAGCGAGTGGATTTGGTGGCACTGGATTTGGAAGTTTATGGTCTTCGTTCCACGCCACTGCGTCCATCGAGTTATGGAAGCTCATTATTGTATTTCACAGGAGCTTTTTAGGAAGTCTTAGTATTTAGTTACGGAAAGTTCCATTGCTATCTCCTGAATTATACTTCGTTTTCGTTTTCCTCCAATCTCACTTTTCTGCAAGCAGATCGAAGAATTGAATTTTTCACTGTCTACCGGGAAGAGGATAATGTCAAACTTAATTTACTGGCACCGTATTTCCACCCCGTAACCCCTCAAGGATACGAATTCCCACCCTGCGACCTTTTTCCGATGTCGTTCATCGTCTAGTTTGATGAATTAGACCGAATTACTCACGAAAGATGGCAAAGAGAACCGAATACCGTTTGTTTGGTTCCCTTAGTTTTGTATTTTGGGTTTGGGTGCAAAAATAAGCCCAAATTACCCCTCGGAAAAATCTCACGTTTGCCCAGGGATATTGAAACGGAAAATAACGCCGAATATAATTTTCTGATCGTCCGCATATCGAACACTTCTCAAGATGCCACACGTTGGGCGCCAGTGAAACGAAAAAGGCTTTCAAGATGATTTTCGTGCGCCAATATAAAAATTAATAATGAAATTCGATATACTCTACTTGCCTTTTTTGTGCTAGATCAGTACAAATAACAGGGCATTAAATTATTCCTGACAGAAAAACACATATATAGGATTAACAGTATAATGATTTAACTCTGATTCTTCACGAATTTATAGTTAATGTTCGAAAATGTTGAAAATACCATTTGAAGAGTGTGTAATAATACGATTTGTTATGTTGAAGTTGGAGTATTATTTTATATTTTTAACCACTGTTACCATTTGATCTAGTGTCCGAAAAGAATTAAGTTGATGCTCCTAGTACGAAGAGGAAGTCTTTTGTTTGATCCTTTCTGAGGAGCAGGTATTCAGGAAAAAAACCCGAAAATTCAAAAAAACATTATATTAAAAAAAAATGATGGTAAAATTCAAATTGAGCTCCTCACAAACAAAAAAAACAACATCAACAATTCACCTAATTTCACATGATCATAATTGAATCAGACAATTTAACTTCTACTCTCCTTACTTCATGCAAACTAACTAATCCAAGTGTACGAGGCGGTCAATTGACTCCACACAAAATAAATGCTACTATTATTCACATTCCTTACATTCAAACATATCAAATCAATTTCGGGTCGAGTTATCAGAAATATTGGGGATTGCAATAACACCATGCATAGGTGCTAGATCTGCAAGCCACCTTATCCCTTTATGTACCTACATGGAACCAAATTCACTCACTCCGAAAGTGACCTTAATCATTATCGCACTCCAGTAACGAATCCGCGCTTAATATCCGTACGATTTCTAACCTTACTCAAAACGCAATTTCTTCGACAACTTTTTCCACCCCGAGTTATCACAAAATTTGTCCCTGATCCGGACTATAAAACTTCTCGACCGAAAATACTAGATACCAGCTTACACCGGACTCAAAACCGAACCTATCTACTTCTATACCATCTTGGTACCGCAAATTAACTCCAGCTGCCACTCCCCGGCTGGCAAACAACTGACTCTAACTGTTTCTGAGTCCCCAAAGGTAAACTTTTTCCCCCTTCAAATACCTAATTCCTGAGTTGACATTTTTCGTAGTGCCTCTCACTTCCATGGCTTGGGGACAACCAGGCTCTTGAATTCTTTCTGTCAAATTTTCGCATGGTCAACCGACCTTGCTTCTTTTCCCCTTATTGACCTTATCTTGGCCCGCTTGGCACATTCGACACGGTCTAGCCATAACATCCGTCCTCAACATCGATGGATACAAAGTAATCGATGTATGCCTCGCATATACCTATATATATATATATATAAACAATATAAACAATATACCTATTTCTTATAATATAAGTAGTAGTGATACAATGTAGGTCCGACTTCGAATATACAGACTCTTTTCCGAGATAGGTGACCGAATTTAAGATTGAATATTCGTATTCCAGATATTACAACATGACATTGTTGCAAGACTATTGAAACAAAGATTATAGAACAAACCACAGATTCTGTGAACCAAACCGGATGTCATTTTGACAAATAATGTCATTCTATTTTATGAACTTCAAGTGATGGAATCACAGAGTATATCAAATTTCCCAAAGAAAGATCAGAAGAAATCGTGTTCCTTTTCGAGTGGAACGGTTGTGACGCTGAATTTTGATATAACTTATTTTATCGATATGAATACAAAAATATCAGCAAGATAGAGCGAATAGTTTCTGAGATACCAGAGTTTTCTGAATATCTTTTTCATGTCCTTATTTTACAATTACTACTTCAAAGTTTCGAATCAATCGGATCAGAATTTCAAGAACTTTTGGGAAAAAATTCAGATGGCGATATCCCAGCCCTTTCGACAAATTTCGCTCATTTGCGAACTCAACCGGCGCATTCTGGCCTCCAACGTACCCCGAATATTTCAAAACTCTAAGCCTCTTCTCCCGAAAATTATCGTGTTCAAGGACGGACAGAATTGAATTTGACCACGAATTATTATCTACGAGTCCAACATCATGGTTGAAGACCATTGTCGGATTAAAGTTTGAATTAACAGACATTTGGGATAACCTTCTTCTTCATAGAAACAAACGCGAAAAAAGAGAGTTAGCAAAAAATACTAAGGAGGTGTTTCCTGAAAGTTATAGTATTTTTTTCTTCTCCTGGTGTAATTACACAGGGTGTTTCCAAATTAGAAGTGAACCTCTGAGGACGAGATAATATCACTCATTTGGTGTCGTTCGAGCTATTTTTATTGATAACCAAAAATCAACAGTTTACGATATATTTGAGTTCTTGTGTTTTTGAGCGCTCGTACTACTTACACGAGGGCTATATCATTTCGTCACGATGTCTGTATTTTTCGAATTTTGAGCCGAAAATGGTCTCAATCGACTATGTTCGACTCACTGATGACGAATCCGTCGGAAAATTCGAGTCTGTCCGTCCGTCCGGCCGTAAGCACGAAATTTTCAGAATAGGTGTGGATCTGAAATGTTGCGTTCACGTTTATCAATGAGCAGAATTATACTATGGGTTCCGTAAATACGGTCGTTTGAAATTTTGTTTTCTCGATAATTCCGATACTACTGATTCGATCGAGATAAAATTTTATATTTTAATCGAGAATGATATATCAAAGCAACATTTTGTCCAGATCGCATTACCAGAACCATAGAAATCATAGAAAATTTTAACTTCCGAAGGGAAAGGCCTAGGTACTTGAAATTTTCAGGGTGGGTTTGGATCGTGAATGTCACGGTCATGTTCATCAATTAGCAAAATTAGACTAGGGATTCCGTAAATATGGCCCTTCAAAATATTTTTTTCCAGATAGTTTCGAAACTACTGATTGGATTGAAATGAAATTTTGCACTTAGCTGAGGAATGATGTATTCAAACTATGCGAAATTTTGTCCAGATCGCATCACCAAGATCATAGATACCGTAGAAAATTCTAGCGAATTATCGAAAAAAAAATTGGTTAGCTGAAGCACTGACATGAAGTCTGGAGTTTGGCCTAAGTTTTAGAATTTTTTTGACAGCTGTCGAAAATCTCTCCAATTGATTTCTAAAACTGGAAAATGCGAATCTACCTACAAGGTGGATGTACGAGCGCTCAAAAGCTCCTGACTTCACGGCACTGCTTTTAGTAATTTTTCGAAAAAAAATTTTCAACTTGCTTCATTTTTCGTAAAGTTTTTCTACGTTGACCAAATTCGATTGAAATGTTGGATTATTTTCATCAGAAAAGGATATGATATGTATGAAAAAAGCAAAACGATTCTGTATCACATGTTGAAAAAGAATTAGTAAGATTTGAAAGTTGTTATATGAAAAAAATAAAAATCAATTTCTGATATCAATTGATTAACTTGCATTCCACAATTTATGTATGAAAAAATTATTTTGAAAACTTGCCAAATTCCTTCTTTATTTTCTTCATATACCAACTTTCAAATCATACTCATTCTTTTTCAACATCTTTTACAGCATAGTTTTGCTTTTTTCATACATATCATATCCTTTCCTGATGAAAATAATCACAAATTATAATAAAATTTGGTCAACGTAGAAAAAAATCACGAAAAATGAAGTGGGGTGAGAAATCTTTGAAGAATCACAAGAACTCAAATAACTCGTAAACTGTTGATTTTTGGTTTCCAATAAATATGACTCAAACGAAAGCAAATTAGTCATACTGACACGTCCTCCAAGGTTCACGTCTAATTTGGAAACACCCTGTATAGCCAAGATACAACGAAGAAAATATAAAATAAATCAACCGATAACTTTTGAATTATTGATTCAAAATTGTCCATTGAAAAGACATATTATAGAATGCGCACGACTATTCACAATGGAGCATTCTGAGCTTCAAGCTTCGAGAGATAACAATCATGGCTAGCAGCTGGTTGAACCCTCTGGAGTTATTTTTTCGAATAATATTGGTGTATTATTTTCAATAACAAAACTGTCCAATCTTTCGAAGGAAAAATTTTCTTCCAACCTAAATTGATTGTCTGTCCTTTATCGTTGACTGAACAATTATTAGTAAGGTTAATTCATTCGAGATGAGGAGATTTTCTCTCAGAATTGATGCTTATCTCTGGCGGTACTTATGGCAAGATTTAATTTGGATATGTTTTGAAAAAGTGAGCTGGATGTATATCGATATGAATAAATTTTCCCGATAACTAATCCCTTGAGGAACAATTTCTCAGTAAAATATTATACTAAAACCTCAATTATCTCTTCTTTATTTTGAAGAATACAACAGTCCAATAATTTCACATCAAACGGTACAACATTTTCATCATCAACGACTAGTTACTAGAACTCCAGCAGAGCCTTCGAAATAATTAGGGATGCTATTCGAGTGCTTCGAAAGTTTTGAGTCGAATGTCAGTTCAAGTTTTAATTGGATCGCGAATTTTCCGTTTCATTCATTATTCAATAATGGAACTCAACAGGTAAGTATCGCGGAAATGAAATATTCATTTCCTCCTCCCTCTACGGAAACTACCAACCCCTCTCGAACACAAAGGCGTCATAAGTGAAAAAAATTTATTCGCATCACGCCCATATTAGTGTGAAACAGACGAGAAATTCAAATCGATGGGGTCGTAAATATCGATGAGGGAACTGAAGGAAAGCCGTAAAAGCTGTGATTTCCAATTCGGTATTTTCCCCAAGTGGCAGATAATTATTCAAACTGAAAATGAACGAAAGAAAATTAGAAGTGTCCCGTCACTGCGATATTGCCGGTGGCTATTTGAATTTCATCATTATCCGCACGAACCAATCAGGCCCCTTGCATTCGAATTCAATTAAAGGATGGAATAATGATGGAATGCCGAATCTGGGCGAACGTTTCTGCTGAAGTGAACTTCACGACCGTAATGGCCCAGTTGATTGATGGGAGTCGAAGACCGATTGGGAAAATAAGGGCCATTCAATATTTCTGATGATTGTTCCATACCGACTGTGGGGACCCAATTTTCAGGTATACGATGTGTGAAGTTCCTTTTTCGGCAATGGGGTACCAAGGATCATTCAGTACGATTCCATGTTACATCGTTATCAGAAAACCCAGGTAGATTTGAACTCAGGTAAAAGGTGTGAGTGCCCCACAACATGCTTAAGGACCGTAATTATAAAAACAAGCTGGCCGTCGGTTTCGTCTAACTAACGGTTGACGCCAAACTGTCGGTTCAGTAACTGCCGGTTGGAGCTTTCAGGAGAAAACTGGAAGCCTTAACCAATGATATCAGATCCATCCCTGAGGTTTCATGGAGTCATCCCGTTCGGAAGGATTCGATGAGGACCGCTGAAATCAGGTTAATTGAAATTTCAGGCGGAGGGCAATTCGAATGGAAAAAAAAGAGGAAGTTGACTGAAATTCGAAAAGGCCGCGGATATCATAACTTCGAGCAGCGGGGACCCATTCGTGACAAGGACGTTGAAATTCAGTTCACGCATAATATTCCTAATTGCTTTAATTACTGTCCTGGGACGTTTTTCAGCTTTAATTGGGGTTTCGACTCTTGGATCCGTCCGGCTTTTTCTGGCCAGCGTGCACTTCTGGAGTTGAAATGAATCTAGTATTAAAACTGCTCGTTCACGGTCAGCTTTGTTTCTAGATATGGAACAGTTTAAGGCTATTTCGACAACCAGATATGTTTCACTTGAAATATTTTATTTTGATGATAGCGCATCACTGCGCTGAGTAATTTCTTTCAAGACTGTTCTGGAGGAGGCTGGAGTCCAAATTATACACTCTACAAGTACAACTAGCGATTTGCGTGCGACTTTTTGTTCGAAATCGGACATCGATCCGTTTCGGTGAGTCGAATCAGTAAGACGACTTACTTCAGTGAGCCCAGTCGTTTGTATCAAGGCAGGAGAGTAAGTAATTCTGCTCATCCCTGATATAGGGTTCCCCTCATGAGCTGCAGGTCCAGGCAAAACGAGGATTCCCTTCTAACTGAAGTTTTAGTGAACATAACATAACATATATTTATTCTGTTAATCAACCGACAAAGTTGCTCTCACAGATGAAAATAAAAATAATATATTCTGTAACAAATGAACTTCAATCATGTGTATTCATAGTGTAATCAAATCAATGTTTGCTATCCCCATGGCTCTGTAATATCTGGGAATACGAATATTCAATCTTCGGTTACCTATATCGTAAAAGAGTCTTTATATTCGAAGTCGGGCATACATTGTAATACTTCGTATAATCAATGGAGGTCGTCAATTTTGGAGCCCTGTGATTGAGAATTGATACCTAAGCCATATTCAAGGAATTAGTATATGCGAGGCATACATCGATTACTTTGTATCCATCGATGTTGAGGACGGATGTTATGGCTATTACCGTGTCGAATGTGCTAAGCGGGCCAAGATAACGCCAATTGACCATGAGAAAATTTGGCAGAAAGAATTCAAGAGCGTGGGTGTTCCCAAGTCATGGAAGTGAGAGGTAC
Organism: Aphidecta obliterata; assembly: GCA_963966015.1. Classification (NCBI taxonomy): domain Eukaryota; kingdom Metazoa; phylum Arthropoda; class Insecta; order Coleoptera; family Coccinellidae; genus Aphidecta; species Aphidecta obliterata. The sequence goes on along the minus strand of OZ014435.1, from coordinate 10,275,981 downwards.
TACGAAAAATGTCAACTCAGGAATCAGGTTTTTGAAGGGGAAAAAGGTTACCTTTGGGAGACTGAGAAAGAGTTAGAGTCGTTTGACAGTCGGGGGCGGAGAGTTAGTTGTTTGCCAGCCGGGGGTGGCAACTGGAGTTTAATTGGCGGTGCCAAGAAGGTATAGAACTCCTAGGTTCGGTTTTTAGTCCGGATTAGGGACAGAGAGGTTTCGAAGGAATTGCGTTATTTTTATACAAATTTACATGGATTCTGAACCTGCATCAATAATTGACAATTCTTCATTTTTTTGAAATTAACTTATTCCTTATCCTAACCAAACATATTCATAAACTGAAAATGAAGGGATATTATTTTCTGGAATACGTTTAGAAGCTCCCATTAATGCAAACACTATGTTGCATCCTGGAATCATAAAATCCCGTAATTCCATACAGTAATTGAGTTCTCAACTGTAATTACGGATGCATTTAGCTTGCAAGAAATGTAGGTACCCATTACTGACAAAAGAGGAAAAAAAATGTTTAGCGGGATAGCAGGAATATTTTCGTGTTTCCCACTGTGATGAATATTATTCCATTCTAACGTCGTTAACTGGATCGGAATCAGTTATTAAATATCCACAACACTTAATATGCTGATGTAGTTGGGGAAAAACTTTTTCACTTGCATTCTTAATGTCGCGAGAAGCTTGTGGAAAATACGAGATGAATAATTACTTCGGATATAGAGGAGGGAAACTAGCGAACGATCAATTCTCTTCGGGTAGACATGATAGAGAAATACTGCAATTTTGACAAAAATGTACAACGTTCCACGTCAGTCATAATCCATGAATGTTAGAATGAAATTTTTTCTACTGAATGTATTTTTCGACATATCGAATAGCAAATTCATCATTCGAAACTGTAGACCGGTTTCGGCTCATCAAGTCTCATCAGAACAGCTAGCGATGATAAACTCGACTTGAGGGACGAAATGCTATAAAACGAACCGCAACACTGATAAGAGAAAATGTAGCCACCAACGCCACCTGTCCGCTCCAACAGCAACCGTCCCCACTTCCCTGCAGTTGCGAATGATGAATTGGATATTTTCTGAGGTTTACACGGATTGATTTGTTGGCCTTCTGTCAGATTATCTTTGAACACTTTCTCTTCGGAAAAATTGAGATATACTCCGTTTAAGAATTGTTGACATCTCTGTAGCCTGTGAAAAATTGAATTTAAGTTGGTAATAGACTAATCAGTAATATTTTGGGTTGCTGAATTCAGGTTGGTATAGGAATAACACTAACATAACCCATAAAGATCTTGCTTTGATGATTTTATCGAAGATATTGGTGAATAATTATAAAAATTACCTCTGAATTTGAGTATTTTTTGTCTTATGCTATTAAAATGGCTAGAATTCACCAGGATACATCGCGCCTAACCAGAGAAAGCCAGGCAGTTTGTCGGTGTTACTTCGAGTTTTTCAAAGATTTGGCATATTTCCGCTAGCATTAATCGAGTTCCGCTAGTGTTTCAGGTAAACTGTAATTCACCTACTCAAAGTGTATTCTGATTGATCAATGTCTCTTAAATTTTCAGATTTAACCAAACACTGTTCGTAGAATATTAGTATGTTATTACAGCCTGGAATTAGCAGTGGAAGAAAACCTGTGCGATACGATTATTCCTTCAGAGACATTGAATGACTTTGTTTTTGTTAGAATTAAAAACAATCCTTTTCGAACTGGCCAAAGAGCACCTAGATTTCAATCGATCAAAGTCAACATTATATTATATCATAAAAAAACATTTGATATAAATACAAAAGAGTTGATCGAAGGAAAATTCTTATTGATAAACAGAAAAATATAATAAAAATAGTACGATATTGTGATAAATACCGAGAATACATGGAACAAAACGTAAAATTCATTTATCTAGATAAAACTTGGATACTCGAAAACGGTATTCAAATTCGTCAGTGGACACTAGGAAATAATCCCAAAGGTATGCCGAGTATATTCAAGGGTAAAGGCAGAAGGTGCACTATTTTGAATTCTGGAACCATGGATGGATTTTTACCTGGATGTGATATGATTCTTGACAGTGGTATTGATGATAAGGATTACGATGAATGGTGAATTATTTCATAAATGGGTTATTGAAAAATTGAAACCTTCCCTGCAAAAGGATGCCCATCAATAGGGTTATGTCAGCTTATTCAATAAACACATCCAAATCACTACACTTATACGTGGAAACAAAGTTTTCAATGAGATTTTCAGCTTTGCTCTTGTATCATTCATAGTTATTTTAAGTTAATTTATTATACTCATACTGTATGGTACCCTGTTCACATTCCCACTGCTAATACTGCCATTGAACACATGCTATATTTTTCACAATTCAAAAGTATACTGAATAATTGTAAAATTACTCATCAATCATAATATTTTCAATAATTCATGGACAGTTTTGATAAATGAAAATAAAAATTGACTTTCTTTAAGTATTCAACACTGAGCACTCAATAATTCACAAACTGGTTCATATATTGATAGTTACAGTACAAATTTCATGTTATACATAGATTCTTAATTTTTGTTTCTCTCTTTTATTAATAATAATAATAATATATGTTTAGTTCCTACAATTATTGTATTACAATAATGGGGAATAAGTCAAACAATTTCAATGGTTACTGGTTACGAAGTAGATGTAAAGTTAAGCTTTACTAGATTCGAAATATTCTAGCAAGTTGTATGGTTAATATTCAGCAAAAAGTTAACTTATTCTTTTTTCAATATATTAACATTTCTTATCGAATGAAACTGTTTGGGTAACGCATTGTAGATCTTCATGCACATGTATTTTGCATTATTCTGTGCTAGTGTCAATTGTTGCCTCTGGTGTATATAAGGATCAATTTTCCTAGTTGGGTTGTTGTTCAGAAACGGTTCAAATAGTGTACTGTGGCTTTGTAGGAATATAACATACTTTAGCACATATATTGCTGTTGACGTCAGGATTTTATTCCTGTTGAGAACACATCTACAAGTATCTCTATATTTCATTCTATACATAGCTCGGATTGCTTGCTTTTGTGTTTTAAATATTTTGTTTCGTGATGTACTGTTTCCCCAGTGAACATGCCTTTATATAACTTTGAACCTGAATTCCCATTTTTAAACTGCAGTCGGAATATTCCGGCTTAATTAATAATTATTCGATAATTCGTATACTTATACTGAACACTTTTCTAGGTTATATTTATGTTTGATGTTTTATTTCTATGATAAAAACAGTAACTTTTTTGTAACCAGAAATAAAGCCTCGACTGGACGTTCATGGCCTGCTTCAATGTCAATAATTTCTAAATGGACTATATCTATTCGAAGTGATGAATAGATTACGAGCTGATGTGGTTGGGGCCTCGTCAGTGAATGCGTTCAAGTAGAGATATGACTCATGGTCATGCTCGTCAGTGACTGTGAAGTTCCCGGGTATTCTGGTGGATATTAATCTTTTGTTTTTAATTCTGTTGGTGTTGCAGTATTCTATGTTTATTTTCTTTTCTTCAAAATATCCTTTTTTCATTTTTGTTCTTCTTAGCTTCATAGGTTCGTACCTCAGCTCTTATTCTTCATGTGATAATAATAATGTAGGTAACGAGATTTCTGAGATTTTTTTTTTTCTAATGATATGAAATTCCACATGAAACTTCATGTCGATATTTTACAACTGAATTCAAAGTTTCAATTCGATCAAATAGGCATTTTCCAAATGATTGGAAAAAAAATTGAGATAGCAATATCAACGAAACCCGCAGGCGGATTCCACCCATTTACGAACATGACAGGCACATTCAAACGTCGAACGTTATGGTGAGCCGGCCGAAGGGAATTTGTATTAAATAACAAAGCTCTTGTTCGTAGAAACAAGCACAAAAAAATGTAATATCCATGAAAATGCGGATTCAGAAAAGGCATAAAAAATTCTGAATAATGAAGTTCGGAGAGTAAAAACCGAAAGAACCATCCCTCGATTCAAATCGATCTTGATAATCATGAATTAAACTTCTGTTTGGAGTGAAGCTAAGGCTGAACATGGTGAAATTTCAGATGCGCTATAAATATAGAGCAATTTGCTTGAATCTCCGGAATTAAATGGCTCAGAAGACTGTGGCTGATGCGAATTTTCAGCAATTTATAGGACGTGAAAACCCACCAACTTCACTATTTCATTTTACATAGGGATGTTGCTCAAGCCGAATGATTATAGCTACCAATTTCCAGCATGAACGGCAACGTAGATTCGAACAACCATCGTTATAAATCAGTCGAAAGAGCTCTCCACGAGGAAACGGTCCATAACTTACCCGACTCCTTAAATGAGCAGAGACCGTCGTTCTCCTTGAGCCTTAACATTATCGAAATATAATGGGGTTTGTAATTGTTTGACGAGATATTCACCTACATAATACTGAAATAAAGCTGTTGTATTACGGTGCAAACTGTCACCCTGGAGATTTGGGGGTGATTTAATCTCAAGTTAGGATTGCAGTCTTGCGAGTTTCCTACTCATAGTTCTCTCGGGACCTTTTGAAAAGACACACTGGCTCTCAAGTTGTGAGTCACGATTCGAACATCGCTCTTATTTAATTGCCGAAATTCGAGGTTCTTTCATGCGTCGTTCAGGTGTAGTTGCTCGAAAACCATATTATTCTCGTGAGTGTACTTGACTGCTTCTGACGTAAAAAGACTTGTTTTCCGACTCTAGGAATTTAGTTTTATGCAATGGTGGAGAATATGTATCTCAATGATGTTATTTTGTTTTTGCTCTGCACCAGGGGATGCTCTCATTACACATCTAGGCGGTAGGAGGTTGACCACAAGTCGAATATGATTAGATAAATTGACAAGGTCAATGGGGTTGTAGTGAAAGTAGGACTAGACAAGAAATTTTACCGCAGACAAATGAAAAAGTTCGAATAAATAATGTCAATTTTAAGATTGACGATAAAGGACGGACACCCTGTACAATGAAAATAACAAGATAAATTCCAGGTCCTTTGCTTGCCTCATTATGTATACCCAAAGGTTTCCGTAGAATTATTAAGTTTTCTCTGTATCTCGACCAAAATTACTCAAGGTAATTATTTCTGGAAAAGTTATGTTGAAAGGGAACAAGCTGATGAATGGAAGCGGGCTACAATATATCTTAGGGTTCAGATGTTGTTAGTCTAAGGCTAATTCTATTCCGTCGTCTGTATAATTTTATGATAACATAGAAACGACGCCTGTTTGTTTTGTAGGTCGGATGGTTCTGAATTAATGCTTCTGTTTGGAGTATTGATACTGTTGGAGTTGACATCGAGAAAATAATGATCGATAAATTAGAGAAGAGAGAAGAACATTCATCCTTCCTTTGGAAAACCAGAAAATAAACTTTCTGTCAGGGTCGTATATCATTCAATATGTTCATTTTTTTCATCTTCATGATTTTTTTTGTTGAATAGAACAATGAAACCTTTTTTGGGCTCTTTCCTTCGATACCCTGGTTCCATATGATTTTAGGCTCACCGCAGAATTGGACACTGATGGCTCTACGTGGCCGCCACAAGCTGCGAACGCAGTGGCTCGTCCTGAATCGTGTGATGACCACCAGCCAGCATTTGATTTATAGTCGTGGGCCTCCTGGTGCCGTAGGGTCACCTGGCTGTCTGTGGAAATGTGAATTATTGCTCCATTATACTACCTGTATTGGAATCCTAAACACACTTTTATTCTACCAGAATTCCACTCTGCCTATCGCAGCTCCTTCTCATCTTATGGACCTGTAGATGTGCCAGATCAGAGGATATCTCTGACTCCCCTCTAAAGGGTAGAAGTCAAAGGGTGACTCTTCAAATCAACCGATCTCATTTTATTTCTCACGATGAGGAACCAAAAGTCGGTGTACAACAGGAAGGCATTCTTGGTCCTATACTATTCTTTATCTACACCAATGATATTCCTGAAGCCCTCACAGAAGTTGAAATTAACAACTATTCAACTAATAGTACCGAGTCAGAAAATAATTTGGATGCAACAAAAACTCAAAAAATCAGAGATCGAGTTATGGCTGTGAGGTAATTATGTATGTATATGATACCAATTATCAGATATCTGCACCTGATATTTCTGAGACACTCAGAAATGCTCAACAAAGTTTTCAAAACATCACCAATTGATGTTCACTAAATCGTCTCACGATTAACTCTAATCAAACCGAGTGCTTAATTTTCGCCACTTCACGTTCAAAAATAAAGAAACTAGGAACTATCAAATTTAATGATGAATCATTCAAATTTGCAGAAAGAACTAAATTTTTTGGCATCACTATGGATTGCAATTTGAGCTGGTGCAATCAGGTGAGCTTACTGCGGGGGAAACTGAATTCGGAACTCTATACCATTCGTATTTTGGCCCAACAATCAGACATGGAATTGTTGCGAGTGGTTCATTTTGCCAATTTCTAGTCGATGATGTCTTACGGGATTATTGTATGGGGAATGGTTCAGATACACATAAAATTTTTGTCATCCAGAAGAGAGTGCTCAGAACCATGCTCAGCCTAACACCCAAAACATCATGTCGAGGATTATTTAGGGGGCAGGAAATGCTAACTATCATCGGCTCTATATATTCAAATGCCTTATTTTCTTGAAAAAGAATCCAAACTACTTTGGTCCATATAAAAACATAAACAGAATGAGGCGTTTACAGCCTGTTCTCTTTCAATAACACAAAATATTGTTGAATATATGTGCATTAAGCTTTTTAACAAACTACCAAAAAAATACCAGATTATTGATAATTTTAAAAAATTCAAAAATTCTTTAAAAAAATTAAGAAAAGCAATGCCGTGAAGTCAGGAGCTTTTGAGCGCTCGTACATCCACCTTGTAGGTAGATTCGCATTTTCCAGTTTTAGAAATCAATTGAAGGAATTGTCGAGAGCTGTCAAAAAAATTCTCAAACTTAGATGAAACTCCAGACTTTGTCTGTGCTTCGGCTGACCAAATTTTTTTCGATAATTCGCTAGAATTTTCTACGGTATCTATGGTCTTGGTGATGGACAAAATTTCGCACGTAGTTTGAATATATTATTCCTCAGCTAGGTGCAAAATTTCATTCCAATCAAATCGGTAGTTTCGAAATTATCAGGAACAGAATATTTTGAACGGCCATATTTACGGAACCCCCTAGTCTAATTTTGCTCATTGATGAACGTGACCGTGAAGTTCGAAATCCAAACCCACCCTGAAAATTTCAAGTTCCTAAGCCTTTCCCTTCGGAAGTTATAATTTTCTATGGTTTCTATGGTTCTGGTCATGCGATCTGGACAAAATGTTGCTTTAATATATCATTCTCGTTTAAATTACAAAATTTTATCTCGATCGAATCCGTAGTTTCGAAATTATCGAGAAAACAAAATTTCAAACGACCGTATTTATGGAACCCCTAGTATAATTCTGCTCATTGTTGAACGTGAAAGCGACATTTCAGATCCAAACTTATCCTGAAAATTTCATGTCCCTATGCCTTTCCGTTCAAAAGTTATGATTTTCAATGGTTTCTATGGTTCTGGTCATGTGATCTGGACAAAATGCAGCTTGAATATATCATTCTCCATTAGTATACAAAATTTCGTCACGATCGAATCTGTAGTTTCGAAATTATCAAGAAAACTGAATTTCAAACGACCATATATTCGGAACCCCTAGTATAATTTTGCTCATAGATGAACGTGATCACGAGATTCGAGATCCACACCTATCCTGAAAACTTCAAGTCCCTAGGCGTTTCCGTTCAAAAGTTACAATTTTCTATGGTTTCTATGGTTCTGGTCATGCGATCTGGACAAAATTTCACATGTAGCTTGAACACCTCATTCTCCATTTGAGTGCAAAGTTTCATCTCGATCGAATCTGTAATTTCGAATTAATCAGGAGAACAAAATTTTGAACGGCCATATTTACGGAACCCCTAGTGGAATTCTGCCCATTAACGAACTCAACCGAGGCATTTGGGATCTGAACCTACACTGAAAATTTCAAGTCTCTAGGTTGATCCGTTCGGGAGTTATCGTGCTTACGGCCGGACGGACGGACAGACTCGAATTTTTCGACGGATTCGTCATCAGTGAGTCGAACATAGTCGTTTGAGACCATTTTCGGCTCAAAATTCGAAAAATACAGACATCGTGACGAAATGATATAGCCCTCGTGTAAGAAGTACGAGCGCCCAAAGAGTTCTTATAGAATTAGAACCATATGCAATTTCGGAGTACCTAGTGGCTAATTTTCAGGTATGAGAGTTCTCTCTCATCTGTTCTTATTGACGATTCTTCTTTTCGAATGTATTCTTGATGATGAAAATAAATGGTATTATTATTATTATTATAGCCACCCAACTGCCTATACTCATTAATTTGAAGGGAGATCGTCTGAAGTACCTATTTTGTTACCAGATCAAAGAAGGCGTTATGTCCGTATTTAAGGCATCACCATAAATAATAATCCCCAAGAGATTAGTGACCACCATATGGTAAATTCCTAGAGCTCAATATAACATACTCAACGATATCTACATATTCAAGTTATGTGCAAAACGGAGTTCTAGTCTACTATATAAATTTTTCATCCCTCATATCATAGCATAGGTGGTTGGAAATTGGAACAACACTCATCCCCACATCCTTGACTTATATTATCGTCAACGGCAGGTCTAACTTCATAACTCATCAGTGCAGCTTTATGCAGGCAAACTACGAACGAGGGTGAACTTCTCCCCTTGCGCAACTAAACTCATTAAGTTATTCCACACGTACCGTAAACTCGGCGGGGGAAAAACAAAACGCAAAGCGACGCATCCATAGATCTCCAACTTCTTAACTCCAGATTCCCGGGCTGGGAACGAGACGTCGACACCTCCGACCCGTGAACGGGGATGAAAAATGGTCTGGCTCATAAATATCGGGAATTTATCGGGGTAAATCACCCCCGAACAGCCATCAAACGCTCGCTGGAAAACTTCACTCGGTTACGTAACAAATAGTTATATAAGGAAGAAATGTTTTTCGTGGCATTAATATTCCCCATGCCGGTGCCTTGAGCGAAATCGTTGGCATTAGTCTGGCTGTCACTGGGCATCTGAAAGGAGTTTTTTGTTGAGCGAGGGGAGCGCTGGATCCTGTTGTGAATTGGGTCATTTACAGGTATCGATACTCTCGTTTATTGTCGCCATGGAAGGAGAGAGTTACTGATGGAAGACTTATGTTGGAAGATGCGTTAAAACATCGTAGAATGTTACTTCATTCAAGTGCACCTTCTACATCTGCCAACTGAAGAAATATCGTACTTATTAATATCATCTGCGCTGTGGGTTGAAAACCGGATCTCCCCTTTTTTTCCCCGGTGCAAAAGTGGGTCAAACCTCGCTGCACCCTCCCAACGTGGGAACAACGGAATGAAATGGAAGATAAATAAGACATGAATGTCACCCGAAATTATAATCTTTTACTTCCGTTCCGACACGAACAAAACCGTATTTCCAGTGCCCATAAATTTGGCGTAATGAACTCCTGTTGCAGACACTAGTTTCGATTATGAAACATTAATTACAACTCTTGTCGTACGCTAATTCCTCCCAAGCTGGAATCTCGTACAAGAGAGCTGAATTAAATTTGATACAGGCACAGGACTGAAGTTCATAACTGCTTAAGCCTTCGGTTATAATGCGCCTCTAATACCCATCGTTTATGAGGATGAAACGGCAATACTATCTGCCCGAAGTATTATAGATAAGATAATTCCGGTTACGCTATGGGGGACATGTGTTCTTCGGTTCTGAACTTTGCGGTTTACGTTCTTGATGGATTTATTGATCAGATATCTACTCGGACTCTGCTAGGTCTCTGTCGGCTTATGCGGGGGAAAAGAGCGCACTGGTGGCTCAGCCTTTTTTTTGTTTTTTGTTTAGTCAGGGGGAATCCTCATGGACGAACTATCTCCGATAGATAGAACAGTGTGAGACTTTGTGTGAAGCAAGACCTACTCTAACTGAACCTAATCTCCTGTTTAGATTCCGGGCATTTATTACCTATTAACCTTTTGACTCTTCTTGTTCGTATCTCTATCACGATCTTTGTCGTGTGATAATTGTGTTACCTTTGAATTTGAATTTCATAGGATTCTCTTCTTCTGGATAATTTAAATTGAGATTCCTCAATTTGTGTTTCTACGTAGATGATCTCTGGGTCTTTTGTGATAGGTGGGTATCCTAACCACATCTTCTGCGGGATTGTAGTCAACAAGTCTTCTTAGCTCATCATTTGGGTGTTGACTTGCTTTTTCAAATATCTTCTCGGCCTTCTTTTTCAGGAAATCTGTGACAGTTTCCCATTCTAAGTCTCTGTGGATTTGTTGGTTTCTTACGAACCAAGGCATATTCATTGCTGCTCTGAGCAGTTTATTCTCTGTTGCTTGAATCTTCTTTATATGGCTATTGGCTGCATGGCGCCATGCCGCCGAGCCATATGTTAGTTGGGGTCTTGCAATTGACTTGATCATTCGAAGCTTCGTGCTTTGGTTCATTTGGCTTCTTCTTCCTAGCAGTGGGTAAAGTCTACTCATTGCTGAGTTTGTTTTATCCACTGCATATTTTATATGGTTTTTCAATGTTAGCCTTTTATCTAGTTTTACTCCTAGATATTTGACTTCATTTTCCCATTTTATCTCTTCTCCATCTATCTGTAGGTTGGAATTAATTTCAAGACTCCGCTTCTGTAATAGAATAGCTTGGCTCTTTTTGCTATTTATTCGAAATTTTCATTCTTCTGAATTTTCTAGTGCTTCTTGCAGTCTTCTGTGTATGACATCTGGTCGTCGATGTCTGAAGGCTATTCCTATGTCGTCTGCATAAAGGGCTAGCAGATTCCTCGGGTTCTTGGGAATATCGTAGATATATATATGCTTTAGAGCAAAGGTCCTAGAACTGATCCTTGGGGTACCCCTGCTTCTACTTGTCTGGTGGTAGATAATGTGTCGTCTATTTTGACATAAAAATTCCGGTTCCTCAAGTATTTTGATGATATCCTAACGACGCGTCCAAGGATGAAATAATGCTTATCTTACCGCCATTAAATGAGAAGATCTGTTTTTTTTTTCAAAATTCAGAAAAGAGACAAAAATTTTCTATTTCGAATATTGGAGAATTGTTCAGGTCCACTTGATAGATCAATAAGAAAACAGACGATTCCTGTTTATTCATCTCAAGGCTCTCGAAAAGATTCAGTTTTCTATTTTTATTATCCGTATGCAAAATTTCGAAGTCTTCTTTGAAAGCATAATTCAATATTCGAATGTTTCGCGTATGCCGAATATCCTCTACCTTCAATGAAACAATGTCTTTGTTCTAGTACTCTTGTTTTGAAATTCCAACCTGTTTGTCCTATGTAAAAACATGAGCAATCCCAACAAGAATAGAATAGAATAAGTTTTTGTTTTCCAAGTTATCGATACATAAATCATACATCAACACAGAGAAAAAATAAACAGAATACAATTTCTGAATATAGTTTTTGTGAATTTACCAATTCCTCACAAGCTAATTCAAATTCTTGTATTGAATAAGACCCAATTTTAATCAACAATTTGTGAATTTTTCCCTCAAATGTTTTATCATTGATTATTGCCTGCAAATATCTTGGAATGCAGCGGATTGTGAGAGGTAATGTGGAAATAAGATCACGAAAAATGTGCTCTGCTCCTCAATTCTCATCACATAGTCCTTCTGAAATGTCTTTGCATAAATTCCCGTTGAACCTTGAAAATTGGGAAACGTATCTCAAAGAATATGTTACCTTGTAGCTAGCACTTCCTGAAAGATGATTTTTTTATCCTAAGATCAATAATTTTTTATAATATAGTGGTCATTTGCTACTACATTCACGTTCACCCACATACTCAAAAATATCCGAAGTGGTTATCTCGACTTTCACAGCCACTATTATAAATTCCGCAATCTCATAAAAAATATTCGATTTACTTGTTATGAAAGACAGAAGTGACAGAATAATTTTGACCCCCTTTCGGCCCGACATCTTGTGATTTTCAGCGCCATCTAGCGGTACGTGATTTTTTCCTATTAAGATAAAACGGATAAATCTAATGAATGTGGTGTATATGAATTAACTTGCGGAGATTGCTCATGTTTTCACATAGAACAAAAAGGAAGGAATTTCAAAACAAGAGTACTAGAACATTGAAATTGTTTTAATTAAGGAAGAGGACATTCGGCATACGCAGATAATTTGAAAATTAATAATCATGCTTTTGAAGAAGACTTCTAAATTTTGCATATGGATATAAAAGCAGAAAATTTCGAGAGCCTTGAGATGAATAAACACAAATCGCCTATTTTATTATTGAAACTTTTTCGAAGTGAAATTTTTTTGTCCATCTTCTAAATTATGGAAGAAATGAACTAATGTTAACAGATCTTCTTACTTGATGGCGGTAAGATAAGCATAATTTCATCCTTGGAAGCGTCATTAAGATATCATTAAATACTCATCCCACACAAGGTGTTGCGCATAGGATTGACCATTACCCCCACCTAGTGATAGGATTGGTTTGATTAGTAGGTAGCTTTAGAGTTTATCGAATTACTTTAGTCATGACTTAACCACCTGAAGATGATGCTTTGCTGTCGAAACACGTGGAAATTAACCAAATATAATGGAAATCATATAAGTTCATTCTCTTGTAAATTTAGAACTGTTGGAATTCAGAGTTGATTGAAATACATTTTTTTCACTTCCACCCAGAGATGACATTTCCTATGTTCGAACCCTTCGCTTATGGTTTTTTCAATTATGAACCTCCAGAATCGTTCGGAGGAAAAATTTCGGGATTTCAATTCAAACTCGAGGGAGATTCGGTAAGAAAATTATCATTGAGTATAATTTTTTGTTGGAATGGCCAGATATGAAATGAAGAGTGATAGTTCCGAATTAAAGTTCTTTATTGGCTCGTACAAAATTTCCACCACTAGATCTCAGCTTATAACAGAAAAACTTATTTCTATTCGCGCTTCAGAACAGTATCGCGTAATTTTTTTTTGTAGATGTAATTCATCAGTTAACCTCAATCTTTTTTCGAGCGGGAACTTTTAAGTGGAAAACAAGTTTAGTTCAGTGTGTAGCAATGGAAGTTCCTAAATTACTTAACCGTCTAACTTTGTTTGTTGAAGTTCATGGGATGCTGCCCGGAGGAAGTTGTTTTTTCTCATAAAAACAAGTATAGCTCATTTGTTCATCTACCCTCCGAATTCCCTCGCGTGTCTAGTACACTTAGACAGCCTCTCGGCATCTCAAGCATCCTCAAAATTTCTGCTTGACCTATAGCGAACATATCGACTTGAATTTTCAAGAGCCGTTCTGTTGATGGTATCAATAGCATGCAATCTGGAGGTTGGAGAGTGAGTAAGGCCTCAATCTGTTTTCCATGGTGATTTTCCGTTGGAAAGAAAAGAAAACAAAGATTAGCCTAATGTTTCACCTTAATCTCTATCATCTGAATAATAGGCGTTTCTTTTTTCGTCGAAACTGACAGCTTTACCACGTTCAAAATTACATTTGAAATAATGAGGGGGTATTGTGAAACTTGCCTAGCGTGATTAATTATATATGATAGTAGAACATTTTCTTCGAGAAATAGTTTGTTGATGATTTTAAAATGCATATGCAAAAAATTGAAAAGCACTGCTATGAAGTCAGGAGCTTTTGAGCGCTCGTTCATCCACGTTGCAGGTAGATTCGCATTTTTCAGTTTTAGAAACAAATTGAAGAAATTTTTGACAGTTGTCAAAAAATGACAGCAGCTCTTCGTAAATTATGCCGAATCAGCTATTGAAGGGTTTTTCATTCAATAATTCAAATAATTTGAAATTACCAAGAGAACTGAATTTCAACGACCATATTAAGATAACCCCTGGTCGAATTTTTGCCCAATAACGAACTTAACCGCGGAATTCGAGATTCGAACTTACCCTGGAAATTTCAAGTCGCTAGGTCTTTCCGTTCGAAAGTAATACTTTACTCTGGTTTCTATGGTTCTAGTGGAACGATCTGGACAAAACTCGCATGTTGCTTAAACACGTCATTCTCCATCTAAGTGCAAAATTTCATTTCGATCGAATCAGTGGTTTCGAAAGTAATCACGAAAACAAAATTTCGAACGGCCATATTTACGGAACCCCTGGTCGAATTATGCCCAATAACGAACTCAACCGCGGCATTCGAGGTTCGAACCTACCCTAAGAATTTCAAATTTTAAGGTCGTTCCGTTCGAGAGTTATCGTGTTTACGGCCGTGTATACGAATTTTTCGACATATTCATCATCTGTGACTCGAACCTGGTCAATTTAGACCATTTTCGGCTCAAAATTAAAAAAATACAGACATCTTGACGAAATAATATATAGCCCTCGTGTAAGTAGAACGAACGCTCAAGAAGGTAAGAATAAGAAGCTGATGAAAAATCCTTTTAAATGAATAATAGGGGAATTGAAACTGTTGAATAAAGGAAGAAGATTATCATTTAACATTAAAATTCGAGCTTGAACACCCTTTCATTTTCCAGCTATATCAGCCCCATTATCATAAGACTGCGAGGCGTTACATGAAACCGTGTTGTGATCTTTCGATTTATTTTGCTAGGCGCTTATATTTTCTTTATTTTTTATTTTTTTCGGCGCCCCTGTAAACCTTGCGCCTGTGACAAGTGCCACCTTCGCCATGCCCTAGATACGGCCCTGAAGATCCATAATCAAAGCATAATTTTTACTGAACAACATGATTTTAGAGTAGATTTACCAACACTAAACGTGTTTGGCTATATGAATAGAATCACCAGATTTAGATGAACATCTATATCGACCTGCTATTCACACAGAGAAACCTGCATATTTTTTCTCAAGGCTGGTGTAACTGCAAATCATGTAATTAATTATTTAGTTGTATTCTTTGCATAGCAGACGTGAAGGAAGAGATTTGGTAGAAATCTCGCTGTCACCAGGGCAGCTTTCGGTTTGGAATTCTACTGAATATACATGCTTGACTTCAGTTTGATGGAATTGAATTGTTAAAGTTATTGTTCCAGAGGATGAAATTTATATCATACTGCTTTTTATATTATTTGAAAGTGCTGATTTTTGCACTTCATTTTGAATCGTTATACAAGGGATAAAAAAACAATATGAAATAGTTTCATCAATCCTTCTTTCAACAACAAAGTTCAGTTCATTAGGTTTTTGCAGACATTGCTTGGCTTGGACCAACCTGAGATATGACATCATAAGACAGCATTAGGAATTAAAATGA
Organism: Aphidecta obliterata; assembly: GCA_963966015.1. NCBI lineage: Eukaryota > Metazoa > Arthropoda > Insecta > Coleoptera > Coccinellidae > Aphidecta > Aphidecta obliterata. The sequence goes on along the minus strand of OZ014435.1, from coordinate 10,260,561 downwards.
ATAGGTAATGAGTGCTACTCTATTGAGCTATTTTATTGAGTGAACCTAAATCCTATGAAGTGCTTGTAGTGAAGTCAACTTGATCATAGATTCATACCCTTTGGATAAACTCTCATGAACCATTTGGACATAAGAAGTTTCAGGAGTACTCTTCTTCATCAAAAGGAACTGCCCAGGTGACAGCGAATACTATTTGAGAAGGTGTTAAGAAATACAACAATATCAAAGCTGAGACTGCCATTTCAATTGAAGGGTTCTCTTTTATTACCGAATCGTATGAAGATTTTCGAAATATGTTTATCCTCTAGAATTTCTTAGAATTATATGATTTTTCAGGTTATTCCCGTTAAACGTTAATATTTCTCAATATCCAAGAAATGGTTATTATTACAAACTCACATTCAGTTTGGCCAATTGATCTCAGTCCATGAAAATTTATATTCTGAGCTTATGAGACCTTTCAAAAGAATTCTTCGACATTGTAGAACATTTTCTTCGGTAATCAAATTTTTCCCAAACAAATCCATCTTTCAACATCAAACGCAGAATATCTAATCCTCATAATGAAGATCCCGAAGAGTAGCATTCGTCTCAGGAGGAATGTAATCAAATATTCAGTAGCCTCCTTTACCGTAATCTCTGGTCGAAAAATATCGCGCAATTCCGCTAATGAAATTCAAGGATCCATCATCTAATAAAAACAAAACCCCTCTGTTTGTGCCCTAAATACTCCACCTGCTTCGGATATTATAATTTCCACAAATGAAAGGCATGGAGGGAAATATTTGTAAAAATTCATTTTTGGTATACTTCGGGGCGGCTACTCTACGAAACCCGGAGGCTGCGCTGCGGGCTCCACTTATCAAAACATTCGAAATTATCATTATAACCGGAGCGGAAGCCCGGAGTCTGCGGAATCTCGATGCCGGAAGAGATTGCCGTCCCCCCAGTCCGTTCTGCAAAGTTAGATTGCCAAAATATCATTCGAGATGAGTAATTACATAGTCTCGCACATGTTGTGGACGTCGGGTGCTGATGACGTACGCATCTAATTCCAGGTGACTAAATGAACTGTCGTAAATTCTGAATAACAGATTTGAACTTCTGTTGGTTAGCGCCGATCTGGCGAGGTGACGAAATCGACTACATAACTCAATTCATGTTCTTGCAGATACGGATTGGTGGAAATCCTTTTCGAACCATGTATAGATTCTACATAATTGAAAGCAAATACTTTAGGAATTGATCAGCTTCAACACTTCAGCGACTGAAGAATATAGTGAATACCAAAACGCAGCGAACAGTGTGAATCTGCGAAAGGAGTGACAAGAGCCATTTTATAGTCAACATTTATAGGAGTTCCCGAATGAAAAAAAGAATCCTGAGCAAAAATGTCTTGTCCACCGTACCGTGCGACGTCTGACACTCGAAACATCCCCGACTTTTTCGCATTGAAGCGACAGCATGGTTTAATTAAATTTTTAGAATTGGATCGTAGGAAATAATCCGTTTGTGCCAACTACGAGAATTTAAACGACCCGCGTCAGCAACGCATGATATGCTACAAAGGTTGGATTAAATTCGCAGTTCGCAGCTTATGTTGATGGCTTTCCTGGCCCCAAATATGTGCTGTAATTGGAAGTATATATTTCTGAGCGTGCCACCGCCGTTCCTGTGCTTTCCTGTCACGGTTGGGATTGAGCATCGGGAAGAGTTGATCCTATTCGATTCAAAAAATCCTAGTCGCCTTGCCACACAACGAAAGAATGACTCGTTCGTTTGAAAAAAGGAGTTAACCATATTAGAGTCATAAATAGACGAAAATAACATAAAGCGGTAGTGTTGAACTCACAGGTCAACAATCTCGTTAATTGGAACGAAAATTTTCACCAAAATTGCATTCGCATTTGATTGTTAGCGGCATTATTTCTGCGCGCGCCTGACTGAAAGAGCGCGCCCCACTGAATGTGCGCATCGCTTTGAGCATTGATAATAATAAAACAAGTGGTTTTTGTCAGCGGAGCCAGGAAATATTGTCATGGACCTTCAGAGATTGGAAACTGTTGCTTTGGGCCGGACTGGTGCCGTGAGTGGAGAAAGTTTCTCTGATCGCTGCTGCGTTTCGTTGTATGGGCATCCTGTTTCTCACATTGAGAGGATTATTAAGACAGTGTTAATACCAAGCATAACGTACGCAGGAGTAGTCTGGTTCGATGTCAAAAGTAGAAAAGAGCCTACAAAGTACCTTGAATGAAATAATAAGGATAGCTGCAGGTTTCCCATGGTACGGCGGCAATAAACAAATAAGAGAAGAATTGAAATTACCAACAATCGAGGAAATAATTGACAAACAAACCAAGAAGACAATTGAAACGATGAAAGAACACGAAAACAAAGAGATGGGGAGTATGGTAATGATACCAATCAGAACCACAGATAAGAGGACATACCTCTTGCAAAGAAGCCAATGACGAATAGCAAAAAACCGTGCAGAGGAGAGGAGGACCTCTCCAAGTAATCAATAGGAGAAGAAAGGAAAATTATATTTTCCGTCGACCATAGAATAAAAGCTCATTTTAACGCACTCGAAATCATCCATTAATGACCCCTATTAATGCATGATCTCTTGTATTAATGCATGATTATCATCGCAACCAATACCGATTATAAAATATTCAGTCGCCACTACATAATAAATAAGGAAGAAAATATCTCTTTGACACCGCCAGATGTGACAAAAACTGCTGAAGCATCAACTTTGAGTCTGCTTCCTGAAAAGAGCCGCCATTAAGATGAGAAAACCTATGCTGAATTGAGATCTTGGTGCAAGGACAAGAAGGTTCGGAACGTTTCGGAAACGGTTTTGTTGGCATACTTTACGGGTATTGCAGAAAAGGGGCATCTAGCAAGTTTATGGCCAAAATATTCGATGCTGAAATCAACACTAAATGTGAAAGACAATACTGATATAAGCAGATACCACAAACTGGTGATGTTTATTAAACGGAAAAGAGAGGGATATATCCCAAAAAAATCAAAAGTTCTCGAAAAAGAACATGTGAGAGAGTTCATAGCGAATGCTCCTGATAGTGTTTTCTTGATGTCGAAGGTAAAAATAAAACTCAATTGAATCGTTATTCCAACTTATTCTCATTATCTCGTTATAGTGAAATAACTATCATTGTTTGATTTGTAGGTCGCTTTGATATTCGGAGTAGCGGGTGCATTGAGAAAAGATGAATTGTTGAGGTTGCAGAGAAAGGATGTACAAGATATGAGATCGAAATTTTTGGTGACGGTGAATTCATCGGGAACACATTCGAACAGAATATTCACTGTGGTTGATAATGATGAGCATACACTTTTGAACATAATAAAGAGATATATATCCTTGAGGCCAGCTCACACTCCACACGAAATATTTTTCGTTTTTTATAAGAACTATAAATGCTCAACACAACCAGTTGGAATTAATACATTTTCTAAATTACCGTCAATGATTGCAAACTGTCTTAAATTAAAGCAGCCACATTTGTATACAGGTCACTGTTTTCGGCGTTCTTCTACGTCACGCGTTAAAATATTTCGACCATTAATCGCTGTCATTAATGAACTAGTTGATTAAATAACTATTAAGGCGAAGGGAAGTACATTCAAGTACTTTTCAAAAACCAGGACCTATGATTACATCGAGCTCAGCATCGCTAGCTATACTAACGAGACTTGATATAAGTCGAAACCGGTCTATAGATGCGAATGATGGATTAGGTGTTCTCTGGGGTTGATTTGTGGGCTAGCTGATTAGTTTATCAAGAACAATGTTTTTTGTTTCATTTATGTGATTGAAAACTTTAGATAGACAGCCAATATACAATCTAGTCGATTAGATTTCAGTTTCTAAATTCGATTTGTTAACTGGGAAGCTGCATTTTGATGTACCCTTGAGTGCTTCAGAGAATGAGTTCTGCGTATTCTCAACAGCAACGTGAAGGACTCCGAGAGACCATCTGTTGAGGGATGTCTTGCTTATTTTCAAAAGCTATGAATAACCTCTATGACCTACTAGAGTAGTGGGCAAGTGTTGAAAAAATTAATGAAGAATTTTCAGGAGAATCTTCTCAGCGAAACCGTATCTTGAGAATACCTTCAAACTGAAATGAAGTATTTTAGAATCTAGATGGCGATCTGGTCGAATAAGGGAGCGACCTCAGAACAATCATTCAGGTCGGAAAATGGTGGCACTCCTGGTAAGACCATCGACAAATATCTATTAACATAAATTTTATGGGGGCGCATGGAGTAGATTGGCCGTAAGTGCGGCTGTTGGATTGTGAACGTAGAATTGGAATTAGCTCATTTTGCTGTTGATGCAGGGAACTCACGTATTCGACTGCAAGTGACCTGTGTTTAGGACTTGCAAGTCACGGACGTTGAATTTCGAGGTTAACCTCTCGGAGTGGTTATTGCGGCGGATATTTCCCAACTTTTTTGCATTTAGGGTTATTTGCGCCAGCTCCAACGCGAAAGCGATAGCATCGAAATGAAGTGAAAGAAAGAGTGTTGGTAGATAAGAAAAATGAAACCAATTTTATTGTTCTGTCGAATGATTTGCGTGAAAGAATATACTTAGGTTTTCCTAATATTGACAATAATGACATTTTCCGGAACATTGAACTTTTCCTAATAACTAATAACCGCGATATTCGCGATCCAAACCCACCCTGAGAATTTCAAGTTCCTAGGCCTTTCCGTTCAAAAGGTTCAATTTTCTATGGTTTCTATGGTTCTGGTCATGCGATCTGGACAAAATATTGTTTTAATATGTCATTCTCGATTAAAATACAAAACTTCATCTCGATCGAATCCGTAGTTTCGAAATTATCGAAAAAACAAAATTTCAAACTACCGTATTTACGGAACCCCTAGTATAATTCTGCTAATTTATGGACGTGAACGCGACATTTCAGATCCACACCTATCCTGAGAATTTTAAGTCCCTAGGCTTTTCCGTTCGGAAGTTATGATTTTCTATGGTTTCTATGGTTCTGGTCATGTACTCTGGAGAAATGGAGCTTGAATATATATTTCTCCATTGTTGAACACTCAGAAGACGAAGATGCCCCACCACACGGAACTGACCGAAACCGCCCTTCTGGAGGGGATTCATGGATAAATAGGGATGTTTTGGTTAGATTCAGCCTTCTTCTTCTTGTTCTCTCTCTTGACCTACGATCCGTCTAGACCATCTTAGCGTCTTCGGGTTACTTCGACAAATACAAATATTGTAAATATACGGACAGTCATTGTCCCCCTTTTTTGTGAATATACTTATTTAAAACTCTCTTGTTGATTGCGAATATTTTGGAGTTGAAATATAACCGGTATATACAATACCGCAACAAATCCAGCTAAATAACACCATTAGTATACAAAATTTCGTCACAATCGAATCTGCACTTTTGAAATTATCAAGAAAACTAAATTTCAAACGACCATATTTACGAAACCCCTAGAATAATGTTGCTCATAGATAAACGTGATCACGACATTCGAGATCCACACATATCTTGGAAATTTCAAGTCCCTAGGCGTTTCAGTTCAAAAGTTACAATTTTCTATGGTTTCTATGGTTCTGGTCATGCGATCTGGACAAAATTTCCCATGTAGCTTGAACACCTCATTTTTCATTTGAGTGCAAAATTTCATCCCGATCAAATCTGTGGTTTTCAAGTTATCAGGGAAACAAAACTTTGAACGGCCATATTTACGGAACCCCTGATGGAATTTGGCCCATTAACGAACTTAACCGAGGCATTCGGGAACTGAACCCACACTGAAAATTTCAAGTCTCTAGGTTGTTCCGTTCGAGAGTTATCGTGCTTACGGACGGACGGACGGACAGACTCGAATTTTCCGACGGATTCGTCATCAGTGAGTCGAACATAGTGGATTGAGACCATTTTCGGCTCAAAATTCGAAAAATACAGACATCGTGACGAAATGATATAGCCCTCAAGTAAGTAGTACGAGCGCTCAAAAAAATCGACAATTTGTAGCTATCATTCCATTAGTTGACTTACGCCTTGACATTAAACCCGAGGGATGAATTTTGCCCGATGAGCATTAGGATCTTGTAACGCTCGTGGTGCCTATGAAATTTAATTTTTCACCTTTCCTTTTTACAGTAGACATGGCATTTGTTAGATCTTGATGAGAAAAAAAAAATTATATACAAGTGGAAAACGAAGTATTTGATGGCTATCATAAAGGTTCAGGTGCCTTCGAGTTACACTTGACACAAATTTGAAGTTCAGATTTTCCACTGCGTGACATCTGATTTCCCTCTAATGATATCTAATGACGAGGAATGATGAGAGGAATAAAAACGTTTATCTACTCTTATTGAATTATATACTCATCATTCAACTGCTTTCGAGCAATTGATAGGTAAACAAACACCGTGAGTTATAATAACTCACAGCTTTAGCTCCCTATCTCTGAACAAACCGATTGGCCGAAAGGAAACAGTCCATTATTGGTATTGAGGGGAGGTCACTTGAATTATTTTGACGTTTTCTCAAATTAAGTTGATACCTCATTATTACTGTTGGTGTTTTGCTGAAAATGATGAATTCAGATAGTGAAGATGACTTATTATGTACACCTTCAGCAATATTGCAATCAGCCAATGTTACCATACAGAATTTATTGCCCGAAAAATCCCAAAAAAACGATACAAAAATTTTCAAGATTGCTGAAGCAGTAAGAATATCAAGTCATGATTTACAGAGAATGTTCTTTTGGCATATTTTAGTGAACTTAGCACTAACTATACAGGGTCTTTCACGAGGAACCTCACCCATATTTATACGGGAAACTACTGAACGTATTTTCATGAAATTCAGCACTTATAAGTATTTCACGATGCTGATGAAATCTAAAATATTTTCAAGGCATGAGCACCTCCGGTTTTTCCGGAAATGACGTCAACTTCCGTTTTTCAAATTAGAACACCATTTTTTTATTGCAGAAATAGATTCCTTAGAAAATTTCAAGTTATTTTGATGTAACATTTTTCAGTTTTGGTTGGAAAATTCTCTCTGAGCGGGAAAATTCGAAAAAAAAATCGAAAATAGAGCTCCGCTGAAACAAGAATAACTTCGAGGTTTTTGGATGGAAAATTTTCATTTTTGGGATTTTTCAAGATGTAAGATTGATGTATCCACTTTAAAAATCGAAATCGAGATTCATGATACAGGGGGTGAAAAAATCGCTTTCAAAGTTGGGGATGACAAAATCGTGAAAAATCAATTTTTTTCAAATTAGAACCCCATTTTTTTAAGGCAGATATTGAATCTACGTTAAAAAATAATGTGAGTGTATGCATCAAACCCTTGCCCTAAATGGATATTTTCTGAGTTATTCACAAAAAACTGTTTTTCGTCTTGAATTTTCAGCTATTTCTTTTCCCTTCACGCCAAAAAGATGAAATTTTCAGGAACGGTTATTTGAACCATGCTGTAGATTTTTCACTCCTTCTTGAAACCGACTTCAAGTTACTATTAGGAGAACCATGGCAAACTCTCGCAGTTATAACTAGAGAAGATGCTCAAAGTTTTGACCGTTAATTTCTAGACATTTATTTATACGTCTCAGGAATGCTTCGTGCGTTGCTCTTCTTATTTCATCGGGAGGAAGAGACCTGCAAAAGTGTTTAAAAACCAAATTGAGTTTCAAAATGAATCTAAAAATCTAAACAAACCTGAACGCATTTCTGACTCGTTCTATGCAGTCCTCTTTATCAGTCAGGGGAGTTGAGCAGAAAATATTTTTTATCCTACCCCAAACATAATAGTCTAAAGGAGTTAAATCGGGAGAACGTGGTGGCCAAAGATGTGGACCATTGTTCGCCAACCATCGATCTTCAAATAGCCTGTAGAGGATATTTGACACATTGAGTGAATTGTGTGGAGGCGCGCCATCTTGTTGATACCATAAGTCATTATGGTTCTGTACTAGCGGCTCAATTATTTGAGTCAATATGTCAGAATATCTATCTCCTAAGGGAGAACATTCTTTAAATAATGCAAACATGTGTAGTGTTCTATCTTACCAGTTAAAGTCTCATCATAAATGTGAACATCGAGAATTGCATTATTTTTGATGGCGCAAAAAACATTGAAACTCCAGGTCTCTTGAAAGTTCCATTGTCTGAAGTGGTGGTTGTTCTCTTCATCCCAATAATGACTGTTATGCCTATTGAAAGAACCATTCTTTCTGAATTTAGATTCATCTGTCCAAATTATACAGTCCAAAAAGTTTTCATTCTCTTGAAATCGAATCATCATAGCTTCGCAAAACTCTGTTCTCCTGAAGAAATCAGTTTCCTTCAAATGCTGTACCCTATTGAATTTATATGGGTGCATTTTATGTTTTTTTAATATTCTCCAAACACTCGATTGAGATAATCCCAGATCAATCTCGGCATCTTTGAGAGAATTTTGAGGATTCACACGAAAATATGCAAGAACTGTAATTTCGTTGTTCTCATCTTCTACTACACTTTTTTCTCTGTGTATAGTTTTCTTAACGAAAGATCCGACATTTCTCAAGTTTGTCATGGTTCTGTTAATGGTATCTCTCGTTGGTCTGGGTCGGTCAGGAAACCTCTCAATGAACAGTCGAATCGTTCTTTCTACAACTTTATTACATTCTCCATGAAGTAGAATGAGATTTAAATAATCTTCATTGGTAAAATTAGGCATAGTGATCGATTTTATAACTTAATACGAATTATCACCAAATTAATAGTAAACACAAAATGCTACTGAATAAAAAGGAATTTGGCAGATGTAATTAATGATATCCATCATTAAAAAAAAAGAATGTAAAACATGGTAAGTTTTTGCATATGGTTCATAAGGAATTATTTATTTATCACTGGAGAGAAAACCGATGGCCGATTAGTTGAAATGAAGAGGTTTCCGATACAAATTCGAATCCGAATTCGCCATCTATTTAGGAACAACCTGTAACTTTTTTCTCTCGCATATTAGGGTAGTAAAATCTAAAACATGGTTTAAGTAACAGTTCCTGAAAATTTCATCTTTTTGGCGTGAAGGGAAAAGAAATAGCTGAAAATTCAAGACGAAAAACAGTTTTTTGTGGATAACTCAGAAAATATCCATTTTAGGGCAAGGGTGTGATGCATACACTCACATTATTTTTTAACGTAGATTCAATATCTGCCATAAAAAAATGGGGTTCTAATTTGAAAAAATTGATTTTTCACGATTTTGTCATCCCTAACTTTGAAAGCGATTTTTTCACCCCCTGTAACATAAATCTCGATTTCGATTTTTAAAGTGGATACATCAATCTTACATCTTGAAAAATCTCAAAAATGAAAATTTTCCATCCAAAAACCTCGAAGTTATTCTTGTTTCAGCGGAGCTCTATTTTCGATTTTTTTTTCGAATTTTCCCGCTCAGAGAGAATTTTCCAACCAAAACTGAAAAATGTTACATCAAAATAACTTGAAATTTTCTAAGGAATCTATTTCTGCAATAAAAAAATGGTGTTCTAATTTGAAAAACGGAAGTTGACGTCATTTCCGGAAAAACCGGAGGTGCTCATGCCTTGAAAATATTTTAGATTTCATCAGCATCGTGAAATACTTATAAGTGCTGAATTTCATGAAAATACGTTCAGTAGTTTCCCGTATAAATATGGGTGAGGTTCCTCGTGAAAGACCCTGTATAGCATCGCCACCATGCACTTTCTACTCCATGCTAAGAAGCACAATCAATATAAATAATGCACTGTTATAGATAACTATTAAGATTTGTAAATGAAATTCTTTCTCTGAACTTGTATCTTAGTATTTATTTTTATAGTCTCAGATACATTTTGACACTGAAACAGTTGAACTTGACAATTCAAAATTCCATCGAAATTTTCTGGGAGAATAATAGTATAGGTATTATTCAACTTGCGGTAATGGTCATAACTCACTTGATGAATTGCAGCACTCGCCTTCGGCTCGTGCTGCAAACTCCATCTGCGTTAGTTATGACCTACATTACCGCTCGTTGAATAATATACTATTATATTTCCCCTCGCTTTCGAAACAGTGTTGAAATAAACTTCGATGGATATGAGTGCAAAATTCAAATTGTCGAAAAGAAAACTGTGGATCATTTAATCTTCATCATATCGAACATTAGATAACAGCAGGATCCGACCAAAACTCCTGAATTTCTTCCAAACGCACCAACAATCGGAATGAGATAGAAACGAAACTTCTGCACGGCAGCAAATTGTCGTAACTTCCTAACAGAAAGAAATCCTGATAAATCGTCCGAAATTCCCTGAAATAAATTTTGCTTCGACATCTTCATCAGATTGGGATTGGCTCAAGCTTCATATCAAGTTAGAAGTTTAATTAACTTAGGATATAATTTGGCTGGAGGTAGATCTCGCCCCTCCGAGGGAAACAATTTTTTTTTGGCGTGAATTTGAATTTCTCATTTCACTGTCTCATTCGCTAAGGAAGAAAATTACGGAAAGTAGTTACTTCTTCTTTTCGTGCCTGGGGAGTGGCAGAATTTCGTTACCGTGTTCTAGTTTTCGAACGAAAATTTGTGACCCCGGATATATCAGTTTATCTCAATAGTTTTTTTTTATGTTTTGTTGAATTTCACTTAGTCTGTTCTTTTAGAATTTTTATCAATATTTCATCTTGAATGTTTACTGTCCATTCGAAAAACAACTTTGAATGTCAATATTTTCCATCATTTTCGGAAGAATCTCCTGACTCATCTAAATTTAGCAAGTTGAGATTTTCAATTCCAACCCCTAGAAGAATTTCCGACCAGGGGGCTGTTCCACAAAGTTCGGAATCGCACAAATTGTAATCCGAGAATCCATAATAATTCTTGATTCGGAAATCCAGTGTTTACACAGTGTTGACATAGCGGTTACACGGTGTGGACACAATGATTACACAGTGTTGACACCGAGGTTATACAGTGTTGAAGCAACAGTTATGCTATGTTGACACAGTGATTTGACAGTGCCAAAAAAAGGTAACAGTGTGATTAACCTGAAGAATTCTATCACAGGGGAATCATCGTATGGACCTCTCCGCTTTTAATTCTTATTATTACCTATAATAAAGTCGAGAGTGGGAAATCCTGGAATTAATGCTCCGTGATAAGGATATTTTAACGTGATCATTAAAATGAGGTCATTATTACTATCTTCCCAAGATTCAAATTGTGCATTCAAATCCAAGCAAGGAAAATCCACCAGGAACTCATCTCGACGTTCTGACTCAGGAGGGCGCTTGAATAACAAGTGAATTTTAGTAATTAGGGTGAATAATGCTTAGTGCTTCGCTCGAAAACACTTCAAAGCTGTCATTCATTCAATATTACGACTGAGGGTTTTCCAGAAGGAATTCGCTTTGCAAAATTCTCAATCCACATACGGCGTTTACCAGAAATAAAAATAAGAGCTGTTTCTCTGGAAGTTATCTAATTAGTTTTTTGATATCAAAGCCTAACCTAATTTAAGTTTGTAGCTATGGAATATCGTTCCTTTTGACTTCGAAGTTTCACTTAGAAAATGTTGGGTACAATTCAGGTTCCAGACTTTCAGATCTGTTTCTAGAACATACCTCCATGTTTTATAAGATCGAAGAATGTTTCAACTATGCATTTTGGTCGGCATTTTGTTTATTTCACAACCGACGAAAAAATTCTCATTTTTTCCTGTTGAAGAACTCTCTCGATCAATATTTATTTGATTGTCATTACCTCTAGGAATAATCAATTCATTTGTGATCAAATATTCAAACAACGATCTTTGCCTATTATGAAAATTCCCAGGGGTTTCAATTTAAAATTTAACCACCACTGACAAGGAAATAATTAAAACAGAACGTCCATCAACTGCAAGAAGTCTTGCCCTGATGCGAACGATGGAGATTATATTAAAAAACCTGAAAAAAAGCTCATTTCATAAACGGACGTCTTACTGTCATCCGAAAAATAAGGTCAGAATATATTGCATCCACGAAATCGCGCAAATCTTAATAAGGATTAAAAACTTTGGCTTCATCCTGCGATACTAACCTGAATTCCAATTTTATTCATTCATTTATTTATTCATTTATTCATATCCTTTCTTGAGTTCAATACACCGAAACCACTGAATTTCCGCGGAATGATTCATGCGGTTCAAGTCCTCATTAGTATTCAATTTCGTATTTTGAACATTCCTTCATTGTTTCGGACTTCCAGAATTCGAAAAGTTCGCCATTGTTGCCAAGGAACTTTGTTGATTATACAGAAAGAAGCTCTGCCATTTTTATGGAGAATTTTATTGGAGAAATAGGAGAATCTATGAGTTGAGGTTTTTCGAATTTGGGAGGAAATATATTGTTGTAGAGAATGTGTGTATTTTAAAACTAAAATGAGGATGTATACAGGGTGTTTTCAAAGATGAGGTTTTTTTTTGACAGGCGCTAGAACTCATCAAAATAAGTCAAAATTCCGAAAATCCTCCATATAAAATATTCACCAGGGCCGAGTATGTATTTCGAAATCGTAGTCACGTGCTTTTATAATTTTTTTTCCTCAGTTCGAACTTTAAGAATTATACGTTCACGAAAAATCTCCCAATGAAAGTTGAAAGAGAATTTTCAAATTTTTGGCAAAATACAGCACTTCATTTACTAGCTGGAATGCATATGGCACCGTGATTGTTGGCAGATCTCTCAACAGACAGATAACACGGTCCAGAGTTGTCTTAAGATCTTGATGCCCAGATTTTGGCACTTTTCTCAAATTGAATATTTCATATGATCAACTTCCGGCGGAATGATTTCTTTTGATAAGTTCTAGCATCTGTCAAAAAAAAAGCCTGACCTCAAAAAACACCCTGTAAAATACTCGTGAAGTTGGATACATTTTTTTCCCCCACTTTGATGCACATCATTTTACTTATTTTCATATATTTATGTGTATTCTTTATTTACGTAGAATGTATATGTTGATTGAGACAGAAAACACGATCCAGAGTTGTCTTAAGATATTGATATCCAAGATTTTTTCCACTTTTCCCGAATTGAATATTTTATATGATATATGAAATGGGGGTAATTCCACTCCCATGAGTACCTATCGAAAAAAAATTTCCGCAACGTGGTGCACAAAAAATATTTCATGCAATAGAAAAGTTCATTTACGTGTGTTTTTTGTTGTATTTTGATTTTTTTCTTGTATTTGAGTTTTGAAAAAAGGTTTATTTAGAAGTTTATCTGAAGTGATGAAATGTTGTGTATCTGATTTATTGCTTCTCCAACGTTATGACAAGCCCCCTACCCTGCTCCCCCCACAAAAAATATATATCCGGCCTTGGTATAAAGCAGCAAAGATTCTCTCGCTTGTCGCAGACATAAAGTTGGTCTTGCTAGTTGCTTTTTTTATCTGATCTTCTCTCGTGTGATCCTCGCGTTGAATCCCTATCGAAACAGTTTGTGTTCGGACGCATCAATAATTTCAAGATTCTTAACATTTTTTTTCAGAAATTTAGAGAAGAAACCTGCGGATCTCGAACAAACACGAATGAATTCTCACATTCCGAATGTTTACCAGCGAATCACCCGTCTGTACCCCGGAATAGCATTAAGGCCGTAAAACATTCATACATTCGAAGTGTTTGTTCAGAAACGATAAAGCACACAAGAATTTGTCGAGGTAATCTCATTTTCCGCCATAAATACCTCGCGGTGCGGATCCGCACCGTTCGTAAACAGATTTCTACCCGAACATAAATAAATTCTTCAGATCACGGGCGATTTTTTATCATTTAAATCTGCCGCAGTGGGTTTCCAATTATCCGAACGCTGCACAACGCTAAGCCTCGACTACGCCATGAATTTTAATGCTCAGGCCTTAGTATCGTCGAAATATGATAGACGCATTTGCATGCAAACCATCAACGCCATTCAAATAATTGTTGGACATTAGGCCTGTATAAATAATTTCGTGCGGTTTATTACGGAAAGCATCGAATATTATATACGGCGGACATGGAAAGAATGCGGAATGCTGTTGGGGAACTAATCTCAAGAACTAATTTAATGATAACATTCAGCTGATCGAATTTGTGTGCATAGTTTTAGGTTCATTGAGCCTCGAATTTCCACAATTTAAGCAGTTATCTGTGCAGGCTTTGTTCATTCGATTGACTGGAGGTAGGTTTGGATAAACACCATTCGAACGTCTATTTTGGTACTTATAATATGTAGAAATTTCAATTTAGATCCCTAGTTGTGTAGGATTTGGTTTTGAATGGATGTACTCAATGTCAATGTGCCACAAAAAGTGTGTACTTCGAGAGACGATAAAGTGGATTCATCAAATGTTATCTGACGCAGTGTAGTATGTAAATCAGGATAAGCCACCACGATTTAGTGTTAACCAAACCGTAAGAAAATTTTCTCTTTGGTTATGTCTGATTATCCATGGTATATTATGAACTATTTACCGAATTTAGTGATGTGTCCCAATAATTCCTTGATAATTTCAAGAAGGACTCACGGGAGCTTAGGCAACGGGCCGATAAAGTCAGCAAATCTCTGAACGAATAACTCAAGTTAGAATATTAATTCAACACATTGAATGAAATTGTCAAGTTAGAACCAAATTTTCTCAAAAGCATTAAGTCCTCACCAAAGAATCATAGAAGATTCACTTTTAGAATCGAGGAAATCGTTTCAAGAAAGATGTAAGTGAAATTTTAAATCGAAATTGTAAAGTCAGAGGATTACAATGAGAATTCAATATATAATGTGAATTCACAAATTATTTTCATTAACCAGGACATCCGATCAGCGTACGACTTAGGTAAATCGTTGAGGATACTGGAAAAAATATGCGCAGAAAATAATATATTAGAATTGTTCCTCATGAAGCTAGCTAGCAATATAAAATTTTTGAATATGTTGACAAATTGTAAAAATGAAATTCTAGGAACATTCTTAAAGATTAACATAATAAGAGATGTAACGCAAATCGAAGACAGAGAACTAAGGCAAATTATTCTGAACGATTTTCATATGCTTCCAACCGGTGTACATGCAGGTATCGAAATGGTTTAAGATCTGACGTTGAAAAATTTGTAAGGAAGTTTGACGATTGTCAACGTCATAAACATTCCTTAGCTAGGCAGGAACCTTCGGCAATCACCATCACAGCTTCGTCTGCTTTTCAGAAAGTTTTTTTAGATCTAGTAGGTCCGTTACCTACGGATATCGGAAATAATAAGTAAGAAAACATGGTTAATGCTAAGCAACAACGAATTATCTCTCTTGTACTTTAAGAGCATTCTTATATTTCATCCGAATCCTACAAGTAATGAAGTAACTTGCACTAATATGAAAAAGGCTCTTCTTGCTAGTATGACAAGATAAAGTACCAAGTCTGTGAGAACTTTATTTTTCTGAAAGATGTCGTCGAATATTCAAGCCTATAATATAATATCCAATTCAATGACGAGATATCAAATTCCTGCTCGTAACAGGAATATGTCCTTATACAGCGATAAAATGCCGTTATTGCCAATTCAACGTCTGATAACTACATATTTGTCGTGGAAGAAACGGATATATACGTTCGTGTATTTCCGGAATTCCAAAAGGCATATCTTGCTTCGACCCGATCTAATGGACATGGGGATGAAGGCTAACAGGCTAGTCATGGAGGTTATGTTATTGCGAACATTTTGAATTTGTATATAAGGAAAACGATAAAAGTGAGATCTTAGGAAATTTTCAATCTGGGCGTTGGCTTTGTGTGAGGCAGGGTTTCCGGAAATGGGGTAAGCAAGAATGGAGAAGGGATCTCTGTTACAAAAAAATGTCCAGATTCCCATTTATAGGTGGTTTTACAGCCGTATAGAAAAAGCCTGGCACATAATCTGACAACGCAGCATATCGTACATTTTGGAGGGCCGACCTCATTTCAAGACGTAGTGCTGGATACTGGGATTCTCGAATATTATAAACTACTAGCAGACTACGGCCACGCGTTGCTTTGGCTAAAGTATACGTCTAATTATATTGTAGTTGAGTATTCAAACCAGTGTAATTATTATTATTATTAACCTCGACCTAACCATACCCTCACCCTAACCATATCCTTGATTTTTCTAAAGTTATAACCCAGTTCTCAAACAGTTTCAAATTTCTTCAGTTTTGGAAAAGACCCAGAAACTCGGCATCACTCCTCGTACTTTATCGCTCTTGTCGAGCGATCAGATGTAGTGTGGACGCGATGACCTACCGTCGATTTGAGACCTGCCGCGTAGATAATTATCACTCTTTTTCATATATATTCAACAAATAGTTTGCAATAAAAGAATATCGCAACTATAAATTGAGATATAAACTATCCTATCTTTCAAGTTGAATCAAACTGCACACACTGTGCAGAATTTGATTGAAATCGGTCCAGAATTTTAGGAGTTCATCCTGGACAAACAAGGTGACATGTTATTTTTATATACAAAGATGACAAATGTTATACCTGAAAAAACATGGTAAAATACCCTACTCAGCCAATAAATTCAATACATTAGTTTAAAAATGAGATCTGAAAATATTCCTGGAATAGTGTTCGAATAAAAAATTCTTCTTTATATCTACATATTTGTTTTTTTGAACGTATGTGAATATCACAGAAATGAATAGGCAAATTTGGTCGGACAAGTTCAGTTACATATTGTTCGAAATAAACTCAATAAACCTCTTCGAATCAATCCGATGAACTTTTTTGAATCAACAATATATAATCAAATGATTATCTGTCATTACAGACAGAACTTCGAACCCACAATTTCATTTATTTTTATTTCATGCCGAAATAAAGGTCTTTATTATTATTATTGAACCATAACTGAACTCTTTATACAGGATGTTCCTTAAAGAGATGCTGATACTTGAGATGGGTTATTCTTCGACCCATTTCAACAAAAAGACTCCCTATGAACGTATGTCCTAAAAGTCTTAACTTTTGAGATACAGGATGATAAAATTTCCAAAAAAATCAGTTTTTTTATGATGATATTTCATACATCTTCATAAAATTTGTTATATGTCTTCTATGCATCAAGGTGCATTCTGTGATGTATAAAAATTTTCATTGGCTCTACCAGTGGCGTCCGTACAGATTTTGCATCGAATATTTTTGGGGAAAAATATACTACGCCACTGTTTAATCTCAAAATAAAAACAACTTTCGAATTTGATATTCATTTTTGAGCGAATTTGATTTCATGAGTTTTTTTGTCCGACGCATGGTTTTCGCTTAAAAAAATCGAAACTGTTTTACTTCACGATCAATTCCTCCAAAAATCTGATGCGTTGTGGAAATCATTGTGCATCGACTCAAAGCAAATCGAGAGATTCGATTGGTTCCAAAATGAATGAGAATCCAAAAAATTTGTTTTTCTTGTCGTGTTTTCTGTTCTTGATTGAAATAAATTAAAATTGCTTCATAATTTTCTTCTAAATTTTTCACCCTGTATCTTAAAAGTGACTTTTAGGACATACGTTCATGGGGAGTTTCTTCTTAAAATTAGTCAAAAAATCAAATATCAGCATGTCTTTAGAGAACCTTGTATTCTGAAACTGTAATAATATTACAATTTCCCTTAAATTTCCAAATTCCAAACAAATCATATAGGAAGGGACTGTTTTTCCAAATTATAAGATGAATTGATATCGAAACCAATGAAATTTTCTACCTTATTCAAGACGAGAATTTATAAAGGATGTTTTTCAAGGTGAGGCTCTTTTTTGACAGGTGCTAGAACTCATCAAAGAGATCATTTCGCCGGAAGCTGATCAAATCAGATATTCAATTAGAAAAAAAGAGCACAAAATCTTGGGCATCAAGATCTTGAGACGACTCTGGATCGTGCTATCTCTCTGTTAGGAGATCTGCCATGAATCACAGGGCCATATGCATTCCAGCAAGTAAATAAGGTGCTGGATTTTATCGAAAACTTGTTTATTCTCTTTCAACTTTTATTAGGAGATTTTTCATGAACGGTACAATTCTTGAGGTTCAATTTAAAGAGAGTGAAAATTACTGATTGAAAAGGTCGTATGAAAAAAATTAGGAAGTTCACAAATTCACCGTTAAAATTGATCCAATTCCACAGGAATTGTTCGAACTGGTCACCATTCGTCTCTCCCGGCGTAATAACGGATTATTTCATGCAGTAACTATCATATCAGTTTGTTCACGAATAATGTCACAACCATTTTCAATGCGTAGTAGTTCTACAACATTATTCATCTCACCATCACTGTACACTAATGGTTTCAAATGAACCCAAAAGAAGAAATCACAGGGTTTGAGATCCAGGGAGCGTGCAGGCCAATCAATCGACCCACCACGTCCTATCCACATGAAGTCACAAAAATCATACGCTGTGTCAGATGATTTCCCGTAAACTGAACTTTTTTGATGAACACATTTAAACCTCTATACGTACCTATATCAGATCCGGGCTGGAAATTTCTCAGATTCGTATTTTCTGTATCTCTGAGTCTCCTTAGGGAGACAGCTGTGTATACGAGATTTTTTTTTTCATTTGGACTCGAAAGTCAGTATTACTTCATCTCTTCACGTTCACGTTTTAACTCATTCGACAGTGACCTTTCGACCAATCGAGAGAATTTTCCAACTTTTGTCACGATTCCTCCATAATGAAGCCATTTTGTTCGGGCGACAGAACATCGCCCCGCCATAATTCACATTTTCGGTAACTTTTTTCAATTAGTTCCTCACGAAATTCACAGTTGGCAACAACAAGTAGGGAGGACTGCCAGATAAATAACGAGCGTCACTTATTCAAATTAATCCGAGAGTGGCGCTCTCGTCGCATTAAATTATCGGAAGAACAATTCCTTGGATTATGCCTGAAAAATGCCGCTTTACCGTCCGAAATGGGCCATCAGATAACTGGAAATTTCGCGAGAATACCGGGAGAACCCATATAATGCGGATAATAACGTCACTTCATCCGTTTCTATTACTCTTATTAATAATTTAAACTGATTCTTATGTCAGGAGGACATCACGAAATTAATTGTTCACCTGAATCATATCCAGGATGTTGGAAAAAAAAGTTAAATATTCCGGAACGCAATGGTGAACCGAAATAGGCAGAAAAGTCTTGGGTGCGCAAGGTGGCGGAGGTATGACAGATCATTCTTTTTCGCTTCATGTCCCAAAAATGCGGAAAAGTTTGTGATCCATCAATTTGCTGAAATATCCTTTCAAATCTTGATGAAAGACGTCAAAATAATATTTATTTCTATAATTATATTTTATTTACAAATTTGAAGCATCTATTCAAACTTACTCCTTCGCCATTTTGCAACCTTTAATGATTTGAGATGTCCAACATTTGACATATGAATATTTTCATGAATTGAAAATTGAAGAATGAAAAGTTCATCAAGCAGTTTAAGAATTCACTCATTTCAGTTAAACATTCGAACGAATAAAGATAATCTCAAACTTGTCAATTTTCAATAAATGAATAATGGTCCAAGTTTTTCAGAGTATGAAAATGGATCTCTATGATTCAAAATGTATTCTTCCATTTCCTACGAAATTGAATAGATGCTTGAAAATATTTTGACTAGATATAAGAAAAACTTGAATGAAAATAGTAAAAATGTAGTCAGCTCCTTCGCCATTTTGCAACATTTGATGGTTCAACATTTAACGAATGAAGATCTTCATGGATTGAGAATTGACGAATGAAAAGTTCATCAAGCAGTTTACGAATTCACTCATTTCAGTTGAACATTCAAACAAATAAAGATAATCTCAAACTTGAATGTTAATTTTCAATTAATAATTGAATAATAGTCCAAGTTTTTCAGGCTATGGAAATGAATTCCTATAATTTGAAATGTATTCTTCCATTTCATACGAAATTGAATAGATGTTTGAAAAAATGTTGGCTAGATATAAGAAAAACCTGAATGAAAATGGTAAAAATGTAGTCTGTTCCTTCGCCATTTTGCAACATTTAATGATTCAACATTTGACGAATGAATATCTTCATGGATTGAGAATTGACGAATGGAGAGTTCATCAATCAAATGATGAATTCACTCATTTCAGTTGAACATTCAAACAAATAAAGATAATCTCAAACTTGAATGTTAATTTTCAATTAATAATCAAATAATGGTCCAAGTCTTTCAGGCTATGGAAATGGATTCCTATAATTTGAAATGTATTCTTCCATTTCATACGAAATTGAATAGATGCTTGAAAAAATGTTGGCTAGATATAAGAAAAACTTGAATGAAAATGGTAAAAATGTAGTCTGCTCCTTCGCCATTTTGCAACATTGAATGATTCAACATTTAACGAATGAATATTTTCATGAATTGAGAATTGACGAATGAGAAGTTCATCAAGCAGTTTATCAATTCACTCATTTCAGTTGAACATACAAACAAATAAAGATAATCTCAAACTTGAATGTCAATTTTCAATTAATAATTAAATAATGGTCCAAGTTTTTCAGGCTATGGAAATGGATTCCTAAAATTTGAAATGTATTCTTCCATTTCATACGAAATTAAATAGATGCTCGAAAAAATGTTGGCTAGATATAAGAAAAACTTGAATGAAAATAGTAAAAATGTAGTCTGCTCCTTCGCCATTTTGCAACATTAAATGATTCAACATTTAACTAATGAATATTTTCATGAATTGAGAATTGACGAATGAGAAGTTCATCAAGCAGTTTATAAATTCACTCATTTCAGTTAAACATTCAAACAAATAAAGATAATCTCAAACTTGAATGTCAATTTTCTATAAATAACTAAATAATGGTCCAAGTTTTTCAGAGTATGAAAATGGATTCAAAATGTATTTTTCCATTTTATACGAAGTTGAGTAGATGAAAATATTGAAAATATTTTGGCTAGATTCAAGAAAAACTTGAATGAAAATAGTGAAAATGTATTCGGCTCATTCGATAAACTCTCAGCTTTGACTTTATCTTTTTTTTTGTTTTACTCAATAGAAGTTATTTACAGTGACCTTTTTTGATCTGCATATTCACACACAATCATCTATACATTCCATCCTTCAGTCCCTCACATACTCACCTCGAATTTCATCACCGCTATAACTATACTGATGAGCATTTGAATTCTACTCTCTCGAAATCAAGATTTCGACATCAATATTTCTTCACGAAGTTTGGAATTATGTTATTTCTCATTTCTGAGTGAAAATAAGAAAATCAGGAACTGTAATACACTTCTGTAGGTGACTCACCTCGCCAGAACGCTCAATCATTCGAAATGCAACAATTTGAGAACCTTGTTTCTGATTTCTGATCCTTCTACTGATAGTGTCACGCTTTCATTTGAATTTCATGAGAAAATCGACCCATTACAGCAAGTTGATTAGGTATATGTGTGACACGAATATACTTGCACGGTTATAGCAACGGTTTAAAATAACTGTTCTAAAATGGAACAACTCCT
Source organism: Aphidecta obliterata (assembly GCA_963966015.1). Classification (NCBI taxonomy): domain Eukaryota; kingdom Metazoa; phylum Arthropoda; class Insecta; order Coleoptera; family Coccinellidae; genus Aphidecta; species Aphidecta obliterata. The sequence continues at coordinate 10,238,957 of OZ014435.1, read as the reverse complement.
ATAGGATTACATTTGATTTAATTGACAAGAGTTACGTTCGGTCGATATATCTGGTAGTTTGTAGCAGAACGAATTGGTTTGAAGTTGAGGATTATTATTTATTTTGTGGCGTGTTTGCAGTGTTCGGAATTCGAAGATAACATATAATAAAACGCGAGGGGTCATTCGAGGAAGGAGGATGAACGTCAGGCAGCAGTTGCAGACAGTTTTTGGCTTAGTTGAGCCTCATCATTAAGTATAGTCTACCCATTTCTATCGGGGGTTCTCTTGTTTGTGTGGATTCGGTGAGCAGAGAGTAGAATCCTCAATCCGAATCGCATCGAAACTTTCAGATTCGACGTCGAAGTTATCGTTGGATTCGTGATCATAGCCGTGATTCCTGAACACTAAATAGAGAGTACGATCCTTTAGGCTAGGGGCTAGGCAAATCGGCTCAGTTATTCAGTTCAAACGAGTGGATTCACTGAGTATAATATCTCACTCAGTGGCCAAATCTACTCGCTACAATGTCACCTCATGTCAAATGGTTATGAGTGACCGCTCTGGCGATGAACTGAAACAAGCGCGAAAAGACTCCTGACTTCGAATTTTTAAGAGAAGCAAAACAGAGTTGGAGCATTACATCATACTTGCTACAATATACCTGATTCTACATCAGCGATCAGATACTTCACAGCCCTCGTGGTGAATTTCATGTAAACACACGGAATTCTGAAAATACAGGCTCAAACATCGGCTCTGGGCTTATTTGAATTTGGTCAAAAGTAATCTAAAGCTACTAAAAGTTTAAATGTTCATCCATCCATGTACATATTTGAGTAGCTTCAAATTTGCATACGGAAATATATAATACACGAAACGCCAGCTACGAGTGAAGTTCTGTATCATTCCGACTCCCCAAGTTTGATAATATCTATTGTTCCGAAGGAAGTTGAATTTTTTCATCCCACAGGCCGACGATACTTTTTTTTGTTTGGGGTGCTATGCACGTCAAATCGTTCTATTTATATGTTTGGCAAACTTCCGAAGTTTTTCAGGGGAACTTTCAATGATTATTGTTGGGGTTAAACGGCGGAGTTGAATTGTTAATGTTGTTGAGGCCAGTGACTTCTGGTATTAATGTTAGGAATATTCAGACTTTCTCGTTCTTTTATTGTTATTGCAAGCCATGAAGATGTTTTATTGAATATGTTTTTCGTTTAGTTTCAGGTGAGGCTTCTGGAATAATTGAAAAAGCAGTTTTGGTAAGAAATAAAGAATGGGGGGTTTTCTAAAGTTAGCAAACTTCCTGATTCAGACATTCAAATGGGGAATTTTCATAATTAGAATGTGGAAAGCATTCGCGTAGAATCAGGAGCTTTTGCGCACATGTTTGAATTCTCCTCGTCCTTGCAAGCTAAAGCCAATCATCTTCTCAAACTCCAGAGAAATTAACCATCAAAACACTTTACGAACAACTATGTACTTAATATGTTTTTTTATGTTCATCTTACACACCGTATCATAATCATCTTTACCCTGTACCTATATCCTCAAATTGCCCCGAAAATTTCCTGCGCAATTAAAATACGATATTATAAGGTCGGCAGAAATCAGCGCTCGTTACTGGTCCTATCGCCGCGTAAACGGTGCTTTAATAGTCCTTTATTTTTCATAACGCGCGCCATTATCTGATTGTGTAAGGGTGCGGATACGTTTGAAATAACTTTTATGCTCTTTACATACACTGCGAAAAGTTGGCCTTATCTGGGGCGCGGACGTGGAAAAACGACAAACCTTAATTTGACGCCACATAAAGCAGCCATTACATTTAATACCGGGGATTTGCGCTACATCTCCTCTCATAAACTTCGCTGTGATGTTATGGAAACGTCTTGGTGAGAGAACCCCTCTGGTAGTTTTACAACGCCTTTTCGTTGGCTACTCAAATGGATTTAAATTCAGGAAAAAAATTTAATGAATGAACAGAAACCAGAAATGACATACTAAAGTAAATTACTTCAACCAAATTTAAAACTTTTTTTAATGACAAACGATTGTTTTTTGAGCGCTCGTACTACTCAAACGAGGGCTATATCATTTCGTCACGATCATTTTCGAATTTTGAGCCGAAAATGTTCTCAATCGACAGAGTTCGGCTCACTGATGACGAATCCGGCCGTATACACGATAACTCTCGAACGGAACAACCTAGAAACTTAAAATTTTCAGGGTAGGTTTGAATCTTGAATGTCGTGATTAAGTTTGTTATTGGGCAAAATTCGACCAGGGGTTCCGTAAATATGGCCGTTCGAAATTTTGTTCTCTTGATAACTTCGATACTACTGATTCGATCGAAATGAAATTTCGCACTAAGATGGAAAATTTATTACAAGTTCAAAGTAGAAGTAGCAAAAATTTGTTCAGATCGCTCGACCAGAACCATAGGAACCATATAAAATCATAACTTACGAACAAAAAGGCCTAGGGACTCGAAATTGAGGAGGTTGCAAGGAAGATAATATGTCTATATCAATGATTTTAGGTTAAATACCGAATCTGAAATTTAAAATGATGATTTTTTGCTGTGAACATAACAATATTTTCTACATGAACAAATTAACACTGAAATGGTTACAGCGCTTCATTCTGACAGTCAGGCTGCACACTGGAAGAAAAAGAATACCGGGAATTTCCGGTTAAATGAATTCCTGTTGTTTAAACTATTGTTATCACAACAAAAAAAGATCGTTCTGAGAACCATCTGTACCTGCAACATAACGTACCGATTCCGATTGAAGTGAATTGAGTCCTATGAACAGGAAAAACGGTATATCAGTGATCAGGAATCTTCATTTCAAAAGGACTATTTCCGTAAATGTAACAGGAATATCTAGTGAAATATTATAAATTCAACAGAAATGCTTGGTATTTCTCATATAAATTCAGATTATTCTACCGGAATAAATCTTGTTTAGCTAAAAATATTACAATCCATGTTGTACCATATAGTTGAAGTTTTTTTGGATAAAATATCGATTGAAAAGCGACAGAGAAGGTGTTAGCATTTGTAGGCAGTAATTCCGTAATCAAATTCGCTAAATTGTGTCCGAAATCACGGAAAAAATGTCTTTATATTTATAATGGAGTCTCTCATTACAGGTGTTCAACAAATTGCTCTCTTATTCGGTAGAATAATGTAAAAATACTTCATAATAAATATAATATAAATTCTCCCCTGATTACAGACATTGAGATGATGACTGAATATTGCAATCAATTAGGTCAAAAAACTGAAATAAAAAAAAATTATACATCCACCTTGTAGGTAGATTCGCATTTTCCAGTTTTAGAAATCAATTGAAGGAATTTTCGACAGCTGCCAAAAAACTTCTCAAACTCAGGCGAAACTCCAGACTTCATGTCAGTGCAATTTTTTTTCGATAATTCGCTAGAATTTTCTACCGTATCTATAGTGTTGGTGATGCGATCTGGACAAAATTTCACACGTAGCTTGAACACCTCATTGTCCATTTGAATGCAAAATTTCCTTCCGATCAAATCTGTAATTTCCAAGTAATCAGGAGAACAAAACTTTGAACGGCCATATTTACGAAACCCCTAGTGGAATTAGGCCCATTAACGAACTCAAGCGAGACATTAGGGAACTGCACCCACACTAAAAATTTCAAGTCTCTAGGTTGTTCCGTTCGAGAGTTATCGTGCTTACGGCCGGACGGACAGACTCGAATTTTTCGACGGATTCGTCATCAGTGAGTTGAACATAGTCGATTGAGACCATTTTCGGCTCAAAATTCCAAAAATACAGACATCGTGACGAAATGATATAGCCCTCGTGGAAGTAGTACGAGCGCTCAAAAATTAGACACATGGGAATGACTCCAAAATCCACGTGGTCAATAATATAGGTAACTACCCAGAAAATTCCTGTTTTCTTCACAGTATTATTTTCCTGTTGAAATGACGAATTACAGTTTGGTTGCATTAACTGAGGTGAAATTTGTTATTTCTACAGGGATTAAACGACCGGAATTGTCACGTAAAATCAACAAATATTCCTTCTGTCGCTTATTAATGAGGAATTTCCTGTAGAAGTAATCGAATTCCTGTTGTATAAACTGAAAAATTTCTTTGAGTGCAATTGAGGCACTGAGCTCTCATATCATCGATTCTAAGATGGTATTGGAGTGACGAAGAAAACTCAACGAAATAGGCAGGATAACAAGGTATGTTTAGTGGTGGATCCTGGTAAGGAAATTAAGAGGCCAACACACTTGCAAGAAAAGAAGCACAAACTTCTTTCATTGGAGCACAAACTCCTTTCATTTGCTCTGAACCTTTCTGTAGTATAGGTAAATGTACCTGTAAGAAAGAGTTTCAGAAGAAGGTTGAATCATTCCAAAAATATTTTTCGAAACTTTGATACTGCAAGATCTAAGAAGTATTTGGATCTCAGCAAGAATATGCTGCAACTCCCCAATGAATTCCTTACACTTGGCGGAGGGATCTGGCTGGAATTACTTTAAGGAGACCTCGCGTCCTCTGAGATGATTTCGACGTCGTGTCAAAATACGATTTATTAGATATTTCGCGACAAACGTCACGTATTATCTATGATCGAAGTAAATTAATTCGGGTTTCTCGAGGTGTCAGAAATCGGACTTTTTCAAATCGAGTTCTTGCGTAAACCGGCGGAGGGATCTGGCTGGAATTACTTTAAGGAGACCTCGCGTCCTCTGAGATGATAATTCGACCGCTTTCGATCCTCGAGACGCCGCGGATCAAAAGCCTATACAATACATTGGAGGTAACTCTTCGCGTTTTCGTCGATTTTCGACCATTTTCGAACGTTATTTTCGTTTGTTTGGAGGACGTCACATAGTTATCTGAGACCTTACGTCCTTTGAGCTGAAAATTCGACCCTTGGCGGAGCCCGAGATGTTTTGGTTTAATATCCTTATGAAAAGATCGGCGGCAACTTTTCGAGTTTTTGACCTTTTCCGAACGTTATTTTCGTTCGTTTGGAATTCGAAATAGGCAACTTTTCGAATACCGTAGGAGAGTCCGGTTCTTCCTTTCGTTTTCGCAACATCTCGGGCTCCGCCAAGGGTCGAATGTCCATCTCAAAGGACGTAAGAAGATAACTATGTGACGTTCCGTTGCTGCTCAGGAAGAACCTCATGAGAATGGATCCAACCGAAATCGACAAGTGCAGATTATGTTTGGGGGAGGGTGGAACTTCGGATCACCTGGTGATGGAATGCCTCTCCATCGCAAGCCAACGCAAAAAATGCTTCGGACAAAAGACTTGTAGAAGTGAGAAAGTCACCTCCCTGGAGCCATCCCAGATACTTGAATTCATTAGAACTCTGCTTGAATATGCGTCATTGGTCGTCCCTATGGACTGAATCCAATTGAAATTCAAGTTCCACAAAAAATAAAAAAATCATTTAAAAAATGAATTCATTTGAAGACTGAATCCACTCGGCGTTGTTGAAAACAAGACGATGCTAAGGGTGTAGTGCGTGCATCCTCCATAATTCAATCGCAGCTCATCCCGAAGGACATCGCAAAGAATGGAGATATACTGAGACCTCAAGTGGCCCTCATTCATCGAGAACGCGAAATCTTCCGTGAAAGTCTCATTGAAAGATTTCCAGTACGAGAATTGAACTGCGTTTCAATCGTTCCCCTCATATTTTACAATTCAATGACTTGCCGGGAGCATTTTCCATTCATTCGGTGAAGATTTCCTGGGAGTGGAACGCTAATTTGACGGCTTAAGTGCTCTTGATGTCTACAAAGGGAGTTTTCCCAACTAATTTGCCGTCGATTCAACATAATCGTTGCCGATTGTTCATTTTTCCGACGATTTGGTGGCTGGCCGGGACGACTGCCAAATTGCAGTTCTGTTCGATCGCTATTCTAATTCGGCAGACTTCGTAATTTTTGCATTACCGATGGATGACTTGATTCTGGGAGTGTGCAACGGAAGAACAATGCACAAAGAACTATTCGAATGTGGTCTCGGACTTTTTGATCTATTGAACGTTTCTCGATGCACCTAGAAGAAAAGTTTTATAGAAGACATTAACAATGACCTCATCTCGAATGATTTCTGGATTAGATTCATATTTTATGAATGTATGGATGAAACAGATAATAATAATCAGGAGTAAAATCGAATGTTGTACAAAAATCGATTTGTCATGGAAAAAATTTAGAAAAGCACTGCCGTGAAGGCAGGAGCTTTTGAGCGCTCGTACATGCACCTTGTAGGTAGATTCGCATTCTCCAGTTTTACAAACCAATTGGAAAGATTTTGACAGCTGTCAAAGAAAATTTCAAACCAACACGAAAATCCAGACTTCACGTCAGTGCTTTGGGTCCATTTTTTCGATAATTCGCTAGAATTTTCTACGGTATCTATGGTCTTGGTAATGCAATCTGGACAAGATTATACATTATTCTTCATATATGTGCGAAATTTCATTTCAATCCAATAAGGTTTTTCGAAATTATCAGAAAAAATATAGTTTGAACGGCAATATTTACGGAACCCCTAGTCTAATTTGGCTCATTGATAAAAAGGATCGCGAAATTCGCGATCCGAATCTATCCTGAAAATTTCAAGTCACTAGGCCTTTTTGTTCGAAAGTTATGATTTTCTATGGTTTCTATGATTCTGATCATACGATCTGGAAGAAATGTAGCTCGAATATATAATTCTCAATTTAAATTCAAAATTTCGTCGAGATCGAATCCATAATTTTGAAATGATCAAGAAAACTGAATTTCAAACGGTCATATTTACGGAACCCCTAGTCTTATTTTGCTCATTGATACACGTGAACGCTATATTCACGATCCACACCTATCCTGAAAATTTCAAGTCTCTAGGCCTTTCCATTACAAAGTTATAATTTTCTATGGTTTCTATGGTTCTGGTCATGCGAGCTGGACAAAATTCTGCATGTAGCTTGAGTACGTAATTATCCATCTGAGTGCAAAATTTCACCACGATCGAATGTGTAGTTTCGGAGTAATCAGAAAAACAAAATTTCGAGCGGCCATATTTACGGAACCCCTTGGCGAATTTTGCCCAATAACGAACTTAACCGCGGCATTCGAGATTCGAACCTACCCTGAAAATTTCAAGTTTCTAGGACATTCCGTTCGAGAGTTATCGTGTATACGGCCGGCCGGACGGCCGGACGGCCGGACGGCCGGACAGACAGACTCGAATTTTTCGACGGATTCGTCATCAGTGAGTCGAACATAGTCGATTGAGACCATTTTCGGCTCAAAATTCGAAAAATACAGACATCGTGACGAAATGATATAGCCCTCGTGTAAGTTGTACGAGCGCTCAAAAAAGAGTTATATAATATAAAATCAAAGATACAAAGTTTGGTGCACAATCAATGAAAATTTCAAATGCGTTTTGATCTGATACAACTCAATTTATTTTCATCGTTATGTATCTTTTCCGTCGACCATAGAATAAAAGCTCATTTCAACGGACTCGAAATCATCCATTAATGACCACTATTAATGCATGATTTCTTGTATTAATGCATGATTATCATGGCAACCGAACATAAAATATTCAGTCGGAGCATAGATACATCTATGTCGGAGCACGATCGAGCTGTCAAATTTATTTATTCGCTTTCGATCAGAATCTGATTTTATCCGTTACGCTACAACATAATGAATAACGAAGAAAATATCCCTTTGACACCGCCAGATGTGACAAAAACTGCTGAAGCAGCAACTTTGAGTCTGCTTCCTGAAAAGAGCCGCCATTTATATGGGAAAACCTATGCTGAATTCAGATCTTGGTGCAAGGACAAGAAGGTTCGGAACTTTACGGAAACGGTTTTGTTGGCATACTTTACATAATGAAGAAATATATATCCTTGAGGCCAGCTCACACTCCACACGAAAGATTTTTCGTTTTTTATAAGAACTATAAATGCTCAACACAACCAGTTGGAATTAATACATTTTCTAAATTACCGTCAATGATTGCAAACTTTCTCAAATTAGAGCAACCACATTTGTATACAGGTCACTGTAAATAATGCTTCAACCGCCACTTCATCCACACGTTCCTTATCGGACATTATAGGAAATGAAATAAATGTGAACTATTCAGAATATCACAACATGTCCAATATTCCCTCTATGAATTTTTCGAATTGTTCTATAGGAAGCATAAATATTAATATATCGAAATGAACATAGAAGTTTGTATTACGTCAAATTTGTATATCATGCAAAATAAAAATTGGTTTCGATCCAGAATTTATATTCAATTCCTGATGAGGTCGACGGAAAAATCTTGTAATCAACTCGTTCATTAATTCAGCGATTAATGGTCTCAAACATTAACGCGCTCGCTCCGCTCACGCGTTGAAATATTTCGACCATTAATCGCTGTCATTAATAAACTAGTTGATTAAATAACTATTATCTACTCCTATTGAAAAATATATTCAATATTCAACTACCTTTGAGCAATTAATAGTATCTGTAAACAAACAACGTGAGTTATAATAACTCACTACTATAACTCCCTGGCTCTGTGCTTCTGAATAAACCGATTGGCCGAAAGGAAACAGTCCATTATTGGTATTGAGGAGAGGTCACTTGAATTCAGATAGTGAAGATGAATTATGATGTACACAATCAGAAATAAGACTATCTGCCAATGTTACCAAGAAGACTTTTTTGCCCGAAAAGTCCCAGAACAAATATAAAGGTGTATACAACAATTTTCAAGATTGGTGTGGCAGTAAGAATATTAAGTCATCGTTTACGGAGAATGTTCTTTTGGCATATTTTAGTGAACATAGCACTAAATATGAAGCATCGCCCCTATTGAATTTCTACACCATTCTAAGAAGCACAATCAACATAAATAATGCATTGTTATAGGTAACTATTGAGATTTGTGAATAAATTTCTTTCTCTATGTTGTATCTTTGTATTTATTGTTATAGTCGTAGATAAAGAATAGTATTCAACTTGCGGTAATTGTCATAACTCACTTGATGAATTACAGCACTCGCCTTCGGCTCATGCTGCGTGAGTTATGACCTACATTACTGCTTGTTAAATAATATAGTATTATAGTTCCAAAGTTGTGAACCTGGTATAAATGATTTCTTCAGGATAGAATATTTTTGATGTTTATTCACAAAGGATAATTTGAAAAGCACTGACGTGAAGTCATGACCTTTTTCGCGCATTTTTGAATTCATCACAAGAGCGGCCATCATTCAGGTAATAAGCCCACACAACGCTGCTTTGCTGCGAGTTTCATCAACTTCAGTTTGTCGAATAATATAATTTCAAGAAATCGATACTCCAAGAGGGTACCATACATTTTTTGTATGAAACAAAAATTACGCACAGATAAAAACTCAGCAGAAACTATGTCTCCTCGTATAAATGTAGTGAATAGTTCTGGATTTTTTCACAGAATAAGCTGACATATTTATATTGAAGGGCTTTCTTGAGCACTCGTACTTACACGAGAGCTATATCATTTCGCCACGATGTCTGTATTTATCGAATTTTGAGCTGAAAATGGTCTCAATCGACTATGTTCGACTCACTGATGACGAATCCGTCGGAAAATTTGAGTCTGTCCGTCCGTCCGGCTGGCCGTAAGCACGATAACTCTCGAAAGGAACAACCTAGAGACTTGAAATTTTCAGTGTGGGTTCAGTTCTCGAATGCCTCAGTTGGGTTCGTTAATGGGCCAAATTCCACTAGGGGTTCCGTAAATATGGCCGTTCAAAGTTTTGTCACCCTGATTACTTGAAAACTATAGATTTGATTGAGATGAAATTTTGCACTCAAATGGAGAATGAGGTGTTTGAGCTACATGTGAAATTTTGTCCAGATCGCATGACCAGAACCATAGAAACCATTGAAAATTGAACCTTTTGAACGGAAAGGCCTAGGGACTCGAAATTTTCAGGATAGGTGTGGATCTTGAATGTCGTGATTACGTTCATCTATGAGCAGAATTATACTAGGGGTTCCGGTCGTTCGAAATTTTGGTTTCTCGATAATTTCGAAACTACGGATTCGATCGAGATGAAATTTTGTATTTTGATTGAGAATGATTTATTAAAACAATATTTTGTCCAGATCGCATGACCAGAAACATAGAAACAATAGAAAATTGTAACTTTTGAACGGAAAGGTCTAAGAACTTGAAATTCTCAGGGTGGGTTTGGATCGCGAATATCGCGGTCACGTTCATCAATGAGCAGAATTAGACTAGGGGTTCCGTGAATATGGCCGTTCAAAATATTTTTTTGCTGATAGTTCCAAAAATACTGAGCGGATTGGGATGAAATTTTGCACCTAGCTGAGTAATAATGTATTCAAACTACGTGCAAAATTTTGTCCAGATCGCACCACCAAGACCATAGATACCGTAGAGAATTCTAGCAAATTATCGAAAAAGAATTGATCAGCTGAAGCACTGACATGAAGTCTGGAGTTTCGCCTAATATTCAGAATGTTTTTGACAGCTGTCGAAAATTCCTTCAATTGATCTCTAAAACTGGAAAAATTGCGAATCAACCTACAAGGTAGAGCTCCTGCCTTCACGGCAGTGCTTTTTGTAATATTTTTTATCTCAAACAAAATTTCATCTTCTTCTTCAACCTCATTAACGAGAGACTTCTCCGACTTACTTGAAAATCAAATCTGAAAAATAACAATAATTATGGAAATATAAAATGAAAAATATAAAATGAAAAATAAAAATATGAAATGAAAAATATAAAATGAAACATAAAAATAAAATAATTTACCGCCCATTCCAGAAATGAATAAGAAATAGTACATAACCGCTTGAAACACCAGTTTCCTTTTTCACGAAGATTTTTCTCTGTTGTCGTATGGGTCTTTTGACGGAGAATCAGCTCTACAAATTCCTTTAATATTTGAATTTATACGTTAACTTTATATTTTACATTCTTATTCAAAATTCTTTGTTCTGAATCGAGTATCAAACTTTAATATTTCGATTTGTAAGAATTGCATGTTTGGATTTATACTAAATCCATTTTCCCTAGTTCTGTCGCTGTCATAAAACAGAATTGTTTTTAAATGTCTTCGGAAAGCTATGATCATGATCGTGGCCTTTTACGACCATCAGAATAGAACATTCCGAAAGACGGGAACGTTGAACCTCGAAGTCGAAGATTCGCAAATGATTTTCATCTCATCTAAATCCGATTTATATATTTTCCGGATATAAAGTCCCCTCCCCTATCGGATTCGACCTAAAATTTGATGTTCGCTGCTGACCTTGGATGTCGTGACAAATTGAATGAAGAAGAAAACCTAAACCCTTCGAAATGTATGTATCGGTTGGTTTCTGCCACGTCTACGACGATCCAGCAGGGTCGGACTAGATATAATCGTACATAATATGGTTTTTACTTTTTTCATAGGCAAATTTTGTGAAAGCCTATGAATTAAACACGTGTTGTTTACTAAACTCTATTCACAAAAAGGAGTCAAAGTAATTACATCGAGAACTAAACTAACTGAAATCAAGTTACTCTATCTTCTGGATAACAACCTCTTCCAGGATGAATAAAACCGTCTTACGTTCAAGTACGTCTGGACCTAAACGCCTCGGGGTTTCTCACTGAGTTCCTTGAGAAGTCTGTTAGAATTGTGAACTGTGGAAAATTATCATTATTTATTTCCTGTATTCCATATAATCGCAACATCACTCCCAATTTTTCAAGATTTTCCATCGCATTTCTTTGATGCAACGTTCCCCCTGATTCCCCATCTAAAAACCGTGTCGGGTTTGACGAATCGACGTGTATTGTATCGGAAAATTTCCCCGAATTTCCACACCACACTTCATTGATTGAATTAGGCCAATATATTTTCGGCTCGAAACTTTCGGGCAATAGCGATATCCATGGACTTTCTTGTGAACCCCCACTCCCTCCCATGTTCCTATCAGGTTGGGGTGTATCGGATTGTTTTATGTTTAGCGAGTTGTTTTTCCTGCCGAACGAAAGGGATTAAAAAGTGCCCGAGGATATCTGTTTGGGCGAATCCCGAACCATATTAGCGTTGAGCGCGGAATCATTTGTTCTGGAACACATCCCTGGAAAACTGACGTTGTCGCGACGCCTGGAGTGGTGCAGTCGAACGACTAGTATTTCCATATAGATTGACAATGAAGTTGCATGATGAAAACCGGGAATTCTGCAGTTTATTCTACCAATTCGCTTCAGACTTCAGATCGAATTAAAAATTTTACACAAGAGTTCATTATTTCCACATAACCTCGTTTCCTCTATTTGGATTTCACGAATTATCTCGAGTTTACTTGAAAATGTGTGCTCATTAACTGAAACAGAATGAGGACCGAACCAGCTACACTCGGGTTGTATAAGTGTCAATTCAGAACTCTTATTCAAAATTTAATAACTCATGAACGCTAGAAAAATATTCGATTGAGTACTATTATACCAACCATCATTTCAAATTACATGATTCATGCTGGATAGTTCACCAGCAAATTGTGTCGTCATTAATTTGCCCACTAAATTATTTCTTTTGCGAAACCATTGATTTGATTTTCGAACTGAAGGTATCAATAATTTTTTCGACTCGATTTTAAAGATCAATTATTGGAAGAAATTAACCAAAATGCTAGAAATTTCACACAATATTCTAAATTTTGTAATCGAGCCAAAAAAATTAACCCTCCCTGGCATTCCGACAGTTTACTTTTAAAAGAAGTATAATCCAAACAAATTTCACACACATTTTCATTTTGCTTTATATTTTCCAATACTGAAATTTTGAAATCGTCTGAGCAAAAAAACGCAGTCAAGTTCATTCTTGGGCAAAATTCGACCAGGGGTTCCGTAAATATGGCCGTTCGAAATTTGTTTTCCTGACTACTTCGTTACTATTGATTCGATCGGAATGATTCGCATTCAGATGAAGAATGACGTGTTCAAGCTACATGCGAAATTTTGTACAGATCGCTTAACCAAAACCATAGAAACACTGGAAAAGTATAACTTTCGAACGGAATAACCTAGAGACTTGCAATTTTTAGGGTAGGTTTAGATCTCGAGGTCACGTTTATCGATTTTATCAAAATGAGAATAAGGGTTCCGTAAATATGGTCGTTCAAAATATTTTTTTCCTGATAATTTCGAAACTACTGATTCGATTGGAATTAAATTTCGCACATAGATGAAGAATAATGTATTCAAACTATATCCTGATCGCATTACCATAGACCATAGAAACCGTAGAAGATTCAGCGAATTATCGAAAAAAAAACCTTATATTCCTGTGACAGCTGATTCGGCATTATTGACAAAGAGCTGCTGTCATTTTTTTGACAACTGTCAACAAAGTTTTCAATAGAAGGTGGACGAACGAGCGCCCAAATGCTCCTGACTACACGTCAGTGCTTTCAATAATTTTTTCTCATAAATCTCAATATTATTTATTGTGTTGTAGATCAAGAGTTGTGAAACTTTTATTAGTGATTTCCTAGGAATATTTTTGTTATTTATTCACAGTAGGAAAATTCAAAAAGCTCTAACGTTTAGTTAGGAGCTTTTCGCTCGTGTTTAAATCCATCGCCAAAGCGGTCACCTATCCAGGTACTTAGCTCGCACAACGCTGCTTGGCATCGAGTCTCTTCAACATCAGTTGGACAAATAATATCATTTTATGATATCGACGCTTCGACAAAAATATCAAACAATATAGCATGTGTAAAAAAAAAGTATTAGCAGAGGAATGTTAACTTTGTCTCCTTGTATGAATGTAGTGATTGGATTTGTATTTTTTCACAGAATATCTGAAATATTCATATTTAAGGGCTTCTTTTTCATCTAAAGCAGAAAAGAAATTCTCCTTTCTCTTCATTTCATCAATGGAAGACTGCTCCAATGTTCCCAAAAAAACAAATCTGAAAAAGAAATGGTCAAGAGCTGAAAAAATGAATGAGGATAAAATTTCTGTATAATCTGTTAAACCGATTTGAAATGGACCACCCATTTCAGAGATGAATCAGAAATAGTGAATAACTTCTTGAAACACCTCTTTCACGAAGATTTTGCCTCTATTAACGTATTATGGATCTCTTCGAGGAGAATCACCTGTACATCATGATAGTTTGCTAATTTTGAAACAAAAAAAATTTGAAAAATTCTTCTGATTGAATTATTTCGACTGATACTCCATTGTAATTTCAAGACATGAAAACTCATCTAATATATAAAATTCTCGTGTCCACAGTGTTCGTTGCCATACTCCTCCGAAACGGCTTAACCGATTTTGATGAAATTTTTTGTGCTTATCCGGTATCTATCAGAATCGGCCAACATCTATTTTTCATCCCCCTAAATGTTAGGGGTAGTCCACCCCTAAATTTTTTTTTTTATTTTTTAGACAAAATTTCTAATTTCTATTTTTTTATGATACAACATACAAAAATACATACAATCCCCAATTTTCACCCTTCTACGATCAACCCTTATTTTTTAATAGCCAGAACAACGAGAGGCCGAAGGCCTCGAGCAATTTTGAAATTGCGAAAAAAGGGAGAGACCGGGGGCGCGAAGCGCCCCCCGCGTTTTCGAGAGGGAGAAACGGGTTTTCCTAAGGTAAGAGAGGCCGAAGGCCTCGAGCAATTTTGAAATTGCGAAAAAAGGGAGAGACCGGGGGCGCGAAGCGCCCCCCGCGTTTTCGAGAGGGAGAAACGGGTTTTCCTAAGGTAAGAGAGGCCGAGGGCCTCGAGCAATTTTGAAATTGCGAAAAAAGGGAGAGATATGGCAAAACAACGTTTGCCGGGTCAGCTAGGTTAGGTTAGGTTAGGTTTAGGTTAGGTTATTTTGAGACGAGAGGCCGAAGGCCTCGAGCAATTTTGAAATTGCGAAAAAAGGGAGAGACCGGGGGCGCGAAGCGCCCCCCGCGTTTTCGAGAGGGAGAAACGGGTTTTCCTAAGGTAAGAGAGGCCGAGGGCCTCGAGCAATTTTGAAATTGCGAAAAAAGGGAGAGATATGGCAAAACAACGTTTGCCGGGTCAGCTTGTAATTGTATAAAATATATTTGTTTGAATGAAATTTTTTTATTTTCTTTTTAATCACAATATTTTCATCCGAAATTCGATATGTCAGATTTAGACAAATTTGACTCAAAATTCTTGAAATCTGGAGGAAAAATTTATGGTGAAGCAGAGAAATCTCTGAAAATCATCATTTACCCCTATTTCCAACTATAAATAACACTCTCCTTCAAAACTGTTCCACTTGCTAAAATTAATGGAAAATATCAGAAAACTCAAGTAAGGTTGATCTTTTTGAGCGCTCGTACTACTTACACGAGGGCTATATCATTTCGTCACGATGTCTGTATTTTTCGAATTTTGAGCCGAAAATGGTCTCAAACGACTATGTTCGACTCACTGATGACGAATCCGTCGAAAAATTCGAGTCTGTCTTTCCGGCCGTCCGTCCTTATACACGATAACTCTCGAACGGAATGTCCTAGAAACTTGAAATTTCCAGGGTAGGTTCGAATCTCGAATGCCGAGGTTGGGGTCGTTATTGGGCAAAACCCACCTAAGGATTCCGTAAATATGGTCGCTCGAAATTTTGTTTTCCTAATTACTTTGAAACTACAGATTCGATCAAGATGAAATTTTGCAGTCTAATGGAAAATGAGGTGTTCAAGCTACTTGTGAATTTTGTCCAGATCGCATGACCAGAACCATAGAAACCATAGAAAATTGTAACTTTCGAACGGAAACGCCTAGGGACATGAAAAGTATAATCCAAACAAATTTCACACACATTTTCATTTTGCTTTATATTTTCCAATACTGAAATTTTGAAATCGTCTGAGCAAGAAAACGCAGTCAAGTTCATTCTTGGGCAAAATTCGACCAGGGGTTCCGTAAATATGGCCGTTCGAAATTTGTTTTCCTGATTACTTCGTAACTATTGATTCGATCGGAATGATTCGCATTCAGATGAAGAACGACGTATTCGAAATTACTTTGAAACTACAGATTCGATCGAGATGAAATTTGCAGTCTAATGGAAAATGAGGTGTTCAAGCTACGTGTGAAATTTTGTCCAGATCGCATGACCAGAACCATAGAAACCATAGAAAATTGTAACTTTCGAACGGAAACGCCTAGGGACATGAAATTTTCAGGATAGGTGTGGATCTCGATTGTCGTGATCCGTAAATATAGTCGTTCGAAATATTCTGTTCCTGATAATTTCGAAACTACCGATTTGATTGGAATGAAATTCTGCCCCTGGCTGAGGAATAATGTATTCAAACTACGTGCGAAATTTTGTCCAGATCGCATCTCCCAGACCATTGATACCGTAGAAAATTTCAGCGAATTATCGAAAAAAAAATTGGTCACTGACTTGAAGTCTGGATTATCGCCTCAGTTTGGAAATTTGTTTGACAGCTGCCAAAAATTTCCTCAATTGGTTTCCAAAACTGAAAAATGCGAATCTACCTACAAGGTGCATGTACGAGCGCTCAAAAGCTCCTGACTTCACGGCAGTGCTTTTCGTAATTTTTTTTATCTCAAACAAAATTTCATCTTCTTCTTCAACCTCATTAACGAGAGACTTCTCAGAGTAAAGGTTTTTTCTTGTATTTTGGTTAAGCTTATTAGCCTATTTTTCGCCCACTATACAAAATTTTAATTTCGTTATTTTTCCGATGAAGCTTTTGTTATATTCCAATAAGAGTAAAGGTTTTTTTTTTGTTTTTGTTTTAGCTTGATGACCTTTCTTCGTCATTAATGATTTGTTTTTGTTTGCCCCCAGTTATAATCAATTCCATGAGATTTCCCTATTTCCTTCAATATCAGTTAATTGAGTGCAAATACTGCATATATCAGAATGGTGAATGCATTTCCATCTCTTACATGAGGAGAAGTTGAATGTTCCTACTTCAACGACATTTTCTGTTCATCGTTCGAATATCCCTGAACAATGAATAAAAAGCTTTCATATATCTCACTGTGATACCTGGAAGCTAGAAGATTGCAACAAACGCTTGAATTCACTCGATTGCATTATTTCGCATCCACGTCGTCGCTGCGTTTAAATCCGCTCGGTTGCACTTAACAGTTCATAACTTGGAATTATTCAATTCAAAGGCGTTAAACTATAAAATGGAATGCACCAACTAAATTGCTGCGCGCCACCTTGATTGATAACGCTGACTGCATATTCTGACTAAGTTTTTTTACCATCAATTCGAATTATTTATAAAAAAATTCAATTTGATTTTTCCTCTACTTCACTTCCGTGACCTGACTTCTATCCAAACCTGGAATCCGTGAATTCATATTCTTCTCAAACGATTTCAAAGCTGATGAACCGGAATTTCAATGACCTCAGTTTTATGCTCAATAAAAATTTCCCTAATTTAGGATTGTTATCACCACCATGTTTAATGAATATGGGGATGTACGCAAGGGAGTTTCTATTTCTGCACGTAAATATGGAAATGGCCACCTCACATCAAAGACCCTCAAATGAATGGTTTATTTTCCTTTCTCCTGCTCAACTCGGACCTTTTGTGGATCCATAAAGCGAAAGTTGGTACACGAAGACAAACAGAGTGACCACCATCTAGGGTCAATCCAAGTTGAGGTTTGAATATGGTTTTGAAGTTCTCAATGGAAGAACACTTTTCAATGGATAAAAACTGTATTTTTTCGTGTCGAGTTGATTTGAATTCATGGAAGTTAGCTATGTTTGAGAAAAATCTGAATAACAAGTGTGAAGTCATGATATTTTCACAATTTTTAGCGTAACTTATAACTGACACGAATATTCTAGTGTGTGGTCAACTGGTTTACATACATCTGTTATGCACCAGGTTGCACTGATTACTAAATATTCACTCTTCGCACGTGGAATTACCATTGTTCTGGGCTCTTCCATGTACGAATTGAGTGAGAGGGCCCTCGGTAAGATTTCACGCCAGTTTTCATTTAGCCCATACGTAATTCTGGTCGTTACTATCCCGTGTTCATTTAATCCGACGTGCATTAATGATGATAGTTTATCATTGAGCAGATATGCTCACCCTAAACCGAAACTCGTAATGGGCAAAGCAGCCCTGCTATGGAATTACAGATTGAATTTTGAAATCCTCATAAATTCGAAGTTGAAGTTTGCAAATCTCTTTCCTAATGGTTTATTTAATGGCTACTTTCATCATTATGATTGAACAAAACCGGATTTTCTGGTAATATTTCACATAATAATACGTAATGGAGAGAATATTAAAATATAACACAGAGTGTGTTCTAGTACCAGTGTTAACCCTAGGAAAAATGACTTTTTTGAGCGCTCGTTCTACTTACACGAGGGCTATATAATTTCGTCACGATGTCTGTATTTTTAGAATTTTGAGCTGAGAATGGTCTCAATCCATAAGGTTCAACTCACTGTTGACGAATACGTCGAAAAATCTGTCCGTCCGGCCGTCCGTATACACGATAACTCTTGAACGGAACAACCTAGAAACTTCTGCACTCAAATGGAGAATGACGTGTGCAAGCTACATGCAGAATGTCTATGTCCAGATCGCATGACCAGAACCATAGAAAATTATAACTTTCGAAAGGAAAGGCCTAGGGATTTTCAGGGTAGGTATGGATCGTGAATGTCGCGGTCACGTTCATCAATCAACAGAATTAGACTAGGGGTTCTGTAAATATGGTCGTTTGGATTTTATTTTTGTTGATAATTTCAAAACTACGGATTCGATCGTGACGAAATTTAGTATTTCAATGGAGAATGAGTTATCAAAGCTACATTTTGTCCAGATCGCATGACAAGAACCATATAAACCATATAAAATCATAACTTTCGAAAGGAAAGGCCTAAGAACTTGAAATTTTCAGGATAGGTTTGGATCGTGAATGTTGTTCGAAATATTTTTTTCCTGGTAATCGAAAACTACTGATTGCATTGGAATGAAATTTTGCACATCGATGAAGAATAATGTATTCAACCTACGTAATTTTGTCCAGATCGCATTACCAAGACCATAGATACCGTAGAAATTTCTAGCGAATTATCGAAAAAAAAAGTTGTCACCTGAAGCACTGACGTGAAGTCTGGACTTTTGCCTTCGTTTGAAAATTTTTTTGACAGCTGTTAAAAATTTTTCCAATTGGTCTCTAAGACTGGAAAATATGAATCTACCTACAAGGTGGATGAACGAGCTCTCAAAATCTCCTGACTACATGGATTTTCATTAATGTTTATCAAATTTATCGTATATGTGGCAGTTGGCAGCTATGTTCGCCAATATTCTGTAAATTATATTACCAACATAAAGCGTAGGAGGTATATTTCACTATATTTTGGAAATTTAAACGTTCCAAAACATTTCTTGGGCTACATTTGTAAGCCTAAAACAACATCTTTCGAGTTGTGAGTGTACCGTGTTCAATATAAACATAAACTTGTTTTACTATGGACAGTGTTAAGAAAAAAACACAAAAACACAAAATTAAATCATTTTTAGGTTAGTTTGGCTTGATTTAGAACAGTGTTAAATATAAATCATAAAATGAATTAATATTCAGGTTAGGTTAGCTTGAGACTTAGAGAGGGTTAAATATAATTCCCAAAATCAATCAATATTTAAGTTGGGTTAGGTTGGATTGGCTTAAGTTAAGACAGTGTTAGATATAAATCACAAAATGAATTTATGTTTAGGTGAGGTTAGCTGTTAGGAAAATGTTAAATGAAAACCCCAAAAAAAATGTATATTCCGAATAGGTTAGGTTATGTTAGGACAATTGTAAATATAAACCATAAAAATTACGAAAAGCACTGCCGTGAAGGCAGGAGCTTTTGAGCGCTCGTACATGTGTTAGTAGATTCGCATTTTCCAGTTTTAGAAATCAATTGAAGAAATTTTCGACAGCTTTCACAAAAATTCTGAAACTTAGGCGAAACTCCAGACTTCATGTCAGTGCTTTAGGTGACCAATTTTTTTTCGATAATTCGCTAGAATTTTCTACGGTATCTATGGTCTTGGTGGTGCGACCTGGACAAAATTTTGCACGTAGTTTGAATACATTATTCCTAAGCTAGGTGCATAATTTCATCCCAATCCAATCAGTAGTTTCGAAATTATCAGGGAAAAAATATTTTGAACAGCCATATTTACGGAACCCCTAGTCTAATTTTGCTCATTGATGAACGTGGCCGCGATAATCAAGCGATCTGGTCATGCGATCTGGACAAATTTCACATGTAGCTTGAACACCTCATTCTCCATTTGTGTGCAAAATTTCATCTCAATCAAATATGTAGTTTTCAAGTAATCAGGGAAAAAAAACTTTGAACGGCCATATTTACGGAACCCCTGGTGAAATTTGGCCCATCAACGAACTTAACCGAGGCATTCGGGATCTGAACCCACACTGACAATTTCAAGTCTCTAGGTTGTCCCGTTCGAGAGTTATCGTGCTTACGGCCGGCCGGCCGGCCGGACGGACAGACTCAAATTTTTCGACGGATTCGTCATCAGTGAGTCGGACATAGTCGATTGAGACCATTTTCGTCTCAAAATTCGAAAAATACAGACATCGTGACGAAATGATATAGCCCTCGTGTAAGTAGTACGAGCGCTCAAAAAGAATCAATATTCAGGTCAGTTGAGCTTGAGTTAGACACAGATAGGGTCGAATATAAGTTTCAAAATTAATCAATATTTAGCCTAGGTTAGGTTGGGTTAGCTTAAGTGAAATCAGTGTATGATGAAAATTCCAAGATAAATTTATATTCAAATTATGTTAGCTAGGTTATATAAACCATAAAATGAAATATTATTCAGGTTAGGTTAGCTTGATTCAGACACTGAAGAGAATGAATAAAATTATCAAAATTAATCAATATTAAGGCTAGGTTAGGTTGGGTTAGCTCAAGTTAAGAAAGTGTTAAATATAAATCACAAAATGAATTCATGTTCAGGACACATGGAGTATATGGAGATAGTGAAGAGAAAAATAAAATTCTTGAAATATTTTGATATGGATACGGATAATTTGGACAAACAGTGACAATTCATGATTGATTTGTGATTGAAATGTTACATTTGTATGTAACAGATTACAATGTATCTTTGTATAGGTCCACATTCTATAGATCATAAATGAATGGTGCTATAGTTCATTATTTCCAATAATAAACCTTCGAAATCGTTCCAGGTTCTTTAAATCTGATGGAATTCAAGAACCACATTATCGAACCAATGCCCAAAGCGAATTGAAACAGATTAACTTCTTTGTTGACATGTAGAGAAATCGAAATCTCGAAAAATCGTCGGGGATGAAAATAAAATCCTCATATTTATGTTTCTGAATTTCACTGCCATCAATAAAGTTCGGGAGTTTCCCCAAAGTGAATTCTCAAATTGGTTAGATATCATTTACCTCTGCCGTCTCAAAGGAAACGAAAGTAGCGTAAGATTCGGAGGCAATTTCCTTCTTCGAATAATTTTGTCAATTTCGATTTCAGCAGGAACGTGAAACGTATTTCGTTAGCTCATTGAGACGCTCAGGATATTGGCTACTTGAGAGGTGGCTCCCAATGGGATAAATCGGAGCAAATGGTATACCTTCGAGCTTACATTTCTGTATTGGCTTTTACGACCTTATGTGTTGTTATTTCGCCATGAATCGCAGCAATAGAGCCGATATGCAATTCTGCCGTATCCTATTAATCTCGATTAAACGGGTACTCTTGTGGAATATTCAACGTTTTGATCTCGAAAGGGAGTTGAATGAATTTCTGTTCGGTCTGAATGGAAAAATCGCAGAACAACCAAGTTGTTTTGAATTCAACAGAATCGCACGAAGAGATATGGGGCGATAATAAAGGGAATTTCTTCAAATACGAGAAGTTCTATCTAATACTTCCTCATCGCCCCACATCAGGTGATGTTTTTGACACATCTAGGCGATAGGGGGTCGGCCAAGACGGATAAGATCAGATACAGTTACGAGATGTCTTATGCGAAAAATGTTCGACTGTATGAGACGTTTTCGTTTTCAACTGGCAGTCGAAAAGATAAGGATTAAGGAGATGGTGCCTAGAGATTGGTTTTCGCTATCACCTAAGAAGTTTTTTCTGAGTTATTCACGGTGAAGATGGATACGTATAATATAGGTATATTCTCGTAAATTTGAACATTGTTATCATTCCTTATAATAGACCCGTGTCGTTTGTCTTGTGGATAGGTCTCCACCAAGTGGATGTAATGCGCGCTTCTACTAACCAAAGAGGATGTACAACACCATAATCACAACTTTCGTTCTCATTGGACTGAAATTTAACGCTTCCGCACACATGTATAACAACATGTTGAAGAGCCTTATTTTTCATTTGGGCCAATCCGCAAAGGGTGCTCGGTGGAGAACTACCGCATTCACCAGTAACAAATTGTGAGTCATATTGCGACCAGCTTATAGTCATTAGCCGCATCCAGTCCTCTAAATGGCTATTTGATGTACTCATTACTCATACAGGATTTAATTTCGGATTCATTATTTCGCCTGTACTACCGTTTTGTATATGTATACCGAACATGAAATATCAATTTTCTTAATACACAAGATAACATTCGGATCTGAAGGGATAATATGTCGGTGTACAACACTGTGGTCATGTAATATAACTTAGTGGACATGGGGGACTAGTTGATATTAGTGGAGTTTGCGTTTATGTTGATCTGACTGCTGAGAATTTCTCATGGGTCGTTTGCATTGGTAGAGTTGGCATTACAAATGATCTTTGGCTATCATCATTACTGCTGAGGACTTCTTATGGGTAGTTTGAATTGGTAGAGTTAGTAGTTTGAATGATCTTGGGATGTCAATCCATGTACTCTCCAAATTGTTCGATGTTTGATATTGGGGTTGAGTTCCAATAACTTTATTGGAAATATGGGACATCGAATGAAGTGGGTGAATGAAACTTTGACTCATTATCACTTTGGAATTCATGTACACTGACACTGAAATTTTTCAGGATATACAACAAAAATTCGGTTACTTCTACAGGAAATTCCCCCTATATAAGCGACAGCAGGAATATTTGATGATTTTACGTGAAAATTCCACACATGTGATTTTTAACCAATCAGAACGTGTATTTCTGACAGATCACCATCGCAACGGATGAATTTTAGTGGAAATTTTTTCCTCGTGGGTACCCAACAGCGAATTATACTGGAAATTTTTTTTAGCGTTTATAATGACAGAATATTCTTTTTGACAATCAAATTTTATTTTTGTTCACATGAGTGGAATTTTCTTACCGAATACCACACGAGGTCAAATTAAATCCGGGAATTTTTTCTCGCTCATGAATATTTTTAGAAAATTATCCCTCGTCTTCGACTCGGGATAATTTTCAAAATATTTATGAGCTCGAAAAAATTTCCGGAAATAATTTGACCTCTAGTGGTATTACTAGTGAAAATTCCGGTCGTTTGATTCTTCTAGAAATAATAAATAAAATTTATTTCCCTGATTCCGGGCACGTACTAGCGAATTTGATTCCGGAATTACTTTCGAGAAATGCGCCCACCTTTTCTGTCGCTTTTAAATCCTTCGGGTAGTATCTTTCGAGTTTTGTCTATTCGGTGGCGCCCTCTGTTGAGCGGTAAGGTAAATGTTGGGCCGTCGGTGCAGATCGCTACAGATCTAATCTTTCTTCCTTCCTCTGATCTGATCTAACCTGACGTTAACCTCTCTGTTCTACTGTTGAACCCCTATTTTCCTGTTCCTTCCTACACTATGTTTCTTAATCCCATACTAACCTTTCTTCTTTTTTCATTCCCTAGGAAATGTTATTCAGTAGTAAGTATCAATTTTGGATCGAAAATATTCAAATCTAAGTAGGAAGAATGCTAAAAACATGCAATATAATCTTAACTTGAATTTTAAATGCAGACTAAGACGAAAATATGTTGAATTTAGCATTAAATGCCAAATTGGCAACAGTGCGTTCGATATCATCGAGATGATTGAATAATCGCTGTTTCATCATATTCGTTCCTTCGTTGGAAACCGATATTTAGATTTATTCCAACAGAATAATCTGAATTTCTGAGAAATACAAAACATTCCTGTCGAATTTAATGTGTCAATACTGTTAGTCGTACAAATATTGTAGGGTTGAACTCACAGAATTAATATATTTTACTAGATATTCTTGTAACATTTAAGGTGTTGCACTTTACTGGAACTTTTAGAAATGATAAACTCTTACCGACATTACAGTTTTCTATTGAAAACCGTAAAGAACTAGAACTCTACCTTACAGACGTTCTTTTTAACTTGAAAATATTACTCTAGATAATCTTTGGCCAAGATCGTGATCGTATAGTGGTTTTTAAAGGACTCTACGTTGTGTATGTAAGTATGCAACCCAAATTACGCTTGATTCAATAGAAGAGATTGACGGGAAAATAGGAAATTTAAAAACACATATTTTTAGCACTCGAAACAAGAAAATATTAAGTTTATTTCAGAGTGCCAAAAGGTGGGGAGGATAAAAAACTTCCAGACGGGAAGAAAAACAAACCTCCCTCCTTTTCTCGTTCATATACCATTAACTCACAAGTAAAAGAATATTCATAAACAAGCTGACCGGTGAGAATTCTCTCAAATGGTGTTTAAACATGATTGAGTAGATTAAAGGCGATACATTGGGAGTTTTACTTCGCAGGGGTCAAACTATCATCTGACGATTGATGATCTCCCACGTTGCAAGGAGACTGGGAATGCGACAGAGTCCTTGTTATATATATTTCCAAACGTTGGGCGAAGCCTAAGTTAATGTTTAGGTTGCGTCGTCCGATAGTTGTCTCCCTGGTCAATAATCCCATAAGTATTAGATAAACCATATTAGCAGTAAACGATATAACCAGTCAATGTTATAGACAGTATACGAAATAATCAATAAACGATATATGCAGTGGATGGTATAGATAGTAAACGATATAAGCAGTGGATGATATAGATAGTAAACGATATAAGCAGTCAATCATATAAACAATAAACGAGAAGTCATAACGGATAATAATGCATGGAGAGTAGCTTTTTAAAATGCTCAATCAATATAAGATGATGAAACATAATGCCGGCAATGGTGCATATGAATATCCTTGCCATTTGCTGCAAACTACAACGATGACATAGTATCATTTGAAGAATATTGCAAAACCTTATAATTAAGGTGATTATTAAGCATTCGAACATTCAAACTTTTGTGAGATGCACTTAGGAATTTAATACATATGGTCAGTTAGAATCATTAAATAATATGGAATAGACTTGATAATGAAGTATGAAAAATGGATACAAAACAATACACAAGGAGCAAACCAACATGAAAAAAAAATACGTTGAGTAGGAGCAAATGGCCTCATGTGAATTGAGGATAAATGATATGAGATAAACACATGGGGTAAATAATGGACCCTGTTGAAGACAATTTTAGTAAATTAGGATAAGCCTGTATGATAAAGTTGTAATTATAAAATATTGTTACTCACATGGCACCCTCGAACGTTTAAGATCAAACTAACTCACAATCCTGTCCTCGTGTTTCATGAAAAAAACGAGCAGCCAGAAAAAAATCAACAACCCCTAGAGCCAAAAACTACCAACCAAGAGAGCCCTACATTTCTAGGTTATCCTCCGTACATCGATTCGTAGGAAAGGATTCTGTGGTTATTTTTCTTTCGGACGGACTCAGCAATCCGACTCCCTAATGTTAAGGATAATATGGATTTCTGTACGGATAATGAAAATGGCGGACGCCAGATCGGTTCAGTGTTATATTCCGGTTAAACCTATTGTTCCGACCTATGTTTTACAGTCCTGGCTTGTACATATAGCAAAATAATATTGTAATAAACAGGAAATCTTCCTTTCAGAATTAAAGTACCTGATTACTGCTTTACTTACCGTTTTTCCTGTTCATGGGACTCAAGTCACTTAAACCGGAATCGGCATGTTAGATTGCAAGTACAGATTGTTCTCAGAACGGTATTTTTTATTGTAATAACAATAGTTTAAACAACAAGAATTCATTTCTCTGGAAATTTCCGGGATTCGTTTTTTGAGCGCTCGTACTACTTACACGAGGGCTATATCATTTCGTCACGATGTCTGTATTTTTCGAATTTTGAGCCGAAAATGGTCTCAATCGACTATGTTCGACTCACTGATGACGAATCCGTCGGAAAATTTGGGTCTGTCCGTCCGGCCTTCCGTAAGCACGATAACTCTCGAACGGAACAACCTAGAGACTTGAAATTTTCAGCGTATGTTCAGATCCCAAATGCCTCGGTTATATTCGTTACTGGGCAGAATTCCACGAGGGGTTCCGTGAATATGGCTGTTCAAAGTTTTGTTTCCCTGATTACTTAAAAACTACAGATTTGATCGAGATGAAATTTTGCACTCGAATGGAGAATGAGCTGTTCAAGCAACATGTGAAATTTTGTCCAGATCGCATGACCAGAACCATAAAAACCATAAAAAATTGTAACTTTTGAACGGAAACGCCTAGGCACTTAAAATTTTCAGGATAGGTGTGGATATCAAATGTCGTGATCACGTTCATCTATGAGCAAAATTATACTAGGGGTTCTGTGAATATGGTCGTTTGAAATTTTGTTTTCTCGATAATTTTGAAACTACGGATTCGATCGAGATGAAATTCTGTATTTTAATCGAGAATATTAAAGCCATATTTTGTCCAGATCGCATGTCCAGAACCATAGAAACCATAGAAAATTGTAACTTTTGAACGGAAACGCCTAGGAACTTGAAATTTTCAGGGTAGATTTGGATCGCGAATGTCGCGGTAACGTTCATCAATGAGCAAAATCAGACTGGGGGTTCCGTAAATATGGCCGTTCAAAATATTTTTTCCTGATAGTTTTGGAACTGCTGATTGGATTGGAATGAGATTCCGCACCTAGCTGAGGAATAATGTATTCAAACTACGTGCGAAATTTTGTCCAGATCGCATCACCAAGACCATAGATACCGTAGAAAATTCTAGCGAATTATCGAAAAAAAATTGGTCAGCTGAAGCACTGACATGAAGTCTGGAGTTTCGCATAAGTTTCAGAATTTTTCTGACAGCTGTCGAAAATTCCTTCAATTGATTTCTAAAACTGCAAAATGCGAATCTACCACAAGGTGGATGTACGAGCGCTCAAAAGCTCCTGACTTCCCGGCAGTGCTTTTCGTAATTTTTTCAGTGAAAGATCGCTATTATTTCTCGATAATGTCCATGTGGTTGTTGAACTTTCAACGAAAAGAAATTTACTCATTTTCGACACTCTTATTGTACCATTCATTCACTTCGTTCCTCCAGTGGGGAGTTTTACCCTACATTCCTAATTCATGAAACATAAATTTGCCCTGCAAACATTTACCATCCATCGAACATTCAGTTGACTGATTGACATGGATCCAGTCCAGGTCCACGTGCCATGTTCCTACTTGCCGGCGTCTGTTTAATATGCACTGCATCAAAATGCTCTCGCTGCATGCAGAAAGTGACAGCTTAACGTCCGCTTCCTGCTTCGGATATTCCGAAGGTGGTGTCCGTCCAGTTATCAGCAAGATTGGCACGAAGATGCCCCCGCTGTCTGAATGATAATCACTTCCATGAACTGCATAATATGAATACATGATGAAATGGTCGAAGTTCTAAGTCTTTACGGCGTCTTAGCGGTTATGCATAGCGGATTGGTGCTCAGGGCCTAACTTATTTCTGTTGTTGTGAATTCTGACTCGGAGAATTAGGGGGGTATAACTGATTTCCATCCCAGCATAAACGGGATTATTGCTGTGATAAGTTCCAGTACCAACACGAGGGTATTCTAAAACCTCTATGTTAAGTTTTATCCAGTATATACAGGGAGTTTTTTGAGGTGCTAGAACTCATCACAAGAGATCAATTCATATAACATATAAAATATTCAATTTAGAAAAGAATGCAAAAAATTTTGGGCATCAGGATCTCAAGACAACTCGTTTTATATATCTGTGAGGAGATCTGCAATGAATCATGGTGCCATATGCCTTCCAGCTGGTGAATAAAGTGCTGGATTTTATCGCAAATTTGTAAATTCTATTTCAACTGTCATCAGTAGATTTTTCTTGAACAGTATAATTCTTAAAGTTCAAACTAAGGAGAGGAAAAATTACTGATTGAAAAGGTCCTACAAAAAAATTAGGAATTTCACAAACTCACCGATGAAATTGATCCAAATTGTTTACAGAAACTGTTCGAAATGGTCACCATTCGCTTGATGTGCAGAAAGTTTTGCTCGGCGTAATAACGAATTATTACATGTGGCAACTATTACATCAGTTTGTTCACGAATAATGTCACAAGCATTTTCAAAACGTTGTTTCAGTTCTTCAACACTATTCACCTCACCGTTGCTGTACGAGGGTTGCCTTTTATACTTCGGGATTGGAGAACCCTAGTGTTGCAATCTGGAAACTGACCAGTCTATCGTAAAGTTAGACTTTTTTGAGCCCTCGTACTACTTACACGAGGGCTATATCATTTCGTCACGATGTCTGTATTTTTCGAATTTTGAGCCGAAAATGGTCTCAATCGTCTATGTTCGACTCACTGATGACGAATCCGTCGGAAAATTCGAGACTGTCCGTCCGTCCGGCCGTAAGCACGATAACTCTCGAACGAAACAACCTAGAGACTTGAAATTTTTAGTGTGGGTTCAGTTCCCGAATGCCTCGGTTGAGTTCGTTAATGGGCCAAATTCCACCAGGGGTCCCGTAAATATGGCCGTTCAAAGTTTTGTTCCCCTGATTACTTGAAAACAGATTTGATCGAGATGAAATTGTGCACTCAAATGGAGAATGAGGTGTTCAAGCTGCATGTGAAATTTTGTCCAGATCGCATGACCAGAACCATAGAAACCATAGAAAATTGTAACTTTTGACAGGAAACGCCTAGGGACTTGAAATTTTTGGGATAGATGTGGATCTCGAATGTCGTGATCACGTCCATCTATGAGCAAAATTATACTAGGGGTTCCGTAAATATGGTCGTTTGAAATTTAGTTTTCTTGATAATTTCGAAACTACAGATTCGATCGTGACGAAATTTTGTATACTAATGGAGAATGATATATTCAAGCTACATTTCTCCAGATTACATGACCAGAACCATAGAAACCATAGAAAATAATAACTATCGAACGGAAAGGCCTAGGGACTTGAAATTTTCAGGATAGGTGTGGATCTGAAATGTCGCGTTCACGTTTATCAATGAGCAGAAATATACTAGGGGTTCCGTAAATACGTTCGTGGGAAATTTTGTTTTCTCGATGATTTCGAAACTACGGATTCGATCGAGATGAAATTTTGTATTTTAATCGAGAATGATATATTAAAGCAATTTTTTGTCCAGATCGCATGACCAGAACCATAGAAAAGTTTAACTGTTGAACGGAAAGGCCTAGGAACTTGAAAATTTCAGGGTGGGTTTGGATCGCGAATATCGCGGTCACGTTCATCAATGAGCGAAATTAGACCAGTGGTTCCGTAAATATGGCCGTTCAAAATATTTTTTTCCTGATAATTTCGAAACTACTGATTGGATTGGAATGAAATGCACCTAGCTTAGGAATAATGTATTCAAACTACGTGCCAAATTTTGTCCAGATCGCATTACCAAGACCATAGATACCGTAGAAAATTCTAGCAAATTATAGAAAAAAAATGGGTCACCTAAAGCACTGACATGAAGTCTGGAGTTTCGCCTAAGTTTCAGAATTTTAGTGACAGCCGTCGAAAATTCCTTCAATTGATTTCTAAAACTGGAAAATGCGAATCTACCTACAAGGTGGATGTACGAGCGCTCAAAAGCTCCTGACTTCACGGCAGTGCTTTTCGTAATTTTTATTATACGTACTCAGAAAGTTTCGACATACGAGCGCTATTTGTTTTAC
Source organism: Aphidecta obliterata (assembly GCA_963966015.1). Taxonomy (NCBI): domain Eukaryota; kingdom Metazoa; phylum Arthropoda; class Insecta; order Coleoptera; family Coccinellidae; genus Aphidecta; species Aphidecta obliterata. Next base: position 10,208,843 of record OZ014435.1, on the reverse strand, counting down.
ATTAACTCAAAAGATTCATCTCGGCCAAAAAATGGAATTTGATCGTGAACATTTTTGTACGATTTCTTCTACCACTTTCGACGTGGATTAACTCAGCAACAGTGCATCAATGAACTTAATTGAATTTTTGGCGATGAAGCTCCATCAAGGACCAGTGTTTATCGATGGTATGGTGAATTCAATACATGAAGGATTTTTGGGATTTTGACTCATTTTGATGAGTTCTAGCACCTTTCAGGAAAAATCCTTCACCTTTGAAAACACCCTGTATATTATGTCAACTTTTCAACCTCTACAGTTCATTTCGAATCCTTTATTCGCCTAAGGCATTCCGTTTCGCTGAAAAAAAACCTTGAAAATTTTGATCAAAAACAATAAAATGAGTTTTTCAAGAGAAAATATCAGGACAGGAAGGGACGACTTGTGGTAGTTGTCGAGGCCACAAAAAATGCTGCTTTCTTGGTAGCACGAAAAAAGAGAACACACAAATGAGAGAATATTTCAAAAAAAATTTGAAGCACTATTCTAATCTATGAGGATTTCTTGTGGATTTGAACATCTACAACAAAACAACTTTTCGTGTTTTATGATAACGAAAATGGACGATACCTTTATCGCTCACGTTTCGGAGAGATGCAAGTTAATATTTATCAGAGTTTGCCTTAGTTCCACTATACAGGTATATTGACAGATTAACAGTTCTATTTGCTATCTGGATATCTAGCCCTGAACAAACTTAGCTAATACCCGAACACATGGTTCACTGAGGTCCGCAATGTTTATGCGAGGCTTATATGGGTTTCGTGAATGTGCAGCGCATATTTGTTTGGTTCGTATCTACTTTGTAGAAAAGGAAACGAAAGTAAAAGATTCATTTGGGGCTCGTTCACGTTGAAACAGGCCCGGAAATAATAAAATGTTGGCAAATTCTTAATTTTGAAAACCACTTCAAACATTTCGAGTTTCAATGTGAGGCATTAAAGGAAGAAATTATATTGGGATCCCCTTCTTTATTTCTGGATTACTTGCTCCATTCATTCCGAGCGATTGTTTCCAAAAAGGAAAAGTCCGTGATATTCGTTAAAACCAATTCAATGTTCTGTTTTTCGCTCCCAACTTACAGCGAAGTAAATGAAGCCGAAATATCTACGACAAATGTTGACGTGAATCTTGGAGGATTAGACAGCTCCTTCCTCCATTCTCATTGTGGACTGAACAAATAAATAAAACTCTTTATTGACTGGTCTGTCGTAAGAATAAGGGGGATTCAAGAGGTCTTTCGATTCCGAAGTTTGAACGTCCGACTTCTTCTCTGCATTGTGTAGAAGGTGGAATACGATTTCCTGAAACTTTTATCAGTAATCGACCCATCTATTCTATAAACGATAAGTCTCATCCAAACTTACAGTAGAATAACTAATATGATTTCCACTACATTGGGTTAAATTCCACGACACATGTTTCAATGGTACAGCATCATCTTCAGGTGGTTAAGATATAACTAAATCAATTCTGTAAACTCTGAAGCTACCTACTAATACAAACCAATCTCATCACTAGGTGGGGGTAATGGTTAATAATATGCGCAAACTCCTTGTGTGGGATGAATATTCAATGTTATCTTAATGACGACTTCCAAGGATAAAATTATGCTTATCTTACCGGTATCAAGTGGGAAGATCTGTTGACGTTATTTCCTTTTTTTATTATTTTAATTTTACAATTTTTTTTTATTTATTACCTAATTTAGAAGAGGAGCAAAAATTTCACTCCGAAAAAGATTCAATAATGGTAAATTGTTCGAGTTTACTTGATCGTTCAATAAAAAAACAGACAATTTTTGTTTATTTATCTCAAGGCTCTCCAAAAGGTTCGATTTTTTACTTTCATTTCCCGTATGCTAAATTTCGAAGTCTTTAAAAGCATGATTATTAATTTTCGAATGATCCGCGTATGCCGAATGTCCTCTACCTTCAATAAAACAATTTCTATGTTTTGTTACTCTTGTTTTAAAATTCCTACCTGTTCGTCCTATGTAAAAACATGAGCAATCTCCGCGATTTTATATACACCACATTCATTTAATTGATCCATTTATTCTTTATTGTTTTTAATATATCTGCCTAAATTGTTCGTGATCTTATATGCAACTGAAATATTCTTCGTTTTTAAAAAATTCTTTCCCAAATTTTTCCCGAACAAGTTAAAACTTCATTATGTTGGTCTTTTTCAAGTTCCGTTGGGTATTCTGCCTTCAAAGTGTTCTTCAAATTTTTTTTCGATAACAGTCTGTCTATTAATTTAGTATCATATCCGTTAAAAGCCATTTGTTTGATAAAATTCCATTCTACATTAAAATCCCTCTTATTCAAAGGTCGCTATCGTACGCTGCTATTTTTGAAAACGGGTGACAAGAATTTTTGTTTATTGCTGTCCGTATGTGATTGTTTGTGAAAAATACTGAACACGTATTCATTATTAACTTTATTTATTGTCAAATCTAAGAAGTTGATAGCGTTCACTGACTCTAATTCTATTGCGAACTCAATAGACGGATGAATTGAATTCAATTCCGACAAACTTTTTGAAAAAAAAACAGATCTTTTCACTTAATGGAGGTAAGATAAGCATAATTTCATCCTCGGAAGTGTCATAAAGATTAAATCAGTTCCAGCAAAACAAGTCAATTGTCATCGACGTACCAGTACCAATAAATGAAGTTTCTGATACTCGGATTTGAATGAATTTTCCCTTCGATATTTCCCATGATTAACTCATTGAATTCATTGAATCCAAAATAATTCGAGTAGATCAAGAAGACTTGAACAATTCACCATCTTTGAATCTTCTTTGAATGAAAATTTTTGTCTCTCTTCTGAATGAATGAAAAAAATTAAAAATAAATGAATAAAATAGAAATAAAAAAATAAAACGTCTACAGATATTTCCACTAAGGAATTTGCGCATAGGATTAACCACTACCCCCACCTAGTGATAAGATTGGTTTGTATCAGTAGGTAGCCTTAGAGTTAAGAGAATTAATTATATCTTAACCACCTGAAGATGATGCTGTGCCATCGAAGCACGTTTCGTGGAATTAAGCCCAATGTGGTGGAAATCTATTCTATTGTGAATTTGATTATGGATTTTCATCAAGTATTGACTAATTCTATAGAAGTCTCATTCAACCTCATTTCAAATATAATAGTCATATTCTAATTTTGTTCGGGAATATGAAATTTCCATGAATAATAACCGTGTGGGAGAATTTCATTCATGTTTTGGTTTCTTGTAGATGTTCAAATCAGAATATTTCATCATGTGTGGGTCTTTTAATCTCGACTCGTTCACGTCTTCAAGTCTATGAACTCTCGAAGTGAACTTTTTAAAGGCTCCATACGAACTGTGTTACGTCTTGAGATAAACTATGTTTCCTCTTACAGGTTTTCCAGATTTTACTCCCACTCACAGATCGAAACATCTTACCCCTAACTTATGTTACCTTTTCAGAAGAATTTTAACATCTGCAAACCAGCTTCTTCAACATGCGGAGTTGTTTCATTCAGTGCACTCAAATAAACTTTTTTATATATCTACCATATATTCTTGACGGAGAACGTTTTTCCGATGGGTTTTTTCGTGCGGACCTGTCTGTCTTAGTTTTGTGAGGGGGTTACATTCCACTGCGACCTCAAGGTCTATCGTGCCCTCCATCAGAGCTGTTTTCGCAGAGCTCTCCCAAGATAAGATCTTCGTTCCTCCTGTTATTCTCATGTCCAAGACATTCTTTGCGCTGGTTTGCAATGGTGAAGCTATCTGTAACCGGGTGAACAAGATTTTCCTCCTCTTCCCACAGAATCTACACTCGTCAGTTTCTGTTAAGCCCATTCTCATCATATGCTTTCTAAGGTGCCAATGTCCTGTGAGGGAGTCAGTGAGGAGGCGTAGCCGACTCTTACTGAGATCCGAATAATTTTTGGATCTTGAATTTTTAAAGTTTCGAAGGGACTTTTTGGGGTGATCCATTTCTAGAAGATTCCTCCAGTGTGCTTTTCTTTCAGTCTCTTCCTTTTCCAAAAACTCTTTGTTATAGGTTCATCTGCCTATGCCACAGAAAGATTCTAGGCATTTGTGCTCCCTTTCTGGCAAGTGTATTGGCCTGTTCGTTTCCTTCGATCCCTGGGTGACCAGGAACTCAGACCAAAGAGACCTTGTTGTTCTTGCTTACTTCATCAAGTTTCATCCGGCACTCACATATAAGCTATGAATCGATTACACAGGAGTTCAGTGCTTCGATATCAGCTTGACTATCACAATGGATCACAATGTCACACCCTTGATAGTTTCTTCTCTAGTTTATATCTATGCATATCTTGATTGCAAGTATTTCTGCCTAAACACACTCGTAGTTTCAAAACTATCTGTATACCCTTTAATGGTATACATATCCCAGAACTATGCTTCAGCAGAGATATATTTCGGTGATGATGCTCATCAAATACACAGCCTGTATATTGTAAATTAAATAGGGACTTGCAGAATCTAAATGGCAAAATTCGTAGATATGATCGCAGAAACGGAAACCACCAGAACATTCTCCGCAGCAGTTTGGCGTCAATTTACATGACGTATCACGGATGTGGAACGTAGCCATCGACGATTGCTCCGCTTTATTAAATAACTCTAGCCATCCCTCTATTATGAAGCTGAATCTGCACTTGACGCATATCCACACATGAATCAAGAGATAGGGTGGGCATGAATAAATTGCGCCAGCCTCTGGTGTACTAAGATGAATTCCGTGCTCTGATCTACGGGATATGTTCCCATAATAGACAATTTTAATTAACTGTAGTGATTTCGAATTAGACAATCCATTAGCAACTCAGGTAGGGGTTCCAGTTGGTGCAGCGGGAACGATTTATAAGTTTGCTCTTGTTAATGAGAATGATAAACAAGGATAACTGAGGAACTAGCTTTATAATTCACGTTTCGCTTTTCACACGTACGTTACTCATACACGGCACGGGTAATTTTAAATATAATTTAGAAGTTTGTATTGAAACAGTTTGCGTTCTCGAGCTGCTAACAAAAAAACCGTGTCTACTAAAGATTGAACGTTTTAAGTGTCAGTAGGTACTCGAAACTATTCTTTCAAATATGAAATAATACGATTGGCAATATCACCATTCACTCTGCCCTGAAAAGAGTTGAATTTTTTGCTCCCTGCTCCAAGAGGAAGTGTTTTGTTTCACCCTTTTCTGCAAAACAGGTATTCAGTAAAAAGGAAAACCCAAAATTCAAAGAACTTATTATATTTAAAAATTAATGGTGGAATGCATTGTACTGTATTGGTACTTTTGAAATTATAAACTCTCACCGACATTACAGTTTTCTATTGAAAACCGTAATGAACTAGAACTCCGGCGTTCTTTTTAACTTGAAAATATTACTCTAGATAATCTTTGGCCAAGATCGTGATCGTATAGTGGTTTTAAACGGACTCTACGTTGTGTATGTAAGTATGTAACCATAATTACGCTTGATTCAATAGAAGAGATTGACGGGAAAATAGGAAATTCAAAACACATAGTTTATCACTCAAAACAAGAAAATAACAAGTTTATTTTAGAGTGCCAAAAGGTAGGGAGGAAAGAGATCACAACCCAGAAGGGGAAGAAGAAAACAACCTCCCTCCTTTTCTCGTTCATATACCATTAACTCACAAGTAAAGAATATTCATAAACAGGTTGACCGGTGAGAATTTTCTCAAATGGTGTTTAAAAATGATTGAGTAGATTAAGGGCAGTAAATTGGGAGTTAAACTTCGCAGGGGTCAAACTATCATTTGATGATTGATGATCTCCCACGTTGCAAGGATAGGGGAAAAGCGACCAGTCTCCTTGATATATATATATTTCCAAACGTTGGGCAAAGCCTTAATTTGATTTTTACGTTGCGTCGTCCGATAGTTGTCTCCCTGGTCAATAATCCCATCAAGTATTAGATGAACCATATAAGCAGTAAACGATATAACCAGTAAATGTTATAGACAGTAAACGAAATAAACAATAAACGGTATAAGCAGTCAATCAAATAAACAATAAACAATAGTCATAACGGATAATAATGCATGGAGAGTAGCTTTTTAAAATGCTCAATGGTGCTTATGAATATCCTTGCTATTTGCTGAAAACTACAATGATTACATATAGTATTGCAAAACCTTATAATAAGAGTGATTTTTAAGCATTCGTTTATACAGGCAAATTTTTGTGATAAGCACTTAGGAATTCAATACATATGGTCAGTTAGAATCATTAAATAATATGGAATAGACTTGATAATGAAGTATGAAAAATTGATACAAAACAATACACAAGAAGCAAACCAACATGGGAAAAGACGTTGAGTAAAAGCAAATATAGGTCTCCTGTGAATTGAGGGTAAATGATATGAGATAAACACACGGGGTAAATATTGGGCACTGTTGAAGACAAGTGTAGCAAATTAGGAGGAGCCGGTATCCGAATGATGAAGTTGTAATCATAAAATATTGTTACTCACATGACAAACCCAAAGTATCTCTTCCACCCTCGAAGGTTTCAGATCAACTTACTCACAATCTCACCCTGTTTTCCCTTCACGAAAAACCGAGCAGCCAGGAAAAATCAACAACCGTTCAGAGCAAAACTACCCAAGCAAGCGAGCCTGGATTTCGAGGTTAGCATCGTACTTCAATTTGTAGAAAAAGATTCTGTGGTTATTCTTCTCTTAGACGGACTCAGCAAACCTATTTGCTAAGTTCATGATAATATGGTTTTCTGTACGGATAATAAAATGGCGGGCGCAGACGCCAGATCGGTTCAGCATATAAAAATTCACTCCGAAAGCGATTGACTTTTTTGCACTTCCGAAACGAATTCGCGCTCAATCTCCGTGCGAGTCTAAAATCTACTCAACTAAAAATCTAATGGCACTTTCCTACCACGAGATATCTCCACTTGTCTCTAACACAGACTTTCAAGTTCCGTACCCTTTTTGGTACCCGCGAACTGCTATCCCCGGGATCTAACAAGCAACTGCCTTGACTTTTTCTGATCTCCTCAACCGTGGAGTCTTCTGCCACGCGGTGCAATTTTTCCATGCCAAAAATTTTCCAATGATTTTTGCTCACCTAATTGGCATATCATCTTCTTATCGCTGATTTTCTATGACTCCGAAATGACCTGTCAAAACATTTACGTTCTTCAATACAAAGCTTTTCTGTAGTCTGAGGCCGGTCCCATAAACTTTTTTATCACAGCGTGGTTATCAAGTTCTCAAACGCGCCGGATATAACCCGAACTCTTAAAGATCGTTGATCAATACAATTTAATACTATGTTCGCCTGTATTTTTCAGCTTCGAAGATACTGATTCTTTCCCGGGATTTATCGAATAAGCATTCCAAATTAAAATTGAATATTCGTATTCCCAGATATTGTAACTAAATGTTGAATGAGAAACAGTGAATTTTTTTCATAAAGGTCTATTTTTCTTTGAGGCAAGAAGGTAGTGAATTGATGTCAAATTCAGAAATGAAAATAGAAAAATTAAACTAGATAAACTTATAGAAAGCCAACAAAACAATTCATGTATGCCACAGACCAACGAATTCATCATTTGCAGCCGTAGACCGGTTTCGATCCATATCAGATATCGTCAGTACGGTAAGCAAAATGACAAATTCGATGTAAGAAACTGAAAACCTTATGTTCGTGTTATGTATGTGTGACCGTATATGCTCGTAATGTTTACGGCGCGTCAAACATGTGTCTTTGTCTTGGGGAGTTGATAAAGCAATTCATAATCTACAGATATTTGGACAGTTGCTTTTGGAACGGACAGGTGGCGGGATTGGGGAAATTTTCTCCGATCACCGTTGCCTTATTTTTTAAGGTTTTCTGTTTCTTACATCGAATTTGTCATTTTGCTAACCGTACTGACGAGATCTGATATGAATCGAAACCGGTCTACGGTTGCAAATGATGAATTCGTTTGTCACTGGGATACATGAATTATTGTTTTGTTCGCTTGCTATTAGTTTATCTAGTATAATTTTTCTATTTTCATTCCTGAATTTGATTATTTCAGATAAACAGCCGTATATCATTTCAGTGAATGTGAATATTGTATATTGTTCAATGAATATTATATATAATGTAGGTACCCTACAGTTTGTCAATAAGCATTGTACTCGGATCCTCAAAATTCACCTTCACCCATAAATCCATCATATTGATCGATATAAAATTTATATTTTGTAGAAATGTTCAGTTTGATATATAGTACAGACTGAAGACAAAATTTTCCACAAATAGTTGAACCGTTTTGTGTCATCGTTGGGACTACAGAAGAGCAGCAATTCAACCACCTTAGATGAGTGATCATCTGGAGCAGGTCGAGATGGCAATACAAAATTCTATAGCGATTCATATAATCATTAGATATACAGGTTTCGTCTCTGCTATTTTGGCTAGAGAACCCTAAAAATAGAATCTTGAATTGATGATATTCCAGTCAAATGGCCCAAAGAAGTGAGGATAAAAAGACCCATGCTGATCGAAATGCGAAAACCCCAATCCCTTCGATTCCGTTATACGTTTACAACCCGAGCTTAATGCTCTCTCGAACTAATTATGTGTATTCTGTAAACAACTTCATTCCGGCAACCCCTTGAATCCAAAGAAAAGTCAATGGAGATGAATGTCTCCTCCTTTCATCCGAAAGTTTCCGACTTGAAATACACAAATAGCGATGAAATTGAAAGTAAACTCACGCAAGAAACGACTGCGTCCATGCAAGATGAGAGATTGAAGATTTGTGCTTAATTCGGTTTGGTAAGGACTTCCGTTTACACAACCAATTCGTTTTGTTATCGATTAGACGTGGCTTCAGTTGGAGCAATTACTTGAACATACAACCGCTATTTTGATTGTCGTTGCGAAGCAAATTGATTCAGTTTCCTGTGAAATAGTCAAGGTTGGAAATGTCACAGATAGCAAATAAAGTTATTGAAGATTGTAAAATGTCAAATAAATTCGCCAATGGCAGTCATGATATCTAGTTGAAAATTCTAGTCTGACAAACCCAGTAGATTGAGAGTATATCTCACCTGAAGAAGCCATGATAAGTGCGAAACACGTGTAGTGGTTTCGTAAAACTCTCAATTATTGAAAATCGTAGGCTAAGTTAATTAGTGAACACCAAGTAGTACCGACCCTGTAGTCCCTGACGAGCCGCCACTGAAAGAAGAAGGAATAAATTTGAATCACATACTCAATATACTTACTCCTTCGAGTATGATGGCATCGCTGCAAAATAGAGTCGTTCTGTCCCTAGTCGTGAAGCTTTTACAATCTTTGAACTTATAACATTTTCATAACCTCCCGAAGTAACATTTCACCAAATTTGACGTTATACAGCCCTAAAAACGTGGTAAAAACAGTGGGAGCATTTTTCAGTATGACAGAACTGACTGGTTGTATGCAGTTGTTTTTGACATCGGAATTAATCGACCATATTATTCAGTTGGTGAGAGAAGGAGTTACGTTTGGATGAACTTTTATCTGGGAGAATGATGCTGTAAATTATACCTTACGCTCAGTTTTTTCGGGTGAGATGTAACGTTGTTTTGTCTATTAGTCATCGATGTTGGTCTTGTTTGGAGCGGTTGAGGAAATGTCTTCAATTTGATACGATTCTATTTATTATAACAAGCATTCGAGGGAAAGACATTTCCTCAACCAACCCAGGAACCCAAGAAGAGAAATTCGCCAATCATTTATAAATAGTTATTTAATCAACTAGTTTATTAATGACAGCGATTAATGGTCGAAATATTTTAACGCGTGAGCGGAGCTCTTTATTATGTTCAAAAGTGTATGCTCATCATTATCCACCACAGTGAATATCCTGTTCGAATGTGTTTTCGATGCATTCACTGTCACCAAAATTTTCGATCCCATATCTTTTAAATCCTTTCTCTGTAACCTTAACAATTCATCTTTTCTCGATGCACCCGCTACTCCGAATATCAAAGCGACCTACAAATCAAACAATGATAGTTATTTCACTATAACGAGATAATGAGAATAAGTTGGAATAACGATTCAATTGAGTTTTATTTTTACCTTCGACATCAAGAAAACACTATCAGGAGCATTCGCTATGAACTCTCTCACATGTTCTCTTTCGAGAACTTTTGATTTTTTTGGGATATATCCCTCCCTTTTCCGTTCAATAAACATCACCAGTTTGTAGTATCTGCTTATATCAGTATTGTCTTTCACATTTAGTATTGGTTTCAGCATCGAATATTTTGGCCATAAACTTGCTAGATGCCCCTTTTCTGCAATACCCGTAAAGTATGCCAACAAAACCGTTTCCGTAAAGTTCCGAACCTTCTTGTCCTTGCACCAAGATTTGAATTCAGCATAGGCTTTCTCATATAAATGGCGGCTCTTTTTAGGAAGCAGACTCAAAGTTGCTGCTTCAGCCATTTTTTGTCACATCTGGCGGTGTCAAAGGGATATTTTCTTCGTTATTCATTATGTAGTAGCGTAACGGATAAAATCAGATTCTGATCGGAAGCGAATGAATAAATTTGACAGCTCGATCGTGCTCCGACTTAGATGCATCTATGCTCCGACTGAATATTTTATAATCGGTTGCCATGATAATCATGCATTAATACAAGAAATCATGCATTAATAGGGGTCATTAATGGATGATCTCGAGTGCGTAAAATGAGCTTTTATTCTATGGTCGACGGAAAAATGTTTTCCAGTTTTTCGGAAAAATGAGAGACATAACACTATCCTGAATATGTCCTAATTTGAATTTGATATATTTGTTTGTTGTGTCTCCAGAGTTCTTGAGAGAAACTTTTCTTCACGTAAATTAGCAATAATCAGGAACTCTAAATCCCACATTATTATTCTGAAATTCAGGACCTATATTTCATCAGCAAACCTTCGAGTAACAACACAGTCCTCTCCGAAGAATCCCACACCACAGGAACACATAATTGCGATGTCAAATTATTGGACCCACATCAAGACCTCTTCCCAGGGGTCACGTTCGTCAAATAATGAATACTGCACGTGACGTCTCGAATATCCGGAATTCAAATCACGCGGTACCTCCCGACAAAGGGGCGCGAACTCCATCCTGGTCCTGACTTCTAGTCTTTTTATGGCAGAATAACTTGACTTCCCCATTGAAGCGACGTCAACTAGCGGGTGCCAGAGAGGACAGTTTTGCAGCGAGGAAGTTCAAGCCAGAAATATCCATGTCTGTGAGCCTATCCCTTCCGGTTTGGAGGGCTTACGTTATGGATATGCTGTTAGAAGGTCGAGTGTTCTCTGATTATTTCCGGGTGTCGTAAATACGATCAATGGGAGCACTCGATTCGAAGATTCGATTAAATTTGATCTGAGAGTTGCATTATTTTCACGCTTTGTTCTTGGTATCCAACTAGCTGACCGATCGGTGAAGAATTTGAAAGGATGAGACATGATTCGATACGCCAAGATTGGCGTTTACCTCCCATTCCAGCATGGTGATCAATTTTGAATCAATTCAACATAATGAATAATTTTTATTGAGCGCTCGTACTACTTACACGAGGGCTATATCATTTCGTCACGATGTCTGTATTTTTCGAATTTTGAGCCGAAAATGGTCTCAATCGACCATGTTCGACTCACTGATGACGAATCCGTCGGGAAATTCGAGTCTGTCCGTCCGTCCGTCCGTAAGCACGATAACTCTCGAACGGATCAACCTAGAGACTTGAAATTTTCAGTGTAGGTTCGGATCCCAAATGCCTCGGTTGAGTTCGTTAATGGGCAGAATTCCACCAGGGGTTCCGTAAATATGGCCATTCAAAATATTTTTTCCTGATAGTTTCGAAACTACTGATCGGATTGGAATGAAATTTTGCACCTAGCTGAGGAATAATGTATTCAAACTACGTGCCAAATTTTGTCCAGATCGTATACCATACCAAGACCATAGATATCGTAGAAAATTCTAGCGAATTATCGAAAAAAAATTGATCAGCTGAAGCACTGACATGAAGTCTGGTATTTCGCCTAAGTTTCAGAATATTTTTGACAGCTGTCGAAAATTCCCCCAATTGATTTTTTAAAACTGGAAAATGCGAATCCACCGACAAGGTGCATGTACGAGCGCTCAAAAGCTCCTGCATTCACGGCAGTGCTTTTCGTAATTTTTTTCTGCCATCGCTGTATGATACCAGTTACTTCACTGTGCTAATACCGAGTTTTTTTCACAAATGCTTTAAAGTTTTATATTTGAAACTTTGTTCTGTATTGTGTATGTGTATATATATATAATTACATAATGCCAAACCTGTATATTGCAGATGAACTCCTTATCTATTCTCATTCGAATGTTCATATTTCTTTGTTATATTTTGATGACACATCATTTTGAACACGCCACGTGTGTGGGTGTATATTGTCCCATTGTTCGATATTGTTTGTCGTATTTCATTTGAGATAAGGTAATGTTATAAATACCTTTGAAGACGAATTCATCGTCAATAATTAAGTGCATTCTACTAGCTAATGTTATATTAGGGTGGACAATCGTCCGTTGTAAATAAATACTTTTTTTTTAAAAGTCAGCTTTCGCTCTCAAAAACGTAATTATATATACGGTGTTTTTAAAGGTGAGGCTTTTTTTTGACAGTTGCTGGAACTCGTCGAAACAAGTCGAAATTCCAAGAATCCTTTGTATGAAATATTCACCAGAGCCGAGTATTTCGGAATCAAAGTTACCCGCGAATCACTTCAAGTGGATAGGACTCGTGGTTGGTTGATTTCTTGGCCTGCAGGCTCCTCGGATCTCAACCCCTGTGATTTCTTCTTTTGAATTCATTTGAAAACATGAGTGTACAGTAACGGTGAGGTGAATAGTGTTGAAAAACTAAAACAACGCATTGAAAATGCTTGTGACATTATTTGTGAACAAACTGATGTGATAGTTGCTGCATAAAATAATTCGTTATTACGCCAGGCAGGACTTTGTGCACATCAAACGAATGGTGATCGTTTCGGAAAATTTCTGTCAACAATTTGGATCAATTTTGATCCTTTTATTAGTTTGAACTTCAAGAATTATACCGTTCAGGAAAAAATCCCCTAATGAAACTTGAAAGAGCATATACAAATTTCACGATAAAATCCAGCACTTTATTAACTTGCTGGAATGCATATGGCACCGTGATTAATGCAGATCTCCTAAGAGAGCAATAACACGATCCAGAGTGGTCTTAAGATCTTTATGTCCAAGATTTTCAAATTGAATATTTTATGATCAACTTCCGGCGAAATGATCTCTTTTGATGAGTTCTAGCACCTGTCGAAAAAAAGCCTCACCTTAAAAATACCCTGTATATATATATTGTTGTAGAATACATCCTGATTCTTCAATGTCAATAAAATTCAAATATTATTGGAATTCATATTAGATAAGAAATCGGCTAACACGAAATTATGTCATTGTTTCACATATTACATTGAATTGATTGACAAAATTCAATCATGTACTGAATTTACGCATCATTAATGTTTCAGAATGACAATTTCACTTAATAAAATCATCCATTTTATCATAATGTGAATCAATGAGGTATTCTGGAGTTTCATTGGGGATTAGTGGATTTAAAGGTTTCATAGATTAATGAGGAATTCTGAAGTTTCATTGGGGATTAGTGGATTTAAAGGTTTCATAGATTGTTCATATAACAAAATTTATGTATTCGAATGTAGAATGATGAAATGGTGATTTATAGATTGTTAAATTTTCATATTAGGACCAAAACATAGTTCATTGAGTTCGACAGTTTAACAATAACCATTTAGATTTAGACTTTTCGTATAAGAAAAGCATATATGAATTTGAAAAAAAATCATAGTCCATAAGATTTACGTAATTATTCTTAGGAATTAGGTAGATATGTTGAATAATATGAATGTGAACAAATTCTCCATATATACAGTATACATGTAAATCAGGAGAATTGACATTCAATTCGAGATTTCAAATAGTTAGAATTGACCAATTTGAATTAAATACATACCAGAATATTGGTAGAAAATTTATGAAAAGCACTGCCGTGAAGTCAGGAGCTTTTGAGCGCTCGTTCATCCACTTTGTGGGTAGATTCGCATTTTCCAGTTTTAGAAACCAATAGAAAACATTTTTGAGAGCCAACTGGAACGAAACTCCAGACTTCACGTCAGTGCTGTAGGTGACCAATACATTATTCTACATGTATGTGCAAAATTTCATTCCAATTCAATCAGTTGTTTCGAAATTATCAGGAAAAACATATTTTGAACGGCCATATTTAAGGAACCCATTATCTAATTTTGCTCATTGATAAACGCGACCGCGAAATTCACGATCCAAAACTACCCTGAAAATTTCAATTCCCTAGGTCCTTCCGTTCGAAAGTTATAATTCTCTATGGTTTCTATGGTTCTGGTCACGCGATCTGGACAAATTTTGCAAGTAGCTTGAACACGTAATTTTCCATTCGAGTGCAAAATTTCATCTCGATCGCATCTCAAGTTTCGAAGGAATCAGGAGAACAGAATTTCGAACGGCCATATTTACGGAACCCCTGATGGAATTTCGCACATTCACGAACTAAGCCGCGGCATTTGGGAACTGTACCTACACTGGAAATTTTAAGTCTCCAGGTTGTTCCGTTCGAGAGTTATCGTGCTTACGGAAGAACGGCTGGACGGACAGACACGAATTTTCCGACGGATTCGTCATCAGTGAGTCGAACTCTGTCGATTGAGACTATTTTCAGCTCAAAATTCGAAAAATACAGACAACGTGACGAAATGATATAGCCCTCGTGTAAGTAGAACGAGTGCTCAAAAATCACTAGAATTTTCTAGAATATTCATACCTTATTATAATCATATTAGTAGTGTTCTTTCGTACTGATACAACTGATGGAACTTATGTGATTTAAGTGAAAGCGATTTTGCAATCAGAACACATTTCGCCCGAAAGAAGGCGCTCACTTCTATGTATATGGAATTCTATAATTTCAAATTTTGACTTTACCAATGTGATCTATAATTGAAACAAGAAATTTCGCGATCGGAATAATCACTTTGGAGTTGTGGAAGGGGGAACTGATTGAAAACGAAAGAACGAACGCTTAAACTGATCTATGTGATTTAATTTACATAAATCACTTCGCTCAGTACGAAAGAACATTACTAATAAGAAAGAATGTAAATTGAATTATCATAAATTATTTTGAATTTTCATGGAGATTTGACATTTCGATTAACAAATTTCATATCAACATAATTATACAAAACAAAATTCGCTCATTGAACGTCACTTCTCACTATAACATAAGAAAGCTTGGGTGAAAAAAAATCGGTCCACTCTCAGGGATTTTGTCCTCTCACTCCGACAACAATCAACAGCGCTACACGGCTCATTCTCTTTAAACAAGCGTGAAATGTTATCTGACACAAATATATCTGACGCCATGGCGGGCTAAGCGTTAAACGTATATTTTATCACCCTGATAATCCTGGAGCTTCGATGCGATCTCTTTGTCTTGTTTCGGTTATACGAACTGAAAATACAATGATGGGGTTAGGGATGGTTTATTTGTTTGATTTTGTTTGTACGTCGTGTGAAATTATTGGTCGTTATGAAGTTGATGCATTAGGATTCCGTTGAAGGGTGACGGATTGCGGGATATCGGTCATAAAAAAATTGGGGGATTGCCAAAGCCGTAATGGTATGTTGCCACATTCCTATTCCTCTGCTAATAAGATCGAATTACTATATCTGTTTTAGGACGTATAATAGTTATTTAATCAACTAGTTTATTAATGACAGCGATTGATGGTCGACATATTTTAACGCGTGAGCGGAGCGAGCGCGTTAATGTTTGAGACCATTAATCGCTGAATTGATAAACGAGTTGATTACAAGATTTTTCCGTCGACCTCATCAGGAATTGAATATAAATTCTGGATCGAAACCAATTTTTATTTTGCATGATATACAAATTTGACGTAAAACAAATTTCTATGTTCATTTCGATGTATTAATATTTATGCTTCCTATAGAACAATTTGAAAAATTCATAGAGGGAATATTGGACATGTTGGGACATTCTGAATAGTTTACATTTATTTCATTTCCTATAAAGTCCGATAAGGAACGTGTGGATGAAGTGGAGGTTGAAGCATTATTCACTTTGGAACTATTATGACATACAATTTTTTCTGCAGTTTCTATTTTATTCTGAATGGAGTTTTCAATATACCCTTCTGCAACAGAAGTTGATTTCCAACCACCAAGTCTTTTGATGGCTGAAAAATCTGCACCACTGTCAGAAAGAATAGACGCAGAAGAACGCCGAAAACAGTGACCTGTATACAAATGTGGTTGCTCTAATTTAAGAAGGTTTGCAATCATTGACGGTAATTCAGAAAATGAATTAATTCTAACTGGTTGTTTTGAGCATTTATAGTTCTTATAAAAAACGAAAAATCTTTCGTGTGGAGTGTGAGCTGGCCTCAAGGATATATATCTCTTTATTATGTTTAAAAGTGTATGCTCATCATTATCCACCACAGTGAATATCCTGTTCGAATGTGTTTTCGATGAATTCACTGTCACCAGAAATTTCGATCCCATATCTTGTACATCCTCTCTCTGCAACCTTAACATTTCATCTTTTCTCAATGCACCCGCTACTCCGAATATCAAAGCGACCTACAAATCAAACAATGATAGTTATTTCACTATAACGAGATAATGAGAATAAGTTGGAATAACGATTCAATTGAGTTGTATTTTTACCTTCGTCATCAAGAAAACACTATCAAGAGCATTCGTTATGAACCCTCTCACATCTTCTTTTTCGAGATCTTTTGATTTTTTTGGGATATATCCCTCTCTTTTCCGTTTAATAAACATCACAAGTTTGTGGTTTCTGCTTATATCAGTATTGTCTGTCACATTTAGTGTTGATTTCGGCATCGAATATTCTGGCCATAAACTTGCTAGATGTCCCTTTTCTGTAATACCCGCAAAGTATGCCAACAAAACCGTTTCCGTAAAGTTCCGAACCTTCTTGTCCTTGCACCAAGATCTGAATTCAGCATAGGTTTTCTCATATAAATGGCGGCTCTTTTCAGGAAGCAGACTCAAAGTTGCTGCTTCAGCAGTTTTTGTCACCTCTGGCGGTGTCAAAGGGATATTTTCTTCGTTATTCATTATGTAGTAGCGTAACGGATAAAATCAGATTCTGATCGAAAGCGAATAAATAAATTGAACAAGAACAAAAAGGCGAATGCGCCGGTGTTGTTATATATCTATTACCCTCTTTATCTCAATAATTATGAACACGAACCAATTTAATTGCAAAGTCACGTAGTTTCCTGTGTATTATCGAAACATATCTTCGTTCAGATGCCCATCCTTGTCTTGTTAAAAACTCTTCAAATGTCATTTCTAATCTCAATCCTATCGACTACGCTAATTTTGTCGAATTCCGCTTATCATTAGAAATTTTATTTTTCATCAGAAATTCAATTTATTTCGATGATGAAACTGTCGATTTTCCACAGCTATCGCAAGTTGTCTATAAACTCGTTTCCCAAATTCAGATAGTTTTCAACCGATTTTCCACACCACACCTCTGCACGTCGATACGTCGCCGACGCAGACCGCAAAATCATGCCGGAGCCTGTTGCCCAGAAGGAGCCTGATTGGACAAATCGAGTTATCAACTCGGGAAGACCCGAGTCGCAAGATCGCAGCAGGGATAACCCTGCTCAGCGTTCCCGGAACGTATTTCCAATATACTTATGAAATGTCGCACGTGGGGCCCGCGGATTCCGATCAAGGTAAATGAAAGTAATAACCGATAAATAGGCATTCTGGTCACGTACTCAACTCGAGCTATAAAGAAAATATTCAATCTGAATTAAACATGAAACATCTCCGGCGTAGGAGGAGACCTCTGAGAATTTCGGCAGAGATTTATTCCGCGGTATCCTGGAGATTTATATAAGTTCGCCGAACGGTCGGAGATGGCTCGGCCTGGCTCTTCCGAAACAAGACATATTTATATATTTTTTTCTCGCATTTTTATGCGAGGAACGCACAGTTACGAATATGAGATATGTGTCGAAATGTCGACTTTCTGAGCCTCTGGTCACGATTTATTTCGAATGGAAGGTCGCAGGGTCCCAATGAAGGGGGGCAGATCTAATTCAAATATGCTGAATCAAAAATTGAAATATGAGGTACCTACAAAACGCTGCAGCTTATCCGGGCACTTGATCCGAACTCACCTTACCTGAACCATTCGTCAGTTCGTTTCAAACAAATGGAAACAAATCAACCCTTGCATTCACTAAAAAAAATTTCCAGGATAAACAACAGGAATTTGGTTACTTCTACAGGAAATTCCCCCTATATAGGGGAGTCAGCAAATCTCTGAACGAATTACTCAAGTTAGAATATTAATTCAACACATTGAATGAAATTGTCAAGTCAGAACCAAATTTTCTCAAAAGCATTAAGTCCTCACAAAAGAATCATAGAAGATTCACTTCTAGACTCGAGGAAATTTCTTCAAGAAAGATCTAACTGAAATTTTAACAATTGAAATCGTAAAGTCTAAACATTCATATCAAGGTCGTGACCGCAGAAATTAGAACTTCAATTCAGCAAAGAAAGAATTACGAGCAAGGTCGGGGTCGCCAGTGCATTCGAAAAACAATAACATATGTAATTGTTTATATAGACGGAGATTTGAAATCGTAGTCGATCATCGACCACTGAATTATCTGACTAATCTTTCTAGTGGATTAACCGAATTCCGTTTTATTTAAAAAGAATATGACTTCACGGTTCATAATGTGAAAGGTTCAGAAAATGTTATAGCAGATGCCTTATCACGAATGCCTCCGATGGCTAAAGGATTGATCACCTGTTGTTTTCGAAGTGTTAAAACGTCCAGCAGAAAGTGTTGAGTTAAGACCGCTTTCAGAAAAAGAATTTCTCAATTTGAAAGAACAACATTCAGAGGATTACAATGAGAATATAATATATAATGTTAATTCACAAATTATTTTCATTAACCAGGACATCCGATCAGCGTACGACTTAGGTACATCGTTGAGGATACTGGAAAAATTATGCGCAGAAAATAATATATTAGAATTGTTCCTCATAAAGCTAGCTAGCAATATAAAATTTTCGAATGTGTTGAAAAATTGTAAAAATGAAATTCTAGGAACATCCTTAAAGATTAACATAATAAGAGATGTAACGCGAATAGAGGACAAAAATTAAGACAAATTATTCTGAATGACTTTCACATGCTTCCAACCGGTGGACATGCAGGTATCGAACGCATGTTCAACAATATCAAAAGACAGTATTTTTGAAA
Source organism: Aphidecta obliterata (assembly GCA_963966015.1). Lineage (NCBI taxonomy): Eukaryota > Metazoa > Arthropoda > Insecta > Coleoptera > Coccinellidae > Aphidecta > Aphidecta obliterata. The sequence goes on along the minus strand of OZ014435.1, from coordinate 10,189,313 downwards.
TGGTTTAAGATCTGATGTTAAAAAATTTGTAAAGAAGTGTGACGATTGTCAACGTCATAAACATTCCTTACCTGGGAAGGAACCTTTGACAATCACTACCACAGCTTCGTCTGCTTTTCAGAAATTTTTTCTAGATCTCGTAGGTCAATTACCTACGGATATCGGAAATAATAAGTATATTCTCACTATTCAATGCGACTTGACCAAATTCGTAGAGTGTTACCCACTACCAAACAAAGAGACAGAAACAGTTTCGAAATCTTTTATTCAAAACTTTGTGTTGAGGTATGGTATACCTTCTGAAGTTGTTACAGACCAAGGCACAGAATTCTTATCAAGAATATTTAGTGAATCTTGCGAATTGCTCAAAATAAAGCAATTCAATTCAACAGCTTATCACCACGAAACACTAGGTGCGCTTGAAAATTCGCATAAACACTTAGGAGCATTCCTTCGTATGCAGGCAGCTAAGGAAAGTAACAACTGGAGTAATTGGGTTCCATATTGGCGCTTTTCATACAACAATACCTTGAACTCTTCAACTCGCTATACTCCTCACGAACTTGTTTTCGGAAAACCTAGTAGATTTTCACAAAATTTAAAAAGCCAAGTAGATCCAATCTACAATCTTGACAACTATCCTCTAGAACTAAAATAAAGGTGGCAAACGACATGGAAAGATGCTAGAGAAAACTTGGTGAAGACAAAATTGAAAAGAAAAGAGAATTTCGACAGAAATTGTAATGAAATGATCTATAAAGTAGGAGATAAGGTGCTCTTGAATAATAAGAACAGTGACAATAAACTTGACCCCTTATTTAACGGTCCCTACGAAATAGTGGAAGTGAGGAACCCAAACATTATTGTGAAAACGGACAAGAACAAACTCAAAGAAGTTCACAAGAACAGAGTGAAACCATATTTTTCATAACGAGTAATGATTACTAACCAGTGATTAGAATTAAAAGACTGATGTAAATTTTAGATTAGGAAGAATAACATATTAAAACTTTGTAGATGTAAGTTCCATTAAAATTATGTATAATGTATATATAGATATTCAGCTATAGATAAGTCAAAAAAAAAAATTTTTATACTTGTATAGAAAAATTTTTTCTCTCAAAGGGGGAAGGTGTAGTATGTATCAGTAGGAACACGCTGTATATTAGCGATCTTGAGATGCAATATCTGTGACCTCGTTATTCGTCACACGTGCTGACAATGATGTGTAATATTTTGTTGTTTAATATTAGTTGTTTAATATTATATCAATTATGCTATCGATTCCCAAGGTTGTTATGAATACCGCCACGCAGAACATCGTAAACAATCTTGAATATATAAACACTAACATTTTGCTAGAGAGAGCAGAGTCTCTAGGTGTTACGAATAAACCTTCTTGACGAGTTATTAGTGTATCATTCACCATCCTTCGACTGCATAACGATTGAGCGAACCTACCCTAGCTGGGTATGTTACAGTGCTCTTACAAATCCGCCCAAATAGTCAAGGAATAACTTTCCTTTACACGCGCGGACAACTCTGCCCCACGAAAGGTTTCTATTGTGCTGAAAAATAGGACAAAATCGATAGTCAAAATGTTTTATTTCCACAGTTGGAAAAATCTACGAGTGATAAAATCCCAGTAAATCGGTAAACAACAACTTTGAGCGATATAAATCCGACCGAGTCACGTCTTGCTAAATTGCCCCCAGAGATCGTCCACGTTAGATTAATTTAGCGTAGAAAAGTAGGAGACGATATGATTGATGGCGAAGAAATGTGACAGCCTGGGAGGGGCATAAAAACGTTTACGGCTAGACATAGATTGGTGAGTTTTTCTGTATTTTGCGGAATTGTTAGGAAATAGCGTCCGCTCCGCGTCTGACCCTATAGGGAGAATTCATCGTCGAAGCAGGATCGTACCAGGAAGATTATAAAAAAAAAGATATATTCAGTATTCACTAATCAGCTCAGTCTATGATTTTCACTAATTGAGGTTTTAATAAAACCAATACACGTATTTCTTATCACCTGATGAAGCCAAGGTATGGCGAAACAAGTGTAGTGGTTTTGTTAAACTCTCAATTAGTGAAAATCGTAGACTGAGTGAGGTGAATACTAAATGAATATGGATTTTTATCAAGTATCGACCGATTCAATCAAATATATATTCATTCAGTTTTCGGAAAAGGAGACTATTCTAGAGAGCAACGTCGTTTTGACATTTTGACCTTTTCGTCTGAAGTGTATGTTCTTGGACTTTTCATTTGAGATGTTGTTTTCTATCTATATGATAGGTTTTTTTCTTGAATCATACTTATGTATTCCCTATCATCCCATACATAATTAAATAGAAGGTTCAGAACTTTGAATGACACTAAATACGTTTCAATAACCCTCATCGTTCTCATCTACTCGAGCATTGAAAACGATACATTATGATAATTAATCACATCTCGAGGCCGTGTTAATTATATTTGTGATATTGGATATTGAAAGCCCCTTATCGATCCAACGTAATATAATTCGAGTCATTAGTTTCGATTTAACTAGTTGTAAGGGTGACGTGAAGAGTTAATTTCATCATTGGAATTCGAAGTTTATGTTAAAGGAAAAAATTTATAAAAAGCACTGCAGTGAAGTCAGGAGCTTTTGAGTTTGTAGGTAGATTCGCATTTTCCAGTTTTAGAAGCCTATTGAAGAAATTCTTTACATCTGTCAAAAAAATGAGCTCTTTGTCAATTATGCCGAATCAGCTGTTACAGAAATATAAGGTTTTTTTTTCGAAAATTCGCTAGAATCCTCAGCGGTTCCTATAGTCTTGGTAATGCGATCTGGGACGTAGTTTGAAACACTTTTCTTCATCTATGTGCGAAATTTCATTCTGATCGAATCAGTAGTTTCGAAATTATCTAGAAAAAAATATTTTGAACGGCCATATTTACAGAACCCCTAGCCTAACTTCGCTCATTGATTAACGTGACCTCGACATTCGAGATCAAAACCTATCCTGAAAATTTCTAGTTTCTAGGTTTTTCCGTTCGAAAGTTATAATTTTTCTATGGTTTCTATGGTTCTGGTCAAGCGATGTGGACAAATTTCGCATGTAGCTTGAACACGTTGTTCTCCATCTGAGTGCAAAATTTCATTTCGATTGAATCAGTAGTTTCCAATTAATCAGGAAAACAAAATTTCGAACGGCCATATTCACGGAACCCCTAGTAGAATTTTGTCCAATAACAAACTTAATCGCGGAATTCGAGTTTCTAGGTCGTTCCGTTCGAGAGTTATCGTGTATACGGCTGGCCGGACAGACTTGAATTTTTCGACGGATTCGTCATCAGTGAGTCGAACCTTGTCGATTAAGACCATTTTAGACTCAAAATTCGAAAAATGCAGACATCGTGACGAAATTTTATAGCCCTCGTGTAAGTAGAACGAGCTCTCAAAAATGTAACATTTCAATTACAAATTCATAATGAATTGTCACAGTTTGGCCGAATTATCCATACTATTTCAAAATATTTCAAGAATTTTCTTTTTCTTCCTTTCACTATCTCCATACACTCCATATATCCTAAACATGAATTCATTTCGTGATTCATATTTGACACTCTCTTAACTTAAGCTTACCCAACCTAACCTAGCAATATTTATTAATTTTGATAATTTCATTCAACCCATACTGTGTCTTAATCAAGCTAAACTGATCTGAATAATAATTCATTTTATGGTTTATATTTAAAACTGTCCTGACTTAAGCTAACCTTACCTAAACATGCATTTATTTTGTGATTTATATCTAACACTGTCTCAACTTAGGCTAACCAACCTAACCTAACCTAAAGATTTGATTGATTCCGAAATGATATAGCCCTCGTATGAGTAGAACGAGCGCTCAAAAAGGAGAATTATTTCCAACAAAAATTGAGGTTACGGAATGAATAATTCCCAATGAATAGTTCCGAGGAAGTGTATCAAAAAATGATCGTGATTTCTTATCAGGTCTCCCTGCTTGCTCTCTTTATTAAGACAATCAAGGGACAAATTATTTAGGTCGACAAAAAAATAACGCTTTCCTTTTGCGTGAAGAAGTTATTCGTCGTCATTATCCGCAAATAGAAATAAATTGCGGGAAGTTTCTCTGTAGTAAATTAGACTGGCTTAGTCGCAAAACAATCTTTTACGCTTCTCTGAATTACTGCAGCGTTTGTTGGGGTAATTTTTCTTGCGGTCTGGGCAATTCTTTCCGTAAATATAATTGAGTCGTATTAGTTTGACGACTCAAAATCGGTTATTTCGGTAGTTTCATTATTTAATATTTCCACATTATAACATTTTTTTCAATCGCTTACCCAAACTGAAACTGTTCTATAAAATAATAATCCAAAATACAAACACCAATGATTATTCTTTCATGCGGTCAATGCAATTCTTCCCTCCCTCCACTTTTGATCGCCAAAAGCACAAACAGAACTTTCGCACTATCCATCAACCTCAATAAAACTTCCAATCCATTTTTGAGTGTTCTTCCGCAATTTGGTTGGCACAAGATAAATTTCAGCTTCGGTGTAGACGTGCTCTCCAGAGTTGAGATCCATAATTTATGAGCTTACTTTGTTAATTAGTTCCCTAAAATATGACCTATGCAAATTCCGTTAATTCTGTGCAGCCATCGAAAGTAATTCATTTCATTTTTTGGGCGCTGAAATTTCCGTAATTTGCAAGTTGTTAAGGCCGTTCATCCGTGAGGTTCATGAGCCATTTAAACGAGATTGTACTATATATTATCGATATTCAGATTCGAGATGCAACACTTTCTTGGAAAGAAAGCAAGTAATTTTCTGAGTCTAGTGTTTTGATTATCGCTCCATGGATTTAAATGATAGTTGGTTGAATGAATGAAGGAATAAATTCAAAAAAATAAATCGATAAATTTATATGAATAAATATACCTACGATCTCGAACTATAATAACGAACTTAAGAGCACCTTGATTTTAAAAGTAACCATATGTACCCATCTTTTTCGAGTATATTAGAGTGCATATGCAATATTACTATCAGCAATATCAGTACATGATTCTTGTGTCTGTTTGATGGAATTCTCTGGGCAAATATAGCCTTTTGGCGACAGTAAACTGTCTGTGTGGTTTTCTAATGATGAGCCTTCCAAACATATACCTAATGGCTCAAGACACTGACAAAATTATTTTTCCATGAGATAAGATCGATAGTGTGATTACCGAACAGAGGCTGAATCGAAAAACTTTGTTGTTCCAATGCACTAATTGATTTTGTTATGAAGTCTCGTTTTATTTTCAGTAATCATTAATTCGTCGTTATTTCACTCTCGTATTTTCTCGAGAACCCAGTTCGTTCTGCCATCTTCCCAACTTATAAGAAACGGGATGAAGTAGGTTCAATAGTTGACCAAGAGTTCGGTGAGGTCGAGGCTTCGGTTAGTTGCTGCTCTATCCAGGGGATTATGAGAAGGCAGATATCCGGTTAAAAGTTTATGGAAACTGAAGTTTTGATCAGGATATCGAGTGGTCGCAACTTTTAGTGGTTGACGGTGCTGAATAATATTACATCGCTAGCTTTGACGTTGCCTGAATGCGCTTACGAAATGAAAATGAGGTTCCATTAATGGTATCTGAATGAAAAAAATAGATTTCGCTTCAGTCATTCATAAAAACAGCTTTCATTCAAAATCATATCAATTCAATAAGCAAAAAAAAATTTAGAAAAGCGCTGACGTAAAGTCAGGAGCTCAATGGAATTGAGTTTCTTTTCCGCCAGTTTACGCTGAAGGTCTGTTCAATTGAATGACCATCATTTGGGGATATCCAGATGATATCTGATAAGGTTCTGGGAATATCCAGATGATATCTGATAAGGTTCTGGGAATATAGAGGTTACAATATAATTTGGGAGTACCCAATTCCCAGAAATTGAAGACATTTTGTTAGTGGTCAGTATTCTGACAACGCCCTTTCGTATTTATAATGGGTGAAATAGTTCACCTGACAGATAACCTGCAAGATAATAAGAAACTACCTGAGGAACCGGAATTTTTATGTCAAAATAGACGACACATTATCTACCACCAGACAAGTAGAAGCAGGAGTGCCCCATATATATCTACGATATTCCTAAGAACCCAAGGAATTTGCTCGCCCTTTATGCAGACGACACGGAAATAGCCTTCAGACATCGACGACCAAATGTCATACACAGAAGACTGCAAGAAGCACTAGAAGATTTAGAAGAATGGTTCATTAAATGGAAAATTCAAATAAATAGCAAAAAGAGCCAAGCTATTCTACTACAGAAGCAGAGACTTGAAATTAATTCCAACCTACAGATAGATGGAGACGAGATAAAATGGGAAAACGAAGACAAATATCTAGGAGTAAAACTAGATAAAGGGCTTACATGGAAAAACCATATAAAATATGCAGTGGATAAAACAAACTCAGCAATGAGTAGACTTTACCCACTGCTAGGAAGAAGAAGCCAAATGAACCAAAGCACGAAGCTACGAATGATCAAGTCAATTGCAAGACCCCAACTAACATATGGCTCGGCGGCATGGAGCCATGCAGCCAATAGCCATATAAAGAAGATTCAAGTAACAGAGAATAAACTGCTCAGAGCAGCAATGAATATGCCGTGGTTCGTAAGAAACCAACAAATCCACAAAGACTTGGAATGGGAAACTGTCACAGATTTCCTAAAAAAGAAGGCCGAGAAGATATTTGAAAAAGCAAGTCAACACCCAAATGGTGAGCTAAGAAGACTTGTTGACTACAACCCCGCAGAAGATGGGGTTAGGATACCCACCTATCACAAAAGACCCAGAGATCAACTACGTAGAAACAGAAATTGAGTAATCTCAATTTGAATTATCCTGAAGAAGAGACTCCTATAAAATTCAAATTCATAGGTAACACAATTATCACACGACAAAGATCGTGATAGAGATACGAACAAGAAGAGTCAAAAGGTTAATAGGTAATAAATGCCCGGAATCTAAAACAGCAGGTTAGGTTTAGTTAGAGTAGGTCGCGCTACACACGAAGTCTCACACTGTTCTATCTATCGGAGATAGTTCGTCCATGAGGATTCCCCCTGACTAAACAAAAAAAAAAACCTGGCAGACTTCAAGAGACGAGACTTTTTACAATTAATAGAATTTCACCTCTCAACATCAAATATACAGAAATGAGAGAAATTGTACCAGAAGGGGCGTAGCCCTAATAGTCAAAAGGAACATCGACCACTATTTTGACGATGAACTGAATAATGGACTAATAAAAGCTGTCTCAATTATAGTTAACACATTTCGAGGACAAATAAAAATTACGTCAGCCTACAAACCACCTCAAAATGATCTAAATTGAGAAGATTTGAAAAAGATGCTAGAAGGAAACCACCCCAATATCATTATCGGCGATATGAACTGCAAATCAAGAGGATGAACAGCAGAACTGAAAACCAAAATGGGAAGAAGCTTAAAAAGTATGCCGAAAGACTTAATGTCATAATATTAGGACCTGATATTCCGATCTACCTGCCCAGAAGTAATGGCTTACCAGACGTATTAGAAATCGTCATCATGAAAGATATTACCGAAGATTTCACACTTGATACTATAAAAGGGGGCACATCACCAGAACCCAATTGAACTCAGACTGGGACGCGGACCGATAACAGAAGAACTTCAAACGAAAGACATCACAGACTGGCAAAAGTATAGTGAAATACTCCAGGAGAGAATCACTGAAATTCCACAGAGAACTCCTGAAGATCCAGAAGATGAAGTTGAAAAATTAGAAACCCGTAAAAAAGAAGCCTATGAGGAAAGTACCAGAAGAATCGGAAGGCCAGCTCCGAAGCATCCACATGGTGAAACCCAAAAAGCAATGAAAGAGCTGATAAAGAGGAATAGAAAACTTAGGAAGAACTACAGAACTTCACATAGAGAAGAAGACAAGAAATAGCTGAATAAACACAGTCAAGTGCTGAAAAATGCCTTGAGAGAACTGAGAATATACAGATGGAACCGAAGGGTTGGAGAGCTTAACTTCATAGACCACTCAGCATGGAAGATGCGGAAGTGGTTACGACGTGAAAAAACCGAAATTCCTCCTGTAGATGGAGCAAATGGGATGGCCTACTCAAAGCTTGAAAAAGCCGAAGCACTGTTCGAAGCAATAGAACGAGAAGCCAGAATCAACTACAGAGAAGACGATGACAATGAAGACTTAGAAGAAGAATTCGAAAGAAATGAAGAATTAATGTTGGAACTTCCGGAGGGCGATACCAACCCAAACCCAACAACACCAACGGAGATTAAAGAAATCATCAAGAAATTGAAAAACAAGGAAAGCTCTATGGAAAGAAAAAGTAACAAACTTCATGTTACCGAAATTGCCCAAAAAGGAATAGCAGCGCTAACCAATATAGCAAACGCAATGGTGAGAATACTATCCGGAAAGATAGAAAACAGCAGAAGTAATTGTGTTCAATGAGCCAGGAAAGAATAGAAAATTCCCACAAAACTACAGGCCGATAAGTCAGCACTTGGAAAAATTGTTGTGAGAGTCATTGCAAAATGTCTCAATGAAGAAACAGGAGCGCTGAATCTGATACCTCTGGAACAATTTGGATTCAGGAGAAATCATTCCACATAACTTCAACTGTTAAGGATCACTGGAGGATTGCAGAATAAACAAGCCACAGGATTGGTGCTATTAGATGTCGAGAGAGCCTTCGACCCAGTTGGGCACGAAGGATTTGCCCACAAGATAATATTGGCAGGCTACACTACCAAAACCTGCAAGATAATAAAAAACTACCTGAGGAACAGGAATTTTTATGTCAAAATAGACGACACATTATCATCCACCAGACAAGTTGAAGCAGGAGTGCCCCAAGCATCAAAAAATCTGCTAGCCCTTCATGCAGACGACACGGGAATAGCCTTCAGACATCGACGACCAGATGTCATACACAGAAGACTGCGAGAAGCACTAGAAGATTTAGAAGAATGGTTCATCAAATGGAAAATTCAAATAAATAGCAGAAAAAGCCAACCTATTCTACTACAGAAGCGTGAAACTTGAAATAAATTTCAACGAGAGAAGGGATCAAATGCCAAAATGAAGTCAAATATCTAGGCGTAAAACTAGATAAAGGGCTTACATGGAAAAACCATATAAAATGTGCAGCGAATAAAACAAACTCAGCAATGAGTAGACTTTACCCACTGCTAGGAAGAAGGAGCCAAATGAACCAAAGCACGAAGCTACGAATGATCAAGTCAATTGCAAAACCCCAACTAACATATGGCTCGGCGGCATGGGGCCATGCAGCCAATAGCCATATAAAGAAGATTGAAGCAACAGAAAATGAACTGCTCAGAGCAGCAATAAATATGCCGAGGTCCGTAAGAAACCAACAAATCCACAAAGACTTAGAATGGGAAATTGTCACAGATTTCCTTAAAAAGACGGCCGAGAAAAAACTTGAAGAAGCAAGTCGACAACCAAATGATGAGGGTTAAGAAGACTAGATGACTACAACCCCGCATAAGATGTGGTTAGGATACCCACCTATCACAAAAGACCCAGACATCAACTAGGTACGTAGAAACAGAAATTGAGTAAACTCAATTTCAAATATCTAGAATAATAGACTCCTATGAAATTCAAATTGATAGGTAACGCAATTATCATACGGCAGAGATAGTGAAAGAGATACAAACAAGAAGAGTCAAAAGTTAACAGGTCATAAATGCCCGGAATCTAAAACATCAGCTTAGGTTTAGTAAGAGTAGGTCGTGCTTCACACGGAGTCTTACATTGTTCTATCTATCGGAGATAGTTCGTCCCTGAGGATTCCTCCTGACTAGACGAAAAAAAAAAGTTTACACGATATCTTGTTAAAATAACAACGAACCAACTGTTATAGAATAAGATATTCAGAACATCTTTTCAAAGTGTACAGAAAACAAGATATACTAGTAAAATATCAACGTACCAATTGTGAAAGAAGTGTAAAGGTAAATGAGTGAATGTCGTAAGAGTTGTTACAATCGATACAACCAGACGAGCAGATGTGTATGTATGATTGAGATGCCTTATGAAAAATTCAGGTTGAAGGGAAACCGCAGTGTCGTACAGATAACGAAAATTCTGTAAAATTCACAAACTTTCCAATTGCTTCAAATATCTTCGGTTCGTCGATCGAGAACCTGAGAAAATATATCACAGAGTATTCGAAAACGTTTACAGGGTAAATGAAATATTTATTTGCACAATTCGAGATCTGCGCGAATAACAGCGTAATAATGACTTCCCGAAAATGTAACCAGACCTCATTAAGAGCCGTTTAATCCGATGGAAAACAAAGTTTGTCGCATCCGCTGTCGCTAGCACGGCGATAACAGGACACTGATTGCTCACAACGAATAGACCATCCACGTTGTAAATTCACACCCGAAATGCAGTTGCGATAAGGCTCCATGAACATCCACATTAATTTGATTCTTTCAGTCCATTCAGTTGGATATTTTTAAGGGTTCCTTTTTTTCTCGGCCAGGAGATGCAGTTGATCATTGTACGGCTTCCGCTCACGGTACGGAAGAAATGACGATGCGAATTAATTTGGGGTATTCGGAAGACCTATAACTTCAATAAGATTAACTTCATGAAAAAGAAAATTTTCAATCGATATAAAAATAATTTTCTTTTCCTCATCTTGTGATTCTTTCATGGCTAAATAAACTTCATTATTTTCATTTATATTGTAATTGCCTGTCATTGTTCAGAATGCTCAATTCACAAAAATGATCCTAGAAGAAAACGTGACTTCCTAGAAAAGAGCTTGTCGATGAACAAAATTAACTCCAATAACTGGGAAGGCGCATCAGATGTCAGACGGGGTCGACAGAAAGCAGTTGGTAATTGATGATAACAATTTTTCCTAAATCCTGGAGTTCTTGCTGCTAGAAGGCGCTCCTATTACAAACACAAATTTCAAAAAGCGACAACCTGAAGGCGTTGTTGGAAATATTTCTCATATTCTTCAATTATTAGACCACCGTAACGATCTTAATCTCCCTAATGTCATTCCTAAAAAGATGCGCGCTAGTCTTCCTTCGTCGGAATATTATTTTTGTATCTTGACCTAATGTTTCCTATTTATCCATTTTCGGATTACTCTGAATGCCTTTCAATATGCGTGTTTCACTTCATGCAACCATTTATTCTTCGACAATGGAGCTAAGTTCAACATCCATAAAGATGAATATAAATGGAAGAGAATTATTTGGACCTTGCATCTATCCTTACGATTATATTCATCATCTCGTATCTCGATAGCGGATAGAGCCTGAAAATTTAAGGACGAATAAATACTTAACTTCAACATAACAGCGTGGATTATCTAGGGCCGAGGCATTGTTAAATGTCCGACCGACATTAAATAAAACGAGCAGCCATCATTTTGTGAATCATGAGGGACGACAAGGATAAATTCGGACCATGACGACGGCCTGAAAGTACAGCGGGTACAATAAGGATTGGGAAACTTCGGCGAGTTTCTTTTTTCAGGAAGAAAATCAGTCTTGAGTTCCAAATTTTAATTAAGCGGTGAGTTTAATAAGGGATTTTCGACCCAACTATTACTTCAATTCACCAAACGAAATTTTTTCAAGACACCCATAAGCACTCTCAACTTCTATTCTATATCTTTTATTAATTCATGGCGGAATCTCACTGAAATTCGGTCATCTTCAATTAAGCTCTCATTTCAGTCTATGTTGAATAAGAATTCCGATGTATAAGTGAATGAAGTTTTGTAAAAGATGTTCAAACTTGCAATCCCACTGACGAAGTTACTAGTTTAACAGTTATTATGTTCGACACAAAATCAACCGTTGCGCGTCTTGTCGTTCTCAAGCAGAAAATAATATATCAAAAACTGAATCACAGGTGAACCTTTTTGTTTATTTATTTCCAACAGATTGAGTTTTAAGCCTTCACTTCCATTGGAAGTAATCTGATGAAGCCATGGTGAAGGCGAAACACGTGTAGTGGTTTTGTGAAACTCGTAGGCTGAGTTAATTAGTAATATACTAAGTTAATATGGATTTTTATCAAGTATCCATAAATTCAATATCCGTATCCCCTAGCCAAATTATGAATGATGAAAAATTGTTGGTTCCTGAATCCATAAAAAATTTATCGAAAAAAAATTATGGAGATTTCTTCAGTTCATTATTCGAAATTCGAATCCGAAAAGTTGCGAGAACCCAACACTGAAAAAAACCGATCTTGGAAATTTCCGGTTTAATGAACTATTAATTAATAATTAATCAACTATTTCCGTCGACCATAGAATAAAAGCTCATTTTAACGCACTCGAAAGCATCCATTGATGACCCCTATTAATGCATGATTTCTTGTATTAATGCATGATTATCATGGCAACCGATTATAAAATATTCAGTCGGAGCATAGATGCATCTATGTCGGAGCACGATCGAGCTGTCAAATTTATTTATTCGCTTTCGATCAGAATCTGATTTTATCCGTTACGCTACTACATAATGAATAACGAAGAAAATATCCCTTTGACACCGCCAGATGTGACAAAAACTGCTGAAGCAGCAACTTTGAGTCTGCTTCCTGAAAACAGCCGCCATTTATATGAGAAAACCTATGCTGAATTCAGATCTTGGTGCAAGGACAAGAAGGTTCGGAACTTTACGGAAACGGTTTTGTTGGCATACTTTACGGGTATTGCAGAAAAGGTGAATCTAGCAAGTTTATGGCCAAAATATTCGATGCTGAAATCAACACTTAATGTGAAAGACAATACTGATATAAGCAGATACCACAAACTGGTGATGTTCATTAAATGGAAAAGAGAGGGATATATCCCAAATAAAAACAAAAGTTCTCGAAAAAGAACATGTGAGAGAAATCATAGCGAATGCTCCTGATAGTGTTTTCTTGATGTCAAAGGTAAAAATAAAACTCAATTGAATCGTTATTCCAACTTATTCTCATTATCTCGTTATAGTGAAATAACTATCGTTGTTTGATTTGTAGGTCGCTTTGATATTCGGAGTAGCGGGTGCCTTGCGAGAAGATGAATTGTTTGGGTTGCAGAGAAAGGATGTACAAGATATGGGATCGAAATTTTTGGTGACAGTGAATTCATCGAAAACACATTCGAACAGTATATTCACTGTGGTGGATAATGATGAGCATACACTTTTAAACATAATAAAGAGATATATATCCTTGAGGCCTAACACACTCCACACGAAAGATTTTTCGTTTTTTATAAGAACTATAAATGCTTAACACAACCAGTTGGAATTGATACATTTTCTAAATTACCGTCAATGATTGCAAACTTTCTTAAATTAGAGCAACCACATTTGTTTTATGAATAATAATGGCTGTTTATCGGAATTGATCAAATTCAAGAATGAAAATTGGAAAATTTCACGAGATAAACTAATAATAATAATAAACTAATAGCCTATTAGTTTATCTCGTGAAATTTTCCAATTTTCACTCTTGAATTTGAACCACATTTGTATACAGGTCACAGTTTTCGGCGTTCTTCTGCGTCTATTCTTTCTGACAGTGGTGCAAATTTTTCAGCCATCAAAAGACTTGGTGGTTGAAAATCAACTTCTGTTGCAGAAGGGTATATTGAAAACTCCATTCAGAATAAAATAGAAACTGCAGAAAAAATTTTATGTCATAATAGTTCCAAAGTAAATAATGCTTCAACCTCCACTTCATCCATACGTTACTTATCGGACATTATAGGAAATGAAATAAATGTAAACTATTCAGAATGTCACAACATGTCCAATATTCCCTCTATGAATTTTTCGAATTGTTCTATAGATATAAATATTAATATATCGGAATGAACATAAAAATTTGTATTACGTCAAATTTGTTCATCATGCAAAATAAAAATTGGTTTCGATCCAGAATTTATATTCAATTCCTGATGAGGTCGACGGAAAAATCTTGTAATCAACTCGTTTATTAATTCAGCGTCCGCTCACGCGTTAAAATATTTCGACCATTAATCGCTGTCATTAATAAACTAGTTGATTAAATAACTATTGTTATCACAACAAGAAAAGACCATTCTGAGAACAATCTATACTTGCAATCTAACATGCCGATTCCGGTTTGAGTGACTCGACTCCTATGAACAGGAATAACGTTAAGTAGCGATCAGGTACTTCCATTTTGGAAGGAATATTTCCGTAAATTTCACAGGAATATCTAGTGAGATAAAAAAGTTCTGTAAGTATAACCCAACAATATTTTCACGACTAACAGTATGGACACATTAAATTCAACAATAATGTTTGGTATTTCACAGAAATTCAGATTATTCTACCGGAATATGTCTTGTTGAGCTAACAGTATTTTAATCTATGTTGTACCATATTGTTGAAGGAAAAAAATATCGGTTTGCGACGAAGGAACGAACATGATGGAAATTCGATAATTTTTGACATTTTTTTGGCCTTCTACCTAGATTGAATATTTTCGATCTACGATTGATATTATTAACTCTTAAATAACTTTTTCCATGATATACAAAAAAAAAGAAAACAGGGTTAATATGTGATAAAGGAACATAGTGTAAGAAGAAACAGGGAAATACGGGTTTAACAGAAAAACAGAGGTTAAAGTCAGGTTAGATCAGTCCAGAGGAAGGAAGAAAGATCAGATCTATAGAGATCTGCACCAACGACCCAACATTCACCGTACCGCTCAACAAGGGCGCCACAGAAAACACAAAACTCAAAAGATACTATCCAAAGGAATGAAAGGTGACAGAAAAGGTGTGAGCATTTGAGGACAGTAATTCTGTAATCGAATTCGCTAATATGGGTCCGGAATCAGGGGAAAAATTTCATTATATTTATTATGGAGTCTCTCAATACTAGTTTTCAACGAATGTCTCTCTAATTCGTTTGTATAATGTCTCCCCATTCCAGACACCTATTCACGAATCACTCTTTATCTTTGGAAAGAATGCATTACTACAGAAAATTCCTGTGAAATCTCTTCGAATAGAACTAAATAGTACTGTAATATATAAACGATATTTCTTTAATTCAACGAAACATTCCTGTTAAATCGATACTACAGTTCCGTTATGAGTGAATTAATTCCTGTTTTAGTTTAGTGTTCATAACTGGAAATTCATATAGAAACTGAAGTTTGAAGCTTGGAAAACTACTATCTGGTTTGTTTATTAAACAGGAAATTCCTGTGTGTAGTCACGCATATTCCGGTTTTCCTCAAAGTATTATTTTCCAGTTGAAATGACAATTTGCAGTTTGGCTGATCATCTAATGTAAAACTTGTTATTTCCAGAGGAATTAAACGACCGGAATTGTCACATAAAATCGACAAATATTCCTGCTGTCGCTTATATAGCAGGAATTTCCTGTAGAAGTAACCGAATTCCTGTTTTATATCCTGGAAAAATTCTTCGAGTGTATTTTTCTCCACTTTCCCGCACATGTGCGAGAATGTGGTTTACCACAACGAAGTTGTACGACTGAAATTTGAATGCGAGACGCGAATTCGAGACCCTGTTGAAATGACTTAACACAATACTATATTGTTTTTATAGAATGTATGTCATCATTTTATCGCACTAGTGTGAGAACACTGAGAACTGCGGAAAAAAGTAAGTCTTCAGCTTTTAATATGAAAAAAAAATCGTCAAATCACGGTGCCTCGTGGACGAATCTCCACTGATCACCGGCGGGGCGAAGGGGAGAATAAGGTCGTCCAGCAGAATGGACTTGAGGCGGAATTAATAGCTTCGTGGTCGACCGCGCCAGGTTTTTTTCGTCCAGCCACGAAAAGTGTTACATGAGTGGGATTTCGGCGTCCATCGATTTTCTCGTCGCACCCTCGAAATACATCATTTCTCCTCCACTGGGTCATTTGTTGTTTTCGATTGGCTGATTAATGGCACGAAAAATTATTTAGCCATTAGGTCGCCCGAGTACCATTATTTTCTCGGCTGGACAAATATGAGGCGGATTTAATTTCTCGTCCTTGAAATTATTGATTTCGAGAAGAATTACTGCAAATTTCAGGGGTCAGTTGAAAAAGTTCGATTTGGATGGAAAATTTGAACTTTGGAAGAACTGAAAATCTCTAACACGTATAAAATAGATTAGGATTTCTTTAAGGTAAAATCCCCGAGTAAAAGCGCAAACATTTACTATCAGGTGACAATATTAGAAAATTCCAACACTCAAATGGGATTCGAAATAATTGCAATTAATAAAACAATTCTAATTCTCACTTTTGAATGAATAATGTCATTGCAAAATAAATGAAACAATCTAGAAACCCCAATTGTGAAAAAAAAAATCAAATAGGAATGAGATTGATCGTTTAATTTTTCAGAAAAGAAAACACACCACAAACTGTATTATCACATATATGCAATTCATCAGCCTGAAAGCGTTTTTTTCCATTTCAGCAAGTTTTCCCATCATTTAAACCCAATAGCCCTGAGCACTTATGTATCTTTCAGGGAGCTTCAGTATCCACCGATGTCCTTTTTCCATTCGGATGAATTGGAACACAGTGAATGAAATCCCCTTCTTCCTGAGAGGGTATATGTATAATAATGAACGCATCATTTCGACATAAAGAACCCTGAGTTTTCGGTCTGTTTACCATCACATTGAGGCAGCTTGAAATATGCTCCATATTTTTATGGACTTACGTTCGACTCGAAGGGGAATCCAATTTTTGTTGAGGCTGTTGAATGCGGGTGGAACAATGGGAATGGAAGAACAGGGTGATCCGGAAAAGATTTTCGGTTTCGTTCCATTGATCCAAGGATCAGCTTTGGGGTGCACGAATCATTCGAAATTGCACAGGAAAAATTACAAATTTGACACAAAATCTTTATATCTACACATCGCTTCGGTGTTACTCCTTTTATCCAGCAAAATATAATATACTTAGGTATTTGAGAGGAATAATTATTTGTTTAACAAGATTCAGAATATGTCGAATAATTTCTAGGCAATTCCCCGATTCGCTGACGCATTGAAAACTCTCGTGACATTATTGCAAACTGATGTGATAGTTGCTGCATGTAACCATTCGTTATACCGCCGGGCACATCAAACAAATGGTGACCATTTCGAACGATTTCTGTAAACAATTTGAATGAATTTTATCGGTCAGTTTGTGTCATAAATTGGAACATTTCGGCACATGCAGAATTAATTCAGAATGGAATAGAGATTATTTCTTCTGGCCTAGTCGATACAAGATAAAACCGATGTCGTGAGGACGCATAGAAATGTGAAGAATTAATATATTTATTCTAGTATTAGTTCAGTCTACTCGCCCTGCGTTGAACTGTTGATAACTCAAGAGTTTTAAAGGACCCATAAATATAGTGCCTAACGCGCGAATTAAGCCCTTAATTAAGTGCTTTGATAGAAAATTTTACATCCTACCACCACTGTCGGAAATGTGTGAGGTGATTGGTTACAGACCAATAATCGCCGATGTTTGGCTCACGAACCGCCTTAAAAAGATAACAGAAAACGAAAATATCATTTGGAACCACCTAGAATGGTAGGGTTGAAAATTTTCTTGAGACGAAATGAAGGTCGGAGAAAGGCAGTGGTTTATGGCAGACTTGGTCGAAAAAGGTTTTCGCGACGCAATCGGTGGTGGTTCGCGGAAGTCGGACGAAAAAAGCTCATTAAGTGTGAACAACACGAATACTACAAGGGCAGGATTTTCCCTCCCTAGTGGCGGAGCATAGGAAAAGGTAATTCTGAAATTACGCATGGCATTATTTGAGTTTTACTAGTCCCGAGTCTTGAAATCTCTCACTCAAGAGTGAGAAAAGTTATTTGGATAATTGTTATTCTGAGATAACTAACCTAAACTTGATTTGACATTTGATAAATTTGTCGAGATTCATTCGTTCTGGTGAAGGTAGAATGCGTGTCTTTGATGCATTAGTGTATAGTTGCTGAAAACTCATTCAATTTTTTCAATATATACTTTACCAAGGCCCTATCCAATTAACCGCTCGATTGGAAATATCTCTCATAAAAAGTTTATCAAAGGTTTTTTCTTTGTTTTGAAGTAGGAAGATACACGTCCGTGTATTACATTTATTAACTCCCAAATTTTTTTTTATAGGGCCTTTTCACTCAGTAATCCTTCCTCTACTCAGTTTGAACCTCTAGAGTTATACCGTTCAGGAAAGATATTGATGCCCAAGTTTTGTTGCACTTTTTTCAAATCGGATATTTTATATGATCAACTTCCGGCGAAATGAATTATTTCGATGAGTTTTAGCACCTTTCAATAAAAAGCCTGATTCTGAAAAACACCCTGTATATCAACTTCTAACTGATATGTATACTTCTTAGATGAAATATTTTTTTCTTTGATTTCAGGTGAGTGCCTAAATACCGATTCCAGAGACTTGGAACAATCGTGAGTGAAAAGTCAAAAACATTTATTGAATTCCATTGGTTTGATGAATGAATTTCAAACTCATGATGAGATCTCACCTTTCAACGACCAACTGGTGTTCACTGATCACTTTGATTTTAATTCGTTGACAAACAATGAATAGTCGACTCAACAGGACGAGTTAAATGATTAGCAAGCGTTCCTCCACAACTCTCTATGATGATTTTTTCAACATTTTCCAGCAGCCATACACTGTCGAAATTCGGACGGTCCTATTGGGAGACTCTAAAAAAATTCTACATCAAGCGTAAGAATGAAGTTCCTGGTCATAACATATTCAAAACATATTCCCGGAAATGAACGATATGTCTCTTACCCTCCTCCAAGAACGAACGATATGTCCCTCCCTTCACTCTTGAGATATATCGAGGGTCCTGAGGAAAAACCAGAACTATATATAACTTTTATAAGAATATGCTTTCGCGGGGGCGTAATTTAGGCAGACGTGCCTCCCTTACGACGACGACCTTCAACGAGGCTCGGGCAGAAGACGGTTAGCCTCATCCATCCGGTTTACATTACTAATGTCTCGTTGTCGTTAAGTACGTGTGGCAAAGTTTCGACTGAATTTATCTTTTCAAACTGGGGATTTTGTATCCAGGCCACAACAAGTCGACATCCGGAATATTTATACAAAACGGTAGTGTATTGTACTAAGAAGGATGAGGACCTGCCATAAATTTGCCTTATTATTGTTTTTTTTCTTTTTGCCTTCACCCCAGTTCGGTCGGTGAGCTCGATGTGATATACGTGGGATAATTTGAGGAATGGGGACATTAGAAAGGTACGGGTGGGGTGAAGTATGTGATATTTGGAGATACCAAAGACTGGTTATTTTATGTTGCTACCCCAATTTTGTGGAAAGGAAGAGTTCTGTTTCGAGGATGAATAACAAAGTCATCCTCTCAATCTGTTTTCAGGCGAATAATCCATGTGCAGTGTCTTTCAGACTTGGTTCAGGAGAAAAATACATATATAAATCCCGAGCTGAAGTTCCCTAGGCTGCTACTACAACGACTCGCCACCGTAAATCATCTTGCATAGACGGTTCTGGAGTAGGCAAGAACAACAAGGTCTCTTAAGTCTGGGTTCCTGGTCACTCAGGAATAAAAGGGAACGAAGAGGCCAATTCACTTGTCAGAAAGGGATCACAAAAGCAACTCAGTGGCCCAGAACCTTTTAGTGGCATAGCCAAATGCACTTATAAGAAAGGGTTTATGGAGAAGGGAAAGACTGAAAGAGAAGCACTGTGGAGGAATCTTCCAGGAATGGATCACCCCAAAAAATTCCTTCGGAACTTTGAAACTGTAAGATCCAAAAAGTATTTGGACCTCAGTAAGAATAAGTTACGCCTCCTCACTTGCTTCCTCATAGGACATTGGAGCGTTAGGAAGCATGATGCGAATGGACTTATTAGAAACGGACGACTGCAGATTCTGTGGAGAAAAGGAGGAAGTTCCTGTTCACCTGGTTAAAAATACCTCGCCATTGCAAGCCAGCGCAAAGAATGTCTTGGACAAGAGACTTATAGGAGGATTCAACCTCCTTGAAGATTTCTCAGATACTGGAGTTCATTGGAGCTCTGGAGCTGGAGGGCGAGCTGTAGATAGCGCATTTACGATAACAGCTCTGATGGGGGACACAATAAACCTTGAGGTCGCAGTGGAATTAACCCCCTTACCAAATTATAACTTTACGTATGACCTCAACTTCAGTAAGTCGAGTCGTTTGGATCGAGACAGTTAAGCGAGTCATTCGGGCAATTCCTATTTTGAAGACCACCTGTAGTAAAAATTTGGTTTTCAAGTAATTTAAGAGTATCGAACCGATCTGGCGTCTGCGCCCGCCATTTTCATTGCCCGTACAGAAATTCATATTATCATGAACTCAGGGAATCGGATTGCTGAGTCCGTCCGAGAGAAGAATAACCACAGAATCCTTTTCTACGAATCGAAGTACTATGCTAACCTCGAAATCTAGGGCTCAGCAGGGGTTTTTGGCTCGGAACGGTTTTTGTTTTTTCCTGGCTTCTCGTTTTTTCGTGAAGGTAAAACAGGGTGGGATTGTGAGTTACTTGATCTGAAACCTTCGAGGATGGAAGAGATACTTTGGATTTGTCATGTGAGTAACAATATTCAATAATTACAACGTAATCATTCATATCAAGGCTTCTCCTAATTTGCAGCACTTGTCTTCAACAGGGACCATTATTTACCCCATGTGTTTATCTCATATCATTCACCCTCAATTCACAAGAGACAATTCGCTGTTACTCAACGTATTTTACCACGTTGGTTTGCTTCTTGTGTATTGTTTTGTATCCATTTTTCATACTTCATTATCAAGTCTATTCCATATTATTTAATGATTCTAACTGACCATATGTATTAAATTCCTAAGTGCTTATCACAAGAATTTGCCTGTATAAACGAATGTTTAATAATCACCTGAATTATAAAGTTTTGCAATATTATTCAAATGATACTATATGTAATCGTTGTAGTTTTCAGCAAATATCAAGGATATTCATACGCACCATTGTCGGCATTATGTTTCATCATGTTATATTGATTGAGCATTTTAAAAAGCTACTCTCCTCGCATTATTATCCGTTATGACTTCTTGTTGATTGTTTATAGGATTGACTGCCTATATCGTTTACTATCTATATCATCCACTGCTTATATTGTTTATTGTTTATTTCGTTTACTGTCTATAGCATTTACTGGTTATATCGTTTACTGCTTATATGGTTTATTTAATACTTGATGGGATTATTTACCAGGGAGACAACTATCGAACGACGCAACCTAAAAATTAATCAAGGCTTTGCCCAACGTTTGGAAATATATATAACGAGGATCTTTGGTCGCATTCCCCTCTCCTTGCACCGTGGGAGTTCATCAATCGTCAAATGATAGTTTGACCCCTGCGAAGTATAACTCCCAATTTACCGCCTTTAATCTACTAAATCATTTTTAAACACCATTTGAGAGAATTCTCAACAGTCAACCTGTTTATGAATATTCTTTACTTGTGAGTTAATTGTATATGAACGAGAAAAGGAGGGAGGTTGTTTTTTTCTTCCCCTGCAGGGTTGTGTTTTTTTTCCTCCCTCTCTTTTGGCACTCTAAAATAAACTTATTATTTTCTTGTTTTGAGTGCTTAAAATATGTGTTTTAAATTTCCTATTTTCCTGTCAATCTCTTCTATTGAATCAAGCGTAATTTGGGTTACATACTTACATACACAACGTAGAGTCCTCTTAAAACCACTATACGATCGCGATCTTGGCCAAAGATTATCTAGAGTAATATTTTCAAGTTAAAAAGAACGCCTGTAAGGTAGAGTTCTAGTTCCTAATGTCGGTAAGAGTTGATCATTTCGAAAGTATAAGGAAATGGATTTTTCAACGGTCTTCCATGGAGTTTGAAGAAGTTGCCCCTTAGGTGCTTGATTATTATAATCATTTATTATGGGGAGTTCGAGATTCATCATCTTCTACTAAGCCTTATATCGATAGATACCTAATCTTGTGGCCACAGTGCTCCATTCAGAAGCCTGTAGAAAGATTATGCACATTCTCCTTGAGAACTGAGATCAGAATAAGATTTTGAATCGGCACAGCTGAAGGAACTTTCTGGGGTGTTTCAAACCTCGAAGATGCCATCAGAGTGCTTCCCTTTCTTCCCGAACTCTTGTTTATAGGTGTGTTTTTCCTCAGTTAATTCAAGTCATGCACCTGAATACACAGCGATTGGATCAAGGCCGAGGCGAATTGATCAAAATGTACCTCTAGACGAACGGGTAAAAAGCTTGCATTTAATTGAGAGAAATCTATATTTTTCAGGGTTGTTTACTTATGACTGATAAACTTCTGGACTTTCTTAAGCAGTTTCTACATCTCCACGAGACGAAGGTTCCAGGAAAATAAACGGGCCAATTTCGTCAGATGAAAGGCATTAATCAATGACCCAATTTTTATTCAAATTTCCCCCCTCACACAATGAGCTGCTCTTTTATGTCGATCGTAAAGAAAACGATGTTATATAAATCCGGATTGATTTTCAGTTAGAGCGGCTCCTTGATGAGGTCTATTGCCCCATTCCGGGGCCTTTTCAACCCAATTCGAAGTTTCTCTGGCGAAATTATTCCCAATGAAGAATCGATGACTCCATCGAAAATACAGAGATCGGGATTCTTGCGCACGGAATGGAAATTGAAGTGAAAAGTTGTTCACAGAATTCAATCTATCGCGGCCCCAACGGTCTTGGAATCCGATCGGTGAAAAACGTATAGCCCCCATTTTGTGGGGTGGAAATTCGCGAGTGCCTGAAAATACGTGTTCCTAAAGATAAAGAAGATTTGATGTGCGATTATCTAGGAGTACCAAAAAAACCCAAGTATGCAGTACGGACCAATTATTCCATTCGTTGTGGATTTGTGTCTTCTTCAATGAAAGATTAATTTAGTCGCACAACGAGTTGAAGGTGATCGAAATCGTTTCCATCATTTCATTCTCGACTCCAAATTGGATCTGATCATTCTCAACTCCAATTTCGAAACATATCATCAACCTACGAATTCGTTAGCGAAGTGCGACAGCCGACAGTTCGGACTTTCCAGAACTTTCCCCAGGACATGTCTATATCCTCACGTTCTCTAATTTTCGGGAGAGCGAAACAGATGGCGCATCAGTTGGCCCACTAATTGCCGGAATATGCCCTTTACGGTATTCGGACATACAATTTTGATTTGGGACTGTAATAAGAGGACCATGCTTGTGATACCTCAGACAAGTATCCCCACTAGGCTATCACTTGAACGTATGCATTAGATGAATTTGTCAAAGGGGCGGTTGCTGGTAGAATGCTAATTGCAGTTAGTTCATCCGACTGCGATATTCTATGAGGTGTTTCAGGAATTGTCGATTGATTAGGTGGTAGACTTCTCGGATGTATGGGTGGAGAAATTAAGGTTGAAGTAGAATCACTCGAGGTTTACAATCGACAACAATCAATGGTCAGATTCTTCTTACTCGATCGTTTAGAAAGTTTTGAATTACACTTCGTTCGAAACTATTAAGAAGTTTCTGATCTGCGGTTCACAGGTAGTTATACTTGGGATTATTTAATCGAAACAATCTGAACATGACAGATATTTCAAGTAACTCTGAAATATCTGGAATACAGAGTCATGATTGTAAGAAAATTTGTTGAGAATTTGATCCGAAGTCGATGAGAACTTCATAAAAACATTCATATCAAAGAAACTGATGTCCACATGGATTTGTACAACCATTTTTGAGCGCTCGTTCTTCTTACACGAGGGCTATATCACAGGGCCGTATCTAGGACGTGGCAAGGGTGGCACTTGCCACAGGCGCAAGGTCCGAAGGGGCGCCAAAAAATATCAAAAATAAAAAAATAGAAGCGCCAAGCAAAAAAAAATTCATTCGAAAGATGACAACACGGTTACGTAAGTAAGTTATTCGAGCACAACATTTCGAAACATTGATATTCAAAGTACAGAATGAGAATGCAATTAGGTCAAAAATACGAGAAATATGGTCCAATTGTTATAAAAAATTTCAAAGATGCCGCACTCTGAACATAAATATTACAATCGGCAATATCGTCATGCGATTCCAAGCACAGCCCTTTTATGAGTTGCTTACACTACATCCCTTATCACATCCAGCTTGTTTTGAAGGGCGGCTTCTTTGATAATGATGGTTCATAATGATCGATTTGTTTAGATTTTAAGGCCACATCTGTGGTATTTTAAAAATGATTCGTATTGCCAAAAATTCACCAATCAGAGTTTTGAGCTCAAGAAGTGGGAGGAAAATTTGGGAATCTTATTCTATTCTACATAAATATTGTTTTCTTTCAATTGTGAAGGGAAGACCAAAAATTTAAATTTCAATGTTCATTTAGTGTGTATCCAGATTTGAAGTGTTATAAGTTTTGAGTTCTTTTTTATATTCTGACTTTTTTGTGCCATTGTGCTTTTGGATTCGAGCATTATAAATTGTGCTATTGAAGGTGAGTTGTACTAAGTATTTGTTATTTTTCATGGAATTATTCTGGCATCGGATATATTCAATTATTCGTATTTTAACTTAATAATATTGTTCCTTTTAATTCAAGAAGAAATATGTTCGGTTCATTGCGGAAAATATGGATTTTCAAACTTGAGTTCTCACTTCTCAGAGCGTCTTTTTTTGAAATCTAATAAAACTCAAATTTTAGCGTTACTTTTCATAGTTTTCATTTTCAATCTCATCTAGCAAAGATTATTCTAGTGATTTCTTTATACTTAACGTATGGACTTCTTGAATATTGTAACATCGGGCACTGTACGAAACTATTAGAACGTGTTTCAAATGGTTATAAAATAGAATGCTAAGTTTGCGGTTCTTCTGCAGAGATTGTGATTATCGATTATTGTTTTCTAGTCAAAATTTTCATTTTACGTTTGCAGTATGTATTTTTAAATTTTAAGTTGAAGAATTCATATTTTTTAAGATAAATGTTCGTATTCATTACATAAATATGAATATTTCATTTTGTTTTTTCAGAATTTGTTCTATTTTTATGCATTTCATTTAAAATGTGTATATCAATGTTTTTAATGAAAAAAATTTTCCATAAAAATGTGTATTAATTTGAAACTCTTACGGAAATATATGACTAGCATTATGAAAAAAAATACTATAAGAAAATATGATGGATAAAAAAAAATCTACGCAAATGGGGGCGCTGTATAATATATTGCCATAGGCGCAATAGTACCTAGATACGGCCCTGCTATATCATTTCGTCACGATGTCTGTATTTTTCGAATTTTGAGCCGAAAATGGTCTCAATCGACAAGGTTCGACTCACTGATGAAGAATCCGTCAGAAAATTCAAGTTTTTCCGTCCGGCCGTCCGTGAGCACGATTACTCTCGAGCGGAACAACCTAGAGACTTGAAATTTTCAGTGTGGGTTCAGTTGTCCTGAAATGGAGAATGACATGTTCAAGCTACATGCAAAATTTTGTCCAAATCGCATGACCAGAACCATAGAAACCATAGAAAATCATAACTTTCAAACGAGAAGGACTAGGGACTTAAAATTTTCAGGATAGGAGTGGATCTCGAATGTCGCGGTCACGCTTATCAATGAGCGCAATTAGACTAAGTGTTCCTTAAATATGGTCGTTTGAAATTTAGTTTTCTCGATCATTTCAAAACCACGAATTCGAACATGACGAAATTTTGTATTTCAATGAAGAATTATATATCCGAGCTATATTTTTCCCAGATCGCATGACCAGAAACATAGAAAATTATAACTTTCGAACGAAAAGGCCTAGGGACTTGAAATTTTCAGAATAGGTGTTGATCTCGAATGTTGCGGTCACTTTCATCAATGAGCAGAATTAGACCAGGGGTTCCGTAAAAAGGGTCGTTTGAAATTTAATTTTCTTGATAACTTCAAAACAACGAATTCGATCGTGACGGAATTTTGTTTTCGAATGGAGAATGATATATTAAAGCTATATTTCGTCCAGATCGCATGACCAGAACCATAGAAACCCCGCGTTTCCGAGGGGAAGAGGCGGGCTTTCCTACAGTACTCGAAAAGTTGCCTACTTTCAATTCCAAACGTACGAAAAACGCGTCCGGAAAAGGTCGAAAAACGACGAAAACGCGAAAAGTTACCATCAGAGTATTCTATAGGATTTTGATCCGCGGCGTCTCGGGGATCGGAAGCGGTCGAAATATCATCCTAGAGGACGCGAGGTCTCCTTAAAGTAATTCCAGCCCGATCCCGCAGCCGGTTTACGCAAGAACTCGATTTGAAAAAGTCCGATTCTGAAAATTATAAATTTCGAATGGAAAGGATATTCCATTCTTTTAAGGAATAATGTTGATAGGTCCCCTAAGGTTTTCAATTCCCAATCAAACTGATATTGAAATGTCAACATTCTATCATCCGAGCAATTTGAAAAAGATCTTTTATACTAATTGTGTCCAGTAATTGAGGTCGGTACCATGCCTATAAATAATCGAAAACAGAGGTATGCACTGAAGTGAACAACTAAAAGTCTAGCTTTGTACGTTCTTTTTCATGTGTCTTCTCCATTGTTTTTTCCGTCTTAGTATTATTTTGAAGGATTTGTCTTCTCCTCGAAGTATGAGCATTAGAACATACTCGTAGGTAGGGGAAGGTGTTTGTTCATTGTAAAATTTTCAAAATTACAACTGTGTGTCATCCAATGTGAGCCCAAGTGGAGTTAATGAACAGTTCCATCCGATTCCATAAAAAACACATTTCCCAGCAATTATATCACCTTCATACAGATATTCCCGGAAGATGGCCCAGTCGCACTCGTTAGGAACGAACGTAAAGAGGAATCACGGGAGAACTGATTAGGACATAACAGCACGTGAGTTTCCAGTTAGATGTACAGTAATTGGCAGTGGGTGAAACGTGAACGTTTCAAAAGGCACAAGTAGTTGGCCTGAAAACTCCTGAAAGACTCGCCAATGTACTCATTAAGTAACAATAGGACGACCTGAATCTCGGCCTCTGTATCGGGAAAGAAGTGCGAAGCTTCTCGAGGAAAGAGACCGTAATCATGTGGTAATAGTCACTCTGATCCTTAGGTGTTACCTTGGAGCTTTCGTCACGAGTAGGGTTATGTCTTCAACGGCACTTCATGGGGGAAAGAGGGTATTATTCGTTGGGAATATTTCAATTGGGCCAGTTCGCACAGAAACAATTTTTGAGATTCATTTGGTCCAATTATTATCGAATCGAACAATTCAACTAATATGGTGGCTATCACTAGACAACGGTGATAGGGAAACTTACTCTGAAGGTGACAATTCCTTCGAGTGATAACTGGACTCAGTCTAATTGACCACAGTTCACCAATAGTCTTGGATGGTGTCCGAAAGTGTTTTGATATTAAATTCTAAATGGTTTTTTCTACATTTTCTCGAAGTTGTTGAGACGAATTCCTAAAATGCCACCTACCACCGCTTTGTGGAATATATTCTTTCTCCCAAATGAATTCTGTAGGAACTGATTAAACCACCTGTTAGCCGTATTTCATTATCCCCATGAAAAACAACGTACCCAAGAACCCTGCGAATAATTTCATCACAACAAAAAATAATTTCATATGTCAACCCTTGTAGACTGCGCAATTATATTAAGGAGAGCAATGTAGGCATTGTTAACATTATTCATGCTATCAAAGCGGGGGTTCTCGCAATCCATCTCGACGAAATTTCGACGAGCTGGAGGAAAACATTAGCCGAAAGATAAATGAGATAAATCTGGAACTCAGTCGGAAAGTTCGTAATGCGCGTAATTTAGGAATGACCGCTTAGGCCAGACAACGTTTGCTCTCAAAGTCTATTGCAACGAGGGGGAAGTAAGGACGGATTAATTAGATTATTCTTCGACTTTCCTGAAAATCAATAGAAACTTCAATTTTTTTTTACTCTGGATATTTCACTCAATATCATTACCATAAAAATTCGAGAAAAGGACTGGCGTAGAGTTAGGAGCTTTTGCGAGCTTGTTCAAATCCTTGGCCAGATGGGTCGCTCTGGTGGTTTTCTATCGTGTGTTGTCTCATCTTCTGTCCACTTTACGAACTCAAGCTGCTCCATTTTGTCCAGAGGATCCCTCATAAGCGTCTAGAATCTAGTTCCTACTCACCCCACTACGTCTGCCACTTGCAACTTTCATCTAGTGGCACAAACTTAATCGCAATTTTACTTTAATAACTAAATTACCTTTAATGGTTTTCAAGGTTTGTTATTACAGCTCTCCTCGAGCTTTTAGCTCGAGTTTCAGAAAATTGGTCTCACGAAGTGCTTTTGAACTCCCACTGCTGCTGAATACACTACCTGCTGATTTTTTTGGGAATCGTAACTTAGCCTTAATTGTACATTTCAGATTTCTCAAACCGTTTGGAGCAGAACAGGGGTTGACGCACCCTTGAAAAACACGACAAGTATGTTTACAAGCCATAAATTTTTGATTTCAAGCACTCCATCATGCCTCTCTTCAACCACCGATAACGAATACCCCCATTAAAAGGGGGCAATTTATATTGCAACGCTACTTGAGTCCCATCTTTTGAGCCGGAGGTTGTTCGTTTTATTGGGGAGAATTTTCCATTATACGGTCATCCGGCTTAAACATGATATCCCCTCGTGGTGCCCGAATACTCAAATTAATCTCCCGTAAAGTGTGCGCCTTCTGGCTATTTGTATATATTCGCATCAGCTAAGACCAGATACGCGCCGTGGATTTAATCTGCTCTGGAACTATTTCCAGTTTACATAAGGTATGTGCTAGAACAGAATTAATTATGTTTTGTTTAATCTTGCGGAACCAGGATAATGATGTTACTGCGATTTTTGTGTGGTGGATTTTGGTGCAAAGCAAGGGGAAATGAACTTTCTATGTGCACAATTCGGAGAGATTTCTCGAATGAAATGTATTTTTCCATTTTGTGATTTTGTATGGAACGTTCTTTTCTTGTCTTCACCAACATCTGGATTGGTTTCTCGAATTAAGATCTCGCTGCGGATTGCGGATAGATTGTACTTAACTTGGGATCTCTACCCTTATTATTCGTATTCCGTTGTCACCATATCTCATCTATTTTCCGAAAAGGTCTAGGTTCGTGCTCTCTGCACGAAGAGAGAGTTTTTTTGTCTTATATTTTCTGAGGAACAGGTATTCGGGAAAGAAAACCTCGAAATTCTAAAAGAACATATTATATTTACGAAAAATGATGGTAAAATGCGTACATAAAATCGAAATTTTCACAGACATCAAAAAGAACATCTGCATAAAGCATCTATCGTTCACCTTATTTCTCATAATCGTAATTAAATCAAACAATTCAACTGTTACTTCTTATTAACATACTAATCGAAATGTACGAGGGCTCAAATAATCAACTACACCTAATATTCAAATTTCGTACGTAAAATCGAACATACATCAAATCAAATTCGGATCGAGATATCAATAATATTGGGGATTACCAAAACACTATTCACATTCATAGGGGCTAAAACTTTGAACTGAATTTTCCTACCTTGGTCTGCAAACCACCTGACTTCTCTTTTGTACCTATTTGGCAACAAAACCACCCACACACGATATTGGCTTTTATTTTTATTCGCACTCGAAACACAAAATAAGGCTCTTAACTCTACTCGAAATAAAACTTCTTAAACACTTATTTCCACGCTGTTACACAATTACTCCCTTAATCCGAAATCTAATAGAATCCTTGACTGCAAATTCACAACACTAGTTTTCTACACCGCCCTCGAAACCGTCGTCGGATTTTACCCTTCGTGGGTCCGATTCTCGCCGAGCAACTCCCTATTCGCCGAGTAACTGCGTCTAATTTTTCCTTCTTCTCTAAAAGTAAACTCTACCCCCCTTTCAAGAAGAATCCACAACTCCAGAGTTGGCGTCCAGACGCTTAAACAGCAAAATTTTTGGTCCAAAAATGTTCCCATGAATTTAACCTCCGTTGGCCCTATCTACCGTAGACATAAACAATTTCAGCCTCTACAATGTTGCAAATGGGCAACTTCGCCTTTAAGACTTTAATTATCGTCGATATGGGTGGTCTTTCTGTCGAACTTATCACGACGATTAAAAGTAACGACATCCTTCTTGATATCTACAGACTAATACAATGTATATACGGAGGTCTGAAGTATTTTTCCACTCAAGCAATGCATTTGAATTTGAATAATCCATGTAATTTTGAATAAGTATTCCCCAATTATTACAAGATGCTGTTTTTCACTTCAGTGTTTGGCTGTTGTATGTGTGGGGTAGTATTTATTCGTATTGTTTTTCTTATTTTTTTGAATTTTGTTTATTGTATTGTTGTTTCATAGGTACGTTATTCCATTTGAACTTGAATTTTCACTGTGCAACTTTTCAGAGATAAGGCAGCTTATCATATGGTATCTACATAAAATATTGAGATGTAAAATGAAACTGAAACTAAATGAAACAACCCTCAATAATCACGATGAATGACAAATATTGATGGCCCATAACTCAGTCATCTGAATGTCCTGTAGGTGGCGTAAATTTTATCCTGTTATGTCAATTGGCAATTCAAATTCACTAGGGTTTATAAACTGTGACTTGCTGATGTTCACTATCAAACTCGCCAAGTCTAAATGTGATAGATCATTTGATTTGTTTCTTCAGATGGTGCTAAAATAATGTTTGCAGATGTCAGCACATCGCCTACCAGAATATTTAAGGATCGGAAATTGGCTCCTTATTTTGCATGTAAATTTTTTGATTGATATTATCTTCCATAGCAGTATTGTTGCATCTTTTCGGCCTTGAAAAGACCCTTATTTTCGAGAACCAGGCCTCATTTTTCACATTTATGTTATTTTGGTTGTTAGGTTTGGTTGTACAATTGTTTTGGAGGTGCTTAACGTGGGTAAATGAGATTGCTATCATTGTGTTCCGAGAACTTTTGGGAAAAACGAACAAGAAATTCACTGTAATAGGAGTCTATGAATTTGTCAGTGAAGAATTGTTCAATTGGATAACCATCATCTAGGTATATCCAGATAATATTTGATAACTCCTGGGATAATAAATATGCCAATATGATTTGGGGACACCCCTCAGTTTCCAGAAAACTCATGAGAATGTCATGTTATAGACTTGATAGTCAGTATTCTGAACTTGACAACGCCCTTTTGTATTGATAGTAGGAGGAATAGTTTACCTTCCACACAAATTTGTTTTAGTGAATTCACGATATCTTGGCAAAATAACAACGAACGAACTGTAATCGAACAAGATATTTACAATAACTTTTTGGAGTGAACAGCCTACAAGATATTCTGGTAAAATAAAAACGTACCGATTGTAGGAAAAAAGATGCTCACAATATTTTTCTAAGTGTAGATTCAACTCAGTGTGTCTGGTTTGTAATGAATTGGAAGACGTAATAACATTTCGATACATGCAGAATTAATTCAAATAGTCGGTAATAGAGATTATCTCTGTTGGCCTAGTCGATACAAAAAAAAAACGAAGTTGTGAGAAAGCCTAGAAATGTAAAGAATAAATGTAGGAATTCAGTATTTGTTTATTCTGCGCGCCCGGCGTTGAAATGTTGATAATTCAAACTCAAGAGTTTCAAAGGACCCATAAATATAGTGCCTAACGCGCGTTTAATGACCAAAAAAATGAAGTGTTGTGAGATTTATAATTTATCTTCGTCGATTTCACGAATAAAGCCTTTAGGTGTTTAGATTGTAAGTATAATGGAAGGGGGCGATTGGTTTAACGAAAAAGAAAACATCATTTGGAACCACCTAGAATGGTAGGGTCCAAAATTTTCTGCTGGGGACGAATAAAGATCCGAGAAAGGCAGTGGTTTTTTCGGGACTCGGTCGAAAAAGTTTTTTGAGACTCTATCTGGAGAGGTTTTTCGGGACGCCATCCAGTTGATAATAAATTTTCGGGAATAAGTCAGGAAGTAGTTTTCGAGGAGTAGACACGAATATTTTTTTCAGAAGAATAACACGGAATCTATCGGGAATTTGGTTGGGTTAAGAGGTGAACAAAATTATATCGAAATTCCGAAAATGAGTACGGGTGCGTTCTTTGTCGCAGTAAACTCTCGGCTTCATTAAGTGTGAACAACACGGTTTCGACAAGGTTAGGATTTCCGTCCCGCAGGCCGCGGAGCAAAAAAAAAGGTAATTCTAAAATTCAATCATGGTATCATCACATCTTCAACGTTATCGCGTCGTCCATCAATCAAACGCGAGTATGAAATTTCAGGGACGAAATTGAGACGAGACAAGAAGCCATGAATTTTCGTACGGGTAATTGCGAGAAAATGAGGCCTTACATTGTTCAAAAGGGGGGAAAGACGCTTCATGTCATACACACGCCCTCGTCAGCAACCCCATATTTCTACGAAAACCTGACAAATTCTAATTAATCTAATAATGCGACTGCTTATGTAATAAATTCGTAGCAGGGAGTAATTTGTTACGTAATTTATGCGTATTATATTCTATATTGTGAAGATAAAGGACTCCTCCGTTCCGATTTGATTACGCTAATTTTCTCATAGGAAGGTTGTTCACCCACGTAGTGAGACATGATGTTCGGTTACTGATTGGGTCTCACTTCATAGCGGATAACATAATGAAGGCAAAACTTCCCAGTCAGAAATCTTGCAGGGATGATTAGATTTCACATTTCAACGTTTTCCTTTCTTTCTTTCGTAAGCAGGTGGGGGGGGGGTGTATTTTTGGAGAAATGACAAAAATCAAACACCATTCTTCAGGAGTTCACTAGTTTTTCCGTCGAACCGGGTCTACGCACGTGGCACCAAAAGAGAAAAATTTCGAAAAATCCAAAAACCACCAACAAGATCTGATGGAATCAGAAAAAATCGGATATTCTTTCAGTAACCTTTACCAATTCGCTTTTGCTCTGACGACTCAATGATGCCTCGGGATTCCAAATTTTTCTCGTAGCAATTCCAAACTTTCCCAATATTTCTTCGTTAGAATCGTTGGACAAGAGTTATCATTCGGAAATCATCGGGCGAAATGAACTAATTCACACAAAAGCATTGTTGACTCACCGTCCTAATCTCCGGTTAAAGTTGCCGTTTCTGACGTGAACTCTAAGAAATGGAAATCCAAGTTTCGGAACTTCCACGTATCGACCCGATCCCGAAACTCATTTAAGTTTCAACATTAGTTTTTGTCGGCCGGCGTCATAGTTCATTAATTTCTGTTAACAATATTTTCGAGTTGTGTATAGCACGGGAAGTAACGGCTTACTTTTAACGAATTCTCAGGAAAGTTCAGATTTAATGTTGCGGACAGTACGTTATAACCGTGTTATTGCCGGCGCATTCGGATTCGGAAGGCCAAGTATCATTAACAGGTGCTGTTTGGGATTTTTGCTTTTGTCGGAACATTTGTTTCGGATCGAGAAATAATTTTCTAGTTATATGAGGAATAAATGGTAAAAAGGACTCATTCAACCAATATATTATGGATCATTAAGTTAAATATTATAAAGCAAGGAACATTGAGCCAATAGTGTCGAAACGCGTTTGCAGCTTCTTCAGATTAAACTCAAATTGTGCCCTGAAATTTAAAATGTTCCTACATTTGATGTTTTCCAGACTAAAAACATACAAAGTAAGCTCCACATTATATTCGTCGTGTTGGAAACCTCGTAACTTCATCTTATCTGTAGGGGGTCGACCTCCTATCGCCGAAATTCTAGGCACAAATATCTCCGAGGCTCAGCGATGCCAAAGTATTAGATAGTCCATCTTATACTGGATCGGATTGTCGATGCCAGATAGTCACTCGTTGGTGAACATTGCAGGAGATATTTTTTCTCTATATAATTCCAAAGAATGGATCATTCGAAGATAAATATTTCGAAATTTCTTCAGAATGGAGGAAAATTCCCGTTATTATTTTTCACTGATCAAGAATTATTTTGTTCGAGAGTGAATGAACTTTTAGTTGAGTTTCAAATGGTTTATTGCAATCAAACCAATATAAATTTGTTTATACAGGGTGTTTTTCAAGTTGAGGCTTTCTTTGACAGGTGCTAGAACTCATCAAAAAAGAACATTTCGCCGGAAGTTGATCATATGAAATATTCAATTTGAAAAAAGTAAATCTTACGCATCAATATCTTCATACAACTCTGGATCGTGTTATTCATCTGTTAAGACATCTGCCATTTATCACGGTGCCATATGCATTCCAGCAAGTTAATTAAGTGCTGGATTTTATCGAAAGATTGTATATTCTCTTTCAACTTTTATTAGGAGATCTTTCCTGAACGGTATAATTCTTTAAGTTCAAACTAAGGAGAGGAAAGATTAATGATTGAAAAGGTTCTGTAAAAAGACATTGGAAAGTTCACAAACTCACCGATAAAATTGATCCAAATTGTTCACAGAAATTGTTTGAAATGTTCACAATTCGATTGATGTGAATTAAATCTCGCCCAGCGTAATGAAGAATTATTACATGCAGCAACTATCACATCAGTTTGCTCACGAATAATGTCACAAGCATTTTCAATGAGTTATTCTAGTTCTTCGAAACTATTCACCTCACCGTTACTGTACTCTAATGTTTCCAAATGACCCCAAAAGAAGAAATCACAGGGATTGAGATCCGGGGAGCGTGCAGGCCAAGAAATCGACCCAACACGTCCTATTCACCTCAAGTCACAAAAATCATACGCTCTATCAGATGATTTCCATGAACTGGAGGCATTCAATAAACACATTCAAACCTCAATACGTACCTAAATCAGATCCGAGCTGGAAGTTTCTCAGATTGGCGGGTAACTTTGATTTGTGAATACTCGGCCCTAGTGAAGGATTTTTGGAATTTCGACTGATTTTGATGAGCTCTAGGACTTGTCAAAAAATTAAAAAGCACTGCCGTGAAGTCAGGAGCTTTTGAGCCTTCGTACTTCAACCTTGTAGGTGAATTCGGAATCTCCAGTTTTAGAAATCAGTTGAAGGAATTTTCGACTGCTCTCAAAAAAATTCTCAAACTTAGGCGAAACTCCAGACTTAATGTCAGTGCTTCAGTTGACCAATTTTTTTTCGATAATTCGCTAGAATTTCCAATCCAGTAGTTTCGAAATGATCAGAAACAAAATATTTTGAACGGCCATATTTACGGAACCCCTAGTCTGAATTTGCTCATTGATGAACGTGGCCGCGAAATTCGCGATACAAACCTACCCTGGGAATTTCAAGTTCCTAGGCCTTTCCGTTCGAAAGTTACAATTTTCTATGGTTTCTATGGTTCTGGTCATGCGATCTGGACAAAATATTGTTTAAATATATCATTCTCGATTAAAATAAATTTCATCTCTATCGAATCCGAAGTTTCGAAATTATCGAGAAACCAAAATTTCAAACGACCGTATTTACGGAAGTCCTTGAATAATTCTGCTCATTGATAAACGTGAATGCGACATTTCAGATCCACACCTATCCTGAAAATTTCAAGTCCCTAGGTCTTTCCGTTCGAAAGTTATGATTTTCTATGATTTCTATGGTTCTGGTTATGTGATCTGGAGAAATGTAGCTTGAATATATCATTCTCCATTAGTATACAAAATTTCGTCACGATCGAATCTGTAGTTTTGAAATTATCAAGAAAACTAAATTTCAAACGACCATATTTACGGAACCCCTAGTATAATTTTGCTCATAAATGAAAGTGATCACGAAATTCGAGATCCACACCTATCCTGAAAATTTCAAGTCCCTAGGCGTTTCCGTTCAAAAGTTACAATTTTCTATAATTCCTATGGTTCTGGTCATGCGATCTGGAAT
Source organism: Aphidecta obliterata (assembly GCA_963966015.1). Classification (NCBI taxonomy): domain Eukaryota; kingdom Metazoa; phylum Arthropoda; class Insecta; order Coleoptera; family Coccinellidae; genus Aphidecta; species Aphidecta obliterata. Next base: position 10,153,266 of record OZ014435.1, on the reverse strand, counting down.
CTGGACACCTCATTCTCCATTTGAGTGCAAAATTTCATCTCAATCAATTCTGTAGTTTTCAAGTAATCAGGGAAACAAAACTTCGAACAGCCATATTTACGGAACCCCTAGTGGAGTTTGGCCCATTAACGAACTCAACCGAGGCATTCGGGAACTGAACCCATACTGAAAATTTCAAGTCTCTAGGTTGATCCGTTCGAGAGTTATCGTGCTTACGGACGGACGGCCAGACGGACAGACTCGAATTTTTCGACGGATTCGTCATCAGTGAGTCGAACATAGTCGATTGAGACCATTTTCGGCTCAAAATTCGAAAAATACAGACATCGTGATGAAATGATATAGCCCTCGTGTAAGTAGTACGAGCGCTCAAAGAAGGCTCACCTTCGAAAACAACCTGTATAATTGAAACAATTTTCCGGGAGGAAAATTGTTACTAGATTTCTGATGAGCCGGCCAAGTAATCGATCCATGTTACCCCAGGGATCATCAAATCTATCATCATTGCAACTGTAGTCTGGTTTCGACTCATTTAGTCGGCGGAATGTTTTGAAACGCGTGGATCAGAGAAAATTTCTCCACCAACGCCATCTGTCAGCTCCAACGGCAACCGTCCCCACTTCTCTGCAGGTTTATGGAAAGATTTCTTGATCTCCGAAATGAACTATGAATTATTCCTCAAGAAAATGACCCGATGTAAAGTTATTGGACTGTAATTAGGTTGATAATTATAAGCATATAACCGAAAATAAAAATCAATGAATAAATATTTCGGACTATGTCAAATCTATGCATCGATGTATGACGCATTTGCTGAATAACCCTCTAATGAGAACTGTAAACTATCTGTTGAATATTCGACAAAGGGGGAATTATAGCTGTATCCAATTCCTGATACGAGGGCTTCATGAAATTGAAAGAGTTTATTTACATAAACCTCTCGAGAGGCTGCTTCAGTTCGTCGAACTTAGATAATCTGGATTATGATATCACTATTGTATTTTCCCCAATCTGAATGGATCATTGTTAAATTCATTTGCGAAATATGAATGTTCAATTCCGAGAACAACATTTGTTGGGTATCATATGCTAACTTATTGGAAAACATTATGAAGAGCACCGCCGTGAAGTCAGGAGCTTTCGAGCGCTCGTTCATCCACCTTGTAGGTAGATTCGCATTTTCCAGTTTTAGGAACCAATTGAAGAAATTTTTGACAGATGTCTAAAAAAGACAGCAGCTCTTCGTCAGTTATGCCGAATCAGCTGTTACAGAAATATAAGAATATTTTATTCAATAATTCGTTGGAATTTCAAATGGTTCTGGTTAAGCGGTTTATGAAAAAAATGTAGCTTGAATATGTCATTCATTAAAATAGGAGGATATTTAGCCTCATCAACGTCCTACAAAGTACACTGAATAATTTGAATAAATCAACGTTCATTCATCCAATGACTAACTTTGTGTGAGACACCTCGTATCTTAACCATATCTCATCCACCCAAATGTCAAAAGCATCCCCAGATGCTCGTTACTTTTCTTCAATCGATCGAATACCAAAGTGCAAGATATTAAGGTGTCCAAACTGACAACGAAAAGAATGAGTGGAGAGAAATCGCAGCCTTAACAAAGACTGAATAGCGAAAAAAAATTAAACGAAATTTTATCTCGGAACTTAAGGGTGAAGAATTGGCAGTCCTGGAACGGCGGAAATCTGCCCACCCGTTGAGGTTCCTGCAAGGAGAAATCCAATATTTTTGAACGAAAGGCCTAGTTCATATCCCGGCTTGAATATTTGTTTGGGGACACTCATTCCATACCGCCCTTAATTAAATATAGAACAATTTCATTTGGGACTGTCGTGTTTTTGTGATGGACGGGAAAAGGGTCCATGCATCTTCTGAGGAAAATGTTGGCTTGACAGGCTTGTCGGCAAGCAATGAACGATGAGGAAAGAGGTTGTTCCTTATTGATTTTATATCGCCTTAATGAGGTGAATTTTAGCGAGGGAATAACTCCAACTTCAACTGAATTTTACTCTATGACTACTTAAAATGGTAATTTTCACCGTTACAGTATGAGGCATTATGCCTCGCACATTTCCGCAAAAGCCACTTCGGATATCTGCATTTTCTTCCTATGGGTTTTCGCATAATCATAATTTCCAGCAGTGAATTGAACTGAATGCTGTTTTGAGAGTGCATAAACCTGTTCAAACATGTCTAAGCGAAAATCAATAAAAACTTGGCATGAAACTGAGAGACGCTTTTACTTCTTGGGGCTTGAACGTGAAAAGCTAATTTATTTTCATTACTAGGGCAGTACCGGCGAGGTCAATATTGTTCTGCCCTACCCCTTCCAGTTTGAGACTGCCGTCGCTATAATTTATGTTTTTATGGGAGTTCTTTCAGACTTAGGAAAGGCTCAGGATAGAAACACTATATTCCTCAGGGTAAACGAGTTAAGATAATATATTCGACCATAAATACATCTGGCTGCCACTTTTCCCGAGAAAATTATACTTCAAGTTGATATTCGCCTGATTCATTTATCATAGGTGCGTTCGAACGTGAAGGAAAAATGAGAGAATTTCACCCCTTGAGATTTTATGGATGTATTATTCGATATCGAATTGGAGTATAGCACATTAATTCCTAGTTAAAATATATTGAAGTTCAATGTTCCGACGGGTTATTGGTGTCACGAGCTTCCACTTCCAAATCATCTTCGAGTACATTTGTTCGAGACAAAAGTTGCATGAGGATTTTTTTGATTTTCCTAGTGAGGCGAGATGAAAAACCTCTTCTTATCACGTAAAAATACAGTTGATACACAAGTAAAGGATTTCAAAAGGTCGATTGGTGATTAATCTACCATATGATGTTTAAATATGGTTGAGTAAGTTGTATGCTGCACTAATAACTCCTTAAGTGATGATGATGTGAGAATCCAGTGATGTGAGGTACTTCTCTCTTTAGACGGGGATGCTCCCGGGAACAATCCCATTCCAGCGGTGGAGAAAAGCCCAGAGTTCAGCTTCCCTTCGAAAAATAAAACGATTGGGTTATATTCCAGCGAACAGTCCTTTTTCCACGTTGGGGTGAGCTAATGAGAACAGTTCCCTTCGAAGATTTATTTCCAATGGTGGCCTGTTAAAAGTGATTAGCTTTATAGAGGTTAGGCGTTAGTTAGTTAGAGCGGTGCGACAACGATAGTTGTCTCTCTGCGAAGTAATGCCATCCAGGATCTAGGATCATTTATAACCTATAATGATGACCGAAGAGACAATTTAAAGAACTCAACTGAGTGATGCTTTTTTCAAAGGTACAGTTGATCAATGATAATGAAAGAAGATTCTGACACTGATGCTTGCCCTTTGATAACAGCAATATCAGCTGAAGGCCACAACAATAACATTTGATATAAAGTTATTCAACTAGTATTGTACTGTACTGGTACTTTTTCAATGATAAACTCTCACCGACATCACAGTTTTCTACTGAAAACCGTAATGAACTAGAACACTACCTTACAGGCGTTCTTTTTAACTTGAAAATATTACTCTAGATAATCTTTGACCAAGATCGTGATCGTATAGTGGTTTTAAAAAGGACTCAATGTTGTGTTTGTAAGTATGTAACCCAAATTACGCTTGATTCAATAGAAGAGATTGACGGGAAAATTCAAAACACATAGTTTAGCACTCAAAACAAGAAAATAACAAGTTTATTTTCAGAGTGCCAAAAGGTAGGGAGGAAAAAAAAACACAACCCAGAAGGGGAAGATAAAAAACAACCTCCCTCCTTTTCTCGTTCATGTACCATTAACACACAAGTTGAGAATATTCATAAACAGGTTGACCGGTGAGAATTTTCTCAAATGGTGTTTGAAAATGATTGAGTAGATTAAAGGCGGTAAATTGGGAGTTATACTTCGCAGGGGTCAAACTATCATTTGATGATTGATGATCTCCCACGTTGCAAGGAGAGGGGGAAAGCGACCAGTCTCCTTGATATATATTTCCAAACGTTGGGCAAAGCCTTAGTTAATTTTTCTAGGTTGCGTCATTCGATAGTTGTCTCCCTGGTCAATAATCCCATCAAGTATAAGATAAATCATATAAGCAGTAAACGGTATAACCAGTAAATGCTATATACAGTAAACGAAATAAACAATAAACGGTATAAGTAGTGGATGATATAGATAGTAAACGATATAAGCAGTCAATCATATAAACAATAAACGAGAAGTCATAACGGATAATAATGCGTGCAGAGTAGCTTTTTAAAATGCTCAATCAATATAAGATGATGAAACATAATGCCGACAATGGTACGTATGAATATCCTTGATATTTGCTGAAAACTACAACGATTACATATAGTATCATTTGAAGAATATTGCAAAACCTTATAATTAAGCTGATTATTAAACATTCGTTTATACGTGTAAATTATTGTGAGAAGCACTTAGGAATTTAATACATATGGCCAGTTAGAATCATTAAATAATATGGAATAGGCTTGATAATGAAGTATGAAAAATGGATACAAAACAATACACAAGAAGCAAACCAACATGGAAAAATACGTTGAGAAGAAGCAAATATAGATCTCTTGTGAATTGAGGGTAAATGATATGAGATAAACACATGGGGTAAATAATGGAAGACAAGTGAAGCAAATTTAGGAGAAACTTGGATATAAATGATTACGTTGTAATTGTAAAATATTGTTACTCACATGACAAACCCAAAGTATCTCTTCCACCCTCGAAGGTTTCAAATCAACTAAACTCACAATCCCACCCTGTTTTACCTTCACGAAAAACGAGCAGCCAGCAAAATTCAACAACCGTTCAGAGCAAAAAACAAAACGAGAGAGCCTAGATTTTGAGGTTAGCATCGTACTTTCAATTTCTAGAAAAAAGATTCTGTGGTTATTCTTCTCTTGGACGGACTCAGCAAACCTACTTCCTGAGTTCATGATAATATGGATTTCTGTACGGGTAATAAAAATGGCGGGCGCAGACGCTAGATCGGTTCAGTATAATTCAAAGGGTATTGCATAAACCGAAGGATGATCTTAAAGAAAATGTGACTATTCAAACCCATGGCTTTCTATTATCGTTAGGGAAGGAGTCCTCTAGAATTCACTGTAGATAATAACACAATATTCGCACATAGTTATAACTGAATATAAATTAAATTGAACTTACTGCTAAAAGCAAATTAATGTCTTGCGGGTACAAACGAGTAACATGATAAAGCAGAAAACTCGAAATAATTAATGTAAACTATCAATAATAGAATAGGCACCAAAACATCTGGCACTCGGTTGGTTACCTAATCAGTGTTGTAACAAGCCATGAGCATAAGTTGTTGTTACAAGATACCTTACACTTTTTCATGACAGAATGAGCGAGGGAAAACAATGATGTGACAATGATTCTTATTTGACTTCCGCTCATGACATGAGAGGCAATCTCATATGAACTACTGAGCACTCCGAACAGAACGAAATCCTCGTTGCCAATTTCAAAAAGAAGCCGAGTTCATCAAGAGAAAAAAACTCCACGAGATAAAATAAAAACTTCACTCTTCATATATCATAACATTTCACGGTATTCTTCCAGTTCGAGTCGTGTCTCGCCTGCGGCACCGCCAGCGCTGATAAAGGACGGATTTACCGTTCATTTTTTCTGATGTCTCCGAATGACATTCCATCGTCTCGCCCCTAAAATTGAATGTGACATCTTGAATCGCAAATGCACTGCTTCCCACTGTGAGTGAATCGGAATTTTACATTCCATTCTTTTCAGACCTGAGGCATTGGGGTTTATGCGAGGAGAAATATATACGGGAATAGACGATGAGCAGCTACTGTCACTGGTGGAGACCGAGGATATGACCGAATCAACGCTGCCGCTGTAAAAATGGAGCAGTGTTATCTTTTCTGTTACGTGACTGTGTCTAGAACTTATTCGAAAGAGCAGTATTATTTGTATATCCATCTGATAAGTTCGAAAATGCACGCCCCTGATGAGAATTTCTTACAGCGTTGCCAGGGTGGAAGCGTTAGTTTCATCCATCGTTGCCGCGCTAATTACTTCGGGCTCATTCGTCTCAAACCAAATGATCGTCTCACCACAATGAAGGCATAAAAATATATATTCTTTTGAGTTGAGGTTCTTTCAAGCGATGATTTTTGGAATTTCAGATGTTCGGAAACCATTACAGACTTCAGTCTCAAATAAATTAAAATTTTTTTGATATGAATGTCTCGCACCTTAAGAATGATAAATCTATAAAAATAACCTTGCTTGCTTAACCGAAATTCTAATGAACAATCTCTGCGCTATGAAAGAAATGATTCGGCCTCCGAACTGAGCTTCCAATGCTCAATTTTCAGAAATGCATTAGCCGGCAATTTCGGCGGTTTCTCACCGCAAATCACCACATAAGACCCTCCATTAACCAGAAGTGGTGCGTCCAAGGAAAACGGGGGTGTGAAGGGCGGCAAGCGGGGATGGAAATAATGAGAAATTAAGGGCCACCAATTGCCGTAGATAATAACCCTTCTGAAACTGTTCCTTTGTCCGTTCGGAAGGTATCATGTACGCATCATTATAGATACGTTGTCGGTGTGCAAAAAGGCCGCATTCCGGATATCGCCGTGATTGTTTAGTAGTCGAGGGAAATAACCAACTAATTTGTGCCTGTTTAGAAATCGGAGTGGACGGTAATCAATTAATTTTTAGCGTTTCGAAACGTCCCAAAGGTTTTGGTCATCTCTATAACATAGAACGAATGGAAATTCAACCGTTGCTCGAATGATTTGATTTTTTCGATACTTGAACTAGAGTCAGTGGAGGAACACACCTCAATGGCTGTTGAATCCGTAGGTCCACTCATGCGCAAGAAACTCTGGCGTACAGGCGAATATAAATTTTCCCACTTATCTCTGATAGTTTCAACACAGTCGTCAAAAGTTATTAGGCTCTGCCTATTTGTTGAATCTGCTTGATGATTACGTTAGTTAACTATTGTTGTGCGTTGTGCCTCAACTGTTCAATGACCGAAAAAGTGTTTATGTTTTGTTAGGATATCAATGCACTGAAAAAAATTACTGAATCATAAGAGAAAATTCAGTACATCTTTATTAATAAAAGAGGATCTATGGTTTACCGATGTTCGGGCATCACGTCCAAACGACTGCACCAAATTCGATAATTCTTTTTTAGTTTTCTTCATTATTATCAGGACAAGGTTTATACAACGAAATATTTCCGAAAAAATCCTACGAAAAAAAAATTACGAAAAGCACTGCCGTGAAGGCAGGAACTTTTGAGCGCTCGTACATGCACCTTGTAGGTAGATTCGCCTACAAGATTTTCCAGTTTTAGAAATCAATTGAAGGAATTTTCGACAGCTGTCAAAAAAATTCTGAAACTCAGGCGAAACTCCAGACTTCATGTCAGTGCTTCAGCGGTCAATTTTTTTTCGATAATTCGCCAGAATTTTCTACAGTATCTATGGTGTTGGTGATGCGATCTAGACAAAATTTCCCACGTAATTTGAATACCTTATTCCTCAGCTAGGTGCATAATTTCATTCCGATCCGATCAGTAGTTTCGGAACTATCAGGAAAATAATATTTTGAACCGCCATATTTACGGAACCCCTAGTCTAATTTTGCTCATTGATGAACGTGGCCGCGATATTCGCGATCCAAACCCACCCTAAGAATTTCAAGTTCCTAGGCCTTTCCGTTCAAAAGTTACAATTTTCTCTGGTTTCTATGGTTCTGGTCATGCGATCTGGACAAAATATTGTTTTAATATATCATTCTCGATTAAAATACAAAATTTCATCTCGATCAACTCCGTAGTTTCGGAATTATCGAGAAAATAAAATTTCAAACGACCGTATTTACGGCACCCCTAGTATAATTCTGCTCATTGATAAACGTGAACACGACATTCGAGATCCACACCTATCCTGAAAATTTCAAGTCCCTAGGCGTTTCCGTCCAAAAGTTACAATTTTCTATGGTTTCTATGGTTCTGGTCATGCGATCTGGACAAAATTTCACATGTAGCTTGACCACTCCATTCTCCATTTGAACGCAAAATTTCATCTCAATCTAATCTGTAGTTTTCAAGTAATCAGGGGAACAAAACTTTGAACGGCCATATTTACGGAACCCCTGGTGGAATTTGGCCCATTAACGAACTCAACCGAGGCATTCGGGAACTGAACCCACACTGAAAATTTCAAGTCTCTAGGTTGTTCCGTTCGAGAGTTATCGTGCTTACGCCCGGACCGACGGACGGACAGACAGACTCGAATTTTCAGACGGATTCGTCATCAGTGAGTCGAACATAGTCGATTGAGACCATTTTCGGCCCAAAATTCGAAAAATACAGATATCGTGACGAAATGATATAGCCCTCGTGTAAGTAGTACGAGCGTTCAAAAAAGGCTTTCCTTTTTCCTCCTACCAAGCGAACTCTCATAGATTACTTATATTTCATAATGGTTTCGACACTAAGACAAAAAGAGGAGTGTATCTTATTTCTAGAAACTGCTTAGAAGTTTATCACTGTGTTTGATTTATATCGTTTTTTATTTTGGAATAGTTATTGTGATTGATAAAAATGCCATCAGTGAGACGTCCAAATATTGGTCGACAGACGCGTGACTCAAGACGAGTTCGTAATGTTCGAGACAATAGTGGCTTTCCATCCAGGTGCGTGTCACTCCGGGGCTTGACGCACTGGAGGGTCACGCCCTCGCTATCACGGGAACATGCCAAAACTGTCAAAAACGTAAACAAAACAGCAAATATGAGAGGTTTGGTGTTGAACAGCTGTCGGGGCTTGATGCCCCGTAAATTCGGGTGGTGCACCAGGGTAGAGGGAAAGGTAGCGCGAGTGCGGTACTGGAACGGTCAAACTTCGGTGTGAAGCACTCCCGAGGCGCACCGGGTGCGCCCCAGAAGGTGGCTGGAAAGCACTTACTGAGTCTGAAGAAGAGCGTAGGCAGCGAGTGGAGGCAAACAGAATGAGAGGTTCTCAATCAAGATCTGCCCCAGCTCTGGAAGAATCGATATTATCGATTTCAGGTGAGATACAACAAAATATAGATTCCAATGAAATGATCAACTCTGAGCGTTTGGAATTTAGATATGATTCCAAAGTCGATTATGCTAGCAATATATTAGTGTCCTTTGGAAATATGAGCACTATTTGGCAATACTGCAATGCTCTGAGATATCGAAACGAACCCCCAAAGTTATGTTGTCTGAATGTAAAATTCAAAGGATTTCCACAACTGACATCGCCACCTGAACCTTTGAATTCGTTACTTTCAGGACAAGAACCTCTATCTAAACATTTGTTGCAGAATATTCAGCATTATAATAGTGTGTTTGTTCCAAATGACATCATTTGGTTCAAACATAATTGAGGAACGATGTTTCATTAGAGGGTAAGGGTAATGGTAAGGCTAAGGGTTGGGTTGGGTTAGGTTAAGGTTATGTTAGGGTTGATAATAAAACTAACCATCTAACTTATACCTTAGCCACAGCAACGCGTAGCCGGGTCTGCTAGTATTCAATATTAAACAACTCCTCTAGATATAACCACAAAACACTACAATTTGGAATTATTCAGGGAAAACAATGTCTTATCTCCTCTAATTTTCAAGGTTTACGTTTCAAGGAGTTTGAAATAAGAATAAACATGAAGGGCAAGCGCCTATAAGCACTTTAACAGGAATTGAGCAATCGGTTGACGACACAGGAAGCAATTCGAAGTAACATATGACGGTTGGTGGCAATTTTGTTTTCGTCTGCACATTGTTCTCCTCGAATATACCAGCAATAATAACGTTCGAATAAAATTGCGTGGGTTACATTCACTCCCACTCAGGAATGAATCAGATTTAACTCCCCAAACATCATCAGTTGTACATCTTCCTTCGCCTCCGAACAACGAAAGGCATCATACCCACCCTCATCCGCATAAGGTTCAACAATAAGAGACATTAATTGCGGATCCTCACCTGCGCTGCAATTGAAATGGAACAAGACAATGCTCTTCAGTGTGGTTAACAAACTGACTGTATCCACGCAGTGAGGTAGGCCTGAAGCTGCAGAATTTCAACGCCTATACCAACAATACCACTCATTGTTTTTCTTCGTATTCAGGATTGCGGCACTAGAATAATATGAGATTTTGCGAAAACAACACATTCTACTTCTTATTATCCTGTTATCCTTGCCCTCAGACATGTGGGTCTTGGAAAAAATCATTGGATTGTAGCAATTTTTTTTCTAAATCTCACAAAACACAATAAAATCAAGCAATCAGTATTATGTGTGTGCGTCAGTGGCGGCTCGTCAGAGAAGGCAACCACCCCTACACTGTTTTTGCTGATACCATCAGTAGCCGTGCTCTTTACCATTCCGCGTCGTCACTTGTCTACTCCAAGACGTGTGCATGGATCCCTGTCCCTTCGGGGGTAAATGTGTGCGGCGGAGACGTGAAGCAACTGCTCCCAGTTGCCGAATTCCGAGTCGAACTCTTTTTCACGAATTGTAAGTCGTGGACTCACTTTCAGGTGGTCGGATTGTCGTCCAATATGCGTGTCAATGCGGGTGAGGAGGATTTCACACATTGGCTCCAGAACGTAGGCCGCGGTACCGCCAACGAAAGGGTAGAACGGAACGACAGGGATGACGATTTCTGTTGTTTGCCGGGGTGCCTTCTGACGAACGACGTCGTTCGTGAGAATTACGGCGTACCAGCTTCCCCAACACCGGGACAACTGGCCGTGCGTGCGATACTTTGTCCTAAGAACGACCATTCGATCGGTTGAACGACGAGATCCTCGATTCGTTTCTCAGAGCACCTATCACTATTTTAGGCACTGATAGCGTGGCATCCGGCGACGAAGACGTGGTACCGAACTTTTCCTTGGAGTAGAAGAAATTTTTTGAAATACAGACGAGATTTTTTACATAATTTTCATAAAACAGTGAAATTAAAATTTCCTCCTTTATAAAGACTACGAATATGCATACATCATTAGCAGGTCCATCAAGTATTCGTTTTCACTGAAGAGTGCATTCCACCTTACGCCTACTATCATACGAGAGAGTCAGGACAATAGGCGAATCTCCCGCTACCTACGCTAAACCTGCCAAATATTATACACCGCACTGGAAAAGATAGAATTGTTCTCGGATCGCAAAAATTCGAATAAAGTCGTGTGGTTCAAAGAACTAATCGCGTCTTCCCTCTGGATCGAGATCAGAGACTCAGTATCCAATCATATTTTATTCGATGCCAGAATGAAAAAGATGAAAAAGCTTCAGACCCGTATTGAATTCCCGAAAAATACAACTTCACGCTAATTTATACCTCGTATCTGCATCGTAGAAACTCCGAATTCCCAACATTCCCGATGATAAGCTTCCAGTTTCAATATTTGGTAATATAACGGATGGAAAAACGTGTTATCCGCCCCATGATCAAAGGTCTGGTGCCCGAGTTCGAACCCACATTGACCTGGAAATGTCATATCTAACATCTCGCCGCCTTTCGTAACCTCGCCATTCGTGGAGCGGCACCTCGAGCCAAACTTCTGTTTATATTATTCGCTAACCGAAATATCGAGGATACGCCGAAATCTCTTCGGATGTGCATGGAGAATGGCCGAAAACGACTTTCATTTCGTTCTCGATACGTATCGATATTCCCGGAGATATTCCTGTCTTAGGGGCAATTCGCGGAATGGATCAACACTGAGGATGGGTGAGCCGAAACACTAAATCCAGGCTTTTAGACGTATGTTCGAACTTAACGCCGAGATATTCAAGTGAAAGGAATTGAAGGTGACAATAACTTTTTTTATCAAAAAATTCCCTTTTTTTCGTTAACGGTATAAAACTTGAGTATGCAGGTTTATTTGAAATTTCATTCTAGGCTTATTCGAATTGCAGTTTTTCAGGAGTATAAACCGTTTCAGCAATGAATACAACTGTTTCTGATTGACTTGGTAAGAAATTTAATGTTGAATGTCTGTTCCAGCTGAAGAAGACATACGAAATAACTTGTAAACAATTAATTTTGCCTGTCGCTATCGTCGAAGACTTCCACCCACTCAATCCTATGTCTTGTTATTCATATTAATCTTAACGAATGAAAAAACTCATGAATGAAATAATATTCTGAAACAAGCTACTTCAGATTCCAGTTATGATAAAGCTTACTGCCTTAATATCAAATATTTCTGTCAAGCGAAACAAATTCATTACAATTATTCACAGGTCCTTTGAGAAAGCTTTTATCACGTCAACTTTCAATTTGCATTCGAACATTTTCCAAGGGACTTGCATGTTTCCTTATATACAGTAGATTACAATTCCATAATTTATGCGAATTTTTAATGACTCAAAAGAGCAATGATGTGAAGTCAGGAGATCTTGCTCGCTTTTGTAAATTCTTCAAGGTCACCCATCGAAGCACGGGGAAAAAATTTTAAATTATCGAAAGGATGCGTATCTCATTCACCCAGTTCGCTCCTTAAAATCGGTATTTTTCATGATATTTTCATCCAAAATTGTCAAATGTCAGATTTTCACAAATTTCACGAAATTTCTACAAACGGATTCTGTGAACCAAACCAGGTGTCTGTGTGAAGAATTATTTCATTATATTCTTATGAACTTCAAAATATGGAATCGTAGAACTGTCATTTAATTTCCCAACACCAGGTTGGAAAAATTCAATTTTTTCACGATGTCTGTATTTTTCGAATTTTGAGCCGAAAATGGTCTCAAACGACTATGTTCGACTCACTGATGACGAATCCGTCGGAAAACTCGAGTCTGTCCGGCCGTCCGTATACACGATAACTCTCGAACGGAATGTCCTAGAAACTTGAAATTTTCAGGGTAGGTTCGAATCTCGAATGCCGACGTTAAGTTCGTTATTGGGCAAAATCCGCCTTAGGGTTCCGTAAATATGGCCGCTCGAAATTTTGTTTTCCTGATTACTTTGAAACTACAGATTCGATCAAGATGAAATTTTGCGCTTTAATGAGAAATGAGGTGTTCAACCTACATGCAAAATTTTGTTCAGCTCGCATCACCAGAACCATAGAAACCATAGAAAATTGTAACTTTTGAACGGAACCGCCTAGGGACTTGAAATTTTCAGGATAGGTGTGGATCTCGATTGTCGTGATCACTTTCATCTGTGAGCAAAATTATACTAGGGGTTCCGTAAATATGGTCGTTTGAAATTTAGCTTTCTTGATAATTTCCAAACTACAGATTCGATCGTGACGAAATTTTGTATACTTATGGAGAATGATATATTCAAGCTACATTTCTCTAGATCGCATGACCAGAACCATAGAAACCATAGAAAACAATAACTTTCGAACGGGAAGGCCTAGGGACTTGAAATTTTCAGGATAGGTGTAGATCTGAAATGTGGCGTTCACGTTTATCAATGAGCAGAATTATACTAGGGGTTCCGTAAATACGGCCGTTCGAAATTTTGTTTTCACGATAATTTCGAAACTACGCATTCGATCGAGATAAAATTTTGTATTTTAAACGATAATGACATATTAAAGCTGTTATATGTATAGAAGTATTCAAGTGTGCGATGACCTTTATGATAAAAGCATCCTCACTGACATTGTACAATATGTGGTGTCGACAGAAGAAATAAACAGTTCATCTCTACATCTCATGAAGTTATTACTATATTCTCTGAATTGAACCTACCATTAAATTTAATATATATAACATGGCGCAGTCTTGAGGTATTCAGTGAATTCAAATAAGTTCTATTAATTGAATGAATATAAATAAAACTCAAAACAGTCGAGTGAAATTGTAAATGAAAAATGGAAGCCCGTGCACTGGAACCGATGTCCATGAAGGGAAATTTGGCACAAAATTGGATGGTATGGAAACAAAAATTCTCGAATTATCTAATTGCAACAGAAGCATCTGAAAAACCGGAAGCTGTTCAATGTGCGAAACTGATTTACTTCATTGGCGATGAAGGCCTAGAAATTTATAATACCTTCACGTTCACTGATTCCGACAAGGACAAAATAAAACCTCTTATTACAAAATTCGAGCAGTATTTTGTGCCGAAGAAGAATGTCGACTTCGAGCGATATAAATTTTTCACCCTCAGACAACAACACGAAACTATTGAACAATTTGTGACCATTTTGAAGAACACTGCCAAGAATTGCGAATTCCATCCTGAAAATAAAGATGGACTCATAAAAACTATGTTAGTGATCGGTGTGAAAATTGAATCGCTAAGAGAAAAATTATTACAAAATATTGATTTAAAATTGAATAAAGCTGTGGAATTGTGCTTAGTGCATAAAAGTGCGAAATCACAGTGCGAGTTAATGAAGAACGGAAACCATTTTCATGATGTTTGCAGCGATGTTCATAATGTTCGAGAAAAATCTAGAAAACAAGGACTGCAGGTATCAGCTTCCAAGGTCACGTCGAATAACCAGGCGATGTTTTCAGGCGGACGACCAGTGCAGCAACATATGAGCGGTATGAATAAAAACATAAATAACTGTACTCGTTGTGGTTATTCACATCAGGTAAATAAATGTTTTGCATACAAAAAAAAGTGTTCGAAATGTGGCAAATTTAATCATTTCGCTGCTTGCTGTAAAAATAGAAATGTTAATTTGATTGATGATGATGATTCGAATGTAGAAGAAAATGAAATCATGATGGATTGTATTGATCAGCTATCACAACGAAATGATAATAAGAATAAGAATTGGACAATTTCAATGCAGATAGAAAATAAAAAGATTCAACTCAAAATTGATACAGGGGCTTGTGTAAATATAATTAATTATAAAGACTTTTTAGATTTGAAGAACAAACAAAGGAAAATGAAATTAGTTAGGGCTGATAATCATCTCATTTCTTATACGGGTAATAAAATTCCTGTCGTTGGCAAATGTTATATAAATATTACTTATAAAAATAAATTGTATAATGTAGAATTTTTAGTAGTTAAGGGTAATCAATATCGTGCAATCATTGGTCTGGACACTTGTATAAATTTGAACTTAATTAAAAAAGTTGAATCTGTTGAAAATAATAACTTTGAAAGAAACTAATTGATGAATATGCTGATATTTTTAGGGGAATAGGTAAAGTAAATAAGCCTTATCATATTGTATTGAAAGATGATGCAGTTCCTTGTGTACACCCTGTACGGAAAGTCCCATTTTCAATTGAAGCTAAATATAAAGAAACTTTACAGCAATTAGTAGATCAAAACATTATAGAACCTGTAGAAGGAGTTTCGACGTGGGTAAATCCGGTAGTAATAGTAAGGAAGAAAGATGGTAATTTACGTATATGCTTAGATCCCCAAGACTTGAATAAATCAATTAAGAGGGAATACTTCAAGTTACCCACGATTGACGAGTTAATTTCAAAATTAAACGGGGCTTGTTATTTTTCTGTATTAGACGCTACTAGTGGATTCTGGAATATACCACTAGATAAGAATAGTAGTAAATTATGCACATTTGGCACCCCATTTGGTCGTTATCGTTTTTTAAGAATGCCATATGGACTAAAGTCAGCTCCAGAAGTCTTCCAAAAAAGATTCAAAGAAATTTTTGATGGTGAAGGGACGGAAGTGTATATAGACGACATATTGGTTTTTGGACGTAATAAACCGGAACATGATTTTAGATTAAAAAACATTTTAGAAACTGGTCGTAAGAACGGAATTAAATTCAACCTTGATAAATGTAAATTTGGAGTAACTGAAATTAAATATGTAGGTCATATATTCAGCCGTCGTGGAATTGAAATGGACCCTGAAAAAATTGAAGCTATAAGGGACATGCAGAATCCCACTGATAAAAAAGGTGTTCAAAGACTTCTCGGACTCGTAACTTATGTTGGTCGATTTATTGAAAATTTATCTGAGATAACTCACCCAATCCGTCAATTACTGAAAAATAATATAATATTTCAGTGGAATCCGGAACATGACATAGCCTTTAAAAAATTGAAAGACGAAATAATTAAAGGCACAACTCTTCAATATTTCAATCCGAAATTACCAGTAACTGTATCAGTTGATTCTAGTCAATATGGTTTAGGAGCCGTATTGATGCAAGAAACTAAACCTTGCGCTTTCGCATCGAGATCTTTAACGGAAACACAAAAAAGATATGCTCAAATCGAAAAAGAGCTTTTAGGCATAGTTTTTGGAATAGAAAAGTTTCATCAGTATGTTTATGGACAAAAATTCATTGTAGAAACGGATCATAAACCGTTATTGCCAATATTTAAGAAACATTTGAATGCATGTCCTGCTCGTTTACAACGAATGCTTCTGTCTCTGCAAAAATATGATTTTGATTTGGTATATAAGCCCGGAAAGCAGTTAGTTATTGCTGATACATTGTCAAGAGCATATGTTGATAAACCGTATTTAAATGATCTAAATCTAGAAGAACAAATTTGTTTAATTGAAAGTAAAATTAATATGACCGAGGAAAGAAAAAAACAGTTGATCGATGCGACTAGTAGTGATGAAGAATTGAGCCTGATTTTAAATTATATTCGGAATGGATGGCCAAATTCTAGTAATCGTGTTCATCCTAAAATTAAAAATTATTATAAGTTTAGAAACGAAATCACTGAAGCAAACGGCTTGATTTACAAAGGTCAAAAAGTGATAATTCCGAAGGTGATGAGAAAATTAGTACTTGAAAAAATCCATGTTGGACACTTAGGAATAACCAAATGTCAAAAAAGTGCCAACTCTATTGTTTACTGGCCAAAAATGAACGTAGAAATTGAATTGATGGTAAACAAATGTCGCGTATGTCAGAAATATGATAAATCGAATATTAGGGAACCCCTGATTTCACAATCAATACCTAGACGACCATGGTCAAAAGTGAGCATTGATATTTTTGAGATAAGTGGAATAAAATATATCATCGTGGTGGATTATTATTCGAAGTTTTTCGAAGTAGAATGTCTCAATAAATGTATGACTGCCGATGTTGTTGTAAGCAAGTTGAAACGTATATTCAGGACTCACGGAATTCCATTCACAATTGTATCAGATGGTGGTACACAGTTTTCTGGTTCAGTTTTTGCGAAATTTGTATCTGATTGGAGTATTGACCACATTATAGTTGCTCCCCATCATCAACAATCAAATGGCTTGGCAGAACGAACAATACAGACTGTTAAAAAAACCATTAAAAAATCAATTGAAAATGGAGACGATCTAGATTTGGCCTTACTTATTTTAGTGAATACTCCCATATTTTATGATGTAAGTCCTTCTGAAATTTTGATGTCAAGACGTTTACGTGATAATTTAACTATCAGTGAAAATAATCTTGAACCTAAAATTGTTAATGAAAAAATTTTGAACGAGAAATTAGATAGAGACCAATTAAATTCCAAATGTTATTACGATAAAAAATCAAGGAATTTACGTGAATTGAAACTTTTCGAGAATGTAAAATACCAAGAACATCCTAAATCAGTATGGAAATTTGCAAGAGTAGTCGAAATATTACGTAATAGGACTTATAGAATTGAAAAGGAAGATGGGTCAACCCTAATAAGAAATAGGGTACATTTGAAACCTACTTTGATCCAACCAAATAAAAATATCAAATCCTCCAATGGTGACATATTTGACAGAGTTTTAATCAATAAATTATTGAATGAAGATAGTCACAGTAATTGTAATGTTAAACCAAACATTGAAGATCCAAATACTTTCAAGCAAAGCATAGTCTCTCAAAAGGAGATGATAAGGCCAAATGAAAACAGAATTGTAACAAGATATGGAAGAGTGGTTAAACAAACCCAATTATAATTAATTTTTTAAATCTCAAACCTACTCTTTTCCTCACAAATTTTGTAGTAGAATTCATTTTTTTGTTTCTTCTTTTTCCTGGATCATGTTGATTCACTTAGGTTAAGAGTAATAGGAGGAATTCATGATTCTTCAGTTTTGTTCGTTCTCATAGTTTGAGTGAAACTCTCATCTGATTTAATTGGGTCATGTTGAAAAAAAAAAAAAAAAAAAGGTTATGATTAGTGAGTAAGAACTTTGATTTTTGAAAAGGGAAGATGTTATATGTATAGAAGTATTCAAGTGTGCGATGACCTTTATGATAAAAGCATCCTCACTGACATTGTACAATATGTGGTGTCGACCGAAGAAATAAACAGTTCATCTCTACATCTCATGAAGTTATTACTATATTCTCTGAATTGAACCTACCATTAAATTTAATATATATAACAAAAGCAACAATTTGTCCAGATCGCATAACCAGAACCATAGAAATCATAGAAAATTATAATTTCCGAAGGAAAAGGCCTAGGAACTTGAAATTTTCAGGGTGGGTTTGGATCGCGAATTTCACGGTCACGTTCATCAATGAGCAAAATTAGACTAGGGGTTCCGTGAATATGGCCGTTCAAAATATTCTGTTCCTGATAATTTCGAAACCACCAATTTGATTGGAATGAAATTTTGCACCTAGCTGAGGAATAATGTATTCAAACTACGTGCGAAATTTTGTCCAGATCGCATCACCAAGACCATAGATACCGTAAAAAGTTCTAGCGAATTATCGAAAAAAAAATTGGTCACCTAAAGCACTGACTTGACTGGAAATTGCGAATCTACCTACAAGGTGCATGTACGAGCGCTCAAAAGCTCCTGCCTTCACGGCAGTGCTTTTCGTAATTTTTTTTGTTATACTATTCTTATGAAATTCACATGAACCTTCGTGAGCTAGATTGTTTGATCATAATTAACAATACTTATTTAGTAGTGCCGAAGATAATTGGGGGATTTTTCATGAAATGCCCGCTAATTCTTGAGCTGGTAAGACTCTCCAACAAAATATTTTCAGAGAAAAAAACTGCACCAAATTTAAATCGTCACGAAGCACCTTGCTTGGAAAAAATTATGTGATGTATTCCAACAGAGCCACTGACTTTTCTTTTCGAAAAATGTAGTTGGAACTTTGATATTTACTGGCGAAGACTTCACATACAAGGTGATTCCCAAGGTGAGGCTTTTTCTTGACAGGTGCTAGAACTCGTCGAAATTCCAAACATCCTGTATATAAAATATTCACCAGGGCCGAGTATTCAGAAATCAAAGTTATCCGCGAATCTGAGAAATTTTCAGTCCGGATCTGACGGTACGTTTTGAGATTTAAATGTGTTTATTATATGCGTTGAGGTTACAGAAATCATCTGACAGGGCGTATGATTTTTGTGACTTTTCCGAATTTCGTAATGTGTTTCTGAATATATGGATAAGACGTGGTGGGTTAATTTCTTGGCCTGCATGCTCACCGGATCTCAACCCCTGTGGTTTCTTCTTTTAGGGTAATTTGAGAACATTAGTTTACAAAAACGGTGAGGCGGATAGTGTTGAAGAACAAAAACAACGCATTGAAAATGCTCGTGAAATTATTCGTGAGCAAACTGATGTGATAGTTGCTGTATGTAATAATTCGTTAAAACACCGGCAAGATTTTGTGCACATCAAACGAATGGTGACCATTTCGAACAATTTCTGTGAACAATTTGCATCAATTTTATCGGTGAGTTTGTAAACTTCCCATTTTTTCTTCAGACCTTTTCAATGAGTAATTTCTCCTCCCCTTAGTTTGAACTCCAAGAATTATATCGTTCAGGAAAAACCTCCTAATGAAAGTTGAAAGAGAAGATACAAATTTGCGATAAAATCCAGCACTTTATTGACTTGATTCATGGCAGATCTCCAAACAGAGAGATAACACGATCCAGAGTCGTCTTAAGATCTTGATGCCCAAGATTTTCTGCTTTTTTCTTAAATTGAAAACACCCTGTATGTTTGTCGTCAATATATAACAAGAGTATATATGGAAATATGAAATAATCAACACAATAATTGTGAATTGGAAAAAAAGGAGCAGTGGTTTTCAGAATAAGGAGCTACTTACACTGGATGTTCAAAATTTCCACCATTCATTTCAATACATCTTTTTCGCATTCACTTTCGGTCCCATAGAAAAAATATATTGGATTTAAATCCTAGAGGCAAGCTGGCCAGTGGCTTGGTCCTCTTCATCCAATTCTTCCTTCAAAATGTTAGGTCAATTACCGACTTTTCTAGTGCGACAAAAATAGATCGATTGAATGAAGTCAACGAATCGAGTCCATCCGTTTCTGGATTTGTTGCTCATTTCCCGGTCTACATAAAGCCATTACATACATCAGAACGCCAAAGTATCCGAGTTGAGGTTCACGAATGATAAAATCCGAATGCACGATTCATTCTCCGAGAACCATAAACATTAAAGAATACCGGGAGTGAAGTTACGAAGGTCCAACATGAGGATTCTCGGAAATTCCCCTCAAGAAAACACATGTCTGGAATTATAAAAACATTCTCGAATAGAGCGGCCCAGCAGGGACACATATGGAAATAGGATGCGAGTTCAAACGGAGGGATCGGTTTTACTTTTCTCGCTCTTCATCTCCGGTTTCGGTCGGATTCTATTTACTGAGCAAACTCCAGAAGGAATCTTTCACTAGGAACAAAAGTGTTAACCTCTGTATGCACAAGATTTAAAGCTGGAAACGCCAAAAGGACCCACTTTACTCTCGCCGAGCAAATATCCTATGGGAAAATATGAAGGGATTTGAATCAGCTTCGAGATCCCTGGGATACGGGTTACTACTACTATTGTATTGTCATTCCGGATTGGGGTCGACAAAGAGTGAAATCTCGACACGGTCTAGTCGGATACTGCGATTGGAAAAAGTCTTCTGAGATGTATATGAGGTGAGACGTGAATCTAAAGCAGCAGAGTTACGCTAAGCTGATGACCCATATCTTGAATATCAATGGCAGACACTAGGTGAAATGGTTGAATATTTGGACCATCTCTTCCCTACTACAATTTCCTATATGTATTCATGAATTCTTCATGGATTTTGATCAACTATACTCATGAAACCAAACAGAAGAAGAAAAGACTTGAATGATCAAGAAGTACAAACTTCATATATCAAAATTACGTGTCACGTTGTTTGTCCGGGATAAACCCCTATAATACTGAACCGATTTCAATCAAATTTTGCACAGTGTTCAGTTTGATCCAACTCAAAAGATAGGATAGTTTATCTAAATTTATAGTTGCAATATTTTTTTATTGCAAATTATTTGTTTATTATTTATGACAAAGAGTGATAATTATCCACGCGGCATTACGGGTCTCAAATTGACGACAGGACATCGCTTCGTCACTACATCCGATATCTCGACCGTAGCGATAACGTGCGAGGAGTGATGCCAAGTTTCTGGATCTTTACCAAATGAAGAAATTTGAAACTGTTTGCGAACTGGGAAATAACTTTTAAAAAATCAAGGTAAGGGTTAGGGTAGGGTTAGGTTAGGGTTTATAATAATTCCACTGATTCGAATAGTTTACTACAACATAATAAGACGTATATCTTAGCCACAGCAACGTGTGGCTGAGTCTGCTAATACACTATAAAAAACAACGTACTCACTTTAGGAGACACGAATAATTCTTGAACTATAACTGTGAACTAATAGCACTCAACAACTTCGATGCGTTGTTTTAGTTCTTCAACACTATTCGCCTCACCGTTACTGTAAACTAATAATGTTTTCGGATGACCCCAAAATGAGGAATCACAGGAGTTGAGATCCGTGGAGCGTGCAGGCCAAGAAATCGATCCACTACGTCCTATTCACCTAAAACCACAAAAATCATTCGCTCTGTCAGATGATTTCCCGTAAAATCAACGCATTTAATGAACACATTCAAACCTCAATACGTACCTTAATCAGATCCGGGCTGGCTTTGATTTCGAAATACTTGGCCCTGATGAATTTTTGAGCGCTCGTTCTACTTACACGAGGGCTATATCATTTCGTCACGATGTCTGTATTTTTCGAATTTTGAGCCGAAAATGGTCTCAATCGACTATGTTCGACTCACTGATGACGAATCCGTCGGAAAATTCGAGTCTGTCCGTCCGGCCGTCCGTAAGCACGATAACTCTCGAACGGAACAACCTAGAGACTTGAAATTTTCAGTGTGGGTTCAGTTCCCGAATGCCTCGATTGAGTTCGTTAATGAGCCAAATTCCACCAGGGGTTCCGTGAATATGGCCGTTCAAAGTTTTGTTCCACTGATTACTTGAAAACCACAGATTCGATCGAAATGAAATTTTGCACTCAAATGGAGAATGAGGTGTTCGAGCTACATGTGGAATTTTGTCCAGATCACATGACCAGAACCATAGAAACCATAGAAAATTGTAACTTTCGAACGGAAATGCCTAGGGACTTGAAATTTTCAGGATAGGTGTGGATCTCGAATGTCGTGATCACGTTTATCTATGAGCAAAATTATACTAGAGGTTCCGTATATATGGTCATTCGAAATTTAGTTTTCTTGATAATTTCAAAACTACAGATTCGATCGTGACGAAATTTTGTATACTAATGGACAAAGTTCAAGCTACATTTCTCCAGATCACATGACCAGAACCATAGAAAAACATGACTTTCGAACGGAAAGGACTAGGGGCTTGAAATTTTCAGGATAGATGTGGATCTGAAATGTCGCGTTCACGTTTATCAATGAGCAGAATTATACTAGGGGTTCCGTAAATACGGTCGTTTGAAATTTTGGTTTCTCGATAATTTCGAAACTACGGATTCGATCGAGATGAAATTTTGTATTTTAATCGAGAATGATATATTTAAACAATATTTTGTCCAGATCGCATAACCAGAACCATAGAAACCATAGAAAATTGTAACTTCCGAAGGGAAAGGCCTAGGAACTTGAAATTTTCAGGGTGGGTTTGGATCGCGAATTTCACGGTCACGTTCATCAATGAGCAAAATTAGACTCAAGGTTCCGTAAATATGGCTGTTCAAAATATTTTTTTCCCGATAATTTCGAAACTACTCATTGGATTGAAATGAAATTTTGCACCTAGCTTAGGAATAATGTATCCAAACTACGTGCCAAATTTGTCCAGATCGCACCACCAAGACCATAGATACCGTAGAAAATTCTAGTCGAAAATACCTTCAATTGATTTCTAAAACTGGAAAATGCGAATCTACCCACAAGGTGCATGTACGAGCGCTCAAAAGCTCCTGCCTTCACGGCAGTGCTTTTCGTAATTTTTTTTATATAAAGAAATGTTTGAAGTTAGACTCATTTTGATGGCTTCTAGAACCTTTCAAAAAAAAGCCTCACTTTCGAAAACGCCCTGTATATATTGATATATTTTATGTAAATTTGTTTATGAGTAAGAGCAATTAACAATGGGCCACAAGGTCTCAGTTCAGCCCGGAGTGGGCACCGCACAGAGAAGAAGAAGAGCAATTAAAAGTTTCAAAAATCAAACAATATAGCATATGTGAAAAAACTCGGTATTAGCAGAATAATGTAGACGGGGCATATTTCTTTGTATAATACAAAAGCAGAGATGGAAACCTCTTCAAAAACTCTGTCTACCCCTATAAGTGGAGTGATTGTTTTTGGATCTGTTTACAGAATAAGTTGACGGAATTATATCGAAGGGCTTCTTTTTCATCAAAAACAAAATTTTTTCTTCCTCTTCAATTTCATTACCGAGAAATTCCTCCAGGAAACCCCATGAAAATAATCTAAGAAAGAGGAAGGCGAGAGCAGAAAAATGAACGAAAAGAAAACTACTTATTTATAATATGTTAAATCGATTCGAAATTGACAACCCAATCCAAAAATTAATCAGACATAGTACATCACCTTTTTGAACATCTCGTTCACGAAGATTTTCCTCTGTTGTCGTGGTGTCTTTTGAAAGATAATCAAAGAAAGATCGCTCTTCTCCTTGGAAATACCTTCAATATTCGATTTTAAAATACAAAACTTGTTGCTCTTTGGCCAGTCAGGTTTTTTTAGCCAGGTTTGGCCGTCCCAGCTTCGATTTTTGTAACTTCAGACTTGAATAATTCCGAAACAAACTTATCGTGACATTTTTGGTGTAGAATCCGGTAATCGGGCAGAAAATCACAACAAGTTCTTAATCATGTTGTTTTCTTCGTGCCGTGCAAATTGACGGAAATTTATGAAGATGCATTCCGACCAACTTTCAATTTATTCAATCTCGCAGTTTTTAAGTGTCCGCAATATAAGGCCGAGGAGGCAGAACATAATTCATCAGAGACTTCTATTTTAATAACCAAATTCCCCTAATGAAAATAAATCTCGAACAGCGACGAAACGGTAATTGTAGCGAGCAAGATATATGCGCAGTTCCAGTTTTTAATATACATTGTCGTCTTCACTTTTCGCGACTTTTTTGGCACAACTTTCGTATTTATTATCTGCCGAGTTAATTCATCATCGGGTGTGAAAACTCTGCGGCAGACTTCGATAACGGTTAAATTATTAAAATGAGAGATTTATCTTGGGGACTCCGAACAGTAAAATTGTTCTGCATCGATTGCTTCGAAGAGGGAATAAACTGGAATCTCTTCACTATTATTATTATTTATAACTGAGAAGTAAATGATTCACTTTCAAATATTTTATTTTTCTATCTTCCGAAAATGTTTGTTACGTACTCGTCTATGCTTTTCTGCAGCCTCGAATGTGAGGTAAAGATTTCCTAGATTCTCACGCTATCTGGAGTCGTATCAGGATGTATTACATGATGATCAATTATATCATTTGAGTGTTTTATGGAAGCCATATTTGGTGGAAGGTATTGGAAAAAAATTAATTTCCGTCGACCATAGAATAAAAGCTCATTTTAACGCACTCGTAATCATCCATTAGTGCATGATTTCCTGTATTAATGCATGATTATCATGGCAACCGATTATAAAATATTCAGTCGGAGCAAAGATGCATCTATGTCGGAGCACGATCGTGCTGTCAAATTTATTTATTCGCTTTCGATCAGAATCTGATTTTATCCGTTACGCTACTACATAATGAATAACGAAGAAAATATCCCTTTGACACCGCCAGATGTGACAAAAACTGCTGAAGCAGCAACTTTGAGTCTGCTTCCTGAAAAGAGCCGCCATTTATATGAGAAAACCTATGCTGAATTCAGATCTTGGTGCAAGGACAAGAAGGTTCGGAACTTTACGGAAACGGTTTTGTTGGCATACTTTACGGGTATTGCAGAAAAGGGGCATCCAACAAGTTTATGGCCAAAATATTCGATGCTGAAATCAACACTAAATGTGAAAGACAATACTGATATAAGCAGATACCACAAACTGGTGATGTTTATTAAACGGAAAAGAGGGGGATATATCCCAAAAAAATCAAAAGTTCACGAAAAAGAACATGTGAGAGAGTCGACGGAAAAATCTTGTAATCAACTCGTTTATTAATTCAGCGATTAATGGTCTCAAACATTAACGCGCTCGCTCCGCTCACGCGTTAAAATATTTCGACCATTAATCACTGTCATTAATGAACTAGTTGATTAAATAACTATTTCAAAACTGCCTGTATGATTGAAAAGTTTTCTGGAATTTATCGAAATAAAACTAATCAACTAATAATTCTGCTATTGGAACTTATTTAAAAACTACTGATATAATTCTTCAAATTAGTGTAACGAACTTAGGCTGGACCTGTCGCGGCGACAGTAGGGACGCAGATCTTCTAGAGACTGCGAGACGATTCGACAGCGTTCTTTAGACATCCTGAAGCTACGCGAGACTTCCATTTCAATACATAAAAGACCATCGGCCCGAAGTAGAGGCAGTACTAGATAACGTACAGATAAATTGAGTGTGTAAATGAATTATTGTGTTAGTGAACTGTAAATGAATTATTTGAGAAGAATTTGGACTATTTTCGTTACACTAGGTTAAAATATGTTTTCACTGAAATAATTTTTATTTCAGTTCATTTATAAAACTCTTGAATCCTCAATTCAAGTGTTGAGGTCGAAATAGACAGATAGTTCATCTAACTGAGAATCATCTAACCTATGAACATTGAGTATTCTCTCTAATTCAACTGCTCGAAACATAGGGAACTTCTAAGACCGATCCATATCAATGCTCAACTCCTAATTCAACGAATACTGCCAACCCGAGTTGAAGGCTTCTCCTCCGTGCGTGTTACCATGGAATATAAGCACAATGAGATTTCAGATTCGAATCTCACCAGAAAATTATCCTCCATTCTGACCGTGCATTATTGGACCACCCGGATATTGTGTTCTGTTCAGAATCGTTCGAATCGCCGTGAATTGCTAGTTTATTCGATTTGATTTCACTCCAGCACCTAATCTCCTTACGAACCAACCCTTCCAACGGAATTGAGTGCGTACTTGTGTATCCAGGGTCGAAAATAATAGCCCAAGTAGTCGAACCTGGCTCCTTCCAGATTTACGATTTCTCGGATTTGACGGAGGTTTTCCCTATCTTCGATGTGCGAATGAAGGGGAAAGTCTTTCGAGAAGACAAACTTGTAGGTTGAGCAAATTCAATTTGTAGCATAAACACGATTTCGCTCAGAATAAGAGAAATGTCCGAGATCACTCGAATGTGAACATTTAATTCGGGGAAATGAATTCTCCATCCTTTTCCCGGTTGTCAATTTCAGTACCAGAAGACGAATATAATCTCTGGTTTGGATCCCAAGGAACCGGCTAGAAAATTCAGAATTCTACATATCGATGTTGATGCAGTCTTCCGAGAATAATCTATGAATCAATGGAAGAAACTAAATTTGAACCAATCTCAGAATTCTTCCTCAAGGGAACTTGGCTTTGGTTAACTAACAAAGGCAGCATGATACTGAGAACGTTCGACGTGAAGGTAATAGGATTTTTCACTTCGCCTGATGAATACATAATCCAAAATCAAATCATCTAAGAATTCGGTGACCATCCCTGCTTTCAATATAAATAACGCGTGGTCCTAGAGAGTTTGCGATTCTATTTATTTTGAAAGGGTTATATCCCCTGTATGAATTCGAGCACTCTATTCCTATTCAATCTGTAGACAACAGAGAATGGAGATTTCTACTCCCAGTCATGCTTCATACATTATGGAAGCATATGCAGCAATGGAAATATCAAAATGTGGATTGACCCTCACCAACATCTGGAGAACCATATTTATTTCGTATTCTCGTACAATTCAGGGAATGCACCCTCGTTATGAATAATATTATACTTCCGAATCCAATTCGGGAAAATTTTTGGATTGAAGTCGTGAGAATTCAGCATTGTATAGTTGTTACACGTGATGTATTTCCAACTGATCTAGACCATTTTGTTCGAGTAAAAAGAAAAGGGTGCATTGCATTACATCCAATTAATAAAAGAGGATCTATGGTTTACCTATGTGCGGGCATCACGTTCAAACAACTGCACCAAATTCGATAATTTTTTTTAGTTGTGTTCATTATTGTCAGGACAAGGTTTGTACAAAGAAATATTTCCGAGAAAACCGTACGGAAAAGAAAAAAGGCTTTCTTTTTCGTCCAATCAAGCGAACAATCTTAGATTACTTATATGTCATGATGATTTCGACTTTAGGACAGAAAGTGAAGTTTATCCTGTTTATAGAAATTGCTTAGAAGTTTATCATTGTGTTTGATACATATCGTTGTATTGTGGAATAGTTATTGTGATTGATAAAAATGCCATCAGTCAAATTTTTTTTAGTAGGTTGTACTTGGAATTTCGTCGGCCTAATTCGTAAACCTGCTAAGTCCATTTTTGCATAGTTCACAGGAGAGAGAAAAAACTGAAAGATATCTTTTCTATTTCACATATAAAGATTCTGAATATACATTTGGTTGCTATAATGATTCTACATATGTTATGAGTTTTGAAAATAGAATATCTTAAACACAGTTCGAAAAAATTTGGAAAATAATCACTTAGCAGCTTTTCGTTATGAATTTTAAATTTGATTGAGGACATAGCAGTTTTTCCATTTAAATGAGCACGAAGTAACATTATTTGCTTGTAATTCTCTATTGAGGATTATATTATAATCAAATCAATTCAATCAGTTTCAATCAAAATATTTATTATCAAAATTTTAACAATACAATCAGTATTCAAACAAGGAAACGTATTAACTATTTTAGTATTTTATAAACAATATGTAATTAATCAACATAATTTCAAATGTTTTCAGTGTTCTTTACTAGTTACTTCCATATAAGTCACAGTCGTATGAGTTAATCAAAGATAAAACTTGAGAGCCAAGGTAATTAAGAAAATTCTGATAAAGCAATCAAAAATCAAAATTCTGAAGAAAATTGAATTCTGAACCAAAAACAATCTTCTAGCGACCCTTACTTCAAAATCACCAAAATAACCTATTGATGAGGTAAATCATCGTAATATTAATGATAGTCGGGTGAAAGAGTCCTTCTGATATGCTACAAATCCTCACACTTCCAATGAGTGATTTTACGTCGATTTTGGTGCAATTGCGTAAGATTACTAATCTCACAAGGATGAAATCGTGAAGACTTTTTTTGCGGTAAAAGTTGCTAGTTATCCTTATAAAAAGTTTTATAGAGACTGGATCCATTGCTTCCATAACGTAACATTGAATGAAAATACACTCAAGTGCAAAAAAAAAACGCAACAAGCTAATATTTGGTAAAATTTGAGGTCTCGTAGTTTCTTTATTTTTAGTTCCATTTTTAACTTTTTTGCAGTAAACTGTAGATAAAATTACTAATTTAACTTGCTCATTTGTTCTTTCTTCAAATGCTGGCTTATTAGTCTTTATACAGGGTTAATAAGAAGTTTGTGTTAAACCCTAATTTCAAAACATCCTGTGGTATAATTTCGTGGTCAAATTCTTTCAAAATACCAATTTAGGTAAAGAACCATTCGTTCTCAACATTTTGTTTTTGGTTCATGTCTTCAGGTGCACCAGTTAACTTTTAAGAGGGCAATGAACTCTAAAGAAAAAAAAAATTTCTTTGTTCCTTCTCCATACTCTTTTCCATCCGTCTGGAGAATGTGAGGAGAATCTGGATTCGTCAGTGAAAAGAACATCGTTTCATTGCTCTAAGTTACAATGTAAATGTTCAGTAGGAAATTGCGGTTAAGCTACTCGGTGTATGTTTGGTCCAGCTACTGGTCTGCAAGCTTCGACCACTCTTTTGACGGTAGAGCGATAAACATGAAGAAATCTTGCAACATATTCATAATTACGTTCATCTTCAACAAGAGCAACAGCTACTGTGCAAATTTCCTTCCCCAATTCACCTCTTCACAAAATTACAATTCTTACAGTAAACCGTTGTTGTCTTCGTTCATTTCGTTCTTGAAAATGAATTAGACTAAAGCACTCAAAGGCATGAATCAAAAAACAAAATGTTGGAAAGGACAAGTTTTCGACAAAAATTGGTATTTTGAAAGAATTTGATCACGAAATTATTCCACAGGATGTTTCAAAATTAGGGTTCAACAACAAACTTCTAATTAACCCTGTGTAATGACTTATAAGCCAGCATTTAAAGAAAGTCCGAATAGGCAAGTTCAAATCAATAATTTTATCTACAGTTTGCTGACAAAAATTCGAAAATTGTACTAAAAATAAAGAAACTACGAGATCTCAAATTTCACAAATATTAACTTGTTGCGTTTTTTTTTGCACGTGAGTGTATATCTCAAATATGGAACAAAGGAGACTTACCTTGTTTATAATTTTGGCCTTTACTAACAATCTGCAATTAAAAACTCGATCAAAACATTGCCTATAACTTCGTGCCACCAAAAAATCACGTATACGGTGGACCATAATCAGTACAAAACTGAGGCCCCAATGGGATTTAGCAGGTTTTCATTGTGTAGATTTGCTATTGGGTACAAAGCAGTTTTTCGTGCACGGCTTTTCTACCACATTGAATATCGATATCGACCTTTTACCTTATGCCATAAGGTAGGTAATCGTCTAAACTTTATGACTAGCTCAAAAAGTGAAATTGACCAAAAAATGGACTTGGCAGTTTAACGAATTAGGCCGACGATTTGGTATTGTATCGATACCTCAATGAAAATTTAGGTAGTTCCATTTGAAATAAGAAAGTAGATATGCGTTTAAGATAGATGTGGCAACACTGTCGACTTGAAAATATTTTAGGCGAAGAGTTCCCTCATCCCCAAGGCTCCACCTAAAATTTCAAAACGAAATATTCACTTGTTCTCTATATACTTCTAATAGGCCAAGTTAAAAGGAAAACCCTGTATAGTCCAAATAACTCAATAAGCAAATGGGCGTTCTTTGAAACGAAAACCAATAATTTTTTTTGTTGTCAGCTGAATAAATCTCGAATTCAAAGATTGATGAAACAATTTGAATAAAATAAGAGAGAGAAGTTTTGCTATAAAGAAAAGTGTTGCTATACAGAAAAGTCTTGCTATGAAGAAAAGTGATGCTTTGAAAAAAAGTGTTCCTATGAAGATAAGTGTTCCTGAGAAGAAAATTGTTGCCCCGAAGAAAAATGTTGCTAGGAAGAAAAATGTTGCCCTGGAGAAAAGTGTTGCTATGAAGAAAAATTTTGCTATGAATGAAAGTGTTGCTATGAAGAAAAGTGTTCCTATGAAGAAAAGTTTTGCCCTGAAGAAAAGTGTTGATATGAATAAAAGTATTGCTATGGAGAAAAGTATTGCAATGAAGAGAAGTATTGCTATGAAGAGAATTTTTGCTATGAAGAGAAGTATTGCTAAAGAAAGAAGTGTTGCTATGAAGAACAGTACTGGTAAGAAGGAAAGCATTGCTGACCATAGAAGAGTCACTTAACGATTTTTGATCGAAAAATGTGTTTTTTTCACACAAGAAAAGTGCAGCAAAGTTTCGAAATATCCTTTTTCTGAATTCTTCGAGCAATCTACTATCTGATCAATACTCAATTCGAGTTTTTTCTTGCCGAATTCATTTCAATGATCCTTCGCTTTTTTTGAGCGCTCGTCCTACTCACACGAGGGCTATATCATTTCGTCACGATGTCTGTATTTTTTTGAATTTTGAGCCGAAAATGGTCTCAATCGACAAGGTTCGACTCACTGATGACAAATCCGTCGAAAAATTCGGGTCTGTCCGTCCGACCGTATACACGATAACTCTCGAACGGAACAACCTAGAAACTTGAAATTTTCAGGGTAGGTTCGAATCTAAAATGCCAAGGTTGAGTTTGGGTTCCGTAAATATGGCCTTTCGAAATTCAGTTCGCCTGATTACTTCGAAACTACTGATTCGATCTAGGTAAAATTTTGCACTCAGATGGAAAATGTCTTGTTCGAGCTACATGCAATGTGCATGATAATTTCGAAAGTACTGATTGGATTGTAATGAAATTTTGCACATAGGTGAAGAATTACTCAGCTCTGACGTAAAGTCTGGAGTTTTACCTTGGGTTGAAATTTTTTTCGACAGCTGTCAAAAATTTTTCCAATTGGTTTCTAAAACTGGAAAATGCAAATCTACCTAAAGGGTGCATGGACGAGCGCTCAAAAGCTTCTGACTTCACGGCAGTGCTTTTTACAATTTTCCATTTTATGGTTCGAATCCAATTCATGACCTGGAGAATTGATGCAATGTATCCACTTATCATCGTATCAAATTTCAAGTAATTAACTCCCCTGGTTAACAGGGGATGCCGAACAGCGGCAAGGGGTCGTGAAACGGTGGTAGGCAGATTTTATTTTTATTCCTCAACGTAAATTATGTAAGATTCACCGGCCGTCCTCCCTCTGCTATTCACAACTTTCTTCGAGAAGTATGAGAACTTATTGCATAATTTATGATTCAGATTCTATCGGGATGAAACTTAATCAAGTGTTGTTTATCGCGAAACTCAACTCCGAAAATTTAAGATATTTTGTGAAATATTTAAAGGATAATAAAACGTTTTTGTTGTAAAGCTACCGTGTGAGAATCATCAAGGAATAGATTTCTATAAAGCTCCTAAGGTTCTCTGGCGTATGTTTCTATCTTATATTTACTCATTTCACTCATCTGACTCCAATTCCTCCTTGAAAAGCAGTAATAATCCTGTGTTGGTCGGGAAAAACCTCGATGCTGGGTCAAGTCGAAAGATTCCTGCAATGATCACTGTCCAATTTCGCGACACGACTCATGAAAGAAAGTCCATGAAGACTTTAGTGGGCGTTCCAACATTGCAAACTCAAAACACATGTGCAACATAGGCCTGGCAGGGAAAGCTTCATGAAGATTTTGCCACGAAGAAGAGCCAACCTCTCTGCATTGAACCTAGAATATCCAGAAGCAAGGAGGCGTGAGAGAGCCAATCTCAAGTCTGGTAGAGCTAGGAAGGATGAGGCTGTCGCAAATAATATAATAGTGGCTAACCCTAATGAAATCTTATGTAATCCAGTCTTCTCCAACCAATGATCACTTTGAGTATGTGCCTTCTACCTATAGTGGTTGGCCTTTAGGCTCGAAAACCGGTGTCGCTGATACTTCTACTGCAGAGAGTTGCTCTCTGAAACTTCTGCTCATCACAAAAGTTCTTCAAAGAAAATTGTTACTTCTAAAGAATTTCGCAAAATGTAGGACTAGGACCTTTTTCTGGAAATTGGGATGCTCTTTCATAAGCGGTCATAAACTAAAACTAAACGCCATAACTTCGATTACGCACATTGGCATGGAATACAAACTTGTTATGTATAATGGAAGAACGCAGCCGAATCCACTGAAAATGAAACATCAAAAATTGATACTGATATCGGCGGATCCTCTCCACTGGAATAATTCCTCCCCGTGTTGTGAATCCAGGGACTTGTTTCCTGTTCTGCACTGCCTGGAAACCGTGTACGATCCCCACTTTCCAGTCCCGATCGGAAAAGGGATTAGAACCGAACATTTCGCAAGAGCGGCTTATGAATGAATCATCAAGGTTGGAATATTCGGCGTTGAATAATTAAAAACGGAAGGTGTGGTAGACGGCGCTGAACATATGTGCTCTAATCTTCAGCGCGGGAAAATTAGAGCCGTAAGCTCCATCTTCGAGCTGTTAGCGAGCGAAATTACAGCCTTTTGGCTTGAGGGTGTTTTGATTTTTTTATGTCAGTCTCCCTTCTGGAGGTACTTCAAAGAGCCCTTTAGACGGTCAGTATGCTGAAATTTTGACAGTTTTGCTGATGGTGTGAGGGCGATACTGATGGAATGAAAACGATACTGAAGAATATCAGAATGATTTGGTATCAGTCCATCAGTATGTGGCCAATTGTTCAAGGGGTCGGGCTTGACTTTAAAACTGGGGGACAATATTTGGAATTACCATGTGAGGTTGATGAACCCTGGTAGAAAATAAACTAACTACTTAATTACAGATAGTGTTGGGTGCCTTAAATGAAAAAGAGTGTCTGATCATAAGGTATCAAGGTTGCTATAATTAATCGTTCGAGTAACTCGATGTGCAAAACAATACATGTCTCGAATCTTATCAGTACCAATCAAGGCGGGTATGCGATCTGTTTCCCACGATCGTATTACGTTTCCCCATTACTCGCTAAGTAGCTAAGAGGATTACCAAGCAGAATCTCATCAGCTTCGTTACAATGTTCCAATAGTTCTCAGATCAGCATTGAACTAATGAACGGAACACTAGTTAGGAGAACTTTAGTGCATCTAAAGAAAATATTTAAAATCGTTTGTAGAATTGTTAATTCTATTGAAGAATGTTTTCAAAGGTGGATGTGAGAGTTTTCGATATGATTTCAGGTTTCACTATCTAGGAAAATATCTCGTGGATGGGCATTAGGTAATATTGCAAAAATTATGTTGTGCTCTCACGTATGAAGGTCTCCTGAATAAAATTTGAATGTAACTGCTTGGGCTTGAAGTTGTTAACTGCACTGTAATAATTATTTGGGAATATGAATAATTAATCGCAAATTCGGTTACATATCTCGGAGAAGAGTCTGTATATTCTTGCATACATTGTGTTACTTCGTATAATCAACAGATGTTGTTAATTTGGAACCCGGTGATCGATGGGACACCTGCTGCTTAGATGAGAAATTTAGTAGAGACAATTCATTCATCGACTACCTTGTAGAACGGATGCTGTGACTAGACAGACCTAGTAAGGCCACAAAAAGGGGAGATTTTGCATCTTTGGTTGATCATGGGAAAATTTCGGAGAAAGAATTTGTGAGCGTGGGTGTCCCCTAGCCAAGTGAGAGGCACTACGAAAAACGTCAACTCAGGAATAAGGTTTTTGAAGAGGAGGACTCTGGAAGAGTTAATTCAGTTGCTCGGAAGGTCGGTAACTCGGAAAAGTTAGTCGGGAGAGTTAGTTGCTCAGCAAGAAGGAAACTCGTTAAGAGATGCTTACGATAAACCATCAATTCTTTCACCATAGAAAAATGAACAGCAGCCAGATGATCCGTGGCCTCTCTATAAGACTGTGACCGATAGACAATCTACGCTGAAGAATCTACTCTAGATCATTACACATCAGACATTACCCACATATATTCAGTCTACTCCAACAGCACTTCCCGATCTGCGACTTATGTGGGCAACTACCGTGGATTGACAGGCCAAAATCTTCGGTAATGAGGACATTGTGTGATTCCCGTTAAAACAGAAACGGAAAAAAATCAGAACTCATTGCGCAGGAGACCCCCAGTTCAAGGATTCAATTCCTCGTTCACTCCCTTAAGCCTGATCCCCTGAATCCATTCGCTGAAATTTCCAATTTGTTCGAACAAGCGCAAAGTACAACGGGATGAACAAATTCCGCACTAATTCAATATGAGAAAAATATCAGATTTCCAGTGAATTTCTGGAGATTTCGCAAGAGGATTACAGGCCGGGAACGGCACATAGCGGAGGCACACTAATTTGGATATACAGTGGTTAAACAATGTCGTTCGCAAGACAAAAGATCTTCCAGTTTACCCCGTTTCTGCAGGAAAACCCTAATTTGCAAGCCGAAATTGGACCACGAAGAACGAACTTGTTTTATGGACATGAAATATGAGTGTTTCCTCTGGCTCTCGCTTGACGTTGCTCGGAAATCCCTCTGGGTAAATCACAAACGATCGGTTTTTCTGTAGGAAATCTTACCTTGAATATAATGGTACCTCCAGAATCCCTTTTATGGAACTAATTGATTTTGCGGAAATTTATTCGTTTATATAACCAAACAAGTTCAGAAAAAGACTAAAAATGAATACGAATAATGTAACAATTGGAAATAAATTTTATGTACCTATCTATTTTCTTGTTTTTGAGCGCTAGTATTACTTACACGAGGGCTATATCATTTCGTCACGATGTCGGTATTTTTCGAATTTTGTGCCGAAAATGGTCTCAAACGACTATGTTCGACTCACTGATGACGAATCCGTCGGAAAATTCGTGTCTGTCCGTCCGTATACACGATAACTCTCGAACGAAATGTCCTAGAAACTTGAATTTTTCAGGGTAGGTTCGAATCTCGAATGCCGAGGTTAAGTTCGTTATTGGGCAAAATCTGCCTGAGGGTTCCGTGAATATGGCCTCTCGAAATTTTGTTTTCCTGATTACTTTGAAACTACATATTCGATCGAGATGAAATTTGGCACTCTAATGGGAAATGAGCATCACCAGCACCATAGAAACCATGGAAAATTGTAACTTTTGAACGGAAACGCCTAGGGACTTGAAATTTTCAGGATAGGTGTGAATCTCGATTGTCGTGATCACTTTCATCTATGAGCAAAATAATACTAGGGGTTCCGTAAATATGATCGTTTGAAATTTAGTTTTCTTGATCATTTCCAAACTACAGATTCGATCGTGACGAAATTCTGTATACTAATGGAGAATGATATATTCAAGCTACATTTCTCTAGATCGCACGACCAGAACCATAGAAACCATAGAAAATCATAACTTTCGAACGGAAAGGCCTGGGGACTTGAAATATTCAGGATAGGTGTAGATCGGGAATGTGGCGTTCACGTTCATCAATGAGCAGAATTTTACTAGGGGTTTCGTAAATACGGTCGTTTGAAATTTTGTTTTCTCGATAATTTCGAAACTACGGATTCGATCGAGATAAAATTCTGTATTCTGTTTGGATCGCGAATTTCACGGTCACGTTCATCAATGAGCAAATTAGACTAGGGGTTCCGTAAATATGGCCGTTCAAAATATTCTGTTCCTGATAATTTCGAAACAATCGATTTGATTGGAATGAAATTTTGCACCTAGATGAGAAATAATGTATTCAAACTACGTGCGAAATTTTGTCCAGATCGCATGACCAAGACCATAGATACCGTAGAAAATTCTAGCGAATTATCGAAAAAAAAGTTTGAGAATTTGTTTGACAGCTGTCGAAAATTCCTTCAATTGATTTCTAAAACTGGAAAATGCGAATCTACCTACAAGGTGGATGTACGAGCGCTCAAAAGCTCCTGACTTCACGGCAGTGCTTTTCGTAATTTTTTGAGTTATCATATGAAATTTTCAACAAGAACCATCCATGATAAAATCTTTATTCGAATATCACAAATTCCATCATGCAAAACTAGGCATATTTTATGTATGACACAGGCAAAGTAGACCATATTTCAGCGAAAATTCCAGGAACTAATTTATTGCAGACCCATCTGTTCAATATTTATTTATGTGATGAATTATTTGTGTACCTATCCATTTATTTAACCACACAATCTATCAGTTACAAACATCGACTCAATGACAAGTTAGAATACATATCGACATAATGGTTGTATTTCATTCTGAAAATACATTTTCAATTCGAATTAAAACAGGCTGATGGAATTCAAAAATGAATCAACAAATTGGAAAGGATTACATTGATTGGTGCGAGAATTCACTCAATACTTCTTGATGAAGTCCCCTTCGACGCCTGATCGGAAAAGGTTCTTCGCACACCGCACACGCGTTATCGAAGGATAAGCGGGAGACACCGCTGCGTGTCGCCGCGTGTAACGCCATCTCCTGGACTTGCGGATAACCGCCAACTGAGGAGAAGGAATAAACCAAATTTCTAAATCGCCCATTCTCTCAGAACGAGAGGGGTACCTGAATATCCTGAATGACTTAATCTGATATAACGAAGTGCGCAACATGTTCAGTCACAAATAACTACATTGACAACTGATACGGCTGAAACTGCAATAAAATTTCCATTTTAATTAGTTACATTACCGAAATTCCCTAATTCAAGCTTTGATGGAACACGCGGCTTATTAGCCTCGACGAATCTCATTTTACACCCATCACAGTTCATCAGTCAGAAACAACACTGATGAGTCCCATCGTAAAATGCACGCCATCAAAGGTTTTATGACGCATAATTAGGAGGATATCTGCTATTGATTTATGTATGTTCGGAGTTGCGAATTGTTTCATTGTATACATCACATTTTTTCCTCATGGATGCAAAAATGCTAAACTATTTTCGGATCGGCGTTATGAGGTGGGTGATGCTCATGCAATGTAATATTCCACAAATGTGGAGTTTTGGGATTACGAATCATGAAACTGCGGCATATCGACGTTATGAAAGTGAGGGAATGCTTATTGAAACTGAAATATCACCACTCATATAGATATATCAATAGTTTCAATTTGCAAATGCCACCCCTACTTTCAGGATATGATATTGTGCCGCTATATTGGATATCACCTATGTTTGGCAAGAATACATCTCGGTACAAATATCAATTAGAGAAGGAAATTGAAGAATCACATTAGGCTAATAAAGAGGACTTGAAGATTAGAGGGGAGAAATTTCAATTTGGTATTTGAACCGAGATTCTTGGTCAGTAAAAAATGGTCGACATGACCGTTCTGTGGTCATATTGATCACAAACTAAAAATGAAGTAAAACCTGATATTGAAAAAATTACATCGCCATTGACGCTAATCTTGTATCTGGTGCAATGATCTATCAGAATTCTTGGCACAATACCAGATGTACCAAATTCAGTTATCTTGATTATCTTGCATTTCAAATAGCAATCTCATTGTTCTCGAATTGTTGTTGTTGCTTTCCAGAGGAGCCTGCAGTTGTATCCCTTTTTGAGCGCTCGTACTACTTACACGAGGGCTATATTATTTCGTCACGATGTCTGTATTTTTCGAATTTTGAGCCGAAAAGGGTCTCAATCGACTATGTTCGACTCACTGATGACGAATCCGTCGGAAAATTCGAGTCTGTCCGTCCGTTCCTAAGCACGATAACTCTCGAACGGATCAACCTAGAGACTTGAAATTTTCAGTGTAGGTTCAGATCCGAAATGCCTCGGTTAAGTTCGTTAATGGGCAGAATTCCACCAGGGGTTCCGTAAATATGGCCGTTCAAAATTTTGTTCTCCTGATTACTTTGAAACTACAGATTCGATCAAGATGAAACTTTGCACTCAAATGGAGAATGAGGTGTTCAAGCTACATGTGAAATTTTGTCCAGATCGCATGACCAGAACCATAGAAACCATTGAAAATTGTAACTTTTGAACGGAAACGCCTAGGGACTCGAAATTTGCAGGATAGGTGTGCATCTCGATTGTCGTGATCACTTTCCTCTATGAGCAAAATTATACTAGGGGTTCCGTAAATATGGTCGTTTGAAATTTGGTTTTCTTGATAATTTCAAAACTATAGATTCGATCGTGACGAAATTTTGTATACTAATGAAGACTACATATTTGAGCTACACTTCTCCAGATCGCATGACCAGAACTATAGAAACCATAGAAAATTGTAACTTTTGAACGGAAAGGCCTAGGAACTTGAAATTTTCAGGATAGGTGTGGATTTCGATTGTCGTGATCACTTTCATCTATAAGCAAAATAATACTAGGGGTTCCGTAAATATGGTCGTTTGAAATTCAGTTTTCTTGATCATTTCCAAACTACAGATTCGATCGTGACGAAATTCTGTATACTAATGGAGAATGATATATTCAAGCTACATTTCTCTAGATCGCACGACCAGAATCATAGAAACCATAGAAAATCATAACTTTCGAACGGAAAGGCCTGGGGACTTGAAATTTTCAGGGTGGGTTTGGATCGCGAATTTCACGGTCACGTTCATCAATGAGCAAAATTAGACTAGGGGTTCCGTAAATATGGCCGTTCAAAATATTCTGTTCCTGATAATTTCGAAACTACCGATTTGATCGGAATGAAATTTTGCACCTTGTTGAGGAATAATGTATTCAAACTACGTTTCAGAATTTTTTTGACATCTGTCGAAAATTCCTTCAATTGATTTCTAAAACTGGAAAATGCGAATCTACCTTCCAGATGCATGTACGAGCGCTCAAAAGCTCCTGACTTCACGGCAGTGCTTTTCGTAATTTTGTTGCACCTAGTTAATGGAATATAAAATATTTTATATGACAAAAAAAAGAGAGATTGCTATAATATTGACTTCATGTTTCACTTACAATGTTTTTGTAGGTTACCTGATATATTTGTTATATGTATTGCTTATTTCCGTCCATGCTATATCCAACACATATCTGTTGTGATGTCTCCTATCTATTTTATACCATATATTGCAGGCCGAATAAATATTTCACTTATTAATTTTTCTTCATCCATTTCAATACAAACAAATAATTCACCTCTTCTCACTTCACTATGTTTTTACCCTAACTTTTAACTACGACATTGGCTAAAACACAATACGGCTAGTAGCAATCATAAGTCTCGTTTCGGGCATTATGCCTGCAGATGGTCTTGAAAATCGAATCGATTTGATTCCCCGGCAACAGCGATGCTCGATGCCTGGGTTAAGGCGATGATCAATGCTTCACTATGAACGGTTTAGTTCAGTTGCATGCATTTGTTTTTGATGCTCGAGGCGATGCTTCACTATGTTTTTACCCTTAGAGTCCTTGTGGTAAAAATTATTATGGAATAACCTTCATCACTGGAAATCCAATGCTAAGAATACGTCACACACCACTCCTTGAACTTGTTAGACACCAATTCATATTGTTGGCGTGAATTCCGAGTTCTTTTCAGATCGTTCGTATTTGTATCATCCTCATAATTATGAATTTTGTATTTATTTGAAGAAAAACCGTGATGGTGACATAATATTCTCCCTAATTTTTGACAAGTAGATTGCACAAAAGCCTGGCGGAAGCTGAACATCTTTGCAAAGTACTCCTCAACAATGGAAAATACATCAAATAACTTATGGGTCCATAAGTCGGTTAATCCATCCAATAGAGGACGTATAATGTCCGAGAGACGCAATGTTTCAACTTCAACCTGATTTATTTTTCTGTCAAGAAGCTAGAACATGGAGAAGAGAGAATGAACTAACCAGGAAGAAATAACTGTTTTTTCGTTTTCGGCCCTAGAATTCAAATTCGAAACAGGAATGATTGTAGCAAAACCACAGAAACACATTTCCAAAATGAAGAGGAAAAACCCAGCTTATCCATAGAAGTATGAAGGATCAAACGTGGCTAACTTTCGACAAAGCTATTATTAAACCCGTTTATTTTCTCCGTTAACCTCCTCCAAAATGTTCTCAATGGAAAGCAGCCCTACTAATACACACGAGCTTTCTCCTAAGAGAACATTTCCGTTTGAACGGTATAAGTTGGAGTTTGAATGACTTTCCAGAGGAACTATTGGGATAATAATGCCACGAAGTAAAAGCCAATTCGACAAACTGCTGATGGAGCCCGAAGTCCTGAGAAAGGTCTGAATGAAATCACACCTTCGTGACCTGAGACATTCGGTTTTTTGGAGGTGCTGGCCTTCATGATCCGCAGTAATTGGGTGAGATATCGAGTGATTCGGACGTGCGAGAGGTCTCTGGGGGGTAGTTTTGGAATTCATATCTCTAAATCTTTCGAAAACGGGATTTAAAATTCAATTTGGATTGCTTTGCTGGCACTCTGATGTTCGACTGAACTCAGCTTTGCGATTTTATTGTATTGATATATACTTCAGCGGTTTTCAGTTGTTTCTGAAACATTAAAGAATCCTTCTTCAAGAATTCTGCTGGCTGATTAGATCATATTGATGAATCAGTTGCTATCCGGCTTGTATCCTCCTAGCTACATTCGATACCGAAAATAGGTACATATTCAACAACTTATAATAGAACTCTCGAAAACCATAAAATCTATTTGTCACATACGCGAAATCCTTTCGATTTCCGATAAAATTCAATGTATCACTAGAACCCCACATGAAACTTTTTCGTATCGAGATATTTCCTCGCCTTTTTTTCCGGTCGACTTTATGAGAATCCTTCTGGAATTGCTATATAAAAATAATTCCACAAGAGGATTTCGTCGATGCCCCAATAACAATAAATGAGATCTAGGTGACGGCATGCGTATTGATACATTCTGGGGACAAACACAACGTTTACAACTCTGGTATCTAAGCCAATGATGTCGTTACCAGAGTTTGAGGCACGTTCCTGTATCGGAGCCGTGACCATGATGGTTTCATTACGTTGTGGGTGAAAATGGGGACCAAACCGTATTCCAACAGGGAATCCTTCCTTTTTTTCTGACAGTTGTTTCAATAAAATTTATATCCGAAGTGTATTGGCGATGGACTGTTCAATAGAAATTTATTCGAGTTTGTTCAATCGTCTGTGGAATTCATTTGTACAAAAGTTCTGGTTTGATTACTTGGACAGTCTTCAGGGAAACCATGATATATGTAGATGATAAATTCGTCATCTAGCAACATGGACGAGATAAACCCGAATGGTTCCTACACTCAAAAAAAATTTCCAGTATCTACAACAGGAACAACAGGAAAAAAAAAAATTATTCATTGAACCATTGAAATTCCCAGGGATTTTTTTTCAGGTTAGATCATATCAACAGCATAGACGAGTTGATGAAATTTGCGATGAAATTCAACGAAGATAACACAATGACTTTCGTACATGTACATGAACATGAATAAAACCATTGAAATAACAAGAAGTACAACCTATTCCATTGAATTGAAGCTGCATTCAAACGAAGTTCCTTCCTCGTTGCATAAAGGAACTGGTTGTGTATGAGAGAATGTGAAATTTTGAACTCCGAATCTACACTCGAATATATTTTTCAGAATATACAAACGGAATTCGGTTACTTCTACAGGAAATTCCCCCCTATGTAAGCGACAGCAGAATTTGTTTTGAGTTTAAGTAACAATTTCGGTCATTCAATTCCTTCAGCAATAACAAGTTTTACTTTAGTTGATCCAACCAAACAGCAGTTTTTCGTTTCAACAGAAAAATAATATTGTGACGAAAACAGGAATATGCGTGACTATTTACAGGAATTTTCTATTTAATAAATGAACTAGATAGTTGTATTCCAAGCTTCAAACTTCAGTTTCTATAAGAATTTCCAGTAATGAACCAAACTAAAACAGGAATCACTTTCCTTCAACGTTCATCCTCTTGGAATAGTATCAAAAATTATTTTTTACTTTAGATTCACATACAGGTTGTAATATAACTCACCTCTGTGATGATGTATAATGTTTATTTTTCGAGAAATAAACCAATTTATTATTATTATTATTATTATTACTTTACTTATAACGGAACTGTAGTATCGATTTGAGGATTTCACCGTTGAATTAAATAATTATCGCTCTTATATCACAGTACAAAGTTAGTTGTATTCGAAGCTTATAACCTGAGCTTTTACAGGAATTTTCTGTAGTAATGCATTCTGTCTGAAGATAAATACTGCTCCAATAAGTGTCTGGAATGGGAATAATTTATACTGAAGTCCATTTAA
The DNA here is from genome assembly GCA_963966015.1 of Aphidecta obliterata. Classification (NCBI taxonomy): domain Eukaryota; kingdom Metazoa; phylum Arthropoda; class Insecta; order Coleoptera; family Coccinellidae; genus Aphidecta; species Aphidecta obliterata. Next base: position 10,110,357 of record OZ014435.1, on the reverse strand, counting down.
GAATTATTGACATCGAAGGAGGCCATGAACGTCCAATCGAGGCTTTATTTCTGGTTACAAAAAGTTACTAAATTTCATCATAGAAATAAAACATAAATATAACCTAGAAAAGTGTTGAGTATACGAATTATCGAAAAATTAAGCCGGAATATTTCGATTGCAGTTTCTACATGGGAGTTCAGGTTTGAAAGCGCAAAAATATCGTGGAATGCTTTCATATGAAATTATCTCATATAAAAGTCAACCATGGAAAATTGAAGATCATTCAAATAAATATTTATTTTCACTCAGGACCATACAATATTTATTGGTATTGGAAATCTTGCAGAATTCTAACCATATAACTATAAGCTAGTGGTGCAACAGAAAAAAATTTTTGGATACTTCGCAAGCACAGGGCCAAAAGAATGGATTGGAAAAACCGTTATAATGTATTAAGAAATAAGAGAGAAACAAGAATTAAGAATCTATGTAGTACATGAAGAATTTTGACATGAAATTTGTACCGAACTATCAATATATGAACCAATTTGTGAATTATTTATTGCTCGGTGTTGAATACTTCAAGAAAGTTAATTCTTATTTTCATTCATTAAAACTGTCCATGAATTATTAAAAATATTATAATTGATGAGCAATTTTACAATTATTCAGTATACTTTTGAATTGGGAACAATATAGCATGTGTATTAGCAGAGGGAATGTGAACAGGGTACCATACAGTATAAGTATAATAAATAAACTTAAAATATCTATGAATGATACAAGAGCAAAGATAAAAATATTGAAAACTTTGTTTCCACGTAGTGTAGTGATTTGGATGTGTTTATTGAACAAGCTGACATAATCCTATTGATGGGCATCCTTTTGCAGGGAAGGTTTCAATACTTCAATAACCCATTTATGAAATAATTTACCATTCATAGTAATCCTTATCATTCATACCACTGTCAAGAATCGGATCACATTCAGGTAAAAATCCATCAATTGTTCTGCCTTTACCCTTGAATATACTCGGCATACCTTTTGGATTATTTTCTAGTGTCCACTGACAAATTTGAATGCCGTTTTTGGATATCCAAATTTCATCTAGATAAATGAATTTCATCTAGATTTTAGAATTTTACGTTTTGTTCCATGTATTCTCGGTATTTATCACAATATCGTACTATTTTTATTATATTTTTCTGTTTATCAGTAAGAATTTTCCTTCGATCAACTTTTTTGTATTTGTATCCAATTTTTTTCATGATATAATATAATGTTGACTTCGATCAATTTAAATCTAGGTGCTCTTTGGCCAGTTCGAAAAGGATATCTAAACTGATATATTCATTGTTTTTAATTCTAGTAAAAACAAAGTCATTCAATGTCTCTTTGAAGGAATAATCGTATCGCACAGGTTTTCTTCCACTGCTAATTCCAGGCTATAATAACATGCTGATATTCTACGGACAGGGCTTGGTGAAATCTGAAAATTTAAGAGACATTGATCAATCAGAACACACTTTGAGTCGGTGAATAACAGTTTACCTGAAACACTAGCGGAAATAAATGCCAAATCTTTGAAAAACTCGAAGTAACACCGACAAACTGCCTGGCGTTCTCTTGTTAGGCGCGATGTATCCTGGTCAATTCCAGCCATTTTAATAGCATAAGACAAAAAATACTCAAATACTCAAATTCAGAGCAAATTTTTATAATTAATAGTCTATTACCAACTCAAATTCGATTTTTCACAGCCAACCGAGATGTCAATAATTCTTAAACGGAGTATATATTATATTCATCATACAGTATCTTTACGTTATTCTAACGAATTAGAGAGACATACGTTGAAAACCAGTAATGAGAGACTCCATAAAAAATATAAAAAAAAGTTTTCCCTGATTCTGGACTCATATTAGAGTATTTTACTCACAGAATTACTTTACTCTACTACAGTTCGTCAGTTGCGTATTATTCTAAATAAAATTTTTGTTGATAATTCAAATTAATATATCTGGCTACATTATCGTCATCTTGTTGGGAAACTGAAAATACGACCGCGTAGCGGTCGTGATTTTTTGTTTATTATGCTATATCAGGAAAAAATTAATTCTGCCATTCAAAATGTTGAAAATTTCACACTAATATTTACTTTACTCTACTACAGTTTGTCAGTTGCGTATTATTTTCAATAAAAATTTTGTTGATAATTCAAATTATTATATCTGGCTACATTATCGTCATCTTGTTGGGATACTGAAAATACGACCGCGTAGCGGTTGTGATTGTTTGTTTATTAGGATATATCAGGAAGAAATTAATTCTGCCATTTAAAATGTTGAAAATTTCACACTAATATTTACTTTACTCTACTATAGTTCGTCAGTTGCGTATTATTCTCAATGAAAATTTTGTTGATAATTCAAATTATTATATTATATATGACTACATTATCGTCATCTTGTTGGGATACTGAAAATACGACCGCGTAGCGGTCGTGATCCGTGGCTTGTAAATACAGCAAAAAATTATTGTATATACACAGGATTCTTTTCGAAATAAAAGTACCTGATAACTGCTATACTCACCGTTTTTCCTGTTCAAAGAACTCAAGTCACTCCAACTGAAATCGGCATGTAAGATTGCATGTACAGATTGTCTTTTCTTGTTGTAATAAGAAAAGTTGCGTTCAAACAACAGGAATTCATTCAACCGGAAATTCCAGGGATTCGTTTTTTTCAGTGCAAGAGGTACAACCTAGTTACTTTATTTGAAGCTGCTTTCAGACGAAATTCCTTCTTCGTTTCATATAGGCGCTGGTTGTGTTTGAGAGAATGTTAAATTTCGAGCCCCGCATCTATTTTTATACTCAATGGGAAACGCTGAAATTGAATTGCTATCCGGAAAGGACAAATACAACATGTAACGAGACCCAGAAGGTTTGAACAACTTTACAGTAAGAACGACATTCAAATCTTCCAACACCACGAAATCGAACGAAAAACAAGACAGTTGAAGAAAACCAACAATTTAACAAACTGAGGGTAAATTCAAAGAAAGTTTAGTAGAATTGGAAAGTCCATCCTTCTCAGGGCTTCCCTCGAGAGTAATCATAGCGTCATTCCATTTCCGATGTGAATAGCTACAATGATTTTCCATTATACCAGTTGTAATGTGGACTGTAGAACATATATCAGGTTTTCCTCCAATACCATATTCCAATAATCTCATTTTCTTATATATCTTTTTCCCCAAAACACTCGGTAGTAAACATTATTCATCCTTACGACTGACTGAGACAGCTTGAAACAATCTGAGATAAACAGATCAAAATCTGATTTCGACCAGATACACCCTCCGAACCCAGCGGACGTACGGACATGACATTTCAATTTATAAAATATTCAGATCGACGCGTCTCGAACCTTCCGATACAGAGAACAAGAAAGAAGATGGAATATAATTCATCAATTCGACCGAAACACGCCTTCTACATGCTCTGAATATTCATTACCGGAAAGTTTTCGCATAAAATCAACCCTCTGACGATCCAAGGATACCCAACACCCAAAAGCCACGGCTAGGATTGTCACCGAACCGCTGCGAGATGTGGAATGAATAGAAAAAAAATCGAGAAAAGCACAGGAGTAAAATCAGCTTTTTTGCGCTTATTTAAATGTATCACCTGGACGGTCACCCATCCAAGTATTTCGAAATTATCGAAAATACAAGGAAATGCTTTGAAATTATGCCGTATGCACCTGGTCTTCACCTGTAAATCGGTATATTTCACGATATTTGCATCCGAAATTCGAGATGACAGATTTTGAAGTACACGTGAAATTCTGGAAGCCTGAAAAAAACATATTGTGAGGCGGAGAAATTCTTGAAAATTATCACCTACCCCCATTTCCAACTATAAATAATTGGAATTATGTTAAATTAAAATAGTATATTATTTAACGAGCGGTAATGTAGGTCATAACTCACGCAGATGAAGTTTGCAGCACGAGCCGAAGGCGAGTGCTGTAATTCATTAAGTGAGTTATGACCATTACCGCAAGTTGAATACTATACTTTATCACCGACTATAACTATAATTACTAAGATACAAGTACAGAGAAAGAGCTTTATTCACAAATCTCAATAGTTTCCTATAACAATGCATTATTTATGTTGAGTGTGCTTCTTGGCTTGGAGTAGAAAGTCCGTAAGGGCGATGCTTTATATTTAGTGCTAAGTTCACTAAAATATGTCGAAAGAACATTCTCTGATGACTCAATATTCCTACTGCTACCCCAATCTCGAAAATTGTTGTATACACCTTTATATTTGTTTTGGGGATTTTTCGGGCAACAAATTCTGTTTGGTAACATTGGCTTATTGTGTTATTTCTGGAGGTATACATAATAATTCATCTTCACTATCTGAATTCATCTTTTTGAGCGCTCGTACAACTTACACGAGGGCTATATGATTTCGTCACGATGTCTGTATTTTTCAAATTTTGAGCCGAAAATGGTCTCAATCGACTATGTTCGACTCACTGATGGAAAATCGGAAAATTCGAGTCTGTCTGTCCGTCCGGCCGTCCGTAAGCACGATAACTCTCGAACGGAACAACCTAGAGACTTGAAATTTTCAGTGTGGGTTCTGTTCCTAAATGCCTCGGTTGAGTTCGTTAATGGGCCAAATTCCACCAGGGGTTCCGTAAATATGGCCGTTCAAAGTTTTGTTTCCCTGATTACTTGAAAACTACAGATTTGATCAAGATGAAATTTTGCACTCAAATGGAGAATGAGGTGTTCAAGCTACATGTGAAATTTTGTCCAGATCGCATGACCAGAACCATAGAAACCATAGAAAATTGTAACTTTTGAACGGAAACGCCTAGGAACTTGAAATTTTCAGGATAGGTGTGGATCTCGAATGTCGTGATCACGTTCATCTATGAGCAAATATATACTAGGGGTTTCGTAAATATGGTCGTTTGAAATTTAGTTTTCTTGATGATTTAAAAACTACAGATTCGATCGTGACGAAATTTTGTACATTAACGGAGAATGATATATTCAAGCTACATTTTCCCAGATCACATGACCAGAACCATAGACACCATAGAAAATCATAACTTCCTAACGGCAAGGCCTAGGGACTTGAAATTTTCAGGATAGGTGTGGATCTGAAATGTCGCGTTCACGTTCATCAATGAGCAGAATTATACTAGGGGTTCCGTGAATACGGTCGTTTGAAATTTGGGTTTCTCGATAGGTTTCGAAACTACGGATTCGATAGAGATGGAATTTTGTATTTTAATCGAGAATGATATATTAAAACAATATTTTGTCCAGATCGCATGACCAGAACCATAGAAACCATAGAAAATTGTAACTTTTGAACGGAAAAGCCTAGGAACTTGAAATTTTCAGGGTGGGTTCGGATCGCGAATATCGCGGTCACGTTCATCAATGAGCAAAATTAAACTAGGGGTTCGTAAATATGGCCGTTCAAAATATTTTTTTTTCCTGATAGTTCCGAAAATACTTAGCGGATTGGAATGAAATTTCGCACCTAGCGGAGGAATAATGTATTTAAACTACGTGCAAAATTTTGTCCAGATCGCACCACCAAGACCATAGATACCGTAGAAAGTTTTAGCGAATTATCGAAAAAAAATTGATCAGCTGAAGCACTGACATGAAGTCTGGATTTTAGCCCAAGTTTCAGAATTTTTTTGACAGCTGTCGAAAATTGCTTCAATTGATTTCTAAAACTGGAAAATGCGAATCCACTTACAAGGTGCATGTACGAGCGCTCAAAAGTTCCTTTACGGCAGTGCTTTTCGTAATTTTTCAGCAAAACATTCACAATAGTAATAAGGTATCAACTTAATTTGGGAAAACGTCAAAATTATTCATGGAACATTACTCCATTCAATACCAATAATGGTCTGTTCCCTTTCGACCAATCGGCTTGTACAGAAGCACAGAGCCAGAGAGTTATAGTAGTGAGTTATTATAACTCACGTTCTTTATTTACAGATACTATTTATTGCTCAAAAATAGTTAAATAATGAATATGTAATACAATAGGAGTAGATAAATTGAATAATTTATCGAACAAATCACAAATAAAAATTTCAACAAAGATGAGTTAGTTATGAAAGAACATAACGTAGTGAGTTGGGGAACTTCAAGTCAATTTTTTGTCTGCATGACAAAGTTCCATTTAGAAGAAACATGTTGTAGTCACTTAGGCAGCAGACGTTCGGTATGAAAAACTGGGAAATGTTATTTTCGGGTTAGACGAGGAAGTTTTTACAACACTCTTGTATGTACTAAAACAGCAACCCCAGCCATCACTGAATATTCCTTCCAAGTTCTTCCGAAACTGCATAACATCCATTCTTATTTCGTGCAACGCCGGCTTGCAACTGCCATATATTACCCTAAGAGGAAACAATAGCGACGTCAAGTTTATGATTTCCAACTTCTCCGGAACTTTCGACTCTGCCAGAACACATTCTCCGGAAAATATTGTTGGTATTTGTTTTGAATTGATATGGAATTTCGGTCCGGTCTTTCTTCGGGCTTTGTTTCGGCTTTCATAAGGAAAATATCGAGAAAAAATGAAGTAGTTTCGATTCCGATGACAGCTGATATCGGACGCGACGCTCTAGGAATATCGAAGATATTGTTTCATTTGTTGTATCGAAGTTGAGCTTCTGGGATTTTATTTATGGGAGGTTCTGCACTGAATAAATTGGTCGAAGAGAATATACCGACCTGTGCGGGGAGGAACGAAAATGAGAATATATTATCTGATGGGAGAAAGCCGGAAGCGTAGGCACGAACTGCACACAATATGCAAGAAATGTTTTTCGTTTACCGAATGATTCCTCAGTGTGCATTTGAAAAATTAACAATCTCTATTTCAAATAAATTCAGACGAAAATTTAGATAAGAACAAATTCGGTCTTCATCGAGTTCAAGGAATTCACAATCCATTCTAGTTCTCCAATATGACACTCAAATTCTGCTCTGCTTATTTCCTTTATATCTTCGCACTCGCTAAGGTGGATGAATCAGATGATAATATGATTGGATCTCCGAACCTCCCTCCGTAATATCGTCCCCATCTTGAATATTATTATATTGCCATGAAACACCCTTGATTCTTATCTTCCACGTCGCGGAAAATCGAATTCGTACCTCACATCGATTCATCACGATATTTTGGCAGCCTAACCCATGTCCCATTACCAAATCCGGTCACGTAACAGGCTGCTAGATTTCTACACTACAGACCGTGGACAGAAATCAACCATACTGGAGGGTGGTTCATTATTATTTCATCCGCAGGTGTTCTATCGCATTCGCCTTAAATTTAGCGAAACAGGACGCATTGTTTGGCTCCGTTTATAAATCAGTATAAGTTGTCAATTGGATTGAGGAAAAAAGAACCTTTGGGAAATTTCATCCAGTTGATTTCAGAGACCTATCGGACCACAAGAATTTCATCATCTCTAACATTTTTGAAGCATAATAAAATTCTTCAACAAAATTAAAATGGATATTTCCAAATTCACCACACCCTTCACAAACTATATGATCAAAATTTCAGAAATAAACCTTTCAATCTTGCTGTTCTTTTTCTTTGTCACTCAAGATATTCAAATATAATCCACGAAATAGAGAATCAACGAATTTCCTACGCAAATCTCTTCTCCAAAGGTATCCAAAAGTTCAATCTCTATTGTAAGAATTAATTTAAGTATATCCTGCGGAAAATTCCAACGAGTTTCCATCCTTCAATTCAAGAAGCGCTGAATGAATTCTTTCCCATTTAAACTTCTTTCACGGCCGAACGGACAACAATGTCATTTATAACAATAGTTCTTCATTATGGAACACACTTCAGGAGTACAATTAACCTTATTACGTTGGGCGAAGATAACATTGATTAAACATTCCGGAAAAGTTGATTGGCTATTCGCAATCAGCAGAACGGGAAATTGGAAAATCGTAATGAAATTTTGAGGCTATTTTCTGGCACTGGTATCTGTAATGTAACGGCTGCTGCGTGTAGAGCATATCGGAGTCTGTGCCACTGCATTTCCATATAAACGGAAACGGTTCTCTTCGAAATCGAAAGCAGTTTACTTGTTACTGAATCATTTCAGTTTTCCTCTTCGAATTGATGATTTACGTGAATCAGAAATGATTTGGAGAATCAATGCGGTTCACCACACTCGAAGAAATTTTCCAGGATATACAACAGGAATTCAGTTACTTCTACAGAAAATTCCCCCTATATATCCGACAGCAGGAATATTTGTTGGTTTTACGTGACAATTTCGGTCGTTCAATTCCTCTAGAAATAACAAGTTTTAGATTAGTTGATGCAACCAAACTGCACTTGGTTATTTCAACAGGAAAATAATACTGTGACGAAGACCGGAATATGCGTGACTACTTACAGGAAGTTTCTCTTCAAGAAACAAACTAGTTAGTTGTATTACAAGCTTCAAACTTCGGTTTCTATAAGAATTTTCAGTAATGAACACTAAACTTAAACAGCCATTACTCTACTTATAACGGAACTGTTGTATCGATTCAACAGGAATCTTTCGTTGAATGAAAGAACTTTTGTTCATATATTACAGTACTGTTCAGTTGATTTCGAACCGCGAATAGTTGTCTGGAATAAGGAGAATTTATATTATAATATACTTGCCGACCCGGCCACGCGTTACTGTGTTTACGTTGGATTATTATTATTAACCCTTACCTAACCTAACCCAACCCTTACCCTCACCCTAAAAAAATACCTTGAAAGTTGGATTAAAACCTAGTTCCTCAATTATGTTTGAACCAAATGATGTCATTTGGAACACACTATTGCAATGCTGAATATTCTGCAAGAAATGTTTACATAGAGGTGAAAGTAACGAATTCAAAGGTTCAGGTGGCGTTGTTAGTTGTGGCAATTTAATTTTTTCCTTCAAACAACAAAATCTTGGGGGTTCGTTTCGATATCTCAGAGCATTGCAGTATTGACAAATAATGCTCATTTTTCCTAAAGACACCAATATACAGGGTCTTTCACGAGGAACCTCACCCATATTTATACGGGAAACTACTGAACGTATTTTCATGAAATTCAGCACTTATAAGTATTTCACGATGCTGATGAAATCTAAAATATTTTCAAGGCATGAGCACCTCCGGTTTTTCCGGAAATGACGTCAACTTCCGTTTTTCAAATTAGAACACCATTTTTTTATTGCAGAAATAGATTCCTTAGAAAATTTCAAGTTATTTTGATGTAACATTTTTCAGTTTTGGTTGGAAAATTCCCTCTGAGCGGGAAAATTCGAAAAAAAAATCGAAAATAGAGCTCCGCTGAAACAAGAATAACTTCGAGGTTTTTGGATGGAATATTTTCATTTTTGGGATTTTTCAAGATGTAAGATTGATGTATCCACTTTAAAACTCGAAATCGCGATTCATGATACAGGGGGTGAAAAAATCGCTTTCAAAGTTAGGGATGACAAAATCGTGAAAAATCAATTTTTTCAAATTAGAATCCCATTTTTTTATGGCAGATATTGAATCTACGTTGAAAAATAATGTGATTGTATGCATCACACCCTTGCCCTAAAATGGATATTTTCTGAGTTATTCACAAAAAACTGTTTTTCGTCTTGAATTTTCAGCTATTTCTTTTCCCTTCACGCCAAAAAGATGAAATTTTCAGGAACTGTTACTTAAACCATGTTTTAGATTTTACTACCCTAATATGCGAGAGAAAAAAGTTACAGGTTGTTCCTAAATAGATGGCGAATTTGGATTCGAATTTGTATCGGAAACCTCTTTATTTCAACTAATCGGCCATCGGTTTTCTCTCCAGTGATAAATAAATAATTCCTTATGAACCATATGCAAAAACTTACCATGTTTTACATTCTTTTTTTTTAATGATAGATATCATTAATTACATCTGCCAAATTCCTCTTTATTCAGTAGCATTTTGTGTTTACTATTAATTTGGTGATAATTCGTATTAAGTTATAAAATCGATCACTATGCCTAATTTTACCAATGAAGATTATTTAAATCTCATTCTACTTCATGGAGAATGTAATAGAGTTGTAGATAGAACGATTCGACTGTTCATTGAGAGGTTTCCTGAACGACCCAGACCAACGAGAGATACCATTAACAGAACCATGACAAACTTGAGAAATGTCGGATCTTTCGTTAAGAAAACTATACACAGAGAAAAAAGTGTAGTAGAAGATGAGAACAACGAAATTACAGTTCTTGCATATTTTCGTGTGAATCCTCAAAGTTCTCTCAAAGATGCCGAGATTGATCTGGGATTATCTCAATCGAGTGTTTGGAGAATATTAAAAAAACATAAAATGCACCCATATAAATTCAATAGGGTACAGCATTTGAAGGAAACTGATTTCGTCAGGAGAACAGAGTTTTGCGAAGCTATGATGATTCGATTTCAAGAGAATGAAAACTTTTTGGACTGTATAATTTGGACAGATGAATCTAAATTCACAAAGAATGGTTCTTTCAATAGGCATAACAGTCATTATTGGGATGAAGAGGACAACCACCACTTCAGACAATGGAACTTTCAAGAGACCTGGAGTTTCAATGTTTTTTGCGCCATCAAAAATAATGCAATTCTCGATGTTCACATTTATGATGAGACTTTAACTGGTAAGATAGAACACTACACATGTTTGCATTATTTAAAGAATGTTCTCCCTTAGGAGATAGATATTCTGACATATTGACTCAAATAATTGAGCCGCTAGTACAGAACCATAATGACTTATGGTATCAACAAGATGGCGCGCCTCCACACAATTCACTCAGTGTGTCAAATATCCTCTACAGGCTATTTGAAGATCGATGGTTGGCGAACAATGGTCCACATCTTTGGCCACCACGTTCTCCCGATTTAACTCCTTTAGACTATTATGTTTGGGGTAGGATAAAAAATATTGTCTACTCAACTCCCCTGACTGATAAAGAGGACTGCATAGAACGAGTCAGAAATGCGTTCAGGTTTGTTTAGATTTTTAGATTCATATTGATTTTTCACGATTTTGTCATCCCTAACTTTGAAAGCGATTTTTCACCCCCTGTATCATGAATCGCGATTTCGATTTTTAAAGTGGATACATCAATCTTACATCTTGAAAAATCCCAAAAATGAAAATTTTCCATCCAAAAACCTCGAAGTTATTCTTGTTTCAGCGGAGCTCTATTTTCGATTTTTTTTTCGAATTTTCCCGCTCAGAGAGAATTTTCCAACCAAAACTGAGAAATGTTACATCAAAATAACTTGAAATTTTCTAAGGAATCTATTTCTGCAATAAAAAAATGGTGTTCTAATTTGAAAAACGGAAGTTGACGTCATTTCCGGAAAAACCGGAGGTGCTCATGCCTTGAAAATATTTTAGATTTCATCAGCATCGTGAAATACTTATAAGTGCTGAATTTCATGAAAATACGTTCAGTAGTTTCCCGTATAAATATGGGTGAGGTTCCTCGTGAAAGACCCTGTATTGCTTACATAATCGACTGTGTGATCATATCTGAATGCCAAACGCTATATTGTGTTGTATCTCGCCTGAGATCGATAAAATCGATTCTTCCGGAACTGGAGGAGATCTTGATTGAAAACCTTTCATTCTGTTCGCCTCCACTCGCTGCCTACGCTCTTCTTCAAACTCATTGTCCCGACCATTACGAACTCGTCTTGAGTCACGCGTCTACCGACCAATATTTGGACGATGGCATTTTCATCAATCACAATAACTATCTCACAACACAACGATATATATCACACACACAAAAACTTCTAAGCAATCTTCTAGGAACACGATCAACTTCACTTTTTGTCTAAGTGTCAAAATCCTCATGGAATATAAGTAATCTATGATTGTTCGATTGGTTGGAGGAAAAAGGAAAACCCTTTTTTTTCCGTATGGTTTATTTGGATATATTACCTTGTCCTGATAATAATGAACACGACTAAAAAAGAATAATCAAATTTGGTGCAGTCGCTTCAACGTCGGTAAACCATAAATCCTCTTTTATTAATATAGATTCATTTTAGAGTATCGTCACATTATTTGAACGAATTACAGACATTCGTTGAAAACAAGTATTTAGAGACTCCATAATAAATATAAAGAAATTTTTTCCCTTATTTCGGACTCATATTAGCGAATTCGATTACAGAAATACTGTCTTCAAATGCTCACACGTTTTCTGTCACTTTTCAATCAATTGGATAGTATCTTTTGAGTTTTTTCTATCCGGTGGCGCCCTCTGTTGGGCGGTACGGTAAATGTTTGGCCATCGGTGTAGATCGCTACAGATCTTTCTTTCTTCCTCTGACCTGATCAAACCTGACTTCAACCTCTGTTTTCTTTTTTCTCTATCCTCTATTTCTTCCTAAACTATGTTTCTTAATCATATACTAACCCTTTTTAAGCGCTCGTACTACTTACACGAGGGCTATATCATTTCGTCACGATGTCTGTATTTATCGAATTTTGAGCTGAAAATGTGCCGTAAGCACGATTACTCTCGAATGGACCTAGAGACTTGAAATTTTCAGTGTGGGTTCAGTTCCCGAATGCCTCGGTTAAGTTCGTTAATGGTCCAAATTCCACAAGGGGTTCGTAAATATGGCCGTCCAAAGTTTTGTTCTCCTTATTACTTGAAAACAACAGATTTGATCGAGATTAAATTTTGCACTCAAATGGAGAATGAGGTGTTCAAACTACATATGAAATTTTGTCCAGATCGCATGACCAGAACCATATAGATCATAGAAAATTGTAACTTTTGAACGGTAACGCCTAGGGACTTGAAATTTTCAGGATAGGTGTGGATCTCGAATGTCGTGATCACGTTCATGTATAAGAAAAATTATACTAGGGGTTCCGTGAATATGGTAGTTTGAAATTTAGTTTTCTCGATAATTTGAAAACTACAGATTCGATCGTGACGAAATGTTGTATACTTATGGAGAATGATATATTCAAGCTACATTTTTCCAGATCGCATGACCAGAACCATAGAAAACATAGAAAATAATAACTTTCGAACGGAAAGGCCTAAGGACATGAAATTTTCAGGATAGGTGTGGATTTATAATGTCGCGTTCAGGTTCATCAATGAGCAGAATTATACTAGGGGTTCCGTAAATACGGTCGTTCGAAATTTTGTTTTCTCGTTAATTTCGAAACAACAGATTCGGTCGAGATAAAATTTTGTATTTTAATCGAGAATGATATATTGAAGCAACATTTTGTCCAGATCGCATGACCAGAATCATAGAAACCATAGAAAATTATAACTTCCGAAGGGAAAGGCCTAGGAACTTGAAATTTTTAGGGTAAGGTTTGGATCGCAAATGTCGCGGTCACGTTCATCAATAAGCAAAATCAGACTAGGGGTTCCGTAAATATGGCCGTTCAAAATATTTTTTTCCTGATAATTTCGAAACTACTAATTGGATTGGAATGAAATTTTACACCTAGCTGACGAATAATGTATTCAAACTATGTGCGAAATTTTGTCCAGATCGCATCACCAAGACCATAGATACCGTAGAAAATTCTAGCGAATTATCGAAAAAAAATTGGTCAGCTGAAGCACTGACATGAAGTCTGGATTTTCGCCTAAGTTCGAAATTTTTTTTGACAGTTTTCGAAAATTCTTTCAATTGATTTCTAAAACTGTAAAATGCCAATCTACCTACAAGGTGGATGCACGAGCGCTCAAAAGCTCCTGACTTCACGGCAGTGCTTTTCGTAATTTTTTTTCTCGTACATTTCATTCACGTAGAATTCATTTTATTTATGTTGGTCGACTGGCAGAACGGGGTATTTTCCAAACACATTGTTAATCTCGTTGTAAATGCTCCAGAAACAATAAACAATAAGGTTTGTGAAATGTTGAAAAAGTCATTCTTTCATGACATGTTTTCTTCAACTGCTGACGATGAAAATTGCTTTACTGGAAATATCAAACCAAAAGATAACAATCACAGTACCTCGCTAAGAATTCTTCCCCAATTAGATCGTAGAATACTGAAAAGCTGTTTTCACTTATTCGAATGGCTGAGGCCTCTGAATTAATTATCTGGAGTAGGTTTGAAAAGGCTGAATAATAAAGGCAAACTATGCCCTCAAACGGAATGCTTCATTCAGGTTTAGCGTTTCTTCCAAAGGGATAATTTGTCCCTTGCCATTTCCACTTGGAGTGTTCCAGAGGGCTAATATATCTAGGGAGTGAACGTTAAGATTTGTGAAGGGTGAAAATCAAAAGACACATTACGTGTTGTGGTTGTCTGAAGCGGAAAATTAACTCTACCCCTAACTAGCGACACAAGAAGTTGCATAAACATCACGTCGAGACTTAGTTTTCCAAGTTACACACATTAGCACTTTTGTTTTCGGATAAACGTTATTCGTGATATCTGCTTTTCTCTCCTCCTCCCTTTCCTCCAGCTCTCCTCCAGCGCTTTATTTATTGCGTGAAATTAATACTGGATTAATTTTGTAGTTGGTTCAGGCCCTTCAGCGTTTACCTTGGTAATAAGTCTGATGAGGGAGTAGTAATTTCAAGCACAGTGAAGCCGTTAAGATCTACGCAGCCTTCTTGGAGAGGTAGACGAATATTAAATATACAATATGCCACATTTGAAAATGGAACAGAGGTCTTTTCTGTTGAAAAATATAATTTTGGAAAATCGAAAATTCGATTTTACAGAGTTGATTTCGTCTCTTGTCATATTGAAGTTAATTGATATCAAAATGAGCTGCCTGGAAGCTCGTTATTTTAACTCTTTCATTTTTCAAGCAACACATTTTTGTAATACGAATCGGGGAATTTTGTGGTATTATATATGACAAATGTTAAAACAGAGCCCCACCAACTGTCATACAATGGTATGTATTATAAAATGTTCTGCTTCATTCTCAAGTATAAAAAAATTTTACATATTTGAAAAAAAAATTTCAAGAATGAATTGAATGAATGAAAAAATAAACCATCAAAAATGTTGCTACCATCAAAACGAGTCTTGTGGAAGCTCTTCGAAACAACACCATGCAAAAATGTCTTCTTTATTCAACATTCACGCTTTCACGAGAACCCAAACAACCCCTAAGATTCCTCGACGAGACGACCCTGTATATTGGCAAGGATAAGGGTATGGTTGTCACCAGGCTATTTCAATTTGTCAAGACCTCAATTTCACGAGCCGGCTGAAATACACCCGAAGGACTCACCTTGCAGGGCCCATAAGTACAAACCCGCCCTTAGGGAGCCCCTCCTCCCCCCCTGCCCATCTCCCCCTCGCGAAACGGAGCTCTATAAACGGATTGCTCGGCTCCTAAATTTGATTCCAGATTTATCATATTTTTGACAGCGCAATGCAAATGTTGCATGCAAAATACGTCGCGTAAAATCTGGATCTTTTCAGAATAAGCGTCCTTCTACGACAACATTTCCTCTATGCATGGCGCTCTAGATCCGCCATCTAGACACGCACGTTCGTGATGAAGGATGACTCTGTTTACCCTGCAATTCCCGGAGGTGAAGCTAAGATTCATGTTTCAAGGATGAGCTGTACGGAAAATTCAGCGATATTGACACGGTACGAGATGAGCTCCGCAAAACATCGGTATACCAGTAAACAAGATTTGGCTGAACCAACTTATTTGTGGGAGATGTGGAATAAAAAAATCAGAACAGACTTACAGCCTGACTAGAAAAGAACTATGGGTGAAATTGGATCAAACTCTCTAATGGAACCCAAATGATCAAAAATGTGCAAGTAGAGGAATGCAGACTGAATATTCAACAATCACAATTTCTATAATAATATTAATCTTACTTTTCGGATATCAAATTCGAATTCCATATCATAAAATGAGCTGAAAAAATTAATATACTCTCTTTTGGAAAAGTGTATAAATCATTACTCAGAATTGTAAAGCTTCAGCATTCAAGAATTTTCCCCCTGCTTGAAGCCAAAAGGTGAAGATGGTTTCACCCCCTTTTTCGTACCCTTGTTTCTATGAACAAAAAAATTTTTTCGAAACTTTGGTATCGTAGATGCTATTCACTATGTCCTGCTGAAATTTTGTTTCTAGATATGAGGCATATAAAAAATGAGTTATGTATGAGTTCAGCGTTTTAGCTGTTCCACGTGAGGAGAAAATTGAGTTTTACTTGACTGGTTTCGAATATATGTATTTGATATTCGGTGATTATTTTTCTTGAAGTTTATCAAATAATAACATCGTCTCACGTTATTTTATCGATTTATCCAGAAATTATAATATACAATTCAAGAATCAATCCGATACTTCGATAAATGGACTTATTTCGAAAGTTTTCATGTGTACTAACGATTTTTCCCGATTTTTTCACTCCGAAACACCTCAATCATCACGTATACCTAATGCCCTAGTGTGACAACACAATGTTCTATCACTAACTATCTCATTTCACAATTTCACCATCCCATTTCACGATTTTGTACTTCAATTTATCCGCGTATATCGACTTGTTTATACTACGTAGGGTAAACACTACAGTTATTGACACCTTAAGCCAACTGTCCCAATAGAATATAAATAATTTGTTATTTGGGTATAAAATGAAAATATTTCTTTTTCGAGGTTATGTGTTGGTTTATACTCGATTCAAATTAACAACCAAAAGTGGAAAAACCTTTTCAGAAGAAGCTTTAAAACACATCGTTAACATCATGTGTCAATTTTCAGTGATTGACACTGTAAAATCTATTGTTGACACCACCTGATACAGTTATTGACATACTGTTGTCTCTCATATTTTCAATCAGCTGAACAAGGATGTGGATAGGTATAATATATAGTAATGGATCGTTCATTATAAGATTTATTTATAAGTTTTGCATTGAAAAATATTCGAAATGGAAACCTTCTCTATGAAGACATATTTCAATAAACATTAAACATGGAATTTTCATGCACAGGAAATGCATTTAATTATTTAATACCATTTAAATCCAAATTCTTTTTGCAAATAGGACACAAGCCCTGGCAGTTGGTTCTCCAGTAGCCGTTTATAGCAACTTGGTTTTCATTGTTATCACAGATTGTGTCTTCAGATGTACAATCCATGTCCATGTTGGACTGTTTCATGACTGTATAAAGGATTCTTCATGAATTTCATCATCAAGCTTTATGTTTGAAATAATTTTATTTTTATTTTTTTTGGCACACCCGTCTATTCTATCACATAATTTGAGATCTTCTTCATAGGTTAATACAGGGCAAGGTCCGTGATTTGTTGAGCACTCGTTGGACTCACACCAGGGCTACATCATTTCGTCAATATGTCTGTATTTTTCGAATCTTGCCGTAAGCACGATAACTTTCGAACGGAACGACCTAGAGACTTTGAATTTTCAGTGTGGGTTCAGTTTCCGACTGCCGTAGTTGAGTTGGTTAATGAGCAGAATTCCATCAGGGGTTGCGTAAATATGGCCGTTCGAAATTTTGATCTCCTTATTACTTCTAAACTACTGATTCGATCGAGATGAAATTTCGCACCCAGATGGTGCGAATGACGTGTTCAAGGTACATGCAAAATTTGTCCAAATCGCATGACCAGAAGAAAATAATAACTTTCGAACGGAGGGGCCTAGGGTCTAGACATTTTCAGGATAGGTGTGGATCTCGAATATCGCGGTCACGTTTATCAATGAACAAAATTATCAATGACCAAAAGTGGATGTTCAAAGAAATTTTTTTTTGGAAGATTCTACCGACTAGGTAGATGAACGAGCGCTCAAAAGCTCCTGACTACACGTCAGCGCTTTTCATTTTTTCAACAAGTTTTCCACTCAACCAAAAAATTATCGTAGAACGAGGAACGCCATAGGTTTGGGAGGCAAGTTTTCTGGACATTCCTTCTGATTTTACTGCTGATAAGGCAGAAATAATAGCATCCTCCGTGTAATTTTTCTTATAATTGCTTCCTTCTTTTGCTTTTGCCATGTTGTTGAGAATGAAGCGTGGAAAATCGATTCAGGGGGTAGGGACAAGAAGTAGGAACTAGTTGAACTTGCAATATAGTTATTGATACGTGGAAATTCACAGAGATTGACACTGGTGCCAACAACTATCTAGAACAATATTAGATAAAGTTCAATCATTTTTCAGTATTCATTGAGAAATTGAGGCCTGAATAGTAGGCAATACGGACTAATTTTGCAAAATTTGAATACGACAGTTATTGACATAGTATGTCGATCACTATTCATCCACATATTTTCAAAGGCAATTATTGACACCCACAAAAAAACGCGAAACCTTCAACCAAATAGATTTTAAGTTATGAAAAAGTATTTATTGAAGAGTTTCAATAATTCAAACAAAAATTATGCTTCAGACAAAAATTAGAACAATTAAAAAAATGTTATGAACTTGAGTTAAGTACCTTGAGAAAATGTCAGTATTTTTCTAATTGCAATGATCGTCAGCACGCTGCACATTGATAAATATATGGTGAATTAGGAATGCAAATCTAACCCAAATTAATACTAACAGTCCAAACTTGAAAAATTGAAATATTTTTTTCAAAGCTCCATGTTTTTAAGGCCTCCATCCAATTCTTATAATTCAAATATGAAAATGAGGGTGTCAATCACTGATAGGGTGTCAACAACTGTACCTTTTACCCTACCTCGATTGAAACTGATTTATAATTATGGCCAGAATTCCTTTGTTAGAAACATAAATAATCGTGACGCAATCATTTCGTCATATATTCTCTTTTATAGAGTTTGTTCGAAGGTGAAATCTGAAAAGTCAATTTCAGTAACTTGTATCGATATATTCAAAAAATATGATATACGATTCGAGATTAATTGATTTATTCCAAAAGTTTTTTGTGTTCCTACGATTTTTCCAGATTTTTTACTACAAAAACCCTAAACATCACATTTCACATTGCCATATTGTGACAACACAATGAATTATCACTTACAATCCCATTTCACAACTTAACGATCCCATTTTACGAATTTGTACTATAATATATCCGCGAAACGTATATCGACTTGTTGAGCGCTCGTACTACTTACACGAGGGCTATATCGTTTTGTCACGATGTCTGTATTTTTCGAATTTTGAGCCGAAAATGGTCTCAATCGACTATGTTCGAATCACTGATGACGAATCCGTCGGAAAATTCGAGTCTGTCCGTCCGTCCGTCCTTGAGCACGATAACTCTCGAACGGAACGATCAAGGAACTCGAAATTTTCAGTGTGGGTTCAGTTCCCGAATGCCTCGGTTGAGTTCGTTAATGGGCCAAATTCCACCAGGGGTTCCGTGAATATGGCCGTTCAAAGTTTTGTTCCCCGGATAACTTGAAAACTAAAGTTTTGATCGAGATGAAATTCTGCACTCGAATGGAGAATAAGATGCTCAAGCTACATGTGAAATGTTGTCCAGATCGCATAACCAGAACCATAGAAACCAAAGAAAATTGTAACTTTTGAACGGAAAAGCCTAAGGACTTGAAATTTTCCGGATAGGTGTGGTTCTGAAATGTCGCGTTCACGTTCATCAATGAGCAGAATTATACGAGGGGTTCCGTAAATACGGTCGTTTGAAATTTTGTTTTCTCGATAATTTCGAAACTATGGATTTGATCGTGACGAAATTTTGTATTTCAATCGAGAATGATATATTAAAGCAACATTTTGTCCACATCGCATGACCAGAACCATAGAAATCATAGAACATTATAACTTCCGAAGGGAGAGGCCTAGGAAATTGAAATTTTCAGGGTGGTTTTGGATCGCGAATGTCGCGGTCACGTTCATCAATGAGCAAAATTAGACTAGGGGTTCCGTAAATATGGCCCTTCAAAATATTTTTTTCCTCCTAGTTTCGAAACTGCTGATTGGATTGGAATCAAATTTTGCACCTAGCTGAGGAATAATGTATTCAAACCACGTGCAAAATTTTGTCCAGATCGCATCACCAAGACCATAGATACCCGATACCCCAGAAAGGTCTAGCGAAATATCGAAAAAAAATTGGTTAGCTGTAGCACTGACATAAGTCTGGAGTTTCGCCTAAGTTTCAGAATTTTTTTGACAGCTGTCGAAAATTCCTTCAATTGATTTCCAAAACTCGAAAATGCGCATCTACCTACAAGGTGGATGTACGAGTGCTCAAAAACTTCTGCACCTAATTTTTTTTTACCACGTCTCGATTGAAACTGATTCATAATGGTGACTAGAATGCCTTTGTTAGAAACATGAATAATCGTTACGCAATAACTTCGTTGATGTTAAAGAAACCACTGAAGAATTGCAGAATGAGTACTAAATGTGTGAAACTAAGATGAGCCAAATAGGCATTATATAAAATATTTATGTCTACATAATGTCAAAAAAAGCGCCTAGCCTTCTAGCTATTCTATGTTAGAATAAAATTGAGTTTTTCATATATATTCAATGCAAGTCCGTGATTCCATGCTTTGAAGATAATAAATATAAAATGATATTAGGTATTTGTCATACTGACAATGAACAATGAAGGCCGGTTTGCACAGGAACAACCAAAAAAAACACTCCTGACTTCACTGCAGAGCTTTTCAAATTTTTTATAGGAGTACTGACATAAACAAGTCATGCGAAGTCGAATTAGTCGAAAATTGAACTGTGAAATCACACCCAAGTTGTGTTTATCTATATTAATAAAAGAGGATTTATGGTTTATCTATGTGCGGGCATCACGTTCAAACGACTGCACCAAGTTCGATAATTCTTCTTTATTTGTGTTCATTATTATCAGGACAAGGTTTATACAACGAAATATTTCCGGAAAACCCGTCCGGGAAAGATTAAAAACTTTCCATTTTCCTCCTACCAAGCGAACAATCATAGATTACTTATATTTCATGAGGATTTTGACACTTGGACGTTTATCTATTGCTTAGAGGTTTATCACTGTGTTTGTGATTGATAAAAATGCCATCAGTGAGGCGTCCAAATATTGGTCGGCGGACGCGTGACTCTAGACGAATTCGTAATGATCGAGACAATGAGAATGAAGAAGAACGTAGGCAGCGAGTGGAGACAAACAGAATGAGAGGTTTTCAATCCAGGGCTCCCTCAGCTCTGAAAGAATCGATATTATCGATCTCACGCGAGATACAACAAAATATAGAATCCAAGGAAATGATCAAATTTGAGCGTTTGGCATTTAGATATGCTAGCAATATATTGGTGTTTTTTGGAAATATGAGCACTATTTGTCAACACTGCAATGCTCCGAGATATCGAAATGAACCCCTAGGATTATGTTGTTTGAATGGAAAAATCAAATTGCCACAACTGACAACGCCACCCGAACCTTTGAATTCGTTACTTTCAGGACAAGAACGTCTATCTAAATATTTGTTGCAGCATTACAATAGTTGGTTTGTTCCAAATGACATCATTTGGTTCGAACATAATTGAGGAACGAGGTTTCAACAACATTAGAGGGTAAGGTATATAATTATATATTAGTTTGAGAAGAAGTTGTTCTACAATCGATAGAATACTTGCTTTGGCGAAAAGTTAAAAGTGCGAGTGCATCAAATTTACATTAAATCGGGCTCGATGCCACTGACATAACATAGGTTATGTTGACTTCTGCGGTTTCAGTTATTTGCGACTTATCCGCATTGATCCGTCGACTAAGCAGGCCGATTGTTGATTCGATAGTGAAATTCAATGATTTGCATGCTTCGCCTAACACTGTTATCCCACATGATAATTTGCCGAACAAAGGTCCCCATAACCTCCAAATTTGACAGCAGCAGTTCCACCGACATTACCGCTATACACTTTCAAAGTACGAGCTCCCCTATTGAAAGTCCCTCTATAATCTTGCCCGATATACATACAACGGAAATTCATAAACGCAGGAAACGAGGAAAATTGTTACACAAAGTTCATAATGAACTAATGTCGACTTGACGGGAGAATACGCCGGCCCAAATTGAATCCCATAGATTCAATTTATTGAATGGGGTAATCGAATAAATTTCACTGGATAAATTCATTCCGGTTCATTGCACGTCGCCCCCCAGTCGGCTATTGTGATGAAGTATTTGATTTCCAGAAATTGAATCTGATCCAATGAAAGTATATTACACCTGATTCATTTTCCGTTGATGCGAAAATCAGGGATCTCTTCCGCCACCCACAGAGATGAAATGAAGAAAAAAACACCTCTTGAGTGCGGAACAACTGTTTTGATTAGCAACAAACAAGGGTGGGTCTCTATGCTAATTGCCAAGGCACGAGTACCTTTCGTGAAAATTATATTTTGGATTCAAGGTATTGTTAATCAAATCCCTCACGACTAAAGAACAAAACAGACTTATAATCTGAATGATGACGAAGACGAACACAGTTCAAAGAATTATACAAGTTTATTTCAAAAAGGTATAGGTGAATAAACTGGGGTGTTACGTGGCTTTTTGTTGTTTATGAGGTATACAAAAATCATCCTCAAACCTCTTCTGAATAAAGCTTCGGAAGGGTTACATCGGGCAGTTCAGGCGGATGAAATTATCGAACTTTCGTACTGGGTCATTAAAGAGCTTCCGAAAGAAAAATTCATTCCAGACATTCTTCCAACATCTTGCAAATTGCCTCTCAACTTTCACAAGTTCGGCTATCCAATTTCGCCAACCTACTCCGACTTGGACTGAAATCGAAACTCACTTTGATTCCTCTGGTTCGCAACATGTCTTTTTTCACCATTCACGAAGTAATACACTTTAACCAAAAAAAGTAAAGGTCGACTATCGAAGATGAGTCTTGAACTTGCCGATTCCATGTTCGGTTTTATTCCTGAGAGTTTCCGTATACACATAAAACAAACCTAAGTAAATTATCTCATTATTATAGTATATCATTTAACGAGCGGTAATGTAGGTCACGCAGATGAAGTTTGCAGCGCGAGCCGAAGGCGAGTGCTGTAATTCATCAAGTGAGTTATGACCATTACCGCATATTGAATACTATACTTTACCTACGACTACAACAATAAATACTAAGATTCGAGTACAGAGAAAGAACTTTATTTACAAATCTTAATAGTTACCTATAACTATGCATTATATATGTTTATTGTGCTTCTAAGCAAGGAGTAGAAAGTCCATAGGGGCGATGCTCTATATTTATAGTCCGTTTAAGAATTATTGACATCTCGGTTGGCTGTGAAAAATCGAATTTAAGTTGGTAATAGGCTATTCAGTAATATTTTGGGTTGCTGAATTCAGGTTGGTATAGGAATAACACTAACATTACCCATAGAAATCTTGCTTTGATGATTTTATCGAAGATATTGGTGAATATGTAATTATAAAAATTTGCTCTGAATTTGAGTATTTTTTGTCTTATGCTATTAAAATGGCTGAAATTGACCAGGATACATCGCGCCTTACAAGAGAACGCCAGGCAGTATGTCGGTGTTACTTCGAGTTTTTCAAAGATTTGGCATATATTTCCGCTAGTGTTTCAGGTAAACTGATATTCACCTACTCAAAGGGAATTCTGATTGATCAATGTCTCTTAAATTTTCAGATTTCACCAAGCCCTGTCCGTAGAATATTAGCCTGGAATTAGCAGTGGAAGAGAACCTGCGCGATATGATTATTCCTTCAAAGAGACATTGAATGACTTTGTTTTTGCTAGAATTGAAAACAATGAATATATCAGTTTAGATATCCTTTTCGAACTGGCCAAAGGGCACCTAGATTTCAATTGATCGAAGTCAACATTATATTATATCATAAAAAAAATTGGATACAAATACAAAAAAGTTGATCGAAGGAAAATTCTTACTGATAAACAGAAAAATATAATAAAAATAGTACGATATTGTGATAAATACCGAGAATGCATAGGCCAAAACATAAAATTCATTTATCTAGATGAAATTTGGCTATTCAAATTCGGTAGTGGACACTAGAAAATAATCCAAAAGGTATGCCGAGTATATTCAAGGCAGAAGGTGCACTATTTTGAATGCTGGAACAATTGGTGGATTTTTACCTGGATTTGATCCGATTCTTGACAGTGGTATTAATGATAAGGATTACTATGAATGGTGAATTATTTCATAAATGGGTTATTGAAATATTGAAACCTTCCCTGCAAAAGGATGCCCATCAATAGGATTATGTCAGCTTATTCAATAAACACATCCAAATCACTACACTAAGAGGAAACAAAGTTTTCAATGATATTTTTATCTTTGCTCTTGTATCATTCATAGATATTTTAAGTTTATTCATTATAATTATACTGTATGGTACCCTGTTCACAAGCTATATTGTTCCCAATTCAAAAGTATACTGAATAATTGTAAAATTGCTCATCAATTATAATATTTTCAATAATTCATGGACAGTTTTAATGAATGAAAATAAAAATTGACTTTCTCAAAGTATTCAACACCGAGCAATAAATAATTCACAAATTGGTTCATATATTGATAGTTCGGTACAAAATTAATGTCAAAATTCTTCATGTACTACATAGATTCTTAATTTTTGTTTCTCTCTTATTTCTTAATACATTATAACGTTTTTTCCAATCCATTATTTTGGGCCTGTGCTTGCGAAGTATCCAAAAATTTTTTTCTGTTGCAGCACTAGCTATCTGCTAGAATTCCATTAATTATCCTTCTTGAATCCTGACATAAAATGGTACTCTTATAGTTATATGGTTAGAATTTTGCAAGAATTCCAATACCAATAAATATTGCATGGTCCTGAGTGAAAATAAATATTTATTTGAATGATCTTCAAATTTCCATGGTTGACTTTTATATGAACGATAAGTTCAGATAATTTCATATGAAAGCATTCCACGATATTTTTGCGCTTTCAAACCTGAATTCCCATGTTTGAACTGCAATCGAAATATTCCGGCTTAATTATTCGTAATATTCGTATACTCAACACTTTTCTAGGTTATATTTATGTTCTATGATGAAATTTAGTTACTTTTTAGTAACTAGAAATAAAGCCTCGACTGGACGTTCATGGCCTGCTTCGATGTCAATAATTCTTAAATGGACTATAGTTCACTAAAATATGCCAAAAGAACCCCAATCTTGAAAATTGTTGTATAGACCCTCATATTTGTTTTGGGATTTTTCGGGCAATAAATTTTGTATGGTAACATTGGCTGATTGTCTTATTTTTGGAGGTGTACATAACAATTCATCTTCACTATCTGAATTAATCTTTTTCAGCAAAACATTCAAATTAATAATTAGGTATCAACTCAATTTGAGAAAACGTCAAAATTATTCAAGTGACCTCCCCTCAATACCAATAATAGACTGTTTCCTTGCGGCCAATCGGCTTGTTCAGAAGCACAGAGCCAGGGAGTTATAGTAGTGAGTTATTATAAGTCACGTTTTTTGTTTACAGATACTATTGATTGCTCAAAAGTAGTTGAATAATGAATATATAATTCAATACGAGTAAATGAAATATATTCACAACGCATATAATAAAGAGATAAATGACGTTACACGTTATGAGAATTTCGGCCGAGAAATAAAATCGAAGATAACAAAACCTCGTTTAGCACGTTCGAAGGTCTCATCCGTGATTCAGCAAGTTTACCGATAATCCGGGAACCGAAATTAATGAAAACTTTTCGGCAACTTTCTCGCTGAAATTTTTTGCTAATGATATTTATTGCTTTATAGGAAGCCTGCGAAGTTTTCATTGTATTATTGCCTCAATTTCCACGGCAGCTGAAGTTCCACAGGAAATTGTGGTTAGTCAACTAGTTATTCGATTACGTTATATTCTAACCCAAGTTACTGGTGGATTTTAACATTTTCAGTCTATCGAGATATCCATCTATATTGGCTTCGAAAATGCTTCAGTTAAGGTCATTTAAAATTCAAGATGAGTTACTCTATTGAACAGACTCAGAGCAGAGTTAGAGGATGACTGGTTTAATGCTTTAACGCTTGAGGAAGCCTTGTAGATCATAATGAAACTAAATTTTTTTCTTGTTAGCTTTCAAAACCAAAATGAAACCCTTCATCCAAATTGAAGATACTGTAGAGAATCCAAATATTGCGATTCCACCCTCATTTCTTCGTCATATATCCCTTCCCCCCCTGTTCAATGGTTAGGCCTAGTAATATAAGCAGTGCAATATAATGATAGACATTGATGAGCGTATATTTTTGTCACATTATGGTAATTAAGTTGATGAAGTTGCGACAAACTTGAGACAGAGCTAATTAACGCATACCCGAAGTAAGATAGTATCCAGTTATTGCATGCACGGAATTCTCCGATATTTAATCGGGAAATTCTGTAAATTTGGAACTATGTATGAGGTATTCATCGCTGTTTGAATATTAACCCAATGAAACCATACTACTTTATTGTAATTCTGATGGCCATCAGGAGATATGAGACCAAATCGATGTAGTTTCGAAACATGTACCATGTGACAGGTCATAACTTCCGTGAATTTCCTAATTGCATTTTGCGTTTGTCTGTATGGCATACTTAGCTTGTTTGGGGCTCGTAGATATGCAATAATGATATCTACGCCAATGATGCTTCCAAAGACTGATACAAATGAAAACGCGTGGTGCCCTGTATATATGCCCTCGTGTTATCTGGTTTCTGAACATGCTCGTCGTTTCTTGTTGTACCTACTTCTTGTTTTCTGTTGTTTCCTTCGTCTTCCTCCTCGAAGTGTCCCTTGCCACGCCATTGATCTTGGTTTTTGAATAAGAACTGGAATGTACTTCCCTTCGCCTTTAATATCGTTTTTCCTTTTTTTCTTTTATTAACATAGAGAGATATTCCTCTACTTTGCTTGGGTTTTTGCTGTTCATCTATTGGCTTCTTTGCAGGGAGTATGCTCTCTTGCCTGTCGTTCTGATTGGTATCTTCAATATCCTTCTTATTCTTTCGTTTTATTTTTTTCAACGGTTCAATTGCCTTCTTCGTTTGTTCGTCTATTATTTCCTTCATAGTATCTATTTTCAATTCTTCTCTGATTTATTTATTGCATGGGGCCCCTATAGAGGTTCTCATTATTGTATTGAACGTACTTTGTAGATCTTTCTTTCTGTTGCTCCCAACATGGTGACACCTCCTTACGCTTATGCTTGGTATTTTCTCCGTTTTGATTACCCTCATCTTGTTTTTAGTGACAGTTTATTGTTTTGATTTAGGAGCTGCTATGTGTCGTTGCCTGGTCTGCTTTCTGCTTCCTTTCTTTCGTTTTCCGTCAAGATATTTTGCTGCATCTTTCCAGTCAATCTTTTGGTTTTCTATCATGAGGTTTTCTGTCTTTTCTTTTTCCATATTTGTGCCTCCAGAGTAAATGGGAACTGTTTTCTTCGTTTCTATTTTGATCCTCCATTTCTTGAAATAGCACATAAGTGTGTCGAACTCTATCTGAAGTTGCTTCGTTATCGATTATCTAATTCTGCTGGAGTAGTAGACAGCAGTTTCCACTGCGAACTGGGCAATCTTATATCTCTTCATCTTTGGTATTTCCGACATATATTTGAACAACAACGGTCCTAGGACCGATCCTTGCGGTACACCAGTTTCAATTTGTGTGTCTCTAGCAGGCAGTATGTAATCATTCACAAAATGGGTGAGGCTTCTGGTATGAAACCTCACACCATTCTGTTTGCCTCACGTGTTTACTTTCGTCTAGTTAACCCCAAAAAATGTCTTTGACTTGAAGCGATATTCTCACGATGAATTCTTGTCGATTATCATTGTATGTGTTACTGAATACTGAATTAAATATAATATCCTATTATAAGGGTACAAATCGTATAATGTTGATGCCACCATTGGAAAAGTAATAAAATAAAAAACTTGAACGATTATGATGATCAAAACTTATGAAAAGCACGGTCGTGAAGTCAGGAGCTTTTGAGCGCTCGTTCATCCACCTTGTAGGTAGATCCGCATTCTTCAGTTTCAGAAATCAATTGAAAAAAATTTTGAAAGCTGTAAATAGTTATTTAATCAACTAGTTTATTAATGACAGCGATTAATGGTCGAAATATTTTAACGCGTGAGCGGAGCGTATGCTCATCATTATCCACCACAGTGAAATCCTATTCGAATGTGTTTTCGATTAATTCACTGTCACCAAAAATTTCGATACCATATCTTGTACATCCTTTCTCTGCAACCTTAACAATTCATCTTTTCTCAATGCACCCGCTACTCCGAATATCAAAGGGACCTACAAATCAAACAATGATAGTTATTGCACTATAACGAGATAATGAGAATAAGTTGGAATGACGATTCAATTGAGTTTTATTTTAACCTTCGACATCAAGAAAACACTATCAGGAGCATTCGCTATGAACTCTCTCACATGTTCTTTTTCGGGAACTTTTGTTTTTTTGGGATATATTCCTCTCTTTTCCATTTAATAAACATCACCAGTTTGTGGTATCTGCTTATATCAGTATTGTCTTTCACATTTAGTGTTGATTTCAGCATCGAATATTTTGGCCATAAACTTGCTAGACGCCCCTTTTCTGCAATACCCGTAAAGTATGCCAACAAAACCGTTTCCGTAAAGTTCCGAACCTTCTTGTCCTTGCACCAAGATCTGAATTCAGCATAGGTTTTCTCATATAAATGGCGGCTCTTTTCAGGAAGCAGACTCAAAGTTGCTGCTTCAGCAGTTTTTGTCACATCTGGCGGTGTCAAAGGGATATTTTCTTCGTTATTCATTATGTAGTAGCGTAACGGATAAAATCAGATTCTGATCGAAAGCGAATAAACAAATTTGACAGCTCGATCGTGCTTCGACATAGATGCATGAGTTGGGGTATTTCATGAAAACTCACTAATGCGGTAATAATAAACCCAAAAAAATTAAGATTTCAAGGAAGTCAACATTTTTTTCGCGATCCAATCAAAAATTAAATTCACGTTCCGAGCGAATCTATATTTTCCAATCATGAGAGGGGAGAACTCCTGTATTCCTTAATATGAAAAAATGAGAATGGGGCTAAATTCATCCACCTCAACCGGATAAAAAGTAGGTCAACTTCGGAGCAATGTTTCTGGTCTCCCCAAATGAATTTATAACTGTCCCTTCGAATTGAACATAACTCCTGGTGTGCCTAATGACGTTGTCCCTTAACACGATCGTCCCTAACGCTTCCTCATCTCCTCTGGGAAGGCCTCCGATGGTGCGGAACGAATAAATTCAACGAGGGAAAGCTCCCTGGACCGAACAAAAGTGTATTTCTTTTATTGCCCTCGAAACCATAATACGCACATTGATTCTAGCTCAGCAGCGCTTCTGCCCGACGTGAAGAAAGATTTAGCTTGATCGATTGCTGCCAAAAGCAATCTTCCATCTCTCGTTGCTATTCGCAACAATAAAGAATGATTACACTTTCACTTATTCGATTTTATACGGGAAGTCTAGAGCGGAGAAATCACGATGAAAGGCTCTCTTGTGTCGAGTCATTCCCTTAAATTTTCAAATGGATTTCAGTAATGAACATTGCGAAAAAAGGGCCGAATGGGATTCCAACTCTGTTCGGACAATTCCCGTGAGTTTTCCTTGTTTATACATATAGGTTTTCAACAACAAAAAAAATGAAATTGTGGATACAGCGGAAAACACATAATAGTCATTCATTCTATCTATTTCTACGCAATTTTAATAGCTAGTATTAAAAAGAAATATGTTGGAGATTCCATCTCAGATGATTATCTCACATGTAAAGGTTGAATTTTATCGCCCCTGTCCATTATTCTGCTGATCTAGATATCTCTTTTCAGCTTTCTCGACTACAAAAGAGCTGAAAGACAGCCCGACGACAAAGTTCGTGGACAGCCAGACAAAAACAGCCGGTGGACCCCAAAAACCTTACTTCGATGACGTAGGTCCCAGAAACATTACTGCGGTTGTTGGCCAGTCGGCAGTTCTTAATTGCCGTGTGAAACACCCAGGTGACAGAACGGTGAGTTTTTGTTGATGGCCCTTTACTCTTCTTTCCAGTATTTGACGAGGCCAAACTCCGCGTTATACGTTGAATTTTTCGTGAGTGCACTAATGGGAGAGACGTGATATTTTGGAGCGAATCTAGCTGCACTGCCAGCATGCAGTGGAAAAAAATTTATTTGAAAATTCACCTTGAAATTGGATTTGGCGTAAATATGAATTCACTTCGTGGAGGACATACCTGATAGGCATTTAAAACTTATAGACAAAACTACCAGAACAGGAAAGATTCCACAAAGAAAATAATATCATTATCTAATCAAGTCGAATCTATAAAATTCAGGAATAAAATTAGGAAAATCATACTAGATAAACTAGCCAACAAGCCATCAAAACAACTCATGTATCCCAGAGACCAACAAATTTATCATTTGCACTTGTAGACCGGTTTCGATCCATATCAGTTCCCTTCGGTACAGTTAGCAAAATGACAAATTCGATGTGAGAAACAGAAAACCATTAAAACATAAGGCAACGTGGATCTGAGAAAACTTCCCCTATCACGCCACCTGTCCGTTCCAAAAGCAACTGTCTCAAATATCTGTAGATCATGAATCGCCCATCAACTCCCCAAGACAAATACACATGTTTGACGAGCAGTAAACATTACGAGCAAATATGCCCACACATGGAAATTACGGATTCAAGCTTAAACCTTATTCGTCTGAATAAACGACTAGAACAATATGGGGCTTTTTATCTGAAATCATCAAATTGGGGAATGAAATTAGAAAAATCATACTAGATAAACTAATAGCATGCCAACTAAACAATTCATGTATCCCAGAGACCAACAAATTTATCATTTGCACCTGTAGATCGGTTTCGATATTTGAGACAGTTGCTTCTGAAACGGACAGGTGGCGTGATTTCGCATATTTACTCAGATCCACGTTGCCTAATGTTTTAAAGGTTTTCTGTTTCTCACATCGAATTTGTCATTTTGCTAACTATACTGACGAGATCTGATATGGATCCAAACCGGTCTACAGATGCAAATCATAAATTTGGTGGTCTCTGTGTTTACATGAATTGTTTTGTTGGCTTGCTATTAGTTTATCTAGTATAATTTTTCTAATTTCATTCCTGAATTTGATAATTTCAGATAAACAGTCGTATATTATTCAACTCGAATCTGCCCTGGCTGCGAATCTTTTTAGCGAAGTTTTGTTTTTATTTTCTTATATCCCTAACACAGGAATGGTCGTTATTGGCTGAGTTGATCATTTCGAAGCGACCTACGACGTCAGTGTCGACGCCTCATCACAAAGGAAATATTCAATTTTTCAAGCCGGAAATGAATGTCTGCTCCCTTATTTCCCTCCCCCGATTGACGGCCTTCGGCGTACACGAAACGCTTTTCTTTGAGCACCATATCATGACAAATATTTGAACCCAACTGAGGGCAATAAGCGCGAATGGTAAAATGCCGAATTGGCCTTTCCGGCGTTTCCGTTTGAACCGGCGTAACAAATTTTTTCGCTTCAATTTTCCCTTCCCATTTAATTGAAAGTCAGCGGTAAAATTGAACTAGCGTTTCGTCTATTTGCATAATTTCCTTTTGTCCGGCGTCCAACTGATGGCCAAATACGACGATGAAAAATATTTAATGGTTGAAAGGTTCTCGAACTCGATAGAATATCCTGATTATTCGAAGGGTGGGATCAGCTTGGTTGATTTCAGATATGAAATTAAAAAAAACACTCGCTTGCCGAAATGTAATGAGAAAATAGTTATTTAATCAACTAGTTTATTGATGACAGCGATTAATGGTCGAAATATTTTAACTCGTGAGCGGAGCGAGCTCGTTAATGTTTGTGACCATTAATCGCTGAATTAATAAACCAGTTGATTACAAGATTTTTCTGTCGACCTCATCGGGAATTGAATATAAATTCTGGATCGCAACCAATTTTTATTTTGCATGATATACAAATTTGACGTAATACAAATTTCTATGTTCATTTCGATATATTAATATTTATGCTTTCTATAGAACAATTCGAAAAATTCATAGAGGGAATAATATTAGACATGTTGTGACATTATGAATAGTTTACATTCATTTCATTTCCTATAATGTCCGATAAGGAACGTGTGGATGAAGTGGAGGTTGAAGCATTATTTACTTTGGAACTATTATGACATAAAATTTTTTCTGAAGTTTCTATTTTATTCTGAATGGAGTTTTCAATATACCCTTCTGCAACAGAAGTTGATTTCCAACCACCGAGTCTTTTGATGGCTGAAAAATCTGCACCACTGTCAGAAAGAATAGACGCAGAAGAACGCCAAAAACAGTGACCTGTATTCAAATGTGGTTGCTCTAATTTAAGAAAGTTTGCAATCATTGACGGTAATTTAGAAAATGTATTGATTCCAACTGGTTGTGTTGAGCATTTATAGTTCTTAGAAAAAACGAAAAATCTTTCGTGTGGAGTGTGAGCTGGCCTCAAGGATATATATTGTTATGGTTCAATTTTTGATATTAATAATATTAAATTTTGTGAAAGAACCACTAACAATATTCTTATGATTTTGTTTTTCAATTTTTCTTGTATTTTTCCCGTGACTCTTTTTAAGAGGGTTCTCAAGGTGCACAAATAAAATAATTTTTGTTTACAACAACTCATTATTTAAATTCAATAAACTAATTCTAATAATTTTATAAATTCTAAATTATTACTTTTGAACAAGATCTAAATTGAAAACTCACAGTGAACAGCTTACTCTAAATATAGTTCATCAAAATGCAAGCTTCAAATTTCTCCTCCGTTTCGTAGTAAATACCTTGGAATTAAGTGATTGATTTTATAAGATGTATTGCCTCGGGTTCCACTAATATTTCTGGAATGAGCTGTTGGGGCAATTTTATCCCACAGTCTTCTTCTAAACTGTGAAGTCAGCAATGAGTATACTGCAGTTTGATTCCGGTATCTCCTTGAACTTCATGATGTCAGGCTGCATAAATCTTCGATAATCTTTCGTTTTCAAATTTCAATTTTAATAATACTATTCAAACAAATTATTTCTATCGTGACATTTCTCTCCCGTCAAAAAATATTGGCTTGCTTAATTCTAATAATTCAATAGATTAGTATTCTATGGTAACAATTAAATTATTCTGAATCCTCTCAAAAAAAACTCATTTTACTATAATTCATACGATGTTAAAAGAAAATTCTTGAATTTTGGTGATCTAATTTGAATTTATTTTTCACTTTTGGATTTCCATGACAATATCTCTTTATTATGTTTGAAAGTGTATGCTCATCATTATCCACCACAGTGAATATCCTGTTCGAATGTGTTTTCGATGAATTCACTGTCACCACAAATTTCGATCCCATATCTTGTACATCCTTTCTCTGCAACCTTAACAATTCATCTTTTCTCAATGCACCCGCTACTCCGAATATCAAAGCGACCTACAAATCAAACAATGATAGATAATGAGAATAAGTTGGAATAACAATTCAATTGAGTTTTATTTTTACCTTCGACATCAAGAAAACACTATCAGGAGCATTCGCTATGAACTCCCTCACATGTTCTTTTTCGAGAACTTTTGATTTTTTTGGGATATATCCCTCTCTTTTCCGTTTAATAAACATCACCAGTTTGTGGTATCTGCTTATATCAGTATTGTCTTTCACATTTAGTGTTGATTTCAGCATCGAATATTTTGGCCATAAACTTGCTAGATGCCCCTTTTCTGCAATACCCGTAAAGTATGCCAACAAAACCGTTTCCGTAAAGTTCCGAACCTTCTTGTCCTTGCACCAAGATATGAATTCTGCATAGGTTTTCTCATATAAATGGCGGCTCTTTTCAGGAAGCAGACTCAAAGTTGCTGCTTCAGCAGTTTTTGTCACATCTGGCGGTGTCAAAGGGATATTTTCTTCGTTATTCATTATGTAGTAGCGTAACGGATAAAATCAGATTCTTATCGAAAGCGAATAAATAAATTTGACAGCTCGATCGTGCTCCGACATAGATGCATCTATGCTCCGACTGAATATTTTATAATCGGTTGCCATGATAATCATGCATTAATACATAAATCATGCATTAATAGGGGTCATTAATGGATGATTTCGAGTGCGTTAAAATGAGCTTTTATTCTATTGTCGACGGAAAATAATTTTTTCACGTTTTTCAAGATGGTGGCCATGCGGTGTTAGCAAAATACCAACACAACGTTCGAATGTTGAGTTTGTGGAAGAAGAAAACATAGACATACGTGAAAATGAGGTCGATTCCAAGAAAAAAGCAGAAGTTGAGCGAAAATAGAGACATGAGACTCAACGTAGAAATGAAATCGAGGACAGAACCAAAGGAAATGTTAAACGAAAACAGAGACTTAAGACTGAACTTGAGAATTATGTCAGTTTGTGAAACAAAGAGAATGTCGAGCGAAAAAAAGACTCGAGACACGAAGCAAAAACAGAGACATAACATGATTCGTTAAGAAATAAAATTATTACTGATTTTAATGAGTTCCTGTTAAACCAGAATGGATGTAGAAAGCGTGGTTATATATCGGGTTGAATGAAGAGACCAAGTGGTGAAATTCAAACGTTTTGAATAATTTGATGTTACCGTAAAAAAATTCTGAAAAATAACGTGTGCCACACATGGATTATTGAAGAAAGCTGAAAATGCACACTAAGTTATGCTATTAGCAAGAACATGTCTTCTTGAATTGTAGATGTAGGGAGAGATCTTAATTAACGTAAAGCAATTCATGGTTAGATTTCGAATGAACCAAGATTACCTACCCTCGAATCTCGATAGATCTGAATTATACCTCAATCGATCGATTATAGAATGCCATTTGCCGCAAAAATCCATTCCCACGCCGTAACATGCAGAATCGATGTGCTGGCGACAACGTTTCGGTCCGGCCATAAAAATAAATTGTTTTTGACAAAAGGCGCAAAATGTACCTCCAGCTCGAAGTAATAACTGTCCTGCGTGACTTACTGGGCGGCATTTCAAACACCGCTCCCTATGATTTGTGTAGATGTAAATGATAGTTCTATATTTCACGGGCATTTGACCTCGAGCTATTTCCGACTATGAATCATTCCCGCGGGATTGAAGGAGAACTCCGGGCTGTTTTCGAAGTTGTCACATTTCTCTTAACGTCCGTTCATTTGGGCCGCCGTATTTTTTCGTGCGGGTTTAAAGAGGCTTCATTAGTGATCTAGCAGGTGCCAGTCACGGTCTGCCTGAATGAGCTGTATGTGAGGCGTCGAGCTGTGTGTCACCACGAGACGCCGGTAGGCTCTTCTTGAAAAACCAAAAAAATGGGTTGAAATTTCTTTAAGGGGGAAACAGGGGGCGCTATTGAGGAATTGTACTCTTACCTACGCAACTGTTCGTTTCAACCTCATCAACTATAAAATTGGCAAAACATTTTCATCATCTCCCCCGCGGCATGTTCCAGGTATATTCGAAGGTATTCAACGTACGATAGAATGGACCAAATGATCTGATTCGGGAAGAAATAGGGAGGAAACAGTTGCCCGAGACCTGGAACCGAATTAATTCTTAACGGTAAACCTGAAAGTTATCTCCCGCAACATATTACACCTGCCGCCATGAGGCGCAAGATTGCTCATAGATAGGGGGGTTGGGAAAGGATGGAAAAATGTATTTCTCAACGGTATCAAACGGTAAAATTTCCCTGGGGCGTTATTTGAAGCGCGGATGAAAATACGGCAATACAACTGGATCCTGCAGAAATTCTACGATGAATTCCGCCTCTGAAATGCACCAAGAGAACATCAACCTCCATTCTGGGAATAATGTTTATATTTATAGAGATATTTGCTGCAAAGAGGTTCACAAAGAGATATTTGAAATTGTTCGTTCAAAATGAATTGAAATGTATAGGAAGTTAGGGTGACACCTTTTTTCCGAATGGAAACATGTTGTTCCAGAAATTAAGACAATGCTTTTTTGATTCATGATTCCGCCAATAAATTCTCCACATTGGTATAGTGTTAGGGTATAATATTTTATTTAATCTACCTTCATTTCCATATTATGAATACCATTTCCAGGAGCCTACATAAGGAATTATGGTTCATCGGGGTATAAAATACAGACAGCTTTTTCAATATTATAAATGTACCAAAACACCATCATGCGGAAAATTTACGACTCCACCTAGTCATTCACATAAGTGGAACTAAATGAAACAAGTAAAAAATATCCTCCGAGAAGCAGCAAACAGATATGTTACCGGTAGATGCATGTGAAGGGAAAATATCGCTTATCATATCTACTGAGCGTTCACTGAGGAGAACCAGGATAAATAGTATAAAACGCCTGACTCATAAAGTGAATGGAGTTGATTTTTCAACGTTTTATCTCGAATCTTATCAATCTTCATGTCCATTCATTTCGTTCTATCGAAAGTGATTTTGCGTGTTCTCACGCAACCAAACCCGCATAAAAAATTTGTAAATTACGGATAATTTTCATGCGCCAGAAATCCGAAAGCACTACATTTTGACCGATTTCGATCCATAAATACTTAGCGTTATGATTGAAACGTCACAAAACTGAACAGTTTCGACACGCGGAAGTCTATTCGTCGTTGTTATAATTCAAGTCTGATGAAGAGTTCCCTGTTGGCCTATTAATAACTTCATATGTAAAGGAAATCCAATTTCAATCTTTCAGTCACGGAATTTATGGCGCAGTTAAGATTTATATCATGACATGCATGGCCACGAGGATATGTGGGATATATTGGCGTAATGTTCATGCGCTTGCGAAGAATTTCGAAAGTGTGGATCAGATAATACATTGATCTACAACGAAATTTACAATATATTCGAATTTTCTGATGATGGTACTTCGAATATCAACGATGGCATGGGTGCAAATAATTTATTATTTGGTATACCTCGCGAATGGGTAGACCATAAAACAAGAAATAGAATTTTTTTTCTTTTCGTCTCCAAGTTGAACAACTCTTGGGATGCCTCACCTTTAACATTGATTGAACCCAACAGGGTTACGATAAATAGAAATGGACTATCCAGGCATTGAGACACGAGTAATTCCAAACGTGAAATGATATATCTTTGAATTTGAAATTCAAAATTGATAGAATCTCCGAATTTGCGATTAGAATTGTTGAAATCTTCGAATTTACCATTTAGAATGAATGAAAAGTTCAGGTAATACATAAAAGTGTTGGGATTCAAATGTCGTGCTTCCTGCAGGTCTTTTGTTTTATCATTTTCTGAGGAAGAGGAAAAACCAAAATTTGCAGAACTTTTTATGTTTGAAAATAAATGGTCAAATGCATATCCAAATTCGAATTTCCCAAAAGAAAAATTCACATAATCATAATTAAATCAGACAATTCAACTCGTAATTTCATTCAAACTCAATAATCCAATTGTGCAAGGAGGTCAACTGAATCTATGGAAAATAAATACAATTATTATTCACATTCCTTAAATTGAAACACATCAAATAAATTCCGGGTCGAGTCATCAGCAATATCAGGGAGTACCATAATACCATTAACCTGTATAGGGGTTAACAATGGGCTCAAAACCTTTCCCACTTTCTCAAAGGCGGCAACCTTCCAGGTTACCTATTGAAAACAGCCTAATTCCTATGTGTACTTGAAATGAAATTCACTCACTCCGAAAGTGACCTTAATCTTCGCACTCCCGTAATGAATTCGCGCCTAGTCTCTGTGCGACTCTGAACTCTACTCAAACAAAATATACTAACGGAACTTTCCTACCGCGAGCTATCTCCATTTGTCCCTACTCTCAACACGAACCTATAAGTTCCGTACCCTTCTAAATACTGTACTGTACTGGTACTTTTGTAATGATAAACTCTTACCGACATTACAGTTTTCTACGTTGTGTATGTAAGTATGTAACCCATATTACGCTTGATTCAATAGAAGAGATTGACGGGAAAATAGAAAATTTAAAACACATAGTTTAGCACTCAAAACAACAAAATAACAAGTTTATTTCAGAGTGCCAAAAGGTAGGGAGGAGAAAAAAACAACCCTGAAGGGGAAGAAAGAAAACAACCTCCCTCCTTTTCTCGTTCATATACTATTAACTCACAAGTAAAGAATATTCATAAACAGGTTGACCGGTGAGAATTCTCTCAAATGGTGTTTAAAAATGATTGAGTAGATTAAAGGCGGTAAATTGGGAGTTATACTTCGCAGGGGTCAAACTATCATTTGACGATTGATGATTGATGAGCTCCCACGGTGCAAGGAGAGGGGAATGCGACCAAAGATCCTCATTATATATATTTCCAAACGTAGGGCAAAGCCTTGATTAATTTTTAGGTTGCGTCATCCGATAGTTGTCTCCCTGGTCAATAATCCCATCGAGTATTAGATAAACCATATAAGACAGTAAACGACATAAACAATAAACGATATAAGCAGTGGATGATATAGTTAGTGAACGATATAAGCAGTCAATCATATCAACAATCAACAAGAAGTCATAACGGATAATAATGCGTGGAGAATAGCTTTTTAAAATGCTCAATCAATATAAGATGATGAAACATAATGCCGACAATGGTGCGTATGAATATCCTTGCTATTTGCTGAAAACTACAACGATTACATAATATATAGTATCATTTGAAGAATATTGCAAAACCTTATAATTAAGGTGGTTATTAAACATTCGTTTATACATGCAAATTCTTGTGAAAAGCACTTAGGAATTTAATACATATGGTCAGTTAGAATCATTAAATAATATGGAATAGGCTTGATAATGAAGTATGAAAAATGGATACAAAACAATACACAAGAAGCAAACCAACATGGTAAAATACGTTGAGTAACAGCGAATTGACTCTTGTGAATTGAGGGTAAATGATATGAGATAAACACATGGGGTAAATGATGGACACTGTTGAAGACAAGTGCAGCAAATTTGGAGAAGCCTAGATATAAATGATAACGTTGTAATTATAAAATATTGTTACTCACATGACAAACCCAAAGTATCTCTTCCACCCTCGAAGGTTTCAGATCAACTAACTCACAATCTCACCCTGTTTTCCCTTCACCATTCAGAGCCCTTCACCATTCAGAGCCAAACTACCCAAGCAAGAGAGCCTAGATTTTGAGGTTAGCATCGTACTTTGATTCGTAGAAAAAGATTCTGTGGTTATTCTTCTCTCGGACGGACTCAGCAATCCGACTCCCTAAGTTCATGATAATATGGATTTCTGTACGGATAATGAACATGGCGGACGCAGACGCCGGATCGGTTCAGTACCTCAAGCAAAACCGCGAACTGCTATCCCCGGGATCTAGCCAGCAACTGCCTTGACTTTTTGAGATCTCCTCAATCGTGGAGTCTTCCCCTTTCCAAACTTTTTATCGAGAGATGACACTTTTCAGGGCCTCTCACTTCAACGGCTTATAAACACCAACGCGGTTAAATTTTGCAATGATTTTTGCTTTTTTCATTTCCTTATCGCAGATTTTCTATGAAACTCTGAACTCACCTGTCAAACCGTTTGTCAATACAAAGCTCTTCTGTTTTCAAATGCACCGGTTATAACTTGAACTCTCAACGATCTTTGATTAATACAATGTATGTCTGTATGTTTCAACATCGAATATACTCGTATTCCCAGAGAACACACGGTTATGAACTAGAGTTCGATTAGAGGGCAGTTTAGTGACATCAAAATAACTTACCGCAATCCCTGACAAAAACGCTCAAATTTTTCAAATCGGCACAGCAAATTACCCTATCAAATAACTTCGTCACAAACTATAATCAACCCGGCAGAATGATTTCCTCTACGCTTCCCTCTCACAAACATTTTAATCGAAACTATTGTAATGGAAATAGTCGAAATTCTTCACTAATTTTTTTACAGTTCCCTAACACACTAATTTATTTACACACTATCTAATTTATCTTGACGCTATCTAGTACTGTACTGAACTCGTTTTGGGCCTATGTCGATTTATATACTGGGATGGAACTCTCTCGATGTGTCCCGAAAGCCGTTCAAAGCGCCTCGCCGTCTCTAGAAGATTCGCATTACCTTCTGTCGCGCAGTGGTCGGTTTTAGAAAGCTCGGGAGCCGTGACAGGTCCGTCTCGAATTTTCATGCCCTTTGCTTTCAAACATCGACGACGGTTTCAAGGTGTTTTCAAATCGTTATCTTTCAACAATCAGAAGAGGGGTACAATAGTTCTTTAGGTCGTAGCACACTATGAACCCCTAAAAACCAATTATGAATGAATAAAATACTCTATAAATGATAGAGTAACTTTCTCTCACTGAATAGGCCAATTGCTGCAAA
The DNA here is from genome assembly GCA_963966015.1 of Aphidecta obliterata. NCBI lineage: Eukaryota > Metazoa > Arthropoda > Insecta > Coleoptera > Coccinellidae > Aphidecta > Aphidecta obliterata. The sequence goes on along the minus strand of OZ014435.1, from coordinate 10,069,844 downwards.
AGAGAATTTATAGCTAGCACATATGTCTCTATGAAAACACCCTCCACAATCATCCTCTTCGCATAGTGCATAGAAGTCCTTTTCCCATCCAAGGTCATTCGAAACCGCTAAATAAGTGCAGAACCCGGAGAGTGGTGCTGATTTTTCATCTCCAGCGCCAGCAAGCGCGAAGCTCTGACTGGCGGCCAACTTCCCGAGTCAAAATTACGATCTAGAACACCCCACATAATAAAAGGGGGTTGATATGTTTATCATTTTTCTGTTACAGACATAAAACGTATATTATCCGGGCTCAGTCGTCGCAGCGAAAGCAACTTCATAACTTTTGCGTCTTTGTTTATTTCGCGTCGGAACTGTATTCAATTACGGCCGCAATACGAGTAAATTTCATTTTTGTAAAACGTTTCGTTTTAATGGATTTCTGGAGTTGCGCCCGGGGCGCGAATGGATGTTTCGGGTTAATTTGCAGGATTCGTTTATTTTCTGAAGGTTCTGGGAAAAAGAGATTCCTACCTGTGTAATATGCAGGGTGTAACCCCAATACCACGGTTATTTCAACTCTCAGCTTCGTTTCTAGAAGCTTAGTTTGTAGAAGCTGCTCGATAAAATTGCAATTCCAAATGCAATGCAGTACAATCAAAATCAGTCCACAACAGATATTTTTCAATAAAACAACATTGAAGTAGAAGAATCTGATGGCCATAGCTATATAGTTTAACTGTCACCATAGATTAATTATGGGTGGCCCCTCTGACGATGAATTGAAACAAGCGTACGAAAGCTCATGACAATCTATCGCCTTCCGATTCAAATTAATGCATGATGCACGTTATAAGTGAAAATGGGTAGCTATTTTTGAGCGCTCGTACTACTTACACGAGGGCTATATCATTTCGTCACGATGTCTGTATTTTTCGAATTTTGAGCCGAAAATGGTCTAAAACGACTATGTTCGACTCGCTGATGACGAATCCGGCAAAAAATTCGAGTCTGTCCGTCCCTCCGGCCGTCCGTATACACGATAACTCTCGAACGGAATGTCCTAGGAGCTTGAAATTTTCAGAGTAGGTTCGAATCTCGAATGCCACGGTTAAGTTCGTTATTGGGCAAAATTCGCCAAGGGGTTCCGTAAATATGGCCGCTCGAAATTTTGTTCTCCTAATTACTTCGAAACTACTGATTAGATCTAGTTGAAATTTTGCACTCAAATGGATAATGACGTGTTCAAGCTACATGCAAAATTTGTCCAGATCGCATGACCAGAACCATAGAAACCATAGAAAATTATAACTTTGTAATGGAAAGGCCTAGGGACTTGAAATTTTCGGGATAGGTGTGGATCTCGAATGTCGCAGTCGCGTTCATCGATGAGCAAAATTAGACTAGGGGTTCCGTTAATATGGCCGTTTGAAATTCAGTTTTCTTGATAATTTCAAAACTATGAATTTGATTGTGTACGGAATTTTGTATTTGAATTGAGATTGATATGATATATATACTCGAGCTAGGTTTTTTCCAGATGGCATGATCAGGACCATAGAAACCATAGAAAATCATAACTTTCGAAGGGAAAGGCCTAGGGACTTGAAATTTTCAGGATGGGTTTTATCGCGAATTTCGCGGTTTCGTTCATCAATGAGCAATATTAGACTAGGGGTTCCGTAAATATGGCCGTTTGAAATTCGGTTTTCTTGATAATTTCAAAACAATGGATTTGATCGTGACGAAATTTTGTATTCAAATTGAGAATAATATATTCGAGCTTAATTTTCTCCAGATCGCATGATCAAAACCACAGAAACTATAGACAATCATAACTTTCGAACGGAAAGGCCTAGGGACTTGAAATTTTTAGGATAGGTTCGGATCGCGAATTTCGCGTTCACGTTAATCAATGAGCGGAATTAGACTAGGGGTTCCGTAAATATAGCCGTCCAAACTATTTTTTCCCTGATAATTTCGAAACTACTTATTGGATTGAGATGAAATTTCGTACATAGATGAAGAATAATGTATTCAAACTACGTGGGAAATTGTGTCCAGATCGCATTACCAAGACCATAGATACCGTAGAAAATTCTAGCAAATTATCGAAACAAAAATTGGTCACCCAAAGCACTGACTTGAAGTCTGGATTTTCGCCTTAGTTTGAAAATTTGTTTGACAGCTGTCAAAAATTTCCTCAATTGGTTTCCAAAACTGGAAAATGCGAATCTACCTACAAGGTGCACGAGCACGAGCGCTCAAAAGCTCCTGCCTTCACGGCAGTGCTTTTCTGAATTTTTTATATTTCGAACGTAAACGTGCAAACGTCGAATGAATAATAGAAACGATAATCCGACTTTTTGTAAAAACTCTCGAAAATGTGAAAAATTTCTCAAAATTTTCAATACTCTAGGGCTTATCTCTAACAATGAAAACCGCCGATTTGATGATGAGACGTTGTCACGTTTCGTCCGAAATCCCAAGTCTGATATTATTGTAAGTAAGAATCTTTATTGCGTAATTTGATCAAAATTTATTCATAACATGCAGAATTTCTCCTACAAAAGCTGGAATCGTGGACAAAATTGAATTTCGCCAGCTCTTCACGACCGAAAATCGGAAACGCCATTGTTCAACATCGATATAATAACTAAATCTTTACGATCTAATTATACAACGTTAGATTATACATTTCTGGCTGATACAGCGTTTTTATCGTCGACGAAAGGGATATTTCCACCTCTGATATTGGGTTATTAAGGATAACACGACAAAGAGATGACATAAATTCCAGGGATTTTATGTCATTCCTGGTTTCATCCAATAATCAGAAAAAAAGACAACATCAATTGCTGAAATGAATGAAATTCCAGAACTTTTCCAATAACATAGGCTAGCAGTTAGAAATGTTCAGGGGTTTCGGAGGAATATTGTCCCCTTATGCCACTGACCAGAAAATTACTCTGTTTATGGCGGTCAGGTGTGAAATAATTGTGAAAAACAATAATCTAGAATGAAATTGAGAAGTACCCCGTTAAAAGTTTCGGAAAAAAAAACTGTGCATGGCGAGTTTACTTGGACCATATTTTTCGAAACCCCCGTTATATTATGAGCTCATGAATAAACTTCACTTATTGCGAAAATTTTCCGGGAAGTCTTGTCGCGCGAAATTCCTGTACTAAACATGGTCCATCTTTCTAGATGAAACCCCAAGAGATACATAAAACTAAACTGGAATGAGCTCCGGAAAAATTATCATTTAAAACCACCAGATCTTCCTCATGCATAATTCATATGAGAGTGATATATCACTCCCACTGTCTTGAAATTTTCTGTTTTGGATGAGGATCATTGTGATATCAACACTAGAGAAAATTCATCATTCAAAACTCAGAATGTTTCCTTCTCATTGAAATATAATATTCGAAAAATATGGTAATAAGCTTAACTGTGTCGTCAACAGTTTATTTATGGTTTTCTGCATGGAAATCATGGTTACCAGTGAAGAATATCGCACTTCTCATGAGTAAACAAAATAATAACCATATTTCGGAAGAATATTTCTTACGATTCACTGCAAAAGAGACAAAGCTTTTTTCGATTATTAGGGAAGCTTTTCTCCTGTATTATTCATTCAAATATATCTGAATAGATTCGGGTATGTGGTAGAGGAATCTTGAATCATCAATATTGATTCTATATGCCATTGCAGATACCAATCTCACATAGTTGTAGCAGGTGAAGAATCCATGATTAATTCTCCTTTGTTCTGACGGTGTGTTGAGTGGCTGCTCCTTTGAAGTCATTTATTATTAATTCTATAGTTTAATGAGGTTTGCCAACAATGCACTAGAGCTCAGAAACTGTAATCCTTGAGTATTCAAATAGAAGCAAAGGGATGAACGTCGTCGTGAGCTTCGATCAAGAAATTCGCAGGATGAGAGAATTGGTAACGAGCTCTAGATGTGGTAGGTGGCGTTAGTGTATGCATAATACTTTACAGTGACCTCTGAGTTGTATGTTCCCACTGATCTCCTAGGGTGGCCATCTGAAGCTACACTGTACTAACGAGGTTGAATAGATTTTAATTTTTCTTTCCTGTATGAATTAAAAAATTACGAAAAGCACTGCCGTGAAGGCAGGAGCTTTTGAGCGCTCGTACATCCACCTTGTAGGTAGATTCGCATTTTCCAGTTTAAGGAATCAATTGAAGGAATTTTCGACAACTGTCAAAAAAATTCTCAAACTTAGGCGAAACTCCAGACTTCATGTCAGTGCTTCAGCTGATCAATTTTTTTTCGATAATTCGCTAGTATTTTCTACGGTATCTATGGTCTTGGTGATGCGATTATGACAAAATTTTGCACGTAGTTTGAATACATTATTTTTCAGCTAGGTTTGAAATTTCATTCCAATCCAACCAGTAGTTTCGAAATTATCAGGAACAAAATATTTTGAAAGGCCATATTTACGGAACCCCTAGTCTAAATTTGCTCATTGATGAACGTGGCCGCGAAATTTGCGATACAAACCTACCCTGAAAATTTCAAGTTTCCAGACCTCTTCCTTCGGAAGTTATAATTTTCTATGGTTTCTATGGTTCTGGTTATGCGATCTGGACAAAATGATGCTTTAATATATCATTCTCGATTAAAATACAAAATTTCATCTCGATCGAATTCGTTGTTTCGAAATTATCGAGAAAACAAAATTTCAAACGACCGTATTCACGGAACCCCTAGTCTAATTTTGCTCATTGATGAACATGCCCGCGAAATTCGCGATCCGAACCTACCCTGGAAATTTCAAGTCTCTATGCCTTTCCGTTCGAAAGTTATGATTTTCTATGGTTTCTATGGTTCTGGTCATGCGATCTGGAGAAATGTAACTTGAATATATCATTCTACATTAGTATACAAAATTTCGTCACGATCGAATCTGTAGTTTGAAATTATCAAGGAAACTGAATTTCAAACGACCATATTTACGGAACCCTTAGTATAATTTTGCACATAGATAAACGTGATCACGACATTCGAGATCCACACCTATCCTGAAAATTTCAAGTCCCTAGGCGTTTCCGCTCAAAAGTTACAATTTTCTATGGTTTCTATGGTTCTGGTCATGCGATCTGGACAAAATCGCATGTAGCTTGAACACCTCATTCTCCATTTGAGTGCAAAATTTCATCTCGATAAAATCTGTAGTTTTCAAGTAATCAGGAGAACAAAACTTTGAACGGCCATATTTACGGAACCCCTAGTGGAATTTGGCCCATTATCGAAATTAACCGAGGCATTTGGGATCTGAACCTACACTGAAAATTTCAAGTCTCTAGGTTGTTCCGTTCGAGAGTTAACTTGCTTACGGCCGGACGGAGAGACTTGAATTTTCCGATGGATTCGTCATCAGTGAGTCGAACATAGTCGATTGAGACCATTTTCGGCTCAAAATTCGAAAAAAAAGACACACATCGTGACGAAATGATATAGCCCTCGTGTAATTAGTACGAGCGCTCAAAAAGTATAAAAAGCAGGAGCTGGTTCATTCGCCTTCTATCGAAAAATTTTTCTACAGCTGAAAAAAAAATCACAGCAACTCTTTGTAAATCATGCCGAAACAGCTGTTACAGGAATATAAGGATTTTTTTCGACATTTCGTTAGAATCTTCGACGGTTTCTATGGTCTTGGTGAAGCGATCTGGACAAAATTTCGCACGTAGTTAACATTATTCTTCATCTATGTGCGAAACTTCATTCCGATCAGATCAGTATTTTCGAAATTATCTGGAGAAAAATATTTTGAACGGTCATATTCACGGAACCCCTTGTCTTATTTTGCTCATTGATGAACGTGACCCCGACATTTAAGATCCAAACATGCAATTTTAGGTCTTTCCGTTCGACAGTTATAATTTTTTATGGTTTCTATTGTTCTTGTCAAAAGATCTGTACAAAATCGCATGTAGCTTGAACACGTCATTCTGCATCTGTGTGCAAAATTCCATCTTGATCGAATCAGTAGTTTCGAAGTAATCAGGAAAACAGAATTTCGAACGGCCATATTCACTGAAACCCTTGTGGAAGTTTGTAGGTCGTTCCGTTCTAAAGTTATCGTGCTTACGGACGGACGTACAGTCTTGAAATTTTCGACGGGTTCGTCATTAGTTAGTCGAACCTAGTCGTTTGAGACCATTTTCGGCTCAAAATTCGAAAAATACAATCATCGTGATGAAATGATATAATAATAATTGTATTGAACAAAAAATTTCGATCACAGAAACGGTTAAATGTCAATACCTAGTTATAGTTATTGTAAACCAATTAACTCTTCTTGAATATTGTGTCTTGAGGCTCTATTAAGCCGGACCAAGTTTGCCGCTGATTTTTGAAGGATGAGTTCTTTCACACAACAAACCATTCCGGAAGACCTGCAATCTTCATCAAGCACCTAGCAAATGCCATTCGCCACCAGACCACCTTATTTCCCATTTGCTTCTGACCTACCACGAAATCATCATTTATCATCGTTTCATCGAAGGCTTCAGTTGCACCGCTTTTAAGTTCATGTCATTGCTTTCCCCCCATTTCAACAAGTCATGCCAAAAGTATTCGTCATGATATTTCGAATTGTAAATAATCTTTCCATAATAATAATATTTCTCAATTCAAGCGAACCGTATTCGTGAATTGTTATGCTTATTTTCAGAAGAGAGGTTAAACAGTTAAACAGAAAAAGTCTAACAGACTCTTCTGCTACCGTTGTAACCGTCACCTCTAAGCAACTGGCCAGAGGCAATCAAGTGACTCTACTTTGGTTTTCGGGGCCTTGTGGCGAAAAGAGCATCAGGGTTAACACCTTCTGTACTTGAACCAAAGACCAATATGAAGCAGCGGTCCAACAATGGGAGTTGGATAACAGAATAACCCCCTGGATTTGATCAGGCAAAAAAAATGTGTTGTGCTTTCAACGACCTATACCAGAAAGTTCCTGAATCTGCCACGAGCTGAGCTTCGAGCAATGGTGGAACTGCTGGCAGGTCACTGTCACTACTTTTTGTACCGCATGGGAAAGTCATCAGATGAGATTCGCAGGCTCAGTGGATCAGAAGCAGAAACAGCCGAACACATGGTATGCAAATGGCTGGCCTAAAAACCATTTATATGGGGAAGCCAGTCCTGGATACTCTCGAGGTAACAGCCAAGGCTCCTAAAGACGTTGTCAGTTTTATCAACACCATTGACGGACTCCTTGGACTTGCATGAATGAGTAGGGTAGAGAACAAAAGAATCATGTGGTTGTAGTTCCTGAAAGGCTAACCGAGCCACAACGACCCTGTGTGACACCTAGGACAAAATCTGGACTCATCGCTGAAGCCGATAGGGGCATATTCAAGGAGGCGAGCCTCATTTTCCCGGTGTTAGAAGCTTCCAAGGGATGACCTGGTCAAACCACTGCGCTTCTCAGATCTGGCGTGCGGAGACACGTTATTTCCCACTCATGGATTACACGTACGTTCAACCGGATTCAACTCGATCCAGATCGCACCATGTACGTATAAGGAGTATCCCTCGAACCATCCTCTAATTACCGACATGGCTATGCAGCGAACTGTCGCATCCCGAAAATCGTCTTTCAATTAGTTTCCCAATTAAACATGTCCTTAGATCGGTTCGGAATCCAGCGGGAGCCCGTACGAAACATGCTCTCGTCTATCATTCCGGAATTAAAATGTTCCCTGGATGAGACGCGGCGCCAGACGGTCATTAGCCCCGTTTTAGGAACGGATTGTATTAAATTTTGGAATCGTGTCCTGGTATCGTTTCAGGTAGATATAACCATTAGCGGAATCGGGGAAGTTTAATCTGGCGCTCTATCTCATTTTATAATGTCCCTCCCGAAGATTGTGGAAAATGTGTAGCGATTACTGAGTTGATTACTGGCCGAGTTTTCGATTAAAAAGTTCGGTGTTTCGCTATGTCCCTCAGCGGAGTCGGATTAATTTATCACTGGTGATCTAGTGCCCTGGAATTCCGGTCTCATCGTTTTTTTTCTCTCGCCAAGTGTTCGCGAAATGCGAATTTATGATGTAGTTGTGAATTTTCTGAATTGATGAATGCATCTTCGAATTGAGGAGCTGGAGTGCTCGGATCCTGAACGGATTACTTAGAATCGATGGGTTGCCCTAGCATCTTTCAGATGGAAATCCACGCAATTGGAAAATCTGTACAATTCAACCTTGAGAAAAACTATCAGAAGTGCGACATATGTATCAATTTGGGCAGCCATATTGCTATCAACGCTGTGAGGTCCAATGTCATCAGCTCATCAGGGTGGAAGTTCAATAATTCGAAGGAGTGAATCTATTTAAGATCTTTCAGGAAGCGAGAAAATATGACAAAATTGGTCCAAAGTTAAGCAAGGGGAAACAGTTGTTTTCTGTTCGTAGTCAGAATTTTTTTTACATGGACTATTTTGTCCTCTGATGGTTTTTGAAAAGCTCATTTTATCGAAGTGAACTGTAATAATACGGTTTGTCGTTATTGCAAAATCACCATTCCGAAAGGGATCAAGTTCGTGCTCCCTGCACGAAGAAGTCTTCTTGACTCTAGACTTTGTCAGTGCCAATTTTTTTTCGATAATTCGCTAGAATTTTCACTAGTAATACCACTAGAGGTCAAATTATTTCCGGAAATATTTTCAAGCTCATGAATATTTTGAAAATTATCCCGAGTCGAAGACGAGTTTAATTTTGCTCATTCAAATTCGCGATCCAAACCCACCCTGAAAATTTCAAGTTTCTAGGCCTTTCCCTACAGAAGTTATAATTTTCTATGGTTTCTATGGTTCTCGTCATTCGATCTGGACAAAATATTGCTTTAATATATCATTCTCGATTAAAATACAAAATTTCATCTCGATCGAATCCGTAGTTTCGAAATCATCGAGAAAACAAAATTTCAAACGACCGTATTTACGGAACCCCTAGTCTAATTCCGCTCATTGATTAACGTGAACGCGAAATTCGCGATCCGAACCTATCCTAAAAATTTCAAGTCCCTAGGCCTTTCCGTTCGAAAGTAATGATTTTCTATGGTTTCTATGGTTCTGGTCATGTGATCTGGAGGAATGTAGCTTGAATACAAATTTCTCCATTAGTATACAAAATTTCGTCACGATCGTATCTGTAGTTTTGAAATTATCAAGAAAACTAAATTTCAAACGACCATATTCACGGAACCCCTAGAATAATTTTGCTCATAGATGAACGTCATCACGACATTTCAGAACCTCACCTATCCTGAAAATTTCAAGTCCCTAGGTGTCACGGTTCAAAAGTTACAATTTTCTATGGTTTCTATGGTTCTGGTCATGCGATCTGGACAAAATTTCACATGTAGCTTGAACACCTCATTCTCCATTCGAGTGGAAAATTTCATCTCGATCAAATCTGTAGTTTTCAAGTAATCAGGGGAACAAAACTTTGAACGGCCATATTTACGGAACCCCTGGTGGAATTCTGCCCATTAAAGAACTCAATCGAGGCATTTGGGATCTGAACCTACACTGAGAATTTCAAGTCTCTAGGTTGATCCGTTCGAGAGTAATCGTGCTTACGACCGGACGGACGGACAGACTCGAATTTTCCGACGGATTACCCTCAAAGGTAAAGTTTTTTCCCCTTCAAAAACCTAATTCCTGAGTTGACATTTTTTATCGTGCCTCTCCCTTCAATGGCTTAAAACCACCCACGTCGTTAAATCTTCCCATTCAAAAATTTTCCCATGATTTCTACCTGAAATTTCTTATCGCTGATTTTCTTCGAATCTGTGAACTGACCTGACAGAACCCTTACATTTTTCAAAACAAAGATTCGTTTGAATTCAAAGCTTTCCTTATCTATGGCTTAGGTATCAATTCTCAATCACACAGCTCCAAAATTAACGACATCCGTTGATTATACAAGATAATACAATGTATGCCCGGCTTCGAATATACAGATTCTTTTCCGAGATAGGTAACCGAATTTAAGATTGAATATTCGTATTCCCAGATATTACAGAACGGAGAAAAATTTGAAAATGCAATGTAGCTGGAGTAAAAGTATGGCGTACTGTATTGAGTTCTTCAAGAACGAAATTTCTGGATAACATAGAAAACCGTATTCATATTTCTGTATTCCGCAACTTGACCTATTTTGCAATTAACGGCTCCTCATAATTCCTTTTTGCCAAACGCAGCCAGCCCCCAACGATTATCCGAAGAATCCATTGAACCGATGCATTTTAATTCAATTACCATCCTCGAAACTTCCAAGTTTGCCCATGGGATTCCACTTTTCTGAATTGGCCTTATGATAAAAGTTGAAATTCTTTGTTCCAGGGGGTATTCTCGATGAAAAACCTGAAAGTTGTAGCTTTCGCAGCTGCGGATAGTAGATCTAATTAGAAGATAACAACCCTGTTATACTTCTGATACATTAAAAACAGGCTTTGGCCAGATTAAAATATAAATTGAAAAATTTCGCTTTTCTGCTTGGATGATTTCGGTAACGATTTCGTCCAAGCACGGCCAATTCGTGAGTAATCAATTTCTAATTTATGCGAGCATATTCACAAGCGTTTCGATTTGCTATCAGTCGTATTTCCGGCGAGTTTCGATTTGTTGTCTATTTCCGAAAATAACAGGTGTGTTATCATGATAGTAATCATCTCTATGTTGGGTATACTGGTTATTCTACCCAGGCTCTACTTTTCCATTGGCTACCATGGGCAACGGCGTCCATGGGGCCCCCAAGTCCTGTCAGATCATCAACCGATATAACTTGAACCGATCTGGCGTCTGCGCCATTACATTATCCGTACAGAAATCCATATTGCCATGAACTTAGGGAGTCGGATTGCTGAGTCCGTCCGAGAAAAGAATAACCACAGAATCCTTTTCTACAAATCAAAGTACGATGCTTACCTCAAAATCTAGGCTCTCTTGCTTGGGTAGTTTTGCTCTGAACGGTTGTTGATTTTTCCTGGCTGCTCGTTTTTCGTGAAGGTAAAAACAGGGTGGGATTGTGAGTTAGTAGATCTGAAACCTTCGAGGGTAGAAGAGATACTTTGGGTTTGTCATGTGAGTAACAATATTTTATAATTACAACTTTATCATTCAGATACCTGCTTCTTCTAACTTCCTGCACTTGTCTTCAACAGTGTCCATTTTTACCCCATGTGTTTATCTCATATTATTTCCCCTCAATTCACAAGAGAATTTGCTTTTACTCAACGTATTTTACCATGTTGGTTTGCTTCTTGTGTATTGTTTTGTATCCATTTTTCATACTTCATTATCAAGTCTATTCCGTATTATTTAATGATTCTAACTGACCATATGTATTAAATTCCTAAGTGCTCCTCACAAGAATTTGAGTGTATAACGAATGTTTAAGAATCACTCTAATTATACCTGTGTTTTGCAATATTCTTCAAATGATACTATATGTAATCGTTGTAGTTTTCAGCAAATAGCAAAGATATTCATAAGCACCATTGTCGGCATTATGTTTCATCATATTATATTGATTGAGCATTTAAAAAAGCTTCTCTCCATGCATTATTATCCGTTATGACTTCTCGTTTATTGTTTATATGATTGACTGCTTATATCGTTTACTATCTATATCATCCACTGCTTATACCGTTTTTTGTTTATTTCGTTTATTGTCTATAGCATTTACTGGTTATATCGTTTACTGCTTATATGGTTTATCTAATACTGGATGGGATTATTGACCAGGGAGACAACTATCGGATGACGCAACCTAAAAAATTAAATTAAGGCTTTGCCCAACATTTGGAAATATATATATCAAGGAGACTGGTCGCTCTTTCCCTCTCCTTGCAACGTGGGAGATCATCAATCATTAATCGTCAAATGATAGTTTGACCCCTGCGAAGTGTAACTCCCAATTTACCGACTTTAATCTACTCAATCACTTTTAAACATCATTTGAGAAAATTCTCACCGGTCAACCTGTTTATGAATATTCTTTACTTGTGAGTTAATGGTATATGAACGAGAAAAGGAGGGAGGTTGTTTTTTTTCTTCCCCTTCAGGGTTGTTTTTTTTTTCCTCCCTACCTTTTGGCACTCTGAAATAAACTTGTTATTTTCTTGTTTTGAGTGCTAAACTATGTGTTTTGAATTTCATATTTTCTCGTCAATCTTTTCTATCGAATCAAGCGTAATTTGGGTTACATACTTACATACACAACATAGAGTCCTTTTAAAACCACTAAACGATCACGATATTGGCCAAAGATTATCTAGAGTAATATTCTCAAGTTAAAAACAACGCCTGTGAGGTGGAGTTCTAGTTCTTTACGGTTTTCTATAGAAAACTGTAATGTCGGTAAGAGTTTATAATTTCAAAAGTACCAGTACAGTACAAACTGATAAATATATTTATTTTTCTTGACCAAACACTACCAACAAGGTGATTCCCTAGCCTGACCTAACGTAGCCTAACCTTAATTATATTTGAGTTTTATGCAGCTAATAGTGACAGGACACGATCCACTCAATTGAGCCAACTCGATGATTGGGACATACCATTCGGTCAGGAATCGGTCAGGAATCCCATTTCATTTTCCATTTTCAATTTTACTTTCATTCATAATTGATGATTGAGAATTTAAATTGGTTAGTGGAATCACAGCCTCCGTGAATAAAAATGTTCAAAATGAGGATATTTCTACTCAAACTTTCAGACACCCTGTCTACGATATATGCAAGTTTACTTCGAACTACTTGGCATTTCTGAGGACATGATGAATCAGCCACTTGTCTGATAATTTTGAAAGGGTATCAGATAGGATGTACAGCATAGGATTATATGGTTCTGCCTGGAGATTTCCAGCTTTAGCTGACCCTCTGCCCAACAGTTTGTCACTGATAAGCTCAAGTAAAGATGTTTGTACACGTCCGTTAAATTATATGCAGCACATTATAGAGAATCAGGGGATGTCCAGCCTGATAACGTGTCCGAATTATCGCTCCTGCACAAATGGGGCCCTTAACTCGAATGAGTACTTCGCCTCATCAGTTTCAGTCATTTTCTGCAGGTACACGGAGGAAACTTCCAACTCAACTGAACAAACCAATGTTTGCAGTAAGTTGTGTTTAGCGATTTGAGAGCGATATAATAAGGTAATATCTGGGAATATGAATATTCAATTTCAATTTCGAATACCTATTGAAAAAATCCCAGGAAAGAATCAGTATATTCGAAGTTGGTAAATACAGACATACATAGCATTACATTGTATTAATCAACGATCGTTTAGAGTTCAGGTTAATCCGGCGCGTTTGGGAACTTGATAATCACGCTGTGATAAGAAAGTTTATGGGAACTGGCCTCAGACTACAGAAAAGCTTTGTATTGAAGAACGTAAGGGTTTCGAAAGGTCAGTTCCGAGTTTTGTAGAGCATCAGCATTTGGGGTACCAAAAAGGGTACGGAACTTTTAGGCTCGTTTTGAAAGTCTGTGTTAGGGAAGTCGCACGGAGAAGTTCTTTAAATTTTGGGTTTTCCTTTTCCGGATAACCTGTTTCCTTAGAAACTGATGAAACAAGTTCGTGCAGGATGCACGAACTTTGAATAATAGTTTTATTTTCGGCATTAATGAAACCAGAAATTACCCAATGTTTCAGTTTAACATTTTGGAATCGGACGACGCATCCTGATGTTCTTTTCATGCATCGAGTTCCACTGTAATTCCATGGATGGATGGTTACTACTCTCGGTTTTCGTAATCAAGAAATCGAATAAAGTGTTTCCTATGAGCTGCGTGATAACGAAGAAGATCGAATCCTTATTTCTCATGCGATATACTGGGTGGAAATGAGTTTCGAATTGGATTTTGTTGATCGTTCGGAGTGGTGAGAAAACCCTGCGAAGGTCAACAAATAAATTAGAATAGTTTGGAGAAAGTGGTATGCTTTAAGAGTGGTTGGCACGTTCGCAAATGGACAATTTGCGATCAAGATTGCTCCATCAAATTCGTCTGAGAGAAGAAATAAATGAATGAAAATGAAAAACATAACTTCCAATTGAATCTTCATGAGTCTGTTATACAGGGTGTTTTCAAAGGTGTCACTTTTTTCGACAAGCGCTAGATTTCATCAAAATAAGTCAAAATTTTGAAAATTCACCAGGGTCGAGTATTTAGAAATGAAAGTGACAATAATCTGAGGAATGCCTTGCCCGGATTTGATGTAGGGACGTATCGAGGCTTAAATGTGTTTTTAAATGCATTTAGTTCACGGGAAATCATCTGACAGAGCATATGATTTTTGTGACTTTAGGTGGATAGGACGTGGTGGGTCGATTTCTTGGCCTGCACGCTCTCCGGATCTCAACCCCTATGATTTCTTCTTTTGGGGTCATTTGAACACAAAAGTGTATAGTTAGTAACGGTGAGGTAAATAGTGTTGAAGAACTAAAACAACACAGTGAAAATGCTTGGTACATTATTCGTGAGCAAACTGATGTGATAGTTGCTGCATGTAATAATTCGTTATTACGCCGGGCAAGACTTTGTGCACATCAAACGAATGGTGACCATTTCGGACAATTTCTAATTTTTCTAATTTGGATCAATTTTATTGGTGTGTTTTTGAACTTCCTAATTTTTTTCAATAGGACTGTACTGGTACTTTTGAAATGATAAAACTCTTACCGACATCAAAGTTTTCTATTGAAAACCGTGAAGAACTAGAACTCTACCTTACAGGCGTTCTTTTTAACTTGAAAATATTACTCTAAATAATCTTTGGCCAAGATCGTGATCGTATAGTGGTTTTGAAGGACTCTACGTTGTGTATGTAAGTATGTAACCCTAATTACGCTTGATTCAATAGAAGAGATTGACGGGAGAATAGGAAATTTAAAACACATATTTTTAGCACTCAAAACAAGAAAATAACAAGTTTATTTCAGAGTGCCAAAAGGTAGGGAGGAAAAAAAACAAAACCCTGAAGGGGAAGAAAAAACAACCTCCCTCCTTTTCTCGTTCATATACTATTTACTCACAAGTAAAGAATATTCATAAACAGGTTGACCTGTGAGAATTCTCTCAAATAGTGTTTTAAAATGATTGAGTAGATTAAAGGCGGTAAATTGGGAGTTATACTTCGCAGGGGTCAAACTATCATTTGACGATTGATGAGCTACCACGGTGCAAGGAGAGGGGAATGCGACCAAAGATCCTCGTTATATATATTTCCAAACGTTGGGCAAAGCCTTGATTAATTTTTCAGGTTGCGTCATCCGATAGATGTCTCCCTGGTCAATAATCCCATCAAGTATTAGATAAACCATATAAGAAGTAAACGATATAACCAGTAAATACTATAGACAGTAAACGAAATAAACAATAAACGGTATAAGCAGAGGATGATATAGATAGTAAACGATATAAGCAGTCAATCATATAAACAATCAACAAGAAGTCATAACGGATAATAATGCGTGGAGAGTAGCTTTTTAAAATGCTCAATCAATATAAGATGATGAAACATGATACCGACAATGGTGCTTATGAATATCCTTGCTACTTGCTGAAAACTACAACAATTACATATAGTATCATTTGAAGAATATTTACTTTATGGTAAACCTTTTAACGCTTGTGTAGAAGACAAAGGCATTCAAGTCAAATTAGGCACCTCATGAATGAGTATTTGCCAACGAGCTCTTGATGAGAGAAAAAATACATAAATTTCTCAAAACAATACAAGGAGTCTTGATTCAGGGTTGACCGCCTTTATGTAGAAATCTTCGACCATAGAATACGAAACACTAGTGGAAGTGGTCGATCAGACTTCTACCGGGGCTTCGTTTCGATTTAAGCCTTCACACTTTACACTATTTATGTATAGCATGAAATTTATAGAACGGCAGCCAGTGGCGAGGTGTCTTCGACCTTCGGGACCCTCGCTCAGCCGGGATAAAAACATTTAAACATTATAAAAGGCGTCCATCAGGATTATGTAATATTTGAAAATACCTGACGCGCATCAGTTTTCCTGCAATTTGTTCAACTCTTCCTTAATTTGCTTCGAAATGTGAATATTCTTCGAGCACGTATTGTACATGTCATGTTTGCAGTCTATGTGTATGCGCCCTCGGGAGCAATATCTCATTCAAAGGTTCCAACTCGAGATTTCTGACAAATAGAGAATTCGGTATGAAGCGTGCTTTACAGTTTTTTTTAAAGAAGGTAGAACTCATCAAAATAAACCATTGCACGAAACCCTATGGCTCATTTTCGGCTCTCCATTTCACGAGATCAAAATTACCACACTTCTCCTAGGGACAAGCTACGCTGTACTGATTTCACGAGATCAAAATTACCACACTTCTCCTAGGGACAAGCTACGCTGTACTGATGAGGCTCAATCAAGACGAAACAGGTCTATGGTTATCTTTAATCCTGTAAGTTGCCATTGGCAGACGACTAGCTCGTATAACAGTAAATTTCGACTACGAATTATATTAGAATTTATTCAAACTACTTAGTTTTCGATACTTCGAATAATCTTCCCTCCTCTCTTTTTTGACGTCCTGGAGATTCCTGAATGAGAAACAAAAATTACGAAAAGCACTGCCGTGACGTCAGGAGCTTTTGAGCGTTCGTACATCTACCTTGTAGGTAGATTCGCATTTTCCAGTTTTAGAAATCAATTGAAGGGATTTTCGACTACTACTACTACTAAAAAAATTCTGGAACTTAGGCGAAACTCCAGATTTCATGTCAGTGCTTCTGCTGACAGATTTTTTTTCGATAATTCGGTAGAATTTTCTTCGGTATCTATGGTCTTGGTGATGCGATCTCGACAAAATTTCGCACGTAGTTTGAATACATTATTCCTCAGCTAGGTGCGAAATGTCATTCCAATCCAATCAGTAGTTACGGAACTATCAGGAAAAAAATATTTACGGAATCCCTAATCTAATTTTGCTCATTGATGAACGTGACCACGACATTCGCGATCCAAATCTACCCTGAAAATTTCAAGTACCTAGGCCTTTCCGTTCGAAAAATACAATTTTCTATGGTTTCTATGGTTCTGGTCATGCAATCTGGACAAAATTATGCTTTCATATATCATTCTCGATCAAAATACAAAATTTCATCTCGATCGAATCCGTAGTTTCGAAATTATCGAGAAAACAAAATTTCAAACGATCATATTTACGGAACCCCTAGTATAATTTTGCTCATAGATGAACGTGATCACGACATTCGATATCCACACCTATCCTGAAAATTTCAAGTCCCTAGGCGTTTCCGTTTAAAAGTTTTCTATGGTTCTATGGTTCTGATCATGCGATCTGGACAAAATTTCACATGTAGCTTGAACACCTCATTATCCATTCGAGTGCAAAACTCCATCTCGATCAAATCTGTAGTTTTCAAGTAATCAGGGGTACAAAACTTTGAACGGCCATATTCACGGAATCCCTCGTGGAATTTTGCCCATTAACGAACTTAACCGAGGCATTTGGGATCTGAACCTACACTGAAAATTTCAAGTCTCTAAGTGGTTCCGTTCGAGAGTTATCGGAATGTTATGGATTTTTTCGACGGATTCGTCATCAGTGAGTCGAACTCTATCGATTGAGACCATTTTCGGCTCAAAATTAGAGAAATACAGACATCGTGACGAAATGATATAGCCCTCGTGTAAGTAGTAGCGCTCAAAAATATTGAATTAATCACCGGTGTAGCCATATATCGTTGTCGCTCTGATTTGAAAGCAAATTTGGTCAGAATATTCAACGGAATGTAAATTCTGTCATGAGGGGTTCTGTTAACATGGGCCGTTCTCCCGCCCCATTTTCAGATGGCTGGGACATATGTCCCGGCCTTTCAAATGAATTGTGTTTATATGCTAACAGCCACAAAAATAAAGAGTCATGTCCTGCAATCGGTTCGACCACATATAAATCACGACGAAAAAAAAATTAAAATTGGTTCACGTGGTACATCTCATGCGTCCCATTCCCGAGTATTTAAATGTTATTTTCATTTTGCCGTATGAATGTTTGTAACATTTTTGTTCCGTTATGACACAACACATAATCTTTATGCTGTAGGTTTTTCAATCGAAAGTCAGGTCGGTCGCAAATTTTCAGATTTTGAACAGTTGATTGTATCTGTTCTGGGCAGACCGCAACGTTCCAGAGCGTTCGGGAAACTATGAAACGGTATATAAATCGACATCGGCCCGAAGCGGAGTCAGTGCAGTACGGGATAGCGTAGAAATAAATTCAGTAGTGTAATGGTTATTTAATCAACTAGTTTATTAATGGCAGCGATTAATGGTCGAGCGAGCGCGTTGATGTTTGAGACCATTAATCGCTGAATTAATAAACGAGTTGATTACAAGATTTTTCCGTCGACCTCATCAGGAATTGAATACAAATTCTGGATCGAAACCAATCTTTATTTTGCATGATATACAAATTTGACGTAATACAAATTTCTATGTTCATTTCGATATATTAATATTTATGCTTTCTATAGAACAATTCGAAAAATTCATAGAGGGAATATTAGACATGTTGTGACATTCTGAATAGTTTACATTTATTTCATTTCCTATAATGTCCGATAAGGAACGTGTGGATGAAGTGCAGGTTGAAGCATTATTTACTTTGGAACTATTATGACATAAAATTTTTTCTGCAGTTTCTATTTTATTCTGAATGAAGTTTTCAATATACCCTTTTGCAACAGGAGTTGATTTCCAACCACCAAGTCTTTTGATGGCTGAAAAATCTGCATCACTGTCAGAAAGAATAGACGCAGAAGAACGCCGAAAACAGTGACCTGTATACAAATGTGGTTGCTCTTATTTAAGAAAGTTTGCAATCATTGACGGTAATTTAGAAAATGTATTAATTCCAACTGGTTGTGTTAAGCTGGCCTCAAGGATATATATCTCTTTATTAGGTTTAAAAGTGTATGCTCATCATTATCCACCACAGTGAATATCCTCTTCGAATGTGTTTTCGATGAATTCACTGTCACCAAAAATTTCGATCCCATATCTTGTACATCCTTTCTCTGCAACCTTAACAATTCATCTTTTCTCAATGCACCCGCTACTCCGAAAATCAAAGCGACCTACAAATCAAACAATGATAGTTATTTCACTATAACGAGATAATGAGAATAAGTTGGAATAACGATTCAATTGAGTTTTATTTTTACCTTCGACATCAAGAAAACACTATCAGAAGCATTCGCTATGAACTCTCTCACATGTTCTTTTTCGAGAACTTGATTTTTTTGGGATATATCCCTCTCTTTTCCGTTTAATAAACATCACCAGTTTGTGGTATCTGCTTATATCAGTATTTTCTTTCACATTTAGTGTTGATTTAACCATCGAATATTTTGGCCATAAACTTGCCAGATGCCCCTTTTCTGCAATACCCGTAAAGTATGCCAACAAAACCGTTTCCGTAAAGTTCCGAACCTTCTTGTCCTTGCACCAAGATCTGAATTCAGCATAGGTTTTCTCATATAAATGGCGGCTCTTTTCAGGAAGCAGACTCAAAGTTGCTGCTTCAGCAGTTTTTGTCACATCTGGCGGTGTCAAAGGGATATTTTCTTCGTTATTCATTATGTAGTAGCGTAACGGATAAAATCAGATTCTGATCGAAAGCGAATAAATAAATTTGACAGCTCGATCGTGCTCCGACATAGATGCATCTATGCTCCGAATGAATATTTTATAATCGGTTGGCATGATAATCATGCATTAATACAAGAAATCATGCATTAATAGGGGTCATTAATGGATGATTTCGAGTGCGTTAAAATGAGCTTTTATTCTATGGTCGACGGAAAATAAATTGGTATAGTGTATTGGAGAACTGTAAATAAGTTATTTAAGAAGAATTTGGACTATTCGCATCACAGTATGAACGTAAAACAATAACTGATCCAAAATTCTTAGAAACGCAAACGACAAGAACTTACCTGAGAGTTATCAAAACAAGGAACAAAGAAACCATTCAGATATAAGAGAGTAAACATTTGTTTTCTCATAAATGAACACTCGGTAGACAAAAATCGGCAACTTTTGAAACGGTCACAAATATATTTGAACTCCCTCAACGTTTGTGGAGCAGTATATACCTGAGCTTAAAGTGCCTACAAAAAAACTGCCCCAAAACATACCCTATGCAACGGATGAACAGAGCCTGAATAAATGTATGCACGAGTGTCGAAGGTGGTTCGGTTGCATCCATACGCACCCAAACGAATTTAACACCCTCATTCGTATTCCCCCCGTCTAACTCCTTGTAAATAGATAACTCCAGTTCATGCAGTTCCTAATGTATGCCCTTCCCGATTTTTGTTTCAGGTCTCCTGGATGCGGAAACGGGATCTCCATATATTAACGTCCGGAATCCACACGTACACCGGCGACGGGCGTTTCGGGGTGCACCACCCCGAGCACAGCGACGATTGGAATTTGCACGTAGAATTTGTTCAAAAGAGGGACGCGGGGGTCTACGAGTGTCAGGTCAACACGGAGCCGAAAATTAATTATGCCGTCTGGCTCCACGTCGAAGGTGAGTGCTGCTTTTTGAGCCTGTGCAGGTCAATTCAACTTTTTTGCATGTTTTTTAAGGGCGTTTCGATAACTCTGACAGGACCTAAATATTATTTGGCCAAAGTTGTGTGAAAATTCTGGAAATGTATCTGGTTTTCGCTTTGAAGACGAAGGATTTGCATATGGAAATTTGTTTTTTTACGGTTTTGATCACTTCCACATCTGAGGGGGTTCCGGAATGAATACTCAAGCATTATATACAAGATATTTTCGAAACCTTCGGGTTTAATGTGAACTAGGTATATGTTAAATCAGGTTCTCAAGACAAGGGACATATATAAGGATTTCTGCATTCACTCAACTGGATACACTATACGTTCAGCATTATCAAAAGAGATATGGAAAATATGTGAATATATCTACTTCTTCGGCCACGATTAGTTTTGTTGTGGTTTTTTTTCGTTTGAATAATTTGTAACAGAAGCACTGTTTAAGGGTGTTGTGTTCTCTGAAGAAAACTCAATCGATAAATTGGATGTTCGAACTGAAACACCCTTTGGTAATTTTTCGATCAATTTTCGAATCTGACCATCCATTGTTCATGTTCCCCTAGAAATCCGAAATAACTCAAATAATTTTTCATTAATTACGACCTGTTTCATTTCAATGCAAAGTTCAAGCTTCATTTATAATATACAGGGTGTTCCAGTTTTGAAAGCAAAAGGCCAAAGAAGAACTAAAAATAATATAAGTTTTCATTAAAAACCATATTCGAAAAATACAAAGCATCAAGGTGTCAAAGTTTGTATCAAAAATTCCAAATATATGGATATTTTCAAAACTACTTTGGTCTGCCTTCCGAGTAATTCCTTCAATTCACATTTTTATTATGAGTGGAATTATATTATTAATAGAATAACTAATATGATTTCCAACCAATGTAGTGAAAATCACTAGTCAATTAGTTATTCTATTGTACATTTGATTATGGATTTCCATCAAGAATCGGCTAATTCCTCAGAAGTAAGTGGAATTTTTGATGAATGCCACCAATTGAGTTTTTTGTTTTCGTATTTGTTCAATTTTTTTTCAGGAATCAGTATTTTATTTTTTTTTCTGGGAAACGGTGCGTCGAATGAAAAAAAGTGAAGTGATTTTCTCATTGTAAATTGATCAAGGATTTCAGAAATAATTTCTATCTCCTGAAAAATCAGTGTCATACCATTTTGTTCCTTAAAATTGTGCGTAGATGTGTCGGCACGAACGCTAATTCTTCAAATGAATAAATATTTGGGTTAGGTTAGGTTAGCTTGAGTAAGGACAGTGTTGAAAATAAATTTTAGAATGAATTCATGTTTAGGTTAGGTAAGGTTGAATTGAGTTGGAAAAGTGTTGAATACAATTCTCAAATTGAATTCGTGAACACACTATTGCGTGAACCACGTGAACGCGGATATAGAAAGAAAGCGGATTAGCGATTGGGACCGTGTTTATCTCGAAACGACTTATTTCTTTATTCACAAGGAACACAAACAGGCAACCCAATAGCCAAAACAGTGTTCACAAATTAACAATACAAAAAAAAATCAACAGAAGTTTTTCGAAATTTTATGAAAAACCACTATCAACATTCAAATAATTTTGTTTTCAATTTTTTTTATTTTTCCCGCGACTTTTTTTAAGGAGGGTTCTTAAGGTGCACAAATAAAAATAATTTTTTTTCACAACAACTTATAATCTAAACTCATTAAACTAATTCTAATAAAAATGAAAATTCTAAATTATAACTCCTTTTGAATTAGATACAAATAAGCACTCACAGAGAACAGCTTAGTCTAAATAAAGTTCCTCAACTTTCCCTGCCTTGTCTGTAGTTGATGATACAATGCCAATATTATGTTGATCGAGTTTCATTCAGCTTCCTATTTTCCTTCCAATTAAGTTGATACTTCCATCAAAGTACGTTTCTCTTTACATGTTAATCAGTTTCCATTCTTTCAGGTTTCATTCAATTCGTTTTGAAGAAATATCTCGATGATTTTTTTGTTTTGCAATCTCAATTCAAACAAACCTTTTTGAGAGATTTATTTCTACTCTGACATTCCTCAATCGTCAAAAACCCGCTTCCTTAATTTTAAGTTTTTCAATTTCTATGGTAACATTCAAATAAAATGAACCCTCTTTAAAAAAAATTCATATATTAATCAAATTTTCTGAATATACTAAGATGTTCGAAGGTTCTTGACTTTGGGTGATATTATTTGAACTTTTTTTGAACTTTCGAGAAATATATGTTCATTTTTGATTTCTATAACAATATATACCTAATAATAAGTTGTCAATTGGAAGAAAAAAAGTTACGAAAATCACTGCCCTGAAGTCAGGAGCTTTTGAGCGCTCGTACATCCAGATTCGCATTTTCCAGTTTTAGAAATCAATTGAAGGAATTTTCGACAGCTGTCAAAAAAATTCTCAAACTTAGGCGAAACTCCAGACTTCATGTCAGTGCTTCAGCTGATCAATTTTTTTTCGATAATTCGCTAGAATTTTCTACATTATTTATGATCTTATTGATGCGATCTGGACAACATTTCGCACGTATTTTCAAAATTATCAGGAAAAAAATATTTTGAACGGCCATATTTACGGAACCCCTAGTCTAATTTTGCTCTTTGATGAACGTGACCGCGAAATTCGCGATCCAAATCTACCCTGAAAATTTTAAGTTCCTAGGCCTTTCCCTTCGGAAGTTATAATGTTCTATGGCTTCTATATTTCTGGCCATGCGATCTGGACAAAATTCTGCTTTAATATATCATTCTCGATTCAAATACAAAATTTTATCTCGATCGAGTCTGTAGTTTTGAAATGATCAAAAAACTAAATTTCAAACGACCATATTTACGGAACCCTTGTTAAATTTTTTCTTATAGATAAACGGGATCACGACATTCGAGATCCACACCTATCCTGAGAATTTCAAGTCCCTAGGCATTTCCGTTCAGAAGTTACAATTTTCTATGGTTTCTATGATTCTGGTCCAGCGATCTGGACAAAATTTCACATGTAGCTTGAACAGCTCATTTTCCATTTGAGTGCAAAATTTCATCTCGATCAAATTTGTAGTTTCCAAGTAATCAGGAGAACAAAACTTCGAACGGCCATATTCACGGAACCCCTGGTGGAATTTCGCCCATTAACGAACTCAACCGAGGCATTCGGGACTGAACCCACACTGAAAATTTCAAATCTCTAGGTTGTTCCGTTCGAGAGTTATCGTGCTTACGGCCGGACGGACGGACAGACGCGAATTTTCCGACGGATTCGTCATCAGTGAATCGAACCTAGTCGATTGAGACCATTTTCGGCTCAAAATTCGAAAAATACAGACATCGTGATGAAATGATATAGCCCTCGTGTAATTAGTACGAGCGCTCAAAAATAACAGATATAGAGCCAATTCAATAGCGGTATAAAAAAGCCCTTTTGAGTTAATTTTTCAAAGTTTTTTCGCTTTGGAAAAATACATCGATTTGATCTCTCAGATTATTGCAGTGACGTAGCTGTTGGGGTGCGCTAGGGGTAAATAGAAGGTGTCCGGCCACCTAGATCTTCGAATTGGCGCATGCAAGTTAATCAACCCAGTGATGTCTTGAGAGTCCACACGATTGCTCAAAAAATTCAGAGATAAAAACAACATCGCCAACAACTCTGCGATCATCGAGGCTTATCATATTAAAGTACTCCAATCTAGTGGAGTAGTTACTGGATGAAGTAATTAATATTTAGATTTAGGTTAGCCTAAGTTAGGACAGTGTTGAAAATAAATTTCAAAATGAATTAATATTCAGGTTATGTTGGGTTAGCTTGAGTTAGGACAATGTAAAATGATCCTCAAAATGAATTAATATTTAGGTTAGGTTAGCTAAAGTAAGGACAGTGTTTAAAATAATTCTCAAAATGAATTAATATTTAGGTAAGTTTAGGATAGGACAAGGTTGAAAATAATTCTCAAAATGAATTGATATTTAGTTTAATTAAGCTCAAATAAGAAAAGTGTTGAATATAATTATTGAAATGAAATAATATTCAGGTAAGGTTTGTCAAGACTCGAAAGCTCTGTCAAGGCCTCCATAACATTACCGGCAATTGAACCGTTGCAAGATGATAAGGAAATTATAATGAAATTCTAAATTATGAACCTTTCAGGTATTTTGCATACAGGTACTCCGTTCCTTGATAAAACTGTGTCTTACTCTTGACAGACCATTGGTCAATATCCTGGACCTCTCATCTTCCGAGAATCCCTGCGAATTCAGATTGTACAAAATTTCGTTTTGATTCCATTTCTTTCCGCTGTCCCAGAAGTTGTGTGTTTTTCCACAATGGTTCAATAAGAAGAGAATATAGACCGATTTCCAATATCAAAACTGAACGACGGACAGGGGAACTTTCAATATACCCCTTTGTGTTGTTTTTCATTCTAATACGACTTCAAACGAGGAACTGGATATTGCGGACTCTCGGATAACGCAGAAATAAAACCAAGAACTTCATAATAATCTCCCTTCTATGTCACAATCCTCTGATTAGAGGAAAATACGTCGGAAGACCTAGTAGACGGGAGTTGGACAAAAAAAGAAGAATATTAATCTTGGAATCTCGACAAACATGATCCTCTGCGGATGTTCATTTCGTCATGAAATGATAACTGCAACTTCAAAGTAGAGGGTAAGGGATTTTCTTCGCATCGTGAATTTCTGTCATTCACACCGGAATGCATTTCTCATCAAATATGGCCATCTTGTTCACAATTTAAATCACGATGATTTATTTTGAAGAATTTTTTCAATTTATGCAAGACTGGAGTTTCTGTTTCATCTATGGAAGATGATTGCCTTTCACTTAGGTTCTGTGTTGGTTTTTCAACATCTGAATATCCAAGAAACATCGCTTGGATAGCCAAGGAGCAACAAGTTTTATCTACTCCTATTGAATTATATATTCATTATTCAACTACTTTTGAGCAATTAATAGTATTTCTAAACAAATACCATGAGTTATAATAACTCACTACTATAACTCCCTGGCTCTGTGCTTCTGAGCATGACGATTGGCCGAAAGGGAACAGTCCATTATTAGTATTGAGGAGAGTAAATGTCACGTCAATGATTTTGACGTTTTCTTAAATTAAGTTGAAACCGAATTATTATTGTGAATGTTCTGCTGAAAAAGATGAATTCAGATAAAGAAGATGAATTATAATGTACACCCTCAGAAATAAGACAATCAGCCAATGTTACCATACAGAATTTATAGGCCGAAAAATCCCAAAACAAATATAAAGTTGTAGGTATACAACAATTTTCAAGATTGGTGTAGCAGTAAGAATATTAAGTCATTGTTCACAGAGAATGTTCTTTTGGCATATTTTAGTGAATTTAACAGTAAATATAAAGCATCGCCCTAGGACTCTCTACTCCCTTCTGAAAAGCACAATCAAAATAAATAATGCATTGTTATAGGTAACTATTGAGATTTGCAAATAAAGTCTTTTCTCTGTGCTTGTATCTTAGTATTTATTGTTGTAGTCGTAGATAATAGTATATTATTTAACGAGCGGTAATGTAGGTCATAACTCACGCAGATGAAGTTTGCAGCACGAGCCGAAGGCGAGTGCTGTAATTCATCAAGTGAGTTATGACCATTTCCGCAAGTTGAATACTTTACTTTATCTACGATTATAACAATAAATACTAGGATACAAGTGCAGAGAAAGAACTTTATTTACAAATCTCAATAGTTACCTATAACCATGCATTATTAATGTTGATTGTGCTTTTTAGAATGGAGTAGAAAGTACATAGGGGCGATGCTTTATATTTAGTGCTAAGTTCATTGAAATATGCCAAAAGAACATTCTCTGTAAACAATGACTTTATATTCTTACTCCTACATAGCTACACAAATCTTGAAAATTGTTGTATACACCTTTATATTTGTTTTGGTATTTTTGGGGCAATAAATTCTGTATGGTAACATTAGCTGATTGTCTTATTTCTGAAGGTGTACATAACAATTCATCTTCACTATCTGAATTCATCTTTTTCAGCGAAATATTCACAATAATAATTACTTATCAACTCAATTTGATTGAACGTCAAAATTATTCAAGTGATCTCCCCTCAATACCAATAATGGACTGTTCCCTTTCAACCAATCAGCTTGTTCAGAATCACAGAAATAGGGAGTAATAAGAGAGAGCACGGTGTTTGTTTACATATACTATTACTTGATCAAAAGTAGTTGAGTAATGACTATATTATTCAATAGGAGTAGATAAAGTATAGTATTCAACTTGCGGTTATGGTCATAACTCACTTGAATATTGCATCACTCGCCTTCGGCTCGCGTTGCAAACTCCATCTGCGTAAGTTATGACTTACATTACCGCTCGTAACTATCAAACTTGACGACCCATTCCAAAAATGAATCAGAAATAAAACATAACCTTTTGAAACACCTTTTTCACCACTAGACCATGCTCGTTTGCTGATTTTGAAACATGATCGCTTTTGTCCCTCTAAATTCCTTCAATATTAAAACTTGAATAATAAATGGATTAAATAATTTTTTCTCGCTCATATTTTCTGCTCTCGCCTTTTTCTTCTCAGATTTTTATCCACTTATTCTTTAATATACTCTTCTCTTTCCCAAAATTTCTCGTATAACAAAATTATAGTATTATGGATATACATACCCCATATCAAGATCTTCATGCAATAATCCTACAATGATGGAACAAAATATAAGCTTTTAGGAGTTTAGACATAATATATCGTGGAACCCTGTGTAACAACAATAAAATATCTAATATCCAACCCTTGTTCGAAAACCCTTCATCGTCTCATATACTCGCCAGATATACGCCAGGTTTCAAGGGCATAAAAATTTTACTTTTACAACATCGAATCGAAATATTCTTCGTATGGACTCCCTATACGTTGCAAAGATGTATAGTTGAATGTTACACATCTTTATTACATGGTAATTGTGTGGCAGTATTTTACCGCCGTCTGAGGAAGGGAAAAAGAATGGTAAGACTTCAGCAGCCGATAATATATGGTGCACACTGGAAGCGATTGAAAATTTTGCTGGATTTTATAGCTGCGCCAGAACAGTTCGCAATTGACTCCGAGATTTTATTCCATTCCAATTTACGATGGTGCATCTACGTTCGGAACAAACATGGAAACATTTCAGTTTCCAATCTGCTATGGGTATATACTAGGTGTCCCTAGTTTTACCGTCGCCCCCAAAATCCACCTTATTTATCAAGAAATAAATTTAAATTTCGCATAAACATCCAGTGAACAATCTGTCTATTTTTGACGTCACCGAAATATTGTTGTGCTCTTAGTATTTAGTCCATAAATTATCTGAAGAGTGAAAATTTCAAACATTATTGGGACTTAAATATGGTAGCAGAAGGTTATGTAGTGTTTTCAACCTGTTCAATACATTGTTGGTAAACCCTAAACAATAGATTTATTCATCAACCAACGTCATACATAAGAAGTTTCCGGGGTTCCCTTCATCAAAAGGAACTGCCTTGGTGACAGCGAATGCAATATAAAAAGGGGTTAAGGAATACAACATTCATTCCCCAGAAAGTAAAGGGAGATACCCTCAGGAAACATAATCAATTCAGTTAATCCATATTCTATTCGCACCATTGATTTTTCCATGGGTTCAACACATACGCAATTTGAATGTAACCACCCAACTTATTTCCCTTTAAACCAGGGACGGAAAACAGACCTCTAAACCCTATAATATGCAATTTAATACCTCGTTACTGCCCATTTAGAGCCAAAATTAAATCAGTGCTCAGTAACTCGTACGTTAATTGCAAAGGGGGAAACCAAACTATCACATCTACGTAATGCCGTTTCACCTTTGCGTTTAATATTCAGACTTTCAGTGATTATAAATTTTCTGCGGATTAACATTCAGTCTCCGCTGTATATGATATTGAGGGTGAAAGCGACATCATATTATTTGAATTATTTTCATTGAATTCGTTCTGTGAGTAAATTCTCTTTTTCTTCTTCATAATAGTAAATGATCCTCCCGAATGAAATAAAATTCAGAGAGATACCATAAAATTCACATTTACCAAAGAGCTCATTTTTCAAAGACCACACCCGGAACTACGAGTACGGTATGAAAAATTCATAAACTTGTCATGGACATATTGAGGTCATAGATATCATGAGAAATACAAACTTCCATGAAACTTCCACAAAACAGCAATTTTTCATGCCACCACCTTGTTGAAGAATTCTGTACTTTCCTATTTGGGCGATTCCAACAAAATACAGCGTATATAAATGTTGGAACATCTTTGTGGGAAGAATATCGTTTTATTCGAAGCGGTCTATCAAACGTGTCCAATAAAGTTTACTGAAATAAAACTGGAAGGAGTCCCATAACTTTTGGACCACTCGTTCAAATCACAGCTGTATGAAGGAATAACGTGAAGTTCATGCATAAACCAGTCCGGATCGTGGTCGACTGGAGCTTTTCAGCATTCAATGAATCTGTGTTTTATATTGATCGCGCTTTTTGCATAGCCGAAAGCTTCTGTATATATTCATGGACGCGAAAAATTATTTCAAAGGGTTTTGTGCATACACCCATTGTCAATCATCGACTCGTGCATATCGAGCGTTCGAACAAAAACGAGGTCAACAGTGACTTTTGAAAGTAGAATTCAGCTCGCATCATATAAGTAGTACATTATGTTCATTTACCTGACATATTCTCCGGAGAATATGTTAGAACTTTCGTTCCATCTGGCCAGTAAAACGGATTTGGAGGAAATATTGGGATCATTATCACTGAGTATATAAATCGCCTCACCAAAAAAAGGAACTCGAAATAAGCCTTGACTTGACATTTTGAATGCATCTCTCCATAAACATCAAGGGGACAATCATAATTATTTTCCAAAAACATAGGATGAGGCTGGAAAACTTGGTAAAATGATCAAACACCTCCATTGCGAAGTGTATGGATTTCTATTTTTCCTTCAAATCCGTTCCACTTGCCTGAATGACCTCTATGATATCTTGGTTGAACTTTGCTCGTAAAAAACTGAAAATGTGAAGAAGAAAACAAAACATGATGAGGCTAGCAAATCTTCAAAAATCATTACTCGCCTCTATTTCTTACTCCTATTCACTCTTTCTATGATTTTCCATCCCATAATTTTCGAGGCGAGTTATACATATACTTACAATCCATTTAGAAATTATTGACATCGAAGCAGGCCATGAACGTCCAGTCGAGGCTTTATTTCTAGTTACAAAAAAGTTACTGTTTTAATCATAGAAATAAAACATCAAACATAAATATAACCTAGGAAAGTGTTCAGTATACGAATTATCGAATAATTATTAATTAAGCCGGAATATTCCGACTGCAGTTTAAAAATGGGAATTCAGGTTCAACGTTATATATATTGAAAAATGGAACCCCCAAATAGAAAACTTGAACAGGAAACTCACCACCATAATCTACACCCTCAATGGTATGAAATACCATATCCAACAAGATACATTGAAGCTCCTATACACAGCCAATTTTCAGTCAACCCTTTCATATGGCATTGTTTACTGGGGAAACAGTACATCGGAAAAAAATATTTAGAACACAAAAGCAAGCAATCCGAGCTATGTATAGAATGAAATATAGAGAGACTTGTAGAGATGTTCTCAAAAGGAATAAAATCCTGACGTCAACAGCAATATATGTGCTAAAGTATGTTATATTCCTACAAAGCCACAGTAAACTATTTGAACCGTTTCTGAACAACAACCCAACTAGAAAAATTGATCCTTATATATACCCGAGGCAACAATTGACACTAGCACAGAATAATGCAAAATACATGTGCATGAAGATCTACAATGCGTTACCCAAACAGTTTCATTCGATAAGAATTGTTGATATATTGAAAAAAGAAAGAAGTTAAATTTTTGCTGAATATTGAACCATACAACTTGCTAGAATATTTGGAATCCAGTAAAGCTAAACCTTACATCTACTTTGTAACCAGTAACCATAGAAATTATTTGACTTATTCCCCATTATTTTAATACAATAATTGCTATTATCAATAAAAGAGAAAAACAAAAATTAAGAATCTATGTAGTACATGAAATTTGTACTGTAACTATCAATATATGAACCAGTTTGTGAATTATTAAGTGCTCAGTGTTGAATACTTTAAGAAAGTCAATTTTTATTTTCATTTCTTAAAACTGTCCATGAATTATTGAAAATATTATGATTGATGAGCAATTTTACAATTATTCAGTGTACTTTTGAATTGTGAACAATATAGCATGTGTTCAATGGCAGTATTAGCAGAGGGAATGTGAACACGGTATCATACAGTATAAGTATAATAAATAAACTCAAAATATCTATGAATGATACCCAGGCTGTAATAACATGCTAATATTCTACGGACAGGGCTTGGTGAAATCTGAAAATTTAAGTGACATTGATCAATCAGAATACACTCTGAGTAGGTGAATTAGAGTTTACCTGAAACACTAGCGAAACTCGATTAATGCTAGCGGAAATATATGCCAAATCTTTGAAAAACTCGACAAACTGCCTGGCGTTCTCTTATTAGGCGCGATGTATCCTGGTGAATTCCAGCCATTTTAATAGCATAAGACAAAAAATACTCAAATTCAGAACTAATTTTTATAATTATTCACCAATATCTTCGATAAAATCATCAAAGCAAGATCTCTATGGGTTATGTTGGTGTTATTCCTATACCAACCTGAATTCAGCAACCCAAAATATTACTGAATAGTATATTACCAACATAAATTCGATTTTTCACAGCCTACCGAGATGTCAATAATTCTTAAATGGAGTATACTCGGTGATATTAGAAGGAGGGGGCCTATGAGACAAGGGTACAATTTTGTAGCGGAGGAAAATCCAGATTCATTCCACAAAATTTTACGGAGAAGTGAACCTGCCTGCTGAAGTGATGGATACACAATTTTGCACATTCTGCATAGCCGGCTAATTGAAAACCCGCTCCATGACAGAGGGGACCGATCTCTAAATCAATTCAAAAGAAATTTATGGACCAGTGTTTCTTCAATGGTAAATTCGCGGGTCCCGTCGAACTGCCACGAATTTCCAATTCGACGAATTACTTGAAAGTCCCGACCTAGGCATTTTATAGCGTGTCTGACAGCATCTATACCTCAAACCTAAGACCATCGGGATGTATCATGTCAAAACTTGTTTTTTGAGCGCTCGTACTACTTACACGAGGGCTATATCATTTCGTCACGATGTCTGTATTTTTCGAATTTTGAGCCGACAATGGTCTCAATCAACTATGTTCGACTCACTGATAACGAATCCGTCGGAAAATTCGAGTCTGTCCGTCCGGCCGTCCGGCCGTCCGTCCGTAAGCACGATAGCTCTCGAACGGATCACCCTAGAGACTTGAAATTTTCAGTGTAGGTTCAGATCCCGAATGCCTCGGTTAAGTTCGTTAATGGGCCAAATTCCACCAGGGGTTCCGTAAATATGGCCGTTCAAAGTTTTGTTTCCCTGATTACTTGAAAACTACAGATTCGATCGAGATGAAATTTTGCACTCAGATGGAAAATGAGGTGATTTAGCTACATGCGAAATTTTGTCCAGATCGCATGACCAGAACCATAGAAACCATAGAAAATTGTAACTTTTGAACGGAAATGCCTAGGGACTTGAAATTTTCAGGATAGGTGTGGATCTCGAATGTCGTGATCACGTTCATCTATGAGCAACATTATACAAGGGGTTCCGTAAATACGGTCGTTTGAAATTTTGTTTTCTCGATAAATTCGAAACTTCGGATTCGATCGAGATGAAATTTTGTATTTTAATCGAGAATGATATATTGAAGCAATATTTTGTCCAGATCGCATGACCAGAACCATAGAAACCATAGAAAATTGTAACTTTTGAACGGAAAGGCCTAGGAACTTGAAATTTTCAGGGTGGGTTTGGATCGCGAATATCGCGGTCACGTTCATCAATAAGCAAAATAAGACTAGGGGTTCCGTAAATATGGCCGTTCAAAATATTTTTTTCCAGATAGTTTCGGAACTACTGATCGGATTGGAATGAAATTATGCATCTAGCTGAGGAATAATGTATTCAAAGTACGTGCAAAATTTTGTCCAGACCGCATCACCAAGACCATAGATACCGTAGAAAATTCTAGCGAATTATCGAAACAAAATTGATCAGCTGAAGCAGCGACTTGAAGTCTGGAGTTTCGCCTAAGTTTCAGAATTTTTTTGACAGCTGTCAAAAATTCCTTCAATTGGTTTCTAAAACTGGAAAATGCGAATCTACCTACAAGGTGCATGTACGAGCGCTCAAAAGCTCCTGCCTTCACGGCAGTGCTTTTCTAAATTTTTTTTTCTTGAATTCCATCTACGTCCTACGAAAACCATGGACTTATTATCCTAAGAAATTAAAACATGACTCTATTCAGATTTGGTTTGTTGTGATGCAAACATAAAGGTTGACAAATCTGACAGATTCCACGCCGGCAACGCTGTAAGAAATTATTTTTTGATGCTCTTTCTCGACATCAGAGGGGCAGAGGGTTTCTGCACCCTTGTTTCTATGAACAAAAGCGATATCATTTTGCCCAAACGTTTGTAATTTTATAATCTGAGCCGAGACTGATCTTTTGAACGATTGAGTTGGACTCACAGATGAAGATTTCGTGGCCAAATTCAATTCTGTCTGTAATTCTTGCCGTGAACATGATAACTTGCGAAGGAACAGGCCTTGGGTTTCGGAATTTCTTGGAAATCTGAACGTGCCGCTCAAGTCCTTCAATGGGTGAAATCCGCCGGAGGGTTGCGTATATATAGCCATCAAATATTTTTTTTCCAATAATTTTGAAAATACCGACATCATCGAATTGAAATCTTGAAGTTAGTTGTAAGATGCATGTAATTCATGTAGAATTTCGTGAGGATCGTATCACTATAAAAGTTTTTTTCAAAACATATGAGGCATGGATGAGATAAGTTTTTCTGATCTGGTGTGATTTTATCTTTTGAAGTTTATAGAATTTTTCTTACATTGACGTTCGTGGTTCTTTTCATGATTTTTGAGCTCTCGTACTACTTATAGTAGTAGGGCTATATCATTTCGTCACGATGTCTGTATTTTTCGAATTTTGAGCCGAAAATGGTCTCAATCGACTATGTTCGACTCACTGATGACGAATCCGTCGGAAAATTCTAGTCTCTCCGTCCGTCCTTCCGGCCGTCCGTCCGTCCGTAAGCACGATAACTCTCGAACGAAACAACCTAGAGACTTGAAATTTTCAGTGTAGGTTCAGATCCCAAATGCCTCGGTTGAGTTCGTTAATGAGCAGAATTCCACTAGGGGTTCCGTAAATATGGCCGTTCGAAATTTAGTTCTCCTAATTACTTCGAAACTACAGATTCGATCGAGATGAAATTTTGCACTCAAATGGAGAATGAGGTGTTCAAGCTACATGTGCAATTTTGTCCAGATCGCATGACCAGAACCATAGAAACCATAGAAAATGGTAACTTTTGAACGGAAACGCCTAGGGACTTGAAATTCTCAGGATAGGTGTGGATCTCGAATGTCGTGATCACATTCATCTATGAACAAAATTATACTAGGGGTTCCGTAAATATGATCGTTTGAAATTTTGTTTTCTCGATAATTTCGAAACTACGGATTCGATCGAGATGAAATTTTGTATACTAATGGAGAAATATATATTCAAGCTACATTTCTCCAGATCACATGACCAGAACCATAGAAACCATGGAAAATCATAACTTTCGAACGGAAAGGCCTAGGGACTTGAAATTTTCA
The DNA here is from genome assembly GCA_963966015.1 of Aphidecta obliterata. NCBI lineage: Eukaryota > Metazoa > Arthropoda > Insecta > Coleoptera > Coccinellidae > Aphidecta > Aphidecta obliterata. The sequence goes on along the minus strand of OZ014435.1, from coordinate 10,035,265 downwards.
GGATAGGTGTGAATCTTAAATGTAGCGATCACGTTTATCAATGAGCAGAATTATACTAGGGGTTCCGTAAATACGGTCGTTTGAAATTTTGTTGTCTCGATAATTTCGAAACTACGGATTCGATGAAATTTTGTATTTCAATCGAGAATGATATATTGAAGCAATATTTTGTCCAGATCGCATAACCAGAACCATAAAAACCATAGAAGATTGTAACTTTTGAACGGAAAGGCCTAGGAACTTGAAATTTTCAGGGTGGGTTTGGATCGCAAATATCGCGGCCACGTTCATCAATGAGCAAAATTAGACTGTTGGTTCCGTAATTATGGACGTTCAAAATATTTTTTTCCTGATAGTTTCGAAACTACTGATCGGATTGGAATGAAATTATGCACCTAGCTGAGGAATAATGTATTCAAACTACGTGCAAAATTTTGTCCAGGTCACATCTCCAAGACCATAGATACCCTAGAAAATTCTAGCGAATTATCGAAAAAAAATTGATCAGCTGAAGCACTGACATGAAGTCTGGAGTTTCGCCTAAGTTTCAGAATTTTGTTGACAGATGTCGAACATTCCTTCAACTGATTTCTAAAACTGGAAAATGCGAATCTACCTACAAGGTGCATGTACGAGCGCTCAAAAGCTCCTGCCTTCACGGCAGTGCTTTTCTAAATTTTTTTTTCTTGAATTCCATCTACGTCCTACGAAAACCATGGACTTATTATCCTAAGAAATTAAAACATGACTCTATTCAGATTTGGTTTGTTGTGATGCAAACATAAAGGTTGACAAATCTGACAGATTCCACGCCGGCAACGCTGTAAGAAATTATTTTTTGATGCTCTTTCTCGACATCAGAGGGGCAGAGGGTTTCTGCACCCTTGTTTCTATGAACAAAAGCGATATCATTTTGCCCAAACGTTTGTAATTTTATAATCTGAGCCGAGACTGATCTTTTGAACGATTGAGTTGGACTCACAGATGAAGATTTCGTGGCCAAATTCAATTCTGTCTGTAATTCTTGCCGTGAACATGATAACTTGCGAAGGAACAGGCCTTGGGTTTCGGAATTTCTTGGAAATCTGAACGTGCCGCTCAAGTCCTTCAATGGGTGAAATCCGCCGGAGGGTTGCGTATATATAGCCATCAAATATTTTTTTTCCAATAATTTTGAAAATACCGACATCATCGAATTGAAATCTTGAAGTTAGTTGTAAGATGCATGTAATTCATGTAGAATTTCGTGAAGATCGTATCACTATAAAAGTTTTTTTCAAAACATATGAGGCATGGATGAGATAAGTTTTTCTGATCTGGTGTGATTTTATCTTTTGAAGGTCTTTTGAAGGCTACAAGGTGCATGTACGAGCGCTCAAAAGCTCCTGCCTTCACGGCAGTGCTTTTCTAAATTTTTTTGATTATATCTTTTCGCTACTGTTGGAAGTTGGAAGAATCATTCTTTCTGGGGAGAAGTGCGTAATGATTCATTCACTATATGCGAGTTGAATCAAAGATTATTATCTCTACTCACTTTGAATCAGTTCTCGAAACCCATCACAGTACCGACTGAACCAGTGGAAATGAACAACAGGTCATATGAGTACTCAGTAGATGAGTAGGAGAATAAACTTTTCAGAAGTTCTCGTGTTCGTATTGATTCAGTGGGTAGAATTCCAAATCAGAATCGAAAGGAGGCTTTTAGATCTGACGTTGACTGTATCCGTTGGATCATAGAGAAACGTGATTCCTGGAAATTAAACAGAGAGTACGATTCTTTCGGCTAGGTGAATCGACTCAGCGATTCAGTTCAAAATTGGAGATTAATTGAGTATAATCACTCACTCAGTTACAGTGTCACCTTATGTCAAATTATCATATATTAGTTATGGGTGACTCCACGACTATGCTTTCCTCGAAATTCGAATAGATATCTATTATAATTCGCCAAGATGAAAATATTTGATTCGAATTATTTGGATAATCAGTGTTGTCACGATTGATATCCTAATATTTTCCTCTACAAAATGGAAATGCATTTCTAAAAAAATCAAATACATTGCCAAGTTCTCTTGTTTGATCGTTGGGTTGACAATAAACACAATCTATAGAGTAACTCTGATTTTATTTAGATAAGAAAAAAACAATATAGTGACAATTAAACAAGGACTTTCGAAATCTGGAAACACAAGCAAACCAGTGGACATCCTATCAATCGGTAGAATAATGAATAAGGTAATGTTGGCGTCAATTCGAATCGTAAACAAACGGATTTCTATGGTTGGGAACCTTTGCACCCGACGAATATTTCATGACTTTGCTGCACTCGGATGAAATGACACGCAATTTCAGTACTCGAAACTGAAACCCAATAATACCCACGAAAGCAACGCATTTTCGCTTTTCCGTTATACGCCCAATGGCAAAATCGAAAAATAGCTCGTTTTGAACTCATCTGACCGGCCGAGCTGTATGTTGCGTTCGGATTATTGTCGCCGTTGTCAGCCAGCTGGTTGTAAAATTGAAAATATTCAATTTGTTGGCTCGCGCTGCCTAAAATATCGGATTGCTTCCCGCATTTCGAATCCGGACATCGAAACACCGTTGTGAAGTGAACGGAAAATTTGACGTTCAATGGAAGTTTTTAATGGGAAAACTCAATTTTTGTGCTGAAATTATATCGGAAAAGATTCGTATTTGATTATGGTAATCGAGTTTTGAATTTTTTCTCGGATATAGAAATGACGTGGTCCCCATTTACGCAAAAACAAAAAGCTGTTTAGGTTCTCGTCAATCAATGTCTGTCATTTAGAACTAGGGGAAAAATAACATGACATTCAGATCACTCGTTTCCGATTCCTCAGTAAACAAGTACGGAAATTAAATTCGAGAATTTCTCATTCGAATTGCCAACCACCGTGAAAATAAAACTTGGACGAACGAAGGGGAGGAAATTCCATCATATTCTGCCAGTATGGAGGCGAAGTGACTTGTGATCCCCTCGTGATGAAAAAAAGAGGTCAGTCACCGTCAAGGTCTTTATAGAGAAATTTAAATCCACTATTTCAGATGAGTCGATGTGATATGTGATTTCCTCTCGAAATTCAGAATGAATGAGCATAATTACCCCAGCTGGTGAATTTCACTGAACTTTTTCCAATTTCGTTCGAAATTTTTTCTCGTCCTAGGAACAACGAATAGTACTACAAACCATATCAAAAGCGAATATCACCGACAGATGTGCATATATCGAACCTCTTCGCCGATGGAAGTTTTGATGAGTTGCAGATTAAAAAAGTTCGGCTACTAACCATTGTGTTATCTCGCTTAAACGAGTTTCTGTAGAAAGAAAGTTTTTTGTTTATTCAGTCGACTCGAATATATCAAAAACTCCTTTTACGGTCCTAACGTGTTGTGAGCGAACCATTATTCAAGGATCTCAAAAAGAAAATTCGCGCATTCACCCTCGAAATCTAAGCCTTTTTCTTTCAACAATCATCGTATTAACGGAGGGACGGACGGGCGGATAGAATTGAATTTGACCTCGAATTCTTCATCTGACCATTCTCGAATGAAAAATTATGATCATTCAACAAATTTCCGCGAAAATTTTCGAAATGGATCTGTGTAATCTCTGATTTTCATTCTTCGAAAAACTAGATGCGTCGATTCCATCCGGTGAACCCCCATTGGCAATATCAATAGGAATTTTATTGTCGGTTGTAATTCGAGAAGACAAGAGAAGGCACTAAAACAGATATAAATTCACCAGTTAGGAAAATATACTGAATGGGAACGGCACCTGTTTTACGTCGGGGTGGAAACTTATCGGCTTTATGGAAAATTTCGCGCGTAAAACGACCCTTAGGACATCGAATAGTTCATCTGGTTAGGCAAAAAAGAATCGAGCAGTTTGTGGCCTTCTTCGGGAATATTTCAGGGATTTTAATCTCGTGAATTCGACGCTTGGGGTCGTTATACAAAAGGGAAGTCATGGAATATAAGTTCGTGAATTCTTTCACTGATATACCTACTTCCTCTGAAACTCCATCACATTTCTCCTAATCGCCGAAGTGGTACTTTGAAATAACCAGAAAAATTGAAATGGGAAAACAGAAAATAATATCGTTAACTCCTTGAGGTATGGAAGGAATTTCATGCAATCGTAACAGCACTTTTTCATCCAGTCTTTATTTTTGAAACATACTTTCAGTACTTTAGAATTTATGCAAATTCTTATTGATATTGACATAAGCTATTTACATAAAGTTTTTTTGTGTTACTACGTTGGATGTACTTTTTTCCACTAGAGGGTACTCACGACACTATGCAGATTTCTAATTATGAACGTCTTTCTTCGTTTATTCAACAGTAACATTACCAGGAACAGAAAAAGTAACAGTAGCAGTACTTTTGTTCATTCGTGTTACTACTTCTAGTTCCAAGCCAGCTGGCCCAATTCTCGGTAAAAAAATTACGAAAAGCACTGCCGTGAAGGCAGGAACTTTTGAGCGCTCGTACATGCACCTTGTAGGTAGATTCGCATTTTCCAGTTTTAGAAATCAATTGAAGGAATTTTCGACACCTGTCAAAAAAATTCTGAAACTTAGGCGAAACTCCAGACTTCATGTCAGTGCTTCAGCTGATCAATTTTTTTTCGATAATTCGCTAGAATTTTCTACGTTATCTATGGTCTTGGTGATGCTACCTGGACAAAATTTTGCACGTAGTTTGAATACATTATTCCTCAGCTAGGTGCATAATTTCATTCCAATCCGATCAGTAGTTTCGAAACTATCAGGAAAATAATATTTTGAATGGCCATATTTACGGAACCCCTAGTCTAATTTTGCTCATTGATGAACGTGACCGCGATATTCGCGATCCAAACCCACCCTGAAAATTTCAAGTTCCTAGGCCTTTCCGTTCAAAAGTTATAATTCTATGGTTTCTACACTGAACCTACACTGAAAATTTCAAGTCTCTAGGTTGATCCGTTCGAGAGTTATCGTGCTTACGGCCGGACGGACGGACAGACTCGAATTTTCCGACAGATTCGTCATCAGTGAGTCGAACATAGTCGATTGAGATCATTTTTGGCTCAAAATTCGAAAAATACAGACATCGTGACGAAATGATATAGCCCTCGTGTAAGTAGTACGAGCGCTCAAAAATAGGCAGGCAAACAAAAAAAACCTAAAATATAGTATATTTTTCCCATAATTCAGGAATTCATCTCATGGAAGTTGAATGATCAATGATAGAGTGGAAAAAGTTTCTGAGAATTGTGCTCTTATGGATACCAAAAATTGAAGGAGCACAAAAAAATCATGATTATAAGGAATATGGTTTCGATAGAATGTGCCAAATCGATTTTGCGCTAGCTCAATGTGGATATTTCTTTGGAATATCTGAAAGCAATGCTTCCTCTAAGACGGTTGGCCAGTCTCGATAGCCCCATAATTTTTTTTTAATCATTCCCCGAGTTGAACAACGTCTCCATTTAATTGAATTCCCAATTCCCTGTTCCTCCCGAGACGAAAAAACGTATTTCGACAGAGGTGGCTAGGCCAATGTCGACAATTCATCAAAGGAGAAATTCATTTTCGTCCAAAATGACTTATGGCAGTTCATTCCGAAAGAAGTTTTCCATTTTGTTTGAGTTTGTAATTACAACGATCTGAGGGGCCCGGCTTATTGTTCCCCCAAAATGATTCAATTAGCCGAATTTGTGGAAACATTTTGAAGTTTCGGATGAAAGAAAATCTGATGTTCAAGCAGAATCGAAACTGTTGGGTTTGCTGCTTCGGATGATCCCCTTGGTTCATCTTTCTTGATGCTCAAGATTTATATGATATAGAGGACATTGAGCTTAAATTTTCAGAGAGAAACTCTGACAGAGAACTGAAAATAATAATCGGTAAGGAATGAGATTCGAAGTTCTGAGTAGTTTATCCTGAAACAAAATTTTCAAGTGAAAACATTTCACTCGAAAATTACACTTCACACAACTCATTCTCGTGAAGCTATGCATTTTTAATGAAAAAATACAGGTTGTTGAGTAGAGCTTGTCAGAACATCATGAACCACAAATTCAAGCAGCTCTTCTCTTGAGGGAGTTTCCACAAACAGACCTAATGAAAAACTACATAATTCAAGAGAATCTGAGAGTTTCCAGCAAATGTAATTTTTAAAAACTTTCGGCAATCTGTGGACATGCACCGATATTTTTATTAACTGACCGAGTTTTGAATTACACTTCCGGCAACTTTCTACGAACTCCCCTTTTCCGACTTTGAACATATAATTCAGATTTCTCTATCAAAAATTGGCCTGAGAACGTCAGCAGCTTTCCATCACGAAGGCGGCTTGAAACTTCCACTGGAATTTCTTCATATAGATAACGACAATTAATTTTCCTAAGGATCCACCATCATCGGAAAAGTCGTTAAATTAATTATCGATATTAGTGAGCTTCGGTGCCTGAACTCGACGTCGCCTTCGGCGACGTCCATTGTTTGCATGGGCGTGGTTTTGATGCTTTTCTTTGGTCGGTTGCTATTGGTTCCGAATATGTATCCCATAGATAAAATAGAAAAATCCCCAATCATTGCAGTAAAGATCAATCTAAAATTTCCAGTGTTTAACTTGCAAACAATAAGCGAATGGGCAAAATTTGACATATTTCACTCCACATGAATTCAGTTCCTCTTCGCCAGGTTCACGGCATTTCCTATAGGTTTAATATTTTAAGAACTGCTTCTATAAAAACAATTGAATTTGGAAATTGAATGTTCATGGGATATTTTCCATGATAATGTTGCTTTTCCGGTTCTCTAGATCGTAGTCTCCATAAAACTCATCACTTTTACGACTATCGGTTCAATATTACGCCGTAAATTTTTTTTGTTGCCATACAAAAATTTTATATCGCGTGACAAAGTTGATGGCGAACCATAAAGATTTGTCCTGGTTATTTCCTTGTTTTTTGTTGTTGATTCTGATACTTCTATTCAGCAATATTTCATAGGATCCTTTCATGATTTTCCATCGTTGAAACGTTGAAAAATCCGACGCAAAGTTGCATGCGATCCACCCGAATTATCTGTTCCAGCAAAAGCGATGCTTTTTCATATTTCTAAACAAAAACTACTTTTTGGGGTGCTTTATTACAATTTAAGATCAAAAGGAAGATAAAAAATTGAGAAAAGCACTGCCGTGAAGGCAGGAGCTTTTAAGCGCTCGTACATCTTGTAGGAAGATTCGAATTTTCCAGTTTTAGAAACCAATTGGAAAGATTTTGACAGCTATCAAATAAAATTCCAAACTAAGGCGAAAAACCAGGTGCTATAGGTTTTTTTTTTGATAACTCGCTATAATTTCCTACGGTATTTATGGTCTTGGTAATGCGATCCGGACAAAATTTCCCACGTAGTTTGAATACATTATTCTTCATCTATGTGCGAAATTTCATTCCAATCCAATAAGTTTTCCGAAATTATCAGGAAGAAAATACTTTGAATGGCCATATTTACCGAACCCCTTATCTAATTTTGCTCATTGATGAAAGCGATTGCGAAATTCGCAATCCGAACCTATCCTGAAAATTTCAAGTCCCTAGGCCTTTTAGTTCAAAAGTTATGATTTTCTATGGTTTCTATGGTTCTGATCATGCGATCTGGCAAAAATGTAGCTGAAATATATCATTCTCAATATAAATACAAAATTTCGTCACGATCAAATCCATAGTTTTGAAATGATCAAGAAAACAGAATTTCAAACGACCATATTTACGGAACCTCTAGTCTAATTTTGCTCATTGATGAACGTGATCGCAACATTCGAGATCCACACCTAGGCCTTACAAAGTTATAATTTTCTATGGTTTCTATGGTTCTGGTCATGCGAGTTGGACAATATTTTGCATGTAGCTTGAACACATAATTCTCCATCTGAGTGCAAAATTTCACCTCGACCAAATCTGTAGTTTCAAAGTAATCAGAAAACAAATTTCAAGCGGCCATATTTACGGAACCCCTAGGCGAATTTTGCCCAATAACGAACATTCGAGATTCGAACCTGCCCTGGAAATTTCAAGTTTCTAGGACATTCCATTCGAAAGTTATCGTGTATACGGAAGGATGGCCGGACGGACGGACAAACTCGAATTTTCCAACGGATTCGTCATCAGTGAGTCGAACATTGTCGTTTGAGACCATTTTCGGCTCAAAATTCGAAAAATACAGACATCGTGACGAAATGATATAGCCCTCGTGTAAGTTGTACGAGCGCTCAATAAAAGCCTATATGTACTAGTGAATATTAATAATACCCTGATATATCTTTGCCTCCCAATATCAAATTTTTGTTCTCTTCAAGAGCGACTAAAACTCTCACTTTGGATAGAAAAAAATTCCATTCAAACATTTCCCTCGAGAGCATCGAAATTTCAAAGCTCCCCATTCATCCCTTCCGGATAAAATATTGTTTTCCACAAAAAAATCCGAATTGGGTCCGGATTGACAGGTGAAAATTGTTTTCCCCCATACCCAGAGTAATCCTTCATCCCCAACGTCAAACAAATTCAGTATAAATTCACATCTCGATATTCCATGAACTCGTCAACCACCACCAGCAGCCATCCTTCATTCGTATAACTCAACCACGCACAGCGTACATCTGCCTCACAATCCATCACAAAAACCCCGGTTTCTTCAGAAAGTTCGCGCCGTCCAACAATTCGACTAGGAAATTAAACTAATTGGCTTAATTTATTTAGGGGCCGTTTCTTATGCGTGTCTACCGAGGAGAAGAAGGACCTGAATAATAGCACAGATATAACGTAGCTAAGTGGAACTTTATTTGGCGAATTCTGTGCGAATAACTAAGGGGCCTCTTTTTCGAGTTAATGGCGGATAAATGAGGTATTATTTGTCTAGCTGGATTGCTTTTAGCTCCGCGATGAATAGATCTGAACCATCTTCCGTTCGCTCGCTGAATTGCGAAGTCTTCATTTCATCCTGAATTCAAGGTGGAACGAGGAGATGAATTAATGATATCTCAAATTTCCCCAAATGTTCCCTGCCTGAGTTCGTCCTTTGAATACCGAACAATCCTAAGGTTTTTGCCCGATCGTTAATGCCGACCGACTTTGATTGGTATTTGATGTTCGATTTGAATTATTATTTTCCAAGAAACTCACTACTTTTTCTTATTCACAGGGTGGGACTTGCATATAAGTTTATGTTCAAAACCCTTTCCCCTTCATTTTGCAGTCCTTTCGAGTAAAATGGTTTTATTTAAATCTCCACATAACCGATTCCAATAAAAAGGGCAATTTTTGACGATCACTGAAACAAAAACTTTCCAATGCTTACACCTTTTCTATCGTATTTCAATCCTTTGGGTAGTATCTTAGTATCTTTTGAGTTGTGTCTATTCGGTGGCGCCCTCTGTAGATCGCTACATATCTAATCTTTCTTCCCTCCTCTCGTCTGATCTAACCTGACTTTAACCTCTGTTTTCCTGTTAAACCCATATTTCCCTGTTTCTTCCTACACTATGTTTCTTAATCATATACTAACCCTCTTTCTTTTTGTATTTCCTAGGAAAACTTATTCAAGAGTTAGTATCAATCGTAGATCGAAAATATTCAATTCTAGGTAGGAGGCCAAAAAATGCTAAACTCGAATTTTACATGCTGATTGAGAAGAAAATATGCTAGATTCAGAATTGAAAATGCCAAATCGGCAACAGTGCGTTCGATATCATCGAGATGATTATCGAATCGCTGTTTCAGCATGTTCGTTTCTTCGTCGGAAACCGATATTTCATTCCAAACAACTTCAATCATATGGTACAACATGGATTAAAATACTGTTAGCTAAACAAGATTTATTCCGGTGGAATAATCTGAATTTCTGTGAGACTGAGAAATACCAAACATTCCTGTTGAATTCAAGGTGCCCATACTGTTAGTCTTACAAATATTGTTGGGTTTCACTAACAAAATTATTATATTTCACCGTTTTTCCTGTTGGTAGGACTCAAGTCACTTAAACCGGAATCGGCATGTTGGATTGCAAGTTCAGATTGTTCTCAGAACGGTCTTTTTTGGATGTGATAACAATAGTTGCGTTCAAACAACAGGAATTTATTCGACCGGAAATTTACGGGATTAGTTTTTGAGCGCTCGTACTACTTACACGAGGGCTATATCATTTCGTCACGATGTCTGTATTTTTCGAATTTTGAGCCGAAAATGGTCTGAATCGACTATGTTCGACTCACTGATGACAAATCCGTCGGAAAATTCGAGTCTGTCCGTCCGGCCGTCCGGCCGTCCGTAAGCACGATAACTCTCGAACGGAACAACCTAGAGACTTGAAATTTTCAGTGTGGGTTCAGTTCCCGAATGCCTCGGTTGAGTTCGTTAATGGGCCAAATTCCACCAGGGGTTCCGTAAATATGACCGTTCAAAATTTTGTTTCCCTGATTTCTTGAAAACTACAGATTTAATCGAGATGAAATTTTGCACTCGAATGGAGAATGAGGTGTTCAAGCTACATGTGAAATTTTGTCCAGATCGCATGACCAGAACCATAGAAACCAAAGAAAATTGTAACTTTTGAACAGAAACGCCTTGGGACTTGAAATTTTCAGGATAGGTGTGGATCGCGAATTTCGTAATTACGTTCATCTATGAGCCAAATTATACTAGGGGTTCCGTAAATATGGTCGTTTGAAATTTAGTTTTCTTGATAATTTCAAAACTACAGATTCGATCGTGACGAAATTTTGTATACTAATGGAGAATGATATATTCAAGCTACATTTCTCCAGATCACATGACCAGAACCATAGAAACCATAGAAAATCATAACTTTCCAACGGAAAAGCCTAGGGACTTGAAATTTTCAGAGTAGGTGTGGATCTGAAATGTCGCGTTCACGTTTATCAATGAGCAAAATTATACTAGGGGTTCCGTAAATACGGTCGTTTGAAATTTTGTTTTCTCGATAATTTCGGAACTACGGATTCGATCGAGATTAAATTTTTTATTTTAATCGAGAATGATATATTCCAGCAATATTTTTTCCATATCGCATGACCAGAACCATAGAAACCATAGAAAATTGTAACTTTTGAACGGAAAGGCCTAGGAACTTGAAATTTTCAGGGTGGGTTTGGATCGTGAATATCGCGGTCACGTTCATCAATGAGCAAAATTAGACTAGGGGTTCCGTAAATATAGCCGTTCAAAATATTTTTTTCCTGATATTTTCGAAACTACTGATTGGATTGGAATGAACAGATACAACTAGCTGAAGAATAATGTATTCAAACTAGGTGCGGAATTTTGTCCAGATCGCATCAGCAGGACCATAGATAATGTAAAAATTCTAGCGAATTATCGAAAAAAAAATGGTCAGCTGAAGCACTGATATGAAGTCTGGAGATTCGCCTAAGTTTGAGAATTTTTTTAACAGCTGTCGAAAATTCCTTCAATTGATTTCTAAAACTGGAAAATGCGAATCTACCTACAAGGTGGATGTACGAGCGCTCAAAAGCTCCTGACTTCACGGCAGTGCTTTTCGTAATTTTTTTCAATGTTGTGAGCCTGAAATAATTCTATAAGGGCCAAAAAACAACCCCTTCAATATTTAACATCACAATTCCATTGGAAGAATCATTTAATTGAAGAATATTGTCAAATCATATTGGGGATGACCATCACATCGACCTCGTATGAGTCACATCTCACGATATCATAATTGAAGAACCAAGAATAAACTGCGAAATATTAGACAAACTGACTGAAGGTCTCAAATACTGGAAAAAATCCTTCTTGTTTCCAGGTATCCCCTCTCAATTCCCCCTGTTAGAGGCGTTAAACACCAAGGCTTAACATCTTTTCATATTCCCATTTATCTCCAAACTTTCGAAACATCAACCCCTAACCCCATTTCATGCCACTCACGCAAAGTGTGGGCCCGAAGAGATCGAACTTTTACCCAACGAACCGAAGTTCGTTGCGAGCCGACCGCATCGCTGATCAGCCGGCCCATCGCAATAACAAGTAGTAAATCTTGATTCTGCCATAAATATCTTGTTTATCTCACCGCGAACCACTCCACAACCCACAACACCTTGTTCGATATAATCGATTCCTTAGCGAGTCGACAATCGTGACGGGGACAGGGGAGATTCCGCCCCGGTTAAAAACTGGTACGGCGACGGCATATTTGAGGAATAGCCGCCATAAATCACGGCGGAAGATAGATAGGAAATGGGTGGCAGCGGAGGGAGGAGAGCGACGAAAAGTGCTTTCAGCTGAAGATGCTGGCTGAGGTGCAGTGAAAGCTAGGAGGCCGCTCGGGAACGTTGACAAAATGAAATGGGAGGTTGTTAAGTTTTTGTTCTTCGGTAAATTTCTTACATGATAGTTGATGAGTTCTGAAACTATCGCAGATGCAAATTGGTTTGTTCGAGATTGAGTCAGCTTGTCTATGGTGGGGCAAGCGTTTCAGTGTTATTTAGGATTTTTCTTCTCATGATAAAATTCAACAGTTTCTCCCTTGATTCTATGCTAAAGTTATTGCTTCATTTATAACTTAAGTCACCATTTAGTGCGCTTGTTTGCAGTGGCACAACAACAATACTCCTTGAGTTCAACATTTCAGCCTCGAGAGTCAACGCAGAGACTGACATAAAAGCACTCAGAAATCAAGCACGGAGAAATAAAAGATTTATTATAATTTCAGCAAGAATATGCTACATCTAGTTACAGGCTTTCTTATGGGACACTGTCGCACCTAGATTTTGTGGAGAGGAGGAAAAATTTTCTAAAAAACTAGTGGAAGCCTAGCCATTGGAATTCGTTAATGATGGAGACATATTCAAAGTCACACAAAGTTTTGCTCGGCGTAATAACGAATGGTTACATGCATCAACAATCACATCAGTTTGTTCACGAATAATGTCACAAGCATTTTCAATGCGTTGTCTTAGTTCTACCGCACTATTCACCTCACCGTTACTATACACCAATATTTTCAAATGACCCCCAAAGGAGAAATCACAGGGATTGAGATCCGTGCAGCGTACAGGCCAAGTAATTGGCCCACTACACATTATTCAAATAATAAAGAACATTTCGTCGATAGTGGGGAGGTGCTCCATCTAGTAACAACCACATTCTCTGCCGAATATTGAGACATTTTCCAATGAAGTGTTCTGGAGAAAATAGAAAAAGTCTCTACCTGGCAGTAGTGGTTGTAGAAAAAAATGGCCCAGTAAGCATACCACAGCCGAGTCCGATCCAGAGATTCAAGAAAATTCTTTGCTGAAAACAGCATGAGGGTTTTCTGTTGATCATACATGATTATTGTGAAAATTTTTAACTCCATTTCTTGTGATATTGACTTCGTCAGTAAACAGAATAGATGTTGTTAAATGTTGGTTATTTAAAAGCCAAATGCAGAATTCTTTTCTTCGAGGATGATCTTCTGGTTGGAGTGCTTAAACTCTCTGGAAATGGTAGGGGTAGAATCGCTATTTTCTTAATGTCTTCCAAACTTAACTGTGGCTCACTTGGGCGACTCTGGCTATGGATCTTGTACTAACTGTTCGATGTTCCTCAAATATTTTCAGAATCTGATCCTCGATTTATGTCATTTGAGATGTTATATCCTTCCAACGTGTGCTCCCCGGGATTCTTTCAAACAACCAGTATCTCTACATCTCTGCAACAGTTTGTGAACATCCAAAAAGTTGGATGATTTCTTAACGGAAATCTTCTTATGTACAACCGGCACGCCGCACTGGCATTCTGTTTGGATTCACCATAAATTAAAAGCATATCAACAAGTTCAATTTTTGAATAAACGTGCTGCAATGTTCACCAACTTCGCGAAATTCAGGTGATTTCCGGTATACTGAAAGCTCAGGTCGCTGATAATAATCATACATCAAGATCTCTATAAGTCAGATCCGGGCTGTGAATTTCTCAGATTCACAGATAACTTTGATTTCGAAATACTCAGCCCTGGTGAATATTTTATATAAACGATTTTTGATGTTTTGACTAATTTTGATGAGTTATATTGCTTGTCGAAAAAAGTCTCACCTTTGAAAACATCCTGTATACAGGGTGTTTCCAAATTAGACGTAAACCTTGAAGGACGAGTTAGTATGACTCATTCGCGGTCGTTTGAGCCATATTTATTGATAACTTAAAATCAACAGTTTCTGAGATATTTGAGTTCTTGTTCTACGTTGACCAAATTTGATTATAATTTTGGTTTATCTTCATCAGAAAAGAATATGATATGTATGAAAATAGCAAAACTATCCTGTATTAGATGTTGAAAAAGAATTAGTATGGTTTGAAAGTTGGTATATGGAAAAAATAAAATTACAATACAATTTATGTATGAACAAATTATTTCAAAAACTTGCCAAATTCCTTCTTTATTTCCTCAAGAAGTTTTCGTTAGAATATAGTCACCAGTGTCGTTTCAGCAGATTTGTTTATAAAAAACCTTTTGAATATCTGACATAAAGAATAGTGATTTGGCGTTAATGTTTGAATGGGAGCAATAGGTAATATTTTGAAAGGTCCTTACTATCTCTACCTGATAACTTTCTGAGATAAAATATGGACGGTTTCTTGGACGAGGTTCCCTCGATTGACAGGCGTAAAATCATTTTCCAACAGGAGGGGTGTCCCATACACTATAGGCTAAACATTCGTATGTTTTTGAACGAATTGTTTCCTAAAGGGTGGATAGGTAGGGGAGGTGGTCTGCGAGAAGTCCGGATCTTAAACCGTTAGATTTCCATGTTTGTGGCAGTTAAAAATAAATAGTATATGAAACGGAAATACATACACGTGCACAACTTGAGAAGAATGGACGGAGCAGCGAGAAGATTGAGAGTAATATTCAGGACTGAAGAAATAAGAAAAAGGGCACGTGCTTGTATGAGAAATGGTGGAGGACATTTTGAACATAATTTATAAATGAATTTTTTAATGAAATTTTGAATTTAAAATTAATAAAAAAATATTCAATTCGTTAATTTTTTTTCTTTGCTTATATCCCCTTTCAAATCAAAATCTGCTGAAACGAAACTAGTGCCTGCATTCCAACGAAAACTTTTTCAGGAAATAAAGAAGGGAATTGGCAAGTTTTCAAAATAATTTTTCCATACATAAATTGTGGAATTCTTAAATTGTAGGAAAATTGATATTAGAAATTGATTTTTATTTTCTTCATATACCAACTTTCAAATCATACTAATTCTTTTTCGGCATCTAATACAGGATAGTTTTGCTTTTTGAGCGCTCGTACTACTTACACGAGGGCTATATCGTTTCGTCACGATGTCTGTATTTTTCGAATTTTGAGCCGAAAATGGTCTCAATCGACTATGTTCGACTCACTGATGACGAATCCGTCGGAAAATTCGAGTCTGTCCGTCCGTCCGGCCGTATACACGATAACTCTCGAACGGAATGTCCTAGAAACTTGATATTTTCAGGATAGGTTCGAATCTCGAATGCTGCGGTAAAGTTCGTGATTGGGCAAAATTCGCCGAGGGGTTCTGTAAATATGGCCGCTCGAAATTTTGTTTTCCTGATTACTCTGAAACTACAGATTCGATCGAGGTGAAATTTTGTACTCTAATGGAAAATGAGGTGTTCAAGCTACATACATTTGTTCAGCTCGCATCACCAGAACCATAGAAACCATAGAAAATTGTAACTTTTGAACGGAAACGCTTAGGGACTTGAAATTTTCAGGATAGGTGTGGATCTTGATTGTCGTGATCACTTTCATCTATGAGCAAAATAATAATATGGTCGTTTGAAATATTCTGTTCCTGATAATTTCGAAACTTCCGATTTGATTGGGATGAAATTTTGCACCTACATGAGGAATAATGTATTCAAACTACGTGCGAAAGATCGCATCACCAAGACTATAGATACCGTAGAAAATTCAAGCGAATTATCGAAAAAAAATTGGTCAGCTAAAGCACTGACAAAGTCTGGAGTTTGGTCTAAGTTTGAGAATTTTTTTGAAAGCTGTCGAAAATTCCTTCAATTGATTTTTCAAACTGGAAAATGCGAATCTACCTACAAGGTGGAAGTACGAGCGCTCAAAAGCTGCTGACTTCACGGCAGTGCTTTTCGTAATTTTTTTTCATACATATTATATCCTTTTCCGATGGAAGTAATCCAAAACTATAATGAAATTTGGTAAACGTGGAAAAAATTGACAAAAAATGAAGTAAGATGAGAAATTTTCAAAAAAACACAAGAACTCAAATATCTAGGAAACTGTTGATTTTTGGTTATCAATAAACATGTCTCAAACAACAGCAAATGAATGAGTGATACCATCACGTCCTCCAAGGTCTAATTTGGAAACACCCTGTATAATTGTGCTAAAAAATCGTGGGAATCCTGCGCTCTATTCCAAAATCAATTCCATTAATTATGGCACTCTAATCAACACACTTACATGAAACTGCGGCTCACTCAGCATGATATCGGCATTCAGCTTCAATGGCGATCTCCAATTATCGAGCACATCTTGACGTCGACATTGATCCTAATTAACTTAATCATCCGAAAGCCGTTAATGCACGGACCGCAGTTATCCTGGAGGATGTGGAAACGAACGGCAAGACGTCTGAAGGAGATGCCGTCTTGTTCTCGTAGTCTGCAAGTCCAGAGATTACAGCGGAATATCGGGGATTGTCAGTGAATTATTGCTGAGATATAATGTATGCGAAGATCTGATGCGATGCTCTTTGGGGTTATGCCCATTTAGGTCATCATAGGGGAGGTTGTTTGTTAGTGTCGGTTCCATACAGTTGCATCCTCGGAACAGCTGTGGGATTAATCGACTCCTTGTTGAATTAACTTTCCTACTTTTTACTTCATCGCTGTGACTTGATGTGAAGGACTAATTTACATTCTTCTTTTCAGATGCCCAGGCCACCATATCCGGTCCCCCGGAGATCTACGTCAAGAAGGGTAGTACCATCTCCCTGACGTGTTCCATAAACATCCACTCAAATCCTCCGTCTTCGGTTCTTTGGTACCACGGGCAGTCGGTGATTGACTTCGACTCTCCCAGAGGTGGCATAAGTCTGGAGACGGAGAAGACAGAGGCTGGCACGACCAGCAAACTGCTGGTCACGAAGGCATTATTGTCGGACTCGGGAAACTACACGTGCATGCCGTCCAACGCCACGCCTGCGTCCACCGTGGTTCATGTTTTGAATGGTAAAAAAAAAGATTCTTTGTCTCCAAGCGCCGAGCTGACCATTTCAGATATATTACGAATTGCTATTCCTCAGTGAGAGTGCATCAATTGAATCTTAAAAATGGTCATTTAGCATATCAACATGAGTGATACGCCACCTACAGGACATTCAGATAAATGAGCTATGGGCCATCAACATGTTTCGTGTTTTCCATTGCTCAGAAGTGATTTTACCTAGTTTTGGTTTAATTAACCATCCTACGCGAAGGGTTTAACCACAAACTTATTTTGAATAACTTAGGATAATAGGTCCATGGTTTTAACCCTAGGATTGTTTAAGCCACTCTCCTTGGATGATCTAACTTTTGTCTCAAAAAATAAACTATGACAATGATTCAAATTTTTTCTGAAGATTCAAACCATGATTGGTCTTGTGGTCATCGTGATATGTTGAAAAACTTGAATCACTTTCATAATCCCTCTCGGGGTCAACCTCCCTTTCTAAAAGAACTAACACAAAAAACTCCATTTGCAGGAGAACATCCAGCAGCCATGCAGACCAGCAGCACAAGTCCAATGAAATGCTTGTCTTCAATCGTCGCATTCGCTTTAGCAGCCACGGCGTCCATCAGATGATCAGAGAGCATTGGTTATTGAGGAGACTTCGCTCAAGGTGGACTTGATAGTGTTAAACAGAATAAGAGTGTAAATATTTGTCCTTAAGTTGAGAACTTTACGGTGTCCAGCCGACTATTGGAATACTCAATGTCGGGGTCTATGGAACGGTGAAAATGAAGAAAATCGTGGTCGGGAGAAGGAAGGATAGCTGAGTGTTCGATGGACAACAGAAACGTATTTCTCCATGTAAATATTCTGGGATTTGATACTGAAATTTTATTGAATCTAAATTATATTGCACCTTTTACTTTCATATTGTTTTGTCTTGTTCTTCGTCTTCGGTTTATTTGTATCTTCACTTAAATTTTTTTGCTTAGGCGTGTCTGGTGCACTTCTACCCTATGATATATTATGCCTTCCGTCTTCGCCATTTGCGACAGATCAATTAATGGCAATGAATAAGGCAGGAAAGTGTTTGAACCGTGAAACTGATGGACCATATCCAATAAGAAACTATTTGCTGACATGTCTTATTTCTTTGTGTTGGTAGCTTTGAATTTCTGTCAATGTCAGTTGTCATTCATTTGAAGTATCTGTCAACCACCCTAATAATTTGTTAAAAAGGGGCGTTTTTTCTCATTCTTCTGTTCCACATTATCAATATTAATAATTTTCAAAGAGGTTCTTCGCTGAAATATGGTCCACTGTCGCTAAAGTTGCGTCGACTCCGAGTAGTATCTCATTGGAGATACCTCCATCAATTTTCATCATTTTCACCGACTCCCAAGTATATCTTTCGTATAGTTCTGTTGGAAATTTTTCATTTGTTGGTGCTATCGAATATGTTTATTGATATTAATGATACATGTTAAATGAAAGGGTTGTGAGTGCGGATAAAAGTGAGAGAGTGTAAATCGATACTTCAAAACAGGATTGATTCGACGGTTCGGAGAATCGGAACATAGGAAATATATATATATAGAAGAATAAATCATGAATCTTTCATTATTCAAATAAATGTTGATATGTGGGTTGTTCTGGTGGCTGTTCCTCTGGAATATGTTCTTGAGGATACATTGAAAATTCCGCTCCGTCAACTCAAGTTCAAAAACTGTATAATTGTCTCAGTGCACGCTAATTTTTAGATCGCTACTGATATTCAAAGTTGCTTCTTTCAAATCAGGCCTAATTTGAAAATATAATGAAGAATATTCAATGATTATCATTTCCCATCAAAAATTGTTTAACCAATTGATAGACTCAACAAAATGTTAATCCTAGTAAATTCACAATTGCAATTCAAATAAGTCAGAAATTCTTTTCATGTACTTACACCATTCGACAATAGTTGAATTATACCATGTGTATATATGGTCTATAAGTCATATTCATTTTTGTTCTGTATATACAATATTGCAGGGGAACAGCCATCAAACTGCAAAACTTTTTGTGTAGAGGTAAAATTGTAATGTACAATTTGCATAAACTTTTGTAAACTGTTCTCATAGTTTTCCCTAGATAATACATATACGTGAAATTCAAATGTTCTTCCACACTTTTGAAATACTCAAGATTCCATTCCAATTGTAATCTACATTTTTTAGGAAAGTCTTGTAATATATCTGATTTTTTCCAGAACAGTAGGAAGAAGAAACGAGCTTTCCGACGGTACGCGAAACGTCCCCTATTTCGACTTTATGAAAATTACGTTCGGAAAAGGTCGAAAAACGACGAAAACCCAAAATGTTGCCATTTTGGTTTTCTTTAGGCTCCAGATCCTCGGGGCTCGAGAGTGGTCAATTTTTCATCCCAAAGGACGCGAGGTTTCCTTGAATGTAAATCCAACCTTATCCCACCGCCGGTTCACGCAAGAACTCGAATTGAAAAAGTATGTCTATACCTATATCTCAAGTACTTTTTTTGAGATGCCCCCTGAAAATTTATACCTATATCTTGAGTACTTTTTGGGAGATGCCCCTCCCCCTGAACATTTTTGTGCCGACGCCCATGGAGGCAGGAAATGAGAGACTAAGTGGACTCTAAAAGTTGATGATTTTAACTGAAAACGAATATTTAGAAAGCCTATCGAGCAGCGTTGTTTCCCAAAATAAACTCATAGTTCACAGGCGTCATCCATTCATTAAAATAGGCATAAATGGCATTCGAGAACACATCACCGATTGTTCTACAAGAGAAGAGAACGAAACTCCATTTTTTATTCCGGGGCTGTATGCATGCGAGAGTTTTCCAACCCCCTTGGGGTGGAAAAACCGACACTTCCACTCTGTCTCGAGATCTTCGAGAACGAAACAAAAAGTCAAATGTCATGGAATTGTAGGAACGTCTTCATATATGAATATTTCAAGATTCTGCAACTTCTCGCTCTTGTCTCTTCGGAAAATATATTCATTCTAATGCGTGTCGGGATTTCGCGATGACATGATGACCTTTTCCGATGTGAATATTCGGAAATATTCTTGCTTTATTTGCGAGTGAATTTTTTGTTAAGCTGCGCCATAAAATAAGTATTATTTTAAATCCTGTTTTGACTTTTGGGTGAAAAAAACACCATTTTCTTCATTTTCAGTCTTAATTTAAATTCAAATCCAGGATATTTCATCTGTAAAACCAAAAGAGGAACGAAAATTAAAAGTGCTCTAGTGTTACAAGAACTTTGATTTACGAATTATGTCAATAGAAAAAACCGCTTTCGAAAAAATTTAATCGATAATGGTGGAGTAATAATAGATTTGCGGATGTATTTCGGAAGGTAATGGAAAAAATATCGAATTTGACGTATATGTAGAACCATGAAGTGTGCCTCTCATCAACATGTTAATTGTTTTCAATTATTAAACAACACTAAAAAATGTTTGTTATTAATCGTTTCATTTATGATTATATGAAAATTTTTACGCTTACTTTATAGTAGTTTTATGAGAATACAAAAATACTGTTTATGTCGTTGGTAACATCATTATTGTAAAGACAATCAATTCTTTGATGCATGTATATATGGAATAAATAATATGTGTACGGTCGAATTCGAATTCAAATAAATGAATATTTTTTATGGAAAAATATTAAAAGAGGCAATCTTCATGGAACTAGTCTCTTTTGATACCTAACATTCCTTATTGTTTTCTCCTTCGCACACATATTTTTGTAACAAAACTACATTCCATTTATATTACTGTTTTATCTATCATGTAAATACCATTTATAAAAATAATAAACGTAGTTCCATAAGTTGTTTTATTCGACTGACATTGTGCATTTTTCTGAAAAGAAGTATTTATGTATTATCAATGAGTATTGAAAAAATTACGAAAAGCACTGCCGTGAAGGCAGGAGCTTTTGAGCGCTCGTACATGCACCTTGTAGGTAGATTCGCATTTTCCAGTTTCAGAAATCGATTGAAGGAATTTTCGACAGCTGTCAAAAAAATTCCGAAACTTAGGCGAAACTCCAGACTTCATGTCAGTGCTTCAGCTGATCAATTTTTTTTCGATAATTCGCTAGAATTTCTACGGTATCTATGGTTTTGGTGGTGCGATCTGGACAAAATTTTGCACGTAGTTCGAATACATTATTACTCAGCTAGGTACAACATTTCATCCCAATCCGCTCAGTATTTTCGGAACTATCAGCAAAAAAATATTTTGAAAGGCCATATTTACGGAAGGCCTAGTCTAATTTTGCTCATAGATGAACGTGACCGCGATATTTGCGATCCAAACCGACCCTGAAAATTTCAAGTTCCTAGGCCTTTCCGTTCAAAAGTTACAATTTTCTATGGTTTCTATGGTTCTGGTCATGCGATCTGGACAAAATATTGTTTTAATATATCATTCTCGATTGAAATACAAAATTTCATCTCGATCGAATCTGCAGTTTCGAAATGATCGAGAAACCAAAATTCCAAACAACCGTATTTGCGGAACCCCTAGTATAATTCTGTTCATTGATAAACGTGAACGCGACATTTCAGATCCACACCTATCCTGAAAATTTCAAGTCCCTAGGCCTTTCCGTTCGAAAGTTATGATTTTCTATGGTTTCTATGGTTCTGGTCATGTGATCTGGAGAAATGTAGCTTGAATATATCATTCTCCATCAGTATACAAAATTTCGTCACGATCGAATCTGTAGTTTTGAAATTATCAAGAAAACTAAATTTCAAACGACCATATTTACGGAACCCCTAGTATGATTTTGCTCATAGATAAACGTGATCACGACATTCGAGATCCACACCGATCCTGAAAATTTCAAGCCCCTAGGCGTTTCCGTTCAAAAGTTACAATTTTCTATGGTCTCTATGGTTCTGGTCATGCGATCTGGACAAAATTTCACATGTAGCTTGAACACCCCATTCCCCATTCGAGTGCGAAATTTTATCTCAATCAAATCTGTAGTTTTCAAGTAATCAGGGGAACAAAACTTTGAACGGCCATATTTACGGAACCCCTGGTGGAATTTGGCCCATTAACGAACTCAACCGAGGCATTCGGGAACTGAACCCACACTGAAAATTTCAAGTCTCTAGGTTGCTCCGTTCGAGAGTTATCGGACGGACAGACTCGAATTTTCCGACGGATTCGTCATCAGTGAGTCGAGCATAGTCGATTGAGGCCATTTTCGGCACAAAATTCGAAAAATACAGACATCGTGACGAAATGATATAGCCCTCATGTAAGTAGTACGAGCGCTCAAAAACAAGAAATACAACCCAGTTTATTGAATTCAAGCCACTTCCAGGTGAAGTTCCTTCCCCGTTTCATACAGGCGCTGGTTTTGGTTGAGAGAACGGAAATTTTTGAATCCCGCATCTATCGGTGAGTAGCTGAACTAATAGGGCTATTTAATTGACGGACAGAGCATTAAGTTGGTGGCCGGCACATGGAAATGTAGGATGTTCAGTGATCACAAGAAAAATGGATGTTTGGGAATGGTCATGAATTTAATGAAGATCTCATTTTATTCCAATTGAAATTATGGATGTATCCTGGAAATCAGTTTTTGATTCATTTTCCTCCTTCTTCAAGAAATCATTTATGGAAGGACCTATTATATGTAAAACTGAATTAAAAGCATAAAACATGTCTACCTTTAGTAGATTTATACTCAATGGTATTATGTAATGATGAACAAGGGGAAGATCTTTTGGCCAAAGAACAATATCATGGTTCGGCCTAGTGCCATCTATGCACAAGTCTCCGAACTAACTGTTCGGAAACTACCAGATAGATGGCACTGCACACTCCCGTCCGTAGCACCATCTATAAACAGGACACCGAACTTTTAGTTTCGAAACTTTGGCATACCTTCTACCTATTCATTCAGGATTTAAATTGGAATGTGACTACTTTTCCTATTTCCATTTCGTACTTTAAGTCTCTCGTGATAACTCTCCTCTAGTAACGTATATTCTTTGAAATTTTTGTTTCATGGACTTGTAAAATTTTTTACTGTTTTCAAATTCTCGATTTTGTGTGTGTATTTTTGTGCCTGAACCGTTTTTTGGGGTGTGGGGTTTTCTTGAATAAAATAACTAGAATTTTTCCATGTCTTTATTTCACAAGTTCCACCATGACAGGACATGATCGGTAAAATAAAATTATATTCAATATTGCCGTTATGTTAGTAGGAGAATATTAAATATATGTCATAGTATAAAATGTTCGTCACTACCTACATAACAAATCAATTTTCCTCAATATACAAGGCGTTTCAAATCGGCATCACCCTTCCAAAATATCACAATCCAAGAAATTTACAGCTACTCTTTTTACAACTTATACTTAAACATGCCAAGAAACGATAGCCATTTTTGAGAGTGGATGTATTTGACAGACTATCATTTTGGAACACCTTGTATTGAATACTATGTACATGGAATTACAACATTCCGAAGCCTTTCGAATAGTTTATAGCCTTCATTAATCTGTCTTCCAATTTAGCTTTGGATGAATATTCCGGTAAAAGTAACACATTGAAACAAGTATGAGCGGTTGGCAGTCTATCCGAATCTGGTCCGTTTTTCGAAATTACTAGTTTCAGTCTGCTAAGGCCACCTATAGGCACACGATCCGAACCCGTTGTGAATTGCAATAGCTTTTTCTTATCTCCCTCTGACAACGAATGCACAATAGTCCAAAAATCTTTAATTGTTTGTGAACCGCTAGTGTATCCTCCATCATACTCTGTCGATTTCTCCAACTCGTCAAAGTCGAACACCTAGAAGAAACAACATTGACTTTTCCCATTGGAAATATGGATGGAGGAAAGCATTTCCGATTTCAGTTCTGTAATACGTACTTTACTACCACAAATAAGAAGTTCAATTTCCTCAGGCCGAAAGAGAAGATCTAGCGGTGATTCATCTACCACCATTTGAAATCCTTTGTAAAAGGCATGGAATTGCTTTTCCACTGATTTGTTCAGGAGGAAATCGGCATATAAGTCGACGAATTCCTAAAAAAGAAAAAAATGATGAAAAAAAATTATCAACATAAATATCAAGTAGTCCTCACATATTTATTATCCTGTGTAACTTTGATCTCGTCCCCGTTTTCTTTCAGCTGGTGATCAATGGTTGAACCAAAAACATCCTCGTAGCTTATCCTGAATGTTTGCATGAAGACGTCTTCAAAGTCTGATGCACTGTATTCCAACATTTGTTTCAAACTATTATACAACACCTGCAACAATTAAGAATCGACATTAAAGTTGCTAACATTTCAATATCTTCGAACTAGAGGAATTGTGTTGCGCTTAACACTAATAACTAGAAATATCTGTACTAGCCAGCTCTCATAAACCGTTTTCTTCAAAAAAAAAAACATTTTTTTTTCTCAAAAAATTATCAATGATCATCATAATTTAAATATAGTCCTTCCGTAGCAAAAAAAATCATATTGAAGAAATTATTCCTTCTAAGAGTATCATCGAGTATAATATAACCTAGAACTCACTTATGTATCGATTGATAACTCGGACAAGACTGGGTCTACTTACAGGATTCCAGTCTTTAAGATCTTCGAAGGAACCTCTTCTACCCATCAGTTTTCTGTACAACACCATGGGAAAATTGACTGATAAAATTACGTTGTTGTAGATCGCTAAGCCCAGCACTATACCAATGAGCGTGAATTGGGCATCACTTTCGAAACTAGTGGGGTTGAACCAGACCATCTGGGTCTCTTTCTGCAAGACGAACATCGCGTAGTCCGGATTGAAAATTTCCTCGATGACCAACTGGAAAAATTCTTTGGACACACCCCCTTCGTCTATTCCTTGTTCGCCCTCAAATTCAACAACCAACTGTTTCTTCAAATCATTCGGGTTCTCCATTGAAATCATTTCAAGCTGAAAACAATTGATTGCCGACAATTATTTCTTTCTTCTCCATAGGAGTAACCAAATCATGAACCGGTAATGTAAAGTGTAGAATATAGTCACAACTCTAATTTTGATCAAATTTTTGGAGCACATTTTCCCAGTTTTTTCGTGAAAAAACGTATGACGTTTCTTTCTTCTGGACACACTGTGAGAACGGATTGTTTCACCTATGTCTACCAGTTTAATGGACTGTATCTTATCGATTTCGCGTTTATCACTTAAAAGAAACAATTTTCAGGATATAAAACACTTGAAATGGAAAAAAAATCGAAAGCTGGAAAAGTCCGAGAATCAGTTTATTCGTCGGCAGTCTGTATTAGTCAGTGTCTGTGATATCTGATAAAAAGATAGTTTTATAGGCTGAAACGATTGAAAAAGTGATATCTATAAGTTTCTCCAATAGCCCCGAGCAATTTTCAGGAATTTTCTATAGATTTTGGTGGGTTTTGAACGAAATTCCATCGACCTGTCATGATGTTCATTTTCATTCATCCTAGCAAGTGAAATTGGTTTGAAGTAAAAATAGGGGTGAACACGGTTCAAAATATCGGTGGGCGATGATTTTCTCAAAGATTTTCAGCCTGAAAATAAGGGTGCCAGAGTTTTCGATAATTTTACGATTAATTTGTCAAAATCTGACAGTTCCTGAGAAACCTGGAAATTTAAGTTCAAATATTGAAAAATTACTATTTTGGGGTCTGAAATGAGAGGAACACGATTGACTACATTGTATTCCAACTTTACCACCCAATATTTAGAGGTGTTCTACATTTTTCAGAGAATTATGAACGAAATCCAAAACCTGAAAAAGTCCGAGAATCAGTTTATTCGCTGTCAGTCGGTTTTAGAAATTTTCTGCGAAATCTGATAGAAAGACTGTTTTTGAGACTGAAACGAATAAAAGAGTGATCCTCATAAGTCTCTCCAACAAATCGAGCAATTCCCGGGAATTTTTTATAGATTTTGGTGTGTTTTGAACGAAATTCCATCGACCTGTCATGAGGTTCATTTTCTTACATTTTCATTAATTCTAGCAAGTGAAATTGGTTTGAAGTAAAAACAGGGGTGAACACGGTTGAAATAAGGGGAGAGCGATAATTTTCTCGAAAATTTAGCAGCCTGAAAAATAAATTTGTCCTAGTTTTCGATAATATTACGATTAATTCGTCAAAATCTTACAATTCCTGGGAAACATGGAAATTTACGTTCAAATATTGAAAAATAGACTATTTTTGGGTCTGAAATGAGGTGAATACATTGTATTCCAACTTCACAACCCAATATTTAGAGGTTTTCTACAATTTTCAGAGAATTATGAACGAAATCCAAAACCTGAAAAAGTCCGAGAATCAGTTTATTCGCTGTCAGTCGGTTTTAGAAATTTTCTGCGAAATCTGATAGAAAGACTGTTTTTGAGACTGAAACGAATAAAAGAGTGATCCTCATAAGTCTCTCCAACAAATCGAGCAATTCCCGGGAATTTTTTATAGATTTTGGTGTGTTTTGAACGAAATTCCATCGACCTGTCATGAGGTTCATTTTCTTACATTTTCATTAATTCTAGCAAGTGAAATTGGTTTGAAGTAAAAACAGGGGTGAACACGGTTGAAATAAGGGGAGAGCGATAATTTTCTCGAAGATTTAGCAGCCTGAAAAATAAATTTGTCCTAGTTTTCGATAATATTACGATTAATTCGTCAAAATCTTACAATTTCTGGGAACATGGAAATTTACGTTCAAATATTGAAAAATAGACTATTTTGGAGTCTGAAATGAGGTGAATACATTGTATTCCAACTTCACAACCCAATATTTAGAGGTTTTCTACAATTTTCAGAGAATTATGAACGAAATTCAAAACCTGAAACAGTCCGAGAATCAGTTTATTCGCTGTCAGTCGGTTTTAGAAATTTTCTGCGAAATCTGATAGAAAGACAGTTTTTGAGACTGAAACTAATAAAAGAGTGATCCTCATAAGTTTCTCCAACAAAACGAGCAATTTCCGGGAATTTTTTATAGATTTTGGTGTGTTTTGAACGAAATTCCATCGACCTGTCATGAGGTTCATTTTCTCACATTTTCATTCATTCTAGCTAGTGAATTTGGTTTGAAGTAAAAATAGGGGTGAACACGGTTGAAATAAGGGGAGGGCGATAATTTTCTCGAAGATTTAGCAGCCTGAAAATAAATTTGTCCTAGTTTTCGATAATTTTACGATTAATTCGTCAAAATCTTACAGTTCCTGGGAAACATGGAAATTTACGTTCAAATATTGAAAAATAGACTATTTTGGGGGCTGAAATGAGGTTAATACATTGTATTCCAACTTCACAACCTAATATTTAGAGGTTTTCTACAATTTTCAGAGAATTAACGAGATTCAAAACCTGAAAAAATCCGAGAATCAGTTTATTCGCTGTCCATCGGTTTTAGAAATTATCTGCGAAATCTGATAGAAAGACAGTTTTTGAGACTGAAACGAATGAAAGAGTGATCCTCACAAGTTACTCCAACAAATCGAGCAATTTCCGAGAATTTTTTATAGATTTTGATGTGTTTTGAACGAAATTCCTTCGACCTGTCATGAGGTTCATTTTCTTACATTTTCATTCATTCTAGCAAGTGAAATTGGTTTGAAGTAAAAATAGGGGTGAACACGGTTGGAATAAGGGGTGGGCGATAATTTTCTCGATGATTTAGCAGCCTGAAAATAAATTTGTCCCAGTTTTCGATAATTTCACGATTAATTCGTCAAAATCTTACAGTTCCGGGGAAACATGGAAATTTACGTTCAAATATTGAAAAATAGACTATTTTGGGGGCTGAAATGAGGTTAATACATTGTGTTCCAACTTCACAACCCAATATTTAGAGAT
This sequence comes from Aphidecta obliterata, assembly GCA_963966015.1. Taxonomy (NCBI): domain Eukaryota; kingdom Metazoa; phylum Arthropoda; class Insecta; order Coleoptera; family Coccinellidae; genus Aphidecta; species Aphidecta obliterata. The sequence continues at coordinate 10,007,088 of OZ014435.1, read as the reverse complement.
TTTCTACAATTTTCAGAGAATTAACGAAATTCAAAACCTGAAAAAATCCGAGAATCAGTTTATTTGCTGTCCGTCGGTTTTAGAAATTGTCTGCGAAATCTGATAGAAAGACAGTTTTTGAGACTGAAACGAATAAAAGAGTGATCCTCATAAGTTTCTCCAACAAATCGAGCAATTTCCGGGAATTTTTTATAGATTTCGGTGTGTTTTGAACGAAATTCCATCGACCTGTCATGAGGTTCATTTTCTCACATTTCCATTCATTCTAGCAAGTGAAATTGGTTTGAAGTAAAAATAGGGGTGAACACGGTTGAAATAAGGAAAGGGCGATAATTTTCTCGAAGATTTAGCAGCCTGAAAATAAATTTGTCCTAGTTTTCGATAATTTTACGATTAATTCGTCAAAATCTTACAGTTCCGGGGAAACATGGAAATTTACGTTCAAATATTGAAAAATAGACTATTTTGGGGGCTGAAATGAGGTTAATACATTGTGTTCCAACTTCACAACCCAATATTTAGAGATTTTCTACAATTTTCAGAGAATTAACGAAATTCAAAACCTGAAAAAATCCGAGAATCAGTTTATTTGCTGTCCGTCGGTTTTAGAAATTGTCTGCGAAATCTGATAGAAAGACAGTTTTTGAGACTGAAACGAATAAAAGAGTGATCCTCATAAGTTTCTCCAACAAATCGAGCAATTTCCGGGAATTTTTTATAGATTTCGGTGTGTTTTGAACGAAATTCCATCGACCTGTCATGAGGTTCATTTTCTCACATTTCCATTCATTCTAGCAAGTGAAATTGGTTTGAAGTAAAAATAGGGGTGAACACGGTTGAAATAAGGAAAGGGCGATAATTTTCTCGAAGATTTAGCAGCCTGAAAATAAATTTGTCCTAGTTTTCGATAATTTTACGATTAATTCGTCAAAATCTTACAGTTCCGGGGAAACATGGAAATTTACGTTCAAATATTGAAAAATAGACTATTTTGGGGGCTGAAATGAGGTTAATACATTGTGTTCCAACTTCACAACCCAATATTTAGAGATTTTCTACAATTTTCAGAGAATTAACGAAATTCAAAACCTGAAAAAATCCGAGAATCAGTTTATTTGCTGTCCGTCGGTTTTAGAAATTGTCTGCGAAATCTGATAGAAAGACAGTTTTTGAGACTGAAACGAATAAAAGAGTGATCCTCATAAGTTTCTCCAACAAATCGAGCAATTTCCGGGAATTTTTTATAGATTTTGGTGTGTTTTGAACGAAATTCCATCGACCTGTCATGAGGTTCATTTTCTTACATTTTCATTCATTCTAGCAAGTGAAATTGGTTTGAAGTTAAAAGGGGGTGAACACGGTTGGAATAAGGAGTGGGCGATAATTTTCTCGATGATTTAGCAGCCTGAAAATAAATTTGTCCCAGTTTTCGATAATTTCACAATTAATTCGTCAAAATCTTACAGTTCCTGGGAAACATGGAAAATTACGTTCAAATATTGAAAAATAGACTATTTTGGGGTCTGAAATGAGGTGAATACATTGTATTTCAACTTCACAACCCAATATTTAGAGATTTTCTACAATTTTCAGAGATTTATGAGCGAAATTCTAAACCGGAAAAAGTCAGAGAATCAGTTTATTCGCTGTCCATCGATTTTAGAAACTGTCTGCGAAACCAGATAGAAAGACAGTTTTTGAGAAAAAATCAAAAAGTGATCTTCACACGTTTCTCCAACAACAGCGAGCAATTTTCAGGAATTTTCTATAGATTTTGGTGTGTTTTGAACGAAATTCAATCGACCTGTCATGAGATTCATTTTCTTACATTTTCATTCATTCTAGCAGTCCTGTAAAACGTCTATCAAAGAGGTGACCATATTCTTTACCTTTCCCACTGATGATCTGAAACTTACTTCAACAAGAGCATCGTCTATTATGTGATCTCTTCGTACTTTCAATTTCAAATAAGGGTTAGATGGTGTTCCACGGTAAGCTTGCAAAACACTAATTCTTCGTTCGGAATACATTCTGATTCTGCTATCGAAGTATAGCCCCATAGTTTTTGTAGCAGGACTCAGAATGAAAGGATAATGCATAAAACTGAATTTCCCTGAAAACAAGAAGAATGAAAAAATTAATAATCATAGAAACTTCACTATTTCCGGATAATTATTTTCAATAACTACAAGTGTTTAAGAAAAATTACGAAAAGCACTGCCGTGAAGGCCGGAGCTTTTGAGCGCTCGTACATGCACCTTGTAGGTAGATTCGCATTTTCCAGTTTCAGAAATCAATTGCAGGAATTTTCGACAGCTGTCAAAAAAATTCTGAAACTTAGGCGAAACTCCAGACTTCATGTCAGTGCTTCAGCTGATCAATTTTTTTCGATAATTCGCTATTATTTTCTACGGTATCTATGGTCTTGGTGGTGCGATCTGGTCAAAATTTTGCACGTAGTTTGAATTCATTATTACTCAGCTAGGTGCAAAATTTCATCCATATCCGCTCAGTATTCTCGGAACTATCAGCAAAAAAATATTTTGAACGGCCATATTTACGGAAACCCTAGTCTAATTTTGCTCATTGATGAACATGACCGCGATATTCGCGATCCAAACCCACCCTGAGAATTTCAAGTTCCTAGGCCTTTCCGTTCGAAAGTTACAATTTTCTATGGTTTCTATGGTTCTGGTCATGAGATCTGGACAAAATATTGTTTTAATATATTATTCTCGATTAAAATACAGAATTTCATCTCGATCGAATCCGTAGTTTCGAAATTATCGAGAAACCAAAATTTCAAACGAGTGTATTTACGGAACCCCTGGTATAATTTTGCTCATAGATGAAAGTGATCACGACAATCGAGATCCACACCTATCCTGAAAATTTCAAGTCCTTAGGCCTTTCCGTTCGAAAGTTGTGATTTTCTATGGTTTCTATGGTTCTGGTCATGTGATCTGGAGAAATGTAGCTTGAATATATCATTCTCCATAAGTATACAAAATTTCGTCACGATCGAATCTGTAGTTTTGAAATTATCAAGAAAACTAAATTTCAAACTGCCATATTTACGGAACCCCTTGTATAAAGTTGCTCATAGATGAACGTGATCACGAAATTTGAGATCCACACCTATCCTGAAAATTTCAAGTCCCTAGGCCTTTCCGTTCAAAAGTTACAATTTTCTATGGTTTCTATGGTTCTGGTCATGTGATCTGGACAAAATTTCACATGTAGCTTGAACACCTCATTCTCCATTTGAGTGCCAAATTTCATCTTGATCGAATCTGTAGTTGTCAAGTAATCAGGGGAACAAAACTTTGAATGGCCATATTCACGGAACCCCTGGTGGAATTTGGCCCATTAACGAACTTAACCGAGGCATTTGGGAACTGAACCCACACTGAAAATTTCAAGTCTCTAGGTTATTCCGTTCGAGAGTTATCGTGCTTACGGCCGGACGGCCGGACGGACGGACGGCCGGACGGACGGACAGACTCAAATTTTCCGACGGATTCGTCATCAGTGAGTCGAACATAGTCGATTGAGATCATTTTCGGCTCAAAATTCGAAAAATACAGACATCGTGACGAAATGATATAGCCCTCGTGTAAGTTGTACGAGCGCTCAAAAAAGAAATATTCTTTTATTCCAATTTGTCACTGACCTAATTCACTTTTGTAGTTGGCAAAATCTCGATCCATTTCAACAGCGTCACTCAGAAGCTCATTATAAAATTCCTCAAATGGTAAATACGGTTTTCTACAATTCAGGACGTTTATTCCTAACTCATAAGCTGAAAAACATAAAAAACTAAATTGAATCCAGTCATAGTCGAAATTCACTGGGACTTCGCCTCATTCATTGCACAACCAAGAATCGAAAGGGTAATAAGATACATCACAATGAAAATAATTCCATAAAATTATATGAAAAAAAATATAATCTGATACTTACCTAAAGGATCGACATGAGGCACTGCTTTCTGTGATTTCGGTATAGGATATAGGCTATCTGTGGATCCTGCAAGTTCTTCTGCGGAACAAGGTGATTCCAAAGTTCCGGCTATCATATTTGCATAGTATAAAATCTATAAGCGAAAAAAATTTACATAAAGTGGCGGATCATTAACAAATCCAAATTCACAAACCTTAATTAACTTGGTTGCCGATGTTATCACATTCTCGTCTTGGACATAGAAGTCCCTATGAAACTGAGTGACGATCACTTTCAGCGTGATCAACTGTTGTAAATTCTCTAGAATATTTCTTAAACTAATTCGGCCGATCGGTGATGACCATATCTTGGCCAATTTGGCTTGTACGCTCACAGTGAGCCACTGCGAAGCTCTACAGATGGCAGGTAGGCCAGTTTCTAGGAAATCCCCAGACCCTACAAAAAAACCGGATAAACTTCAATTCTTCAAAATGTGAGAATAATAAATAATACTTAATAATTCAATAATAAAGCTCACCTAGGGCTGGAATTTCGAACACAATGAGCAAGACATTCACCACATCATCTTGATTGTCCTTATCTTTCCTTGTAGGCAATTGCATTTGCAAATTTCCAGCTAGAGTAACCAAAGCATTAACCAAGGCGTTTTCGAAAATCGAAGTTTTCAGTTTGAAGAGAGCGGCAAATGCCCGTCTAACTGACGGCAGGTCCACTGGTGGCAGTGAATTTTTACTTGGTTCAACACAGGAGTCTTCATCTTTGTCTTTCTCGCCTTCCAACGATCTAACCTCTTCCTTGTTCAATCCTTTAACTTTGTCTGAAGTTAAGAAAAACAAGCAATGAAATAACACCTAAGGAAGTGAGGTTAGGTTAATTTGCATATACAAAACTAAATAAAAATAGTTCAAAACTTCATACAAAAAAAATTCGAAATAAAACTAACAAAGCCTCTAACATACCTGTGTCCTTATCTATAGATTTTTCTTCTGTATCTGGGGTTTCTGTTTGTAAAAAACTACATGCTAAACATTCAATATTACAAAAAACCTTTCCCAATGTTTTTATAAGTTTTGAGTAAGAATCATTAGCCTCGCACTCTTCTATTATATCATAAAGTATTTGTTCTGTTAAATATAAGTATTCAGAACCTGGAAAAAAACATTGTTTCAATAAATTCATTTCATTGAAATATATCATTAGCTAGAAAATTTTGAGGACATTCCTTTCATTTAAACCGCATATTTCATTAGATTATCATATTATGAGCATATTTCTTATCGAACATGAATCCATATGATAAACACATGATTCAAATATATTCTCCGAAAAAATAATAATTAGAATCATAAATACCAAAGTTATTCATATCATTTGTTTTGGAATATAACTGCTTTTATAAATTTCACCGATGGGGATTTTGAAAGATTCCTAATCCTATTTGAATATCAATGGGAAAAAAAACCAATCTGAATAAATTATAAAAAGCACTGCCGTGAAGTCAGTAGCTTGTTCATTCACCTTGTGGGAAGATTCGCATTTCCCAGTTTTAGAAACCAACTGGAGCAATTTTTGACAGCTGTCAAAAAAATGTTAACAGCTCTTTGTCAATTATGCCGAATAAGCTTTTACAGAAATATAAGGATTTTTTATTCAATAATTCGTTGGAATTCAAAATGGTTCTAATTATGCGATCTGGAAAAAATGTAGCTTCAATATATTCATTCTCCATTAAAATACAAAATTTCGTCACGATCGATTCCGAAATTATCAAGAAAATTACCATATTTTGCCCAATAAAGATCTATGTGCGAAATTTCATTCCGATCCAAGTGGTAGTTTCGAAATGATTGGAAAAAAAATATTTTGAACGGCCATATTTACGGAACCCCTTATCTAATTTTGCTCATTGATAAACGTGGCCTCGACATTTGTGATCCAAACCTTCCCTGAAAATTTCAAGTCTCTAGGTCTTACTGTTCGAAAGTTATAATTTTCTATGGTTCTGGTCAAGCGATCTGGACAAAATTTCGCATGTAGCTTGAACTTGAGTTTTAAAGTTATCAGGAAAACAAAATTCGAACAGCCATATTTACGGGACCCCTGGTCGAATTTTGCCCAATAACGAACTTAACTGCAGCATTTGGGAACTGAACCCACACTGAAAATTTCAAATCTCTCGGTCGTTCCGTTCGAAAGTTATCGTGCTTACGGCCGGACGGAGGGACAGACTTGAATTTTTCAACGGATTCGACAGCAGTGAGTCGAACCTTGTCGATTGGAACCATTTACGGCTCAAAATTCGAAAAATACAGACATCATGACGAAATGATATAGCCCTCGTGTAAATAGAACGAGCGCTCAAAACACAGATCAGATAAAATACAATGATATAAAACAATCATAGATAACATGATGTATTAAATTATCTATGTAAAAAATGAGCATCTGAACTATTCTTGCCAATATGGTTAATTGACACAAAAATATGTATCTATATGTAAAGAACATAGATCAAACACAGTGAAAGACAGAGCAGAAGAAGAAGTACATAGACATAAAAATCAACAAAAATTCACTTGACATACAAATTCACGATATAAAGCTCATCATGCAATAAAAGATTTATAGGAAGATAATAAAATATTATTCGCCTAGAATAATTCGGAAATAATAAAATGTTGTGTATTTACTTGTGTTCAGTGAATTTCTACTTTTGGATTCTTCATTGCTTGTTGGACTCAACACTAAATCATTAGTTACAATTTCAGAATTCATTTTATCCCTATTGAGAGAACTCTCAATATTAGAATTATCCTGTGTCCTTGCTATCTTATTAGGATGACGCTCACAGAGCCTGGCATCCTGAGAAAAGAGTTTGATCGCTTGAGCAGCTGCTTCATCAGGTGTGAGAGGTTTTAGCTGAAACAAAATGGTATAATAGAAATCAGTGAATTTGTATCATGCAAGCAAAATCAACTAAAAATTTGATTCCTGCCATGAATAACTGATCTGAGCGAGAGATAACCTTTGAGGTTGATCCGCAATGTAAAAAAAATGAATCAGAATAAAAAATTAGAAGTCATACATCTCCACTTGAAGCACAATATTTATTATCACAATGGGGA